>CM055645.1:19409604-22004604 GCA_029378325.1 Elaeagnus macrophylla
GGTTTCATTTTTTGCGTAATCTCATGGAATGGTTGAATTGAAGTATTGTGGTACCAATAAGCAGCTAGCAGACATTATGACCAAGCCTCTGAAGCTAGAGAGTTTTGTGAAGCTTCGGGAGCTGCTGGGAATGAAATTTCTTATTGAAGTAAACTGATTGTTTTGACAATTCCAGTTTAGGGGAGGAAATGTCAGAGACGTTGGACATGTTTGAAACTTCCAAAGTCTAGAGTTTATGGTTTGTTAGGATTCTAGTTTGAATTTGTCAATAACTCCTAGAGTTTAGGAGCCCATTTTGTTTTCAGATTGGTGTTTGACTGTTTTTTAGTTCTTTACCACGATCTTAAGATTGTTAAAGACGTGGGCTATTGTTTTGCTATTCAGTTATTTGTAATGGTTTTATAATCCAATTCCCTTTCATACGATAATCAACAAATAAACTTCAGAGAACTTCAAAGGTCTTTACTTTAGAGTCTATTTGTTCCAAACAAAATAATCTTAATTTTTTAATAAATTTTTTTAAATATCTAAATTTTAATTACTAGTATTTTTTTGTTAAGTTATATAATTTTTTTAATTAATTACAAATTTTAAAATATTAATATCAATTTATTATATTTAAAAAGCTATTTATGTCTTTTTATATTTATTTTAATTAATTTTTTTTTACTAATAATCTTCTTTTAATTTTGTTAAGAAGTTATTTAGGTTAAGTTTTTTTTTTTTTTTTAATTAAAGCCGGCAATTTTGGAGCTTATATTTTATGAAGATTAAAATACAATTAATTTTAGATTTTAAATTGAAAAAAATTATATTTTTTTGTGATTTAAGATTGATACTCTAATTAATATATCATACATTTTTACAGTTAACAAGTTAATGATGTATTTGTTTCTCAAGTATTTTGGTTTTGCACACAAAAATCACAATAATTTTAGACATATACAAAATAAAAAAATAATATTAATATTAATAATTTAAGTCATGTTTTGAAATAATTTAAACAACTAAAATAAGATAATTTGTAAGAAAAATTAAAAAATGTTAATATAAATAATGTAAGATACGTTCTAAAATAATTTAAATAAAATTATTTGCAAGAAAAAAAAAGTTAATAAAAGAAATTTAAATATGAAAAGACAAAAATATCTTTTTAATAAAAATAAATTAATATTAATATTTTAAATTTATAATTAATTAATTTTTTGTATATAACTTAACTAAAAAAAAATACCAACAACTAAAATATAAATATTTGAAAGATCACAAATAAAAATCAAAATTATTTAAAATATCAAAATAAATTTTAAACTACCCCAAAAAATAGGTACCGGTAGTCCGGTACATACATTAAAGCGAATCTATACATAAAACAAAATTGATTTTTTGACCCTTTTTTTTAATCTCTTTGAAAATAAGCGGGTCTCATTTAGAAGCCTTATGTGGCCAGGTTCATCGGGCTACCTTGCACAACGGGGAGAAAGTAATTGTAAAAGTACAAAGGCGTGGTCTGAAGAAGCTTTTCGATATTGATTTGCGTAAGCTTTTTATACTTTCTTTTAGCACCAAACTTTTTAATTATTTTTTATATTTTCTTAAAGAAAATTGATCCTTTTTGCAGGAAGTTTGAATCCAGTAGCTGAGTTTCTTCAGCAAAGTGAAACTTTTGGACGAATGACAGATTGGATTTGTATGTATGAAGAGTGTTCCAAGTAAGTAGTTGTAAATAATTCATTACTTCTTTTTTGTTTATTGAGTCCGTTATATTTTTTTTTTCTCTTTCTAAGATTAGAGAGGCTGAGAATGATCAGAGGCAACTTGATTAAGGGCGACGGAAAATCTAAAAGATAATTAATGGCATGAGCCAATCGGCTAGCACAATTGCACAGGGCTGGGATTTCAAAGAGGAATTGAAATCCTCTGCTTGCTTTTTTTTTTTTTTATTTGATTAATTTAATGGTATATATTTTATTTTTAATTTAACGGCTTTTAGTATTTGAAATAAAGTTTTAGTTTTAACTTACTCTAGGAATGCACAGATGTTATTTTTGTGTTGGGCATGAGTTCAAGCCAAAAAGGTTAAACTAGCTCATCTTAATATTATTGGCACATCTGATAATTTTCTTCGAACAAAAATACATTAATTCCTTAGACTCCAACCATTTTCCTGGACCAATAACTAGTTATTTAGTTGCATTTTTAAAGAGCATCTATACTTCATCAAATTTACGTGTGATAAGAAAATGTTAAAGAAATGAGACTAACTTAATCAAACATCGAAAGTTCAAATAAATTTAAAATTATACCGCAAAGTTTTCATTGCTATTCAATAGGAACTTGCCATTCCATCAAACTTAAGTTACGTCTACAATCTACACGTTCACTTTCACCTTGAGATCTAACTTGTTTGCTCTTATACAATATAAATTAAGTTCTGGCTCTGATATAATTTGTTTAGCATAAAATTTCAATTCAAAATGTTAATATAATATTCTTATGGTATTTCACCCAATTATATATTCAATTTTTTATTTATATTTTTTTAATATTAAATTTGTTCGCACACTTAATATTTTTATGTATAAAATATTAAAAATAAAATTGAAAAATAGCACCCCTAAAATTTATAGTAACAAAACTAACACTCCAGTAATATTGAACGCTCAATATTAAACGAGTCTAAATTATCGTCGTTCAATTCTAATTAGATAGATGTTCAAAGAAAAATGACATATTAGTCATTTTTTTAATTGTGAAAATATAAATTTAAATACAAAATGTGCTAGTTTTATTATTAGAAGTTTTGAGGGGTGTTAATTTTGTTATTCTCTCAGTACAATTTTTTCTACAAAAATATAAACGTTGTTTTTAACATTTTTAACATTTGAGATGAAGCTTAATTATATGGTAATGATTTGCGATTACTGCAGGACTTTGTACCAAGAAATTGATTATATAAATGAAGCAAAGAATGCTGAAAGATTTCGTCGAGATTTTCGGAATGTCAAGTGGGTTCGAGTACCTGTATGTGATTTCTTATGACGACACTCGTTTTTTCCCAATTATCATTAGTAATGTTTGGAGTTATAACGGTAGTAGTTTTATATAGAGTCTATTAACTTCCACTTATAGTAATTTGGTCCAATTATTTAAAAAAATATATATTTTAGACTCAACTTTTTTTTTTAAAATAAACTTTAATCCTAAAAAAATTCACTTTAGTCCAAAAAAAAAAAAAAATGTATATAAATCTCATAACTTTTAACTTTAAAGTTTAAAATATTTTTTTTCAAATTTGTAAAACTGAAATGTTCTATTTAAAAGTAATGAAACCAAAATACTCCATTTTGTAAAAACTATATTCACTTTTTTATACGTGCCCGTACTAAATACTTGCCACACATTTGGTTTATCTTAGGTGGTGTTTTGGGACTATACTTCTGCGAGGGTGCTCACCTTGGAATATCTTCCAGGTTTCGCTCCGTATATGTTGAACATTTTTTATTTTATTTTATTGAGACAGAGCACATATAGTATTTTTAAATCAATTATTTATTAGGTAAAGAAAAAAATTCAACATGCTCCATCTTTAATTTTATTAATTGTTTTACTTTAAATTATTAATATTATAAGACAATATAATTAAATGATAAATCATTATCTTTATCGAACAATAATGGGATAAAGGGATGTTAATTGGTATGGGTTACGTGTGTTTGTTTCATATTTTCGTTGTTTTACTATGATGAAAAAATTAAATTATTTATACCAATTTATTTATTTATAAAAATAAAATAAAAAAATTAATATCTTTAAAAGTACAAAAAAATTAATTAATAGTTAATTTTAATTAAATCATAACTTATGCCGTATCGGATTAGTTTCATGTTCTATTATAGCCAAAATTATCACACTAATTTAAATTATAAAATTCTCCGAGGACCTAGATATCATTTTGATGGATAATATATAACCCCATGTCATCTTAGTTTTAATTTTAACCCACCCCACTTAATCAAGGTGACAATTCGGATCATTTGGGTTGATTCGATTTAAACCTGATAAATCTAAACTCGATCTGATTTCAATACAGATCATTTTGAGTTAATATTTTTTGACTCAAAATTAATACGATTTAGATTCGAGTCGAATTTTTTCGTGTCGTCAAAGATTTAGGGTTCACATAAATTTTATGAATTGTGACTTGTGAATGAGTGTCTAATGGATGGTCGATGTTATTTTTTTTTTTAGAGAACGAGTTCAAAGGGTCAACCCAGATCCGACCTTTTTTTTTTTTTTTTTCATGTCATTTCCAGTAAACTTGTTTTTGACCCAAAATTAATACGATTTAAGTTCGAATTGAATTTTTCGTATCTTTTTCATATTGTGTTGAAAATTGTCACTCCTAAACACCCATCCCTTTTTAACATTTTTACTTTTTTTTTTTAATTAAAATTTTAAAATATTGATTGACTAATTATAATTAAATTTCATTAATTTTTAAGTGATATATTAAAAGTCTAATAGCTATTAAAAATGAAATTAAAAGTTTAAAATTTTTAAAATTGTCATAATTTTGTTTATTTGACGCCGCTTATTACATGTTATTTGAACAAATTTATGAAAATTTTAAAAATTTTGAACTTTTAGTACTAATTTTAATAATTATTGAATTTTTAATATTTTATCCGAAAAAAAAAAAAAAAAAACTTAGATGTTAAAATGTCACCGTTGAAATTGGATACCAAACAAATGTTATGAACCAATAAGCTAGAGGTTGGGGTTGGATTAAATAAAAATAATAATAAATTTGAGATATACTTTAACAAAAATATATAATACCTCCTTAAATAATGACCGAATTTTTTTTATTACTTTATTAAAGTTAATGGTTAAATGATGACAAGTTATTGAACAGGCATCAAAATAGATCAACTGGATATGCTAGATTCCAAGGGATATAACCGTTCTAGAATTGCATCACGTGCAACTGAAGCAGGCTTGATTCAGGTTGGTGTTTTAGTTTAATTCACTCTATTAACTAAGAAATTTTAGTGTCACTATTATCTAATTATTTTCTCTTTTATTTAATCTTTTCTTCTCAAGAAAATATTTTTAATGATGCAGGAGTGACCTTTTTTTTGTATGTAAAATGTTTTGTGTCTCGATTAGTTGAAACACAATTTAACTTATTTGTCCTACTTTAATTGGTCTTTTATGTAAGAGCTGAAATCCACAACGTAGATAGATTATTGCTTACAATACTCTTTTTATATTGTAATGCACAAGTGATTTTCATTATTTGATTTATATTAATATAGGATGATTTGTGAATAATAATGATAATAATAATAATGTAAAAAGAAGAAGAAGAAGAAGAAAGATTGGTGCACAATATAATTAATTTATAAAATGTATAAACAGATACTGAAGACTGGATTTTTTCATGCGGATCCACACCCAGGAAACTTGGCAGTGGACGTGGATGAAGCACTCATTTTTTATGATTTTGGGATGATGGCTGAAATCAATTCTTTTACTCAACGCATATTTACTTCCATTTTCTATGCTGTTTACCAAAAGGATGCCGATAAGGTTTATTATTATTTTTTATGTTCTCTCTCTCTCTCTCTCTTCTCTTTTTTTTTTTTTTTTTGATTTATTTATTTATTATAATTAGTCTAGTCAACACACATTATGTTTATTGGAACATAAATAATTCAGTTAGAAATTATTCGTATGATGCCAGTTGACACCTTGCATTAAATGCAGGTTATACAAAGTCTCGTAGAGCTTAAAGCAATTGAGCCTACAGAAAACATGTCATCGGTATATTCATCCCAGCCTTACCCTTTATAATTTCAACTTCATGAAACAACTATTTTTTGGGAATTAATTGAAAATAAAATAGTAATATGTGCCACGTTCTTTAAAACTTATAACAGTAAATACTGTATTTTTATGTTTGTCTTGTACACTTCTTATTACAAATAAAAACTTTAACTCAAAATAATACACTGAAACAACATTCAAGTAGACTATATTTAAGTTGAATTTGGGTCAGATTTGTTTAATATTTAACTTCAATCACTCCATTCAATATTATTAATGGGTTATTTGTGTTGTTTTGACAATATCTGATATGACACGTTAATATTTCAAGAATGTAACATGACACAAATGAGAAATTTAGGCAATAGGAAAAAAATTAGATAATTTTTTTTATATCTTTAATTTTTTTTTTATTTCTTATTATTATAAATAGACAAAACGAAAAAAATTAAATAAATTTTTTTAATGTATCAACTAACACATATACATTATAATTAATACATAATATAATTTGAAACGACACGAGCTATAAATTTTAAGGTGATAATTTAAATAATTTGCCAATAATTGATTAGGATTGTACCATTATTTTCAAACCAATAAACGTTGTAGAGCATAATATTTACTTTTAGAAATAGACATTTTGTTATGTGTTTCTAAAAATATAAATTTTTTTTAATACTTAAATAGTGTTAATTTTCTTTTATTGAACAATTGTGTGGGATTTTAGAGTTAATATATGTATTTATTAGATGTAATTTGGTAATTTTTTTCCACGTTTTCTAAGTTAATTATCTTGTTACTATGTAGTTGAGAAGAACTGTGCAATATCTTTTGGACAAACTAGCAACAGAGTATGATCCACAGATGACTTTGGCTTCGATAGGCCAGGTATGCAAAATATATTTGTCTTTCTTTTATTTAAATCCACTTTTACCATTCAATTAAATTTTATTCTCATTGGCAATTCCCAACAAGATTTTTTAGCATCCTTCAATCACCTACCCTTCATTGGATTCCCCATCCCAAACCTCATTATCTCTGTCTCTATAAACAGAAATATTTCAACCCTCCATTTAGTCCTTTTTTCAATTAAGTCACTACCCCACGTTATATTCTTCTACTAAAAAGGGGCATGAGCATGAGCATGAGCATGAGAAGAAGCTTTTAACGTACCTGAATCTTTAACTTGGTTTCGCAATGAATTCTGTTTTCACGTTATGTTTTTTAATTTAAAATTCAAGATTTTCATAAACTTAATTACCAAATTTTCATCTTTGGCCACAGTGCATATATCGGAATATTTTATCGACCCAAGGAGAGAACAATTCAATTAATTAATTAATATTTAATATAATATATAGATTGAAGTGCGCATATTGTTTCATTGGGCAGGATATAATGGTAAGTGCACCGGATCAGCAGTTGAGATTTCCAGCAACAATTACTTTCGTAATGAAGGCATTTTCAACCTTAGAAGGTTTTTTTTTTTTTAATAAATAAGGATCCGTTTTGTAAGCAATTATGTTTTCAAGTTTTAAAAATAATTATTTTTTAGTAATTAATTTGGAACTTGGTTTCTTTTTTACACACTTTTTAATGTTTTTGAATCTTAAAAAAAAAAAAAATTTTTGAAAACCATATTCCAATCCCCATTTTCAAGAAAACAGAAATTTTTACCAGATGAGTTTTCTTTTTCAAAAAGAATCAAACAGAAAACTAATTTCAAAAATAAGAAAACAGAACATATTATAAAACGAGTCCACAATAATTATAAAATTCCATTAATTAATTGTGCAAAATGTAAAATTATGATATTCTTCATTTAATTATATTTCAGGCATAGGCTTCTTCCTTGATCCAGATTTTTCCTTTGCAAAAATTGCTGCACCTTACGCTCAGGTTCTACTTCCTTAGTTCTCTTCCAAATATATAGTAATTATTAATTAAGGGTTAATGTGCAAGATTCATTAATACAAATAATATTTAATATACAGAAGCTTTTAGAATCCAGAGAAAAGCAGACCGAAGGGACTCAAGTTTTACATGACATTAGTAAACAAGCTGAAGTCGTACGTACAACGTTTATTTTATGTTGAGCCCTTATTTTCTCAATTATACTAGTTTATACTTCTTTACTAAACTAGTCTTTTTAATAAAAACAATTTATCTATCAATAATTTTAGTATTAAATGACCAGAGAAAATAAAAAAAACTATAATTAATAAGAGTAACTAGTAAACGCTTTCACATAATAAACAATGCTAATGTATTTTCAGGCTAGATCCTACACCATATCAATGCCATACAAGGTTGGAAGAATTGAAGAGTTCGTGAACAAACTTGAGTCAGGAGATTTGAAACTGCGAGTACAGGTTCTTGAGGTATATTTAATATCTCTATCCAGTTTATTAGTATTTTAACGGAGATGATTTGAACTAAAAACCTAGACAAATGGAAAGTCTTAACCGATTGTAATACAGAGGGGAAATTAGTGATTATTTAGACCCACGTCTTTAATATGATAAAAAAGAATGTTGAGTACTTAAAATTTGGAATTCCAATATGTCATGTGTAAGAATAAATTTTGATTCAATTATTCAATTTTTTTTTTTTTGGAAACTTAAATAAATTGAGTTTGTCAATTTTTCTTTTTTTCTTAATAAAAAATGTTAAAGCATGTTTTCAAATCTAATGACTAAACATCACTTTTAAATTTTTTTTTTTAAATAAAAAGAATAAAATATTTCATTCAAAGAAAAAGTTACAAAAAAAAATATTATAGTCTATTTTTTCAAGCACATCAAAAATTTATATAAATGAAGATTAGTATTCAACAAGATACTCTAAAGAAAAAATATTTGAACATTTTAAGTTGGCTTATTTTTTTTTTGCTTCTATCATCTTAATCCTTAATTATAATATATTAATTTATGATGCAATTTTAAAAAGAAAAAATCAACATTTTTTTGATACATTGATCCAAAAATGTTTAAAATCTTTTTATAATTGATCGATTATTCATGAGTAATGTTATTTCCTCACTACTTGCATTTTTATCAAAATATTAGCATCAGAAGGTACTATAACTAGCTTTAGCAAACCCCAAAATAGGTTTTCCATCATCATCATCTTCTTCCTATGTCATTGAAGTTTTCATTGTGCCTTAGTTCAAAATTTTGAAAACTTGGAACTGAAATTGCAAAATCTATTTTTCTATAGAAATAATTTAAACACAAGATGAAAAATTAGAGAAAAAGAATGAATAGGAATAAAGTTTTTATGATTAAATTACTAAAGTTTGTTTATGGAGAGGAGAAAATCTTTGAAACTTTAGCCATAAAAAATAAAAGTTTTTGTCTTAAATATAGTGAGTCGTGAAATATTAAAAAAAAGAAAAATGAGATTGACAAGTCATTGAAATGACAGTCGGAAAAAGCAGCTCGAAAAGCAACACTACTCCAAATGGCGACCATGTATACAGTGTTTGGAGGTACTCTGCTTAATCTTGGTGTCACTTTCAGCAATCAACACAGTCCAGTTATCGCTGACGGATCATTCATTTCTGCTGGTTAGCTTTTAAACCCCTTTATTAGTAGGAGAAACTTGTACACATCACATTTACACTTTTTTTTATTTATGTATACGAATCACATTTACTCTTTTAAGTCCACATTATTAATATGTTGATTTTCTATTTTACTTGTTTTTTTTTTGGGTCAGAAAAATATGTTGATTTTCGTACTGTACAATTATGATGCAGGAGTATTTTTGGCGTATGTTGCTTCCTATATACGAAAGGCGAAGAAAATCGACAAGATTAGATAAGATTATGTGATCTCTGTTTAATTCAAATTAAATATTATTAGCAAAAGTTTCAAAAAAAATTGCAATTCTTATTCGTGCACTAATTAATAATGCAATTCTTTGAACTACCAAAAGAAATATTACTAATAATATCTTGGTATTACACATGTATTTTTATGAAATTTAGCAACAACATAAACCATGTATTGTAGTGAGGGTTTCAATTAAAAAATTAAAATTGAAATCTTTTTGCTCTTAAGTGAGTCTCTCATGTTACAATTCTTTTAATTTTATTTTTTGTGGACAACACAATTCTTTTAATTAAATGTTTTAATTGTTGTAAATGGAATGTATAATTTAAAACAAATAAATCAAAAAGAAATTTTGATTCTAAACCACTAAGGCCTTGTTGATAGCATTTTGATTCATAATTTTTTGATTTTTTTAAGTGATTTTTTAATCAAGTATATTTAGTAACGATTTCTAATTTTAATTTTTATATTTTTAAGAATTTTCTACCAAAATATAAGATAATTCATATATCTTTAAAAATAATATTTTTCAATCAGATTTTTTTTTATTTTTTTATTTTGACTAAACATTTTTTTTAAAGAGTAAATAAAGTTTTAAAGTTTTTTGGGAAAATAACAAAACTAGCACACCTTAAACTTATAATAACAAAACTAACACTCTCTGTGTTCAATTAAAATTAAACGACGATAATTTAGACCCGTTCAATATTAAACGTTCAATATTATCCGTTCAATTAGAATTGAATGATGACAATTAGACCCGTTTAATATTGAACGTTCAATATTTTACGTTCAAATTGAATATTGAACGTTCAATATTAAACGTTCAATTCTAATTGAACACAAGAGGGTGTTAGTTTTGTTATTATAAGTTTTAGGGGTGCTATTTTTGGTAATTTTCCAAATTTTTTTATGATTAAATATTAGAATAAAATGATTAAAAATTTCAAATTTATAAAAAATAACCAAATTTTTTTTTTGTTTTTGAATTTTTTTTGAAACAAATCAAAAAATAGAAATCATTATCAAACAACTTGAAGGTAATTTTTGATTTTTTTTTTATTAAAAATTACTAAATAGAAATTGTTATCAAACACATATGTGATTATTTTTATAAAAAAATTAAAAATTATAAAATTAATTATTTAATCATAAATCGAAATCTTATCAAACATGCCCTAAATAAATCACTTCAATTTTAATAATCAATTGTGTGAGAGTTTTATTAAAATGTAAAATCCTCGAACTAGTAACTAGTAAGAGGAAAAAGGCATATTGAGTTAAATATAATGGAAATAAATTAATTTTTTTTGTTAATTACACACCTTATAGTATATGTATATATATAAAATTACAAGTATAAAATTTAATCCTATATTACTTAAGTCTCTACTAAAAATAAGTATTAATCACAACAAGATAGTTAAATAATAATTACAACGTATCACATACTAATTATACGACTCACGTTAACATTCTCTCTCAAGTTGGTGCATACATATCTATCATGCCTAACTTGCTTAGTGAGTCATGAAATGCCTTCCTGAAAACTCTTTTGGTGAGTACATCTGTAAGTTACTTTTGAGTGGGAACAAGAGGAAAGTTAACAAGTTTGTCATATAGCTTCTCTTTTATAAAGTGACGATCCATCTTTACATACTTAGTGCATGCTGTACTGAATTTTGTGATATATCAATAACTGCTCAGTTATCGCAATGCAACTGCATGGTATTTTTGAGTTTGAAACCTAAATTAGATAGCAAATTTTTTATCTACAATTATTCACACACCTCATAAACTATACCTCTATACTGAGCCTCAGTAGTAGACCGCACTACAACTTTTTATTTCTTACTTTTTCATGTAACCAAATTATCTCTCACAAAAGTGAAGTAATCTGATGTTGACTTTCTATCTGTAATATTTTTTGTCCAATCTGCATCTGTCAAGCTACAAACTTCAAGAATTTTGTTGTATTTAGAAAATATTACTCCTCTTCCTAGAGTTGACTTCAAGAAACTTAAAATTCTCACAACAATATCCATGTGACTCTCACTTGGGTTATGCATGAACTGACTTACCACACTTACTGCATATGCAACATCTGGTCTAGTATGGGCAAATAGATTAAGCGTTCACCAACCTCTGGTAGCGAACTCGATCAATTGGTACTTGATCTAGATACTCTGCTAAAAAATGATTTTGCCAAATAGTAGTGTCAATAGGTTTGCAATCCAACATACTTATCTCAATTAGCAGTTCAAGAATAAACTTTCTCTGACATAGAAAATTTTCTTCTCTCCCCCTAACTACCTCAATTTTTAAGAAGTACTTTAGTTCACCCAAGTCCTTCATCTCGAATTCAAAGGCTAGTTGCCTTTGTAATATATTCATCTCAACAATATCATTACCACCAATTACCATATCATCAACATAAATAATTAGAGTTGTTACCTTTCCTTGTTAATGTTTGAGAAACAATGTATGGTCTGAATTACTCTGTTTGTAACCAACCTTCTACATGAACTATACAAACCTTCCAAACTAGGCACGAAGGGACTGCTTGAGAACATATAGAGACTTCCTCAATTTGCATACAAATTACCAAGAGAAATAGTTACATTTTCTAGTGGAAGACTCATGTACACCTCCTCGACTAACTCTCCATGAATAAATGCATTCTTGACATCAAACTACAGAAGTGGTCAGTTTAAGCTAACGGCAAGCGAAAGTAGGACTCGGATAGTATTCATTTTGGCAACAAGAGCAAAAGTCTCATCGTAGTCTACACCATACGTCTGAGTGAACCCTTTTGTTACAAGGCGGGCTTTATACCGATTCAAAGATTCATTAGCATTATCTTTCATAGTAAACACCCAGCGACAACCAACTACTTTCGTGTCTTGTGATGGAGGCACAAGTTGCCAAGTATTGTTCTTTTGTAACGCCTCCATCTCTTCATTCATCATGCACTTTGTTAAGTACTAATACAATAGATATTTGATTTACAAATGATATATATGGCTTAGACAATCTTTTAGTAGACATGTAGTTGGCTACTGATTATTTTAATTTTGCATGAATATTTGGTTCATATATTTTGGCTGGTTGACCTCGAGTATACCTATTTGGTAACATATACTGTCCAACACTAGACTCAATGCTATTAGTATTAGTAGGTGTACATATCTCATATGATTGACCTTCAGTACTTGAGAGTTGTTGATCAAGGATAGGAGTGATACCTAAGAGAATAGTTGTGTCTTCATTTTTAATTTTAGTCATCGAAACTGGTGCTTGGATACTTTAAGCATCTGCTTCTTCGACTATTGGATTCAATGGGATAAGAACCTTAATTGGAACCATCGAAATATCTCTTAATTGCGTTACTTCCTCAGTTCCTTCCAATTTATCCCCCTTACCACGATACAGCTCTTCAAAATATGAATTATTTTCCTTAAGAGTAGTATCATATGAAGAAAAATAACCCATATCATCAAAGAAATTGACATTTGTAGTGACATAATACTTTATGGTAAGTGGATGGTAGCACTTGTACCCTTTATGATAACCTTCATAACCAACAAATGCACACTTAATCCCCCGGACATCTAACTTAGACCTCTAATTTTTAGAAACATGTACAAAAGCAACACAACCAAATACATGGACAGGAAACTTATGAAATGATGGCAAGGATACATAAGATTCAAGAACCTTGAATGGGAATTGTCCGTGAAAGACACTAGATGTGAGACAATTGATGAGAAGGGCAAAAGCTTGTATAGCATCGCCCCAAAGGTATTTGGCATATGAGCACTAAATAGGAGAGCACTTGCCATATCAAGTAAGTGACGATTTTTTCTTTCAAACCCCCATTTTGTTCTGGGATTGGTGGGCAAGTAGTTTGGTGAACAATCTCATGTGTTTGGAAAACATTATTAACATATCCTCCCCCATTGTTAGAACATAAGACTCTAATAGTGTTATTGTATTGTGTTTGAACAAAAGTACGAAAAGTTTAAAAAGCTAAAAATCTTGTACAGTCATTAATAAACAATACAAAATATCTCATACTCGATATAGTAGGCTCTCTAGACGGTCCACAAATATCAGAATGAATTAATTCAAAAGAAATTGTACTTTATTAAAAAACTAGTAGAATAAGTAGTATGATGACTCTTAGCTTAGAGACATGTCTCACAACGTAAAACAGACTCACTCACACCAATAAACAGAGTAAGTATAGATTATTTCAAAAGACTAAAAGACGGATGCCCTAAGCGGGGATGCCATAACCAAATTTCAATTAGTTGGTCAGAACTAGAAGTTAAAGCAGTGCGAGACTGTGCTTCTGGTTTCTCTCCTGCGTAGGTCTAATTCAGATGAAACAATCTGCCCCTCAAATACCCCCATCAATTATTTCCATAGTAAGAAGATCCTAAAAAATCAAATAAATAAGATAAAAGATTACCTAACGTTTAGACTCAGTATTCAACTTTGGGACATATATTAAGTGATGAGATAAACTCAGTACATATAAAACATTATGTAGCTACTGACCCCATCCCAAACACAAAAAAAGCTCTACCATTAGCATTCGTAATATAAGGCACCGGTAGGAAATTGGGCTTAGGTGAATTAAGTTGGAAGGTGGGTACAATGTAGTAGGGCTTGCACCAAGGTGCGGCAGAAAGAGGGAGGAAGGTGCGACGGAGATGACAAGATCAGCAGTTGACGGAGACTTGACAAAGATCTGATGGTGATGATTTTGACTGTGTCGTGAGGAAGACACCACGAGCCGGTGGTGATGGTGATGGTGATGATGATTATATTGTTGTTTGGCAAAATTATAAACTTATTTTTCACTATATACTTCTTAATATAATTATAATACTTTAAACATTTTAATTGAATTTAGGTTATCTAAACTTTACATAATTAATATAATTAAATTAAAAAAAATACAACTTAATAATAAATGTTTAATTTTAATTAATTCTAAAAAAAAAATACTTAACTCCTGAAAGCATATTTTTGTCAAATACAATCTCAACTCAACGGTTGAAAAGCAAAAATTATAGTTACCAAATTATTCTTTAAATGTTTTTGATAATGACATGTTTTTATTTAAAGTTATACCTTTCAACTGTTTTTTAATACTTTTTATGAAAATTTATACATGTTAATTAGATAAATCGAAAATACATTTTTTTAAAAATTCATTGAATTCGTTAATAAATAAAAATTAAATGTTAAAATAATTGTGTAACTATTTATTAATTGTGACTAATTACGTTATCACATCTAGGTTATTAAGGTGAATTTAGAAATTTTAATTTCATAAATAATTAAAACTATTAAAGTAATAATATTTAGTTGTTTATTTTCAAATTCTAATATGATAAACTTGGAAACACAAAACATCAATGAAGAATTAGGACTCTGTTTTGAACTTGGTAGAATTTATATGTTTTTAGGAATTATTACTTAAGTTTTTTTTTTTTCCTTCCCTCTTTTTTTTCTTTTGCTAATTTAAAATGGTTAAAAAGGTTGTATATAGGTCATGAACACACAAAAAAAAAAAAAAAAAAAAACTTATTTGTAATTTTTTTTTTCTCAAATCCGTACTATTATTATTATTATTATTTAGTAGTAAGCATATGTTGATAAATGTCTTATATATGTCATCTTGCTAGGTAAAATAAATTCTTTTTCATGTAAAATGCTTTATGGCATATAGTATTACACGTAATTGCATTGTAACAATTTTTTAATATCGCTTACATTAATCAACAGTACTCTTCGAAAATTGGCCATCAATAGTGCTGATATAAAAAAATTTCATTTGTGTTGGGTTGTGGTGCAAGGATCTACAATATAACATATAAATAGCTACTACATTTATACAACTATATATAGGAATATGTGACCAGCCCATTTCAGTCCGGTCAACAGTTAGCAGACACAATCAAGTCAATGATCCAGTCAACAAATTCCTAAAAAAAAAAAATTGACTCTGCTGCATATTATTAGTTTCTTTTCAATGGAAGATTTGAGGACCAATAATGAAATATTTATCCTAGCTATTCAAGCAAGGTCATCAATACTAGGTTTCTATAGAGTAGTTGGACAAGATCATTATGCGACATGTGAAGGTAATCCTACCGCTTTTATAGCTGGTTGTGGTAAGATTGGTATGGTTTCAAACGTTTCTCACTCTGTTGGATCTGATACTTACATTATTGACTTTGGTACATCTGATCATATGACTTATGATAAATCTTATTTTATTGACTTGTCTTCCCACCAGTGTCTTATGTTACGAATGCTAATGGTGAAGCTTTTCTTGTGTTAGGGATGGGGCCCATTCGTATTACCCAACCTTACAACTCCAAAATGTTTTATATGTACCGAATTTATCTCATCACTTAATATCTGTTCTATAGTTGAATACTGAGTCTAAATGTTCTATAACCTTCTATCCTATGTATGTGATTTTTCAGGATCTTCTTACTAGGGAAATAATTGGATGGGAGTATCTGAGGAACAGATTATTTCGTCTTGATCAGAACTATGCAGGAGAGAAACCAAGAGCACAGTCCCGCACCGCTTTAACTTCGAGTTCTGACCAGCTAAGTGAAATTTGGTTATGGCATCGTCACTTAGGGCATCCGTCTTTTAGTCTTATGAAAAAATATATGCCTACTATATTTATTGGTGTGAGTGAATCTACTTTACATTATGAGACATGTGTGTTGGTCAAGAGTCATCGTACTACTTATTCTCCAAGTATTTATAATAGAAGTATAATTCCTTTTGAATTAATTCATTATGATGTTTGGGGACCGTCTAGATAGCCTACTATATCGAGTATGAGATATTTTGTGTCGTTTATTGATGATTGTACACGATTGTCATGGGTTGTTATTCTTAAAAACAAAGATGAAGTTTTTCAAGCTTTTCAAAATTTTCGTACTTGTGTTCAAACACAATACAATAACACCATTAGAGTCCTACGTTCTAACAATGGGGGAGAATATGTTAATTGTGTTTTTCAAGATTATTTCCAAACACATAAAATTGTTCACCAAACTACTTGCCCACAAACACCAGAACAAAATGGGGTGTCTGAAAGAATAAATCGTCACTTACTTGACATGGCTCGTGCTCTCCTATTTAGTGCTAATATGCCAAAATATCTTTGGGGCGATGTTGTACAAGCTTCCGCCCATCTCATCAATCGTCTCCCATCTAGTGTCCTTCACGGACAAATCCCGTTTGAGGTTCTCGCATCTCATGTATATGTGTCATCATTTCATAATCTTCCTTCCTGTGTATTTGGTTGTGTTGCTTTTGTCAATGTTCCTAAAAATTAGAGGTCTAAATTAAATGTCCGAGTAATTAAGTGTGTGTTTGTTGGTTATGGAGGCTATCAAAAAGGGTACAAATGCTACCACCCACCTACCAGAAAGTATTATGTCACTATAGATGTCACTTTCTTTGAAGATATGAGCTATTTTTTCTTATCTGATATTGCTCTTAAGGGAGAGAATTCATATTTTGAAGAGCTGTATCATGGTGAAGGGGAGGAATTAGAAGGAACTGTGGAAGTAACGCAATGAGGAGATATTTCGATAGGTCTACTTGAGATTCTTATCCCGTTGAATTCAGTAGTTGAAGAAACAGATGCTTCAAGTATCCAAGCACCAGATCCGGTCATTGAAAATCAAAATGAAGACACAACTGTTCCCTCTCCTACCCTTGATCAACAACTCCCTGGTACTGAAGGTCACTCATCTGAGGTATGTATACCCACTAATACTAATAGCATTGAGTATAATGTTGGATAGTATGTGTTACCAAATAGGTCTACTCGGGGTCAACCAGCCAAAAGGTATGAACCAAATATTCATGCAAAATTAAAGTATCTAGTAGCCAACTACGTGTCCACTAAAAGATTATCTAAGTCATATAAATTATTTGTAAATCAAATATCTGTTGTATCAGTACCTAACAAAGTGCATGATGCGTTGGGAGATCCAAAGTGGAGGAAGGCAATGAATGAAGAGATGGAGGCGTTACAGAAAAATGATACTTGGTAACTTATGCCTCCACCACAGGACAAGAAGGTAGTTGGTTGTCGCTGGGTGTTTACTGTGAAACATAATACTGATGGATCTATAAATTGATATAAAGCCTGCCTTATAGCAAAAGGGTTCACTCAGACGTATAGTATAGACTACGATGAGACTTTTGCTCCTGTTGCCAAAATGAATACTATTCGGATTCTGCTTTCGCTTGCTGCTAGCTTAGCTTAGACTGGCCACTTCGACAGTGTGATGTTAAGAATGTGTTTCTTCATGGAGAGTTAGTCGAGGAGGTGTACATGAGTCTTCCACTTGGGTATGTAGTTGATTATCCTAGTAATTTTGTATGCAAATTGAGGAAGTCTTTGTATAGTCTTAAGCAGTCCCCTCATGCCTGGTTTGGAAGGTTTTTTTAGTTCATGCAGAAGGTTGGTTACAGGCAGAGTAATTCAGACCATACGTTATTTCTCAAACATCAACAAGGGAAGGTAACTGCTTTAATTATTTATGTTAATGATATGGTAATTACTAGCAATGATACTGTTGAGATGGATAGATTACAAAGACAACTAGCTTTTGAACTCGAGATGAAGGATTTGGGTGAACTGAAATACTTCTTAGGGATTGAGGTAGCTAGGGGGAGAGAAGGAATTTTTCTGTGTCAGAGAAAGTACATTCTTGATCTGCTAACTGAGATAGGTATGTTGGATTGCAAACCTATTGACACTCCTATTAAGCAAAACCATTATCTAGCAGAGTATCTAAATCAAGTACCAACTGATCGAGCTAGCTATCAGAGGTTGGTTGGGCGCTTAATTTATTTAGCGCATACTATACTAGATATTGCATATGCATTAATTGTAGTAAGTCAGTTCATGTATAACCCGAGTTAGAGTCACATGAATGCAGTTGTGAGGATTTTAAGGTACTTGAAGTCAGCTCCAAGGAGAGGAGTAATGTTCTCTAAACACAACAACCCTCTTGAAGTTTGCGTCTTCACAGATGCAGATTGGGCAGGAAATATTACAGATAAAAGGTCGACATTAGGTTATTTCACTTTCGTGGGAGGCAATTTGGTTACATGGAAAAGTAAGAAGCAGAAAGTTGTGGTGCGATCCAGTGCTGAGTTTGAGTATAGAGGTATGGCTCATGGGGTATGTGAATTGTTGTGTATAAGAAGTTTACTATCTGATTTGGGTTTTGAACCCAAAAGTACTATGAAGTTGTATTGTGACAATCGGACAGCCATTGATATATCACAAAATTTAATACAACATGATCGCACTAAGCACGTAGAAGTTGATCGTCGCTTTATAAAAGAAAAGCTAGATGCCAAACTAATCAGTTTCTCTTTTGTTCTCACTGGAAAGCAACTTGCAGATGTGCGCACCAAAGGAGTTTCCAAGAAGATGTTTTATGACTCACTAAGCAAGTTGGGCATGGTCGATATGTATGCTCCAACTTGAGGGGGAGTGTTAGCGTGAGTCATGTAATTAGTGTATATGTGTCTATCTGTAATAGAGTTCTAGGTTGTACATAGTTCTATTTTATTTAGGATTCTTGTATTTTATTTTCTATATATATCTCTATTGTGAGATAATAATACAATAAGAAATATTTCTCATTCACATAATATTTAACTGAATATAGCCCAATAGAGAATTGAGATAAAATCAACTTATCAAAATATGACATACAAAAAAGATCAAATATAATTACTGTATATTTTTACTAAAGTGTTCAAAAATCGAATCAAACTATTTAATTTAAAAAAAAAAATTGTGGATTTTAATTTACAAACTTTTATATTTTTGTTAAAAAATTTTCCGATGGAGAGTATTAGAGAGAATAACAAATGAAAAAGTTAAAATAAATGTACTTAAAAATCTTTGTGGGCAAGACAATAAATGGTGTAGATTTTTTTGTCTGTGTGTATTTTTAAATAAATTTTTTTGAATTCACCTAAGTTTTTAAAATATTAATTAAATACACCAAATGTTTAATATTATCTTTAAAAATCATAAATTTGATGCTCTTAAATTTAAAACTCTTTTAAAATCATTTGAAATCCTAATTAAATACACATCTCTAAATGTCATATGTAACGACATTGGTTACAGCTTGTTCAAAAGATGTACAAGTGTGACAAATTTTGATTATGATTTAATGGAGGTTCGGAAAAGTAAGAAACTTCAAACTATTTGAAAACAAATGCCTTATTCTTCCTAATTTAGTGCTCTTAGTGGAAAAACAACTCAATAAACTTGAGTTTCTTTCTATTTAACCTGTTTTTTATGTCTGTAATTTTTGGTTATCTTGATATTTTATGTATTAATGCATAAACGTTTACCGTGCTGTGCTTTTTAAGTTATGATCCTAAGTTTTGTTAAACTTATGACATATTTGATTCACAGTAATTATAATCGTAATAGAAATCATTCAATGTATCACTGTGTTTGGTTTCACTGTTCTCTGTAATAAAAGGTAAAGGAATTACAGCAGTAGCAGTAATTCTCATTACGCCTCCAACCCTTAGGAATACGCTGTAATGCTCTATTTTTCTCACAATTTGTATAATCATTTATGATTTTTTTGCTCATTCTATTTCTTTTAGTAATAAAAAAAGTTTATTTTTTAATTTAATTTTATTTATTTTATAATTTTTATTTTAATATTATTATTTATTTTGATTACACTGCTTAAATAAAAATTGTAATAATAATATTATTTCATTTACATTCAATTCTATTACAATCATTATTCACATTTAGCTAATCAAACGATCACTTAGACTATACTAGATTGTAATTTCTTCTATACATGTTAATGAATTATGCATTATTTAAAAAAAAAAAAAAAAAAAGAGTATTGCATTGAACATAATTTGAGATTTTTTTTTTGAAAACTTGGTTATAAAAGCATAACCTTTTTTCAAAAATTGCTTGTAGTCTAGACTCTCAATTTCTTTAAAAAAAACAAGTGACTTCATGTAGGAACAACAACCCACAGACCAAATGTCAATGGTCGAGCTTGCTTTGTCTCTCATTCTCTCTCACTGAGTGAGAGCCACTGAATCTGAACAAACTGATGAATTCTCACGAGGTTGTCAGGTGAGTTGAATATTAGATTAATAATTAGTTTCTTTATTAGTATTTAAGATATTATGATTAGGATATTAGATAATTATTCTAATATTTTTCTATTAGTTTAGGAGTCTTATTTAGAATCCTATTAAAATTAAGATTTTAGTTTATTATCACTATAAATATCAATGTAGTCCTTTAATATTATATATAAATAAAAATTAGAATGTCTTTATTTGACTTTTTGATTCTCTTCTCGACCTACTTTGATTATCTATTATTTTAGCTTATACATTTATTCTTTTATCTATTTTATATTTATATTTGATTCCGCTTTATATTTTAACATGATATCAGAGTAGTGTTCGATCTTGAACATATTTTTTCTATTTTCTATCATCTGCCATGCATATACGCCTACTATCATCGTGGTCTGCTTCAGTTTCTGTACTTCATTCAATTGCTAGTACTCCTCATCTTCAGTTCTTTTTCTTTTAAAGGTTGCTGGTTGGTTCTTTGGTTTTGTCATTCATCAAACTGTCACCATTGTCGTTCACTGCTGTTGTGACGTCGTTCACGTCAAGCTCACGGCTTCACGACTATTGGTATAATCTATTTTCACTGTTGTCGTTGTCGTCGTTCATGTCAACTTCATGACCTCAAGATTGTTGGTATCAATCTCTACCTCACGACTTCGTAACCGTGTTTTTTAGAATGATCAACCAACCTACCATCATTTTCTAGAAAGATTAACTAGTCTACTGTCGTACGCTGTCATCACCAATTCCAAATCTCACCAACACTAAAGCACGTTTGAGATTTAACATCAACTACAAATATGTATGTTGTAATTGTCCAAGCTTAACATAGATTATGTTCAGCTTGAGGAGGAGAGTTAAATATTAGATTAATAATTAGTTTCCTTGTTAATGTTGAAGACTATTATGATTAGAATATTAAATAATTATTCTAATATTTTTCTATTAGTTTAAGAGTCTTATTTAAAATCCTATTATGATTAAAATTTTAGTTTATTATCACTATAAATATCAATGTAATCCTTCAATATTATATATGAATAAGAATTAGAATATTTTTATTTGACTTTTTTATTCTCTTCTCGACATACTTTAATTATCTATTATTTTAACTTCTATAATTATTTTTTTATCTATTTTACTTTTATATTTAATTTCGAATATAACAACGTGCATTGCTATGTCTTCTTTATGCTGTACAACATTGTCTTTTTGTTCTTAATAAATAAACTAAAGAGAAGTGCCACCTATGAATCACTTCGACGCAAAACTGAGATCTTTAAGTTGGATCAATGTTAGTATTATTGATTTCGAGATAATGAGCCCATATCCGTCTAGTCCAATTCGTTAAGTTATAACGTCCTTGGCCAAATTTCTATAGTCAAAATTCAACACTTAGTTTCATACATGATACAAAATAAATATTTAACGTTAAAATTTAAAAAAAATAAGAATTAATTTTAAATTTTTTTACTAGGATAAAAAATCAAATAAAAGTTAAGCGAATGTGTGTTCTACAGATGTACTCCTGTTAAACTTGACAACCTTTTTGCTTGAATAACAATTCCAAAATAGAAGTTCCCCACATGGACTAAATTATCATGAAGTGAAATTGACTCGTGGTTTTTTTTTTTTTTTTTGGTTAAAAAAATTGACCCGTAGTTTAGTTGACTTAATTTTGTGAAGTGATTTTTGCTAGGAGCACGATACAGAACATGTGGGATTTCTGCTTCGTTTTAAACCCAACAGTGGAATAATAATTTTCACCTCAATGTTGGGTTTGAATAGAAATGGCAACGAGCCAGTTCGGTTTAGATTCAAATTGATCTGTTTTGATTTGCGGTTTAAATTAAACTGAACTATTTCAAACAAAATATGTTCGATTCGAGTATTATTCGCGGGTCAAAAAAACCAAACTGTTGACTCATTTTTTAAAAAATATTGGGAAAAAATATTATAATTTTTTTTGTAATTAAATTTTTAATTAAATAAGTAGGTACTTGAATGGTGCCCCAAACTAAACTGTTTTAAATAAAATGGATAATGTCTCGATTCGTTTTTGAACTGTTTTGCCTCGACTCGATCTGACCTAAATTAGGTCGAATACCCGTAGGTACCCGAACCATCGGATTAAATTGTCATCCCTAAGTTTGAAGAAGTCACTAAGATTAATCTAATGCAAAACTTTAATATATGAGCTTTTATACCTTTCTATTAATATTTTTTGGGAGTTTCATTTTATTCATCATCTTAGGTTCATATAAAGAGTTTTCTTCACGGCTTCTTCATTCTTGCTATAATTTGAAAAGAAGAATAAAAAAAAAAAAAATTCTTCCCCATTTATCTTCTTCTATTTTCCTAATATCACCGAGATACAAAAAAGTATTTGTAGTAATAAAATGAGAAATAATAATAAAGGGCTGCGTTATAGTTTTTACAATCTTATGAACTTGATAAATTTTTTTCCCAAAAAAGTAATCTTTTCATTATTATTCATTTTTATTAAAGTTGAAAATTGTTTTTGATTCTTTCCCCCTTCCACATAAAGATATTGAATAGAATGATTTTTTTTTTTTTTTTTGCTACTGCAAATTTGAAAATAAACGCTTTAATGGTCTTCAAAAGTAAGTAAATAGATTCAAAATATATTAAATGCAGTTAATTCTGCTACGAAAGAAGCTATTATTGCAAAAATCTGTAAATATAATCAATTATGATTAAAAATTTCATCTTTGGACCAAAAACAGGAAGGAGGAATATCAGAAAGAGAAAGTGTAATTTTGGTTTAATGACACTTAAATATACAATTAAGCTTGTCGTTTATGGTAAATGATTACCATTTGTTAATATAAGTCTTGAGCAATAAACCAAAGTTGTACTAATGGAATCAAATTAGCGTATCATCGTCAATCTGATTTGCACAGCAAGAGTCAAACATAAATAATTTAATCATTCAATTAATTTTTAAAAAAATTTATAAAAAATGTATATATATATATATATATATATATATATATATATATATAATACTAAACAATTATGTTTATTTAAGTTATAATAAAAGTAAATAAATAAATATATATATATATTAAAAAAATTAAAAATAAAATTTTATGTATAATAATATTACATGTAGAATTAAACTTTAAAATTAAGAGACATAGTACTGTTCATAACGTTTAATCAATTTATATAATTTGGCATTATTGATAGTACCGATGGACGCGTGGCGACAATTTTGTTAATAATCAATTAATCATGCATTAATTGCATGCAGTTTCGGATAATTTCGAAAAATAACTGTTATTTATTGGTGGATAGCAGTTTACACGCCATATTAAATTAATAATAGTTTTATAATATTTATATTCTTTTTTCTTTTTTCTTCTATCTTTCATTAGATTGTTTTTGGCTATTAAGCAAATATTTTTTAAGAAAATAAAAATATTTATGTAATATTAAAAGAAAATAGTATAATTGTTCAAAATGTGTGTTTTTACAGTTTAGTAAATAAAAAACAAAATGTTAATATATATTTGGTTTCAATAACCATAATTTTGAAATTACAACAATTATCTCAACACAATATGGCTACGGTAAATTAAAAAAGAAGAAGTTATTTTCTCCTGGAAATTAGGATAAGCTATGGGAATAGGTGATATTATTCATTATTTTTTAATATATTTTTAAATATTATATTGCTTTCTTTCATTATTATTTATTGAATATTTATATTTTTTTAAAAACTTGTAATAATTTTAAGTTTTACAATAATTAACTCCGACTCCCTTTCCCTTCAACAATTTTACTCTAAATATAATTAAAAATTAATGGCCGACCAATGGGTCTTGGTAGTTGATACTCGCATAAATGCTGGCTTAAAAGGATGACTTGGGTTGAGCTGGAAGGTGCATGGAAACACCTTTATGGTTTCAGACTAGCTAGTCCTCCTCTATGTGGAAGGTGCATGGATGGAAACATGGTTTCAGACTAGCTAGTCCTCCTCGTGTGTGTGTGTATATATATATGGACCTCTGATCTCTCCCAATCAATCTTCAACCAAATATTTCAGTTGAGAGCTCTATTTCTTTCTTTCTATCAATCTCACTATTTGACAAATCAACAAAGAAAAACAACAAGCAAGGTTCTAATTAATGAGAAGTAGTGGATCAGACAAAGCAGAGTCCAAAAAAAAAGTGTCTAGTAGAAAACTTGGAGGGTGCCTTAAAGAACAGAAAGGAAAGTTTTATATTATGAGAAGATGCATTGTTATGCTTCTTTGTTGGCATGACTGATTAATTCAACAGTAGTGCTTTTGTCTTCTGCTTCTAATCAACCCTACAGCCTGGAAGATCAACTTGATGGAGAGCTAAATTTTACTCTTAGAATCGAAATGTAAATAGCACTAGCTAGTAATATATTCAGCATGACTAGTATTAGCCAGAGAGTGTATTAATTAATTAATTTTGTTTCAATTGGAGTTTGTATATTATGATCCTTGTACAATTAATCAGATGTTTGATTCCCTCCTTACAGAAACTCTTTCATTGCCTTTTTTATCATTCTGTGAGGTCTACTCAGAAATATTTTGGAAATTTATTAAAAATAACACCCTTAAAATTTATAATAATAAAACTAGCATTCTTAATAATATTAAACGTTCAATTTAAACGTAAAATATTGAACGTTCAATATTGATCGGATCTAAATTATCATCATTCAATTCTATTTGAATGGGTGTTCAAAGAAAAATGACATATTAATCATTTTTTTTAATTGTGAAAATATAAATTTGAACACAAGGAGTGCTAGTTTTGTTATTACAAGTTTAAGATGTGCTAGTTTTGTTGTTTTCCCAAAAAATTTTATTTGCTACTCAATTGTTTATTTCATTAACTTTAGTCAGATTATATAATTGCTAATTGATTTTGAGATAAATAAGAAAGTTATAAATATTTAAGATAAAATAGAAAAGTAAATCAAAACCTAATATGATAATAATATCATATTAAATTAGTATCTTTTTTAGCTTCCTTATTTTTAGTATAAATATATGTATTTTGTATGAATCAAATATAAAGAAATACATAAATGTTTTGCCCATATCATTTCAACATAGTATTAGAGCGGACTATAATTCTGCAAACCTAAATTTATCACAAAAAAAAAAAAAAAACACCAAACAGCCATTTGAAACCACCGTCCACCACCACATTGGGAAACCAAACCAACATACCCACCACCCAAACAGCTCCCCCCATCACGTCAGCCCGCTACCCACCATCTAGAAACCCAGCCACCATCATACCAGACGCCAAACACCAAAATCGACAACACACAAAACCCGAAACAATCACCACCAGCTCATAACAGATCCACTCAAACCCCTCACAGATCCACCCAAATGCCTCGCAAATCCACCCATAACAAATCCACTCAAACCCAAATTAGCCCCCATCTCGCCCCTTCCACTCTGAACCACAGCCTACCCATCACGCCACCAGATTCAATGCCACAGTTGCTCGTCTCCCGAAACCACTAGATCCAAAACTCGACATAGCTCGTCGACACCAACGTTGAACCCAACTCTCGTTGCAACAAATCTGCTAGCGCCGCACCCACAGCTAGTCGCCACCAGCGCCGAGCCAATTCTGGTTGTCAAAGTAAATTGAAGCAGAGACTTAGAATGCTAAATACAAAAAAAAAAAAAAAAAACAAAACAAAAAACAAAAAACAAAACAAAAACAAAAAACAAAACAAAACAAAAAAAAAAAAGGAGAAAGAGATCAAATGAATGGCATAATTGAATATCTCGGGATCAAAGCTGTTCCAATTGTTCAAACCAAGGCAGCAAATGATATTAATGACAAAGCTTCGGCATTGGTACTCTATGCAGACAATATTGGTAAGACTTTAAATATTTCTACATTTATTTTGAATAATACATGGATAATTGATTATGGTACAACAAATCACATGACAAATGATGCTAGACATGTTTCATCACTTCAACCCTCTACAAAACAATTTGTCTCTATTACAAATGGTACTTCAACTACAAATGGGGAAGGATCTTTAACTCTAACTGATACCTTAAAAGTAGAGTTTGTTTTAGTTGTTCCATTTTTAGATTATAATCTGTTGTTTGTTTCTCAACTAACTACTTTATCTTGTGTTGTAATTTTTGGTTTGATTGTTGTGTGTTTAAGAACATCAAAACTAGGAAAATGATTGGTTGTGGTATTCGGTGGGGGAAGCTATATTGCTTAGATTTAGACCCAAAGAGTATTGAAAGCCCACAACAAGCACTAATAATTGTTGGTTCTGAAGAAAGGAAAAGGAAAGAAATATGGTTATGGCATCGTCGTTTTGGGCATGCTTCCTTTGGGTATCTAAAGAGGTTATTTTTCAATTTATTTTTAGCAGCTGATGTTTCAAGTTTTCACTACGATGTTTGTGAACTTGCACAAAGTCATCATGCTTCATTTCCATTACGATTGAACAAAAGTTCATTTCCTTTCATGACTATTCACTCTGATGTCTAGGGTCCATCCAAAGTTACTACTTTTAGTGGGGCACGGTAGTTTGTAATGTTTATTGATAATTGTACAAGGATGACATGGCTATGCTTGATGAAATCTAAGAGTGAAGTGAACTCGTTATTTCAAAGGTTCCATAAAATGATTAAAACTCTATCGTACAAAGATTCAAATTCTTCAGAATGACAATGATGGAGAATACCAGAGTACTAAGCTTTAACAATTTTTGAAGACACAAAGAATAATTCATCACACAACTTGCTCCTACACACCACAACAAAATGGGGTGGTAGAGCGCAATAATCGACACTTGTTAGCCATGGTCCAAGCTTTGTTAATTAAAGCCCATATGCCATTATCTTATTGGAGAGAAGCACTAACTTCTGCAGCTTATTTAATTAATAGGGTCCCCTCTAGCACCATCAATTTCAAAACATCATTCCAAACCCTAACAGATACAGTCGTTGCCCCAACTGACTCAAATTTACCCCATCGTGTCCTTAGTTGTGTGGTGTTTGTACACCTACACAAACATCAAAGCACAAAACTAACTCCTCAAGCATTGCGATGTGTTTTTGTTGGGTATGTTAGTCATCAAAAAGGATATTGATGTTACCATCTCCCATCTTGAAAATTATTTGTTACAATAGATGTTGTCTTTCATGAAGATACAATGTACATTTCTGAAGCTGAATTTCAGGGGGAGTACCAAAAGAAAATTCAAACTCTCGATTATGATGGAAGTAAAAACCAAAATATGGGCAACTTAGATATAAGTGGCCTAGCATTGGATTACAATGTTGATGACTCACAGACTGAACCGAACCAAGCAATATATGAATTAAATTCAAGTCGTACGACATTAGATCAAAATATTAATGAGAACCAAATAATTAAAGAAATAAATGATGAACACCCCATTGACGAACCAAGTACTTCTCAACCTGAAATCGAGCCATTGGATAGTATTGCTCCATCTCCTGTCGATATATCACACCAATCGTTTACTGAAGTTGTTCTTGAGCCAAACAAAAGACAGTTACTACAATGTTACACAAGAGGTATTCCTAAACCCATATATGAACCCAAACTTTCTAGTAAAGTAAAATATCACATGAGTCACTATGTGTCTAACCATCGTTTGTCAAAATCAAACATATCATTTGTGAATCAATTATCTGTTGTATCTATTCCTAACAGTGTGCAGGAAGCTTTAGTTGACTCAAAGTGGAAAGCTGCTATGAATGAGGAGCTGAGATCCTTACAAATAAACAAGACTTGGGAACTTGTTGATTGCCAACCAACAAAGAAAGTTGTTGGATGTCGATGGATTTTTACAGTGAAGTATCAAGCAGATGGTACGATTGAACGTTATAAAGTAAGATTGGTGGCAAAATGATACACTCAAACATATGGGATTGACTCTACAGAAATTTTTGCACCTGTAGCAAAAATGAACACTATTCGAGTCATGTTATCCCTAGCTACAAATCTGGATTGGCCATTATATCAGTTCGACATAAAGAATGCTTTTCTACATGGAGATTTATCTGAAGAAGGCTACATGAATCTCCCACCAGGGAATATGATATCAGAAATTCATAATAGAGAAGTGTGCAAATTAAAGAAATCACTGTATGGATTAAAGCAATCTCTAAGAGCATAGTTTGACATGTTCACAAAGTCTATGAAAGAATTTGGCTATCAGCAGAGCAATTCAGACCATACTTTATTCCTAAAGAAACAGCATGGTAAGATCATTATACTTATTGTATATGTGGATGATATGATCGTAACAGGAAATAATCCTGAAGAAAGAAAAGCTCTTCAAAGTTATTTGTCTAAAAAATTTGAAATAAAAGACCTTGGGTTCTTAAAGTATTTTCTTGGGATTGAGGTTTCTCGATCAAAGGATGAAATCTTTTTATCTCAAAGAAAATATGCCTTAGATCTACTACAAGAGACTGGTATGTCAGCATGTCAACCAGTTAATATACCAATAAAAGAAGGTCTAAAATTGTGTGTTGAATCCAACCAGGTACTAGTTAACAAAGAAAGACACCAAAGACTTGTAGGGAGGTTAATGTACTTATCTCATACTAGACCAAATTTAGCTTATGCTTTAAGTATTATCAGTCAATTTATGCATAATCCTGAAGAACAATATATGAATGCAGTTATTCGCATTTTGATATATCTAAAGTCTGCTCCTTAAAAAGGAGTATTATTCACCAAAAACACAACCTATCAAAGTATAGAAACATATACTGATGCTGATTGCGCTGGTGATAAGTGTGACAGGTGATCTACTTCTGGCTACTTCACCTTTGTAGAAGGTAATCTTGTGACATGGAGAAGCAAGAAACAAAATATTGTAGCTCGCTCAAGTGCAGAAGCAGAATTTAGAGGTTTAGCAAATGTACTTTGTGAGACACTATGGTTAAGACTTCTTTTAAGAGATTTGGGTTTGCCTTCTGAACAACCTGTCTAAATATGTTGTGACAATAAAGCAGCATGCGATATTGTACATAATTCAGTTCAACATGATCATACAAAGCACGTCGAGGTAATTAGATTTTTTATCAAGAAAAGGTTGGATGGAAAGATTGTGAAATTACCAAATATTCGTTCAAAAGATCAGTTAGCTGACATTCTCACCAAAACAGTCTCAAATCGAGTGTTCTTAAAGTTTTTAGACAAGTTGGATATGTGAGACATGTATGCACCAACTTGTGGGGGAGTGTTGAGATAAATAGGAAAGTTATAAATGTTTAAAGCAAAATAAGAAAGTAAATCAAAACCTAATATGATAGCAATATCATACTAAATTAATATCCTTTATAACTTTCTTATTTTTAATATAAATATATATATTTGATATGAATTAAATATAAAAAAATACATAAATATTTTGTTCATATTATTTTAATATTTGGTGGCCCGTTGAAATAACTAAGTTCGTCCGCTTCTTATCAAATGGTAATTAGTGCCGTTCCAACACGTAACTTGTAACATTAAAGGGTGAACTTTACTGTCAAATCGATAAGTGAATATATTTTTAGCCGTATTTAAATTAATACATGAATAAGATTCGAACGCGCATCAAAAGCATATAAAACACCAACTTTACTTTAAGATTAGATTAATTGAATGATGACTTAAAATATGTTTAAAGGGCCGATTTTCAGGTCAAAAGGGAAATAAATAGTGAGGAATAAAACAAGAACAACTGCAGTGAGACTTTAATTGGAAGATTATGACTGTCTTTTTCCACTTTCTTTGTTTGCTAAAGTTACGTGATCAAAACTATATTGTAAATATTTTGGGTAGGCTCAATGTGCTGTAGTGTTGTCAACTCAGCTATGAGAAGTGCAGTTTGGATAAGTGCTGGGGATCACATGCTGGTTGTACCCGTTTTTATTAGTGGACAACTTTGAATCTATTTGCTCAGTTTTGACAATTCTTGTTCAGTTTCTCTCATCGCTTTACCAAGTATATTGATACTTTTTTAACTTTTTAAGTGTGAACCATTTATTTTCTCTTCATAAATATTTTTTATTTTAAAAAAAATATCAATTAACATAGTGATGGTTCATTAACATAGTAAAATTAAAGAATTATGAAGCTACTAAATATGACAAATATGTATCATGATGCTGCTAATTAGAACTTGAACCCAATGGTTACTACTTTTTGGTGTTTGGTTTTTGTAGCCAAAAATCACGAATTTAAAGACAAAAATTAATTCATAAATAGTAAAATATTCGCAATTTTTTATTAATCAAAATAACTACTTTAAAAATATAAAACATCTTTTAAATGGTTCTTTAGAAGTACTTTGCAAAACGTTCAAGAAAAATCAGTAAATTTAAAGAAATGTGTTGTGAAAAAACAATAATTTTGAATATTATACTAACGGAGCTGTAAGCCTAAATAACATATATTTAAATTATAAATTAATATTTTTTTAAAATTAGTACAAATATATTTTAAATTTTAAATTTTAATTATATAAAAATTAATAAAATGTCATTTAAAACTAACAAATAAATATATTGAAATTCTGGCAACTACACTTGTAAATTGATCAGAGCTCCAATGACTTAGCGGATGAAATTATCGGAGCTTTAATGATCTTGTCAAAGTTTCAACAACTTTATCGAATAACACAAGTGTTACATACAATAATAAAAATGTATGTAAATATTCAATACAAATATATGTAAAATGTTACATACAATTATAAAAGAGTATAAAATATATTATATATCATTATAAAATATATGTAACAATATTATATACAAAATAAACCAAATAACAAATGACAAACATCTCACCATTTTTCCGCAACTTATCATCATCTCTAATTTTTTGTCTGCTAAAAAAAAAAAAAAGCAAATGACAAACGAAAAACGACAAAAAATTAATTTTTTGAAAGTTTTTGTAGTACAAGCAGTAAAAAGTTAATAATAATAATAATAATAATAATAATAATAAAGAAGCTAAAATCATTCTAAATTTTTATTTTTTTATTCCAAAAAAAAAAAATCACTGATAGAGGTGTTTGTTGCTATGGTGTGGGTTTTCTGAAATAACAAGATAAAAGAAAGCTTCAAGGACAAAAATAAAAAATCTTGTATGAAAATCGCAAGAAAAGAAAAAAAAAAGTAAAATTGTGTAAAAAAAATTGCTATTTCAAGACAATATTTCACTATTTTTATTTTACTTTTGGTAGTTTAATAATTCATCTATATCATTTTGACATCCGTAAAGCCCTTGTGTATACCGTATTCAAAAATTATTTATTAGTCTTGCACATTGTAATGTGGTACTAAAATATAACGTTAATACAATAATTTTTATTATATAAAATTAAAAAAATAAAAACATAACTACCTATTATTTTATTAAAATAAAATTTTAATATTAAATTTAAATTAATAAGAAATTTGAATTTTTTTTAGTTTTTTCTTGATTTTTTTCTCAACCTTGTATTTCATATCTAATACAATAAATAAGTTAGTAGTTATTAATATATCATAATTTTTAAATGTTTCTAATATAATTTAAATATATACCATTAAATTAAATAAGAAAAAATAAGGAGATAATCCTAATTCATTAATAACACCCCTTTTCAAAGTTGTAGTTTTGATAATAAAAAAAAAAAAATTGGACACTTGTGGTGGTTGTTCTTTAACCTTTTAAAAAATTGATTAATTTAACATTCAACTTTTTGACTCGATTGAGTTCGTCTCTTAAAAATTAATTTGTTTAATTTGTTGCTTTTTTTTTAAAAAAAAAAAACCATAAAATTAATATCTTTAAAATATATAATAATAAAAAGTGATATTATTTAATACTAATTTATGCCTTTTATAATTAAATATAATAATTTTATTTTTATTGTTATAAATTTTAGAAATTATATTTTAAGAAATGTTCCAATTTTCAATTTGACCAACTTACTACCCAAATTTTTCAGTATTACAAATTTAGTAATAGACCAATTTCAATCCAGATATTTTAAAGGTGACATATTGGTAAAATCATAAATTTGTTTACTATCCATCAAGTATATTTTGGGAATAATTTAATTTTATCTAATCATAAAAATTGAGTACAAATTTACCTTTAAATATATAATAGCACTACTTATGTTGGTTATTTCAACAAAAACTCAGTAGCAATTTTAATTTCTTTTTATATAATATATTTATGATTTTATTTTTAATTACCCCTAAAAATATAATTTTCTCATATTATTAAAAAATATTAATTTATAAAATGCGTAAAATATATATACATCATATATATCTGATCAGCTTATCGTGTGAGAGATATTAAAAATGAATTATTATTGTTGATCTAATAAATCTAAATACTATGTCTTAAAATTCAAAAAGAATAAATGATTTATTTATTCCTTTAGAGGCGGAGAAATTTTATCCATTTCCCTTGGTAATATATGAGCATTTTAGAAAAATTGTCATTTTATTATTCAAAGGGCATATAATCTTATTATCAAATCAAAGCTGCTTTTAAATGCAGGTTCATCAGGTGTAGATAATCAATTAAATTCATGACATGGTTTTCTCTTAATGAAGATTTGGAGTGCACAAAGTTATGATAAGGTGAAGTGCTTTGGATGGCGGATAACTTATGATATTCTTCCTTACTATATGAATCTTCAAAAGAGGAAAATGAAAGTGGATCCTACTTGCAGCTTTGGAGATTTAGCAAAGCATTTAAGTTAAATATTCACTTAAATGTGATGATAGATATTTTGTTGATTGATTGGACGAATTTTTATTTTAAAAAAGTTCAATAAATTTGAAATAATGAAATTTTAGTACTTGTTATGATACATACGAAAATGTCAGAATAATTTTGTGCATTCAGAAAAAGATTTGACAACTCATGAGGTAAATTTTACAGCTAATTTTATGAGAAATTCATTCCCATGTATCGTTGCCAATCCGATTCGGATTAACTCTTTTATATGAAAACCCCCACTTTTTGGTTATTGTAAGATCAATATTAATGCAAGTTGGAATGTAGAATCGTGTGTATTCGGGTTGGGTTTAGTGGTTAGATGCTTAAAGAATGAAATTGAAGAATGTTTAAGTGTTGAGTTAACTTTTGGCATTAAAGGAAGATGTAAAATTGGCTGCTGAGAAGGGATACTTAAATCTTGTGCCAAAAAATGATTGTTTAGTAGCGGTCTAAACAATGCGGAGTTCACAATCAACAATATTGCAAATATAAATTATTGCTTAAGACATCAAACAATATATAAATTATTATCAAATTTCAAAATTGTAAATATTATATCAAATTTTTTAATCAAGTAACACATTTTTTGACTTTATGCTCAAATTTTCATTAAACATAGTTTTATATATTCTTTGTTTGTCCAAATTTTTTAACTCAAGCAATTAGTCTGAATTTAAAGTTTTTGTAATGATTTTGATAACTAATAAAATAACATTCATTTAAAAAAAATGAATTATTATTTTTTAAGTTATGTATGCACTTGTACCTTTTAATTTTCCCCTCCATTCGCTATCAGAGTTGTTAAATGTAAGCCATGTAATTTAAAGTATTTAATTTATATCTGGTTTTTAAAAAAAAAAAAGAGTATTTTTTTTCAGATTAACTGAAAAGGGAAACCATTTAAATGAAAAAAGAAAAATTATTCATTATTTTTAAAATAAATGATAATATGATGTTGAGATTTATTTTAAAATAAGAAAGTAAATAAAATATTAATATGGTAGAGATCATTTCTAATATGGTAGAGATCATTCTCAATATGGTAGAGATTATTGTACTTAATTATTATCCTTTTATGTCGTTTTATTTCTATTATAAATTCATGTAATATGTGCAAAGTAATACAAGTCAGTGAAATATTCAGAACGAAATATCACTTTCTTCTTTTCTACATGGTATCAAAGCCGATTAGGATTCTGTGAATCGAAAAGAAAAAAAAATTATAAACCAAACTCCAAAAAAAAAAAAAAAACATGCCTACACCCAAAAGAAAAAAAAAAAAAAAAAACATGCCACTCAAACACTATCCACCACCCAAAATCCACCACCAAACACCAAACTGATTTGTCCACCCAAAATCGCTACTCAAACACCGTCCACCATCCAAAATCCACCACCAAACACCAAAACAAATCCGTCAACAGATCCATTGCACCACCAAATCAGCGTCGCGCCACGCACCAAATCCACCAGACCGTATACCAGATCCACCCAATCAGCGTCGTGCCGCGCACCAGATCCACCAGACCGCATCCCAGATCCACCAAATCAGCGTCGCGCCACGCACTAGATCCACCAGACCGCATCCCAGATCCACCCAATCAGCGTTGCGCCGCGCCGCGTACCAAATCCACCAGACTGCATCCCAGATCCACCAGTCAACTTCGCGCCCATCGCGCACCTCCCGCCGCGCCGTGCACAGCCCCTTCGTGGCCACTAACGCCCTGTCCCAGCTCAGCCTCATCGTATTTTAATTCCTTTTTTTGTTTTCTGTTTCTTTCTATTCCATATATATATATATCTATTTAAAAAAACAAAAAACAAAAAAAAAAAAAAAAAAAAAAAAAAAAAAAAAGGAGTGATTCCATTGAATCATCTGAAACCAAATCAGTTTCTTTTTTTGTTCAGTCTGAAAGTCCCTTTAATGCTGGCATTTTACTTACTGAAAAAAATTATGATGTGTGGTCTCAATTAATGGAGATGCATATCGCTGAACGAGAAAAGATTTCTTACATCAAAGGCACATTCCGTCGCGCCACCACAGACCATCACCAAAACAGATCCGCCAAAATAGATCCCACAGACCACTGCGGACCACCACCAAAACAGATCCCACAGACCACTGCAAACCACCACCAAAACAGATCCCACAGACCGCAGACCACAGACCAAAACAGATCCGCCAAAACAGATCCCACAGACCACCACAGACACAGACCAAAACAAATCCCACAGACCAAAAAAACAGATCCGCCAAAACAGATCCCACAGACCACCGCAGACACAGACCAAAACAGAAATCAGACCAAAATTACACCCACAAATCGCGCCACCCCTGAAAACCCAAAACCCACTTTTACAATAGCAAGCAAATTCACAAAGTCTATGAAAGAATTTGGCTATCAACAAAGCAATTCTCACCAAAGCATTTTCAAATTGAGTGTTCTTAAAGTTTTTAGACAAGTTGGGCATGTGTGACATGTATGCACCAACTTGAGGGGGAGTGTTGAGATTTATTTTAAAATAGGAAAGTAAATAAAATATTAATATGGTAGAGATCATTTCTAATATGGTAGAGATCATTCTCAATATGGTAGAGATTATTGTACTTAATTATTATCCTTTTATGTCGTTTTATTTCTATTATAAATTCATGTAATATGTGCAAAGTAATACAAGTCAGTGAAATATTCAGAACAAAATATCACTTTTTTCTTTTCTACATATGATACTCTAAATCAATAAAATATAAAATTATGTAAATATTTAAAAAAAAAAAAAAACATAACAACTTAATATTTGATTGAAAAAATAACTAATAAAATTGTTAGGAAATATCTTTAAGAATAATACCTCAAAAAAAAAAAAACAATTTCCTATAATAATAATAATAATAATAAACTGAAATATGAAATAACTTTGCTTTAAAAAATAATGTTAGATAATATTATTTAAATAAGTAATAATATTTATTTATTATTTATGTGTAAAATTATTATTCACTAAAATATATACTAAATAATAAATATAACATAGACTTAAATAATATATATTTAATTTTTATTATTTATGTAAGTCAGGGTACAATTATTATTTTATTTAATAATAATAAATAATATTGTATATTTTTTAATTCAAAATACAAATGAGCAGCGAACACGGGACAAAGCATAGCGTGTAACAACAGCGTTGTTACGATTTACGCCAACGTGTTCCTTATTATCCAGGGTGAACTCTGGTTCTTTTCAAATCTAAAAGGTCAACGTGTTCCTTATTATCTAAGGGGACCTCTAAATCTTTTAGATTTTAAAAGGTTCCAAGAGTGATTTGGCCCTAATCTTTTTTCTTCTTCTTTTTCTTATTTTTTTTTTTAAATATATGTATATATATATATATATATATATATATAGTAAATTATATTTTTTATTTTAATTTTTTTATAATTTTATTTTAATTATAAAAATAAAATAATATTTAAATTTATTATTAGATATGATAATAATCATATTATTAGAATTATTAGAGTCCTTATTGAATATAATTATTATTTTATTATCATATTTAAATATTTAAGATTCTTATTTAATGTAATAATTGATCTTAAAAAGATAATTAATATCAATTGATGGAAATATATGGATAATTTTTTCCAAAAAAAAATATGAAATATAATTTAAATTTTTGTATATAGTATTAAGTTGCCACTAATTTTATTTTAATTTCAAACAATTAATTTTCTCATAATCTTGTCGGTTAATATTATTATGGATCAATTTCATAAATTTTATTTTGCCATTGGTTTCAAAACTTCATCTTTTTTTCTTAAAAATATAAAGTTATTTAAATATTATGTTATAAAAAATATGTGTATTATATTTTTTTAATATGCATTAATATTTTTTTATGTTATAAAAAATTATTTAATGGCTGGGAAGTTAAAAATGAATGATATCATGCTATGCAATTAATTATTTTTTCTCCCTTCTTTCGTTATTTCATTTCTTCTATTTTTATACTTTTTTATTTTCCAAATTGTATATTTTTATTTTTTAAATAACTAAATTACTTATATATCAATCGAAATCAAAATCCAGACTTACAATAGTACAACTTCCCAAACGAAGAACATGTTACAAGACTACACATGCTTAAGCCAAAATAAAAATTTTAAGTTCTTTTATTTTTCTCTCTTTTACAACTCTTTTGTATAATATTTTGTGACTAAAAATAAATAATTATCAAATTTATTTAAGTTTTGAATATATGTTCATCAAAAGTTTTTATTGTGTTTGTAATTGTAACTGATGGACATCTAATATGTTAAAAAACATAAACACATATTCATTTTGTTATTTGAAGTGCATATATAAAATATTAAAAAAATAATAATAATACCATTATGGACATATGTTGTTTGAGCTTTTCAACATTACGTTAAAAAATTATGGTTTAATTATATAGTTTTTTTTTATATATATATAAAATTTTATTTTTAATTTTTTTTAGAAAAAAATATATTCATTTCTTTTATAATATAAATAAAGTACAGAATTCAATCTTTAGCTACAAAAAGTTTGATTTTCTTTTGCCCCAATTTTCAATTCTATAAAAAGTACAGAATTCAATCTTTAGCTACTTACTAGAAATCAAAGACCCTAAATTCATAATACAAAAATAACATGAGAATTCCAAGCAAAATCAATGGCAGCTGAACATCATTGTTTGCCAAATAAAACAAAAACTAAACGAGTTTTTTTTTTTTTTTTTTTAAAAGACACCAAAATTATTTTTTTATTAATAAAAAGAAAGTAAACTTCACGTAAACACAGAGAAAGACTGAATGAGTTAGTAATGAAAAAAGTCGATAACTTTTCAGTATATATATGCTCCTTCCCAAGACTAGGATTCTCTCTGCTTCTTTATTATACTTATGAGCAAAGAAACACCAGATCTCACAATTAGTTATGTAATTATGCTTTCCCAATCGCAAACAGCTTCTTCTGTCCTGTATATAATAACAAAGCTTTTCTCTGACATGATATAATTAGCTAACAATCTCTTTTCCAATGTAAATTAGCAGCAAAAATTTATCTTTTCCAATGTAATTGACAGCCCTTAATATGATAATTTATATGTCAAAGCTTAAAGCTTTTCCATTTGCATCAAATCTTTCAAATTTTGGCATTTGCATGATTGCATCTTTAACCTAAAAAGCAAACTTCCTTACCCAAACAAAAAAAAAAAAATCGAAGAAGGCTAGGGCTCTTTGAAGCTAACTGATAGGTTTACAGCAGAACGTCTTCTGTATTCGTGGATTCATATTACATATTGCATTAGTGTTGTGCATGTGCTTGCAAAGGGACTTTTTTAATTTTAATAAATTCGGAAACAAACCGCTTAACAGACAACGTTATTCTACAAACACTTGACTTTTGAAGAAAAAATTCAGTATTTATTTTCATCTTAATTTGAAATGGTTGAGGTATCAATCAAATTACCTAAATAAACTTTTATATGATATAATTCATCTATGACATACAAAATATCTCTATTGATTATTTTACATTTATTTGCATATGAATAACTATATAAAATTTAATTATATTTTTTTAAAAATTATTAAGACAATTTACATATTAATTCATCTAATTAATATAAAAATTTGTGTCAATAGGACGTGAATAAATAAAAAATGTAGCCTACTTTTTATCCAATCATTCCTGCAATCACAAGTAGATTTTCAAAAAAAAAAATAAAAAAATTAACTTTATTGAAAATTTTTAGTCACAAAAATATCACCTTGTGTACTATAAAAAAAATATTCACTTTATTATTTTATATTTTATTATATCATTTAAATTTAGTATAATTTTAAACTCCGTCTCAATTAATTATATTTAAGTGTTATTTTTATTGTTGAAAATTTTAGAATATTATTTTATATAATTTACTAAAGAAAAAAAAAATGGAGCAACAAAGATTCTCCAACTTCAGTGGCTTCTCTCAGGAATAATCATATAACTAACACTAATGCATTTTCAGCTGGCACAAGTACAGTTTCCTATACGAAAACACAAATTTGACAATATTAATATAATTTTAAAGATTACCTTATCGTTTGAGAAAAACAAATATAATTTAAAAGATTATAATTATTTTTTTTAAGATTTATGGTATCTAGTTAATAAAAAGGTCATCTCACCTTGAAAAAGAACAAACCAAACACGCCTGTGACTTGGAAGAAATCTGCAATATTCCACATGAGGCATGAATAAAATGAGATTATATAATGACTTGGAAGAAAGACACATGAAAAAGCAAAAACAAATTTGTCTCATTGAGGAAAAGAAAACTAAGAAGAAAGAAGATAAATTAATCACTATGGTTTTGATTGCTAGATAATGTGAAACTTCTAGAACTTCCGGAAAACACCAAACAATTAACAATATTGTCCTTACTCCTTAGGGTCATCATTTCATGTAAAAAAGAAGTGACAAGCTTTGCGATGAAATTATAATCCGAGACTTTTTCAATCACCCTCTTTAATTAAGACGAGACCGTAAATTAAATCATTACCATTCATGAAAAAGAACTTTTTGATGGATGAATTATCTTACAAATATATATATATATATATATATATATATATTCCCTAACATTTTAGACTTGATAGTAAAAATGAATTTAACATTGCAAAAATATCCTCTATATTTAATTTAATTAATATTTATATTATTTTTGATATTTTCGTTAACAAAATTTTATAAAATTACATTTAACTATTAGCCTTTTATGAAAACGTAAAAAATATATATATAAATATTAACGGAGCTAAATATTGAGATATTTTTATTACAAATTAAATATTATAAATATTTTTGTTACTAGCTCTAAATATAAATATTATGTACACCAATTTATATAAGAAAAAAAAAAATTTAATGACGATCTTACAAATAAAATTATGTTTTTCTTTTAATGGCAATATTGATCCAAATTAATTTAGAGTTGCAAGGAAGATAAAAGTAATAATTGATCATCTAATTGGGGGGTAATATTAAACCTACATAACTCTTATTGCCTATTCTTTTAAACAATTTAAATTGAATAATATTTAGAAAAATAAGCTAACATAACTACCCCTTTTATTCCAAATCTCCCATGAAATCGAAATCCAACAAAGATGTTGAATGAGAATATCTATGACCTCTTTTAACTTTTCATTGATCATTTCCTTTGTATTTGTCCTATTGGAGAGTATTAATAGAATTATATATGCAGAAAACTTGAAAATAAAACATAAAACGTACAAACATGTGACCGACATCATATGAATGCACATAATAAAAACGAGTCCAAATTTTTTTTTTTTTATCTGCCATCAATATACAGTAAATATTTGGGCGCAAAATAGATAAAAATATGGGCATTTTTGTATACATATTTACTAATAATTAATAATACATAAAAGAACACACAAAAAAATAATACAGGTGAATCCTCGTCCAATGAAAACATTACATGACTATATGTTAGAGTAATAGAGTAAATGACCAACACTATAAAATGTTGTCAAGCCGAAGGTCGTGTAAGATCAAATTCCTACAACTCTAAGGACATCTTTAATAAGGCTTGGAAGCTTTTTAATCCAAAAGATTTTATCATTTTGTACTAAAATATTGTGAAGAATAATATCGTACTATATTTGACGGGACATTGTTCACGCATTATTTCTTTCTCTTTTTATTACATTTTTTTAAATATATTTTTTAATTTTATATTTAGTGTAATGAGTTAGATGTTAAAAAATTATATATAGTGCAAAAGTTTCACTCAAAAAAAATAAAAAATATATATATTTTTAGCATGATGTTTAGTATTGTCGGTTGAAGAATAACAATGATTGTGCAATTTTTGTTCTAGTTATAGTTAATATAATGTAAAAGTTGTACTAGGATACTGTTTTGTGCTTAATACAGTTAATTTTTTGCCTTGCCTAATTGATAGGTGTTCTCTACATTAACTACTGAATGTTTATTTTCAGGAGAGAACAAATTCTATATTGTAGAGACAAAATTGTTTTGTTTTTATCTTAAAGAAAAAATATTGTTTACCGTACTGAATTCATAATTAATTTAATGGGGCCCTAGATTATTATTACTTATTTCAATAAACTAAACCCAAAAAAATAAATTAAATAATATGTGACTTTCATTGAAAAGCAATCTCTCTATTTTCTAAAATCACACACTCTCTTGTATAATCTCAAACAACAAAACTCTAATAATCTTTTGGTCCGGACCGGACTAATCATTTTCACTGGCCAGACCAACGTACACTTTTCTAATAAAATAAAATAAAAACTCTATTCTCTAAAAACAGAAATGACAAAAACGAAAACGCATTAAGTAATATCTTTTCATGTGGGCGATGTGTAGCCGTGTAGGCACGGCATGGTCTTTGCGTGCGTATAACAATGCAAGGGAACGGGGGACCGGGTTTGTAAAAATGTATCGGACTGATATTTATAATCATACCATTTTATGACATTATCGTGATAAGAGATGTGGTGAAAAACAAGAAAAATAATGGGTCCGTTTGTCCAATATCTGCCATTTAAAATTGATCTCTATATGGATCCAGACATTGAATAATAACGTTTCCATCATACTTTCTTGTATAATCATGATAGGTAGATCAGACTAGACTAAAAATCTTAAAATTCTTTCAACATTGCCAATGAAGTGGGTTAAGAAAAAAAAACTGAGACTGTCCCTTTGGATAAGTTTTATGGAGGTTAAAAACTCAAAAGCAATAAAGCTACTCGATGTGTATCTTTATATGGCCAATAATTTTAGTATGGAGGATGGTGATCCTTCCTCCCTTATTTGAGGTTTTTTTGTGCCCAAAAAAATAATAATTCGATAGGAATAGGCACCAGTGAATCTGAAAAAAGATATATGAAATCTATATTGATACTACACAATTTTACTCATATAAATTATTGCTTAATCTTGAATCTGAAAAATTATTCATTTTGATGTAGATCAAACCTGGAATAGGCATTAGTAAAAATGTGTATTGAAGTCATTTGACTTATAAATAATGGGTTGTGACAGGTGTATTATTGTACATTTGTACTCCTGTTTCCAGCTGTTGTTTGCATCTGAAAAAACATTAAAGTTAGGGTTTTTTTTATTTATTATTATTATCCCAACACTAGTGCTAAATCCCCAATGAAAAAACAAAAACCCAGAAAATGTTTCCATCGAATGGCTTAAATCCTTTCCCACAATATTACTTTACCTCCTCATCTACTCCAATTGACCAACAAGTTGATTCTGACGACTTTAATTTCCTTCACCCAGAAAGTAGTACCCTTTCTTCTCCATTTTACTTCCACAATAATCAAATCCCTCAAACTAATTTAATCAATCTGGGTAGTACTGTTTCAAACACCATGACCAATTATGATCACTATCAAAGTTATCTTGGAAAGAAACCAGCCAGAAAAGATCAACACAGCAAGATTCATACAGCACATGGACTTAGGGATCGAAGGGTCAGACTCTCTATTGAAATAGCTAGAGAGTTCTTTGATCTTCAAGACAAGTTAGGATTCGACAAAGCTAGTAAAACTGTTGAATGGCTACTCAACAAGTCAGAAAAAGATATTATGGAACTTGCTAACACCAAACTCAGCGTCAACAACATAAATAGAGCTGCTGCTAAGAGTTTGAATTTTTCTTCGACTAATTCAGACTGTGGAGGTGTGTTGGAAATGAACACTGATGATCATAACGATGAAGATCCTGAAGGACAAGTACTAGCTTCTAAAAGCAAGTCATTGATGGGTGTTTCAAAATTAGATGAAAATATTATTATGAAAGATTCAAGATCAGCTAAAGCTAGAGCTAGAGCAAGGGAAAGGACTAGAGAGAAAACAATGAACACTAAGAGGACTTGGAATTGTCAGCAATATTCTTCCTCATCCAAAAACTACTAGCTATCGATCTAATTGCCCTTATAGCCCTCAGATCTTGTCAGCTTCTTCTTCAGTTTCTTCTACTATCATCAGATTGAAACATTTTAAGCTGATTTCCAAAGGTGAGAAGATCTCAGTACTACGTATTTCCAAAAATAATCATGTGGATTATTCTACTAATTTGCCTCAACATTGGGAAATTATTAACAATATATATAGTAGAGAGGGAAAAAAAAAAAAGAAAAAAGAAATACCCTCCTCATATCCTTCTCTTACCCTAGCTAATATATTAGTGGCTTAAAATGTTGATTTCGTTTCCAACTATTTATTTAATTAATTGCAGAACTTCAAATTTATGGTAACGAGCTAGTGCCTATTGTAAGTGCTGGAGAATTCGACGTCCGTGTTATATGTGCATCTTTGTCTCTGACTCTTTCCATTCTCTTGCAGTTGGGAAGAAATCAATATATTTTGAATTTATATAATATAACATCTTAATTAATTTCTGGATACTTTCTTCGTTGCTGTACTTTTATTTACTTTACTTTTTCATCACTGCACACAAATTTGAATTTTATGCATTTTGCTTAGCGTGTTGGTCAACTATCCTCTTCAAAACTTAAATTATTAAGAAAACAATCAATTATATTTTTATGCATTATCATAACACAATGAAGAGCTATTGAATTTTTACAAATTTAAGAGTTAAAACTATTACTTAAAGATACACAATAAAAATAGTTCCTCATGGCAGAAAAAATATTGATTCCATTTAAAATAATGAAAATTTTCACAATGGATTTATAGCAAACAAACAAAAAAACGATTTTTTTTAATTTGCAGCATAGATTAGTACATTAACCAATCATTTGTTCCCAGTATTATGTCCTAATACTAATAAACAATAAGTACATTCTTCCAAGCTTTAGAACGTCATTCTGTTAACGAAGTCCTCAGATGACTCAGTGAAGAGTGCTTCGCCGAGCAGATTGAGTGATGCATTATATTATTTTTCTAGCAAGGGCTGTGGACTACATGAATTTGGCGTTTTAGCTATGAAAATTTTGTTTAGATTTTTTTTTTTTTTAATGGTTCTGAGATATGATTTCATGATTTGACACCTTTAGTTTGTATTTTAAACAGTCCATTTAGGGTTGCGATACAAGCTTGTTAAGCACTTCAACTGAATAGAATGCATAAAATGCATGCTGGACATTTTAGTTTTAATTAACTTCTTTCTCAACAACAGAATTGCTCCAATTAAGCAACGACAGCTAGGGGTATGAGTTTGGCTCTGACTTTTGTTGATCAATGTGTTGACTTTGACAACCACGAATTAACGATAGACTACGTGTTCAGCAATTAGCGTTACCAGTGTTCTATTCTAAGAATGGTCTAATTGGGTACTTGCTAAGAATGGGCGCGTGACCAGCCGGGATGCATTCCCGATTAATGTCATTTTTGGAAGACAAGTCAGACTTTTCCAGTTAATTACGATTATGATTATTTACAATTCTGACATATATTTTTATTTCTTTTATCCCAAACTTTAACCATAGATTTAGTAAGAAACTTATAACAAGAAAAACTAATGATGATAATTTATAACATGATCGAATTAAATTAAAACATAAATAGAATTAAATTTGAATTAAATTAAACTAACTTAAATAATTCCAAAACAAAAAAAATTGAATTAGAGTTAAATTCGAATAAATATATATATATATATATATATATTCACACTAAAACTAAAATGATCAAACCTCACTTTCACGTTATCACTTTATCTCACTCCTCTAAGTCGCAACATACTTACACCCTCCATGCCACCATTCACGTAGTTTAACTACCATACCTCTCTCTCGACCTTTTGTTATCCAACTAGTCGACCATCGCCCACAAAAATATCTTTTTGTTGTGGTTATGATTTGTAATTATCATTTATTTTAAATAATGCACCTAATTAGCTAGCTCTATAAAACATTGAAAATATGTAATACTTATTAATTGAACTTTAATGATATTAAGCAAAATTTTTAATATATAAAAAAAAACCAATTAACTAAAAAAAAATATACAACTAACAATTGAGCTAGTTTAAATCAGCCCATTTATTTTTAGTTCATGTTCTGGCTCACACTTGTTAGCTCAAATTAAATTTGATTTGATTTAGGAATTGATCAATTTAAATTGAGCTAATTTGAAGTAACTTAAACTGGTCCAATCTCTACAAATTATCATTGCAAAAAAAAAACCAATGTCTATTAAAGACATTTGATAATCATCATGGAACATAAGTAAAACTCACTGATAATGGAACTTCTGTTAAGAATGGTCGATAGGGAAAGGAAAAAAAAAATCAAAGACACAGGCTTAATCCTTTTAGCAGGGAAGCAGCAAGCAAGAAATATTTGTTCTGTAATAATTGATTCAGGTTAATAAGCATCTTCTGATAAGAACAAACTGTAGACCTAAATGCCATTAACTGTAGCTTTTTTTCAGTAACTAAGAATGGGTTGTATTGAACACCTACTCTGTTGCTTCTCTAGTACCTTCAACTTTGTCGGTGGTAGGAGGAGTGATTACTGCAAGAATAACAACTCCTCCCAGAATGACAACCAGGAGACCCAAAGAGTTTACTAGTATAGCTTCAGTAGAGTAGCGTGATATAACTTTACTGGTTTGAAGAAATGTGGCCTTCTCTAAAAAACCAGTGGTAACAGTAGCTACTGCAAGGGCATAAATGTAGACACCAAAGAACCTGTGCCAAGGCAGCAAGCCGGTTCTGCTATTTAAGGACCCACCTGGATACCAGAACGTTGCAAATCCAGCTGCCCACTGAAAACAAACAAAAATATAAATAACATATAATTGTTTTAAATCCAATATATAACCAACTGCACAAACAGATCTCAGAAGAGGAAGGAATAGCGTACACTAGTAAGTGATCAAAGAAAAACTGGAATAGAGCATACCTGGATGCTAAACAGAAACAGGCAACCAAGGCCCAACCAAGAATGCAGGCTATAAAAGTTGTCAATGCCCTTATCATTGTGGAATTTCAAAGCAGCCCAAAAGCCAATAATGCTTAAAACAAAAGCAAGGAGTTGTAGCATAAGATGAATTAATTTTTTGAAGTTTCTTGTTCCTGATATTGCCTTGAAAGCTAGCATGGCTGTACCAAACCATGGAAGGAAAGAAATATGAAATGTTAATTTTTTTTAGTTTATATTACATAAAATTTTATACATATCAGGACTAAGGACTCCATAAAATCCGGTAAAAACATTTGAAGGTCTTCCACGTAGTGAACATTTGAAAAGCAGACTAGAGTACACAATCATGCCTTAGTATAATACTCATTCTTTCATCAACAAGCACTTCAGAAAAATACCCAAATATAACCTCCAGAATTATTTCTAAAATTCTAATATTCAATAAATTGCTTTATGGCTTAATTTTCTATTTGTTTAAAGTTTAAACTAAAGTTCTGGGTACGCAAATTTATTAATGATATATTTTGTGGTAATAAAATTTGTAGTAATACTTGAGTAATACAAAACCTAATGAACTAATTGTCCTTTCAGCACTATACATAAATTTGTGTTAAAATAAGGACATTTTAATCATATACCTATATCTTATTTTAGTATAAATATATTGTAGTCCCAACCTTTTTGAAGTAAATAAAGAATACCAATATTTTATTCCAAATAACATGGTATTAGAGCCTCATCCTAGCCTTAATTTCGTTCGGCCACACCACTAACATCATCAGCCGTCACTTCCATCTTTACCCAGCCTTCTACCCCCTTCCTAGCCCACCTCTCGCTAGAACGACCATCTAGAGATCCAATCTTCGCGAGATCAACCCACTTCTATCAAAACTAGCCTCTATCACCCGTTCTTCTCCTCTCAGCCTCTGTCTCCCTGTTGATTTCTTTCTTTGCAATGGCGTGCCCAAGAGATAAGGTTTTTCAAATAAGCTTTTCTTTGGTCAGATGATCGCTTCTTTCACATAAGTTTTTCCTTATTATTCTAAAGGATATCAAGTATGTCTTTGTGTGTTCATTTTATTTCTTGATTAACTAATATATTCCGTATATGATATGAGTTTTTTGGGTGATATTATACTTGGTTATCGCTGATTCTATTATTTAAAAAGAAAAAATTAAATGGAAGAGCCTCCTCCATCGACTTCCTCCGCTGGCACTGTTGTTGGTTCTATAGTCCATACTATATTTGATAGCTCATCTCTTCAAATTACAACGTTTAAATTAAATGATAATAACTCTTTGCACTAGGCTTAAGCTATTGTGGTATTTTTAGAAGCCAAGAAAAAACATCATTATTTGATAGATAATTCGCCAATACGTAATTCACTTGAATTTAAAACTTGAAAGAAAGATAATTTCATAGTTCACAGTTGCCTTTGGCACAACATAGAGCCTAGTATTGCAGGCAATTACATGTTTTTTGCGACTACTAAAGAAGTTTGGCAGGGTAGTACATGACCAATACTCTCAAGACAAATGTTTCTCAAATTTTTGACTTATATACGGGTATCCTCTCTTGTACTCAAAATGGAAGGTCAATTAGTGAGTACTACAACGATTAGTTGGTCAATTGGAGGAATTAAAATTGTATCACCTGGTCACTTCTAACTTGGATACTCTTAGGCATTAACAAAAGGAATTTCATGTTGTTAAGTTTTTATCTAGCTTGGATTCTAAATATTCTCATGTTCAACAGGCCATTGTGTATGGTGATCAAATTCCTTCACTTCACTCTGTATATTCACAAGTAATGTATGCTGGCCCTCATTCCATCACCTTGCCCTTAATGACATCTCATGATACTTTTACCTTAGCTACCTCTAGTAGGGGTTATGGTTTTATTGGTATTCGGGATTGAGGAAGTGATTTAGGGGAGGGTGTGGTCGCGATCTTGGTGATTGCTACTGTGTCCATTATGATTGAACTAATCATTGGTCTGAAAGGTGTTGGCAAAAATTTGGAAAACTCCCATAGACTCATCAAGCCAAATCTGAAGCTCCAAACCCCTCTTCAACCACTATTGTGCCCTCTATTCAATTTGATGAGTTGATCTTAATTCCATGAGATGAATACAATCGATTGTTGTACCAATCTTATTAGTTAACTCCCAATCTTCCATCTTCCTCTTAGACTGCTACCTTAGCTGAGTCAAGTATTGTTGCTTATAATACATCATCGTCACCCTGGATCATTGATTCAGATGCTACTTCTCATATGACTGGTAAGTCTTCTTTATTTATATCTCATTTGCAATCCTTTACTCATAAGTGTGTTACTTTAGATGATGGTTCAATCTCTTCTGTTATTGGGGAAGGTATTGTTTCTCCTGCCCCAAATATATTTTTGTCTTCTGTACTCTGTGTTCCTTATTTTTCAATCAATTTATTGTCTTTCGGTCAATTAACGAAAAATTATAATTGTTCTGTAACATTTTTCCCTACACATTGTGTTTTTCAGGATCTTACTATGAAGATAGTGATTGGGAGTGGACACTTGATTAATTGAGTTTATCAACTGGATAGTATTGCTCCTATTCTAGTTGCCTATCATTCTTCTGATAATTAGCTTTAGTAGCATTGTCACTTGAGCCATCCTCCTGTTCGTCTCCTTCGCCTTCTAAGTTTCTCTCTTACTAGTACATCAAAATTGGAATGTGAGGCCTATGAGCTAGGCAAACATCACAAGTCCTCATATCCACCTTGAGTCAATAAACATGGCCATAGTCCTTTTTCTTTAATGGACTCTAATATTTGAGAGCCATGTTGGGTCTCCATCGTTCAAGAGTATAAGTATTTTTTGAGTCTTATAGATAATTTTTCTAGAATTATTTGGTTATTTCTTTTGAAAGAACGATCATAAGTTCTTTTTGTCATTTAGTCCTTCACTGAAATAAAAACTCAATTTCGGGTTTTTGTACATGCTTTTCGTTCTGATAATGCTTTGAAATTTTTTAATTCTACAATTGCTCTCATGTCATAATAATAGAGTTATTTATGAATCTTCATGTGTTTATACCACAAATAGTGTTACAGAGCGCCAAAATCAACATCTATTAGATGCTGCTCGCACGTTGTCGTTGATGTTATTTTTTTTTCGTCTTCTCCCTTCTTTCCGAAGATCACATCCTCTACAACTACTACATCGTATCCACCCTTTCCTTTACCTATTCTTATTGAGTTTATTTCCTCTCGCCCTCCTATGTTTTCTAGGCCCTTACAAGTATTTGTACGCTGACAACTACCTCCACTATAAGCAAATCCATTGTCCACAACTCAATCGACTTCCTCTAGTAGAGATCTTGCTCCTACATCTCCTTTTGCCTATGTTGATGACCTTCATCTTCCTATTGCCTTACGCAAAGGTCAATACTCTACTACTTCTTACCCCTTAGTTAATTATTTCTCTTTGCCTCTTCGATATATCATAATTTTTCAGTCTCTGTTATGAAAAATCCTAAGTCTTATGAGGAAGCACTTATGCATCCTAGTTGGGTCACTGCAATGGAATAAGAAATGTCAGCTTTGCGATCTCGTGGGACTTGAGAACTTACTAGATTGCCAAAGGGTAAGACCGTAGTTGGTTGCAAGTAAATTTTTACTATTAAATATTTACCTAATAGGCACATTGAGCGTTTAAAAGCTCGTCTGATTGCTAAAGGCTTCACACAAATATATGGCATTGACTATTATGAAACACTTTTTCCTATTGCTTGATTCAATTCAGTTCAAATTTTGATTTTCTTAGCGGTTAATTTTGATTAGGCCCTCTACTAATTGGATATTAAAAATGCATTTTTATATAATGATCTACAAGAAAAGGTATATACAGGTGGTTTGTTGCTCAAAGGGAGAGCTTAAAAAAAGCAATTTATGGGCTTAAACAATCTCCTCGCGCATGGTTTGATAAGTAACGCAATGTACTTCTCTCCTTTGGATTATATAGATGTCATTCCGTATTTGTCAGAAAAACAAAAGTGGGACTTGTAGTGCTTATCGTATATGTAGATGATATCATTATCTCTAGAAGTGATGTTGAGGGCAGAGCAGAAGTAAAAAACAAGTTGAAGGAAACTTTTCAAACAAAGAATTTGGGTCAATTACGTTATTTTCTTGGTATTGAGGTAACTCATAGTAAGAAAGGCATTGTATTGTCACAAAGAAAATATGTACAAGACCTGTCAACAGAAACTGGCATATTGGGATCTAAAACTTTAGATATTTCTATGGATCAGAATTCTCAGTTCAACAATACAAGTAGTAACGACTTTGATAGTAAAAAGAGATACAAGAGTCTAGTAGTAGGAGAGTTGATTTATCTCACTGTTACTAAGTCTGATATGACCTTTGTTATAGTTGTCAGTCATTTTATGGAAAACCTTACGCAAATACATTGAGAAGCAATTTTTCGTATTTTGAGATATCTAAAATGAATTATTGGCATGGGTGTTTTGTATAAAAAAAAGGTCAAAAACTTGATATTATTAGTTATTTTGATGTAGATTGGGTGAAGAAATCTTGTGACGTAGAGGAAAAAAGCAAAATGTGATGGCCCGCTCGAGGCCAAAGCTGAGTATTGAACTATGACTCATATCGTAGATGAATTGATGTGGATTAGAAATCTCATGAATGAATTGAAAATTGAAGTGAAGTGAAGATTCCTACGGTCATGTATTGTGATAATCAAGTTGCAATTCACATTGCCAATAATCCTATATTTCATGAACTAAGCACATAGAAGTTGACTATCATTTATAAGAGAAGCAATAATACGAGGAGATGCGTGTACTACTTATATTAAGTCAAACGAACAATTAAGAGATATATTTACTAAAACTATTAGTAAGAGTTTGCTTTTTTCTTTTGGCTCCAAGCTGAGCATGGTGAACATATATACTCTAACTTGAGGAAGAGTTTTAAAATAAAGCATTTTAGTCCTATGCTTATATATTATTTTTAATATAAATATATTGTAGTCCCAACCTTTTTAAAGTAAATAAGGAATATCAATATTTCATTCCAAATAACAATTTGAAAATCGAGGCTCAAAGTATCACATTGATCTTATGTCTCATTGAAAATCTCCAGTTTCTCTCCACTTTTTTTGTCCTATATTTGATATAGGATTTCAGTTCTTATTAACTTCTACCTTTCTTCTAAATCATCCTATTTTTTCATTCTACTTGAATTACATCACAATATTATACTTAAAATACTTGGAGTAAATCATCTACCAAGAATACACTTAGAAAACCTTCAGGACTGAGGGCAGTAAGTAACTTACCTTCTCCATTTAGAAGTATGAGACCAATTACCATTAGTACTGGATGAACCTACAGAAGACACGGAACCACTAAGGTTACTTAAAGTGGAAAAGTTTACTTAGAGGGAAAATAAATTACATAAAAAGACTAAGGGGAAGAAAGATGGGAAGTTGTTCAATAACCTGTTATTAACTTGATCATAATGCCAAAACCATAGAGCATATGATGTTTCAGTGAAAATATGAACATAAATTACATTTTCCCGAAGAAGAGAACAGAAAATATGTTAATCTGTACGGAATGATAGAGAAAACTACACATAAATGGAACCTCAAACTTTTGGTTTCCTTGATTTAAAATAAAAAATACTTTCTCAATTGGATTTGGATGGTCACCAAGAAAGATGTGAGAACTGTTTGCATCATTGAAGATTAGCAACCATGAACTGAATATGTTTCCAATGCAGCATATAGTTAGCAAGAAATGGAAAACAAAACAATCATAGCAAAGCACACAACAAAATATGCAAAACCCGAATTCCCAAAAGCGATGAAACGAGTAAATCACCAACCATCTAAGTAAATTATTCAAATCAAAACGTAAGATTGTGGACAAAATTAACAAAATTGAACAAACATACATTGAAAATGAGATCTTTGTTGTCAGAAGCGAGAGACAGTCCACCTCTATAGTGAATGGTCCAGACGAGCACCAGAGTTGCTACCATAACTCCTAACAATCTAACTAAGAAGATCATCGTAGAGAACTTAACCTCTGGAAGTGCCCCCATTCTGTGTTGTTTACTTTTCGATAATTTGGAAAGAGACCCAGAGGCACCAGTCATCACTCGTAACCACTGTTCTGAAGAAAACAAGGGTTTTTATGCCCAATTGAGGCTCAAATTTCAATCCTCTAAAGATTTTCGACCTACGATTTACAAATTGTGTGTCTTCTTCTCTTTAAAAAAATGTAAATCTGGACTGCTTTACTAAGCTGCGATCTATTATTGATCTCCCCTTCTTCCGTCATGGTTGACTATTTGCTGCTCAATTTTTCTATTATTTTTAAACTCACTAATATATATATTTATATGTGCCACGTGTTATATATATAAAATATTCATAAACAAAAATACCTTATATTTCAAAGGTAGAACTCTAGCAAAAAAAAAGAAAAAAAGGTAGAAAATTTAAGATTTAATAGGGAAAATAACTTTTTCTCTTTTCACACAAAATAGGTACTAGTTATGAAAAGGCATAATATATAAATAAAAAATAAATACTATAAATGTTAAAATTGAAGAATATAAAATAACAAAATTATTAAAGTGTTCATCTACTTTGATAAATATTAAATACTAATTAATCAAAAAAAATATTAAATATTAATTATAATAAAATTAAAGCTTGAATATACATTTAAATCTTCTTGATTTTAATTTTTTTTTTCCTTTCTAAATATTGACTATATATTTATAGATTATTATCTTCTTCTAGAAAGAGGACTACTTGAGTAATCTCCTTGCATTAATTCTCAGCAACGAATTTTAATATACAACAATATTAATTTATCTTTATCTTAATTTTCAATATAAAAAAGATTGGAAGATAAGAAGATATATATATATATATATATATATATTTGGCTATTTTCTTAAAAATTAAATCACTAATTTAGTTTTATTTTTTTTATCATATTATTTATCTCCTAGTAAAATGAAATCAAATAAATGTATAATATAACACCTTTCTAAATAAAATTTTATTCTTAAATTTTTTTACATATTAAATATATAATTTTTTATAACATAAAAAAATATGTTCAATAAATATTTGTAACATGTTTTTATCATAACATAAAACAAATATTTTTTTGTTTTAGAAAAACAAATTTAATTGAATAATTAAATCGAATATTATTTTAATTTTTATTTGCAATTTTCCTACTGTTTAATTGCGTTTGCGTGTTCTACTTTTTAGTTTTTAAAAGTTAAATTGTTTTTCTTATTCAGACATCAGTGTTTTGTTTTTTTAATTTATTTAATTAATACTTGTCTTGGTTTTTTATATTATCGAATTTTAGTTCGACTTTGTTGAAACCACCCCCCCCCCCCCCAAAAAAAATTTTTTTGAGTCTTTATGAAAAGTAGGTGGTAGGGTGATTTCAAATTTAAAATCCGAAAAACGTAAAACATTGAAAACTTAAATAAAAAAAAAAATCATAATTAGTTTTAACAAATTAAAACATTATAAATTAAAATGAATTTAAAAATATGACTATTTATCAAATAACACAAAATTCAAATTAAAAGTAAAAATATGGCGAATTCTTTAGTTGAGATGTTTTGTTCTTGAAGAGCTAATACGAAGAGAGTTTAAATATTGTCTTATCTCATTAGAGTTTAGATCAATGAGAAGATTAATGAAATTTTGGAACTTATTATAGATATATAGCAAATATTATGGATATTGATGCACATTTTTGTAACATTTTAAAAACTAAAATTAATTATTGAAAATGTATGCGGTGGTTTTTACATGAATATCTCTCATAAGAGTTACCAAGAATTTTATCAATATTTTGGTCAAAGTTTTAGAGAAATCAGGTTGCTCACTCCCGCGTCCTTGATTAAAAAAATGCAAATATGTAAAATCAAAATTAGATATTGATATAGGTGAACATAGAATCCACTAGATTATTCAATTAAACTATGAAGAAAAAACGATTTATCGGAAATATACTCCAAATAAGAGGCTCTCCCTTATAAAAACAGACACTACAAGTTCATGTTATGGTTCTATCAGCATCGAGCCATTGACATGTGAACATCTCAAATGGCGGAAAGGACAAATGAAGATATAAAAGCCAGCATCTTTCGTTCTTTCTTTCCCTTTTTTTTTTGCTCCCTTTTAAGAATCATATATACAAACCATATGTGGAGGAATAATTTTCCATGTAAGCATCTAGAAGAAAGATCAAGTCGTCATCAAAAAAGGTGACTGCAGCAGTCATTAAATAAGAAAAACAATGCTAGACAAATGCAAGTTGCAACCTTAATAAGAGTGTATAACTTTGTTTTCTCATAAAATACATAAATAGAGAAGAGTCAAAATGACCTCCCATAATCCATACATAAATGCAATAAAAATCCTTCTTCTATCAGGACTAGCTTATCAGAAATTATTTGAGCACGCCAAAAGATAGACCATGTTCAACCTAATTTTGGCAAGCTTGTTATCTATTCCTATCATCCAGAACCATAGTAACTATGTCCTCGACCCCGCCCATAATTGCCACCAATTGATCTACCACCTTGTCCAGGTCCACGGCCTCCTCAGCCACCCCGATGTCTTGGAACATGACCGAATGTCTGTGTGATCATTAGCAAAATATCTTTAAGCTCGTAAATTGAAGAGAGCATGCATGCAACTAAAGGCAAAGGCAGTGCAACAATAACATAGGTCCATAACAAGCAAACCACTCAAAATCTCAGAAATTGTTACATAAAATCCCTAAGAGACTATAAACAACTAAAGATACTGACAAATAATGGCTTATAAAGTTTCCAATAGAGACAAAATGAGCTCAAGCTCCTCTTACTGAGAAAAATACCAATTCAACAACTGCCTAAGTCTCATGCACTACTAGCCTTATAACAGAGTTGGACAGCTCTTTAAAAAGTAAAAGACCAAAAAGGACAAATAAAAATGCAAACAAAATAGCACATAAAAGGATAGAAATAATAATAAACATAAGTAAATGATAACAAGTAAATATACTGTAAAATGACTCTGAAGTCCCTACATCAAATAACAATTAAGTCTCTGATGATGTTTTCGTGATATTTGCTTGGTTTATGAATTTGAAGTGTAAACGCTGACAAGAAAGATAGGATGTATACATATTATGATAATTTATGACAAGATTTCAGAAGAATACCTCTGTATCCTTTTTCAATTGTTCAAAGAACTTAGGCTTCCTCTGATGTGATCCGCGATCAAGAGAGTCGCAGTATAAGGAATCAAAAAAGTCATCCTTAACATATGCAGGCTGAAAAACAACAAAGTTAAGAGTAAGCTACATAATCCACAAAAACAGCTTTAAATATTGATTCACTTATATATTCTGTCGTTTATCTATTGTAAAAGAGAGGGAAGGGAGGAGAGACCTTTGTCTCTGGTTTGGGCAATCCAACGTCATCTTCTTGTGAATCATTCTCTTCTTCATTACTACTTTTACCAAGATCACCCCATGCTTCATCTTTGTTAAATTTCTCATTCATTGCTGTCAAGTCAAAATCCTCCGTGAATCTGGTCACAGGACATGACATCTGCAAAAAAAAAAAAAGGGAAGAAGGAAAAAAAAAACAACCATAAACAAGTGAAAATTGTCCTTCAATTTTACAGCAGCTTTTGCCAAGATTCAAGAGTGTGTATTGGAACTTACAATAGGTTCCCCCTTGTTACAAACAATATATCTTTTATTTTCTTGTTCAACTTCACATCAAAATATTGAGGATAGCCATTATAAACAGAAGCTACATGTGCCCAAATGTAGATTTCAATAGCAAATGCTTTTCAGAATTATGAAATGAGAGAATTTAATGGTTCCATAAAGTCAACTTAATTGAACCAATTCATTAATGTTCAATTCATTAATAACTTTAATAAACAAAATAACCAAACCAGATGCAGTTGAATTAAATCTAATAAATTTCATGATTCACAATCCAAAGAAACTAACAAAATGAAGCTACAGCTTCAATTAACCAAAGTTTTTTGGCTGGCACAGTTCATGGAACCAGACAACAGCATAAGTCCGTAAGCATGTACTCTTGATTATTAGTTCTAAGGCTAAAGACCAAAGAAATCTTGTAACTCACCAGCGCAGCCACTTTGGTAATGGTCAGCATAAGAATCACCAATGACTATGACTACCAAAGGATATATGACATTCTTTTCGAGCCATCTAGACAAACACACAGACGCAGTTCCATATTTGATAATAGACATTAAGAAAAAATGCACAATCCAGTACCAAAATTCAAAAAACTACTTGAGGGAACAACTACCATTATCAGCACATATTAATGACAAATCCAACAGCACAAAATTCTCAAGTGCATAAAGCCTCCACAAGAATTAGCTACAATCTTGCACGCATTATTATTTGGTTACTATTGAGAAATAAATCTAGTTCCAGTTCAGATAAACTACAAAGGGGATTAAAAGCAATTTCAATAAAATCAAAATAGAAAATATACCCGTTTCCTCTTCCCCTTTCATGTCCTCCTCTATAATAATGACGACTAAACTTGAGGTTCCCGTGTGGCTCACAAAAAAAAAGGGTAAAAGAAAATCAATGATAGGAAGAAGAGCACATGAAATTATAGTAAACTATGGTCCCAAGCCACCATAGATCTGCCAGAGTTAAACGTATCCAACAAACGTTACAAAACAAAGAAAAGCATTTTTTGGATATCTTCTTATATCCTCTCTACTTCCAGAAAGATAAAAAATTATATTTAGAGTTTTGTAATTCTCTACTCTGAACTTCACTTGGTGCCAATGAATACTGAACAATTATTCTGAAAAAAAGGGATCATGGCTCAAGTCTATCTAATAATAGTCTGCTTGGCAAAGAGAAAACCTTGGCCTTTTTTCATGCCAAAAAAAAAGCGATTATGGGGATCATAATTGCAATTGCACCATTCAAAATGCACCACAGGGCTTTCAGTTCCTGAGTGAAAAGTAAAAAATGCAACTTTTTTTTTTGGGAGGGGGGTGTTAACGCCTGTCTCTCAGTTTTTTCTTACTGGTGGGACTCCCATGCAAAACACAAAATCGTGAGTTGAAAGATATGCAAAAGAATTAAAATAAAGAATGATGTAACACATTTACAAGGGAAAACCTTTCAAGGGACGAAATAGCCACTTGATTTTAGAAGAAAATGCAGCATGAAAAATCCCCAAGTAGCAGTAATACCTTATGATCAGATGGTGAAAGCAGAGCTAATAGAGGATCCCATGCTTCAGGAGGTACTTTTGAAGGAAGTTTTATCGATGACACCTGTACCAAGTCGTTATCTCTCTTAAATGTCAGAGGAGATTGTGCTGAAGCGAATGTGGTAGATGGTCCGGGCTGCAAAACTTGGCCTGGGGTAATCAACGAAGGTTTGTTCCTTCATTCAAAATTGATCTTGAGGTTACAGTAATGGAGGCTTCAGATAACCCAGCAACAGGTAAGGATTCAGATGTTATAATTGGCATCCCTACGGATGCAGGCTTATCAAAAAATGATGACAAGTGTATACTTTTGTCTAAAGAAATAGTTGACGAGGATACTAGTGACAAGCTATGGCTCTAAGCATCAGTTAGGGGTGCTTCAGAAGGTGCCTTACTAGAAAGCATGTTTGCCGATGAGTCTGAGTCAGAATCTAAACCGGTAGTCTGAGCAGTAAGTAATGTAGACTGCGAATTCAAGGTACCTACACTGAGGGGTGATGGGAAGAAAAAAATGAAGATTGCAAACTTGGACTGCTTGTTGGAAGAAAAGAAGATGCTACGCTCTGACTGCTTGTAGGAAGAATAGAAGATTGTAAACTCACGCTGCTTGTAGGAAGAATAGAAGATTGCAAATTCGAAGAACTAGCAGGAAACATAGAAGATTGCAGGTTTAGATTTCTTGTAGCAATGGGTGGGAACATAACAGATGGCGACTCTGATGATTTTAAAGCTAGCATGTCGGAAAGCTCCAGAAGTTAATGACGTATTCATGGAACAATACTGCATTACTTGCTGTACAGAAGGTGGAATTGACAGTCCAGGTGAGGTTCTAAGCAAAGATTGCTGCTGGGATTGAAATCCATTTGAAGATCCGTATAATCCTTGCCAATACATTGGTAAAGCAAGTCCACTATCATTTGTGATTGAGGAGGTTCAATTGGCCAACAAAAAGGAAGATTGCCTCGAAACATAGATCTAGGGAGACTCATTTGCAGATTCTGGCTACTAACATCTGGAATAGGTCCAATACCAGAAGCTAAGTTTGTACATGCATTTGCAGCTTGAGGATAGTGAGTCTGCATGAAGAATTGGAAAAATACTAACATCTGAAGAAAGTGAACAAAGGTAATAACAATAGATGTGTAGTCACTTTAAAACAATCTATTCTTGTCTTGTTACTTGTATAATAGCAGGATCATTGTGTACAGGTGTTGCAGTCTGAACATGTGGGGAAGAATTGACGAGCAAATCCCTGCAAGAAGTGGAAAAAATGAGTAATTTTGAGGCAGTTTGGTTACGTGATGATATAATTATTAATGCTCAACAAAATAATTACATCTTACAAGAAAGGAAGGGTGGGGGAAGAAAAGAAAGAAAAAGGATTAGTTCCTAATTTAGAATACAGAACTTTCCACCAAGAATACAATTGCTGACATATATAGGATTTAAAATTGCAAAAGAGGCCATATAACTGTACTTGAAGCCTTGCAATTGCCTTAAACATCACATAACCAAAGGCAGGAAGGATTGTTATATCGTTGAATTAATACCCAAAATCGGGAGCTAAATCGAATTACAATTTGCATTTAATTTTCTACAAGGAGTTCAAGATAGTACACTTATTTAGACGGTTGTTGAAAACTATATGAAAGCTATTCAACCAAATAAGAAGATAGCTTCAAACAGTCACTCAACAGAATTGTCAGAAAGACCCAGCAAAAGCATTACTCAAATACAAAACCAATGCAAATCAATCATATAAAGAAACTTAAAGAGAGAGAATTATTGCAGACTAGCAACTTAAAAGAAAATCATAAAGAAACCTGAGCTGCATGCCAGTGCAATTATGACTGCTTGTTTTTACTTAAAACACCCCTCTAAATTTATGCATGAACGTAAAAGTGGTTCCTTATCTTTGCAAAACAAAAACAAAAATGTTTACTTTTCTGCATGTGATTTTCATGTGATTTTTTAAAAGGTATTTTAAAATTTACAAATTTAAAAAAAACAAATTTGAAATCGTATATATAAGTTTTTTTTATTTTCTTTTGTTTTATTAAATCTAAAAATTCAAAAATATTCGATAAAAAGTCAAATGAAAATCACATGCAGGAAAAAGAATACTTTTTTTGTTTGGTAACAATAAATTGAACTTAAGTGTACCTTTTTGAAAAGTAAGATCTATGATGTACCACTTGAAACAAGAGACTAAAGTGTACATTTTACAAAAGTAAACCTTAAAAGTGCCCATATAATTCATATGTGAATTCTGAGAAGCCAAGAGAATTTTTAATTTAATTCCAAAGGCATGAAGTCCTCCTTCTAATACCATGAAAAATTACTATTTCTGCAAATTTGTAGCAAAGTGTACGAAGGCAGAAACCGCAACCCAAACCTTTCCCTAATTTATAAAAAGAAATTCATAGAAAGATTGCCCAAACACAACCACTCTTTTCAGAAGAATACAGCAAAGAATAGCAATAACAAAAGCTCCTTTTCCACTTTTCCCCAGTCATTATATTAGGTAGAAACATCAGCATTTCTCCACAAATATGAATGAGATAACAGAGTTCAGATTCCATCCATGATTGTAAGCACAATCCATTACCAGTAGCATCATTTGACGATTCACGTATATAGGTAATGCTCCAATAATATGCAATCCATAATGATAGAAATTCATTACATGTATACCTTGATGTCACTTCCTCAGAAGAGTATATACTCGTAGATTTTATCACTAGGAGGAACTTGTGGACCATCCTTTTCCTTCCTTCTGCTCCAAATGATCTTACTGCAATTTTAAAAATAATGAATAAGATGAATGAGTCCGTATGCTCATATAAAAAACCTAAAAGGTTTAGAAGACCTGCAGAGTCAATAGTTTCTAGCTAGTTGGTTCTCGTCAACTTTATTCCGATCAGCATTTACCATATATCTAGGGGTGGAGGATAGTGAGGATTGCGGCCAATTTTTTTACAAAAAATTAATTACATGTATATTTTTAGCATTAAATAAATATTTTATTTGTAATAATATATTGTGTATAACTTTTATGTACATATTTTGTAATATATTAACAATATTTAATAAATACATAAATAAAAATGATATAAATTGTAAATAAAATGATTAAATATATTTTTTTTTCATGTATTTAGTATAGTAATAAAATAAAATTATAGTCAAATATTATGTAAATATTCTTCCTAAATGTAATAATCTAAAAAAAGTTTAAATATTTAACTTTAAACTCAACATTATAAAAATAAAATTAAAAAAATAAGTATATGATAAACTTCATATTAAAATTTTAAGTTTATGTTTATCATATTTTATTTCAACTTAAATTTTAACTTTATCTAATATTATACTATTTGATATTTTATTTTAATAATCTTTTAGAATGTATTTGAAATTTTTTTATATAAAAAAATTTATTATTTTTATTATTATTGGTCAGTTTTATATTGTTTATAAACATATATTTTTAAATATAGTCTTAAGCTTAAAATTCTAAATCATATTTGACTTTTTACATTTTCATATATTTATTTTAATTTTAACAACTATAAATTTTGATGTATTTAATTGATCTTTCTATTTGCTTAAATTTTTTAGTTAATAAATTTATTTTATTCATGAATAATACTAATATTTATTATATTTTTATTTAATTTTCGTTATAAGTTAATTATAATATGTTAACTCTATATTTTTTTTTAGCTCTAACTCTATGTTTCTATTATAATATGACATGAAAAATTCAATATTGATTTGAGTATAATTTACTATAACTCTTAATGATTTTTTATTTTGTATAAAAAAATTAAATTTCGGCTCCCTAATTTATTTTTTTTTTATGCTCCGCCCTGCATATATCCTTATCCAAACTCTTAACAGCAACATTCTTAACATGAAACTATTAATACAATTAACTTTCAATCATAACTATTTCCAACGGAAGGGGATGCTGAAGCCGAAGCTGAAGCATAATATCAAAACATAATAGAGTAAACCAACAGCTTCATTGTGTCTCCAAACTCAAAGCAAAAAACCCATTGGAAGTTTACGAATCCCAAGTCCACACGGAGCAGACCCACAAATCAGAAGCCCTCATAAATGCATCAAAATATATAAACGAAAGATAAAAATAGCAAACCCAGTACGAAATAAAAACCAAATATGCGAATAACCTTACCATTTCTCAAACCGATGCTAGATTCGTTGGTATTAATGTTAAAGAGGATGCCCTCGTACCGAATTTGGGACTTGGAAGTAAGGCTAATCAAGCTGCCGATGTAAGTATCGGCAGAGCCATTTGATGACGATCTGGGCGCTTGTGGCGTCGCTGCTGCCGTTGCTGCGGCCATAGTTCCTTCTTCGGTTTCTTCGCTTGTATTCCAAAAAATAAAAACACTGAAATTCTTAGAATTAGAAACTAACGAAACAATTGTAGCAAAAAAAAAAAAAAATTGTAGCAAAAAAAAAAGAAACTAACGAAACAATGTAATTTTTTAAAGAAACAAAGACAAATAAAATAAAAATTACATTTGTAACAAAAATTACCCATTATTGAATTTGTCAGAGAAAAAAAAAAGTAAAATTTACACATTTAGTAATTTGAATTATCATGTTTAAACCAAATTGCAACAATTAAATAATATATTCAAAGTTATTTATATTTTACTATACAAATATTGTTAAAATAATTCAAACTTAATTGTTATTAAGTCAACAATCATGGATAAATCATATTGTTATTATTAGGCTATCTTCTTAGATGGTCTTTATTTTGTACTAAATAAGTAAGGAAAAAAATGTTAGAAGCTATATAAAATAAAATATTTAAAAATTTATAACAATAAAAATAATATTTAATAATATTAAATGTATTTAATTGAATAATATTTAATATTAAATAAATTTAAATAATTGTAATTCGATTTACATTGTTTAATGTGAAATGATGCGATAGACTATTAGCAAAAATATACGAGCATAATATAAATATATTATTTATATGGATATAAATTATAAAAAATATTATCTTATTATTTTTTTAAAAAAAATAGTGTGTTTCATTGTGAGATAAAATTATGTATAAAAGAATAAAATAATTCAACTGATAACAAAAATATAAATAACTTAATTTACTTTATAATCTCCATCCCCACATAAAATTAATGCTTATCAATTGTAAAAGAATATACTTTAATAATTATTGCAAAATGTAAAATAACATTATCCACTGTTAATTAATTGAACAAATAACAAAATAATATGGAAACAAATCCAAAGTTGTTAAACTTGTATTTCAAATTCTCATGTACGATGTAATATTAATTGTAATCTAATAAATTAAATATTATATATTGATATAATTAACTTTTATTAAATTAAAATTGATTAAAAAAAAATTATAATTTAAAATATTTTTGATATTATTTATTTTAAAGTACTGAACAATATACAATGTTGTCAGCTCCGACCCTCAAGATTTACAACCTGATTTTGTCCCTTTATATAAGTTTTTTATTTTATGTTTTAAGCATAACTATAAATATCTTATTTTCTTCTTCCTTCATGCAATTCTTGTTTCTTCTCTAGATTTCCTTACATAAGATGTTGAAAGGACGATGGAGATATAGGTGGAAAGGATGGCGGATTGGATATAGCAAAAACTTGAGTGTTTAGATGAAAAAAAAAATTCAAAACCGCAATGCGCTTATTTTTTCTATAATGCTTTATTGTATTGAGTTGATGTTTGTGGGTTGAAGTCTTATTTTATTGAATTTCCACGAAAGTTAGTGCCTCATGTGATTTTTGTTTATTATAAAGCATAGTAAGATTCTAAAATGTTCATCTGAAATTAGAAATATAAAAAATAAGCATGGCCATGTCATTGTGTACGGACGAAAACTATGTTTGTATAAAATATAGAAAAATAGGAAACAATAGATAAATGAACCCAACTGTAGCGATCTATCGTTTTCGTTTTCTATTAGAGGGGTAGTTTCTTATCGTAAGAGCTCTGTCTCCAATAATTTGTCTATTTTATTTAATTTGTTTGAATAAACACAAATTATAATTTATATTGTACATATTTTTTTTTTATTAGAGATTTTAGGTATGTTGTATTTATAATTTGTTTGAATAAACACAAATTATCTGTTTGTTTTATTTATATATTTAAATATAAATATAGATATATTTTGTATTAACTGCAAATTAAAACGTAAAATTCTTAAAACGTAAATGATTAAATTAAATTAAAGATCTATCATCTTATTAATATAAAGAGTCATACATATTTGAAGAATTGAAAGTCAGAGAAGAAAGCTCAAATCGTATTATAAATAATTCTTATTATAATATTATGTATTTTTATTTTATTAATTTAATTATTTTTGTAATTTTTATTTTAACGAATGATACATAATTTTTTTTTTCCTTAAAAAAAAATGAGCCAAACGGATGAAAACCTGGACGAGGTGAACTTTTTAGAGACACGGTAACAGTTAGGTTATTTTAGTTCTACTTAAGTATGTTTGTATGATTTTACGAGTAGCATACTAAAAATTAACCGAACTAACTTCTACATTCTTAATTAATGCACTTTGTTTTTCAACTTTTCTTTTTATAATTGCACATTTATATTTACCTTTCTCTCGTTTTCTTCTTCTTCTTTTTCTTTCCAATATATATACGTTATTTGTTAATCATTTGCTTGTAATATAGTTTTAATGTTTTAAGATTAAATGTAATGTTTTTTATTTTTTGTTGTTGTTGATATTTTATGGCAATTGTACTAGTGATGGAGGTTTAAAGTTATTAACTTTAAGAAGTATTTTTCTCAAAAAAAAAAAAAATTTTATGAAGTAAATTTGAAGATATTATGTCTCATGAAGACTTAAAAGATATTAGCTACTTTATATTTATTTGAATGGTTTTTTTTTCTTTTAAATTTGTATAATTCTTTAGGGCTCTTTTTTATTTGTGTAATTTTTTAGCATGAGTTCTATTATATTGTGTTTGAAATAAGTTTTTTATTTTCTAATTCCTTTAGCAAAAAAATTTGTTTGATAAAAAATTTATATTTTTATTTAATTCTTTTAAGTCAAAACAAAGAAAGAAAAGTTGAACTTGAAATATAATTTTTAAATATATTTTTAAGTTTCAAAAGCCATAAAAAAAATATGTGTTAAAATATAATTGACTTTCAATTTTAAACTTAATAATGAATTTGATAATCAAATAACACACATTGAACTTTAGTTTAAAAATTAGAACTTAAAAACATAATTGATTACAGAAGAGGCCTTATGGCATATTTAGTTGATAATAATAAACAAATGAATGAAATAACCATTTTTTTTTTTTAGTTCGTTTAAAAGTTTTAGTATTAAAAACTGCAACTTTTTTAGGATATCAATTCATTTCTGAAAATAATTTTTTATTTTTCTATAAATGAAAAGAATAATTATTCATTATTATAAATACATAGGATTAAATATATTTTAACTACAAATATATTAATCATTTTGTAGAGATATAGAGTATTTTTTTAAAAATCATAAATATATATTGTGTTCATTTTCTTAAATAATATAATTTTTTTAAATATGTTACTTAACAACTAAATAAAGAAATAAGAATTATAATTCATTTTTTATTTTATATTCCAAAAATTTATATTTTTAATAAATTAATAATTTAATTATGTGAACTAAAAAAACTGTTAATGTTTTTGTCATTTTGAAATTGTATTACAACTTTTATTTATTGTATCTGATTGTTAGCAAATAAGTATGATAAAATTGTAATGAAAATAATTTAATTTAAACTAAAACATGAACGTACAAATAACAAACAGATTTTATCAAATAAATTTGAAAATGTTAATTTAACGATATCTAAATGAAATTTTATAAATTTAGTTTATTGATTTGTTAACCAGCATAGATTTAGTTAAAAATTTGAAGAAAAATTGAGTTAGAATCAAAGCATACACATAATAGAAGAATTTTGGCCTTAAATAATATTTATATAATTGAATTTATATCAAAATAATTGTTAATTTTATATAACACATACAAATTAATATGATCCAAGTCGAAAAAAAAATACAATTTATAATGTAGAAAAAATTAACTTATATAATTTTATTTATTTTATTTTATTTTTGCTAAATAGACTTTACATCCTTATTCATCAAAACAAGCTTACGTTATAATAAGGGTTATATGATGGGTTAGAAGCCATTGACATCTTATACTAATTTTATATACATATATATATACCTTACTTTCACATGAATGAATACATTTCAAAATCCATAAACTATCACCATAAACCTAATAAGGTCAACATCAAAATATATTTGATCCAACTCTTGGAGAGTGTATATTATATGTTGATATACAATTAAAAATGGATAATGATGAAAGTGAACACAAATGGTGAAGATCAAAGGATTAATTTATGCAATAAAGAAAAAAAAAAAAAAAGGATTAATTTATAATATTTAATTACAAAACATGCCCCTTCATTTTGTTCAATTGTTCAAAATATAAGCATATTTCATTTTCAAGTAGGAAAAAAGAAACTACCTGGTATTTAAAAAAAATAATAATAATATATATTCTATAACGGCTTAATTTATCAACTTTGGCTGCAAACTTTAACTTTAGAGGAGAGAGAGTGTGTGTGAGGTCCATAATGATGGCGAAGAAGACACATGGGACAAAAGACATGCTTATCTTCGAGACCCCAATCCTCTACTTCCCAATTAACAGCTCCTCAACACCGTGGAATCGTTGTACAGGTATATTCGCAGAAACTCATAACCTACCGAAATACCTAGAAAGCCCCTAACTAATCATCTTGTTTCAGTCGATACTCGCTTTACCAAACATGGGTGATTTCGTCATGTGAAAGAAAATACCATATGCACCCACGCTGTAGTCTAAAAAGCCAATGCGTAAATACCAAAAATACCCTAATTCTTTTGCGTTGTCATGCAGTAATTGTAAAGGTATTATTGGATTTCCATAGAAAGCCTTGTTGCTGATGGGCCCTCCGTGAATTAAAAAGGACAGAGTAATCGTGAGGTTTGGAGTAAGAGCGCACACACTAAAAGGAGGCTAGAGAGACAGAGAAAAAAAGAGTGTCATTTGTTTCCGAGACGTTATCGGATTTCAAATATTCTATTGGCCGGAATTTAGGAATATTATTCACGTCCGGCTAGGGCTTCAGATGTGAGAAATAGATGAAGGATAAAAGAAGTTAAAGATTACCAAGTGAGAGTCTTTCCTTGCGTAATGGTTCAGATTTGAGACTTGGGTTTTGCTGGAATTCGAGAATTTTGAATCACAACCGACTAGGTCTTCACTCTTTTTGTTCTTTGCTGTTATAATCTTGAAATTATTACCAGGAAATGTTTACCTACTTCTGAACCAAATTTTCTTTTTTAATTTTAGTTTTTTCGAATTACTGTCTGATTGGGCTTCGTTGCGCATGTTATGAAGTTAATTTTTCGATTGGTGATCTCGGGTCATAGCAAACTTTTGTTGTTGGAAGTATCGTGATGTTTACTCCGCAAAAAGTGTGGTCGAGTTGGTCTCTGACACCGAAAAATGGGTCTCAGAGGAGCGGAACTGGTTCGGGATCGAACCCAAATTCAGGTATTCCGAATTTTAACTCCAGAGAGGTAATAATTTCGAAGGGAAAAGGTATTGCTTATAGCGAGGTCCTAACACCACCTTCGGGAGTAGCAGTTGAGAATGGAGGCAAACTGCTGGTGGGTTCAGAAGACTTGCCCACGGACCGCGAAGGGTTGGCCCAGAGGATTAAAGACCTCGAAAATGAGGTCGGTGAATGTAGATATGATGCTTTCACTAACTGACTTTGTTATGCTGCTGTTCTTAGTTGCGTTCTGATTTGTAATGGTTAATTTTTCTGCATGTTATAGTTGTTCTATGTTCAATTTTTACCCCATCCTTTTGACATTCAGTTGCATTTGAATAAGAGGTAAAATGCTTTCTTTCTCCTTGTTCTACGCATGAATGTGGGTAGGATTTCATCTATGCTAAGAAAACACGTATCGTCATTTAGTCATTGTGATCTATAACTGGCAAATGCTTAAGTATGATCTGTATAGCTTATTACTCTTAACTGATTTTTGTTCTTGGCAGCTTTTCGAATATCAATACAATATGGGGCTTCTCTTGATTGAGAAAAAGGAATGGACTTCCAAGTATGAAGAACTTAGTGAAGCAGTAGCAGAAGCAAAGGAAGCCCTTAAAAGAGAACAAGCAGCACATTTAGTTGCAATTTCTGATGTTGGCAAGCGAGAGGAGAAGTTGACAAAGGCTTTGGGGGTTGAGAAGGAGTGTGTGCGTGATGTAAGATATCTGTTCCCCACCTTTCTCTCTCCCCCCTTCTCTCACTGACTCTCCTGCAGATTAATTTTTCATGCATGAAAGTTCTCTCTTGGCACGAAACTAACTTGTTTTTATCCTCTTGCTGTCTAAACAAATAAGATTGTACCTTGTTTTAGGGTGTATCTGAGTTCCATATGTTGGCAAGTAAATAATTATTTTGGATTCTTCACAGTACATGAAACTGTGAAACTTATATAGCTAGGAAAAGAAATACCGGTGCCAGTGCGTGCTAATATTTGGAGCATGTTGTTCTGCAGCTAGAGAAGGCTTTGCGTGAGATTCGTGCTGAGAATGCAGAAATAAAGTACACAGCTGATTCTAAGTTGGCTGAGGCAAATGCTTTAGTCACTAGCATAGAAGAGAAGTCTCTAGAACTAGAGGCAAAGTTGCGTTCAACTGATGCTAAACTGGCTGAGATTAGCAGAAAAAGTTCAGAAATAGAGAGGAAATCACTAGACTTGGAAGCTCAAGAAAGGGAATTGCGAAGGGATCGTCTATCTTTAATTGAGGAGTATGTATCAACTCTATTGACCACTGTCATGATAATTTTATATTTTCCCCCCTTATTTTGATGAACCTTAAATCTATTGGCCTTGGAATTTTCTTTAGTTCTCCAACATGGAGCAATTAGATTCCTTTCAGTTATCATCTCTTTATATATCCCTTGGTTTGGCTTTTCTTAGGCAAAGGGTGCATGAGAGTTCTTTGTCTGAGCAGAAGGAAGACTTGCGAGAACAGGAAAAGAAACTACGCAATGGAGAGGAAAGGTTGGCCAAGGGTCAAAGAATTCTTAGTCAAAGAGAGGAGAGGGCAAATGAGAATGATAGGATTTTAAAGCAGAAGCAAAAGGACCTTGACGATGCACAGAAAAAGATAGATGAAACCAACACAACTTTGAAAAGGAAAGAAGATGACATCAGTAGCAGGCTAGCAAATCTAGCTCTGAAGGAGAAGGCAAGAATTCTCCAAACTGTAAAGTCTTATCTTTGTATTTGACTCATTTGTCCGTGGCTCAGTTTCTTTTAAATGCAGGAATGTGATACTTTGAGAACTAACCTAGAGATGAAGGAAAAAGAGTTGCTCGAGTTAGAACAAAAGCTTAACGAGAGGGAAAGAGTAAGTCCTTGCACGTTAATTGTTGATATGAATATATGTCAAGCTTTAGATTTATGTGGGTACTAAATTATATCCTAGCTTTTATGCTAAGATGTGGGGGTTGAATGTCATTCCAATACCTCGGAGATCACACTAAACATCTTTACAGTGTCACTTGTCTAGTGTGTATGTTCTGATTAAATATGAGATGCTAGCCAAAGGAATCAGTCATGTCAATAACCATATGTTTCTAGGATTTTTAATGACCCAAACACTTTTTTAGTGTCTGGATTTTTTTCATCCCTGTTTCTTTCATTCTTTGTACCTTTTTCGTGTAGTCAACTGATTTTCTAGGCCTCTCTATCCCTTCATCAGTTGATATTAGAGTGTTATGCTATTTTTTAAGAAAGTATGAATGAAGAACCATGATTATGCTGATATGTGATCATGGTCCAAATGCAGGATGAGATTCAAAAGCTCACCGAAGAACACAATGCCATTCTGGATGCTAAGAAGCGTGAATTTGAGTTGGAAATTGATCAAAAGAGAAAGTCATTGGATGATGAATTGAAAAACAAAGTTGCTGATCTGGAGAAGAAGGAAGGTGAAATCAATCACATGGAGGAAAAAATTGCAAAAAGGGAACAGGCATTGGAGAAAAGGTGGGAGACATTAAGGGAGAAAGATAAGGACTATGAATCAAAATTGAGGACCCTGAAGGAAAGAGAAAAGTCTTTAAAAGCTGAAGAGAAAAACTTGGAGAATGAGAAAAAAGAATTGTTTGCTGATAAAGAGGAATTGCTTGAACTCAAGGCTGAGCTTGAGAAGATAAAGATCGAAAATGAAGAGCATCTGAGAAAAATAATAGACGAGAGGGATCGGCTGAAAGTAAGTGAAGAAGAGAGGTCAGAATATCGCCGATTGCAGTCAGAACTGAAGATGGAAATAGACAAGTACATGCATCAGAAAGAACTGCTTCTAAAGGAAGCAGAAGATCTGAAGCTGCAAAAAGAGATTTTTGAGAGGGAATGGGAAGAACTAGATGAGAAAAGAGCTGAAATTGAGAAAGAGCTGAAGAATGTGAGTGACAAAAAGGAAGAAGTAGAAAAACTGAGACATATTGAAGAAGAAAGCTTGAAAAATGAGAAGGCAGTAGCAGAAGAGTACATACGGAGGGAGCAGGAAAGTCTTAAATTGGCCAAGGAATCATTTGCAGCCCACATGGAGCTTGAGAAGTCTGTATTAGCTGAAAAGGCTCAAAGTGAGAGAAGCCAAATGCTTCATGATTATGAGATGCGGAAAAGGGAACTTGAAACTGAGTTGCAGAATCGAGTGGAGGAGATGGCAAAGCCTTTGCGCGAAAAAGAGAAGCTTTTTGAGGAAGAGAAAGCACAAGAGTTAGAAAATATTAATTATTTGAGAGAATTAGCCAGAAGAGAAATGGAAGAGTTAAAACTTCAAAGGCTTAAAATAGAAAAAGAAAGGCAAGAGGCTGATGTAAATAAAGAGCATCTTGAAAGGCACCAAGTTGAAATACGTAAAGATATTGATGGGCTTCTTGACCTTAGCAGGAAGCTGAAGGACCAACGTGAACAATTAATGAAGGAGAGAGAGCGCTTCCTGTCATTTATTGAGAAATTCAAGAATAGCAAGGAATGTGGTGAAGCTATCTCGGAGTTTGTGCTTTCTGATTTACAGCCTTTAGCTGAAATTGAGAATGCAGAGCTTCCCTCACCAAAACTGGCTTACATGAAGGAAGATTTGATTGGAGATCTGCCTGCTTCTGAGAGGCAAGATAATGAGAAATTTCGAGTTGTAGGTTCAAGCTCTCCAATATCTGGTGGAACTATATCTTGGCTCCGAAGTTGTGCCTCTAAGATTTTTAAGATCTCACCAGGTAGAAAAATTAACTTTGTTGATGATCAAAATTTGAGTGAGGAGGCATCTCTTGCTGGTGAGCAAAATGTGGGAGAGCCATCCAAGAAATCTTACAGCAATGAAATTGAGGCAGAGATTTCTTTTGGTATTGCAAATGATTCTTTTGATGTTCAAAGGCTTCAATCTGATAATGGCACCAAAGAGGTTGAAGCCGGTCGTGATGGTTCTGTGGACGACCAGAGCAACATAGCAGAAGCTCAGGAAGATTCTCAGCCTTCAGATTTGAAAGATGGTCCATACAAGTTTCGTAAAAGAGGGAGAGGGAAGAAGCCTAGGGTTAGCAGAACTCATTCTGTAAAAGCAGTTGTGAGGGATGCTAAGACTATACTGGGGGAATCTTTAGAATTAAATGAGAGTGAGTATCATAATGGGAATGCTGAGGATTCTGCAGATGTGAATGCTGAGAATCAAGGAGAAACTCTTATTGCAAATAAGAGAACGACAAGAAATTCACGCAAGCGTAGCCATGGCCAGACATCTCAAATGACAGTGAGTGAGCATGATGGGGATGACAGTGAAGGACGTTCTGTTGGTATCATGAGAAACCAACGCAAGAAGAGGCGAGATAAAGCTACCCTGGCTGAGCAAGCATCAGGAGAAAGGCGATACAATCTTCGCCGACCCACAGCCAAAAGGTAAATCTTATATTCTTGTGTGTTGCGTGACATCCTAACCAACATGGGTTCATAGGGATAGTGGGGCCTTGATAAGTACAGTTGTACAACTCATGACTGCACATTTTCTTCTGTTTCTTGCATATTTTTGTCAATCATCATAATAAATTTACATGTGTTTGCTTTTGCTCAGTGGCGTAAGATCCACTGCTAGAGCTGTACCTGATAGCAAGGGAAATGAGGAAGAAGATGATGGTATTGAAGCTGCTCCTGCTAATTCAACTGGAGTTGCCAGCGAGAATCGTGGAAGCACACACTCTGTCCAGGTGGATTAAAATGCCTTTTCTTTTTCACCGGCCCTGCTGGAATTTTTTTCCTCACGTGTGTGGCAATAAGTTTGTGTTTTTCTCTGTCTTGTGTGTACATAACAGTTGTCTGTTAAGTATAAAATACAAACGGTGGAATATGTAAGTATGAGTACAGATCATTTTACTTTTTTAAAATTATGGCAATGTTAGGTTTAGCTGCATTATTGTAATTTTTATTAAAGCAATAAGCTTCTTTAGAGTTGCATTATTTATCAATTTGTTGCCACGTCATAGAAAGATAGACTACTTAATCATTAGTTGAAGACTAAAATCTTTGTGTTGCCCAAGAAAAATATTTAACATAAAAATATTTAATCTTTGTAGCCATTGCTTACTGTGAGCATTTGGTCTTCGAGTCTTTCTTTATGCAATGCATTAAAAGTACATATTGTATAAAGCTTATTTTTTCCTTATGAATTGTTGAATTTGATTAGCCATGACACAAATGTAACTAGATTTCCAATGCAATGTTCTGTTATAACAAATTATTTATTGCTGTATTGAATGAATTGTATGTATCTTTTTACAGATTATACTAAATTACTAATTTGAGTTTCATGAATAATACACCTTATTCCTTAAAAGTATATGTTGCATAAAGCGTATACTAATTTGATTTTTCTTGAAGATGGAATTTTTAAGTTATTCGTAAGGACTCGTATTTTATGGGAAAATTATCACATGGCCAAAGGAGAGCAGTATTAAGAATCCCAACCCCAAAGCTGTTTGCTTTTGCTTTGAAATTATGCCCGAAGAAACACAACTTAAGATGCAATATTTTCATACATATTGTTTTGAATATGATATAGTGCTTATTTTAGCTTGGCATTGGTGAGACAAATTTAGCATTGAAACTGATGTTTTCTTCTTGGACATTCTCTTGCAGCGTGCAAATGATGTAGAGGACATGGATGCAACAACAAATGTGGTTGTGGATACGGCCTTGAGTGAAGAGGTTAGTGGAATACCCGAAGGGGATGATGAGCATGTTGACGGAGATGATTACAGGGGCGAATCCCATGGGGAAGATGCTAGTCATGCTGAGAATTTGGATGAGGATGATGAGGAGTTGGCACAACCAGGTGAAGTCTCCATAGGAAAGAAGCTCTGGACCTTCCTCACAACATGACTGTTAAATTCCCTTGCCATAGAAGGGGTGGATGTTGAGTCGTTGACCATAGCATACACTTTTATGCATGCTGTGCTCTCTTCATTGTGTAGTAGTGTGTATTAACAATTTGAATTTAGCTAGAACCGGGTAATATTTTAGGTCGGGCAGATCAGGTTTTTCTTTGCCCCCAGGATTTAGTTGTGGTCTGTTCTATTTTGAATTACAATGCCAAGATATTTCTTCTAAGTAGGCTTGACCAAAGCATATTTGACTCTGGAATCAGCTTCCCTGCTTTCCACATTGTTTGTATCACATGCTAGTATTTCTTGTATTGGATTTGATTGTTTAAACTTTATTTATAGCGCTCTCTGAGTATGTTGTCAAATATTTTTAAGTTTTGTTTGTGGTGAATGTCCCATGTAGGAGGTATGAACGTGTATTGAGTATTCCAAGGAATATTTGTCTCTGCTGCTTGTATATGATGTGTACCAGAAAAATCTGTTGGGACAAAATGTTTTTTTTTTCTTTCAAAAAAAGAAAAAAAGAAATGGCTTATAATATGAAGTAAAAGGGTTTGTAAATTAAGGACAATATTATACTGTGAATATTATATAAATTTGTATCAATGCACTCATATTTCTTATATTATGTTATATATAAAAAAAAAATATATAAAAATTAGAAATTAAGAAAGTGGTACATTTTTCTAATTAATATTGACTAGTGTAATAGGCTTTGAGCGCATGCCTACTCGTGAAGTCACATACCTGCTAAGCAACTATCATTATTCAGTTCTCGACTCAATAAAAATCACGTCTATAATTTGTCCATAAATTATCATATTTCTAAGCTTAACTTAATATCAAACATTAGGAAAGTCCAAATTTACAAGTTACATGTTTAGCTAAATATACTATTGCAGAAGATTAAAAGATGTAATAAAATAAATCTGTTGATCACTTGTTAAAAAATCCCTTGTTTCTTGTGCTAACGAAATTTGTTGCACAATTAATTTAGTCTGTGCTTGTTTTTACTTGCCTAATTTAATAATATATATATATATATATATATTTCATCTAAGGTTTAAGGTGATTCTAATCATTCTAGAAACATATCAACCCCAAACTTACCAAGTGCATTGGATATGAAATACAACGTTAAGATGAAATGTCAAGCAAAAATAAGGATGAATAATAAAAAAGACATTGGATAATCCAAATCCCTTCATCCTCCTCCATATTATTGTAATCTTTAACATAAATTTAGAATATAATTTTTGAAATATTCATGCTTACTTATTTTTCATCAATCATGTATATATGTTTAAATTATTATTATTATTATTAACAACGGCTTCATCAGTGAGTAAAAAACTAATAGAGATAGTAACAAGACTTAAAACATAGATTTTATTAATTAGGGGGAAAAAAAAAGTTCCTAATAAGTTGCTTATTAAATGGGTGTCGTCTCGTTACTTTTGCATAAAGAGAGAAACGACTTGTGTCTACTCATTCGGGAACATGTCATACGCATTTTACCTTTAGTGTTTATATTTTGTTTGCGAGTTGTTAACCAAAAAAAAATCAACCAAAATATATTACTTTAAACTAAAATTAGCTTATTAAATTAGTACGATTATGTCGTATACAATTAATGTGTTAAGTACTAATAAAACAATAATTAAACTTATGTCATGTTAAACCCATTTATGAACATTTACTAAACAAGTTATAAGTCATATCAATATCTTATCAGACTTAATGACCTATCATGCTTAATCATAAATTTCCAAAACAACTAGCAAGTGTACCATGGCGTGTAAATTCATGTGCCATCATTGTATTAGAAAAAAATAATCCATGTGCCACCATCAAAAGTTCTACATTTTATGCCACCTTCCTTCATCTTGTATGTCATTTTTACACGTTTGCCAACAATATATGAAAATTAGAGAAGGTAAATGACTACGAAGCCATAACTCCAGCATTTTAAATGAATAATAATATATGCATTTATTAATATGTTAGTGATTTATTAGATATTAAATTTAGGAGATTAAATGTTGGTAACTGCAAAATCACTTAAAAAAAAATCAAATTTTATTGTAATATGTAAACCGATAGGTGAATAAAGTTATAATAAAAATCATTATTTTTAATATACTATATATACTCTTCACAAAAATTGTATATTTTAATACAAAATAAAACGTGGATATATTGATTAACGTAGGATAAAATTAATGTTATCCACTCATTTTGCTCAAGTCATAAATTCTAACCATTTCATCTTTAAAAAAAAAATGTTAAATGAGATTTATACACGTGTATCAAGATTTTAATTTATGATTTATGATTAAATAATTAATTTTATAATTTTTTATTCTTTTACAAAAATAAACACAAATATATTTGATAACAATTTACATTTATTAATTTTCAAGAAAAAAAAATCACCTCTAAATTATTCGTAAATAATTTATTTTTTTTTTTATTTTTTTTCTAAAAACTTCAAAATTAGAGAAATTTTTTAGTTATTTTTTTTTTTATAAATTTTAAATTTTTAATCATTTTCTTTCAATATTTAATCATCCAAAACTTATAAGACTTTATTTACTTTATAGAAAAAATGCTTGGTCAAAATAAAAAATCTGATTAAAATATCTTTTTAAAGATTTATGAATCATCCCATATTTTAGTAGTGATTCTTTAAAAATACAAAAATTAAAATCAGAAATCATTACCAAAGATACTTATTGAAAAATTACTAGAAAAAAATCAAAAATCAAATCAAAATTGTTATCAAACAAGCCCATATCGAAGAAAACCTTAAGTAATTCGAAGCTAGAGTTTACAACTCCGCTATAAGACAATTTAGTTTGGAAGGGAGGAGAAAGAGCTTTCTTAAAACAAATTGCAGTAAACTCATGAAGATCTTATCTATCCTAACAAACCAAAAAATAGTCTTCAACCGTAGTTGCATGAATTTCAAATCAATACTCGATGCATAAAATATGTTGAAGACTATCATATTGACTGACGAGGTCCGTAACAAATAAACACACAAGTAAACACATAAGTTATGAAAAAGTGTGACAAATTTAGAAAATATGCCCAAATCCTGACTCTGAAGAGAAACCACAATTAAAAGAAAGGCGACTGACCTGAGCAACAATTAAAGAATCAGATGCAGCAGTGTCAGAGCCATCTACACGTCAGCTCCCAAGTTGCAAAGGTCCCTCTAATTGTTTCTTCCATATTAAAGATTCACATTGTTACCATCACACTCACCTAACCACTATCTTCTGTCAACTAGGTTGGCTATCAGCTTTATGCTTACTGAGTTGGAACAACCAAGGTAGTTGTTCCCCCTTTTCCTATCATCTTAAGTTTTCATATCTAACTGAGCTATAATCTCTTGGTGAATAATGTGCAATGTGCGAGTAAGGTGAATAACTAAAAGAACCAGGACTTGAGATATCTTTATCTGACAGATGACTTCGGTAAAAATTACCCCTTGTGCTGTAAGGGTTATAGCTAGAATCATGACTACCATAACTTGGAGGGTAACTAGAACTGTAAGGGCTGAAAACGGGGTCAACTCCAGGAGGTCCATCATCCCTATAATCCCTAGACCACCTATGGTCACGATGATACCCTCTGCTAACAATTTCTGAAGAATGGGTCAGTATCTGATGTGATCGATCCCCAGAAAAATCAAAACTTGATGGTTCAGCTGCCCAGAGTCTCCTGTCAGCATTTTCAGGAATTGGCGCATTTATTCCTGGAAAGTCTACTGTCATTTTCCTCTGTTGCTCATGACTTTTATTTTCAATAAGTTCTCCATGCTCATGTGCTTTAATTTCCTCATCAGCATATATTGTAATACCTGATGGCTGATCCTCATCATCGGGATCTAGCAATGCCAATATAAAGTGTCATCTTAACATTAAAAAGAAACAGAAAACTAATGCCGAAAGAAGTCATATCAAAGTATAAAGGAACATCAAGCATTTGAATTTGTCAATAAAAACTGAAAGTGACAAGGGGCAACAGAAGACAGAACCATATGTAAAAGAACAATATCCTCAATTACCTAGGTATCCTGGAGGGTATCCAATTTCACGCATTCTTTTAAGCCAAGGCGGTGGATCAAGCTCCTATTGAAGCAAACAGAACAACTAAGTAAACCTTTAATTTTATTCCTTGAGACAACCAAGTCAAATAGGAACTGTTAAACTTACAAAGATTACATAATCCTAACCTTAGATCCATCTCTATACTATTAGTCCAATACAAAGGTAATTAACAGTTGAGATCAACAATATTGACGTATCTTAAGCTGAGTGGCTATTACAATAACGTTACAACCTACAAGCAGTTTAAACCTAAAATTGTATAAAACATGTCTATGAATTCCCTTGTTTTTCAAAAAAGGAAAGAAACTGTATGACTGCATGAGAATGTGGTATGCTTGCTTCTTTTTTCTTTTGTTTTTTAATCAATGGGTACCGGTGATGTAGAGGTGGGGTGAGTGAACCCTTTCTCTCCCTTCTGGGAGAGGAGTGGCTCTACCACTAGTAAATTTAAGTTATACTCAGCTTCTAAAAACAGAAATATTTCTTGCAATTTATAAGATAGTATAGCCATTAACAAGGCTCTCCAGGGCCCAGGCAAGTATTAAAGATTAGCAAAGACAACAAAGCAGGCACCTACTATTATGCCTCAACATCTTAGTATAACAAACTACTAGATTGATCAAGCATAAACTTTTTATACTCAGTCCTTTTGCCTTGGAATTAGTGCCCAATGGGAACAATAATAATAGAAACACTAATTCACTAACGAAATTAGATACATTACCCCGAGACCTAGAAGTTTCCGTGTTTCAGCATCAAGAGCCCCCGGTCTTAAACCATCATACTTTCCAGCTGGAGAATTCTGATAATAGCGAGTTGGATTGCGTGAACCAGGATTCTGTTTGCGTTTAGACTTGTGCTGTTTACGAGCATTATTGACAGCAACATTGTCACGAGGCCTCTGGCAGTCCTTCAGAGAGTGACTATAAGATCCGCAGTTAAAACAACGGGCTGCAGCATCTACTATTTCCAAGCCTCTAAAATATTTGAAAGAAAACAATTAAGCTAGCTAGTAGCAAAATACATTAGACTAGAAAGCAGATGAAGGAGATCACTCCTAGGTCAAAGCCTCAAAGAAGCAGCCAATAACCACAAAAGTAAGCATTATAATTACTGAACAGAGTAACTGCAGCAGTAGACTCAAGTTTGAAGGAGCACCAAGTCCTTCACAGGAATTTAGTAAGATAGAGGGGAAGGTAGATTTCTAAGTACTCTAAAGCATTTCACCAGAAGATTTAAATTTCATGTCTAGCTGCCTCAATCCGAGGGCAGATCCACTTTGGGTACCTCTCAATTCTAACATCGAAAATTTTACATGGTATCTATAAAACAATAGAAAAGTTACCAAAATAAAATATAACGAGCCACTATCAACTGCAATTTTTAGGTAAATAAGCTAACATAACCCCTTTTTACTATTTTTATTCTAAGAAAACCTCCAAATGTATAAAAAATACAAATACAATGTCCATATTAGAATAAGATTAGTAGAGGAGGGTCGTGTTAGATTATTTCCCCAATTTTTAAGAATTAAAAAACATAAAAGGTACATATAGTCATTTTGTATAAAAATAGACATTTTAAGTTAAACTATTACAATTATGTAAAAAAATTGACGGAAATATAATGACTTTGGCACATGCTAACCATTTAAAAGTACATTTTAAATCTAAAAATGGCGCATTAGAAAAAATTAGGTTATTTTAAAATCACAATAACATACCAAAGGTATGAGATAGGGTACCTTTTACTTAAACAAAGGACTTGTATTGCCCTTCACTCAATTTTTAGGTCTTAAAATGAGTTACAAACTCAATAATTTAATTTATATTCAAATGAGATGTAGATATACTTTATTTAAATGTACTTGCACCAAAGTGAAAAGTTCTTATGCTCTCCATATTATAGGGGTTTAGGTTCACAATTTATTTTCAATTACTATTTCTATAAGGTACCCCTCCTAAGTCAAATACTACATCCGCTACGGCCTGCATGAAGAAGTCAAGCAGAGCAAAGGACCTTAAAGATTAAATTACACTATTCCAAAATACTTCACCACTAATAATCATATCATTTTTTTTTCTCTTTTCTGTCCATTTATATTGTCCTATAGTTAGTTCTTATCATAAAAAGTCACCCACTCAAATTTTCGGGTGTTATTAGCTGATGAAAATAACAAATGTATGATACTCTCGTCTAGAAACATGTATTGAGTAAATAATGTGGTCTACCCCAACCCCACCCCAAAAAAAAAAAACACAAAAAATATTTATCCTACGGCTTCATTTATATTTTATCTTAAATCTTTTCTTTAATTTTACTTAGAAATTAAGGACTGCATAAGAAAATCAAATGTGTAAAGGCACTCATGGGATTGTACAGAAAGCTGTCTAGATATATCCTAAAAGTTAATACATTAACATGAACTTTGAAAGAAAGAATATTCCCTGCTTAAACATCTAGCTTATCAGTAAGCACTAATAATCAACAGAAAAGATCAAGAATATGCAACAATGGAATATAAGTTTCCGGAAAGAGGGGTAGGGTAGCAAGAGAGCATTATCACGCTCAGAGATAACCATAAGCTCCTTAATCTAAAACCAGTTTGCTAGAATACCAAAATATATAACAGAAACAAAATGGCTTTGATTAGTTATTCAAGTTGATATTGTTAGATCAGTCATATAGAAATCTATTAAACAGAAAGTATTGAGTGCATACCCCTCCACATTGTTTGACCCACCATCTGATGTCAAACCTATTGTACATCCACGATCATACAGAGGTGCAGAGTTACTATCTAATGGAACTGAACCCTTGTTCTGCTGTCTACTTGCTTGATTGTCCATCCAGAAAGACTACACAGAGATAAGAATTTAGAGGATCATATGGCAATACACTTAATAAGAAAGGCTCATAAATAAAAAGCTCAAACAGAAGCTTTTACTAGAAGTATGTTGTGGAGGGTTAATATCAGATGTGACACCATTTATTAAAGGGAATTTATTATTTGAGTATTCTAGATGATTCAATGCCAAATACTAACACTAATACCTCCACCATCCCCAATAAAAAAAATATTAGAAACATTAATATTCAAATGTTGAATACCAAAAATAGCTAAGAAGATTCTTCGAGGAAGAAAACAAAATTTAAAGAAAAAAGAAAGGAAAAGCAATAAAAATGCTATAGACTATAGAAACTAAAATAGATGAACTACCATGTCTTACCATACAACCTACATCAGTCACAAAGCTACCGCACTCCAAGCAAGTCTACGTTATTAAAAAAAATCATACCTGCCAACTCTTCAGACAAGCAGGACCAAGCACAGTAAGTAGAAACTCACCACTGCAGATATCTTCCCCAAACCAACACGTAATGCAGGAAAGAATGTCTCTTCTCCTGATTCTAACCCTTCATTAGGATCCTGAACATGTACATCATTCAAGTGGCTCACTTAATAATCATAAACCATATTAGCAAAAATAAAAATATACATGTAATAAAATAAATACATTCACTGGCCACAAAGGCTATTGTTTGGACACTTCCTCCAGGCCTATAGCCATCAAACTAAGAACAACAGAAGTACTGAACTTCTACTTCATCCAATGCACACAGTTTATGCAAAAAATTCGGAAAAATTCTAAAAATGGCTATGGATAAGAGTATCTTCCCTTCAACAAGCAAGTGCACATTTATGAATGTAGGAAATTAAACTAGTCCACATCATGCAATAAAATAAAGGCATTCTCATTATAAGCAAATGTACGTTAACAGGCATTCTCATTATAAGCAAATGTGCGTTAAAAAAACCATTAACTACAAAATCTTACTTGAGATAAAGAAGAATGACTAGAGTGCCACTCTGACCACTGCTGTAATAGCTCTTCAAGTTTATATTTGCTCTCTCTAAAATAACCAAAAAAATATGCTAAGTAATTAAATAATGGAGAAGAAAAAGCAAACTATAATGCCTAAATAAGCCACTTATCGAAAGTTCTCTGCACAAATTGGTTTAGATGGCACTATGACACTAAAAGATAGAGAGTAAAGCTGATGCCTTTCTTTTGAACGGTGGGTACTTGTATTAACCTTGTTAAGGATTTATAAGTAACATGGACTGAAGGTTGCTGCTCATCAATTAATTCCCGAGCTCTCTTCACACCTGTTATAGCTGATGATTCTAATTTAAGGAGATAACAAGAGTCAAAGAACTAATTCAACAACCCTTGGAATTGTCTCATAATAATTCTATAGGCAAAGCAATCTATATTGGTTTTCAATATTTCTTCAGTTAGAGCTAGAGACTAATATTAAAGGAAAAACCTCAGGATTCCAAATGCAGGCAAAGGATACAATTGTCATTCATCTTGTGAATTTCATTGACAAATTCATCTTGGACAGCAAGGGAACCATTCTCAGTATGCACCCTAGCATTCATTTCCTCTTCAACTATAACAGATTCAGTCAATTTTGCTCGCTTCCGGGAGAAAGTCGAGTTGTCAACAAAATCTTTGTCATGAATTTCATTTGGAAAGCAATGATTATCTTTATATTGACCATCATTATTTTTGAGAATTAGGTTCTCACTAGATATTTTAATTTCTTCAGCTTGTCTTGGGCCTGGATCTGAATAACGGCTACGATTAAGCGCAATTCCAGAGCAAGAATTTCTTAAAGGAGGGAGGTTATTAATATCCTCAATTTCCATATCCGAGTCACCACCAACCAGATTATCTTCAGCATTTTCTTCCGGTATGCACTGGCCCTCTTCATACTCAGTATCATCCTCCTGCCCTGTCTTTTTAATGTTGAGCTTGTCTTCTTTAACTACTGAACCAGTAGGTTGAGAAGCAACATCATTTGGGCCATTATGAGAATTATGTTGATCGTTATCCTCACTCCCATGGAAAAAATCATGAGAATCAGAAAGAGCAATAAAATCCTCAGTTTTCATATTTGAATGAAGAGGAAGCTTTGAACAAATCTGCTGAGAAAACCGTAGAAATTAACCTGCAAAACACAGCACCTTAAGAAAGTAAGAAAACATTTAAATATCTACAACCAAAGTGCTTCTTTGCTTCCTGTTTTCTCTTTGCCTTCATATTATAAATAATCTATTAAGTTCCGTTCAACTAAGCTATTGATCTTGTTTTATAATTCAATCCATATTCAAAAAGTCATTTACTTCTTTCCCCTTTGTTCATTTGTCCAAAAACAAACCAAATAGGTATTAGAAATTAACTTGAAAGAAAAACGGACGAATTACTTCATAACTACCAAGGGGCTTTCAGTATTGGACATCAATAAGGACAATTCAAACACTGATAACTTGGCGCTTTCACTTCAATAAACAACCACTAAAAGCTTCTTCATAAATGGAGGGGAAAAAAATAAAGCCAGTGAAAAGCAAACATCCCTAAAAGAAGAAAAAATGTAAAAACATAAACAAAGTAGTTCAATAGACAGAGTCTATGAATTCATTAACCAAGGAAACAAATAAACTCAATAGCGCACTGCTTGACCGCTCGGAGAGGGAAGAAAACGACAGGTTTTATGATCATACCTACTTAACCTTCTTCTACTTTCATTAGCACTTCCTTGAAGAGTGAATGTAGAACATAAAATTAAAGAAATTGAAGCTGAAATTAGAGTTTTAAGTATGGAGAGTTACCTTAAATTAGTCAAGAAATTATTCAAATAAGCTGATTGAGGTAGAAACCGCTAACCGAATCAACAATATTGCTTCGGACTGAAGATTAATAAGGATGATTTTTTTTTTTGGCTAAAAGATTAATGAGGATGATTGATGGATAGATCTCTACGGTTTTTCAAAGCGAGACGCATGAGAGAGAAGGAGTATTTGATGTGACGCGGACAGTGTTGTTTCCCTAGGTTATCGCCCCGCCGCAATGCGATTGGCTAACACTATAGACTCTTTTTTCAAATTTCAGTTATTGGGTCATGTGGTCCGAATCGGGGGCTTAGATTCAGTCGGCCGAATAGCGTGATAAATTATTTCATTATTCCTTAAATTTTAAATATATTTAAGTCCAAATTTTTATTACAATTTAATTTTAAATATTTAAAATTTTATATACAAGTTTTAAAAATTTTAATTTTTTTTATTTAAATTTTAAATTATTAAAAATTTACACATAAATTTTATTTTAGATATTAAAATAGATATTTTTAAATCAAAATTTTAAAATTTATGATATAAATTTTTAAAAATTTAAAAATTAAATTATAATATTTAAAAGTTTAGAAATATATGGTAAAATTTGAAAACTAAATTATAAAATTTAAAAATTTAAGAATTTAAATATAAATTTAATTAAAGTTTAAAAATTAATGATATAATTTAATATTTTTTAAATAACATTTTTATAAATAAAATAAAAATATATTAAATTTTAATTTTCTACGACTTAATTACACTTTATATTGTGTCAGTATCACTATTTTTTTTTTTTTTTTTTTTAAGTTTGATAAATATGAATTTTTGTTTTATATGATATGCAAATATTTTACCACCATATATAAATGTTTTTTTACGACAAGTCAAATCTCTTGAAATACTAATATCTTAGAAAAAGTTTAAATATTTTAAGTTTGATATGTATGATAAATAAATTAATATAATATTATTAATAAATATAATCAAACTCATACAATAATATTCAACTAAAAATTATCATATTAATTATAATTATGATATATTTATAATATAAAATAATGCTCAATATCTTATCAATAAAAGAAAACTTTAATCTAAAATAATATGATAAATTTTAATTAAATAATACAGTTCAACCTATAAAATAAAACTGTGATAGATTAATTATATTTATGATATTCTTGTGATATACAAGAATACTCTATCATAAAGTGTAAATGTTTAAAACGGTAAATACTATATTTTACATCCAAACACAAAAGAATGCCTTTAAAAGAGCTTACTAACAGTGCATCCAAACACACTTAAATGTAGCAAAATTACAAAATAAATACACTTTGTTCAGTTAATCTGATTCTGTTACTAAATTAGGACCTGAACCGGGTTAGCCAACTTTCATCTGTTCGTGCACAAAGTCAAAACGCTGGTAAATCAAATTCTATGACTATACGGGAAACAATAACCTTGTTGCCTCTCAGACATGCTGCGTATAAAGGAATCTATGCATCCAATAGCCAGGTATGGTACAGTATCGAAAGGCCTGAAAATGTCCTAACTTGTTACTACAAAATTCGAATTGTGACACTTGACAGTATGAAGATTGAAGACCAGGTTGTACGAAAACTAGAAGGGACTGATCTCATGGGCTAACATCAACAAAAACTCAGGAACACGCCGTCTTCGTGAAGTTGCCATTGCATCTTTGGCAAGAGCTTCCTCATCACCAGCATGTATTACAGCAACTAAATGATCAAACAGTTCATCTTTACCACCTCTAAGAGGATCCTGTAGAGTGCAATCAGAGTCAACTGAAATGAGGAGAAGCTTAAGCTAAGCCAAAATTTTAAAGAATTTGTGTCAAAGCTTCATGTTGCTATCCGAGAGTAAGGAATTAGTTCAAAAGCAAAAATAGGCATAAACCAAAAGATCTTGTCCTGATTCCCCTCTTAAATGGATAATCTTTAATTTACAATCTACCAAAGCAAAATCATTAAACTATTTATAAAAGTGGCTGAGCCAGGTCCTGAATTGGGATCTAACAGAGAAGTCAATGCAGAATAAAAAGAAACTGTATATAGATTTATTAGATTCATTGATTAGAAAGGGGAAAACCAGAAGCAACAAAAACTTCAATATTCACCTGAAGAAACAAATCCGTATGGCTCTTTCCATCGTATAGGATAAGCTCAGCTTGAGCCCCTACCCTTTTTAAAGCATCTACAAAAGTTTTACTGCAATAACATGTTAATATTTAAATGTAATCAGTGTAACAACCTAGATGCGGAGAATTGCTTAAGGTATGCATTCTTCTGTATATAGCTGAATTGACTAAAGGTAAAGATGATTCATGGATAGTTAAAAAAAAGAAAACGGTTGTTGACATGCATTATGTTCAATTCAGTTTGAAAGAAAGAAAGAAAGAAAGAAAGAAAAAACATTATTTTTTATAGATTTTAGAAGGAAAAATTTTTCATTCAATTTTCATTTCAAACCAAAATATAGCGACTTTCCAGAACAATATAGTTTACACTTTAACAGTATCAATATCCCACAATTAGTATATAATTTTGACAGCTACTACTCTAACCTGGCATCTGAAGGTATTGAGCAATCTGCAGTTCCATGAAAAAGAATGATAGGAGGCAAGATAGAAACTGCATTCCTAACACATGGGTCCTGTATTTTTACCTCAGGAGAAAACTTTTTCAAGGATTGTTCGCCTTCCATAATGCTGCAACAACAAATTAAAGAAAAGCCACGTTGAGTAATCAGAGATGGAAAATAAACTATAGCTTACAGAAGTATGGCAAACAGAAGCCAACAGCATCATATTAAAATTGTCAAGTACCTTAAAAAGATGGAACGATAAAGGCCTCTATTATGGAAATGATCGACCAAGTTAGATAAATTATACCTGTTCACAGATTTTCAAAGGATAAAAAAAAGTCAATCTACCAACATTAGCAATTAGTGAAAGCTTAATCCACTTCGACAGGAAATCATCTTAATATGACTAATTAATGCCTGAAACCATTTAAATAATATAAAATGACATGTCAGAAATAGTGAAAAATCTTATGGCAAAGCATGGTCGGATAAATGCTGTAAATTCATTCATATTTCCGAATATTACTGTACTTTATTAGCAAGTTATGGTCAACATATCATTAGCATAAAAAATGAGAGTCACGTTATGCATGACATAAAGCAAATTAGCACACGTTTGACAAGCACCAAGTAATAGTTTTATTTTATAAGTTTGGCTTTCCTGGCCAGAGGATGCCTCCATTTGAGAGATTTCACACAAGGAAATACATGAAAATCACACTGCTGCCTAAGGAACCAGTAAGAAAATAAGAAAGCAGTTGGTAGGCTTCCTTCAGCTCAGTCATATAAAAGAAGGAAACATTAACGTTGACTATCTTGTTTCTGAGAAGTAAATTATTGTTCTCAAATTATATTTTGAAGGAAAGGAATATGGCTCTGGAACTTAAGTAAAAAAAATTAGCACAAGGAATAGAATTAAAGAAAATCCCTCTTCACCGAGGCAAAGCCCGAAATGTTTTTTATAGGGGTCTGAAATCTAATTTTTTCATTCAAAGTAAATTTTTTATTAAAATGTTAAAAAATGAAAAATACACATAATGTATAATTAGTAGGAGCAACCATAGACTCTCACCAATTCAATAATGAATTTTTCATGTCATGTTAGAGATATAGATTTAACATTTAAAAATATAAAATTAACACATTATAATTAATCTATAATAAAAATTAAAAAAAATAATAAGTTAATAAGTATTAATATCATACATTATAAAATAAATTCATTAACTAAAAAATCTAAGGAAATGAAAAACTCAATCAAACACATCAAAATTTATAAGTGTTAAAACTAAAACTATAAAAAAATATAAAATATAAAAAATAAACTATGATTTAGAATTGGAAGCTTAAGACTATATTTAAAAATATATGTTAATAAAGCAATATAAGACTAACTAATAAAAATAAAAATAAATGAAAAATTAAGAATAAAAAAATATGACAATTTTTTTTAAAGAAAAATTCTAATAAATTCAAAAATTATTAAAATAGAATAATATAATATTAGAAAAAGTTAAAATTTAGGTGAATGACGAAATTAGAACGAAAATGTTAGGAGGACTAAGTTTCAAGCAACAAATAAAAAATATTTTATTGTATAAATATAAAATTATTGTATAAAAGTATAAATATAAATTTTTGATATTTTTTGTTTTTCTTTCGTATCATTAGTGGTATAAAATGAAATAAATAAATATTTTTTTAACATATGATCACACACTTATACACACACAATTCTAATGAATAAAGGTTGAACCTGTCACTAAAATGTGCATAACAACTCATAGTAAAAAATATAATTTTAATTTAGCTAAATAATAATTACAAATATAAAAATTTAATTGATTATTCTATATAAGAGTATCAAATGTTCATAATTCTATGAATATCAGCTAGTAAAATTAAAATATACAAAAGAAAAAAATTACTATAATATAAATTTTATGATTAAACAAAAAAAAATTATGAAAAAAATCACATACTTATTACATATATTTTATATTTTGTCTATTACATTATACATATATATGAATAATGTTGAGGATTAAGGGGATCGGGGCCAACTCAAGATTCAACACGGTTCCCTCCATAATTTGAGTTGAAACAAAATATGAGAAATTTTGAACATATGAATTATAGAAACTTAAAAGCTATAAGTTGAAGCTTATCGTATGCTTTTTTTTTTTTTTTAATTTTTAGTTTTTATAATGTTGAATCTAAAGTTAAATAATTGGATTTTTTTTGGATTATCATATTGAAGAAATAATTTTTATATAATATATGACTACAATTTTATTTGTCACTAATAGTTACTAAATGCATAAAAAAAATATGTATATATTTAACCACTTTATTCACAATTCATGTCATTTTTATCCACGTATTTATTAAATGTTGTTAATATATACTAAAATATATACACAAAAATTGGACACAATGTATTACTATAAATAAAATATTTATTTAATGTTAAAAATATACAAGTAATTAATTTTTTGTAAAATATTTAAAAGTAAATTCTCATGATAGTGATGACCACTACCATATGGTTCTCATTTATACAGTCCTTTATAAAGAATAGGCTATCTTAACGATAACTATTTTGCCCAAACAACACTGCTAGAAGATAGTTAAAACAAAATAAAATTGAGAATAAAAAATATAGTCTAAAAGCTATCTCAAGAATCAGTGAACTCTGAAATATTTATAATTTAAGCAAAACTAAAATTTACCCTCCAGATAAACCAAAATAAGCTTTTATTTGGGAAACACTTGAGCAAATGCTCTCTCCTCCAGATTCTTTGATTGCAAGGTCCAAGAGAGCACAAGCAGAGATATGTGCGCCCGCTGATTGTCCCATTAGATAAATTCTACACAAACATATAGAATAGAAAAATAAAAATCAACACCCGTATAAAAATGAGATGAGAAAATGGAAGAATTAAGAAAATTCCTATAACCTGTTAGGATCGCCTCCATATTCAACTATGTTATTGCAGACAAATGAAATCCCCCGGGAAGCATCTTCCACCATATCACTGATGGTACCCTGGGGAAAGTTTCTGCATGCATAAATCAGAAAAGTATGACTTGTCAGAGAAGAAAATAAACCAGAATTGCATTTGCTTATCCGAAGAAGTAAATGCCCGCTGTTAAAATAACAACACTAATTCCCTAAAGGCTCTAAACACAAACAGATTGGACTTTGGGAAGAATTATGAAGCTATTTATTTTGTTATAAGTTTTGCTAACTGTTGGAAATATGCTATGAATGTAGAGAGCAAATGTTTGGGATGCACTCTGCCTTGGACAGTACCCCTCTAATGCTACATATATAAGCTGATACAGGTTACACGTGTCGTTACAAAGTTCCTGGCCCATATGTTCACTTGCAATCTGAGCTCACAGGTCAGTTTTTATTCTTGGTAGTACTTCATGCCAAGTCGTCCTTTATGTCAGGTTTTATCTAACATCAGGTCATACCAAATGTCAGGTCCTACATTGTGTCAGGACGTACATAATATCCAAACACTAACCAACCAACTTACTGGAAAAATAAAAAATTAGCCGTAAATGGAAGCATAATAAATTTCTCATATATAATTACACTAAAGTATATGCCTACAAGTCTATTCATACCCATCATGTTTCCAAATGAACTTTGTCAAAACAGAGAACCTAGATAAAAGTCACCTAACAAAATCAGATACCTGTAATCTATGCATGCCACCATTATTCCTCTTTCTGCCAACTGTAGTCCTAAAAGAGAGCCCCACGCTTTATACCTGAGCCATTGTGACGAACACAGCAGTCCTTAAAGCTTGCACCAATTAATAGAAAAGATATATGAAATTGGATCAAAACAATTCCAAGCATTCCTTTTTTTCAATGTAAGAAGACTCATGAATCTATCCAAATGGCTCAGCCTGGGATTAAAATGAAATATAAGAATAATTTTGAACTGAAAACAAAAATGTACTCATGTTGTTTTGGATTTTCTGGATATGTTGGACTGTAACTTGATAATATTTTAAAAGGAAATTTACGCAACTTTTTCAATTTTTAGGGTTGCATCTAAAAACTGAGTTTAATTACAGCTAAGGAAACATATTTGCTGGATTCTAATTTCTAAGTTTTCAAAAAGTACTCACAAGATAGTTACATTTGAATGAGAATATGTTTAAATCATAGCCTCAATTTGCAAAATTATCTGACATTCTTCCAACAATATCTTCTAACAAAAGCACCTATTTTTAACAATGAACAAGCATGCTTAAAAGGCTGGCATTTGACTAGAGGCACACAGGATGAATTTTTTATTTTATGTAGTTCCTACTTGCAAAAATTAAAGGTCTCTTCTCTTGTTCTTCATTATCTTGGAAAACTTCCTACTACTCTGTTTCCAATTTAACTTAGTAAGGTTATACAGATCTTCATTCTTTTACATGTCCAAAGTTTTCTTTACCTATAGTTATGGTTTAATGATATTGCTTGTTAAAAATTAGGAACATGCTGATCAACCAAATTACAATATATTTCATAAAAAAAAGTACGATTACAAGACTATTTTATCTCAATGAATTTAAATCAAATTGAGAAAGACAAAAAATGCTGCAAAATTTAAAACAAATAAAGGGCCCTTCATGAAACCTTTTTCAATAGAAACTTGACATGGCTCATGTCATCAAAATACAAGAAATAGATATGGTTGTGTGTGTAGAAACACGTGTACTGAGTGGTATGTTAAAGAAAGTATCAAATAAACTTGGATAACTATGCGATATATTCTTCATGAAGGATAAGATAGCATACTATTGGATTACTCACCCAATAATCCAAGCTCCACCAGTAACAAAAATTACAACTGGCTTTAGTCCATCATTATTCTTTGGCAAATACAGATCTAACCTGTAAAATCAAATTGCAACAGAGAAACTCGGCATGTGATACATGACATAAACCAGTTTGCACTTTGCACAATAAAGAAAAAATAATAAACCATTTCAAGATTTGTAGCAAAAAAAAAATAAACCATTTCAAGATCTGTGCTTCAAGTCGACTGACCTATTTCTTGGTTGATCACCATAAACGATACTCCGCTGAACCTGTCTCGAGAAGAAATAATGATATGCAACTGTTCAATATTAAAAAGGAAGTTATTTTCCATTATCTGAACATATTTAGCATTCTGCCACGTTAACAAGAAAGCTTTACTTGACTCAGAAACTGGCTTATTAAAAAGAAAGTTAACACCCATCAAGAAAAATTATAGTGTCTCCATTAAGAATACAACCTTACAAGACAAGAAGTGAAACATTGTTTGAAAAAAGAAAGAAAGAAGGAAGATAAGAAAAGACCATTTATATACAATGCAAAATCACTAGGTAGTTAATCACACACACCTTGAAGAAAGCCAGGCATGAGTAACAAGGCATAACAACCAAGAGCAGCTAATTTTGCAATCCACCGGTAACCTACCCTGAATAAAAAATTACTATTAGAAGACAGAAGTGACTGAATAAAAATTTCCAATCACAACAAAACAAGCCCAAGTTAGAGAAATGCATTATATATTTCGCTCACAATCAACAATAATGACAAACGCTTGGAGTATTCCAAATCAGTTCAGAAACATAGTCTAACAAAAGGAAGCGCTTGACAGTTAAAAGAGATTCGAACTTCGCCATTCACATTATCAAACACAAAGAAATTCATGAAATAAAACCTGTTTCAATTTAAACATATGATTCAGTTTCAATATCATTTCTGTAAATAGATACATTGCTAATGCAAGCCTTTTGCTGATCTCATCTCGTAAATAAAACAAGTCATACTCAGAAAACAAACGTTTACCACTTTGTTTTACGTAGACCGACCCGAAACTCAAAAAAAAAAAAAAAAAAAGAAAGAAGAAGAAGGAAAAAGAGAGAGAATGATTTAGAGTTTTAGACTACCCGAGATATCGAAGAGAGCGTGAAGCTAAGGCGAGTCACCAAATAGGTCTCTTTCGCTGCGTGAGAAATATCACTCCCAAAAGACTGTTGTCGCGACGGATAATTCGGCTTGCCAGAAAGCTGTCTCCCTGCAAAGCGACGCCTCGTTTGACGGGTACAATTGCCGGTCGGATCGCTGACAATCCGAGAAAGGAACGGCCTCTCGTCCTCATCTTGAATCACGCTTTCGCGTCCGGACGACGAAACTGGCTGGAGATTATCAGAAGAATTCGCAGTCGATGACGCCATTGTTCGCCGGCCGGTGTATGAAATGCGGTAATACCGAGATTGAGCTTTTATCGGATTCAGACGGTGATGGTTCGTTCGTTTTTTAAGAGCGAAAGGAGCTATAATCTCTCTTGGCGCTTTATAGGGGTGTGTACGCTGTAATTTCTGTATTAATATTTGTAATTTTATTTTTAATTATTGTTTAGTTGCGTTCTATGACGTTCGAATTTAATCTATTCTCTCCAACCGTTTGAGGGCGGTACAGACAATAGTTGCGTACTGTTTCTGTTTGTGAAATGAAAGCAATGTCTTTTATCACAAGTATGTCGCAGTTTATTATAAAAAATAAAATAAAAAAGTATGTACTAATTATTTATTAATAATAAATTTACAATAATATTTTTTTTACGTAATTATTAGTTACATTTTAAAATTTTAAAATTATTTCAGATATATGAAAATAAAATTTTTATTTCTTACAATTTCATTATTTTTTTAATATAAATTTATATATTTTTAATATATTTTATATTTTTAAGTAATATAAATGATACAATTTAATTAATATTTTTTAATAAAAGATCTTATAATTATTTTATTATTTTATATTTTTAAATTTATATTTAATTAATAATTAATATATTATTTAATATATAATATAATTGAATGTATATAATATTACATTAAATTTATCATTCCATCTTCATTTAATTCAATAATTATTTAATATTATAATTTTAATTTAATGCTTATAGCATTGAAACGGCTTAGGTTCTGCCAAGTAAAGCCAGCTGGCCTAGAAAAAAGTAATATTAAAACATAGAAGGAATCATTTGGGCCCACCAAAAGCGTTGATGCCCAAAATCAACTATCGTATAAAACTAAGAATAATAAAATTAATACCCAATAAAATTTATAATAATAAAATTAATATTTTTTATATTTAAATTTATATTTTTATAATTAAAAAAATAATTAATATATCATTTTTTTTTAAACACCTATCTAATTAGAATTAAACAACGATAATTTAGACTCATTCAATATTGAACATTCAATATTTTACATTCAATATTATTGAGGTGTTAGTTTTGTTACTATAAATTTTAGGGGTGCTATTTTTGATAATTTCTCAATCAGGTGTTGTTATATTATTGGTTTAACTTAAATTAAATTTATATTCAAATTTTAAAAAATTTAAAATTTTTTAAACTCTATAATTTAATTTTAAATTTTTTGAAAAATCATACATAAATTTTAAAATTTTAACATTATTACAATTGATTACATAAAATTAATAATATTTTTATTATAATATGAAGAAAAAAATTAGATAAAAGAAATTATATTTAATTTTTAATAAATATGAAACCATAATAACATATAATTTTTATATTAATAACACAATTTAATAATATGTTATAAGTATAGAGAGAATAACCATACTTAAAAATATATTCATATTTTCTTTATTTTACAGATCTATATTTACATTTTTAGATTATTATTAATATTGACTAACAAATTAACTTTAATTTTGAACTAATATATAATTTTTATTCATTATATTAGAAACTTTTAGTTAGTAGTGTTTCATCATCAATCAACTTGGGAATAAAAAAATTATCACTTTCTTTATACCTCTCACTATCCTCTAAATCTTGTGTTGGTGTTAACTTCATTGTATATGATTCCTGATTTGCTCAATCGTAACACAGATTCTCACTCCACTTATAATATCTAAATTTCTTGTCCAAATAAAATTCTTCAATTGTTGATAAAATGGTAAAAAGTTTTACATTTTTATAATACTAGGTGGCACCTGCAAGTCAGGTGCACCATTTTATTTGATTAGTTAAATTATATGGTTGGTAATTTATTTAGTTTGTACCGAAATTATTAAATAAATAGATTGCGTCCTGTTAATTTATTTATAAAATATGACAAATGTATTTGTGTTAGGTTGTTAGATTGTCAACTAAAATGCAATGTTTTAAATTAAAAATTATTGTTTAATTTATTTGAGTCTTTTAGGTAAATAGGTCGTGTGGTGTTAATTTATTTGTGAGCAGATAATATCTTGTTTGATCAATTATGTTTCTACCGGATACATGAATTGTTAACCCAAAAAAAATCAATAAAAAGACATACTTTAAACTAAAAATTACTTGTTAAATTTATTTAGTGTTGTCGTATTTGTTTCACTTAATATGAAAGGTCATAAAATAAATGTTAAATAACTTGAAAATAAATCTTAAGTTGAAAAAATAATTTACCCATAGAGATGTTTGAAGCCCATCTAATAGAAAGTGTGATTTTTTGTGTCTATTTTATTCCTACGTGAGTAATGAAATTGTTAAAATACCTTTTGTTAATATTACTACGAAAGTGTGTAATTTTTTATTATAATCCTATATTTAATTATATTTTAATATTATTATTAAATAAAATTATCATTATAAAAAATTATTGTAATAGTATTAATTGTGATTGCAGCAGTATTGGCAACTCAAAAGATATTGCAAAATAAGAAAGTGTATAAATTATTGAATATATTCTTACATTTACGTTTAGTTATACTTTAATATTATTATTATTGAATAAAAATATATTATAATAATAATAATTATTATGGTAATATTTAACACAAACAAACCAAAGTCTTAAAAAAAGAGATGAGAAAGTGATCGATAAACGATGATGACCAAAGTCGTCTAACTCTCACTTTTTATATATATATATATATATATATATATATGATTCATATACCCTAGTAAAAGCTTAATATAGAAGGAAAAACTCTCCCTCATCTTTAAAAAATTCATTTAAGCTTCATAATTAACTAAGTTTTAGTAAATTATTTTGTAGTTCAATAATGTTCGGTCCTTGCAAAAATAATGTTAAAAAAATAATAATAATAATAATAATAATAATGTTCGGTCCTTGCAAAGACTTTGTGAACATAGATACTAGCACAAGTTGAACAAGTAACAATATCAAGGCAGAAAATAAGGTTTTGTTGTTGTAGAATAGAGTAATCAATTTGCAGTACAGGTAGTCACACATCGCTATCAACGATGAGTCACCAATTTGTTTATAAAAAAAAAAAAAAACCACGAGTCACCAACTCATTAATTGGGAACACAGAGACAGTCGTATCCTTGGAATAATAATAATAATAATAGATAACAAATTGGGAACACAAGTACCCGGACAAGGGAAGCAAGAATCGTGTCTATCTAGTAAACATTTCAATTCAAGCATTGATTATGACTCAAAACATTTAATAATTTATCAGCTCCATGACAAAATCCTGATCGTTAAGGGTGGACATCTGTTGTATCGGTCAGGTTGCAACGAAATCTCAATCCAATCTGTAAAACTTGGATTGAAAATTTTTCTAGTCAAAACCGGCCATGAACATGTTAAACTCAACCCAATCCTACCCATTGTCCACAGGTTGGTTTGGGTTATGTAGTCGGGTTGTGAATGAATTATGGTAAAAATCAATTTTTGAGAAAGATTTGATGAAATTTCTTTATAACTGAGATTTGAAGCTTGTGCAGGAAAAAATAGCAACATAATTCAATATCATAAAAATATAACAGTATTCAAGCATCATCATCCATATATTACCCATTCCATGAATTTGTAAAGGAACAAAGTTTAAATTGAAAAATTTATCCCACTAGAGTTGTGTTATGGTGAATTTGATGATGGAAGAGAAGAACCATGGATTCCTTGGAAGCCATTGAAGTTCTTTAGAGGTAAAAAAAAAAAAGTCGAAGAAATAAAGATGATAACTCCTAAGAACAAATTGAAGATAGCCTCATAAATGAATTGCTAGATGGGTGATATAAGAGTAGCTATAAGATATCATATCTGAAACGCTTGCATATCTCTTTAATCGACACTAAAGCTATAGTTTTCAGATCAGTTAGAGAAATGGAAGGAATTTATTGTGATTTTCTTGGAACTCAATTAGGAGAATCAGTAATTTTGACTGATCAAGTGGTTCATGAGATTCAAAAGCTCAAAGTTGGATGAGAAAATCAGAAAATTTCTTGATAGATTTGAACCCAAAATGGTTATATTTTGTGCATTTGGAAATAATTAAAGGGTTTGAAAACTAAAGGAAAGAAGGAAGAAAATGAAGGGCAGCCGCAGATCATATGGAATAATAAGAGTAGGGTTTCTTTAATTGAAAAGTTAAGGGTTAAACAGTTTTAAGTTTCAAAAATTATTTAGGGTTTGTATAAAGAAAGTAATAATAGTAACAAAAACAATAAGTTAACTTATTCCCTATTAAATACAACATATCGAATGCAGAGATCAAAATGATTATACATTGTCAGTATTAATCTTGTATGGCGTCAGACATAGAGCTCATCATACGTCTGTTTTCTCCAAACTTTCTTTTTCATGTTATTTTCTTATAAAATAAAATAATCCACAATAGTAGTATATAAAACTATGAGTCCTCTATAATAAATATATATATATAATATATATATATATATGAATTAAAGCTTATCATTAATTAATTAAAACTTTAATATCATATAAAAATTTATAAGTTTACAAGTCTTCCAATTTTAAAAAATTAATTCAATGAATAGATACATTTATATTTCTCGTAAATTCTTTTATAATATTATATTTTATCAACGTAAGACAATTTTTCTAACATATACAAGCGTCTCTCTCATCTAACAAAATCCAACGGTTCAATATTCTTGGAAAATTAATCCTTAGCTCATGCCATGCAAGGGTCTGTAGCTTAATCCAAAGCGTTTACATACCCATCCAGAAACAAAACACAGTCATTTGGTCATATTATCGTATCTCACATTGCCCTAGTTTTTTTTTTTTATAGAACTAATGCGGTTACAGAAAATCCCAACTATATCCTCGAGCTTCCTGTCCCTTCTTCATCCTTGGTATGAGCGTCTACCCGAACCACCAAATCTGGGCAACAAAAGGGATAATTTAAGAATGGGGCATAGCAGAGGATGAACGGATAAACTGTCCTCCCAATCTTAGCCCACACGCTGTGATGGTAGCCAGCAGTCACAGGAGCGTGATACATAAACTTCAATAGCTGAAAGGAAGCACTCCAAAGGAGTGTAGTTAGTTAAATTCTGTCTTAAAGTAAATCATAACACTAATGAAATAGAAAGAACCACCACAAGGTAAAGAACAGGTGGTGAACCAAAGTCATATGGTTTTCCACTAATCAAATTTACTGCATGCATTATCAAATAAACAAAACAGGTCACTACTCAAATTGACAATTCAAAGTTTATGAAAACCTGGCATATAGATAGTTCATGGACAACCAATCTTAAAAATTGCAGAAAATACTATCTAAGGGTTTGGTACTTTACAAATCTTTTACTTTTACAAATCTTTTACTTTTACAAAAGATACACTTTAGTTCATTTTCTTTTAACTTATACACTTTATGTCCCATAACTTTTCAACATATACACTTAAATTCAATTTTTCAAAAAAAATTTCAATTTCTTAGCACATATTCTCATGTGACTTTTAAAAGATGTAGTTTTGAAATTTCAATTTTTTTCACTTAAAAAAAAATCAGATTTTAATAAAAAAAAATGACAATATATATATATATTTTCAGCTTTTATTTAATTTTTTGTCTCATAATTTGACTTTTTTTTTTATAGCCACAAAAATTAAAATTTCAAAATTACCCCCCCTCCCCCTCTCCTTAAAAGATTACATGAGAGCCATGTGCCAATAAATTAAATTTTTTTAAAAAAATTGAATTTAAGTTAGGGGCCTAAGATTGTACCTGATTTATGCCAAAACAACACTAAAATGTAAACTCCATATTCATGCATGTTCCACGTTGTTGTATCACTAAGCAAAACCATATTAAATTTAGGGTAGCCTTATTAGCAAAACAGTTTTTGCTAATGCCATAACAAAGTTTCTATTTTCAGAAACACTAGAGAATTAAATTATTAGGTAAAATGTTCAATTGCATTAACCTTTTCTGCTATGGCAATAGCAATTCCCTATACTTATGATAAAAATGTAAATAGTACCTGCCAATACATGAATGCTTGTATAATGTTGCGCTGCCACCTGCATAATAATTAGTAAGTTGGATGTGAGGAGTACTGTTGGAATTAATTATGAATTTGAATAAAAAAAGATAAAAATGAATAGTTTCGTAAGACTCGATTCAGAACAGAACGGTCACATGCAATGGAACGGAACGTTGAAAAAGGTAACGATCACAATTTGGGTAACGGAAATGTTGAAAAAATTAATTTTAATAAATAAATAATTTTTTTTTAAAAAATAAAATGCCACCTCACATGCACTCTGCTTGGCTTGGCTTGGCTCGGCACGGCGCGGCCGATCGGTTGGACGGACGGCGGCGACGGCGCGCGCATGTGGTGGACCCACAATTGCCTAAGTCCTCCCCCTTCCACAAAATTGGGTGCCCCTTGGTGCCTAATCCCACTTGCTAATTCTTTTCTATATATACACTTCTAAGGAGAGATAAATTGGCAATATGAGACTTTTTATTTTTTTTGATTTTTTGCATTTTTTCTCTTTTCTTCTTTTTTATTCAAATTCATAATTAATTCCAATAGTACTCCTCACATCCAACTTACTAATTATTATGCAGGTGGCAGCGCAACATTATACAAGCATTCATGTATTGGTAGGTACTATTTACGTTCTGAACGTTGCACGTTCTTCACGACCGTTTTGGGTCCGTTATTTGTGACTTCCCTCACCTATAAATAAAGTCATAGCTCTCATTCCAAATCACTCCAAAACCTCTCAACTCTCTTTCGTTATTCTCTCTCTCGCTCTAACTATTGAGCAGTACAAAAACTTTCAGAAAATATAAACCCAGAAATACCATCCAGTGTATACATTAAATATAATTTTTAGTTTCCGAGCAACAAATTATAGGGTGTAGCATTCCGGAGTTCATCAGTACAGTGTAGCTCCGAGACAGAATTTTGCTGGCTTGTTTTATCATGGGGACGACGAGGCTGTGTTTGCTTGCACAATTTTGAACAGAGCCGCGAAACGTCTTAAAGAGAGCGACCTAGTCTGCAACTCAACCCAAGCAGTTATTTCAGTAATTTGGTAACCTCTTTCCAATCTATTATTTACTTATTTTGTTCCAACAAGTACTACAAAAAGAGTGAATGATATATAGTGAGGTTCTAAAAAGGAGTGAATCAGAAACTGACGAGAACAAAGAAATGAGCAGCAGAAAACCAAGTCCAATCTCAGCATATGAGAGTATGCTAAGAGTTGTTGTATTTGATTCTACCCAAACACAAGGTTCTTCCAAATACTTCCTGTTTGCCACCAAATAAAATACAAGGTTAATGCAACATAAAATATAAGCCTCAGAAAACTGATAAATAAAAGTATTAATCTTCAGGCACTTGTCCTAACGAGCTCCTGCATGGTAGCTCAAGAATGCAGATTTGAAATGACCCTAAAAGAAAATTCAACAAAAGAAATAAAAGAAAACGACATAGACAAAGCAACAATTATGAATGCCTGGAGTTGCTTGAAGGTGTACTATATATCTCAAACAACCCAGGAATCAGCAAACATTCCTTAAGTCAGCTACCAAGTAATGCTATAATTAAGGTGATACAAGAAAGCAAGAAATAAAATACAAACAGACAAGAAAAATTAGAGTTTACTAGAATACATAATAAATGCAATAAACAGTTTATAAGAATTGATTTTGATGAGGCCAATAAGTACCTATACAACAAAGATTGGCTGAAATTTTGCCCAAGAAACTTGGCAACATGCTCAAGAGCTCGACAGAGAATAGGGATCAAAGCAACTGCATGGTAGATCATGTTGTTAGTTACGCTGCACATTCATGATTCAGAAAAATCCAAATGTAGATGCAGACATCAAGGACAAAACAGAACTTAAAGATGACAAAATTCTCACATTTAAGGCAAAGATTTGACGTGACAAAGCTGAGACAATAAATAAAGTAGATAAATCCTTGGTTGAAACTATTGACTGAAAATAAACTTGCAAAGCCTGAACGTTCCAAGCTCTTGGTTTCTGTAAAAACAAAAGGCAAGTTAATTGTAAACCAACAAAATTAGAGGATCACATGGTCATTTAGAAAGAGAACTTACCCCATAGAATGCATACAAGGAATATAAAGAGAGCAAGCAGTGCCCATAAAAGAAAGCCGATTGGCCTTATGGGAAAGACTTTTAGGCACCAATGGAAAAATAGCAAGCACAGCCACAATAAACACCTGAAAGAAAAAATCAGGAGTAAATATAAGTTTCTAAAAAGAAGTTAAGAGGAAGTGCGGGAAAGCATGATGCTACAAAAATCCCTTATAAACCTGTATTTTATTTTAATAGAATATTGGTTACTTTGAATTAAAATTTTGAAAGTTCAAAAAAATCCACACTTGTCAAGTAACAAATGTATCACGTAATTGAAATTTTCTCAAAGTAATTATGCTTTGATCACTGTGGTGACATGTGATCTTGAAAGTTACGGAGTCCAGTGTAATGTTAACACTAAATGGACCGAAAAGACACTTGATCAATGAGAAAAGGACAAAATATCTATGCAAGAGAGGAAAAGCACTCAAGATAACAAAACCCAATAGAAAAACAAATTCTATAATCACGTACACAAGAACAAAAAAACTCTTTCCAGGCAAAATCAGGTAGTAGCAATAAGTAATGAACCTAAACAACAATGAATACACACAAGGTGTATATTTACACAAGCATGAGTTGCTATTATCCTACCCAAGCATTGACAGAGAATTGAATAGTTTCCCAATCCCAGCGCATATTACTTGGATTAGGACCAGTAGTCCTTGATGCCCAGAGGTTCTGTTAGTTGAACCTATAGCATTCATTAAGGCTCAATCAACACAAGCAAGTGTAATAGGGAAAGTAACCATTATTTGGACACCAAAGCAGAAAAGGGGGAACAAAAGACTCAATTTTGACCAGAGCTACATGAACGGGGTGGATCATTTGTAGCGGTGTTGGTGTTGAGGACGAGGCTGATTGTCTGGTTGGCTGAGAAGAACTGACAGAAGTCATTGGATCTACCACAAAGTCAGGATCCTGTACTTCAAAATTATGTTACTGCAGTAAATTAGCTAAAGATTTACGTGAGAACTAGGAAAATAATTAACAGAGGAGGTTTTTCTACTTAATTAATAGCTTCCAAAAACATTGAGGCTTATGAGCATAACTACTACAGTATGAATTGCGTTGCCTATCCATGTGTATAATAGTACGAATATAAGAGACTCATCATCCCCAAAGCATAATACAAAATTTTTTTACTTTCATAAGTGCATTTAGATGGTGCAGACCGTATTTATTCCCTGAAATTCGTGAAATAACGGAGTAATTGAAACAAGTATCCAGGTGAAATCACAAGCAGTGAATATGATATAAGGCCATAAGCAAAACAGAACAAATTCCACTTATCAGTTATCTAGGCTAGTACAGGTACTTGGAAAATACATCTGGAGCACAACAAAAATTAAATTGTACGGTTAAACTTCGAGAAAGGAAATATACAAAAAGCACAGACAAAATCCAAGCTCAAATGACAAACTGATAAACCCCATAGAAGACTAATATAGCACAGCTTCCAATCCCAATAAAAACTAAAAAATTCAATACATCTGAGAAAAATAAACAATACTACTACCCTCAGGTGCAACAATCAATGATTAAACAAGGACGAAGTCCAAATTTGGGTTCTGAAATAAGACAATTAGACAAATAATATAAAACCCAGATAAGATTCAAGCATTTGGAACCCAATTGTGAGGTAACATTAAAAAAAGAAGAAGAAGAAGAAGAAGCAAGATTGAGCTGATACTTGACTACGCAAACTGAAGTGCTCGATAGAGAGAGAGAGAGTTACGGACGATATAGCGTTGGTAGAACTTGCGCTGGAAGTGGTCAACGACATCGGAGCGAGCAGCCATGTGAGGAGGGATGAGGATGTTAGACCAGTAGTCTGCCCATTTTGGGTCATTCTCGTAGTCATATGCTGTCGCTGCTATCCTCTTCAGCTTCTGGGGGTTATCTGTGTCTTCACCCACTCTCTCTCTGTTTCTATCTCACACACCTTGAGTCCAATGAGCACGAGTGTACTAAATAAGGAGATACGAATATAAACGGGTTTTTGATTTTTGTCTTAATTGTGCCCTTTAAAGTGACATTCTGCATTTTTGTACCCTTAGGTGATATTTTGTTAAAAATAATCTCCTAACTTATTTCTTTATTTTTCTATTAATTTTTTTAGAATAAAATTCATAAAATCTTTATATTCTTTTATAAAATTTTCTTTTATTTTTATGTCTTCTAAGAATTTTAGTTTTTCTTTTAATACCTCTGTTTGTTCTTGTGATAGGATTATTTTATCCATTTTTATTTCCATACATGCTAAAAACATTCCTATAAAATCTTTATTAAATTCTTTATTATTTTCTGTTCTTCGGATTAGATTAATTAATTCTTTTAAGTTTTTAATTTGTATTTCTGTAAGCATGTTTCTTATATTAATTGGCTCTGATACCAAATTGGGGGCTGAATTTAATAAGTTTCAGTTACTTAATTATCTTCCTATTTGTTCTCTGAATAAATAGAATCCAAAGATCAGATTATCAAATTCTTCTTTATTTACTTGTACAAAATAATGTTTAAAATAATCTTTTAATATTCTTCCTACTGGATGGTCTATTAGATGTAATATGCTGGAAACATAATCAGTATAGTCACTTAATAAGGTATCAAACCTTGTAAAATTTTCTAAACATGTTTCATAATCTTCATTATCCATGTATTCATCTAGTAGTTCTAAGTATTTTCTTTCAAAGTGTTCTATATTAATCATTATTTTCTGGTTGGATTTCAGAGTTATTTTCTCCTAATTCTTGTTCTATCCAACGGCTTAGTTCTATAATTTCCTGGTTTTCTTCTATGTCCATTTGTACTAGCTCTAGGCTTGCTTCTAGATTTAAGTGTTCTTTATCCTGTCCTTTTATTAAATTATTTCTTTGTTCCTGTTTAGTGAAATAATCAATTAATTCTTGCAAATTTTCCATTATTTTTGATCTTTCTGTACTTTTTTCAAAGTTTTCTTTTATAGATGTTTTAAAACAAATAAGGGATTGTTTTAGATATATTGCATCTTTTAGTTTTTCTTGATTTTCAGAATATTTCCTACTTTTACTTCTATAGAGAATAGTTTCAAATTTCCTTTTCTTGTTTATTAGTTCATCATTCATGTTTATATGTAGTATAAACAAGTTTAAACAATATTAATGAAACTTCAAGGAATACTAGTCTCTACCTGTAGATTCACCTGTTTTGTAAATATGGGTCCACCGCGTTCTTCCGCTTTCCTTGATATCTTCTTGTTTCAAAAACTAAGCCTCACTCCTGGATCCAAGCTTTTAGTCCTCCTGACCCTGCTGATCCTCTGAGATCCGTACTTAATTTTAATGAAAAATAAGGAAGATAGTTTGGAATTGAAATGGACTTTTTATTTATTAACAGGTAATATTACAAACTAGAGAACTAGTAACCTTGAAGAGGTTCTTAGTTCTTCCTGTTTTCAGAATACATAGCTTAAAGCTTGATGATAGTTGGTTGTGTTGTTTGCTCGTGTATTCCTTGTGTTCCTAGTCTATCCTCTCTAGAGTTAAAGAGTTCCCTTTTATAGTATAAGGGTTCCCTATTTACAATAGATGGAATACACTATTCCTACTTTTTCTTTTTGGCGTTAAGACGCCTTACATTATTGTTGTCCTAAATTATTGCTTTCAGCTGTTGAGGAGGGTCCTACATAGTTGGTTGAGTGGGCTCTGCTGACATTGAGCTGCTGGACGAGCTTGTCTCTAGTGGAATTTTTCCTCTGATGCAATAATTGCACTTGTGATCAGCTGTTTGCTGTGTTGAGTAGTAACAAAAAATCTTTTTTGTTTCCTCGCTTACTTCAATATTATTGCAATTGAAATTTGCTTCATAGGAAATTACTTTTTCACTGTCTTCATTACTGATAACCGAATTACTTTGAGAAGTAATAATGGTTTTACTTGTGCAGTAATTTACTTTTATTTCTGAAGAATTGTTAATTCTTCTTATTTCATAATAGATCTGGCTTAGCATTTGTCCTCTTTCGAGGTCCAATTCACCAGTGTTAAATTCCTTTTCTGGTAAGCCTTTTGGGCGAGTTACTTCTCTTTTGCTGCTTGAAACACCAAGCTTAATGAAATGATATGGACTTACTGGTTCTTCTTGGTTCCAATCCATTAAAGAACTGAAACATCTTAAATAAATAGGCTTTTCTGCAGCCCTGGTTTTTCTTTTAAAATTTTTAATGGCCTTTTTAAAATTATCAGGAAAATATATTAATTCTCTTAGTTCATTTCCTGGATATATGTTTTCAATAAGTCCTGCATAAAATGTTTTATAAGTAAATATTGGATCAGCTCCTTCTAAAATATTGAATTTACTACCTGAGGGGAAATCCTTTTCGGTGGTGTAAAACTTCATATCTTCAATATGTTCCTGAGTTGTTTTTCTAGCAAGGTTATATAGTCCTAACCATTCCTGTTTAGTCAAATTTCTGTACCTTTCTTTTTCTTCTTCGAAAGAATTATTAATTGGTTCTCTGAAAATTACTGGTCTATGGATTGTTCCAAGGTTCCTCATTCTACTGGTTCCTATTGCTGGTTGTTGAACTATTTGGGAATAGTTTTTTGCTATTTCTGCTAGTGTTATGAGTTTAGGGACTCTAAAATTTTTATAACTTCCTTCTGCTTCAATCCTATTTGTGAAGGATCTGTGGATGACTCCACTAATTCCATTTACTGCTTTACTTGCTTCTGGCCAACTGGTGTATATCCCTGGATTAGGTCCATTATAAACTACATAAATCTTTTTTGATTCTTCCTTTTCGGCTTCATCAGCCCAATTCATCTTTTGCTTTTTCTTTTCTGAATCTTTAATAGGTTCTGGGTTATTGCTGGCAGTTTCTTCAATTTCTGCTCTTCTCATCCTTGTTCCTATTGAAGGTTCAACTTCCTCTTCTTCAGATTTTTCCATATGGAGTTCTGAATTTGTTATGGTTTCCCTGTTCTGTAGTTTTTTCTTGAGTTTTAATATTTCTAATTGCTCTTTGATGCATTTGATTTGTGTTTCATGAATCGAGATTTCTTTTTCCTTGATCAGAATCTCCATGTCGAGAGAATCCATTTCTGTTTTGTAAATTCTTGTCATGAAAAACATAGTTAGTGGTGCTAATTCTCTAGGTAAAGCATCAGCTAAACAATTTTTCTTTCCTGGCAAATGCTCTACATCAAATTTGTAGTAGTTAAACCATTGCTGCCATCTTATTAGTCTTCCTTGCTTATAGTCACCTGCAATGTTAGTTCTTAAAAAGTGTCCAAAATTTTTACTATCTGTTCTAATAATAAATTTTGAACTTATTACATATATTGCAATTTTCTTAATGGCCTTTTTAACAGCCAAATATTTCTTTTCATTACTATGGTAATTTAGTTCAGGGCCTTGAAAAGATCCTGAAGTAAATCTGCAAAGATATTCATCTTTGTCGTCTACTCTTGCTTTTAATACTGCTCCCCAATATTCATGTGAAGTATCTGTTTCTATTATCATTTTATCATCTGGTCCTGGATGATATAGGGTTGGTAAATCTTTTACCTGTGCTTTTACTTTATCCATGTATTTGGCATTTTCTTCAGTCCATTGCCAGACATAATCTTTCTTTAGTTTTGCTTGTAATGGTTTTCTCATTTCTGCCAGTTTCTTTATATATGCTTCCGCATATGTTAAACATCCTAAAAATCTTTGTAATTGATTTTTATCTTTGATTATATTAGGAAAGTTTTGTATGTGATTTAATATATGGTGTTGTAGATGATGTTTTCCATCTTCTATTTCTAACCCTAAATATTTTATTTTCTGTTGAGCAATTACTGCTTTCTTTTCTGATAACACTATTCCTGATTTTCTACATTCTTGTAAAACATTAATAATATCTAAATAGTATTTTGGTAATTCGTTACTGAATATTAGAATATCATCTATGTAAACACAACAAAAATTGTGGTACTTTTTAAAGATATTATCCATGTGTCTTTGGAAAATACCTGGTGCTTGTTTAAGTCCAAATGGAACAACTGTCCACTGGAATTGTCCTTGAGGGCAGCTAAATGCCGTTAATTTTTGTGATTCATTATCAAGTCTTATTTGCCAAAATCCACTTTTGCAATCAAAACTTGAAAAATATTTATTTCCTTTAATTAATGATAATAATTCTTCTTTCTTTGGTATGAAATAACCATCATCAATTGTTTCTTTATTTAAAGCTTTAAAATTTATTACCATTCTCTTTTTTCCTCTTCTTTTCTCAGCTTCTTTTTCTACTAAAAATGCTGGACTAGAATGTGGTGAATTACTGGGAATAATTACTTTTAGTTCCAAAAGTTCTTGAATTTGTTTTTCGAATTCTTCTCTGTCTTCTGGGGTATAAATCATTGGTTTTACTCTTATGACCTTTAAGGGGTCTTTTAATTCTATTCTTGCTATTTCATTAGATCGATTTATGTTTGGATCTAAAGGATTCTCTGAACACACTGTTCTTAATAATTTTCTTATTCCTGTTAAGACTTTGTCTTCTTGTATTTCATTTAGAAAAGGGTTTTGGTCAACCTCTATGTCTAAAGAAATATTTTCTAAATATGATTTTTGTTTTTCTATATCCTCACCACGTTTTCGCTTTTTATGTTGTGACATAAAAGTTGGTGATGAAACTGTTAATGCTTTCCTAATTTTTGATACATAAATTGTTTCTCCCTCTAGGGTTGTTATACTTATTCTATCTAAATACTGTGTGAACGGTTGATATAGGTTTAGGAAGTTATTTCCTAATAAAATATCAACTCCTGTTTCTTGTTGGTAAATTGTAGGTATATGAAAGATTTCTCCTCCTATTGATACATCTGTATCTTTTAATACTTTATTTAAATTTATTGTAGTATTGTTTGCAATTCTTACTATTAAATCTTTTGGAGATTGTTTCCAAAGTTCTTCTGGAAATACATTTTTACTAGCTACACACATACTTGCACCTGTGTCAATATATGCATGTAAATGATAATTTTTATATCCTTTGAATTTTAATCCTATTTTTATATAGGTACTGTTTGGGTTTGTTATGCTTAATATTTCATTCATTATTCTGAATCATATTCAGAATCAGAATTGTAGTCAGACGTTTCTGAGTCTGTTATTTCTTCTTCTGTTTTTTCTAATAGATAAATACTACATGTATCATCTATATCAGATTCCTCTATTGGTTCTAGTTCCATTCTAAAGGCTTCTTCTAATATTTTTGCTTTCTGTGGAAATTCCTTTTTAAATTCTTTTTTATGTTGGAGTCTATTTGGGCATTCATTAGCATAATGTCCTTCCTCATTACATATCCAACATCTACATCTTTTTTTTCCTGATGGGCAATAATTTTTCTTTTCAGGTGTGTAATATCTTTTCCTTCTAAAAAATCTTTTCCTGTAAGGTTCTCTTTTATATCTTCTTTTATATTTTTGAAAATTTTGTTTTCTAAATCTATACTTCTTAAATCTTTTAAATTTCTTATGTTTTTTGTATTTATTATATGGTTTTATATTACAACCATATTTTTCTGGTATTTTAAAATCTCTTGAATCACAACAGATTCTATCATTTCCTCTTATTTGTTTAAGTTCTTTTCTTTCTTGACATTTTATTATTATCCAGTTCTTAAGTCCTCTTATTCTTGCTTCTAAAGTGTTAGGTGTAATTTGTGTATTTCTATTATTCCATTCTTCTGTCATAGTTTTGTTTAATGTTCCAGGTAATTTTTTGTAAAACATTTCCTTATAGACTTCTTGGATGGATGGTGGTAGTTTATGATAATACATTTCGTATTCACAAATGAAAGAATCTATGTAACACATGTCACATATTTTCATATTTGTTAAGTGCCATTTGGCTTCTTCTATTTCATGTTCACTAGATTCTGTTATATTTCTTCCTTTATCTTCTCCTATAAATTCCTTGTATATTTTATTTATTACAGTATCTAAGTAATCTCTTCCTGTTGTAGCATTTCCTTGCATTAATAAATGTTGTTGATCAGTTAGGTTTGAAAATCATATTTTTACATTTCCTGTCATTTTGTGAGCTACTAATACTTTACAAACTGAAGGGTTTGTGCTTGTAGTTGATGATGTTTGTATTATTACACTCATTTCACTAGCCCATTCATCTAAGGCTTTTTTTCTATCTCTTATACAGTCTAAGTCTAGAATATCTGTTTTATAATTTTCATGTGGTTTGAATTCTAATGGAATACTTCCTCTAGTACCCCAATGTAATCATTCTTCCATCTTAGGTGGTTGTCTTCTTTTATATGGTGTGTTAGGCTCTTCTGGCCTATATCTATGTTCTCTATGTGGATCAGATGTTTCTTCTATTTCTGGAGTTGATCTTTCTTGTTCTGTTCTAGGTATTAATACCGGTTCCATATTAATTCTTTGGGTTGTATTTTCTTGTTCAGATTCATCTTCACTTATTACTGTCATATCGTCTTCTTCTTTATTTATGTAAGATTTTTCTTCATAATGTTTTTCTAGTTCTTTATCTGTTAATGTTAATAGACTGATTAATTTTCCTATATCCTTATTTTCAAGATTCATAAATTGTTCTTCTAAGCTTTTTCTGTATTTTATTAAATCCATTAGGTTGTTATTATTTGTCTAGATTCTTCTGCTTTTCTTTTTTCATTTTTAGGTATTAATGCATCAGATCTTCTAGGGGGTTCATCTTTTAATCCTTTTAATGGATCAAATTTTAATCCATTTCCTTTTGGTATGTCCTTTTTTATTTCTATGATTTCGTTATACATTTCTAACTGTATTCCTTTTGTTTCTTGTATATTTTTATCTGTAGTATCTATTTTTTCTGCTATAAGAATTAAGGCTTTCATTATGGATGTTTGATTGTTATTTATACTTGTTAAACTATTATTTCCTTCTAATTGTATTTTTAATAGTTTTTCTTTTATCATTATTATTTCATTGTGTAGACTAAATCTTTTACTTCTTCAATTTCTTCTTTTAATTCTTCTATTTCTCTGTTTCTTCTACTATCTTCTGCTTGGGTGTCTACAAATATTATTCTTTGTATATTACTTCTTCTTAATGGTATCAAAGGTTTTTCTTTTATATCTAGGTTCCATTCATCAGGTACTTCATATTCTAATAATTTTTCTGGATTTTTTATTACATGTCCTATATCTTTAAAAGTTTTATCTATTTCTATGAATTCATTTTGTCCATATATCGAACTATTGTGGTTGTTTGTTAATGAATATCCTACAAGGTAATGGATTGAAAATGGATGATTTTCATCTTTCATTAAATTTCCTCGTTCAAAGTCATAAGCTAGACTTAATACTTGATTTAGGTTTTTATCATGAATATTAACAGCAAATCTTGGGTATGCTGTAAATTTTAATTTCTGATATCCTAGATTTCCATTAATCATTCCTAGCAAAGCATCTTTTCTGTTTGTTATCCTATTATCTAATAATGCTAACTTAATTGGTGTATCTATTCCTTCTCTAAAGTGTGCTTTTATTAGAATTTGTATTCCTCCTAAGTGAATATATCCAATTTTTTCTCTATCTTTTTCAGGGATTTTTGATAATTTTTCTATAATAGTTTCTTTATTAATTAGTGGTATGTTAAATATTCCTTTTGCGTCTGCTATGGTTATGCTCATTTCTTTGTTACTTATGCCATGATATATTATATCTTTTCTTGGGAATAATTTCCTTATTTTAGAGAATGATTCTTCTCTGAATCCATCTTTTTCTTTTAAGTTTAGTTTTGATTTTTGAATTTCTTCAAATTTCTTTTTACTGAATATCATTTCTTGTGAAAAACATCCTGAAATGTCTTGTGTTTCTATTTCCATTATTTCTTGTATTACTTTTTGATTTTCTATTATTTCTGACATTTTTAATTATGTATGTTTTGTAGATTTTTATTTCTTTTGTAAGGTCTTCCTAGTTTTTATTATTTTATGTAAGGGGCTTATTTTTGCAAGAAATTCACTGTAGGGTATATTTTTGTAATTTGCCATATGAAAAGGCATATTTAAGGTGTTTACCCAATATAAACCATATGAAAACGTCCTATTACTCGCATAGAATTCACAAATATGTTTATTAGGTATTTTTTTATAAAAAAATAAAAATAAATTATGCATTATATGTTAATTTATTATATAATTTTATTTAAAAATATTAATTTTTGAAGTAAAATCTCACACACGTGTGTATATATATAAACTATTGATATTAATACTGATACTTAAATGTTTGTGAATTTCTTCATGAAAGTTAACTACCAAAATGTCAACCAATAAAAATATTTTATCTTACTTCAAACAATATATTTATGAATTTTATGTCATTTACTTAGGATATTAAACTAGTTCAAATTAAGTGTCCAACTTCGAAGAAAAATAAATAAAAAGGGCTAAATATGCATAATTTGATGAGTAAAGAACTTGTGTGCAAGTTATTATTGATTAATCATTTGCAATATTGGATGATGGAGTCGACCAAAAAAAATTGTATGGATGGAGAACGTTATTTAAAATTTAAATGAAGCTATTTATAAATAATAATTATGCATGTATTTTTTTCATTTTTCGAAATCCTTTGCCCGTGTTCTTTTTATTTTGAAGATTTTTTTTTTTTTTTTTATATAACTAATCTCAATTCTAACCCCTTATAAATTCAGCATATGTTATATTTATGAAAGCATTTTAAACATATATTCAACAAAATTTTAAATTTATTTTATAATATAAATATATTATTTATATAAGAGCAGGACCCTTTCAATATGTCATTTTATCTATTAAATTATAAGTGATATCATTTAATTTATTAATTTTAGAAAAATAAATCAATTAAGGACAAAAATATATTATTTTTAATAATTTTTTAAATTAATATTTTAATATCAAAAAATATTAAAATAATATAATTTTGTTGTTAATTGAACTCTTAAAAAATAATATTTTAATTTAAAAATTATTAAAATAATGTATTTTGTTCTTAAATAACCCTCTTTTTTTTTTTTTTTTTTTAATTAAGTAATCAAATAATACCAATTATAATATAAGCAATCAAATCTAAAGAATCTCCACAACACATTTTTTTTATAAATATAAAGAAAAATTTATTCAAATTATAAAATAAAGGGGGAACACTGAGAACATAGATAAAGATCATAATGTTCAATGCATTTATGGTTCACATTTTTATATAATTAAAACACATGTCCGACGTTAACAGAAACTAGTGAAGTGCCATCTTATGCACGTATAATCTATAAATAATTATACCGTACGATACCTTGCGCAACGATAGAGGGATCATGTACATCATCACAAGGACCGCTTAAAAAAAATGGCTAATCTATACATTATAAATCGATATAAATACAATAAAAACATGTATCAGTGAATCTAATTAATATTTGTAAGCGAATATATAATAGGAAATATTACAACAAAATCATGTGAGAAATATATAAAAGGAGGGAAAAATTTTCAGAAAACAATGAGAATATGATTTACAACAAAACGAGGAACACGACCCACTTCACTGGTGTGACTCAAAACTTGGGAAAATGTGATTCAGTGTCCAGTGTGCAAGAGTTGGAGGTTCAGTTGTCGTTCCACATACCAGATCTGTTTATATCGATTACTCTACTCTGGTGGTTTTTGTGCTCTCTACTAGTCCAGCTACTCTGACTTGGGTCTCTGCTCTCTCTACTCCTCCAGCTACTCTGAGTTTGATTGAAGAAATCTGTGCTGTAATCTTGGCTGCCAAATGCCATCCTTTGAAACATCCTAATTTGTGCAGAATGCTGAGCATCAAATATTTCACTTTGACCGGGTTTCATTCCGTTGCTCAGATCCGAATTATCATCCATAGACTCTAAAGCTCTCACAACCTGGGAAAGGTTAGCAAAGTAGGAAAAAAAAGAAGAGCCGATTGTTAATTCAATCTTGCCTAAAAAAAAATTGTCAGGAAACTAACACATAATTCTGTTTCGACATACCTGACTCATTTTTGGTCTTTTTGCAGCTGAATGGCGCACGCAAGCTCCAGCTGCCTCAACCATACGAAACATTTCGATTGCTACGTAATTCATTTCAAGCCTTGGATCTATCAAGCCTTCAAAGTCTTCATTATCAATTGCATGAGCAAGCAGTGGCCGAGCCTGGAAATGAAAGTTTAATGTCAAAAGTCTATAGAGTGATAATTTTTAAAAGATTCTGTTACTTTAATCTTATACATATCCGATAGGACAGTAACTTCCAAACAAAATATAAACCTTAACAAATAAACCTTTTTAGATACTAACAAATTTTTGGGCAGGGTGATTATATCCCCAACGTGCACAGAGTAAATATCTCTGGCCTTCAAGAACTTACCCATTCAACCAGGCTCTCATCACCCATAGGCTGCGAAGAATCCACGGGTTTACGACCAGTAATTAGCTCCAACAGCACAACACCAAAAGAATAAACATCAGACTTTTCGGTCAATTTGCCACTGGTAGCATACTCTGGAGCCATGTATCTGAAAATTACAAATTTCGTTCACATTAAACTTATGGTATTTGTGGGAAAAAAAATCCAAAAATAATTGATTAAGAAATAAATACACACAAAAAAAAAAAAACAGAGCATTCCCCTTTCTTTCCCACCCGGATGGACAAAGACATGAGAGTTTATTAGACACGAAAAAACATAATTCAGAAAATCAGAGATACCCAGCACACTCTTGATGTTTGATATGATTTCAGAAATAGAAAATTAAATATAATAAATCAAGAGTTCCTTTGAAAAGGCTAATTAAACTAACAGGGAAACAGCATCTATTTCTCATATCGTTTAATACAACCCAAAAACATAAGCAACCTGCATAAATATTGGAATTGGTTAGGTGAAAGAATAAAGAACCAAAAAGATATAGAAGCGCATACCCGAAGGTTCCCATTACACGTGTTGTTACATGTGTATTGGAATCCAATGCTAGCTTCGCAAGCCCGAAATCTGCAACCTGTTAGCAAAATTACACTTCTTTAGAAGTAGTCTTACAAGAAAAATGAATGGAAAAAAAAAAAAAAAACACCAAAGAAAGAAAAACAAAACAAAAAATAAATACACTTATTTAAAGACAATAGTTCGTATCAAGTAACCCTTTATAAGCAAAATATACTCGAAATGTCAAGGCAACAACAGAGACCACTTTATTTCTTCCATCAATAGCCACCCCCTCCCCCAAACCAAGAGAGAGTGAGAGAGAGGAAGATGAGAGCACTACCTACCAATGGCTTTAACCAAGAGAAAAAACTTCTATGTATACTGCCTATGTACAATTTTGTCCCTTTTAAATAAATGTATTAATGCTTCACCAAGCCTATTTGTAGCAAGTTAGTAATACTTTAAGCAATAATGTGAAGGCTGCAGAAACCAGCATACCCGAGCTTCAAAATCGCTATCCAGAAGAATATTTGATGACTTAATATCCCTGTGGATAATACGAGGATGGCCTGATAAACAAATTAAAATGAGTTATTATGCAAGTAAAAGAATGAGGGAGAGGTATAAACAGATAGCAAGGTTGCAAGAATAATTCAATCTGTTAAAATATAACAACATTTTTGAAATTTTACTTCTTATATATATTTCTTTGTGCATCTCTCCTCCCTTCCTTGGTTCATATGACTATATTGACTCAATGGGCAGAAGCATTAAAATGAAGCTAGGTGACCAATATCAAATCATACATTGAACGCTTCAGTAACAATACCAATGCTGTGCATGAGAAATGTTGTTCTAGACTTATAATGCAGTAGTAAAAAACCCTTTGTCTTAACCCCAGAGTGCAGTACATTCAAATGCCTTTTCTCTATGGAGGACAATTATGGTTTGTCCAATATAAATCACCTCTTATAGAATGAAGACACCAAGATGAGCATTTATAACTTTATATCCATCGGGACAAGTGAGTTAGAATAGTATTTATTTTGTGAAATCTGTCAGAACAAATGAACTCACAGTCTTCATGTAGGTAAGCTATTCCACGAGCTGCACCAGCAGCAACCTTGACTCTGGTTGACCAATCCAAAACAGGCCAGCCTTCACCTATAAATATGCAAAAAATTAGAGATATGAATAAAACAACCAGAGTCTAAGGTATTTGGTTTCCGAATCTAGTTGAATGTTATAGCAGTGACATTAAAGGCCCCTCCCCTCTTGAGCTCAGATGTATAGCTTACCATGAAGATGGTAATGGAGGGTATCGTTTGGGACATACTCATAAACAAGCAACCTCTGATGCTCAGATATGCAATAACCGACAAGGGAAACCAAATGGCGGTGGTGCACTCTGCTAATGATTTCAACTTCTGCTCTGAACTCACGCTCCCCCTGTCCACCACCAATTTTCAGCTGTTTTACAGCAACTTCTCTTCCATCTGTGAGGACACCTTTGTATACACAACCAAATCCACCTTCACCCAACAGTTTCTCTGTTGAAAACCCCTTTGTAGCCTGATGTAGTTCTTCATATGTGAACCATGATCTTGAATTACTAACCCCACCTTGCTCTGGTGGTGAATTAATGAAACCAGAGCCACTGCGTACGTGGGGAGCTGGAGAATAGGGCCGAAGAAATAATGACTCTGGAGACAAATTCAGATTAGATTAATGTCATTTCAAAGACAACCAGGAGAATAGCTCTCAGTTCAAACAAAGGCATGATTCAAAATTTAGGATGCCATTACAGATAATAAAAGTAAAAGTAAAACTAAAATAAAAATTGAATAGCAGCAAAAATAGGTTGTTTTGAGAAAACACGCAAGCAACATAATATGGTGACTGAAACAAATTAAATGAACAATTTGATTTGGACCTTAAAACGTCCATTTTGACTCAAATCCATACCCAAATTGAAAACCAAATATTGAACTTTTACACAGAATAAATGAAGGTTAATCTAACTTTTAACATGTTATCTGAAGAGAGGCTTGAATATTAATAAATTGGAATAACTACAACCAACAGACAAAATCTGAGCTTAAATTAAAAGATCACCTGAATTTTGGGAGGAAGCAAAAGGGGAAGGCACACCATAGCCAACATTAACTCTGTTACTTCTTTTCTTTTGCTTCTGTACAAACCAAACAGCCATGACAATAAGACTCAGAACTACAAATCCAACTGCAATACCAATGGCAACAGCTCCCCCAGTGTTTAACCCTCCTCCATTAGATGTGTCATTTTTTGTAACATTTCCATCAGTAGTAGTTTTTGCAGTGGGCTTCTGTGTTGGGATGGAAGGTAAATTTGGAGTAGGACCTGATGAGTTAGGAGCAGAAGGAGATGGAAGAGGGGGTGAAGAGGTTGATGGCACAGAAGGAGGGGGTGATTGCAATGTGGAAGTTGGGGGAGAGTCAATAGCTGGCGGAGAAGCTGAATGAGAATCTGATGGAGGAGGTGGAAGAGCAGGAGCTGGAGGAGAACTTTTTGGTGGCTTGGTTTCAGGTAAAGGGGGAGAACTTGATGGAAGCGTTGGAACATTGGATGGAGGAGGTGAGCTTGAGACTACTTCTGGAGGTGTGGGGGACGCTTGGGGAGGAGGAGAAGAACCTCCTGATGGTGGTGGTGCCGAAGAATTTGAAGAGGGTGGTGAAGTGGCAGCAGGAGGAGACAGCGGTGGTGACACTGAAGGTAATGGTGGTGGCGTTGACGTAGCAGGTGATGGGGGAGGTGATGAAGTTGGTGGGGGAGATACAGGAGGTGATGGTGAAGTTGGAGATGGAGTTGATGGTGGTGGTGGTGGTGAAGATGGAGGGGGAACTCCAGGTTGGGGAGGAGATTGAGGAGGTGAGGCTGAAGAGTTAGAAGGAGTTGAAGTCCCGGGGGGTTCAGAAGTCTGATTGGGCAGAGTTGTTGAGGGAGGAGGTGAGGCAATTGTAGAATTTGATGGAGGAGGGGAAGAAATGTTGGATGGGGGTGAGGATGCAGTGGAAGTTGGGGGGACAGCAGAAGGTGAAGAATTTGGAGAAGGTGATGTTGAAGCCATTTCTTTTTTACAAAGTCTTCCTCTTAAACCACGTTATATACTTCTATTACCCCCATTGTCAAATTTGTTAAATCAATAACCAAAAAAGTTGGTAATAAATGAAACCGTACATCAGAATATCAAATTTTTGAGCAAAATGAAGTGCCAAAGACCAAAGTTGTCTTCCTTGCAGCAAAAACTGAATTTAAACGACCAAATTGTCAAAATTGCCTACCCTTGAAAAATTCAACTTAAGGAACCAAACAAACAAGTATCTACAAACTATTCAGATCCTTCAATCGCTTTTCAACAAAACCGAGATTCACAAAACTAAACAGAATCCAGTTCAGGCCGCGAAATTACTCGAAAAAGCTTACAACTTTTGAAACAGAGTCCAGATCAACCAAGTTTGTGAATACTTATAACTGAATCAGTATTAACCAACTAGAATCTGAAATTCGAAAGGGAAAATGCGGGGTACCCAGATCACCAAAATGTGAAAGGAGAAAACCCAAAAGATTAAAACTTGAGGAAAGTCTTACCTAACAAGAACATGTAAGAATTTTTAAGACTGTGTCTTACGGGTTGGAATCTTCGAATTTCACTGGCGTTTCTCGAGGAAGCTTCTTTCGCGGAAAATTATAAAGCAGAGCCAGAGTATGTGCCCACAAAACATGGGAAAGAAACGTGGGGACGACTTCGGAATAGTCTCACGCTTCACATGGAGATTGGAAAGATAGATAGAGAGAGAGAGAGAGAGAGAGAGAGGCACAACAAAATAAATCATTACTCTCAGGTCTCAGCTCCTTAGTCGTCTAGCACTCTAGCTATTTATTATTTTCCCTCTCTTTTCTCCTTAATTTTTATATTTTTGATTTATTTATTTATTTAATCTTTTTTATCCCATTTTTTGATTTCTTTTAGTTGAACCACTTTTTTCTCCCTCTCTCTCTCTCTGTTTTTTTTTAAAATAAAAAGGGCAAAGACAATGATAAAAATTAGGATTGATACAGTTCCCAGAGCGTAAACCAAATTTCATAAGAAAATAAAAGAAAAGGTGGTAATTGAATTATATATTATTTTTAACAAAAAGCCAAAAAATGTGGGTTTTTATAATTTTTTGTATACCTTTTTTCTTTCACTATTTTACAAACTGCAGTTTAGAGCTGTACATACGTAGCAAACATTACATACATTCAAAATGTTGTATTTTAATTTTTATCCCCAGTCAGCGGCTTGAAATTATGAAAACAGAAATAAAAAATTATTTTTCCATGAAATACTAATTAATAAATTTAGATTTCATTCTTACCATTACACTCCACCCGGTCTACAGCTGCATGCCATGTTGTTGTTGTTTGAATGTGACTATAATGGTTACCCAAATAATAAACAATTTATTTTTTAATGTCTTAAAAGAAATATAAAAAAAATATTGGCTAAATTAGACTTTTTAAGAAATCTAAAGACGAATTAATAGATGTAGGTATCTTCCCCAAGTTAAAAAATCTATCTATTTAATCTTATAAGAAAAAATTTATTTAAATAACAGATTTTTGAATAATTTTATTTAAAAGTAGGAAACATAATCATAAAATTTTCTTAAATTATATTATTTGTATTATTTAATCATTTATATTATAAATTATAACATTTAGTCTTTTAATTTTAAAAATTAAGCAAATTAAGAATAAAATACAAAATTTAAATTTTTTTAATTAAAATATTATTCTTTAAATTAATATTTTAATATCAAATTATTAAAATAATATAATTTATTTTTAATTGACCTTTTAAATACTAATATTTTAACTTAAAATTTATTAAAATTATGTATATTGTCTTTAATTAACTAATTTTTTAAAACTAAGAGAACAAATGAATCACTTAAAATATAAAGAATCAAATAACACAAATGACAAAATTTAAAAAACCTTCATAACACTTTTCTCTTTAAAATAATAGTTGAAATAGTCTAGTAAACATAATAAAGACACTAATTATAATAAAGATGAAAAATGGTACAAAATAACATATGTATGGCACATGTTGTATTCTTATGAAGGCAATTTTAGTATTTTAAATATTTTTGGCAAAATAACGTGTCCTTAACCTACCTCCGTTGCCTTTTGGCAAGCCCCCATATCTCACCCCAACCCCTCACCTTCGAGCATTGGTCTTCCTTGACAATCCAGCTTTTCGACCAACATCAATCTCTATCCCAAGTTCACCACCATCTCACTTCGTCGAACCCCATCCCCACCTATCTGAATAACAGCCCCTACACAAATCAGCCCCAATCGTCCCATTTTATATTTTGCGGTTTTTTTTAATTTAAATTTTTAAAATGTCAAAATTATTCTCATAAAAATATAACATATACAAGACACATAATTTAAATATAATTTTTTAAATTTATTTAATATTTTTATTATACTTAATAAAAAATTACGGGACTAAATTTTACATTTAGTAAAATTATATCACCATTTCAGCACCATACTCGTTGTATTTATACCCACCATGCACAGCAATGTTTATTGCTTACTTGTTTTCATGTGTTAAGGTATCAGATCACATAACCCATAATATTTTACTTTATTTTTAACCTGGATAAATTGGGGATATATGTAATATAGTAGTATTTTTCATAAATTTTATTCACGGACCCTAATGATAGTTTTTTTAATAAAGATGGTGCAAATTTGTTCCCCTTCTTATGAGCACTTGTAACGGGGTCTTTTATTATTCTTTTGCTATGAACAAAAGCATCGTGGTTAGTTAAACGAATGAAGGAATAATTTGTTGTTCTCATTAGTGACAAGCCAACAGAAATGCCATTCAATTGCTTTTCTATCAAGAATAAGAATATGTTATTTAAATTCTTTTTTTTTTTTTTTTTATAAATAATTTTAGAATTTGTTCTTCTTTCTTGTCTTGGATTAATGCAAACGCAGTTATGCTTATCCAAGGAAATCTGCATTAATTTTAAAGGATTATGTTTTTCAAGCAAAAGAGATTTTTTGGACCAGAGATATTGTAATGTTCGTTTTTTTTTTTTTCCATTAATTCAATAAAATACTTATTATTGAGAATATTAATAGTAAATTAGCATTTGAATATTTAAAGGAATAATTTTGCAGGGATAAATTATCTCAATTTCTCAATCTAATTTCATTTTACTTTTAGCAAAAAATTATTTCTAAATTTTAAAATAATTATATGTGGTTATCAGATTATTTCTTCCTAAATTGGTTTGGCCTGTGCCGAAGGGCGGTTTACTATTGTCATTGCGAATATAGTCGGCTTGGGTACTTTTTGGTTCTATCTAACGAAAGATATTTATTTGTATTTATATTTTTAAAATAATATTTTTTTAATTTTTTTATTTAATTAAAAGTATTGAATTCATCTAATTTTAAAAAATGAATACATTTTAATAAGAACTGATTTTTTTTTTTTTATAGATATTATGTATAGTATTTTTTAAAACACAATGCATAAAAATGTAAAAAAAATACATAAAAATTATCATAAAATATAAAATTTACAAAAATAATTGTGAAAAATATAAAACAAAAAAATTCTTGTACTATTATTTTATTTTAACATTATAAAATTAAATTTAAATAATATAAATTTTTTTTATTTTTTTTGTCAATTATTTTAGTAAATTTAATATTTTATGCGATTATTTTATACTTTTATGTATTTCATTTTTTTTATCTAAATATAATTCTTATAAAAAAAATACGATACATAATATTAAAAAAATATTAAATTATATTTACTATTTAAAATTAAATTAATTAAATAAAAGGATAAAAAAAAATCCTACTTTTAAAATAACAAATGTAGCGCTTGCTTATTACTAGTGGCTACAGGCTAGTGCGTTGTATTAGACCATCTCCGATCCTTACATTTTGCATCATTTTATATTAAATTTTTCTTTTTTTCTACTTACAACATAACATCTTACACTATAAAAATATATATATATATTTTTTAAAAGTATTATTTTATTTTACTTTTTTAATTAATTACTTAACAATTATTATATTAAATTGTTACTATTAATTAATTAATAATAATAAATTAATTAATAATAATAAATTTAATTTTATTGTTAAAAAAATTTTAAAATTTACTAATTTAAATATTATATTTAATTATATAAACTAAACATTATATTTAATTAAAAAATATAATTAAAAGAACATATTAATAGATATTAATTTTTTAAAATTATTATGTTCATTCTACAAATATTTAATTAATGCAAAAAAAGATCTCAAGAACAAGGATATGAATCTCAATAACAAGGATAAGGACAAGGATCTAAAAATAGCGCAAATATTTTTGGTAAATATTTTAAGTATCATATATTTAATTTTAATTTATTATAATTTTATATCATACTCTAATTTTATAATTTTTTTAAAATAATATATATGAGTGAATAGTATTTTTAGTGTCGTAAATAATATAACGTCAAATTTAGTGCAACATTGTTTATTATACCAATTTTGTATTTTATCAAAGTTCATCAAAAATAATGGTAATAAAATACCAAAATTTGCTTTAAATTTGATATTTTAGTGTTGGGTTAAAGATGCACTTAATAACTAAATGTTGAATTGTTGATGATAGATTTAGTATTACTTTTTATTATTTTTCCAACCTTTCTTTGAGTTGATTGAAATAAAATTAATATCTTATTGTTTAGTCTTAAAAAAAAAGAAAGAAAAGTATAACTTTGATAAATTATCAGGAAATACCATAATTCAAATATCTCACTAAATTATTATTCAGATATAAAAAAGCTATTATCACTCATAATATTGTTTTTCAGTCCAAGATATGTTTTCTAGTGGGATTCTCATTCTGAACGTAATTTGTTTGACGAATAAATACTTTTATTTACTGTACATTAAAGAACAAGTTCGACGTTTTCCTAAAGTAAACTTCATTTAGTTTTAAAATAATGCAATTTATTTTTGAAAATTGAAATGAAAAATATTACCAAGAATTTTATTCAATATTTTCAAAAAAAAAAATTAATAATAAAATAAAAAACTCGAAAATTGTATAAGCAGTTTTAAAGAGCAAAAATAGAAAGAAAAAAAAATAATTGGTAGTTATAGATATGTAAAACAAGCTCATCTCACCTAATTTAAATTTGGCTTATTGAGCTCGTGAGCTTAAAAAACACAGCTTATTTAGCTTTACTAACTTAAATGAGCAATTCACAATCGCATTTGACAATTTTTTTGATTGAATATATTTTTTTTTGGGGCCAAATAACATACTTTTTTTATTAAATAAAAAATAAAAAATTTGTGATTAATAAATTTGTACCATCACTTTATTTTTTAATTAATCACAATATATTCATCACATCATTATCCAATATTAAAAAAATTAATATATTAATTCTGTCTAATATTTATAAACATATCAATTCAGGTATAATAGAAAAACATGCTTTGCCAAAAAGTAAGATAAAAAGTTTAAATATCTTAAATTTGAGATGTATTATAAATAAGATGATATAATATTATTGATAAATATAATAATATTTAATAAAAAATTGTTATTTTAATTATAGTTATGATATATAATATTAGTTAAAGCAAGGTGTCGGTAACTTACTTGCAAAAAAGTTTCGGTGATTCAACAGGCTATTGTGGTTTATGCACCTCTAATATGTTTGCCTCATCAGTTCTCTTAAACGGCAAAAACTCCGATTGTGTTTGCCTTCAGGTTTGGTGATCTTCCCAGCTGATCCTAGACAAGTCGTTTAAAAATTCTCTCTTGTACATAAATAAATTAATTTTATTTTTAATTATCTCAATAAAAAAAATACGTTCATTAAAAATATATGTTCATTTAAATTATAAAAAAAATTAACATATATTAATTTTGTATATAAAATGAGATTCTTAACAAATTTATTTTTTACTATCGAGCAAGTGGTGAGAAAGCATTGAATCCTAAAATTTTTATTTTCTTTTATTTATTTGCTTTTCATTTAATAATTAATTAAATATTTTAAAATTATTTCAATGAATTTGATGAAAAAAATTAAATAAGCTGTTAACTCAATTCAAATAAATATAAGCTTAACTTGCTTAACTCATTTAAAAATGAGAAGAATTGAATTAAATTATAATTTACTTAAAATGAACTAAGTTACAATGAATTGAGTCAACTCAAATTAATTGATATTTTTAAGTAGACTAGTTTTAAATTCGTGCAAAATGCACAATTTCGTGACTCAAATTTAACAAATATATGATCTTATAATTAATTATTTTTGGCAATTTTATATGTATTAAATTTACTTTATTACCTTTACATAATTATGCTAATCATATGAATGAAATATTTTTTTGTAATTTATATTTAATCAATAAATTATTATATTATGTAAAATAATTAAGGACATAAATTTTTATTCAAAAAATTATCTTACATGCCCACCTTTTTTACAATAACTAAACTTTTGTATATAGGTACAATTTAATTGTACAAACTATGCAACAATTTACAATTATAAAACTGTAGAGTAAGAGAGAGAGTGAGCATACATGAAAACATGTCTTTACTATATGGGTGCTTAGTGAAACTAAGGGGTCTCGTATCCTTAAAATTCTCAAATAGGGTCTTAAAATAATAATGACATAATTAAATTTTTAGAAGAATTATTGATAAAAAATTTCTAACATGTTATTAGAGTTAAAGATCCTATATTCAAGGCATAATAACTCAATTATTGATTGTAAGTATTTGATCTACATGATACATAGAGCCAACACTTGTGGGAGAATGATAAATGTATAAAAACAACATTGATCCTTCACTTAACAACTTAAGTTTTAAGAGAGTTCGCAGTCAACAACTTTTAACAAAAGCTAGTCTTAAGTTTGCGTTGATTTTTTAATTGCCTAGTGGCTTGATAGGAAATGCTATGGCCTATGGTTGATAAATAAAGAACCCTTTGTTAATATTTAGCATAATTTAGTATTTATTTGCACTGTTATTGCTTCTTTTTAGGATACGAACGATGTGTGCCGACATCAAGCTTGGGATGATGAGTTACCTGAGGAGGAGATTTATCAGAGGAGTGTTGGAGATCTCAAGCATGAGCCAATTGCTGTGCCAGAACAACTTGAAGATTGCACGAATGAGACTTGAAGATTCCATGAATGAGATGAGAAGACTTATTGAAAGCATGAAAGAAATAAATGCTCGTTTGACAAGAATAAACTGTTTTTTGTGTATATTCTTGTTTTCCATTTGTTTAGTCGAAGTCCTTGAGAATCTTATACGAAAGAGTTAGTGTGTGGCTTTTGTAAAAATGTGGCATACCAATGGATCTCATCTGGCTTTTAGTGCTTGCTATAATGCCATTAATTTTGACATTAGCCTTGTTCTTAGGAGGTTGCTTAAATTATTTTTTTGCCTTTTATTGCAAACTTTACACCCGAACTCAGTTCTTAGAACTACCCTGTTCTGATGTAGGTTGACTTTAGCATAATGTGAGAATTTTGAAAAGTAGATATCGACTCGGACGATATTATCTTCATCTTGACATAATGCGAACGTGTTCTATTACTCATGAAGCAACCTTTTTTTCTTTCTTGGAATCCAATTGATTCTTGTAACTGGATTTCACAATTCTGTTTTTCCGATGTATTAGTGATCGACATGCGTACCATGGGATGAGTCAAGCTCTGAATTTGTGTGGAACAAGATCTTCTCAGTCCCCAGCCTCGGAAAGTTGTTACAAGGAATCATCAAGGATGCAACTAATTTAAATTACACTTCCAGCATGTGTCATGATCTTTCAAGAACATTTCCTCAAGAACGGATTAGTTATGATCTTTGTAAGATTACCAACCTTAATTGATAACAACAATCATGAAGTTAAAAAGTTTAAGTTGGTAGTCTTCATATCATATAAGACCTTTTTATATCTTTCTCATCACAATTTACTTCAGAAAAATTGGTACCTCTGCAGAACCAAGTTTTTATTCTTATAAAGTAACCATGATCCAACACACGCATAGAGTTTCACTAATACTCAGCACCAATGGTGAGAAAAAGCATCTCAGCTTATGTGGCACACTGGCATATTTTACAAGGAGTTCCATAATGACATATAAGGAGTAATATAATATAAATTTAGAACAATAAACACAGAGCTACGTAGTACGTTCTGCAATCTGCATGCCTAAATTGTAGGAAGTAAAACTTTCAATCCTTTATGCTCTATCATAATTGACTTGAATCATCAACCTTTTTTTATTCCACTCCATCCGAACTAGGACAACATTTAGTGACAATAGTGACCAAACCAACAATATTTCCCTCCATACTCCTCCTCTTTGACATCATGCCTACTGTGAATCCACCATAAAAGGTTACTAAGCGAGTTCCCATCATCGAAACCATTTAGGGACTTTATCTTCTCTAAAGCACCTTCTTTGTCATAAATCCCATCCAGGGCATAGACAAAACCTTTCCATCCTTCTCCAACTCCCTTCCTTTGCAAAGCTGTTAGTGTCCATTTCACAAGCTCCTTAACATAACCAACATCAGAGAACAAAACCTCAGTAATAGGCAATAAGGGCAGCACATTAATTCCAAGCCTGCATTCTCTCCACTCTGCAGGCGCAAACCAAAGACCACTGTCCCTTTTGTTAGCCCACAAAACACCCACTACTCTGTTCTCTCTTGTGAAATCTGCCTCATATAGTTTATCTTCCTCTCTTACATGCCACCACATTTGAGCTGCTTGAATCTCCAATGCTGCAAGTGTTGATCCGGTGGCTACGAGATGCGTGTCTCCATAGGCTAAGCCCATCAAAGCTGCTGAGTAATATGCATTCACTGCCTCACTGGTGCTTTCTTGGTTCCTCCCATCGGCAAATTCAGTAAGCCCTCCAGCCCATGAATGTAACTTATACAAGTCAAAGCATCTCAGACGCGGATATATCGAATTTGACCTCCTTCCCAAGTTCATAAAGTCTGCCATAAGTGAATAAGCTTGAGGCTTATATCTCCTTCCCCAAGCAGGGTCAATCTTTGCAACCACAGCAATAGCATAAAGAAAGTAACCCAAATGATAATGGTGATCATTGTATACTCCAAACCCAAAGTCTGCACCGGTATCTGTTGCTCCTTGTTTAGTTATAATTCCACCCCATTTACCATCATAAAGAAAACCATTTGCGTTGAAAGTCCCATCCAACCATGGCTCAATTGAATCCTTCAAGAACTTCTTGATTGCTGGAATCACCTCAAGAAAACAAACCTCTTCTGCAATCAATGCCAATCTTGCTGCTCTTGCAATCAACTTCCCATAGAAATATGAAGACGTTGTACTTATTGCTGTGGGATTTAGATACTCAACATCTTTCTTAAGTGCTGAAATAATTTCGTCATATGATTCTTCTTTGATTCCTCTAATTGAATGCCAAGTTACTGAAACAGGGTCAGGTTTCAATACCCATGAATCACCAACAATACCAACAAGATCACCATCAATACTCTTATACTTGAAATCCTCCAAAACTGTAACATTACAATCAGTGCTAGAAAGAAGACGATGGTGGAGAGGGTGAGCTAGCATAAGTAAATCACCCCATCCCTTCTTTTCCCATTTGTACTCCAAAGAAAAAGGTTTTGTCAATTCAGCATTTCCAGAAATTGGGTAACAACAACTGAACCTATCAAGTACTGCCTCAAATTTAGGATCAGAATCCGCCAAAGCAGCAATACGAATAATCCCAGAAAACCCGCCAGAAGTTATCAAAGAAAGGCTATTACTCAAATTGATTGATGAAGATGAATAAATAAGCCATGTCTGATCATTGTTCAGCTTGACGGTGTACTTTGTTTGTGAAGCATTTGATGAAAATGAAAGTATCGCATGGATGGTTGAAATCGATAGGGCAGTACCACCAGAAACAGCACAGGTCAGAAAAGGACTTCCCCGGACGAGAAAGAATCGAAGATTGGAAGAGGGAATATCCAACGTCACACTAAGATCACTGAACGATGAAATTATATGACTTTGACCTGAATCTGGGTAAGCCTTATCCGATCCAGAGATGGTAAGATCAGCTATGAAAGTTTGATATAAGAAAGCAGAGGTTGAAAAGCGAGATGGGTAGGAGAGAGTAAGAGATGAAGAAGTGGATTTGATCAAATAAGGATGAAGATATTCAGGTTGGTCGCCATTTTTGAGTGTGAAGTTCTGGAAAAAAGAATTGGTAGGAAGAGGGGCTGAAAGAAGATCGTTGGAGAAGAAACGAGAAGGGTCAGGGAGGACTGTGGATTCAGTTTTAGGATAGAGAAAAGGGGTTCTGGGTAGTCTTTGGATTGGCTGTGGAGGTGGTGACATCGTTGGAGGTTCAGGGGGTGGAGATGGTGGTTTGGGTTCAGGGGTTTTATAGGGTTTGCGAGGCTTTTTGAATGGCTTAGTGACTAAGGTTGAGATCCCCCTTCTAAGTTTTTTCAACATTTTAAGCTCACGCGGTGTGCTTTGTTTAGTAAAATATTAAATGCCCAGAACAAAAATAGAAATGATTGATGTCAAGAAGAAAAAAGAAATGGCTAGTTGGTGGAGATTTGGTGGAGGGAAAATTGGAGGAAAGATAGGGTCTTGGGTTTTTTAGTTCTTGAAATTTGACCAAAAATTTAGGCAGAGTGGGACATGCGTTACAGAGTTTAAGAGGTTGTGTTGGTGCATTTAGTAATGGAGGAGCTTTGGAGAAAGAAGAAGATTGGATTTGAAGGGATGTTGAAGACATTCTGGCTTTGTTAGGAGTACAAGGTATAGCTAAGTTGTTCTGCTTTTGAATATTAGACATGTGAAGGAAAGTATAACAAGTTGAAGGTGGGGTTTGAGAATGCTTCGTAGGCAAGGAAATTTTATTAGTGTATTCATAGTTCAATAATTCAATTAAGAGCTTGAGTTGGGTATGGGCTTCTTATTAGGAGTTGGAATATATGAGTAATGATTTTTCTCTTTTAGGAACATTAGTAACCGGCAATTGAGTTATGGTGAGCCGAAGACATCATGAGTTTTGGGTGTTCGACTTTTTGTCGCTAATTGAAAGAAAAAGAAAGGAAAGATAAAGATTCTTCATGATTATGACTGACCAATCTTATATTGGTTTAATACTCTTAATTGTCTCATCTGATTGAAAAGGAAAACAATGAATTGCTGCCTTATCCATTTTGCCATAATGCAATCATTTTTTTTCTTGACCGATAAAGATAATAAATAATAATTTTATTGTGCATTGTGGTCAAAATAGCTATCAAGACTTACAACTCTATTATTTCAATCTTACCTTACGTACGTATTTTAAACTTCTAATTTTTTCATCAAACTTTTACAGTTTCTCTACAAAGTGTGAGAGGATTATTTTAGTGATATAGTTTTCGACTAAAATATTTTTATATAATAATTTAAAAGAGAAAAAAGTATATTTTAATCATAAAAATTAAAATTATAAGATTAAAGTATATTATTTTGACACTAAAGTTCACCATTTTTAAGATTAAAATGCATATTTTTTTTAACGTTATTGAGACAAATATTCAAATTAAAAATTATAGGATTAAAATACTCATTTATTTATCACAAGCTAGGAATTCACTGGCACCCTTCTACCTTAAAGCTTTACTTATAGATTTTTAAATTTTTAAATCAAAAGTTTTAGTCTTAAATATAAAAATTTTACACATATATCTTAACTTTTGAATGATAAATATGTATTTTAGTATCTAAGTTATGATCTATATATAAATTTTTAAAAATTTGAGACTAAATTATAGGATTTATAAATTTAAGGACTAAATTATATGCCTTAAAATTTAATAATATATATATGAATTTATTGAAAATTTTAGACTAATAAAATAGTTAAGCATATAATATACGGTAGAAACAGGAAAAATTCTAACAATCATCTCTCATTTTTTTCTACATTTTTTGCTTTTAATTTGTGACAATCGGAGAGAGAGCTCTCCTATAACAAAAGTTTACTCTCTCTCTTTCTCTCTCTTCCTGAGTAGATTTATTTTAGTTTTTTGTTAGGTTAATAAAATCATCATAATTTGTTGTGGTGTATATTTTAATTTAAATAAATTTATTTCTTATATAAAATTATTATAGTACAATTTTTGATTAATTTTTAGCATATTTTTTAATTTAGTCTTAAATCTAGATTTATTAGTTTTTTTTTTATTGAAATTGTTTCTTCTTAGAGACTGAAAGCATGGATCCAAGTCAATTAATTAAAAACATTAAATCATTGTTAGGAATAATTCACACAAATAAATGAAAGCTCAAAATAGGTGATTATTGACAGCACTATTATTGAAATGACTATCAGCGGATCTAGGATTTGCACTAAGGAGGGGTATCATATTAACATTAAAAAAATAGTTTTACTTTATTTTTTGATTATTATTTATTTTTAATTAAAAAAATATGTTATATGATCTCATTTGAGAAAAAAACATATTCAAATTATTGAGCTTGTAGTGAATTCTTAAATATTAAAAACTTAAAATTAAAAATTTAAGAAAAACACAATAATATTTTATACACGTGATTTATTTATAATTTTAAAAATATTACATTATTCTTTTTTTTTTGGGAAGTGAGAGGAAGGACGTGCCCTCTTAGCCCTTACTTGCATCCCTTGTTGAAAACGTTGAAAAAAGATGCTTATACATTAATTAATTAATTAATTAATTTTTATTTACTCGTATATTGTAATTAAAGTTAAAATGTAATTCGATTTGAGTAGAGCCTTTTAACATATCTAACACAATATGGATATGTAAGGTTCAACTTCTCGATGTCCTCAGAACCACCCCCTACTAATTTAGCCCACATTGAACAGCCCAAGTCCAAACAATTTATGGTGGAAAACTTGGGAAGAAATGTGGCTCACTTTTCAAGTCATGGTGTCATACAAAGCATTATAGTTTCTGATTGTGAACTGTGAACCTTTATTTGGTAAGCCGTCCCGTATCTCGCAAGCCGAGTCTCAACTCGTAAATCGTAACTAATTTCTTCCGAACCTTCGACATTCAACTGAAACTGTGAAGTAAGAGAGACACATAAATGGCGGGTTTGTTAGCATGGGCGGCAGATGTAGTAGGAGGAGGTGGAGGGCAAAACAACGAAGCAGAAGGCTCCAATTCGATCCCAATCACACTGACTCCCGAGCAGCAAAGGTACGTTCATGAATTGGATCAGAAAGCTGTTTCTCTTCGCCGTTCGATCCAAGACTTACGTCTCAGACTACCTCCTCCTGATATCTCTCAACGTCTTCCTCATCTTCACGCTCACTCTCTCGCTTCCAATGCCGCTCTTGCTCTCCAGCTCAATTCCCATTCCACTACCCGTGAACAGGTTTCTCCTCCTTCCAATTTTATACCTCTTTATCTCTTTTGGCCTTTGGGTCATTTTAAATGTTTAATATTTCTTATCCAATCTCCTGATTTCTTCAATTCAATTATGAAGTGCCTTCAGTTAATTGATTGCTGTTATTAGCGTATTTCAATTTCGAGTTAACGCTCTGGATCTAATATGTTGCTAGCATTATCTATTGGAAGTTATAATTGTTAACATATATGCCATGTAATTACAATTTATGTTTGAGAATATATTTGATAAAAGGGCAATCAAATATTCTATTCATGAAGCAATGGATTAGTAGTAGGTATTGTTGGAAATTTGGTTGAAGGGTGATCGGTCTTTTGTTAGTTGGTGATAAAATCTACTTGTATTAATAGTTTGGTAACGATCCTTATGGCAGGCCCAACTGAGAGAGGTGACTCTGCATGAAGAGAATGCTGCTTTTGAAAACGCTATATCGAATTGTGAGATCAAAATACAGGAAAAAAAGCAGGAAGCTGATTCACTTAAAAGGAAATTAGAAGTGAGCCCTTTAGTTCGATAATTTATTTTTCATGTTGTTCTGCTGTGTATTACTTTATTGTTTGTATTCAAAATTCAAGTCGCTTCTATACATAATCTAATCATAAATTAGATTTTTTTTTTGTTGCTCCATAAGAATTATTCTGTCTATATCAATATATATAAGCCTGTAGCCTTAATATATAAATTTTAGACGCTGATGTACTAGGCAATGTATAAGTCCGAATCCAGTTGTTTTCTTTGATGGGTTTTTCTTACTTAATAGTAAACATTTGAAGTTATTTGTTGACTTCTTCTTCATTTTAGGAAATGGAGGAGAGTGAAAAGAATTTGAGGGCTGAGCTGGAAAATGGACAAACTGCAATAGACGACAGATCAATCACTAGAATGAATGAATCAGCTGTTGAATTTAAAGCAGTAGTTAAAACTGAAGAAGATTCAGAAGCCTCGAAGTCTGCCATATTAGATAAGCTAGATGAAAAGAAAAAAGAACTGGTCAGTGAATTCATTTGATCTGTAATTTCTTTTACCCTTTTGAGTTCTCTTTAATCAAATTTATTTTTATTTTCCTATTCCTCTTGGTTACCTCATTGTTGGCAATATGTTCTATCCTTGTAGAGCTCAACGGAAGAGATGGTAAACAATTTAGAGAAAAAATGGTCAGAAATTCAAGACAAGGCATTAAAACAGCCTACCCCTGGTATTTTACTTGTAAAGTTATGTAGAAAATTTCAATATTTTAGAGCTTTGAAATGACGTTGGAACTTGATTACATGAAGGTCCCTTTCCAGTGTATTCTTGTTGAATGATTTTATCGTCCCCATGATTAAATGTGTTCACTACTAGATATACGAATTATTGCCCCATACTTTTGAGAATTAAAGCTAAGATGCATTGGATTCAAATATGGTGGAAATGGAGGACAAACAGAGTGGACGTCTAGCAGATCTGGGTTAAGTTTGAAAGTAGGAATCAATTGTATGTCAGTTAAAAATATGCGGCATCTCATATGGAATTTGATTTTGTTTTTAGAATTTACGGTTGGTGTTACACTTTCTCAAAACTCTGGCTTATTAGTATCTGTCACTTCTTATGGGCTTGTGGCATTTTTTTTCATAATTACCGGCATCCCTTGAGTATTTGTGCCACTTGCAAGAGAGAAATGTGCAGTTTTTTTTTTATGAAAAGAAATGTGCAGTTTGTTGGTGTAATTATAATTGAAACCCTTGTTGAGTTTCATAAATTGCATTGATTTGATACAATTTGTGTCATGCAGCTCAAAGGGAGAAGATATTGGATAAACAGCTTCACAGCCTTATAGAGCAACTAGAAGCAAAACAAGTAAACGCCCACTCGTTTCTAATGTAATAATTATCGACTTTGTCCACACAGTATCCATTGAAACATCATTTATTGTTTTCTGTCTTGTTTGTAGGCACAAGCAGAAGGCCTGGTAGGTGAAATTCATTCAAAAGAGATAGAGCTAGAAGGACTTAACGGTTTGTGGAGGAGACTTGAAAGCACCAACTTAGATGGGAATCCAACTAGATATCGGTTTGGACGTAATGCATCTTTGAAAGAATTTGCTTCGTCAGATTCTTCGCTTGACTCTCAACAGAAGATGCTTTACACTGGTGGCCGAAATGAGAACCAGAAGAGGCTTATGCTTCTAAGGTCATCGTTTGTGCTCTACATTTTAGCTTTGCACATCTTGGTCTTTATCAAAATCTCTTTTTGAAGAGCTTATCGAGATATACCAATTAGCCTTCATTTAGTGCATTGGTGAATACCGAACCTGACACAATGTACTATATATATAGTCTTGGTTGTATGTAAAGATCATGAAAATCATTTTGGATTTGTACTCCTACTATAGCAGTCAGATTGAATTTCATCGTCGACATTAAATTGAACACCTTGTATTGGATCATGCAAGGGGTTCATGAATACCAAGAAGGAATCTCGCTTCTTCCAACGTTTGTAACGAGCAATATCTTTACCTCTAATAAATTTTTATGGCGTGACTAGCCAATAGTACTTTATGTCATCAACTAAATATGTTCCCATCTATTCGTCAAATTTGGAAGTACACAGTTTCCAACTGACATCCGTCAAAATGACTCAGCAAACAGCAAAGCAAAAGTAATCTGATAAAAGCATTTATACAGGGTAAAGAATCGATCAATATAATCTCTTTACACACCACAAATATTTCTTTACTAAATATTCTTCTATGACTTCACAATCACTGGCCTCAGCCCCCCCTTATTATGTCCTCAACATTTGCAGCAAAAACTCATTCCATGTGTCAACGGGACCAGGCAAGCACCAGTGAACACAGTCAGCTATTGTCATATTTCTTTGAGGTGAATGTCCATAGAAGTTTGGATGACCATCTGGTCTCAGCAACATAGCTTCAGTAGTATCCATCAATCTGAACTCCAAACCCTTCTTCTTTCCTTGTTCCTTTGCTGCCTTAAACTCCCCAACTTGACTCAAATACATGTCCAAAATATACCCGTCAAACTTAATTTCTTCTTTGGTAAAAGGCCTAGTCCTTGCACAATTTCCTCCTTCGTTCCATGCTCCATTTTCAAAATGAGCCGGAGAAAATGTTCGCAAAAAAGTCACACCTTTATAGTTCTTAAGGCTCTGAATTGTTCTGAATACAGTTTGAAAGGCCTTTCTGTATGCATAGTAGGTTGTAAGTTTTGTGATATTCTCTTGCTGGCAATTTGAACATCCAACAATACCATTATTTTCATAAACTAGAAGTGGTCTAAAGAACCATTGTCCAGCTGAGACAATAATAAAGTCAAAATTTTCAACCTCAGTCGTCCATGCCTCATCAGCCTCATCTAAGTAGAGGTTCATCATGCTGTTTGCGAAATGACGGTTAGGGTCTGCATCTCTGGTTTTTACTAAAAAAGGAGACCATAGTTTAGCTAGAGTGAAATTGTAATCTGGGAAGATATAGCGCTTGAAATAATCTGTATTTGTGAAATATTCATGAGAAACATCAATAGGATAAGTCACCTGAAAATAGTAAAACGTGCAAAACACACACATGTATATATCAGTCTGAAGTCTGATTATTATCTTAAACAAAACAGAACTAGGCCAATTGATTAGGGACCAACAAACAAAAACATAGTTCTAGAACAGGATTTCCTGTGTTCGAACCTTCCAACCCCATAATGTTGAATTTCAAGTGATGATGCTAGAAGGTACAAAGCTAGAGTGTTATTAGAATGTGTTAGAAAGATGCAAACAAACTCCCACTTTGCTTAGGCATAAAATGATTCATGGATTTATAAGAACTTGAATTACTCTACTTAATTGGTTACCTCTTTAGGATAGAACCCAAGCTCCTTACAGAATGCATAAAGCATAATGTTTATTTTTGAGGAATTGGTAACCAACATATTATAACATTTTGTACAACTTTTGATGGGCATGTTTGAAAATAAAAGACAAATTGATAGGGAATTGCTATTTCCAGAGTAAAAAAAAATGATGCTAGAGCAATTTAATACTCAAGTATTTCTAAAAATAGAAAAGGCATAGATAAAACTGGCAAAAGCGCTACCCAAATTAATATAACGATTCATTGTATTAATTGCTTACTTTGGATAAAAGGCACAGAAGTGAGTGCATTTGATTCCCCCCAACAGAATCTCCAAGGAAGGCCAATGATTTCCCTCTAACAAGTTCAAGAAATTGGGCAGCATCAAAGAAAGGTAACTCACAATCATCTGGTTTCCATCTCCATCTCAAGAACTCCAAATCAGGTCTCCCAAACTTCATGCAGTTTTGTTGATCAATGATCCAATCACAAGTTGAATTTGTATAGTAAGTCCCATTAGGATATGGAGCCCATTTTCCACTAAATAGGCTACAATTATTACTTTTGATCAATTCAATGACAGTATCATTGTTTGGGGATGATATTGATGGTGAAGGAGATAAACTTTCATTCAGAGACAAAGGAATCAATAGAAGAGTAAAGGCTAGCACTAAGAGAAAAACCTTCTTTTGGGTACTTGATGGTTTCATGGTGTTAGAATTCGTGCATGTGAAGCAAGAAAAAAAGAATTTCAGTTTGGTATGTATAAGTGCTGCTCTGCTGTAACTAATGAAGGGCTTAAAATAACCCTTTGGATGATTTATCATTATAAAATAATTTGAATTTTTTAAAGCAGGTTTTGGCTTGAATTACCAACCAGATTACTAACATAATACATCTTTTACTTTTGGTGAGCTTTCTATTCATTATGATTGATAATTTAATGCTAGCTAGGAAAATATACTTGCAAGCTATTTTTTTTCTTTGTATTTATTTTCTTGTATGTATATTAATTTTAGTGTTATATATGCACATGGTTGTCTTAATTGGTCTTGAATTTCTAGTTTTGTATCGCTTTCTTGTAATGCAAAGAGATGCTACGTAGTACGTACGGTCAGCTTTTGAAAAAAGTGAAAAAATAAAAATAAAAATAAAAAGAAGAAATAATAATCACGTGTAATTTTAACTTTAAATTCTACATTATATAATTTAAAGTAAAAGTACTTTAATCACATGAAGCAACAGTAGTTTCGATAACTAGAAAATGTATAGTCTTGTAATTATATAAAAAATAAATATTTTAATCTTGTTATTTTTCAATTAAAATAATTCTAATTTATAATTATTAAAAATAAAATGACTTTAATTTCAAAGCTAATTTATATTGTTTCATATTTTTTTTTTATCAAAAAATAATTAATGTAATTTAGACACTGTCGTATCAATGAGTGTTATTTTGTAAATTATAGTGGATGGAATCTCGAAAGATTAATCTCAAAAGATTAAATTCTAACAAAAAATGGGACATCTGACAGGTATATGATACCAGTCTTAAATGTCGTAAGGAAGATAATAAAACTGTTAGGTATAGAGTCTCATCCAAAAATAAATGTGTACATAAACTACAATTTTTTATTAGTATTTGCTCGGGGACCAAATTATTTTGAGCGTAGATAATTAGACTACTTAATTTCCATCAAAACACACGAATTTGCATCATATATATATATATATATATAATAGACACGAATAACTGATGTCTATGTATAACAATCGTTGTCAGGTTGTACTTGTTCCCACAAGTCTCCTGTACGAATTTATGGCTTCTTTAATGATATTTAATTTATTTTTATTATATTTTAAAAATTAAAAAATATTATTTTAATTAAAAAAAAAATCAAGAAATAGTTAAATTATGAAGCGGAAATAATTGTATAGAGATAATCAAAATAGGTAGAGAGGAGAATAAGAAAATTAAAGGGAGACATCTTATTCTCATTCATATAAAATTGAAAGATTACACTGATATTTATAGCGATAATAAACTAGAATCCTAATCCTAATATAACTCTAAATAAGAGTCCTAAACTAATAGAAAAATATTATAATAATTATCTAATATCTAATAGATAAATGAAACTATTTCAACACTCCCCCTCAAGCTGAACATAATTTATGTTCAGATTGAACAACATAAATAAAATAAGCAAAACGTTGGCCGGTTAACCATTCTAGAAAACGACGACAGGTCGGTTGATCTTTCTAGAAAACGCGGCTACGATGATGACACACGACGGTAGTCCGGTTAACCATTCTAGAAAACGACGATGGGTCAGTTGATCATTCTAGAAAACACGGCTACGAAGTCGAGAGCTTGACAAGAAGACACCAATCTGAAAATGGTGATGATGACATATGACAGTAGACCGACGTTGATGGGCCGCAGTTTGAGAACGGCGCTGGTGGGCCATGGTTGAAGGCGATTGCTGCTAAACTGAGATGGCAGACAATAGTGATGGAGATGACAGTGGGATATATGCATGACAGATGATGCTAGTGATAACCTCCCTGATGAAGCCCCTGAAATGAAACCCTTGATGAAGCCCCTGATGATGAAACCACTAATGATGAACCCCCTGATAATAACACTGATGATGAAGCCCTCACTAATGATGAACCCCCTGATAATAACACTGATGATGAAGCCCCTGATGATAACACTGATGATGAAGCCCCTGATGATACCACTGAGAATGAAGCCACAGACACAAAACTATACCATATAAGAAGTCAATGTGCTCAATTGTAGATGACTATAACAAAACTCCCCCTGTCGTCTACAATTGATGTCTGCTAGAAAGTACAACTGCCACATATCCATAGAAAATAAATCCACCGAGCCTAATGGACCGTTCCTGGCTGATGTGGGACTCCTCAACACTCCCCCTCACATCGGCAGACACCGATGTTGGACACACCGCTGAGGGCGGCCATGTTAGGCACATCGCTGAATCCAAGAACCTGCTCTAATAGTGGAAGGACCGTCCCTGGCCGATGTGGGACTCCTCAACACTCCCCCTCACATCGGCAGATACCGATGTTGGACACACCGCTGAGGGCGGCCATGTTAGGCACATCGCTGAACCCAAGAACCTGCTCTAATAGCAGAAGGACCGTTCCTGGCCGATGTGGGACTCCTCAACACTCCCCCTCACATCGGCAGATACCGATGTTGGACACACCGCTGAGGGCGGCCATGTTAGGCACATCGCTGAACCCAGGAACCTGTTTCTTTTTTTTTTTTTTTTTTTTTTTTTGATGCTGACTGGACTGTTGGCTTGCTACTGATTGGACTATTGACTGGGCAAGAGAGTTTGGGCTGGATAGTGGGATAATTGGGCCTTGGGCTTCTATCAGTGAAATTAAGTGTGGGCTGATGGGTTTGGATGGGTGCAAATGGGCTAGGGTTTCATTTAATATGTGGGCTTGGACTTGGGCTTGATAGGCTAGGGTTTTAAGTGGTTTTGGGCTAGGGTTTTATGACAAGTGGGCTAGGGTTGTATGGAGGAAAAGAGGAAAGTGAGTGGCGGCAGAGGAGGACAGCAGATGGCGGCAGATCTGGAGCAGAGGAGGACAGGCGCGGTGAGGCCGGCGAGCAGGCGAACAGGCGCTGCGGGATGCGGTGCGGCAGAGGTGCGCGGGACAGGCGGGGGAGGCAGAGGCAGATCTGACGCGCGGAGGCAGACAGGCGCGCGGAGGCAGAGGCGCGCGGTGCGGCAGAGAGGCGCGCCGAGGGCAGAGGCGCACGGAGGCAGAGGCGTGCGGAGGCAGATCTGAGGTAGAGGCGCGCGACAGACAGGCGCACGGCAGATCTGAGGCAGACAGGCGCGCGGCAGAGGCTCTCGGAGGCAGAGGGTGAGCGGCGGCACTGAGGAAGGCGGACAGAGACTGCGCGGCGCGACAGGAGACGTGAGGGAGAGACATGGGGCGCGGTCTGGGCTGCGGATCTGTGCTAGGTGCGAACGGCGCGCGGGGCAGAGGCTGTGAGCAGAGCAGGCGGCGCTGAAAGACATCGATCTGGGGGAGAGACATGCGCAGCGTGGGTGACTGGTCTGAGGCCGCGTGGACGCGCGAGCTGCGTGGTGAGGAGTTGCTGATGGAGGCGCGCGGAGGCTGGATGGAGCAGAAGCGCGGACGGCCCGAGACTGGACGGACTGGGCGGCGCGGGCGGAGCGAGGAGAGACTGGCGCGCGGTCTGGGCGCGCGGCGCGCGGAGGGCAGATCTGGCAGAGACAGGCGCGCTGACGGCGCGTAGAAGGTGGACGAAGGCTGAGGGCAGATCTGGCCCGGCAGAACGCGGCGGGACAGACGGCGGTGCTGGACGGGACGGCGGCGCTGATATTTGAACTCAGATCTGGTACCATAATATCCTTTTTTTTTTTTTTTAATGAAAATTGAAGAAGGATAAAAACAAAGAATTTAGAAAAGTGTATATTAGTGTTTTGGACCGAATATTGCTCTGATACCAAGTTAAATTATGAAGCGGAAATAATTGTATAGAGATAATCAAAATAGGTAGAGAGGAGAATAAGAAAATTAAAGGGAGACATCTTATTCTCATTCATATAAAATTGAAAGATTACACTGATATTTATAGCGATAATAAACTAGAATCCTAATCCTAATATAACTCTAAATAAGAGTCCTAAACTAATAGAAAAATATTATAATAATTATCTAATATCTAATAGATAAATGAAACTATTTCAACAGAAATATCATTTTACAACTGAAAATTCGATAAATTAAGTTAAATATTCAATACAATTTAGACATATATCACTTAATTATACAAAATTTCTTTATAAACACGCTATTTTTATATTTTATGTTATCGTCTAATTTCAAAATATTATAAATAAATTATACAATTAAAATTTTTAATAATACGTAACATGCCGTTAGAGTTGGCAAAATTTGTTCACTGATATGAAGTATATTATTTAAAATTGTGACTTAAAATAAAGAAGATGAATCTTATTTGTGGTAACAGTTTTACCCTCCAGATGCATTTAAAATATAAATTTTGCTGTGACAGTGTTTATTGACCAAGGAATATGACCACTATATTTTTATCTTCCTAGAAAAGCTATTGAATTGTCTTCCCTTTGACAAGCTCAAAGAAATAAATTGCATCAAACAGACAACTCATATGTTTGAATTAGACAAATCTGCTTGGTTAAGGTTTATAACATAATTAATAAATTAATACCACACTTGTAAAAAATAATAATAATAATACAATAAATTTATTTTCCTAGAATTGATCTTCTTTTCTTAATTTAATTATTGAAGCTTCTCCTCAGCAGATCTTAAAGCTTCAGTCTTTAACATCTCAAGAAAGAAATCATTCCAAGTATCAATAGGACCTGGTAAGCACCAATGAACACAATCATTATACAAAGTAACATTTTCATGTGGCCAATGCCCATATCTACTTGGATGACCATCTGCTCTTAATAAAGTAGCTTGTGTTGTATCAACAAGCCTAAATTTCAAACCATTATTTTTAGCTTCCTTTTCAGCTTTCCTATATTCCTCAATTTGTGTCATATAAAGCTCTAAACTACGACCCTGCAACTGAATTTCATTGCTTTTAAATGGTTTTGTTCTCAGACAATTACCTCCTCCATTCCACAACCCATTTTCAAAATGATCAGGTGAAAAAGTCCTTAGATATGTAATGCCTTGGTAGTTTTTCATAGTGTTTATGGCCTTAAAGGCTGTTCTAAATGCTTTTCTATAGCCATAATAGAGTCCTAAATCAGTCACATTTTCAAGTTGGCAAAAGTGGCACCCAACAAGCTTTCCATTTTCATAGAAAATCATTGGACGTTGAAACCAGTGACCTGCTGAGATGAGAATGTAATCAAAGTGTTCAACTTGGGTTGTCCAACTTTCATCAAATTCATCTAAGTAGAGGCTGAAGAGTCCTGTTTTTGTTGGTCCATTTGGGTCTGATTCTATGGATTTTATCAAATGCGGTGTCCAAAATGTAGCCAATGTGAAGTTATATGATGTGTAGCTCCATCTTTTGAATTTCTCATCTGGTGTATATGAAGCATCTATTGGATATTCCACCTGAACATCATAACAAGACATTAAAATAATTTTAAGAAGATTGAAAGCTGCCCCTAATTGATTGATCATGTTGCTAAATTAATAACTTAGGGTGGGTTGGTTGTTTTTATTTGTGAGATTCTATAAAATCACTTCTTGACAGTCAAATTTTTTTTTTTGTTGAACTAAATAAGATACAGAAGTCCAACCAAGTTTTTGCTTTTGTCAAATACAAAAAAAAAAAAAAATTTACTTTTATCTAAGAGTGCATTTTTTTTTAAAATTATTTCTAATTAAATCACTTTTTATAAAAACCCAAGTAACCACACCCTTAATAATGCATACAAGTTTGCCAATCTCTTTTAAGCTTTTCAATTATGTTTACAGTTTTTACACGATTTAGACTAAGCATTAGAATCTTACAATAGGTTAATCTAGTCCACAATAATGCATGTTGATTAGCAAGACGCTTTAGCCATCAGATCAATTGACAAGAAAGCTTGTCAAGATGAATAGTTGAATATTTAAATTACGTTGGAATATAGTATAAAGTATTAAATACAAGTCCTATAAGGATTTCAGTCTTATTTGTTTATATTTAATATCTCTCAGTTATTATTATTATTATTAATGAAAAATTAAAATAAATGTTGAATAGTTTGATTCCTTGTTCATTATTTTTATGTTTAAATAAAATAAAATTTATTTATATACTTGTTCAAAAATAAAAATTATGGTTCAATTTTTTTCTAAAAGTATAATATGATTTATTGTTGGTTCGTTGATATTTTTAAAAACTTTTATGAATGTATATATAAAATAAAATATTTTTAAAAAATGTATTAAAAAATAATAGAGATCAAAATAAGTACATCCCTTCAAAAGTATCATCTTAATGCAACATTATCATAAAAGTATTCGACTTTGTCGTTCTTGTTCAACTTAGATTCTCTAAATTACTTTCCCATCTAATAATTTTATATTTATATATTAAAATAAACTAATAAATTAAAAAGGAACCCACATCACATATCTTGAATTTGGAAAGATTGTGAAGATATAATCCAAACAAAGCAATAGAGTTGAGAGCAGTTGAGATGCCAATTCGATCAACACAAATTTACAAAAATAGCAATATACAAGTTGATTGCAATGTCAAATGACAGTACTAGTATTGACATTATTCAAATCAAGTATTGCTCAAAATTATTTATTTTAAATTTAAGATGCATTTAAATTTACATATCTAGTATTTCTTTTATATTTGTAAAGTACATATCTCAAATATATTATATATACTAAGATACATATTACATAGCACATGCTCAACAGAGGAAGTGAGAAAAAAGAAAAAAAGAAAAAAAAGAGGAATGAAAGAAAGCCTGATCACATGTGTATTGTTGCCCTTGAAGTGTGTGCAAAGTGCAATGCAAGACATACTTATCGTCTCTATCACCAAAGATTCCCTGCCATACTGATTTCTGTGTTTTAACACTAATCCCTCGATTACTTAAAAGGCTAATTGGGTCAACTAACTCAAGTTGTACGTAGAGGCAATTTATATGCAAAGTAATTTTAATAAAACTATGAAAATAAAATAGATTTTTATTTTTATTTTTTAATAAGGAGTAATCTTTATTTAAAAAAAACAAAAAACTAAATTTGGCTCTCACAAACATTAAAAACACTTCTTATTTTACAACCAAATATGTGAAAAAACACTTTTATCTTTTTGAAAGTGCTTTTTCGTAGTGTATCCAAAGGCACTATTATAATCTAGGCTCTCAATTATGTTGGTCAACTAAATTTTGTAAAAAAATTCATTAATTAAACCAAACCCATTTTCTTATGTGATCATAATCAGCCATATTCGTCTCCTACAATTAAAATTAGTGCTTATCAAATAATCAGCCATATTCATCGTTTAGCTCAAAAGAAGCAAGAAAGTAAGTCATTTTTTCTCTCATACGGATCATATCAAAACACTAAGAAATAGAAAAAGAAACAAATATCACACTGCTTATGAATGATGATATGAAGTAACTAATTATGAGAGATTGGTTAGAGGAAGGAAGAGACATACCCTAGACAGAAGACAAATGAGAGACTGCATTTGGTTTCTGCCAACAGAATCACCAACAAAGGCTAAAGATTTGTCTCTAACAATTTCAAGAAACTGAGCTGGGCTGAAAACAGGTAGCTCACACCCATCTGGTCTCCACCTCCATTTCATAAATTCAGAATCAGGTCTACCGTACTTCATACAATTTTGATGTTCATGAATTGCCCAACAAGTTTTGTTACTGTAATATGGTGCCTCTGGATTTGGAACCCATTCACCTGTAAATATGTCACATTTATGTGTTGATGTTGATGGTACAGTAATTGTAGATGAGTATTTGTCCTCCTCCTCAGAAATATAAGAAGAAGCTGATGACTTTGATAGGCTTTTAGAAAAGCTTATAAGAGATGTGGAATTGTGAGAGAGGATTGTAATTATGAGTAGAAGTAAAGTACAAGTTATTGCTAAAAGTACTAGTTTTGGTGACTTTTCTAGAGGCTGCCATATTCTATAGGAAGACTCTTGCTCACTTGCTTTGTACTTCATTGGAAAAGAGTGGGAGAGAGGAGATTGAAAGATAGATAGAGAGGGGTTGGGAGGAATTTGGGAAGAAAAAACAATTAATTAACCAGAGATTCCTGCTTTTGGAAATTTAATTTCAAAGAAGAAAGAAAGTGGTTATTGCATTTTATGTTTTATAGCGCATTATATATTGAATCACCTAATAATTCATTTAGTTGAAAATACTCATCTTAAATTACAAAAAAAAAAGAAAGCATAGCAGGATCAAATCACATCAATTTCATTCCCGCACCACAACGAAAGGTAGAGTTAAAAGAATAACATGCATTAATTATATATGCTTCTTTTTTGTAACATTAATATTATTAGTCTTACCTTCTTTTTAATCGGAATATTAGTCATAAATCATGAAGATGTGTAGCACCAACATGAAAATAATTAACTAGCAAATAAAAATAAAAATAAACATTTTTTTTAGAAAATCTAAGTGAGAGAGTTATAGGGTCCAAAAGTTTCCTAATGGTTTTATTTTTCCAATATATATAATGGAGGGTTAATACATGTAGTGTCGATTCATTGGCAACTCGTAAAGAGAAGGGTGCACAAGGAACCCCAAACCCCTTGTATGGGAAGGGTAACAACAGAACATTTGACATGTTAGATAAGTGTCAAGATGAAGTCCCACCGACATATGTTAGTCCGTGGTTATTGTGCCTAGTGTTAGGCTTTTACTAAGGGGTCCGTGGTCAATGTAGCCCATACATCAGTAACAAAGTATCGAAAAGTACAAAATTAAAATATATCTTTTAAATTTATTTTAAAGTTTGTAATTTTTTAAAATGTACATTTCAATTTTGTATCTTTTAAAATATACCTTTAGAATCCTATAATTCGTTAAAAGCTTCAACTAAGTTTAAATAGTCTTTTTTTTTTTTTTTTTCAAGAATAAATTCAAAATTTTGAAAAATAAATAGAAAAAGTAATATTTTTTAAATGAATATTAAAAATTTAATTTTTTAAAATAATATAGGTAAATGAAAAAAATTTGAATTTGAAATGGATTAAAAAAAATGAGGAAGATTAAAGAATTAAAATTGGGAAAAACATAAAATGTAAAAAATTAACAAATTTTAAAAATACAAAAAAAAAAAAAAAAATTGATTATATTTTTCAGTATTTTATTTCAACTATAAATTAAATATATCATTTTTTTTTGAATTTTTTTTATTCAAAATTTTGAATTTTTAAAAAAAATATTATTTGGACTTGATTGGTACTTTTGATGAATTATAGAATCCTAGGAGTATACCTTAAAAGATAAAAAACTAAAATGTACATTTTAAAGAATTACAAGATCCTATGAGCATATCTTAAAAGATATTGAACTAAAATATACTTTTTAAAAAATTACAGAATTTATATAGAACTTAATCCATATTCTTTTGTATCAAACATATTTTACAATAATTTTAAATTAATTAAAGTATTGATTAGTGAAAGTTGATCATATTAAGTTTGAACATGATATAAGTATGAGTTGGCCTCTTTTTTTTTTTTTAAATTAATGAACTGTTAATATGGAGTAGTATGAGAGTAATGGATGTCATAAACTTTTTAACAGGTGCAAGTTCCATCGTATTTTAAGTGTGTAAGGTTTATTTTGTATTGGCAATTTTCGTGGACAAAATGTTTGATTGTAATATAGATTAAGAATTCAACGTTTAATCAGACGATACATGATGGAGTCACCAAGCTTGCAACGGTCCTATGACAGGTATAAAATTCTATCATGCATACATCTTCACACAATTATGCACCACACTTAGTATGGATCGTAACGAAAAATAAATTGTGCACATGTTGGTCGATCGATCGAGTATATGGTTCGATCGATCGAGTGATCGATCGATCGAGTGTGGAACAATATCGATCTAGGTGCTCTCGGGTTGAGCTAGATCGATCGATCAATCTGGTCGATCGATCGAGAATTGGATCGATCGATCGAGACAGTCATTAGATCGATCGAGCCAGTTTTTCACTTCTACTAGAACTCTTTTTTAATTCGACCCATGTGTTACTTTTACCAATTTGACTCATTTAATGAGAAAGCAGAATTCTAGTATGAGTAGAAGTGTTAAGAAAGTAGAATCCTTGTGTGAATAAAAGTGTTGTGAAAATAGAGTCCTTATTTGCCTAGAATTGTTTTAAAAGTGGAATCCTTGTATGAGTAGAATTCTTGTGAAAGCAAAATCCTGAATTGAGTAGAATTGTGGAATCCTTATATGAGTAGAATTCTTGTGAGAAATAAATCCTGATATGAATAGAATCATTGTATGAGTAGAATTCTTTTGAGAACTAAATCCTGATATGAGTAGAGTTATAGTCTATTGCAAATCCTATTTGAAGTAAAATTGGACTCTATTTAAGGGAAGCTAGTTTGTGCATAAAATTCACCACATTGAAATAAGTTTATATAAATCTGACTTGTGCTTTTAACTTCTTCTCTTCATCTATCATTCTTAGGCGTTCTCATGTTTTATTCATATGCCTAATTGATTTGCATGATATTGAGCTTTATATGATTGTTCTAGAGTTTGCTAGCTGATCCTGTTTTTACATCGCATGTTGTTAAATCTGCTAGTTAGGATATTTATTGTTTGAATCCGCTCTAGGACACACTTTGCACTTGTGTTATTGTGCTAACGTTTCAGGTGAGGGGTTTGGTATTTCGTGTGACTCGAAATTACTGAAGGTGACGGGTTCGATTGATCTTGTGTGACTCAAGTAGATCGGAACGTTGGTCTGGATCCAGACATCTAGCTATTGGAGGCTGTGAAAGGAGCGACGGCTCGTAAGTAAATTACAGAAAGGGGGATCTATCTGCGACGGGTAGTTCTGGACTTTATGGTTGTAATTGAACATTGATTTTCATAGTGGATAGTTAGGTAGTCCGGTGGACCGGTGGTTTTCCTCTTAAGTCATTGTTGTGGCCTAGGTTGTTTCCACCTAAAAATATCGTGTGTTGTTTTTTATTCCGCATTTATCTTTACACGCGATTGCATGTCTGGCCGTTGTGATTAGATTACACATTTAATATTTGTTAAAAATTGAAAATAACCTATTCACCCCCCTCTAGGCTTATTTGATCCGTGATTAAAAACTTTTTCATTTGGTATCAGAGCGGGTCACTAGATATACTTAGTGTTGCCTAGGACCTTATTATGGATCATATGAGAGAGGGTTTTTCTACAACCCTTCCACCTTACTTTGATGGGTCTAATTACCCATATTGGAAAGCTCGTATGAGAGCCTTTTTACGTTCCTTAGATGAAAGTGTTTGGAACTCTGTGCTTTATAGTTGGGAACCACCTACGATTACCAAGGATAATGTAGTCACACTTAAACCTAGAATAGATTGGACTCCTCAAGATAAGATTGGTAGTGGATGGAACCAAAAGGGTATCAATGCTATTTTTAGTGCTGTGTCGCCGGATGAATTCCGACGTATTTCTGATATTGAAACTGCTAAGGCTGCTTGGGACATTTTAGAGGTTGCCCATCAGGGCACGTCCCAAGTTAAACGAACAAAACTTCGTATGCTAGCTACTAAGTTTGAAAATCTTAGAATGAAGGAGGATGAAACGTTTTCTGAGTTTTATGCTAATTTATGTGATATTGCTAACTCTTCTTCAAATCTTGGAGATAAAATTGATGAACGCAGGTTGGTTCGAAAAGTCTTATGCTCATTACCAGAACGCTTTCAAGCAAAGGTTACAGCAATAGAGGAAAGCAAAGACATTGACACCATCAAGATTGAAGAACTCGTTGGTTCAATTCAAACATTTGAGATGAATTTTCGAACGCCCAAAAGGAACATTGGTATTGCTCTTAAAACTACCAATGATGATGATGGTGATAGTGATGATGATATAGAAGATGAAGATCTACTCACTCTAGCTAGAAAACTCAAGAAAATATTCAACAGAAAGGATCTACAGATTAAAGAAAAATCAAGATACCGTAAGGGAAGAGAACTCGTGCCAATGAGTTCAGAAGGTAAGAAAACTAAACTCAATGGACCTAAATGTTTTGAATGCAATGGTTTTGGTCATTATGCAGCTGAGTGTGCCAACAAGAAGAAGAAAACAGGAAAAGCTTTCAATGCTACCCTTAGTGACACAGAAAGTGATGAAGACCAAGCTAATGGTTCAGAAAAAGTTGACTCTAACTACGTAGCTTTTACAGCAACTGTTGATGAATACTCCAGTGAGTCTGACCTTGACTCAGATGATGAGGGAAGTAGACATATTCTTGCTAAATTTAATGCAAACAGTTTTGAAGAATTATTTATTGATTTAATTAAATGCAAGAAAGAAAAAGAAAAACTACTCATAACTGTAACAAAGCTGAATGAACGAATCAATTCTCAAGATCTTAATTTGTCAGTTTTAGAAAAAGAAAAAGTTGAATTGTCTGAGCATGTTGACAAGTTGAATTTGAGTCTTGCAGGTATCAAACAGGAAAATTCAAAGCTTGTGCAAGAATTGGAGCAATCAAAGGAAACAGTGAAGAGATTAACTATTGGAGCTGAACGACTAGACAAGATGTTGAGCATTGGTAAGTCTTTCGGTGATACACGTGGACTTGGATTCTTAGATGAAAGCTGTACACCTTCTACTTCAAAAACTACATTTGTAAGGTCTTCTAACTCTACTTCTACTGCTACTAATTTTGCACAAACACCCACTACAACTGTAGTAACTAAAACTGTTAAGTTTGTGCCTGTTTGTCATCATTGTGGTAGAAAAGGCCATATTCGACCTAAGTGTAGATTTTTGGTGAATGCTCTTCGATTTAATGATCATCTTCATGCTTATAGGTATAGAACTCATAATTATCATCCTACCATGCATATGTTGAATTTAAATAGGAAAGATGAGTCTAAGAGTATGTTTTTAAAACCTAATGCAATTAAGTCTCAACCCAAAAACATAGAGAAATCAAAATTCATGAAAATTTGAGTTAGGAAAGATTGCATGTTTCCTATCAATTGATCACTATTGCCAGACCACCTAGGTACTTTTGTTTGAGTGCTTAAATGACCCTAGGTGAGTATTTTCATATGTTTATTTTGTCTTTGTCGTTAGATTTTTTTTGTTATTATTTAAAAAAAAAAAAAAAAAAGGGCTACAAGGTATTGGATTCAAATAATGCTTATACTTATACAACCTTGTCTTTTGTGGCTTATTTTGATTCTCATTGTATATGTAATGCAACAATTCAAAATTTTACACACACTTGCATTTTTCACATGTGATGACACTATTGACTGAACTTATGCACACACCCACTGAACACTCATGTATGTCATCGATGAAATTTATGATTAATTTTGAAAGACTCTAAGACTTGAGCTAATCTTGATTGCGAAATTATATTGAGTTCTATTTCTTATTTTTTAAAATATTTCATCTTAGGGAGATAATTAGTATTGAGAGGGCTACCTACTATGATGTGTGAAGCTACCGTAGTGAGCGGAGAGGGCTACCTCATAACTAGTGTGAAAGTCATCATATTAGATTTATGGCTCGTACATGTTTAAAAAATGGTAAATAAAATAAAAATTTAGTTGAGAAATTTTATTTGGCATGTACAAAAAGAAAGAGCAAAAATTTTTTTTTAAGAAATTTCTTTTGATAGACATATTTCATTATGTAAGAATGAAGACTCAATTATGATTTAGCATGATAGATGAAATTATTTTCTTTTGAGTCTCTTAAAATTGGTCATAAATGAATTTATTGAAATACAAGTAGAGTTCACACTGTATACTACTTTAAGTGAATATCAATATGTCATTATATGTGTTAGTGTGCTTGTGTGATCTATTTATTTTGCTAATACAATGAATGATCAAAATTTAAGCAAAAATAATTTTTCAATTGGTTGTATGCTTATTAGTCTTAAATGAGTTTATTGCTTTGTTGGTAAAAAAAAAAATCTTTTTTAAATTTATTTTTTCATCTAGAGAGTCATAGAACTTAGGGGGAGTCATTGCATACATATTTTACTATTCTTCTTTTGACTTATGTAATTCCTCCTACATGCTTTAGACATATACATGTGTGATCTCATTTGCATTTTTAGCCCACTTCAATAATTGTTTTATGAGTTGTCAATTTCGTATGACAAAAAGGGGGAGAAAGGTTTATGTTGCTATGAGATTGGATTTAGGGGGAGATGTTGCATTTATTAGTTGTGGGGGAGAAAGATTCATGTTGGACATACACTATATTTCATTCGCACCTTTATGTACACTGAACTAATAAGCAATGAGGCTTTCAAGCCAAAATTGTGTGCTATTTGTTTGTCTAATTTCAGTGGACCGAGCGTATCAAGTATCAAGCGAAGATGGTCCACCAGATCATAGACAGTCCACTATGTAATTGATGTAATGATATTTTAACTATGAGCGTTATGTAGTGAGAGAGTGGTTTTGTCACACGAAAATGCCAAAGGGGGAGATTATAAGGTTTATTTTGTATTGGCAATTTTCGTGGACAAAATGTTTGATTGTAATATAGATTAAGAATTCAACGTTTAATCAGACGATACATGATGGAGTCACCAAGCTTGCAACGGTCCTATGACAGGTATAAAATTCTATCATGCATACATCTTCACACAATTATGCACTATACTTAGTATGGATCGTAACGAAAAATAAATTGTGCACATGTTGGTCGATCGATCGAGTATATGGTTCGATCGATCGAGTGATCGATCGATCGAGTGTGGAACAACATCGATCTAGGTGCTCTCGGGTTGAGCTAGATCGATCGATCAATCTGGTCGATCGATCGAGAATTGGATCGATCGATCGAGACAATTCTCAATTGATCGACCAGATTGATTGATCGATCTAGCTCAACCCGAGAGCACCTAGATCGATGTTGTTCCACACTCGATCGATCGATCACTCGATCGATCGAACCATATACTCGATCGATCGACCAACATGTGCACAATTTATTTTTCGTTACGATCCATACTAAGTATAGTGCATAATTGTGTGAAGATGTATGCATGATAGAATTTTATACCTGTCATAGGACCGTTGCAAGCTTGGTGACTCCATCATGTATCGTCTGATTAAACGTTGAATTCTTAATCTATATTACAATCAAACATTTTGTCCACGAAAATTGCCAATACAAAATAAACCTTACAATCTCCCCCTTTGGCATTTTCGTGTGACAAAACCACTCTCTCACTACATAACGCTCATAGTTAAAATATCATTACATCAATTACATAGTGGACTGTCTATGATCTGGTGGACCATCTTCGCTTGATACTTGATACGCTCGGTCCACTGAAATTAGACAAACAAATAGCACATAATTTTGGCTTGAAAGCCTCATTGCTTATTAGTTCAGTGTACATAAAGGTGCGAATGAAATATAGTGTATGTCCAACATGAATCTTTCTCCCCCACAACTAATAAATGCAACATCTCCCCCTAAATCCAATCTCATAGCAACATAATTTAGTATAATTTAGTGATCAAACGTTTCAAACATATGATTTAATATTCAAATTTTTAAATCCTTACTCATAGATTTCTATTTGAGAACCGATAGAGTTTCAATTTTAATTATTCATATAACTTTTTTTTTTCCAATAAATGTTATTCCTAATCCAGCCTAAGGGAATGGGTAAAAAATTCTAAAGCCACAACAACTAGTAGAACAAATTACAAATATTAACTCATGTAAAGCTTGTATTTACAATCTCAAGATTACAGGACATCATCATCTTTATTACTAGATTAATGAGTGATGAGCTATTATTTTATATAACTAGTTACTGTTAGTATAAATGTTGAAATAAATACAATTAAACTAAAGACTATGGAATTGATGAAATAAGGAAAACATATGAAAGATTTAGCAAAAATGGGTCACATTTCTAGTAATTATTGCAAAATAAATATTATAATTTTATTATGTTATATAGAATTGATATATTATTTTATCAATTTAATTATGTAGTTTTATAAGAGCACTACTGAATTAGCATACATTATTATTCTTGATGTCTTAATACTTGCAGGTAGGATAACTTTTAAGAAATATGAGCAAATTTACTATCATTCTATTTACTATATATTTTGAGTCGATTTTTTTTTATATAGAGAAAAGTATCAAAGAAATCTCTCAGATTTGATCATTTGTGTCATTTGATTTCTTAGATTATAAATTGTGTCATTTAGTTTCTTAGTTTTAGAATAAAGGGCCAATTAAGAGCAAAACACATAATTTTAATAATTTTTTAATTTAAATAATATTTTTGAAGAAGCTAATTAAGAACAAATTATATTATTTTAATGTTTTTGATATTAAAATATTAATTTAAAAAATAATTTTTAATTAAAAATTATTAAAATTATGTGTTTTGTTTTTAATTAACTTATTTTTTTAAAACTAAGAAATAAAACTAAGACAATTTATAATTTAAAAGACGAAATATATAAATAATATAATCAAAAAAAATCTTTATGACCGTGCATCTTAGTTTTTTTTAATATGTATATCGATTCTTGTTCATCACTATTTCATAATATCTTTTTCTCCAATCTCACAGTCTCATGCATGAGTAGAATTTTTCCACACTTAAATAAGTTACAAATGCGCGTATAATTTTCATACGTGCTATGTGATCAAAATTCCACACACGCTTATACTTTTTTTTTTACATTTCCCTCTTACGAAACCCACGTTTTAGAAATAATCCAAATTCACTCTCAAGATTGTGAATTTGCTTTACCCTAAATCCTAACTTTTAGTTAGTTAAATGTAAAAATAATAAGAATAATAATTGTAATAGAATTGAATATAAATGAAATAATATTACTATTACAATGTTTATTTAAGCAGTATAATTAAAATAAATAATAATATTAAAATAAAGATTATAAAATTATAAATGAATAAAATTAAAAAATAAATTATTTTTATTACTAAAAGAGATAGAATGAGCTAAAAAATCATAAATGATTATATAAATATGAGAAAAATAGAAAGGATAGAAGGCATAATGAAGATTACAGAGGGCTGCAGGATTACTGCTACTGCTGTAATCTCTTTACATTCCATTACAAAGTACAATCAAACTAAATAAAGTAATATTTTAAATAATTTTTATTACTGATTATTTTCAATCAAATATGACCTAAGAGATTTACTACGAGGCAATGAGGTGTGGAAAGGAGTCAACATGGAAAGAGACGAGTTAGTTCTGAAAATTATATAATTTTTCATAAATTGTAGCTAATATATAAAGAGAGAAATTGGGCTCCTATAGAAGCTCCCAATGACATTCGGTCATCTCCAAAAAGCTCACCTTTTTTCAAACCAGTTGAGGGTACGTGGAATAAAAGACTATTGTTGTCTGTATTAACTTGTATTTTTTGGTTTACTACTTAGTAGTCTTAATACTTTCTCTAGCTCATTTCATATCACATTTTTAAATTATATCAAACAACGTCTGATAAAAAAACTTGAGTTTCTAAATATTATACCCAAAAAAAAAATTTGTGTTTCTAAATTAGCTCACTCTTTCTTATTAAGCCCACATATACAGTTTTCAACTAACAATAATTAAGTTGTGAAATTACTAAAGAAAAAGAAAAATGTTCGTGCTTCTAAGTTGGGAGCTTATATAGTTGTTAAAAAATAATCTTTGTGTGCCTAAGGTTGGGCCTGGAGGTGTCGAGTTCTTCTTCTTCTTCTCAGAACATGGTAAGTAGGAAATGAGTTATTCTTGTTATCAGAACATGGTAAGTAATAAGAAAGGAGGAACAAGCATACACTTAGAAAGCTCAGTACAAAAAAGAGTTGAATGAAAGCTGCATTTGAGAAGGATGAATTGCTCCGGAAAGGTTCCTGATCATCAAACAAGTGCCCTTGTTGAGAAAAAATGTTTGTATTGTTTTCTCGAGGAAAAAAAAATATTAAATTGTAGTATATCATGATTCATGTAAACATCATATAAACCAATTTAATCATCAAAAGACAAAAGGATTAATGCATGCAACTAGCTTCTTAAAATTATCAAATTAAATGATCATTTAATCTTCTTCCCTATATAAGAAAACATGGCATGCACTCAAATTAAATATTAATACTAGTAATTTGGAAGGAAATCATGGGAAAAATCTTGCATGTCTACTACTAATTATAGTATTTCAATCTACCAATAAGTAGTGAAGAATTCTTCGTCTTTCATATCTTTAGGCTTTAGCTATAATCGGCTTAATTCTACATTTTTTTTTCCTTTCAAATTTCATATGATGGAGGAGATACATTATAAGTATGATCAATTTGTTTGTTATCTTGAATGAATTTTCGTTATTGTATTATGTATATCATATAAACTTCCTAGCCAAAAAAATAATACGCGTCAAGGTTTTTGGTCGCTAATGCCTAATGGGTCCTTTCTCAAAGATTTGATGCAATGGCCAAGCCAACCCAATCTCCAAAAAAACCGTACAGGAATGGAGTACTTTATCCTTAAATTATTTAAATTTTATATTAATTTAATTCAACTTAATTAATTTTTTTAAATAAGTTGTGTTTAGCAGTTCATAAATTAATTTATTTACAATTATAAAAAATAAAGCAAAAAGTTAAAAATTATAATTTCATTTATAAAAGAAAAATGTTAGTATAATTATTATATTTTGATTGTATTTTTGAAAAAAATAAAAAAGAAATAAAAGGTATCTTTTATGTGTTTTTTTTATAATGGCATTATATTAACGACATATTTGGCGTATCGTATTGAATAAATTAAATATAATTGTATTGAACTATATTATAATTAGTCTGTATAGTATTTGATGATCAACTATATAATATAATTTGATTATAATTATTTTAATAAAATAATTTTTATTATAAATTTATTTAAATTAATATTTAATTCACTTTTATATTTATATTACATCTCTAAAAAAATATTATTAATTTCAGATGAATGAAAAAATTAAAACACATAATTTTATAATTAAAAATTTAAATAGACGAAATTAAGTATCTAGTACAATTTAAACTCACACCTCTTAGTTGTACAAAATTACTAAATAAACGTATTATTTTTATATTGTATGATACAGTCTAATTTCACAGTCAAATATATGACTGTATATTGTGTAAAAAATATGCCTAATTATTTTTTGACAAATCCTCTGGCATATAAATGACCCAATTATTAATTTGATTTCATTTTTACCCCTTTTTAATAAAAAAAATATATGTTCATTTTTTTATAATACTAAAAAATATATGTTCATTTATTTTATAAAAAAATGATATGTGTTTTTTTTCTTGAAAGGGATAAAAATGAAACTCTATACATAAAGATGATCATGTCATACAGTTAAACATTTGACAAATGCATTTTTTTTAAAAAATGAGCTTGCGAGTTACTCATGAGCTAACACGTTTGAGATCATGAGTATAGTTCTTTTTAACTCATAACTTATTAGATCAATCTTAATTAAATAAGCTAAATTATTTGAGCGAATATTGCCCATATAGTATATTTTTTTTATTCCAATAACATTTTTTTAAATTAGTAAAAACTTAACTTAAAACTCATGACTTCGTACATATAAATACCAAAATTCTCTTGTTATATAAATTGAATAAAATTAAAATTAAATTAAATCTCATAAGATCTCCAAGGATTCACCAGAGTTCCGACGACCTTTGACAGCGACCCACAAGATGTAACCAATTATACAGCTTATATATTTATATGTAACGTGTTATATTCAACTCTAACAAGGTTGTTGGTGGAATGACCTGAGCTGCAATAAGGTCGCCAGAGATGTGAGATCTTATAATGATTCCATTTTATTGAAGTTATAAAATAAAGCTATTTTGGTTTATTTGTTTAATAGTTTTATATAAATATTTGAGTTCTGAGATAATTTATTATTAGTTTAAAAAAAAATTAATCAAATTATAAAAATAAAAAAAAAATGTTATTTAGCTTATTTGACAGGCCCTTGCATTTGATATATGGAGCACTCAAATCCTTGTTTGACTACTAACCTCAAAAATTGGAGAAAAATATTGTGTGAGAATCATACGAAAATAAAATTTCATTGGGAAAATTGAAATTTAAAAAACGATTAATGCCAATCAGCATGGATTTAGAGTCATGTCTCATGTTATTATTCGATTTAAATCATTAAATGAAGAGAAAGAAAGTATAAAATAATAAAATTAAAAGTTAAGATAGAGTAGGAATATATAGTGCACTACTCTAAAGGTCATGTTATATATATAACATTTTCCTTAAAAATAGTTACTTCTGTCTTCTCTGTTTCTCTACCTCTTTCCCTTCCTTGCAAGCAAGTTATGAAATGTATGTATCATATTTTTCATATAAACATGTTGTTATTAATATTCATCGACTTTGCTGGTTGCCCAAAGGACGGACTGATGCAGTGGTTGGCTTGTTGACTTGGTGGTGATTGTGTCTAAAACCAGCAAGCAAGGACGAGTGCAGTTGGCCTCTAGCATTAAATCATAACAAGACAAAAGGTTTCATACAATTACTTAGATTAAATGATCATTCAATATTCTCACCTAAAAGAAAAATCATAAGAATTTACTAGTACGTAGTTTTATTCATTTGACAAGAAATTAATTCCGTGATAAATATTGCACATCTACTTCTTATTAATGTTGGTATTTTATTAGCAAATGCGCATATAGAAAGTAATAAAGTTCAAACTTCTCGCAAAATCATCTTCTTCAACATGATTTGATTCCTTTAACTAGGATTTTTCGAGATTCTCTCTTAGTGTTTTGTGATTTCATTTTGTTTTAGAGTTAAAATGAAAATTATTTTTGGTTCAAGAATGGTTAAATGAGCTTTTTTTATTATTTAAAAAATGAATTTACTTTTCATTTTTTTGTGTTAAATGAGCTTTTTTTTTTGCTCATGTGTTGTACATGATAAAATTTCAAATTAAATTTTAACGTTGGATTATTAGTATACTTAAAATTAAATATAGAGTCTATTAATATTGTTATGAAAGTATGGTTAACATGCGTACCTTTTCTCAGGTACTCCTAAATTAAAAAAAAGTAGGAACTCTTGAGAAAAGGAAAAGAAATAAAATTCCAAATATAGTCTCCAATTTGAAATTTGAGTTATACTCGTAGGATGAAATGCTTATATAATTTTGGTCCGTTCAAGTTTTTATTTTTTTTAACATGAAGAGGATAAAACCTCACTTAGAGGAGGGAGAATTCCTGCCTTTCATCCTCAAGATCATCGACCACATTAATGATACCAATTGTAATTTAGCTCTATACGATGAATTCAAGTAGTTTTAATAATCATTACGTATCTTTTTTTTTTTCTCTTAAACCTACAACCTCAAACATGTCGATCAATTGTGGCACTAACTTGACCACATAGTGTTGGTAGCTCCATTCAAGTTAGTCCTATACAAATATTTCACTTAATTTTCTCACCAAATTATTGATATTGCATCAAAAATTGGTTAAAAATAGGAGTGTCAATTGTGAAGTACTTGTTTTATTTTTGTTTTTTTGGCCCAAGTTTCAATTAATATTTTTAATATTATATAAAAAAAAATTATTTAACTAATTCATTTATATGTGAAGGTAAGAAAACTCAATATGTAAAGAATAAAAAAATAATTAATAATTAATAATTAATTCTAACTGAAAAAATAATTCGTATAGTTCAGTTCATGTTCGTGCCCCAAATTATAGTTTGAATTGCCACTTATCTTTTCTATAGCCAATAATATTCATGTTAAGTCAATGATTTTTGAAAAGTAGAAATGTGATAATAATACAACTATACAAGGGCTACTAAAACCTCTTTTAATGTCATAAGTTATCTTTTTTTTTTTTCCAAGAAGAATTTTATTTTAAAAATAAATAAAATATAGACAAAAAAAAATAAATAACAATCTTTTTGACCCACCCATGTATTTTTACTATATAAAAAAAAAAAAAAAAAAAAACCTATCTAACAATTTTTCATTAAATGTTGTCTATTTAAATGCTGTTAAAGTTAAAATTAGTCTTACTAAATTCAGTTTAATGATATTATAGTGTTATTAAAATTTAGGTAGGTTATTTTTCATAGTATCCCAACTTTTTCAATCAAGTTTCTTTCAGTTTGAAGGAAACTAATAAATGTACCTTATTAGCTTTTATTTATTTATTTATTATTATCATTTTTTAATGATTTTGTTTTAGAAAAATATAAAAAAAAATATTGGTTTTTTCTTACATGGTATACGTTTTTTTTTTTTTTTTTAATAAGATCAAGTTTCTTCTAATTTTATTTTAGGGAGAAAAAAAAAAAGCAAAAAAAAAAAAGGCACAAAAATAATGGTTGTTGTTTTAATAAAGTATAGGCAGTTGTGTTTTTTAATGAAAATTACTATTTATTTTGTAGTTCATTTACTTAGAATATCACATAAGCAATGCTTTAAAATCAATGAATATTTTTTTTAACCATCGCCCTTTTTTCTTTTAAGAAAGTCAATGACAAATGTTAATTTCGTTTATTTATTTATTTATTTTATATTAGTGTTATTATTTTATATCATGTTCAGCTTTAATTGTTTTTTTTATTTTTATAAATTTGGGTATATAACTCTTTCATATGTGGGGAATTTCCAAAATCCTTATCGACAATATGTTTGTAATCTTTAATAATTGAGGATCTATGATACATTTGATCTCCTTATATACCTCGAATTAAATGTTCCTCATTCCATAATTTGTAAAATACCATATATGTATTATTCGTGTAAATGTATGTAGAAACCTAATATGTTTCTTTTTTTAATAAAAGGCGGGTCACTTATAGATCCACTAACTTTTTCAAACGTAGTAATTAAGTTCAGTAATAAAAGGCGGGTCACTTATAACTTTTTCATTTTTTCTTCATTTTTTTTTATTTTAAATTAATAAAATTGCTTTAACAATTATTCATACAAAAACTTTCTCTTTCAAATATAGTTAAAAAAAATAAAAAATAAAATTAATTATTTGGATTAAACTATCACTTTTTTAAAATTAGTTGACTAAACCATCACTAAAAAAAAATTACTAGACTTAAGTACTCTAACTGCAATACTGAAACATTTTTCATTTTAATAAAAATATGTAAAAAACAAAATACACCATGATAAAGAACAAAAGTATTTTAATATGAGTGTAACTAGTTTAATTTTGAAATATATATAGTTAAAAATATGATAATAACAAGTATGTATAATTATATATAAGTGTTAAGTAATTCTATTGACAAATGACAATATATATATATATATATATATATATATATATATATATATATTTATTGAATTTGTGACTTTAAGCAATGTTAATGAACTAGAGTATTTTCGTCAGTTCAATAAGTAAATCATAAATGAGATATGAATTCGATAAATAAGTAAGTAAATAAGAGAGAGAAACATGAACATGATTATAAATCAAACATATAAATTATGTAGTATGTGCGGAAATGGTAAGAGAGGGAAAAAATTATGAGAATTGTTATAAAAAAAAAAATTGATATATTTTTAACTTACACAAAAAAAAAAAAAAAATTGAATAAACGAGGTTAAAAAAATCTATTTCATTCTTATAAAATAGCTAATATTAGTAAATCAAATGACATTCAAATTATAGTTAACATTTAAAAGATGATTTTAATGTTAATTTTATAAAAATAATATGACTTGTATAATCTATTAAAAAGATACGAGATTTATGTATTTATAAAATCCTGACACATTTAATCAATATTTTAAGGAAAGATACAACTAACCCATGTTATAATACAATTAGATTTTGGATTTCTCATCATTCATTAATAAATTACTCCAAGAAAGCTAATTATATCTAATTGGTTGTATTACAATGTTCGATTTAGTAATAGCATCAATTAAGGCTCTTTAGCTGCACCTCTCCACCTTTTCATTCGCAGAGACATCCATGTAGCTGTATCAAAGATGTCACTCTTTGATGCTAATAACCCTCACTTCACAATTATTAATTTACGTATAAATTTTATTATATTTCATAAATATATTTCATTACAACGAATTGCAATAAATCAGTAAATTTCTTGATAAAAGTTAATTATTTATCAATTGTATTAAAAATACATACATATAAGACATTAATATTAATTTTTAGTGACGGATGATTAGTACTAATTATTAATTTATATAAATATAATTTTAATTTTATGTACGTCGATAATTCTTCAGATTGATAGGTTCTATAAAAATTAAGTTGTGATATGTTTGAAGTGATATATTAGTTATTAATTAGATATAAAGTTGAGAATATAAAATGAAAAAATAATTGTAAGGCTTCTTACTAACAAGAGATCAGTTATATTATGACATATTTACTGATATTATATCAACTTGTGTTAAAAAATATATTTTTTTTGTTTATTAAGGGGTTTCATAGATATCTGAATGAGACTACAAATTGTTAAATGTTGGAAAAACACAGACAAGAGTTAGTTTAATCCAGTTGATTATCCGTACAGAACTGCTAATGGTAAACATAATGATCTTTTTAACGAAGGTGCTGGTAATCAAGCTTCTTTCTTGGGGAGAAATGTTCTTCCTGTTGATCAGGAAAACAAAAAGTTAATTGGTATAATTAGTGAGGGAGGCAAAAAAAAAAAAATTTTGAGAAGGGGCTGAAATATAATTTTTTTTATTTAAAATAAAAAATTTATGAAAATATTAAAAAATAAAAAATACATCATAATATATAATTAGTAGAAGCTACGATTGATTCTCTTCAATCAAATATTAAATTTTTCACATCATATTATAATAGACATAAAGTTAGTGAAGCTTTTTAAGCTTAGTTAACAAAAATTAAATAAAAAAGTAATGAGTTAATAAGTATTAATATTATATATATATATATATATATATATATATATATATATATATATACACTAAAAAATCTAAGAAAATGAGAAACTCAATTAAACATGTCAAAATTTAAATTGTTAAAATTAAATCTAAAAGAAAGAAAAATGTACAAAAGAAAATATAATTAGAATTTTAATATTGAGACTATATTTAAAATTATATGTTGATAAACAATATAAGGCTAAAAATAAAATGAATGAAAAATTAAGGGCAAAGAAATATTATAATTTTTATATAAATAAAATTTCAAATAAATTCAATAAATTATTAAAATAGAATATCAAATAATACAATATTAAATAAAGTTAAAATTTAGATTGAAACAAAATATAAGAAAAATTGAAGATATTAATTATAGAAACTTAAAAGATTTGGTCTAAAGCTTATTATATCCTCTCTCTTTTTTTTTTTTTTTTTAATTTTTAGTTTTTATAAGGTTGAGTTAAAGTTAAATATTAAAAAAAAAAAAAAAATTAGATTATCACATTTTAAAAGAATTTTTATATAATATGACACTACAATTTTATTTGTATCACTAATAATTATCAAATACTTAAAAAAATATGTATATATTTAGTTATTTTATTAATAATTCATTTTATTTTTATCTACGTATTTGTTAAATTTTGTTAATATATATCAAAATATATACATAAAAATAATACACAATATACTATTATAAATAAAATATTTATTTTATGTTAAAAATATATATATTTAATTTTAACACATATTTAATTTAAAATATAAATTAATTGTGGTAAAAACAGCTCTTATCTATTTTAGCTCCTGTACTTATATCAGATATTGAGTTAGTGAAGCTAAATTGTTATGGGCTTCTTGGTAAAAAATTGAAGGACACATTTGAACATGTTGGAGGATCAATAATGGGTGGCCTAGTGGGTCTAAAGAAGCCCAACAATCATGGAGTGCCTTACTCTCTGACTGAGAAATTTGTCAGCGTTTACAGAATGCACTCCCTTCTTCCAGATGACCTCCACATTAAAGACATCAGTGTCAAGCTTGGTACTAACAAATCTCCCCCCCCACCTATTGAAAAGGTTCCTATGAAAAAATTGATTGGTCTCAAAGGGGGTCAGTAGACTAATGGTTTCAATGGGTCATCAAGCTTGTGGAGCCTTAGAGCTTTGGAACTACCCACTTTGGCTTAGGGACCTTGTTCTCCATGACCCTGAGGGCATAGAAAGACCTGATCATGTTGATTTACCTGCTCTCGAACTTAGATCATATAAAAGTGCTTCTAATAAAAAAAAAAAAAACACTTGTGAATCAAAAATGAAAAATTTACTAGAGAAAAATAACAACAGAGTAATTTAAAATTAGTTGTCTAGACTAGATTTATTATTCGTTACGAATCATTTATTATCAATTAGTTATTTTGATGGTGCAGTTTATAGGGATAGAGAAAGGAAAGTTGCAAGGGACAATGAGTTAAGTAGGGAAATAATGTTGATACCAATAACAAAATGGGAAGATCTAACAGATGATGAAGAAGCAATTAAAGTACTAAAACAAGTGTATGGGAATGATGTTGAGGAGCTTGATATTCTAGTGGGTCTCATGGCAGAGAAGAAAATAAAGGGATTAGCAATTATTGAGACTGCTTTTATTATCTTCCTCATAAATGGCTTCAAGGAGGTTAGAAGCAGATAGGGTCTTCACCAGTTATTTTAATGAGGAGACTTACACAAAGAAAGGACTTGAATGGGTTAACAAAACTGAGAGTCTTAAATATGTGCTAGATTGTCACTAGCCTGAAATGACCAAGAAATGGATGAATTCTAGCAGTGCTTTCTCTGTTTGGGATTTTCCTCCAAATTCTTTTATTTAGCTATTGTATGATAATTTTCAATTTACTTTTTTTTATAATTTTTTAGCTTCAATCAACGCCTTTATTATTGAAATATAAACTACTTTATCCAAAAATTTAATAATTTGATCAAAATATTTAAGTTTTTTAAAAAGCATGTAAAGTTATAAGTGGGTGCTGTGAATAAGATAGTGAAGTTATATCTTCACCTGTAGCGTATATAACTTATATATTTTGATAAAATTGGCTATTATTTAGTTAAAATAGTTGATTGAAAGATATTTTAATAATTAAAATAATGAGATAAAAAGTTAAAAAAATTTCTCTAGCAAAATTAACGTTTATCCTTCCCACAACCTCATTCCTTTATATCTTCGTATTCCTGCCTAAACTTTAATTTATAATTTGTCTTTTGCCTGCTTATTGTCGCTTGTGAGTTGTGAGCTAAAATTAACATTAATGTTATTTCATCTTTAAGTTTTGGAACATTTTAACATTTTGATGAGAAGTCATAATGATATATTTTGTATTTTTGATAAAAAGGCATGTTAAAGAGTTACAATTTTTGAAATTAAAATATTATATTGAAAGGTTGTAATTTAAATAAAAATATATCATTTTTTGATAGGTTGCAATTATTTTTAACAATCACGTATGTTTTAAAAGACACTACTTTTAAAAAATCACAATTTATCAAAGAGTTATAACTCTATTTGAATGAGTGCATGAAATTTTATAAATATATTATTTTATTTGGACCATTTGTAAAGAACAAAAGGAAGGATTATAAAAATTCTCTAATATTTTCCACCATAATTTATTTACAAATAAAATTAGTGTTATAAGTACTGTAGATTTAAAACATTAATTATTTTAAGTACTTTTCAAAGTCAAATATGTTTTTTAGTTGTCTTTGTGAATGCACACAATAGATAACAAGAGATTTCATTATATTCTTGATATATATTTACTGAACCTTAGTGCATCACTGAATCGATGGTAGCAAATAACGACTTAAAATTGTGCCTCAAAATTAAATTCAAATATTATATTATTTATTATAATTTTATAATATCATAATTAAAATTTATGAATACTTTCCTTAAAAATGATAGGAATGTAACACTCAATAATAATTTCAAAAAAAATTCCCAAGCTAAATATTCAAAGTGGACTTTATTAATTAGGTATATATCGTCATCCGTTTATGTAACTCGAGCAAAGGATAACAAAATATGCCAAAAACTTGGAGATAGTCTAAAGAAGAGAGTCGAAAACTTGAAATTGACCAAGTTTAGAGATAATAAAGTACTTTTATAAAATGGTCAATAATAAAATAAGATAATAACATGAAACATGCCAACCCACTTGACAAAATAAAATCCCATGTACTTAAAAAAAAAAAAAAAGAAGACACTTTTAATACTCATAATACTTAAATAAAAATATTAATAACATAAAATATAATATAAGGAATTAAATTTTGTCGCTTCTTTCTAGCACATTTAGTTCTTAATTTAGACATTTTACCATTGCTACACTAGAGATTTATGAATGGCAAAACTGTAATAACAAAACGTGTCAACTTTCTGATTGTCCTCATGACATGCACATCCTAATCTACAAGGCTGTTAATTTTTCCCAGAAACACCATAAATAATAACCATACCACCTAAAACTGCTCAGATTTTGCGACTATTAGAGGGTATTGGGATTTTTAAATGCCGAAAAAAACAATACATTACATTAAATTTAGTCTACCCTAGAAAATGAAGAAACATCTTGAGCTCATTTTCGAGCAGGGTTTCCACCTCGTGGTGCTTCATGACCGCTCCCACCTTGGGTAGGTGGCGTGGTAGACCCATAAGGTGCATTGTTTGTAGGTGTCACGTGTCCCTGAGAAACAGCCACACCTCTAGATTGTGCATCATAAGTACCACCCCTCGAGGTATCATATGCAGCTCCTCTCTGGGCATTATAATATGCTCCTTGCTGGGCATCATAGTACGCTCCTCTTTGTGCATCATAAAAAGCTGCTCTCTGTGCATCGTAGTTTGGTTCTCTCTGTATATTGTATGTATTTCCTCTTTGTGCATCATAAGCAGGGCCAGCTGATACATCATAACCAGGCCCTCTTGCTGCATCATAAGCAGTCCTTCCTGGAGCAGGCCCAGATTGAGGTCCACCATAAGTAGGAGTCCTGCCACCAGCAGGTACACCAACACCACCACTGGCAGCAGAAAGAGGGCCACGTGCCTACAATTAAAACAGAGTAACAAGACATTAGTTTCACTGTCTTTGTATATCCATAGACTCAATGTAGATCTTGGCTCATGACTAAATGTACAATATGCATGTCAAGAACTTGTGACCGCTTGACAGCACCATCCAGTTACATGTGAAATTACAAACAACCACTATTTCTTTATGAACAACCAAATAAGCTGTTCTTCAATCTTCACAGGTTGAAAATTGAAATGCATGCTAAAGATTACAAAAGTAAATAGTGCCAGAAATCTTGCATATATCTGAATGTGGATGCCATGAGGAAATTTGAATAATATTTTCATGCAATCACATAATATTTCAAAGGCTTCCACTGATTTGAGTTTTTATTGAGCCAAGGATCTGAGAAAGTTTAGCATGAGATTCAAAGAGAGCTAATATCATGTCCAAAAAGCATTTTATTTGCCTTGCCCTCTATGTTAAAATGAATACCATAGGGCAGGCACTATGTACCGCTACTATCACAAAACCCAACTAAATAAATCGAAAAGGTGAAGGATGACAAACCTGTGAAACATAGCCTTTTTCATATACATTTTGTCCAGTTGACCGTCCAGACACCTCATTCTCATTGTTACCAGGTTGGCCACCACAGATCCCACCTGCAATTCAATAACCATATTATGCCACATATTATATGATATAATGCAAAAATCAAATAGCTTTAAGTGACAAATATATATTATACACGCCCACTACACCAAACCTGTTCTTTTATCAACGTTAGCAACATTCATCAATTCTGTACGGACCTTTTCCACTTCCCTTGCCATGGCAATATAGTTCTTCTCCATCACCTGAAGTGACTCAAGGTGGTCATTATATAGTTTCTTTTCATAATCATAAGTTACCCTGCAATGTAAAACTATAGATGATCACTGATTTATTTTTGCATCCACGAAATAAATCGGCAGAAAAATTTAGAATGCAAGCTTGAAGATAATTTCGAAAGGTAAGATCATATTTAAAAAACCATTTATAGAGATAATCATAGAGACAAGCAAATGACATGAAGCTCAAGCAAACATTTTGAGGGTTGGAGAATCACAAAAGTAAGAGCAAGGGGCCTGGGCACACTTGGGTCACCTATCTTTGTCATTTTACACATTGTTCACCTTATTTTAAATTAGGACACATTTGTCTTCCCCACTATTATACTGTAGAACAGTTTAGTCAGTGAATTACTTTTTTCCTAAGAGCAATGCTTCCACTAACTTTCCACAGGGAACTTCCCAAACCACATACAAAGGAATAGGATAATATAAAAATTGTTACAATGATAATTTCTAGATGCATAAATAAGTGTAAACCCTTGTATAATAGCTAATGACGGAATGTAGAAAAAATGAGAACAACTAAAAACAGCAAGCTATAGACAATAACTTAATGATAGGCCAAATAACAATTGGCTGAAAACTTGCTTAAAATATTAACACAAATTAGGAGTACCCTTCAACCTATCTCCATCTTTTGTCTTTGTAGACACCAATACATCATGACTATTTTTTAGACTTTCAGCAAACAAACAATGTTAGTATTCAACACACACACTCTGTGTCTATTAATAGGTATCATTTAATATTTCAAGTATTTTGCCTACATGAAATATCATTAGATTAAAAAAGACAATATGTAAAAATCTCAAGAAATATTGTGGAGTCGGATCAATGAACAAGATGCTTTCACTGTAGCTGTTATAACACAAACCTGCAATGCTGATACTCCTGTCTAAGGCTTTCAAGTTCGGACAATAAGGCCGGAATCTGCTGTACATTTGTGTGTGCCCTCTGAAGATCCTGGGACAACTGCTGGATTTTTGAAAATTGTTCCTGCCTAGCAACCATCAACTTCTGAGCCTCAGTTTGTGCCTGCTGCAGCTCTAATTTAACAGGTTCGGCTGCTTGCAGTTCAGTTTCCATCTTAGCAATCTTCTCCTGTAGGCTCCTCATCTGTTGCTCTCTTTCAGACTTCACAGCACCTATCTGAGAATGCAAGATATGCAACTCATGCTGTGCACCAGCCAGTTCTTCTCTTAAGGTTCCATGAGTGGCTGCAAGTCTATGGTTCTCAGTTGCAAGCCTCTGCATCTCCACGTGTTGTGCAGCAAGCTTCTGTTCCATTACTTCTGCAGAAGGCATCATGTCAAAAGGAGGAAAGGCACCTGGAGGAGGATGGTGGACTCCCTGAGCATATGGATCAGGATGCACCATGGCAGAGCCCGGAGGAGGACGCCATAGATGAGAAGGGATTCGACCTTTACTTCCCATTTTAAGCTTAGTCTTGACCTGAGACAATAAATAAATATCAAAAGATGAGGAGGTAAATTTTTAATTATATGATTGAACCCTGAACCATTTGCCAGCTGACTCTAACCCTGAAATCTTCACATTATGCACATCGAACTCAATTGACAACAATACTTTGATAATAATATACATTTTGGTACAAAGCTTCAAGAATTATTTATAATGTATAATTGAAGAAACCAAGTGATATGAAAACTAGAACGAAAACCAATCATATACACACACACGTACAAAATGCAATTAATCAACAATAAGCCCAAGGAAAAGTTCAAAATTTTAGAACACGCGCAAGGAAGAGTTCACATTGAGCTCAAATAGCAAACCATAACAGCCCAAATTATTTTTGTAATTGTTTCTATTCACAATTATGCCAAATAATAGATTTTAAAAATTCGTAGATAAGATCACCCCATAAAAATGCTAAAGGATTTTAACAGCAATCAAATCCAAAATATGTAACGAATTTCAACTCCAAACCTATCAACAACAACAAAAATAAGAAAAATAGAATGCGGAGAATATCCGCCATACAATCGCATAACAAATACATGTGACAGAGACGGAAGCAAAAGAAATTGACTGAAGAGGGCCCGAAATAAAATTAAAAAGAAAAGTAAATAGTAATTCGAAATAAAATTAAGAAGAAAAGTAGAAGGTCGGATGAAGAGTATGCTTAAAGTTCAAATTTTAGGGGTTCGGACCAAGCTCGAAAGATCCAAAAGTCAAAAACGATGTCGTGGAGGCTAACCTGAAGTGCGGACCAAATGGAGGAAGGCGTATCGGAGATGATTCGAAAGTTAATGGGAAGCTCACTTCAAAAACTCCCGTCTTCTTCTTAATGACCTGGTTGAGCCCCGAAAGGCATTACAAATTACGATTACAACAATTATATAAACGGTAGGAGTCGACACAATGTCAGAGTATATTAGATTTTTTTTTATCGAATAAAGTTAAGTTAAGATTATAATTTATTTATTTTATTATTATATATAAAATACAATATATTAATATTTAAATTCTAAATTTTAAATTAATATATTTTTATTAAAATTTATTTATTTATAATTATAATTAAAATTATTAAAATAATAAAAAACATATATAATATTTAAATATAATACATTAAAAATAAAATATGTATTTATTTATAATTTTAATAATAATTCAATTCAGATTAAAACAACAATTTATAAAATCCATCAATCATAATTTAATCTAATTATAAAATATATAAATTTAATTCAATCTAAATTAATAAAATTTTTTAAATTAAATAAATTGATTAAATTATTTATTTACTCTTATTTTTGTCCATAAATAAGAGCCTTTTTTTTTTTAACTCCCTTATTTTTTCCTCTCTTGTTGCTAAACGTCAATAAATAAGATAGAATATATTTATATAATGCATTCAAATTAGTGTGGGTTTGGGGTTGTGCATTTCTTTTTATTTATTTACTTATTTTGAAAATTTTGCATATTTTAATAATTGTATACATTGATTTACATGATAAAATTTACTCTCCTTTTATTTTAAATCACAAATTTAAATTATACTTTAATTTAATAACAAAAAGTCAAAAATCATTATATATAATAAAAAAAATATAAATTCATATATTATAAGACATTTTTTATACAATAAAAAAATAATATTATAAAAATATATATATGTGTATAATAAGTTCTTCTTCTGAGAAATTATACTCAATGTTAGTAATAGCCATAAATTTTGTTCGCTCTCATATATATATATATATATATATATATATATATATATATATATATATATATATTTTTTTTTTTTTTTTTTTTTCATTTTTATGAAAAGAAATGCTCTGATTTCGTTATGTGCCACATCTTTCCATTCAAAAAGTTGGCCAAACCTAGCTCAAAACCTATTCGAAGTTTAATACTTTAATTCTAAATGTATCGCATTCACTGCTTTAAGTATTCCAAATGGTCAAATAGACCAATTTAAATTGTACAACATCAAGTAATCAATAATAGTACATTTATGTTCAGTAATGCCCATTATGTTATTAGGTTTCGTTTTTATTTTTTTGGATAACCGCATTAAGTTATTAGGTTGCAATACTTTTATTAGTTCTCTGTGAGGAAGGATGAACAATTTTTTTTCTGCAAGAGATAGGATGAACTATTTACTCGAATTATATTTATTAAATTTAATGTGTCTATATAATAAGCTTAGTAAAAATGATTGTTACATTAGTGGAGTTATTATTTTTGAGAAAAATATTATTAGGTACTTTACTTATTACAAAAATAATATTTAAGTTATGTATTTATTTTTTGCAATAATTTAATCATATTGTTATTAAAAAGTGACTGCACAATAATAAATTTAATTTTTTTCATTTTATATTTTTTTCTTTTTTCAACTGTATTAAATAAAGATTGTTGTAACTTTAATAAATTGTAACTAAAAAAATTGAAGAAAAATTAAATAAAAATAAGAAAATAAATAAAAACATAAAAATAATCATTTGCCTTTGTACAATTAATTTTTTTATAAGAATATAATAAAATTATCACAATAATCAGTACAAAATTAAGTGTTATTTTTAAAATAAGTATAAAACTTGTACATTTACTATCTATTTACTTTTTTAGTTTGTGATAATATGAATGCAATGTAATTGATCCAAAGACAGCCACACCGTTAACTTACGATCATTTCCCTGTAAATTTTTTCAATAATCTAAGGAAGAACATGTCATTGTATATATATGTTACCCTGTAAAAATTTTCTGTAAAGTGGTCTTAACCCACTATCATAATGAAGTTTCTTTTTCCCCTCCCAGAAAAAGAAAAAAGAAAAAGTTGTTGATCCAAAGAATTGTCTAATATATATATTGTTATTGACGGGTAGTGATTTCTTCGGTTTAAATTGCAAGTAATTTGTGCTTGCATAAAAATATTAAAAACATGCACTTGATCTAAATAAAAACATTACAGTAGCATTATGAAGTATATATATATATAGGTTCAAACTATAACACTCATTTAGTAACAACGAAGAGGTATATATACATACCACTCAACCTAATTGAATATAGTATAACATATATAGTTTAGAAAGAACATGATCCATCGAGAATATTATATAGACAACACTATAACACTCAGTTAACTGAAACTTAAAGATTATAATTTTTAAAGATGAACAAGCTAGGTTTTCATGAACATATCCAACATTATAAATTAAACATGGGAAATTAATTATTAGGAAAATTTCATTCCCATTTGCTTTTAACAGTATGAGTGTGCCTGAAAGACCATTTCAAAACCAAACTCCCATTCATTCTCCTTAGCACAAAGCTCTCAACCAATACATAGCAACCAAACATTTTCCACCTACTCTCACTTGTATTCTCTTCCACCCTCACTACCTTCATTTCCCTTTCTTCTTCTCCATTAATCCACCCTCCTACTTCTAAAACCCACCTTATACTCTCTACAACTGCAGAACTCAATCCAACACCTGACACTCCTTTCCTACCAGATGGATTCTGAACTACAAACCAAGTAAACCCACCCCTATTTCTATCCACCTTCAAAGCCTCCATACCACCACATATCACAGCCACTTCCCTCTCAACATCTACATTCACATTCACAACATTGCTTCTTTGGTTATCACTATGATTCCCACATGAATAAATCTGTTCCCAACTTTGTTCCAAAGTCATTGAGTACAAAATTGACTTCCTCATTTGATTTTTTACTCGTGAATATTTCTCCCTCACAAATGCAAATGGACAGTACCATCTCCCCACAATAACAGAAGCCGAACGAATTTTCGAAATTGAAATATTTAATTCAGGAAGACATGCTCGAAGATTAGTATCAAGGCCTAAAGCTTCACTTAACAATGATTTATGTAAACTTGAGCTATGAACTTTCCATCCTTTTCTTCTTAGGAATTTTGGGGGAAGACCATCAGGAGCTACAGACTTTGCAAAGAAACCACCACTGGGATGACGATAAATCTTAACTTGTTGGTATATGTCCGTGAGATTTAGAGGCTTTGGTTTCTTGTCCCTTACTATGTCTGTAATGCAACAGTTCATGATGTCCCTCTCTCTTGAACATCTGCTTGCTTTCCTTTTAACATAAATAACATCATATTAATTTTGACTTTGTCTTGGGAGAGGAAACGTACTGATTTTTTAAATTAGGTCATTGTTATTTAATCTATTAAAATATAAATTATATTATTTAATCCTTTTTTCTTCAATTGAGAACAAATTAAATAATTTTTATAATAAAATATTATTTTTCATATCGCGTGATTAATACAAAGGTGTGGTAAAAGTAACTAATTAAAGAAAAAAAAATCAATAATAGTAATATTCCAACAATATAAAAATTTAAGTATATTTTAATTTTAAAAATATAAAATTAAATAAAATACTAAAAATAAAAATAATGGCAATCAATAAATATTAAAATAAATATTTTGTGAAAAACATTTCTTATTCATTATCATTTTACCATTGTTAAAGTCTTATTTTAGTTGTGTTTTAGTCACTTAACAGAAAAGTTATTAAATAATATAATTTATTCTTAATTGACTTTTTTTTTTTTTTTTTTCAAACAAAATATACTAAGAGAGGAGAATTCAAGTAAGATTTTTAGTATCTTTTATGAATTTTAAAAATAAATAAAATTATGTAAAATTGAGTACATGTTTATGAAAGTTTATGAAAATCTTAAATTAAAAAGTCCAATAAAATTTATTGAAATTTAAAAAACTCTATATAAATTATCTATAAAAGTTTTTAGTATTTAAATTCATAAAAATTTATAAAATAAATGGCAATAGTCATAATTTAATAAATCAAATTATACGAATTGCTAATCTAAACAACTTGGTAACATTTTTCTCCTTTGCTTAACATTAACCTAAATCACGTGTTTTTTTAAGGTTGGGCCAAAAATGTCCTAAAATTGGACGTAAGTACGGTCTATACATAACTCATCTACAACTTAAGAAAACTGGAATTTTGCTCAACCTCAAAAAACCATTAACCTCATAAATTAAACAAGAAAAGAAACATGGACTAAAATTTATAAAAGTTGTTTATGAAAGAAAAAGAAATTAACATACCCTTTGTGCTTGCCTTTTGCTTTGATGACATAGTAGAGATTGGAAGAGAGGGGCTGATTTGGAACTGGCATAAACCATACCTTAGTCTTATAAGTTTCTTGGTAATCTGATGTATAAACTATAGTTAGAATCTTGTCCTGAGGAAATGGAAGCCTACTAACTTTCTTACGTTTACATGTACCCCAACAGAAAGTGTCCTGCATTTCTGCTTCTTCGTCTGTGATTACCAGATAACCTGAATATGGAGCATCTGGTGACGGCGTTGAAAGAGTACTTGGAGATTTTCTATACAAAGAAAGAGGCCTTGTCACATACATCTTTCTCTGATCTCACTCTGTGTCACTAGGAGGTTTATTAGTAGCAGATTGTTTTTTTTTTTTTTTTTTTGTTATGATAGTGTTAAGAGAATTAGTTAGGAAGAGGAGCTAATTAATTATGGCTTATAAATAGCTGGTCTTGTTTATGATTTGAATGTAAAGCAAACACAATGACACAAAAGAGTGACTATAGTGGAGTATCAGTATCAACATAGCATTAAGAACAGTGAAGAAAGATAAAGAAACTAGATAGCTTACTTTTTATCCTGTTTGGCCTTTTACTCTCTTTAATTTGCTTAATCTATGCTGTTAATGATGACCAATCAAGGGTTTTTTATACCAATAATTTTATTTTCTTTGTTTACATTGTAATTATCCTAATTACTTTTTGGACTGCATTATTGGCATTGAAGTTTGTGCGACAAACTTAACAAAAGTTCATCTTCCATTATTTCTCTTTTGATTTTTTATTTTCTTTTGCACTGTATTTTTAAAATTTGCTTAAAGGTGCACGCAGCTCAAAGTGAATGTGTATCATTAAGCACCATAGAGGAGTTCATAAAGATTTTTAACAAGAGAAAAATAAATTAGAAACAAGATTTTTTTTTTTAAAAAAAAAAAAAAAAAGGGAAGGCAGTACAGTCACCTTGTCAAAAGTCCAATTATATATTTGTAATAAATTAAAGGGATAAATATATCAGGGACATGATTAAAAAAAAGTGCACTTATAACTTTAAAGGCATTAAGAGGTAACTATTGGCCGTGCTAACGGTTACACATTGGAAAAATAAATGGAGATGAGCTTTTTTTTTTTTTATTAGGTTAACATTTTTTTTCATGTATAAATAATTTAATTATTTAATTAATTTTATTTTTTAATTTTTTGTTAAAAAATATATATTCATTTTCTTCTAACACTAAAAAATATATGTTCATTTACGTTATAAAAAAATGAACGTATGTTTTTTTTTTTTTTTTTACTTGAAAGAGTTGAAAATTAAACTTTATATATTAAGAGAGTTATGCCATATAATTAAACCTTTCAACACTTGAATTAGTACTCCAACTCAACAAGTGGAATCAGAGGTAGATTCAATTTGCATTGCGTAAGCACACAAGGTGACTCTTCAAGGTAAAAGTAAACTTATGTAAACTGCTCACATGGCCTAAGTCCTAAATGGTTGTAGGGATTGATTATAGTCTAAAAAGGTAAATGTGTTGTGGTTCGAGAAGATTGTTGGATGTGCTATCGAGTCATACATTTAAAAAATATATAAAATAATTTGAGTATATAATTAGTATAAATTGCTCTTCCTCGCTATTATATTAACATTTTAGTTTGCAACTCTAAACCCAACATAATAATAACAAGGGATGGATTAAAAAAACAAAAAACTGAAAAGGTGTAGATTAAATTAAGTTAAATGATTTGATGAACATTAAGGCTAAGTCGCATATTATTAGCTTTAAAGGAATTAATCTTTGATTTCACAAGTGAGAATGCTAAGAATGTGCCATGCTCATCCAACAGTTGATAAGCTCCTAAAGACAATGATGAATTCATGGATCACATTCTTCAAATACATATGAATGTAACAAGGAAAGTAAAAAAACATTTGGAAAAGAAACAAAAAAGGAAAACATAAACAAGATAATGGATAAAGGACAAATTTTAGCCTCAGAGCTTAGATTGGACTCTCACGAAAAATCTTTAAGATTTCCAAGAACTCGATAGTAATAATTAGAACACCGACATAAATTAATAACTAAATAACAAATATATACGAATCCATGAGAAAGCTTCTTTTCTTAGTGTTATTAATTATTCATTTGCAACAAGTAATGATTAAGTGAAAAAAGAGAGGGGAAAAAAAAAAGCGAAAAATTTAACATTAAAAAGAAGATAGGATCAGGTGCAATAGTTAGGTAGCTATAAGCCTCAATTGTTTGCTCCAACAGTATTCTTTGCTGCTTCAGCAGCATCATGAGCCTTTGCCTGCATGTGCTCACCAGCCTGATAACAACAAATTGTATATATAATTATTTTCAAGCAATTTAATTGTCCAGTTAAGAGCTTGTATGATATTGTCATACTAGACTTTGACATGTGATCAATTAGGCACCACACTACTAAACGATAATAAGTACGAGTATATCATTAATTAGAAACTTAGATAATTAAAAATAAAATACCTGGTGCAAGGAGTCCTTAGCAGATTGAGCAGCATCGCTGGCCTTGTCCATCATGCTGCTGGCCTTTTCCTGAGTTTGGCCCTTGGCCTGTCCAGCCTGGTAACTTGCATTTTGGGATGAGTCCATTTTCTTGTTTTTGCTAATTGGAAAAACAAAAGATATCACGAGGCAATGAAGTGCTTAATTCTTAAAATGTAGGTACGTAGTTCAAAATATTTATTTGATTTCAATGTCATTGGTTATTTGAGAGATTTATAGGCTCTTGTTCCCTCTAAGTTTAACTATTTGGACGAGTGTAGTGCCGAGGAATGCGCAGGTCATTTCTAATTAATATTCAAAGTTGGTTGCCTAGTCCTTTGGGTTTTTCAACTAGAAAAGTCAATCTAATTTTCCAAATTTATAGTAAAATTTTAATAAATTTACTTTTATTTTTATTTCTTTAAACTTGAATATTTTTATAAAATAAGATAAATACTAAATTAGATTGCTGCAAATTTAATTAAATGCAATAATTTCATAAGATATAAGATTAAATATTTAATTTTCTGTTTATATTAGTTTTATTTATTCAGTATGGTTGTTACATTATTTTGATATTAACATTAGTAAGTACTGCAGTCAGAATTTTAAAGTTCACATTTTCAAATAATTAAATATTATTTTTTAATAAATATAAATTGACCAGGGAATTCCATTTAAAATTTTCAATATTTAAAGAAATTTTCCATAATTTTTATAAAAACTTTATCAAATCAGAATCAAAAACAAAATTTTTACCAAAAAATTTGTAAAATTTAAGTACTATAAAATGTTCACCAATACTAATATTTTTATTCTCCACCAAAATCCAACTTTGCACACAAACATATATCATGAACATCAAAGTTTGGTAAATCTCAAATAGGGATGTAAATTTAGGTAGCTGTATAGCTCAAGCTAGAAATCGTTATGTTCATGTAGAACTTTGTAGTCCCATATAGGGGTGAGTAGTGAATCAAAATTGCCTATTTTTTACCAATCTGAATCTGATATGATCTTAAGCAAATTTGAACACTTCTAATTTGAATCCGATCTGATAATATAGTTAATCTGAACAAATTCGAATCCAAATAAATTTAATTTTTCAAATTAGATAAAGTCGGATTGAGATTATAATTTCTTTTATATTATTATCATATATAAAACACAATATATACTAACATTTAAATTTTAAATTTGTTTATTTTTTAGTAAAATTTATTTATTTAAAATCACAACTTAGATAATTAAAATAATAAAAAGTACATTGTTGAATATTATTAAATTATTATAGAGAATTTAACATTTCTATTTATTTTTAAAACTAAAATAATAATTTAATGTAATTGTGGTATGTATAATATTTAAATATAACACATTAAAAATAAATATGCATTTATTTATAATTTTAATAGTAATTCGGTCCGAATCGAATTGCAGCAGATTTTATAATCTGATCCCAATTCGAACAGGTTGTATACTTTTTAATATGAATTCGATATGATTATAAAATATATTAGTTCAATTTGATCCGAACCCGACGGATTCACCTAAATTTCATCATATTTAACCGGAATTTTAGCAAAGCTAAATTTACATACTACTCTCAATAAGGATACAATATCACTTATTCTACCAAACTCCAACAATTCATTAGACGTGTATGACTTCATCCACTGGCATTACCAATGTATCTGTATAAAAAAGTTGAAACATATAATTAGTCATGAATGCTAGTATATGAATTCTTATACATATTATTAATTATTATTTTTAAGTAGCAAAATAACTTTAATAATGTAGAAGTTGTTCATTTTTCAATAAAAAAATTTCTTACGTCATATACTATAAATAATAAATGCATTTATAAATTTATGTACATTTATCCTATCTTATAGTTAATTAGGACTAAGGAATTGAGAATAACAACTTCGATCTATGGTATTTATGCACATATATAAAAATGAAACGTAATGAAGGACAAAAAAAAACACTCGGTTGTTTCGAGCTAGATGTGTAGCTTTTAGCCAGAGAGATCATTCATTTCTTATATATGGATAAATGTTGCAAGATACTATAATTATTATTTGTACGTAAATATACTAAAAGGCATTTGTCATTTTGTCTTGATGTTCTCTAAAAAATAAGAGGGAAAAAAGAAGCTAAGTCATCAAAAAAATTTATTTTCGAATTTATTTTTATGAACATTATTTTTTTATCTATTGATAAATACCACTTTTCAAATTTTTCCTTTTTTTTATTGATGTGTTTCAACGTGAGATATTGAGATTCATCCCATCAACTACTTCTATTGTAAGGTAACACTTCGTAGAATATTTACGAGTAATTCCTCTCACATAACATATCACATCTTAAATTATTATATTATATGCATTTAATCATATATTATATATTAATTAATTATAAAATTAATAATTTAAAATGATAAAATTATTATAAGATTTTTTATTAAAAAAATTTTAAATAAATTATATTATATAAATTAATGTATGTATTAAATTATAATTTTTTTTATAAATGAATATCATATTATATTTTTTTTCTTTTGATTAACCTTGTCAGATGCCATGTCACTCACTGATTAAAGTTAGTCCCTCGTTTTTTTTTTTTTAATTCTATTTATTGTGCAATAAGCGCAAAGTCCACAAATTATCGACCTATAACACCTCTAATGTTATATGAGATGAAAAAAAAAAATTAAAGAAAAAAATATGATAATGGTTTACTAATTATATTAAAATATATAAGAATTTATTATCGTAATATTACAAGTTAATTATTCAATCACCTTTAAACTTTTGGACTTCTTGTCCATCTTTCATTCTTTTAATAAAGGTAATTGTGGACTTATAGTATCATATTTAAAAAATAATAAATTTTTATACATTTTAATTATAATTGATGGATCACTATGACTCTCCATCCATACTTAAATGTGTGATAATAGATGTTGAAATAAGGTCAAAACAAAGTAGTTTTGATGAAAGAAAGAAGTGCGATATGTTTTAAATTTCTTTTTTATCAAGTTGTTGGTAAGCAATAGTTATGTGGTATGCAGTAATTGAATAATATAATTAAACTCTTTTTTTTTTTTTTTTTTGTAACTATAACCACATATTATATCAATTATTATTATGCATAACTTTGATGCAAATAAACTTTTTATTTTTAAATATATTCATTTAGCATTACACTACAACAATATATACATTTAGGGACGGTTATTTTTTAAAAAAATTCGGTGAACCGTCCCTAAAAGTGGGATTTTGGGACGGTTGGGCGTAATTTTTCGTAAAAGACATTTAGGGACGGTTAATAACCGTCCCCAAAAGTTTTACCTTTCGGGACGGTTAATAACCGTCCCTAAATGTCCTTTATAAACATTCCCGCACCAGCTATCGCGATATTATTCTGAAAACCCTAAGGAAAGCAGCCCCCCCAGCGCTTGTGTAAAATGGAAAATTCAGTCCGTTCGTCGTCGAAAGACGCTAAGTTGCAGAAAATAACTGGGTTTGCTTTTATCAATGACGACTTGCTTCAAAACATTCTGTCCAGGTTACCTGCTGTTTCCTTCGCTTCTGCTTCTTGCGTTAGCAAGCCATGGAAGCGTGTCTGCAATCGGGTTCTTTCACGCCCCAAACTAGTCTCTGCACTTTCTCTCAATCCTTCTCCTCGGGTATTTACTGACTTTTTTGTTACGTTTGTTCTTTTTCGTGTTTGTTTTCTGAGAAAGTTGGCAACTTTTTGGAACTGAGCATTATTGTTTATGTGGGAACTGAAAATATTGGTTATTATGTGTTAGATGGCTGTGAGGGAAGTTCTGGATAAGGTTCTAGCTGAACCCATTAAACCCCATTTTGCTATTGCAAATGTGGGAAAGGAATTTCGCTTGTCTGAGGTCTCCAAGCTTGTATGTGTTATTCTCTATTTTTCCCTCAAAATTTTCCCTTTAATCAGAGATATAAAATAACAAGAAATGACTTTGAATTGTTGGTTTGTTAACAGATTTCAAAGAGGTTGGGATCGAAAACCCCAACGATTGTGTCAATTGTAAGTGGAATAATTGGAAGAGATGCACAAACTGATGAATTCAAAGAGGTCCAATACTGAATTCAACTATTTATTGCTCAATTTGTGAAGCAGATTAAACTAACTATTTTACTTTGTTTTTTTGTTGCTTGGGAAAATGGAATAGGTCCAATGGATAGATACTTGTGGTGAGCTAAGCGATGGAGATGGGAATATAAGTGCTGACGATGTTGACTATGGTGTAGTTCTGACCGTTGGTTATTTGCCTGGAATCAAAGTTGAAGTTATACCAATGTTAGGATCTTCAGAGGTGAAACATTAACCAAAGGAGACATTTTTGTTTTGATAAATGCATAGAAACTTGTAAATCCTTATAATCTGAACTATAAAAGTCTTCAAATGTGACTAAATTTTTATTGATGTCAGGAGCCTCAAGATGCAAGTATGGAGAAGTTTGTCAAGGATATAAGGGAGTTTACTGTCTCTGCTTCAGGGTCTGCTACCCCTCTTGGAATTATACTGTTTGGAGTAAGTTGATGTATTTTTCTTTCTTTGCTCAGCTTTTACCATCTTTGTCGTTCATTTATGATGGATGTGTTGCTTGGTTATGACATGGTACAGGAAGCTCGTCTTGACATGAAACCAATTGTTAGCATGTTGGGTGAGTTTGGTCTAGGATTCATTGTTTCTTTTGGTTGCCGAGAAACAATACTTTATGAGAAATATGTTAACATGATGAAACTCTAGTGGTGCTGAATTTCTGTTCATCCTATCTCAACTATTGCAGAAATATATTAAAAAAAAACAAAAATGGTTGGCGCATTCAGCTTTTATAGCTTTTGATAACTCATAAGAGTCCCTTCCTTTGAAAGTCACTTCTTTCTTTCTTAGTAATTTGAAATTCACTTCTTGACAAGCACTTATTAATTTTTCAATAATAAAGTACACGACTGTTCGGCTTTACCAATGTCCGCGAATGCACAAAGATGGTAATTTCAACGTTACTATACCTTGCAGTGAAATTGTTTCAATTTAAGTCAATGTTTATGCTGAGGAGGAAAAGTTAGAATTTCACCAATTTGAAGAGGTACTTGAATTTGAACTGAAATTATCAAGCAATATTCAACTGAAATTTTCTTGCCAGCTCGCCATCTGTTTGCAATTTTACCACCGTTGCTAAAGCTTAATCATTTTGAAATTGAATAATCGGTGAGATTTAAAAACTGAACATAACAAGGTATGACTCAAATATTTCTAAAAAAATACATTGTGCTTTAACTGTAATGTTTATTGCTTGGAAACCTAGACGCTAAAAATCCCGTAATTATTTAATTTAGATAGTTTAGTCTCTTAATTTACATTGAGTACTAAAGCTTCATATTTTTTTTTTGAAAATGTAGCAGTAGTTTTAATACTATGTATGAATAAGCATTTTAGTTCTATAATTTTTGAGTTTGGCATTTATAATTGCGTTATTTATAAAAATTAGACATTATAAATTTTCAATTTTAATACTTTTGTTGTATTAATAGTGTTTATTTTAAAACTTGCAAGAGTTTGCATCCCTTAGGCCGCTTCTGTTAGAGAGAAATGCTCCGGTCGTCCTACATGGCTTACGGCTAGAATAGAAGGACAACAAATTGGCTCTCTATGTCCTGTGATTGTTTATTTAGAAAAAAACTCTTGTCTAATTGGCTCTATTTTCTTGTTTGAGTACGTTAACATTTCCTTCATTTTCCAAGGTACTGGATAATATTAATCAAATGTGTTTTCAACTTTTTGGTTGCTTATGTGTTTGCAGTAAAGATGATGAGATTTCCTAAACGATTATCTTGGCAAATTTCTTATATCTGCTGTAATTCTGTTTTAATATAAATCATTATTGAATTGCACAGGTGGTAACAAGTATTTAAGAGAGGCCAACTTTTGAGCATTTTAGAAAATTTGTTTCTGATTTTTGCATGCTCCATTATGAATGATTGTTGCAATGGACTTAAATGCTTCGCCAGTTCCCGAAGAAGATGAGGAGACTTTTGAAAGGCATATCGACCATTGTCATGCACCAGAAGAGCGTATAGAGACAGCAGTTGATATAGCTCGCCGGGTATATCTTGTTTCTGATTCACCTTTGTTCATATTTTTCTTTGTATTTATGTCTTTTATATTTTTTCTTATTCCATTGCATAAAGGGCTGCTTAATCATTGGCAGAAATTCACCTTTAATCCTAGGTATGGACCTCTCAATTTTTCTCCTGCAGTTCTGCTATTTTATTTTAAAGTGGCTCAAAATTTACATTTTGATTTATCATGGTCGTGCATTTGAGCTTTTCTGTGGGAATACCAGCAAAAGATTATAACTGATAGTTTGGAAGTGGGCTTTCTGCAGTTATTTGTTTTGAGCATTTGTTTGTGGGTTTATGTAGTATTTAATTCATTAGACTCCACTCTAATATTATCCTGTATGGTTGTATTGCTGCTGTTGAGTACTGCGTTTTTTCCTACATCTTTGTGCATAGCAGTGACTAGTAATTTAAAATCACTCTCATTGTTCTGTACTGTTGATTTGTTTATTATTGTCTATCTTGAAGTGGAGGATTGCGGCTCAAGCGAGATATTACCGAGTATGGAGAATTTGTACGCAGCTTCAATGCTCCTTCAGTGGATGAAAATTTTGAATTACTGGCCATGTAAGTAGTCAAATTTCTTTTCCAGATTATGGCTGTTGGCTGATGAGCTTTCGTTATTTTGTCATACATGGACTGATGAGTTCCTCTTGTCTCCAGCTTGGCCAATGCCTTCATTGTTGCTCCTGAAAGTCTCTCAACTCTATTTGAGGGTAGTCTCTCAAAATAATACTAGTAGGTGCCCAACGATATGAACTAGTTGTACAAATTTATGTATAATTTATATGGGATATTTAGTTGATAATTAGACCAAATTTTGTAATTAATTACTACTTGTTACTAATTAACTAACTAGGTCTGTTATATGTTTAGTTTAATGTATATATTGGAGAATTTTTAACTCCAATTATTTTGTGACTAATCACTAATTATATTGTAATTATTAATTAATTAGTAATGATATGTAAACAGTAATATTGTCGTTCTTATGATTTTGAATATATATATTTTTTCAGCGTTTTACAGGTAAATTATTTGTATAGAACAGCATAATATAAAAATTTAAAAAAAAAAAAAAAAAAACTTTTAGGGACGGTTATTAACCGTCCCCAAAAACCTCAAACAAAACTTTTAGGGACGGTTACTGGAAAACTTTTAGGGACGGTTAATAACCGTCCCTAAAAGTTTCCCAGTAACCGTCCCTAAAAACTTTCAGGGACGGTTGTTACACTTTTAGGGACGGTTACATTTTACTTTTAGGGACGGTTAATAACCGTCCCTAAAAGTGTCACTTTTTGGGACGCCCGCATACGGGACGGTTACGACCCGAAACGTAACCGTCCCTAAATGTCTTTAGGGACGGTTAATAACCGTCCCTAAAGGTCTTTTTTGTAGTAGTGTTAGTAATCGAATGTGCCATAACTATTTGACAAATGACTTGTATACAATATCTTATATGGAGACTGGGCAATAATGTGCAACTCTCAGTCTCTTACCATATAACTTTTATGCATATAAATTTAAACACATTCATTTAGCATTTGTAATCAAATGTGCCATGGCTATTTGAGAAAGATTTGTAAACAATATCTTATATGGTGACAGGGAAATAACGTGCAACTCTTAGTGTCTTACCATGTATTTTACTAGAAAAATAGTTAAAATATGGTTTATTTATATCACATAATTACTTTTTTCCTTCGTAATACATAAGTCAAGGTAAATAAAAATTTTTGTTTATTATATAGTAATGTTATATATTTTGACTTGTTATTTTATTAACGTATTAATTATGAATTGAATATAAAATTAAAAATATATAATTATAAAATAATTTATTAATAAATTTATATAAATTGATGTATGTATTAATAAAAATAATAATTATTTTTATTATTATTGAAAAGTTATGCATTGAATTTATTTTAATAAGTTAATATGTTAGTTATGGATTAAATATAAAATTAAAAATATATAATTGTATATAATTTATTAATAAAAGTCAGGTAATGACAAAAATAATTATTGTGGAGCCACGTAATGAATTCGATCTGACATCCATTCATATTGAGTCAAAGTCATTTGACTCAGCTACGCCGTGCAATCACTCGCTTTCATTTAACGGTAACAAATTATATTTGAATTCAATTAAATTAAATTTTAAACGGTTCAAATAATTCAGAAGAAAAATAATAGGGGTGAATTAGAGCCAATTTATTAATAAAAATAAAATAAATAAAATTTAATTTTAAATAAATAATAAAATAAAATTTATGGTAAAATTAAAATAATTTTTTATTTTTTTTAACTTTTTTTTATATATTAGTTATTTTTCTTATATTTTATTTTAAAAAATAAACTGATAAATAATAAATAATAAATAATTATAATTTATTTATTATTCCATATTATTATGTTAGATTCTTTGATATTAATACTTTTAGCATTAAAATTTATTCATCTCTTTAATTCAAAAAATTATGTTCATATTTAATTATAATTAGTATTATAAAATTTTTATCTTTAAATTAATTAAATATTAACTTTTATGTTAAAACTTCAAACAGTTATCATGTTATAATATTATCTTTTCAATTAGTTAAATATCTTAAGAATCATATATTATATAATAATTATAATCGTATTTTAGTGTGACATTATAAGTATCTGTGTCTAATAAAATTTATATAAAATTTATTAGTAATGTAGAATGTTTTAAGTCAGCTCATTTGTATTTTATTTGAATTCATTTTCACGCTTAAATTTAATTTAATTAAAATTAAACTTATTTAAAATATACTTTATTTAAATCAATTTAAATTAACTTATACAAATTATCATCCTTATTTTCATTCCTCCTTCTTCACCTATCTACCTAACTTCCCATTTATAAGGCGTAATCTCATATTAATTCGATTAACCCACTTTAATGTTTCCAAGATGATGACTATAAATTATTCATAATTAATATTTTTGTCAAATGACATATTATTATTATTATAAAGAAATTAAATTTAAAAAATGTGAACTTTATTTCCATCATTAACTAAATTTATAATATTAAATTATTATTAATGTAAATCAATACGTTAGCATTATTCTAAGATTAATATATAATTTTTTTTTTTATAACTACACCAACGTGATAAAATAAACATTTTACTTCTTATTTCTACAAACATTTAGATAACTACTACTTTATAGAATAGATGTCATGTACTTTTATATAATAATTTAATGTATATTAATTTCAATCACATAATTTAATTAATTATTTATAAATAAATAATTTTACGTTAATTATTTACATTTATTTTATATTTTAATTTTATATTAATTAATAAAAAATACATTAGTAAATATATAGCACTGTTTTTATGATGGTAATTTTTGACATAATTTAATAATACAAACTAAATACGATACAATATAAATTTTTTTAATAAGAATTAATTAATAATTTTTTTATATTTTTAAAAATTTTATTATTTTTTACTATTATAAAAAAATTTTGAGTAAATTTTTTACATATCAAATGACACAAAAAATTAATACAAATAATAAAAAACGAATCTAATATAAATATAAATATAAATATAACTAATACAATACGATGACCGCTGCTGACTCTTTTCACCAAACCGCTGCAATGTTCTCAGCCGTCAAAATATTAAAGTAAAACACAATAAACACCGACCGCAATTTCAAGCTGTCAGCAACTTCCTCGAACATGGGTCCTACGCGTACGGTAAATTAGCTTCAATTATAGTGGTCCTTACTCCTAGTTGAGAGAATTAAATTCAATGTTTTTTTATTAAAAAATATCAAAAAAAAAAAAATAAATAAATAAATAAATAAAGATTTTACTATAGTAACATTAATTATTGAACTCTTGACTTACAAATTCTTGATAGAGTATCGGAATTATTATAATTTATTTTATTATTATCAATAATAATTTATCAACAATAACTATACTTAATAATGATGATGTTATAAAATGAACATTTTATATTTTTATATTATAATAATTATTACACTTTCTATTTAAGATCACATTTTTTACATGTATCGTATTTATATTTAATTATTTATAATGAATTGTTATGTATATATATGACTGATATATTGAATAATGCTGCCCATTATATATTGAATAATAAATACATATTTTTTTTATAAACTTAAAATATTGTTTCGAAAAAAAAAATCAAAATTTGCAGAAAAATACATGTAAAGTAAATTTCTTAAACTTACTATTCTAATAATTAAATTAAGTTTAAATATTAATTATATATGAATCATATAAATAAAGATATTGAATATGTGTGTTAACTAATATCAATTATGATACCAAACGTGATATAAATGTGAAGTTTGATGGCCGTGATCAAAATTAAATTATTTTAAAGAATAAAAAATTATATTGCACAATTAATGAAAAATTTAAAATAAAAGGTTGAAAAAACCATCCATCTTCTCCAGCTTAACAGAATTCTTTTATTTTAATTTGGATTAATTTTATATGTTTAATTATTTAAATTATCAATGAGTTTATGACTCAATAGCATGTATTTTATTTTAATATAAAAAAAATTAAGATTTAAGTTTTAATTTAATTGTATAAATAGTGCAATTACTTAAAAAAAAAAAAATTAAATGAAGTTGTTCTAATATTGATTCAAAACTAAACCTACAAAATTATGTAAACACACTTGGTTTGTTACTGCTAGAGTCATAATCAACTTGACAGATAGTTGCCGACATACAACTGTCAGAGAGATGTAGTAGATAGTAGATACACAACCTGCACCATTTTTGCATGGCAATTACCATTAATTTCGGTTAGTGTTTGGTATTTTAGTAGTGTTTCTATTTAATAGAAGATTTGTATATAAACTCATATTTTTATAATGATATGGTAGTTGTTTTTATATTTAATTTTAAGTATTTTAAATTAAAATTTAATTTAGAATTTCAGTATATGCTGTGCACAAAGGCAAAAAATGAAGGGCAAGGCATTAAAGCTTATATAAATTTTATTAGATACTAATTTGAGATAAAAGTTTAAATTTTTATGGCAAAACTATTAATCCCTTATTTGATTTCCTTGCAAATTTATCGTATTTAACAGAGTTTGATTCCTTTAGGGTTTTTTTTTGATAATTTTCTCAATTTTTTGTGATTTTATTTTGTTTTGGGTTTAAACTAAAAACATTTTTTTGCATCAATAATAGTTAAATAAAATTTTAATTATTTTAAAGATAAATTTACCTTCATAATTTGCCCATGGTGCTGACACAGACTAAAATTTTTAGGATTTTATCGCCGAGCATCCACAATTATTAATTACCGCCAATATTCTCGATTTTAGGTAGCCTTTCTTTTCAATTTAAGGAGAATATTTTGAGTTTTTTTCTTTTTACTGAGAATTAAATAATGTAGCTAATAGTAATAATTAATAATTTTTTTTATGTCTTTAAAAATTATATTATTTTTTTATATTTTAAATACATAATATAAAAAAAAAATTATATAATTTTTTAATGAAACAACAAGTGAACATTGCTGACCCAACATGAATGCCACCTCCAAATGCACTACAACTAATATATTTTCCAAGTTTTAATTTTGTATGTAAGCTTATCGTTATAGGAAGGGAATTAATTGATTAAAAAAAAAAAACCTATCCTACTGTTTTTAGAAATGTCTGCAAAAATTAGACGAGAACTGTTTTCGAAAACGTTATTTTTTGCCGTTATCTCGTGCTTAATTTTGATAGTAGCTGAAAACGAAACACAATGGGCTTGTATTTTATAGGTATTGATATTAATATTTTAATATTTATTAATATTTAAATTATTTAGACTTATTTTATTAGTCCTTAAAAAATATACATTTATGTACTAAGATGAACAATAATACTATTATATTTATATTATAGAAATATTATTATCATTTTAATTCTTTCTATAATAAATCTATTTCTATATATAAAAAAGGGGTTTGTCCATTGTATTTATTTATTTTTTATTAATTTGTTTATTATTATTTATACAAAATGTGTTGATTTTAGTTAAGTGACTATTATTTATTTTACATTTTTTTTGTTAAAAATTTAAAAATAAATAAATAAATAGATAGCTTTTTAAGGTATATTTTTATTATTACTAAAAGTTTATATATATATATATATATATAAATTATTTTTAATACATACCAATTTTTTTTTACTATCTTTATTATTTATATTTAATTATACTTATATTAAAAGATGAAGTTATTTCTTTACTTATTTGAAAAATATTTTGATTGACATTTTTATCTTATTTTTCAAAACCCGTTTGTTAGTTTTTTTTCGCCTTATGTCCCAAAAAAAGTTCTTATATGTCATACTTATTTAGAGAACATTTAGATTGAAATTTTTTTTTGACAATTTTATTATTTTGATATATATATATAAAAGAAGAAAAATTTGTGATTTTATATTTATTTAATAAAATTTGTTTGACAATTTATATTTATCTAATTTTATACTAAAAGAGGGAGCTGACTCTTTATATATTTGCAAAAATTTAATTGATATTTTTTTTCCTTATATAAAAAAGAGCACCTATAATGTAATTAATTGTATTGTAACATGTTAATTAATACATACATCAATTTATAATAATAAAAAAAAATTATTATAAAAATCATAAATAAATTTTAAAAGTAATAAAATTGTAAAAAAAAAAAAAAAAATTGTAGTAAAATTGAACTCTAATTTTACATTGGTACTCTTTTTTATAAAAAGAAGGAAAAAAAAACTATAAAAATGAGTTGCAAATTTTTTTTTTAAAAATATCGAATAAAATATTTATCAAAAGTCAACTCCCTCTTTTAGAATAGAATATATCAAAATAAAAAAAAAAAATCAATCTGAATGGTTCCTAAATATGTATTGCATAGGAGAACTTTTTTTAATATAAGAGGGAAAAAAAACTAACAAATGAGTTTAAAAAAATAAAGTAAAAATTGTAAAAATAAAATATTTGTCAAATAAATAAAAGAGCCTCTTTATTTTAGTATAAAGTATAGTTAAATATAGATAATAAAGATATTAATAAGTAATAAAAAAAGTTGGTATATATTAAAAAATATATAAATGTGTATAAATACAAATAAACTTTTAATAATAACAAATATATAAGAGTAATAAAAATATATCTTAAAAAAATTTCTATAATTTTTTATTTTAATTTTAACATTTCAATAAAAAATGTAAAATAAATGATAGATGTTTATCTAAAAGCAACATATTTTATATAAATGATGATAGACAAAATAAATAAATAAAAAATCATCAATTAAAATAAAAATTAAATAAATATAATTGGAGCAAACCCTTTTTTTATAAATAATAATAGATTTATTAAATAGTTGATTAAAATAACAATAATATTTTTATAATAAATAAATACAATAGTATTATTGTTTATTTTAATATAAAAAATATATTTTAAATAATTTAACAATTAATAAAATATTATTAAATAATTTAAAAATTAATAAACACCAAAATATTAATAAAGATACCTATATAAAAGAAGATGCCCCACTGAACAAACTAGGAACTAAAGTAAAACAAAGATATATCCTAATATTAAAATAATCCACGTAATTACAGCCTGTCAAAAAAAATATTATTTTATATTAAAAATGAATTAATTTAATGCATTAAAATCTCTATATAATAGCCTCACCATTCCATAAACTAAACCTCAGAAAACCAGAAGCTAACTTTAGCCTCTTTAAGCTGCTTTTAGAGGCTAAAAGGGCTCTTGACAACCAAATCATAAAAGTTTTTCCACCCATTGATGGCAAGCCATGTTGGTAGGACAAAGCTCCTGAAGAGCCTCCGCCACTACACAATAACAAGGCCTTATAATAGCTCAGCGGCTTCCTCTGCTTCTTCTTCTTCTTCTCATTCTCCTAGTCTGTCTACAATTTCAACAACTCTTAACAGTTTTGTTGAAAAAACCGAATCGCCCGTCTTAGAAAGCAATAATGCTAATCCTAATGGATCAATTGTTGACCTTAATGATGTCGAGAAACTTTTCTCGTCGGTTTCAACGGGTAGGTTGTTGGGTTCAACCGCAATCCTCAAAATGGCTTCGATGGAGCCTCTGGTGGATTTGGGAACGTGGATGATGAAATCTAAGGTTATGGAAATTGGTGTTTTTAAAGAAATGATAAGGCGTACGTTTTATCAACATTTTTGTGCTGGTGATAATGCTGTTGAGGCTGGTCGTACTGTTATGAGATTGACAGATTCTGGTCTTAGAGGTATGCTTGACTACGCTTTGGAATATGCTCACGATAACGAGGCTTGTGATCGTAATCTTCACGGATTTGTTCGTACTGTTGAATGTACTCAGTCTCTACCACTTGGTTCTGTAAGTACTGATTTTCTTCTCTTTAATTCTGTCTTCTCAGCTTAATTCATGGAATTAATTCTTTGTTTGATTTATGTATGAATGAAGATTAATTACTTTTCTACCCTTTTTTTCTAAAAATAAAAAAAGCTCTGAATTTTGGTTTGGTTGTCTTTTTGTATGACATGGAGGTCTTAGGAAACGTAGGTGACAGCTGTATCATCCAAGTTACACTTAAAGTACAACTAGTATTTTTTCTTTTTAGTAACTAGTACAATATTACATGAAAATGGTTATAAAACAAACTAAATATTTTATAATTTTTCTAAGTACCACTTACTTTAATAGTGAGTCCTATATTTAAAAGTTAATGTAAAATTAAAATGTTAATGGGATTGCTGGGTTAAATGAATAAAAATAAAATTACTCTTAATACAGAGTAAATAACCTAGTAGTTTGTATTTTTTATTGAAAAAGTTATTTTTAAAAAATATATTATTACTAGACAATGAATTTTCTCATTAAATTGTGATAGGGTTGTGTAAAAGCTTTAAATTAAGAAGAAATAAGAAAAGTCATTTATTATAAAATAAAAAAAAGTAATAACAATAAGAAGTCCTGAGCTAATTTTGTTCCTATAAGGATCTGTGAAAATGACAATAATTTGATTTGAATCAAATAGGTGGGTTACGTGGTTGTGAAAATCACAGCACTTTGTCCCAAGAGACTAATTGAGAGAGTAAGTGACTTGCTAAGGTGGCAACACAAAGACACTTCATTCAAACTTCCATGGAAAATGGATACTCTGCCTATTTTCGCAGACTTAAGCCCAACATATCACACTCTTGAAAAGCCAGAACCTTTAAATCCAGAAGAAGAAAGTGAACTTCAATTAGCTCAAGAGAGATTTCAAAGACTGTGTCACAAATGTGTGGAAGCTAATGTTCGCTTAGTAGTAGATGCAGAGCACACAACAGTTCAACCAGCAATTGATTACTTTACTTATTCATCTGCAATTATTCACAACAAAGATGACAACCCAATTGTGTTCAACACTCTCCAGGCTTATTTGAAAGATGCCAAAGAAAGAATGTTGTTGGCTGTTGAAGCAGCCGGCAAAATGGGAATTCCACTTGGAATAAAATTGGTGAGAGGAGCTTATATGTCTTGGGAAGGAAAATTAGCTTCTTCTTTGGGCTATGAATCTCCCATTCATGATTCTATTCAGAATACCCATGATTGTTACAATGGTTGTGCTTCTTTTTTGCTTGATAAGATTGCTGATGGCTCTGGTTCTCTTGTTCTTGCTACCCATAATGTTGAATCAGGTAAACCAATATTGACTTTCTGTAGATTTCATCTAAAAGTGATTTTAGAAAAAAGGGAAAAAAAAAAAAAATTTGTTTCATTTAGGGTCTTATGATTCTGTTTCTAAGTTCCTGAAAAAGTGTTTCTGATAGGAAAAACAAAAGAAGAAGCATTCCAGGACCAAAAAAGCAAAAAATTATCTTAAGTGCTTTTAGGATTTCAAAAGATACATTTTGTGTCAACTAACAAAAGCACGTTATATGTGCTTCTTCCTAAAAATGTGTTTTTTTTAGATCAATTTTAACAAAAGTACAAACAAACAACCCTTAAAAGCTTTTTTTTTTAATTATTGAAAGCACTTTTTAACAAAAAAAAAATTATTTTCATTTAGTGTATGTGGACCTATAAAAATGTTCTTGATAGCAAAAAAAAAAAAATACTCCATAACCAAAATAAAAAAAATTATCATAAGCTTTTTCTTCAAAATTCAAAAAACATATTTTGTTCTTGCTTTCTAAAAAAGATTTATTCTGAAAATTCACTTTCAACATAAGCACAAACAAATAGGTCTTTAAAAGCATTTTTTTTTTAATTTATTAAAAGTGCTTTTATAGAAATAGAACTTATATGGTTTTTAAGATTTGGTTTTGTACAAATGATTCTGACTTGAAATGTTGATTACTATTAATAGGGAAATTGGCAGCAAACAAAGCTTATGAGATAGGGTTTGGGAGGGTAAAAAAGAAGCTTGAATTTGCACAACTTCATGGAATGGCAGATTCTCTATCTTTTGCTCTGAAAAATGCAGGGTTTAAAGTTAGCAAGTATTTGCCTTTTGGACCTTTAGATATGGTAATGCCTTATCTTCTTAGGAGAGCTGAAGAGAATAAGGGACTATTATCTGCTTCTGCTGTGGACAGGCATCTTATGAGGTAAGACTTTGAGGTCTTAATTAAACAACATTTTAATTTCTATAAGCGTCATTAATGTTGTGCAAAAAAGTAATTATAAATTAATAATTTTTAATCTGAGCTTCACTAGTTTATTTTGCTAATTAAACAGGGTGGAGCTGAAAAGGAGACTAAAATCAATTATGGTGTAAGGGGCGGTAAGTATCAAGAATGACGTGTTAAGAAGCTCATGTAGTCGCCACCACTATTGTAAATATAATAAGCATTGTAACAAGTTACATTTTCTATGTATCTGTGGTGACACGTTAGATAATTAAATTAAAAAGCACTTTCCTTGATTTCAAGGAAGTTTTATTTTACTTGTATCTTCTCTTGCAACATTTGTCCGTGCAAGCTCATTCAAAAAATTTGCGCAGCCTTTTATTAGTAATAAAATAAAATAAAAATAAGAGAAGATTTCAAGCCACGGTTGAAAATAAAATAAAAAAATTTTTTCCAGAAAATTGCCGAATTTGGATTGTGTGATATTCATAGCTCTTTTGGATGTGAGATTTAAGCCCAGGTGAATGATGAACGTAAAACAAGTTGCTTGTCTGTAATAATTTCATGTACTTGTGCAATTGTTACAAGCATGTGTGAATATTTACACGTATAACGTTCAAGTTTATGAGATATAAGAAAGTTTGGGAAAAAATTATATTTTTTTCAACAATGAAATCTTTTATAGCCTTTTTTTATTTTTCTTTTATAATTTTTTTCTTCTTTTTATTTTTTTATTTTTTATTTTTCTTTTTATTTTTCTTTATTTTTCATTTTTATTTTATCATTCTTTAAATTTTTTTACATTTTAATTACATAATTTTATGACAACTTGTAATATGACAATTGCCAAATATTTTCGTATAATAATAATGGTAATAACAACATTAACAACAATAATAAAATAAATAAAATTTAAATTGTACCCATTTTTCCATTTTTCTTTTGCTTCTTTTGTCCTTTTTTTCATTTATCTTTTTATTTTATCTTTCTTGAAAACTTTTTATATCTTAATTACATAATTTTATAACTCACTTATAATATATGTTATTAAAATACATGACAATTGTCAAATATTTTCATATTTTATATATAAGTATTATACATTCATGAATTATTTTATCTTGTATAATTCTTTATATACCAAGTATAAATTAAAACGTGATATAATATATGATAAAAAGTTAAATTTACACATAATAATAACAACATTAATAACAATAATAAATAAATAAAAATTTATAACTGTTTACATGTTTAAATATTATTGATAGTATATAATACACTTTTAATTATAACTAATAAGTATTATGAAAATACTTTTAAGCTAGGGAATTGATATATTGCAACAACTTACATTATTTTTCTAAAAATTATTATTTATTAATAACAAATTTATTTAACAATAACGATATTAAATATAATTAATTATAAAAATATAATATATAATTCATATATTTTTAATTTTAAAATACAAAAATAATTATATCAATATTTTTATTTTTTAAATAATATAGTCATTTAACAAGTTGAGTAAATGCATATGATAAAAGACTTATTTATAACCACTTTTTTATTTTCTTTTGCATGTTTTGAAATTCGTTTGAACTTTTTTTTTTCCCCTTTTTATATTTTTTTATTTTATTTTAATTTCATACATTTATAAATTTTAACTAATGATATTGACAATTTTTTTTATTCAATGTTATAATAAAAGTTTATGAAATTATAAATTATCTATTATATTTCTAATTAATCAAATTTAAATGTTATTATTTTTTAATAAACTTATTATTAATGAATTATTTTTATAGTAATAACAATTTAAATTATAAAAATTAAAATCTTAAATTTATGTTTAATTTATTCTTTTATTGATATAGCAATATAAATTTTAAGATCATTTTAAAATGTGAGAAAACTATATTGATAGGGTAACCTAACATAAATTTGGAACAACCGTATTTCTTTTATTCTTTTACTTTAATTTAATGTAACAATAAAAATTTCAAACAAACTATGAATTGTTTATAAAAAATACAAACACGTAAGTAAATTATTTTACTAAAAAGTCATAAAAAAACTATAAAAACAAATAGAAATTTAGTGAATGAGTTAGATTTAGCTCATTCATTATATGTGGATAATATTTGTCAAAAAATATAACATCTAATATAAATTAAAAAATAATTAACTAATATCCATTATTATTAAGTAAAAAATACTAATATAAATGCTTATTATGTTTAATAAGATTAAATGTTATTGACACAAATTATCATCATATTTATTATTAAATATTTTTATTATATCTTTATTATAAATTAATAAATAAATAAATTATTTATGTTAAAAGTATTAATACAAACATTTTTACAAAATTTTAACACCATTATTTCACTAAAAATTGTATTTGAAGTCCTTTTTTTTTTCTTAAATAAAAATCTTGGAGGAGTGGTAATTATTGTTTTATAATTAATATTATTATATATTTATTAAATTTAAATTATTATTCCGTATATTTTGTACGATTCCAGTAATAGTATTAGTCAAGTTATTTCTTGAATTTGTCGGTTTTTCGAATAAAAAAATGCGTGGAAATAGAAAGGCACTACATATGTTTTAATATATGGGTAATATATTTGATTGGTCACAACAATGCTCTTAAAGAAAGAAAGAAGACTATAAAACAAAATAAGAAAGTATTATATACTTTCCTAGCGAGAAAAAGAAAAAGAAACAAATATAATAATCCAAGAGAGTAGTTTATTTTATCTTGCTAATGTACTGACGTGTATCTAAGGGTAAAAGGGTCATTTAACTACAAATGAATACTCAATTGGTTGATCATGAATCATCATCCTTGCTGTATACATTTTGTGGGGGCCACAAAGATAAGATCTGATGCTTGAATGAGTTGGCAGGGATATCAATGCTTTGATATCAAAAGCGAAGGGGTCCCATTCCAAGGTTTTCGGAAATTTCTGGAAGAAACAACTTATCATAGGGAATCCAAATCCAATTGGTGGAAAATAATTATTTGAAAATGACAACGGCACATGAGACTCACATGCAAATTACAAATATTTTAGGGAAATTTTTTTGTTAAAATCTTGAGATATCGTTAACATTTAGTAATTAAGAATAAAACACATCATCCTGTGGAAAATTCACAAGCAATAAAGCATTACAGTTTTTGGCAAATATTTATTTTTTCTCTACATGAAAAGTGTGAACAGGGGAAGGGTTTTTGGTTGTTTTCCTACCATGTAATTACAGAAATACTCCTAATCTTTTTGGCAACTTTTTTTAATAGAAATAATTTGTTATACATATCCACATCATTTATATTAGATTAGATTTAAATTCACATATTTACTTAAATTATAAATTTTTATATTATAAAATAAATTAATTTTTTTTTGACAACATCTTTTAAATTATTAATATTTAAATATAAGTAATATTTTATTACATAATACAAAACAAACACAAATAATTAGCTTAATATAACACAACCTGATATGTTATTTAACTACTTTTTGGTCAACTTTTGTGTCATATTGAATTACAGGTTACTTGATAACCAATAAATATTGATTATTATGTATATAAAACTTGAATTTCTTAATATATAATTTATATTTGTGTCTTTCTTAAATAAATGTTTGTATATTCATATATTCAAGTATACACGAATTCACGTAATTTAAATATTTACAAAAACCGAATCTTAAAACAATTAATTTTTTTATTTTATTTAAAATTTTACTTTTTTAACTTAACTCCCTTCGACTCCTTTTCGCTCATATTGTTCTCAGCAACAACACGAGCCTACGGTAATTCCAGTTTCAGCATCTGTTGTCTTTTTCCTTCCATTATGATGGGTAACAACAGTCCATCCCCCTTCTGCAGCTCGGGCTTCTCTCTCTTTCTTTTCCTGCTCGTGACAAATGGGAAGAACGAAATATGAGGGATGAGCCACATGATATTAAATACATTGACTGCATCATTTCCAAGCACGTACAGATTACCATGAGCATTAAAGTATTCAAGTTCAATTGGATTAATAGAAATTTTTTCCATATAAAACAATAAATTGTCTCAAAAGATGTAAGTGTGGCATAACTCAACTCTCTGAAACTATGAACCAGAAGATTTGAGTGCAAATGTAGAAGACAAAACGAAGAATTAAAATAGTGTAAATCAAAGGAGTTATAGATAAAATACTCGATAAATTCATAAATTATTATATCAAGAATATTAAATTTTTGTTAATTATATCATATTGCTTAATCTTATATACTAATGGTGAGTTATAGAATTGTGCGGATGAGATATTCATTAAAATATGTAAATTTAAAATAAAATAAAAAAGGGATAAAGAAGATAAGGAAAAAAAAAATTTTATGCTATGATTAATACACTTTTTATATATAGAGATTTTTATTTTTCCAGTTTATTCTTTACATATTCTACTATTTTTTATTTATTACACATTATTTTTTATAATATTTTGAGTAGAGATATTTGTACGTATGAGTATAACATGAAATTTTCTTTTGAACAAATATTATTAAAAATATTTTTTTGGAACATATCATTTGATCATACATTAAATGTAATTAGGAGACTCTGAAAAGTTAAAAAGTAAAAACTGATAATGAAATGTTGATTATTGTCATGTTGCTAAAATATTATTTACTAATAAGGCTAAACTATTGTACATTAATCAATTTTTTTTCTTATTTAAAACAAAATAAAATAAAATTGAATAATCAAACAAATTAAACAACACATACATGTTAAAAATATATGAATAATCGAATCAACTTATATTCCAAAATATTTTGTTAATAAAACATATGTTTAATAATATTCATAAAAATATATATATTTTTTGTGTTATATATATCATCAATAAAAAATGACTATATAAAAGTTAAATAAAGAAAAATTGTGAAAGTTAAAAATTAAACTAAATTGTGAAAAATTAAGGAGTTATATAGTACCTTTAAATAAATTATTTTTGTCAAATAAATAAACAAACTCTCACTCTCCTATAAGATTACTTTTTTATTATCCCTATTTTCTTATTTTAGTTAAATGGATAGGACTTAAATAAACGTAATTTCCTAATAAAAAAATAGAGAAAATCACAACATTAATACCTTTAAAATTTATAATAATAAAAATAAAAATTCTAATATTAATTTATATTCTTTTAAATTAAAAATATATGTGCTATTTTTATTATTATAGCTTTTAAAAATATTATTTTAAGCAATTTTTTAATAAAAATTGGCATGTTGTATTTTTTGGTATTTTTTATATACTTCGTTAGTATTGAAATAGTAGTTCCATAAAAAAAACACACAATAGATTAACAGTGAGAGAAAAAGATGTGAAAACATGACAAATAAGAGATGATAGATATTTGGGTTTATTTCTTATGAAATGAACCTATTTTTTATGTATTAACGTTGTATAGAAAATTTTAAAAAATTATCAAAAATAATACTTTTAAAACTTAAAATAACAAAAGATAGCACTTTAATAATATTGAACGATATTTAATTAAACATATCAAAATTACCTCAATTTAATTTGAATTGTGTCTAATTGAACTAGCTTTTAAAGAAACATAATGTAACTTTTTTTTTTAAATTGTGAAAATATATGAAATTTTAAGGGTATATTTGTTTTTTTTCTAAAAAAAATTTCTTTTTTATTTTTCTTAACTGAATTATTCCATCAATTTTTTTTCTTTTTCTTAACTGAATTATTCCATCAATATCTTCATCAAATTGAATCCGTCAAAATCCCGAAAATAGCAACCGCCCTTGATTCACAACCAAAAGTTTCCCTGAAGAACCTCCCACTTCAAACATGTTTCATGTTATATTTATACTCCACGTGTCAGCACAAGGCAGGTCTAGCAAACTATAAATACCTGAACCCAATGATAAATCAATCACCAGCAATTATTTACCTTTCTCTAGTCAAGTTTTTAAAAACAAACAAATTTGTGTTCCAAACATCAACATATACTAACAACATGTCTGATAACACTCAAAAGATGAGCTACCATGCTGGACAGGCCAAAGGCCAAGCTGAGGTTTTTATTGATTTCTAAATTTCTTTTGATTAATACTAATATATGGGTTCCTATTATAATTAATTTATAGATTTTTTTTTTCCAGTTAAAATATTAAGATATATTAATTTTCTTTGTTATTGTTGTATTATCAGGAAAAGGCAGGAGGCATGATGGACATGGCAAGCAATGCTGCTCAATCTGCCAAGGAGTCTATGCAAAATGTTCAAATCTTATTATTACATTATTATATATAATTTTCTTATTAATTATGTAATTTGTAACTAATTAATAAGTAATTGGCATTTTTTTTTGTTAATTTTGTAGGCTGGTCAGCAAGTGAAGGAAACAGCCCAAGGAGCTGTGGATACTGTGAAGGAAAAAACTGGCATGAACAATTCCAGCTGAAAAGGAAGCTTTTAAATTTATAGGGCTCTCCTTTTTTTTTTTTTCTTGTTTTCCCTTCCTGCATTTTTGGAATGCTAAGCTCTTGTGTTTAAGAGCGCTGGCAAGTAGTTTCTGTTGTTTCTCCTTTTAAAGAAGAGAGCCCTTTCTCATATGGAGTTCCTCAGCTTAGTTTGTGTTTCTTTGAATATTGTTTGTGCTCCTTCTTAGGAGTTGGTTAATGTTATTTTTTTTTCTTTCCCTTTTATTAAGAAAAGAAGAGGACTCTACCTATTTTTCATTTTCATAAATATATATGTCTATTGGTTATGAATCAAAATGCTTTTTATTCTTCCTTTTTTTAAGTAATTTGTGGCAAAAATATTAATCCTTTGAGAATAGCAGTGAAAAATGTTTAGTCCAAGTTGGATTAATGTTTTTTTTTTTTACCAAAGTAATATATGTAAACATAAAATAGTAGATTTTAGTAAAAAAATTTGACACAAAATGAATACGTGACGAAATTGCCACCACTATCTTAGAGATACACTAAGATTGAAAAATGGTATCCAAGAAGGTTGCTTTTTCAAACGTAGTCGACTCTGCTACTAATTTAAGAATATAGTTTTTTCCCTCTTTCTTCCAAGTGAAAAGAGTAGAATAGAAAGAGACAAAAGAATGAATAAAACGTGACGAGTGTGACTGAACAGAAGAAACCTGTCCTTTATTGAAATTTCTTTTTAATTCTCAACAACAATATTTCTTCTGTCTAATTTTTCTTTTTTTAAATAATTTGGAGCCTTCTAAAGAAAGATCCTGAAAGCCTTGTAAACTTTCTCAGAATGTAGAATAGAAACAAAGAACAAAAGATGCTCCTATAGAGATTGACAAATCGCCTTCAAATTGTTATGATATTGCTTCCCCACCACAGCCCACACTAGCTACATCTCTGTTTAACTATCCAAGGCTATACGGGCGGGCTTTGTGATATTTGTAGATAATAAAGCCCAAGTCCAAGTCCAATCACACCCATCAGACCAATTATTTGATTTAAAACGAAAATTTTATGTTCAAATTTTTGAAAGAAATGCTAATCATGCATAATGATTTAAAAAAGATTAATAATCCAAAACTTCAACCTCATATGAAGATATACTTTTAGAGAAACAAATACGCCAAACAGTCCCTTAGTTAGACAACTTTTAAAAATAATTTCCCATGCACCCAAAAGAAAAGAAAAAAGAAGAGAGCCATTATTATGTTACATTTTTAAAGGGCATGAGGTGAAGGACCAAATGATTGTGGTGGACAAAAGTGATTTTGGGGTCTTTTGAAGATGTTAAAACAACATCTATCACAAAGTAGAAAAAAGGGACATAGGTCTCTGAAACCATCTAGTTCTCTCTAAAGTATAAACTATAAACTATAATTTGCTAGTACAATATAATTGATATACTTGTCTTTCTTCTTGTGGGCACTTTGATCCCTATGGATTTTCTTGTCAATAAATCCTTTTTGCATGTTTGGTTATGAATTACAATCCTTTATAATTCTGGCCATTTGCGTTTTTTGTTGAGGTCAGTTGGATGACAAATAATCAACATATTATAATGAGTAGTATTTTATATGTATCAAATTACATATTATTTATTAATTAAATGTAAAATTATAATGTTTATTGATAAAGTAATTGTTGAACCATTTATTAACAAATGTCAAATAAATTGTCCCATGTATATTGTTGTATGTATGAAAGTTATGATAAAAAAAAAAAAAAAAACAATTTATCTTATAATTGATAAAACATGATGGTAATTTATAGCAGGCAACAACATGAAGAATAAGCAATTGTTATCGACATGTTTTTAATCCACTTGTATCATTTTATTTTTGCTATTCATGAGTTTACTTTTATAATTAATTATAAAGTTAAGAGGAAAATTAACCTAGTTTAGTAGCAGATTCATGTTATAATTAATCCGTTAATCTTGATGAAGACATGAAGTTGTCTTCTGAGTTAAAAGAAGAAGAAAAAAATGAGTGGAGGAGAAATGAGTTCATAGTCTGTGGGTTGTGAGATAAGGGGGACAAGATATGGGGTCTAGCATTTCTGATATTTCATAATTTAATTGGCTGTATTACTAAATCGATTGTGTCTTGTCTATTTATATGAACCAGTATCGGAGATAAATAAATATAAGATCTAATTTAATTATAAGAAAAATTAAATTATTAGAGTCGCACAAGTCTCTATTGGAGTGTCTTAGTTCCTAATTAAGAAAACTTTTATCTTATTTTTCTGCAATGGTGAGAAAGTTAATTCTTTTTATTTTTTATTTTTTTATTATTAAAAAAATGTTGATATTTAACCAGTTTTTCTAATAATTATTCAGAGGATCAAAGCAAAACAGTTCAAAAAAAGTGGCAGTCCAATTACAGTTGTTATGTTTTCTTTAGTCTGTCTTGTTCCTAAATGAGACCTGCACTGCCACATTATCACTGTCAATTTCTTTTTAACAGAAAAAGTGATGGAGATAAAGACATGTAATGCCGGACAAAATGATGGCTTAAGTTTCATCTTGGATTACATTATTGAATCGAAGTAGTGGGAATGTCCTTTTTGGTCTTAATTGATTTAAAGGAAGTGATAATATTTACAAGATGCCTTTTGATTTCACTGGACAATTTTGTCATTTTTTAAGTAACTAATAATTTTGCTCTTTTGTTTTTTTAGAAAAAGAAATTCTGCTCTTTTCTTTTGTTAATTTCTAAAAAATTCTATATATTCCTACTAAAGCGGCATTCCCACTAAATATATATATATATATATATATATTTTTCATATAATTTTTACCTAATTTAATATCAAGACTTGTGTTAGATAAATAAAATTATTCTTAATTTCTACTTTGTAATTGCTTAGACTCATAGCCAATAATAAGTTCATATGGGTCCTTTGCATTTCTCATCCCATGTGAACAAATTTTTGTTGCGTATGTTTAAGCTGTTCATAAATATTTTTCATTACCTTTAAGCAAAAAAAAAAAAAAAAAAAAATTGCTACCTTAAATTTCTTCCATTTCGTAATTCAGTTAAAGTTTAACGCTTTTACTTGGATGTGGAAATGGTTTTCGCTACTTTCAAATTTTTTTTTTTTTTTGGGTAAGAATATTAGCTACTCTCATATTTAAGAGAGAGAAGAGTCTGCTTTTCAAAGTTACTTTGTTTTTGGGAATGACTGTCTGCTGAAGGTGGAGAGTGAACAGTGTTCTATATTGGTAGTTATTAGTAGTTTGTAGAATCTAATCAATCTATAAGCATACATGCCCAACACATCCGTCCAAAACATACCAATTATATAATTAATACAATATTTAAAGACATGAGTATATCATATTATTATTATTATTATTATTATAACGTCATACTATATTTAACACACAGGATGACATTTATTATATTTACAACAAAGATTCTTATGGGGTCATCAAATGGTGGGTACAAAATCTATCATCAATCTCACCAGAGAAAAGAAAAAGACTTTTGCTTTAAAATGTTGGGGTAGGAATAGAAATCTCCAAACACATGCCTTTCTAGGCAAATGATGAATTATTACACTAAAGCGAATTTCCTATTCTCTCTTGTTGTGCTTTTCTTGTGACAGCATTATTTCTCTGAAAAATTTTGTGAAATTTGATTCCATGGGAATGAGAGAAGCTGATCTCTGTTGTTTGGCTTTCATCTTTCTTTGGACTTGGGCAAATGGATTGCTTTCACCTAAAGGAGAGAACTTTGAAGGTAACATGAGAAGATCTATTCTTACTTTCTATATTTGCAGTTAATAGTGTGATTTTGAGCTTTAATTAGAATGAAACTGAGATTTTGTTCATCTCAGTTCAAGCTTTAATGGGTATTAAAAAATTGCTGGAAGATCCTCGTGGGGTGCTTGATAATTGGGATGAGACCTCTGTTGACCCATGTAGTTGGACTATGGTCACTTGTTCTCCTCAAAGCTTAGTCATTGGCCTGTAAGTACTCTCTACTCTACTGCAATTTCTTTTCAAGAGTTTGATTTATTCCAATCAAGAACATTTTATATTTTAGACAAACAACTTTTGGTACTGTCTTTGTTACAGAGGGACTCCTAGCCAAAGTTTATCTGGTACTCTATCTCCAAGTATAGGAAATTTAACAAATCTTCAGATTGTGTAAGTTTATACACAAAATTTTTATATTTTAATGATTTAATTTTATTCTTTTATTATTTTTTTTTGTTTAATAATAATAATAATAGAAGAATTGACATGATTTATCAATATTCAGGCTTCTCCAGAATAATAACTTCACAGGACCAATCCCTGCAGAAATTGGGAGGCTTTCAAAGCTTCAAACACTTGATCTTTCTGATAACTCATTTATTGGGGAAATTCCTTTCGCTGTTGGTCGCCTTATAACTCTTCAATATCTGTAAGCATATATATGTAATCTTATTATCAAAGCTGAGAAATCTGTCAAAATTTGTTTATAAATCTAACATGGGCTTAATTTTCCTACTGGGTTCAGAAGGCTTAACAACAATAGTCTTGCTGGAGCGATACCAATATCACTGGCTAACATGACCCATCTATCCTTTCTGTAAATACCTTAGCAATTATTATTATTATTATTTATAAATGATTTTATCTTTCTGAACAAAATGAGGTTCTGAAGTATGTTCTTATTTTATTTTGAGGATTTCAGAGACCTGTCCTACAATAATCTGAGTGGCCCTGTTCCAAGGTTTCCTGCTAAAGCCTTCAAGTAATTCTCTCTGTGTTTTTTTTAATAAGATTTTATCGTAATTATTTTTTGACGAATGCATTTTATTAAATAAATTATCGAGCTGCAAGCTAACTCAATTTAGCTCATGAACTGAGCTTTTTCAGTTCATAAGCTTAAATGACCTGAGTTTGAGCTACTTATTTTACCCATTATGCATGGAATTTATATAAACTTTTTCACCATTTTTTTCTCATCATTTCAGTATTGTTGGAAATCCACTAGTGTGCTCTACGGGATCTGAACCAGAGTGTTCTGGAATGACACTAATGCCAATGTCAATGAACTTAAATAGTACACAATGTATGCAATTTTACTTTAATTTGCTAATACTTGTCAAATAAGCTATTTGCAACTTTCTCCACAGTTCAAAAGTTTATTGATTCTGCTACATTTTGTTGATTCTGACCTCAGTTTGTTTTCCATTAAGCAGCTCTGTCATCTGGAAAGCCTAAAAGGCATAAAATAGCACTTGTATTTGGTCTTAGTCTAGGGAGCTTATGTTTAGTCATTATTGGATTTGGAGTAGTTCTATGGTGGAGGCATAGACGCAACATTAGTAAACAAACGTTCTTCAATGTTAATGGTTTGTAATCAGTGACAACAATTATTTTTCAATTGGATTATAAATATTAAAAGGTGTTAACCTAATAGATATAACTTAACAAGTCTCTCTACTTTGTATAATGTTTCATGAAATTGTAGACCAAAGTCGAGAAAAGATTTCTCTTGGAAACTTGAAAAGGTTCCAGTTTAGAGAGCTTCAAATTGCTACAAACAACTTCAGCAACAAGAGCATACTTGGAAAGGGTGGCTTTGGAGATGTGTACAAAGGAATACTCCAAGATGGAAATGTTGTAGCAGTCAAGAGGCTAAAAGATGGTAGTGCAATTGGCGGAGACATTCAGTTCCAGACCGAACTTGAGATGATCAGCCTAGCTGTGCATCGAAACCTTCTTAGACTATATGGGTTTTGCCTAACATCAACAGAAAAGCTTCTAGTTTATCCATACATGTCCAATGGAAGTGTCGCTTCTCGTCTCAAAGGTAAAGCAAGTAACCCTTAAAGTATGTTTTATGCATGAACAAACACATGGTAACAAATTAACAATAAGAACTAAAACTTTACATAGTTTCTAGATTGTTGATATTGGTTCTACTTAATGTAAAACAGGGAAACCAGTACTAGATTGGAGTACAAGGAAGAGAATTGCCTTGGGAGCTGGAAGAGGACTACTGTATCTTCATGAACAATGTGATCCCAAAATAATACATAGGGATGTTAAGGCTGCTAATATTTTGCTTGATGACTATTGTGAGGCAGTGGTAGGAGACTTTGGGTTGGCAAAGGCTTTGGATCACCAAGATTCACATGTTACCACAGCTGTGAGAGGAACTGTAGGGCATATAGCCCCTGAGTATCTTTCCACAGGCCAGTCCTCTGAGAAAACAGATGTTTATGGATTTGGAATCCTCCTTCTAGAACTAATCACAGGTCAGAGAGCACTAGAATTTGGCAAGAGTGCTAACCAAAAAGGAGGAATGCTTGATTGGGTTAGTGCAAGTTCCTAATAGTTTTACTTTTCCTTTCCATATTAATAACGAGCACTACTATATTCAATGAAAACTTATATTGACAGGTAAAGAGGATTCATCAGGAAAAGAAGCTTGAAATGTTAGTAGACAAGGATCTTAAAAACAACTATGATAGATTTGAACTCGAGGAAATGGTTAAAGTGGCTCTTTTGTGCACACAGTACCTTCCAGGCCATAGACCTAAGATGTCTGAAGTGGTTAGAATGCTTGAAGGTGATGGACTTGTAGAAAAATGGGAAGCCTCACAAAGAGTTGAATCAACCAGGTGTAAACCGCAGGAGTTATCATCATCGGATCGATACTCTGATCTCACTGATGATTCTTCATTACTAGTCCAAGCAATGGAGCTTTCTGGTCCAAGGTGATTTATAAGTTTCCTATTCAAAAGGAAATTGAGCATGTCATAGGAACAAAGAATAGTTAAAAGTCCCAAAGTGTAATGATATTTAAGTTTTGTTGTATACTAGCAGTATTTCTGAGCGCTAAAGGTTTTTGATATTTGTATCCCAATTGTACAGAGTCTGAATTGTGAATCGAAATCTTTATAATCATGATATAGTATTTAAAATTTTATTCCCTTCGAGCTTCAATTAGAGCTGTCAAATGGGTGGGTCGTGTCGTGTTCGGGTCGACCTGTTTACGATCTGACCCATATAAGATTGACCCTAACCCAATCCATTTATTAAATAGGTCAGAAAGTACAACCCTAATCCAACTTGGATTGACCCATTTAACCCGTATAAATATATTAAATAATATATATTATATTTTATAATATAAAAAATCAGAGATATTATATCGAGTATCAACATATATTTATGTCACCTATTAACATTATAAATTCTAATTAGATTCCAAAAATTAAATTAATTTAAGCATTATTTTAACAAAAAATGTAAAAATATTAACTAATATAAAATAAAAATAATATCAATAATCATAAATATTGTGATGCATCAAATCTAATATTTTAAAGTCTTAAATAATAACAAAAAAGTCTAACAAAAATATATATCATAAATTCTTTGTAAATAAAAACTTGTTTTAAGTCTAAAATAAATAATTAATAATAAAAACATACAAAATTAAACTAAATAATATATTATTATAAATTGATAAAAATAAGAAAATAAAATATGAAATGAATTTAAACATCATCTCAAATTCTCAATAATATTTCAAAGTATAAACCTACAAAATAATTAAATAAGAAACAATTACGTACATACTTTAATAATTTTAGTTATTTACTTATGTTACTTATGCGGGTTACCCAATTAACCCATTCAATCCTAATTTTTTAAATGGGTTAAACGGGTCGACCTGTTTACAACCAAACACATATAAGCTCAACCCGGACCTGACTATTTCGTGGGTGGGTCGTGTCGAGTTTGCGGGTCGTGTCAAAAATTGCCGGCTCTAGCTTCAATAGATTCAACTCATTCACTGTTCAATAATGAACTAAAATAAACTTTGTTTTTTTATATTCGGTAGTAAACATGTAACTAGATAGTAGATACATATGTTATATTTTTATAATAATATATTCTTACATCACCCTGCATCTTTAAAATACGCGTAAAAATAACCATTCTAAAATAACTACCAAGTGATGTAATCATAAGGCCTATCTATGGTCCATAATTTATATTAATTTTACATTTTTCACCTCTATTTTTTTTTTCATGAGACTTGGTTAGGAGGAACATTTAAATTTAAACAAATTTATTCCAAAAGGATTAAACATTTACTTTTGCTAATTTGAATTGAAGAGTGATATAAAATCAGTCCAATTCCATCATCGTATTCATAGTTTGGGTATTCATCATAATTAGAAGAAAAAGCTCACGCAAACTTTTTGGAGAAGAATTTCGCTCTATAGGCATTATGCACGCAATGACTGACTCCATGTTTCTATCCTTGAGTTTGTCTTCCAACCACTACTGCATCTCCATTCTACGATCTAGAACAAGTCCACGAGTTAACTTCAGAAAAAAGTCAACAAAAAATCGACTATATCTTTTTTTTTCATCGAACGAGAAAATCTTGTGAATATAGGATGATAATGGATCGGATCCAATTCAATCCGATGATAATTTGATCTAATTCATTATCTAAAGAAATTAGTCTGATTTGATCCGTAGATTATATGAATAAAATCAATTCAATTGTTGATTCATAGATCATATGGATATTTACAATCCGATCAGAACTATTATATTTTTTTTTTCATTTCTTTTTAATACATTATTTAATGTGGTAAATTATATAGTTTAAATTATTAAATAAAAATAAAAATAAGAAAACATTATAGATTTATAAGAATTTTTTGTTACTTATTTACAATAGGGGTAGGAGAATCTAATGATTTTTTTTTTTTTTTTTTTATGAAAAGATGCATTTTAGTCTCTTATATTTTGCATCACTTTAGTCCTTTTATTTTGTAAAAATGACACTATTAGTCCTTTTTTTCACTATGTAATATTTTACAAATCTTTATTAAGTATTTTTAAGATTTTATGAAAATAACTTATTATTTATAATATTTTATTAATTTAATTATAATTTTTTAAAATTATTGGATTCATTTTATCTGTTTCATATTAATTTTTTTTTTTAGAGTATTAATTTTTTTTTAATATTTAAGATAATTTACTTATCTTGTTGTATTATGTTGGATAAATTTAATTTTAATATTTATTTTTCTTACCTGCTTTGATACCAAAATTTTTGCAAGCATTTTTATTTTAATATTTAAGCAAATAAATTTTTCAAAACAATTTTTCATTTTTAAACTTGTATTGACATAAAATTTATAACATACACAAATAAACTTTTATAATTAATAGACAAAATTTAAATATATTTTTTATCAAGAGCATTTTTTTATGTTTTTTTTTTAAAAGAGAACTTATACTATCATTTTTTTATAAAAAGATGACTTATACTGTCTTTTTTTTTTTTATAAGAAGATGACTTCAACGTTGTAAAAAATAGGTAGAGAACTAAATTGCTCATTTTCAAAAAAGTAGAGGACTTCTAAGGTATTTTTTCTTTACAATAATTATATTTCAACTTTTTCATCAATGTTATAATCTATAAATTTAAAAAAAAAATACTTTTATATATAAAAAATTAACATTATTAACTTTATCTCATTTAAAATTATAAAATGATGATATTATAATTTTTTTTTAAATAATAGTTATAAAATTTTGGAAAGTATTTTTAAAATGTTCAACTTTTTTAGTTCAAAACTTATAATTTTAAAAAGCTCTAGTTTTGGATCGATCCACGGATCGATATAATCTGATCTAGTCCAAGTGAATTCACAAATCGATCTATCCAATTCAATTCGATCCGTTAATCTTGTAAGCGAATCATGATCTAATTCGATTCAAAAATGATCTATTTTGATCTAATATAGAATAGATCATTAGAGTAAATATCTACAAAACTCCGATTTGATGGATTTTTTGCCATCCCTATGCCTATTGGCTGTTTTTATAGTTTATGATCTTTGAAAGAGAAACAGGAACTAGAAGGTAGAAACCTTTTCGTTTCTTATGGTCCAAATGCATAAAGTTAGGAGATAACTACTACAGATATACATAATACCCTGAAGTAAGAAGAAATTTCATTCGTTCATTAGCAAGCATAAATACTAAAGTCTAACCCAGATTATTTATTAAAAAAAATTTACAAAAGGAAAGCAAGGATTGCTATGCATGAGGTTTATGCAGCTAAACTTAAAAATTTTACACGTTCTGAAGCCCTATCAAAACTCTGGAACACTTGACATGAAACTCTTCTTCTACCTTTATAACGCACAATAGTCACTGTCTCAAGAACTGGTGAGTGAGCAAGGACATACTTCAAGAACTCCATTTCAGGTTTTCTAAACCAAATACCACCAAGTTTCACTGCTTTGAGATGGTTAACGACGAAATTCACCAAATAATGTTGTCTCAATTGATCAATTGAGGCTATTGAAGAGCATGATTGCTCAATCTATGAAAGTTCAGAAGATAAATACGTCATTCTTATGGCAATCGGTGCCCTATAATGTAAAGTTGTCACAAAAACTCACCGAAATATGTAGCTCCTCTAAGTTTGGAGTACTTGCAAGGATGCTCAATAATATACTTACAACCCTTGCATCGGCCAACATCACATCTTTTAGGTGAAGAATGGATAGATTGTTAAGTAGAGAAGGAAGTCTTTGTGGTACAGAGCCACAATTCATAAACTAGCAATGAAGCACAGAAAAACCATACAAAGAATAATCTGTAAAGTTAGCCAAAGTTAAAGGACAACTAAAAGGCAAGGCAATGAAAAAGAAAAAGAAAAAGAAAAAAGAGGAGATGATTACCTTCAGATAGATACCAGAAAGAACGAGTTGCTTAGCACTCTTCAAACAACCAATAATCCTGACCAAATGGGGAACTTCTGACATCTGAAAGCAGTACGGTAACCTCAAGCAAATCTGAACAGTAGTTAGATTAAAAGTATTCTCAAGACATATATCTCTAAGCTGGGAATCTATATTCAGATGCTTAAGGTTGGAGTTGTGGATCTTAAAAACAATGGGATCTGGAAATCTTAACAATGTCAGTTTCTCAAGAACAGGACAGTTGAGAATCAAGCTCCCTAGTGTGTCACTGTCAATTAGAACTTCACTTAGCTTGAGAGTTGCAAGATTGTTAAGTCCATGGATTGCATGAGTTAGCTTAATAATACAACCAAAAAGCTCCAAATGATTAAGATGGGAACAAAATAACAAACAAGACGGCACCTTAAAATATGTAACTGAATCAAACTCATGCAGAATGAACTCCTTAACACCTTTTGCAACTAAAAACCTTATCCACTGATCAAGATCAGAATGGTCAGGGCGACAATAAGCGGCAAGTTTAAACTTCTCAACTGGACCACAGTGATTCAATTGAACTTGATGAAAAAAGTTCCTAAGCATTTTCCCTTTGGCTACTTTATCAGTAATAAATCTTGGGAAGCACTTATCATCAATAACAAACCGAGAAAGATCTGTCCATTTGTTTCTCCACTTACTGGATAAAATACTAGTACTCACAGCTTCTTTGAAAGGTAATAGTTCTAAAATGCTGGCTAATACATCCCATGGAAGATTGCTAATCCTATCATCACTCCTTTTCTTCTCCATATCAATCTGGAGACAGTGATCAAAATTTTCTTCTCCTCAAGGTAAAATAACAGGAATTATTGTACCTTTATTGATCAGAAAACAATCCAATTTCAAACTTGATGAAGTGCGCTCAATATATACCAAATCGGGAAAAAGATTTTGCCATAAACCTAAACCGCCAATAAATATGATCACAACATACAATTCTAGAGAAAGCCTCGTTTGCATAAAAATTATAACACAAGAGAAACTGAAAGAATGTGCAATTTTAGAAAAACCCATCACACTAATCAAGTAGCAAAAACCACGAGAAATGAAAATAGAACTTTCTATTCATATTTTATAGCAATTGAGTAATGATAAAAGCTCAAGGGGTTATAATGATAAAAGCTCCCTCCATTTCTTATCTACAACACCAATAAGTAGATAAAATAAAAAAAGTACTAAATCTATGCTACTGTTAAGGACATTTCAGTTTTTCGAAATGAATCAAAAGAGCAAATAAGTTGTTATTGTCTACCCAACGAAATCGACCCCTTTCCAAAACCAATGCAAGGAGGGATTTATAAAAACAAGAAAATGAAGAAGGGTACCAGTCTTACAGTGGTGATCGGAGAAGGCTGCAAAGAACTTTGGCCTGGGTGTGTACGGTCCCCACAGGCGGACGATAGAACGTTATTTGATCAAAAGAGTAATTTGACTTTACGGCTCGTTAGACACACATACTTTCAAGGGATTATAAAATCAATTTAAGATTTTTTTAAAAAAACAATTGTTCAAAAAATATACTAAAGAAAAAAATGTGAGAGAAATCATTTGCCTCATTTAATATCTTATATTAAACATAATATTATTTAATTTTTTAATTATAAAAAAAATTAAATAAAAATAAATAATATTATTTTAATAATTTCTTTTTATTAAAATATTATAATTTTTATATTAATTAATTAGACAGTATTTATTAATGTTAATTTTTTAGTTAATATGAATTTTTTTTACAAAATATTCAATTTAATATTTTTAATTGCAATTTTTTTATTTTAATAATTTAATAATTTTATTTTTATTAAAAATTTAAATATATATTTAATATTATTATGGTTGATTTTTTTTAAATAATTGCATATTAAATTTTATTTTTATCCTTATTACAAACTCGTATTTTTAATCGGATTTTAATTATTTGACATAAAGTAATAAAAAAATATTAAAATAATATAATTTATTTTTAATTGACATATTTTTTCATATTTAATAAATTAAATGATACAACTTTTAACAACATAATGAATTAATCTAAGGAATCTGTATGGCAATGTTTCCTATATATTATTAAATGTTTAGAGGGATTATTTTGAAAAAAAAAAAATGTTTAGAGCGATTAAGAACGAATTTGAGATTTTTTATTTTTATTTATTGAATAATCTACTATAACATGTTTTTTAAGAGATTATATGCCTATGAAGTAGAATTATATAAGTAAATGGTAGGCAAACTACTACGAGCATATAATCACCAACTTAAAAGGATTTTACGCATTAAAAATATCAAATAAAATCTTATATTGTTTTACTGTTGACAGTTTTTTTTTCATATTCCCTTGATTGCTAAGTTAATTTTTGAAAATTTCTTATAGTTTAGGTGGTAAGATTTCTAATCTCCTACCAAGAATCCAAGTTCGAATCTCACCTGTGTGAGTGTGTTATCTTTTTATTAATAAAAATAAGGAAATTTTAGAGCCCTTTAAAAAAACAAAAAAAAAGTAAATTCTCAGATTTTCCATAATATATTTTAAAATGTCAATGACTTTTTTTTCATTTTATAAAATACACATAACACATGATCCTTTTTTTTTTAAAAGGGTGCACCATAATTCTAAAAATGCAAATAAGTACCATGTTTAATGAACATGCTTTTCTCGTATCAATGTTATGTGACATTTAAGTGATAACCAAAAGTTATAGAATTTATTTCAAAAAAAAAAAAAAAAAAAGGGGGAAGAGAAGTGCTCACAACATATAAATTAATTTACATATATTTTTACATTTATATTAATTATTAATTATATCGTAACTCATAGTAAAATCATTTTGAAAAATAGATAATTGATTCAATATTCTAAATAATGGGTACAAATAACAAATATTAACATCTACTAATTAAAGCTGGAACTATCATTTAGATGAAAGAGACAATCTTTTTTTTACCATATTGACTAAAAATTCGCCAAAGTATGTTTTTAAAAGTCGATATTATTTCCAGCTTTTGAATGTATGAAATGAAGTGTCCCATTAAATATAAAAACTTTGTGATAAAATGAACCTCAATTGAAATTGGCAAAAAGAAAAAAGAAATAGTCCTCTTTCTGTTTTTAGGTTTAGTTCATCCTTATAATGTGAATGCCATAGCATATATATGATAACATTATAGGTACACTTATTAATGATTATGCCATTGAATTAGCCCAACTAGTTACATGCTCCAGTCATACATTAGATCAAGTTAAATTAATCTGATCCCCAAGTCACAATAATGTTTATGAAAAATTAGATCCAAACAAAAAGTAGTTTTGCAAATAATTACCATGATCTTTAGTTGTAATTTTTTTTCTTGATCAAGAATAAGTGGTGTAATTCAAATATTAGACCATGAGGGTTTAGATCTTAGATTTGCATGAAAAAAATAAGTGAGGACTGAGGACATTGTGAGAGTTCAGAATTAAATAAGAGAAAATAAAGGGTTAAAAAATTTCAAGGGCAAATCCACAAATAATTAATTCTAAATTTGTTGATCATACTAGAGACTTACAATTATAAATTAAAAAGTGATACATGTATAAGTCTGACAATAACACTAATTTATATCTGTCAAATCTGTCTTCAATAAATGCTTTCACGCAAACAAAATATTTTCATAAACATTTAAATTTAAGCACCAGTAAGAAGATATAATATCAAGAACATCAGATTTAAGTAGTTCGATCCCTAGAAACTATACGGCCTAATCTACTGAAAAGAATAAACGTATCCACTAATTAAAACGATATTTTTTACAGAGAACAAACAATAAAAACATGTACAAAACCAGACTCTAAATACAATGCTTCCAAATCCTCACAAAGAACATAAACAATATTTACACAAAAAGAAAGAAGACGAAGAGACTCGAAAAAGAATTAACAAATGAACGAGTTAGCGGCTAAAAAACCCTAGCAAGGGTATAAATATATTGCTGGTGGAATGATGATAATGCCCTTCAGGCCAACACGCAAATTGTCCAACTCGAGCCTGAAAAAAAGTGTGTATAAAATAAGTCCAAACACAATTAGCAGCCCAAAAGCCCAATATACAATTAATAATAAATCATATATCACATATATTAACACCAATATATTTAGTGCCATCTTACTATATAATTTCATACATTATATGTCAAATATATGCATCAATAGAATACAACATAGTGACGCATCTTAACGATATTTATTTTAAATTATAATTTTTAAGAACACCAAAATACAAATATTAAAAAAGTGTAAATAGGTTCGAAGGAGTATGTTGTGATTGTAAATGGGAAAGTGATCAATTGTGGCCACATATGATCATTAAGTTGCATACCAATTGATTTTCTTTTTCTTTTAATGATCTCGTACCAATTGATTGTTAAAGTAGAAGATTTTTTCTCTTAAAAAAAAAAAAAAGTAAAATAGTTAAAACTTCACAACTGGTGGTGGTCACTCTCTCATATTGTCTTTTCTTAAAACAAGTTTCCAGTGATCTGTGGTAAACCCTAATTTTTTCTTTTGTAACATACACTTGCTCCAGAAATATACTTACCAATGTACTGTAATCAGAATGACATGATTTCATGTTGAATGAGAAATTTGAAGACTTGCTTTATAAATACAAGATATTTTCATCATTTATGTTGTGTCACTTTATATTATACTAGAGATGGACATTTTATTTGCAGGTTTGGGTAACTACGGTTAATCGATTCGTCGGATCAGTTAATATCCATTAATTTCGGGAGCAGGGATGGGGATAGGTAATATCCGGATATAATTTGTGGGGAACGGGGTGAGGACAGTTATACATAAAACAGTACCCACCCGTACCCGAAATATATTTTATAAATTTAATTTAAATATATGTAAAATTCTATTCATAAAAATTAGAAATACTTACTAGAACTCGAACTTGGGTTAGTGCCACCAACAATCAATGTTAAATCCACCATGCCACATTTTATTTTATATCAATTATAACATATAAATGTATTTATTTATCAAAATTAGTTATTAATTAAAACCTAGTATAAATAGAAACAAACAAATGCAACCCAAACAAATGTAACCCAAAATTATTTATCCAGCTCACGGCGCGATTTGCTTGCCGACTTGCCATGATGCCGTCAACCATGATCAACGCTGCGCCATTGCCCGTTCCACTGTCCCCTACAGATCGCACTCCAACCACTGCCCATTCCACTGTCGTTTGGGGCTACTTGTTTCTCCTACCTTCATGGTCTCAAAGCCGTTGTCCTTGCTTTCTTCACCGTTAAGATAAGTTTAGTTCATGCTTAAAATAGATCTGTGACAAATCATCTGTCGGCTTGGCCATTGTTGTGGTAATAATATTTCAAATATGAAAAATACAGCATATCCTAATATCATCTGATTGTAAGCTTTAATTTCTTATTTTATTTTCTTTACATCGAATATGAGACGGTTTTTTTGTTATACCCGTCCTCGCCCGATCCCGTCCAATTATAACCGTACTCGAACTGGAGCAGTTTTCAGACAATTTCAATTACACAGTTTATTATTCAATTTTGAGGATAGATATGGTAAAAACTGTCATTGCCTGTCCCATGCCCATCCCTATATTATACTAATAAATATTAAAAAAAATTCAAAAATTTCCTGCTGCAAAATATACTAAGTAATGTAGTATTTGTATTTGGTAAGGTGCGACTTAAAATCTATTTTTGAAAACACTATTTTTCTTTACAATTAAATGATATACAGAGTTTTGCAAGAACACATTTATGATAAAATCAAGCTTATTATTATATACAAACGACAGTAATTTAAAAATACATTTAATTTTAAAAACATTTAAGATAATTAATGATGGATGAATTGATATGATGTAGAAACACCAGCTTAAAAAAATTGTTGTACTTCTTGTCAAATAACCTAAATGAATTGATTATTTATCTAATGTTAATGCAGTTATTTACTTAAATTACAACTCTCTCTCTCTCTCTTTCTCTCTCTCTCTCGTTTCTTTTTATCATTGTGACTGTGTGACATCACACATTTTTAATTTGGCATTAATTTTAATATTAATATATTAATTAATACATGTAATAATGCACGTAGCTCTTTGAAAGTATTTTTATTTAACATCAATGGTACATCAAAATTAAGTGGATAGCTTTTTACTTATTGATTATAGTTTATTAAAATGCAAAAAATAGTTAAATATATGATTTAAGTGTTATTAAGTGGTATATTAGTATCCTCAAGTCTTTTTATCTTAAAAGTTGGAATGAATATGTAATCCACCAGTGTCCTTACAATTAGAGATATAAATTCAAGCAAGCCCAAAATCAAGAGGTTGAGCCAGCCATTATTAAGCTATGTATATTTTTGAATTAAGTCATATTAAATTTATTTAAATTTTGAATCTAAATAATTTATATTTAAAGTGTAAGTTAATATTTTTTATAACTATCAAAAATATGTTTAAAATTGTAAGTTTTACTTACATAAAAATCATATAAATTACTAAAATATCCTTTAGAGCTAGCAAATAAATACACTGGAGCCTTGACCACTACGTCAGTAAATTTATCGGAGCTCCGACGACCTTATCAGAGCTCTAACGCCAGATAAGTATATAACATGTTACATATAACTGCAGATATGTATGTAATATGTTACATGCAATAGCAGAAGTGTATGTAACATTCAGTAAAGATCTATCTAATATGTAACATGTTACATACAATGATAGAAGTATATGTAACATTCAGTAGAAACATGTAACATATTACATATAATGATAAAGTTATATGTAACATGTTACATAAAAAAAAAAACACAAATTAAGCTAAGAAAAAAAAAAAAAACCAAGAAATAAGATACATGAAATAACCAAAAAATAGCATATTAAGCTAAGAAACATGAAAATAACATAGTTGCTTCTAAGCTTAACCAATAATATGAAGACAATGGTCTCATTTTTGTCAGCAACCCAATTAATTTCAAAAACGAAGGCAGGCAAGACTTGGAGCCATTTATTTATAGACCTGGAGCCATGGCACCCACTCTTTTATCCCAATCAACACCAACAATAAAATCAAAGAAAGTGAGCAACATAAATAGGGAGAGAAAAATAGAGGAGACACAAATAGAGGACGAAAATCGAATTATAAATGTAGAGTATGGAAGTCTGTGGATTAACGATAGTGGAATAGATAGCTTATGAGGTAAGGGACAAAATCGTAAATTTTTTTTTTCAAAAATGTTGAATCAAGTCAAATAATTTAAGTTTTGATTGGAATAAACTAAATTTATATTATAACTCACAAGCTTGAGTGTGATATAGGGGTGGCAATTTATGCTATAACTCGATTGATTGAATTGAACTCGAATCAAAAAACACGAATCGAATTAAATTTGGGCTGGGTTAGGACTGGATTAGGGCCAGCCCATTAGCCCGAATTAAAATAAAATTTTAAATAAAAAAATAAAAAATACTATATTAAAATTAAAATAATCTTTTATTGCTTTTAATACTTCTCTTTAATGATATATTAGTTATTTTTTTTCTTTTCTTTTGAAAAATAAGCTGATAATGAATAACTAGTTATAATTTATTCATTTTGTCACAATATTATGCTACATTCTTTGATGTTAATGCATTTAACATTTAAATATACCTAACTCTTTAAACAAAAAAATAATATTTATATTTAATTTAAATTAGTATTATGAAGTTTCTATTTTTAAATTGATACTTGTGTTATGCTATTCTCTTTTTTACTTGTTCCTTGTCTTGAGACTTAGATATTATGTAATAGTCAAAGTTTTATTCTTGTGTATATAAAAAAAGTTATGTTATCGTGTAAAATTTTAATTTACTTTAACTGTTCAATTTTTAATAAGTATATTTATTTAATATACTTATCTCTATTTATTTTGTTTAATAACTAGAAGAAATTTTATTTGGATTTGAGAACTATTTATTCTAAATGTGAGTTTTTATGATTGCATGACCACTTCTAACTTTTACATGAGTATGGTTTAATATATTTATTCATTGCCAAATTAATTTAGTAATTGACTTTTTGCTTTAATAATTAATTTTTTATTATATTTATATATATATATTTTATTGTTTTATGTAATTTTATTTGAGCTTTAATTATTAAACATATTTTTTTTAATAAAAAAAGTCATATTAACTAAAATATATATATAATTAACAATTCGGGCTAGTTTGAGCCAGTTTGAGCTAGCTCGTTTGTGTTTGGTTTGGGTTCAAGCTTACATTTGCTAGCTTGAATTAAATTTGAATTGAGCTAGGGTTGAATCAATTTGGGATGTGCTAGTTTGGGCCAGCTCGAACTAACCCAGCTCGCACGAATTGACGTATTAATTCCTTGAAATAATACATATATAATAAAAATTAATTTTTTATCTAAAATAGCAAAACGACTGTGCTTTAAAAAAATACAAATGACATTTTTAACCATCAAATTCAAAGGCCTTCTTCTTCTATTTTCTGTCTTTTAATCTACTTAATATTGCTTGTTTAAGCTTCGCATCTATTGCTCGCGTTAGCAAATACGTTTTCAAACCTTTCGTCTTGTGAGCCGTCTAGTCCATGTCTTCCAGCTCCACCACCGTTCAGCCGGGTCGGGTCAGGATTTTGACATGAATGGGACTTAAAAGCTTTGAAGCTGATTTGTTGTGACCAAAGAGGAAGTTGTTTTCCAGAATTGAGAAGATTTCGTGGGTGATGAGTTTGTCGGCATCTTGCTTTGATTCAATGTTGAGCATTGGAAATTGAGCAATTGTTGCTGCCACTTTTTCTTCTTTTGAATTTTGATAGGAGAGAGGGAGTAATAGAGCAATCACCCACTGGAAGAAGAAGAAGAACAGCTTATGTACATTCACATTTTGTATGTACAGGTTATATACACATTTATTTTGTATGTAACCTGTACATTCACATTTTGTATGTACAGGTTACCTGTACATACGAACTGTTCTTCCTGCAAAATGTGAATGTACAGGTTACATACAAATTTATTTTGTATGTAACCTGTACATTCACATGAAATGCATTGTATTGTTTGTATGTTATTGTTGTTTTGAACAGCTTACAAAATGTGAATGTACAGGTTACATACAAAATGTGAATGTACAGGTTATATACAAATTTGTATGTACATATTACATACAAATTTGTATGTACAAGTTACATACAAATTTACATACAAAATAAATTTGTATGTACAGGTTACATACAAAATAAATTTGTATGTAACCTGTACATTCACATGACCTGTACATACAAAAAGTAAATGTACAGGTTACATACAAAATAAATGTGTATGTAAACTGTACATACAAAATGTGAATGTACAAGTCCATAAGTTTCGAAGGAAACATAGAAATGGCGAGGTTTTTACGAATACTCAGATAAAGGGATATTTTGGTAAAAATCATATATATTATATAAATGAAACTCACCGTTTAAGTCCAAAAAGTGCTATTTAGATCCAAAAAACTTTTTTATTCAAACTTTTGCTATTTGAGCAATTTATTGCGAATTGACACCCCTAGTGTGATACCATCTTACTAAAAGAGAAAAGTAAGGAATTGGTACAAGGGGTTATTTATAAAAAAGAGTAAAAATGATAAAAATAACATGTCTAAAAAATTAAAAATATATATTTTAAAAAATAAAATTATTATTTTACCTAGAATATTACTCCACTAATTGGAGTTATAACTGATTCACTCAACTATTCTATCACATAATTAGGAAATTGTTTTCATTTTCAACTATCATTTCTTACATCTAGTTTTTTAAGTATCTTGTACATAATAAAAATATTATTTTTATAGATAGCACATAAATAACTTTTTTATTTTGCATATGTTACAAAAAAATTTATAAATTATAACAAAGAAATTCTGAATATGAAAGGAAAATTCTATACATAGTACAAAAATAATATTTTTATTATGTATTTGTTACATAAAAATTAGAAATCATAACCAATAAATTCTAAATATCTTAACGCAGTATTTTATACATGGTACAAAAACAACTTTTTCATTATTTACATTTTATAAAAAATAATTGGAAATCATAAAAAAAATAAATTTCAAATATTAACGTAAGATTTAGTACATGGTGCATAAATAACATTTTTATTGCGTATATGTTACAAAAAAAATCTGAAAATCATAAAGAAATTCTAAATGTTTTAATACGAAAAATGCATGAATACAAGATTTTGTATATGATATAAAAAGAACACTTTTATTATGTATATGTTACTAAAAAATTTGAAAATCATAACAAATAAATTATAAATGTCTTAATGTAAGAAATGTATGAACGCAAGATCATATACATAATACAAAAAGAATATTTTTTTCTATACATGTTACAAAAAACAAAATCTTTATAATTTGATTATATTAGGCCTTAATTACATAAATGTATTTTCAATTCATATTTTGTACAATGTATAAAATAATATTTTTATTATGTACAAAACACACAAAAAAATCTAGATATTGGTGGTAGTTGCCATACCTCCAACAAAGTTATTATTAAAGATCCTTAAAAATGAAAACGATTTTTTAATTATGTAGTAGTAAAATAAATTAATTACAATTTTAATTAATAAAAAAAATATTTTAAATAAAGTAATATATGTATTTTTTTAAATATGCATTTTTATTTTCTAATGAGGTTATTTTTTTTTAGATGCAAGTATTTATTGGATCTTTTATTTAGAGGAGAGACACTCCCAAATTTTTTTATAATAAGAGATAAATTTTTATTAAATAAGAAGTATAATTATAATCACTATCAACGACCATACCATCAACTACATCATATATTCAAGCACCAAGTAAAAACTAAAAAACTAATGTAGTTTCAAATTATTTGTAAGTGAATATTTCTAAGCATTAAATAATAGATCAATATTATATCTCACCTTAATGCTTGATTTTAGTAATAGAAACAATGAATCATCGATAGTAATAAAAATTACAATACGATTGTAACAATACACCACATAAATAAGAAAACCTCTTATATACATTTTAACAAACACCTTGATTTCAATAAAAATCAAAGCAACAATCGTACCACTTAGAGGTGTGCAAATAATCCGATCGATCTGCTTAAATTAATAAATCCAATTCGATCCGTCGGATTCGGATCGGATTTGATTGATATATTTTGTAGTCGGATCGGATTCGGATTGAAAAGTATACAATCCGTTCGGATTCGAATCGGATTCGGATTGAAAAGTATACAATCCGTTCGGATTCGAATCGGATTCGGATTGACAGATTTTATAATCCGCTGTAATCCGATCCGGACTGAATTACTATTAAAATTATAAATAAATGCATATTTATTTTTAATGTGTTATATTTAAATATTATACATACTACAATTACATTAAATTATTATCTTAGTTTTTAAAAAAATAAAAATGTTAAATTCTCTATAATAATTTAATAATATTCAACAGTATACTTTTTATTATTTGATTATCTAATTTGTGACTATAAATAAATAAATTTTACTAAAAAATATACCAATTTAAATTTTAAATGTTAGTATATATTGTGTTTTATATATGATAATAATAAAAAATAAAGTATAATCTCAATCCGACCTATCCGATCCGAAAAATTCGATCTGTTCGGATTCGGATTGGTTCGAATTGACTACATTATCGGATCGGATTCAGATTAGAAATCTTCAAATCTGTTTTGGATCGGATCGGATTCAGATTGATGAAAAACAGGCAGTTTCGATCTGCTGCTCACCCCTAGTACCACTTATAAGCTTTACACACTAAAAACTATAAGACAAATTATAAAACAAAAAATAACCAACAAAATGAGCATTACAACACTCAGTAGGTAAAACATATAATAGTAATCATCAAAAGCCATTGAAGCCAAAATTGATGAGTTCTAGAGCCAAACTTGACCCAAAAAGACATACACCAAATCCTCCAAAAAAAAACGTTAGCAAAGCTAACCACCTAGCGCTAAGGAGACAATAACCACACCTACAGTCACAACTACCTGGTGCCACAACCAGTAAATATTGACTAAAACAATGCAGCACGATTCTAATAGATACAAATAATTCCTCAGTACCAATTGTTATTGAAAAGAAAAAAACAGTAAAATAACTTGAATGTTTTTAAAATCTAACTCTTATTTAAGATCTAATTTTTTAATTGGTGAAAGAAAATGGAAGAAAATACGTAGGAAAAGAATATTGTAAATAATGATAATCAAATTTAAAAGAAAAATGAAAAAGAAAGAAACATTGGGTGTAAATTCTAACAGATGATTTTTACAAGTCTGAAAACGGGAATAGTTCCCAATTTGTGAAGTACACACTCCCGAAACTGACTCCAAACAAAAGCCAAAGCAGCAACAAGTATTGAAAGCCGATGGGTAACACGTAGAACCTTCTACTCTTAAATTCGTGGGCCCCAGCCTAAAACCACATCCAACCACAAGATAATCGTACAACCTTTCCCAACCACTAAATGTAGGACACGTGTCATTTAGGGATTCTCTCTCTTATTCTACATTTTCTTAAAAGCAGTGTTTCACGAGCACAACTTTTCTGTACAGTTTTTATATTTTTTATTATTTTTTGTATTACTAATGTGATAAATATATAAATAAATAAAAATAAAATGGTGATTATATATATATATATATATATATTTAATAACATTTGATTTGATGGCATACTAAAAATGATTTGATGATTTCTGTTTAGTTCAACTTTTTGTATTATTTTTTATATTATTAATATGCATATAAGAAAAAAATAAAAAAATAAATATTTTTATTAATAATTGATAGTGTATTAAAAATAATTTTGATAATTTTGATCTAATTAAAGTCCAATTTTTATGTATTTAAGTGTACTAAATTTTGTGTGATTAATACATAATAAATATATAAAAAAGAGGGAAAAAAATATTTTTATACATATATTTATTAATAATTGATGACATATAAAAATAATATATATAATTTCCATTCAATTTAAGTTTAATTTTTTTATATTATTTTTAATGTATTATTTTATATACTATTAATATGAAGTAAATACATTAAAAAAAAAAAAAAAAGCTTTTTATATATATATTTATTAACAATTAAAATCGTGAAATAAAAAAATAATCGCGAAAATTGAAATTCAATTTTTTATATGAATTATGATAGAAAACATCTTTGTTACTTAAATCCTAACTAAATTTCCCTCCACTCTCAATAAATTCTCCAACTCTCTGTACAGCCTAGCAAACAAGCCATGATGTTGAAGGCGAAGGAAGACACCAACTGGGCACGTGTTTGTGACACGTGCCAGTCCGCTCCATCTACCGTCTACTGTCGGGCCGACTCAGCCTTTCTCTGTACCGGCTGTGACGCTCGTATCCACGCCGCAAACCGCGTGGCCTCGCGTCACGAGCGTGTGTGGGTCTGTGACGCCTGCGAGCGAGCTCCCTCGGCTTTCCTATGTAAAGCCGATGCGGCTTCGCTTTGTATTTCTTGCGATGCCGATATCCACTCGGCAAACCCTCTGGCTAGTCGCCACCACCGGGTCCCTGTTCTACCCATACCGGGTTGTCTTTATGGCCCACCGGCCACTGACCCAGGTAACACTTTGATGGGTCATGGTGTTGGGGTTTGTTATGCTGAAGATGGGTTCATGACCCAGGAAGGAGAAGATCAACGGAACATTGATGAGGAGGATGAAGAAGAAGCTGCTTCGTGGTTATTGACAAATCCAGTGAAAAATGGGAATAATCAGAGTAATGGGTTCTTGTTTGGTGGGGAGGGTGATGAGTATTTGGATCTTGTGGATTATAATTCTGGCGCTGAGAATAATCAATTTAGGGATCAGTTTGGTCAGCAACAGTATAGTGTTTCCCAAAAGAGGTTTGGAGGTGATAGTCTTGTGCCTGTTCAGGGTGGAGAAGCAAAAGGGCAATTATATCAGCAGAGTTTTCAATTGGGTTTAGACTTTGATCCTTCAAAAGTTGCTTCGTACAGTTACAATTGTTCAGTTAGTCAAAACGTAAGTATCTTTAATTTATACACTAGGACAAAGTTTAGCAAGTTAAAATTTCGACTTTACTTAAGAAGAGTACTTGCTTTTGTGTTTTAGCTATAGATGCTCTTGTCGTCAAGCTGTCTTTTACTTGATTTATGTTACTTACTACTACTATTAGTAGCTTAATGAGTACCTTGAAATTTTAAAACCCCTTGCTCCTGAACAGTGAACATGTTTCTATTGGGATTAAAGTTTCATTTTCCTAAATTATAAAGCCTTAAACTTTGTTTCTTTTAAGTTTTTTCTACATGTATTGCTATGCACTTTTGATTTTATTCCTCTTAACCTTTTCAATGTTGATCAATTATTATTATCTAAATTCTATATGTACTGATGATGAGTCATTTGGATATCTTCAGATATTATCTTTCTGCACTTTATCAGAGCTGGATGTCCTTCTCTTCTCTTTTTCCCTTTTTTAAAGGGTGGAATCCACCAATATTTCAAAGCGCTCCCTTTTTTTTGATTGCTTTCTTTTTCTAGCGAGGCATAAACTGGAATCATATTTTCAAGCATAAAAGCATATTTCCACTAATTGTTTTTTACTCTTTGGAGATTGAAGCTTCTATATTTAAAATTCCATTTTTTTAAAATTATAAGCTGTATTATATATGAATTCCATAGATTGTTTTGTGACTGTAGCTACCAAGGGATTTATTCTCATATGGGTAGGACTTGTTCAGTTAACTTCTTGCTTATATGTACACAGACTAAGTACCAAACTAGACATTTCTTTTACTTATTCTATAACGACCATAAAACATTAACCAAAATTTTCTTTTCCTTTGATAATGTAATTAGGTTTCATCTATGGATGTTGGGGTTGTACCAGAGTCAACAATGAGTGAAATTTCAATCTCCCACTCAATACCTACCAAAGGGACAATGGACTTTTTCTCAGGACCTTCTGTTCAAATGCCTACCCAACTGTCTCCAATGGACAGAGAAGCAAGGGTCCTTAGATACAGAGAGAAGAAGAAAGCAAGGAAGTTTGAAAAAACAATCAGGTATGCCTCTAGGAAGGCATATGCAGAGACTAGACCAAGAATCAAAGGCAGGTTTGTGAAACGAACTGAGGTAGAAGTTGAAGTGGATCAAATGTTCTCTTCTACACTAATGGAAGAAACTGGATATGGTATTGTCCCATCTTTTTGATGCCAGTTACTTAGGAAGAAGAGGAAGGAACTCTACTTGGGTTTTTAGTTATTATTATTACCCTATTATTGATAATTTTAACTTCAGTATCAGTCAGTAAATGCCTGGTTTTGTATGTTGTATTTCTATGCAACTCTTGTTCTGTAAATGCAAATATATAAAGATGTTACTCTATAATTTACAGATAATGAATGAGACTTTTCTTGATTAAAACAGTTCTTGTTTTTGATAAATGAAACACATAGGAGTTCTCTTGGTTTTCATCAACTCACTATTTGTGTTATTTTTGGAAAAGAGAAAATTTACTCTTATGTATCCATTTTTGTGCTGGGAACTACATTTTATTGTTGTTTCCTATCAAATATGTGGCCGAAGAGAATTGTTCTGGATAGTGGAATAAGACCTCAATGTTGTCCTTACACACTGTGAAGTGAAAAACCAAAGAACTTTGGTTGTGACAATGACTAAAGGTGAACCATATATATTGGAATTTCTTTGTATAATGACAGCATCTTTATCCTACAAAGTGCAGATTCTCCACTGCAATGACTTTGAAGATAGGGGTGGTAATTTTTGACACGATTTGATAACACGAATCGAACACAATATGACACGAATATTTTTTTAGTAAGAATTGATCAATAATTTTTTCATGTTCTTAAAAATTTTGTTATTTCTTACTATTATAAATAGGCAATATGAAAAAAAGTAGAGTAAATTTTCTCACGTGTCAACTGATAGACACGAATAATATGAACCAAATTTGATGTCAATATAAATGCGACTAATACGACACGATTGTCACCCTTACTTGAAGGGTTGCCAATTGGTCCAATTCTATTATTTATTGAAAATGAATACATTTTTCTTTAATTTTAAATATGAGGTAAAACCTGACCTCACTTCTGCTATGGCTAGTTGGCATATTCTCGATGTTATCACAGTTTTGATTCTATATATATGCTTTCGTATTTTTTGCTGGGATCCTATACATGCTTTGTAAAGAGCCCAGAAACAGAATTCTCAAATAATGTAAAATTATTATTAAAAAAAAAAAAAATTGTAAAAACATATGCTTTGACTAGTGGGGTCAATTAACAACGCTCATAAACACTTAAAAAAAATATTTTTGTTAAAGATAATTATCGTAATATCACAATAAAAAATACACTTAAAATATTTTTTAAATTATTTTATATATATATATATATTTTTTAAAATTTTTCAAAAATATAAATAAGTCTATTTGTGAGATAATTAACTTAATTAAAAAATAATATGAACTGAATTCACATAAAATTTAAATATAATACGTGGAGTTATAGTTGATCTAATTAAACCTAAATGGTCAAATTAATTGATTTGAGAGATTAAATTTTGACAGTTCAAAGAATTATAGTAGCATTTGATTTATTGAACGTAAAATAATGAAAATATTAATTGTAATGAAATTGAATTTAAATAAAATAATATTATTATTATAATGTTTGTTTAAACAGTGTAATCAAAATAAATAATAATAGTAAAATAAATAAAGTAAAATTAAAAAATAAACTTTTTTTATTACTAAAAGAGATAGAATGAGCAAAAAAATCATAAATGATTATACAAATTGTGAGAAAAATAGAGCATTACATGATATTTTTAAGGACTGCAGGCGTAATGAAGATTATTGCTATTGTTGTAATCTTTTTACATTCTATTACAGAGTACAGTCAAACCAAACACAATAATATCTTGAATAATTTTTATTACGATTACAATTATTACCAATCAAACATGTCCTATGTATTTAAAGTACTTTTAACATTTTAGAGTATTTTAATAGCGTGATATAGCTTCAACGTATGTGCTGATCAAAGTAGCTTCAACGTATGCGCTGATCAAAGCTTGAACGTAGGCTTCTTCCTTCAAAACACTAAAAGCCAAGATGGAATCTTAAGGATTAAAGATGTATGTTCATAGGTCAAGTTGTATGATCCATAGTGTGCCCAATCCTCAAAAACTTGTGAGAATATGACTTACACCAGCAAAGAGGGACATAATAATAGATCTTTCAAATACCAATTGGGCTAAAAGTTGTGCTACACTTTATGTATTTGAAGAATTGAAAGAACTCATCAAGTTACCAAGTGGAAAGTGCATTCTCATCTCTATGGAATAGATATTTTGAAATACCAAGAATGTACTTTACACTTTTAAAAGACGGAAAACAAAGAGTAGACATAAATTGTATCTAATTCTAAAGTTTGATATCCTTATGCTTTAATTTGTGATTATTTGACAAAATGGAATAAATGTAATGCTAATTCACTGTACACTGTAGGTATGTTTTAACTACATATATTCCTCCATAAAGAAATTTTAATATCACATATATTTGCTCTCAATTTTACAATCACACTTTTTATATCGTATCATGCGTTAAAGTTATTTTAAAAATTAAAAAAAATAAATCATTTTTTTTAAAATAATATGTATTACAATATAAAAAATGTAAGTGTAAAAATATATATATAAATTTTTGTGTAATCTTAACGTTTTTCTTCCTCCTTAACATTGATAAATTCATAGTTAAAAGCAGAGAAGAATCTGATCCAGTTGATCAAATAGTCAGTACAGAACTTGATACTTCTTTATTCAAGAGCTTCCACTTTTTGGACCATGTATACGGAGAAAGAACATTAACCATCGCCTTTGGAATTTTAACCGAAATTCCAAAGATTTTCTTTGCAACAACATACTTTTTTTTTTTCTTTCTATTTTACAAAAGGTACCACTTTATATTCTTATTTTTAAAGTTACACTTTTTTTATCCCATATATAATTAAAGTACTAAATTTATTCAATTTTAAATAGTAAATATAATTTAACAATAGGCTAGTTTATCTTTTTAAATATTCTGTATAGCTGAGTTTGGTAACATCTTCTTGGAAATTTGAAAGACAAATGAATGAGTGATGCTCAGCAATATATGGTTCAATCATCTTATTTTAATATGATATGCTTGGAGATAACAAATTGGTTTATACTTACCAAACAAGAGCTAATGCTAATTTCACATATACACTAATATAATCTAGCGCCGATGTTAATCTTAATACTTGTTTGCAACATAGAATTCATAACTTAAAAAAATTTCTTAGGTGATAATGCTCGTGACATGCAAGTATTAAATGTGAGTTACTGCGTTTACTAAATTAATTATTATTATTATTTTTTTTGTCAAGGCCATTTGATGTTGATTGGCTGAACATAAATAAAACACCCAGTCACCCAAAAAAACAAGAGTTCATTCTGGTGTATTTGAGTTGAGTAATATTATTATTATTTTTTTTAAAAGGAAAAATATTACTAAAGGGACAAACGTTACACCGAGATCTGCATACATGAAATTCTCATTCATAAAACTCATCAAGGGCTTTATTCATGTGTGTGTTTTGACGTACCGGGCTGGACTATAACAGTCCTAGTTTAATTCACTTAATGAAGTTGGGTTTTGAAGAACGCTGAATTTTTTTTTTGCCCCAACGGGTAAGCCGTAAGCCACACTGGATTTATAGGTAGAGAAATATGAATGCTTCTAAATTAGCACGTACTTTTTCTAAGTTAATCAACATAAGGCTGAATTAGAATTCATTGTTGGTCAATTTAGTTTCATAAACAAATAACTAATTAACACCTTTTTACATTTATCATACAAACTAAGAGTATGTTTGGTTTGAAGGAATGGAAAATGAAATGTAATTCTTTTTGCTTATTATTATGTTTGATTGTATTAAAAACTTGTAATGGAACGTAAACAATTACTAAAGGGGCTAGAATTGTGATTACACTACTTGTATTAAGAAAATTCCTTTATGTGACCTAAAGTTCACTTTGCCTCTCTCACGTTCACTTAACCCTCTTTCACGTGAAATCGCGTTCCAGCTCCTTTGAGCGCCGTCCAGTCTTCCATTGTGTTCCAGCTCTTCCGTGCGCCGTCCGGCCCTCCATCGCGTTCCAGCACTCCTTTGTGCGCCGTTCAACCCTCCATTGCGTTCCAGATCTCCTTTGTGAGCCGTCCAGGCCTCCATCGCGTTCCAGCTCCTCTGTGCGTCGTCCAACCCGCCATCGCATCAGCTCTCCCTCTCGCGACAACTCTCTCTCACACCAGTTATCCCATCTTCAAGGTGAGTTCTTTCTCGCACTAGCTCTCCTTTCTCTATTTATGGTTTTTCTCCACAAATTTTGTTGGCTGGAATTTTGATTTGTTGGCTGGAATTTCATGTTCTTGGTTGGAATTTTGAACACTTGTTTATGGGCAAGTATGTTATAATCAAAAGTTGGAATTTTCAATTTGTGTTTGTTGGCTGGAATTTCATATTCTTGGCTGGAATTTGTGGTTCAATTTGTGTTTTTTGGCTAGAATTTTCTTCCCTGTTTATGGGCAAATATGTTATAATGAAAAGTTCATAATTTTTAGATTGTGTATGTTGTTAATAACTGCATTTTTTGTTTGTTTTTGGGTATTGTTTGTTTGATTTTAAATGGAACAATGGGATTGTTTGATTCAATTTTTGTATTTTTGGTTAGTAAATGGAGCGGTAGGTGTTATTTTCTGAAAATAACTATACAAGATTGTGTATAATGGTTTGTAGCCATGTAGTTAGGTAATGTTTAATAGCTTAAGATTAACATAATGTAATGAATTAATCTTGTACTTGAGAATTTGTGTTTGTGTATTGCTTTAGCATATTCTTCAATACTCTTTTTGTTTGCTTTTTTAAGGTAAAATGGATGTACATAACTTGAATGACAAAGAGTTGGATACTATTGTTGTGTACTTGATACAAATAATGGCGATTGTGAAATTAGTTTTTGAGATGATAGTTGATAAAGACATGACAATATCTTTAAGGAGACAATTGTATCAGCTTGATTTTTTTACAAATAGGAAAATTGTGCATAGGTTGTACTATGACAGCGATATTACGTATTAATCAACTTAGGATGAGTATGAGTGCTTTTACAAAATTGTGTGAAATGTTTCAAAATTAGAGGGGGTTTAAAACAATCAAAGCATTTGTTAGTAGATGAGTAGGTAGTCATGTTTCTTCATGTAATTGCACACCATGTGAAAAATAGAGTTATAACTGATCGATTTCGAAGATCCGAAGAGATTGTTAGTAAGTACTTCAACAATGTCTTGCATAAGGAATTTTTGAGAAAACCTAAGCCTATTCCTAAGGATTGTAATGATGATAAATGGAAATGTTTCAAGGTAGATATAGTGCCTAATTATCTTTTTTTTTTTTTTTTGGTTTCTTATTGTCATTCAAAAATTTTAATAACTTAATATTTTATATTGTTTGTTCGTACTAGGGTTGCTTAGGAGCACTTGATGGTACTCATATTAGGGTACGAGTACCTATAATTGATAATGCTAAGTATCGAAATCGAAAGAGTGAGATTACTACAAATGTTTTGGAGATTTGCTCTCTCAATATGCAATTTAATTTTTTTTAATTAGTTGGGAGGGTTCAACAGCTGATAGTAGAGTCTTACGTGAAGCTATACTTAGAAGTGATTCATTTAAAGTCCTACAAGGTAAGTACAGTGTGAATTGATCAAAAAAAAATTTTTTTTTTCATTTTTTTAGTATTGGAATATGAAATTTAGTATAATTTTTTTTAAAAAATATAGGGCACTATTATCTTATGGATGCTGGATATTCAAACTCCAACAGATTTCTTGCTCCATATCGTGGTCAACGTTATCATTTGAGTGAATGGAGAGATGACCTACAATCGCGCAACTCACGTGAATTTTTTAACATAAAGCACTCACACGCTAAGAATTTGATTGAGAGATGTTTTGGTGTGTTAAAGAATTGATGGACAATTCTTAGAAGTCTAACTTTTCATTTTATTAAGACTCAAAATTGAATAATTATTGCTCATTGCTTGTTGCTTGTTGCTTGCTACACAATTATATAAGAAGGGAGATGTCATATGATCCATTTGAGGAAAATATAGAAAATAATGAAGATGAAGAGGAAGTGGATAATAAAGACACAATAACTATTGTAGACTCTACATATGAATGAAGTTTGTTTAGAGACAATACAACATCAAATATGTACAATGAGTGGAGAGAAAGGAGATGGAGATAATGACAAATAGTATTTATTGTGTAGTAAATGTAGTGATTTCTTTAGATTAATGAGTCATGTTTTATTATATTTTTAGTTGTATTTTTACACTTGTGTTTGTATTAAAGAGACTATTTGAATATGAAATTATGTGTAATATTGTCAAACATGAAGCTACTTGTATTTTTTCTTAAAATATTCTCCATTGGTTGCTAAGCTCATAAACTTGTTTTCCTTTTTGTTTATAATTGGTGTACTTGTTTTATTATGATATTTTAATTTAGGATGTCATCTTCACAAAATAGAACCTTAAAAAATCAAGGCTCGGGACAAAACAAGAGATTTTGGACAGCAGCGTTGAATGAAAAATTAGTTAAATATCTTGTAGAATTGCACTCTCAGGGTTCGTATAGAACTGATAGAGGTTTGAAACCTGATTATTTAAATGCTGTTGAGAAGTTGCTTCTTGAAAACTACAAGGATGTATGATGAAGACTAAACCCCATATTGAGTCTCCATTGAGAATACTTAAAGGCCAATTTACTACTGTTCATGACATGCTATGTGGTTCAAATAGTAGTGAATTTGGATGGGATTTTGTGAATAAATTCGTAACTGTTAAGACACTTGTTTGGGACACATATGTAGAGGTAAAATAATCTCATAAATATTTCTTGTGTTATGTCATAAATTCATATGCTTAGATAATAATGTATTTGATTTTTAATATTTTTAAAAATCTCATACATGTTTTTAATTTTTTTAGAGTCACAAAGAAGCTGTTTATTTTAGACATAGGTCATTCCCCTATTATGAGGATTTGGTCGTTATATTTGGTAAAGATAGGGCCACTGAAAAAAATACAGAGACTCCAAATGATGTTGTGGTAGAACTTGATAAGGAGCGAGATCAATAAGAAATAGATGAAATTGACCTATTACTTACGTCCATAGATGCTACAAATCAAGAAAACTCTAATACTTCCTCCAAAAAAAAGAAGAGAATTATTGGAGCTAATGACTATGGACACTATGTTGAGAGAAACGCGTTGATACTTGTTGATGAGATGAAGAACATTGGCAACCTTTTAAGTCGATCCATCTCAAAAGAAGGAAAAGAAGAAAAATAAATGAAGTTGTACAACCAATTACAGAGAACTACATCAATTAATACTGAAGAGCTTGATGTTGCTACTATTCTAATTGTTGACAAACGTGCAAGAATAAATACCTTTTTCAACGTACCTGATGATAAAAAAGATGGTTAGATTAGAAATCTCCTTAAGCTTAAAGGTGATTTCTAAATAATTATGGGAAAGTACAATTAGTATATGCATATGAATTTGTATTTCATATATTAGCCTAATAGTCTTTCCTTTGTATTTTGATTTTAAACTTGATATGTATTTTTAGGTTTGTGAACACTTGTTATATTTGATATGATATTGAGTTTATAAATTTGATAAATAACCATTGTATGAAATTATTAAAATTTTGGCTTTAATATAATTATAAATATTAATTTCTCAAAAAATTAATTTTAATTATTTTTTCTTGCTTTTAATTATTTTTTAAGATTAAAATTTTTTTAAGTAATAATTATTTTAAATAATTATTTTATTTGATTTAGGAAATAATAATAAAATGAAATTATTTAAACTTCACTGAACATTAGGGTATTATGGTAATTTACTATATTTTTCATTCCATTACAGTGGTCAAACCAAACATTGAAATACTGATTCCTTTTTTTATTACAGTAGTTAAGCCAAATACTATAATAGTAATATTGTTTTCTTTACATTCAATTCCATTACAATTATTATTCTCATTACGTTTATATTCAATGAACTAAACGTGACCTAAATGTTTAATAATTACATTGAATTTTCATTTTCTTTCTATTACAATAGCATATGCTTTTAAATATAATAAAATAAAACAATGTTAGTTAGAATTTTACGGATATATACGTGAGTGTATTATACTTTTATTAAAAGAAAATGCACTAAGTTTGTTTTGAGCATATTATGTAAAAAGAAAAATTAAACTTTATGCTATGTTACTATTAGCATGTGTTATCTGCTGTTTCCTTATTCAATGAGGCGGCATGTAATTCCCACATGTAAAGAGGATTATAATGTGCTTTTAAAAAGTTGGCAAAATTTAGCGGGTCATAGCCTCGTGGTATCATTTTTAATTAAAGAATTGTTTGAGTAGTGAGGTTTAAATTTCAAATTCTAATAGATAGGGGACTGTGTTACGCATAGTTTAGTTATTTAAAAAGTATAAAATTTTGTTATAATTAATTGATATTTAATTTGTTGAGTATATTGTTTTCAAAGTTGAGAGCGTGGTTGATTTGGATTTAAACTATAGCATGTTATTTTTATGTAACACAAATAATTGACTAACCTAGTACTTGTGTATTTATAACAATACATTAAAAATAATAAATGATAATTGAATTCTGGTATAATTGTGCTATTTCCTTTTATATCTTCCGATAAAAAAAAAAAAAGTACAATAAAACTATCACTACTCAACATAAAGAAAAAGAAGGAAAAAAAAAAAATATATTTTTTAAAATTTATAATAATAAAAATAATATCATTAATATTAATTCTATATTAAGGTCATATTTAATTCATAGAATATAAATATAATGTGAATAATAATTGTAATAAAATTGAATATAAAGGAAACGGTATTACTATTATAGTATTTGATTTAACCACAATAATAAAAAAAAAAAAATCAGTATTACAGTATTTCATTTGACCACTATAATAAAATAAAAAATACAGTATATTACCTTAATACTCTCATGTTCAATAAAGTTTAAATAATTCTATTTTATTATTATTTCCTCAATCAAATAAAATACCAAATTACTAATCTGGCATGCATATTTTTAGTCTATTATAACAATTTGTCTTTGACTCACCACATAATCATAAAAAGATATATAGTTATATTATCAAAAGTATTATTCTAATTTAGCCTGTAGAAGTTTGTACAATTTTGATTAATATAATTGCACCATTTTCCCACATAAATATACCAATTGATAGGTATTTCTGAAATGTTATTAACCTTAACTGATTTTCAGAAAGCAAAAACAAATTGGCAAGAATGACCCAATTGATTTAATTTCAACAATTTTATACAATTGAATTGGAGGAGAGATGGGCAGATTCATACAATAATTTCAACAATTCCAGCAAACAAATCACAATTCCAGAAAAAAAAAATGCACTAAAAAAAAAAGGATAACAAGAGAGAAACCTGGTGCCAAGAAAAGAGGTAGACGGCGTACGGAGGAGAGTTGGTGCCGAGAAGAGAGGTAGACGGCGCACAGAGGAGAGCTGGACCGCGAGAAGAACTTACCGACAATGGAGGGCTGGAACGCTAGAGGAGAGCTAGGACGCGATGGAGGGTTGGACAGCACACGGAAAGCTAGAACAAGATGAATGGTGCATAGAGGATTTGGAACGCGATGAATAGCGCACGGAGGAGCTGGAACACGATGGATAGCGCATGGAGGAGTTGGAACACAATGGACTACAAACACGGGAGAGAGGTAGAGGCGCGAGAGAAATTTGGGAATGGAAAAAAGAGAGGCAAGGTCACGTAATTTAATTATTTTTCTTTATATTCATATGTGTAATTACAATTTCATTTCTTTTAGTAATTGATTACATTTTATTATAAGTTTTTAATATAACCAAACATAATAATATGCAGAAACATTTACATTTTTTTTTTTCCATTATTTCTAACCAAACACAACCTAAATTATATAATACTTTTCAATTTAAGAGAATGAGCTATTCTTATCATTATGAGTTCTAACTTTTAAGATATGTTATTTTAAATAATTTTTGAATTATTTTTATTATTGTAAATTTTAAGTAGTGTTATTTTATGTAGTTAAACCAAAAAAAAAAAAAATCTATTATTCACACGCGCGCGCAAATTATAAGTTCATAACTTCCACGGCACTTATTATAATTTTCATAATTGATATCACTTCTAGACCGATCAGTGATAGTACACAAATGATAGTACAAGAAGATTTCGATATTCAGCCTAATAAATCCAAATCCAAATCCAAACTGGTTTCCATTTAAGCGTATTTCCATTATCATTGAAAGTTCCATATAAAGCGCGACAAAAATGAATTATTATAGAAAAATTATAAAATTAATACTTTTAAAATTTATAATAATAAAAATAATATTTTTATTATTAATTCATAATCTTCTTAATTTAAAATAAAAATATTATTTTTATTATCATAAATTTTAAAAAATATTATTTTAGATAATTTTTTATAATATGAATCAAGATGCTCACATTTGTAGCAAAAATTAGTTAATTAGTTTTCTTTCTCTCTCTATAAGTCTAGTTAATTAGGTGTTTTTTTCATGCAAAGAATATTGTCACTCAAATCCTTTAAATTAAGTATTAGAATGGGTTTAATCCTTCAAATTTTTTCTCTCTAGCTTTGAAAAAATGGGTTAATATAAAAACAAATAATATTATTTAATTATTTTAAATATTTTTAGTCAAATAATTAAAACACGATCAGTTAAGAATGATAAGTATTTAATAATTTTTTTATTAAAATATTATTTCAATTGTTTGATAAAAAGATATTTTAATTAAAAAATTATTAAAATAATTTAATTTATTTTTAGTTGATCATTTGTCTCAAAAATAGATACTACAAAATTATTTTTTACATTCTATGAACTAAATGACACGAGGACATTCGCTCTCCCTAGTCTTTCTTTCTTTTTCTTTTTTCATTATTTTATAAGACTAGTTAACTAGTTTAGTTGCTTTGATTTTGTGCTCTCTGTCTTTAAAAAAAAAAATGTAATATCCCTTTTATTTAAAAAAATAAAAGAAAAGAGAAGCATATCTTCATGTAAAAAGGCTTCTTTTCATTCACGTTACAAAAAAGATTTTTAAGAAAATAATATTTATAATATAATATTAAATATTTATTAGTTAGATGTTGTTTAAATTAATCGCATGTATTTAAATTATTTAATGTTAAATGTAATTTAATTTAACTCAACTCAATATTATTATAATATTATTTTTGTTAATATAAATTTTAAATGTGTTATTTTATATTAAATTCATATAAAATATCTAAAGAATTAATGATAAATGTATAATTAAAATATAATAAGATCTGAAAAAAATATTTTTAAACTTGAAAAGTTGAAGTAGATAACCCTTAAAAAAGAAGAAGATAAATATGAAGGAAGTTGTATAATGTGCGCGTGTGCTTGAATTATTTAGCACCCGTAGTCCCGTATAAATATTGACTACAATGATTGTTTACAAATCACATTAATGTAGCAACTTTTATGAAATCTATCCAAAGAGGAATAAATGTTGATAGCTTAGTTGGCCAGCTCTGCCTAACACGAAAGCAATAAACATTAAATATGAGAAAGTAATTAGGTAGTGGTCACAATGTCACTATTTAGTTCTGCAGTTAAAGTTTCACTTTAGTAATTTAGTTTATCTTAATTTAGATAAATTGCATATTTATTCTTAATATATAAATAAAGTCATTTTTATCAAACAAAGTATATTTTCTTGAGACAAATACAAAGAAAAAAATTAAAATTAAATTTCATTGTATAATTAATCTTCCTAAGTTTTCTTTTAACAACCTACACACACCAAAAAAAATAAAAAATAAAAAAAATATATATATAAAATCATGCAAATAATTGAGCCATATATGGTATATGCACTCGAAGAATTTGAAAATTTAAAGTTTTAAACAATTAAATTGTGTTGTTGAAAGAAAAATATACTTTTATACTTAACTGTCATGTATTGAAATTTATTTCTAACAATTATGGTATAGCAATTGCAAAATTGAGAAAAGTATGAACAACTTTTATTTTTTTAGATACCCCTAAATTGAGTGAACAGTATATATGTTTACAAATTTATCATAAATTTCAACTAAAGTTATAACTATTTATTAAATACAATTTTAGGAGTTTGATTATACTTATTATAGACAATATTGCACTAATTATTCTAGATTTGTCATGTATATACAATTTTTCAAAGGAAAATATTATTAATAAGGAAGATTTGACTTTATCAAAGAAAATAATAATACTTTTTTAGAAGATTCAGCTAGCATTTTTTTTTTTTTTTTAAATTCTTCACTAAAGCCAAATCTCCTATAACAATACCCTTTTTAAATTCAATATAAAGTATATTACATCTAATACCTAAAAGAAGGAAACAAACGTTTGGTTGGATCATTTTGTTCAAAAATTATAAGTTTAAAGGTTTTTGTTTTTTGTTTTTTTGTAGTATAATGATATATATATATGCTTTGATCTTGTGATATTGAGAGAGCGTGAGTATAAATTTTATCACTGAGTGTAATTGTTATTTAAAAAAAATTAAAAGGAAAGATAATACTAAATTTAATGATAGGAAAACGATAAATTAAAAATGATACTATCGAGTCGTCATATTTGTTGGAATTATTCTGAATGAAATTGATTGTAGCCGTTTATCTCAAATGGCAGTAATAATGGAGGAAAAAAAACATGTTTGGCTGTTTTGTTTGTCTTAATTTCCTTTTAATTTTTGTTTGCCCAATATCAATAAATAGATGATATAAGCAATACACGGGTCAATAAAAAGAGAAAAGAAAAGTTGAGAAACTATTTTTTGTATTTATAATTTATAATTTATAATTTATACTTTAGGTTAGGTTGATTTTTATAGAATTTTAATTTTAATTTATACAATATTTGTTTATAATTTGTTTGTTCTTACCTATACTTCGTAGGATATTCACCTGGTTGAGATATTTCTTATTCACAATAGACAATAGAATGGAACATACTCTTACCTTTGCAGTATATATGTGTACGATGTGACTTAAGCAAAGGACACAAAGGCTGCTGAGTAGTGCAGTATTTAAAATTATTATACGTATTAGTAGTATATGATATATGATGATGAAGTAAATGTTCAATTATTTATTATTAAATAATTAATTAAATTATGTAATATTAATTAATATATATATTAAATTATAAGTTATAAAAAAATATCGTGTCATTTTGTTATTGGCGCCTTTAAAAAAAAAAAAGGAGAATAAAAGGACACGTTTAGCACAAAGCCTTCAAGGGACACTTTCACATTCATGTTCTGTTTTCTAATGGTTGGTTGCTTCATCTATGCACACATCGTTCACATGTTCAAATTAGGGGTGAACAGCGGATCGAAACTGTCTGTTTTCACTAATTCGAATTCGATCCAATTCGAAGCAAATTTGAAGATTTCTAATCCCAATCCGATCCGATAATGTAGTCGATCTGAACCAATCCGAATCCGAACAGATCGGATTTTTCGGATCAGATAGGTCGGATTGAAATTATAATTTATTTTTTATTATTATCATATATAAAACACAATATATACTAATATTTAAATTTTAAATTGATATATTTTTTAGTAAAATTTATTTATTTATAGTCACAAATTAAATAATCAAAATAATAAAAAGTATACTGTTAAATATTATTAAATTATTATAGAGAATTTAACATTTTTATTTTTTAAAAAATTAAAATAATAATTTAATGTAATTGTGGTATGTATAATATTTAAATATAACACATTAAAAATAAATATGCATTTATTTATAATTTTAATAGTAATTCAGTCCGGATCGGATTACAGCGGATTATAAAATCTGTCAATCCGAATCCGATCCAAATTCGAACGGATTATATACTTTTCGATCTGAATCCGATCCGACTACAAAATATATCAATCCAATCCGATCCGAATCCGACGGATTGGATCGAATTTATTAATTTAAGCGGATTGATCGAATTATTTGCTCACCCCTAGTTCAAATTATTAAATTAATTGATTATAAAAAAATTGTGTTGAATACCTATAGAGTATAGCAGTTTGAATTTTGGTATTCAAATCATCTTAATTTTCCATCGAAACTTAAATTAATTTTTTTTAATTAATTAAAAATTTTAAAATATTGATATTAATATACTAATTTTTTCTTTTTTTGGGTCAAAAAATGGCTCACCAGAGTGTAGAGAGAATAGGACAGCAGCCACACACTGCCATACTACAAAGGGTCATCGTCGGAGGCTTGAATGGACCTCTTATTTGGGTTTTTTATCAACCACCGGAATGCTTAAAGTCGTATTCAGGCTCAACATAAAGACGTTGGTCTTAAGCTTCGAACTTGCATCTGAACAGTCCAGCGGGATCACGACCTTACTCACAGTACCCAACCAACTCGGCTACCGGCTTATGGTTATCAATATACCAATTTTGAAGGAGATTTTTTTCTTTCCATATTTATAATATTTTTTAACATTTTTTTTTTACAAATAATTTTCTTTTAATTACTAAATTAATTACATAAAAAACCCAACAAATTTACACATTTACTCTTTTGAAACACTCTTTTTGTGAAAAAGGGAAAAAGAAAAAGAAACTCTGTTTGCATAAACCTTACGGAACACCCATCACATTAAATAATCTCATTTTCTCCCCCTTTATGCAAAACAAAACAAAACAAAAAAGCTTATTTTTTTTTCCTATTTCACATGACAAAAAAAGGTTGAATTTATTAAAAAAAAATTTATTGCAGAGGGGAAATTAAAATATTAAGCTCATTTCATTTTATTTCACAATAAAAAAAATCATAAAAAAATATATTAACTAATTACCAACTAACTGAAGAATTTATCTTTTTTGAATTTATAAAAAGGGGGAAAAAGTATGAAAAGGAAGGCAAATTAATATAAAGGTTCTTTGAACAAGCCAATAATTTACTTCAAAAACCAATCAATACCTACTTTAATGAGAAGCAAGAATCAACGTAACACACTAACACTAGTTACAGTCTAGACTTTTGATCAATGAAACCCAAATTACATAAGGCCACATTTGAAACTTTCCCCATTAAAAGAAAGTTATCTTTGTTCTCATCCAGAGCACTATATATTAATTTGAGAGCCACCTAGCCTTTCTTTAACTTTATAAACTAAACATAAATCTATTGCCTTTGTTGCCCGACAAACCAAAAAAAAAAAATATTGAGGCTAGCTTCATCAGAACGAGACATGAATACAACATCCACAAGCAACAGTGATCTTTCAGGATTCAAAAACGGTAGCTCTCCAATTCCATACCTGTTTGGGGGCTTAGCTATGATGTTAGCTCTTATCATAGCTGCTTTGGTAATTCTTGCTTGCTCTTTCACTAGACTTCATAATTCTTCTTCTTCTTCCTCCACCTCTGCTGCTACTAGTACTAGTACTACTCATGGTGACCAAGAAAAGTCAGCAAAGAAACTCGAAATGAATCAAGTAAACTCTAGTGAGTCAAAGATTGTTGTCATTATGGCTGGAGATCACAACCCTACGTTCTTCGCTAAGCCTATTTCTAAGAATCTTGATGTTCAACAAGTCTGAAACCTTTTTATTTTGTCCAACAATTTATTATAAAGTAGATTTAATGTAATTAATTATTTAATTTTAGTTTATTTTTATCTTAATTTTTTACTAAATTATTTTTGAGTTAGTATTGTTGTGTGTGCCTCCTGGAGGCTTAATTTGCCATGAATGGCTTTCAGGAAGATGTAAATTGATGAACGAGTAGTACGTAGTATTAAAGGAAATTCCATTTTCTATTGAATTAATTAAATTGTAGGAGAAAATTGTAGCTAGCTAGTTGGATATTTATTTAATACATGAACTAAAAAGTAGTTGAACGTTTAAATCCCAAATATTGATCTTACCTTTTAAAATATATATATAGCTTTCCTGTGCGGGTAGTGCACCATTGGAAATTTGGTTTATATATTTAATGTTTCGACACATAATTCTCCTCTTTTGCCCATTTTTTAAGTAATTTGAACTTTTATTGAGAAAAAACACAAGATATTTTAATTATAAGCTAAAAAGTGTTTGTACCCTACGCGCGGAGAAAAAATTACTCTACACATTTGTACTCTAAAGTGAACGTACTTGAAACAAATTGTATTTTGGAAAATTACCAAAAATAGCACCCTTTAAAAATTATAATAATAAAATTAGCACCTTTGTGTTTAATTAAAATTGAACGTTTAATATTGAACGTTCAATATTCAATTTGAACGTAAAATATTGAACGTTCAATATTAAATAGGTCTAATTGTCGTCATTCAATTCTAATTGAACGGATAATATTGAACGTTCAATATTAAACGAGTCTAAATTATCGTCGTTTAATTTTAATTGAACACAGGGCTGCTAGTTTTGTTATTATAATTTTTAGGGGTGTTAGTTTTGTTATTTTCCCTTGTATTTTCAACGAGAGGATATATTTTCCTTCTAAACACAAAACTTTTTCAGATTAAAAATTCGATATTTTTTCTTTTTTCTTCAATGCATATATCACCCACTAATTCACATAATTTTTTTTAATCTCTTCAAAAAAAAAAAAAATTTCATAAAAAAATATTTTATTTTTAAAAATAATACATATTTTTTAAAGGGAATAAAAATAAAATTCTATATATAAAGAAGTTATCTCATGAAATTAAACATTTTTTACGATATGAAAAATATCTTCTTTTTTTTCAAAGAGAATTTAAAAGTGAAACTATATGTGTAAAGATAAAAGTGAAACTATATGTATAAAGGAAAATTATAGATGTCATACAATTAAATATTTTTTTAACATAATCACAAAAGATAGGTTGCATTTTTATATATAACTCACTTATTTATTGATTTTTTTTTGAAGTTCAATATATTCATACATTTTAAACATATGTTCAATACATATATTCAAATTAATTTTTTGATAAAAACATATTTTCTCAAAAATAAAAGTTAAAAAAGCATCCATATTATCATATAAATGTTAAAAATATGTAGTAAATATTTGTTCAAAATGTTATTGAAATTGAGCATATGTAGATGCGTTTTTACATTATAAAAATTAATTGAACATATTTTTAATATCTAGGAAAAAGCTTAAAAATAAAATTTTAAATATAAAATGAGTTATAACATGTACTTATTAAACGGAAAAGAGAATATGCATTCTAAGTATATTACGCAAGTACATAAAATCAATATTTTTCAACTTCTTTAAATTCTAGCGTTCACTTCCAAAAACAAAAAAGATTTCTGATAATGGAGGAGTTTGTGGACCAATGAAAGGAAGGAGAGCTTGTAGCAAAGAAACGGACAAAAAGAAGGAAAATTAAATTATAAATTTATGAATTATAGAAGTATGATCATTGCATTTACTTTATATGTCTTTGCTTTAAATTATTATATTAGTTGCAATTTATGAACAATAAATAGTTTTTATATGAACAGATAGCAAATTTGCACTTAAAATTACAAAAATTAAAGAAAGCAAATTAAATATAGTAAATTTGTACATAAAATCATACTCTTATTAATTATAAAAAAATTTATTTTTTATTATTATTTAATATATTTTACTATATAAAATATTATAATTATACAAGTGTAAATTAAGTTTACGTCTTATTGACATTCTCCCTATATTTTTAAGTAGGTGACAAATTAGCCTAAAGTAAATGCGTGCAGCTCCCGGTCATATCTTTCTCTCCGGTGGGAGACACCAAATCCATATTTCAACGATCTTGTCTCTTTCTGTGATCACTTTTTTTCTTCTTAATTATATATATATATATTACCAAAAATATAATAAAAAAACTCACACTTTAATAATACTAAATATTTAATTTTAACATAAAATATTAAATAAATTTAAATTATTATTATTTAATTTTAATTGAATAAATATTCAAAAAAAATTATATATTAATTAAATTTTTTATTATAAAAATATAAATTTAAATATAATTAATACTAATTTTATTATTACAAATTTTAGATAATTTTTTTTTTTTTTTTTGCATTTCTTAAATATTATAAAACTATCCATTTATACTTCAATAGTAGCAAAAATGGGATTGAAATATATTATTGGAAACTGAAATTAATAAGATATGCGTGTTTTTTTTATTTAATTAATGAGTTACTTAATAATAAATAATTAAATATTATGTCAAATTTAATTAATATTACTTGTAAAATTGGTAAAATTTATTTCTCGTTTCTTTTTTGTACGCATTTTACGTTCTTCACTAAACTAGGGAAGAGTTTTATACAATTATGGCTATAACAATCATTTTAAAGCTATCACAATCTATTCATTCTCTAAAATAAAAATAAAACATTTATATCGCTTCACCTTTTACCTTTTGATTGAAAAAGAATTCTTGATCGAAGGAAAAAAAAAAAGGTAGGATTAATACAATTTTGAAATAATTATATGTACCTCCAATAATTACCAAGTTGAATGGCAAAAATAAGAAAATAATTGACAAAAAATACTAATAGAAATTTGATAGCAAATGATAGTATTTATAGGCATTGTCATGTTCAAGAACAAAATATAGTCTATGAATTGTTTTCGAAAAATTGGAAATTGTCTACAAATTATTCAATTATCATGAAACTAATTATTTTGGTACAATACTAATATGTTATACTGATAACGAATTATTCTTCAAAATTAATAATTGTCATCACAATTATGAATTATCTTTTTGAGTTACCAATTATCATTTATCTAGAATTTACAATCGTCAAATCAACAACCTTTAAAGTTAATTAGGAGAATGATGATGAACTTGTTTATCTTAAGACTTGCGTGCGAATAATGTTGGTGGCTAGGGTACTGTTCTAATACAATACTTACTTTTTTTAAATTCAATATTATTTTTTATTAAATTTATATTAATTTATTAAATTTGTTATGAGTTTAATTGTTAAACAAGTTTCAATAGTAATGACCTAAATTAAATATAATGATCTTATAGTTAAAAATATTTCTAATATAGTATTGTTGTAGATAGTACTGAGGGGTGGTAATTTTTGACACAACACGATATCACGATCCGAACACGACACGATATGATTTTTTTTATAATAAAAATTGATTAATAATTTTTTTATGTTCTTAAAAATTTTGTTATTTCTTACTATTATAAATAAGTAACACACAAAAAATTCAAGTAAATTTTTTAATGTGTCAACCAATACGAAAACACGACACGAATAACAAGAACAAACATGACACGAACACGAATACGTACAAACACGACACGAACACGACTAACACGACACGAATGACACACCTAATAGTACTGCAGAATGACCAGTCACTTAATTTTTTTTTTAAATTTAGTTATATTATTATTATAAAATAACATTACAATAAAAATAAAAATAATCATTTTTATGTTTTTGTTTATTTTTATATTATATATTTTTTTTTTCTTTCAATTTTTCAACGTTCATTCATGAAAAAATTTCATTTATCTAACGTAGTTAAAAAAACAAAAATATTTTTTTTATTGCAATCACTTTTTTTTAATTAATTTTTGCGATAACTTTTAATAAAAATATGATAAATTATAACGAAAAATTAGTATGCGACATAATTTTCACTTTTTCTTTAAGCGCAGGCCTTTGACGGCATGGCTACTCCAACAGAAAAAAAGGCACTATCTATTTGAGAATAATATATTTTGTTTATAAATTGTGCGGACTTTGAATTTCAATCTGTAAACGACTATAGAATGTAAATAAATTATATAATATATTTATTGGTGGTTTTATTTTTAATTTCATTTAAGAAAAATATATGTAATTTTTTCTATAATGTAAAAAATAATAATTTTTATAATCAATAATTTTTTTTAAAGGATCAAAAGTGAAATTATATATATATATATATATATATATATATATATATATATCTCATGCAATTACATCATAAATTATTTTGTTTATTTTTACAATAATATCTTCTGTCATTTATTTTCAATTTAATTCCGTGATAAACAATTGTATAATGGGAAAAAAAAAAAAAAAAGAGTTAAGGACGGAAAGTGTAAATATGTTGTACTTTTTTATTTAGGTCTTTGGTGGATTTTTTTCCCACCACAACAAACCTTTTCCTGTTGGTACTTTCTCTCTGTTCTCTCAACACAATCACCATCGAACCTACGTAGCATCTAATAAGCATTAATAATCAAATCATTGAAGTTTATAAGAAAGGAAAAAAAAAAAAGAATCAAATCATTGAAGTTGTGTGGAACAGTGAAGTCACCTTATGACCTATTATATGATTATTCGAAACATTTTTTACACTAAAAAAATGTTTGATGGAATGGGTGTCCTGTACTCATAGCCATAACTAAAAAATTAAATTTCATAACAAATTAATCTATTTTTGTATCTATATTTACAATATAGCATATTATATCAATGATAATTTAATACCAAATATTTCAAGGATTAATAAGGGTGACCGTGGCTCTTAGAACCCATTTCATACCTTTTGTTTAATCTATGTTTGTAAATTAAATTATCTTGATAGATCGAAGGGCAGAAGAGTCAAATTTAAAAATTCTTACAATTCTTATAATTCTAGAACTGTAGAGTGTTGGAATTACGGGAAGATTAGACATTACAAAAATTAGTAACATAGTGTAATGAAGAATCATGTGACAAAGAAGCAAATGTTACTTTCACCTCAAGAGGAGATGATGCACTAATTTGCTCTTTGGAGAGCAATAAAGAGTCTTGGGTATTAGACTTTGAAACATCGTTTCATGCTACTTCGCAAAAAGAACTTTTTAAAAACTATGTGCCTGAAAACCTTGGTAAGATATACCTTAGTGATGATCAACCTTGTGATATTGTTAATAAAGGTGCAGTGAAAATTAAGTTGAAAGGATTTGTATGGGATTTGAGGGATGTTAATCATATTCTTGACCTGAGGAAAAACATAATCTCAGTAGGGTAATTAGCTAGTGAAGGTTATACCACGATTTTTCATGATGATGATTGGATGATTTTGAAAAAGATGCAATGATGATTGCACATGGCAAGAAGAGTGATGCTCTTGATATGACAGCAAGAGTGTGTTGCTCAATTACAATTGTAGCAAGCAACGATAATCCCAACTTGTAGCACTAGAGACTCGATAACATGAGTAAAAAAAGGGCTTAGAATTATGCACTAAAAGGGAAGATTACCAGGTCTTCAATTAGTTGAAATTGACATGTGTAAAGACTTCATACTTGGAAAGCAGAAGAAAATTAGCTTTCAAATAAGTTCAAGAACCTTAAAAAGAGAGAGGTTAGAGCTTGTTCACTTTGATGTTTGGGGACCAATGTCTGTCTCACTTTGTGACTTTTATCGATGATCACTTTAAGAATATATGAGTTTATTTTTTTAAGCATAAATTTGAAGTGCTTAAGGCTTTTAGAATGTGGAAAGCTATGGTTGAGAAGGAGACAGGTTTGAAGATAAAAAAGCTCAGAATTGACAATGGTGGTGAATATAAAAATATCAGGTTCAAGACTTTTTGTTATGAGCACGAAATTAGAATAGAGAAAACCATGCCAAGTACACCACAACATAACAGTGTAGCTTAACATAAAAATACTATGTTGATGGAGAGAGCCAGAAGCATGCGTAAGAAATCATGCCTACCAAAGTAGTTCTGGGCAAATGTAGTTAGTACAATAGCCTACTTGATCCACTAAGGCTCATTAGTTCCATTGGAGCGTAGAGTATCATAGGAGGTATTGAACGAAAAGAGGTAAAGTCCTCACATCTAAAAGTTTTCGATTGTGCAGCATATGTGCATATTAATGATCAAGGCAAGAATAAGTTTGATCATAAGTCAAAAAATGTACATTCATTGACTATGGTGAGGATGAGTTAGGCTACACTGCATATGGGATGATGAAAACAAAAATATGATTCGTAGTAAAGATGTGATTTTCAATGAAAGAGTGATGTATAAGGACAAACATATTACAAGTGCCAATAACTCAAAACAGAGTAGGCCAATGTATGTAAATGTGGACAATGTCCTAGATCTATGACAAAATAGATAGTTTAGAGTTCTTAATTAGAGAAACCCGTTGGACAGAGTAGTGCACAATAGTCTAGCACAACTTAACCTCATACTCTAGCTTTTGTACTTAAAAGGTCTTTTAAATCCCATGTACCTAACAAAAGATACATGAATTATCTGTTGCTAACAAATGAAGGAGAGCTTGAATGCTACGATGAAGCATGTTAGATACAATATGCCAGCAATTGAGAGCTTGCTATGAAAGATGAGATGAATTCTTTGATCTCCAACCAGAGATGGGAACTAACAAAGTTACCTATAGGAAAGAAGGCCCTTCATATAGGTTTACTGGGTGAAGAAGGAGTATGATGACTCTAAGAGATACAAAGCTCAACTAGTTATTAAAAGATTTCAACAAAAGGAAGAAATTGACTATATTGATATTTTTTGCTTCTATTGTGAAGCTCAATACTATTCTAACAGTCTCAAGTATTGTTGCCCGTGAAGATCTCTATTTTAAGTAATTGGATGTGAAGACTACATTTCTTTGCAGAGACTTAGAAGAAGAGATATATGCACCAACCAGAGAGTTTCTTAGAAAAGGGCAAGGAGAGTCAGGTGTGCAAATTAAGAAGAGCTTGTGTGGATTGAAATAAGTTCCAAGATAATGGTATAGGAAGTTCAATGGCTTCATGCACATAGAAGGTTTCCAAAAGTGTAATGCTGACCACTATTGCTACTATAAGAGATATAAGTTCAATTATGTCATCTTACTCCTTTATGTCAATGATATATTAGTTATAGGACCAGATATTGAGTAGATTAAAAAGTTGAAGCAACAATTATTAAACTAATTTGAATTGAAAGATCTCGAACCAGTAAAGAAAATTATTGAGATGCATATCATTAAAAAAACAAGAAAAGAGGGACTTCGCAATTATCTCAAGAAAAATATATCATATGTGTTTTGCAGAGATTTAACATGGCGATGCCAAGACAATTAGCACACCCTTGGCCAGTTACTTTCGCCTATCCAAGGATTAGTATCCTTAAATAGAGGAAGGAAAAAGTTTCATAACTAAGGTTCCTTAATTCTCAGCCATTGAAAGTTTGATGTATGCAATAGTTTGTACGAGACCAAACATTGGCTATGTACAAGGAGCTGTTAGCAGGGTCATGTAAAATTAAGGAAAAACTTAATGAGAAGTAATAAAATGGATCTTGAGGTATCTTCGAGGCACTACAGAAAAGTGTTTGTACTTTGCTAAAGGAGACTTAAAAGTATAAGGGTATGTAGATGTAGACTTTGTAAGGGAAGTAGATCACCAAAGAAGCACCACTAGTTGTGTGTTCATTATAGGTACTATAACTGTTAGTTGGATGTTACAGATACTGAAGATTGTTACATTATGTAATATTGACAGAAGTTAGTAAAGAGATGATTTGGTTTTAAAGATTATTAATTAAGCTGGGATTCAAGCAGAAAAAGAATGTTTTGTATAGTAACAATTAGAGTGCGATACATTTGCAAAGAATACTGCATTTCATTCCAGAACTAAACATATTAGATTTCGTTATCACTTCATTAGGTCTTTATTAGATGATGAAGGGTTAACACTTGTGAAGATCCTTGGGAGCAAAAATCCAACATACAGCTGACAAAGATGATGACTATCAAAAAGTTGAAGCTATGTTCAGTTTCAATTGGTCAACAACAGTGACAAAATAAAAAATGAGTTGTTATATTGATTAAGGTGTGAAGATAGATTGAAATCAGTCTTCAAGTGGGAGATTGTATATATATTGAAAATGGCATCCTCTATTTGTGGAGGAGATGAGAGGAATAAAAAGAAATGAAAAGAGCTTCAAGAGAAATGAAAAGAATGAGGAGACTTTTTCTTTCCTCAATTCATGGTATGTTTTTATAATATTAGTATGTATAATATTATAAAAGGTAAGGATTCTTAGGCTCAAAAAGTGAAGATAAAAGAAAAGTGGGAAGAAAGGGGGAAAAAAAAAAGAGAGAAAATAGTTGTAAAGAAAAAGCTTAAAAGCTCACATTTTTGGGTTATGATATTGTAATTTTTTTTCTTTATTAAAATAATTGTAGTAAAATTTTATTTGTTATTTTATCTATATTTATTTTTATATTCATGTAAATTTGATTGCTTAAAAACTTATCATTTTTTAATAATAAAACTATGTTGAAAAAACAGTCGGGATAAATTGCATTGCTTAAAAACAAAAAAAAACAAAAAATGAAACCCCGACTTATATCAATAGTATCTCAGACAATTGTGCGTAGTTACCCTTCTTAAGGCACTTCTACTCGACTATTGTGCGTAGTCAAGTAATCTTATTACTAATTATTTGTTCCTTTTAGTTTTTTTTTTTATGTCCCTTTTATTCAATTTATTTTAAAAATAACACTCCATTCTTATCCCATTTTTGTTCTTTTTTTTGGTAAATGATACCTATATTTTTTTTTTATAGAAGATTCATATATTATTTTGAACAGATGATACATATGCTCTGTTTTAGTAGATAATACATTTTTTTTTTCCTAAAGTGACATATATAATATCACGTATTTTTTTCTATTATGGAACATATGATTTTTTCTTGATATGACACATGTGTTTTTTTTTTTTTAAATAGGTTACACTTTTGATTAAGTAGAGAGTGTTGAATTATACATAAAAAAAAAATACATCGACATATAGTAAAAAAAATATTTGAAACAAATACTATAAAAATAAAACTATAATTGCTTTTAAAATACTATAATTTGATAATGCAAATTAAAAAAAAAAAAAAAAAAGAGAGAGAGGTTAAGACAAATAACAAGAAACAAAAAAACAAAAAAATAATAAGAAAAAATGTGTGCAACAAATAACAAGAAAAAGAGAGAAGAAAAAAAACAACGAAAAAATGCCCTGTCCAACGAGTTGGAGGAATGGGGAGGGGGATAATTGTGAAATTTGGTAATTTAAGAGGGGATATGTGACACTATTGTTCCTTATTTGTTTAGCCTTTAGGCTTTAGCTACAATTTCCTTTCCATTTTATTTTTTCCAGAAATTTTCGTTTTCTATTTAAACATGATGAAATCCTCACTTTGAAAATATTGGCAAAGGTCTAAGACTACTCTAGAGGACGCGGCTGCTTGGAAACGTGAAGAGACTTTCAAAACAAGAAAGATAAAAAGGAAAAAAAAAAAAGAGTTGTAATTATTCTCTAAGTTGTTGAGAAAGGTTAAATGTTCTATTTTTTTTTTCTTTATTGTTTATAGTTATAGGGTGTTATTGGATTTTTTTTTTTTAAATAATAATTACACACTAAAAAAACAAATAGCATTATACTATAAAGTAATTGTTGGTATCACTAGATTTAATTGGTACAATAATATAATTTAGCTCATGAAAAAATTTAAGAGTTCTTTTTATTTATTATTTTTTAATTCATTTGGTAGATGACTCACAAACAAAAGGATTCTAGATATGTCATTAAGGGTTATTAACCGATTGGTCATTTGAACATTATGGGCATATATATATATATATATATATATATATAATAAACCATTCGTACAACATAAAAATAGTATAATTATATAGAAATTTTGTACAATTAAGAGTTGTAGGTATAAACCGTATACAATTATTTTGGTCTATCTAAATTTTTAATTATAAAATTATATGTCTTAATTCTCTTTTTTATCTCAAATTATAAATAATATTTTTTTTATTTTTAAAAATATAATAAAAATATAAAAATGAATTAAATATTGATTTAAATAAATTTTATAATAAAAAACCATTATAAATATAAATTATTTTAGTAATATATAAAAAATAAATTTAATTCAACTATGTTATACAGCTTATCATCAAACAATGTATATACTAATTATAATGCAAAATGATATGACCCAAAAGGGGCACTACAGTCCCATTTTTTTATTAATAAGAGAAAATACACTTACATACTCGGGTGTGATTTAAAATTTGGTAGTTTGTGGAGGAATCGAGAGTCTTACCACTTGAACCACAAGATTAATTACTATCAAAATAGATTTAATTGCATGATATAATTTTTCTTTATATAGTTTTATTTTTAACTCTTTAAAAAACATATATTGTTTTTTTACAACATAAAATAACATATATATTTTACGAAAAATATTTTTTTTTATGAAAAATATATGTTAACATATATATATTTTTTAAACAAATTAAAAATAAAATTATATATATAGGTGAATCGAACTAAAAAAATAAAAATATCCTCTCAATAATGTCACCCCAATGAGTTGTTTAAAAAAAAAAAAAAAAATCAATCAAACCATCAGATGGATTTTTTGACGTGTCTTAATTTTCAAGCTCATTGGACTTTGTCCCATTTTTGAAATGTTAATGAACCTATTCAGTCAAATTCAAAGTAATTCAAAGGAAGCACGATGGTTTCAACATCATATTCTTTAGTGGAAGACAAATAAGCTAGCTCTCTCAAAGTCGACATATATTTTACAAATACAAATACAGGTCTAGATCCAGTTTATATATATCGGCCAAATGAACCCGCAAATCAATATATCATAAAATGTTATTGAGAATAATCATTGCTAAAAAAGCTAACATTTTATCAAAATGATTATGTGAATCCAAATTACATTTAATTAGTTGGCTGAATCAATTTGACTATTAGATATATGATATGATGTCACGAAGACTATATACATATATATATATAATAAAGCTAACAATATTCTTGACACTACGCAATGTATTAATTAACTTTGAAGAACTGATGTCTTGTTCGATCGGGATTGTTCAATATTTAAGATCAGGTGGCATTAATATATAATTGACCTCTAAAACTTACGTGGATCGATTTAAACCTCATTAATTATATATGGACGATTTAATTTGTAGTGGATTTCATGAGGACTTATATGGACAAACTCGAACTAATTTAAAATTAATTTAAGAATAAAAATAGTTACGAATGAAATGAGGTTTTCTATCGGGGAAAAAAAATTGTTAATTTACACATTTTTCCATTTTTTATATTGATTGTCTTTGGATTAAGATGTCAACTTCGTACTCACCAATCAATAATTTATTGCATTTTTGTATGTTTTTAAATGAGAGTTGATTGACGCATTAACTATATCCAGAGAAAAGAGACCGACAAATAAGTCCTAAGCGAGTCACCTCAATTCGTAAAAGCTTAACATATATATATATATATATATTAGACAATATCTTAATTCAAATCCCATCCCCAATTATACTTTTTTATCAAAACAAACAAAAATGATGAAGAGAGCCGCCAGAAAAAAGGATAAATGTAATTAATTCTTTTCTCCCTTCGGTATTTTATATAGTTTAAAAATATTAATAACGCTTATTTTTATAATTATATACATATATATAATTATTGGATATATTTTTATATACATAAATGATATATTGGACAATGTCACTTATTACATATTCAGTTAAAAATACAATTTTTTTTAATTTATAACTTAGAATTTGAGATTTAAAATTTAGAGTTTATTTTTATGATTTAAATTTTAAAGTTTATGTTTATATAAAAATGTGTAATTTTGGACATTAATTTGGTGCTTATTGTACAAAGTCAATGTGTACTTTTTATCTTTGTATCAATAATATGTATGATGATTGATGGAGTGACATCATGTATCCTTATTCATACATATATATAAACAACAAAGGGGACACTATTCCAGTGGACATTCATTATTCATAAAAATCTCTTCTCCACCGTAGTAAATATTATTAAATACTGGGAAAAAAGAACGAAGATAACCGTTATTCCAAGGGGACTGTTTGATAGAAAGCAAAAGAAAACCCTATCACCTCCAACTTTTTACAACTGACCGTTCCTTTTTCTTCTTCTTCTTCTTCTTCTTTTTTTTTTTTTTTTCCTTCCCTTTACATTCTTAATTTACCCACCTACAACAACTAGATCCTCCTTACCTGCCGGAAGGGGGGAGTTCCTCCTCCTTGGAGGACTCTCTCTCCGGTAGTTCATTATTATTTTTATTTATTTATTTCTTGTTTCTTTCTTTCTTTTTTGCTAATTTTGTTGTGGTCTATTGGTAGATTATTATTGTATGAAGATTATTATTAGGTTCATGTGCATGGGTAATATTTCCAAGAGAGTTTTCTCATGGGCTTTCAAGTGTAAGGTTTATTTTAATTGTTGAACAACTTTTTATTTATTGTAAATATATATATATATATATATATATATATATATATAGTGAGGGTCTGTGTTGCCATAAATACTAAAAAATTAATTGGTATTAACTCAACCTATAAAACTAAATGCTCAATTTGTTACCACAATTTCCATTTTCTATTTGAAGAATAGCATCCTAAATTTTTCAATTTAATATATTCAAAAAAAAAATGTTTAGATTGATCATTAAATTAATGGAGAGAAATTTGAGTATCAAATTGAAGACTTATATATTAAATTCATCGCATTAGTTTTAGAAAATTGATTTACATTGGAACATTTTTTTTTTTTAGGTGGGGTTCACCCCATAACCGATAAAATGTAGTAATGTGGGTGTGTGTTAGTAGTTATATCTGCTACATTCTGGTGATGCCTTTTTTTTTTTCTTCTCAAAAATAATAATAATAATACAATTAAATTGACTATAACACTTATAAAATTAATAATACGACTCATTGTTGTAAAAGTTCATTTTGAGAGTTGCCTCAGAATTCATGAACCACAAGAATCAAAGCTTAAAAAAAACAAAAAAAAAAGTATTGAAGCTGGTGATAAAATAAGGCTCGCACCTTTTTGGTACGAGGACCTCAAATTTATTGAGGCTTGAGCCTCAAGTGGTTGATTTTTTAAGTTGGTTTCATGGGTTACTTATAAAATTTTGACCTAATTTTACAAAATTAAAAAAGGCATAAAGTCATGGATAAAAAAAATTAAAAAGGAGAATACCATATCTCGTGAACAAACACGATTTTAGTTGCTTCGTTTACATTCTACTATCTTTCTTCACCTATGCAATGATTTTCCTTTGCCTCCAAATTTTTCTAGTCACTAAGTTGCATTGCAAGTCAAATTTACCATTTATTTGACCATTTATATTTATATTTTTCCTTTTACTCCAAATTAACATTTAAGTAATAGAACTACAACTCATATGATTTACTTAATTTGCATGTTTTATTGTTATAATGTTATTTTCTTGATTAATTCCTTATATTAATATTTTAACTTTTTTAAAATTAAAGTTTGAGTTATTTTTCATGCTTTATTGATATTTTTTTTGCTTATTAGATTAAAAATTGCATTTATTAATATTTTTGTGGTTTTTTAAAGTTGATGTTTGAGACTTATACTTCACATTACCTTGAAATTTAAGTCTCACCCCATTTGAGAAAAACACCTCAATACTTAAAATAGCCTTTTATAATATAGATATGAGGAGCAATTTAATTGTCAATTCATGTCAATGGTGTTATAAGTTTAATGATTTTAAGGGGAAAAAAACTAATAATTTTAAAATTTAATTCAAGTTAACTAAATTGAATGGTAAGAGAATAAAATAATAATTAATATTCTAAAATAAGCGGCCAAATTCTTAAGTTGAAAATTATATCTAAGAAATGTGACAGTCCTCTAGGTAAACAATTACTGGTCCGCTCTAACATTAACCAAATATGTGGTTAGCAGTTAACTTATCTCTCTTCTATTTCAAGTTATGAACACATCAAAATTATAGTTTGATTTATGAAAAACATGTTAACCAAATGTTTTTGTTACGTATGGGCAAAATTGACAAAACATATGTTTGGATCACTGTGAAGAAAAACCCAGCTATCCGATAGAAAAAGGTCTGAAAACTTGAAAGACGACGTTGACAATTGTTGAAATACATACATTAATTTATCTGTGCTTTATATATATGATAATAATTAATATATCATGGGGCAGTAGTTTTCTGATTAATTAACTGATAATTATGTATAGCCGTCAATTAGTTATTCAAGCTTTTAACTTCTTAATTTTTTTTTATATTAATTGTAAAATAATTATTTATGTACCGCATTTTTGATTATGCATTAAATATTAAATCTATTTAAAATAGAGATATAGATATATTATAGAAAAAAATTCAAATATCTCTTGTTCACTTGTATTTTTAAACATTTTATATTTTTACCTTTTTCTGAATTTTCTCTGTGTTTTTCTCTTATTATGTACCGAAATTATTCTATTCAAGATAGGTATTGGGATGTTTGTCAATAATTTACTCTAAAAACAAAATCGTCAATAATGCTCATAAATGTAGTTAGATAATATAATATCCGATAGAGATGTGTTTTCACTCTTATCCAATCCAAGCTTATGTTTGACAAGTGTTAAGAAAAGAGAGGAAAATCTTCCTGTAGTAAAATGGACAAGGGAAAATAACAAAACTAACACCCCTAAAAATTATAATAACAAAACTAGCACCCCTGTGTTCAATTAAAATTGAACGACGATAATTTAGACTCGTTCAATATTGAACGTTCAATATTATCCGTTCAATTAGAATTGAATGTCGACAATTAGACCTATTTAATATTGAACGTTCAATATTTTACGTTCAAATTGAATATTGAACGTTCAATATTAAACGTTCAATTTTAATTGAACACAAGCGGGGTGCTAGTTTTGTTATTATAATTTTTAGGGGTGCTATTTTTGATAATTTCTCAATTAATTATTATTTTGGTAATGAAAAGGGGAATGAGGTTGCCGTTGAAACTTATAAACATCTAAAATATTTAAAATTTTAATCTCAATTACCGATATATAAATATTTTAGTTATTTTTATAAATTTAATAAAATAAATAAAAATAGAATAATAAGTGAGATCATTATGAGCTTATGAAGCAATTTTGAAAGCCAAGTATATATAATCTTTATTTAAAAAAAAAATAACAACACTATACACAATTACAGCCCTTGTTTGATAACGATTTTGATTCTTGATTTTTGATTCTTTTTAAGTAATTTTTCAATCAAGTATATTTGATAATTATTTTTAATTTTAATTTTTACATTTTTAAGGAACCATTGTCAAAATACATGGTGATTCATAAATCTTTAAAAATAAGATTTTTCAATCAGATTTCTAATTTTTTTTATTTTGATCAAACATTTTTTCTAAATAGTAAATAAAGTCTTATATTTCTTTTATGATTAAATACTGGAATAAAATGATTAGAAATTTCAAATTTATAAAAAATAACCAAAAATTTTCTTTACTTTAAATTTTTTTTTTTTAAATCAAAAAATGGAAATGATTACCAAACAACTTGGAGGTAATTTTTGATTTTTTTCTTAAAAAACACTAAATAAAAATTGTTATCAAATACAATTGTAATTATTTTTATAAAAAAAATCAAAAATTATAAAATTAATTATTTAATTATAAATTATAAATTATAAATCAAAATCATTATTGTCTTTAAAATTCAAACCATAATTTCACGTACGGTTCTTACAACTCTTCCATTAGAGAATATGTCATTGAAAGTTTGGAAATGTGAAAGTATTTAATTCAAGTATCTGAAAAGTGAGAAAATAATTAAACCAAAGAGGGCATTATAGTAATTGAATATTTCAAGTTTCTCCCACTATAAATTCAAGAACCACCAACCTTTCACTTCATTGCTTTTGTTTTTTTTTACTAACTCATTGTCAAAGCATATATAAACACCCCTCCAAAGACCCAAGCATAGAAATAATGAGAAAAAATAGCAACACAGTAAATGCAGGTACAGCGACCAAAGTCCAACTATGGAAATCACCAATAACATATCTGTTTGTAAGCCTAGCTATTGTGTTATTACTCATATCTTTGGCATTGGCTATTCTTCTTTGTTCTTGCCGAAAACGATCAACAAGTGTTCATTCTGGTCATCAATTAAGTGATGAAGAGAAGCCACACGTAAATGAACAAATCCCTAATTCAGAGCCTAAAATAGTTGTTATTATGGCTAGAGAAGATAAGCTTACCTTTTTAGCTACCCCTTCTGTTTCTTCTTCTTCCTCTGCTATTACTATTAGCTCTGCTCAACCCAGACCGTGTCTGATAAATCTTGTTTAAATTATATATTTTACTCTTTTTTATTATTATCATTCAATTGCATATTATATTCTTGCAATTAATTATAATTTAATATTAGTATTATTATTATTGTAGAAAAAAATCTTCATTACTGAAAACCTGGTGTCTAACAATTGTGACATCACTATATAAACAACTCTATTTAGCTCTTTTAACTTTCTTTTTATTAATTATTGTACTACTTTATGTTCTCTGCTCTCCGCGGGAAAGTGTAAAAATGGTAAATTCATAATTAATTAAAAAAAATTATAACTTAATAAAAAAATTACTAGTAATTAAAATTCAAATACTTAAAAGATTTTATTTAAAAACTAGAATTATTTGATACATCAAAGTAAAAATTGGGGTACTTTAAAGGTACCTAACCCGTTATATATGTTTATTTTTAATCTCTAAAAGAAATATATGTTGTTTTTAAAAACTTTTTTTTTTTTTTTGCTACAAAGAATAGACATGTTGTCGTGGGACAAATGTCTATGGAGGGGGATTCTTCTGAGAGTAAGAGTATCCTACTAAATCAGACGGTAGGAGAGAGAGATTGATGTCGCCTACTCTGTTATTATTAGAAGCCCATTGTATCAAATTATGTGCTCTGGAGTTGAGATCTCGATGTATCCATTGGATTGAGATAATGTTAAAGGATGAAATATGCTTATTCATATCGATTAAAATTTGCTTGGTGGAAGGATGAATGTTGGTCCAATTTTCTTCAAGTAGAGCATGAATGATAGTTTGATTATCACCTTCTAGATAAACTGGTTGATTGGAAAATTGTTGCAAGTAAAAGAAAGCTGCAGCAAATGCTAAGGCTTCAGCTTCTTCACTATTGATAGTATATCGATAATCAACCCAGGCATGAATTGTGCGGCCATGGCTGTCTGTAGTAATGAATCCCAGTCCAGCTTTTCCATTTTGCCAGGCAGCATCAAAATTGCCTTTGATGGCATGTGGCGGTGGGGGTTGCCATTTAGAAGGAATTACAATATTTTCGCCAACTATATTTTCTCTAGTCCATGGTTTAACTAGAGCAGATTTGAATTCTTCAATTCTGTTATGAAGTCTGGAAATAATTTGATGCTTATTTAAGACCTTTCCTTTATGTAGAACTTCATTTCGTAGCCACCAAACTTGTTCCATCATAATTGTGGAAACTAAAGTGAATTCGTCAGCAATGATGTCATTGGGTAGCCATTTTTTGAGAGGATTGAGAATAAAGTTTATGTAGGCGAAAATATCAAGTTTCTCTAGGAATCCCATATGATGTTCCATTTCCATGTTAACCACCAAGATCGAATAATGTCGCATTTGATAAAGAGATGAGTAGAGTCTTCTATTTCTTTGTGACAAAGTGGGCAGAAAGGATCTTCCAGTTGTTTAAAAATGCCAATATTCTTTTTTGTGCTGAGGCAATTGTTCACAATTTTCCATAGCAGAAGTTTGTGCCGTTCATGAAGCTTTGCTTTCCAAAGTTTCCTCTACAGCTGTGAGTGTGAGAGAGGTAATAATCTGGAGACAACCTGAGTCCAATAAGCATCTTTAACTGAGTAAATACCGTTTCCAGATCCATACCATTTGAGTTTATCAGGACAGTGGGAAGGAGGGTTGATCTTTATAATAAAAGGAACCATGTTTGGTCCACACAGGCTTTGTATTAGATTATGATCCCAACTCCAGAAATTTTGCCAACGGCAGAGATCAGTTATGTGGTATAAATGTTGTAGATTTTGAGTAGCCTGAGCAGGAAGTTTTTGGTATGGTAAGCTCGGTACCCATGCATCCCCTTTAAAGTTGAAACTTTGACCATCTCCCAGCTGCCAGTAACTACCTACTTTTATGAGTTCTCTTGCCCACAGAATTCCCTTCCAGATATAGGAATCACTTTTTCGTTGTTGAACGTCCAAAAAATGGTTACGTTGTAAGTATTTGGCTGTAAAAACTGTGACCCATAATTTCTCAGGTTGGGTAATCAATTGCCAAGCAGCTTTTGAAAGCATCGCCTTATTGAAATCCTCCATTTTTCGAAAACCAAGTCCTCCAAAAGTTTTGGGTAGACACAACCTATCCCAAGGTAGAGGTGAATAATAATGTGTAACATGAGAATTATTTGCCCACCAAAATCTCCTAATTATGGAATCCGCAAACAGGAAAACATTGCTTGGAATTTTGAAAGTACTCATAGAGTAAATTGGTAGGTTCTGCACAGTTGAGGGAATCAGAGTCATTTTGCCTGCTTGTGAAAGTAATTTCGTATTCCAGCTGTCCAATTTGTTGTGTAGCTTTTCTAAAATGCTGTTGAATTCCATAGTTTTTTTCCTGCCGAATGGAAGAGAGTGGCCCAGATATTTGATGTGTCCAGCCATATTTGTCACAGATAAAGTTTGGCACATCAAATGTTTTTGAGAGGTTCCCACATTTTTGGAAAAGAAAATAGCAGATTTTTGATAATTTATTTGTTGCCCAGACCAAGTACAATAATTGTCTAATAGCTGCTTGGTTTGATGTGCTTCCTCAGCACTTCCTTTTAAAAAAATAAGTATATCATCCGCATAAAGTAAATGTGAGATTACAGGAGCTGCATGTGATAGTTTAAGGCCATGTATGAGATTTTGACGTTCCGCTTTAAGCAACAGTCGAGATAAACATTCCGTCACTACAAGAATTTTGACCTTTTGGGACAAAAATTTTCGTCCTTAAAACTTGATATTTCGTCTTTAAAAAGAATCGAGGAAAAAATATTTTATCGCAAATTTTGTCCTTCAAACACCGTCCTTGAAAATAAACAAGGACGAAATGTGATTTTGTGCAAAAAAATTAGGAACAAAACTTTCGTCTCTAAAAGCCATAAAATTTGTTACAGAAGTAGGGGATAATATGCTTGTAATTATTTTAAAGACAAATAAAATTTGTCCTTGAAAAGTAAAAAAGTTTGTCGCAAAATTTTTGTCCTTGAAAATTACATTCAAGAACAACTTTTGAGACATTTTTTAATTTTCAAGGACAAATTCTATTTGTTTTTAAAACAACTACAAGCATACCATCCCCTACTTCTGTAACAAATTTTGTGGTTTTTAAAGACGAAAGTTTTGTTCCTAATTATTGTAAACATGCAGCTGCATTTGGTTTAGCATAATACATTTAACTTGCTACCACATAATTTTAAATTATTGTACATGAAAGGTTTAATTAAGTGTAAAAAATATACCACTTTAACAAACAAGTTGAATAGAGTGCACAAAGGGAAAATAATTTATCTGTGTCCTTGAGCCCGTTGCATGTCATACGCACCCCAGGAACCAGCTCCAGCTCCGTACATAGGGTAAGCCTCAGCACCATATTGCATCTGAAAATCAAAACAGAAATCATTAACATAGCCAGAAATTGGCTGCAAGAAGACATCGTACATATGTTACTTGGGACTGTTAACTTTTATTTATTTTATAATTATTCATACAAATATATCGAAGTTATTGTAGCCATAGCATTTTTTGAATTGTAGAATATGGCAAAAACTTACCAGATTCATGCCATAGCTCGCAGGATAATGATTTCCAGAATACCCTACTTCAGGATGGCCATAGTTTGCATTATAGCCTGCATAGTGCAAAATAAGACTCAAATGCATACAGCTTAGAAATAAAATGCAAATATATTATTTATGATAATTGTTATTCTTATCTTTCTTTAACATTTCCATAACGTGACTTTCTCTAAAATGCCTTCTTCTGCACAGAAGCATGGTACAATCTACAAAACTCTTGACGAGATACCAAAATTTCGTAGTCTCATAAATACAAAGCTCGTCACAATTCTCGTTTTGTTTTATCTTCTTATCAAACCTAAAATCACATTCTTATTATCATGCCTACTAGTGCAAATTTATAATACACAGAAAAATCCTCAACACAATAGGAGATTTCTCAAACAATTTAATCAAAGCATAGAAACAAGAGTACTAATTTCTTAACTAATCTTCTTTCAGATTATCTAAACAAACCAGAAAGTAACAGAGACATAATCGTGCTTCAATTCTATAAAGAACAAACCAGAAGCCAACCCTTATCTTCCTTAGATAATCACCATTGCAAAACCAGCAATAAAACAAGAATAAAGTCAGAAAATATCATATTCATCAAACAAACTTCTTGGGTATCAATGAAGGGTTAATACCAATGCCCATATGCAAATCAGAAAATCAAAACCGAAATACAATACCACATAATACATATACATACATCTTCCACTATATTACCTGAATTTCACAATTTTGGCCAACGGTGGAGGAAAAAGGAAGTCGGTAATAGTGGAACGACGGTGAGATGGCATCCCACGAATAGCGACTGGCTGTTTAACGATGGCTTCTCGGTGTTTGGGCGTTGAGCTCGATGGTGGAAATAAGGTCACGGCGAGGAGGACAACGGCAATGGAGTATGGCGTCGGTGAGCTCGCGTTGGAGAAAAGGGAGCTGACGGTCGCTTCGGTAACGAACGGAGTTAGCAGCTGGGTTGTTTGTCGAGCGAGGTGCTCCGTCGGGGGGAAAAGGCCGACCGTTGAGGGCGATGGCGTTGGCGACGGCGTCGATGAGGGCCAACGCCTCCCTCTCTCTCGCGCGCCGTCAAGGAGCTTCACGGGACTGGTTTCGTGTGGAAGAGAAAAGGGGAGGTATTGGGTATATAGGGTTTGGGTGTAAAAGACCGAATTGTCCCTGCCCCTTTGGAAAACTTTTAAGGGCATTCCGGTAATTTCACACAAATTTTCTCAAATTTCTAAAAATATGTAAAAATTAAAGAAATTATCTAAACTATTATATATTATTTACAAATCAAATTTGTAACTTCAAAATATTAATTTTTGTTTGTTAATGAAGAGCACAATTAAATATTTTAACATTTTTTTATTTTTTTATTTTATTTTTAAATAGAACTAATTTAAAAAATAAATTTTTAATTATTTCCTTAAAATATTAAATTCAAATCAGGGTCTCACAGGCTTGGATTAAAAGTTTTTGGCGACGGCAAGAACCAGCTCTGCTTCTCTTCTTACGCGAAGGAGAATGAAGAAAGGAAGGGGGTTAATAGGGTTTGGGTGGTAAATGACCAATCTGCCCTTGCCCTTACATAAAAAGTTTTTGATAAACTAGGGGTACTCTTGGTAATTTTCATTTAATTTTTCCAAAATTTCTAAAAATATCAAAATGTTTGGATTTTCAAAGACAAAAAAATTTGTCACAAATTTTTCCCATTGAATTTTCAAAGACTAATCTCATATTTGTCCTTGCTAAATATTTTGGGACAAAATTTTTGTCATAATCTTTTGTCCCTATTTGTTTTTTAATATTGAAATTATTCCTCAACATTATCTGGGACGAAAATTTAAAATTTGTCCTTAAATGTGATATTTTTTAGGACAAATTACTGTTTTGTTACAAAATTTTGTCTTAAATAACTGATTTTCTTGTAGTGCGTGACTATAATGAAAAGATAAGGGGAAAGAGGGTCACCCTGACGGAGGCCGCGCTGAGGTTGAAAATTATCATGTGGAGCACCATTTATCAGGATTGAGAAAGTCACTATGGATATACACTGATGAATGAGGTTGCACACTTTTGGGGAAAACCCCATTAGATTCATGATGTGGAATAGGAAGTTCCAATCTACAAGATCATAAGCTTTTTTCATGTCCAGTTTTAAACCCATTAAACCGCCTTTGCCCCTTGTTTTCCTATTGATTTTGTTTGCAAGTTCATGTGCCAGTAAAGTATTTTTCGCAATCCATTTACCAGGAATGAAAGTAGCTTGGTAAGGCGAGATATGTTCTGCAAAATAAGATCTCAGTCTTTTAACTAAAATTCTCGCGATAATTTTGTAATTGACATTGCATAAGCTGATGGGACGATAGTCAGTGACGTGTATGGGATTCTGAACTTTTGAGATGAGAGTGATATAGGTGTGATTCCAGTTGGCATTGAGAATCCCAGTAATAAAAAAGTTCTGGATTTCTTTGATGACGTCTGTGCCAATAGTATCCCAGCTTTGTTTATAGAATATGACAGAGAAACCATCAGGTCCAGGGGCTTTAAGAGCATGCATGTCCCATAGAGCTTCCTTTATTTCTTTTGGTGAGGGTATGCTGACAATATGATTGTTTTGTTGAGGGTTGATTACAGTAGGAAATAAATCATGTATACCCTCTCCAAGGATTGTGGGTGTTGTGGAAAACAACATTCTGAAATAACTGGAAAAGGCAAGCTCAATTTTTTCTCTATTCCAAGTGAGTTCTCCATTGTCTAACTTTAAGAGGGGAATATGATTTGTTTGCCTGCGAATAATAGTGGAAGTGTGAAAATTTTTTGTATTTCTGTCTCTTTCAGTGAGCCAAAGTTCTCTGGACTTTTGTTTCCACAATGAGTCTTGTCTTTCGAGCTGCTCATTCAATTGATCTTGGATTTGTTTCTCTAACTGTATTTGATCATCATTCAAAGGGCATGATTGTAAGAATTTGAGTTTCTGTTCCAGTGTATTGATCTGCTGTTGTACATAACCAAAATGATCTTTATTCCAAGTAGTTAATTTGGTAGACAGTGATTGCAATTTGGAAGAGAGATCCATTGGTGTTTGAAAAGAGCCACAAGTTTCCTGTACTACTTTTTTGCAATATGAGTCTCTATACCACATGGCCATGAATCGAAAAGGTCTGATTCGATAAGGTTCCCGAGTACCAGTAGTATGCAATATAATTGGATTATGATCTGATGTAAATTTAGGAAGATTGAAAACTTGTGCATTTGGGAACTGAAGAAGCCATTCTGGTTATGTGAGTACTCTATCTAGTCGTTGCTGTATTCTGTCTGACGAGTGTCTATTATTACACCACGTAAAACGGGTTCCAGAACTACCGATGTCAATTGCATTTGTAGACATAATAAATTGCTGAAGTGGATTGTTGTGGTGAGATTGAAAAGGCCTTCCTCCCAATTTCTCAGATTGCTTTGTGATGTTATTTAAATCTCCAATTAGAGCCCATGGTTTGTTTAAGTTGTTCAGAAAATTTGTTAAATTGTTCCAAGTTTGTTGTTTTTGAACATGATAAGGTGGAATATACACACAACAAAAGCAAACTGTATTATTTAGATTCACCGAGTGGTTTATATCAAAACACACATAATTGTTACCAACTTCTGTTATCGCTAGATGATAACTAGCATTCCAAAACAAAATATAACCTCCCATATTTCGTTCAGCTGGTAAGATTTTACTGTGCGAGAAGCCAAGGTATCGTTGTAACAAAAGAGAACTATCTGCACTGAGTTTGGACTCCATGAGCCACAGAACATCTGGCCTATTTCTTCGTATAAGATAGTGCAACGCTCGTTTGGCTCGAGGTCTCCCCAGATCTCGGCCATTCCAGCTTAAGAGCTTCATTTCCCAGTGAGGGGCAAATTAGAGGCTGCCTCCCCACCTTCAGCAGTATGTTTTTGGATGGGAAAATCTGATGAGAATTGATCATTCAAACAGACTAAAGATGTGGACTTGGTGGAAGTGGTGTTTGATGAGTGCTCGAAAAGCACTAATATTTCGTGATTAATTGTGCTTAATTGTTTGATATATAGATTTATTATTATTGTTTATTCAATTAATTTCATAAATCTATCCATTCGGAATCACGGGTATATTATAGTGTATTTCAGGTGTTTTTAGCGTCAAATGAGTCAAATAATGAAAACACGCAAAAACGGAACACTTACGGCGCTCGGATCACGAGTTACGGGCAAAACGAGTCAAATATGTAAGCCGTACATGTCAAGCCAGCACATATGTAAGGGGGTAAGCATGAAGAGCAGGAAAGCAATGCGCGCCGCGGCGAAGAAATTATGCGCCGCGGCGAGGGTCTCGACAATACATGTAAAGCCATGTACATTCCATGTACACTGTTACATGCAAGGCGCGCCGCGGCGAAGAAATCATATGCCGCGGCGAGGGGCTCTCGGGTTGCATGCTAGGAATCCAAAAACATTGCGCGCCACGGCGAGGAAAAGTTATGCCGCGGCGGGGAGCTCTTGGGTTTTTACATAATTTCCAGAATTTGTGTTGCGCCGCGGCGGGGAAAATGTATGCCGCGGCGCGCCTATTCCTATGGCACATAGGATTCGTGTAAACCCTTACATCTATAAAAACCCCCTTAGAGTCCCCCTTACATAGAACTCGAAATAACTTGACCAATTCATACACAACTCTTCCTCTTCTCAATTTTGCGACCCAAACACGACATTCAATCAGTTTTGAGAGCGTTGCCACACTATAACGAAGCGAGAGACAATATTCTAAGGATTCAAGGAAGCTAACGACAATCGAAGATAAAGCTTACGAAGAAGTACGTCAACCAATCCATAAGCGGTATTTAGATTTAGGTTTTCCTTGTTGTTATAGAATTAATTCATCTTCTTTATTTGTTAAAGTGTATGATCATATTTTATTTGTCTATGAATAATAATATGAACATGTCTGGCTAATTTAATTATGGATGTTTAGTTTGTGTTGCCATGTTTGCTAGAATTGTGTATGGTGTATCTTTTTGACTTATGAATAAAATACTTTTTGATTAAGAGCATGTTTAAATGTTTGATTATGAATAATCATGGGCCCATTTGATGTTCGTAGTTAGATTGAAAAACCTAAGAATTTAGTTAGAGGAACGTCACCTTAACTCTATTCCGAAACACTTAATCAAAGATTCAAGTTAGTGACTTAGTCATAGCATTAATTTGATTGGCATGTTTTCCTTGCGCATAATTTGATTGCTATTTAATTTACCCCCGCCAAAGGCAGTTAATTAGTTAATCAACAAAGAGACCTACCCCCGCCAAAAGGAGTTTCGTAATTAAAAGGAAAGCCGGTAGTTTTGTTTATATAGGACGTTCATGTATCTCACCATACCTTTTCGATGCAAACATGGTTAACCAAGCTAAACGTCCATACATCCTCTATTGATATTTTATTGAATTGATTGTTTGATTGCGATCTTGTTTTCGTTTGAGTAGCGTATTATTGTTCTCGTCACAAAAACAAACACCCTTTTTACAGTTTTACTTGCATTAGAATTCTAGTTACTTAGAGTTTCAGTTTCACTAGAACTCTATTTAATTAGTCTTTTATTTTCATTAGAACTCTATTTAGATTAAAAAGTTAGTTATTTAAAACCACTGCAATTCCTTGAGAGACCGACCTTGGAAGTTGCTTATCACTTTACTACGAGTGATTCGTACACTTGCGAGTACACATTTTAACACATCAGTGTTATGAGTAGGATTACCAACAAAATTTTTTTTGGAGTCTTTCCGAATCAGACTCTGTGCCTTGCGTTTTTTGATTTCCTTGCCGAGAGCTTTTTTAGGGTTACTAGTAGTTTTATGTATGATGGCGCTCTTTCTTTTGGATTGAGTAAGTGGTTGATTGGTGGAGCTGTTGACAGATGGTGGTTCCTTTAAAGCTGTAGCGGGAGACCAAGCTTTAGTTTGCAGAGGGACTGTTTGGCAAGGTGGTTGAATGGATGGCGTGGACGTCGGCAGCTGTTGTTGGAACTTCTTGTGGAATTGGAATAGTTCACAAAGAATATGAGATGAAAACTCTGAAGTTGTGAAATAAGTGTCATGAAGGACCTCCTGAGCAATATGAAATATTTGTGTGGTTTGATAGTTAAACCAGCTCCTGTCCATATCAAATTCAATGTCTATACCGATGGCTTGGGCTATCATCTTGAATCGCAGGTTCATATCAATATTATCATCACTCAGTCGAAAGTACCAATCATTGAAGTAAGCAGCAAAGTTTACGAGGTCCAGCACATGTATCATTTGAATGAGTTCCTGTACCTTTGCATGTATTCGTTCAGCCTTTGTTGAAAATTTCTCTTTCATTTCAATAGATTCAGAAATGAGTTCTGCAGAGTGTGCCTTGTTGCTCTGTGAGGGTGGATTATGCCTTCTGTATTGGGAAGTAAGAGATTTGAGTTATCAGCTTCAAGAGAATTGGTCGATTGGAGTTTGGACTCAGGTGTTGCAGTGTTGGACGAGGACCAGAAAAGGGACATTGGTGATGACAGCTCATAGTTGGCACGCAACCATTCTCCATATAAGGGGATGAGAATGGAGTCATTCACTTTGAATTTCCTTTCTGATTGTAGGTTACAGTTGTAAGTGGCACGGTCCAACAAACCACATTTGGAGCAGAAATCAGGCAGTCTCTCATACTTGAATTCCACCCAGATATTGGATTTGAGACTGTGATTATCATATGTACGTCTTGGAATGAGGCAGCCAGTGATGATGGGTTTCTGTAAATCAATTTCAGCTCTGAAGCGCAGATAATTTCTAACCATAAAAGATTCAACGCCCGAATAGTCATGTTGGATGAAAGTACCTGCAAGATTAGCAAATTTTTGGGCGTTAGATAAACGCATACCTGCAAAATGGAGTCCATGAGCCTGTATCCAGAAGGTTGCAGTATCAAATGTCAGCTCTTGGATTGTGAGATTGTGATCCCACTCTCTTAATACAAGTAGTGTTCCATTAACATGCCAGATACGACGATCCCACACTGAGTCTCGTTCTTCAGCGGTTGCAAATGTGAATGAGATAATATTTTGCCGGTAATCTTTTATGGCAACTAGTACAGCACCTTTAGTGTCCCATGCTTTGTTGATGGCAGAGACGACTTGATGTTTTTTAATTGGGGTACGAGACAGTAGTTTACCTAGTAACATCATTGAAGCTGCCATTTGTGCTTCATCAATGTTTTTATCCAATTCGAGAAATGGAATGTCGTAAGTTAGGTTACGAGTTTTTTCCACTAGTTCTTTTATGTCCTTGTCAGTGACACATTTGGAAGCAGCTGCCATTGTTGAAGTGAAGTAAAAGGAGATTATTAGGAGAATGGTTTTCTTTCTTGGCTTTTTAAAGAGCTGAGGTGAAAATAACAATCGGTGGGAATTTATAGATCAAAGTTGAGGGGGTTTTTGAGTATCAATCTTGTAATTCATGATGTCGATCTTGGGAACTAAAAAACGTTTCATTTCCAAAGAGATTAAGGAATGGCTATTGGCGTGTGAAGAGGTGATGCTATGATTGCGTTGTATCTACAGGCTTGATGAAATTAATAGGGGATATGATCATGAAACACAAAACTTGATGGAGAGTAGAAATGTTTCTTGAAGTGGCTTCCCCTACTGATCGGCCCCTTCAATGACAGAAGGGGTAAGGTGTGCGTGATGGCAATGATCTGTACGGAAACTTTGGGTTGAAATGAGCAAGTCGAAGTGGGTGGTTGAATAAATGACAGATTGTTTGATAGAATCAACAGTGGAGAAAACCAGAAATTGGAACACTGATTGAAGAAAATTTAGTAGAAGCAATTGAAGCAGGAATCCCAATTCGAAACCCTAACGAGAAGGGTGAAACGAGAGAAAACCTGCAATGGTTCAAGGTTAAGTATTTTCATTGTTTTTAAAAACTTAAAACAATATATTTTTGTAAAAAACATATATCTTTTTTTTTTAAAAAAAGTTATATTAAATAATATTTTTTTATTAAAAAAAGCTAAAAATAAAATAACATATAATTAAACTTATTTTTTCCCTAATTATCTTTCACTTTTTATTTATAACTTTGGTTATGATGTTTCTTGACATTATCAATTTTAATTCATAACTGCGGTTACTATTCTGGTATGGCCGATAAAGATTTTTGCCTTATAAATTTGGTTCAAAATTTTTAAAAGGATGTATTTTAAGGAAAAAAAAAAGTAGAGAAAATTTATTAACTATAATTAAAATGTATAAAAATTTATTAATAAATAGATAAAGTACTAAAAGTTTAATAACTATTAAAAAGATACGAGAAGTTCAAAACTTTTAAAATTATCAAAAGTTTATTCATGTGACATGTAATAAGTGGAGTCACGTATACAAAATTTTGTAAATTTTAAAAATTTTAAATATTTTATATCATTTTTAATAATTATTAGACTTTTAATATCTCACCTAAAAATTAGTAAATTTTATGCACTTTAATCCTATTAATATATTTTTGATACTTTCACATGAATTATAACATCTATTACCACTATTAAAACTCTCTCCTATTTGAAAAGAAATTTAATGTATTGTTACCTTTTCATATTTTTACATAATTGCCACCCCTTTAAACTTATATTTAATTTTTAATTTTATAATTTAAACTTAATCGAAGTTTTATTTTAAACTTCATTACTTTTAATGATTAGATAAATATGTTCTCTACAAATATTATGTTATTTTCTGAATAGTTTAATTTGTCTCCTCCTTTTATTAAAAATGCTAATACTAATTATAGTTATTTTGTAAAGAAAGGAAAAGAAGCATGTAACATTTAAAAATTAAAATTGCATTACTACTTCATGCAAAATAAATGAGATCTTTTAAGATGGAAAACCATTTATTGAAAATAACAAATAAAATCAAACATTATATATGTGGTATAATATTAGTTGTGAGTTAATTATTTACTATAATGAATGATGATAAGTAAGTGTTGTACAACAAATTTTTTGAATAGATGTCATAAAACGTATTTAATCTAATTGCATTAGCATTATATTTAGTTTACTAAATTAAATTAAATAGATATAAAAGATAATTAAAAAGCTAATAAAAGAATGAAATATTTTTTATTAAATAAATTTGGATGTAACGTTTATAAAATTAAATTAAATGTTTCATTTTCGTTCAATTGAGTAAATATTCAAGTAATTAACTCTTATCCTTCCCTCTATTTTGATGTATTTATTTCAGCAAATATGTACAAATTTAGACACTTTTCTATCGTGTAATGTATTGTAATTATTTTGTAAAATAAACTTTTATTGTAGTAGCTTATGATTTTGCATAATATTTTTACTCTTGGTAGCATCATCAACTCTAATTCAACAAGCTAGTTCCTTTGTTTTAAGTCTTGGTTTGTTGATGCTAAAGGTAATTCTCATTAACTCTTCTATTCTCAACTTGTGCTCTCTGTTTGTAATTTTTAGCAAAGCTTTAAGCTTTTCTTGTTTTACTTTATTTTTTTCTATCTCAAAATTGCTAAGAATACTTCGACTCGTTTTCTTAGTTATTACTTAATTGTTTATTATTATTTACATTTTGAGATTTTTTTTTTTTTCCTTTCTTCTAATAATTTAAATATATATTATGAAAACTCAAAACAAATTCTGTGACCTATATAAAATTAGTGCAAATAGTTAAAATGTTACCTTAGTCAAGTTTTTTCTCCCGATTTTTTTTTTTTTTTTTCCATCATTAGTCAAGCAGGATATTTAGGGTTACACACATAACCTACACCATAAAGATTGGAGTTACAACCTTTGTATTTGCAAGAAGGGCTACACTCCCCAAAAATAGCTTAAGGGTGCTTACTCCACACATTTTCAACTCATTGTTGGGTGAGGTTCAATTTTTTTATGCATCAATAAAATTGGAAAAATTTTCATATTTATAAATTTTGAAAATATTTCTATTTTTAGATATTTTAGAATTTTAATATTTTTAGAAATTTTGGAAAACTTTCTATTTTTAGAAAATTTAAAATTTTCTATTTTTAGAATATTTGAAATTTTCTATTTTCAAAAAATCTATAAAAAAAAAACTTTTTATTTTTAGAGAATTTGAAATACTTTCTATTTTTTGAAATATATTTCAAATTTTAGAAAACTTTCTTCTTCTTTTTTAGTAATTTCGGAAAACTTTAAATTTAAAAATATTTTAGAACTTTATATTTTTAGAAAATTTGGAAAACTTTATTTTTTTTTTAGAAATTTTGTAAATTTTTCTAATTTTAGATATTTTAAAAAACTTTTATCTTATTCTATATCGAGTCATCGAGTTAGGGTCCTGTCCTATGAAAATTTTCCAATGGTCTCCAAACTGAAATACCTTTTATGATGCAAATTTTATTGCTTGTTACATCATCTTTCGTCTTTTTCTGCATCGAGTCATCGAGTTAGGGTCCTGTTTTATTAATTTTCTCTTTGTCATGAATATTATTAGTTCTTGTTATGAGTTTTTATTTTATTTTATATATAATTACTTTTTTTTTTTAATTCAAACATTCAATTATTTATTTTTATTTTTTTTTAGAGAGAGATAGCCAAATGTAACATGCAATAAAATTTGCATCATAAAAGGTATTTATGCATTGTGAAGACCATTCAAGATTATTAGCATTAGTCCAAGTCTTAGCCAAAACAATTAAAATTCAAAAATTAAAGCAAGATGATGATTAGCATTATGAAAAGCTTCAAGGAGGTTAGATATAATGCTTTACATGTTGACTTATTAGATAAAAGAAGAAAAAAATAAGTGGAAAACAGCCTAGATTGTGTCCTCAGATGTTACAATGCTTACCTGCTACATCTACTTTGTATTATTTAGTGTCCTTTAATTCCCTATTTAAAAACTTAAGTCCATCAACTCTTACCAAAATAAATAAATAAATAATCCATAAACGGCTGCAAAAGATGTGAAGAACCATTCAACCACAGACATAAAGATTAAAAAAGAAAAAGAAGCATGCATATAAATCTTTAAGAAGATCATATGCATTTTATTCCCTTCGAAACTCTGGCATAATGAATAGGAAATTACACAAATTTAGTTTTCTTTTTTATTTTTAAAATAAATAATTACATAATTCACACACTTATATACAATGAAGGAGACGTTCTAGTGCCCACACTTGAAACAAATGTAATTGTAGTAAAAAATACAGAGAGAATCTGGAAGCAGTTAAGATTTTGTCAATTACGAATGTTGGATTGGTAGTAAAAACAATTTTCTGGTGAAATCATCTTATGAGTATGCACGTGCAATTATTTATAACAATAGGCTTAAACAATTAATCAACCTTTTGATTTATGTTTTTACTCACTCCAATAGCAACATGACATTGTCCAGCTTTCTGAACAGACGTACAATATAGCAAACAATGAAATGACAGAACAAAAGCATTTAGACATCAAATAGCCTCAATAATCCCCCAAAATCCACTTGGGTTATCTGCACTTTTTTGCCTAGAAAGCTGACAATACACAAAACTTGACATCTGGAAACTGAATTTGACATGATCTACCATGTTCTAAACATACTTGTAGATATGGGGTCTCATTCTTCCAATTGTATTTTAGTGACAAGACAGAATTATAAGTATAAAATAGGTGCATACTTAGTGAAAAAGGCCTGCTCTAACACATTCAAGAACATGGGTTTTAGTGTTTTACACATTTTCTCCAGTTGTATAATGATCTCATCTGTATTCCTCACAAAACGCCAGTTAAGTTGACAATAAAAGTTTTTTTTTTTTTTTTAATATAGTTTTACTTTTATTATTTATTATTTTTAAGGATTGCAACAACCCTGCTAGTTTTATATTTGATATTTCTTCTTTTTCTTCTTTAAATTAAGACTTCAAGCTCTTTAGTTTGCCATTTTGAGTCCTGCATAATTGTACTCCTTCACTTATTTACATTTTATATGTCACAATAAGCTGTCCCTCCCCTGTTTCATTTAGAATACTCATAATAGCTAGGTCTCACAGTTCATTCTCTCTCTCTCTCTCGCTTTGTGTGTGTGTGTTTGTCTACAGTTTTACTGGATCTTAATTGATGGAGCACTCCTACAAACACACATCTGGTTCAGAAGGATGCAGCAGCAGTGAATCTGGGTGGACAATGTATATTTCATCTCCAATGGAGGAAGATGATGTTGAATTCAACAGTAACGAAAGTGATGACAAGATAAAGAACAATATTGTATATCACAAAGATCATGCTAGAAAACCTGAAGATGATTTTGGCAGCGACGATTCATTGGCTTCTGATGCTTCCTCGGGCCCTCGTGTTCCCCGCTACTTGCATTCTCATGGTGAAGGAAGTCATGTTGTTGCTCGTGTTAAGCATGATAAAAAGCAATCTGAGAACAAGAGCACAAAGAAAAAAGAAAAGAAAAGTGGTGAAAAGAGTACCAAGAGAAAATGATAAGTCGGTTAATTATTTTGGCATTATACTGAGACGACTACTAGTGTTCAATTTCAAAGTGTGCAGATCGAAGTTCAAAGTTTGTAATTATAAACAGGAAAAAGAGATCAGAATCTGTATGCTACTCTAGAAGACTAGATCTACAAGCCTAAAGAGAAAGCACATGGCTTTAATTCTGCTCTTTATTTTTACCACAGAGACAGTGTTGGAGCCTTAATTTATTGTTCGAAACTCTCATTGCAATTGTTTATGCAGCTAGATGTTCCATGAGTCAGTTATATATGTACTTACATATATCTTCATATATAACAAGGCTGTAGCATATGGTGTTAAACTCATACCAACGTGAGCTACAAAGAAAGCTTTAAGTTTCGTTTTAATACATATTTGACTGTTTAGTTCTGTCAGATATTAATGGGTCCACACTCTGTTATAAAATTATAGAATTATTTTCATGCATAGGCTGCATATATATAACTGGTGCTTGCCAACAAAAATATCTCCTATAAATTATAGGGTTTGATTTTTCTCAAGTTTGTCACAAACAATTTATCTTAATTGTTAATATAATGAAATTTCTGTCCTTTGAGCTCATCTAATGGAGAGCACCAGGTTCTCACCATAATGCTCCCAAAATGCCAACTATATTAAAGAATGAACAGAGTGTAGGATGTACTGGAAAGAAGAAAGTAGAAGACAAAATGGCAACTACAATCTCAACGTGTAATGAAGGTAAGACAGAGAAACAACAATGCAAAACAAGTATTGTTGGTCGTGCTCTAAGCTAAAGAAAATAATATCACATACAACCAAATGTTCTAGTTTTCTTAACCATTTGATTTCACTGTACCAATCGTAGTACAAAACATCTTATTCTGCCCTAATTACGAATAAATAAAAATAACCTGACAGATATAGAGAGAGGTTATTAGCCAACTTTAAGCCGACAAGATAGGAAGGAAATAACAGAGAAAATATAAAGAGGTACAATTATTGGTTCATCACAGCTATACATTTTATCTTGATAAACAAGATTCTACTAGGTTCTTTGCATCTACAAGAAGAAGAAGAAGAGAGTGTGTGTGCCAACTATTCAGAAAAAATATAGTACTAGAATAATATTGGCTGTTATACCTACAAGGATAAAAAAAAAAAAAAAAAACTCAACAGAATAGAAGACAATTGCAGTACATTCCCTTCCAACTGTACAAGTAGGACAAAATCTATGTCTCATGCAACGAACATGAAAATTTATTCAATCATCTTCCACTAAAAGCCAATTAGAACGTGGCAATTTGTTTATTACAACTAAACTGAATTCGAGTACTTCCTGTTTTGACAGTCACAGTACAATTCCGTAACTTAATATTTAACTCAAAGCAATTATAAAACATGTTAATTTCCCACACGACAGTAACAAGAACAGAAAGCAATAAATATTTCACCATCAGAGTGAATATGAATCAAGATAAGAAACTTTGACAAAGCAATTGGCTAATGAAAAGGAAAATAATTAAAAAGGATAAAAAGAACAAACACAAAACAAAATAACGAATCGTTGTAACACATTAAAGGTCTCCCAAAACAATGAAAATGGAGCTTTCTACTGAAATATTTTTTTTAAATGAAAATGGAATAAAAACAGCAGATCTGCCAGAGCGGTAAACAAGATGAAAAGGCAAACCCAGAACAAAGCATATTAATTAAAGATGATTTCATATGAATCATCTTGTGGGATACAATTTATAAATTTATTTGTCACACATTTTCATTGGCAGAAGTTCTAAAGCAAAAAGGAAAAAAAGCTCTCAGCAGAAGTTATTATAGGAAAACAGAGTTCCGTTTCTGAGAATGCCAAAGTAAATGAACTTAATGCTTTGACTCTCTAGCAATCTTGAACCATTCAGTATGGAAAGATCCAGCCACATCAATTCGTTCGTATGTATGGGCACCAAAATAATCTCTCTGAGCTTGCACCAAATTTGCTGGCAATCTTTCCCTTCTATAAGTGTCAAAATAAGCAAGGCTGGAGGACATACCAGGCGTGCTAATACCCGAGTTGATGGCAAGACACACAATTCTACGCCAGGCCGACTGCCTCTCGATCATCTCCTTCGCAAATTCTGGATCAACTAGAAGGTTTGCAAGATCTGGATTCCTGTCATATGCCTTCTTGATTCTGTCCAAAAATATAGCTCGAATAATGCAACCTCCCTTCCAGATCCTAGCTAATTCCCCCAACTTCAAGTCCCATCCCTTCTCAATACTCTTTGCACGGATCAGATTCATGCCTTGTGCATAGCTGCATATCTTGGATGCATACAGAGCTTGTCTCACATCATCTATCAACTTTTTCTTGTCGACAACTTGGTCAGTTGAGATGTCACCAAAGCCACTAGCTTCAAAAACTTTGGCAGCTTCAACTCTTTCCTCCTTTAATCCACTAAGGAACCTTGCATCCAAAGAAGATTCAATTGTGGGAGCTGCAACTGATAGTTCAGCAGCTTGTTGTACAGTCCACTTACCGGTACCTTTCATCCCTGTCTTGTCCAAAACTTTGTCAACCAAATACCCATCTCCCTTATCATCCTTAATTCCAAAAATATCTGCAGTGATCTCAATCAAGAAGCTAAGAAGCTCTCCCTTATTCCATTCCAAGAATACACTTTGGAGCTCCTCATTTGACAACTTTCCAACTGATTTCAGCACATCATAAGCTTCTGCAATTAGCTGCATATCACCATATTCAATTCCGTTGTGAATCATCTTGACAAAGTTACCCGAACCTCCTTTGCCAATATAAGTAACACAAGGGCCACTGTCTGGAACTTGTGCTGCCACTTTAAGAAGAATGTCCTCAATGTTTTTGTAGGCTTCAAATGATCCTCCAGGCATCAAAGATGGCCCATGTCGAGCACCTTCTTCACCACCTGAAACTCCCATCCCAAGATAAAGAAGACCGAGTTCAGCCATTGCTTTCTCTCTTCTCTCAGTGTTCTCATACCACTCATTACCACCATCTATTATGCAGTCTCCTTTCTCCAAGTAAACAGATAGAGTCTTTATAGTCTGGTCAACAGGTGCCCCAGCTTTGACAAGCATGATTATAACCCGAGGTTTCTGAATTGAGTTCACAAAAGATTCAGGGTCGTGGAAACCAAAAACAGGAAGATTACCTTCCTGTTTAGCTCTTTCAACAGTCTCATCAACTTTGGAGGTAGTTCTATTGTAAACGGAAATTGGAAATCCTTTCTCTGCAATGTTGAGGGCCAAATTTTGGCCCATGACAGCCAAACCAGCAAGTCCAATTCTTTTGAGGTTTGGAGTTTCAGCCATCTTTTCCCTGACAAACATTAAAAATGCAATTGAAGCCAATTTGATATATCCAAAAACCTTATAGAGGGAAATAATATTAATAATGAAAAAGAAAGAATAATGAAATGATTTCATCTGGGATTTTCTTCAATAAAATAATGGATCTAAAGAATAGATGAGCATTCATGAAGATAAATTGGATACAACTTTTTTAAAGGATTTGACCAAATTCAGAAGATCTGGCTACAATTTCGTCAATATTAAAACATTCACGCAAAGTTAGAAAAACGTAAAAACATCTATAAGATTTAGTTCAACCGCTGGTAGAATGACAACACGAACTATTATCAACAACCCAGTAAGTAGAAGCACGAATCGCATAATGTACAGATGCATTAATACTAGATTTAGCAGGATAAGTATGTGCAAGTATGATCAACCAATCATAAAACCATTCAAAAATTCAACTACAAGGGATTTCTATGGACCTAAGAAACTCACAAACGAAAAAGCATACCCAGATTGGCAATTCGTCAATTCCAAATAAAATCCAATAAATATTAACATTATGAACTCAAAAAGTTAAAATTTTGAATGAAGGCAAATAACCCGATTTTCTAATTTCACATTTACAGTGATTACATGCGATGGATCAGGAAGAAGGAAGCAATCCAAACCTGAAGCTGGAAACCCCTTCTTCTTCAGATTTAACTAACTGAATTTTTAGAGAAAATTAGCACAACCCTATGAATCAAAGATCTAATTTTGCAGCAAATAGAGTAATTAGATTCAGAACTGATTCGATATATATAAAATTCTAGGCTTACCAATGATCTATCTATGTTCTCGCAGAATTGCTTTTGGTTTCTAGGACTTTATGCTCTGGTCAAATCTGGCTACTCTCCCTCTGACCAGAGGAAAATTGATAAATAAATAAATAAAGGTACGGCCGCCATATTGGTTAGTTGGTGCTTGGTAGACAAAACGTCTTTGTGAACTTGTGATCGATTAGGTGGAACCGTGGAATCATGAATATCCTTTGCCGTGATTCTACACAACACACATACACCGAATTAAATGCATCTTTATTCTATCAATTTTCTTCGGTTAAAAATAAATACTTTACACATAAATTATTTTAGTTTTAATTTAAATCTTTAATTAATTTTTATAACATATTTAAAATAAATATAAAATTATTTTATTATGCTTCTAAATTAATTTAAAAATAAAATAATATTTAAAATTTTTATTAAATATAATAATCATAAGTTAATTAGAATTTTTATTAAATTTGATTTTTATTCTATTATCATATTATTAAAATAATATGATAATAGATTAAAAAAGAACAACCAATGTCAATAGTTTAAAATATAGAGATAATTTTATTAAAAAAATATTAGTCATGATCGAGACTTTATATATAATATATATTTCATCCAGTTTTATTTTTTTATAATTATTAAAATTTTTGATATATTTAATCTAGATTTTATATATATATATAAAGTAATTCCGACCTATTGACATAAATAAATTTTTTCTTATACACTCAGCTTTTATTTATACTACTAAATCGAGGTTGACATTTGTATTTAGACATGTTAAGATTTTGATAGGCAAAAATGGATAGAAAAAAATTGTATTCAGATGAATGCTGTATTTAATTCAAAAGCAACATGTTTTCCTAATCTAATCTAACAACGCCTTAAGTGTTACGAATATAGGTGTCAAAGAAATAGGGCTAAGATATGTCATATCGTGTCGATATTTGGCCTTTATATATGTCGTACCGTACCTTTATTTTTGATCCGTGGACTTTAACGTGTCATATCGTGTCCAATCTGTTAGACTGTGCTTAATGTATCGGCACGGCTCGTGACCTCTTTATTTTATTTTTATTATAGATTTATTTAATTATTTAGTTGAAAATTATTAATAATGCTTTAAAAAGTTAAAAGTGAGAGTCGAACTCTTAACCTCTCATTTGATAGATTGTTAAAAATTCATTAGATTATATCCAATTTTATTTAAATGTAAAAAAAATTATTTATTTATTAGTATTTTTTAAATTAATTTTTAAAATAATAAAACTTCGTATGTCATGCCGTACCGTGTCTGTCCAGCCCAGCCCGTTAAGGGCCATGGGTCATGGGTCATGAATCGTGCCGTACCGTACTATTCTTTTTAGTTAATGGATCGTGTTGTGCCGTGCCGTACAGAATATTTGATAGGCCGTGCTGGCCCGTTTGACACTTAACTATCACATCATAGTTTATTTGTATAATTGCATGCATAAAATGTTTTGGAAGACAAATGTATTCATGAGATGTGTATTCATGAGATGTAGGAAATCTCCAACAATAATTGGGACAATTGATTTACTAGTAATTTGAAAGTGAGATTATTCTTTGCTGTTTCAAGTCACACTCATGATTCACACAAATTACTACAAAAATCTAATAACAATAATTTAATAACAATGACATAGAAGAACTACTCTATTTAATTTATGGATCGATAAAGCTTTTTATTAAATATTTTTTTTATATGAATATATTTTTTTTTATTAATGAAAAGAATAAGGCTTTAAAACTTAAAAAAAAAAATCCAAAAGATTAAGTGGTCTACATTTGAATTGATCATAATAAACCTCAGTAAGCATTCAAACAACATGGATCGACATGAAGTTTGGAGAGAACAAATACACTTTTCGTCTATTATTTTTGTGATATTTCGAATGCTTTTTGAAGAAGGACGTAAGGAGAAGATCGAGTCCAATCACATGTTTGTTTTACAATTCTAGATACAACTCTGACGTCTTTACAAGTGGAATTTTTAATGCTAAAAATCATAACGATCTAAGCAGGCTGTTAGAGATAAATTTTCACGAAAGCGTCGTCTTTCATCTATTATCCATATAAATATAACAGCAATCAAGCTAGTTTATAATAATTTTTATTTTATATTTGGAAGAATTATATTATAGTTGTTATAAAAATGACACTTGCATTATATATTTTTCCCCCCTACAATTTAGTCATTAAAAAAATGCTATTTATTTATTTTTTTTCCATAAATAACTTAATTATTTAATTTATTTTATTTTTAACTTCTCTTGGTAAAAAAATTATATATTCATTTTATTTTAACAATAAAAAACATATATTTATTTACGTTATAAGAAAAATGAATACATTTTAAAAAAAAAAAAAATTATGCTACATAATTAAATCATTTATTTATAACAAATATATATATATATATATATATATTTGGATTAGTGCATCCTACACATACACATCATTTTAAAGTGTCGGACAGAGTTATTAGTATTGATTTTTTTAAAAACATGACTTTAGTAAATTTAATCAATATAATCTTCTAAGGTTGGGTTGAAAAAACCAAGTAACGGACATATTTAATTACAATTTTAATTGATAATTAAATAATTAATTTTATAATTTATAATTTTTTTTAAAAAAAATCATTAATATATTTAATAAAAAAACTTACACAATACTTTTCAAGAAAAATAATCACCTACTAACTGTTTGATAATACTTCCTGTTTTTAATTTATTTATTTATTCAAAAATTTAAAAAATCAAGAAATTTTTGTTGCTGTTATTTACAAATTTTAAGTTTTTTATAATTTTCTTATAATAATCAAACATACACAAGTCATTAGACTTCATTTACACTATAAACAATGTTAGGTAAAAATGAAAGAAAATAAAAAATTTGATTAATTTTTTTTTTTAAGAATTTGCGAATTACTCATATTTTGGTAGTAATTTTTAAAAAATGTGAAAATTAAAATCGAAATTTTTTACCAAATATATCTAATTAAAAAATTATTTAAAAAATATCTGAAATTAAAAATTAAAATTGTTAACAAAAAAAAATCCTAAGGTAAGTGATGTACATAATACTGCACAGCATTAACATAGTTATGGCATCTTTTGAAATGCATTGTCAACAGAGGCCCAAGAGATTTGCACATCAGCGTATGCCTGGTGACTGGTGAGTTAGGTTCAGTCTTTTGAAGTGTTCTGCAGCCAATTACAATTAGATGGCAAGCCTCTAGCTCATTTTCTGCCCTCTTCAAGCACCGGAAATAGATGATAAATTCAATGCAATCCATCAACGTGAGGATTACATTAACATGAATCTCAAGGATTACAAACCCAACTAAAGATCAGTAAATCTGGCCCAAGAATCCAGCACTTTCAACTAAAGATCTACTAAAAAATTCATTGCCACGTACACAATGTCCAATCTAGTCGTATTTATAATCCATAATTGACATAATAACTGATTAAACATTAATGACTGAATTATCAGATAACATTTATGTTAAAGAATAGAAATTAACTGAACTATGCTCTGAATGATACACCTAGTGAAGGATTCAAAACCGTGTAAAATATGAGTAGAACTTGATAGATAATTGCTGGAAACTAGTTTTTTGCTATGTTACCTGGTCATATGGAGTACTAAATATGATTGTCTAGAAGCCAAAATTGCATACCTGCACAAATTCCATTTCACTGTCCACATATTTTGTCCAAAGACTCTTGTATTGGTTCAAAGCAATGTCAAGCCAAGGTTTCATAAATCCACTATAATGAATTACTGCGGCATTGTTGATTTCATCCATGCTAATACTAGGATTATATCCAAGACCAAGTACATGCCACGATCTGTCAAGTGACTTAGTTGTCGAGTAGAATGTGATCAGACCAGGGGGAAGAGTCCCCAGATTCCACAATGTCCAATCTTCATTCTGCTCACAAAATAAGGGATTGAATGAGTTGTTTTCTTTACCACGTAATAATTCTAATACTAATGACAAACAACTTTCAAATGTAAATTCCAGACGCAACACAACAGACACGTCTGCAGTGTAAAAATAGTGCATTTTGTTGGAAGTATTGTCCCATACTGATTCAACATGATACTTCAACATGATACTAATGTAAGATTCATAAGTAATCATGAGACTTAGCATCCAAGAGTGAATGTCTAAGGTTTGCTTATACACTATAAAATTTACAGATTTAAGTGTTTTTTTTTAAAACTCAATACAAGGTTATATAATGAAGTTTTCATTTTTATTAAGTTTTAATAAATTTCTCTTCGATATTTCTGTAAAGCTAAATTATTGATATTTTAATCCTCGGTACAAGTAACATTTCCTTTTTGTTAAAAGAAAATAAACTACTCTGAAAGGCCTATTTCACCAAATGAAAACAACTGTGAAGTAAACAAAATGGCACTTACCAAGTTCTGCCAGTAATGGTATTTATCTGTGCACTTCTCACGCCTCCAAGCATTGAGATCAAATATATTCATACCATAAGCCCAAGCACAAGCCTTAGGATTGAACTTCTCCTTGATTAACGGGTGTGAGAAATTCAAATAATGTGCATATCGATGGAAGGTCCCAAAGCAGGTTTCAACAGCCCCATTTACCTTGCCATCCAAATCTATCTTCCACAACCCTGTCAAATCTTTCTGAACAACAACATCATCCTCCAATAAAAGAATTTTATGCAATTCTGGATACATCTCCGGCAAATAGAACTTCAGATGATTTAACATTGACAACTGCTCGGTGCTACTAAATTTCATGTTGTTTACTTCCTTGTTAGCATTCTCTGTCTGATTATCAGAGCTAAGCTTCTGTGAATTTGCTGACTCAATTTGTTTAAGCACCGGTACATATGATGGATTCAAGAAATCAAAGTCTTCAACTGCCTTGACCTCCACATGTGCACCTCCTTGAATTGGCCTCATCTTAAACCAAACCTTCATAGCTGCAATATTCATCCTATTGGTAACCACATGGAAGACGTGTTTCCATGGTTCTGCAGCGTTTTTCACCACAGATCTTACCACTACCGACACAGCTATCACATTATCCGAGAAAATCGCATAATGGTATAAACTAGGGTCTTCGAATTCAGATGTTGGCTCTTCATCCTTGTATTTCTCCGGATGTGAAACTCTTTCTTCTACAAGTTTCATTGCCAAACAATGCAAACTTTTTGGGATAGATTTTGCAGCAATCAAGCTTGCAAATGCACCATTCTTCTTTGCTTTAATAAGCAATTCATTAACAGCAAAAATAGTATCCTTCAACTTCTGAATCTTCAGCTGATTATCATAATTCTCCTTGGATTCTGCAATGATTAACCTTGCAGTTTTCACCCTATCCTTCACTTCCTTCTCAAACTGCCTCAAGACCTCCTCATCAACCAGACCCTCTGTTTGAAACAAGGCCGTCCGATAACTGGGTTTCATTTGAAGATCTGAGAAAGTGCTAGCCAAATCATCAAACATCTTCATTTGTCTAGATACGTCAAGCTTGAGTTTCCTTGCATAAGCGGTATACGCATTCACTAGAGCCATATGGTCGTTGGTTTGCTTATATACCAAATCTAATCGAGTTTTCAGTGGGTCCGATTTCAAAGCCAGAAAGGTTCTATGCATGTATACATTCCCGGTGGTCGGAAGTGTCTGCATCAATATTCAAATCGTCACATAATTTACATTCAAGCAAGAAATTTGTATGTGAAATTGCACTATTTTTAAAGAATGCTACTTGGGTTTTGCCATGTATCAAAATCTTCAAGTGGATTTTGGTCAATTTAGAAATGGACTTATGGGTTTTGTTAAATTGCGAAAATAAAGCAAAGGAAAAGCAATAGATGAACTTACAGAATGGTGGTGAGGAGTGGAAGGATTGGTAGTAAGAAGAACAGAGAGCGTAGCAATGAAGAGGAGAGAAAACATAGCCGAAACAAAGATCCGATACGAGAACAAGCTCCGAAGACAAAAACCACCGGTACCCAATGTTCCACCACCACCACCTCGGCTTCCCCGGACGGCGACCGCCATTGGAGCGATCATTAATCTCAATGATAATCGGTTATCAGAAATCTGAAGCTATGTAAGGCACAGGCTTGGAGGAAGTGTAATATTAGATCTGAGTTGGCTTAGGACCAGGTGTGGAAGATATAATCTTCGTTGGTGTTCTAATTATTAAAAATTTATCTTAATTTATTTATGAAATTTCCGTTAATAAGTAGCTGAACTAATCAAAATTGGATTGGAAATTATGTTTTAGGGGCTTCTACTAACATTCCACTTACAATACTAAACACATACCTTCACAATTAAAAATTATTAAATATATTAAAATAATAATTAAATAAAAATAAAGAAAAAAATTGTCGAATGCATCCCACTTCCCACCTTCGACCACCAATACTCATTTTCTTTTCCACCAGAAAATTATATGCCGCCATTGCCGTGGGAAGCATACTGTTAGTTTTGGTCTCCGGTAACAATACCTAGTTCCCTCTTCTTCGTCTTCATTGCCACTCTTAGTTCCCCTTTTTTGCATATTGCTGGTTTTGGTCGCCGGCGGCTTCTCTAGTTGAAGTTTGTGAGCTTTCAATTGTACTCACATCCTATAATGAACTAGAATGTTCATTTCCTTCCTAAATATTGGAAAATGAATCAGGGAGTGTAGAGGTAGTTGTAAAAATTTTTCCAATATGTTCAACGTACCAGGTCCGAACATATGTAATACGTTCGTACATCGTTGCCGAACATATTAAAAATATTCAAAAGTACCATCTGAACATATACAAAAAGTTCATTATTCTTACTCGAACATCATAAAGTTCAAACGGATAATTTGAATGTTTTTGGAGAAGATTAACTACTCACAGACAATGTTCAAATAGATCATCTAAACATATACAAAATGTTCAAACTTATCATCTGAACAAAAATAAAAAGTTCAAAAGGCACAGCCGAACATATGGGTCAATTTGAAATGGATTTGTTGAATTTATACTCACACCAGGTGTTCAAACATTCTAGCCGAACATATTGAAAATGTTCAAACATATCGTTTGAACATACAGCAAAAGTTCATTATTCCTAGCCGAACATATGTATAAAGTTCAAACAAATAGTTTGAATTTATTTTAAATGTTCAAACTACTCCTTCGAACGTATTACTGACTATTTTCTAACTCTATTGAACATACATACAGCCAAATATCTCTGCTTTCTTGAACACTATAGATATCAATCATCATGTCTTATTAAAAAAAAACTCATAAAAATGCATAAACTATTCGTTTCTCAGCAAATTATATAAGTTAATTTTAATACACAAAATTTCAAGTACAATGTTATCGTCTTAAAAACTACACTACAATTTAAAAGAAAACATATAATAGAAATTTCTTTGTCTATGTCCTACGTCTCCTAATTTCAGATGATTGTGTTGCTTTTGTTGAAGAACTGCTTCTACAACCACCCATTGATCACCAATTGATCTTGCTGTGCTTTTGGTAAAGTCTCAATCATCAATTGATCTTGCTGTGGTTCTTCTAAAGTGCTTGTTTTCTTACTCTTTTTTCTGTAAATAATACATTCTATTTTGTATCTTTTTTTATTCATTTAGCGCATATCAGTTGTTGGTCGTTGTCTCGACATATCTACAAATTACATTTTAAAATTAATAATTATGTCAATAACAAGATAAGAATATATTTTTAGTAGTAAATAAACAAAAATAAGACAATTGAATAAATAATTGGTATCAATTAAATTAATATAAAGTAAATATATGTAGTGTTTGTTATGGTTGGTTGTCAATATAGTAGTACGTTACAATGACTTGAAAGCAAATTAGGACCATTGCCATCAATTCACCTTTGAATTATTTAAAAATTAGGACCATTGTCATCAATTCAATACAATTGGAATACTTTACAGAAAGCAAATATATACTAAATTTGATGAAAAGTCAATTTATTGGGAGTGGGGGACTCATTTTATTAGTAGAATGACTATAAGCATTTCAAAATTACCAAATATTTACGTAGATTGAGAACCTTAAATTAGCAAATACTCTTCTTCTTCTTCTTTTATTTTCTTATTGTCTTTTGTTCTTTCTTCTTTTTCTTCTTCTTTTATTTCCTTACTATTTTTTGTTGCATTTGTTGGCTTCATTCTTTGGATAGGATCACATGCACAATGTGTGATATATGTTTTACTCAAAACCTTGGAATTTTCAGATTTTGATGGCCTTGTTTCAGTTCATTAGTCCTATATTTTTTTTAATGTTCCATGACTAGAAAATGAATGCACTATATTTTGATGAAATCCTGCATTGATATACTTAAGGAAAAGTCATGTGGCAGATTGTGATTTCTATTTGGGATCACTTTGAAATAGTTATTTTCAAGGAGTACTATAGTTCCATGGGATTTTCGTAAGTTACTGCATGTGGCAGCAAATTACAATAATGTCTTCTTGGGGTTCTTGGTAGTAACAAAAGTTTCTATTTTCTAAAACCAGTTCCCATCAATTGTGTTTTTATGGGGTCTTCTTTTCAAACGACAATATAATACTTATATTTCTCACAAAAGTCATGTCTGTATTTAAAGCTTGGGAAGAAAAATGAATTTATTGATTTATACTCATCAAGAAAATAAAAGTAAATAATAAAATAAATAGATGGAAACACAAATTAAAAGAGGATTAAATAGGTTCTTCCATGAATTCTTCAGGTATATATATATATAATGGATCAAGAAATAAATTCAAGAATTTACCTGTAAGTGCAAAGAGAGGTACGTACAATAAGGAATGGTAACAACGGAAAAGCGACTAGATACAATTAATATATATATATATATATACACACACACACATATATATATATATACATACAATTAATGGATCAAGAAATAAATTCAAGAATTTACCTGCAAGTGCAAAGAGAGGTACGTACAATAAGGAATGGTAACAACAGAAAAGCGACGACGTGAGTTAGAAAATGGGGTGTTTGCTGTTTTCATTTTTCTCTCTGAAAACATTCTACCCAGCATGAGTAGTAGTGAAATAATTTTCTATTGACAATACACCGGCTTCAAGCGATAGCGGCAATGGAGGTAAATAATTTTCTAGTGACAAAGAAGACGAAGAAGGGGGAACTAAGAGTGGCAAAGAAGACGAAGAAGAGGGAACTAGGTATTGTTACCGAAAACCAAAACCAGCAGTATGCTTCCCACGGCAATGGCGGCATATAATTTTCTGGTGGAAAAGAAAATGGGTATCGGTGGTCGAAGGTGGGAAGTGGGATGCATTCGGCAATTTTTTTCTTTATTTTTTTTAATCATTATTTTAATATATTTAATAATTTTTAATTGCAAAGATATGTGTTTAATATTGTAGGTGGGATGTTAGTAGAAGCCCCCTATGTTTTATTGTGAATTGTGTAGCAAGAGCCAAGAGGGCTGCTTCTTTTGGAATTAAGAGTAAGGGTGCCCATAAAGATTTGAATTCTTATAAAAAAAAAAAAAAAAAACTTTTTTTTATTTAAAAAAATAATAAAAATGATACCTTCAATATTTTTATAATAATACATATAGTATATTGTGAATTCAAATCATATATTTTTACTTTTAAAAAAATAATTATTATATATTTTTTTAAATCATTTAATTTTAATTGCGATAATTTAAATTTATTTAATATCAAATATATTTTAGTTAGACATTATTCATAATAAATAATCTTATTTTTATTATTATAAATTTTAAAATTATTGTGTTTAATAATTTTTTTATTTTTATTTTTAGGAAGGGGATTTGAAAAGAGGATTTTTAGGTATCGTTTTATTTTGGATATTCGAACAAATTTACTTTTAGGTAAAACTTTAGTGAAACACTGAAACTTATGGGATACTCTCATTTATAACATGTTTCATTAAGCATAGTATTATTCTATTCGTTGGCCATATTTTTTAAGTTTGCGTATCATTACTTGATTGCTTCTATGTCTTCGTAATGTGATTCACAAAGAAAGGATTAAAAAAAATGAACTTAACACATTCGTTGATTTTGATTATATCTCGTATTTGAAATATTGACATCAGTAAAAACATTAAAACTTAAATTTTATCAATATATCAAATATATTATTATTATCGACAAAAATATTGAAATTTTTTTTTACAAAAATTATATAAAAATAAAATTATAAAACTTCAATTAAATATTCAAAATATCTAAACAATCCATTATTTATTTTTTAAATTAATTATTTTATTTAGTAAATATAAATATAATTTATTTTGATCAATAAATTAATTTAAACTAATGAATTTTATGATTAATAGAATTAAATAAATATATTTAATGATAAATAATTTTAAAAAATAAATAAATTTAATCATAAATACTATTTGATCAATATTAGTTAACATTTTATGGATAATATTTATATTAATAACTGATATTTTATTAATATTGTCTTCATGTCAATATTTTTTCAACATTATCATGAATGATGTATATCAATATTGATATTTTTAAAATATAAATATTGTCGATAATATTAAAAATAATTTACTCATTGATTGTATTTTTATAAGTTTGTGCATCATTGCTTTTATGGTCTTCATAATGTGAATGATAAAAAAATTACAATTATTTATATATATCTTTAAATAATTTGTTAATTACAATTACTTATATATATCTTTACTATTAAAAAAATTCACTTTTAACTTTATTTAATTTAATAAATTTAAGCATTGTATATTAGGTACTATCTTTAAATATTTGTGAATCAAATCAGTTATTTTCGTTTCATATATATTATTTTTTTAAAAAATATAATTAATATTATAGAACGATTAAAACACTTTCTTTAACTATTAGAGAATAAAAAATGTACTATAAATAGAGAGTTATTAAAATGCTTTCTAAACTAATTACTAGGGCGTTTTAAGTGCTATATAATAAGAAAATAAAGGCATTTGAAATGTCTTCTAAATGATGAAATATTATAGAAGGCGTTTTAAACGCTCTATAAAAAAATAAAGAAAGCATTTTAAACACCCTATAAACTTGATATTTGACAATCCAAAACAAAAAAATGCCTTCTATTACTTTAGAATGTATTTTTTAAACGCCCTCTATTGACTATTTTGTAGTAGTAATGAAAACATAAACATAAAATTATTGAGTGAAGAAAAGTTCGATAGAAAAAAATGAACTTAAAATTATTTTTTTAATTGTGAAAATATATGATTTGAATATAAAGTGCTATTTTTGTTATTATAAATTTTGAGGGGTGTTATTTTTATTTTTATTTTTCCTCTTTTTCTTCTTTGCACTTTTTTTCTTGCTTTTGTTTTATTCTTTTCACATTTAATATAAATTTTTTAAATATTAAAGTTTTGTACGTATCAAATTATAATTTTGTTTGTGCAATATTTGTTTCGAATATAGTTTTTTTAATATATGTTGATATTTTTTTTTTCTATTTAATTGAACATATCCATTTTTTTTATATAATTAAACATATATATTTTCTTCATAATTCAACCATTTTTATTTTATAAAAAGTGGAAGTTATCTTTGAAAAAGATACATGTTTATATCAAGAAAAAATTAGATGTTGCATGATATAAAAAAAGCACTTGATATCATATGTGTCATTTTAGAAAAAAAAAATTATTTATCAAAAAAAATATATGTGTTATTTACCAAAAAATACACATGCTTTATAAAAAAGAATAAGACGGAGATGAGAGAAAGGTGGGTTATTTTTTAAACAAGTTGAATAATGTGTTATATAAATATTGTAGCAGTTAATTTATGTACTCTTTGGCAGGGGCGGATTTATGTGTAGGCTAGGAGACTTCAGCTCAGCTAACTTTTTTACAAAAAATTAATTATGTGTATATTTTTAGCATTAAATAAATATTTCATTTATAGTAATATATTGTGTATAATTTTTATGCACATATTTTAGTATATATTAACAATATTTAACAAATACGTGCATAAAAATGACATGAATTGTAAATAAAATTGTTAAATATATATATATATATATATATATATATATATATATATATATATATATATATATATTCATATATTTTGTAACTATTAGTAACAAAAATAAAATTAGAGTAGTATACTACAAAAAATTCTTCTTAAATATAAGAATTCAAATAATGTTTAAATATTTTTAAACTCAACATTATAAAAATAAAATTAAAAAAATAAGTATATGATAAGCTTCATATTAAAGTTTTTTAAGTTTATGTTTATTATATTTTATTTCAATCCAAATTTTAACTTTATCTAAACTTATATTATTTAATATTTTATTTTAATAATCTTTTAGAATTTATTTGAAATTTTTGTATATAAAAATTTTATTATTTTTATTATTATTAGTCATTCTTATATTGTTTATAAATATATATTTTTAAATATAGTCTCAAGCTTAAAATTATAAATCATATTTTACTTTTTATATTTTCATATGTTTATTTTAGTTTTAATGTCTATAAATCTTAATGTATTTGATTGAGCTTTTTATTTGCTTAGATTTTTTAATTAATAAATTTATTTTATTCATGAATGATACTAATATTTATTAACTTGTTATATTTTTGTTTAATTTTTGTTATAAGTTAATTATAATGTGTTAATTCTATGTCTCTATTATAATATGACATAAAAAAAATTTAATATTAAATTAAATATAATTTATTATAATTCTTACTTATTTTTGATTTTTTATAAAATAAAATAAAAAATTAGCCCCCTTCAAATTTTTCCTGGCTACGCCCTGGCTTTGGTTTGGTTTTAGTCTATTCTTAATAATTAAAAACTGAACTGATCTAACTTTAATTGGTTTTCTATAATTAGGATCCAGAACTCAACTCAATATCCAACCAAAACCGAAAAAGTTAATGTTTGGGCTTTGGATGCTGACGCTGTCTTCACTTAAACACTAGTTTCACTTAATGATCAGCCACTTCACATAATTACGTATCTGTTTAGTGTGTTATGATTAATAATTATGTAGAAATAGTTTGAGGGGTAAATTGAAGAGAGAGCATTAAGAGTTCCTGTATTTAGATTGTGATTTTTCATAATTAATAGTAACTAGAATACTGATCATCAACTCTATCCAAAAACAAGACAACATAAGTGACAAAGCAAAACACAAATAAAAAGTTAATTAGTCCAATATGAATTCAGTCAAGAGCAGCTTTGAAAAGCCATGATCAACAATACTTGGGGCCAATTTAATGGATAGCTTTCTCAGATTCTTTTTTCTCTTTTCTTTATGTTAGTGAATTTATTAACAAGAACAAAAAAACCCCACTCATCCACCTTTATGTCTATTATGTCATTTCCAACTTCCTCCACCCCATTACCATTTTTTTTTCCTTCCCTATGCTGATGTATACCACAACTGAATCACAACCACATACAATTTGTCCAATGATTTATTTTTATAGGGGAAATTTTTTTTACTCTTGCTTGTAATTATCTATTTCCACTTATTATTAAGTATTAATTAGAATGATAGAATTATCTGGTAGTTCAGTTAGTTTAATTTACTTATTCTCAAAATAGAATAACTATGATCGAATCCTATAAATCTATCTCCACTTAAAGGTTCTTATGTATCAATTGAATAAAAAAACGATAAGTGTGGTTCTTCACTCTGACCAATCCAAAACTAATGGTAAGTTAATTCATATAAACTATACCAAGTTTATATGATATGAAAATTCTTATTTTAAATATTGAGTAAATATGCCAGTAATGCTCAGAGAGATGTTATTAGCAATTTTAATGGATTTCATACAACTACTTTAAAAAAAAAAAAAAAGGCAAGATTGTTTGGGTTTATAAACCAAACTGAAGATAGATAGATAGATAGATAGATAGATAGATAGATAGATAGAAAACTCAAAATGTTAAAGCCAATTAATATCTCAACTAAGCAAATTCATAGAGCTTGTGATAGACTGGCTTGAAGACTCAGCTCTCACATGAACTGTAAAGCTGTTATTAAGGACTATGAAGTTGTATCTCACTAATCATTTGACGAAGTTCAGAAGTTTCCTCTTTAAGCTGAACATTCTCTTGAACAACCTTGTCATGAAACTCTGAAACATGATTAATCTTATTTATAAGCTGATGGTTTTCATTTCTTAACCAAGCCACTTGTGACCAAAGCTCATCTAATTGTTTTTGTTTACGCATACGTGATCTTCTAGCAGATTCTCTATTAGATATCATCCTTCTTTGTTTTCTCTCATTGATGAGACATTGTTGCTGTTCATCAGCTTGATCATCAGAAGTACTTGAATTGTTGCTGCTGAAATATGAGGAGTTTGGTGTGTGATTAATTTCTTGAAGTACTTGCGAAGGTATTTGGAAATTGTTTATTGGACTAGTTAGTTTGTTTAGTTGAAATGTGGATGTGTTGCTTTCACTTAAGCTAAATTGAAATGGATAAGGAGATGAATTTGAAGGAAGTAGAAAATGAAGACTTGCGATATCACTAGGCTGCATGATTTAAAGCTTTTTGAGTAAATAAATGATTTTTGCTTGGAACAGATAGAGTTGAGAAGAGGCCCTTTTATAGGATAGGAAATGGTTGATTTGGCCCCACTGTACAAAGAAATGCAGGTCATCTTTGTTTTATAGCATCACATTTACCCATGAACAAAGGTTTCTCTGGGTTGTATTTTAATGCCCTACTTGATCTTGCAATATGTACATATGAAGTAATCATGCTATATGATGCTCTTATATCCATTACCAAGCAAGTTGGATTATTTGTGGATAATCTTTTTTCAAATAAGTACTTCTGCTTACATCAGAGACAGAAAGAGAGAGGGTTCTAAAATTTGTGTGAGTATAAATTATTTTAATGATTGAGGAATGTTTTAGCAAAAATTGCTACAATAAATTATAATATATCACAAATTTAATTTACGTAGTAATTATTTATTTAATACTTCATTTGATATTTAGCTCATTCAAATTTGAGAAAAACTTTTTCATTTAGCAAATAGGAACTGGGTGCAAAAAGTCAATTTTGAAATTGATGTGGCATTGTCAAGTTCTTACGGATTCTAGTAATAGAGGACCCACTGACATCAACAAGGGAAAGGAAATAAAATGAAGTTTATTTATTTTAACGGAAGAAATGTATTTTGATTTTTGAACAAGTTAAATGACTCATCAACCACTTCAAATTACATTCACAGTTTAGTTTATAGACAGTGCTTGACCTTCACTATTTTTATTATTAACCCACACAAAAATTAACCTAAGGGTCCGACGTTTATTTTATTTTATTTATTCTTTATTAGAAAATACTATTTAATTATAAAGACATGACTTTATCAAAATTTATGTGTTAATAGTAATTTCATATTTACAATTAAAATCTGTGTCATATTTATTGCTTAATGTATGCTTTAATTAATCATAATTCTATAACTTATTTGAGTAGTGTTATCCAGTAAAAGTCAAATTTCTTTTTTTTTTATTTTTTTGTAGTTAGTGAATGACTAAACATTTATATATATATATATATATAGGTATGTCCTGTGCTTTTTTTATATGCCGTTAAATAGACAAATGAGTTAATTAATGAATCCCATGTCGCTTCAATTGAAATATTAGCCAAGGAATCATGTGATGTACTGTACTCTGTAGCTTGAGAAGAAGGAGAAATAAATTAACGTGAAGGGTTGATCCGAGTAAATTATCAACATGTTTAGGATATGTGTAAAACTATAATTTTAATATTCTTATGCTTGTACAGACATATGAGGCAAATCATTAAAAATATTGAAGGAATTGAAGTTGCACGCATAAAGAATCATGATTCTGATGATGTTCATAGGAGTCATCCCAAGAACATTAATTGATAAACACATTTAAAAATATATTATTATATGCATTAAATAAAGTGTCAAAAATTAATTGAATATAAAATTGAAATATGTTAAATGATAACGTAATTCTGAGATCACTTACAAATACAGAATTATTTAAATCCTTGCAAATTAATGATAACGTTCATAGGATCCATCCAAGAACATTAACGCATTTAAAAATAACTTAAAATCTCTGCACTAAGTCCTTGACATCACATTCATATATATAATTGAATATATGTAACTCAGAAACCAATTTCATTAGATATATAATATAAAATTATTTTATGACAGGCATAAAAATGGATTTAGCATTACTTAAATGAACATATATATAGACACTAATCAAGCCACATAGAGACATGCAATACTGAGCCACTGATGCACTAAGGGGTGAACATAAGGCACAATGGAGTAGGGATGCACAATGGAGTACTCGCCCCATTTGGGTCGATTTATGGTAAGCTAGTTCAGATCTTAAATAATTTAGTATATATCATGTTATTTGTTATATCAGTTCGAGTTAGATCAGGTCAAATTTTACTTGCCAAATTATAATCAAATTAATTGTAAATAATATGTGCATATAATATATGTACATGTTATATATAAACTTTATGTACAAACTAGCTAATATATTATTTTAATCTCAATTATATTATGTATAAATTAATATGTTATTATTGGATTTTAAATTGCATTGCTATATAAAATAAAGTTGGTATTTTTCGAATGTATAATGTAAGGACATAGACCAAATTGTGATCGAAGCAAAATACTATTTTCCCTCTTATACACCTGAGGGTAGGGTCAGTTTGAGTGGATTGAATGTCCACAATGTTATTAGACAGACTTGGACCAATCTTTCTTTTCTTGTTTCGTAAATATTTTTTTTATCATTTTCTTATGGTGAATGAAATATTATATAATTTAAGGTGGATGATAACGCTTGGGGGTAGTATGTCATATTTGTCCAATTCAGCTTGAATTGGTACATTGTTTAGATGATTTACATTGATCAGATCATGAATGAATGTTGGTCCAATAGGAAACCTAAAATCTGATCCCTCAGTCCTGTGCCTCTGTTCAACTCCCATTGGAGAGGAGATTAATGCGTTATATAATTATATTAAAGCAAAGGTTGAAAAGTAACTTATAATGTTTGTTACATCATAGCTAGCACACAATAATTAAGTAATATTAAGAATGCGAATTCTCATTAAAATTTAAAGTCAATAATTATAAAATCACATCCTTAATTATATTTTAATTATATTAAGAGATGAGAATTGTATTATATATGTGTAACAAAGAAGAGTGTGTCTGTGATAGTGTATAACTAGCATTATGTCAAATATTTTAATTGTATTTTATTTTTAATGATAGTTAAATTGTTTTTATTATTGTTATTATTTTTTATTCATATAACTAGCCACATTGGTCTTATTGACACCTAATTTTTTTCCTCACAAAATATACTAAAATGATCTGTTTAGTTACTTTTTTATTTGCATTACCCACCTTCAATATTTTTTTCCTCCCTGCAAATGGATATCCCCTAAAATGTTCCCAACACAAACTAGAAGGTATCAAGAAGGCATCAAAAAGTTGAAGTACGAAGTATCTGATTATTCTTTAAAAAAAAAAGTCGTACGGTAAACCAAAATCCAATATATGGCAAGGGCATTTATGGACAAGAAGGGCATCACTCCGAGACATTGCTCTAGAATAAGGAAAATGCTATAAATCTTAAATTTGAAATAAATTATAAATAATATAGTATATTATTATTGATAAATATAATTAAACTCATAAAAATATACCCAACAAAAAATTATTACATTAATTAAATTTATATTATTTACCACGACTTTTATATTAAAGGTCAAGGAGTGCACGTAAGGGTACTTTATTTACCACCAGCAGTTTCCGTACCAAATAGTTTCAAATTTAGGTTCTTCTTTTACAAGTAATTTTAGAAAAGGTAATTTAAAATAAAATAATTTATAAAAAATATTAAAATTATTAAAATAAAATTATTAAAAATAATTTAAAATAAAATTTTAATAATTAATTTAAGATAAAATATTAAAATTAAATTACCTTTTTTTTAAATATAAATAATATTTATCATTATTTGCTTTTTTCGGTGCAAAATAATTATAAATCATAATAAATTAATTAATAATAAGTAGAAGAAAAAAGAAGGGGAAGGCAGACGAAAAAACGCGAGTGCATAATAAGATGTCTGCAGTGGGTCCACAACCAAGAAGCGGGCATTGGTGGATTAATTCCATCAAAAGCACTTATAAAAAACATTTTAATCATTTTTTTTAAAAAAATATTTTATCTCAAATTACTTTACATTTAAAAATAACAAAATTACTTTGATATATATTATTATATTTAAATTAAAAAAAAAAACACTTACATGATAAAGAGCATCATAAAAAATCAACTAATTCCTTTTATTTATTGCTATTTTTTAACATAAAGATCTCATACTCACAAATGTCTCAAATTACTATTTTTTTTAACATTATAAAAAATGAGCACATATTTTTTTATTGCAAAAATTAAAAGTAAAATTAGTTAAATAATTAATTTTATTTTTTTACAATTAAAAAAATATGTTTATTTATGTTGTAAGAAAAATAAACATATATTTTTTTCCTAAGAGGGTTAAAAATAAAATTTTATGTATGAATAGGAGAATGCTATGCAATTAAATATTTCTTTGTTAAAAGATAATCTAATTATTTATTATGAAAAATGTTATAAATTTAAGATGTTTATAAATAACGTGACACAGTTTTATTGGTAAATACAATCATACTTACTAAATTATAATAAATAAGAAAGTGTCATAAGTCAAAATGATGATATATTTGTGTATATAAAAATATTCATTTATTATTCAATTTATCAATAATTATAAAAATTAAACAAAAATATTTAGTTAATTAAGCTCATTATTGACCCAACATTTTAATTTAATTTTAATAAATATTGATAAAATTAATAATACTTTTAATAAATAATAATAATTTTATATTCAAAAGTAGAAATATAAAATCATGTAATTTTAAAAAGTTGATTTATTATTTAAAAAAATTTGCATGTACTATAAGATATTAATAAAAATGTGTTTAAAAAATAGAACCAAATGAAAGAGAGTAATTTATATTTTACAATATTTATTATCATGTGTGTATTTTCTTAAAATTAAATATAATAATATAAATTTACTTCTTTTTAAAAATAAATAATTTAGGGTAAGCCACTCTAAAAAAGTGACTAAAAATATTTCACTCGTAAAAAAACAAGTGATTTTTAGTGCCTTTCGTCGTCTACCGGTGTCTTAGTGCACCACCCCGGCCCTAGACACCAATTGCTCCGCCTGTCAACTCAACCTTAAAGGACGTCCAAATCTCGCCTCTCTCTCTAAGATTTGTATGTCTCTTTACTCTTTAGCCTTCTCTTTATTTTCATCAGGTTTCCCCACCCACGTTGGCCTCTTTTGCAATTTTCTTTTTAAATTGGGTATTTTAATTTGGTACCATGTGTGGATGCACCCCATTAAGGCAACCTATGTAATTTCACAGTTTTTATGTTTTGTTTTTTCCCCTACTTTTTTTTTTTTATAGTTAATTTATTTATTTATTTATAAAATTTAGAGTTATATGTTGGTTAAGATTTCATAATTATTAAAAATTAGATATGATTTCTTTCACTTATTTTTTATACATTGTGACAAAAATGTCATTAATTTTATTGACCAAATGTGATGAATTTTAATTGAACATTTGTCCAAATAGACTGCTCAATTAGATGGTTGTTCAATTGGTCGAGTTTGGATTAGCCACTGACACCACTTGTCGAAATCGAGTTGAACACATATGAAATTGAATTATATAATTGTTTAATTTGTTGAATTTTGATCCGCAAATGACCCTACTCGCCAAAATCAAGTTAGACAAATATTTAACCGGTCAAATTTTAATCGATAATAACCTTATTTTTCGAATGTTGAACATATATCCAATTGGCCAGAACTAAATTTTTATTGAAGAATTTTTTTTCGAATGCTCGGTAATGGTAGATGCAAAGCCATGGGCATCGATGGAGTCAAACTCCTTTGTCATATATGAGGCAAGATGCAAAAGAAGGTCTAGATTGTTGCTGGTGACATCATGCTTGTTGGCATTAGGGGTTATTAAGACGACAAGGTCACTGTCATTGTTAACTACATGATGCCCGATAACACTAGGCTTAACCAAGGTATTGTCGATGCCTTCGATGAGGAGAATGTAGGTGGTGTTGATAATTACATTGAGTTTGAGGATAAACCGATAAAGATATTGATAAGATTTAAATTCCTGCTTTTTATTTTGATTTTAGGTAATCTAAAAACACTATTTTTGATCCCTTTTTTCTTTCCACTTGTATATTCAAACAAGTTTGATGAATGGTATGTAAAGATTGATTCTTGAAATATTTGGGGTTATCGTATGATCTATTGTTAACGTAAAGGAAGCAAGTGTGACTGATAAGGTTAAATGTAAAATTTAAAAAAAAAAATATAGCAAGTTTATCACATAATAAAATTAATGAATGGGATTCATCATAGCCAATATCCATAAAATTTATAAATATTCTCTGCACATCATATCGAATTAAACCAGGCTTAATTATGATATGTTAATTACAATGTTATATTCTTGAAATTATAGTTGATTGATCACATTTACTTAATAGGGCCTCACGGTTCCTAACCTCCAATGTTTTTGAAATTGTAAATTTAATTTCTTTTATTTTTAACGGGTACTCTTCTAGCCCTTTAAAGTTGTACATAATTTAATTTCTAAAGATTTAATTATATGATATAATCTATTTTAAATTTTATTTTTACTTCTTTTAGGAAAAAAAATATATATATATATTCATTTTCTTTATAACGTAAATGAACATATGGTTTTTAATTTCAAAAGAAAATGAACATATTTTTTTTTTATTAATATGGGTTAAAAATAAAATCAGTTAAATAATTAAGTTGTTTACGTGAACTAAGTCATTTATGTGCTAGAAAGATTTCTAAATACAATTGGTTGATTTATTTTTTTATATACCACATCATTATTATTATTCTTTTTAAATCGACATGATTATTTAATTGAAGGAAAATATGTGATATATTATTCTTAGCAAAAAATTATGTTTTATATTTTTAGTTCTTCACCACGTGAACAGTACACTAATTTTTTTTTTTTTATGTAAAAACATATTTAATTTTTCTTTTCTTTTCTTTTTTCACGAGAACTATTTATACTAATATTAAGGTGTTGGTTGTAGATTTGATCCTTTTGATTCTAAATTGTAATATAATCTCCTTGAAAATGTGCATAATTAAGTAGCTAAACAAATTGTTACACTTAATGTCTTTTAAAAATTTTAAAAATGATAATAATAAAAAAATACACTGAATGAGGATGGAAAATTTTGTTAATTCTTGTTTCCATTTTCGGTAAATATATAATTCACCTATTCCTATGATTTCATTTTTAAAACTCTTAAAAAATATATGTTGATTTTCTTACGATGTAAAAGAACACGTGTATGTAAAAAAAAAAAAAAAAAATTGTAAAATACATATGTTGTTTTATATTATAAGAAAAATATTTTTTTTTTTTTAAAGAAATTAAAAATAAAATTTTATAAGAAAAACTACATCATATAATTAAACCCAAAATTTGAGTGCTAAATACTTGATTAATCATTCTAATAAGTTTTGTTGTTGAATAATTGCGGTCATTACTGCTAATAATGCCGATGTCGTCTTAAATTATCCAAAACCAAGTAAACTTTTTGTTAACAGTAAATTATAAATTAATTATTAAATAAAGTAGTCCATATTTTAGATAATACTAGATTAGTTTAAGTTACTTGGTATGTTGGTATAAATCAAAGTATATATAATATAAAATTTGTGATATTATGACCTACAAATAATTATATATTTAGTTATTTATCTAGTAATATTTTAAAAAGATAATTAAGTATATATTAAGAGATAAATTTTTTTAATTAAATTTAAATTAGATTTTTTTTTATATAAAAAAAAATGATAAGAACGGTTATTTAATAATTTAATAAAAGTGTGACCTCCATCTTCACCAAAGTAAAAAAAGTATATATATATATATATATATATATATATATATATATGCATGCATGCATATATGTATGAATGTATATGTATGTATGTATATATACATATGTATGTATGAAAGATTTAATTTTTATTTTGTCTTACATTTTTGTCGTAAACTTCAATATTGCTGAGTGACCTCATGAAAAGAAATTTAATTAGATTTTATAACTATATTATATCTAATATCATTGTCAATGCTTCCTCAATTCTGCTTTTCGGTTGGTTTAGGCCCCTTGATTAATGGTCATTCCAAGGTTCTCAAGCCTAATTACTCTGTAGTTTAGGTGTGTGATATGTTCACTACTAATAAAATTAAAAAAAAATAAAATAAAATAAAATACTTCACCTAAGATTATCCTTTCTCATTTTAAAATTTTAAGTTTTACGTAGCAAGTAAGTTTGATCTAAAAATATTACTTTTATGGGTCTTCAAAAATGTTTCAGTACAGTTTGAATCTTTCTACAATTATACCCTGTTACTTTTAAAATGTCTTGAACATGCTAGCCAGAGTCTTAAATCTTTTAAACACTACAACCTTTGTTGTCTCAAGTTCATAGATCATCAAGAGAATTTCGTTAACCAAACTTCATCTTTCAATTCTAGTTAATTTATACTTTATACTATCCTCTTGTTTTTATGTTTCATTTTTAAATCAATGAGAGGATCAGATATTAAACTTACTCTAATATGTTATTTGAGGATGTGGTCCAATGTTCGAACCTTTAAAACTGTTATGGTGTAACCATATGGATTATAGTTCCTGTATATTTTTGTATTTGGTTGCAAATTCATACCATACTTACTGTACATAACAAAAGTAGTATTGCTATGAGGAAATTTTGTCCCACCACAGGATATTCAACCTTAATTTTGTTTGAATTTTTTATTTTAAAATTGTGTTTTTACTTCATCTTTCATCTCAAATTAATTTTTTTTAAATATAATAACAATATAAAAAATAAATTAACATTAATTTGAATAAACTTTTATGATGAAATTATTTTAATAGGTAAGATAACTATATAAAATGAATTACATATTATTTTATTAAAATATTTATCATTAATTTTATTCAACTATTTGTACATTTAATTATAATATAATTTAATAAAACTCAATATAATATATTTATACTTTATCTATTAAATATGGTATACAAAGATATCATAAATTATTAAATTTCAAAGCCTATAAGATATATACTGCTCACACTTGAGAGAGTTGGCGAATGAACACATTCTAACACTAGTTAATTATATAAATTATTAACTAGACTAAATTATATCATTAATTTTATTAAATTTACATTTAAATTTTTAAGTTCTTAAATTCTATAATTTAGTCCTAAATTTTTTAAATTTTACACATAAGTCCCTAATTTTAGGATTTATATGTGAATTTTTAAAAATTTGAAAACCAAATTATAAAATTTAAAAACATAAGTATAAATTTAATTAATATTTAATATTTAATAAAATAATTAAGCTTATTAATTAATTAATATATATATATATATATATATATATATATATATGTAAAAATTTTGTACGATCAAGAGGTAGGTTAAATTATATTTGACACTTAGCTTAGTTTGTTTGAATTTTCAATTGTAAAATTATATGTCTTAATTTTTTATTTCATCTCAAATTAAAAATAATATATTGAGAAAATAATAGATATAACATCTCCTAAAATTCATAACAACAAAACTAACAACTTTAATATTAATCTAACACTAACTAATATATTTTTAATTCAAAAAAATAGTGCTATTTTTTTATTATGAGTTTTAAGAGTTGTTATTTTAGGTAATTTTTTTAATATTATTTATTTTTTATTTTTAAAATTGTAGTAAAAATGAATTAAATATTAATTTAAATAAATTTTATAAAAAAATTATTTTAAACATAAATTATTTTATTAAAATATTTAAATTAATTTTATTCGAATATATTATATAATTTATCACAAAATATTATATAAATTAATTATAATACAAACTAATATATTTTAGTTTAATATAGTTCACTAAATATGTCATTAAGAACAAGTTAATTATGATAAAATTAAGTATAAATTTGCTGCGCCATAAAAGCACAATCTATATTATGAAGCAAGTAGTAATATATGGTACCAAATGTACCCTTTTCTATAGACAATCTCCTTCTACTTGTTGTTTGTCTTATATGTTATAACTTTTATACTAGCAATAACTCGTTTTTGCACTTGTAGATTGTTCCTAATATTCCAATGTTGATTCATCAGAACTCTAGTAATCTAGCTAGGTACAGGTTTAATCTTCTTAGATAACAGAATGATGGAAGAATCTTGAAGAAATGAGAGGATTAGATTTGGTTTTTGTTCATAGACATATCAAAGCAGCAGCCAAAAATTGCCGGCATAATCGTAGTGGATTTTTATTGGGTTTGTCTTTTAACTCTCTACCAGTTTTATATGTATTCTCATTGATACCAATTTGAATCTGAGGCTAATTGAGAGTCTACCACAAAATCATAAGGGAATAAAAAATTGAGAGCAACAAAAAAGTATTTGAGCACTATAATATGTTTGGGTTAGAATGGAAGAGAAAATGGATAGGTTAGAAGAAACATTTAACTAAAAATGGCCAAGAGCCTATAAAAGCTATATACAAGGGCCTGCTCTGCAACATTCTATTTCATTATTTTTTCAATGCCTAAATTATTGAAGTAATCATTCTAAGTCCCCACTTGTTGAAAATATATCAAAATATATCCTCTGAAATCATAAGGGTTTGTTTTTGAGAAATGTTGAACTCTCAAGGGTCAATTAAGGCCATATAATAAAGTTTCTAGAGATTCAGTAATTTTGTTTGATTGCCTTTGTGGACACTACAAGAGCCATAATAGACCTTCCTCCATTAACGAAAATGACAAGTTTCTTTCCTTGACTTTATTCCATTTTGTTATATGTTTTTTACTTTTGGTTTGGGGAGCTGATGTAATTACGCTCAATATATAGTTTTAAAAAAAATTCAGAAACAATCTAATGATTTGGAGTACATTAATATCTCATACAGTATCATTATTATGGCTCCAAGGTAAAGTTAAAAGTATAATTGAGAACAGAGACCTAAGCTTTTTTTTTTTTTTTTTTTTTTTTTAAGAAAATATCAAAACTAGCACCCCTTAAACTTGTAATAACAAAACTAGCACCCCTTGTATTTAAACTTATATTTTCACAATTAAAAAAATAATTAATATGTCATTTTTTTTTGAACACCCATTCAATTAGAATTAAACGACGACAATTTAGACTCATTCAATATTTCACGTTCAATATTATTAAGAGTGCTAGTTTTATTACTATAAGTTTTAGGGGTGTTATTTTTGATAAATTCTCTTTTTTTTTCCTTTTTCTTAGTTACTCAATTGGCTCACAAATTAAAAGTTATATGATTTAATCCTTACTTTTAAAATTTCACATATAAGTTTTAAGATTTTAAAATTCTACACTTTAGTGTCCAAACATTTAAAAATTTACACATAGGTCCATCTTGGTATTAAAATGCATGTTATTTAATCAAAATTTTAGGACCTATATATAAATTTTTAAAAGTTTGTGACTAAATTGTAGGATTAAAAAGTTTAAGGACCTTTATATAAAATTATAAAAATTTGGAAACTAAATTATATAATTTAAAAATTCGGGTACCTAAATATAAATTTAATTAAAATTTAGAGATAATAGTACAAATACCATTTGACAACCTTGTTGTTTTGTACAGTAGTCTTTGATTATACGAAAGACTCGCTACAATGGCAATTAACAGCAAAAGTTTACACTATTTTTTAGCATTTATATCCTCATGAAAGAAAATGGCATAACTAGACACAAATAAAAATGATGTATAGATAAAAGAAAAACATAGAAATATATAGTTATGAAACACACCCTCAGAACTCCCTCCTCCATTTTAAGCACGTGTTCGATTGCCAGCATTCTCATATAGATTATATGTAAATAACGTACTTTTAAAAAAAGAGAGGCAAAGACAAGATAGATTAAGATTTAAGACAAGCTAAGGACCTGTTTTTATAAGTTTCGGGCCTTCTGAATGATAGGTTTAAGGACCTGTTTATCCATGCCAGGGTACCTCCTTTCTTCTCTATATAGAAAAATCGTACTTAAGAAATTTTATTTACCAGCTTCTTTTTTGCCTTTCTTGGTTTTTTCTTTTTAGGTGAAGAAATATACCATCTTTGTTACTTCATGAGCTTCTCATAACGTTTTTGCAACAAAGATGTTAAAGCTGTAGCACCACTAGAGCTATATATGTTACTGTTTGTTGGGCATCAAATGAAACCTTGTATTAATGTGGATAACTTGTTTTGGTCCCATGAGAATCAACTTTCTGTTCTTTGCTAGGGTTTGCTTGCCACCCTGTTTCCTTCCCTACCTCCGCCATAAACCACCAATTCTGCTATAATTTCCACTGATTCTCACTCGCAGCTTTTGAGTCTTGCATTTTTACTTCATGCTAGGGATTAGTTGTTTAGATTTGGTTTGTGTTGTCTTTGTAAAGCTTGTTTGTACTTCTAACTGGATAGTTAAAGAGGGTACAAACCTAGCTTGCTGTGGCTTAATCTTGATATTGATATGAAAAAGGTGGATAGCTGCCCTTGATTTCTTCTTTGGCAGTTTTGCTATTTCCTTCTGTAACTGATTGTATTGAGCTTTGTTATGTTCTTTTAATGAATATGTTCTCTGTTTGACCCTAAAAGAAAAGGGAAAGTTGATGTTTTTCCAATATCTGAGGTGGGCAAGGCCGATAATTCTTTCACAACTATGGAACCACACAAATGGTTTGGCACGTTTTGGCCTAGGCCACCAAAGATTATTCTCGATCTCTCAGCTGAAAGCATGGCATTGAATCATCGCTAATTATAATGTTAAATTTCAGTGGGAAAACTGTAGCTTGAAATTAAATGATCTAAAGCATTCAACGAGAACATTTCATAGATATAAAACTTGTTACTTGCTAACAACCATCCATACAATCCTAAATAAGATAATTTCCTCCTGGACTAACCAAAACCAATTCTCATTAATGTATCTTTTTTATAAGCAATTCTCACCAATGTACTCATTCTCCTTCATTGAAGACATAAACAAACACATTCAGTTCACACTATTCTTATCAGAAACAACTTTTTAGTTGAATAAATTGATTAGCAACTACATGTTTATAGAACGTTGGGGGCAGAAAACGTTAGAATTGATCGTAGCGTACAACTTATGAACAATTCTACTACTTACCATAAAAAACGTGAATCTTCAATCATATCATTGTCACTCATCATACATAAAGTAGTTTGGACTCAAAAAGAACACTTGAGACCAGATTAGATATCAAACAGACTCAATTCCAATCCAAAAGCCCATACAACATTACAAAATCATTACTCAGTTCATTGTCTAGATTTTCATTACTTAATTTAGGAATGAACCAAAAAAAAAAAAAACTATATACATGGAATGAAATAAATGCAAACATAATTTAAGCAAACAACAAAAGATTTACCCTGAATTTCCTGACAGGCCAAGGTGGCTCCGTTGACTCTTCCTGCGTTCATAATCTGGATCATCTGTTGGCAACTCATATCTACAGACCGGACAAGTATTACGAATGCATAACCAGGGCACAATGCAGTCTCCATGGTAGTGGTGCCAACATGGTAACCTCCTCACCTTCTCCTCCAACAATATCCTATCCTTACAAACAGCACAAACCACACCATCTTCCTTCAGTTCCTCCACTGTTAATTCAACAAAAGGAAGATTCTCCACAATACTTTGCGCAGCCGGAGGGCTACCCTTTGAAGCACTCTCACTTTCAATTAATTGTCCAAAAAGAGTATCATACTCCACAGCATATGCATAATCATCTTGAACAACCAAATAGGAATCACCATCACCATAGCGTTCTATACCAGCATTCCTCCCTAAACTATTGACTGCCAACAGAACTTCCCAATCAAGGTTCCTAAAAGCTTCTTCTAGTGGTACGTCTTCTTCAGTTGAAAATCCAGATGCTGCCGACAGCTCTTCGACCTCACCTTCAACCACAGTGCTTAGATTCTCTCTCTCATTTTCCCTCCCACCAACTTCCTCCCAATCAAAATCCTCTTCATAACCTAACCTAAGATTATAATTCGAATGGTCAACCCAACTACTCAAATCCTGACTAGGATGCCGAGAATCGAATTCCACCACCCCACCAACCCCATTATCTGAATCAGATTCCGAACTCAAATCAACAATACGAAGGCCATCAGAATGTGAATAAACACCTTGTGAACCCGAAAATTCACCAGTTTCATGCCCATCATAATCTAACCCGAAAATAAGCCCACCATCTTCACCGGTCTCAAAACCACCAATTCCCAATTCATTAATAAACGAAGCAGAAACCGTACCTCTACCATAGCTATCATTGATTTCGTCGGAGCTGCGACGCTCGAAGAGATTGGTAACGAAGCAATTAATGTCGCGTACGGAATCGGAGTCGGTTTCGGAGAACCAATCGCAATCGCAGCAATCGGGACTAACGACATTGCCTAGGACAATGGGAGAGCGAATGAAAGAGCTGGAGGCAAATGGATTGCTATGGCAATCGTGTTCGGTATACCAGGATGAAATGGGATCTAGGGCTTCATGAACAGGTTCTTCAAGTTGAAGGACGTCAGAAATCGAAATCTGAGCCATGGTTGTAACGCTATCAAATTTTGAAGAGGTTACGAGGGGTCGTCTAGTGGAATATGATTTTTATTTTTAACGTATAAGTTTGCAAAATTAAAGCTGTATTTATTACGTCACTGAAATCCCACCAATAACGGACTAAACTACACAAACAGTCCGTAATTTTTTTCACATTCTATTTTTTATTTTTTTTATGATATCGCCTTTTAGCTTTTAATTGTTATAACTTAGTTCTTTTAATTTATTAAGAATTATATAAAATAATATTTTAAAATTTATAACAATAAAACTATTATTCTAATAATATTAAACAAGATTTAACTAAACAAAATTTTATATTAAGCAAATATAATCGATTAAAGTTCATCATGGGCATATTTTGTAAAAAATTTAAACTTGAGTGTTTTTTTTATGAAAAATATATAAGTTAGATATAAAAAATAATATTTTTTATTATAAATTTTAATAAATATTATAAATATTATTTTTTCTAGGTTTTTCTTGTAATTTTATAATTTAATTATTTATTTTTTAATTCTTAAATACTTTATGAACTAATAATTTTATTTTGCATGAATTCTTAATTTCTTATTCCCCTCTCTTTTTCAAAAAAAAAAAAAAAATTGAATGTTTATTCCCAATTTGCCAAGAATCATACCAACAAAGTCATTTCGACACAAAATCAAAAAATATCTTATTTTTAAATAATGTCACAGATTTTGAGTTAAAGTAGTTCTATAATTTTAAGTAAGCGATATATTAATCTTATAACTTTTAAGGTAAGCTAATTTAATATAATAATTTAAAAAAATGGTCAATCAAGTCCAAAATTTAATTCTTTAAAATTTGGACTTGATTGACCATTTTTTTAAAGAATTAAAGAAAGTCCAAAATTTTAAAGAATTAAATTTTTTTTAAAAGTAAAATAAGAAATCATTAAAAAATAAAAAATTCTATATATTTCTTCTTTCTCTCATTTTACGGAGAATTTTTTTGTGAGATTTTTTTTTTTATTGAAAAAATTTGGATAAAATATTTCATTTCTTGTTGACTCTAATGCCAAACTGTTGTAGAATAAGAGAAATAAATAATACATAAATTAGGGTTAAAGATTTAAATGAATAAGAAAATGAATAAACAATAGATAATTAGAGGAGAAACTATTATTATATTCAAATCATATGTTTTATTTATGAAACTGAAATAATAAAACTACATAATCTATTAGAAAAAAGTAGATAATTAAAAATTTGGAGAGAAAAGAGATAGTGTTATTTTTATTTTATTTTTTAATTCTTTTTTATTTTATTTTTTTTAATATTTCCTATTTTATTCATAAAAAATCTTAACTTTTTAAAATTTGGACTTAATTAATCATTTTTTTTTAATTACATGACTAAAATAGTTCATTCTAAAAATTATAAGACCAATATATCATTTACCTAAAATTATTGAACCATTTCAACCCAAAACTCCAATGTCATAATACATCAAGCCAAATAACTGCAAAATGGCATTTTATTCGTGACCAAGTTCAGATTTGAGCCAACTAAGTTAAACTATAACGTATTCAACATCAAAAAGTCAATGTCACTTTGACAAGCTACACAAAATATTCCAGCCAAAATTACCGCATAAGCTTCTGTGGATCAAATTATTCCATTGAAATCTGCAGCAGTAATCCCTCCTTGAAGATGAGAATCGTCATTCCTTAGATTCCATCACATAACAAATCTTCCAATGATGTTGTGTCAACCTCAAACCCTTTGCATTTGTCCACTGAAATCCCTTTGCATTACTCGAGATCTTAGAAGGGAGACTCTGCATTAAAAAACAATACCATCTACGTCGATGTTTATCTGCAGGACATCCTCCATGTCAGCTCGTACAGAAATTTTGGATGAGTGATCATGGGAAGTTTTGTTGCTGGAGAAAATACATGGCAACTGAAATCAGCAAAATGGTCACTGCTAAAAGGACATGTTTATAGCTTAAGACTCCTGCATCTATTCTCGTCGTTGTGTCTAGCCCTGACATTGAATCTCTAGACAACTGATGACATAATATGAGGCAAACGTAAGAACAATACCAACGTGCAGCCCAAAGTCTTCCATTAACTATATTAATATATAGACTTGCACTTGCTAATGGCCAAAAGGAATGGTGGAAAAAAGAATGATAAAAGCAATGAAGCTAAACCATATAGGTTTCAAATGCATTGTTACACGATTGATAGAAATAAAGCACAATTGATCCATGTCAAGTAGAAATATGGAAAAGAAACATGAATTTGACAGCTGAGAGTGACTAAATGAAAAGAAAAGAAGTATAAGATAAAAATTAAGTTCACACATCCAACAAACATTCAAATTGGAATGGCGGATAATTTGTTAAATAAAACCTGCCTTGGGGCTGGTAGTGGACAGATTCGTAACTTCTTCCTTGCTTTCTGTTGTGCAGGTAGCGGTTAACAAATCATGCTTTGAAGACACAAATTCTTTAGTATTTCCTTTGTCGTCATGGTCAGCAACTAGCGAGGGACCGTTGTTGCCTTGCTTTAAGTTCAGTGCTAAAATCTTATTCTCCATTACCAAAGAAGATATCTGTAAATGGCACAATAAGCCTCTATCATCAGAAGAAAGCTGACCCTGATATTTAGAATCATGGAAAAACGCATTCCAAATTATGTTAAATAGATTTTCATCTCCCAAACCAAACATCAGCACTTTCGTTTCAGATTCTCTCACTAAGTCCAAATATCATTGGTCGGAAAGCAAATAACTATGTCAAAGAGGTAGCAGAATATTTGAACTATATTTTTTTAAGACTTATACTAGGAAAAATTGTAATAATTTAATAAAAAGCTCATCCACCACTAATGTCAACCCCTCCTAATGATTAGTGAGATTTCACCTATCAAGAATGGGTGCTAAAAAGATTTCAAAAGTCAACATGAGAGACTAGCAAAATTTTCGTCCAAAAAACCAACAAAAGATTAATCTAAAATCTGCTGACTACATTTCCATTTTGAAAATAGGAAATAATTAATAAAGACAGTTGGTTTATGTTTATCTTAAAGTTCTGGTTTGGTAATAATGGAATCAAAGAACAATGCTACAAGGCCCCCACTATGCAGAAGATACATGTCATCTCTCTTGAAATGTAATCAGATTCAAGAACATGTATGAATTCAGATAACAAGGTTCACACATAGCAAACTCAAGCAGTGTTCAAGGCTTTCCAGTCATCCTTTTAAGCAAGGTTAATTAGGACATGTAAACCCATTTTCGGAGTTTAGAGCCGAATATTTCTAGGTTTAGCATAGCTTAGCAAACATTATCGCTATTCTTTTTAAAGGTATAAAATCTGAAACTATACCCTGCAAATACTGTGTTATGGAGAGAGAGAAGACAACTTGAAAACTCAAAAAAGAATACCTGTTTGTGAAGACGTTCTCTTTCATAAGTTAGTTGCATGACTAAGTTCGTAATAACCTTGGTACAGATATCAATGTCCTTTGCAGTAACTATATTTGTTTCGTCAGCTTGATGCAAAGATGCCTCCAAGCTCTCCAGTCTACCCCTCAAAAAGCTCAGTTCCTCAGTGAGATCTGCATGAGATTCATATAAAATAATACACTTGTCCTCTGCATTATCGGCCAGACGTACAGTTTTTGAGGCCTTCAACTTCAGATCCTTGATCAAATCTTGCATATCTTTAATAGTAGAATACAACATGCTTTGCTTCTCCTGATTAGCTTCAGCAGCTGCAACTGCATGTTGTAGCTGAATATCAGTTTCCTTCAACTGCCTCTCAAGAGAAGCCACCTTCTCAGAAGCAGCACCAACACTGCTCCTATGACAATTTAGCTCATCGTTAAGTATCTTGTTACTCTCTGTTAATAATGTGCACTTAGCTTCTGCCCTCTCAGCCCTCTCTTCAGCTTTAGATACTTGCTCTTTTAAATTTATAATGACATTTTCCATTTGGCTATCTTCTGTACTACTGCTTTTGAGCTTATATATAGTAGTTTCTTTGGCCTTCCGCTCTTTTATGGAGTCATCATGTTTTGACCTTAACTCAGCTTGTTGTTCTACAAAATCATTCAAATTCATCTGAAGAATCTGGATTCGACCTAATAATTCTTTCGATATTCCCATCAGAATTCCGCAAAAATTATCTGCTTGAAGCCACCTTTCCCAGACATCGGCAGCATCATCTTCTGCACAATCTGCTTCATGTTTTGAAGATGCAAGCCTTCGTTTCAATTCTTCTTCTACTTGTTTTGAATTTGACAACTTCTTTTCAAGATCTATCTCTCGTCCTAAAGATTTCTCCAGCATCTTCAAAATATATCTTTGTTGTTCGGCAGTTTGCATTTTTATCCTTGTATTCACGTTCAAAAATTGATCATCCTGAAAAGGTCCCAAATCTCTGTCACCTTTCCCTGTAAGCACCAGGAAGACCAACAGTGTGATTGTATTACAGGAAAAAAAAAAAAAAAAAAGGCAAATTCAAAGATCTACAATGAAGCAAAAAGTTGGGAGGGGATAACGATGGAGTCAATTCCCTACAATTCAGCTTTCACTGAACAACTTCATGATAGATCCCACTATAAACTGCCCAGGCTGTTCAAATCCAAACACAGCTGACACATAATGAATTTATACACTATATCAACGAAGTTATAATCATGACATAGTCTAACCGTAACATAATTAAATAATTTAAACAAGTAATCATGCAGCTTACAGTGTTCTACTCTATTTATATCTGACAACACCCTCCGTAACTTGATGGATTGCATCCTGATTTTAGAAAGCTGATCCTGTGAGTGCTTTAAATATTCTTCAGAATCATGCAACTTTTCTTCCATTTCAGAGTGAGATTTCTCCAAATGTGTGCATAAAGAGACCAGCTTCTGAGCATTAACGATATCTGTTTGAAGATAAGCCATGAATTTATCCAGTTCTGTCACTTCAGAATATAAAATTCCAGATAAGAGATCAAATTCCAAAACCTTCAGTACAGAACCAATTGATGTATGTTCTGTGGGAATTAACAGTGCTACTACTACTTCTAATGTTGCAGGTATTGAAGGCATTGAAAGTATTAATATAACTCCAGTAGTGCAGCAGGTGCAAGGCTCGAGTGAATCAGCTCAACCTTAGTGAACTTAGTGATGCTTAGTAGTGCCTAGTCAGCACTTAAGTTTAGTACACGTATATTGATTAGTTTCTGCAATATTGTATTACTTTCATTTACTTGTAATTAGTTAGAAAAGTGTAGCTATAAATTGGAATTACATGTATTGAACATATGATCGAGATTTTACAGAAAACTAAATAAGAACTCTCTCTATTCTTCATCTTCATCTTCATCTTCTTCTCTTTCTCTTGTGTTGATTCTTGAGTTTGTGTAATTCTCTCAGTCTTTCTAAATCAAAGGCTTCAAAATCACTTTCTCTTGAAGCAATATTCATCATAAGAACAATTAAGTTAACCAACTTCTCAGAGGAACATGCTAAATCTAAGTCCACTTGTGCTAGAACCTCGCAAACAATTTGTCGATTAACCCTGCCACTAGACGAGACGACTCTTTCAAGAATGACATCTTCTTTTAGATCTTCCGCAGGGTCAACAGTATCAACACGATCAACGGAAATGCTTGCTCCATGATCAGCATCAGAATCCATTTCAGTAGTCCACTTTTAACTGGATGTTAAAAAAATAATAAATTAAAAAAGAAGAAAAAGAAAGAAAGAACGAAATTAAAGGAAAAGAAAAGTTAATCGCGTATACTGTAGATCATCAACGCAGTTACAAAAACTTCTTGAATTAACGCACTTACTAGACGAATGGATATTTTTTTATACTAGCACATACACAAATTTTAATACATAGTAATTATTTGATCTCTCATGAACCTAAAGTGCTAAATAAAGCAACTTAAATTTCCTCAGGTTTCTAATAAAACTTCAAAATCCCTTTTTCCTTTCTTCTATACAAAAAAACTTCAACAACTTCAGTATCCAAGTTCAATCGATAATTACCAATGCCCAACTACTTCTTCTGCTGCTTCTTTTCTAAGTTCAATCGATAATTAGCAATGCCCAAATACGAACTTTACGAATACATTAAATTTTCTTCTTGAAGCAATTTCTATGTTTTTTTTACAGCCAAAATAAGAAGAATACAAAAATTGCTCATTTGAATAAGCTGGAATATAGACAAAGTTCAGTTGACAACAGCAGCAAAGCAACTTTGCAGAGGCAATTTATGGGTAACAAAGAACGATTGATCCCTTTCCTCAATCATTCTACACCAAATAGTCTTCCAAGGCTTTGAACGACCCATTTGAAACTATTCCAATGAAACAGCACAATTTAATTAATTTAAATTACCCAAAAGCAAAAACTCATAACTACCCATCTCATTTTCATTTTCCACAGCATAAACAACAAAATAATGAAGAAAACTAACAGAAAAATAAATAAATAAATAAATAAGATGATAGAAGTGGCAACACTAAGAGGGGTTGAAGGGAATGAAATATACCTCAGTAAGGAAATCCACTGGTGCACAAACTGAAATTATGTAGTGATGAGAAACAGAACGTGAAAATAAAGGCCTCTTAATCCCTAATTAAAATTAAAATTAAATGCGAAAGATTAGTTTAATTACAGCAACTATTTTCTCAGATGAGAATGACTGTGCATCAGATTTAATGGAAGCTGTCGGACGTCCCTTACAGTGTTTTGATCTACTTAAGTCTCACGTATAATCCTAACTCTTGAATAATTAAAAATATTTGTCATTTACTAAATATATCTTTCACTTCTAAGAAAATAATTAATCATTAATCTTATTTACCTTCGCTACCACTACCACTACCAATACCACTACCATCACCCACACAACCTCCAATGTTAGCAAAATCATATAATTATTTAACCACTATATTTGTTACTTATTTTAAAATAAATTTTTTTAACACTTAATCCCATATTTATTACACAATATTAAATAATTTAATAATATAATTTATATATATATATATATATATGTTTGACTATAAAATTAAACTTATAATATAAAAATAATACTATTATATATAAATGTTGTCCAATTAAGAGTTGTAGATTAAACTATACTGAACAATTAACTTAATTTATTTGAATTTTTAATTATAAAATTATATGTCTTAACTTTTTCTTTTATTTTAAACTAAAAATAATTTTTTTTATTTATAAAAATATAAAAATTAAATATTAATTTAAATAAATTTTATAATGAAAAATAATTTTAAATATAAATAATTTTATTAAATATATATATATAATTAATTTAATTCAACTATATTATATATCTTGTCACTAAAAATTATACAGATTAATTATAATACAATTCAATATAATTTAGTCTAATATGATTATATTTAATCTACTTGATACAATGCACTGAACATAAAAAAAAAAAAAAAAATGCAGGAAAAATAAAAAAAAATCAAGCTTTTTGCAAATTAAAATGTTTAACAAATTAATTATAGACAAATAAAAACATGCTCAAACAAGCTTGTGAAACATATAAATTATATTCAAATAAGATTATCGAATATGTTTAAACAAGCTTGCTAAAAATGAAGGCGTGTAGGTTATGTTTAAACTTTTTGTTCTTTATTTTATTTAAATATTATCTTAATATTTTTAATAATTTAAAATATTAAGGATTTGTATAGAAAAATTATATACGTAGAATGTGATAGAATGATTCTTTATCGACTTTCAGTTGAATAAAAAAATTTAATATTTTAGGTATTTGTATTTAATAATAAAAATGATAAAAAATAGCTTGTTTAGAAAATATAAAGTACATATTTAAAAAATAAAATTATTACTTTAATTAAAATATCTCTCTATTAATTAAGATCAGTGGAGTGAAGGGATATTTTAATTAAAACAATAACTTTTTTTTTTTTTAAAATATGTATCTTTTATTTTTAAAATATGCTATTTTTATCTTTTTTTATTTTTTATTGTTTCTTCCGCTATATTAATCTTTCATTTACTTTCCGCTAGGTCGATGAGATTTGGGTTTGGGCTTACTGGTTCCTTCTTGAACTTTATCATAAAGCCCTAATAAACTAGCTAAATCAAGTTGACCAGCCCAATTTTATTCAGAACATCCTATCAACCAGACTAGCACGTATACATTCGGCTCTCTCCATCTTTTTTGTTTTTCTTTAAACAGAGAAAAGAAAAGGAAAGTAAACCATTAAATGGAGCTTCAATGTATTCAAATTAGGTTTTAGACAGTTTATAAGGAGGTGGTACCCTAAATGGTACTCATATTCATCTTTTTAGATTCGTTATTACCGAAGTTTTTAAGTAATATTTTAAAATTACTTAAATTCTCAATTGATATCTATTTTTTTGCCAAAACTAATCACACATAACCAAGAATAAATGATATTTTGATTATTTTAAATTTTTATTATTATTTTGTAGATTTTAAGTTAAAATAGTCTTGTAATTATTTTGTAGATTTAAGGAAGTAATACATTAGTCATGTAACTCTTAGAATGAGATAATTTAGTTTTGTAATAAAAGAATTGTAAAAGAAGTCCAAATTTTAAAAAAGTTAATATCTTTTGAAGGGTAAAATAAGAAATCTTTAAAAACATTAGAAAATTAAATAAAAACAAAACCAAAATAAAAATAAAAACTCTCTATCAAACAAAAAAAAAAAAACTATCTTCTTTCTCACCTAATTTTTAATTATCTAGTTTTGTTTGGTTAATGAATTATCTAATCTTGTTATTTCAATTTTATAAATAAAACGTAGTATTTTATTTATGTTACAGGCTAAAATAAATTGAACATAATATCAATCTATGATCCAATTATTTGTTGTTTCTCCCCCTTTTTTATTAGTTTAAATTATTAATCTTAATTTGTCTATTATTTCTCTCTCATATTTTACATAAGTTTGGTATAAGAGCCAACAATATTTTGTTTTCTTAAACAAAATTCTTATTTAAATTTTTCCAAAAAAAAAAAGTTCACTAAAAAAAACACATAATTAATCTTAATAAAATGGGAGAGAGAGAAGAAATGTAGAGAGTTGTTTTTATTTTTTTAATATTCCTATTCTCCCCCTAAAAAGAATCAATTTTTTAAATTCTGTACTAATTGACAATTTTTTTAAATTACATAATTAAATTAACTTATTTTAAAAATTACAACACTAATGTGTCACTTACTTAAAATTACAAAATATTTCAACCCAAAAATAAAAATAACTAAATTATCCTTTGTTATGGACTGTATGTAATTAGTATTTTTAAGATATCACTTAGAGAACTTGGACAATAATAAGTGTCATGGGTACCAAAGGTACCAACCCCGTTTATGAGAATGTTTAAATAATGTTACCCATTGTGTAAAGCCTAATTCAATCTAAAATGTATTGCCTGTTATTATTAGTACTGCTTTAGGAATTTTTGGATATCAGAAGATTCTATAATGTCCGGCGTGGGGATTTGGTGGTGACTCAAACATTGTAGCTACCTAATCAGTAAAACTAGGAGGATATAGTCTATAGACATGCACCAATGCACCTCTGTAAACGTTAACTATGTTCATTTAAAAGAAATCGCTCACGTAATTGATTTATGATCATCCAATAACTTGAACTAACCTCGTTGCAATTGAATGTAAACTAGCAGGAATAGTCAACTTGGAAAAAATAAAAATAATAAATTTCCTTGACACGGAACTGTGATACAGGTCCCTGGATGCTGCAACTGTACAACAAAGAAAGACAGAATAAACCACTAATTTACAAATGGGTATGTTCCTTAATTACGTCAATTAAGGCAATTCTGTCTCTTTATTTAACACAAAAAACAAATGACGAAATTTTTTATTTTATTTATCTCACATATCATTGCAAAGATTATGAAATTGATAAAAATATAAAACAAAAATTTAAACATTGATATCTTTGTGCTGTCATATTTTCATAAAACTACAACAAAAAATAACAAGTTAACTAAACTGCTCTAACCCTACTCCATCCAGTAAGATATATATACTTAATGCATGAAAATGATGTTATGTGTTACTGATACTGGTTACAAATGGCACCAGCCTTCTGTAATCCCTTCTCTTCCCCAACGGACAGCTGTCAAGTACACGCCCAAGGATAAGACGTGTGTTCTGAAGAGCCACTTCCCTGGGAGACATTCCCGACTCAGTTGAACCTCCTTGTGGTGGGGGCGCAGAACTTGTCCCAAATGCTGATCCCATACCATAATGTAGCTGCCCGCTGCGAGCCTTGAAGGAGGTCTGGGGAGCAAGTAACTTATCCTCAACCCCAGCAATACCATTCTCAAAAGATCCAGGCTCGTGAGGGAGAGAACCAGTTAATGATCTGCAGCTTTGCATAAGGGCTTCCAATACACTAAGTGCCTCCCAACACAAAGGGCTCTCTACCAGCTGAGAAACGATTGCATACATTTGCGGACTCTGGGCAGCATCCATGGGAGTGTGCTGGAGTAATGCCTTAAGCATTAGCAGTACCACACGCTGGTATTCACATGGTCCTTTCTCTAGTAGTCGTAGCAAATGTCCAAAAGCCAGGGCCGAGTGCTTTGGGAACCACTCATTGCATAATAAAGGTGAGACACAAGCAAGGAGGTCATTAATGCTTTTCAACTCGCCTCGACTATATGTCATAAACACAGAAGCTAATCCATCCAATGATTTTGCTCGACACCATACTGAGATGTTTGCCGCAACAAAACAAGCTTTCTGGTACTGCTGTTGGAGTGGTGGACTAGGTCCCTTTACAGTATCCATGCTAAGCTGCAGACATAGCCAAGGAAGCAACCCTGTGATGTGCATTAAGAGTCTTGTCTCTGCATCTCCAAATATAGAGTCACATAAATGCACTGTGATCTGAGAAAGGACCTCGATAGAAACATTGTGACTAACAGAAAACATGAGTCCTTTAAGAACAAGAGGTTGCACTCCTTCAAATGAAGGCAAATGTCCCCCAGATGGTGGCAACTCATAACCATTCCTAGATTCCAACCGTTGAAAGTCTCCAAGGTCACTATCAAGCTCATCTCTGGGCATGCTTGAAAGAAGCACAGTTTCTGTTGTTCTGTCTCGAAATGACAAGCGGTCAATGACACGTGAGAAGAGCTCAAGCACCTGACAGTATACATGAACAAAATCTGTATGCATCATAGCCACACACCCCCAAAAGAGTTGAGGGTAGAGTATAACTTTTTCTGGTTCCATATTTTCCACCATCACTTGCAAGGTCATTAAGATTTCCATAATAAATCCCAAAACTGGAGGGACTGGGTTTCCTAGACACCTGTGAAGGCACCGAAGGAGCAAGACACATGTGTCACTTGTGACACTAGGCCGTAATGCACGGTATATTTGGTGAGAGCGGCACGCAAGGTGTCTTGATGTGCACTCCATAGCCCACTTGAGTGCCTCAACTCCCCAAGTCTCGCGCAGATCTCCTTGAAAAAAAATGGCATCCACCATGCTCTGAACCAATGCAGACAAAAGAGCTGCACTTGGAAGCTCAGTTCTAACAACAGTGGGGTCCTCATTCTCCCACATCATGCTTCCTCGCTTCGACTGAACATATTTTATCAGGCTCACAACCTGCTGTTTGTTTTCTCCATCGCTGTTTTCTACCTCATACATCTCCAAGTGCCTTCCAGCAAGAGAGTAAAGCAGATTGACAAGCAAATGCTGACAGTGCTCCAGAACTATATCTTCTGAACTATCCATTGAAACAAATGTGACATGAAAGAGCAAAGGCAAATGCTCTCGAAAATCTTCATCATTCTCATATGCAATTTCTGCAAGTAGAATCAATGCTATATCTGCATGAGTCAAAGAGTGTTGTTGATGACCCTGCAATGCTGACTGAAGTTCCTTAGCACTAACACCAAGCATACCAACACCAGAATGCAACCCATTTTCACCCGAATTTGGAGTGTCTATAAAGTAATCTCCGCTATCCCTGGATACATGTCGACTCCGCAAACTTCCAGTTGAACTTCTAACACCCATTAATGGTCCTGACATATTTACCAATCCTGGGAGCAGCTGGCCTGACCTCCCAGCATTAATCGGAACAATATTCAACTCAGGAGGCATTGGACCTATTGGGCCTGATACACTACGACCTGTCACACCAGAAGTTCGCCAGCTGAGACTTCCACTAGTATTCCTCAGTGGGCCATCAAGGGATCCTCGAACAAGTAACGGTGACATATGTGGTTGGTTGTCCACAACAGAAGAAATTTGGGGTATTGCAGGCCCCTGGGAGAATTCCAAAATGAAGTTTGCACCGCCTTCATTCTTATTTGCAGTGGGCCCGAATATTTCCACACCATCCTCTAGCATCCGCTGAGCCAACTGATACACCAGGTGATCAATTGTGCGTTGAGGACATATCCGCGCTAAATATAAGCTCACCCGCTTTGCAACCGAGAAATATGTAGCAAATGCACCACTTATTTCTGCAGATGCATTTGAATCAGAATCTTCAATACCCTTTGTGATCAGAAAATCCAAAACAGGACTGATATTTCTCGACTTGCTAGCAATTGTGCTCCAAAGTTTCTCAATTTCATCAGGAAATTGGTCTCCATGCCTCCATGTTACATAGTAAAGGCTCTTTAATAACCTTTCACTCCAACCCGAGTCCTTGAGCTTCCAGAAATTAAGGTTCTCAATCCATGGAGCCATGCATGTTAGTACCTGATGTTGTGCAATTATATCAACAGCATCAAGTTGCCTTTGCATTATCTCTTCGCAGAGGAGCTGGCTCAATTCAGGGTGATCTTTGGCAAGTTTACAGGAGAGCTTGTACTGGAATTGTTGGTAGGAATCAGGAAGGTTACCAACAACAGCAGCTCGATAGCTTCCTGAGCTCTCAATTCCATCCTGAGCCCACTCACGAATAGAAAGTGTCTCCAGCATCTGAAGGGCATCATCGCGGATCGGTCTTGATGGATCAACTACCTTGTAGAGGATAAGGCTCAAGAGTCCTTGGATTTCACATTTTGGTATCTCTTGGCGCATGTAGACTTCAGCCAACACACTAAAATAGCCATCAGCTATAGCAGCATCTGAGTAGTAACACTGATTGAAATATAAAATGAATTAGGCATCAATTAGATAAAGTTATAAATCATTAGAAGAGAAGAAAAATGCCTGATTGGGCCTAAACCCTTGCCCAATTAGAAAAGGGGGGAAAAGAGAAAAGAAGAGGAAATGATTTTGTGAATTTCATTCTTTTAAGAGTGATATTGTCATGAAACTACTTCCATTTTTGGTTGAGATAGTGTTGTTTAAGAACTGCTCACTCTAACTAGTTTTGATAAAACCAAGTTAACTCCAGTTCAAGTTTCTGGCCAAAATCAGCATACTAGATCATTGTTTACTAAACTGGGTCTTCCCTGTGGCAATAAATATATCAGACGCAAGACTTCTAGACCAAATTGCTTTTTATTGAGATAGTCTTGTTCATCCATAAATGGTCACTCCAAAAGCTTCAATAAAATGACGTTAATTGCAGTTGCTACCCTAATCAGCACCTTGAATCATTATTTACTAAAGTGTAATCAGATACACTGCTCGGCACAGGGATTAGGATATTAGATATTGATGACATCATCTTCTATTGTTCTCAAATGCATGAAAATCTAACTCATTTTTGTTAATCTTTCTATTTCATGCTTTCTGGAAGAAAGCCTTCCAACTTTTCTTTTTCACCAGCAAAATTCACCCTCATCAATCCGGTCAATTTTAACACTAAGCTAAAGATGCAGGCTCTATTTACAAGCAAAACCCAGTGATTTGAATCAGGCCAAGAGGTGAACCTGACAAGGTTCCTATCTGGCCACCACCTTGACCAACACCCATGCAAGGTTTCAAGCTCCTCTTATTTGTTTATTTTTCCACTTGATTTCCTTGTTCTTTCATATCTATAAGCTGGTTTCAACTTGAAGTGACAGTTACACATCCTATAAATCTGAGGTTTCCTTTCCATTCATGCAAATAGAGGAATGACTAAAGGAAAACGTTATTACCTGATCAATACAAGCAAGAAAGAGATCCAAGTTGGTCAGTAAAAGGTTCTTTAAAGCCAATTTGGCCAAAGCAACACGATGATGGCCACCCTTGTGCCTATCACGACTGCCAGTACCACGACCCCCATCTCCAGTGTTCTTGGAATATGATGGAGTTCTGGGATCTGGAGAGTAGCCATATGGAGCTCTTGGTGCAGGCTCGATGAACAGACTGTTGATCCATGATATAACCCTCCCACTCATTTTCCTTGCATTGTCATCAAAGCAAGGCCCATATAACAGGGAAGCCATAGCATTCATTGAAGCCCAATGGATTGCCTCAATCTGTTCACTAAGATCTTTATCAAACGATATTTTTTCAACAGAATCTTTTGATCGAGCATGTTGAGAGGACTTGTAACGTTCGACTTCACGTCGATAGTCACTAACACCATCCTGACCCCATGTACTGCTTGTATCATCACACCATGAAAGAAGAAGATCAAATAGTCGCTTTCTAGTCCTGACATCAAATTTCTCTGATTTTGATCCAACAAATTCAGGCGCTAATGATCTTAGAACAGAGGCAAGTGCAAAACGGAGAGGCTGCATCTCTTGGAAGCTTTCAGCAGGTGCTGTTAGTATTTGTCTTGTTGTCTCATCTATGAACTTCACATAATGGAGACGAATAACTGCTTTACGAGAAAGCATACCAGGCCAGATATTCTCAGCAACAGTACGATATATATTTGCAATGTGGATACGGAGCTCTTCACGGCGGGCTTTTTGACTCTGCATCCAAAGAAGGCTCATTTCATCAATCAAGCATGATGAAATCATATTTAAAAATGACTCAATTCAACTCAAATTTTTTTTTTTTTTTTTTTTTTGTAAATAAATTTAATCTTTTCAACTAATAGTTAAAACAACAGAATAATTGTATTTGCGTGTTAGTAATTTTCTGAGATAAGCAAGTTAATGAAACTCATTACCATCAGACTGTGCTATACTGGAATGTAGACAAACCATATAAAATTAGGAACAAGCTAATAAAGCTATTGTTTAAACGTTGACTTCATCCATGGCTGCCCACTAGATTACCAAGGATAATTGAGATGCATGGTATGACATTTGGATATGACCAGCCAAAGACATTGGATTCATTGATACTATAGGGGCATAAAAGCATAACAAGCTGACCAAACCCATCAAAATGAGTGGCAAGCTTACGAAGTGATTGGCATGCCAACATGTACCTAATCTTTTTTAATAACATCTATTGGTTCAATTATAGTTATACGACGCACATACAGTGTCTTCCCTTTCCAAGTGACATCAAAACAGTTGATTCTGTCTTATCAATGCATTGTCAATATTGCATGACGTTTGGCTACTTACTCCTACAGGGTAAAAGATTGATATACCAATGCAACTATCTTTGTTAAGTTTATCTCCAGCATCATAAAAGACACAAGTAGTTGAAGAAATATAAAATTGAATAAAAGTGTTCAAATATAAAATAGGTTATAAAAAGAATGTAGAAGCTAAAATATTAATGAATGAAAATAGGTGGAGATGAAAATCAGAAAATCAAAATAAGACATCATAACTCTAATTCATAATAATACTGAGAGATAGCATCGATATTTATATGAATAATAACACTAAAACCCTAAGCCTAATACAACTCTAAATAAGACTCTAAAATTAACAAAGAAACATAATATGTAATTATCTAATATTCTAGTTATAATAATATTAAATATTCTAGTTGAGAAGGTTACACTAAACTCCTTGTTTAGCCTACAACACCACATCATCTGTTGCTTCCTGTGTATAAGGGATTTTCAGTTTTACTATATATGGCCTACAACTTCATCAAGGTTAACCTTCTCAACAAATTGACATAATCCATTATTTTCAGTTATTTATGGTTGGTTTAGTGAGTGCTTTTACACCCATGACAAGACCTCCTTATAAGCAACTTTGAGATTCAACTTCAATTGTGGCGGATTTATTCATGGTTTTTTGCTATGTATTTTGTAATTATTAAAACTGAACTTATCCATGTTTAGTTTGAGGGGGAGAATTGTAATATTATATATTTAATATTATTATAATTAAAATATTAGATAATTAAGCATTATGTTCCCTTATTAATTTAAGAGTATTATTTAAAGTCCTATTAGAATTAAGATTTTATTATTATTATCCCTATAAATATCGATGTAATCTCTCAGTATTATTATGAAAAAAAATTAGGATGTATTCCTTTGATTTTCTAGTTCTCTTCTCCACCTATTTCGATACATTAATATTTTAACTTCCACATTCTTTCTATAACCTATTTTATATTTGTACTATAGTTAATGAATTTGAAAATAATGTTGCTATGTTATAATATCATTCCTCAAATAAAGTATATTTGTACTATAGTTCATAAATTTGAAAATAATGTTGCTATGTTATAATATCATTCCTCAAATAAAGTATATTTGTACTATAGTTAATAAATTTGAAAATAATGTTGCTATGTTATAATATCATTCCTCAAATAAAGGACATTTTAACGTGGAAATATAAGCATACCTTCCACTTCGACTTTCCCTCTGTCTCTAGGGAAACCTCATCTATGAAAGAAGCAAGCTCACTGAACATAGTTTCACATGCTTCTATGTGTGAGTGGCCGAGAGCCATGGCAGCTGCATGCTGGAGTGGAGAATATGTCAAACAGAGAAATCAGGAAGTATTTCAAAGTCAAATGTATAAATAATAAATTTTCATCACGGTTATTCCAGCAAGTTTCTGAATTAAACCACTTCAAACTACTTCTAAAATCAAGGCTTTTAGTTATATTACATGCGTTTCAGAGCATCTATGTGTCCGCAATCACCTACTAATATTTAACAACAGAGAGTGTGAGAAGAAAAATATAGGATAAAACCAAGATGAATCCCAGGTTTTGCTCAGTGTCAACCAACATCAATCTGCTAAATCACTTGACAAAAATGAGGAAGTTCGAAATCAAATATTGCCAAATGCCAACTTAACAACAATGAATCTACCAGCAGTAAATCAAATTATTTCACGGTAACCTTTAAAAAAATGCGTGGATTGGCAGTTTATAACCCCCAAAACAATTCTGAATTTTACTTTCATCTGTTATATGTTACCATTAGATGGGGAATATGAGAAGAATATACAAGACTTCACATTCCTCTAACTCAGAAACCCTTGCATTGTTTTAGTATTGGATGTCTTTATAATCATCTCTCACATATTTTACATTACTAGTAGAATCAACATCAATACAGGAGGCATGCATGAAACAGATTATTGAGAAATTTTCATCAACAATTTGTGAGTTGGGATAAATCAAATTGCTTTTTCCTTTTCTGGTCAGGATAGATATACATAGAGAGCCACATCAAGTCATCACTTGATCTAGTCAATTCCTATAATCAGGAACAAACACCTGAATAAGCTGTACTTAGTTTCAATTACAGTACTTTGCTTACTGACCATCTTAAACAATATATACATCAGAGAAAAATGGTGGAAACAGCTACTTACCATGTGTCCATCAGATCCAGATTTCAGCGAGGTGAAAATAAGATGGTAAATATCTCTGTTAGCTGCTAAGCCAACAACTTCCCTACCAACAGGGGGGCATGAACAAAGGAACATTGCATACATAAGCCACTGGTCGAGTTTGTTGTCTGCATCTTGTGACTGATGAGCTTTCCCACCCAACTCAACAGGTGTGATATGGGCAAGACGCTGCATAACCTCTATCCTGAATGTTAAAATCCAGTTGTCACAATGACAGTTTAGTTTATGTTCCCCACAGGATTTGAGGTAGATGACCTGGAATTCATAATGTCTAGAATGCTTGCAATTAAGGCAGTAAGGAGATTCAGGTCAACAAATAACTTCGGTAACTTAAAGAGGAAATGATGTGAATAATGTGTACACAATAATAGCAAGAAAGCTGAGCCTCCCTTGATAACCTACTTAATAACCTAGCACTGGGTCTTGCACACGCAGAGAAAAAACATTAGCAGGGACAAGGTTTCTCAAGAATTATAAATAGAACTAGAAAAGACCCTGTCAAAATTAACCACTTATTAACTTATCAATAATTTCAACAGCTTGAAAAAGGCCAATAAGCTATAATAAGCACAGAATACACACTAAAAACATGATAAGAATTAAGAACCTAAAAAATCAAACTGACTGCCACTACAAATTTGTGCACCAATTATGAATATCGAATTTTTATTTTTCCAACCACACCCTGACACTTGATTTCAAAAAGAAAGGAGTTAGGATAGCAACGCATCAAAACTGCTTAGGGGAAAAAATCCACTTACTTTGCTTCCTGGATAGAGCTTGAGCAAAGCTCGGCAGCATATTTGACAAGCTCGCTGAGACATCGAGCCCACCTGTTCTTGTCAGGGCTTTCAAATATTATAGATTGAAGTGTCACTTCAGGAGGGATTGCATCAGATTCTCGTCTCAAATCAAAAGGACGTCCAGAATCCCAGTAGCAACTTTGAACAATGTCATCCTGTATATTCAAAGAGTCATGTATAAAATGCAATAGAAAAACTTCACTTTATAAGATAGATCCTTAATTTTTTGTAAGAAAAAATAAATGGAAAATCAAGGGAGAAGTTATTCTACCCCATGTTCTTCTAGAACATCAATTATAAATATAGGTTCGGCTTCATATTTCAAGTTATGGTCCAGTTGCTCACGTATTGTGATGTCTCGTATGTCATTCCTCAGGGCACGAACACAACGAAGTAATTCTAATGCAGTATGCCTGATTTGGCTATCCACAGAGCTAAGGAAAATAAGACCTACAGCATCTATCTCTGATGCACGAAAGTCAATAGCTTCCGACTGTTGGAAAAAAAATCTCTTGAATTTCTCTTTTCCTTGGCCCACACAATTTGCATCTTGAACATCAAGTTGCAGCCTATCATCAATTAAACAAGCTCTCCAAAAACACATGAGTTCTAACAGGCGACCCAATGAAGTTTGAATGAGAAGAGGGAATTCATCAGGAAGTCGTAGGATGAAATTAACCATCCCTCTCATTACTGCAAAGCGACGATGGGGAAGGTAGGTAACAATCCGATTCAGTACCTGCACTGCTTCCTCACGAACACCAGGATCAATACTTATGCCATGTTGAGGTATTATTTCGGTGATTTTATCATTTCGTCCAACCTCTTCTATCAGGTACGGTATACATTTTAGCACTGACCGGAAGAGATATCCTTGAGACTTTTCCTTAGTTACAGCATCTGAAAATCAAACAATTCATTTGATATCTCATTAAAGCATCAAATAAGCAATATTCATGGCTGCCAATTGCTGAACAGAGCATATTCTGTATTATCAAAAATCTTTATGTATTGTTCATCTCACAATAGAAAGTGGAGAAATGTGAATAACTAGTTTTTATCATAATAAAACAAGAGAAAGAAGGCAGGATCACTTCATCCTCAGATTCAAAAAACATATAGTTGTTTGAAATCACTAATGGCCAAGCACCAAGAGCCAGATCATACTTACATCATAGGATATCACTCCTGAATTGAAGAAGAAAACGCTCAAAATCCAATAAATCATTTACCATAAATTTACGTTAGTCAAATATTGGCATACAACATTTGATAAATTACCTATTGTTGTTTTAGAAGAAGTTAAAAGGGCCTGACTGTAGGTTCTATGACAAGATCTCAAAATTGACTCGATTGCAGACTTCACCTTTGGCATGTAATGACCAATGTCATGACCTGAAAACACAATGGGCAACGAAAGATTATTTATATAATCTCCAATGAATAACAGGAAAACTCTGAATCAGATGTTCAGGAAAAATGCCTGAATACGCACTTCTAAAATTTTCCACGCCAACATGCTGGCTCGAAGGTGACATTACAATTGCAAGCAAAGAACGGAGACCAATAACCTTTGATTCACTAGGACTATCTGGCTTCAACAGTTCTAGTATCATATGAATCATGGCAAAATCAACATTGTGTTCTGCTATAGTAACACAGAACTCAACCACTTTATCATGTTGGGCATCTTGTGTAAGCATTCCTTTTCTTAGAACTGTTAAGAGTTGTGAGGTTACACTGTCCAAGTAATCCCATATACGATTGGGAGCATGATTTGCTGCATGGACACTCAAGTAGAACCTCATAAGTCTATGAAGACAGTCCAACGCCATAAATCGATGGGTCTTGTCCTGAATGATTAAATTACATCATATCATATAACTTGGCACCTAAGATGGATAACCAGCTCCTACCCCAAGACAGAGAAGACAAGATTACAAGACAAGTAGAAAACATGATTGAACCAGGGAGAAAAGAACTAACCATTTAAACATTGTCCTTTATCCTAGACTACAATTTAATATCTGAACTTACTCTGAGAAGCTTGTAGAGTTGCTCCATGTGATGGCTCAAATTGTTATTGAATATTTGGGGATCCCCAAGACAGAGAAGAAGGGTCACCAAAGGATAACCAACCTAACACAAAGAGCTATGCATGTCAGCAATACATCAATGAACAAATAAAATAGGAGTCTAAGAAAGATAAAGACTTGATACAATAAATAAAGTTAACCAATGGGAGAAGAATAGAAAGAAGAACCCAACTATCTATTTCTATTTTGACATCTAAATCAAAATAAATTCAAAATAGAAATATACAGGAATGTAATCAAATAGCAGATCCACAACATATCACCAGCCAGGGGAGAAGTCATAAATTTTTTCTAAGGGGAGCTGAAGTCTAAATTTTATGTGTCATATCACAGCACACAACTTAAAGAGTTTTCATGCTAATTCATTATGACATATTACGAAAATTAACTAACATTTAAAAGACAAATACAATGAAGTAACGTAGTATTTGAAGTTATACATTAATAAATTAACATAAATAAACATAGTATTGAAGCTATACATAAATTAAATTAAAGAGCTAAAAGTTAATCTGAGCAAACAGTTAACACAATCAAACATGTCGAGATCTATTGGCATTAAAACTAAAACTAAAAAAAACACGCAAAGTCTAAAGAATAAAATATATATAGGTATTCAGTGTGAGAGTTGATAGTGTAATTAAAAATATACATTGATAAGCATATCTAAAATTGACAAATAAAAAGGAGGAAAAAATAAAAGAAAAAGAACTAAAAAGAGCCAAAGAAATATTAAAATTTTCATATATCAAATAATGCTAAAACTGGAAGGAAAAAAATAGTATGATAAACTTTAATGAGTAATGAAAAAATCAATGGATTTTATTATTATGGATGGATTGACCAAATGTTAAATATCTAAACTATTTTTAAGTTAAACTATATCATACTAAATAAATATTATGATATATATATATATATAAAGATGCAAATTAAATACATATATTTAAAACTAAGAGAGATAGATGTAATTAATTTTGAGTCCAATTTTCCTCTCCCAATTGGATGTGTCATTGCATGTTCCAACAATAATAGGCATAAACATGAGCACAAGTGGCCGAAAATTTAAATAAAGTGGGAAAAAAGTTGCTTAAATTGCTTATATGTTAAAATTATATTAGTGGCACTGGCACATATACAAAATAGATCAGGAGAATCCATTCTATTAATTTTTCATAAAAATTTCAGCTGTTATAGCCCCAAGTAAGATCTGCCCCTGTTACCAGCCAAGAGAAAAAATGCAATCCTTTGAACAGATATGCAATACAATCATAAATTATCAAATATACCAAACTTCAAGTTTATATAGTGAGCATGAGGAGGAAAAGATGTCAGCAACATAAATCTGTCTACTTTCTAGTATTTAGTTAAGATTAAAAAAAAAAAAAAACTATTACATATTCATTAAAATAAATAAAAACTGGAGTCTGCAAACTTAAAACAATTATTCATATCTCTTAAATACTTGAATACAAGAGTATCTCGAGAGGAAAATTTTTCTTAATGGTTTTTGAGACTACTAACAACCAAGCTTTTCAAGTCTCAAATTATAAAACAAAAGGGAGAGATATTTTAGAAGAAAAAAACTTACAGCAATATGCTTGCTTCGTTTCTCCATCCAATACATGAGCTGTACTCTAATTCTTCCCACAGCTTCATGCCATAAGGTAAGTGCAGGCTCAACACCCAAAGGTGGCCACTGGCTTTTTCCACCATCCGCCAAAGGTGCTAAGATATTAGAAAGCATATTGCACAAGGCATGATAAAGCTCACTTTTACGTTTCTGTGGGACTCGATTAAGAGGGTTTGCTTTGGCCACAAAAGAGGCAGACGCATTCAATCCACCCTCAGTTTTCACCTACCAATCACATTATTATGATGAGATGTCCTACCCGTTTTGCTACAAAATGAAAACTTAAAAGTTATAACTCACCCCTAACTTCAAGTAGCGCATGCCATTGATGATACTAAGTGTTTCACTTCGAGCAACACTAGTGTCAACGCGGCGAGTATTGAGTTCCATAAAAAAGCGCTCCGTCACTGAACTGAACCTGTGCGAAAAAAGGTAAAGCACCACATTTTAATTCATATCACTGTCACTATCAATTTTTCTGGTACTAGTCACTAACCTAATACGAGAGAGGGCACCCAAGAATTGAGCAACTAAATCCAAGAGAAGCCCTCGCAAATCAACCAGCGATGGATAATCAACCTGGCTAACAACCCTGCAAAGAGAGCATGCTGAGTCATCAAGATTTTATGCACACATGGTAAATATCTACACACTTTTAAAGCATGTTCTTTAGTGCCAGTCATCAAAATGCAAGCTTTGAAGTTTGACCTAACCAATGTACATACTTCCATATAGAGTTTGTTTAACAAGAAGCATTACATTTTTATCAAGAATAAATAAAAGAGTACAAGTTGTGCAACTAGTAGACCAGTGGTCAACTATTAGGAAGAAAACATCAATTTACAACAAGAGCTATCTAGGCACAACATAACTTCAATATAGAGTTATAAACAATAAAGTTATCCTGAACTTAATGGTGTTACTTCATTCTAAATATAGAAAATTTTAAAACATCTACTGAAATTCCAACTTGGCAGATAAACCTTTAAGTACATACAAAAACCCAGCAGCCTCACCTGTCAGCATTGATTAGCCAGTCAAAAACAAAATTCTCGAGACCGGACCAAAGATTTTCTGGAGGAAGACAATAATATTTCATTTGACTTGATTTATTAAGAAAAACACAAAGTAGGAAACAAATAATAGTGCAAAAAGCTAACCAGTAAGTCCCTCCTGGGGACAGCATTCCACAAAGCGAATACATGCCGAACAAAAGATGCACTCAACCGCAAGCTGAGTGTGTTCAAATGTATTGTTAAGCTTGTAACTAACAAAGCAGTCATCTTGCAAGAAAATACACAATTGTAATACTAACATTGGATCTTGTTGCCTCCTATTCTAAAATTTAATTACCACTCGTTAACAAGCGCTCTTGAGAGTTCATATAAATACTACTCATTTTCCAATTTACAGAAAAATGTGAGGTTCGTGGGAGACCATTAAAAATTTAAATATCAGATCATATTAAATTAAAAGCCTAGGACAAGGTCAAAGGCTTATTTAGTTCTCTCATGAGGATTTCCATATACTAGCTAGTAGAAAATGAATTGAAGCCCACAAAATAGTACATAAGTTTTTTTTCTTTCCTTTGTGTGTAAGTGTGTGTTCAATAATATCTAAAATAATAAAGATTTGGCTAAAATGAGATCAAAGGATAGTATTTCACGACAAGTATTATATGCAACAAAGAATTCCTTCATATACCAGTTATCTGAATACACACCTTCCTTTGGAATGTAGATGCATCATTTGCACCTTTTGGGGACTCACTGCAAAGAGTTATTCCCATAAATATGGAGGGATCATTTATTAGAATAACAGGAAAAAAAAAAAAAAAAAGGAATGACATCATTCTAAATGGTTCAAAAATTATCATGACAAATTGTTATATGACAAGTTTAATAAAACAATCGCAATGGTCTAAGAAATCAAAGGAAAGCAGAAATATCACTTTGAAACCACAATGATGCTTGAGAAAGAAGCAAGGAAAAAATTTCAAACAACAAACCAAATCAGGATCAAGAGAAACAGCCCAAATTAATTATGTTAAAATGGAGACTTTCAAAAAGGGAAAATGTGAAAAGAATAGATATAAAGCTAATCTGCAGTATAAGCAAGGAGTCCATTTATACAACAACACACATATATATGGGCGTGAACGTGAAAATTAACAGAACCCTGGTTGGCCCAAGTTTAGTCACTACTTTAACTCATTAACCATCAAAACAGACTTCTTGGATAGTCCAATCGATGTGATATGTTACCTATGTTATTATGTTATAGTGAAACTTAGAAACAAACCAGTAAAGAAATAACAAGAGAATAACATGTCTCAACCAGGGGGGAAAAGAATAGGCAGGGGTCACCTTTCTCGCCATCTGAGAAGAGCTTCTAATAGAGGTACTGGTGTATGACGTGCTACCATAGCTAAGGAATTCAATACTTGCTCATAGGCAGGATCTGATGGTCGAAGGTATTGTCCATCCTGTAAATTGCGGATAAAAATTATAAACATATGATACACCGGCTTATAATTGGACAATGTTTTGCAATAAAGAAATTAAATGGTCTATGTTAAAAGTGAAATATTAATAACGAATACAAGTAACTGATAGTCTGATATACTGATATTAGCTTTACATGACTAACACGTTTATGGGCTAGATAGAAATAGAGAGAGACTGTGCATTGAGATCAAAAACAATAGTCTGCCTCTCATACGCTAAAAAGCACATAAGAGTCTTGCAAATTCTCTCAATCAATAACAAAAATCTCTCATGTTTCCTTTTACCCATCACTTCATAATATTAAGCCTAGCAGAATAAAATGCATTCAAGACCACTCCAATCCATTGCACCTTTATACCCGCAAAACCTCATTTAGTTAAAAGCAATATATCTGGTGTGCCACATACTCACATATACTGAAAGCATTCATTTAAATTTAAAATATATATACGAATATGTAATAACTAACTAAACTAAATACGATGCTATGTATAAAGCAATTGTAACTATCAATGTCAAACATTGATCACTAATCAGAAAATAATTACAACTAAAGTGTGAAAAGTTTGAGACAGATTTCGGGGAATATAGAATAGTTGAAGTATGGAACCAGTGCGTTCTTTAGACGGTTATAATCAAGCAGATTGAAATCCACCCTCATTTATGAGTGAAAAGCCCATCATATGTCCAATACAGGGTATTTGATAAACACGAATAGATAATAATAATAATCATGCATTGTTTACTTAAATTTCATCATTTAAACAAAACAGCACCATCGAAATTTAGTAACCAAATTGAAAACTACATAACAAGCAAATGGAACAAAGTTTCCATCAACATAATGAATATTTCAACAGGCAAAAAACCATAAAACAAGAACATCCAACCCAAAGATGACAGTAGTAACAAAAATGAAATTAATATTTATAAAACTGAAAGGTTGCAATGAGATTTGAAAGAGGAGGAAAACAATTTGAACCTGAGCTTGAGCAGTCTCGATACGACGACGTGCAAGAGGAAGGAACCGCTGAAGCAGGGCCTCGACAATCAGCTTCGCGGCGTTTCCTGCCTTCATTTTCTGTTTATTAATTTCCAATTCTCACCCTCTCTGCGATTCGCTCCCTAGCTACCAAGCTTCTTCGTACTCTCGTTTCGCTTCGTTTCGTCTCCTAATTCCAACAACATGATAGAAGAAAATTGAATAGAGAAAAGTTCAGCTGTAATCACATCGAGGATGGCTTAAAAATGGAGATTTGGACTTGGGCGAAACTTCTGAAATTAGGAGCTGTGCCTTTGTGCATAGATTGTACTTGGCAAATTAGCAAAGAGGGTAAAAAAAACAAAAAACAAAATAATAATAATAATTAAGTTTTTTATTTATTTATTTGGTTTTGTTTTGTTATAATATGCGCAGTGCGCTCCGGAAAATTCAATTAGAAATAGATTGTAACTTGACTTTATTCTAAGTTGACAATCCTCACCTCGTTGTTTAGACTTGACACTTTAGTGATGAAAGTCTCATGATGTGGTACACAATAGGACATTTTTAAATTTTTATATATTTGAACATTAAAACTTGGTATTTATATATTTTAATTCAAAAATATTATTAAATTGTTACTTATGTTATTAAAAATATTCTCTTTTTTTTTTTGCTAAAATATTATAAATATTACAGATAAAATATCTTTTATATTAAAAAATTATTTTTATTTTTTAAATAATTTGCCTTTAAATGTATTATTTTTTATCTTCAATCAAAATTTTATTTTTTTAAATTTAAAATAATCTTTTATATTTATTTTCATATATATTTTTTTATTCATACATTACTTTCATATTTATTTTAATAATTTTACATATAATTTTTGTTCTTTTATACTTTAAAGTATATTATATACGTTTTGAAATTTATTAATTTATAATAATAACACAATTATAATTTAAATAATTATTTCAAGTTTTATCTAATCATATTTTTTAATTAATTAATTTAATTATTAATAATTTAATTATCATATATGTATTAAATAAGATATTTCTTTAAAAATATAACTAGTGAATTGTTTTGAGTTTTTATAAAATTTTATAAAATAAAAAAATTTATAATTTTAATAGAATTTTATAGATTTTTTAAAAAAAATTAAAATTGTCATCAACAATAAATATTTTTGATAATTTTATAAAATTTAAGTATTGATATCGAATACATATTTTAAATTTTGTATTGATAGATTAATCATTAATTAAATATAATATCATGTATATTAGATATAAAATAATATATTAATTATTAACTAAATATAAAATTAATAACATAAAATTATAAAATAATTATCAATCATATATTAATAAAATTTAATTAAAATATACTATACGAACCAATATTTATTAAAAAAAAATTCTTATTAGGCTTTTTAGAGTTAGGTTGGTATCAATTCTTCGGCTGTAAAGTCGCACGCCCAATCTCTCAATCAATGGCTGAAAAGGAGGACAAGCAAACGCCTCCAGACGAACTCGCTGAGTCGCTGAACGATCTCTTGACCAGCGTCTCCACCATGATTAGATTCGAGCTTCAGGTTTATGACTGTCTCTTTCTTGTTCTCACAAAACTGAAAACGTCCTAAATCTGTATATATATTTCTCAGGGCACTAACAATCAGCTTGAGCTATTGGAGAAGATGAATCTCCGAGTTGCAGAAGAATATAAAGGCTTCGGGGATGTGGCTTCTGGATTACGAGTCTTCGTCGAGCAACTGAAGTCGAAAAGCGGTAACTTTGATGAATATGTTCAAAAGATTGAAGCCATAGAGCGACAAGTCGGTGAATTCGAAGCTGTAATCTCAATGCTTGATAGATATGTGTCAACTTTAGAATCTAAAGTTCAATCGGTTTATGAAAGTCCTAATCCTTCCTAAATAATGCTTGATAGATATCATCTTACTTATTTATCTTCGTGTTTTTACTTATTTTTATTTACCAGAGAAAGGGCTGATCATAAACTCATCATTCATCATCATTCCTGTTTATTTGTCTTTCTCACTGTATTATTTAAAAATTATTTGTATAAATTATCTATTTTATTCTTGAAATTAATTATATTTTAGCGCTTTTGCCGGATAAAATTATGATTAATGAAAGATTATTGTAACAATAATAATAATTTAAATTATATAAATATCACCACCTTTTATGCAAACAAACTAAAATGTCTTCTCAGAAAAGGAATTTAGGTGTACAGCTTTTGTCCCTCGATGAATAAATCAATTGAAGCTTTTAAAATTCCATTTGCACTTAAATGTATATGAAATAATTATTTTCATCCAAGCTTCAACTCATTGTTGAAACACTTGGATGGTAAGCCTAATGGGATGTTGATTTGCTCTTATGGGTTGTAATCAATAGCTTATATCGAAAGCACATAATGCAAGCGTATATGAACTAACCAACACATTTCATTCTCAGATAATTGTTTAGGTGAAAGCTCAACTCTAATGCAAGATGTTGATTTACTATTTATTAATATTAAATTTTTGAAAAGTCTTTTCCAAACTTATTTGAAACTAGAAAGCATTTCTCCAAAAAAAAAAAAAAAAAAATGAAATCCCTCGTTAAAATGAGAGCTTTTTTTATTACAAACTTACGACGATTGCAAATTATATTGCTGAACAATATTAATTTCAAACTAGTGGGTCAAATGCTTGGCTGTGGTTTGAAATTTCATTTGAAATAAAGAACATACAAACTACACTCGTATTCAAAAAAAAAAAATTTCCAAATAAACTTATGAACACAATAATATATTTTTTATTTTAACTTTTATATTTTTAAAAAATCAATATTAAAATAAGGCAATTCATAAATATTTAGAAATAATATTATTTTAATTAAATTTCTTTCTTTCTTTTTCATTTTCTCTACACAGTTTTTCTAAATAATAAATCAAATCTTATAAATTTTATGCGTAAAATATTGGAAGAGACTATTCAAACTTAAATTTTGACGGAATTTTTATTTAATTTTTAAGTTTATGAAAAAAAAATCAGAAAATAAAAGTAGATAATTTTTTATTTTTTTTAATCACTAAATATAAATTGATGATTACTTTTACAAAAGAATAAAAAAAATCACAAAATTAATTATTTACTCATTAATCAAAGCCACTATCAAAATAAGTACAAAATATGAATCTCATTTTTAAGCATCATCTTTTGATCATGTAACTGAATCATCTAATGTACTCGTTATGTGCTTGAATATTCCTATCTTCTGGTAAGGTGTTTAACCATTCTTAGAAAATTTGGTCGCATGTAAGTTAAACGACGTTGGTCTGCCAATAAAAAGAGTGATTGCGAGTTTCTTTCCGTTGCACTAGGACTTGGGCATTCTGGCTTAAGTACTTAAACTTTTGCTTGAATGCGACCAAATTTTCTAAGTAGGTTAAACTCTCTGCAGATGCACCAAAATCCAGAGCAATGCGGTGGCCTCCCGCTTAGGAACCTTAGAATCGTAGAAGCCATTAGTGTCAGCAAATTCAACGTAGAGTTTCTATATTTACAGAAAACAACTACTCCCAATAATGCAAAATGCCCGCAAAAGATACTTCAACACCATCATGAATACATTTGGCCCTTTGCAATGTCATTTTATTAGAAGGAATTGGTTTTTGTGTGTACATGTGCACGCGCCCAAATTTTAAAATTCTACAATTTAATCCTAAAAATTTTAAAATTTCACACATAGGTCCCTAAACTTTTAAATTCTACGATTTAGTTCCCAAACTTTTAAAAATTTATACATAGATCCTATTTTGGGTACTAAAATACATATTTTTCAATCAAAATTTTAAGACTTACGTGTATTTTGTGACTAAATTATATGATTTAAAAATTTAAGGACTTATGTGTGAAATTTTAAAAGCTTGAGACTAAATTATAAAATTTAAAAGCTTACACATACTAAAACAATAATATATTTTAGCCTACACATACACATACATACATACATATATATATATATATATATACATATTTCATGTACTATTTTCTGCAAGATAACTCTATTCTTTGAAGGTGTAAATATAAACAAGCGCTGCCAGAAGTAGAATTACTTGAATACTAAAACATATCCTAAAAATTGTGCCTCGAACATTCCATGAATAGAAGTTTGCATTAAAAACATGTCATGTTGTGGAAAATACAGGACAACAAACGTTAATTATATCAATAAACTAAGACAAAGATGACTTAAAAAATACTATCATCAATCAAGGAGTTACTACCTACTAACATGGAAAGTACCACCAACTCGGCCCTCCTCTTTGTAACAAAGAAATTCAAATGGTAAGAACCTACCAAACATAGAAAGAAGTGAAGGTACATCATACGAAGTCTGCATTGATCTCCTCTTCTGACCCAAAACTATAACCAAGGTATACAGACTGGAGCTCCTCTTTGCAATATGAATAGCAACCAGACCGAGCCCTGAAACTCTCTGTCAAGAAATTTAACCCAAATGAGCAAAAATGAAGCACCCAAGAAACTACCTCTGGTATCTGTAGCCCAACCGACCAAAATTCTTGACATTCATAAAAAAAAAAAAAAAAAAATCCTACCATCCTTGCTGTTTTTTAGAGCAAACGGTATTGCAGACAGAAATGTTTATAAAGATTCTATTAAAAAAAAAGTAATTAATAACCTTTTTCACATCCAGAGCCTAAACGATGCTCCACTTATGATGTGATATGATCACTTTACCATGAGGGCAAAAGCAGATTGCCAACTGTTAAATTATAAGGGCAAACAGCAAACTATAAGACAGATAAGAAAGCTAATTTTTCTTAGTTTCCTGTAGAAACATCAACTTACCTATCACAATTAGATAAATTGATTCAGTATCGATTGTATGCTTTTCCATAATCTTCCTGCCTCTGGCGATGGAAATCACCAAAATTGTCATGAGGTCTTGAAGGATAATTTTCCAGAGAGTTTGAGTAGAGATTTCTTGAACCCATAGCTAAATTGGAACCAGCATACTGCTGATTGACCACAGAAACATCACAGTGAGAAAAACCTTGCTGTTTATTAACACTATAACCTGAAGGGGCAACTTGCTGATGCATCTGTTGTTGACGTCTCTTTGCATCAACTTGCAGAAACTCATCCCACTGTTTTGCATGCATATTATTCACCGTGGTCATTTTCTTCATGTAGTTTTCCCTCATATCCCTAATAGCCTTGAGTCCGTAAAACCAAAATTAGAAATCAAATAACTGTAACCAACAAAAGACTGCAAGAGCAGCTGATGGGACATTTTAAAAATCTCAAACCAGGGAAGATAGTTGAATAACTAGTGGCATGTTTTAATAGTTCTACGGTTCTATCACATGTTTCTTGCCCTCAGTTTCTGATCTCTTTTTTGGAGGTCAAACCCAAACAGGCTTGGATGTTCTTGTCTCTGGCATTCAACTTCAATCTTTCAACAAAGATCAGAAGCCAAACTTGCACGAAAACACTAACCTTTTTCTAAAATCAGAAGAGATATCCATGATCTCTCATGAAACAATACAATGAACAATAGTAATGTTCAAAAACGTTTCACACATAATCCACACATATTACGTCACACGGTTGAGGCTGTGGTAATTCAAGGACGTCTTACAACTCTCAGATTTCATTTTGGTACAGCAAAAATAAGAAATAACTTTAGCATCAAAGGCATATTAAAAGAGGCATGTCCCAACAAAACTTTCACTAAACTTCCCAGCCACCAAAAGAAGAATAGAAATTTGAGAAGGAAATGCGTCACAGATTTGGGCAAGAGTATATAGTCTGAGGAAATGTATACTTTATAAAAGTAATAGACATGTACCACAATAGTACAATTTACAATATTCAGAGTTTTAACTTTGCCCTCTTACCTGCTTCTCTTTCTCATATTTTTCAAGAAAATAGTTTTTTTTTTCTTTTAAGCTATTGATTATATATATATAAAGCAATAAAAGCATGCATGTAAGACTACACAGAATAGCAAACTTTAATGAAAGTGTCAAAAGCCAATTTTTCATTAATTAGTCATTTTAAACACTTCACCTGCATCACTAAGTAGTGCATACCTCACGATGCCTGTAATTCTCGTCATCTTCTTCCTTGTTCCGAATAATTTCAAGTTCCATTGCCTCCTTTTTAAACTCCATCTCTAATTCCTCTAATGTTTGAGACATGGAAGGATGATCAAGTTGACGACCTGATTGTAAATCAGATCCTCTTCTCTCAGATCTCCATCCATCGGTTCTATAAGCACCTACCAATTGATTATGACCATCGAAAGAATTATATGAGTTGTTCACACAAGGTGGACCTGCTGGAGATTTTGAATGGCTTGCACGGCCTCTAGCTCCATCATTACCATAAGCTTCATAAAATGAATAATATATTAAACACTTTATTCAAAATGCTATAGCATATAAGGGAAGTAAACACAACATACAATCTTATATTCAGTGAACTATCCAATGCAAAATGCTTCAATAATCTTTGAGCATTATTTGAAGACAGTACGTTACATTCAGACCAACCAAGGAATGCTACTTCAGAACTGTACACATAATACTTGAACATATGAAACTTAACTCATGATGCAAAAAGCAGCATCATTTAAAAAATCGAACGAGAGGCAACATTTAAAGAGGAACAAACAGAAAAGTCTACACAAGCCTAAAAAGCTATGAACACGGAGTTACCAGCTTTTTATGCACGCCATAGACATATCCTAGGCTGTCCCTACTCCCTACCTTGTGGGGAATTCTTTGAAAACTTCTGCACATTATCACGTACATGATCTTGGACAACCTTGTCTGTCCCATAGAACCTCTGCTGGAAGTTAGATACAATCTGATGACCAGATTGAGATCTTTGAGAATCAGAGCGCTGAGACCGCATAACAACAGGGCTTATCTCAGGTGACCTAGATCTAGAGATGTGCGAACTGGCAGAACCTCTAAGATCACCACCTTCCTCAATTTCCTTGCGTACAGAATCCACACCTTTTTTCAATATTAACCTATCCTTGCCACTAACGATGATGAATTTTTCTTCCATCTTAATTTTACAGCCCATATCCTTTTCTATCTTGCTTATCACTTTTTCGGTAAAAAGTGCTCTTACATGCCTTTCTCTTGCAGGCACTCTTTCAAAGAAGTCCTGAGATCTACGGCTTGCTCCAAGGGTAGAAGGGCATCCCTATCAATATTATTTAAAAAAAAAAACCATAACAAAAATTAAATGCTTCTCTTCCAGAATAAGCAACATTGTGTTCATAAAATCTGCAATACATAACTGGGGTGCAATATATGTTGTGATGTTCAATAAGTTCGCCTGGTATTATGGTTGATTCCACAAGAAGTTCTTAAAAGTGTGGATATTACTGATAAATGCTCCCTTATATTTCAAATAAAATAGTGTTGGATACAAAAAAATATGAATGCTTGTAACTTTTCAAGAAGAAGTACTCAAATGGTACCTGAGTGAAATGACCAGATTCTCCACATATTTTGCAGATCATTTCTTCTTCCTTCCTTTTCTTCCAAATCCTTTCAGTTGCTTTAGACTTAGCCTCCCAAACCTTAGCTTCTCTGCTAGTAAAATCTGTTGGTACAGCATTTGGGTCACGAGTGTCCTCCTCCTCATCAGATCCAGCATGGGACCTTTTCGTTGTTTTTGCTTTATCCTGTATACCACTGGGTTTAAATCCTATAGGTCCAGTATACTCCTTATAAAGTTCGCTAAAATCGTCATCAATATCTTGGTCCGATCTGGTAGCCATCTAATAGAATATTAACTCAAACTGAGCTCCCGAGTTCCAAAACACCCTTGTTAGTAACCAGTAAGTGTAAGTGAAAAGAAAAAAAAAATTTATTCCACAATGACAATTGATGAAACTTCGCAAGGAACAAGGAAATCACAAATTTTCATGTAGCTTTAAAAAGTTCCATACTAGTTTAAGATTAAAGTGAGAAGGGAGAGAAAAACTATTTATTTTGTTTGGAAATATATAAGGTTTACGAGAAGGTGTTATTTAGCTCTTTCCACATCCCATTTAACGCCTAGTTTAGAAAATATATGCCCGGAATTGCAAAACTCTATCAAGTACGAGACATCTGCACCCCATCCATATACCCATTACTCAGGCTGGCCCTTCATACTCAATAGCTGATGATCACTAAACAAAACTTCAACTACAACCATGCATGAATTCTTAGAAACCGAATACAACAAAAAGGCATTAAAAAGTATCCATCAAGCATGTCAAGATTTGAGAATAGTATATACAATCGAGATCAATCAATTGAATCAAACAATCAACTAAGGATAACTTCCGATAATAATGATGGCATTAACAAAATATAACAGAGTACCAAACTGATACAATGCCAAAAAGGGAATACACATAAATCAGGGTGAATTTCATTGCACAAAATATAGAAATCTAGGCCACTTCTTACCCCAAAAAACAACAGCAGAAGGAATTAATACCAACTTTTCAGGAAAATACGGTGGTTCAAGGGTGGAGAAGCAGCGAGTCAGCTATCATTTGACATCTATTCGAGAAGAGGAGACTCTCTGAGAGAAAGGATGTACAGATATTCATAAAATAGGGCTAGGGCAAATTGAGTCAATTGACCGTGGATATTCTGGTTTGTTCATAAGGATAATTATTTTATTTATTTATTGTGTTCTGAAAAATAAAAATAAGTTTTGGTAAAAAGACAGCTTCTAAATTTTGTGACTTTTTCTCCAATTTAACAATACTAGTAGCACTTTTGATAAAGGGAAAAATAAACTAAAATTCTTTATTTCTTTTATAAAAAAATAGTTTAATATTTTACCTATTTTTTATAATATTTAAATTAACATTTTATAATAAATAAATAAAAAAAGCAAAAGTCTCTTTTTATTAAAAAAAAATTGATAATATAAGTTTTATTTTTTAAAAAATATCAATAAATTATCTTTATAAATTATAAAAATTTATTTATGTATATTAAAAATTTTATGTCAGTATAAGTTTAAAAAGAAAAAAATGTTCTAAAAAATTAATCTACTTAAATATTAAAAATTATTAAAATTAAAATACTATATAAAATTTTGGCATTTGAGTCAGTAAAAAAATTAAATAAATTTTAAAATTAAATTTATCAAATTTAATACAATAATAAAAGTAAATTATTTAAAATATTATAAAAAATAATTAATAAAATTAATATAAAATAGGTAAAATGAATATAATAATTAAAAAAATATAATTAAATTAATAAAATACTCTAAATAATAAGATATTTTTATAAAATCTTACAAATATTATAAGTCTTAAATAGTAAAAAAAGAAATAATATTATCATATATATTTTTTAAAATAATTAAAGTAATGCAAAATATAAATAAGAGATTAAAATATTTATTTTCATAAATAAAAAAAAGATCATTAAAATACTCTGCCTTTGTGATAAATAATAAAACAAAAAAAAATTACTAATGCTTTGCATGTTAATATATTTGTATCAATTTTAATATCAAATTTATACGGGAAATAAATTAACTTAATTATATTTTATTATTTTTATTTTAAATTTATTATATTTGTATGAAAAATATAAATTAAGTATTCATAATAAAATAAAATTAGTAAAAAAATATTATGTTGGATTATTTCTAATTTATATTAATAAAATCGTAAATATTAAATTATTGCAAGCAATTCTCTTATTTGAAAAATATTAAGTAACAAAAATTTATTCTCACCATCATATATATATATATATATATCTTATTTTTTTTAAAATACTATTAAATATTTTATACAAACTAATAATAATAACAAAAAATAGTCATTATTATATTTCACTATGTATTATAGTGTATATTAAAAATATATGCAGTGAAGTTTAAATTTACAAAAAAAAAAAAAAAAAAAGCTTATAAAAAATTAGTGTAGATTCGTAGAAGAAAATATCTAATTATGATGCTTAAATTAATTTTTATTTTTTATATATACTAATTATTTGCAAGAGAACGTTCATAGAGAAAAGAGTAAAATAATTTAAAAACTAATAGAGCATGCATGTTTCATAGTCCGTAATAAAAAAAATTGCTATTTGTTTCCCAAGTTTTTAATGCAAAAAACTACCAAAATTCAAATTAATTATATCAAATATTAACTATTTTATTGATCATAAAATATAATTAAATTTATAATTATATTTTTAAATTTTATAATTTAGTTCAAAAATTTTAAAATTTTACACATAGGTCATTAAACTTTTAAATTTAATAATTTAATCATAAAATTTTAAAAATTTACATATAGATCTTATTTTGAGTACTAAAATACATATTTATGAATCAAAATTTTAAGACATATATGTAAATTTTTAAAAATTTAAGAACTAAATTATAAGATTTAAAAATTTAGGAACTTATGTATAAAATTTAAAAAATTTGAGAACTTAATTGTAAAATTTTAAAATTTAAAACTTGAGTATAAATTTAATTAAAATTTTGAGATTAATAGCATAATTTTGCCTATATTAAAGAGGCATCAAAGTTAAAATAATTTTATATTTGAGTTGTTAAAAATGAGAAAAAAATTTGTTATATACAATCTGTCAAAAATATATATAAATAATGTAAACAAACTCTATTAAACTCTGCCAAACTTCTAAAAAAAAGTTTCAAAAACAGAAAAAGAAATCAATTTCTTCTTATTTTATTTTATGATTTTTTAATTATATTAAATAAATATTATTTAATTTAAATAAATTATAATAGAAACAATTGAAAAAAAATTAAATATAAAAAATAGTTACATATCCTTTTATAATCGCCTTTTAATAATAATATAACTAAAACAGTAAATATATATATATATATATAAAACCATTAAGTATAGAGTCACCATCCCTAAAATTTTATACACTCTACCTGTTTAGGTACGGCAGCCTAGAAAGTTAATCCTATTTTAAACAAGTTATAAGCTATTTCTCCAAATCTTCCGTATAATAACCAACCCGCCAGTTCAGAGTATGTGATAATACTTTTATGCAAGTTATAGATATAGAAAACAAACCCTCCCCCTCGCTACCTTACCTTGTTATATCTTATTAAAGACGTACACCCTTAATTTTTTATTATTTCTAAATTTTTTTGATATGTCGAAGACATTTTTTTTTATTGAATGCGATGAAGATCATATTCATATGGGCGGGCTTCCAATATCTGATAATCCCGTAGAATGTAGAAAGTAAGGTGGTGTCGCTTAATTTGCAGTGGTCTTAGTTTTGTTCAAATTGAACCGACTTTGGTAACAAAGCACACTGTTCTCGAGGCGAAACCAGTGGCAGAGAGTTGGAGATCACGCCCTCGTGTTCTAAAACTTGTGAGTTTCTACTAAACCCCTTTTTGTTTATTGTGCTTACACATTGTTAAAAAGGTTAAACTTTTAGCAATTTTGATCACTTGCCAATGTCCTGTAAAGCTCTTAGGTTTATGCTTGATGCTCCTCATGCTCATGCTACTTTGGAAATAACCCTATCTCTGCTTTGCTGTGTTCCTTACTTTCTTCTCTAGTTTTGACTGTAAAAGTAATTTTTGGTTTCCTTACAATAAAAAAACTTGTTTTTTCTCAATTGTACATTTTTCTTTTTGCTATTATATATATGGGCAGTGAATAATTGGTCATTATTTCATATTCAATGATTTTATATTTCGTGGTTCACATGTTTTTGTACATTGTATATCACATATTTGAATTGTACTAAATGGTTTCTCATCTTGAGAAATGATTTTATACTTTGGAATTTGGATTACACTTTTTTTTCCCATGAAAACGAAGAGCTTCGAATTCTCCCCATCTATATTATCAGTTTAGAACTCTTCCATGTCAAAACATAAGTACTTCAGTAAAAGAAGGGAAAAAAAAATGGTGATGGGCTAAAATGGTCTAAAGGTATTGAGGCCTCGAAATTTCGGGTGTTTTGAGTTTGGGAGAAAATACAAAAATCACGCACATATTATGTAACTTATGTACAAGCAACCAGCCACTTTACAACATTTTCATATAAAATCATAAAAATTAGTCTGTCATGTAGCAATATTGGTGGATGTATCTAGTTGGATAAAGATAAAAAGAAAAAAGATTCCACAATTTGAAAAATTATCAACAAAAATGCTATAGCAAACCTTAAGGTATCCAAGGGAAAAATTAACACAAGTTGCTTTGTTCAGATTATCAGTTTTTGTGCTAATGTGCTTAATTATTGTGATAAATTAAGATTGAAGCAGAAGACAGAATCTCTGACTTTGACCGTTGTTAAAGACTATATTATTATCTAAACTACATAAATTGTAAGCACACCTGCTAATATATGAATATTTTAACTTGTACTGAAGCTAAAAAGCATGCATGATTTCCATGGGTATCAGACATAAATACCCAAAATATCTTCTAAATTGCAAAATGCCAAACCAGCTAGCTGACTAACATATTCTGATTTTGATTTTGGCATTTCTACAAACAATCATATATCTCTAGGTATGTAATTCTATAGTATAGGCATGCCTAATTTGGCTTAAAATAATGCAATTAGAAAGTAATTAAAGCTGTCAACTAGCTTACAGTCAAGATAAGAAGATTGTGGTCTACCTTTTAAATATTTTTCCACATAAATATTCATGGTATGATCAGTCAACATATAAGAAACCCTAGATGTTTCTCTCAATACTTTTTCCTATTCATTAATCATTATATACACTCACTTGCATGCATGGCAGAAAATATATTTATACATTTGAAACACTTCTATTTATTTAGAATTTCCTTTTCAATCACCTTTTAACCTTTTATGAATTTTGCGTGGTTCAATTAGTGGTTTGGTGGATAAGACTCATTCTTTTTGTTTAAACTCGTTTCAAATCTATCAAATACAGTTTGTTTTGCTTAATTTGTTTTCTAGCTATTTCTTTCAAGTAATTTATGAAAATTATAATTTAATTTTTGAGTTCTCCAAGGTTCTGTCTCTGCACCCAAATGGATTATTTTATAAAGGTAGGTTAGGTGTATGAACCCTAGGTTTGAACACTTCATAAAAACCACAAGATACTTTCCAAATATTCTCTCTTTCAATTTGAACCACAAGCAAAATACCCTAAATTTGATCCTAAGATATAATTAAGCAAGAAGAGATATGTTGACCATAAGGTTTACAAGCTATGTTCTAGGGCTCCTCTTTGTCTCACATGTCCTCAATGATTCATCTGTTTATGCACATCAAGGTATGTACATATGCCGTTTAATTTCTGCAGCTTATAGAAATTGAATCAGACTTTTTTGTATTTAAGCTCATTATCTTTGCAGGTAGGAAGGAGCTTTTGGTTACTAGAAAAGATGCTTCTGAAGAAAAGGTAAGAGTACTTTTTTATTCCATTTAGTACAAACGCAAAGTACTTTGATATTTATCCTAAAGAGTAATATCTGCAGGAAGATCTTAATGGTATTGTCACTGCCAGCGCAACGATAATAGGACTTGGACGAGGGAAAATGGTGGAATACAAAGAGCTGACAAAAGAAAATGAAGGAGTAAGAAACGGGCAAAGTGGAGGAACTTCAGAAATTTCAGGTGCAAATTGTGACTTTGAAGAAAAGGAGGACTTTAATGTGAAATCATCTTCTATTGACCTTGGGGATAGAAGAAACAAAACTTCTAAGGAAGGGACTGGTTTTGTAGCTTTCAGTGCTGATTATCATGTTCCTAAACGCCACACTCCTATGCATAATTGACTTCTCATGAAAGGCATTCTAATCCATTTTTGATCTCTCCTTAATTTTAATGTCTTATTTTTCTTGGAGGTGAAAGTTGACATACATAGTAAGAATCTATTTTATTGTATGTACGTAGTCAAAAGGAATTAGAAGTTGAATCAATGAAGTTTAATTAATTGTTTAAGCTTCTATACACATACAAAGTTTACATGTGTGTTTGCCTTGATCATCGGTCAGTTGTTTTGAAAGCACTTCTTTTTACATGCGATCACCAAAAAATAAAATAAAAACATCTTCAAATATTATCACTGGGTGTTATTGCAGGACAAATTTATGAACCTTCATTTAAATTTCAGACATTTCTTATACTAGTCTTACCTTGCAGGAGAGAATAGGAAAGCTTCATCTGATTCTCTTGGAAAATCTCAAGAAAATTTGAGCTCTCAGGTATTTCTCTCTCCCCTCCCTCTTACACAGAGACACATATGAATAAGGTGAACCTTTGTTATTTTCATAAGCATCAGCTTGTTCTCAACTATAGGTCCCCTCATCAAAATATAGTATTTTAATTTGCTTTGATGAAAGTGAAAGAACAAACATAAGAGTTTTTTAGTACTCATTTGGTTTATTTTACAGCAAGACATTAAAGCTGTGTTGGAATCAAACAACTTGGAAACAGTGAGCTTGACAACTCCAAGAAATGAAGCCACAAATCTCCTGATGAACTCAAACCCCAAGCACTCTCAACACTCCAAAGCAGAGCCATTACCCCAAAAAAGTTCTGACAGTAGTGCAGTTTCTGAAGAAAGTGTTGATACTTCTGAGAAAGATGAGGCAAGAATGCTTCTTGAGGTAACCAAAGAAATAGTCAATCTAATGCACAAAGATTATAAAGGAATGGGTCGCCGCAAGCCTCCTATTAACAACCATGAACCTTGGCATTGATTAATCACTAGAATCACTCCGAGACCTTAGCTAGAACTATACAACTACTCAACCTCAACAGTTTTGCCCCCCCCACCCCCCCATTAGGAAAGTGAAGACACACTATATTAATAGATGTCTTCTTTCTCAATTTGTTGTTTTGAATATCGGCATAGGAACTAAAACTACTGTTATATTTTTATTTCTTCAAATAATCACAAGTATAAGTAGAAACAGGTACAATACAAATACTGTAAATTAAGCACTTTTTGGTAATGTGAAGTTTAACTGTAACTTTTATTTGTGAAGTACCTGCATACAATACTCGATGCATCTTAATTAATTTAGTTTTTATTTGCGTATAAAATGCTATTAATGAATATAATGTGAGCTTAAAACATTTTTAAACAATTGAGGAGAGGCATTAACATATGCAGACATGGGTACAAAATAGATTTCTGAGATTGTAGATTAAAATATTTGGCACCATATATTATATAACGACTACAATGAGTAATCAACCATGGACATCAGACAATATGCACAGTGAAAAAACACAGCTTTTAGTTTCATCATCTAAATTACAAATATTGTAAAATATACATTATCTGGCGGCAGGAAATTAAAATTTTATATATCACTTCAAAATTAAATTTAAGTAATGGTAGAATCCATATATGGTATAATGACAGAGAACCTTGCTCAAAGAATCTGACTGCTTGTAGTCTTGCAATGACCAGTACTGTTATTGCCACTGACATTGTCACGTTATTATCGAATTTAAGGTACATGATCCTCCCATAATGTGTGCAGTTGAACTACTATAATCTATAGCTAGTTTAGTATTTGTAATTAAGTTGTCGAAAGTATTATGAATAATGACGACAAAGAAATTTAATTAGTTTTATGTTTGGTTTAATCGTTAATCTAAAATAGAATGAAAAATATTAAACTTCACAAGTAACAAGAATATTCATTCTTCTGAATATATTAAAATGCTATATTTTTTCTTTATATTTACTTTATCATTTATTATTATTTTTTATTTTTTATCATATTGAAGAAAATTAAAGTTACAAAATGGCATGTTATTTTTTTGAGTGTAACAGCTTGAGTGTCATTAATAGCATAAGTTAAATTAAAGAGAAAATAATACGTTAACGCTTAATATGATTAACAGCTCTAACTATTCTATCATAAAAAATAAAAATAAAAACTCTTACTAGACGGGGATGTATGTGATAAAAGATTTGAGTTGCTTATTTTTATTTACTTTTTTTTTTTCCTAGGATAAAAATGTTAGGCAACAAGAACAAGTTTGATTGATTGCTCAAAAATAAATAGAAGAGTACTATTGAAAAATAATTATGATATATTTGTGTTTGTGTTTGAAAAAATCATTGCACTCATACGTCAAAAAAATGCATCGAAATACTTTATATTTCACTTATTTTATTTGTTATTTATTATTTGCTCTAAGATTTTTATTTATAATAAAAATGATAATAAATATTTTTGATTTTTTTTAAAAATTTTAAACACTATAAATTTTGATTTTTAATTTTATTATTATTTTGATAATGCTTAAATAAAACTAATAAAAAGGATATTGTTTTGTTTCTATTAAATTGAATTTCTATTTCTATTGCTATTTTTATTTTCATTTTCATTATCTTTTCTACTTTGCTAACCAAACAATCTTATTTGTCTTAGCTCTTTAAGAAAAATTATAAGAACCATATTTGTGTATTTGTATTTGGGTTCGTTTTCTACAGCAATGAAACATACCAACCAAACCAAGAAAGAAAAAAGTTCCCAATTTGCAATATAAAAAAGGCTGAAATGTCTAAGACGCTTCAGCGAAGTGCAACCAAGAGAACTACATTTGGGGAGTGAAGGTCGTCGTTAAATGTTGTGGCTAGGAGTATCTGCGGTCCGGTCCGGTCCGGTCCGGTCCGGTCCGGTCCGATTTTCAACAAAAAAAAAATAATCAAATCAAACTGAACATGTTATTTTAACCGAACCGATTGACTAATAAAATTTTAAAACCGAACGGTCTAATCCAATTTGGTCCGATTTGGTTAACGGTTTTTAACAATTTATTTTTTTACATTTTCTAAATGCTTAACTCTTGGAAAGTGCAGCCTACAATAACACCGATTTGAAAGGCCTAAAAAGAGTGAAAGGAGAGATTAGAATCAAAGTTCTAACCGGAAGAAAAAATAAAGTACCATAAAAAATTGTGGGGAAAAAAACCAAATAAACTATGTTATCTACTTAAAAAGCAATCTCAGTAACAAAGATAATTCTTAATCACCAAAAGCAACGTGAATAGCTTCACACAATTGCTGTTATTTAAATGCACCACAAAAGGAATGACAGGTCGAATTTGTTGGAACTTAATCGAAACTAGTTAAATCCTTTTTATGGGACAAAAACTATAAAAGTAAACCCAGAACTGGAACTCTGATTCGATGCAAGCATAAGCTTAAGGTTAATTTGTGTCTCCAAAACCAAAAAAATCCCATTTCACTTTGTTCTCATCTCTTCTCCATAAAACACCATAAATTTAAATCATGTTACATTGCATGATAAGGATTTAAGGAATATCAATCCCATGAAGCCAATGTTAAAAATCATATATCCTTTGCCTATCTGACAATTTCCCAGCAACCAAAGCGTATAACATTTATTTCAAATTAAGCAGGAGAAGAGAATAGACACTCCTAGTTGAAAGGAAAAAAAAACCACTGTTACGAAAAAATAAGAGAAATTAAATGAAAACAAACCCTAGATCTTGGGGGCTTTAACAAAAGTGTAGAATGTAAGTGAAGAGACATACTATTCTGTTACGTCTTCAAGGACCATGTTGACATAGACATCAAAGCCACAGGAAATCATAAAATATTTCGTTTCATTTTCGCAAGAAAGAGAACAGTCAAATAAAAGAGTCCAAAAAAGTAATAAAATAACTACTTGAAGGAAGAAGCTGCGAAGGGTTGTTGGCCATTAGAAGCGATAGTGTCTACACTCTACAGAGCTTTTAGTTGCAGTCTCTAGTCTGTGCTTTGTGTGGCGTTGTGATTAATCTTAAGATTCGCCTGGGATGGATTGGGAATATGGGATTGGGATTAATCTGCAGAATGAACTTTATAAATTATATATATATATATATATATATATTAAAAATAATTTTAACTTTCGGTTCGGTTTAAAATTTTGAAAAATCAGATCGAACCGTTAGTCAAACAGTTTAGACAATAACAAACTGGACCGGACCGGACCGTTCCACTTATTAAACTGTCCAATTCAGTTCGATTCTTTAATTTTATCCAATTTGATTCGATTTTTGGACACCTGCTGTAATTTAATCTCAAGAATAAATTTAATTAATTTTAATAACTATTATCTATATTTTTACCATAATTTCGAGTATATGAGCCTAAAAATATGTTAATTTTTTCCCAAGTAGTTTCTTACATTTAATATTCCATCCTTCGAAGTTTAAATAATTTCGTACATTTATGAGAAGTTTTGGAAAAATTTCAAATATTACTACGAAACATTTTAGTAAATACAAAAATGTAATAAAAAATAGAATAATACATAAAATACTAAAATTACCATAAAATATTACTACTATACATCTCAATGTTACTTCAATATTAATCTCCCAATCTACTTTGTTGCTGCCCATCCATCACTTGACCATCACTTGACCACTACTACCGTCCGACCACCACAATCGTCCGTACACCACGCCAATGTCAAGAACCCAGCCACCGTCCGAGCTCTAGCGCCACTACATTGCACGAGATTTCAAAAACTGTTTGGGATATAAATGCACGGAATTTCAAATTTTTAAGTATGATTTTAATTTGTTTAATTTATATTTATATTTAATTGTTCAATATGGCTGTATTTTGGTGATTAAATGAGAGGGAGAGTAAAAATATGGTGTGTTTGGGTGTTAGGAGTTCGCGAGGGGGGAGGGGGGAAGATGATGAACAATAGGTTCGGTATGAGGTACCGAACCAAATTGGTATGTTCGGTAATGGTGGCCGAACAAAATTGTGATGTTCTGTAGGAGCTTACTGAACCTACATGTTTTGTTCGGTAGGGGCTTACCAAACCACTGCGCGATTTGTAGAAAAAAAAAATTTATACCTGTTTTAATTGCTTTTTGTCTCTATTTTCTTCAAAAACTTTCATCTATTTTGTATCATTCATACATGTATTCTCTATTTTTAATATTTTGTGTTAAGATTTAGAGTTATTAATAAATATGGAGATGGAGGTGGAGGTGAGTAAGGGAGAAGATGTGAGATGTATGAAATTAGTTTAAAAAAATAGGATGTGAGGGATGTGGGGTGTAAGTGTGAGAGATAGAATGTATTTTTAAAATTTTTAATAAAAAAGATAAATTTATTATTTTAATATATTTAAAATATTAAATAATTTAACGAAATGTGCTGTATGTTTCGAAATTTTTCAACTTCATACAATGGTGCCCAAACAATAAATTATTTACATCTCAATCCATACATTAACCGAGTGTTTATTTATTCCCATTTTGCATCAAAAGCCTCAAATCGTCCCGCTTGGATGCTATTTTTCGTGTTATTTTTGTTTTTTTCCTTTTTCTTTTCTTCTCTTCCCCCCAAATTTGCATCCATCTCTTTCGACTCTTTCCTTGTTCATTTTTTTTCTCCCTGAGAACTGGTCGTGGTCATCACACTTATCATAGCTCACCATTTATTGAATAGAATCAGAGACGAATACCGGGGTCAAAAATGATGGTTGACTTGCGTTTTGCTTTTGCATCATACTATCATATGTGTTCTTAAAGTTCATCAATATTCTTTAGTTTTTGAGATCTTTTCTTTTTTAATTGCGTTGCTTGAATTAATCTAGTTCTTCCGCCTGCGCTTCGTTGCTTTTTGTGGTTTTGTCTTTGAACTGAGGGTGGTATTGTTTGAAGTTATGGGGAGAACCCATTAGAGTTCTGTATTGTTATGCTGATAGATATGGTAGTTTAGTTGCAGAGAAAATCAAGAGGTCTTGACCTCTGTGGCTACTTTTTGAAATTTTATCTGAGTTTTTGTCTGTAAAATTTTGTTTTCGTTGCAATTGAAGATCTATTACTCATAAATTTTGAGATAAGTGATTTGAAGGTGAATTTTTTTTTTCCTCCCTCTTCTAACACCCTTTCTCCAATCTTATTATCTGCATTGTACACCGTGGTTATATCTTTGGCAAGGCTAGATCTGTTTATAGACGATTGAGGTGTCATACTGTCATTTACCCTTGAATTATGTAGTGGAAATTGTTAAACGAATAACTGATTTGATCTTAAAGAGGTATTCAATGAGTAGAGTTCGTGAGTGGTAGCTGATCTCATATTTTCCAATCCCAATGGAATTCTGTTTTAAGTCTTCGACATGTATAAAACAAAAATTTCTTGCGGTATTTAGTATGTATGCTAGTCTCCCAATTTTTATGGCATGAGTTTGTGGTTTCTTAGAGTACTTCTAACATTGATCATCCTTGTCTAGCTAAAGCTTGCTGAAGTATACTTCTGTGTCTATTACTAGGCGGGCTGTTAACATGGCATACATTTTTATGGTTGTAAAGCAGAGCAAGCCTCTCTACATTCATTAGTTTCTCTTATAATGCAATTTCGTCAATATGTCATACCTAAATAACGGTATGACTTTGGTTGCGTGATAATAGTTAATCAAATATTGGAATTTTTTTATCAAACAGTACTTAGTTATGGGATTGGGGAGAATCGAACCCTTTCCTTTTCAATTGAGGATCGGTGGCTTCACCACTGGGTCACCTCTTGGATTCAAAAATTGACATTACCATGCCAAAAAGAAAAACATGAGAAAAATGTGGATGAGCTTAGTGCGAATTGCGAAGTGTTTTGAGTTTTCATGTTAGTTCATTATTTCTACGTCCGGATATGCAATTTAAATGATGTATGTAACTAATTTTTGACAGGAAGTCGAGTAGCAATATCAGTTGCAAGATGTTTCTATTGACTGGATTTCAAAAATTATCGAAGAATGGTTTATAAATCTGATTTAGTTATCATTGGCATTTCGGTTGGTTTAGCCCTTGGTATTTTGATAGCTTCACTGATATGTTGCGGCTTAAGATGGTTCAAAAAGCGCACTCGTGTTGAGTGAAGTGCAAAAGAACAGCACATTACAACTCTCCCTATACGCACATATGGCATAGGTACAAGTATAGACTTTAGTTTTAGTGCATCTCTCTCAAATTCCATAACCATTCAAATATTAGAAAACCGCAATAAGAATACTCATCACTCTGGTTGGAATCATTCCAACAAAGTTCTGTTTGCTTCTAGTTCAGGCATACATAGATACTCATACAAGTATGCTTATTTCTGAACTTTGGATGAGATTTTCTTTTTATTATTATTATTATTATTATTATTTATAATTATCTGACATTTAAAATGTTGCTTTTGAAATGTGAACCACTGTTGTAGACTTGATTCTTGGGGTAATTTATGGTCCTTTCTTATATACATGCTCTCCTTCATGAATATAAGATTTGACAGGCATTATATTACCTGCTCATAGGAAGTAAATCCCATAAATGATTTGGGTTTTAGTGACTATCATTTCAGATATGCGGTTTCTCAGAAAAGCCAATAGGGGCTTGAATTTAACATGGTATGAACAGTAAGGGCGTTTGGTTCTGGTTCATATGTTGTTTGGTATATCTTTTTGTATTCTGTTCTTAAAGGATAGCTACAAAATTATTAGAATGTGACCTTGGGAAATTTCATGTTGTAAACTTAAAGAACAATAGTTACGTACATCTTAATTTGAATGTTAAATTATTCGTTGCAGTATTAAATGTCAAAAGTTGAAATTTTCCTCAGGTACCCTCATCAATGTTTTTTTTTCCCCCTGATAGTAGCCTCATTAATGCTACTAACGAATTATGTGTCTTGTTATATTGTTCAATTGATAGGCAAAGATAATTGCTCATCGTGTGTGCTCAATACTTTCAGGGAAATACAGAATGCTTCACAAAATTTTACCCCACGTTGGGACAAGGGTCCTTTGGTCCTGTGTCTAAAGCAACAATGTTTACTGGAGATGTAGTAGCGGTTAAGGTGCTTGCTTCTGATTCTAAACAGGGAAGAAAGAGTTCCAAACTGAGGTATGAAATATGTCAACAGAATTTACTGTACATCATTGCGAGAAAGAACAAAATTTCAGTTAATGCATATATCTCTTCCTGCTATTTTAGGGGAAAAAATCCTCCAGAAAACAATGAGATCTTCTTTACTTTGCTACGTTTCTAAGAATTAGGTTAGAAAAATCTCTTATAACTTATAAGTCACTCTAAGGGCCTGGATTATAATTCCCTGAGAGTAACCTTAAGGCTATAATATTAGTGGAGAGGAAGTTCTGCAGTATTTTTTATTCAACATTGACAAAATGAGCCAAATCACCCATTTACTCTAGAAGCTTTAAGCTTTAAGTTTCTAAAATAAATGGTTTCTCTTGTGAGCAGGCAAGATATCTGTTCAATCCTAAGCCTTTTCTGATTGCTATCCATCTGTTACACTAGCGGATCTACCTAGGCCAAAAGAGGCACTCACCCCCTCTCACCTTTTGATAGCGAAAATTTTAGATGTAACATATATGAAATTGTAAACAATTACATGTATAAAATAGGTTTGTTCCCTCTCTAAATTTTCACTTTTAAGCTTTTATCACTCAAAAATATATTACAAATTTAATAGTTTGTACATATTTATACTCATATGTGATACTCATAACATCGTTTAATAAAAAACAAATGGTAACTAAAAAACAAATAATACTATTTTTTATTGTTTATATAGTGCCCTCATGAAGTAAAATTCTAGATCTGCCACTGATCTGTTAGGTTCATGACAGGAGGGATACTGTCTGCTTGTAAGTTGTAACAATCAAATCAACCCAGATTTTCATTTTTTTTTCAAACCTATTGTTGCAAACTATTATCGGAGAGTCTGAATGATGTCATATAATCATCGCTAGTTTCTTTCGGTAAAATATACCTATACTATCTGATCAGATGAAAAATTATATTCTTTACTTTGATGTTAAAATTGTCTTTTCAATTGCATTCTCTTAAAGATAAGCATAAAAAAGAAATTTAAAATGGAAGAATGAAGAAAACAGAAGAAAATCTCTTACTCAATGGACCATAGAACCATCAGATTTCTTGCATATATCTTTTGTTACTAATTTAAACAAGTTGTCATTGCTTTTTCAGGCAGGAAACTCATGTATTTTACTTTGAAGTAAATTGCACTTGCCCTTGTGGACCTATTATTTATTCTAATAAATGAAGTTGAGCATTCACAGTTTGTGTGGTCTTGTGTCAGGTACTTCTGCTGGGGAGATTACATCATCGCAATCTTGTGAATCTAGTAGGATATTGTGTAGATAAAGGACAACATATGCTGATTTATGAAGGGGTATGTTAAGTGGTTGTTTTTCTCTTTAATAAAAGGTTACCTGTTTTAATTATCCCTAGTGGAAATTTCTTGAACAGGCTAATCCTCCCATTATACGTCGTGATTTGGAAACTGCTAATATACTATTAGACCAGTCAATGAGAGCTAAGGTAAGAATTAAGATGACAAACCTTTTAATAGATCAGTATTTTATTCCCAGTCACGCACAGCAGATGCTTACAACGTCCTTTTCCTTCAAATTCTACAAATTACATTTGCCTGAGGGGATGCGTGTAAATTATTGGTGTTTGCTCTCCTCTTTTGATTATGTGAGCCCTGTTTTTACTCTGAACTTAAAAGATTGCTGATTTTGGGCTCTCAAAGGAAGAGGTATTTGATGGCCGAAATAGTGGCCTTAAGGGTACACATGGAACCATATAGATCTAGTATACGTATCTACAAATAAACTTACATTGAAGAGTGACGTCTACAGCTTTGGCATTTTCATGTTCGAACTAATCACAGCCATTCATCCTCACCAATACCTACTAGAATATATTAATTTGGTAACCTTTTGTAGAATCCTTTTCAATAATTCGATGTTGCCAAATGCTGGACTGCAAACCTATAATTTGTTGCCTTTTCTTTTTCTCAAGGCGGCTATGAGTCAGGATGGCATTGATGAAATTACTTGATGAGCGCCTGGCTGGTGAATGCAACATTGATGAAGCAAGAGCGCTTGCCAGCATTGCTAGCAAATGCTTGCACAAAGTTACCAAAAAAGCGGCCTTCGATTGTAGAAATTTCACAGGCCATCCTTAAAATAAAAACAGAGACGGAGGCACCCTAGGAAAGATGATACCATGTCATTTGAGAGCCGGGATTTTTCACGAGCAGCAAGCAGAGTCGGTGATCAGCAGGTGGAGTTGAGTGTTATGACCAATATTATAGAGACGAGAGCAGTAGCATGACCCTAATCCTTTTTCTCAAAGGTTGTTTTATTTTGGGTAGCATATAATTTTATTAAAAATCTAATTTAATTTTATATTTTTTTGGTTGAGCGGGGTACAATTTAGTGTTATAATTTTTTAGTTAAGCAAAATAAGGGCACTAATTTTATAAAAATTCATAAAGTCTAAAAATATATCAAAATAATGGTTTAAATATGATTTTTTGGGACTTATTTGAAAATTTTTATAATATTAGTGTCCTTATTTTATTTAATAAAAAAATTGCATAATTAAATTGTACTTTTAGAAAAATTAATGTTATTATTCTACTTAATAATTAAAAATTACAGACTTAAATTAAACTTTTAATAAAACTACATACTATTTCAGGGTTTTTGTCTAAAATAGGCAAAATCCTTAAGATAGTTTAAAAAAGGGCAGAGTTGTGTTATTTTTTAAAAATGGGCTTTTTTTAACCGCCCACCTAAAACCTCATTTATTAGCCGGTAACTTATTTGTAAACCGTTTGGAAGAATTTGAACAGTTCCAAACGTTTACACGACTCTGAGCATTACTCTACCTCTCCCTCTCCACTCTCTATTATCGAATCCTCCACAAATTTTGTTGAGGAAGAAGATGAATAGTGAGGATGCACAAAAAATTCGACCATTATTATCTCATTATGAAGCTCTGCATTATCTCATTGTTGAGGAAGAAGATGAATAGTGTGGTATATCAAACAGGTATATCTGGTATATCTGGTATATCTCATGGTATATCTGGTATATCTCAGGGTATATCTGGTATATCTCAGGGTATATCTAGTATATCTGGTATATCTGGTATATCTCAGGGTATATCTGGTATATCTCATGGTATATGTGGTATATCTCAGGGTATATCTGGTATATCTCAGGGTATATCTGGTATATCTCAGGATATATCTGGTATATCTGGTATATCTCAGGGTATATCTGGTATATCTGGTATATCTCAGGGTATATCTGGTATATCTCAGGATATATCTGGTATATCTGGTATATCTCAGGGTATATCTGGTATATCTCAGGGTATATCTGGTATATCTCATGGTATATCTGGTATATCTCAGGGTATATCTGGTATATCTGAGGGTATATCTGGTATATCTGGTATATCTGAGGGTATATCTGGTATATCTCATGGTATATCTGGTATATCTGGTATATCTCAGGGTATATCTGGTATATCTGAGGGTATATCTGGTATATCTGGTATATCTGGTATATCTGGTATATCTGAGGGTATATCTCATAGTATATCTGGTATATCTTAGGGTATATCTGGTATATCTCAGGGTATATCTGGTATATCTCATGGTATATCTGGTATATCTCATGGTATATCTGGTATATCTCAGGGTATATCTAGTATATCTCATGGTATATCTGGTATATCTGGTATATCTCAGGGTATATCTGGTATATCTCAGGATATATCTAGTATATCTGGTATATCTCAGGGTATATCTGGTATATCTCAGGATATATCTGGTATATCTCAGGATATATCTGGTATATCTGGTATATCTCATGGTATATCTAGTATATCTGAGGGTATATCTGGTATATCTGGTATATCTGAGGGTATATCTGGTATATCTCATGGTATATCTGGTATATCTGGTATATCTCAGGGTATATCTGGTATATCTGAGGGTATATCTGGTATATCTGAGGGTATATCTCATAGTATATCTGGTATATCTTAGGGTATATCTGGTATATCTCAGGGTATATCTGGTATATCTCATGGTATATCTGGTATATCTCATGGTATATCTGGTATATCTGGTATATCTCAGGGTATATCTGGTATATCTCATGGTATATCTGGTATATCTGGTATATCTCAGGGTATATCTGGTATATCTCAGGGTATATCTGGTATATCTCATGGTATATCTGGTATATCTGGTATATCTCAGGGTATATCTGGTATATCTCATGGTATATCTGGTATATCTCAGGGTATATCTGGTATATCTGGTATATCTCAGGGTATATCTGGTATATCTCAGGATATATCTGGTATATCTCAGGATATATCTGGTATATCTGGTATATCTCATGGTATATCTGGTATATCTCAGGGTATATCTGGTATATCTGGTTCATTACACATGGCCAAAACATTGTCCTTTTCTCTATTTTTTATTACTAAGTTTTAGTTTGGGATGGAATATGTATGGTAAACTTCTAATCATCACCTTTCATCAACAGTATTTTAAAAGTTATTTACAAGTAATTAATACCTTCGGTAAATTGTTACTATGTCATAAGACGTATCAAATACATTAGCAACATAATTTCTAGGATATAATATATCATTATCTCACTTTCTCAATGTATTAAGTATAATATATGTAATGACAATCCAGGTATGAACGCAAAGGGAAATTGTATTCATGTTCTTCATTTTGGAAGCTAAGCTATGAGCAAGGAAATGCTCAAGAGTGTAAGAACCTTCTTTATCGTAAATGCCTATTCAAAAATTTCAAGCAGTGAATTATTGTCATACGAAGTAAATCAAGTATCATCTCCTGGACAGAAGTCTCTTTCAGCAAGTTGTGGCATATTATTTAATATGTGTCAAACACCATATAATCATCACAGAAAGAAAAATAGAGAAAATGCCAGTGGTCCTCTGTTCTATGCTGTCATGACTCGTGATGTTTAAAGAAAGGGTGGCAATAAAGACAAAATAAGGCTAAGCTCAAAAATTAAGTACCCGTTTACTTATAATTGTGAATATAGTGAGACTAATGGAACTCACATAACTCATAAGAGATTGAAACCTTAGTTTCATAATCATTTTGTTTCGAACGAAATGGACAAAGATGTTCAGGATTGATTAATTTGAAATTTTTTCAGGATAAGACGCAACAATGGAGAGAAAATCACTGAAGAAAAAAAGAGAGGATGCGTAGTTGGAGGGAGAAGAAGAAAGAAAATTACTTTGGTGGGAAACTAAATAACCCAACCAAACCGGCTACTGGGAGAGTAAATAGAATTTTGCCCATTTTTAAAAAATAACACAACTCTGCCCTTTTTTAAACTATCTTAAGGATTTTGCCTATTTTAGACAAAAACCCACTATTTCAGGTATCATTCTATTTTGTTTTAGCGTTTCCAATTCTCGTTTTTTCCACACACTGTTAGTATATAGGCTGCGGAAGATATAGAATAAGACAACATAGGATTAGCTCTTCAGAATTTCATGCTTGTGAGTTTCAATGAGAAGCGCTTTCTCATGCATTTTAAACAGGCGGATTTGAATCTCGAAAGGAGATGAATTACATTTGGAATTACAATTGCTATTACTATTATTAATATTAATAACAGAACAATTTTAAAATTTAACTTTACTATAAAACTTCAAAACTTTTAAAAGTAAAAAAATTGTTTTATCTAGCATTATATATATATATATATATATATATATCTTTTGGAAAGTTCAAACTGAAGTGGATCTATTACAATTTGTGGGAAATAAAAAATGCTAAATATATATACATTTGTACTCAATTAAATTAAATTGAGTTATGAGATAAAATAATTTTAAGAAAATAGTTAAATTATTTATTTTTTAAAAAAATTTTAACTAATATAATATAATTTAATTGTTACAAGTGTATATTTAACATTTCTTTTTACTGAAATCAAATCCAACCTGACCTGCAGGACCAAATATGATTTTATTGTGGCTCGAATTTTACGGTTTATGATCAATGTTGTAAAGGGCAATCATTGATTGTTATGAAACATGTGATATGTTTATTTTCCAATTTTTGACAACAATAAAACATTTAAAACGATTATTTAAAAGAAAAAAAGTGTCATAATTTTTTTATTTTTATAAAAAGTGGTATTTAGTTCTCTAAATTATAAAAAATGTCTATTAAATCTCTTTATTTTTGAAAAAAGTATTTTTAAGTCTCTCTGTTTGTAAAAAAATGTGTCAAGCAAGAACAAAATTAATTTTCTATATAATTTTTCTTTAAATCTAACTGAATAATAGATGTGTCACATGCATATTTATATATATATTCGATATATATATACACATAAAAAATTAATATTTAATTAAAAATTGCTCAATTTTTTTAATTTTAAAAAAAAAATTTAAATAAAATTTTCAATGTAATTTAAATAAAATTTTTACTGTCTAATATTTAAAGTCATAATGAAAATTTTTATTGTTTAATATCTAAAATCACAAATTAAACAATAAAATTTTTATTTAAGTTTAATAGAAAGAAATTGTAAAAAATTAAAGTAATTTTTTAATTAAAAATTATTTAATTTGATATATATCTATCGAAAAATATAAACATGTACGTGACACATGTACTATTCAGTTAGATTTAACGAAAAATTGGATAGAAAATTAATTTTGTCCTTACCTGACACATTTTTTAAAAATAATGGGAATTCAAAACACATTTTTTATAAGCAAATGAACTTAAATACACTTTTATAAACTAGAGAATTAAATAGCACCTATTACATAAATAAATAAAAGAACTATTTATGCTCTTTATTTATTTGAAATTAACACGTTTATTTAAAAAAAAAAAAAACTTTAAAATTCTCTTTTTTTATTAATATATAATTTAAACTTAAGTTTATAATAAAAAAATTAATAATTTTACGACCTAATATATTCTCAAAAATTGAACCCGAATGTGAATCGGCAAAACTTTTAAAATAACATTATAAATGGATAAAACTACAATTCGAATTATTAAGTCCCAATACCACAATTATAACATGTTTGTTGATGATAAGATGAAGCCAAAAAAAAGTCGTTCTCTCAATCAAAAACCAATTTAGTACCATTGGACTGGAAAGTGCTCCCTACGCGCTTACCAAAGAGTGGGATAAAACTCAAAATTAAGAAAAATATAACACAAGTACACATCTAGACCTAGTCTGGTACTCTGGTCATTAACTCATTATCCAACTCATAAAAGTCTTTCACGAGACAGGTCCTCGCACGTGGTTTCACTCTCTCTTTGGCTCGTTTTCCGTCCCTTTGTCTGTTCTTAGAAAAATCTATGTTAATAACTTAGCAACTCCTCTCCGTCGTTTCGCTTCTTCAACTTGGTAGGGGAGAGAGAGAGTTTTGGGCAAAGAAAGTTGTTTAGAGAGAGACAGCGAGAGAAGGTTAATTAAGGTTGTCTCCATGAAAGGAGAAGGAAAGATGGTTTTGAAGTCTAGAATGAAATGGATTGGTCTGGTTGGGCTACTTCTCTCAGCCATCTCTATTTTTATTCACTTTCTTTTGGCTAGATTTACCAACGAGGGTATTTCAGACTACGAGCCCAGCATTACAATCTTTTCTCGACGATTTATTGGTGAAGATTTTTCTACAACAGTAAGTGTTTAGTTCTCTATAAGATCCATTTTTTTTTGGGGGGGTGCTCTCATTACTGTCTCTACTCTATCCTAAGAGTTTGCATTTTGTATGTCGAAATTGACTGTTTTAATCATTTGGTTTCTCTTCCATAGCATTATTTTTTTTGGATTTTTACTACTCTGCTTTATAATTGTTCTTGCTCTAAAATGGGACAACAAAAATCGTTCTGCTGTTGCTTTTTATTGGACTTGTACGTTTTTGATATAATGTGCTTATTGTAATTTGATCATTATATTTCTCTGTCTCCTATTTTGTTGCTTGCTTCGCCTTGACATATTATGTTGACCATTATTTCCCAATTTCTGATGCAGAGTCCACTCTATAGAAGGCTCTGGGGACCAGTAAGGCCGTTTGAATCTTTGAATCCGGATGCAAATCCTCGAACATACTATGCTGGTTTGACCTCATTTGTACCTAGCTGATGAATTTTGTTATAGTTCAATGAAGTCAATATGAATGTGTTTTAGAATCAACTGGTTATATAATCATACCCAGTAAAACTAATGGTACTAAAAATGTTTGATGTTAAACTCTTGCCCTATCAGTTAATGAACTTTGCAGGCTTAGGTAAATTCTATTTTTACTTTATATATATATATATATATTGTTTTTGTTGTGTCGGGTACTTTTATTTGTTAATATTTGCCTCAAGGTTTTCAGGTTTGGGATTTGTAGAAAACAATCTATCATAGGCATTTTTCTTACACTCTTTATACTGTTCCCTTTGAAGATTCTCTTTCTAATGACAAAACATAATTTAACAGATCCGCCTTCACGTACAAATGGATTTATCTTTGTGAGGATACAAGGAGGCTTCCATGAGATCAGGAATTCGGTGAGGCTGTCAAGTTTGGATTGCCTGCTAATTATTATACTCATAGCATATGTTATGAACACAATAATTCAACATCATTTTGCCTTTTCAGATATCTGATGTCGTTGTTGTTGCTCGGCTTCTTAATGCTACCTTAGTAATTCCAGAGATACTATCCACCACAAGTAGCAAAGGAATCAGGTTGCTTTTATTTTGAAAAATGAGTTCAAAGTTAATTTTGTCTCTCGGTAAAACAGATTTCTTTACCAACTTATCATGTTCTTTATTTACAAAGCTCTCAGTTCAAGAGTTTTGCCTACCTCTACAATGAGGACCAATTCATGGCGGCATTAGCAAAAGATGTGAAAGTCGTAAGAACCCTTCCTAAAAATCTCAAAGGGGAAAGGAGAAAAAAGAACATACCTGTATTTAAAGTACCTTTCGCTGCTTCGCCACATTATTATCATCATCATGTTCTCCCAATCTTAAAGAAGCATTTAGTGGTTCAGTTAGCTGTATCTGATGGTGGATGCTTACAGGTAATGACAAATCATTGCATTTTGAACGCCAATGCCATTTTGGATTTGAAGTTTGTGCTACTTATAGCTGTTTGCCGTACCTGCAATATTAATATGTTCTATTTACAAGTGTTTCTTAATTATTTTTTAAAAACTAAAATTATTATTCTATTTACAAGTGTTTTTTATGTCAAAGAATACATAAGTTGATTTCTTTGTGGTTCAACCGTGAATTTTTGTTTGAATCACTGATAACAAGAGATTAGTCAAAATAAATTTCATTGGAGCATGCATGCTCAACCATGCTCAACCTTGTGGGCTGGCTTGTTTTCTTTTAATTTACACACCTTACTGGTTTTAATCCAAATGTATACTGTCATCAGCCTCATAGTGTAGATGGGGATGGATGAAGAGCTTCATTCATTTAGTTTTTGTGCAAGTTGAAACTGAAAAGACCCCTTTGTTTCACCGTTGCAAGATTACACCTTGTAGTCAACTGTTTAAAGATGTTCCTCATGAACCTAGCTCTATCTGCTACACGAATCTTTGATCCACTCTTCAAATCTCTTAAAGTAATGAGTTACCAGCATTTCTACCATCATCCTCTCCTTTTCTAGTTATGTGATTTATATCTTTGTTTTTGCAGGCTATACTTCCTCCCGATCTTGAAGAGTATCAAAGACTGCGATGTAGGGTAGCTTTTAATGCCCTTCGTTTCAGGCAGGAGGTTCAGGAACTTGCAACTAAAATTTTACATAGGTTATTGCCACTCATGGAGAACTCTCTCTCTTTTATTTGCTAATTACTCATGAAGTCTATTTATTCATGTTATGTCCTTTCACTTATTTCTTATTCTCGCCCCTTCTAGGTTACGGGATCCTGGACATCCATTTATAGCATTTGATCCTGGGATGACTAGAGAAGCTTTAGCATATCATGGTTGTGCTGAACTCTTTCAGGTATTTGCTTTAAATCCCAGTTGCTTAATTTGTTGGTGGTTTGGAACGTCTTTTAGAACTTGATTTGCATTTTGTACCTTAAAACTCCTCCAAAGGATGTGCATACTGAATTAATTCAGCACAAAAGAGCTTGGATGATCAAACGAGGGATTGTCAAGGGGAAACTTTCTGTGAATTCAGCGAAGCAACGGCTTAAAGGTTCTTGCCCGTTGATGCCAGAAGAGGTAAGATATCAAATGTCATGACTTATCTTTTGAAACAGTATATGTCTTCTGATTGCTGTCAAACTCTTAAGCATTCAGTAGCTTATGCCTTATGATTTCGAACATGCTACAAGAGTGTGTGTCTCTAGAGTCTAGAGGCTGCTTAATACTCATTTTAACTCTCCAGTGTGAAAAAAAGAGAAGTAAATTGTGTCTAAATTTTGTTGCTTTGAAGGTATCGTTGGTTAGTTTAAAGATCAAGTGTGTAAAGGAAATTTCTCTAATAATTAGCTGAATTATAAAAGGTAATGTAACAAAGCACTATGAAGGGTAATTAGCTTTATTAACTTAACCTTAAAGTCTTCCATGACTATGTGCCTCATAAAGTCCCTAGAGGTAAGAGGATAGTCCATGCCTTATAATAACGAATTACTAATAATATGGTATGATTATTTTTTCTTTTTTGCTTTCAAATTAAGAAAACTGCCTAAGCCTTTAATCTGATTTACTTGGTTGCTAGGTTGGTATTCTTCTTCGGGCTTATGGATACTCATCATCCACAATCATATATGTTTCTGGGGGAGAAGTTTTTGGTGGCCAAAGAACATTAGTTCCACTTCGTGCAATGTTTGAGAACGTTGTCGATAGGACTTCTTTGACAACCCCCTGGGAGCTCAGTAGGATGTATGGTCGTGAGGCTAACCTTGTAAAAACAGGTCACACTGCACCACCTTCAATGGAGGACGTGAAGAAGCTTGGAGCATGGAAAAATGCAGGTCCACGTCCTCGCCCACTCCCACCACCACCTGCACGCCCAAAATTCTATAATGTTGAAGGCTGGTGGGGTTGGGTGGCTGAGAGTGACAATGAGCCTGATAGTACAGTAATGGAATTGAGGACCAATGCCCATAAATTACTCTGGGAAGCTATTGATTACATGATATGCGTTGAAGCTGATGTTTTCATCCTGGGATTTGACCGTGATGGCAAAGGACATCCAAACTTTGCAAGCTTAGTAATGGGGCACCGGCTTTATCAGTCAGCAGCATCTAGAACATACCGACCAGACAGGTAATCTCCTATACTTGATGTAAATGCTTACTAAATGGGGGCTTTTTGGTGTGCATTGTGAAAGTATATTTCAAATGTTGATCCTGAATGAGAATGAGGTTTTAGGGTCATCAAAAAAGGTGTCGTGCTTAACATATCTTTCAGATCTTTCCTAGAGGAATTCTTCTTTGTTAAAATAATTTTATACATTTTGTAAATTCAGAAAACAGGTTGCCGAGCTTTTAGAAGAAATCCGTGAGCACCTTTATCAAGCAAATCATACTTGGGTAACATCCATGCGTAGACATTTGAGAAAGACTTCGGTTGATAGATTAATAGCAGCACCCAGAGATTCTAAACCACTATCTTTTCTCTCTCATCCTGTCCCTGAATGTTCTTGTTTGCGGCATGATTCTGATTTAGTATCAAAGCATGATTTAAGTCCTGATCACTCCCAAGTCCTGTCTGCTATTGGAGTTCTTCGCAGCTGTCCTGTTTGGATGCAAAGTGATTTGACTTTGCAGTCAAAAGATAAGGAAAATGAAGACGATTTTGATGAGGATAACTCCACATCCTCGGGATTGTTTTTCCAAAATAACGGTGGAAATCATGAAGATGGAGGTGGAGAATCAAACAACAAAGAAGAAACTCAATTGGATGATCAAGATGAGCTCGAGGGTGGAGATAGATGATGAAAATACTCGAAGTGACCATAAGGAAAAGTTTAGTATGTGAATATTTACTTATCATCCTTGGCTCCTATTTAGTGAATAATCCTGCATCCACTTACATATCCAAGACAGATTGGATATTACTCTTGGCTTCAGTTTCAAGTTTCGACCTTTAGAGGCAAAAATTGCCGTCTGAGTGTTCCTAACACGAGCAGTCATCCAGGCCATTCTGTTCCATCAAGCATGACTTTGGCCTTTTGTAGGTAAAACAATATAATCGGCAGAAAATTTTAACATTAGCCGAGTTTTTATATTTTCCCCTCCTATGCATTTAATCGTCTAGCCTTTTCAAGGGAACCACCCTGACCTTCCTAGGAAATTTTTCTTTGCTTCGGATTTCATGTAACGTGGTTTAAGGAACGACATTAACATTCTTGGTGGATTTTTTTAATTAATTAACTAATCTATTCTTTTTTATCTATAATACCAGCTTATTCCAACATGTTTTAATTAACGTGGTTGAAGCTCCATTTACCATCTCTTTGAAAATCAGATGGGCACAGTTTGTTCTTGGTTATATGATATATCTGAATTCTCATGGTATTCTGGGTTTGTGCTGATGCGAAGGGATGACAATGGATTGCATCATATCATTGTCTAAAAGATCATATCATTGTCTAAAAGATCTGTTATGATTTAATTTATTTTGATCCGTAGACCATATGGATATCCACGATCTGATACAAACTATTTCGATATTTTTAATACATTATTTAATGTGGTGCTAGTGCATTATATATTTTAAATTGATAAAAAAAAAAAAAAAAAGGAGAGAACATTATGGATTTGTAGAAAAAAAATTTATTACTTATTTATAATGAATATATTTTAATTTTTTATAATTTATAAATCTTAAAAAATATTTTTGTAATGAAAAATATAATATTATTAACTTGTTCTCATTTTAAGTTTTAAAAAGATAATATGATCCATAAATAATTCATTTTGACCCGACTTGAAGTGAATTATATGGAGTAAATATTCGTGTAAGTTCAATCTATGGATTTTTTGCCATACTTCTGCTCAGTGGTTTATTTGTTTAATAATAAGAGAGTGATAAATCCCGCACTTTGTTTAGTTTAGCCTGTCTGTAGCATGGACACAAAATCCTTCTTAACGCTCCCTTTGGCCTTAATGATGTTTTCTATATAAAGTTGACATTTACTAGTATATTTTTTACACTTCTGTCATTTTTAGACGACATTGTTTATCAACTCTATGGATGTGGATAAACCATCCTTACGTGTATTAAACGATCATTTTAAGCTGAATATGCGGGGCCCGTTTCATCAAAATGTGGTCTGAAATGTAAGTATTTTAATTAAAAGTAGTTTAAAAGTAGGCATTAAAGTACTTTTGACATAAAATTATTGTTTATTGGGATTTTTTGAGTAGTATTTTAATAATTTTTTTTAAGGAAAGCATGCGTAAAAAAATAATGATATTGATAAAATTGTATAAATTATTTATAATTAATTATATTTTATTGTAATTTTAGTTATATAAAATTATTATTAATAAAAAATTATTGTGTCAATATCAATTACTCATAAAAAAAAAAATTAAAGATTATCCTTTAAATTAGAATTTTTAAAATTTTTAAAAATACTTATAAATGAATATTATCAAATATAATTATAGTTGCTTTAAATATCTTGAAAGCATTTTTATTAAAGGTGGAAGCACTTCCAGATGAGTCCATATTTTGCAAGGGACACAGCCACGACCAAATCCTATAAAAATTCTTAAAAATACTTATAAATGAATATTATCAAATATAATTATAGTTGCTTTAAATATCTTGAAAGCATTTTTATTAAAGGTGGAAGCACTTCCAGATGAGTCCATATTTTGCAAGGGACACAGCCACGACCAAATCCTAGTCAAATGGTAGGTTGGGCTTACATCCGTCAGTAAGGAAAAAACCAACTTTGCTACAAATAGCAAAACATTTGAAGGAAAATAATAAAATTAACATCTTTTAAATTTATAATAATAAAATTAATATATATTTTTTAAATTTATATTTTTATAATTAAAAAAAAAATTAATATGTCATTTTTTTTTGAATTCTCATTCAATTAGAATTAAACGACGACAATTTAAACTTGTTCAATGTTGAACGTTTAATATTATTTAAGGTGCTAGTTTTATTACTATAAATTTTAGGGATGTTATTTTTAGAAAATTTCCAACATTCAACTACATGACCCAAATTAATTATCTAATATTATAATTTATTGAATTGTTCTAGTATCAACGTAAATATAATGAGAACTGTAATATAATATCAATGAAATTGAATACAAAAATAATATTATTACTATTATATTTTATATGCATAATGAAACTAAGATGAACGATAAAATTAAAAATAAAATTTTGTTGCTCCTAAAAGGATAAAAATAAAAAATAACATGTTTAATTTTCAAGTGAAGAAATAAATTAAAAAAATGCATATAAGTTATAAAAAAATAAAAGGCATTATAAGGCATTTCATTTGAAGTTGGATAAAAATATTTTTTTTTTACTAGGTGAGCAAATCCCCCCTATCAAAATGTTAAAAGAATTAATGAAATATTCAAAATTTTCATGCGGTAAAGCAGTTTTTATAAGAAATAAGAACGTATCCGAATTTGCGATTGAAGAGGAAGGCAAGGTTTATATCATTCTTAAGCCCAAGTAAATCCACAGGTTCATCAAATGCTTAAAGAGAAATGCTAGCAACATTCCTTTGGTACTCTATCATGCATTCTTTGATAAATACATATAATTTTAAATTTCGCAATATGTATTTATCATTTTAAGAAAAGTAGAATAATAAAATAAAATGATACAATTTCAGTCAAATTTTGTGTTTTTCAAAAAAAATAATTGTATTTATATTAAATTTTATTACTTTGTCACATAATCACTTAAAAATAATAAGTTGTTAGAATAATTCTATGTTATATTTTTTTTTGAAAGGATAATAAATTTAAGATGAAGGGATGCCAAAATTCATTACTTTTGACAAAAATATATTTAAATTCGTATCTATTTAAATAAGTAATATAAATTTATTATCTTTTTTTAAAAGATAAATGACTTACATATCTCTCCAAATAAATATGAGTTTGAATTATATTTTTGTCAAAAATAAAGAAATTAAACTTTTATTTTTTTATAATTTTATATAATATTAATAGCTACTAAATATACTAATTTTAATTGAATTTTTTAAAAGTTATTTAAATAATATTTTTAAAATTTATAATAATATGAATAAATATATTTTAAATAAAAAAATACATTAATATTAAAAAAATTATTTTTATTATTATATATTTTAAAATATTATTTATTTTTAAAATTTAATTGCGTTGGTCTGAATTGCATTAAAATATAAATAGTTAAGTTTATTGGATATTATTACGGTGGTAATACGAATGATTTTTGAGTGGTCATTATACAGTAAAAAAGTCACCATCTCGTGACATAATAGCGACATGTAAATAGTGTACGAAGAAAAGTAAACATCACCAACAGGTGCGCACTTTAGCACCGGACGAGTAAATTAAAAAAAAAAAAATGTGAAATAAAAAAAATGAAGAAAGTGACAATATGGCAGGTAATAACCTGTTTTGGGAAGTAGGAGAAATTCGTCACCTAGGGCTCCATCTCTGTGCATCAGTACACTAACACACCAGTCGGAGCAGTTCGGAACAGCTCTGCTATTCCACCTCTGGTTTTTCTTTTTCTCTCTCGATTATGATTTTTTTTAATTTTGTATTTAATTATTATTTGTGTAAATCTAATGGAAGTTTAATATGTATGATTCAGATAACAAGGATATGTTAGAGATGTTTATGCCTTCTAAGGATAGCCACGAAGAATTGGAAGATGATGATGAAGTTCCCAATACTGGTCTCCCCTTTTTCTATTTTATGTTTTTTTGGACAATTCGAACCGTTTGTATATGTGACTTACTTTGTCTTTAATAATTAATTATTATTATTTTTTCATGGTTTGAGTTTTTTTTTATAAGATAAAGCATGTAAATTTATTATTACGAGGGGAATTGGCAGTGAAGATTGACGGGAATAACAGGGGAAAAAATCGGTCGAAGCATTCCCAAACTGAGCAGCGTAGAAGATACAAAATTAACGAGAGGCAAGTTTTTTTTTCTTTTTGCTTAGGAGTCTCAATCCTTTTCTCATTCCCATTCTATTTAGTATCTGTAGTTCCTGTTATGTTTATTTTAACGAAAGTTGTCTATAATTGAGTATTCTGTTCGGTACATAGTAGTATATTAATGTTAAAGTTGCTGCAGAATGCAGATGGTCTTTGTTCTCATTTTTGAACTACTCTTTTTGGTTTGGGGCATTTTGCTTATTTTGTCTTTTGGCCCCTTTTCTGTGTTAGGCACGCGGAGAGAGGCATTGATTTCATATTTTGTTTTTGTTCGTCTTGTAAATTTTTTTTTAATTATTTGTTTAGCTTTAGTTGCTTGTATAGGTTTCTTCTCAAGTTAAAAATCTTGTTATAAAGCTGTGTCTTAAAGAGTCTTTGCTTGAGTGTTTAAAATTTTCCAGCACCAGTGTCCCAGGTGGTAAACTAAGCTTAAGCACAAAAAGGAGTGGCGTTCTTTGTAATTTTCTATTTCTTCTTTGTTTGTGGCTAAATTCTGTACCCCATGAAATTGATATTTGTCACTCCTTTTTTTTTTTTTCCTTTCTTATTTGTGATATTAATGAAATAATTTAAAACCTAAGTGGAAGCTTAGAAGTAAGCCGTGTTTGTATGAGATAATAAATTTCTAAAATTCACATTTGACGGTTCTTTTCTTCAATTAATCTTCTTATGTTTAATTAGGTTACTGCTTGCGTGTTTCATAGGGATAGAATGTTGAACACGGAAAATGTGCTCCATTTCGTTTTACCCTTTTGGTTCTTAAATGTTCCCACAATTGCTGCAGAATTTGTGTATCATTTTGCATTTTTCACTGTCCTTGAATATTAATATTTGTTCCACAGATTTCAGATTTTGAAAGACCTCTTGCCTCAGAATGATCAGAGAAGAGATAAGGCTTCATTCTTGTTAGAAGTAACCGTTCATCTTTGTTCATATTTAAATATAATTTTGTTTCTTTAGATAATTGATGGTAGTTCTTGGTTTCTTGTGTACCATTTGCCTATATTTTATTACTTCCACGTTCTTGTGCAGGTGATAGAGTACATCCAGTTCTTACAAGAAAAGTTAAATTTTTATGAGGGTTCATACCAAGGCTGGAGAACTGAGCCAACAAAATTAACCCCATGGGTAAAGGTGTATTGCTTGGCATTTTATTAATATTTGCCTCTGTTGGCCTCAGTAGGTGTTGTTGAGGTCTTGTACCGTTCTTCTATAGTTCTAATCAATGAACTTCTCTCTTTTGACAAAAGAAGATGTTCTTGCCCTTTTGGACCAAAATTAATTTCAATGCTTGTGTACTTATTCATATAAGTGGTGCTTGCCAATGTATATGATCAACACTTTTCCAATTGTTTTCAACAGAGGAATCAACACGTCTCTGCAGAAAATTTTTCAGGCCAGTCTCAAGTTACCAAAAACTGTTCTGGTCTTCAGAACGGTGCTGTTGTCTCCCCATTGATGCTTCCTAGTGCACAGAACTTAGAACAATCTGCACTGGTTTACAAACAAATTGATCACCTCCCTGGATCAGCCATTCAAGTAGCTCCCCTTAACATGCAACCACCAGATATATTTGATACTGTTGGGACAGGTGGCATGCCTACCCAAGCTTTACGTGGCTCTATTCTTAATGCCGTTAACATGGATTCCCAACCCCAGCTCCAACCTGAAATATGGCAGCGTAGAGATACAACCACAAGTTCTGTTTCAAATAATACACTGAATAATCTGGACGGAAAAAGCAGATCGACCAGCATCTCAAATACGTACTCTCAACGGTAACGGTCTTTAGATTCAAATTTTGTTATTGGTCTTTTTCTGCAATAACATGGTACTTCCTCCCTGTGAATTGGCTGTGACCTCAAATATATTATGCTTGTGCATAATGATCTTATTATCTCTTTTTTTCTGGTTTGGTTTTCTATGATACGTAGTCTCGTTTGGAACAATTAGGGCTCGGATAGGAAGTGTAATCTAATTTAATTAAAAATGTTCGTACCATGTTTCCATAAGTAATTGCATGTACAGCACTATAGAAAATGAAAAGAAGTTATCGCCAAAAACATGGTCAATGATCTGTGGAAACCAAACTGGTATTAAAGAAATTTCAATCAAACCTTAAAACAGCTAGAAATAGACTGCCTTGTGTATCGGTGGTTAAGACTCCTCCTGTTTAATGTCCGGGTCACCTTTTATTTGATTTAAACAACAAAAGCAGCTGGACTGGTTTTAAAGTTGTATATTTCAAATTGTGTTTCATAGTAGTTGTTATGTTTAAAACCTGTTTGTTTACTGAAATTTTGAATTATGATTATGTTCATAAAATTGACGGGATTATTTTGCACTTTCCTTGTCTTCTACTAACAAGTGGACTTTTCATGCTATGCAGGATACTGGATACTTTGACGCAAGCACTGCAATCTTCTGGCATGGACTTGTCACAGGCTAGCATCTCAGTGCAAGTTGATGTTGGGAGTCGAGCAAACTCAAATTCTATGCCAGCCGATTCAAAGGTTTTTCATTTTTCATTTTTCATTTGGGAATCCCCAACTGAAGTGAATCTTACTCTTTTTATTTCTAGTACTTTGACTACCAACCTTTCGGGTAGTGCTATTTTAGCATGGACATTATGAACATATCATCAGCAGTTCCCTGATCACCATATGCCACTAGATTGACCCTGAAATCTCTCTTTTTGAACTTTTTGTTTAGGATTATATGAACCAATCATGGAGCAACCAAGTAATGAGACACGCTCAAGCAAGAAGCTCTGGTGGTGTTTTAGAACAAGCTCAAAAGAGGCTCAGAACAGAAGAAAGCTAGTCAATTATTCTCATATTCCAACTTTTCTGAATTGTTCCCATTTCTTTTTCTTTCTCCTAGTTTCTTGTGTGGTGGGTGTTTCATGATTGTAGTGGAAGGGAAAATTGGTTGGGTCATTTTTTCAATGTCATGGCCCACAGACAACTAGATGCAGATGAATTGTACATGTTTGTGCTCCTCGTCATGGAATATTTTGAAGAAATTATTAGATATTTATTTACTTGTGCAACTTTTTTAATGAATCCATGCATATAATGAGAAGCAAGCTTCTTATTGCCGGTAATTTATTTGCATGCGTTAAAGTAACTCTCTTAGGTGTCCTAATCGAATATGTACACTCGATGCTCAAAATAAACTAATGTACATTTCCATGGACAATTTTGATGATTCAATGCAAAAATATTTTTATATGTTAAGAATATAATAAAATTAATCTCATTTATCTGTATTTGAATAATTATTATTTTTTATTTATGCATAATCATCAACCGCCATTTAATGATAATGTGATCAACAAGTGAGTAAGTTTTGATTGTTTTTTTCTCATAATTTTGTTCATGTGCTCACCTCTCACAACTTTCACTGATTAATAACCAAGTTCTCCTTGTTAATGTACTGTCAATGGTGTTTGCTTTTTCATTCAACGTGTGTAACTTTTCTATATATAAAATCCGGTATAATTAATGTTTTATGGACGTAGCCTAATGTGTTTCAGCCTTTTTGCTATCCGCAATTAATATATATATCAATATTTGGATTATCAAAAATTATATTTATCAATATTTAATTATAAAAATATAAATTTTTTAATTATATGATAACATTAAATATATGTAATTAATATCGACAGTAGCTTCGCATATATCGAAGATTTTACAGATTCTTTTTTAAAACCCATGTAAGTATGAAAAAAGAAACCTACTATTTTTATATAACTAAATTATTTAATTAATTTTATTTTTAATTTTTAAAATTATATACATTATATTTTGAATATTTATAATATATATATTTTTCTTTATAATAATAAAAATATGTGTACGTGAAGGTTAGAGGGAAAATAAAATTTTACTTTAGTAATTTTTTTTTTATTCCATGCACACTTGGAGAAAAAAAAAAGGGAAAAAAAAAAAAAAAAACAGAACATAATGTAACTTAGATAAAAGGGGGAAAAAATCAAATATTTACATCACGAACAAACAAACCAAATTAGGGCCGGTGTAAATTCGTATGAGCTGAGTTAGTTTAAGTTAATCTAAATTAATACAGTTTAAATTGATTCAATTTTAGCTCAATTTAAATTTAATTTGACCTAACAAAGATGAGCCCGAACTCAAATTAAATACAAACGAGCTGGCTCAAACTAGCACGAATTGTTAATTATATATATTTTTTAGTTAATATAACTTTTTTTATTAAAAAAATATATTGAATAATTAAAATTCAAACAACATTACATATATATATATATATATATATATATAAAACAGAAAAAATTAATTATTAAAGAAAAAAGTTAATTACTAAATTAATTAGGCAATGAGTAAATGCATTAAATTCCACTCATGCAAAAGTTAGAAGCCGTTATGCTCTCATAAAAATTCATATTTAAAATAAAGAGTTTTTAAGTCCAAATAAAATTTCTTCTAACTATTAAACAAAATAAATAGAGATGAGTAGATTAAATAAATATACTTACTAAAAAATAACAGTTAAAGTAAATTAAAATGTTATACGAGAATATAGCTTTTTTTATATGATAAAATTTTGACTATTACATAATATAAAAGTCTCAAGACCATGAACAAGTGAAAAAGAGAATAGTATGACACAAATATCGATTTAAAAATAAAAACTTCATAATAATAATTTAAATTAAATATAAATATTTTTTTTTGTTTAAAAATTTAAGTAGATTTAAACGCTAAATGCATTAACATCAAATAATATAACATAATATTGTGACAAAATGAATAAATTATAACTATTTATTCATTATCATCTTATTTTTCAAAAAAAAAGGGAAGAAAAATAACTAATATATCATAAAAGAGAAGTAATGAAAGAAATGAAAGATTATATTTAATTTTAATATAATTTTTTTATTTTTTATTTAAAATTTAAATTTTTGTTTTATTTTATTTCGTGCTAATAAACTAGCCTTAACCCAGCTCAATTTTTTTTCTTATTATTTAAACTAAATTAAAATAAACTAAAATTTAATTCATATTCGATTTATATTTTTCGATTTTCGATTCGATGTATAAATTTTCAGCCCACTTGGCGGCAGCAGCAGCAGCAGCAACAACAACAACAAAATTAGGGCAGCTTATGCTCACTATTCCATCACAGGAACGCTGGTGTACCGGTAGGCGGTAGCTACTGCTCTGTCCCCACGTCCACGACTCCATATCTGGCAAGTAAAATTCTTCTTCTTGGCTGTTCTGTATTTTTCTCCATCTTTGTTCTGCATCCTGCTTGGCTACTTCTTTAATTCTTCTTCTCAGGTACCTCGCTGTTGTGAATTTTTTCTTTCTTCTCATTATTTTTTTCTTTTGTTTGTGCAGCATCCACGCTCCAGTTCCACCATTGTTGGCGGCTCTAGCAAACTATTAGTAACAGCTTCAAGCCTCCAAATTTTGGCAAACATCTAGGTATGCAAGTACTTTGTGAAAGGTTCTAAATTATCACATTCAAACTCAAGGTCTGTGCTTGCTTAATCTTACCTGCTTCCTTGGTACTTGAAATTGCCTTTTACAAGATTGGATATAATTTTCCTTCTGCATTTTGTACGCAACTTTTTGGTGACAATTTATTTTTTAAATGTTGTACATTTTCAATGATGATTATTTAAATTTTATACAGCTAGTCGTATATGATAAATGAACTGTAGTGAAATGAATCAGTTTTGTTGAATTTTGGAGCTTGAGCTAATTTAGAAATTGGGTTTAGTTAAGAATAACAATGAGGAAGCTCAAGTTCCATGAGAAGAAGCTTTTGAAGAAAGTGAACTTCTTGGATTGGAAAAGAGAGAGAGGTCACAGAGAAACTCAAGTTATGCAACGCTATCATGTTACTGGCCGTGATGATTATAAGAAGTAATTTTACTTTTGGCTTCTTAATTTTTTAATTGCTGCTGTTTTTTCTTAGCTTTGAAATTTCTTAATGAGCTACAATTTTTTATTTAATTTTTATAATTGAAATTGTTTTGGCAATAGATATGCTGGTTTGTGCCGGATGGTTCAGAAGCTAGTGAACATATTGATGAGATTGGACCCAAAGGACCCTTATCGAATTGAGATGACTGATATACTGTTGGAAAAGCTGTGAGTACAAGGTTTTTTTTTGCTTCAGTTTTGAATACTTAAGCTTCCATCTGTGGAACCTTGATGTTATTCAAGCATATGTTTTTGTTTCTGAACATTTGGTTCTTTCTTATAAAAAATATTTAGTTGGAACTTCTTTTAATGGAAACTTAAAATTAAGATCAGTGAATTATGATACGAAATGGAAACTTCTTTTAATGACCTCACAAGCACCACAGACGTTGAGTTGTATGTATAGAGCTTAAAATTTGAAAGAAACTTAAAAAATGCTAAGATTAAACTTGGCTTATTGCTGGCTTCAGTATTTGCTCTTGAAAATTTATTACTTGGCCTGTAATTTTGCTTTTGTGACGTAATGAGCAACTGACTTTATATGCGTATTCTTGTCTTATTTCAAGTAGCAACAATCAGCACCGAGTACATGACTAGTGCATCTAAGTATATCGCATCTTTAAAATCTGGAATGCAGTTAAGTATATTTGTCAATACTGTAGCTTCTCTGTCTCAATGTCATTTATATGATAGAGTAAACATGAACGTATTAAGTTGAACCTCCAATGCCTTTGTTTCTTGTGTGTGATTAAGACATTCATTCTTTAAGCTAGCTTGGATTTTGAAACTTTGCATTTCATACATATTATCAGTCCAAGTCATTTTAACTTTATGAAAGATAACTTATGCAGCTACGTTGTCCCTTGCTGATTGAAAATGTGGCAAAGTTCCCTTTGCAGCCTATTGGCACTAACATTTAGCACTAACATTTAACAACCTTAAACCTGTTTCTACGATATGCCAGAACTCTATAGTAATAGTATATTACACTTTTGCTAGCTCATTGTGTACACATTCTCTTGGTTTAGTTATTTACAATTTCATTTGTGACAGGTACAACGTTGGAGTGATACCATCCCGGCGAAGCTTGGTTTTGTGCGAACGCCTAACAGTTTCTTCCTTGTGTAGGTAATTCCTTTGTTGAACCCCTTCTCTACTTAAAATAGAAATTCTAAATTGTATCTCTTACCTTTGGATGAAAGACAAGGTTGTGCCTTAGAAGAATAATATCGCAAATAGGGTGGAGATCATACTGTTCTTTTATTGTGTTTTTTTTACTTGATTCAGAGAGAGGCCAACTATAACCTCCTTTGAGATGACAAGTTCATATTTTCTTGTTTTCCTCCTTTGCAGACGCAGGCTTTCGACTGTCCTGGTGCAGTTGAAGTTTGCTGAGCACTTGAAAGAAGCTGTGACGTATATTGAGCAGGGGCATATACGTGTAGGGCCAGAAACAGTAACCGACCCAGCATTCCTTGTGACAAGAAATATGGAAGACTTCATTACATGGGTGGACTCATCTAAGATAAAGAGAAAGGTGCTAGAATATAATGACAAGTTGGATGATTATGATGCCATGAACTGCTAAAATAACCCTCTGTTACACTCAAGTCATACAAGTGGCAATATAATTTCTTGAGAAATTATGAACTTAAATCGTGTGCTAATTTGATAAGACAAAAGGGAATGAAAATTTGAAATTTGGATTCATTTTGTTGGTCCACCAGCTTCTTCACTATGAATGAATAAATTACCATTGATTATCAATTTAAAGTATCAAGGTTTGTTTACTGATTCTTAGTTTTTTTTTACTCTTTATCACCTACAATATGTTTCATTTTTATTCCAATTGATCTTCATCAAGAATCAGTAAATGCGCCAAGACAGGAGTAGAGGAACATATCCTTTACAACCCGTGATGAAGGATAGATCACATTTTCTTCCTGTGATTTATCGTTCAAGTCTGAATCAGGCTTCAATTCTTGGATTATGTTAACAAAAATTCGATACAGAGAAAGAAATAACAAAAGTTCAAATTGCATCCAATATATTAAGAAAGGAAGCGACAAAATACAGCCATGTGAAATGTTAAGTATGCAAAATCTGCCCCTGAGCTCAAAAGTGACATAAGCTACAAATGCAATCACTAACAGTTTTTTTCAGACTGCTCTGTCCCTGGTTTTCTTTTCTTTTCTTTTTTTCATAGGGTTGTCACACTGCCCTCAGTAGAACGACTTGAACATGAGTTTGAAAACAACCATGTTACACTAACATTTTATAAACATGGAGAAAAATCAGACTGGCTCCATGACAGCTTCTTCAAGATAACCAAGAGTTGGTGTGAAGATCTCGTAAATATGTGCTTCGAATTGCATCAGAGAGTGGGCATTCTGTCGCAGAGGGACATCAGCTTTACGTGGTTACTTTACAGAAAAGTGGGAGATATACAACCACATTAAGTGTAAGAGTTAAATAGTCAAACTCGATCTAGGTAGATCACCTATAATAACCTTACTGAATGGACCATTGTAATTTGTAAGGATTTATCTACCGGAGCTCCTCATCATAAAAAGTGAGGAGCTGCTTCACATGATCGTGCCAAGCTGAAACATTTAACCCATCAACTGTGATCCAATCAACGACAGTTGATGCTGGTTGTTCCCACCAGTCATCAAGCTGCAAAAGCGTGATGCATTTTAAACGTTTGAAAAAAAATAAATAATAAAAGACTTGCGGTTTAAATGTTAGGAAAAATAGCAAACTATGGAATTAACATTAAGGGCTGAAAAAATTAATATCATTCGTACAGAAGAAAGGAGCCAACTAGCAAGTTGTATAGATGCAAGACATGCAGGCATCCGTATAATTTAACTAATTTGTGTAAATTGTAAATTTATAATAGCAATGGATACGGAAAATATTTACAGGAAATATAGCTTCTTTACTTGCCCATCCCCGGACATATTTGCAATCTTCCAAGCACTTTTGAGTGCTAAAAAATGCAGTCTTAAGTTCTGGTAACCATTTTTGAACTATACTTTTCTCCTGCTCAGAAGCCAAGTTTAAACAGTAGCTTGTAGTCCTGCAAGGCAGACATGAAATAAGGTTGGCAGTGTATACAAACAATGTTTGCTCTACATACACTAGCAAAAAATAATATAAAAAAATTTTATATACTCTGGTGGGTTGGCAGCAAGAGGATGGAGGGCACAGGGAAAACATTTCACTAGTTAATAAAATGCATGTAAACCCTAAGTAGGCCGGCCAGTTAGGTACAAAAGTACATGCCTCTCCATAGATAGAAAAGGCACTACAGACAATGACCATTCTACTTCATTGGACTCTATTACAGAAAGAGGGAATGAGAGAGAGAAAGGGAGGGAGGGAGAAGGCATCAAAGATATAGACAGAAATACCATTTGAGAACTCTAAGAGCCAATACATGATCTGTAGACAAGGGGGACCCAAGCAATTTTACCTATCATATACTTGTTGAGCTCGATATGCATGGTTCAATAGTGCATGACCACTTTCAACAAGATCCTGCCGTATGTGAACCAAATTTATTGCCTTTGCCAAGTCCTCCAACACACTAGCCTCAGAACCACGAAGTTTCAAACTAAATTGCAATGATTCCAGAACTGACACTAAAGCAGCATCTGAACCCTCTAAACCCGTCAAAGAAACAAGATACTTCCAATAAGGCCACATAATTTCACTTTGGATGAGATGAATTCACATCAATTGGCATTCTTCATTTTGAAGACGTAACAAATAAATGTTATTGAGCTCTCATAGGAAAGTAATGCAATATAAAACGTCACAACTTTTAAGCCAGAGCTGATGTGCTAATCAAATTACTATATCTCAGTAAACAAAAAATTCCTTTTGTGGCAGCTATCAATCTATCATAAGTAGTATTCAAATAAATAATTCAAGCATGCCCCTTCTTACTGAGAACATACCAGCAGGATATTGAAGGGTTGCCGAAACATGGCATATGGATGGTATTGCTGATGGATCTCTTGCCCTTGCTTTTTTTGCAGTCAATAGAGCAGCATTTTTTTCAGCAATAGAAATGGCTTCAGGTCCAGTGGATCCATTTGAACCCATGGACTCTAGTAGGGCCCGTAAAATTAAATAATGAGAATAGAACAGTGACGTTTTAATAGAAGATCTCTCTGTCAGGCACTTGTATTCTATTAATCTGAGAAAAGATTATTCTAGTCAATACAGAAGCAGCACCCTAAGAGAACATAGAGAAGGAGTTAAAGCAATTAAGGACTGAATAATTTCTCACTTCATGTTGAGCATCAGTATTTTTCTTATCTTATCTGTAATTTTTTTCTGAAGACAACTCAATTATCACATCCTTAAGATGGTTTCTGGCCATCCATGTTACCACAGATATTGTGATAACCAAACATACACATGATAGATTTGGAACCAAAAAGACACATTTAAAATCCTCTTTTGTAACTGCTGCACAAATCTCCAACATTCAAATGTCAGCATAATGTAAGGTCGATATATGTACACATGTTTCAGATGAACCATGGTGAAATATTAACCAGGCAGTAAAATTACCCTTGCAGCTACAAACCTAAGGGGTTGCTGGAAGCATGTAAAGGCTGTTATCAGGACTTCGATAAAATGCAGACACTTCATTCTCAATAAGGTCTTTTGCACTACTTGAAATATCTACTACTACTCTGCAGACTGGAATTATAGTGCTTGATGCGTACTCCCTTGCAGCTAATGGCTGGTGATTCCAGAATGCACCAGCATCCTTCAAGAACAACAAAATCACCTTAAGAACTATTTATGTAAGTAAACATAAACAATAAAAAAGACAACCATTAAAGCCAAATATGCATCAACATACCACTAACACGTAAACCATAACATACTATGCTAAATTGAAAATTTGAAACATCACACAAAAAAACCATACGTGCTTTCAAGTTATATCATTCATTTCTGTGAGCTACTGTTTACTGATTTGTAGCTGTAAGGAACCAATTAGCTGAGAAACCTTACCGTGATAGCTTTTAGAAGGGCACTATATATGATCTCAAGTTCAGATCTGCGAGAATCAAACTCTTCAATTTTGTTCCACTTCTTTCTTAAAGAATCTTCAGCTTCTTTCCTCTCTGCAAACATTTTGTTTAACTGTTGTATTTCAGACATCAGGGTATTCAAGCTAGCTCTCAAACCAGCAACCTCTCTTTCTTTGGCCCAAACCTCCAACTGCAAAAAAACAAGGAATTACATGACAATAAACAAACCAAAAAACATAAATTTATATTTATCCAATCCTTGGAGATTTTGCTAATTTCTTGCGTGAAAGGTTTTGATTATACTGGCAGAGATATGGTTCGGCACCCCTGAAATACAACAAATCATCTTGCAAATTTAGCTACAGGATAGAAGCCTGTTATGGTGTTTTTCTTAGCATAGCATTTGACAAGTTTCAAGAATGACCCATATCATTAATGTGATTCTCCAGGAAAAGAACATCAAAAGTTCATCCTTCAAGGCTACTACTAAAGAAAAAGAAAAGGGGAAAAGAATCTACAGAAGCTGTTGGATGTAGCAGCACAATGCACCAAAAAGGCTATATAGAAAAAAACAAGCATAAACAAGGATAGAGAGCATAGCTGGAAGCTATCCAAGTAATATCAGGTTTTATCAATGAGAAAAAGAAAGAAGAAGTAATATCTGGTTCCATATAACATTATCACCGTAAAGAAGGGAGATGAAATGATGGGTGATGTTGATCTATTGAGAACTAACCAATTATCAAGAATTTTCATGCCTGTTAATAATGTTTACAGAAGTGGAGACGTGACACACTTGTGTCTCTAAGAACTGAAATCCTTATTCCTAACATTGTGAACACACAGGACATTTGGATAGCACCAACCAAGAAATATATATATATATATATATAATGCTGAAACTTCTGCTGACGAAGTTGAACTTAAAGGCACTTCTACAGTCGATGTACCAACCACAGTTGGTTAAAGTCAGGTAGCATACTTTGATCATTGACCTTAATAGCAAGAAGATAGATAAAAAGAACCACTCACTGGTCTGTCCCCTTGGCCAAATCACAGGTACATTACAACATCAATATAATAACCAATAGGATTTACCTCAAATTTCCTGAGATTGCCTACACTTTGTGATGTGTTTTCCGCTCCAAGTGAGCGTGATGATGAGACTACTAAATCTCCATTACCATTCAATCGTTTTATGAGTCTCTGGCATATGTTTCTAGCTTCAGCAGCTTTGTTAAGTGCATCTTCAGTAGCCGAAAATTGATGAACACGTGCCTTCTGTATAGAAAAAAAACATGTATCAGGTATATATTAAAGAAAACCTCCGCAAGGCAAATTTGAAAGTGAAAGTATGCCACCCAAATAAAATTTGAACACTCTGCAGTAAAACAAGTATGGTTCCTTTTGAAATATGGCTGAGTATCAACATATTTGCATGGTATCATATGTTGAAGGTCAAAGCGTAAAGAAAGTAAGCATGAAAGCATAGGACACAAAATCAATACTTACTAGGAACCAAGCAGAAGGTAAGGTCAAAGCTTAGAATATCTTTAAAGACATGTGACAAAGGAAGCTGAGCTATCATCCAAGTTAAAAATAAATAAACAAATAAAAAGATGACCTGCTTTCAAGAAGTTTGTTTTGAGTCCTCTTTGAGGACGCATCAACCCCCGTTGTTCCATTACCATAAATTGGATAACGTAACGATGAGCTTGCATCAGGAGAAGAAATATCAATAACTCGGTTGTTCTCAGTCGAATATGATATCAAATTGAAAGATACTGTAATAAGCCAATACCTTAGAGGGGCAACTCTAATTGCCAATGCAGAAGAGCGGCTATCACCATAGTCATGTCAAGTAGAACATAAATGAATCAAGGCAACAATTGAAAATCTTTGCAGGAAGAATAGGATGATAGTAGTATTTGGAAGATGTGCCACAAACAAGAAGAGTGGAAAGCTAATACAATGTTTACAGTTAAAATAGCACTTTAAGGAAATCTGACTTTTTATTTTACTATTTGGCAATCATATAACCAGACAAGGGCATAGTTTGTTCAAACTCAAGAAAACAAAGAGGGCATCATGTAAACACATACTATCTCATTAATCATCACAAGTACCACAAGCTAGAAACAGTACTTGGTCCATATGTGTTTATATATAAAAGCAAAACCAAAACAAACAAATCATTTCAGCCTTTATTGACCATTACCACTGAATAATAATAATTCTGTACAGCATTTAGTGCTGATTGTATAATTAATCGGATAAATTGTATAGTGTTTCGTTATATACAATATTGGACAATTTAAGTTAGGAAAAATATTTTATAATAATGATTACATTTATTTATTTGCTAAATTTCACAAAATTATTATATTAATTAATTTAGATAATTTTTTCTTAAATATCAAAATAATAAAAATTATTAATTTGATAATTCTTTGTATTTCAATTGGAAAATATTATATTTTAAAATAAATATAATTATAGAAAGAAAAAAAATGATAAAAGAAAGGGAAAAAAGTAAAAAAAAGTAACTAGTAGAAAAAAAAAAAAAAACAAAAACAAAAACAAAAAACAGCAATAAATAGTCCAATACCGATGAGACCCGCCACCCCCACGGGTCTTATTTGTCCCACTATTTGGCTTTTTTTTAGCCTCGTCCGTGTTTATTTATACTTACCCAATTTACTATCAAACGCTGAACAATCATGATTTTATACTGTCAACTCCGAATATACGGGCCAACAAACGAGGTGTTAATTATCAACATAGCAAAACCAACATATAAAGGGGGAAGAGAATGTAGACTGTAAGCTAGAGGGAGGGAGTAGAATGCCACCCCGATAAATAAATTAAAGAAATTCCCTCTCAATACTAGATCCAGTATTATAACATCGACTCAGGTTGTCAATCAGAACCCCTTGGCCCCAGATATCATATCAAAGAGAGCAAAGCAAAGTAGTAAAGAAACTACCTGTACAATCACATGCAAAGAGAGAAAAGCATAAAAGATTATACAAAGAAGGAAGACATAACCAAAACATGAAGTGCGGGGAACTCATAAGTTCTAAGAAAAGGTGAAAAATAACCGATTTACCTCAAGGTTTCTGCATCACCTCTAATATCAATTTTCTCTATTTCGTTGGATATTAGAGATTTCAATCGAGATGTGTGCGCAGTTATTGCCTGAAGCAATTGAATATGACTCTTTAAGCAATTAACAATTACTGTCCTCACCTCATCAGGTAATACCCCATCAAAATCAAAGCCTAGCTTTGCTGCTTGCCTGCTTCTAGTTGAGGATTCACATGAACACCCCTTCCTTCATAAGCAGGGAAAGAACTACGAATTTTTTCAATCATAAGAGCAGCAAGAGTGTCACAAGCCTTTCAGGATTTTTTTCTCCCTAGTGGTTTCAAGAAGAATAACATCCTCTGAAGATTTACTACCCTTTATAGTTGAATAAACAGCTTCCTTTTCATTGTTAGCATTAAAGCTAGTAACTACTTCACTGGAAGAGTGAATACTTGATCTTTGAGCATCCCTTGTTTGATTAACATATAAACGAAGACGTTTATGATATTCTACAAATATTTTTGCCCCTTCATCACACTGTTGATCATAAGCCTCCAGCATCACCTGCTTGTGCCTACACTAAGACTAAGCACTTGTCAATCAAGTTCCAATTAAAATATTTGGAAGTCAAGTTCTTGAAATAAATTCCACATCTATGATGACTTTATCACCCTACACTCTCATTGAACTTCAAGATAAAGCCAATGTTTCAACTCATTTTAAATATTGTCGATATTTAGAGATGATGATATGGGAAAACAACTACTTAATGAACAATTCCACAGCCAACGAACTCATTAATTATAGTAGAAGAAACCCAAACCTGTAATTTGCACGCTCATCAAGCATCCTCTTCCGTTCAGCTTCTTCCCTTGGAACCTCCAACATTCTAGCCTTCAAATCCTTCCGTTGTCTCCGACCATATTTCTTAGTCTCTCCACCTCCTTCCCCGCCAATTCCCTCTCTTGCAAAGCAGCTTCTCTGGTCTCCACAGCACTTGAACTCTCTGCACCCGCCTTCTCATTCCTCCTTACACCTTTGCTGCTCTTGCTTTCCTCCTTCGTTGCACTTGTCGAATCTCCACTATCCCCATCACCATGAATCGTTATATTTCTCCGAATTTAATCCACCGTCTTCTCCGAGTTCACATGGGTAACCAAGAAATTCCAAATGGGTATCATATTTCCACGGCAAATCTTACGAATCGAATCAACTGAAGGCAGCTGAGATTTACTAGTAACAGCATTGTACGGACCCAACTGTCTGTACTCCATTTCCTTGTGAAGCCACTCTAGTAGTATGGCCTCTGGCTGAACCAAGGAGCTCTGCATGATGAAGAAACTAGGAACTCTTTTATTGTAAGGTTTCCACAAACTAAATTTCCATCCGGGTAAGAATCTAAAAGCCCTAAAATCTTCTCCTCTGAACTGATAAAGAAAGTTGAAACAGAACAAATCGAAATTGGAATAAGATTTTGAGATAAAGGAGGATGCGCTAATCAGTATAAACTATCTGCTATGAGACCTACAGAGTTGCTACTACAAAATTCAATGACAACTGCATTGAGGATGAAGATAAATGCTAATATCACAGTATAAATAGTAATGTGATTGTAAAAATAATACAAATTAGTGTGTTCATAGGGGTAATATGAAATTAAAATTAAGGAACTGAGTGCAACTGAATTTGGGTTCGAAACGATAAAACCAAATCCAACCGCTAAGACTAAGGAAACCGATACGTTTGGTTCGTTTTGCTATGGTCACTATTTAATTTTTAATTTTATATTTTAAAGAAAGAAAGTAAAAATTGTTATTAATTTTCGATTTCAAAAAATATAAATTAAATATTAAATATTTTTTATTTAATAATTAATTTCTAATTTTTAATTTTATAACTTATAAAATTTAATGTAACTTTTTAATAATTTTGAGTATAGTTGAGTGTTATTGAGTTATTAAATTTTAAATTCAATAAATAAAAATAAAAATTTAATTTCTAAACTATTTATTTTGAATTTTAAAATTTATTTAAATTTGGAAATTTAAAAAGTATAAATTATAAATAAATTATAAAGCGTATTTAATTTAAAATTGAAAATGATAGATTAAAATATTGAAATGAGCTGTATAGATTTTGACAAACACTATGTATCGCTTATTTTATTACTGCTATATTTCGGATTTAAAAAAAATTAAATTTTAACTATTCTTAAAGGAATAAAAGCTACCCACGTACAAACTTATGAATATACTACGAGACAAAAAAAAAAAAACTTGAAAAAAAAAATAATATCTTTTAAAATTTATAACCATAAAAATAATATTTTATATTTAAATTATATATTTTTACAATTAAAAAATAAATTTTACATTATTTTTTTAACACCCTTTCAAATAAACGTTATTTAAATTAAATTGTGGCAATTTAAACTCATTTAATATTAAACATTCAATTTTAAATATTTAATATTATACGTTCAATATTATTAAAGTACTAATTTTATTATTATAAATTTTAAAGATATTATTTTTGATAATTTTTTAAAAAATTTATGAATATTCTTGTTTATGATATAAGATTAGAGACAACGAGAACCTTCACAATTATAAAATTTACATATTTATGTATCATACTTTAATGATATACTTTCAAATAATAATTAGCAAAAATAATCATATTATATAACTCATAATACATTTGGTATACTTTAATTTTATTTTTTACCTCTTTCCTCTCAAACTCTTATGTGTCAAATGTCCTATTCACTTCTATTACTTTTCCTACATTTTTTTTATTTTTAAATTATCGTTTTACATTTTTTTATTTTATTTTTCGCAACTATTTTTATAATATTTTGTAAATAAAGATAAATAATTTTATAAATTTTTAAAAATTATGAATATATGTTTATTATAAGTTTTATAATATTTTTATTTGATGAATATATAATATGTTAAAAAAAATACAAACAATAATTATTTTGTTATTTGAAGGAGTGTATACTAGAAAATATATATTTTTTAAAAAATATAATTGAACATATTTTTTTAACAAAATAAGTTTAAACATTAGTTCATGATAATTGTACAAAGAAATTTTATGTTGGAAAAGTATGAATAATAATTTTAATATATAGTTAAATTGTACTATTTCTTTTAATATGTTAGTATTTTATGAGATGGAATCCTATACCTAACATGATATTAGAGTCTTGTTCAATTTTAAAACACAATTTGAGACTAAGAGGCTATATGTGCTTTTGTTTGAGGAGAAAATTATTGAGTGCACAAATAAATTTTATATTGAAAAATATAAAGAATAAATTAAGTATATATGTTTACAAAGTATATATTGATTAACAGTGAGATCAAAATAAGTTATTTTTTAAAATATGTAAATAAATTTATCGTTTAAAAACAAAAAATATTATTTATAAAAACTAAAAATTTATATAAAATAAATAATGGTTTTTTGTAGATAACTTTGAATTTTTTTAAAACGATAAGCACAAGTGTGACATATAATTTTTTAACTTATGATTAGATTCTTCCACCCACTAAGCACAAAAGAAAGAGGATGGTCGCTTTACTTTAGCGCATTCGTTGCTTTTCTCGTCTAGAAAATGTAAAAACCAATTACCGAAGTAGACTAATTTCCCTATTAATTATGAACCCCATTTATAGTATTTGATTTTTTGGAGCAACATACATCAATACGAATTCCCACCGAATTTCGGTCTACCTGCTTCATCTCTCCTTTTCCTTTTTCTTTTCCTACTCACCGAAGGTCAATTATCTCTCAGCTTCTCATCTCTCCTTCCACTATCTAGCTTTTAGAAGGTATTGTCTCTCCTCTTATCACTGCTTGTTTTGCTGTTTAATTTCCCCCTTTTACAGATATTAAGACTTTCTGATTGCAGTAAATTTTGGTGGGCTATATGGGTTTTGTTTTGTAAGGCAAAATTTGATTTTTACATGGGAGTTCTTCTAGCTTTGTAGATTTCGCGCTTTCTGGGCTGATCATTATCTTAACTTGAATCTTTTTTTTCCCCATCTGTCTCCTGTCTTTAATTGTAGTCTTGTAGATAGGGAATCCACATTCCAGTATTGTAGAGGCATCTGTGCAGCAACTATTGTTAGGATTGTCTAGTAATTCAGCTTGCAAATGCATCCAAGAGCATACCTATATCTATATATGACACCCAACAACATGCTATTATAATAGACCTCAATTACTTCAAAGTTCATATAAACATGTATAAACAAGACAACGGACTCAATTTTACTAGATAAACTATCATAAATATCTGATATTTGTAACAAAATCTTTAATTATTCGTGTGAAAAAATTATTAAAGATGAGAAAAGGCCAACAGGAAAGTAAGAACCTCTTTCTCCCTTTTATGGCATTTGGAGAGATGGTGATGCTGTAGGTTTGGAGATTCTTCCTCATTGTCCTCCATGGCAGCTTCCATGTTGGATTACGGGAAAGGATTTGGTAGTAGTTAGAGAGAAGAAAAGATTTTGGAAGAAAGATGAACCAAGAGTTCAAAAGAGGGATTTTTATTACAAGTAGAATTGAGGAATATTAGAAGGAAAGAAAGATTGAATTTTATTAAATTCCATCTAAACTATCACCTGGGAGTTCTAATTAAGTACTTGTCTAAAGATATATGACACAATTTTGGTAATGATAACCTTTTTTGTCTTCAGCTTGTAAAAAGTAGCTACAATGTCAGCCAGTCAGAGTTCGAAGTTTGTGTTTTGTATTTTTGCTAACATAGTTCATAGATTGAGTTCGAAGTTTGTGTTTTGTGATTGTTTGAAATGAAATTCTTCTATATCTACAGGTGAAGTAATTAATCCAAATAAAGAAGGCATTCAAAATTATTGTTGAGAAGAGGGAGGGTACTGGTTTGCGGAGGGTGTAGCACTTCTGCGAGCTTCACATCCTCTCTTCTTCTTAAGGTGCAAGCATTCTTCTAGAGTGTACTTGCTTAATGTGTTTCTATAACTCAGTTGTGCTCTGCCAATGAGTTTGAAGAAGTTTTTTGGAGGATTCCTGGTTAACTAAGAAGTTTGGAGCTGATACAATGGGTGCTGTTTGCTGTTGTTTGAATGTTGACGATTTTGAAGATTATGTGAATCCAGACAATTCCATATCTAGTAATTGTACATGTCTTAGTCACTTTGTTCAGAACTTTTTAAATGTGGTATGCGACCGCAGTCTTTTTTTAGTAAAGTCAGTGTAGTCATTTAGAATAAACTAGTTCTGTATTTTTTAACGTATATTTTGCTTTTCTCTTTATATGTCATGTATGATTAAATTATGTAAAAATAAATGGTTGCCACATAATTTAGTGCCTCATGTTTGGTATATCAGATTTTGAGGTTACATTGTCAAATACATAGGTTTTGTGCAGAAGCATGTAGATGAAACCTGTCTTCCTTGGTAGTAATTTGACCATGACACGTAACTACCAATATGAGATAGGAGTGTCATATGAGATATGAGAGGAAAGGATGGTGGCAGAAAGTTAAAAATTTGCACTGTTTGCCTTTGATTATCTCTGACAAATGGTGTCGTGGCTAAACCTTTTTCTTATAATTTTTTTCTTTCATTTTAGTACACATCACTGTTTCGAAGAGGGGAAGTGCATTCTGTTTCTTTCCCCATTCAGGGGACAGCATCTATGGCTTCTGCAGCCTCTCTTGACAACTCTCTAGCTGACATGTATCGCTCTCCTCCAAGGCCCTTGCCATATGATGCAGACCCCAGATACTTCCGCTTGCAGCGTGATGGATTGATTTCAAGGCGTGAGAAAGGCTCAAGTTTGTCACACGAGGAGTCAGAACCTCTAAGAGAAGATACTGACACAGATCATGAATCTTTGGGTACAGGAGGCAAATGGATTGAATCTGCATATGAAGATGGATCAAAAGAATGTCGCTTTAAATCTACACTAAGGCTCCCATTGGCTAAATCTATAACTGGAGTAGGGAACATTTACACTTCCTCAGAAGAAGAAGATGTCTGCCCGACATGTCTTGAAGGTATTTTATCCTTTTATAATTCACGTTGTTCACATAAGCATATTGTTAAAACGTTTGATGGTCAATACTTCTATATGTTCTATATTCTAAAAATATTGCACAGTTAGTTTCATCCTAAGATTTGTGCACGTGCCAACTGCTAGTGTGGTAAAGGTTTCCCCGCCCCCATAATCGTTTGGTAAAAGAAATATCTACAACACGTTGTTCTACAAAAGCAGTAAAAAGAGATCTCTTGATTGTTCAAGCTGAGCATTTGGTCAAGTAATTATGGGAAAATTTATCACATTAGCATGCTTCTTTCTTTAGTAAGCTGCCCTCTTGCATAGATCTAATTTAATTGAGATGGGACCTTTTTTTTTACCTCTAATGTTCTGGATGGGAACTTCAGTTTTGACTAAAATTATCTTGTGCACTCACAGTGCTTGATGTTCTAATTGATAGTTATGCAGAATACTTTGAGGACTTTGCTAGGCATGTTCACAGCTTATACTTATTTATGCAGAATACACTTTGGAAAACCCGAAAATAATGACAAAATGCTCTCATCATTATCACCTTGGTTGTATTTATGAGTGGATGGAGAGAAGTGATAGCTGTCCTGTTTGTGGCAAGGTAATTTTTTTCATCCCTTCAGCTAACAATAACTCAAATTACAAGTTTTTCTCTATTATTGTTTAAACATTCTGATAAAGTCTTAATATTGCCTTTACCTTTTGAATAAGAAAAACGTTAGATTTATTGGTAGCAGAAGTAAGAACTTTTGCTTTTCGCTAACTCATAGCAGGCATGGTTAATGTGTAGTTCTTTTTCCTTACAATGAAGGGAAAAAGGAAGCAGTAATTATATGATAACTGATCATCTCTGAGAAACCTACCTCTGTTTTGAGAAAATATGAGTAAACTCATAAAATACTTGCAGTGAAGATGTTTTCATACGTGCTAAGCTTTTCTTCTTGGCTTTACTTCATAGGTGATGGAATTCGATGAAACGACTTGATCTTGATTGGTAGGTTTGCGTCGTGGATGAACCTCTCGACATCAGGGGAGTATCCAGGAAAAGGGTCAAATTTTTTTTTACCGTTCATGTGAATAGCTTATGTTGAAAAAGTCGTGTGCTCTGTTATATATATAAAAACAAGTTTTTGTGACTAATTAATAACCCTTTTATACGTGTAATTTCAATTTTAAACGTATATGATTTTTTAATGAATTAAATGTGAAATTAATTAAACAGTTAAATCATATAAAAATCGGTTTTTTAACAAACATAAATGGGAATGGGAGGAGCTAGTGGTGGACCAAAATTCAACTTCAGAGGGCTGAGGGCACCAATCAATAAGACGTATGCAAAAAAGAAGAGATAAAAAATAGATTAACTTTTTTTTAGTTGCAAAGATGGGTTTTGTTATAATTTTATTGGGTTATTATTCAAAATAGTAGAATTTGATCTTACAAATTTTACACTTAAGAAGGTTTATTAGATGTCGAATATGATTTAGTTTTTATATAAAATATAAAAGATATATATAGATATATTTTTGGTCAAAGTAAAAAATCTTACCAGAAGGAGGACCATTATTGCATTGGACATCGATGATATATCTAACCTAAATTATTGGAGATCAATTGGTCTGATAAAGATAAAGGTGTTTATCTCAAGTTAAAGGGTTTGTCAGCTGTAAAGAAAGTTGATCGTCCACAATAACTTAAACTGCTAATCATTAGTCCTAAAGATCACCAACGCTCATTGCATGTAACAGAGTTTGATTTTTTAACTCATCTATCTTGATGTGTGTATAAAATATTTATATTAAAAGAGCAGTATTAATAGGGATGTTGCTCCTAGTTACTAGTCTCTTTGGATGACAACGGGTTGTGTTTTTGCTCAAGTCTACTCCTAAGGTAATAGAGACTTGGAGTCTATAATACCATATTTACTGATAATATTTTAATTTATGTATATTTTATATAGCATATATATAATTAATATATTATTTTAATATTAATTAATTATATACATATTATTTAAGGCTAGAATTCATGTATTAGGTTAAATTTGGTTTGTAATAAAAACTTAATTAGTAATATGAATGAAAATATTTTTATTATTAAGAATATATTTATTTGGATAATGTAATTAAAATTTATTATTATTTTATTGTAAAATATAATATTATAAATTAAAAAATTATTTTATTTTGATTGTTTAACAATCATCAAAACAATAAACTAATTATATATATCGAGTTACATCCTTATTAAACATAATTTAATTTTTTTTTTCTTTTTTACATAAATTTTATTAATTTAAAATATAGTAAACGTAATTAAATATTTATTCTCCATTTACAAGTTTTATAAATAAAAATGTTAAGAATATATAAATTAGTATTAATTTTTATATTTATATTAATTATATTATGATATGTAATAATTTTTTTTAAATAATAAAAAAATAATTTAATAATTTAAATAATTTTATTAAATATTATAATTAATATAAATATAAAAATAAATATAAATTTACATGAATACAAAATTAGATGAAAATTTTAGGGGTGGGCGTAGATCCGATAAGTCTACTATGAAGTCATTTTACAAGCTGACCTTATTTTGACGATTTTAAAGAATCTAAAATCTTAGCTGACCTATAACTCCTAAAAAATTAACCTTTAAACTGACCTACAATGTCGGTTTGAGGGAGATTGGTTTGGTGGTTTTGGACCTATAATTTTATTTAAAAATTATTATCATAATAAAAAATGTAATAAAAAATACAAACAATATTTTACCCTTACAAACACTTTTTTTTAAAGCTAGAGCATACAGATGTGTTACTATCGGTTATAAGAACTATTACCTTTGCTCATATCTAATGCTTGATAAATTTAAAGCTATCAATATGTGCTATATAGAAATGATATTTTATTATTGACACTTCATGTTTGATATTTCACTACTCACCATCCTAAATTTAAAATCATGATTTCACATGCTAAATATTTGTTTAAGACTTTCATATTGTATATTTGTATAATATTAATTAATACTTCATTTTATTTTTTTATAACATTTATTATATAATATTTAAAAATATATATTAATATATAAAAGTGTAGGTCGGTTCAGTTTTGTCGGTTTTTATTTTTTACGAACTTACAACTGAACCAATAAGATCAATTTTTTAATATTTTGGACTTATCGGACCAACTAACATAAAAAAAAAAAAAAAAAAAAAGGATTAGTTTGAACCTAGACTTAAGTTAATTGATTGATTTTTGAAGAAAAATGCCTATTCCTAGAAAATTTGTACCCAAACCCGCAATACTATCTATCTCTAGGGGTGGAGCTAGCAAAAAAATTAAGGGGATTAAAATTTAATTTTTTTATACAAAGTAAAAAATTAATAAGAGTCATAGTAAATTATACTCAATTCAATACTGAATTTTTCATGTTATGTTATAATGGAGACATAAAATTAGAGCTCAAAAAATATAAAGTTAACACATTATAATTAATTTTTAACAAAAATAAAATAAAAATATAATAGGTTAATAAATATTTGTATTATTTATGAATCAAATAAATGTATTAACTAAAAAATCTAAGCAAATAAAAAATTCAATTAAACACACCAAAATTTATAGTTGTTAAAATTAAAATAAATATATAAAAATATAAAAAGTAAAATATGATTTAAAATTTTAAGCTTAAGGCTGTATTTAAAAATATATGTTTATAAACAATATAAGACTGATTAATAATAATAAAAATAATAAAATTTTTATAAATTTTTTTTTAAATAAATTCTAAAAGATTATTAAAATAAAATGTCAAATAATATAATATTAAATAAAGTTAAAATTTGGGTGTTCATATGATAAATATAAACTTAAAAGTTTTAATATGAAGTTTATCATATACTTATTTATTTTATTTTTATAATGTTGAGTTTAAAGTTAAATATTTAATTTTTTTTTGAATTATCACATTTAAGAAATTTTTTTACATAAAATATGACAATAATTTTATTTTTGTTATTAATAGTTATCAAATTTAGGAAAAAATATATATATTTAACCATTTTATTTATAATTCATATCATTTTTATTCATGTATTTGTTAAATATTGCATAAAAATTATACACAATATATTATTACAAATAAAATATTTATTTAATATTAAAAATATATATATAATTAATTTTTTATAAAAAAAATTAGCCAAAATTAAAGCCCCATCCCACCCCACCCCACCCCACCCCACCCTCCTCCGCCATGTCTATCTCGAGATTTTAGATAATAATATGACTCGTACAATTGGCCATTTTGCTATAATCATATATCTACTTGTCTTCCAATAATTGGATAGCAAGGATATCCGTATGCTTCCAAATTTACATGAAAAAACAAGAAAATAACAGTAAAATATTAAAACTCAGTGGGCTCCTACTTAATCTCAACGACCCACCCTTGGCCCTCCGATCTCCTCCTATCAGACATCAGACGGTCAAAATCTTCCTCGCTCCCAACAAAACGAAAGGTTAATATTCTCCGAGCAACTTAGACAGTTAGACCTCATCGTCAAAGATTCAATGAAGAAGTCGGACACAGAGACCAGTTCGTACGTTCCGGTCAGTCTTGTTCACCCGAAAAATCGCGATATCTAAGTCTGAACCGCCACTGAAACTGTCACTGCTTTGTCTACTTATCCACTAAAAACGATGGAACTTGCACTAATGCCATTGAATAGTTCGACGGCGTCGTTTTCTGGACGGGTAGGGTTGAATTGTTCGAGGCTATGCGATTTTCCTGTGGTAAGAAGAAGGATAGGGAAAAGTATGTCTGGTGGCGTTAGGTTTCCTTTAGTTACAGTTATGACTTCATCGGCTGACCAGAGGAGCACTGAAGCCATGGATGGAAGAACAAGAGATGGAGAGAGCAGAGCAGGAGGAGGGTTTACTAGCTCAGCCATGGAGGTCACCACATTAGATAGCTTTAATGAACCTGATTTCCCTGTTTGGGAGAAGATTGGTGCTGTTATCAGACTTAGTTATGGAATCGGTTAGTATCTTCCTCTTTGAAATTATAGATGAGAGATTGGATCTTTGTTTTTTATTTTATTTTTAAAGTTAACTTTACTTACTTGTTAGTCATAGGTTTCGTATAACATAAGTAGTTTGCAGATTATAAGACTTTGTTTTAAATTGCTGCTGCTATGTAATTTCTGAAGCAGTTATGGTAACTTAAATTTTTCAGCATATTATTATCATCTCTATTGGTGAGTGGGATTTTAAGTGTTAACAATTAATTTGCATTGGGAAGTTTAGCACCCAAAAATGTCGAAGAGCTTTTATCATCGCTTTTGGGAGTAGGTGTTCGATGCATTTAACAGTAAGGTTTATTTATGACTTCATTCTAAATTACTGGAGTTCATTAATTGTAAATATTATTGAAAAACAACAAAATTAATACCCTCAATAATAATAAAAATTGCGCACTTTGTATTTAAACTTATAATTTCATAATTAAAAAAATAATTGATATATCGTTTTTCTTTAAACAACCATTCAATTGGAATTGAACGACGATAATTTAAACTACATTGAACGTTCAATGATATTGTGGTGCTAATTTTATTATTATAAATTTTTGGGTGTTATTTTTGGTAATTTTTCAACATTTATTTATGTAATAAGTCATAACATTACCAATTTTTTTGTTTGTTAAAATGACGTGGTGAGGAAACTGTTGTACAATTGTACGTTAGTGTGATTAATTCTGATTCCTACCTAGAACACTCACATTTCATCTCCTACATAACATATTGTGCGTTGCACATGTTAGAGGTGGTCCCGCATATGAGAAGAAATGTACATGCAACTGTTCTAGATTTTTCCTCCTAGATCCATATCTTAGCATTATCATCTGTAACGGATGTATAAGAATGTTCGTTTGTTAGTATGCCATGTTTTCATTTTCACATGCTTTGTCCCTTTTCTTATCTCTCTTTTTCAGAAGGGGAAATGTGGGTAAGCGTTTTATGTAATATTCTTTTCTAAATGATACATTATTTTCTTCATTTGCGGAACCAGGTATATACGGTTCAATGGCTTTAGCAGGAAGATTTATTTGCTCATTCAGTGGAATTGACAGCATGGGTGGTTTTGACCCATCATTTGATGCAATTTTAAATGGTCTTGGATATGCCTGTCCCCCGATTATGGCCCTACTGTTTATTCTTGATGTAAGTTGGTGCATCACTTTTCCATTCTTGAAACAGTTCATTGATGTTAAAAGGTTGGGAAAAAAATTATGATGAAGAGCGAAATGGTTAATAGTTTCTTGTTCATAAAATAGAAAACTATTTGAATTTTATTTGCTTGGATCCTTTGCTCTGAATTGCCATTTTCTTGGACTAGAATCTGATCATTCTTGTGTTTCTTTTACAATTTATCTGAAACGGGTACAGGATGAAGTTGTGAAGCTGTCTCCTCATGCTCGTGCCATAAGAGATGTGGAGGATGAAGAACTTCGGAGCTTCTTTTATGGAATGTCACCTTGGCAGGTAAAATTCTTTGAGTCTTGAATCAAGTCATGGGATTGTTAGACATTGCAAAGCTTCCTTCTTGCATAAAGAAATAACCAATTAATGTGGTTGTACTTGGCTTATCAGTTTATACTAATCGTTGCTGCAAGCTCAGTAGGAGAGGAGCTATTCTACAGGGCTGCAGTTCAGGTATGCTTTTGTCAACCATATTATCTATTTTGATTGAAGTTATGAAGGAAAATATTAATACTAAACTACTCTTTTATCCCTTCCACACTATTATTTATCATTGTGAGTTATGAATTATCTAAGATTCCTACTCTTACGCTGGGGCCTCATTGACATAGAGTTGATTGAATAAGTTGCTTACAACATTAAAACGCTGTTGGGGGGGTGGGGGGGTCGGGAAGGAGTCACTGGATTCTTTCATGTTTTTAAAATAGGCAGGAAAAAATTAGATGCCGTTTGGATAGGTCAGATATCAGTATCATACTATCATGGAAGCTATTTAGACAAAGAAAATTTTCTGCTGGGCTCAGAACCCATTTATCACCCCTTTCTGTCAATTCAACCTTTCTTTTAGGGGGCACTTGCCGACATATTCTTGAGGGGCACAGATTTGATGACGAATGCTCGAGGGATGGCATCTTTGGTATGTGGTTCTGTAATCTTATCACTTTCCCTTCATTAATAACTAAATGTTTCTTAAAACTAAAGTTTCATTGTTTCTCAAATTGTAGATTGGAGTTCTTCCCCCCTTTGTCCCATTTGCTCAGGCATTTGCAGCTGTTATTACAGCTGCTCTGACTGGCTCCCTGTATTATGTAGCTGCTTCTCCAAAAGGTTGGTTGTAAAACTAATATGAGTAGTAAATACTCACGTACATTTAGGGGTGTCAATCGTGTCGTGTTAGTCGTATTCGTGTCGTGTTTGTTCGTGTTATTCGTGTCGTGTTTGTTCGTGTTATTCGTGTCGTGTTTTCGTGTTGGTTGGCACATTAAAAAATTTACTTGAATTTTTTTTGTGTTACTTATTTATAATAGTAAGAAATAACAAAATTTTTAAGAACATAAAAAAAATTATTGATCAATTCTTACTAAAAAAAATTTGTGTCGTATCGTGTGCGGATCGTGCTATCGTGTCGTGTCAGAAATTGCCACCCCTACGTACATTTATCTTTGCAAGCATGATATGCCAGTTTATTCGTCTGCCTATGCTTTGTGCAGATCCTGCTTATGTAGTTGCCCCTGTTTTACCACCTAGCTCTGGCCGTGAGGACTTGAAAAAGCTTTTTGCAGGTGCAACCTGTTAACCAAATATGTGATTAACATAGGTTCTTTTTTCTTCGCATGGCACTTGAATTAAGATGATTTAATATTTTAAGTTTATGGATGTTATGCCACTCTGCCTAGCTAATACTATTTAGCATACATTCCATGATTTTTTTTTGTCTCTTGCGATTATGGTAAGGAATCCATTCTAGATGTCCCACCCAATGCTTGAAGTGTGTTGTTTGGGTTGTGGAAGTGCCTTGGTGATACAGTCTTCGTAACTAGAAAAGTTTAATTGGTCGTAAATAGATGAAACTTAAAAAAAAGAAGAAAGAAATATGGTTTTTCTTTTCTTATTATTTTTCTTGTAATCATATAATTTATCTGATTTTTCTTGACATGACCGAGTTTGATCAACACTCTGCAGCCTGGTACGAGAGGAGGCAAATGAAAAAGATTTATTCTCCTCTACTTGAAGGACTTCTGGCACTCTACCTTGGTTTTGAGTGGATTCAGGTAAATTTATCTGATGCGTATGTTGTCTCCCCATTATTATACTTGAAAGAGTTTGGCAGACATTTATTTTCATTTTGCTTTGATACAAATGTGACAGACAAATAACATTCTTGCACCAATGATCACCCATGGCATATACTCTGCTGTCATTTTGGGTCATGGCTTGTGGAAGATACATGATCATCGGAAAAGACTACGACAGAGAATCCAACGACTTCAACTAGAAGGACAAAACTCTAATAAAGTCTAAAGATCATTATAATTTCAGCTAGCTGAGCATAGGGGAATTGCAAGTTATACAGCATGGCGATAGAAATAAAACCTAGAGTACTCGTGTCAATGTAATTGTAGTTGTAGATCTTATCAGGTTTTGTATCCACAAACAGTTGTGTACATAAATAATACCTGCAGTATCGTGATAGTAGGTTTTGAATTTGAAGCTTTAGTTTTTGGCATGTTGGTAGAATATAGCAAACACAAGCACACAACCAGTAAAGCTATTTATTTTGTGCAGAAATTAAATTAAAATTGATTGAAAAATGCGAGACTGATTTAGGTAGGGTTGTTTTTATAAGGATTTTGTTTTGTTTTGTTTTGTTTTATTAATTATTATTTGAAACTAGTTTTTTTTACAACATTTTTAAATAAAACAAAAACTCGTTTGATTACGAATTATGTTTTATGTTCTAAAAAATCTGAAAACAAAACGCTATTCGTTTGATAAAACAATTATTCGTGTTTTGTTTATTATTATTTTTATTTGATACTTAATTTTGTTATTTATGTTCTTAATTTAAATTCCATTTTATAAGAATATGGTGTTGTCTAGTTCAGAGATGAGGTTGTAATCTTGGTGAAAAAGATGTGTTAGTATGATTGAAAGTTTAATTATAAAGTTCAAAATTCGGATGTCTATTTCTTTTTGTAGGTTATGTTTAATCAATCGGGTAGTCCACAGGTACGAAATACGAAAGCATTGAGTCTCTGTCCTCACACGACAGGAAGTGGATTTGAAGCTTGTGGGGCGTGTTATTTGTCTTTCTGTAATGAGTGTAATTTTCTTGCTCTTCGAACACGTCGCTTTGCCAGTCGTGTTTCAATCCTTCGATGTCTCTAACTAGCTTGTAATTGGTAAAAATAACAAATTGTTATGTATTTTCATCCAAGACTGTACATTATCTAATTAGGTAGAAACTTTGGGGCGAAAAGAAACTAGGTAGAAAAATTAAGGTCACTGTTCAGCATCCATGCATCTGTGGATTGCTTCAGTTGTCGGGTAGTGCTTCCTCTTGCAAGTTGCAAAAGACCACACTAAGGTTTGAATCTCTTGACTTTGAGTGTATACATGCTTGCCCTTGCCTTTTCATATTCTATGTGCTTACTTTCTAGCAAAAACATTGGAGTAAAAAATGGAGATTTTGATAGAAAGTCAAATACAATTTATTAAACAGAAGATATACAAATTTTTCTTAGGGTTATAAATTGTGAATTTAAGTAAGAAAAACTATTATATATCAAAAACTCAAATGACTTGGACCAAAAAATTAGATAATAATTTATGGGCTGAATTATAATATTAAATCATAATTTAACTCGATATTTAAAAATATAAAATTTTGTGATGATTAACATTTTTTTTAAGAAGAAGATGTTGAAATTCGGTAAGTTCTAACATCATAATGGCAAAAACAAATGCCACACGAAAACTAATTTAAACCAATTACATGGTAAAAGTCCATACGTAAGGCTGAGAGAGCTCTGGTTACCATTTAGAACCACAAAATCTCTGTCTGGCGTGTGAAGGAAGCACTGTGAAGAACAAGGGTCATTGTTTTTTTTGTTTTATCAATAAAGAAATAAGATAACGTTTGGTTTTTTTTTTTTTTCATTCATTTAAATCAATACCGATATTGAAAGTATCAATAATGTCTAACATTTGAAACTATTGTTAAATTTTTTTTTTAATGTATAATTATAATTTTTTATCTTTCAAATTTATAACCTTAAATATATAATCCAATTATGTTATAAATTGAATTATCCACTGCAGGTAAAGTATGATAACAGTCCATTTGTATGCAGATCTTTTAGAAGGGAGCATAGGAGGTGACAAGAGTATACTCGGTTATTTTCTTTATATAACATGGAATAGTTGTATTTTTTTTTTTATATATATAATATAGTTATATTAATTTTATAATTTATTAATTTAAAATATCACATTATAATTTATTTAAAGTCATATTTCTTGCAAATATAGGAACAGTCTTCATATAAACGTACGTAAGGATAAGAACATACGTACAAAATAAAAATAATAGAAATGCAATGATTACTGACTGATGAATAGAAATCCGAGCCTTTTCCCATATGCACTGACCACGACTTAACTTCAAACCCCATAATTTAACAAGCTCACCCACTGATTTTATACATATATTAAAAGGTCACCCACCATGTTGAGGACTCTCTCCCACTTTTAACCGTCCAAATCTTTGTCTAAATAATAACATTCAAGGTACTTGGTTTTTTAAAATGTGTATGTTGATAAGTCTATTTTGAAAATTTGTATTACATGGCAATTATTTTTTAAAGAAGTTAATAAGTATAATATATGTTATTTATTTATTTTTTAAAAAAAAAAAGCCTCATCGAATAAATAACAATCATATTATTTTAGATTATCAATAATTAGATGAAAAATTACACCGGCAATTCACATATAATTTAACTCATAAAGGAAATACTTTTACGCAACTGCGCGCATTAATATCTTTTGAGATGTAGTTTTCTTCGATGTGAGAATTGTGATTGTTACGTGAGAGTTAAGTGATGTTATCAAATGTAATTTATAAAAAAGTTTAATTATATGATATAATTTTTTTATGCATGAAATTTTATTTTTAATCTTTTCAAGAAAAAAAAATATATGTTCATTTTTCTTACAACATAAACGTATATTTTTTAATATTATAAAAAATTAAATATATATTTTTTATTAATATATTAAAAAATAAAATAAATTAAATAATTGAATTATTTATACACTAAAAAAGTATTATTCATTTCGTATGAATTTTTTTTATAAAGCTTATATATCTATTAACTATATTAAAAAGCGGGAATAACCAATAAATATCAAAATATTATTGAAATAAAAGCATTGATTATAAATATTATTTTACACTTTAATTTAGTTTGTATTATTTTTCTGATTAATATTAAAATATACTTATAATAAATACATTTTTTTATGAATTAATTTTTTTTTATACAATAATAATACCAAAATATTTTTTTAATAAATGCACTTCTCATAAGTAATCGTTGGGCGGCATAAACAATATTTTTGTTACTCCTCTTCATATTTTTTTAGTTTTTGTTAATTTTTTATTGTTCATTGGTTATTATTCTGTTTTTTTTTTTTTTTTACATCAATAAATACTAAAGTATCCCTATATGCTTATGAAATTTTGCTTATGTTATTTTTTTAAAAGTAATATCAATATTTTTAAATCAAGTATTAAAAAATTGAAACATTAACACAAATAAAAGATAAAAAATAAATGTATAATCTAACAAGTTAAAAATAAATTACATGTTGATTTAAATAATTATTTTAAAATAAAATAATGAAGGTCCAAAACTAGTTTTTACAAAATCGAAAACCCAAATTATAAATTAGGTTTATTTTTCTCTAAAAAATTATTAGCAAATACAGAAACAATCAATAATATGATAATTTTTTTCTTACCGAAACGTGAGATTTTAGATCAATTAGTAGAATTGACAGTAGTTAGAATGGACCCGAATTATCATTATCTGTTGAGAAGTGAAAATTCAACATGTGGTTGTTGGAAAGTTTAATAACAGGTGCCGTCAAAAAAGTATCAGTAATTTGAGTTTAGTTTTCTGGCTATTAAAATGATATATATATATATGTACACTGCAGAATGATCATGACTATTTATGTATACTGTTTTAGAGTAGAAGAGACGAGGAGGGGACCATGTTGCCCCCAGATTTTGAAATATTCATATATACACAATGGCACCAAAATAAAATGTTATTTTTATTAAAAAAATTAGCATACAACTATATACAAATTATGTATAAACTAACATGTATGTTTTTTCTAGAGCCAATTCCATGTACAGAATACATACATATATGCTTTTTTTTTCTTTTCTTCAACAGAGGTTTGAATTGTTGATTATATACATAGAAAAAGATGAAGAGGGATTAATTAAAGAGTACGTAGCTAGCAAATTATAAAATGAAGACGGGAAAAAAGATTAAAGTAGTTGAAAGCTGAATTGAAACATGTGTAATGTGTATTTGTGTACGATATATATATATATATATATATATATAAAAGCAGCATTGGATCCAATATTAGAAACAAGGAAGCTACCTACTGAACTGGGTATCGATGCATTGGCATTTAATAATATATTTATAAACACACGTAAATGTATGAAGAGAGTTACGAGGAACGAAAATATTTTATATCATAACTTAATACATATCATAATTATATTGTATAATTTAATTGATTTTTATTAATAAAGGTGCTATAATTATTTTTTTATCTTATATTCGTAATTTTATATATAATTAATAAATGACACGTATTTTATTAAAATTTAATGAATAATGAATATATGTAAGGTGGTCCATACTCCATATATGCATTGCCACTGCCAATCTGTCATTTCTCCAAATGTTGCAGCATATGATATATCTTCTTTATATTCTCACTTATCTCATTAATTTGCATGTCTATGCCTGATATGAGTATATATGTTACATAGTATTATACGCATATATAGTATACGACTCTTGTTATAATTAGCACAATTTGTAGTTCAAAAGAGACCTATACTAATAAAATTCATGTGCCTAGCTTGCACGTTATTTATTATATTTTTTTATTTTTTTTTTATTTAATAGTAGAATATATTTGATAAATTATAAATAAATAAAAAAAAATTAATCATAAGTTCTTGTATTAATTAGATCACGCATAGAAAAAAATAATAATATAATCAACATGATTAATTAAATTACTTGAATTTTAGAAAAAAAGAATAATAAGTTCAAAAATATCTATTAACTTAATTTTTTTAATATTTAAAATAAAATATAAAGGATAAGATATGTCATTGGTTTAAAATATAAGAGCGTTTTTGTTATATATGTGTGTGTGGGTGGATGGATGAATCATAGCTCCTTTTTTTTTTTTTTACACAATTTATTACATTATCTTATTTCAAGGTTAAGATTTTAAGAAATAGTTTTTTTCTCTTCTTTAGTTATAAATCTAAAAAATTATAATAAAGTAATGTAATAATACCTCATGTAATGTAATAAATCGTATCTATAAAAAATTGAGACTATTCATCTTGTTCCAATATACAGAGTAGTGGTCTTAGATATATAGGTTTCAAAATGAAATCCTAGCTTGTAACTAAGTACTATTTGTATTAATTATTTTCTGCTAACTTACAAGTCCAAGGTTGTTTTATTTTGATGTTCAACTAAAAGGATGAAATTAATTTTCAATGTGTGTAAACTAGTCCTTTAACGTTTTGCCTCTTCCTCTGAACAGACATAACAGCACTGAAATCTAATAACACCGTACAGATAAATAGAAACTGAGATTTTATAAAATTTGCAATGTAATTTTAATTTGTGAAAATGAAATTTCACAATGAGGTAAATTTTATTCGGATGCCCAATCGTGTGTAGCTATAAAAACTTGTAAAATGAAAATATTTTGGTAATGTTCATTAATTTAATTGGGAGGATTTTTTAAATGAAAAGAAAAAGAGAAATTTTAGTTTATAAACTATGTTTGAAATGCACGTGCAGGGCTGTTCCATAAAGTTGAGATCCGGTACTCCAATGGAAACGACATAAACCGATCGACTATCACTATTATAATTTATACTACATCATTACATCCAAATAGTGACAGTGCTAGATAGAGAAGTGCTGTTGAACATAAAAAGTAGTATAAGACATCAATTAATTAATATAAATGTGCATAAATTTTTTAATATAAATGTAGATAAATTTTTTTATTAAATAAAGTTAAATAATTGAATCATTTATACATTAAAAATAAAAAACGAAGGTTAAGTGACTTACCTCGTTCATATCCAAGGATTTCTAAATTAAAAAAAAAATTAAAGATTAGACCTCGTAAATTCCTCTCCCATCCCCAAAAAAAAAAAAAAAAACAAAATTTAATAAATAATGACCAACTCACTCAAACACATTTAAAAATTAACCAAGTAGATTAGATAAAACGTATGACGGAGAGATAGAATGTGTAAAGCCTAGTTAGCAATTTTCCCAAATATTTCAAACTATGGAAAAAATACTTGTCCTTTTGAATGAATTATGTATGTTGAATTTGAAAAGTACTTTATGAGGCAATCAATTTTCATTATCAATTTTTTTTTAATTAGTATTATTATGTAACAAATTATAACAATAACAGAAACAATTACCAATAATATATATATATATATATAAAGTTGCAGCGATTTTTGATAATTTTTTTAATAATAAAAAAATATATTTCATAGCGTAGTTCGAAAGGAAGTAATCCCCACGGAAATGTATGCCCAGAACCCGCATAACTTTTACACCTTTCGATACCTGCAACAGAAAATGACATTGCACTGTACAGCTTTATCAGTCCATCGATCACGTAATTGAAAAAATAAATCTAAATTTTAATTAAAAAAAAAAAAAACTATCTAGCTTCCGTTAATCATTAATTACCACGAATTTAACAATAATTTTCTATTTAAATTAATTCTTCATGGCTTCCTCTTGTTAATTTCTTCCATCTGCGCAACTTCAATAATCATACACAATTGACAATTACATAACAAGAGAAAAATTACATAGAAAAGAAATAAATTACAAAAAATAATATATGGATCTGTAAAAGGTAGCAGAGCCCAGTATGGTACGTTCACATCTCCTCATGATGAATAATTGAATATCCATGTCTTCATTCTAAACAATAAATTAATTAAGCTACTAACAAATTAATAAATCAAACCCAGCCTGGTGATCAATTAAGTTGGGGCAATTGGACCATGTCCCAACCTAAGCTCTAGGTCAATATCTTCATTCCCATCATCATCATCACTAGATGTTGTGGCTTCCTCATCTTGGATATTATTGACGCGAAAAGCATCAATTTCTGGCACCGTAGGCTCGACCGGAAAATTCAAAACCGGTACGAAATTAGATGCTGAGATAAGGTTGGTTGGTGGAAATGTCGAGATAGAGAGAAGAGTAGAAGGTGTTGATGATTGATCGGTAGTACTAGTACCACATGAATTTAAATTAGTAGTATTTGAAGAATTAAAACCAACTCTACTACTAGGGTTGTACACAAAACACAACCCAGCAGTACTAGTAGCATTAATATTAGCAACAAATTCATGAGCTGCTGGAATTATAAATGAGGAAGTAGAAGAATTAGGCTGCAATTGGGTGCCGTGAAGTCGAGCCCGGTCGCGACGATGAACATTCATATGGCCGCCTAGAGCTTGAGCAGACCTGAATTCTCTTCTACAAAAAGTACAAGAATAAGACCTTGGTGGCCATGTGATGTTATTGCCTGTATCTTCTGCAAAAGCTCTTACTTCCCATGAGTCATCCGCTTCATTTTGGGGTTGTTGATTATTAGGGTTCCACATCCAAATAGCAGTAGGAACACTACTGATAGTTTGGGGAAGTAGACTAGGGTTTAAATGATCTTTATTGTTTTGAATTTGGTTATTTTCTTGTAATGTTTGAACTAATTTCTCAAGGTGGGTCATGGAGAGAAGGCTAAGGTGATCATCAGGAGCAATCATGATAGTGTTAATACTTGGACTTCTTCTATTAACATTTAAGATGGATGTACTAGTTTAATGATAATTTGATGGTGAGTAATGTTCTGTTAGATAGCTTTAATTTGGAGTTAGAAGGGGGCAGATAGAGAAATATTGGATTAAATAAGGAATGGGCTTTGGAAATGAAGACAAAATTAAACCCTAACAACACACCGATGCTATCACCAAGCGAGTAATTGGATTTTTGTGAGAGAGGTTGACACTGACACATTATATATAATATTAACTTATCCCACACAATACTAGCCTTTGTTTTTCTTTCTGTAATACAATGACAACTCGATCTACTTTGGCTTCAACGCCTATTGGATTTTAACTAGCTAGCTAACTCAATTTCTACTGCAGTTAATTTGTTCCTTTATATATATATATATTTTATTATTAATTATTTATGAAGTTTATTTTCTAACAATTTTATTAATTATTTTTTTTATTAAACATAAAATAATTAGATTTTTTAAGAAAATAGTTGCATTAATCTTATATTTTATTAGATTATAATACTATATTATTACTGACTGAATACTTTGTTTATGTAATCAATCCGCCATCCTTAATTATTAAAAAAAGGGACGTGTTGTGTGTGTGTGTATATATATATATATATATATATATATATATATATATATAATATTATATTATATATATAATCCATATATATATTAAATAATATATATATATATATATATATATATATATATATATATATTCTTAGTCAATTAAAAATCCTATTAGTTTGACAATAAATATATAAATAAATATATTTTTCAAAAATGATTGTTATATAAATTATTAATTATAATTGTGATTAGTTTTGAGCATGCACGTAATCAGTTATACTAGAGGAGTAGCTAATTATTTGATTTCATAAAAACCTAAAATATAAATATTTTATTTAATAAATAATATTATAGGTAATTAAGTAATTTTTATTTTTGTTAAAAAATAAGTTAAAATAACAATAAATCTCACACTATTAAAATTTAGGATTAACAAGTATTTTTAAAACTAACTCATATGCCTCTCAATTCAATTCAAAGTTAGGAGTTCTAAGGATATTATTTGAAATAATTTTAAAAAACTACTAAAAACGTACATATCCCAAGAAGAAAGGTATTTCATAAACACAAGTGGAAAGTCTTAAAAACTCACTGGTACATGAATCACAACTGAGTTCCAATAATGACAAAGCCTTGTAAAATGAATGAGTTCAGCACACAGAAAAAGAAATTTAAAAAGTGACTAATGTTTTTTTATAATCAAAAATGATAAATATATAAATTAATTTAAGAATGATATTAAGTATCACTACTTAAATAAATAGTGATATACATCATTATTTATGTAAAACTATGAAAGCATAACTAAGTAATAAATATGACACAAATTTTAATTATAAATATTTAATCATTATTTATCACATAAGTTTTGATAAAGTCATGTTTTTATTAAGTGAAAAAAAATATATATATCAGCTAGGTACATGAACATGTGGTGCACCTTGCTAGTTTCATAAATATATAATTAGTTAATTAGTTTTAACTTTAAAATGGGATATCTACAATCAAGTAAAATAATTAATGGAAAGATTTTTTACCTCACCTATGAACCTGATTCATGTAAAAGTTTTTCCTATTAAGTTATGATAAATAACATTTTTCTTAATTTAAATGGTACAATTTAATTGACTCTTATTAGTAAGTAATTATGCAATTATTTCAATAAATAACTAACATGTCATTTAAAAAGTGGGTTAATTACTATGTTGGTCGCTAACCTTTATCCAATAATAGACTTTAGTCACTAATCTTTTTTTTAAAATATAAAATGGTCTCTGATCTTAAAATTTCAAACTTTACTTTAATTTAACAGTTTTCATTAATTCACAATCTGAACGTTAAATTTTGGACTTCATGTGATCTCACATGAGTTATTTTAAACGTGATTATTAATATGACCCTTGATTAAAATTAACTTTGGTTTGAAAGAAAAAAAATATTAAATCAACAAGGCCTAGTGATGAAGACAATGGCAGTTGTCTCAAAGCCCTCATCGATTCAGTGTTTCCAGGTCTTTCTCCTCAGTCAATCCTTCTCTAGCAACACCACCGATAAGGAGAACGAAAGTCAAGAAAAGCCCATTGAGTCCAAATCTACAGCACAAGAACCCGAGCATAACTAGAATGTGGTGGAGGACAAGAGAATGAGGTTTGGATGAAGTTGAATGGGTTATTAATCTCTTGTCATGTTGATTTGAGTTTATTGCATAAGAAAGCTTTGCAGCGATGTGTAGAGCATGCTAGGATGTGGCTTGCTGATTATGACCAACCCATCGAGCCTAATGCTGACTTGGTGTAGATCGAAGTCAATTCCTTTATTCTCAATGACAAGTTCATCACCCATTGACTCGGCCTCATCCCCCTCTTCACTAGCTAATAAGCCATATCTATGTGCTTCTTGTGTGATTGTAATGCCTGAAATGGTGATGGCCAGTGCGAGTTCATTGCCCATCAACTCAGCCTCATCTCCCTATGATCTTTATCGCTCTGACCACACTATTTGTAGTGGATATTCAGATTAATAAAAAACCCTAAACCTTGAAGCTAAAATTTAATGTTCAGATTGAAAATTAATGAAAAGTGCTAAATTAGACTAAATGTATAAAATTTTAAAAGCAATGTAACCATTTTGTATAAAAATAAAGGTTGGGGACCAAAGTCTATTATTGGGTAAAATTTTGGGACCAATAGAGTAGACAACCCTTTAAAAAAACATATAAGAACTTGATGCATATAACTAGAGGTGTTAAAGAGGCCGGAGTATGGCTTAGCCCATCAAATTAGAGTGTTGGGTCGACTCATGGCCCCTTAGCTAGCAGGCTATGCCAACCTGTGGCACCTTATTATGCCTTCATTCTTGACATGTGGACTTTATCGTGTCGTGTCGTGCCAAGTCCGTTGGGCCATGCTTAACGGATTGACAAGGCCCCACTACAAGAAAAATTGTTTTTTACAACACCCTATTAACAACATTAAAGTATTAATAGTTGTAATATTGGTACATCAACAACATTTATAAACTGTGTGTTGTAAATATTAACAACTACAACGTTCATTTAAATATCGGCGAATTACTAAACTTTTTACAACGTTCTCAGCGTCTCAACGGCTTTTGTTTTAACCTACAAACAATAGGTCCTCCCTTCGAATCCCGACAATGGAATTAAATAAAACTAAAAAAATTCAATTTAGTTTTCCTCGCGAACATTGGCGGGAGTCGAAATGTTCGCACTTTTTTTTTTCCAGTTTCCCTCTTTAACTTTTCCTTTTATTCCTAAAGCTTTTTACTCGTAAAAGACGTCTGGAGTATTATTATTTGAGTAGCTAGAAGAACCTTTTTTTGGAGCTACAGGTGAGAACGAACAATGGGTATTTAATATTTGTTTTTTGGAGCTATAGGTGAGAACGAACAATGAGTATTTAATATTTGTTATTTCCAAATGGATTAAGGGGAAACCCAACAATGGGTATTTAATATTTGTTATTTGTTTTGTAGTTGGCTTTTGGAGCAGAAATGATAATGAGATGCGAGCAAACTGGAATTGATTTTGGCTAAGAGGCCAGGTATTATATATGAATCATGGTTAAGCTTTATTTATTTTTTTATTTTTTTTATTAGATTACATTATTTTGATTGCTGTAAAAGTTTTACTATTACATGAAGATTATTGTTAGAAGTTTTCATATCTGTAAATGTTTAATTAAAATGGGTAATTTTTTCTTTATAACATGGGTATCATTTTTGATAACTAATCTGTTTGTGTTCCATTTCCACGAAAAGAAAACAGAGCAGTATAGTTAAATTAGGGCCAAGAAAAAGAAAGTGCTTTTTGACTTTGTAGTCTTTCTAATAGAGAGAACCAAGAGGGTATATTTTTCTCGCTATACCCTTAGCGAAGCTTGGAAAGCTCTCATTTTTTAATTCATCATTTTCTGTTCTTCAAAGGACATAGTTATAGCAGAGTATGAATTTTATTTCATATAATAGTTTACTCAATATATATATATATATGGTTAAGGTTTAATTCTTTTGCACCTATTATTTCAATTTCCTGAGCAGTCTTAGGAGACTCTCATAACATTTATGTGGTTCAATGAATTTACAGTGAACACAATTTTACTGAAAAGATGATGTTTGTCATTCTTTGATGGACTGAACAAGCATTTCTATTTTCTACTAACCTATGGATCGGTGTGAGCATATGTGCTAGGTTGTTTTTTGCTGAACATATGACATTTTATAATTCTTAGCTTCTGAAAATATTCTGATAATTTGATGTATGAATTATCTTAGTGACTTGGTTACTTAGAGAACTTGGAGCAGAAATCTTAGTCAGTATTCTTTGTTCTTTCGCGTTTTATTTATGTAAAAGGTCCATTTTTTTATTTCATAAATTAGTGACATGATGCGTAACCTGCACATTGTTATTTGCTCAGGTTAAAGGTTCTTGACTAGGTCTTATTTAGAATTTTGGATGATGGAATTAGATTATGGCATTAACTTTGATCGGTTTCGTTGATATATTGGTTGTCATTAGACATCTTTTCAATGTTTGTATTCCTTCATTTTTTGTCAACTAATGGTATTTATATAATCTTTTTTTTATAGGATGTTAGTGTTTTTCATTTATCAACGGGCTTCTGTATTGAGATTAGAAGACACAAGGTTATGGGTAACTTATTTAATGTATATTTGAATTCTTATATATTTTTTTATTATGTTAACTTGATTATGCATTTTCTTTTCATTCAACATGCTTTTAATGTTTATTATTTTTGTCTCATTTGCATGTGCTTAGTACTCTAATTAGTAGGTAATAGCAAGCTTGGAATGGATAAGGATTGGGTCAACTTGTCCAGGTTATAATAAATTTTTAGAATTGATATTTTAAATTACTGATGAGGTGAATTGATATTTTAAATTACATTGCCTTGAGTTAACAAGCAATGAAGGAAACATGTCAAGTTGTCTCTGGTATATCGTATTTTTTACTTTATTTGTTTTTTTTTTTTTCCTTTGGAAGCTTTAATTTGCTTTTGAATTAATGTATATTTTTCTTTTGCCTATCTTACTTACAAGACATTTTCCTTTGTTCCTCAGGTCATAAAATCAGATAACAAAGCTAACAAGAACAAATTTATATATCAAAGTACTTGGAATTCATATATCAATTTGTTAGCTTCTTTTGGAATTCAAATCTTCTTTTGAGAAGATTTAGAATTTGCAACTTTGAGATTTAATTAGTTTAACTAATCTTTAACTTAGAAATGTTTTGATGTGAACTTTGAATATATTTTGTCCTAATTTTGTTAGTAATTAGTGATTAGCTTATCATGTTAAATATTCAGCTAACAGATTTTTACATTGAAATGTATAAACTTTATTATGGTTACATGTAACCATATTAAAATATCATTAATAAATGGATTATATTCTACTCTTAACAATGCTTTGAGGTTATAAGTTCAAATATAAATGCTAAGTAATTGTTGGTTGTTTATTGTTAGTATCATAAAATCTTGCTTGAAATAGAAAATTACATGGTATAAAGTTAAAAAAAAAAGAAGAAGAAGAAGAAGAAGAGAGACACAGATATAACAACAATTGTAATCTAAGGTAAAATTTCATAATTACAACACCATGAATTCATTGTAGAATTTATATATAAGGAAAGGTGTTCGTTGTAGAAAGATAAAACACAACGTTTGATTTTTGTTGTCATAGTAATCCTATAGTTCACTACAAATAGTTTAACAACGTTCATATTAAAATTGGACAAGAGGCGGTGAACGTTGTGATAAGTTTAATACTTATGACAACATCCTAAAAGACAACGTGCAGAGCAATGCTGTGAAATACTTTTAACAACGCACAATGCTCGTTGTAAAAAGCTATTTTTCTTGTAGTGCCCATAGTTTATTATATATATATATATATATATATATATATATATTTATTTATTTATTTATTCAATTAAAAATTATCAATAATACTTTAAAAAGTTAACAATAAGATTTGAATTCCCAACCTATTATTTGTAGATAAGAAATTATTAGACTATGCCCAATTTTTTATAAATATATACAATTTTATATATTTATTGTTATTTTTTTGAAAAACAACTTTTAAAAAGAAGGATTTGTGGGCCGGCTCGACCTAGCCTATTACGACCTTGCCGAGTCAAATATTGGGTGGGTTGCACAAGTCAGCATGGTGGGCCAAAGAGCCGAATACTTAACAAGACGTGTCTATCCGTTTAACACCCTACATAGAACACTACTTTTATTTATTTTAAAAATATATATAACGAGGTGTTTTTGGGTATCTAATTTTTGACTTGGCTTGTTTTTAAATGAAAATATTGCATGAGATTGTTCTTTTTACTTTAATTTTTGACTATTTATTACTTTTAAACACACGTTTAATTTTTTTATTTTATCTATGAGTTCAAAAGCACTAAGATTGTTACACTTCATGTGATGGATGGCCACCAAATTACCGCCGTATAGCTTTGGTTGTTGGTTGGATCGGTTCGATGGCTCTATACAAATTAGTAGTTTTTCATCCCTCTGACCCTGTTCTTGATCCAATGTGGAGACAAGGTATGTTCGTTATACCCTTCACGATGCGTTTAGGAATACCCAATTCATGGGGTGGAAACCATGTCTTCAAGAAAAGTTTTGGATCGTTTTGAACATATATTCAAATGAACTTTATTTTTGAATGTATTGTATGGGGATTAAAAAAAATTTTAATTACATGACATAAATTCTTTTATATAGAGTGTTTTATTTTTAATCTTCTTAGAAAAAATATATGTTACTTTTCTTACAATGTAAAATAACATATATTTTTTATGGAATCATATGTTATTTTACGTTATAAAAAAATAACATATAATATAAATTAAATTAAATTATATAAATAAATAAATGAGTTATATATATATATATATACTGAAGTTTTAAAAAAAACGCTCATTTTTGAGTATAATTAGTAGATTCACGTACATTTACTATTTTAAAACAAGTATACCCTATTAAAGAGAAAGAAAGAAAAAAAAAAGGTACTCATAATTTTTTTCTTGAAAGATAAAGGTATTCATAAACTAATCAAGTGAATTTGTATAATTTTTTTTCCCAAAATAAGTCGGTTTGATCTATAATTAGTCCCGTTCATCATCAAGAAATAAGAAGAAGGGGACATAATCCAATGAATAATTTTTTTTTATCACAAATATAATAATTAATAAGTCACAATTTAATTATTTCCCATAATTATTTAATCATTCTATAATTTTAATTTTATATTTAATTAATTAATAATACATTATTTAATGTATATAAAACTACTATAATAAAATGAAATTAAAAAAATATAATAATTACACAGTAGCAATTTGTTGTTGTTGTTGTTGTTGTTGTTGAAGAAATTTAGATCTTCATAAATTTACATCTAATGATACATTTGATTTTTTTTTTTTTTTAACGTAGACCAATTAAATAATATCATGTGTAAGTTTTATTTCTACCTAATAAGACTAAATTTTTTTAATATAATTAATTTAGTCCATAATAAAATCAGAATTACATTTGACCAATTTTTCTCTTAATTAGTAAAAAAAAAAAAAAAAATGAAAGATAGTGACTAAATGGGTTTAATTAATTTTTTTTAATACTAAATTGGTTAAAATTTATAAAGATTATAAATTAAATTGATCAAATTAAAAGGAAGTAAAAAATTTCCCCATTATTTGGACAAAATCAAAACTGAATTATTAATCTATGAAGAAATTGGTCTTGAAAGTTGAATAGGAATCTTCGCCGAACGAAAACAACAAAGAAATAATTATAATGTCACTCTTTCATATAATTAACATTGTTGACATCGTCTCTAAAATTTGTCTCATGCGCGCTAACAAAACCGGTACACAAATTAAAGCGTTTTGATTTTTGAAGTAGTTACTTAGAAGTTAGAGGTAAGTCGTAACGTCTTAGCTTGGATATTTTATATTTTTATAACTAATTTAAACCGTATCCTACTAAAACTAGTAATGAAAGACATTAATTAATTGTAAAATACACTTTGACTTGAAGTGATTGAATTATGTGATAGGTTCTAAAACATGCCGATCATATCTGGTTCTTAACGAGGTTTGCAAAGATATTATTATTTAATTATTGATAATATCGGACATAAGTTGTAACATGTAAGGATATTCTTAGAAATTGCTGTCAAAAATCCCTTTTCTCTTTTTTTTCCACCCAAATATTTCATTTCAATTTAAAATAAAATAAAAAGTACAATAAATGACATCTTCAAAAATTAAAATCATAAATTATTTTAACCAAACATAATGAACAGTTATTAAAACATAATGTATAAAACGTAACAAACAATGTAAATGAAAAAATGTAAATGATTTTAAAACAAAACTAAACACCTAAAATTTACCATAGAATCATTTTGAGATCATTCATGAAAATAATAGTCATCTCTCACAAATTTTCCCACTACTCCCTATCGAGAGAAATCAAGAACGCATAACAGGGCATAACAAGATGCATAATGGTGTACAACAAAATGCACAACGACACACTCCAAAATCGAATGAAAGATAGACCACTAACGAATCACCTCGATTTAACAGAATAATCTTGAGGCAGTCTTTAAAAAGAGCCAGAGATAACAAAATATAAAACCCAAAAAAAGAAGAAGGAAAAGTCAAAAACCATGCAACGACAAGTAGACAACGAAACACGGCCAATTACACCAATGACACTCCACAAACTCATAGCCAAACGTCGACATTGATACCAACACAACTAGATCAAGTGACACAACCAGAATAATGCTAAAAGCAACAGCGGCACGTGGACCCATGCCACCAATGCACCAACCAGGACTAGTCCCCAAAGACAATGACACATACTAACGCCAGCCCCAATGCCATGAGCAACCAACCAAGACAACGGCACACTCCAACTAACTAGAACTACGCCACCAATGCAACGAGGACTAGCCAGATCAAGACTAGAGCAACTAGCACCTAGTGTCACTAGGACCAACGCAATTAGCACCCGGGCGACACATTGCAACGACCAAAATGAATGTCAGACTTGGAAGCGATGACAAAGTAGAGGAAAACACAAAGAAGCCACTCTAGCAAATCCAAAACTGCAAGCTAACCACCAAAAATGAAGGTAGATGAAAAAATCAGATGGTAGGGACAACCAGACAGTGTGGTTGAACCTTGGCACCAGCCAAGAAACCCTAATGTGTTTTTGAACCGTAGAGAGGCTAAAATATAAATCCCTTATCTTACTTTATATACCAAGTAAGAATATATTATATATATCGAGACAAATATGAAATTCGTCCTAGCAATGAAACACGACAAATGTAAAGGTTGTACATAAAATGACCAAGTATTAAGGTGATCATTTGGGAAAGAACAATAATTCGCTGCTTGTCTTAGCTTTTAGTGAAGGGAAAAACTACCAACATATGAAATCAAGTTTGAAAATGGAATCACTTTCAAAAATACTCAAGAAAAAAAAATGAATCGCTCAAATTCGTCATTCGATTATATTTGATTTATTATTTATATAAAAAAAAAATTACACATAAGTTTCTTTTTATTATTTAGTGTTACTTCTCAAACAACTCACCACTTTTTTTTTTTTTTTTTTATAGGCTAGACTATACTATTAGTTTCTAAATTTTAATTAAATTCACACATATTTTTCTAAATTTTTAAATTTTACGATTTAGTCTCCAAACTTTTAAAAATCCACACATATGTTCTAAAATTTTGGTTCATAAACTTGTATTTTAGCATCCAATAGGGCTATGTATGAAATTTTAAAAATTTAGGGACTAAATTATAGAATTTAAAGTTTGGAGATCAATGGAGTAATTAAGCCTTTAAATATATATATATATATATATATATATATATATATATATATAATAAAGTTAAAACAGATTGAGGATGCATGGACTTTGCTCATGTATACAGATTTTACAATTTCTTGATGATTATTGCTTTGTCATTTACAATATGGTGCCTCTGTATTAAGATTTTGAGTAATTAGTTTTAATTTGGATTTGAAAAAAGATATCTTTGAGTCTTTTACACATTCAGTGGTATAGTTCAACCATGCACAAGAGTGCATAAGGGAAAGCTCAGAGCTCCCTAAATGTAGGACAAATTTGGAAACGGCCTCTTTCCTTGACAACATTCTGAGCTAATTTGCTGTTGAAGTATGCTTGGAACGTTAATTTATAAATGTCCTTGATGGCCAACGGACTATTTTTTTTTTTTATATTATTTCTTTTAATTTTGTTAGTGTTGATGAGATTTTACAGGGGATTTAAAAAAAATGTAAATTTTCTTAAAAGTTGTTTAAATGCATGTTCAGTTAGGTTTTGTTTTGTTTTTTAGGATACAGTAGTAGCAGGACTCACAACCAAGCTTATTTTCTACTTGCTTCTAGTTGTTTCTGTCCTTAAATTGGTTGGATTTGGTTACAATATATCAGTGACAATAATTTTAAGTCTCCGGTGTATAAATAACCCAATTATTCAATTTTATTTTTAATTCGTCTTAGTGAAAAATACATATATTTATTTTCTACTAATAGTAAAAAATATATGTTTATTACATTATAAGAAAAATGAACATATGTATTTTTCTTAAGTAGTTAAAAATGAAATTTTATGCATGAAGAATAAAACCTAATTTCAATTGATTATTAAATGTTGCTATGGAAATAACTGCTCATGTTAAAAAAGAATTGCAGGTTACGGGTCACAGAAGAAAGCACAGAGAGAAAGGGAAGAAGTTGACAGAGTGGCTACAATATGCTTGATTTGGAGAGAGCATATGATGAAGAACCACTACATATGAACCCTATATATGCATTTAGGTAAGCATTTTGTTTCTTAAGTAAGATGCATTATGGGCTTTAGATGATTTTGGACAAATTGGGCTTTAGATCAAGCTTAGCCGAAGAATTAGGAAGAAAGGCTGAGTCAGAAAAAGAGTGCTTGTCACTTTCTAAGAACTGACTCTAGGCACCTCTCTCGCCCACTTTGCATATGCCTTCCCATAAAGAAAACACTTCCTTAAAGTCAAAAGATTTGATATCTTTTTCTTTATTACCATGTATCTATGCGTAACGACTCTATTAATATTTTAATTAGTACTCAGCTTTTTCGTTAGACTGTTGATATACTGAGTTAATTTTATAATAGTATTGGGATAAGGTGCTATTCCATTCAAGAAAGCAATGTTGACCCTCCTTAGATTAAGGCATACATATGAAAAGCGAAATGGGCTTAACCCAGAAACTCAAGACCAAAGTCATAATAAATTGATTGGAATGTGGTCTCTATATATAGCAGAGGCTTGAACCCTGTCTTTTGCAATTGTTAGTCAAATGGGATTCTTGTTTCCTTATTTGGAACTTTTTGGTTTTTATATATATAACCAAGCAATCCCAACACTGACGTTGTTTTAGGAATCATGTTCTTAGGATTACTAATGTAAATAACAGTTTTTTTTTTTTGAATAACTCTTATGCAACCGCGTGGTGTCAAATTTAGTTTATTTTTTATTTATAGAAATAATGTCAGCTCCTGCCCCTCCGTTGAGGGGAGCTGAATAAATTTGATACCGGTGGGGTTTAAAACCATGATATATTTAGACATGAGACAGGCTCGTTTAACATCTATGCAGTTTTACTTAGATAGTTTAGGGGATATAGTCAAATTTAACTTGAACGCCTAAGATATTGGGACTCACGTGGGAGAGTGGGTTGAATAATCTATATTAAAGCTTTTATCACATGCGCACTCATTGGGCCTCGTGCCTTGCACGTGCTCACATGGCTACTCTTGAACCAATAATTCTATTTCCATTTGGTTAATCCTTTCTTTAATTAAATTCACTGTACATGTGTCATGTGAGCAATCCCCACGATTGCAGTACCAACACTTACACTTCTAATTAAATGAATTCTCAGGCACCTGTGCTCACTTTTATTGAATAACTAAATTTTTTTTACATAAATAATTTAGTTATTAAATTAATTTTATTTTTAATTCTTTTAGTAAAAAAAAAAATATTTATTTTCTTACAATATTTAAAAAAAAATATTTTTATCGCAAATTATCTTGTGACAATTAATCAATTATGTTGTGTGAATATGGAGAAAGTTATTTTGAAAACAAATTACAAAAAAAAAAAAAAAAAAGTGAGCACCTCATTAACTCTCTGCTTTGTTATTATCTCTTAATAGCTAGAGTGTCTCCTCCATGGTCACAATAACTTCTGCGACTGCATAGATATAAAACTGATTGTTTTTGTATAAAATTACATATTAATTATTGTAGGGCTACCCATACTTTGTGGATTGTTTTGGGTTAGACTATCGTAGATTATCAGTCTGATTTCGTTTTGAAATAAGTGGTTTGTTTATTACGTTCATTGATCGTTTTTTGTCATATTTGTTAGTTAATTAAAGTCCCTCATTGTTGTCGTTGTTATTTTTATGGCGCATTAATTTATTTCTATGTTCATAGTTCATACGGGTAGTTTATGTTTATCTCTGAGACATTGCAACAGTAGGTAGATTTCCTTGAAGGTAGTCGATCAACTGCTAAATTTCTCACCAAAAGTCCTTTGAGTTTTTATGACCATAATATAAAATAGTTTGTATGGTATTTTTTTCCTCTCCTATATAAATCAGTTATTAAACTAATTTTATTTTAAACTTTTTAAAAAAAAAATTTATTTTTTTAGTTATAAAAATACTACAAATGAATTTTTAATAACAGTTATTCAATGATGTTGTATATAATTAAATTAGTAAATTATACAAAATCCGATGACCACCGTTTTAATATAATCAACATGAGAAAAGAGAGCCCACAATACATACAATAGTAAAACGACAATTTGGTCATAATCACCCACCCACATGGGTCGTCCATAATCTTGGTGTAGCACCTATTGATCTTTCCTTTAACTTTTTCTTTTTGATTAATTAACATTTTAATTAGCATTTAGCAACTGCCAACAGGGAATCTATTCGGTAATGGTTATGTTTAACAAATAGTTTTATTTTTAAAGATAGGACGTAGGGATACTTTGAAAGGTACAAGTCATAATTTAATAGAGAATATTGGATTGTTTACAAGTTGGCTTTATCATAAGAAAATTTATAATAAAAAATACATATTGGGTTGGGTTGGGTTGAGTTGGGTTAGATGGTGTAATTATTAATATGATGATGATGACTTTTGATGTTCTTTTTATAGGAATGCAATTAAAGTATGTTTGGTATATCGTATTAAATAAGTTAAGTATAGTTGTATTGGATTAAACTGTATTGAATTATATTATAATTAGTTTATACAGTGTTTGGTGAAAAGCTGTATAATATAATTGGATTAAATTGATTATACATATTTTACTAAAATAATTTATATTTAAAATAATTTTTATTATAAAATTTATTTAAATTAATATTTAATTTATTTTTATATTTTTTAAAAATATAAAAATATTATTTTTAATTTGAGATAAAAGAAAAAGTTAAGACGTACAATTTTATAATTAAAAATTCAGATAAATTAAGTTAATTGTTGAGTACGGTATAGACTCACACTCTTTAGACGTACAAAATTTCTATATAATTATACTATTTTTATATTGTACGATACGATCTGATTTTACAGTCAAATATATAATTGTATATAAATTATATAGTTAATATATTTAATTTGATGTAACAAACATGCCGCCGAGGTTGCTTAGCCAAACACACTGCTCTGCCTTTTTTTTTTTTTTTTTTTTTTTTTTTAACTGGGGGTGCTAATCTCCCTCTAGTTGATTCTTATTTACAGTTAATCATGTGGCTTAGCACCTTTGGTCTTATAGTCTTTTTTCACTTTATCTCCTTTTGGGGTGCATAGGCATGAGATCAACTTGATATCAATTGTCAGAGAAGCCAGCAAGAATGAAAACAAAATTTGCTAAAAGGAAATAGAAGCTTTGGACTTTGGAGAGAATTCATCTAAAAAGTTGTGTATATATACAAAATTACTTCTAGTAAATCCTAGTTTTGATTTAGATTTGTACTTGAATAGTTGAACATTTACTATAATTTTTTGAAGTCAATAAAGGCTAAAAGAAATTAGTTAATATTAAACTTAAGATATTTAATATTCTTCTTGTTTAATGAAAAGGTTAAAACTAGTTTTATATTATGAAAAGTTAATGAAATGCTTGTTTTAGTACTATTCAATCTTAAGGGTTCAATTATGCTGCTTAATTAATAAACAATCAAATTTGTAGAGGACTTTTTGCTCTCTTATGCTTGTAGTGGCAGTAAAGAGTTAAATTATACTGTGATATTTTTAGCATGTCAGTAAATATATAGATAAAATTGGTTGATATATAATACGTATTTTTGTTTCATAAAATATGAATATTTCTACCCATATGTATAGGTTTTGATTTCTGGTTCAAGTTTGATTTGATTTGTTTATTGTTTGTAATTTTTGTTACCCTTAATAAGATATCTTCTAAAAGAAAAAAAATAATATTAAAAAGTTTAGATTCGGCATATAATTATTATTTTATTTTTTATGATTTAATTGCATGATATAAATATATATAGTTTTTTTAACCTCCAAATAAGAGCATTATGTTATTTTATATTATAAAAAGAAAAATATAAATAAATTTTTTTTTTTTTAAGTTAAAAATGAAACCTTGTGAATAAATAAATTAGATATAAATAAAAGAATTTTTTAATCACCACAACTGTTTCAAATTTTTTTAAACAACACTCTCATTTCTCATTTCTCATTTCTCATTTCTTCGGTTATATTTTCCTTATGATTATATATGAATTTGGACGTGTGGGATTTTCTGTTTTAAATATAATCTTTTTTTAACCTAAACCTGAATAGCTAGTTTTTAATCTTCTTGAATAGCTATTTTACCTTTATATATACCACCTACTGCATGCTTGCATCACATTCATGACTTCAATATATCTTCTCTTTAATTGGTACGTATTTTTGTTTATATTTTTTTATTAATCATAAAAGGTTACTAAATACTATATATTCTGCCTGAGGAAATTTATTTATTATTAATTTTCTGTATAGGATATTTAATTATTAAACACTCAATCCTGTTAGTTTATAGAAAAGACATGTTCTTTGTGATTAATTAGTAGCCTTGCTGGTAATGAATACTCCCATCTAGTTTCAAGTAACATGTTTAAACCACTATAAGTGCCTTTTATATTAAAAGAAATCAAGTAGTTTATAGCATCTATTGAGGATTTTATGGGATTAATATAATGATTAGTTGAATTTAATGATACTTATACTATAAGCATCACCATCCAATTCCTTCCCCCAAAAAAATTACAATGCCAAACTATTTGCAAACACAAAATATTTTACTGTTTGATCAGTAATTTATTTGTAATCTATATGTTCTTTTTGTCGGTTAAAAAGAAAAATAGAGAAATAACATATCAGATTTATTTATTTATTTTAGAAAAGTGTCACAAAAATTTTTCAGATTATTTATATTATTTAAAATTTTAGATTATAAATGGTGTCATTTGACCCCTTAATTTTAAAAAAATAAACCAATTAAGAATAAAATACATTATTTTAATAATTTTTTAATTAAAATATTATTTTTTAATATGTCAATTAAAAACAAATTATATTATTTTAATATTTTTATACTAAAATATTAATTTAAAAAAATAATATTTTAATTAAAAAATTATTAAAATTATGTATTTTTTTCTTCTAATAAAAAAGGATAACATTAAACTACATATTTTCGAATTAGTTAATTACTAAAGTAGAAAATATAGTTTTACTATTTACTTTCTAGTAGTACGATGTCCAAGTAGGTTTACAATTAATTTTCTAGTATAAAACTTGTAAATGAAATAAATATTTTAAGTCTAAATAAATTATTTCAAAGTATATCCATCTTATTTTTTTTTTAATTTGAATCACATAATTAATATTTTTAAAATATATAATAATAAAAATAACACATCTAATACTAACTTATATCTTTTTTAATTAAAAGTTAAAATGTTATATATTTTTGTCATTCTTAATTTTAAGAATGTTATTTTTAGATAATTTTTCTTTTCCTTCTTTTTTTTTTTTAACGATCCATCTTATGATGATCATATTATCACTTGATAGTATTTGTTTTCTTCGTGCAAAATTTCCATTTATTTTTTTGACTTTTTGAGTTCATCATCCATATATGACTTTTCTTTTTAATAAGATGACAGGTTTATAAAATAATTTGATTTTTTTTCCCTTAAGATCTATCTTATTATTTTATATATTTGTCTATATATTATTTATTTTTTTACACAATTTTATCCTCATTATTTTCTATTTTGGATAATTAAATCTTTAATAATTTTTATCTTCTAATTTATTTGATTTCACTTTACAAAGCAATTATTATTAATTTAATATTTATTTTATTATTATAAAATGCCTACATGTCATTAGTTATTTTGAAAAGTTTTACTCTTAATATTTTTTATTTTGAACAATTTAATCCTTAATAAATTTTATCATTTGCGAATTTATTGAACTTTACTTTACAAAATTATTATTATTAATTTAATATTTAATAATAAGTACTAATGATTTAAAACTATAAAAATTATGTTTATTATTACTTATTTTATTTTTTTTCCCTACGATTCACATAAAAAATTAGCATGTAAAAAATAAAAATTAAAAAGTTATCATTAGTCGATAATAATTATAAAATAATTAAAATTCTTAATACTAAATTTTTTAATTATATAATAAACAAAAGGTTAGGAGAGTGAATATATTTTATCATCTAGAAAAAAAAACTTATTCGTCTTAAGTTTTATAATACCGAGCTGTTTTTCATGCTCATGATTTTTTTTGTAAGATTGTATTTCACAATTTTGAATACATATTAATGTATTTTCAGTTTCCTTATTATCCTAAATTTTGAATTATTCTGTATATTTGAAAAATAATTTTGATCCACATTTTAAAAAACTAAAACAATGTATATTTAAGAAAATATTATATTTTTTTAAAACTAATGTAATTTTGTTGTATTATTTTAAATTTATGTATTGTAACATAAATATATATTTTCTTATATTAAAATTGCTTGATCGATTATTATTATTATTATTTTTATAAATATTAGTTAATTTATATTTTTAATTTAAATGCATTTGACTAATATATATATATATATAATATATAAAAAGGTGTGCTTTTTTAAACGAACTAAACAAAAAATTATGGTATGGACGCGTCTCTTTGCTAAAAACTAAAAGCAAATGTAGAAGATGTCTAGATTTTCATCACGGACCTCGGACTTGAACAAAAATATGGTATGGACGCGTCTTTAAAGAAATATAGTCGCGTGTGGGGACCTCGGACTTGAACAAAAATAATTAATTAAGAGGGTTGATTGGCTTTTTAATGGACTTTAATTTACTAAGATGTATTATTGGTTCACCATGATGTTTTCAATTGGTATTAACCAGATTATTATATGAAATACTACCAATTATATAATATGTTAAATACGACATAATTGCGCATCTATATGTTTAGAAGAAGCCATAGACACAAGTTACCTGGATGAATCACAATGTGACTAGTCCTCATTATTACAGGGGCTAATACTTGGATAAAACACATCAAGTCAATTTTGTTTGTTTTGAATTCCGCGTCTCATTGTTTAATTATCATTGTCATTCTTAATACAAAACTTGAAAATAAAATAAGCAAAAAGTCGTTTTAATCAATACCAGGGAAGCACTCCTGATTTTATTTAACTTAAAGATTGTTTAATAAAGATCTTAATTTACAATTTATAATTAAATAATTAATTTTATGATTTTTGATTCTTTTATAAAAATAATCACAAATGTGTTTTATAATAATTTCTATTTAGTAATTTTTTAAAAAAAAATCAAAAATTACTTCTAAGTTGTTTGGTAATTATTTTTATTTTTTGATTTTTTTTTCAAAAAAAACTTTAAAAATATATAATTTTTTTGGTTATTTTTTTTTTTTATAAAAATTTTAAGTTTTTAATCATTTTTTTTCTAATACTTAATCATACAAGTATTAGAAGACTTGATTTATATTCTAAAAAAAATATTCGGTCAAAATTAAAAAAATCATAAATTAGATTAAAAAATCTTATTTTTAAAGATTTATAAATCACTCCTTATTTTAGTAATAATGCCTTAAAAATATAAAAATTAAAATCATAAATCGTTACCAAACATACTTGATTGAAAAATCACTTGAAAAAATCAAAAATTAAAAATTAAAATCGTTATCAAACAAACCCTTAGTTATTAAAATATTTTTACTTCTGAGCCCTTATAAAAACATATAAAATTATATCTTGCAAATAAATTTTATTTTTCAAAATTACTACTAATAATCTGCGATAAAATATATAAAACTAATTTGTTGTGTTGTTGACCCGCATATTGGTTGTTTAAAAAGCCTAAAGTTAAAAACTAAAATGCATCACTCAGTTTTATTATCTTTATCATTCATATAAGATCAAATTATTTTATTTATTTTCCTTTTAATTTTTTAAAATATATGTATATTTTCATACGTTATGAAAAATAAAATATGTGTACTGATAGAAGGAAATAAAAATAAAACTCTCATGCAATTAATTCATAAATAAATATATGACTGAATTTCACAGCTCGGGTTCCAAGGGGGTGAAGCATATAAAGAATAATGGAATTCATGCTCTTAAACGTTACATATTGTATGCTTGTATTTAGTAGATAGTAATGCACGTTTTGATTCAACCAACGTTAACATTAATTTATACTGATTTTATCCAATGAAAAGAAAACCAAAACCAAAAAGTAAAAAAGATGAGGAAGATAATGAGTTCGATCCTTTATATAATATATATATATTGAAACAGTGGGATTTTAAGGTATATCACTGTTGAACAGAGAGTGGCTCACGGCAACTTATTGCCGTCCCTTGGCTATAATATAGCTAACTAAAGCCTAAAGCTAGCACTTGCAGTGCATAAACAATTTAAGTAATTAAACACGTGATTTTTGGTATGATATTTTAAGTTAATTAAAAAAATGCGATCTATATCACCCGATTAGATGAATTTACCGGTCACGCACACACGAATTCTGAAATCACATTCATGAAGAGAGAGAGAGTAGAAAAAGTATCCGGTAGAAATTTAAAAATGCATAATTATTTAAAAATATATATAAATATTTAATATTTGTTAATAAAATTAGTAAAAATATATCTTAAGAGTAATTAATACCACCTAAGAGCCTTAATGCACTTTCCGTTGCCTGTGTTTGTAATGAGAGGTTGCATAAAAACATTGTTACTCTTGTAACACGATATTACAAGGTACTAATCGATTCCATACCGCAACTTTAAGGTTATATTAATAAAAATAATTAGGCAATTTTATATTTAATTTAACTGTTAATCAATAATATAATATAAAAGCATTATAGTAGTCATTTGCAATAATCTTCATTTCTCCTATACTTTTCAAAAATATACTTTTAATGTTCTATTTTTTTTTCACACGTTTGTATAATTATTTATAATTTTATCTCATTTATAAATTTAATTTTAATTTATTTATAAATTTTTATTTATTTCAATCATACTGCTCAAATAAATATTTATTTTAATATTTTACAAACTTTAATAAAATTTCTCAATTCGATGGGCTTTAATAAAAGACAAGAAAACTCATTTGTTTGAAAAATTCAAGGAATGAGTATTTGTAAAGACAAATTATCTCAATTATTTAAGAAGGGGTGACAATTTAAGCTACAATTTAGAACACAATAACAACATAAATCATTTTTTAATTAAAATTAATTATTAATTCTTTTTATATTTGTAAATATATTAATTTTTTTTACTTATTATAAATAAATTAATCAATTAAAAATAATTTATTTTTTTATAATATTATAAAATATGTAGATATAGACTAAAACATATAAAGGCAAATACAAATGAATAAACATAACACAAATATACACTCCTAAATGAGGAGTACCTATTAAAAAATATGAATGAGTTGATAGGCTCACTTTATAAAGAAATGTTAAGAATATATATTTGTATATATTTTTACATTCTCATTATTTTTGTAATGAGTTTAAATTTTGATAGTATAACATACATTTGTCATCTTGTAAGATGAGTGTCAAGTGTAAGTTTTAAGTAGTGTTATATATATTTTAAATTATGATATATATTAAATAATATCTTAATTATTAATTAGATAAAAAAAATTAATAATGTAAAATACATAAATGATTATAAAATTTTTATTAAAATAAATCAATTAAATTATTATATGTATATAAAACTCATTTTTGATTTTCATTTTAAAGTCTAGAGGTGCCTTAAATAAGTTTTTTTTTTTTTTTGAAGTGTTATTTGTAGAACTTGTCTGCAAGGACACATAGACGTAGCTTTGCTAAGATGGGTCATATCACCAAGATGAACAAATGAAGTTTTTTTTTTATTCTAGACTAGATTGATTTGGTCGTCTACTCAGCTCGTCTCTAATGACAGGGCCTCGTGAGTTTGTCTTTATGTACATGGTAAATAATTTAAAGGACATAGAGGAGCATAACTTTGCTACTTTTTTACAAAAGTTAATTTTACTTAGCTAGTTATTTAGTAAAATGTCTATTTTATCCCTGAAAATTTAACATGAAATTTTTACATAAACTTCAATAATCCTTTTACAAAAGATAATATACTTATATTGTTTTATTGAATAACTTGCGGAATAAAATAATTTTTTTTTTTATAAAAATATCATACTTTTATTACTATTATCATAATTTAATGAAAAATTATAAAAAATAACACCTCTAAAATTTATAGTAATAAAACTAGCACCTTAATAATATTGAAGTTCAATATTAAACGGATCTAAATTGTTTTCATTTAATTTTAATTGGATAAATGTTCAAAGAAAAATGATATATTGGTCATTTTTTTAATTGTAAAAATATAAGTTTAAAAATAAGAAATGTTAATTTTATTTTTAAAAGTTTTAAAAAGTGTTAGTTTTATTATTTTTTTTAATTTAATTAGGAAATAATACACGAATGACACACCTTCATAGTAGGGGCAGAGTGAAATAGATCTGCCTAAGTTTCGGACTTTTTACAAGCAACTCAAAGTCTCAGACTGTGTCTGCCTGAATGCCCAAAGTGCTTTTCTTTCCCCAAAACTGAGAGTAGGAAACCCTAATTAATTAATTAAGTAAACAAGTTAATAATAATTTAATTTAATTTAATTTAATTGTATGGTATAATTTTTTTATGTATAAAATTTTATTTGTAATTTTTTTAAGAAAAAAATATACTTTTATTTTTTTTATGACGTAAATAAATATATATTTTTATTAAAAAATTTAAAAATAAAATTAATTTAATCATTTATATATTAAAAAGTAATAATTTTTTATATATATATTTTGAATGAATATACAACGGCCAAGTAGTTGTATAAAGAGGGGGGCAGAGACTAGAGAGATGTCCAGAGAGCAGGTAAAAAAAAACATATTTGTTAAAAATGAGGTCTGAGACATCCCCGGGATTTAAGGAGCTCAAATATGAAATCTGAGACTTGACCAACTCTCAATGCAAAAGCTACTGACACGCTAATTGCCTGCTCGCTTACAATTACCTATATAGCCTATGCCTACGTCAATATGTTAATTAAATATTTAAAAATAATAATAAAAATAATATTTTTAAAAATTTATAATAAAAAAATAACATATTTTGTATTTAAATTTATATTTTTATAATTAAAAAAATAATTGATATATAATTTTTTTTGAACATCCGTTCAATTAGAATTGAACTTCAATAATTTAAATCCATTCAATATTACATATTCAAATTGAACGTTTAATATTATTAGAGTGTTAGTTTTGTTATTATAAATTTTAAAGATGTTATTTTTGATAATTTTTAAATATTTATTAGTTCCAAATTTTAAACAAACTTTAACAAAAATTCTTAAAACTTTAAATTATATGATTTAATCACATATTTAAAATTTATTTTCAAAATTTTAAATTATATAATTTAATTTTTAAAATTTTAACTTAATTATTAAAATATGTATTTATAGATTAAAATTATAGAATTTATGTATGCTTTTTTAAAGATTTAAAAATTAAATAATATAATTTAAAAATTTATAAACTTATGAAGCTTTAAAAAATTGAAAAATTATATTATAAATTTTAAAAATTTGAAATTTATATGTAAATTTTATATTTTTTGAACAAAATTATATGTAAATTATTTAAAATTTATTCAAGGGAAATGTAATAAATTTTATGGAGAAACCTTTTTTGTACTACATTCTTAAAAGAGCATTTAATATAATTTGTAAATTTCAAGATTAATAAATTATATCTCTAATAACTTCGATGTACTATGTCCTTAGTAATTATCACGTACGCTATTTTTATTTTAGTATATCAATTCATCTTAATTTTTAACTGGTATTTTTTGTATACAAAAGTTTAATTTATTAGTACATTTTTATTTAAATCAATTAATATTTTTAATTAAACAAATTTTTTTTTTCAAATGAGCTACAGTTGACACATTTTAAAGGCATATTTTTGTCTACCTTCTAACTTTTCTTAGAAAAATAAATTTCTGAATTATTTTAAGCTTTATTTATTGCTTTCTTTATCTTACGCATGTTTTTACTATTCCTCTTCAAGTTGCTCTTCGTCAAATGGAGAATTTGTTAACGATAAGTGCTTAAAAGAATAAAGAAACATTATTTCTAAAAAAAAAAAATGTTAAAAATGTAAGTAGTTAAAATTACGGGTCAAGAGTTAATAATTTTGTAAAAACATTCAATTAATTAGAAAACTTTTAATTTAACAAAAATTATTTGTACCAACGAGCTATTAATTTAAATATGCAAGAGGTCTATAATTTAAATCTTAAATAATAAGTACGGGTGCGTGAGTTGTAAACTTTTAGTTATTTAAAATAAAAATGAAAAAACGAAATTTGGTTTTAAACAAACTATAAACATTCATTTTAAGTATAAATTTAATTTTTAGCCGATAATAAATTTTTATCTCTATCAAAATTTGAATTTATTATTATTTAAATATAAAATACTGTCATTTATCAATTTAAAAAAAATTACTAATAAAATTGTGATAATTTAGAACAATCAGTGTCAAAAAAATAATTAAGATAGCAAAGATACTTACCAAACCCCATTGCAACAATGTTACTGCCACTTTTGAGTTTTGACTTCAACATCGCACGAGATCATTTTCTCATTCTCAAACTTTTTTTATTTAGAAAAGAATAAAAAAAACGTATATTTTTCCAATGAAAAAGGGTGGTATAATTTTCTTTCTTTCTTTTTTTTTTTTTTTTTGCCAAAAGTCAATTTACACATTATTTTAAAATAAAATAAAATATAAGGTATAAGAAATTACATCTTTAAAACTTAATAGCATATAGCAAATCAACAAAAGTAAACAAACAAGTATTAACAAATAAAATTTAGCGTATTAAGACACATAAAAACAAACACACAAATGGCATTAATTATCCCAAATAAAAGTGATAAAATATAAAATTTTTTAAATGAAACGAACCACTCAAATTTTCAGAGAATTCTTTTAAGGCAATCGGTGCAAGTAATTGTCATATCTTAGAAACGCTCCTAAATAGACCGATATTTTTTTTAGGTACTTATTAACGACCGATATGAGAACGCACAATGGCGCACAAACAAACGCACTAGGGCGCATAAACAAACACATATAGGGGCACTCCAAAATCTGGAAGACACATCACTGATGCAACATCCGTATTAATGGATTAACTTGATGACAATCTCAAAATCAGCCAGAGAAAATATTATATAAATTATTATATAAAAAATCAAAGGATGCAGCGAACCACTAGACCAGTAAACCACCATGAACAACGGTGCAACTGTTGGAAAAAATGAGTATTTAGACTCATGGTTAAATACTATTTTGATGCATCATTTTGAGTGCGATCCACTTAGTATAAGTTTAGGGTCGTGATTGATTTGAGTTCTCCTCCGCGAGAGCTTCGAAATCATATATTTATACACTCAAAATGGGATTGAGATGAATGAGAAATTGTGTCTCAAAGTTCACTCATTGATATGGAACAAAAACAAAAAAAATGTTGTGTTTTGTTTTGTCCCACATGGAAAAATCCTTTCCAATAGCCACATTTGGATGCCTATATATTGACTCTCCAACTAAGGGAAAATACACAACAAACATCAACTCTTCTCTTCTCAATTTTCCTACATCAAACTCTTCCCAAACTTCTAGTAAAATTATTCTAGAGCTAAGTTTGTGTGATAGAGAGCGGATAGAAATTCAGTTCGAATAAACAGTTTAAGTTTGGTGTTCTTAAATTGTTATAGATCGTTGTATCCTGGGAGGTAATTTTTCCTTAATCTCAAACACCCGTTGTGAGGGGAAAAATTTATCTTAAGGAAACCGTTTACGGGCCTCGATCTTCCTCTTATTTTCTTTTATATTTATGTTATTGTAATTTACAGTTCTTTATTTATTCTCTAATTTTAAATTCATGTTATTAATTTATAATATTTAAATTCTTGTTTGTCTAATATATTTTTTCCTACATCTTAAGATAAAATTTTTATTTCTAAACTTTATTTACTGGATAAGCAAGTTTACTTTTACATTCAATTTTCTTGATTAATAGTTGATTTATTATATGTTTTGTACTTTATTTCTTCAGTTACATTTATATAATTATATAATAATATAAAATTGATACCTTCATTTATTTAGTACTAATTTTGTTAGAAAATTGTTTTTAACATTTCTTTATTGTAATGTTACTGATTTTTTGTTTTTGTTTAAAGCTTTATTATTGCTTTATTATTGCTTTATTGCTTATTGCTTTGTTACTGCTTATTAATGCTTACTTACTTCTTAATGTTACTGCTTAGTTAATTCTTAACATTTATGCTTATTTCTGCTTAGTTAATTTTTTAACATTTTTGCTTAATTAATTTTTTAACATTTCTGCTTATTTCTCCTTTATTAATTATTGCCTTAATGTTACTGCTTATTGCTTTATTTAACATTTCTTTGTTTAACACGTTCACTGCTCTTTAATTATAAATAATATATATATATATATATATATATATTTAGTTAATTTTTTTTTTGTTTCTATATTTGTTATTCCTTTCGTAATTTTGTTCTTTTAGTATAATTATTGCATATGTTTTCTTTGCAATTTACTTTCTTTAATTACATTGTTTTAAATAAAATTCAATTCGGTGGTTTTATAAATGCTAAATAATTATTTTACTGTTATTTGTTAGTTTAATTTAAAAAAAAAAAAAAAAAATTGATTACTGTTTTTTTTTTTTTTCTTATATAATTAACCTTGATAATAAATATTTGTTATTTCTTATTGCTATTGTTTATAATAGTACAATTTTGTTGCTTTAAACTATTTTCCTTTAATTATTATTATTATTTTATTTAAAGAAGAAGAAAAGAAAGAAAAAAAAAAAGGCAACTGGTTTTAAAATAAATAATAATTAATTATTTACTTTTTATAAGTTGTTCTAAGTTATTTACTTGTATCAATTGCTGATATTACTTTGATAAGGTAATACAAATATTATTTGAAGCTTTTAACACTTTTGATTATTGAAACTATTTTTTCAGAAATATCAAAAGATGACTTCTGAGATGACCAATCTTGAGATTTCCACTGTGAATGCTGCTAACCCTTCTGTGGGTGGTTCAAATGTGAACCAAATGGTGAAGCCTACTGTGACTCACGGGGTTACCCCAACATTACCGGTTTCGGTTCCTATGAACCATGCTGTGGCAGAGAAACCGGAGAAGTTCAATGGATTGAACTTCAAGAGGTGGAGGAGTAAGATGTTGTTCTATCTTACCACCTTGAACCTAGCAAGGTTCTTGACTGAGGAATCTCCCAAACAACCTGAGGGTGAACAGGATTTTCAGTCTGCTAGTGCTATTAAAGCATGGAAGCACTCAGATTACCTGTGTCGGAATTATATTCTGAATGGCCTAAGTGACTCCCTATACAATGAGTATAATAAGGAGAAGACGGCTAAAGACTTGTGGGAGTCATTGGACTGAAAGTATCAAACTGAAAATGCCGGTGCCAAGAAATTTTTGGTTGGTCGCTTTCTTGATTATAAGATGGTGGACAATAAACCAGTATGCAGTCAAGTACGTGAACTCCAAGATATCATAACTGAAATGCATGATGAAGGGATGGTACTGAGTGAGACATTCCAAGTTGCAGCTATTATTGAAAAGTTGTCCCCTTCATGGAGAGAGTTCAAGGCCTACCTTAAGCATAAGCGAAGGGAAGTGTCTATGCAAGACTTGCTTGTAAGATTCAAGGTAGAAGAAGACAACAAAGCTTCTTCCAGAAGGGGTAATATCCCATCAGCACCCAAGGCTAACGTGGTAGAGCATCGTCAAAGCTCCAAGCACAACAAGTATAAAGGCAAGGGTAAGGGCAAGCTGAATAACGGTTCAAAGTTCAAACCTAAGGAAGCAATTTTTAAAAAATCAAGCTTCAAGGGGACTTGCTTTAACTGTCAGAGGACAGGACACAAATCTCCAGACTGCACGTTTCCAAAGAGAAACAAAAACCGTGAGGCAAACATGGTGGAAGACACTCAAGACTTTTCAGATAGTGACTTGTGTGCAGTCGTCTCTGAAGTGAACCTAGTTGGGTCGAACCCAAGGGAGTGGTGGATTGACACTGGTGCAACCAGACATGTCTGCTCAGACAAGGGGCTATTTACCATCTTTGAAGCTGTCAAGGAAGGTGAAAAGCTATTCGTGGGAAACTCTGCAACTTCAGCTGTTGAAGGGCAAGGAAAAGTTGTATTGAAGATGACCTCTGGAAAGGATCTGACTCTGAATAATGTACTGTATGTACCTGAGATTTGTAAGAACCTTGTGTCTGGTTCATTATTGAATAAACATGGCTTTAGAATTGTATTTGAGTCAGATAAGGTCGTGTTGACCAAAAAGGGTATATTTGTGGGTAAGGGGTATGCTTGTAATGGGCTTTTTAAGCTTAATGTAACAACTGTAATGCCTAAGAAAATTAATAAAGTTAATTCTTCTGCTTACTTGCTTGAGTCTTCCAATTTGTGGCATGGTAGACTAGGTCATGTTAATTATGAATCTTTGCGTAAATTAATTAACATGGAATATATACCCTCTTTTCAAATTGATTTCAAACACAAATGTGAAACTTGTGTTGAAGTAAAAATGACAAGGTCATCGTTCCATTCAATTGAAAGGAACACTAAACCTCTTGATTTAATCCATAGTGATTTATGTGATTTAAAGTTTATTCAAACAAGAGGTGGTAATAAGTATTTTATTACTTTTATCGATGATAGCACAAAATACTGCCATGTATATTTGCTTAAAAGCAAAGATGAAGCTATAGAGAAATTTATTCTCTATAAGGCAGAAGTTGAGAACCAACTCAACAAGAAAATCAAGGTACTACGAAGTGATCGTGGTGGTGAGTATGAAGCACCTTTTGGTGAGTTCTGTGCAGAACATGGAATCATACATGAAACCACAGCACCATATTCGCCTCAGCAAAATGGAGTAGCTGAGCGAAAGAATCGTACCTTGAAAGAAATGATGAATGCAATGTTACAAAGTTCTGGGTTACCCCAGAACTTGTGGGGGGAAGCCATTTTATCGGCTAACTACCTTTTAAATAAGGTTCCCAAGAAAAAGGCACAAAAGACACCGTATGAATTATTTAAAGGAAGAGTACCTTCCTATAAATATTTACGAGTGTGGGGGTGTCTTGCTAAAGTAGTTGTACCTATACCTAAGAAGGTAAAGATAGGTCCGAAAACAATAGATTGCATTTTTATTGGATATGCACATAACAGTAGTGCTTATCGTTTTCTTGTGCATGAGTCAAGGATTCTAGACATACACAAGAATACAATAATGGAATCAAGGAATGCATCTTTCTTTGAACATGTATTTCCTTGTAAATCCCAAGGGGAATCGAGTTCGTCTAAACGAACTTATGAGACTATGAATGAAGATAGTCAAGAACAAGATTCTGAACAAGAGGTTGAGGTTGAACCTAGACGTAGCAAAAGGGTTAGGACAGAAACGTCCTACGGTCCAGATTTTCTGACCTATTTGCTAGAAAATGAACCTCAAACCTATGAAGAGGCTGTAAACTCTTCTGAAGGTCCTCAATGAAAAGAGGCCATTCATAGTGAAATTGAGTCCATTCTGCAAAATCACACTTGGGAACTAGTTAATTTACCTCCGGGTAGTAAAACACTAGGATCCAAGTGGATTTTCAAGAGAAAACATAGACCAGATGGATCAATAGAAAAGTATAAGGCCAGACTTGTAATTAAGGGTTACAAACAACGATATGGCCTTGATTACTTTGATACTTATTCTCCCGTGACGAGAATAACATCCATTAGGATGATAATTGCTATCGCAGCTTTGCAAAATCTTGAGATACATCAAATGGATGTTAAGACAGCCTTTCTAAATGGAGATTTAGATGAAGAAATCTACATGGATCAACCTAAGGGTTTCTCTGCCCCAGGACAAGAAGAAAAGGTTTGTAAATTGGTGAAGTCATTATATGGCTTGAAGCAAGCACCTAAACAATGGCATGAAAAATTCGATAATGTCATGAAGACAAATGGATTTAAGATCAACGAATGTGACAAATGTGTATATGTCAAGGACACTGAAGATGATTATGTCATCTTATGTCTGTACGTTGATGACATGTTAATTGTGGGTAGTAATGATCAAATGATCAAATCTACCAAAAATATGTTGAACTCAAGGTTTGACATGAAAGACATAGGACCTGCTGATATAATTCTAGGAATTAAGATATCAAGGATATCAAGCGGTCTCATTCTTAGTCAAAGTCATTATATTGACAAAATCCTAGAGAGATTCAACAAAGGTGATTCTGGTATTGTTAGAACACCGATAGATGTTAATCTGCACCTATCCAAGAATAGAGGGAAGAGTGTATCTCAACTTGAATATTCTAGAGTGATAGGAAGTCTTATGTACTTAATGAGTTGTACAAGACCGGACATAGCTTACGCTGTAAGTAAACTAAGTAGATATACCAGCAATCCAGGATCTGACCACTGGAAAGGTATTACTAGATTACTTAGATACTTAAGATACACACGTAGCTATGGACTGCATTACACAAGATATCCAGCTGTATTAGAAGGATACAGTGATGCAAACTGGATATCTGATATGAAAGACTCTAAGTCTACTAGTGGATATGTGTTCACACTGGGTGGTGCAGCTATTTCATGGAAGTCATCTAAACAGACTTGCATAGCTAGATCCACGATGGAATCAGAATTCATCGCTTTGGATAAATGTGGCGAAGAGGCCGAATGGCTACGCAATTTCTTAGAAGATATTCCTAAGTGGCCTAAGCCTGTGCCTGCAATTTGTATACATTGTGATAGTCAATCTGCAATTGGTAGGGCACAAAGCAATATGTATAATGGTAAGTCTCGACATATACGTCGTAGACATAATACCATTAGACAACTACTCTCAACTGGGGTTATTTCTGTTGATTATGTGAAGTCAAAGGATAACATAGCGGATCCATTAACCAAAGGGTTAAATAGAGAGTTGGTTGAAACATCATCAAAGGGAATGGGACTAAAAGCCCATGAATAAATAAGACTTTGCAAAGGAAACCCAACCTAGTTGACTGGAGATCCCAAGATCTAGGTTCAAAGGGACAACCTAATTGTAAGGACTTAGTGTGATCACTGTGGGGGTTTTATCCTCAAGTCCATTCCTATGATGAAAGCAGTGATACCCGTAAGTTTAGGTTAAGCTAGTGTTTTTAATGATTCTTACGAAGAGAATACCGAGCGGAGTACATTGGGTTACTCTTTGCGGATTACTTTTATAGATAAGAGATCACCTATGTGAGAGAGAAGTGGTGGCCGCTTCGAAAGGGGATTGTTGGGCTCAATTCTTGAGAAACTCTCACAGAACCAGGTGTATGTTCATGGCCAAAACGAACATAACAGTGAGAACTGAATTGTATCAGGAATGATTCATGTGTGAAGTATGTCATCGTTTACATAAACGGCAGAACAGTTCAAGGACATCGCGTCTACTGTCAGCCAGTAAAGTAAACATATTCTCACAAGGGAAGGTTCAAAGGGTTATACCTACCTATCCTATGCAGGTCTCAGACCGTTGAACTCTATCACCGCGTGTCAAATTGATTTGAGTCAGTTTTCTTTTGAAAAACTCCGTCAATTTTCATTCATGTGGGGGATTGTTGGAAAAAATGAGTATTTAGACTCATGGTTAAATACTATTTTGATGCATCATTTTGAGTGGGATCCACTTAGTATAAGTTTAGGGTCGTGATTGATTTGAGTTCTCCTCCGCGAGAGCTTCGAAATCATATATTTATACACTCAAAATGGGATTGAGATGAATGAGAAATTGTGTCTCAAAGTTCACTCATTGATATGGAACAAAAACAAAAAAAATGTTGTGTTTTGTTTTGTCCCACATGGAAAAATCCTTTCCAATAGCCACATTTGGATGCCTATATATTGACTCTCCAACTAAGGGAAAATACACAACAAACATCAACTCTTCTCTTCTCAATTTTCCTACATCAAACTCTTCCCAAACTTCTAGTAAAATTATTCTAGAGCTAAGTTTGTGTGATAGAGAGCGGATAGAAATTCAGTTCGAATAAACAGTTTAAGTTTGGTGTTCTTAAATTGTTATAGATCGTTGTATCCTGGGAGGTAATTTTTCCTTAATCTCAAACACCCGTTGTGAGGGGAAAAATTTATCTTAAGGAAACCGTTTACGGGCCTCGATCTTCCTCTTATTTTCTTTTATATTTATGTTATTGTAATTTACAGTTCTTTATTTATTCTCTAATTTTAAATTCATGTTATTAATTTATAATATTTAAATTCTTGTTTGTCTAATATATTTTTTCCTACAGCAACAACCAAAACATAGATAAGCAAACCACTAGAAAACTACCATGTAAGCCAGCAATAACTAGAGCAACCAGAAATGGCAGCAACACGAAACTAGAGATTACCAATCCGCCATGTGCGATAGCAACAACCAGAATGAAGACAACAAACAAAAATCCACTAGAAACTGAAATTAATTAGCAGTATACTCCAGAAGCAATTAATAATACCTCATAAACTTGTAGTTTAATATGCAACTTTCAACTTGTGAATTTTACCACCATTATGTCTAATTTTAAGTAATTCTCTACTATTTTTACTGATTACTCATTTGATTTTCTTGAAATCTATGGCAATTTTTTTCGTTATCTTTTTAAATTTTTTGTATAAAAAAAACCTTGTAAGTCATATTAGGTATCGATGACATGTTTTGCTTGAATCATTGGAAATATATGGCCTAACACGGATCAAGATATCCAACTTAAGTTAAGGGGCACGATGGCTTAATAGTTCACACTAAACCAAATCTCAAACTGTTAATCTCTCGTTTGAAAAGTCACCTACATGCCTCGCATATAATGAGTTTAGTTTTCCAACTCGTCTATCTTGTGTTTTTTTAACTCTGGTAAGTCAATTTAGATAAATATTTCTTATCCACACTAAATTCACCTATCAATTCATATATGAAAATTTCTTGAAAAAAATTCATATATGAAAATGTAATTATTCCTTTCTATGAAAGGAAAAAAAATAATTTTATCTCTAAGTTGAGATAAAACTCAAATTATATTAGGTGATCATCATTTTATAGTAAGTGCTTCTCCCAGTGTACTATATCCACAAATCAAAAAAATGCCACATTAACTTAAGGCATCAATATTATAAAATTTAGAAGCAATGTACATTTATACATATTCGAATTATTCATGGTTCGATTCGATCTAATTTTTAGTCAAAAAATTAATTAAATTAGAATATTTATATGACTTAAATCAAATTAAATTGAACTGTTTATCTAATAAAATTATTAAAATTAGACGGTCCAATCCGGTCTAATTTGGTCAATGATTTTTAAATTTTAAATTTTTTTCGTTCAAATCATGTTGAAACTTAAAATTAAGATAAGAAAAAAAGTTTAAATTTAATCAAATTACTTTATATATGTTACAAATTTAAATTAGATAATATTTCATATAAACTAACAATTCAGTTGATAAAATTTATAAAATATAAAAGCATCATAAATTAAATGAAACTGAAAATTGCACAGTGTATGATAAAGTGCTCAAATACAAAATAAAAAAAAGATTTAAATGTAATATTTAATATTTAATAATAAATAATATAATATATTTTTTATTTTTTAAAATAAATAGTAATATAATATATTTTTCAAAATAAGATTTTTTTTATATATAATATATAACGAATCAGTTCGGTTTTTTCGATGGTTAAAAAATTTCAAAAATCGAATTAAACCGTTTGAGAAACAATTTGAAAAAATGTAAACAAAACCAAATCATTTAACTTATCTAACCTTTCAGTCAGGTCCGATCTAATCCGATCCAATTTTTTTAGTTTAATATCGAATTGTTGGGCACCCCTAATACATACTGTTATTTCTCTATTTTTAATTTGATAATACAAATTTTGAAACAGTGGCTCGTTTGTTGGTGGGCTGCACTAGAATTAGCTTTATCTTATCGACTCTATGTCATTCATTCAACTCTCAACAATTTTGAGCTAATTCTTTTTTGGACCTTTTTGGAGCTTTTTTGGTTTGGTCTTGCTCTAGTAGGGATGATGATGAGGTGTTGGCAACAATTTGTATTGTTTTTTTTAGCATAATTGGAATTGTTGAAATGATTTAGTATTTAAGTTGCGAGTATTTGACCTTGCCATCGTAGCATCCTTTGTCCTTTCATTCATTATGATTGTCTTAAATTTAATATAGCATTTGGCTAACAAATGTAGCTTCTTGATAGCATGTGTTTATGGTTATTGGTTGTTTTTAATATCCGTGTTGGCTTTGTGGTTCTTGTGGAGCTTGTACTCTATTGTATTGGTGTTAATTGAGTGTTATGTTCAATAAAATAAGTATGATATCATTTTAATAAAAATTATCCAAACTAAACACAAGGAGTGTAATTAATTATTCTTTCACTTTTTTTACTGCTCCACTACAACCAGCAACATATATACACAACAAACATGTATATAAAAATTGTTAAAAATGTGAATCTAAATTGCATAAAGAGTGGATCTCTATATTTGAGTACAATTGTTAGCAACAACTAAAAGTAGCCAAAAAGACAGCAAAATTAGACACTATTAAAGAGCATATATATATATATATTCAGTACTTTGTATCATACTCATTATTATATTTAATAATTAAATAATTGTTTTTTTTTTTTGTTCATATAATAATGTCGCTAGTATTTTTTTTTTTATAAATAATATACTATACACTTACATCCTTATTTATATTAAATTAATATGTTGAATTTAAACTCACGTACGTCTTTTTATTAACATAATATGACTATTATTGCTAGAATATATATTATCAGTGAACTTAATTCTTGAATTCCGGTAAATAATTTTTGCAATTAGCATGAAATGCTTTTCATGATAGATTTCAACACCTCCAAATGGCCGCATATGGGTTTACGATTTGGATGTTATTGAATGATCATGAGTATTTTCTTAATCAAATAATAAACATGTAATGTTTCTTCCTTGTGATCAAGGATGGAGCCACGTGTCTTTTCTTAATTTTTCGATATATTTTTTATATATATTATATTTATAAATATAAATATATATATATATATATATATATATATATTTTATAAAAATATATAAGAATACCTTTCTTAAGCTTATTATTTGAATTTTTTTTATGTATTATGTCATACTATATATTCATTTAGTATTTTCGATATATTTTTACTTTTATTTTATTATTATACAATTTTTATTAATTTAATTATAGTAGAGTAATAAAAATTTAACTTATTCTCATAAATATTAGTAGCTCAATTTTTCTATATATATTATTCCTTTAAAAGGTCATAATTTTTCTCCCATACAATTTAGCTATATTTTATTACATAACATATAATTATGTAATTATTCATTGTTATTTATACTATGTAATATTGCTTGTATTTTTTTTTTAACATACTTGGATTTTTTTTATGTTTGTTATAGTTTATGTTATTTAATTATTTTAATTTTAATTTTTTGTCAATTTACATTGATGGTGAGCTATGTTATTTAGTTTTATTACAATTTAATTTATGTAATTTTGAGTTTTTATTTAAATATGATAAAATACACATTTAACATTTACGAATAGTGGGTCTAATATTAAAAAACATTAAAATTTGTTTAAAAAAAAATTAACATTTATCAAGAACTTTTACACATAATTTTACAATAATTTAATTTAAAAAATTATTAATTATTATTATTGCCATTCATGCAGTACCAACATTATTTATTTTCTTGATTAAATTTATATGCAGTGTACTAAATATTAATCAATTGCTTAAATGCCCCTTCATCATTAAATTTTAGAAATAGATTTTTTATTTTTATAAATTTAACGCATGTCTTTAAATTATTGTAAAATTATTAGTGGAAATATTGTGACAATATTAATACAACTTAAATTAATATTATTATTATAATAATTTATTAATGATCACTTTATTCAATAATGATAGCATTAAGATATAATTAATAATAAAATAAAAAAATATTTAATATATTTTTGTTGTGATAATATTAAAAATAATTGTAAAAAACTAAAAATATTATTATCTAAAATTATTTATAAAATGGGAACCTGCATTCAAAGAAAATTGAAGCATTTTGTATAAACTTAAAAACAGAAACATAATTGGAGGCGGTAATCTCATTTACCGGTTAACCTACCAAATTTTACATATTTACACATTTCAACTTAAGATAAAAACATAATTATTTATATATGAAATTTTATTTCAATAAAAAAAAAATTTATTTTTATACTTAAAAAAAAGAAAACCAACATATATTTTTTATATTATAAATAAGCAAAATAACTATTCAAGAAGAACAACCGTGATCATAATTACTATTTTGATGGTGAATAATAAGTATTTAAATCTAACTCTCTCAGCGACCACTCTCCATCTTCAACAAAGATATATCAAATTGATACAAAATATGTACTCAACAAAGAACCCTACTAAATCCCTTATTATCTTTGAAACACAATCACACATATGACACACTAATCTTAGAGATATTTTCATAAATACATAGATTGCACACACAAAACAACTATACATAACCAACTCCTTGACAACAAAATCACCGCTATAAATTCTAATAAAGTAGAACTATAGGACACAACCAAATCACACAAATTAAACAAAACAACCAAATTCTTATTAAATAAATAATCTCGAAAAACACTTGCAAGTCATCCAAACGACTCAACCATTGGTGCCGATGAAAGAGAACTGTTGGACCAAGCCAACATGAAAAAACAAGGAACGACTTGACCACCGACGACCAAGCAGCACCACTAGCAAACACCTATCGAAGGAGTCAAAACACCAGCTGCAAGTGTTGAAGAAACACCTACAGAAGAAGCAATAAGAGAACATCCTCAACAAAGAAACAGAGCTCCCTCAATGGAGTTGAGAAATTGCGGCACTGAGGCCCTCATAACCCAGTCTAGAGACGGATCTACGTGGGGGTCAGGGAGCTTCAGTCATGGCCAACTTTCTTACAAAAAATTAATTACATGTATATTTTTAGCATTAAATAAATATTTCATTTATAGTAATATATTGTGTTTAATTTTTATGTACATATTTTTTGTATATATTAACAATATTTAACAAATACCTGGATAAAAATAATATGAATTGTAAATAAAGTCGTTAAATATATATATATATATATATTTTTTTTTCATGTATTTGGTAACTATTAGTAACAAAAATAAAATTATAATAGTAGACTAAAAAAAATTCGTCTTAAATATAAGAATCCAAATAATGTTTAAATATTTTTAAACTCAACATTATAAAAATAAAATTAAAAAAAATAAGTATATGTTAAGCTTCATATTAAAGTTTTTAAAGTTTATGTTTATTATATTTTATTTCAATCCAAATTTTAACTTTATCTAATATTATATTATTTAAAATTTTTTTATATAAAAATTTATTATTTTTATTATTATTAGTCATTTTTATATTGTTTATAAACATATATTTTTAAATATAGTCTCAAACTCAAAATTATAAATCATATTTTACTTTTTATATTTTCATATGTTTATTTTAGTTTTAATGTCTATAAATCTTAATGTATTTGATTGAGCTTTTTATTTGCTTAGATTTTTTAGTTAATAAATTTATTTTATTCATGAATGATACTAATAATTATTAACTTGTTATATTTTTGTTTAATTTTCGTTATAAGGTAATTAGAATGTGTTAACTCTATGTTTCTATTATAATATGACATGAAAAAATTTAGTGTTGAATTAAGTATAATTTATTATAATTCTTACTAATTTTTTATTTTGTATATAAAAAAAAAAATTAGCCCCTCTTAAATTTTTTTCTGCATCTGCCCCTGATTTAGTCCCGACAACGACTCTTAAAATTTGGATCGAAAATGCAATGGAGAGTTAAATAATAGAGAAATGCAAACCTTTATTTATTTTTTTCCAAAATTTGACTTGATTTAATCAAACTTCAAATATTACTGGACATTTCTAACCCAACGACAACGAAACATGGTCAACATTTCATTAACCACCGTTAGGTTTCTAATAAAACACCAAAGCCCAAAAACCCAGAAGACCATCTAATCCCACCCACAAATATATTTTATTCAATTAATTTTCCTCCATCAAAATTCTAAGCTTCAATTTCCGATCTAATGTCTGTGCTTATCATTAAATCACAACATACCAACGTTCTTATTTTCCAAAGGTAGTTTTTCCCCCACGCTCCTTTTCAGCTCTGTGGAGTCCTAATTCACTAATTAAATATATAATTTTCCTCCAAGTGTCATCTATAAATGGACATATATGTTTTATTTGTCTTTCTAGTCATTTCATGCACCAGAAGTGTACGGTCAAGAATTCTTATTAATTAGAAGCCGATCCACAAACAAAATTAGCCCATGTCTTAATCATTGATATTTGAATTAATTAATTTGTATACTCATATGGGTATATAGTTCAATTTCAATTATTTGATGTTCACAGCAGAACAATATTATTCAACAATGTTTTGTATGATTTAATAAATAAAAACGATTCATTTATTATTTGAATAATAAGTACGTATATGCTTGAAAACAAATGTTCAATTTCCAAAGTGAAAAGTTGCTACAATTTTTCTCATTATATATATGTATATATATATATATATATGATTAGTTATTTTAACTGTCTAAAAATGTTTTGATCGAAGATGCATATGATGTGAAAAGTTGCTTGAAGTGGAAGGTTTTCATTATAAAAACTAGAATAGCTAATCTCAATCTTCAGTGTATTCACTTGTGCTGTGATGTGTGTACTAGACTGAAGATGAACATTATTTTACTAATATATATATATATTCTTCTAGTTATTATTATTATTATTTTTTATGTATATTCTATTACTTGTTTACAAAAATAAATTATATATTTGTCTAAAATAGAAAGTAGCAGGGCCTTTATACTACTAATTACCCTTAAGTTATAAATTAAGGTGACATCTTAACCTTAAGTTAGACAAATTAAGCCAGTTTTTGCTCTTGATATTCTCGAGTTTTGTTGTCCATTTAAAACCTAGATCATACTATCATGTTAAATTCAAGAGTGTTTAGAGTTGGCCTTGTACTTTGTAGTGGCTAAGTTTGTACTGTTTCTCTTTCTCTTTCTTTTCTTTTTTTTTTCTTTTCCCTTTTTTTTTTTCAAGTGTTTTTAAATAATATAAAAAAATTTCAAGAGTGACAATTTTTATGAAAAGGGGTACCAAGAATTTGAGAACTACCATTAATTTTCGCTTATGAGAGAAATAATACTTAGTTTTAAGAAAATTAGTTTTGGATGAGTGTTTTTATCATAAAATTATTACTAAAATGTCAATTAAAATAATTATAATATTTTCATCTTAAAATCTAAATTACACTGTCAAAACCACATTTAACCAAATCAATTATCTTGAAAATACTTAAATAAACACATCCAAATGGGTCAATAATGTTTGATTATCATCAATCCAACTTTACAATTGTTCAATATTTTTTTTTTATCATAACTTAATAGATATATAAATTTATATGATACAATTTAATCGATTACGGTTAGTAAATAATCACACAATTATTTCATAAATTATCATATATTATTAATTTTATATTTAATTAATAATTAAAGTATTATTCAATATATTTAATAACTAATGCATATATTATTATTTTATTATTTATTTATTTTTTGTTGGAAGATAATAATTGATAGGTTCTTCACTAAATTAATGTAGTGTATAAGTACTGAGGGATAACTGTGCGAAGTATAACTTTGGATATTTTTCTCACCGTCTTCTCTAAGATTTTTATATCTAGTGATTAATTTTGAACAACAGGTCACCTAAACAACCAATAACACAAACTTTTATTCTGGGACGAAACTTAAACTAAAACAAAAATGTTAAAAGAGTCAAAAGATTATAATGATAAATAAAAATTATTTTAATATATAAATATATATTATTATATAAAATTAAAAATATAAATTTGTATTTTTTTTTTTGATAGCATAAAATAAATTATATATAAATATATTTTAATATATGATCATATGCGTATATATATACATATAATTGTTATAAATAATGATTAAATATAAGTCGTCTAAAATAACTAATAATTAAAAATATAATTTTAATTTAACTAAATAATAATTAGAGGCATTAAAATTTAGCTGAATATTTTATAAAAGAGTATAAAATATTTTTAATTTTAATAAATTATAAACAATAAAATTAAAATATATAAAAGAAAAAAATTGTTATAATATAAATTTTATGTAAAAGGAAAATATAAGTTTATTTATTATATTATATACATATATAAATAATATTGTAAGTTAGGAGTGATCGGGCATCTCAAGCCTTAATATAGTTTCATCACTGATTTTATTCAATATATATATATATAAATAATTACTTTTATTTTCATGCTAGAAGGCTAGAAGCGGGTGAGACAGAATAAATTCGCGTATATCACACGTTCTAAAGTTTGGAGTGATGATTAAATAATAAGCTTTTCCAATAGGTCATCTTCCACTTCCTCCTCCTCGGAATGAAAAAGAAAATTCCAACTAATTATTATATTAACAGATTAAAACTTTTCGGGCTGTGAGAGAAATGACTGCGTTTTGAGTCTTTGTCACTTCACCCATCTCTCTCTCTCTCTCTCTCTCCTTCCTTTCATTTTCTTTCTCTGCACTCGATCGTCGTTAATTCTTCTCTTATCTAGCTCTAATATTGTTTTTTGCAATCTTAAAACCCTCCTTTTCAAATCCTTATTAAACTTGGAGTTCCGGTGCTTAATTTCTCTCTCTCTTTGTGTCTCACAATCCCCACTACTTGTCTATCTTTCTCAATCTTTATCTATGCATTTCCCACTTCCATAAATCCATAAAATAATCAAAAGCACCGAAACCAAACAGTTTTATAAAATTTACTAAGCTTAGTTTTTATTTTTATTTTTAATATTTTTATATATTAATTTTAAAATAATTTCTTCCTTGTTTTCTGTTTCCTAGCTCTCTTTCTTATTAAGTACTAGTCTGTCCAATATCCATGGCTGGTTTGGATTTGGGTTACATTCATCAACTTCAAAGCCATGACTTGCAAAAACAAAACGAATCCGAAGATGACACCAACAACCAAGGTTCCGGTCAATTCTCCGGCGGAGATATGGCAGGTCGTCGGCCCAGAGGCCGACCACCCGGCTCGAAAAACAAGCCAAAACCACCAGTAATAATAACAAGAGAAAGTGCAAACACACTAAGAGCTCATATTCTAGAAGTAGGTAATGGTTGTGATGTTTTTGAAAGTGTAGCAACCTACGCAAGGCGTAGACAAAGAGGGATCTGTATTTTGAGTGGAAGTGGGACCGTAACGAATGTAAGCTTAAGACAACCAGCAGGAGCAGGAGCTGTAGTAACGCTTAATGGAAGGTTCGAGATATTATCGCTTTCAGGTTCATTTTTGCCACCACCAGCACCACCAGGAGCGACAAGCTTGACAATATTCTTAGCAGGTGGACAAGGCCAAGTTGTGGGTGGTAGTGTTGTGGGTGAGTTAATAGCTGCTGGTCCTGTTATTGTTATTGCGGCTTCTTTTACAAATGTTGCTTATGAACGATTGCCTCTTGATGAGGCTCAAGAGGAGCAATTGCAAATACAACATCCTAATTCTAATCCACTTCCCGATCCATCTACTGGACTTCCCTTCTTTAATTTGCCGCTTAATATGCAAAATGTTCACTTACCTGCTGATGGTTGGGGGGTTAATTCTGGGGGCCGTACTCCACCTTTTTGAAGAAATTCCTATGTGGGTTTTGTTTTGAAAGCTGATTGGATAAGAAATTCCTGCTGAGGGACTAGTTTTCTTATTCAAAGGTCAGATCAAAAAATTCATCAATCGTAATTTGACCATGTTTATTTCTTCTGCTACTATATACTATATACTGTATGTTGATGTTGTTTATTTTCTTTCTTTGAGTTCTTGCTCTTTTGAATTATTATGGACATAGTCTCTTTTTGATGAATATGGTAGTGCACTCGGAGCTCCTCTCTCATATTTGATAGAATTAATGGTTTCAGATTTAACTGTTATTTGACTTATTTTCATGTGTTAGAAAGACTGGCAGTCACTAAACTTGAGGTGTGTCTAACGGATCAACTGGCTCTTTTGTTGTTCCTTTTATATTTTTAGATTAAGTAATATGGTTTGTCCTCTTTGTCACCAGGAATTTTCTCAAATGCTTCTGATTCACTTATATTTTTAAGTTTGTCTCTTTTTTTTTTTCACTCCTAACTGTTGTGTATTTCTGCATACTAGGCTTGTACTGAAATTATTCTCCATCACAAGAACAACTATTTATTTTAAGTGTATTACAGTAACTGTTCAAGTATATTTTGGGGGAGATCTAGAAAATAAAAAGTTAGGAAAAATGAAATATGAAAAAAATAAGCTTCATTAATGTTAATTAAAGCTGACTTCCTTAAATTTGCTTCGCTTTGGAATAATACGATTCCCTCTAGCTATAATATATCACATAAAAACTAGATATCTGTACATAGCTAGCTAATTGATTTCTTAATTGTTAACTTGTTTGGACTATCTGAGTTTAGATAATGCATATATATCATTAACATTTATCTTCAGTAATATTGTATGCAACATGCCAATATTAAGCCTGTCCTTCTGCTCCGTTGAGACTACACTCATAGCTCAGAGCCCCAGATTAGTAGTCATCTATATTAAACTTATGATGCAGCCTTGAGAAAACTACAAGCAAAACCGTAAAGGGTTTTAATCTTTTTAAAGTTTATTTATGATATTATATTTATTGTCAGTGGGATTATCATATTGATCTACTTCTTCATAAATTGAGTTACAAGAGCTTAATTAACACTAGCAATTTTGAAAATACTATGACTCAGAAGTTTGTTAGTACTTAGTACTAATTAATAGAGTTGTCATAAAATTAATTGTATTTTATTTGTTATATGTACTTTTTCCCCCTGAAAATAAGTAATATTTGCTTTATTTATGTATATGTATATATGCTTTAATCACTGGTGCTAGACGTTCATTTTTGTATACATTTGTGCTCATTTTAATGTCTAAATTTATGGAGTGAAAATTTTAGTTGCCTATTTAGAACTCTCCATAAATTCAACTCCGGTGCTTACAACACAAGATTGTGGATATTAGTTAGCTTAGCAAAAACAAGAAGAAAAAAAATCCTATTAGTTATACATGTTGAACTAGTCCCTCAAGTACAACTGTACTTGAGCAATATTCTAATTTAGGACGTGCAAGATTTAAACAAAGAAATTTCGAAAGCATAAATTGGTTTTTCAAAGCAAATTGAATGTTAATAACATTTGACTTTAAGCTATCAAAACAAACATATATTTTAAGTCGAAGTTTAAATTGTAATTTTCATATAATTTACTCCCTATTAATAATGTTTGTTAATTTAATTGCATGAAATAACTTATTCATACATAAAATTTTATTTTTAATCTCTTCTAGCTTGTGCTCATATTTTTTTTTACAATGTTTAAAAAAACATATGTTGTTTTTTTCATAAGGTAAAAAAAATATTTTTAAAGAATTAAAAGTAAAATTAGTTAAATAATTAGATTATATATGTGTAAATCGGAGTGATTTTTGTTCTTACAAGTTACAATAGCAACAACTTACACAATTAGTTTTAAAGGTTAATTATATCATAAAACAATTTTGTGCACCAATTAATATTTTTCAGGCATCGAAAAACTAATGCACCAAGTCATTTTACCCTTTTAAGTGTCTTAATAGGTCTCATCTTAGAACGTCACGAAGCTCTTAGTGGCATATAAGAGGGGCTAACAATATACATAGCTTAGAGGATAATACTTGTATTAGTTATAGAAAAATATCGCTTCATTGCCATTTTTTTTACCTCTATACCATACTCAAAAGTCATCGCTCCGATACTTTGCTTAGAACAAAAATGCGAATAATATATAAATTTATATTCATACCTTTTATATTGTTACATATACATGTTAGAGTAATGTTTCATTATATAAATAATGCTAACATGTGGTACAACATATGATGTGTTGTTGTAAAAGTGTGCAAATTTATGTATCTTTCACATTTTACTTGTCGAGAAATAAGAACATTATCACAGCAGTTATGTTATTATGTAATGGGTATAGTAATTGTTGAAATTGTAAATCTTACTTTCATATATCTAATACAGATCAAAGAAGAGAAAAAAAAAATGATAAAGATGGCCATTTACAAACGTTTTAGTTTTCAAATGATCAGCATTAATTTAATATTCTAGGCTAATGGCATGCCAGGGGTATATAGAAAAATAAGGTTTGAACCAGGACATTCTGATATTGTATACATCGTGTTAAAATGTGGCAAACACGTAAGTTGATGTGCAAGTACTTATATTTAAAATTTAATTTTAATTATTCATATTTTTTGACAATATATTCGAAGAATTGTTTTTAAATTTTCATTCATTACACATCAATTATGGAAATTCATTTTATTTATGCAATAAAATGGAGTTGGGACTCGGGAGTGAGTAAATGAATTTTATGGACAGCTATGCATCGTGGCACCTTAACTTTATCAAGTTTAGATTTGTGAATCTTGCCTAAATTATAAATTAACTACTTTGTAAATAAGGACTCATCTTGAAACCCTTTTGGGTGATTTTTGTATATGGAAAACTTGTTGGTTAATATTACTCTTTAAAAAAAAAAAAAAAAAATTATCTTATGCAGAATAATTGTAGTTTAACAATATTGACGTCAACTTTTCCTCATATCTATAATCTATTATAATGTTTTTACAATACATTGTCTCTTACATGTAACAACTTTAATTTATGAGTTAAGTTTTATATAAATCTTGTAATTCATCAAAAATTATATATTAGTCTTATATTTTTTATAGTAATTCTTCAAAACCTACATTTTAGTCCTTTATTTTTTAAGGTATATCATTAAAGTCATGTAATTCATCAAAAATTCAAATCACGGCTAAATAGTCTTTTTTTCAAGAGTAAATTTAAAATTTTAAAAAATAAAATAGAAAAGTAAAACAATTAATAAAATTTAAATTTAAAACTAATAATAAAAAAAAGACATTTAATTTAGATTTGAAAAAAAAAAAAAAAGTTTAATTGTATGGCATGACCTCCCTTCATGCATAAAGTTTCATTTTTAACCTATTCTTAGGAAAAAAAAAAATATGTTCATTTTTTTATAACATAAATGAATATATGTTTTTTTAGTGTGAGAAGAAAATGAACATTTTTTTTTTCACTGAAAAGGATTAAAAATGAAACCAGTTGAATAACCAGGTTATTTATGCACCGAGGGATGAAAAAAATTGAAATAAATAAATAAATAAATATATATATATATATATATTGATTGTTTTGTGTTTTTAAAATTTTCAATTTTTTACCTTTTATGTTGTTTCAAATTTTAATTCTTTAATCTTCTCCATTTTTTTTAATCAATTTCAAATTTTATTTTTTAATTTACTTATATTATTTTAAAAATTAAATTTGTAATATTCATTTAAAAAAATTATTTTTAGTACTTTATTTTTCAAAATTTCAAATTTATCTTGGAAAAAAAAAACCTATTTTGGACTTAAATGAAACTTTTGAAGAATTATAAGTCCCTAATGATACACCTTAAAAAATAGATAATTAAAATATATATTTTAAAAAATTATAAAACTTAAGAATATATTTTAAAAGACACGTAATTAAAATATACTCTAAAGAATTTTAATTAATTAAGAAAATTGATCACTTTATAAGCCCAAGTAAGATATAGATTACAAGCTGCACTTTAACGAAGAAAATTCTCTTATATATTAATTTTGTTCGTTTTTTTAAATAGAGGATATGAACAAAGATTGTATGTTCGATTATTTATTAGAGCACTTTTAATTTAGCAACATGATTGCAATGTCCTTCAAGATTGATATTTTACAAAATATTTTTAGGCCAAATAATAGCTATAATTTCTTAACTTTTTTTTTATTTTATATTTTAATTTCTTAATTATTTTTTCCTAATATTTAGTTATCGAACTTTTTAAATTTGACAATATTAATCCAACTATTAATTTTTTATGAAATTTAACGTCTAATTGTTTTCTCCTTTTTTCCCTTCCTCTTTTTAAAGAAAAAAGAGGTTTAAGATAGTTTAATAATTTTGGGGTTTTTATTTTATAAATAGTTAGACTAATATTGTCAAATTTAAAAAATTAGGAGAATAAATATTAAAAAAAATAATTAAAAATTAAAATATAAAATAAATAAAAATTAGAAGACTATAAATATTATTTAATCATATTTTAGAGAGTGCATTGCACTTCCCGGTAACAAAAATTTTGATAATTTTGTAGCTCTTCTATATAATGTAAAGGCAATCACCATACATCCTTGTTGACTTGTATATAGATTTTTATTTTATTTTATTTTTATTTTTTATTCAACAACTTGTGTAGATATTTGAAAGCCAATACTTGTATTTAATTAATTAATTTACCAGATCAAAACAGCTCAATAATAGAATAATTGAACAACATCATCTCAAATCCAGCAATTAGATACATTTATCGTGTGTGAGTCTGATCACTTTCAAATTTAATAAGATTATTATGTGATCTCCCTCCCTCTTCAATTTATAGCTTCAAAAAAGACAAAATATATTTATTTGCCTACCAAAATTTAAAATTTTACTAGGTTCGAATGCCTTCAACTTCGATTTTATGTTAAAACTTATTGATAAAATTAATTAAATTTCTTAAAAATTTAAATTATTGAAAGATTGATAAAAAATTATTGTATACAACTATCATATATATATTGATAAAAAATTTATTAATTATTGTGTATATATATATATATTGTTAGAAAAAAAAAAATGCTGCCGTATATATTCTTACATAAAACTAGTTTGATATCAGTGACAATTAGCTAGCTATATTTATTTTATTGATAAGTATATTATTTGATTTTAAGTATTCTTAGGTCCCTTTTTTTTTTTTTTTCCAAATATAAGTAATTAAATCTACTCACATCTTTCTACGAATAAGGTTGGCATTTGTAGCAAAAAACTATTAGCACATTGCCAAGCAAAGGATTGTAGCTTGCTTGGAAGTTTAAGGCTCCAAATAATTCTCCAAAATTGTTTGTTTGATGATATATAGCTACAATATTCTTTTGATTCTCTTCCTTAAGCTCATTCCTCTTTAAGAATTAATGCTCTTTTGTATCTTGAATTTACATTATAATTTTCATGTTTTTCAAAGTACCATACAAGCTTATCACCAACTTGCTCATTTTGTATGGAAATAGAAGCAATGGCATTAGCATCTTTCGGGAAAAAATACTTATAAATCAAAGACATGTTCCAACCACCACAATTTTTAAGTAAGTCATAAATAAATTGCACCCTTAAAATTTTAGGAAAAATAGGCTTGAAAAGTCTTGGCCTTGGTATCCATGAGTCTTCCCATATTTTCAAATGACTGTTAAGAGCCAGTTGCCAACTCAAACCCTCTAGTAATACCTTTATGGTTTCAATGACTCCCTTCTAAACCCAAGATGCATTAGACCCTACGTTAGCTTCCAAATAAGAAGAGCAACGATAGTATTTATGACTCATCATTTAAGCTAGAAGTGAAGAGTTGTGAGTTAAAAGATGTCAACTTTGATTAGTTAACATAGCTAGGTTGAACAATCTCAAATCTTTAAAACCCAAACCTCCATCATTTTTTGACTTTTGAAGCTCCTTCCAACTTTTTTAATGTATTTTATTATTATTTTCTGCACCCAACTACCAAAATCTAGTCATTAGAGAGCAATTTCATTGCACAAAGTCTTAGGAAATAAGACATAAGACATTGCATAATTTGAAATAGACTTAAGTAAGATTTCCTTTCGTGCAAGAGAGAAGAATTGTTGGACCAACCTTGAATTCTAGTTTGCACATTTTCTCTTATAAATTTGAAAGTTTAAATCTTGAATTTGCCAATTAAAGAATGCACTCCAAGATATTTATTCATACCATCCACTCTTTGGATACCCATCTAAAGTTGTAGCCTTTTCCTCAATGCATTTGAAGTATTTGCACTGAAGAATAAAGAAGACTTCTAATAGTTTACTTATTGTCTTGAGGTTGCTCCATAAATTTTCAATAACTCTCTAACCATATAATTCTTTGCTAGTGAAGCTTTACAGAACAACAAAGAATCATCTGTAAAAAAACATGTGGGAAATGGTAGGCCCAATTATGTTAGTCTTTAAACCTTGAATTATTCTTCTTTCTTCTACTTGAATCAATCGTGCAAATAGAGCTTCAACACATAAAATGAACAAATATTGTTAAAGGGATCTACCTAACTCAATCTTCTTTCAAGTTTGAAAATACCAACCACATCATCATTGAGAATTAAAAAGTAACTGACAGTAGAAATACAAGTAACAATCCAAGCAACAAACATGGAGGAGAATCCCAATTTTAACATCATTTTTTCCAAAAAATACCATTCGATCCTTTCATATGCCTTGTTTATGTCGAATTTCAAACTCAAATGACAATTCTTTCCTTTTCTTCTAGACTTCATGTGGAATAACAACTAATGTGCTAGTAGAACATTATCATTTGACAATAATTTTGTAGCCAGCAGAACATTAGCTAATCAATTTAAGATGTGTTCAATGCATGAGTTTATCAACTTTTGGAACCAGACAAATAAAAGTGTAATTAGCAGCAGTAGAAATAGTGTCATACTTGAAAAAGGTTTTGGCAGTTGCTAGTACATCTACACCAATAATATGCCAGTAAGTTTGAAAAAATACAGGTGAAAACCCATCACGCTCGAGTGCTTTGTTTGGGTTTAATTGTTGTACCACCTCAAAAATTTCAATATCAAATACATCCTTGGTTAGGATAGATACTTAAAAGATATTAACATTCAATGACTCCGATCATGATGAATAACAATAAATTATTGGTTAATATAATTTATTTAGAAAAACAACAAAGATAGTCTCCTTTAAAATTTATAATAATAAAAATAACATATTTTGTATTCAATTAATATATTTTTATAATTAAAAAATGACTTTTGCAACATTTTTTTAACGCCGTTTAAATTAAATTACGATAATTTAAATCCGTTCATTGTCACACATTTAATATTGAACGTTTAGTGTTATTAGAGTGCTAGTTTTATTATTATAAATTTTATGAGTGTTATTTTTTATAAATTTTTAATTTATTTTATTAACCTAAACTTACATGACCACAACATTAAGTCATAAAATGATGAAAACGTTGGGAAGGATGCATTATCTAAACTAGTAAGTTAATTATAATAAGTGATAACAATGTTAGACGTAAAAGTACCGCTAATTCAATTAACCTTTAGCCAATGATTTTATGAAGTTTAATATAATTTTACAACTTCGGCTAATTAATGCGCCAAAATTTTGTGGACCATGAAATTTATAATTTGAATTAATATTAATATTAATATTAATTTTGTGGGCCAAAAACCTTGCAAAAGAGTGTACTTTATAATTATGTGAACCATGACATTTATAATATTGAATTAAAATTAATAGGCCAGTGAATGAGCTAATAAATTAACATCTATCCGGTGATCTTTATAGAAAATAAAAGGCTGATAAACTGGTAAATAAAACCCTTTATGTGTGGAGCACAAAACATCGGAAACCATATAAAGGAAAACTGTAATTCTTAAAGATAGTGCTGGATAAAAAATATTAAAATAATATAATTTATTTTAAATTAATTTTTAAAAAAATAATATTTTAATTAAAAATTATTAAAATTATATGTATTTTTTTAAAAAATTAAGGACTAAATAATACTACTTATAATTTAAAAAATTAAACAATATAAATAAATTAATTTAAAAAACTTTCATGATATATTTTTTTTTTTTTTTTTAATGTATAAATAGGCTCCTTTTTAGATGCATAGTCTGCTACTTTCTGGCCTTGTATATGCCACAACCACAATTTGTAGATTTTTTTTTTTAATGATTTGAAAAGGAAAAAAAAAAAAGTAAATCTTAGTTTCATATCATCACAAAATTATGGAAAGAAAGGTTAAGCTGTGAATTTCTATTTTTAATTAAATTGTTTAAGGTACATAGTTTTCACATATGTCATCAATATTGATTTTTAACAAATAAGTAACTAAATTATTTTTTCATCAGAAGTATCCGAACTTTTTAATTTTATAATACATTATAAAGTCTTAATTTGACTATATGTTAAATTTTTAATATAAAAAATTTTCACTCATAATTATCTAGAATTGTCTGAGATTTATGTCTTAAAACTGAAAAAAATTAGGCGTGAACTTATAAAATATAAGTGTGAATATAAATATAGGAATTTTACACACACACGTGTGTGTGTATATATATACTCTTTCAAGAGCTAATAATATACTTGCATAAATAATGATTTAGTCATTAATATAGACTTTTCATATATAAGTTGGAGGTTGGAGCTCAACGACTAAAATTATAATAAGAGTTTGACTGTTTATCTCTTAAAAGAATTGAGATTTTTTTTATCAGATTAGTTTAATTAATTGTGATATTGTTTCCCACAAAACGTCTGTAGTTTAATTGAAAGCATACTTTGCCAATAAAAATTTTATTTCAGGCTAATAATTAATAAAGACAGAAATTTAAAGATTCTTTTCATTTGCGCTAATTAAGGTGAGTTGAGTTTAAGAAAACTAGTACAACGTTAGCCAAACAAAATCATTACAGATTGAGTATCATAGTGCCAATTATGAAAATTTAAATAATAATAAAAAAAAAAAAAAACATTTTTATTGTTTTAGATATAAAATTTCACTTTATTTTTATATTCTATTAAAAAAATTAAATGCTAAGAATATAATCACATTTACTTTATCAACCAGTGGTACGGAACTTTATAAATGGGTTCAATAGTTTCTTTCTAACCTATTAAAAAATTTACATTACCAAACCTTTAAATGTAGTAGTTTTGTTAGAGAAAATTAGTTTTTATATTGATAAAAGACTATAATATAAAATAGTTATATAAAATATTAGTATAATTTTTTATAAGGTTAATCTTTTGAATTTAATAAACTCATAGTTCTTGATAACTTTTACATGATATTAGAGCCGTTTATAACTTGCGCATCTTCTTCAGCTCCATTTATTTTGTCATGATGCTTATGACATTATTAAAATATTTAGTAAAAAAATTAAATAAAAATAAATATATGAAGGCAAAAAAGTAGATTGTTTTTAAAAATGAGAATCAGCTCCACCAGGGACGTAACCAGAAATATTTTTTTAGGAGGGCTGATTTATATTAAAATAAATTTTTTAATTTTTTTTATTTATAATATCAAGATTTATAGCTAACATTGAAAAAATAATATAAATTTAAAAAATAAACAGAAAAAATTTATTTAAGTTGTGCCCAATGATACTTTAAAGCATAAAATTCATCAATTATTAATTCAGATTCAATTTTTTCTGCAAACTTCAACAAGTGGTTCTTGAGATCGCTTATTTTTTTTGGTTGGTAGCCTCAATAGAAGTATTTTTAGTTGATTGTTAGTCATCTATTTTCTTAAAAAATAAATGAAGAGTTTTAAATGATTTAGATTTTTTGTGAGGTTTATCTATTATAACCTACCAAAAAAAAAGTATTTAATGTAAATTAAAGTATACAAATTTAAATAGGCCTAACAACAAATAAACAAAAAATTAAAATAACTAAAGAATTAAAGAATCAATAAATAATTTATACGCTTAATCATTTTTTCACCTATTAATAGTAATTAATAAGTATAGAAATTTAAAATAAATTTCATGTTCTAATATAAAAACAATGGAATAATATATATTTTGAAATAAAAAATTCTAATTAATAATTTAAAGAAGGAAAAAAAAACATATTTAATGAAATAATGGTGAATTGTTATAAAAAAGAGTGCTAAATACATATAAATTTATACTTAAATATATACTTAAATTAATAATTAAATAATATTTATCGATTAAAAGTTTAAAAGTTATAATTTTTAGTAATATATAATACATTAATTATTAATATGAGTGTAAATTAAAACATAAATATTTTAAATATTTAATATTTTTATTTTTAAAAAAATATATATAATTATAATATAATATATTAAATTATATTTATATTATTAATATTAATTAAAAAAAATTTTGAAAAGGCTGACCGAACTCAAACCCGATATAGCTCACACATAGTTACGTCATTGAGCTCCACTACAAATACAGCCAAAACTAGCAGATGGGCCATGGCCATTTGTGACTAGAGTACGAATATTGGGTGGGTTTAAACTTTCACTTCTCTGGTTGAGAGCTCTTAAATCAGCCCATATTTTTTATACAAGTTAACCCACCATTTTCAATTTTAGTTCTGTTTTTGGTAGGTTTGGTATATATATATATTGGATATGATCGATTCAAAGCAAAATCATTAAAAATTTAAAAAATGATATTTATGTTGGGCTAAAGTGGGATTATACAACAAAATCAAATTAACTGACCTATGAGTTCTTCAAATTAAATCAGCTGTAAAATTATTTTAAAAACAATCGTTTACATATATGAGTGCTTCTAAGCTAATCCACATTTTTACTTAAATTTATTAATCCACTAATTACTAAGGAATTTCATGAATATTTAAAGTTATGCTCTATATGTTCTTACTTTTTTTACTCTTTCAATCTCACAAAATCTATTTCTATTTTAAAATAATTTTTAATGCGTTAAACGTGGAATATAATATGTAAAGCGATAAAATCAAAGACAACACAAAAATTTATAATAATTCTTAAATAGTAAAAAATAATAGTATATATAATAATGTAGAGAGTTTAAAGTGATTCTTACTACATTTTTTTTTATCATTAAAATTTACAATATGATTAATTTGCATCAACACATTAACTCCATGGCCGGCATATAATTTTTCATTGACAACAAGAAGATAACAAATTAGTTTTTAAAAGTTTAGTTATATAGATTATTAATATGTGGAACTTTTTTCTTGGTAATGTAATTTTTTTCAAGTCGATCACTTTAGATACTTTGTGTTATTAAATTACTAAAATTAAGGGTGTGATTTTAAGAGAAACTATTTGTGACTTTAACAAATGTTAAGGTGTTTGATATAAATACTATAAATGGTTATATTTATAATTTAGTATTTTAATTAAAAGATAAATATGTATCATAAACATCTCTCAAAACCTCAAAAAAAAAAAAAAAAAATACATCTCTTCAAAATAAAAATTAGTTACTTTTTCTAGGAGCACAAAAATGTTTATCAAAATTTTGAAATAACTTGTTATAGAAATTGCTAAACATTATTTAAAATACTTTAAGTTATTTGAAACTATTTTTACTAAAAAGAGGACAGGCTTAAATAATCGCTTTTGGATACCACTTTGTGGGAGATGGAGCAATTAAAAATATTAATAAGGTTTTGAAATTTATTCATCATCAAAAGAGATTAGGTAAATTGGCTATAAAAACAGCACCTTTTTCATCATAATGGAAACGAAATGTCATATTTCTTGGTTAGCCTCAAAATCAAATTCAATATGTTAGATGTCATCTTCAACTATTCTACCAAAATTAACTTCAAACTAGTAGGAGATTTACTTTTGATTTCAAAATAGTTTTCTCTATAAATTGTTATTTCTAGAAACAATAAATTTTTAATGCTCTAGCATTTTTTAAAATTGAAATATTATTTTAGTATTAATAAAAAGGGAAAAATATCGTGAATATCACATTGTTTTTTAAAATTGAAATATTATTTTAGTATTAATAAAAAGGAAAAAATATCGTGAATATCACTTTGTTTTAAGTCAAATGTGCTGTTTAGTTGTCTAGTTTAAAAAATATATTTTTAAGTCCTTTTGGTTGTTAAAAAATGCTAAGGAAGGATAAAATTAGATTTTCATCCAATTTTTTATTAAATCTATCAGAATAACATATGTATCACATGTATGTTTATATTTTTTGATAAATTTGTACGCAATAAATTAATACTTAATTAAAAAATTTACTCGAACTTTTTAAGAAATTTTTTTCTTTCAAATTTAGAAAAAAAAATTTCTAATGAGTGACTTGGAATATTAAACAATGAAATTTTTGTTTAAGTTTGAAAGAGATTTTTTTCAAAAAAAATTGGGTAAATTTTTTAATTAAATATTAATTTTTTTTATGTATATATCTATGGAATTATATAAATATGTATACAATATATATCTTGTTTAATTAGATTTAACATAAAAGTAGATAAAAAATTAACTTTGTCTTTTTTTAGTATATTTTTTGCAAACAAAAAAACTTCAAAATATTTTTTCTAAATTAGATGACTAAAATACTCATTTAACTTAAATAGAGTGATTATTTATGCATTTCACCCTAATAAAAATTGTTATGAGGAATACCTTTTTGTTTCGTGACTAAGGATATTCTATTCATTGTCATTGACAAAATATTCCAGTAATAAAATGATCCCGGATTCAAATAACCTATTTTATTTTTAGTATATAATTTTTTGTATAATTAATAATTAACAAACATATGACTCATCTTTTTATATAATAAAATCTACCCTTTTACATTTTACTTTTATTTTTAGTATATAATTGTGTATAATTAATAATTAATAAACATATGGACCAATCTTTTATATAATAAAATCTACCTTTTTACATTTATTATATATATATATATATTAATGACACATATAGTTGAACAACCTTTTTTTTCTTCTTTGTGAAATATGCCATTAGGTTCTTCCTTCTCTCCGTTTTTTATTTATAAATTAATAAATTTTAAGTCATTGACTTGGAAAAATAAGAAGAAAGAGATGTTCTACTGAGCATTGGTTGTATAATCAGAATAGAGTTTTTATTTTTTTAGGACTATTTATTCGTATAATTTTTTTTAAATATATATTATTTTTTTTATAATTTAAAATAATATATATTTTTCATATAATACCGTATGTTTTAGGTTATAACAAAAAATAAAAGTGAGAGGTGCACATATATTTTTAGTTTTTATTATAACGAAAAAACAAATGTTTTTATCATGTTAAAAATCAATATACATATGTTTTTATTTTTAATATAAAAAAATATATATTTATAATGAATTAAAAATACAATTATATAAATAATTTAGTTATATAAAAATTAGAGAAAAATAATAAACCAAAAGGATTATAGTAGTATTAGATTAAAGTTATTTTTATTTAATTATTTTAATTTTTAATTTTTTATCTAAAAAAATATTTTTTTTTGTTTTAACACTAAAAATATATATATTTATTTATATTATAAAATAAATGAATATATGTTATTTTTTTAAAAAAAATTAAAAATAAAATTTTATATTTATAAAAAATTTATGTTATGTAATTAAATATTTTTAATTTAATTTTTTAGGATTGAAATGTTTCCAATTTACACATTTCTCTTACTAATCATTGTTGAACTTTTATCGCATAAACCAAAACCGAAATGGAGAAAAGTAGGGGCACCTTTCAGCTACTTAGCTTCTTTGTTGCAGATTTACCAAAAAAAAAAAAAGGTTATAGTTTTGTTTCTGTTTTATTTCCTGTCCAATATCCTTCTCTGGAAAAATTTCTACTCGATCAATGAATAAAATGATAATAAAAAAAGCACAATAAATTAATAAAAATTGCGATTGGTATAGCTAAAATAGTGACTTAGATTGCATCGTTTTACATAATACTATACGAGTTATTTGGCAGAACATTAATCGATTCGTTCCTTTACATAAAGTAGTGAAATAAAAAAGATCAATAAAAACAGAGTACCTCTGTTTCGTTGTTTCAACTAGATGATCACCTCTCTCTCTCTCTTCTAATTATCTTGGGCATAAAAATCAATGATCTCCTCAAGATTGAGCTTAAATAAAGAAGAAGAATCATTATACATGAGCCACAACATATGCTCAAACAAAATTGAATCAACATCAATAAAAACCACTCTCTCCCTTTCACTGCTGTAATCAAAACTCTGTTTTCTGCTGTTATTGTTTAGGATCTTGATCAGAGCCCGAAATGGGTTTTCTTGTAAGACAAAAGGGTCGACCAAGAACTCCTTTTTTTCTTTCCCAACAACCACCGTCACTAGATTTTGTAGCGCCCCAAAATCACCATCTTCGGTTAGAGGCCTATAGCCCAGTCGTGAACCCAAGCCCCTCTTTCTCAGTATTGAAGAAACCGGCAAAACCAAGCAATCCATGACCAACAACTACAAAGCTAGAAGAAATATGCTATTTTTGATATGTTTAGTATACAAGGAAGAGACAAGGTATTAAAAATAGATCTAGATTTTAGTATTATGTTAGTATGTGAGGGCGTATGTATAGTAGTTTTATACATAACAAAGGAGGTTTCTTGTGTTTTGAGTAAATGGGTGGAAACTTCGTTTGAGAGTGAAAACGAAGGAAATTAATGAAGAATTGCTTGTGACAAGGTCAGATAAAGATTTAACAGGCCAGCTAACTACTAGAGAGAGAGATGAGTATTTAATTCTTTTTTCTCTTTTATTTTCGATATAAAAAAAACAATTTAATTTGTATTTATTGGTGTAGTTCATTGCGTTGGTATTAATATCATTATGTGGACTGGATTTGGTGCCAGAAATAGCCGTTAGAGGATTGAAAAAATACATGAAGTGAATGGATTAAAAAAGCTTTAAGTCCATTATGTGAAAAAACACTTTTAACTTTTTTAAGTGGGACATTAGTAGTTGCTTATTTTATTCAAAAAAAATTATTTATTATTTTTAAAATAAATAATAATATGATACTCTAATTTAATAAAATAAAATATTAGTACAATTTAAAAAAAAATACAAATATTCAATACTTAGACAAAGATTTACCAATAAAACTAATGGAATAATAAATAATACCTCATTAAAAAGAGCATTTAGTAAATAAAAAAAATTAAGTAAAATTACAAATTCACAATAAGTGACTAGGGTTATGCATGGTATAGAATTTGAAAATAATTTGTTTTTTTTTTTGAAAATAAAAAAGACATAAAACATAAGATATGTGTTTGGCAAAAGTTTTTTTTGAATACAAGTTGTGAATAATATTTTAAAAACACCTTGATAAAATATTAGTTAAAATTTTCTTTTAAACATGAGAGAAAATGAAATTTGACTTTTGCCCTACAGAGTAAAAAACAAATTATATCCTAGCGCGGGGATGCCACCTAGAATTGTTTTATTTCAAAGAAAGGATTTCATTTTTATTATTCATCTATAATGTTAAATAATACTTTTCATAATAACTAGAAATTCATCTTAAATATTGCTTATAAAAATAGGCTGTTAAAATTATAAAAAAAAATTACAAAAACTAAGGTGTAATGATATTACTGCAACAATAATTTATTAATAATAATTTTATTTAAAAATAAGGACACTAAAATGTAATTAATAATAAAGATATAATAAATTTTTATACATTTTTATTGTGAATATATTCAAAATAAAAATATTTATAACAATATCATTACTCAAAACAAGTTTTGTTTTTCTTAAATTTATAATTTTTATTATGAGTTTGTTTGTCGAGTGTAAGCCTTTGTGTCCTATATATAGAAGAATTATATTTTGGACAAACTTTCGATAAAAAATTTACATCTAAAATACATATTTTAATTTATTATATTTATACATTATATTGTAATTACTACTATATTTTATCATCTTCCAATTTTTTTTAATGTATAATTTCGGTTGTTTTGGTGTAAACCTTTAGTTGAGTTATATATTGTGAACTAATTTTAAATAAAAGATTATATGCTCAAAATTTTCAAATTGGACCTCTTTCGCTTGAAGGTCAATTTTTTAAGATCATAGGATTGTTAAGATTTTAATTCTTTTAAAACTGTTAAAACAAGTGAATTTATAAAATAATCTAATACACGATCAAACTGACCGCAATGATTGCATTATGATGCTAGCACTAAATGGTAAGTGTAGGAAGAGGAAATGTTTTTTTCTTCTTCTTCTCACTCACTCTGTTTTAATGACAATAATGATGAAAATCTTATTATTGTTGTATGGTTGAGCAAACCTATTTATTTCATCTTTTCATAGTTCTTTTGATGGAAAGCAGTTGGTACTTGTCTCATGTATGTATTATAAGTTATAAACCTTTATTCATTTTGTTAGTCAAATGGTATGAAATGGAAATATAAACAAAGATTCATCTACAAAATAAATAGTTAAATATATATAATAAAAAAAAGGGAATTAATGAGGCATCTATATTCAGCAAAAAAAAAAAAAAATTTAAAGAGAAGGAGGGAAGGAGGGAGAGATTGATAAGGGCTTTGGGCCCTTCTTGAGATAGTTATTATTTTAATGGGCTTAGTCCGACTTTAACATATTTTTTGTTGAGTCGGGCATAGCAAGCTTAATATGATGGACCGTGTTTACTATAAAGCACAAATGAACTAAATCAGTACCGCTTAGGCTTTAGCTTATTTGGTTGTAAAATTTGTGACAAAGGAAACAAGTTAATTATATGAGATATTATCACTCTTTCACATTAATAAGTAAAATACTTCCAAAAAAATTATTATTATATTATAGCTTGTAAAATCAATTTATCAATTCAAATTATGTACGGCTAAATCAAGCTATGGAACTATAATACAAGGGGATGTTTGTTGTTGTTAGTGTGAGCTTTTTTTGTATCTTATATGTAGTTCAAGCTCTTGGCCATGTTAATGTTATGATTATATTTGAATATGTCATGTATATAGGAATGGGCATGGGATGGATGAGGACGGTTTTTGTTATATCTGTTCTTAAAATCGAACATATAATTGTATACCTAAAATTTCGAGAACAAGTATAATCGGTTGTGGATCGGACTGGAGCAAATATAAAAAAATAACCACTAAAAATCCTATTTAATAATATATATTAAAATTCAATCAAATATATTACTAATTTTGAGTATTAAATATATTAATAATAAGTATTTTTTAATATATATTTAAATTAAAATAAAATATATTAATAATTTTTGGTATGGGTGGATAAGGTTTTAAGTATATCCGTAGCCACCCAAAAACTCGATAATTTATACCAAAAAATATTCGAAATCGTTCTCGTACTAAAAAATAATCAACCCATTAAATCAGATATTCGTAAATACCCAAAGTTGTGGATAAAATGCGCATTTTAGTTACTTGTCTCACCTTTGATTTGATTCCACGATGAAATATCTCAATTTTTAAAGTATATATGTAAGATTTGTGTCTTTATTGGACTAAATAATAATTTAATAGTTGTAAGTAGAAGAAGAGTATAATGTAGTTATACTACCCTGTTCTACTTAAGTTTTTTTCTTTTTTCTTTTCTTTCTCTTTTACTTGATTTTTGTATCTATTGCCGAAAGAAGTTTATTATCTTCTTATAGAATTTTTTTCCAATTGTATATATAACTTATTTATTTAAATGTTTTTTTTTTAAACTTTGTAGATATACAACATAAATTAACAAATATATATTTTTTAAAAATAACATACGTTCCTATAAAAAAAATATTTTCTATAAAATACATATGTTGTATTCAATAGTAAGAAAAATAACATATATTTTATTTATGAGATGAGTTAAAAATGAAATTTTATGTATAAATAAGGAGGCTATGTCATACAATTAAATTAAATTTATAACAAAATGTCAATATTTTATTACATCTTTCATGAAATATTTACATAAATTAAAAGAAAAAAGAAATAAAAAAAAAAAAAAAAAAAACTAGTTCACAGTATTCTTGGATCATAATTATTTATATTCAAGCCTAAGGAAAATAGAAAATATATTTTCAAACTCACCACTTAAAAAAAAAAACTTATTTAAAAAAAATTAAACAAATTACAATTATACCTCACATAATTTTCGAATCGACACATTACAAATATCTTTGCCTAAAAAAGGCCACACATAATGCCTAAGCGCTAAGCACATAAATACCTTACTAGTTTTTGGCCTTTTGTTCCTATAATCATGAGTCATGACCACCCATGTTTTGTCTGAAAAAGAAAACTTGGGGCAATATATATTTATATAATGCCTTAAAACTAAGCAAAATATTCTTCGTCAAAGTTATTGCTCTTAAATGTAGTTAGCTTCTATATTAAAACCCCACCATACCTCAGTTTCTATTTTATATTTTTTTCTTCCTTAAAGATCAATTGTCAAAGTTGTCAAGTTGCAATCTAATCTTAAAATTGGCTTTTCGCCTACTAAAACGAAAGCAACCGAGCAAGTCACTTTTTCAAGAGTCAAGAGTTTCTTGTGATTGGATGCATGCCTTGTGGTTGGTAGGGTAGGGTACCTTCAATAAAGAATACTACTCGTCACGTTTCCGAGACACTACCCTGATGGACAGCTAGAAAATTTAAATATAACATTTTTTTTTTTTCAAGTCATGATAGAGTATGATTTTATAATATAGTGGTTCAACAAAATTAGAACTGTAAATTATATAATACAATCACTAATATTTATATATATAGCCATGTAATGTAATTGATAGCAAAATATAGGTACGTAACAAATACGGATAATTATATATGTGTTAAATTTTGCATATATTATATAGCTAAATCACATGTATAAGTTATATATAAATTACTTATTTTAAAATAATATATTATACATTTACACATGTTGTACATTAATAATATGTATTTGATAATGTATATTAATTGATATAAATTTTATACATTAATTTTGTACAATTAAATGTTCAATTCAACGACTTTTTTGCAGAAAAAATAAATGGGAAGAGTATAGAGGCTTTTTTCCACTAACAAAAAAAAAAAAAAAAAACTTACTGATTAATTCATGAACTTAGCTTCTTCTTTTTTTCTTTTTTCTTTTCAGGTTCATGAACTTAGCTGATGTTACCTCCTTTCCAATTGCTCATATACGGATAAAAACAAATGAGCATAACGTACCTACAAAGTCAGTTGGTTTTTATTTTATTTTGAGTTGTGTGTAGGCAGTTTTGTATAATAATCCATGATATTAAAAACTTAAACTCCTCAAAGTAGGATATCATCAAAACAAATAAATATTCATTGGTTTTAGACCATTCGTCTATATCTATAACAATGTCATAAACATAATGGAAATAGAATAAGAAAAATAAAACTAATCTACTTTTACCCTTTAAATATATAACTCTAATTTTTTATTTTTTATTTTTTATTGATTTGAATCAACACATCAATATTATTTTAGAATAATATATAATTTTTCCATCAAAATAATACCCGTGATATTAAAGTCATGAAATCCAATCACATGTTAGATTTCTACTTCTCTTTACTACTCATTTTATAGTTGACAAACTCACACACACACCTCTCATTTTGTGAACAAGGTTGCAAGAGTCATTTAATTGATATATAAGTTACCTAAAACGCACAACATTCTTTTAGCAATATCCCAAATGCATATTATAACTAAATCACATATTATAATTGCAAAAAATCATATTACCCAATTAATATTTACCTCGTTGGAAATATGATATTGAAAAGTGTGTTGCATTTATTTCTTGATTTGTGAGACTTGCATTGTGACGTCCTGAAATTTTTTATACATAGATAAACCAAAAGACATCATAAATATAGAATAAAGTTCTCAAATAATTTACTAATATAAATATCCTTAATTTAAAATTTATAAAACTTAATAATAATATAATTTAGCAACAAAATTTCTTAAACCTAGCACACTAGACCAAGACCAACCTAGGAGACCAACAATTTTTAATGAAGTTGCCAAATCTTCCTCATGGGTTCCTGAAGAGTGATGAATGAAACTTGAATGAGTGATAACACTCAGTAAGCAAACTCACCATAATTAAAACATTAAGCAACATAACATAAAAATTATACTTAACAAAACATTTTCTTATAACACGCTTATGCATATAGAGTAATGCTTGTAATGCATATATGTCTCCTTGAGAATGTGCTTATGCTTATGTAATGAAGCTTGCAATGCATTTCTATTTCTTGTATAACATGCTTATGCTTATAGGGTAAAGCTTGCAAAATATTTGCTATTTCTTAGAAATACTTTTCAAAACGCTTATTTCTTTCCTTAGGAGTACCATGAATCCTCTCATAAACTTATCATAGTGGAGCCTTACATAAGTCACCCGTAGGCAATTGGCACGTGTGAAAGGCATATGCAAGTAAGACTTAACTTATAACTTAGCAAAATTGAAATTTCGTACATAATTCTCACATGCACACATACGTCCAAACCAAAGGTAATGACTCTTTAATCCCTGGGCACCCTAACTTACATGAGGAACACTTCCCGCACACAGCCCTTAAACTTATCATAACTTATTGTATCGTGTCGTTCCAAGACACTTAACTTATATTTGGAAGATTCTGGCATCCTATCAAAATATATGCTTGCTTGAAAACTTTGCTTAGAAAGATCTTATTTCTTTTGAAAGGCTTCATATGAATAAAAAATTTTGTAAAACTTATGCTTATGATGACATGCATATGTCAAACAATGGTTAATTGTACATATTAAAACTTAAGAAATATATCATACACATTCATAAAATATTATTTCATTCCAAACAATAACATAACACAAGCACATTTTTATAACAATAATCAATCATATGTCAGACAAGCAAATGAACATATGCTTAATATTTCAAGTAGGGTCAGTTTACTTATCTCAAAATGCTGCAAATATTTCAAAATATCATATGATCTAAGCACAGTCAATATTATCCTATAATTTTTAAGGGTAAAATAATCAACTTATAATCTTAATTATAGGGGTATAAATATTTATTTTTCTTTTATTCATTCTTAAATCCTATTCCTTGTATGATTTCATAAATTATGACACTTTTGATAAATAATTTATATTCTAAAATTTCCTTTACACTTGTAGAATATTATCCCAAGGAAAATATAGGACACTTATTATAACCTAAAAATCTAAACTAACTTGAACATGTCTTAATACATGATTTGTTGTCGAACATTAAAAATTAATTTCTTCGTAAAATTTCTTAGAGTCAAACTAGACATATGTATCTATTTGTAATAAAATTTCATATTCAAATGATATAGGAATCACATTCAAGACATACTTAAAAATCAGTTTACAAAATCTGTCAGGAAATTTCTTGGTCAAAGTACCCCTTATTGAAAAATATTTCAAATATTTTATAAAGTTTATTTGGCTTCAAAATTTTCATAAACAATCAATAACATATATTTAAAGATGTTATTAAAATTTTATATTAAAATAACTAGGCTAAAGAATCTAAAATTATTTTTACTTCGGATGTTAATACAAAAATTGTAAAATTTTAGATTTTCAAATCTAACTTCGAAAATTCATGAAAATTAGAAAATAAAACATTTTTTAGTGATTCAAAAATCATTAGACTCGAAAACATGTTTATATTTGTTAATAAAAATTACAAGTACTAATTCTGAACCTAACTATTTCAAAATTATCAGAACATACACTTCACTCAGAATTTTTAGGTTTTGAGATTTCATTCTAGCCTCTTTTTCTCCTCTTGATTTTAGTGCATAAAAAACCATGAAAATTTATAGAAAACTCAGATTATGTAGAGTTATATCATAAAAATTTAAAATTTTTATTTCCCCTTAAAACCCTTAATAAAAACATATGAAAACTATCAAAAAATGTGAGTTTTGGGACTAAATTTTTACCTTGAAATCGCTTCTATGGTTGCTTGAAGACCTAAAATGCTAGAAACCAAAGAGAGGAGGAGAGAGAAAAAGATTTAACGTGAAAATATTTCACTCTCTTTATTGCTTTTTATTTTATTTTGTCTCCTTGTTGAATACAAATTTTAATCTTTTAAGTAACTTAATCCCAATCATATTCCAACACAAACACTCCTTTTTCAAATTAACATTATTGTTATTATTATTATTATTATTATTGGATCGTTACATGCATGCTTTGATCAACCCAATTTTTCACAATAGTAATAGTGTATATCATTACTCATTTGCATTACTGATTTTGTAAGTAATTAACAATAAGCACCATTAATTTGTTTGCCAAATCCAGTACCAAATCATCTCTCGTGAAAAAAAAAAAAAAATATATATATATATATATATATAGAGGTTGAAAATGTAAGACTCCTCACTATCACGGAATAGTTAGAATATCTTGATGAGTAATGCTAGTAGCTACACCATTTAAATTAAACTTATAGTTTTTATTTGCTAGCTAACACTTTAAAATGTTAAACTTCGTATAAAAATATAACAACCTTACTATCAAGAAAACTTTTTTATTTTGCAATTATTTCTTGGAATAAAAAGTGTTAATTTTCATATCTTAACACATGTTTGAGATTTTTATTTCTGAAAGCATATGAGACTTGTAGGTAGAACAATTTCACGAGATGAAAGCAGGCCAGGGGTGGTTCGTCCTTTAGGCCAATGAGGCGGTCGCCTTAGGCCCCCCAATTAAATAGGGTCCCATTTTTTTGTAATACGTATTTTATATTTAAAAAATTAATTTTAATAAATATTATATAAATAATTTAATATTATTTTACATATTATTAATACATAATAAAAAAAAATTAGTTAGATAATACCCAAAAAAAAAATAAAGAAATAAAGAATTAAAAAAAAGAAGGTAAAGAAGAAAACCTTGTTAAAAAAAAAAAAGGAAAGTAAAAGGCCACTGTCTTCTTTATGTCCTTGTAGAAAAAAAAAAACAAAATAAATAAAGAATTAAAAAAAGAAGGTAAAGAAGAAAACCTTGTAAAAAAAAAGGAAACTAAAAGGCCACTTTCTTCTTTTATGTCCTTGTAGAAAAAAAAAAGTAAAAAGGAAAAGAAAATGAAAGGTTTTTGTACCGTTAGTTAATTAAACAAAAAAGAGACTTTATTATGAGCACCAGAGGATTGTCATCGGCTTCGAAGGAAAAAATCAGTTCTTTCACTCTCTTCTTTTATCAATTCTTTCTTTCAGTGACAACATATTCAACTTCATATTTTTTACTCTCAATAATACAATTAAACAATAAATCATTACTTCATTCATCTTTTTATATACCAAATATCTACCATAAATCCATAATTCTCTTCAGCAAGTGCCTAGTAGCTTATTTTGATTGCCAAAGCAAAAAATAAGTCTTAGTCTAATTATTCTGGTATGTATTTCTTATCTAATATTTATTATTGACTTTTATTTTTCTCAAATATTTTTCATAAAATAATGAATAATTCAAGATAACACTGATGATTAATTGAAATATTTTTTAAGATGTTTGAATAAAATATTTTATCTATTTTATAAAATAAGATTGATTTGTAATTTTAAATTATTAGATATCAAGTATATATGTAAATTTTTGACCGAATCACTCAAAACTTAAACAAAAATATATTGAATTGTTTTGTTATTTGTTACTTCTTCAATGTATTATTTAATTAATTTATAAGTAGTAAATATCTTTTGATTTAAAATTGATGAATTATATTATTTTTTTGACTTTATACATGTTTTACAGATCAAAGAGGCTAGCTTATAAGTATAGTCTATAGATATGTCAAGTAGAAAATATGAATCTGGTAATGAAAAGCGTAAGAAAAAAAAGAAGAGTGGAAGAGTTAATTCAATCTCAGAAAGGTGCACTTGATAAATTTTTTAGTAGTATAGAAGATAGTCTTGAGAAGCCAACTGAAATTGAAGGAATTAAATTGACAGAATCTTCATTAGCAAATGATAAAATTTTGGGTGAAAATGAAAGTGAAAGTTATGAGAAAATTTTGGATGATAAGATCTCTTCTGAAGAACATAGCCAAAATCAAAACTTACAAAAAAATGGAGAAAGTGGAGCAATGGAGAATTCAACTATTGCAACCATTGTCATTGATATATATGATCCTGTACATTGGACAAATATGGACACAAATTTGAGAGACATGTTAGTAGAAAAAGGTCCAATTAGAATAATTGATTTCAACTTTCCGAAGGATGATCACTCTCGACATTTCTCTACATTTTATTACACACGAACGCTATCAAATGGGGAGAAGTATGATAGAAGATGGTTGGTGTATTCAAAAGAATTAGATAAAGTATTTTGTTTCTGTTGTAAGTTATTTAACACACGTTCAAGCCTTAGCAAATTAGCAAATGAAGGGTGTCAAGATTGGAAAAATCTTGGTGCCAAACTCAAAAGCCATGAAACAAGCAATGAGCATGTAACTATTATGAATGCTTGAGTTGATGCTGAGGTAAGATTATTAAAAATAAAAAAATATATTTATATTTAAAATTATTTTAAAAAATATAATTAAGGGCCTATTTTTATACTTCGTCTTAGGCCACAAAACTTCTTGAGCCGCCCCTGAAGCAGGCACCTAAGATTTTAAAATAACAACTCTAAAGCAATTGATGATCAATGGATATAACTAACTGCATGTTGAAGAATGCAGTGTAGGATCGTGCACGCTAACTATTTTTTTAACCACAAAATTTTGCTTATGTTATACCATACGTGTTGAAGCAAAGTGTAAAAAACAGATAGGAACGAGGTTACCAAAATACTAAAATATTACTGCTTCGGTTGAGTCGCGGACTAAGTCGCTCTCAGGATAAAACAGTAAAACAAAATTGTGCAAAGTAAACATAGCTTCGTCGTTCTCAGGATAAAACAGTCCAACAAAATTATGTCTCAAAGCTACACTGCACTGATGAACTCCGGAATGCTACACCTTATAAAATATTTTTGTTGCTCGGAAACTAGAAATTGTATTAATTTTATATACTGAAAAGTATTTCTGGCTTTCTATTTTTTTCTTTTCTAAAATTTTTTATGTTGTTCAATAGTTAGAGCGAGAGAGAGGAAATGAGAGAGAGCTAATGGTTTGAGGGATGATTTGAACTGTGAGCTCAAGGCTCTATTTATAGGAGAAGAATGTCACAAAAAAGGCGCCAGAGAACGTGCAACGTTCATGAAACTGTCGTGGATAACGTTCCGTAAGACTCGGTCTGGAACGCAATGGTAAAATGTAACGATCAGGACGTGGGGTAATGGATAAGAACGTATATCGTTCGAAGGCAATGGTTCCGTGAGACTCGGTCTCAACGGTAACAAAATAAGGATCATAATTTGGAAAACGGAATTGTTGGAAAAATTAATTTTAATAAATAAATTTTTAACGGCAGTGCGTGCGTGGTGGACCCACAAATACTTAGGTCCTCTCTTCTTCTACAAAATTAAGGTGCTCCTTAGGACCCAATCCTACTAACTAATTCTTTTCTATATAAACACTTTTAAAAAAATGTGTGTATGTATATATATATACACGTGTGTGTGTCTTAATAAAGCTAATAAATATATAAAGTATTAACGCTAGTGTTTTTTTAAACCAGGCATAAAATTTGACTATACTTGTAAAGGTCAAATCTTGACAAAGACATGTATGTTTCTTATACGTCTATACAACATAAAGGATACGTCTTTGAATTTCATAAGCCTACGGTGCAACAAGACAAGATGACTCTCAAAAAAACATAGGAGTACTAGTTAGTGTTTAGGACTATTTATTAAAAGCACCCTGACTTGTTTTGATTGTGCTTCAAATAACCAAGTTCAACGTACGAGGAGTTCTGGCAAAATATAAATTTATATTTATATTAATTATGATGTTATATATAATTAAATAATTTTAAAAATAAAAAAAATTATTTATTTTTAAAAATAATTTAATCACGTATAATTAAAATAAATACAAATTTATATGAACTACAATATTATAAATATAAGCTTTTCGTGGCTTACCTCGCAAGCTTATATATAAATTCATTCCACATATATATTTGTCTCGTTTCTAAGAATTCCAAGCAAAGAGGTAAAAGTACTACTAACGCTTGCAAAATGCAAGTCATGAATAATCTTATTAATGGCTCATTTTCTAGCAAATTATGTTTTCTAAATCTATTTTCTTAGTTTGTTTAGAGAAAAAAAATGTTAACCAAAAATCCATTTACAATTAGTATTTTATTTTAATTAATTTTATAAAAAACAGGATTGAATTTGATAATTTTCCCATTCAAGTTTTATATATGATCAGTTATTTACATGTTTTCATTTTTGACCTCTTCTAAAAAAGATACTTTTTTTTTTTTTTTTTTTGTAACGTTATTTCAAAAATCGCATATATGAATTACGCGAAAAGGAATTAAATGAAACTTTATACGTGTGGAACTGATGCCATGCAATATTTAAACCTAATTTTTGTTTACCTAAATATGAATTCGGGCAACTTTTTGGTAAACCTATATTCTGCTTCTTCTTCTTCTTTTTTTTTTTTTTTTTCTTTCCCTAATTAATATTATTTTTGTTTTTTTATTTTCAAGTTTAATTTTATTTTGGTAAAAAAAAATAGAAAAGAGGTAAAATCATGCTCTTAATGAAATGAAAAGGTTAAAGAACTTTCAAAATCTGGAAACAAAACTAAAGTTTGAAAAAATATTTTTTATATAAAATAAAACTAATTACCAACAACATTATTCAAAATACTTAATTAATTGCAACAACATTATTCAAAAACTTAAAGCTCAAATTTAGAACACAAAACAAATTACTAAAGTTTGATAACCATTTCAATTTATATTTTTTTAATTACTTAATTTTGGATTTTAAGTTTTAATTTTAAATTTTTTGAGAAAAATATAAAGTTGTTTAATAACTAATTCATAGTTTCAATTTTAAAAAGTATAAATTGAAAATTTAATATGCTTGTTTAATAACTAATTTCTCATTTTCAATTTTAAACTTTCAAAGCTTTAAAATTCAATTTTAAACTTATTTTTGATAAATTTTCATTAAATTTTAACATTTTAATCGTAAAGTTGAATATGATTTAGTTATCAATTTTTAGTATCAAGAAATTAAAAAAAAAAATTTAATTCCAAAACTTACTTTGTTTTAACTTTCAAAATGTAAATAAATTTTAAAACAAAATTTTAAAATTTAGAAATTAAAATTTGAAATAGTTATCAAGACTAAATTTATTTATAAATTAGTAGCAGTTGTTAGAGATAATATTATGAGAAGTGTAAGTAAGATAGCTAGGAATGTGCTTGTGAAAATGTTCTAGTCCCGATTTCCTTCGTTTACACCAAACATGAAGTCCTAAACAAGTAAAGATATGCCCAAAGCTCAACAACCTATCTGACCTTTTAACATGTCGACGGTAGTACCCTAAAGCTTCCGTCACCGACCAATAAGCAAATCCAATTCATGAATGACAATATTTTATAATAGAAAAATTATTGTTTGTTGAGTTGAGTTGAGACCAATCAAAATATGTTAAAAGGATTAGAGAAAGCTACAAATTACTATTCATGATTAAATTGGCTTGTATCAGCGTGATAGAATACAATCAATAGTTTCCTGTACTAAAATTAAATATCAATTCTCAACGACTCTTAAGTTATCCTAACATAACATACATAGAAGTAGAAGTAGTAGTAGTAGTGGACCACAAGATTACAACCTATCACGACCTATCCAGGCCATCCAATTTGTGCGCATATTATTATAAAGTTGACTGCTCTTGGTTGTGATCGATCCAACGTCTCATAAAGCCATGAGGTCCCATGGGCAAGAAATTAGAATAAACAAAAGACCTTAAACCAAAGGGATTAAATAAAAGAGAGATCTAGTAATACTAGTTTGAAAATTTGGCTGCAAAAGTTAAAAGATACCGGCGGTATTTTAACCAAAAGCTGAAAAGGGAAACAAACCTTACCGTAAATGGACCATCTTTTCTAGCTAATTTTTGGATATTTATTGATTTTACAGACAAAATATTCTCTCTCGTCTCCCCAACTCTCTATAAATCATACTTCCTCTGGCATAACTTGGATGTGGACTCGCTTTAGGAATTATTAGTAGGGATTACCTCTTTAGCAAATTTAGCTTCCATTCAACATTTATTATATTCCTTCTTTTTTTTCCCTTTCAAATAAATGCCATTAAGACTGAAATTTTTTAACCCTAGCTATTCAAATAAATATTTTAGGTTAAAAACATATATATATATATACCGATCAAAAGAGGGTAAAAAAATGAAACTACAACTGTACATCAGTACATGTATATATTTAAGAGAGTTTACTTTTTTTTTTTTTAAATTTGTACTGGACATGTAATGCACTTTTCTAATTTCAAAAATATATAATTAGTATTTATATTAAAATGGATCCTTTAAATGTATCAATATAGAATAATGATTGAAAAAAATTTCAACCGTTAACCTAATAAAGAGTTCTAATGTCAAATTAAAACTATATTATTAGTAAAATAAATATTAAAAAAAATAAGAAATATTCAATAATTATTTAGAGAGACGGTATATTCTGGAGTGAATTTAACCATGATTCATGGGAGAATGCAAGTAACAATGAATGTGTCCAACAAAGAAAAAAATGCAATGCAAGAATCAAAATTAGGAGAGAAAATGAAGGAAAATCAAAATTGAAACCCAAATGCAGAAATCAAAATATACACATGACAAGAAAACGTTAAGAATGCCCTCACAGGTCCTCCACATATACGTACATTACATGATCCTAGTTCCACTTTATCATTTAGAATAGTGTTATATACATATTAGAATAGTACTCACGTATAAAATATATTAGTTATTAGATTGAATATAAAATTATAGATATAAAATACAGAAGAAATTGTTGGACAACAAACTAACTAGATTATGATTCCCAATTCATCACAACGGTAAAAATAGAGAAAAACTAAGGTACCTAAAAGTCGTCCAAGTAAATTAAAATAAGCGATTAGGAAACGAAAATAATTATGGAAAAGAGAAGAAGAGACAGTTGCATGGTTCCATTTTGTTTTTTAATTTTATTGAAATACTGAAACCTCATGGTAAGTCTTTTTCTTCCACTTTTTCTCACATACCGTCACCCTCGGACCATTCCTTCCGTGACAGTCGCCAGCTTCTGGAGATTCAACTTGACAACTGTATCAGCGAACAGACGCGTGTCCTCCTCGGTATTACCCTCTGGCACATCCACTACGTACGATTCCAAAACAACGGTCCAGATCTTCCCGTCACGCTCGAACCCATGCACCGTTGTGATTGATCGGTAATTTCTAAGCCGATGCTCACCTCCTATGATACTAAAACCGGTGACGTGCCGGTCATCGTCCCATATATCGAGTCTCTCTGTACTGGTAGCTGCCGGTAACCCGGAGATAACATTGACGTCCCTGGTGCAACCTACAGTCATCTGGAAATCTTCCTTGACCGTACAACTCTTAATGAAGTGTTTGTACGTCTGGGGCTTGTCGAATCGACGGACGATGGACCAAACGGTGTGGAGAGGCGCGTGGATGCGTCGTGCGAGTAGGGAATTACATTGGCCTTGTCCGACTCGGTAGATGTGGAACTCGAACACGAACGGTATCAACTCGTCGAACTCGTTCTGAGTCAAACCGGATGGGAGGGTGAGGTGATGGTGAGTAGTAGTGTTTGTCTCAACGGAATCTGGGTCGGCGGTTGAACCCTCGAATCTCTCCATTGCTTGAATCTGAAAGGAAGGTGGGAAATTGAAGTTATGGGGATAAAATGGGAAACGGAAACTGACAAATTAGTTTGTCTTGTTTGGTTATATATAATAACTTCTCTTTCTGTCCTGTATCTCTCTCTTTCGTTCGCTTGTTCTGTGTGTTTCTTTGAGGCTGAGAAAGGAGGGACCAGCAAAAGCCACAGATAGAGAGAGAGTTGGCAATTCAAGTTTGAGTTCAATTTAGGGTTTATAATTATTGTTTTAGATTCGAAAATGAGATAATAATAATAATAATAATAATAATAAATGTAAAAATGGAGGTTTAGAGAAGAGAGGTGTCAACAAGCTGAAAGGACAAGTGTGTTAGCAGCTCACAGGTTCGTGTCCTAGTTGATTGACAGATCAATCTGCTGGCTCTAGGCTCAAGTCGACCTGAATAATGCTATATCACAAATACCAAAATTATTTTTGTCAGTTTTTAATTATTAATTTAATTTTATTAAAATATAGAAAGTTATATTTGTGGTATAATAATATATATAAATGATTATTCATGATAATCTAGTGTTATAAAGTATCTTCCAACCGAGTTTTTTTTTTTTTACATGTCGTTCTTTTGGAAATTTGAAGGGAATTTTTTCTTCATTTTTTTTAATCTTATCTGTTTGATTTGTTTTCCACTTTTTCTTTTAATAATTTTCATGTGCATGGTTCTAATTTCTTAGTACTCTTCCATTTATTTGTAATTTGTACGTAAGCAAGATGGTGCGCAAGTTCTTTTCTTTTTTAAACAAAAAAGGAAGAAAAAAAAAAGTATTTATCCCTTTATTTTACAGTCGACTTTATTTTGATGACTTTAAAAAATTAAAATCTTATCAGTTTTGTGGCTCCCAAAAAACACCTTTCATATCAACTTATAATATCAGTTTGAAAAGGTGTTCCACTTGATAGTTTTCAACCTAATTTTTTTTTATCAAAAATGACTTGACAAAGTAAACCTAAAACTATGAAGTAAGTTTTGCACATTGTATTTGTACCTTCGCTGCATTTTATTTAAAAATGTTTGAATTTTATCAAAAATAATATTTTTAAAATTTATAGTAATAAAATTAATATTTTTAATAATATTAAACGTTTAATTTAAACATAAAATATTAAACTTTCAGTATTGAATAGGTTTAAATTATCGTCGTTTAATTCTAATTGAATGAGTATTCAAAAAAAAATGACATATTAATTATTTTTTTAATTGTAAAAATATAAATTTGAACACAAAAAGTATTAATTTTGTTATTACAAGTTAGTGCTAATTTTATTTTTTTTTCAAAAATGTTTTTATTTGTCGAAAAAAAAATTAAGTTGTCTAGAAAAAGGACTTCAAAGTGTGTACTAAATTTTAAATCAATAAAGTGAAGTATGGTAATAAATTTGAAGACAAAAAAATATACGGAGAAAAATTACATATTTATCTTCTCCTAAAAATAAATAAATAAATAATATTTTGTATAGACATGCGGATAAAAAAATAAAAAGAAAAAATTATCAAAAATAACACTCTTAAAATTTATAATAATAAAATTAGTACCCCAATAATTTAAACATAAAATATTGAACGGGTCTAAATTATTGTCATTCAATTTTAATTGAATGGGCATTCAAAGAAAAATGACATATTAGCCATTTTTTTAATTCTGAAAATATAAATTTAAACATGAAATGTACTAATTTTGTTATTACAAGTTTTAATGGGTGTTATTTTTATTATTTTTTCCAAAAAAAATTTATCTATTGAAGTGGATTGTATGAACATGGTTAGATTTAAAATTGGAATTTAAGAAAATTAAAAATAATAAAAATATAAAATTTATTAATAATATAACTAAATGGGTTCGATTTTATACAATATTTTTTTAACTGATTCTTTAGGATATATTTTTTTATATATAGATTCAAATATTTTTGACCCCAACATTTTGAATTTTCATACTTTTTTCTCTCATATATTAATTTAAAAAAAATTATTTCTCGTTGTATCTATCATTTCTATACGAAAAAATCTCTAATGAAAAAACAAATATATATATCCACCCCTATATATATTTGGAGAGTAGCGTTGAAGTTTTGAAGCCCGTTAAATAAGAAAGTTTAAGTGAGAAATGATTTGCTGCTTGATTGGGATTATAGCCTTAGGGAAAGGAAAACAAGGGGAGATAGATTTTAAAAAAAAAAAAATTACATAAAGTAAGATTTAATTTTTAACTCAGTATATATATGCCCAATAATAAGCATATAGCATATTATTCCTCTAGTTTAAGTAATAATGTGAAAAGAAAAAGTCACAGTAAACTAGCAGCCTAAAAGTTTCAAGTGTGGCCAATTGGTAGACGCTCTCTTCTTTCCATTTCTATGAGACTTTTTCTTTCTTCTTGGATTTAATATTCTCTCCTTTTCCATTTCTATTAGATGTTTCCTGCATGGAAAATATATATATATATCATTCACTGTTTCAACAATAATTAGTAGATTTATTTATATGATATTTACATTATTTCTATGATTAATTAAACAATTATATATTTTCATTCCAAATTTTCAATTAATAGTTTAGTATTTAAGTCTCAGACTATTTGTAAACTTTTCGTCGTTATTTTTTTGAAAAGATAGATACATTTTAGAAGGTGGATCAAAAAGGAAAGTGTCATGTGTGAAATAGCAGCTATAATTAGTTTTTGAATATTGCGTCACAAATTAATTAACAAAATAAATAGATATTTATTAGGAAATGGAGAGAATACAAAATTATAATTATAAATACCTGAATATCAGGTAGGGTACTGGTCCGATAATGGAGTTGCGATATTCGTATATTATTGCTAAAAGTTGGGAAAGAGCAAGACGATTCCCCTAGTTTTGAAGTCACGTCCCGAAATGATGATTTACTTGATTCTATCTCTAAGCATAGCTAAATCCAAATACATTAACCAATTAATTATTAGCTTTATTTGGTCGACCAAGGCTAAATTGCTTAAATTAAAACAAGTATATAATATATATAAATAAATAAATAAATAAATAAGAGAGAGTATATAATACATAGAAAGCTCTATGATATGACACTTCATATGCTACTAACGAATGAGTACGAGATTATTAATTTGCTTGTAAGTTTACCCCACTCACGCTTTATTTAAAAGTTACACATAATTCTTAACGCTTTAATTTTGTAAATCAACTTGTCGATTGTCTTAGATAAATTAAAAATAATAATAATACTAGTAACATTTACATAAGTAACATAACACTGAAATAATATTAAATTAAATAATATTTAAAAATATTTAATTAATAATTAATTATTTTTTTAATTTAAATAACGTTCAATTTAACGATATTTAATGTAAATTTTTGGACTAAACTTTTTTTTACAATAAAAATATATGAATTAGAGTGTTATAAAAAAAAATTTCCAAAAATAAAATAAATAAATTATCATTTAGTTCAATAACAATGGACAGTTTTCTAACACGGTACTCAAATTTCAGAGTTTTGTTTTTTTTTTTAATGAATATATTGTAAACTAATGATTCATTTCTCCAAATTTGTACGTGGAGACTTGAGAATCACACATAAGTGAGATCTAAAACTTAATTTCCTTCGACTCTTCATTTATCAGTTAACATTGATTGAAAAAAGAGAAATCATAACTAAATCCAAGCATTGGCCTTGTTTTGAAATAGAAATAAACCCGGGCTAAGTTCGGCTAATGATATAGAATGAGGCCTAAAATTTAGGCCCAATTTTGCGTGAGTTGGGAGATGGGACTGACTACAAGCGTAAAGCCTTCTGTTTTCACTTTGGTCCTACTATTTTAAAGTCAGTTTATATTAATTAATAAAATTGTTAATTTTTTTTAACTTAAATTAAAAATTAATATTTGTCTATCTTTTAATTAGACCTGTGAATTCATAAAATTGTCTTCAAAAATATTTTAATTTTAATATATTAGAGAAATTTCTAATTAGTTCAAATTAATTATTTTTACCCAAAGAAATTAAATATAAGAAAAAGGCTAAAATTTCATAATAAATTTTATCAATTAATTCTACTCAAATGAATTAAAATATAAGAAAAATATGGTTTGAGTTTTTAGAAAATAATTTTCCTCAAGATATAATTATTTTTTAAAATATATTGGCTACAAATCAATAAAACTACATTGATATTAATATATTTCTTAAATACATTAATGTCCTATACTATCACCATTTTTTTTATATCCTTAAAAAAATGTTCTCATATAAAATACTATTTATTATATGTTTAGATTTTATCTTATCTTTTTCAAATACAAAATATTATTACGAATGATAATTTCAACTAAAGTAAAAAAAAAAAAACTATTATAATTAACAAATTTGAAAGAAAGAAATTTATGCTTTTTAAAACATGCTAAAATTAATTACAAATAATAATAAATAAAAAAATTGTATATTTTTCCAAATCTAATACATATTCACGTAGTTACAAATTGTAAAATCAAAGTTATTTTTAATCTAAATATTATTTAAAAGATATTATTTTTAATTCAAAAATAAAAGACGAGTAGTTATCAAAGAAATATAGAATCTTTTTTTTAATCTCATTTGTTACATAAATGAAACTTTTTATGATTAGACAAGTTTATAGGAACAAAATTTGTATTTAGCTGCAATGCTAATGTATATTAATCTAAACTTGCGGTAGTTGTTTTTATTTATTTTAAAAATACTAATTATAAAGACTGAGAAATTTACCTACATTATTTTAATATTTTTATTAAGATTTCTTTCGCACATATATTATACTATCATAACTCTATTAAATTTCCTGCAAAATCAACTCAAAAATAATAAAAATCACTTATTTTATTGTGTTTATAAATTAATTTGATAATTTTGAAAGATTTCTATAAAAGAAAAAGATAATTTTCAATAATATTTAAATTGAAACCTCGAAAATATCATTTTTGCACAATTTTATTTTTAAATTTCTTTTACAAATTCTATCGTTAATTATTTTATTGTACTAACTTTACTAGTCTTAAATCTCAGATTTTAAAAATACTATATTGGCTCTAATTTAAAAAAAAAAAAAGTTATAACTAAGAATTTAATTAAATTAATAAAAGATAAATTAATTTTTAATATAATAAAAACTATAAATATGATAATATAAACCTAAGAACATATTAAACTTTCAACATCAGTGATAAAGTACATGACAATCAATATACAAAGTGAATTGTGATGGTAGCTCAAAAGTATTAAAAGAATTAAATTCTCTTATTAGATAAAAATTAGTATTATAATTTTAGAAATTTTTTAGTCAAAGATAAATATATAATATAGAATACAAAATACAATAAAAATTCATAAAATGAACCATAAAGATCTTTGTGGCTTTGTGCAAATTTGATTCTAAGAACAAAACGCATGCATAAAAATTAAGATTATTTTTAGAACATTAACTAAGCTAGCTTTTATTTTTATGAAAGACATAAAATTTGAGCTTTAATAAGATGATTATAATAGTTAAAGTCACTTGATAAATAATCATGTTTATGTTTTTATATTATATTTAATTATATAATTATTAAGTTTTTGTAAGAATATACTTATATTTTCTTTTCTTTTCTTTTCATGAAGGAGGAAGATCATGGTTATCAATTGTTTATAACTATAAAATTTTAATTGGATTTGATAACTACAACTTTAATTTTAGAAAAATTTTAAATTTATCTAACAATTTTTTTTTATCAAGTTATCAAATTTATTAAACTATATCTCTTTTAAAAAGTAACAATTAAATGACACATCTTTAAAAACTTAATTTAAAATAAATATTAATTTATTAACAATATAATTAATTTAAGGACATCGTTGTCATATATGCAAAATAGATTTGACAAATTTGGAATTTTTTCTTTTTTTGAAGACTCGATTTCGAATTTTACTCGTTTGAAAAAAAAAAAAAACTATCTTAAGAAGAAATTTAGTTAAATGTAATGAGTAAGATTTTTTTTTTTTTTTTGAAAAAAATAAAAAAATGTAATGAGTAAATTGACACCATGTAACTAATGTGTATATCTATAGATAAAATACCAAAATAGTACTTAAATCGCACTTCTTAAATCATATCGTACAGAGAGCACCAAATATGCTATCCTATTGTGTGTATTTTTATTTTTTCTTTCATAACATCGTTTGCAATTGTGCATAGTTTATTTTTACAATTTTATACTCTTCTACATAAGACAAAGAAATAAAATTCATGCCTTAATAAAAACATTGTATATATGCGCAACAAATGAAAAAAAAAAAATTAAGAAAATTGTAGAGATAGTTGACCTGAGAAAGGCGGTGCTCAAGAGATGCCACACGATCTAACAAAGAGCCGTTAAAGTAAACCTCCTTCAATGCCAAATCACCAGCATAACAATTGCTGCTCCTCCTCTCAAATTCTTGTCTCCTTTCCAAATATTTCATCTACAGTTACATTGACAAGAATTTACACATTATTGAACTTAATTAATTAACATTATTATAATTGGAATGAAAAAAAGAAAAAAGAAAAACAATTGTAAAGAAATTTACGAGGAAATCTAAGTGGTCCAATCTAGATATTAGAGGCAAGGACGACGGAGATGGTGTTGCTTCTTCCATTTTGCTCCTTTTTTGTTAATTGGGAGAATGAAGCTATCATCTTGTTTCTTAAACTGTTTTGTTGATATGAACTAGTCTACTTATTTGCTATTCTTCACTAAGAACCGTTATGTTTTCCCTCTTTTCATGTTTGGCTCGTTCACTAATTATCACATATCATGCGCTAGTTCGTTATATATGCTACGTGCCAGAAACTTTCTACGTTTATATTCCAAAAAAACAAAATCTACTAAAAGAAAACTATTATTATTATTATCCCAAATATGTGATAATACGAAAAATATTAAAAAAATCACACCAAAAAATTTATAAGAATAAAATAACTCTTAATAGCAATAAACATGATTCAATTAAACGGGATTAAATAGTAGTATTTCAATTTAAATGATGTCTAATTGAATAACATCTAATTTCAAATGATGAGTTGAACTTTTTTTTAATAGTAAAAATATATGAATTGGAACTCAATAATACTATTTTTTTTAATTATAAATTTTATTGGTGTTATTTTTATTATTTTTTTAAAAATATTTAAATAAGTGGCAAAAGTTGGTTATAATTCTCTAAATATATTACATGACACTTGGTGATTGGTGATGCAGAGTACATTTAAAACGAAACTGGTCAATTTCTTCCTTATTGTTATTATTAATAGGTTTGTAACGTTTAGTTATGAAATATGGTTTTACATTTTATTTTTTAATGTTAATATTGTTATTTAAAACATAAATACTAATTATTTTACTTCAATATTCGTATCAAATTTAATTTTTGAATAAAATAAATATTAAATTATGAAGAAATTTTGATACGTTGATTTATGTATAAAAAAAAAAAATTAGGGTGTTCTTAGCATTTTTTTTTTTTGTAAAGTTATGCATGTAACACTCGAATTTATATAGAAGAAACACTATACATTATGATAAGTAAATGATGATAATATTTAGTAACTAAGCTGCTTATAGAAATGAACTAAAAAAGTTATCAATTCAACACTCTTTAGTACAAAAAGATTAATCCCCAATCGTTTAATAAAGGACAAAAAGATAACATTGAGAAGGGAAAGTAAAAAAAAAAAAACAAAAACATTAGCTTGAAAAAAGAAAAATTCAGTTCAAAATAAGAAAAACGAAACAGAATAATATTGAAAAGGTAAAAAACAAAGATAAAGCAAAATATAACATTAAAAGGGGAAGAAAAAGAAACAAAAAGAGAAGTAAAAATAAAATTGCAAAACAAAATAAAAGTGCTCCATAAATAGGTGGCATGAAGCCATTTTTTTTTTTAATGGCACTAATTCTTTTTTATTAATAAAAAAAAATATATTCACACATTCGGATGAAATTTAAACTTAAATTTTTGATGAAGAATTAAGAAACATCTTACTATTTAAACCAAAAAAATATTCAAAATTATAGAAATTTAACAAATATTAATTTTTATGTAGACTAATTATAAAAATAGATAATAGAAAATATAGATTATGATGTTACATGTTAAATGATATTTTTAGCCGAATCTACACTAGAGACGAGTCTTAACCATTCCTCAGCAGACACCGGGCAATGAACGCAAAAATGAATAACTTGCTCTGAAAGACACTGGAAACCAAATACCGAATCAGTATTTCTCCCGCACAACCTAAAAAAAGGAATTAAAACAAATATACAATTTACTAGTCTAACTTTGAGCTACCCTTCTTCAAAGTGAGAAAAACGCTAAAAATGCTAATACATAAACAAGTCTCTGCATAAGCAATTCGACAACTTTTTTTAAAACCCTTTTCTCTTCTTTTTTGGGAAATGAGAACACAAATATGATAGGTGAGAGAGGCTTGTTATTGAACCAAATGAAAACAACGAACAAATGATAGACGCTGTTGCCATATTGTAAATTGATTGTATAAAAAGCTTTATCGATATCAAAATAAAAGGCAACTGTTAATATTCAACTAAACCAAATCAATGCAACATAAGTTGGGCTAAAGAATATGGCTTTTCTTCTATGTGTTTGGAAGACAAAAAGAATGTGTCTATCCCAAACTAGATCTAGTAACCTCATATGCCAAGAAGCATGCAGCATTTGCTGGAATACTTCGAGCCATTGCTGGTCCAAAGCCCTTATAAAGACCCTTCACACCCTCTGAAGCAAGGATCTTTCTAAATGCATCAATGGAACCAGAGAACTTTGGATTTTTGAAATCGTCCACCTGAATCACACTCTTGACAACATCAGTTGGGTAGACAGAGAACCAGAAGGTAGCCCCAGCAAGCCCTCCAGCCACAATTTGAGACCCTCTTCCCAAACTTGAAGTGTCCTGCCCTCCTGCAAGGTACTGTTTTATCCCCTCATAGGCACCAAACATTGCAGCATTTCCAGGAATTTCACGCGCCATAGTGGGAACCAAACCCTTGAACAGACCTCTCACTCCCCCTTCTGACTTGAGCACTTGCTTGGCCACATCCATTGGCCCACCATATTTCACTGCTACACCAACTGAACCAGAACTTGCCAATGCACTTTGTGCTTGCAACCTATTTACCAGATAAAAAATAGGTAATCAAGTGGATACAAGGGTCTCATAACTCTCCTGTCCAAATGCTAAAATGATAATGAAATCAACTCAGCACATATAAACATTTTAAACACTTTTATTAATGGATAACAACAAGGCAAGTGACTCGTCAAGATTAGGGATGACAATTTGATCCGACGACTCGGTATTCGCAAGTACCCTACCCGTTAGGGTCAAATCGAGTCGGTGCGAAACGGTTCGGGTTATTATCCATTTTACTTGAAACCATTTCGGGCCGGATCGGTTCATAACACCATTCGAGTACCCACTTATTTATTAACAACTTCAATTACATAAAAATTATACTATTTTATTTTCAATTGAAATAAAATAAAATAAAAAGGGTTAGCAATTCGATTTTTTTGACATGCAGATATTTCCCGAACCGAACCAAACCCGTTCGGTTTGAATTGTTCAGTTCAATTTAAATCGTAGGTCAAAAAAGATCGGGTCAGATCTGACCCGAATAGATCCGTTGCCATCTCTAGTCAAGATAGATACAAGGAAATTAGGTCACTCTTTCAGCTTAAGCTTCAAAATATCCTCACGCTTGCCAAGAGCAGTAAAATAACAGTTTCAAAGGTTAACGCTTGTAGTGTACTTTATTCAATTAATTAATTCAATGTCATACGGGAAGGAAAGAGTTCCATGAAAATAACCTGCATTTTACTAACTCGGTAGGGCAAGCTAGAAAGGAGACAGCAATTCCAGCACCAGCGCCACAAATGAATTGCTGCCCAACTGTAAGAGGACCAGGTTCTGACCTCAACAAAGCTTCCATTTGCCCTCTTACTGTGAAGAGGACAGCATTGAAGGCTGCAACAGTAGCAAGTGGAGCTCCCATACCTTTGTACAAACCCCCAGCACCTTCAGCAGCTACTGTTTTCCTAACAGCATCAATAGCACCAGCATACTTGGAAGGCTGGCCTGGAACCGGAGCAGGCTGACTTTGGAGTTTGACCTTGATGGTATCAAACGGGTGTCCGACTATCAATTGTGCTGCCCCTCCAATGGTCCCAGAAGTGAGATCCTTAGCTACATCAGCCATCTGCAGGTTAAAATTCAACAATAAGACCACTATGTCAATTTTGTAGAGTTAAAAGCATCATGACTGCCCAATCCCCAAAGGGGTAGATAATGATTCTTATAAACTATACTATAAGTATATAATATTATCTTTGTAATTAATACGGGACTTTCATTTTTACTAGTAATACCACTATTGTCTAACATTAGTGTAGAAAAATAATCGTTAACTTTGTTATATGAATTTAGTTTGAGATTTTATCTAACGATTCAACAGAGTGAACAATCTTGCAAATTGAAGACAATGAGAAAGGTCAAATTAGATACTCTAAATTTTTAAAGTTACTAAAACCATAAAATTTTTATTCTACTGCCTCGAACCTGGTTGAAGCTGGTCATGATCATGTCTCATGAACAAACACAAATTTGGTTAAACTTATACAGTGAGATTGAATTGGTCTCAATCAGGTATAGATGAACGCTCAATCCAGGCAAAAAATTATAACAGCTATTAACAAGACAAATAAATGGACATAAGAAGTAGAACCTATGGAACCCACAATTAAGATGCAGATAAATTTCCCAATAATATTGTTATTATGCTTATAAAATAAAGATGAGCTCGAATTTGTTTGTTATTATGCTTATAAAATAAAGATGAGCTCGAATTTGTTTGTTATTATGCTTATAAAATAAAGATGAGCTCGAATTTGTAAAGCAAAAAGGACCACGACTTAGATCATTAATTTACTAAAACTCCAAAAAGAGAATATTAAGAACAAACACAAAAGTGGGGATTCAATGTTTTGATGGCTTTGCTCTTGGATGCAAGGGAAAGGTCATGAGTTCAAGCACTAATATATGATACTTTCAGTACTAATAAGTGCTATAAAAAAAGGCATGAAATGAACGATTAAAAAGTGAGTTATTAAGATTTGAAAAATCAAAAGGAAACAAAGATGTGATAAGGACCCAGAAGTGCATACCTGGAGCGGGAAGGACCGAATATACGAATCTAAGCAATTTGAAGGCAATCCCAGTCAGGTGGTGAAATCTGGAAAAGCAGAGGACTATTGTATCGTTAAAATAACCACAAGACGAGAGAGGTAAATAGATGTGGTTGAGATGAAACCCAATAGAGAAACAGATTGAAAATGTGGACAGAAACACGATCAAGCTATATCAAAAATCAGTGTTTAAGAAGAACTAGCCAATCCTAGCCACTATCTCAACAAAGAGAAAAGTCTAATTTCAGCCACTCTCTTTCCCAGTCTTAGAGGGTTATGCTCCTCTGGGATCTGAGATAGGAATAAAACATATATACAGAGAGAGAATTTCTGATGACATTAGGTTGAGGAGAAAGATGGTGACAAATGAGCGAGAGCGATGGTCCATCAACTAAACTTTGGGTTTGGACAAGTGCTTTTGATCTTTTCAAGTTTTTATTTGGGCCTCATATCCTTTGGGACATATTGAAAAAGCATGCATCTTAATGAGCACACATTTCCTTTAAGTGAGTCCACTATTAATTATCTTTTCTGATAACAATTTAAGGGTTCAATGCATTTTTAGTCCTTATTCTTCTTCTCATGGATGGGACAACTTAGTCAATGTGCTTTCAAATTTAACAATTAAGTCTTCATTCTCTTTTGTTTGAAACTGTTAGAGACAATTGATAACACCTATCTAGAAAGGAAAAGTCTTTTTGTTCCGATCGTGTACAATTGAGACCTTGCTATGATCAATTACTTTTTCTTATAAATCTGCTTCTTTTTAATATTTCGAGAATAATTAATATTTTCATATAAATTAGAAAACGTCGAGTAAATAGGGATCAATAACAGCTTGGTTAAATTGCATGGAGTAATAATGGAAGTTTGTGCAATTTGCTTTTTAAGAATTGTGAAATTGTTTTTGTATTATTGACGTGTAAATTATACAACTTATAAGTGTACTTTTGGGTTGTAAATGGTCCTATTCACAATTTGAATGTCATTGTGGCTGGTTGGATTGTAAGTCCTTTATGTTTTTCAATAATAATACTCAAAGTCTAGCTCTATAGCCTTGTATATGTAATTTAATCTCTCTGAAAAGGACCATTAATTGATCTTGATCATTAGGTTTCTCCAGCATTATATGGTGATAGCCGTGTTCGACTATTTACATTCTGGACTGTAAGAATTTCTCTTAATACAAAAATTGAAAACTTATAAATCTACTCACTCAACATAAATTAACATTTACAATCATATTTTGTAGTTGTTTTTTTTAACAGGGAGACGGTAATAACAAAACTGGATGTTACAACACACAATGCCCAGGTTTTGTTCAAATTCATGAACAAGTAACTTCCACTTCTCTTATTGGTCCAGCTTCCACATATGGTGGTCAGCAATACGAATTGAAAATCCATGTTTTCCAGGTATAAAGAAATTATATTTCTATCAATTTATTTTTAAAAAAATTTCACATTGATGTTCAATTCAAATTAACAGGATAGAAAGACAGGAAATTGGTGGCTAATGGTGTTTAACACAAACATATTAGTAGGATATTGGCCTAAGGAACTATTTCCACACATGATTAATGGAACAAACAGGGTGGCATGGGGAGGACGTGTTAAGGCTGGGAAAGATGTGTAAGGTTTATTTTGTATTGACAATTTTCGTGAACAAAATATTTGATTGTAATTTAGAGTAAGAGATCACCGCTTAATCAGACGATACATGATGATGGAGTCACCAAGCTTGCAATGCCCACATGACAGGTAAAATATTCTATCATGCATACATCTTCACACAATTGTGCACTACATTTAGTATGAATCGTAACGAAAAATAATTTGTGCACATGTTGGTCGATCGATCGAGTATATAGTTCGATCGATCGAGTGATAGATCGATCGAGTATGAAACGACATCGATCTAGGTGCTCTCGGGTTGAGATAGATCGATCGAGAATTTTGGTCGATCGATCGAATCATGTTCGATCGATCGAGTATAGATCAACTTCGATCCAGGTTCTCTCTGTTTGGATTAGATCGATCGAGTGTTGTGTCGATCGATCGAGAATGTGTTCGATCGATCGAGACAGTCTATCGATCGATCGAGACAGTGTTATAGTCCTACTCAAACTCTTTTACTATGTTCGATCCATATGTTACTTTTACCTAATTGACCCCATTTAATGTTAATAACTAAATCCTTGTTTGAGGATAATTGTGGTAATTGGTAAATCTTGTTTAGTGTAGAGTTATAACTTATTACAAATCCTGTTTGAGCTAAAATTGGACTCTATATATGTGAAGGCTATTTGTGCATAATTTCACCACACTGAAATAAGTTTTCATAATTCTGATTGCGCTTTAAAAACTTCTTCTCTTCATCTTTTTAATTGTTCAAACGTATTGTGTGGTTATGTTTGAATAATTCATGCGCTTAATTTATATTCATGATATTTGTTTTGCATGATCGTTCTAGAGTTTGCTAGTGATTCACGCTCAAAATTATTACCTTTGGCTAAGCAGTTATTGCAGTATAGCTTTAGGTGTCGAATCCACAGAGAAGCTAATTAAACCAACAAAATAAAAGTTATCACAAAATAAATAAAAGAAATAATTTTATAATTGGAAAAAAAAATTGACAATAATTAAATATAGCAATCTTGGTAGAAAATAAAATCAATATGCAAATAACAAGGCTTCGAGATTCACTTAATTATTTTGTTTTAATATTACCAACTTTTATTCCTATTTACTACTCAATTGCATGTTTCACATCCCAAACAAACAATTGGAAAATTTAGAATTGAAGATCTAAGATGAAATTTAAAGGTATTTGATTGGAGAAAAATAATGTTGTCATGGTAGAACAATTTAATTTATTCTTACAAGCTATCTAACATCGACAATATATCAAATTGTCAATATCACAGTAGAAGATTAACTCATAAAATAAATAAAATAATTATAAACTAAAAGTTGCACATAAAGAAAGCATGACTGAATTTATATGAAACTGAAGAATATAATTTATTGAATGTAGCAAGAAGATGAACAAAATAATTTATCAAAACAAATTTATAAACTATAAAGCACTCATAGGAATAAAAGAATGAATAAAAAAAATTACATAATTAAGCTCCTCTCTAGCCTTGCTCTAAATTTAGCCTAGCTTACAAATCATTCCCACAAATTCTAGAGAGAAAGAATGAGAATAAAAGTAAGAACTCTTTGCAATTTTCTTCATGCTTCCAAGTGTTGAATGTCCATCTATTTATAGTGTTGGAGTAGGAAGATTTGCTGAATTATAATAATATCACGCCATTTTCTCTCTGAAGATAATTGATTTTCAAAATATTTTCTGAATATGAATCGTAGATAAATCTCTTATCTTTCTAGAGAATCAAAAATCATTTAATTTGGATCTTTACACAGAAAGTTATATCAAATATACTAATAGCTGTCCAACTGCAAGATATTTCAGATTGCATCTTATTTTTGGCCTTTAAATAATTCTATTTTGATATTCTTCGTGAAATGAAAAATCATGCATCATTGAATTATCTTTTCATATCATCTTGAATCACTTCATTTGAATATTTGAATCCAAAGTTATCCACAAAATACAGCAGCAGGTTGTTGAGATCTTGAGAATAAATATCGCATAAATCCAATTTTGATTTCTTTGCTCTATTTTTGTTGATTTCATTGATTCTACAAGCATAAAATCATTATAATAAATATAAATAATATTTATAGAAATAATATAGATAATGATTAATTTTAAACCGATTAAATCATAAATGTTAATTAATTTAACATATTTAAATATGCATTTTTATACTATTATCATAACCCCCAACCAGCTTATTGCTAGTCCCTAGCAATTGAAGCGCAAATAAGAAAACAACACATGATGATTAGTCCAAGTAAATATCCAGAAAAATTACCCAAGTGTTTCAAACAAAAAGGTAGTTAAAGATCACAATTTCTATGTAAATTAGTTTCATTATAACTTCCAAAATTGTGTGTGTGTGAACTAATTCAAAACCTTCTTGCCACAAACCATAACTTATATAGCCTTGAGATTTTATCCATGCAAAAGCCTCAACTCCATATCCTCAGGGATTAATTATTTTTAAGGGTTATGAATTTCTCTCATGGAGTTGGAAAACATATAAGCACTTATGAATAGGAATTTTTAAGGACAGATAAATAAATAATCATTGATCCAAAGATAGGAAAATATATTGCTTAAAATTCAATCTTTCTTACCACAAACTAGCTTAAGGATTTCAATTAGTTTATATGAGAACCAAATATTTGATGAGAAAAACTGTATATTACAGATTTTATTCAAAGATTTTTTTTTTAATATTCTAAAATAAAGAACATAAACTTTATTGAACTGAATAACATTTTTTTCTTTCTTTCTTTCTCTTTTTTTTTTCTTTTCTTTTTTTTTTTTTTTTACTTTTTTTTATATGAAACTAATAATATTAAGACGACAAAGAATAGTTACTACAATATTTTCTCCAAAAAAAAAAAAGTATCTCATTTTTTTTTATAACTAATATCATCCTTTAGCTTTTCAACCAAATCATTCCACCAACCGAGAAATTATATTCTAAATATTAACCAACCAATTCAAAGGATCAATGAAAATTTATAAACTGTTTTCTCAGTTCTTTCCACTCACTCACAAAAGCTTTGTGAGATCATAAAAGTATATATACTTAAACATGAAAATTCTCTTAGCTATATAAGTTTACCTTCCATCTTACCACAAGGCTTAGTAATGTGCATAAGTATAATTTTTGAAGTTATTATTTAGTAATCAAAATAGAAAAAGTGATTTAAACCAAATAATTTGAAATTAACACCTAGACAAAAATTCAAAAATTTCTATTTGAACATTTCAAACATGTAAAAAAAACTTATTTAGGTAAAAATTACTAAGTTCAAGCAATAAACAAGTTTTTTTTTTTTTCAAACTCTTGAAAAGGCATCAAAACAATCTATAGAGAGAGTGTGCATAAAAATTGTGCATAAAGTGCTACTACCCCCAACCTAAATCAAACAGTGTCCTCACTGTCACAAAAATAAAATATTAAATGAAAGAGTAAAGGATAGAAGACACCTGAGCGATGGAATTTCATATGAAAATTGCCTCCAAGTAGGTTAGCTAGGAATAAGAAACATAAATAAAGAAAAATAACAAAATAAAAATAAACTAAAAACAAAGTAACAAGAAAAAAATGAGAAATAAAATTAATTTACAAAAAAATAAAACCAGACCAACGTTGATAGATAGGAGACATAGTATGAATCTTCTTAGAACATATATACATGTCTATCTTTTTCTCATAACTTTTCAACCATTTTCTATTAACTTTGAAAATTCTTCCATTGGTTGGATTTTTAAAGGTTGGTTGCTTGTATATCAATTGCTTATCGTGCTTGTCATCATTAAAAGTATCTAGAAAAAGCAATTGTTCAGAATTATGATGTAAGAGGAGATATTCTAAGGATTCAGACTCATCATATAGGTGTACTTCCTCTTGAATAAGTGTGTCTATCATGAAGGTTTGATAGCACACATTGTCATCTCGTGGTTGCTTCCCAACATGGAAAATATTCACCTCTAATGTCATGTTCCCAAAAGATAGCTTCATAAGACCATTCCTACAATTGATAAGCGCATTTGCTGTAGCAAGAAAAGACCTTCCTAAAATGAGTGAGATTTTTGACTCCATGTCAACTACAGATTGAGTATCTAAAACTAGAAAGTCAACAGGGTAGTAGAATTTATCAATTTGAAGTAAAACATCTTCAAAATAAAAGTTATCACAAAATAAATAAAAGAAATAATTTTATAATTGGAAAAAAAAAATTGACAATAATTAAATATAGCAATCTTGGTAGAAAATAAAATCAATATGCAAATAACAAGGCTTCGAGATTCACTTAATTATTTTGTTTTAATATTACCAACTTTTATTCCTATTTACTACTCAATTGCATGTTTCACATCCCAAACAAACAATTGGAAAATTTAGAATTGAAGATCTAAGATGAAATTTAAAGGTATTTGATTGGAGAAAAATAATGTTGTCATGGTAGAACAATTTAATTTATTCTTACAAGCTATCTAACATCAACAATATATCAAATTGTCAATATCACAGTAGAAGATTAACTCATAAAATAAATAAAATAATTATAAACTAAAAGTTGCACATAAAGAAAGCATGACTGAATTTATATGAAACTGAAGAATATAATTTATTGAATGTAGCAAGAAGATGAACAAAATAATTTATCAAAACAAATTTATAAACTATAAAGCACTCATAGGAATAAAAGAATGAATAAAAAAAATTACATAATTAAGCTCCTCTCTAGCCTTGCTCTAAATTTAGCCTAGCTTACAAATCATTTCCACAAATTCTAGAGAGAAAGAATGAGAATAAAAGTAAGAACTCTTTGCAATTTTCTTCATGCTTCCAAGTGTTGAATGTCCATCTATTTATAGTGTTGGAGTAGGAAGATTTGCCGAATTATAATAATATCACGTCATTTTCTCTCTGAAGATAATTGATTTTCAAAATATTTTCTGAATATGAATCGTAGATAAATCTCTTATCTTTCTAGAGAATCAAAAATCATTTAATTTGGATCTTTACACAGAAAGTTATATTAAATATACTAATAGCTGTCCAACTGCAAGATATTTCAGATTGCATCTTATTTTTGGCCTTTAAATAATTCTATTTTGATATTCTTCGTGAAATGAAAAATCATGCATCATTGAATTATCTTTTCATATCATCTTGAATCACTTCATTTGAATATTTGAGTCCAAAGTTATCCACAAAATACAGCAACAGGTTGTTGAGATCTTGAGAATAAATATCGCATAAATCCAATTTTGATTTCTTTGCTCTATTTTTGTTGATTTCATTGATTCTACAAGCATAAAATCATTATAATAAATATAAATAATATTTATAGAAATAATATAGATAATGATTAATTTTAAACCGATTAAATCATAAATGTTAATTAATTTAACATATTTAAATATGCATTTTTATACTATTATCAGCTAGCTAATTTGTTTTTACATCGCATGCTGTTGAATCTGCTAGTTAGGGTTTTTCATTGTTTTAATCCGCTTTAGGACACACTTTGCACTTGTGCTATTTGTGCTAACGTTTCAGGTGACGTGTTCGGTATTTCATGTGACTCGAAATTACCGAAGTTGACGGATTCGATTGATCTTGTGTGACTCAAGTAGATCGGAACGTTGGTCCGGATCCAGACACCTAACTTGTGGAGGCTATGAAAGGAGCGACGGCTCGTAAGTAAATTACAGAAAGGGGGATCTATCTGTGAAGGGTAGTTCTAGGACCCATGGTTGTAATTGAACATTGATTTTCATAGTGGATAGTTAGGTGGACCGGTGGTTTTCCTCTTAGGTCATTGGAGTGGCCTAGGTTGTTTCCACCTAAAAATATTGTGTGTTATTTTTATTCCGCATTTTATCTTTACACGCGATTGCATGTCTGGCCGTTGTGATTAGATTACATAATTAATATTTGTTAAAATTGAAAATAACCTATTCACCCCCCTCTAGGTATATTTGATCCGTGATTAAAAACTTTCAAGATAGAATAAGCCTACCAATGGGTATTGGTCATTTTCCAGATGGTAACTTTACTCATGCTTGTTACTTTGCAGATGTTCAATATATCAACCATAAGGGTGAAATTATCACACCAAGTCCTCAAGATATAGTTGAGCATGTGGATGAGTCTAATTGCTATGGTTTGAAGAATGAAGGTCTCAAATACAAGCAAGATTGGGGTTATAGCTTCTCTTTTGGTGGACCTGGTGGTGATTGCACCTAATTTAGATGCATTTACCTTTAGTTAATTATATTATCTTCAAATGTCGTAGTCACGTGTGTTTGTTTGCTTAAGTACTTTTCCTTATACAAGAATTAATATAGAAGCTAGCCATCCTATGACCCATGTTACCTAAAATATTTCATGTGGACCTTTTGCTATATTATTATGAGCATTCATTCCTCAATTTCTAACTTTAAATATGTGACTTAAAATAAATTTATATTAATATATGACTCGTTTTTAACTTTGTTATTAAGACACTACTCGTTACTAACTTAACTGAATGATTAGATCTCAATAAGCGTGGTAGAAAAGAAAGATTACAATATTCTAAATATAACAAATACATTCCAATATAATATTTTTAAAATAGCACGTAATTAACATGTGTTAAAATTTTATAAAAAGTATGAATTTTTCAAATTTTTTCAAAAAGTTAACATCAAAGAGAGTAATACTTATGCTTATTTATAAATTTCATTTCATTTTTTTAGTTTTTTTTTTTTTTTTTTTACAAGGTTTAAGATTTTTAGCTCATTTGACTAAAACTTTGATATTATATCAAAATTTTATGAAAATTATGAGTTTTTTAATTTCAAAAATTTAAACAAAAAATAGTGATGTTTTTACATTAGTATTATATTTAAATAATATGAAATAACACATCTACTTACCATCACAACATATCTTTTTGTATTTTATAATTCATACATCGATTAATTGATTTTATCAAACAAATCTTCATCAAGTATATATAAATATTAACACATTAGACCTTGTATCTTTAATATCGAAGGACATAAATTAATGTATATATAACACGTGGGGAAAAAAAGAGCTAATAAAACCCAAATTCGGAATTAGAGAAGAGAAGAAAAAAAAATGATTATTTGGCGAGGAACCGGAAAACACCCATCTAATTAATATGTAGGTACTTCATTGGTGGAGACATTTGATGTGATTTAGTCTTTTAGCTCAAAAATGCGTTATTAAGTTTTTTTTTTTTATTGAAAATGTGTTTTTAAGTGTATTTAATTGTAAAATAAGTATTATGTAATGATAAAATTAATCTTTCATCACATTTTTGCTTAAATTTAATTGAATAGTATTTATGTCATAATCATATTTGTATTTTTTTGATATATATAAATCTATTAAAGTAATATTTAATTAAGAAATTATTCAAATTTTTTATCAAAATCTTTCTATCAAACTTTAATAAAAAAAATTCATTTTTTAATACGTGACTTTGAATATTAGATAATAAAATTTTGTTTAAATTTTATTAAAAACTTTGCTTAAGTTTAAAAAAAATTCTTTAAAAATTTTAGTAATTTTTTTAATTAAATATTTATTTTTATGTATATATATATATGTATCGAAAGATATAAACGGTATAAACATGCATGAGATATATGTGCTATTTTATTAGATTCAACTAAAAATTAGATGAAAAACTAACCTTATTTTTACTTGACACTTTTTTCAAAAGTAAAGGAACTTAAAATCATCTTTCTCACGAGTAAAAGGACTTAAAAATATTTTCTTTATTTTTTAAGCAAAAGGACAAAATAACACATTTCAAAAAATAAAAAGATACATACAATATTTTTTATATAGTATATAAGTTTAATTGTATGACATAATTTTATTCATATACATAGTTTTATTTTTAATCGATCTAAAAAATATATATATATATATATGTGTGTGTATGTGTGTGTGTGTGTGAGAGAGATAATTTTTTTAATAATATAAATAAACATATATATTTTTTTAATAAAAATAATTAAAAATAAAATTAATTAAATAATTGACTCATTATAATATATTATATATCACTTAAATACCAAATACCAATACATATAAAAAAGAATTAATGAATATTACAAAATTAAATAAATTCAATAACAAAATGGTGACCACAAAGTAAAAACAAAGGGAATAAAGTAAGAAAGGTTTAATTAATTATCACATATTCAAGAACCCGGCTTCTTTTTTATCATTGGGCTTGTTTTGTAGTATCAAATCGTCAAAGCACCAATCCCTTCTCATTCCACAGTTCCTAACTAACTTGGGTTCGGTGCTTCCTTCAAAAGAAATTTGTCCAGTGCTATAGAGTCGGCGATGGCCTTTCTGGACCTTCTTCTTCGTTTGGTCATAAAGTGGTGGTTTCCAATTAACTGACCAGGTTCTATCAACATTATTTGAACAACCTAATTTCCTTATACTAATATTGTCCTTGTTTCCATATTGTTCCCTTTCTGAGTTTGTGACCTGGTTACTCATTAATTGTGTTTTAACTTCAATTGTGACAAAATTGAATTTGAAAAGCCTTAGCTTTAATTAGGGGTTTGGCTGGATATTGAAAGAGCAGGATTTGAAGAACAAAAATATTGGGATTTGATTGGAAATTATGAGAAAATTAATTAAGAGGAGGATTAAAATTATAAATAAGGTAAATTGTGTTAAGGAAATGGCTTGATTTGGTTTTGGAAGATAATAACTAAATTCAGAAAAAGAAAACTAGTGTTTCGGGGGTAAGATGACCCGCGGAAAGACAGCTTATCCAATTCTTATTTGAGCTATTTACAAATTACAACTCGATCGTCACTGACTTATTATGACCACTTTACTAAATAAAACAATCTTTTTTTTTTTTTTTTTTTTTTTTAAGAAATGATAACAAATATAATATCCGAAAGTATTAAGTTAACGCTAATTTATACACGTTTTAATTTTAAAAAAAATAGTATTATTTTTTTATTATAAATTTTAAAAAATATTATCAAAATTACATATTTTTATCTGCTTGTGAATTGGATATGCTCTACGTGTTGCTGTCAATTATGGTTGGGAAATAAAAAATAAAAAAAAATAAAAAGTCCTAAAATTTATAATATAACTAATTAAAAATAATTTAATATTAAATGAATTTAAATATTCTAATTCAATTTAAATATGTAAAATTGTGAATTATATTTTTTTTATAATAAAAATATAAAAGTTGATACAAATAATATTATTGTTATTGTTATATATATATATATATTTTGTTGTTGTTGCTGGCTGCTGCTCTCATTGTTGGAATGAGTTGAGGCTAGGAACAAAAGCAGAAACATGTAATCTGACCAAAATATGCTAAACAACTTTATTCTCCATAAATTAATTTGTTTCTAAAACATTTATGATTACTGCCCTTATGCCAAAGAGTAAAGACACATAACGAATTTCACGTGAACGATTGGAAAAATATTATGATAGCAACAAAAGATGAAATGCCTTTCCAAATTAAAATGCTCAGGTTAATTGATATTTGTTAACTATTTTATATTTTTATCACGCACCTACTATAATTGCTTGGTGATTCGCAGCCATTTCCTTCCAATCAGATTGTTTTTTTGGGATGTAATACCATAAATTCAATTTTTTATTTTTTAAATGCATCACCTTTGGACCTTATCCATCTCTTTCATCCAGAAATACGTCATAATCATGCAAGTTGGTCAGAGACACACAAAATAAAATAAAACAAAAATAATTGTTTATCATTACACTGTCACTTTTCGATTAAAAAATGATTAAAGTGCTGTGTCTTCTGATTTCGACTCGTTCATGAGAGTTTTTTTTTTTTTTCTTAGGAAAGAATAAAAATGACCAAAATGTTAATTATTATTTTTTTCTCTACTAAATTAATCCTATCTATTTTAATTTGATTAATTTAGTTTATAATGCCTTTAAATATTGATCTTGTTGAAACAGTAAATGAAGTTTTTCAACTTGATTTCCGAAAACTAAACCGAGCACATTTCTTATGGAAGTCCATACCCCATTTAGTAGTACTATATATCAGAATTATATCAAAATTATAAATATAATATTTTATTATTAACTATAATTATATTTTATAATAATTAAATTAACTCATCTTAAATTTAAAATATATGTATTTTTCCCGATTATAATCAAGACCGTCTGGTACATTTTTAACTAGACACTTACGAGGGGACCAACTGTGGCTACCTAAATTAATGGTTTTCGAAGGAAGTCAATAATTACCCGGACATGTTAGGCGAATATGTTATTCATCACTTCTACGGAATAATTTTCATTAGCTTCATTGATTATTTTTTTTAATAAATATTAAATAATTATATTTTTTTTAAATAATTGGACTAATTTTATCAATTAAAATATCACATTATCATTTACTTACCAAGTAATGGATAATTTCTGCTAGGCGACTGTCACTGTTGTCAATTTTATTTGGAATGGTTGGCGACTTTTAGTTGAATCCAAAACCTTCTTTACTTGGCAAAAAGAATCTATAGCCTTCTTTTGGAAGACAGGATTAAAACCCCAAGAAAAAATTCGAAATTCCATAAGAACCACAAATAATGTGCTCGGTGCTCCTTAGAGCCCTCTATTCTATAATCAATTTTTATAACGACAACTTTTATTAACGTAAGCACAATCAAAATCACACCATTAATATTTGTTGCCTGTATGCATCATTTAGTATTTGACACAGGCAACTTCTTCCGACATAAGCTCGAGAACCCAACATTGGCTAAAGACAAAAACACTATGGGTTTAACATCTTCCCTTCATCATTTATTTCTACATATTATATTACAATCTTAAATGATTCATAAGCCACAAACTCACGACAATGCAAAATTCTCTTAAATTTGATGAGTCTTAAAACTATGACATATAATACAATGAACACAAACATAAAATAAACGTGAAATTTTTTTAGCTTGTTCATCTCTTCTATGTCAAATGCCCTGAAACTCAACATCAACTAAGATAGCACTACTAAAGAAACAAGTTTTATACTATTTTACATAGCGGGTTTAATCGCTAATTTGCACTTGTGGGAACACTAAAATGTCCCTGAGCCCGGCACCTTAAGCCAAATAAATGATGCTGGTGTTCTACTGCAACTAGCCATGGCTGCTGCTTATGGAAATTTGGCCTACTGTTTAAAATCACTTATCGGGCATCACCAATTTTGGATGATAGGGCTAACCTCAGTTGTTCTTGTGTGTAAATCCGGGCCCCCATTTTTACTGTAGTTTGTTGGATCATCAAATCATTCACCACAGAGACACTAGCATGGTTCACATCCAAGTCTAACTCCTTTAGAGCTGCCATTAGCCTAGCAGCAGGGTGGTTTTTCTTACTACATTGAATCCTAATCATACAATCCCAACCTATGATTTTCACGTCTAAGTCAAAATCCATCATTTTAGCTCCATGATTATATGACATTTTGTGCTCTTGATCCGGTCGCCCCCAACTTGGAAAGCATGAGTCTCTACCCGCCAACTCCTCCTTCATTGAACTCAATTGCAACTTCATATCCTCCTTGTCTGCTTCTGCTTCTTGAAGCTTAGATCTCAACTCATTAATGTGTGAAATAGCATCCCCTAAAAGGGATGCTTTGTCCATTTTAGACACATTTGGAACGACTGCTCGGAGAGCATAGAATCTTTGATTAAGCTTCTCTCTACGTTGTCGCTCTGCTTCCACGTGATTCAGAGGCTCTTCTCTCCCATTTGCTGGTTTTCTACCCCTCTTTTTTGGCCGTTTCTCCGTTTCTACCACTCTGCTACTAATATCCGCCTCACGAACTACAGAGGCTTCGAGTTCGGAGAGGTCCGAATCAACAGTACCAGCGTTCGATTTCACAACACCTGAAGACGGCAAAATAACCCCCGATGTGAACGATAGAATACCATCTTCATTACTACCGCGAGATGTAGGAGATATCTTCTTATTAATGTTGTTCTCCACCGGGAAAAACTGAGACTGGCCCGAAAACATATTCCCATTTGCACTATAATTAGAACTCTGCTTACTCTCACCGAAATTCAAAATCTCGCCTGATTCGGGCATCAACGAATTCAAAGTCCCGTTCTTTCCTCCATTCCCATCATACCCATTTACCGAAAAGTTCAAGTCCCTCGAAATAAAACTCTGGCCTTGAGAATGTTGCTCCTGTTGCTGCTTCTGTTGACCGTTCTGTAAGTGAATTGAACTCGGAGTGTTGTCCGTCAAACTACTCGAACTGGTGTTATCAAACTGAATCGTCGGCTTTGAAATTTGCTGGTTGGTGGTGTTGCTACTTGGAACCGGACCTGATGGAGCCGCCTTAGTAGTAACAGAGTCCTTAAGTTCAATTGTAACACTGGACGATGGGTCGTTGATCCAGATGGACGACGGGTCGTTTTGACTCTGTTCAGCACCACCGTTCACAGGCCAAGAAGCAATATCAATATTGTTAAAATTGAACAGAACTCTGACCTTATTCATGAGATCTGAGCTCTGAGAGATCATTCGCGTCGAACCCAATTCAACAACCCCATTTGCAGAAGGTATACAAACCAGAGTCTGCAACCCAAATACCTGTGCCTGTCTTGCCCTTTCACTAGACGACGCAGCGAGAGCATTAGACCCAGAAAGCCAAACCGGGTTTGAATGGAATAACGCCTGCCCAGGCAAATCACTACCATTAAGAAAAGATTGGGTCATAGAAATCAAGAAGAACCACTCCGTATCTGTCACTTCTTCATCAACAGCATCATCACCCGGGCCACAAGATCCAGCAATCAAAGAATTAAGTTCTCGAAGCACCTTTTTGCGGTGTTCTTGTTCGGCAGCAGAAGAAGCAGACTTAGGTTTACCTCCTCGGGTTTTATCCTCTTCACCTTTGTAGTACCCGTCTCCCCATCCAAGAACTTTAGCACCGGAATAGTCATAAGAAGATTGCCAGAAGATTGCACAAGTCCAGGTCTCACGAGTAGTTTCGATAAGAGTTTGGAGTCTCTGCTGGAGATTCTCTTGGTTGAAAATTGTGGAAGTTGAAGAAGAGGATTGTTGGGGCTGGGGAGGTTGATACTGATACTGAGACTGAGGTTGAGATTGAGGAGTAGGTGGTGGAACCCAGAAAGCAGACAGATCAGAGCAGCTGCTCATGAAAGTATCCATCATGGAAGAGTTATCATCCGTCCAGAGATTCATCGTTTTTTGTACTCTGTACTCCGTCGTTCATACACTGAGTTGGCGAATGTTCCGTTCAATCAGGTGAGTGAGTTTGAGAGGTAGATGTAGGTTAAAACAAGTTGGGAGAGGAATAAAAAGACTTTTTTAGTACATTGTATGAGGGAAGAGATGAATGTGATGGAGCAAGCGCAAGTGGTTCTTTTTTATTTATTTATTTATTTTTGGCGGTTTTTAGGACGAGTACTGTTATAGTGTTATATATCAATCAATTTTTTTTTATCAAATGATTTTTAATGTAATTATTTTATTATATTAATTATTATTTTTTTTATATATTAATTATTTATTAAATTTAAAATTAATATTGTAAGATGATTAAGACAACATAAAATCAATGTAAGTGATAAAAATCATTTTGTTTTAACTTTTAATATAGGTAAGATGATCGTGACTCGGAACCTTTTTTTTTTTTTTTATAAATAAAATTAAATTTTATTAATAAAAATTAAAAATATAATTTATATTAAAATTTAACGAATATATGATAGTTAAATTTAATAAATAAAATTAATAATATTTATTGACACATAAAAAAATATAAATTTTAATTATTTATTATATTGTAAGATTTTTTAACCAAATATTTAATTATTTTAATTAATATATTTGATATTTTTAAAAAATAAGTGAATCTTAATATAATCTTGTAATTTTTAAGATCTTGAATATAATACATATAGATAAAAATTTAAATTTTTAATAAAATATAAATAAAATGAATATAAATATAATAAAAATTATTTAAATGAGAAAAAATATCTTAAAATAAAATTTAGATAAAAAAATATAATTTTTTCTTTTACAAGCAATGAAAATAAAAAATAAATAAAGAAAATTGCTCTGCTGAAAAACGATCACGTAAAAAGAGATTTTTTTGATAAAAAGTAAATGTTTAAAAGAGCGAAATAAGAGAACGATAAGATAGAAACAATTTAATTGAAAAATGCCAAAAAAAAAAAAAACACGAATTTTTTGTCAAAGAAAAAAATACACGTATTTTTCTTGGGGTTTGATTTGTGCATTTGGCATTAAATAAAGAAAAATGATGAGAACAATCCATGCAATGTCCTATTCTCAAAAAATGTTTAAATTACACTAAAAATATTTTTTTAAAAATATTTTTTTTATTTTTCTTTAAATTACATTATTACAAAAATTGTTATCTCTTTTTATTTTTATTTTTTTATCTCCGATTCATTAAATTACATACTGAATTAAAAATATGTTTTTTAAAAAAAATTTAAAAATGAAAAAAAAATAACACATTAATAATATTGTATCAAATATAATATGATATTATTCATCATATTATTTTAGTGTAAGATTTTATAGTCTCTTTAAAGCAATTTCTTACGGAACATTTGTTAAGTTTCAAATTCAAAATTTTTATATATTGAATTTAACTTAAAGTTCAAATGATATGTTAAATTGAACTTATCTCAAAATTCTACTCAAATTCGAGCCTTATTTATAGTATAAATAATTAATGGATGCAAATTTTTATATTAATGGATATTTCAATGCTTCAGTTTCCATATAAGGGAAAATTTTAAAAATGTGTATGATTTTTTGAAAAAAAAAAAAATTTAGAAACTTCAAATTAAACTCTGTGATCAATTACTTTAATAGATAATTCATCATTTATATTTATTTCCAAATAATATAATATATTATAAACAAATATGTAAAAATTATAAGATGTGAGTACTATGGTATAATGTACAATGTAATATAAATAATAACATATAATTTAGTGAAATTTGTTAAATAAAATAGAAACATCAAAGTTTCAAAGACACATAGAACATATAATATCTCTCACAAAAAAAAAATTGAACTTATAATATCATTTGAAATGAAGAATGCATCAAAATATTAAAATAATGTAATATCATATTAATTTTCTACTAGATTCAAATATAATAAATAAATTTTTGAAAAAAAATACAATAAATAAATATATAAAATTATTGTAAAATTTCAAAAAAAAAAAAAAAAAAAAAGAAGACGATGGACCTTATATCTTATAAATTCATTTATATTTAATTTAAATACATAGCAATTTAACTTAGTAAATTGAGCATTTATTTTAAAATTCGAAATTTCACAGAAAATTTATCAAAATTTCTTTGAAACTCAATTGAAATTTTGAAGATCACGTTTACCTAATTTTTAAGTTGTCACTTTAAAGGTTTTTGTTATAGTGTTATATATCAATCAAAATTTTTTTTTTTATCAAATGATTTTTAATGTAATTATTTTATTATATTAATCAAATTTTTTTTATATATTAATTATTTATTAAATATAAAATTAATATTGTAAGATGACTAAGACAACATAAAATCAATGTAAAGTGATAAAAATCATTTTGTCTTAACTTTTAATATAGGTAAGATGATCGTGACTGGAAACTTTTTTTTTTTTTTTTTATAAATAAAATTAAATTTTATTAATAAAAATTAAAAATATAATTTATATTAAAATTTAACGAATATATGATAGTTAAATTTAATAAATAAAATTAATAATATTTATTGACACATAAAAAATATAAATTTTAATTATTTACTATATTATAAGATTTTTGAACCAAATATTTAATTATTTTAATTAATATATTTATTGTTTTTAAAAAATAATTGAATCTTAATATAATCTTGTAATTTTTATGGTCTTGAATATAATACATATAGATAAAAATCTAAATTTTTAATAAAATATAAATAAAATGAACATAAATGTAATAAAAATTATTTAAATGAGAAAAAATATCTTAAAATAAAATTTAGATAAAAAAATATAAATTTTTTTTTTTACAAGCAATGAAAATAAAAAAAAATAAAAATAAAGAAAATTGCTCTGCTGAAAAACGATCACGAAAAAAGAGATTTTTTTGATAAAAAATAAATGTTTAAAAGAGCGAAATAAGAGAACGGTAAGATAGAAACAATTTAATTGAAAAATGCCAAAAAAAAAAAAAGAATTTTTTGTCAAAGAAAAATTCACGTATTTTTCTTGGGGTTTGATTTGTGCTTTTGACATTAAATAAAGAAAAATGATGAGAACAATCCATGCAATGTCCTATTCTCAAAAAATGTTTGAATATTTTTAACTCAAAATATTATTTTAGTATAATTTTTGTATGATTTTATTACAAAAATTATATTATTATTTTTATCTCTATTACTTTACACTAAAAATATATTCTTTAAAATATTTTTTTTTATTTTTCTTTAAATAAATCTTTAAATTGCTTTATTACAAAAATTGTTATCTCTTTTTTTTTTTTTTTATCTCCGTTTCATTAAATTACATACTAAATTAAAAATATGTTTTTTAAAAAAAATTTAAAAATGAAAAAAAAATAGCACATTAATAATATCGTATCAAATATAATATGATATTATTCATCATATTATTTTAATGTAAGATTTTATAGTCTCTTTAAAGCAATTTCTTACGGAACATTTGTTAAGTTTCATACTCAAAATTTTTATACATTGAATTTAACTTAAAGTTCAAATGATATGTTAAATTGAACTTATCTCGAAACTCTACTCAAATTCGAGCCCTATTTATAGTATAAATAATTAATGGATGCAAATTTTTATATTAATGGATATTTCAATGCTTCAGTTTCCATATAAGGGAAAATTTTAAAAATGTGTATGATTTTTTGAAAAAAAAAATTTAGAAACTTCAAATTAAACTCTATGATCAATTACTTTAATAGATAATTCATCATTTATATTTATTTCCAAATAATATAATATATTATAAACAAATATGTAAAAATTATAAGATGTGAGTACTATGGTATAATGTACAATGTAATATAAATAATAACATATAATTTAGTGAAATTTGTTAAATAAAATAGAAACATCAAAGTTTCAAAGACACATAGAACATATAATATCTCTCACAAAAAAAAAAAAAATTGAACTTATAATATCATTTGAAATGAAGAATGCATCAAAATATTAAAATAACGTAATATCATATTAATTTTTTACTAGATTCAAATATAATAAATAAATTTTTGAAAAAAAAAATACAATAAATAAATATATAAAATTATTGTAAAATTTCAAAAGTACATGATTAGAGGTATTGTTGGAAATAAACTAATCTCTTTTATTTACTTTTATTTTTAACACAATAATCTCATGTTCATAAATATCTTATAATATGTGCAAGTTTTTATAAACAATAAATCAACTTTATAAAATTATATAATTTCACTTTTTAACTTTTGAACATATATATATATATATATATATATTTTTGTTAAGAGAGCATATAGTTATTTATAGTTAATTTTATCAATATTTTTTTAGAATTAAATTAAAATATTGGGTAAATAATGTGTCTAAGTAATCAAGAACTTTTGTTTATTTATGCATTAGAGACAAAAAAAAAAAAAATATATATATATATATATATATGCTCAAAGACCAAAATGTGAAATATTTATGAACATGAAATTGTTGTGTTAAAAAAATTGCAACAAATGAAAGTAATTATTTGATTTTCTACAATGCCCCCTAATCATGTGGGTATTTTTCTTTAATTTGAATATAATAACATAAATTGAAATAAATTTACTCATTTTTAAACTTGAGGTGACTTAGGGTAAAAAAAAGACTAATAAGCTTCCAAAAAATAAAAATAAAAATTTGACATTGAAAATTTAGTTCCATTTCAGGCACAACAAGGCATCTCTTCCCTTAAAAATATTGCGGGAGAGATAGGGATGAAGCTTGGCAACTTGGCATCCACTTTAATGACGGATTTTAAAGACAGGATCCTCTGAGCTCTAAACGTGTTCTATACAAGGCCAGCCAATATATTACGTAGTGAATGTAAAGAAGAATTCAATATAAAAAAACAATTAGAAGACAAATAATACCAAATACTTTCCAGGTTTTCAAAGTATTGGCTGGTGTTTAATTCTTTAGAAGAAGTGGCATTTTGAGGGCGATTCGGGTTCTACTTGTGCTTTTAGTTGGTTAGTTGACGATGCTTTTTTCATGTGTGAAACAAAGTTCTTACTTGGTACTTAGTAATATTCATATTTTATATACAAAGTATCGTAAATTGGTTATGTTATTAAAAAATTTAGATATTGTTTTAAAAATTTGGTTTAATCATTTTTTAATAAATGTCAAAAATAAGAGTACTCAAATGGTACTAAATTTAATAGAATTAAATTGAAAATTTTAAAATAACATGAGTATTAAATATGAAATTTTTAATAATACGATCGACCTATGATATTTTTAAAGTAGCGATACCATTTTCATGGTTATATAAACAATGATGGTGAAGACTGGTGGTGTATGTTCTTTAATTCTTTGATGCCATTGGCAAATTTTATTAAATCATTTGATTCATGTAGTGCCTAAAAGACGTTCTCGTTATGCGATTTGGTTCTTGCAATTGACATTTTGTATTTGAAATAGTGTCACTGGCAAATTATGTATAAAAAGGCGATAATTTTCTTCACTATTTATTGACCCTATCGATCCTTCTGTTGTTATAAAGCCAATGTTGCTTTTTTGTTTTTTGGTTGTACCAGACAAATTAACTATATTATTTTGAAGTAAAATCGACTATACAGTGGAAAATATATGAGCATGAGAATAAAATATTGTTTGATTTCATTTTATAGGACTAGATTATAACTGATGCTTTTAATATGAGATCTTTGGGACGAAATACAGTGACCTACCTTCCTTCAATGTATTTTTTTAAGATATTGGCTTCATCGTAATTTTTTTTGATTCAATCAATAGACAACTATTTTAAGTGTAGATTAGGAGTTAGGGGTTGGGGATTACTTGACCTTGGGCCAAGAGTAGATCTTTGCTTCTTGATGGGGCTCTCCCAATTTCACTAGCATACGCTTGACCTTCTCATTGTCACACTCATCTCTTTCTCTTTCTCTCTCTATCTAGCTTCACTGTAATTTAGCTAAAAGAAAGCCTAGTTATTAGTGTCAACTAAGAAGCGTACTTACTATGCAAATTCTTGGTTTTACCAAAGGCCTCATTTTGAATTTTCCCACCAGACAAATTATATTACCATCTTCTACATCTATTTAAGAACCGAGAGCCATTTTAGCAATTCCCTTTCTCCACCATCTCTTTTAATTTAGTCCATAAGATTAAAGATGAGTAAGTCAGATATGTTCTTCTTTTCATCAAAGATGTACGAGGGAATGATTAATAAGCAGCCTTTTTTTCCAAAGAACAAGGCGTCGTCAATGGCTCACGAATCTAATTATTACAGGAGGTGCTTCAACTTGTCAAAAAGCATTCCCAACTCAACTAAACAGCAGGTAGTGATTGTTATGGATGCAATGAGAGAGTTCACAACTGAACCACTTGAATGGGCTCTTAAGAATGTTATTGAAGATGGTTGTATTGTAACTCTTGTTGGTGTCATGCCTTGGCTAAACATTCCTTGTGAGTCTAATTATAATAATATTCAAGAAACATATTAACTTATGCAGCTGAATTATGTTTGAAATATATATTTTATTAATTTGTGTTCAACTTTTTTCAATGCTACAGTGTCGTGTAAGACAGAGCTTGATGTCTGGCCGGTAGAATTAGAAGCAATTTGTTTTATGAGTGATCAGAAAAGGGAATTATGGAAGGGTGATGTCAAGTATCTAAAGCTTCAAGCAGTTTTAGATCTTTGCAAGAATTATGGGGTAAAATAATCTGCTCTCCAAAATCATTTAATATAGTCTTTCGATATATTTGCAACTATTTGACTAAATGCAATTATGATATGTTATTGTAGACTTTGTTGAGCACCATGGTTTAGAGTCTTTAGACTTTATAACTTAACTTATTTAAATTAATTTTAGATGAATTGGACTGAATGGTTCACAAGATACATATTTTATGAAAAAAAAAAAATATAATTTTATTTAAGGTAAAAAATACTATTACTAGTATTTTATGTTTATTATATTTTTCTGAAGCAAGAAAAAAAAAGTGATCTTTTAATTTATTTTTTTAAGTGACATGATGACAATTACTTTTTGACGGCAACATTTTTTTAGGATGACTTCTCAATTGAGCGGATTAATTCTAAATGAGTTGATCAGTTCATTAATCAATACAAAATAGACATCAACTCAAACTATACTATTAAGAAATATATTACTTCACTATAAATATAATATAGGGTGAAGAGCAATATTAATTTTTTTTTTATTTATATAAAAAGTATCATTTAATTTCTTAGTTTAAAAAATATGTTATTTAATCTTTTTGTTTGTAAAAAAAGTATTAAGAAAGGATATTTGGTATTTTTTTAACATTATTTTATAATTAAAATCTACATGTGATTAACCAAAAGATAACAGAGTGATCATTTTATCTAAATTAAAATCTCTATTCATTCGAAAGTCTCAAAATCATATTAACTTTTTTTTTAACATCATAATCTTCACCATCGTTCTTTTTTATACACCTCTTTCTCAGCAAAAAATTTTTAACCCCTATTTCCATCTTCATCTCCAACTTACATGAAAACTCTACCTTTGTCATTTCCTTTCTCTCCATCTTTGCTTAGTTTTTTTTTTTTTTTTTGTAATAATGGAATAAAACATAAAAATTATCCTGTATTGCTTTTGAGGGATTGAGGTTGAAATGTCAACTTCGTTGACTCTAAAAAATTTTAGGAGGAAATTTTTTAGTTGTTTAATGATATGTAATGTTTTTCTATAAATTATTTTAGGTTGCTGGTTAGGGACGAATAAATATGAATCCCTTTTGTTTCTGTGTTTTTGTCCTCCTTACAAATACCAAACAAGTCTTTGTTTCTTTTCTCTTCATTCGATTATCTATTTTACTATTATAAATGGGTAGAGGCAGTTCACCAATGGTGAGTTAATGGAGTTTTGAGATTTTTATTTAAATCTAGGGAACGAATGGGTTAGTGGGTGTTAGGGATGTTAGGTCATTGAATGTTACAACTTTTAGCTTTTATTTTTTTATTTTTTTTAATATATATGAAATGATAAATTTGTTCTCTTCAATATTTTAACTTGAAATATTTTAATAATAAAAAATTAATCACAAATAAAAAAGTGTTTATTTGATATTTTTTTTATAAGCAAAAGAATTAATTAACTTATTTTGTAAAGTAGATGACTAAACATCACTTTTTATTGAAGCAAAAAAATCTACATGACATATTTTTCTATAATATAATATAATATTATATGTTAAACACACGTATATGGCGAATTGGGAAGCAGGTATTGCTACAGAAGAGAGTTGTGATGGGCTATCCATCACGTCTACTGGTTGCGGAGCAAATCACGAGCCTTCATGCAACATGGGTTGTGTTCGACAGGTATAATTTAATAAACATTTACTAATTATGTGATAAATTGAGAATCAATATTAGCACTAAATTATTAATTAATTGGAAATGATGCATTAATTTGGGTGTAATTAATTAATGGTAAGCAGGCATCAGAAAAAGGACAAAAGATTTTATGCAGAAAGGATACCGTGTAACATGGTGGTGATGAACGAAGATGGAGAGGTTGATATGATTAGAGGGCTTCCCATGATTGATAACTTAGATGACACCACAGAGGATCACCAATTTCTAACTGTTGCTTCTTCTTTGTTTCCTACTCCTAAGCTTCTCATTTCTGACCAACTCAAGGAAATATTTCTCAAGGAAAGTACAACGTCCTCAACAACGTTACTAAACAGCTGTCATTAATTTTAGAGATGGTTCTCGATCGATCGTATTGATAACAACTACTTGTTCTGGAAAGATCGATCAATTAAACATCAAATTCATGACTCATGAACCTGAAGCAATATATATAAAATTTACGCAACAGATTATATGTGTACCTTAATTAATTATACTAATATGTAATTATTTTTACGTGTAATAATAAAGTTAATTTGTATTGTACCACAATGCTTTTAATTGGGTCATATATTGTTTTGTCATCACTGGATATCAATGTCACTGAATCAATGAAGGAGGAGTTCAAGAATGCATTTATATATCTTGATTATGAATCGATAAATACAACTTTTGTGACCATACAACATTTTGCATCGATAATACACTTGATTTTTTATGTAAGTAATAAGTTTTGGTCCTCTTACTCAAAATTTCTTTTTCTTATTTTTCTAATAGTAATTTGGGTAAGAAGAACTAAGAATATGCTTCCTTTCAAAGAGGCAAAACATATCATTGATAAAGATATTTTCAAGGTGCATAGCCACCATGACCACCACCTTCACCACCTCCACTACCAGCACCGTAGCCACCTCCGTGTACACCTCCAGCTCCATAGCCTCCACCTCCACCAGCACCACCACCATAGCCACCTGCAGCCCCACCTCCTGCACCACCACCACTTCCATATCCACCTCCATGAGCTAATCCAGCACCGTATCCTCCTCCACCGCCACCACCTTGTCCTCCTCCACCTCCATACCCATCGCCATTGGCACCACCAGCACCATAACCTCCACCGGCTCCTTGCCCTTCACCAACACCATAACCAATACCATGCTCTCCACCACCACTACCACCACCACCACCTCCACCACCACCATATCCTACTCCATGTTCTCCACCAGCACCATAACCTGCACCCCCTCCTTCACCACTTCCACTTCCATATCCACCTGCTCCAGCACTACCATAAGCGCCTCCACCACCACCACCACTACCTCCACCGCCACCACCGCCTTGTCCACCAGCAGCTCCATAACCAGCACCACCACCTTCACCACTGCCAGCACCACCTCCATAGCCACCAGTACCATGATCACCTACAGCTCCATATCCACCACCACCACCACCACCTGCTCCTCCTCCACCACCATATCCACCAATTGGAACGTGAATGGGTTCATAAGTAAGTAGGGTTCTAGCGGCACAAGTACATATACCTACACCAAGTAAAACAAAGAAAACAGCAGTGAGAAGCTTGTGAGTTCCCATGGCAGTGGATGGCTTAGAATGTAGAAGTAGAAGGGTATATATAGGAGTAAAATGGGGGTTCAGAAAGCGAGTCTATTGGACACAAAGTGGTTGAAGCACATGGATAAAGGAAGAATTTCCATGTCTAAGGAATTAGGTGGTCCATTATCAGACTGATCAATTCGAACACCACCCTCCACTAGTGTGCTTTTGCTGTCTTCCACAAATCGTAATGTGTAAATGTAAGCACAGTGCATTAATTGTCTGGTAACCACTTGTATTAAAAATAAATATGCATATAAATCCAACAACTTAGTTCATGGTTCATGGGTAATTAATTTGTCTTTTATGTTTTCTTGTGTGTACACAAAAGAAATACGTAGAATATCTAGAATTATATCTGCCGATCTTTTAAAATAACAAGTGTTTGATGATCAGCTAGTTGAGCTAACAAGTTGTGGTTCAATGTAAATCATTTAGATATAGAAAAATTCTGTATTTAAGTATCAATTTTAGGACTGCGTAAGATGTAGTTATTTAAAAAAACAAATGATAATAACAGAATACAGCCAATGTTGATATGCAACAAGTATTTTATTCACTCTGTCAGATTTCGTGACACAGAATAGCAGCAGCAGCAGATCATAAGTACATTTTACTATTAAAAAAAATAATAATAATCTCTTTGTCTATGATTTGTGAAAGAGATGACGGGGAGAAAAATAAAATATTGGGCCCAAATTGGACAATCTCTTAAACCCACTGGATCGAAAAGTTAAAAGTGCTAAAGCAATACTCAATGCGTGGACTAACTTATAAGTTTAGAAGCAGTCCGATAGCCATGGGAATTAATGTATTTTGTTTAAAAAAAGTTTCTGTTAAGTATTAGTAAAATAAGAATAATTTTATCAAGTAATTGGTAATCATTGGATAATGTTGCAGTGAAGTTAATCCTATATTTATATAGTTGGAGTGAGCTGGAAATGAATTACAATATTTAACTTTTTCAAATCAAATTAGAAGGGATGACATCAGATCTTATCTCCCGATGCATACAGATGAAGATGTGTATAAGCAGGAAGTGGGAGCACACATGCCAGACAAACAAGCTTGATAGGGTAAGGTTTGAGTGGGACCTCTGCATATCACTTTGCTGGGTCTATAATAAATTAATATTGCGGGTGGCTATCGTTTATTCTTCACGCTCCACCTTTCTTTGATTGATTACAATCTTCCTCCAATTACATCATTACTGACGTCTCATTCATATTTCTAGCAATTCAATATTTTCTTTTAGAATCCTCTCCAAATAATCGTCTGCATAATAAATGCTAAACACTCTATTTTGCATTCAAAATTGATATCACTGTTTTATCTATAACACTGTTAAATGGTTATATGTTTATATTATTTAATAATTATTGTTCTTATTGTAATAATAATAATACATAAATTATATATTTTATATCTATAATTAATTACATTTTAATATTTATTATTAGATAAATTTGTCATTAATAATTTATGATTGTTAGAATAACAATCTAAATTATCGCAATCTACACATATTTAATTTAAAGTATTTTCATAATATTTATTAATTATAATTAAAATAATTTTTCTAAAATTCATTAAAGAAATTAAAATTCCTAGTAGCATTAATTTAAATTCATATTTAAGGATATCAAAAAGTATAATTATTTAAGATCTTGTTTGGTAATTTTTAATAGAATTTGAAATAAATGTGAAAATGAATGAATTTTAAATGGTTAGATTGGAGCAAGAAGAATTGAAATTAAATTTCTTTTAGTTGTATTTACTTATAATATTGTCAAATAAAAATAAAAATTATTGTTATACTAAAATTCATTGTTAGCGTAATAATAATTATTTTTATAGATATTGGCTTAAAGAGAAACATATGAATTAGTAAATTGAAGGAAAAAATAAAAAATAATAATTAAAAGTTTTAATATTGAATGATATTTATGCTCAAAATAAAATGATCACGTATACATAAAAGGTTAATGAATTTTTCATACATATTTTAGTTATTTATTGATATTTAAAAAAAAAAAATTGTAGAACAAATTTATTTGTCTCACTTATAATATATTATTCAATATATGACTAATAATATTTAAATATGTAAATTATTCAAGATTTTACTTATTTTTATTTTTGTTGTAGTTATTGTTGTTATTATTATATGTATATCTTTAACTTTTTTTTTTTGTTATATTTTCTGGCATGTGTTATTTTATGCTTTATGCATAAAAAAATTATACGAAATAAAATAATTAACGGATGTATAAATTATTATATCTAAAATATGAAAAATATTCAATTGTTATGTATATTAATGGTATACATGTTAGTGTTTTTGAAGTTGTAATAGTACAATGTTAAAATATTTAAAATAAAAATAAAAGAAAAATGTAAATGGTAAATAAGATAAGGAAAAAAAAAAACGTTAAAAAAAAAACTGGTAAACAAAAGGTTAAATTAAGATATAAAAAAAAGTCGAAAGAAAAAAATGAAGCATTAAAAAAATAAAAAATAAAAAATAAAAGAAATGAGGCTATAAAATATTTTTTTATATATATACTAAGTATGTAGCATATGCAAGACATATGCCCACTTGTTAAATCGGTATATTATTTAACAAATATATTTTAATATAATTAATTATATTTTAATATCATTATTATTGATAAATTTATTATTAATAAAAAATAATTGTTAGAATAACGATATAAATTATTACAATATCTTCACCTATTTAATTTAAAAGTAATTTCATAATATTTATTAGTTATAATTAAAATAATTTAAATAAATTTTATTAAAAATAATTGAAAGTTTTTAGTGATGTTAGTTTAAATATATGTTTAAAAATGTTAAATTGTACTACAAATTATAGGCATTTTTATTAATTTTTAATGAAATATAAAGATAATATTAAAAAGAATAAATTAGAAATTTTTAGGATTGAAATCAAAAGAATTGATTTTTTTATTATTATGTTAATTGTGGAATAAATAAAAATAATTGTTATAATAAAATGTTGTGAAAGTACAATAATAACTATTTTTAAAAATATTGGTTAGAATGAAAAATATGAATTAGTAATTTTAAAATTGTAGTATTAAATGATGCATATTATATGAAATGTCAATAATTTTTGCACTTTTATTTTAGTTATTTTTTTACATTTAAAAATAATAAATTATAGATCAAATTTATTTATCTCACTAATAATTTGTTGTTTCATATTTGACCTTTAATAATATTGTTATAAATATTATTTATTATTGTTGTTGTTATTATTATATGTATAATTTTAACTATATTTTGTTACATTATTTAAATATATTGATCTTTAATTTGTATATAAATAATTATATGAAATAAAATAATTAATAATATATAATATTTATTGTTATTGTTATTGTTATTATTATAATATGTGTAAGTTTAAATTTTATTCTATTACATTTTTTATGTGTTGATACAAAAAAATTATATAAAATAAAATATTTAATGAATACATAAATTATTATATCTATAATATATTTATTAATTATTATGTAATTTAATGATATATATTATTAATTTATTATAAAACATAAAATTATGTGGGTTAGAAAGTTAAAAAAGGAGATAAAATAAATAATAAAAGAAGTAAAAAAAAAAATACAAAAAAGCAAAAGAAAACTATAATTTAAGAGACATTTTATATATAGAGATAAGAGAAATAACGACAGCCACAACATGTCCTCATAGTGAACCAACCTAATTTAAATTACTCAAATCAACTTAAAATGTTGAATTTTAAGATTGTAATGGCTTATATTGGTTCTTAATTTTAAAAAATTGGTTAATATTAAATTAAATTAATTTTATTTCTTAAAACCTTCTAAAAATAAATAAACTAAATTCATTTAATATTTTATTAGTATTTTTATATTTATATTCATATTTATATTATTATTTTATAAAATTATTTTTAAATTTTTTTAATATTTTTATTAAATTTTTCTTATTCATCAAATTAAATATTCATTAATTACTATCAAAATAATATCTCCTTTTTAAGGTTGTTAAATTTTTATCATAATTAGTGATTCTTTTTTAAAGTACTTAAGTAAAGTTTGTAATTATATTCAGAGCAATACTTAGTACTTCATTTCTTTTATTTATTTATTAGTAATATATGATATTTTTTGAAAATTTTATTGTTTTTACTATCTCTAGAATAAAATAATTAAAATTTACTAGCATTTTATAAGCTGTTTTAAAATTGAACAATTCATTCAAGTACAATTTTTTTAATTTTTAATAATCTTTTTATTTGATTATTCTGTTAATACAAGAGTTAAAAAAATTCATTAAAAAAAGAGAATTTTCTTTGAACCAATCTAATAAAATTAATTTAAATTAATTTTTTTTTATATTTATTAATTTAATTTAATTTTAAATTTTAAGAATCGATAATATTAAATTAAATTAGTTATAATTTACTCTAAACTCAAAATAAGATGCACGCTTCCGCTTAATACACACATGTAACAAAGTTTAAAAAAAATATAGCATATCCCAGTCATCACTGTATTGAAAAAATGGGGGTTGGTACTTTTCCAGTACTCATGTTATATCAAAAGTACTTCAAATTGACCATGTTTTCAAGTGGCTCCAGTTTAGTACCCATGTTTTCCAAACGGTTCCAATTTAGTACCCATGTTTTTAAAATAGTTCCGGATTTGAAATTTTTGCAAAATTGGTCAGATTTATAAAAAAGGGCAGGGTTATTTCTGTCCATATTTTCTGTCCGCGCCATCAGAAACGACCAACGCCATTTTCCGCCATTTTTATTGGTTTGAAGGTTTTTTTCAGCCATATTTCCTATTTTTAGTATCACAAAACATATTTATAATCTCTTTTCTTCAGTTTCTTTTATTTTCTTTGAATTTTTAGAAAGATTTGTAAATTTTCAGTTTCTTCTTCTCCTTTAGTTTGAAGAATGGAAGAAATAGGAGGAGCACATCCCATGAAAGTGGTCAAGTCATAGTGTAGAACACAGTGATCAGTCCATGTTCCTTTCTAAACAAAATCTGTTCATAATTTTGATAAGAGCATTAGTTATAGTTGTTTTCTAAAGAATCTGTAACTTTGAGATTAACGTTTGCATTCTGGAGCTCGTTGAAGGAAAGCTCAGGATTATTCATTAGTTTTTTTTTTGTTTTTTTGTTAGCAACTCTCTAGTAGCAGCACCATAAATCTGGTACCAGCGCTAACAAGACTGGCCATGTACCCCCAACAACAAATGTAAGAATTTTCCAGTAATCCATGTACCGCTCACTATAAAAGAGAAAGAGAACATACTCTTTTAAGGTTGAAATGACTAAATTACCCCTGCCCAAATCTATGAATACTAACAAATCTGCCCTAAATTTTAAAAAGGACTAAATTGGAACCGTTTAGAAAACATGGGTACTAAACTGGAACCACTTGAAAACATGGTTAATTTGGGGTACTTTTGATATAACATGAGTACTGGAAAAGTACCAAGCCCGAAAAAATGGCCAGATGTGACATTTTTCAATTTTGACTGACAACTCAATTGGTCTGAATTTTTTTTTTTTTTTTTCAAACGATAAGGTACTGATTTATTAAAAAGACCACTAGGCAGTTTAACAGTTCAAAGAATATAAATAGCAAGATTGCTCACAGAGATAATAAGTAAATAAATTTTGTAAATATTACTAGCACACAATAGCCACTAACAAGTTTACGGTCAAGTCGGCCGCCATGTTAGCTAAAAGCTTTGATAACCAAATCCCAATAGTATCCAACAACTGCAAGAACACCTCCCGGGTCGAAAGCCTTATGATTAAAGATTAAATTATTTCGACTTTTCCATATGCTCCATAAACCAAGTACCACCTTAGCCAACAACTCAGCTCCATTAGTACGAAGGCTTGTCCATTTGAATAGATCTCGATAGAACTCTAAGAAGGATCTATGACCATATTGATGAAAAGGAAAAGAAGAACATATGGTGGAGAGAACTTGTTGGACTCGAGAACACCCTACTAATAAATGGTTAACCGTTTCCTCTGTAAGGGCGCAAAGTGGACAAGAAGAGACCTCAATAGGGCAATGAAGTTGAAGAAGCGAGTGACGTACAGCCAGTGCCCTATGCAAACATCTCCAAATGAAATGTCGCACCTTAAATGGCACTTTAATTTTCCAAACCGATTTCCATACCAACCGGTCCAATCTAGTTTTGGGTTTCCAAAATGCATCTTGCTTCTCTAGGTGAGAATAATTGGTTAACTTTAAGAACATCCCAACCTCCTGGCCCCGGAAGAAGTAAATCATTCACCTAAGTAACATCTGCACTCCTAGGAGATTGAGGGCAAAAGCTAGGAATACTAGGGACCCATGGATCATCCCAGATGCGGATGAGTAGACCAGAATGAACCTCCCACCGAAGACCCACGTTAAGAACCTTTCGTGCCTGCAGAAGACCTCTCCATGCCCATGAGGGAGATGAACCCAGACCAGCAGTCAAGAAAGATTTATTCGGAAAACTCTGACAATTGAGAAATTAAGATGCAGAGTAATACTTGAATGATTTACACCACGAAAATCTCCACCAATTAAGATAGTTTTATATCAGAGAGTCCAACGACTCAACTAGCGTATGCTTTCCTTTTTTGTGCTAAATTTAACATATATCTTAATTAGATATTTATTTTATTTTTCATATTTTTCAAGAGATTTATTCACAGACCGTCCAATATAAGCTTTTATTTATTTATTTATTTATTTTACTCACCCATATGTTCTATTGAAGAGATTTTCAACACTTAAATTCTGACAAAAGGGTAAGAGGTGGTTTAACTCAAGTGAACATGTACATTCTATAAAAGTTCCAAGCCAGAAAAATAGAACGAAAAGGGTCAGATATGGTAGGAGAATGTAGATATTATGTACATAGTTCTTGATGGCATGGATAAGACAGGCGTGCACAAGCAGGCATGTTTTTTGGTTTCCAGTAGATTCTCTTACTTTTGTCACCTTCCTCAATTATGATAGAGTTTATTATTCAACTTTGTGGCCAATCATAATCACCGCACTCGAGGGGAGAAGATTACACTTCAAAGACAAAATACCCCTAAATTAAGGAACTACTACCACATATAAAGAAGGGCATCTTTGGCCTTAAGGTTGGTTTTAATATACTTGCCACTCACTAATCACAAACTCGCTGGAAAACCAAAATACTGTGAGTCTGTGACCGCGATAGGCAATACCCAATAGCAACATGGAGACTCAAGGCATCAACGAGCAATCTCTCAGGTTTAGACACTTGGCTCATTTCATTAAGATTTAAGCCTTTTCTCATGATATTACTGGTGTAGCTTTTGTATGAGTTCTAAGATTATTTTATAGACTAAAATTTACACACTCCTAAGACTAAATAGGATATTTGTTCGGCCAAAAGTGATGTTAGTGGCATAACCAAAAAAAAGCTATTGTCTACTAAGCAGCTGAAATTAAAGTGCTGCTAATTAAATAAGTAAGGCCAGATCTGATCATGGCCCTGCTTGGGTTTTGCTTGTCACATCCCATATCACATAAAAGGTACTTAAGTCATGGCTAATTCTGCAGGATTATTTATGTATTTTTGACATTCGTAGTCATTTTCTCCTATCACAAATGAGAGAAATTCAAGCTAACAGGTATAGTAGCCTATGTTACAAGGACTAACAAGAAGAGTAGTCAACGTTATGTAGATTTTCACCGAATTAGAAGAGTTTACGACTATCCACACACCATGTCTATGTTATGTCAGTACTTTAAAGAAAAGTAAGAGTCCGACTAACATAAATAGTAACTTTGTTCAGAGCTGTATGAAAGTCTTTACTCCTAATCACAAGGAAATATGAGTACTAGAACAGAGAATAAAAGATGGCAATATGTTTTACTAGTGACGAGAATCGTTTCATATCAATGATTTATATACAATCACAAGAAATATATGACATCTAGCGGAATTAACACTAGCTTCATACCTGTCAAGTGTCATGTCTTTACATATGTCCAGCTCTGATAGTTGAAGAATACTGTTGCAGCAGCAACAGTGAAAGCAAGGCATTTTGCAAGTGCAGCGATGGATGGACATGTGTGATCACTAAAACAGGGGGACCTGATGCAGGCAAGGCCTTCTTCAAATGCGGTGAAAACTGCACCTGCTTCATGTGCGTAATTTCTCATTTCACTCTTATGTAAGGTTTTTATTTATTGGCAATTTTCGTGAACAAAATATCGAATGTAATCTAGCATAAGAGTCACCGTTCGATCAATTGATACACGACTAACGAACTCATCGAACGTGCAATATTCATCAGGTAAAACATTTCATCATGCATACACACTCACATAATTGAACACTACACTTAGTTTGGATTGTTTCGAAAGAATATATTGTGCACACTATGTTCGATCGATCGAGGATATGCTTAGATCGATCGAGACATGTTCGATCGATCGAGGCTGGATCAACTTCGATCTACCTCCTCTCTGTTTGGATTGGATCGATCGAGCAATTGGATAGATCGATCGAACCCCTTTCGATCGATCGAGTATAGAACAACTTCGATCTACCTCCTCTCTGTTTGGATTGGATCGATCGAGAAATTGGATCGATCGATCGAACAGGGTTCGATCGATCGAGTATAGAACAACTTCGATCTACCTCCTCTCTGTTTGGATTGGATCGATCGAGATCTGTGGATCGATCGATCGAGTAGGTCTCGATCGATCGAGAAAGCTATCGATCGATCGAGACGGTATTTTAATCCTACTCAAACTCTTTTTTGTAAATTCGATCCATATGCTATTTTTACCCAATTGACCCCATTTATTGTCAATAACTGAATCCTTGGTTGTGGTTAATTGTGGTAATTGTAAATCCTGATTAGTGTAGAGTTATGACTTGTTACAAATCCTGTTTGAGGTTGAATTGGACTCTATATATACGAGAGGTGTTTGTGCTTAATCTTCACCACACAGAAATAAGTTTTTATAACTCTTATTGCGCTTTAAAAAACTTCTTCTCTTCATCTTTCAACTTTAAGCGCTTTGATCTTTTTAATTGTTCAAACATACAGTGTGGTTATGTTTGAATAATTCATGCACTTAACTGTTTCTTCGTGATATCTGTTTTACATGTTCTAGAGTTTGCCTGCTGATCTGTTTTTGCATCTTTTGCTATTGACTCTGCTCTAGGACACGTTTTGCATTTGTGCTGCTTGTGCTAATTTTTCAGGTACTGTTGGTGACGTGTTCGGTGTTTCGTGTGACTCGAAACTACCGAACTTGACGGGTTCGATTGTTCTTGTGTGACTCAAGAAGATCGGAACGTTGGTCCGGATCCAGACATCTAGCTATTGGAGGCTGTGAAAGGAGCGACGGCTCGTAAGTAAATTACATAGGGGGGCTTTTATCTGTGACGGGTAGTTTAAGACCTAGCCTTGTAATTGAACATTATTTTCATAGTGGATAGTTAGGTGGTCCGGTGGACCGGTGGTTTTCCTCTTAGGTCATTGTTGTGGCCTAGGTTGTTTCCACCTAAAAATCTCGTGTGTCGTTTATTAATTCCGCACTTTAATTTCATACGTGATTGCATGTGAAGCCGTTGTGTTTAGGTGAAATAATTAAAAAGTTATTAAATCTGAAAATAACCTATTCACCCCCCCCTCTAGGCTTATTTGGTTCGTAACTAAAACTTTCAATTGGTATCAAAGCGGGTCACTAGATATACTTAGTGTTTGCCTAGGACCTTGTTATGGATCATTTGAGAGAGGGTTCTTCTACAACCCGTCCACCTTACTTTGATGGGTCTAACTACCCATATTGGAAGGCTCGTATGAGAGCCTTTCTGCGCTCCTTAGATGAATGTGTTTGGAATTCTGTGATTTATGGTTGGGAGCCACCTAGGGTTACCAAGGATAGTGTAGTCACACTTAAACCTAGGAATGAATGGACCACTGAAGATAAAACTGGTAGCGGCTGGAATCAAAAGGGGATCAATGCTATTTTTAGTGCTGTATCCCCTGATGAATTTCGACGTATTTCTGATGTTGAAACTGCTAAGGCTGCTTGGGACACTTTAGAGGTTGCTCATGAGGGCACGTCCCAAGTTAAACGAACAAAACTGCGCATGCTAGCTACAAAATTAGAAAATCTTAGAATGGAGGAAGATGAAACCTTTTCTGAATTCTATGCGAAATTATGTGATATTGCTAACTCATCTTCAAATCTTGGAGAGAAAATTGATGAACGCAGGTTGGTTCGTAAGGTCTTGTGCTCCCTACCAGATCGATTCCAAGTGAAAGTCACTGCAATTGAGGAAAGCAAAGACATTGACACCATCAAAATTGAGGAACTTGTTGGATCAATCCAAACCTTTGAGATGAATCTGCGAACACCGAAAAGGAACAAGGGAGTGGCATTCAAGACAACGAACAAAGATGATAACAGTGATGGTTCCATGGATGATGAAGAACTTGTCTATTTGGCCAGAAAATTCAAAAAGATGTTCAACAGGAGAAATCTGCAAAATAAAAATCAATCCAGTCGCACCAAAGAATACAAGTCAAAAGAATTTAAGCCCATTAATTCTGATGGTAAGAAACCTAAACTCACTGGACCTCAATGTTTTGAATGCAATGGTATTGGTCATTTTGCAGCTGAGTGCGCCAATAAAAAGAAGAAATCTGGTAAGGCTTTCAATGCTACTCTTAGTGATTCAGAAAGTGATCAAGCAAGTGATTCAGATGCTGGTGACACCAACTACCGAGCCTTCATTACAACTATTGATGGATGCTCCAATAAATCTGACTCTGAATCTGATTCTGACAATGAGGGAAGTAAATTTAACTCTATCCTCTCTAAATTTAATGCTAACAGTTTTGAGGAATTATTTCTTGATTTGATTAATTGCAAGAAAGAAAAAGATAAACTTCTTATATCTGTCACAAAACTGAATGACAAAATCAAATCTCAAGACATTAATTTATCAATTCTGGAAAAAGAGAAAGGTGAACTGTCTGAGCATATTAATCAATTGAGTTTAAGTCTTGCAGGGATCAAACAAGAAAATTCACAGCTTGTGCAGGAATTAGAGCACTCAAAAGAAACTGTGAAAAAGCTGACAATTGGAGCTGAAAGATTAAACAAAGTACTTGATCTCGGAAAGCCCTTTGGAGACAAGAGAGGATTAGGTTATGTGGATGAGAACACTACACCATCATCATCAAAAACAGAGTTTGTTAAATCATCTAAACCTTCCTCTTCACAAAATGTCCACATAACACAAGCACCTACAGTTAAATTTATTCCTATATGTCATCATTGTGGTAGAAAGGGACACATTAGACCTAAGTGCAGAATACTGTTGAGTTCTAATTGGAATTATCATAACATGCATGGATCATACTATAGGAATTATAACTATGCTCACTTATATAGATCACAAACCAAGCATATGAGAACACATGTTGATCCCTCTAGGATACGTGAATTAGAAACATCAATACCCCCCCAAATAAAACAAGCCAAAATTAAGAAGGGTTGGGTTAAGAAATCTGAAATACACTGTTTTGTAGCTCACATAGCATTTAAGGCTAAATCTACCTCTGCATGGTACTTTGATAGTGGATGCTCTAGACACATGACAGGTGATCGTTCCCTTTTTAAAACATTTGAGGATTATAATGAAGGAACAGTTACTTTTGGTGATGGTAAAAAATCGAAAATTCTGGGAAAAGGAACAATACAAGTAGATGGCATACCTGAACTAGATAACGTTTTATTTGTTGATGGACTTAAGGCAAACCTAATAAGCATTAGTCAAATCTGTGATAAAAACTATAGTGTGCAGTTTACCAACAACCATTGCATTGTAACTGATCTTAATGGTAATTGCTTGCTTAGAGGAACCAGATCTCATGACAATTGTTACTGCATTGATATATCACCCACTGTTACTTGCAATCTTGCTCATAATGATTCTATGACTGTTTGGCACCAAAAAATGGGACACATAAATTTCAGTGATTTGGTGAATTTGAGTAAAAAGGAAATTGTGCGTGGGATACCTAAGCTTTCTGAAAAAGACAAAATATTCTGTGGACCGTGCCAACTTGGCAAACAGACTCGTAATCCTCATAAGAAACTTAAAGGAATTAATACAAGCAGGATACTTGAGTTGATTCATATTGACTTAATGGGTCCTATGAGAACCGAAAGTTTGGGTGGTAAGAAATACATCATTGTTACTGTTGATGATTATTCACGTTACACTTGGGTAAATTTTCTTAGAGAAAAATCTGATGCATTTGATGTCTTTAGTTCCTTTTGTCTCAAAGTGCAGGTTGAAGCAGGAAATCATATAACCAACATCATGAGACTAAGGACCGATCATGGAAAGGAATTTGAAAATACCAAATTTGCTGAATTTTGCAAGGATCATGGAATCAATCACGAATTTTCAGCACCAATCACCCCTCAACAAAATGGTGTAGTTGAAAGAAAGAATAGAGTGATACAAGAGATGGCTCGTGTTCTTCTACATGCAAAGGAAATCTCAAAGAAATTCTGGGCTGAAGCAGTAAGTACTGCATGCTATCTCATGAATCGTGTCTATCTACGCCCAGGTACAAATAAAACTCCGTATGAGATATGGAAAGGTAAGAAACCTAACTTAAAACATCTGCATGTATTTGGTAGTAAATGTTACATTCTCAGAGATCGTGAACAATTAGGTAAGTTCGATACTAGGAGTGACGAAGGTATATTTCTTGGTTACTCTTTGACTAGTCGTGCTTTTAGAGTCTTTAACTTGAGAACTAACACAATGATGGAATCTATTAATGTGACTATTGATGATGCAGGTACTACTAAGCAATTGGAAACTATGCAGGATGAAGAATTGGATATTGAAGTACCTAATGACCAACAAAAAGATGAAACTACCAAAACAGAGATTAAGTGCACTGATTCGAAGGATGAAACAATTTCAAATGATCCCATACAAAGACCAACACGTACCTCCAAGAACCATCCTGTTGAAAACATCATTGGTGACCCTAATGCGAGCATGGTAACTAGAAGACGTCAGGTAAGTGAGATAACCTATCTTTGTTATATTTCACAAATAGAGCCTAAGAATGTGGATGATGCATTAAAAGATGAGTTTTGGATAAATGCCATGCAGGAAGAATTATTGCAATTTACAAAAAATGATGTATGGACTTTAGTGCCTAGACCACATGACAAAAACATCATAGGAACCAAATGGGTTTTCAAAAACAAATCTGATGAACATGATGTAGTAATTAGAAACAAAGCTAGGTTAGTTGCTCAAGGATACAAACAAGTTGAAGGAATCGATTTTGATGAAACTTTTGCTCCCGTAGCTAGATTAGAATCAATAAGGATCCTACTTGCCATTGCTTGTTACATGAAATTCAAACTTTTTCAAATGGATGTGAAATCTGCGTTTCTAAATGGTTTTTTGAATGAAGAGGTTTTTGTGGAACAACCTAAAGGCTTTATCGATCCAAATTTTCCAAAGCATGTTTATAAACTCAATAAGGCACTCTATGGTCTAAAACAAGCTCCTAGAGCTTGGTATGAGAGGCTTACAACTTACCTCTTAGACAATGATTTTGTTCGAGGGGGAGTTGATAAAACTCTCTTTATAAAGAGTGCCAAGGAGGATATTTTCATAGCTCAAATATATGTGGACGATATAGTGTTCGGGTCAACATCCACATCACTCGTTGAAAACTTTGTTCATGTAATGTCTTCTGAATTTGAAATGTCTATGATGGGTGAGCTCACATACTTTCTTGGTTTGCAAATTAATCAAACAAACGATGGAATTTTTATCTCTCAAACCAAGTATGCATGTAACTTGATTAAGAAATTCGGACTTGAGTCAAGTAAACACCTGAGAACTCCAATAAGTACAAGCACAAAAATTTCAAGGGACGAATCAGGTAAAAGCGTTGACCAAACACTGTATAGGAGCATGATAGGGAGTCTACTATATCTCACAGCTAGTAGACCAGATATTTGTTATAGTGTTGGTGTGTGTGCACGTTATCAATCCGATCCCAAGGAATCTCACATAGAACATGTTAAAAGGATTATCAGGTATGTTTCTGGAACTAAAAACTTTGGAATATGGTTTACTACTGACACAACTTGTGAGATCAGTGGATACACAGATGCAGATTGGGCAGGAAGCCAAGATGAAAGAAAAAGCACCTCAGGTGGTTGCTTTTACATTGGCAATAACCTCGTATCCTGGCACAGCAAGAAACAAAACTCAATATCTCTATCCACTGCTGAGGCCGAATATATCGCAGCAGGTAGCTCATGCACACAACTTCTATGGATGAAAAATATACTACATGAGTACGGTTTTAAGCAAGGTATCATTCCTCTATACTGTGATAACACGAGTGCCATTTGCATATCTAAGAATCCTGTACTTCATTCCCGAACAAAGCACATAGACATCAGACATCATTTTATTAGAGAACTTGTTGAGGAAAAGGTTTTGACACTTGAATTTCTCCCCACTGAAAGACAATTGGCTGACATGTTCACTAAGGCACTTGACACACAAAGATTTGAAACACTTAGAAATGCCTTGAGAATTTGTCAAATAGAGTAATTTTTTTTTAGCATTCAAAAAAAAAAAAAAAAAAAAAAAAAAAAAAAAAAAAAAAAGGATTCATGTAATACTCACACACACAACCAATTATTAACCTATCTTTACTCTATTATTCTAACATGTTAACACGTTTTCTTTATTCCCATATAATGATCATGTTGCATGAACTTATTCACACACTCACTGAACACACATGCATGTTATATTTGAAATCTATGATAAACTTTAAAACATTCGTATCGTAAAAAAATTTACCTGGTTATGAGAGGGCTACCTACTGTGATGTGTGCAGCTACCGTAGTGAGCGGAGAGGGCTACCTCACAACTAGTGTGAAAGTCATCATACTAGGTTTATGGCTAGTGCAAAATCAAAAAAAAAAAAAAAAAAAAAAAAAAATCTATCTGTGCACAAAAAGAAATATCCAAAAAAAAAAAAAAAAAAAAAAAAAAAAAAAAACTTATTCCGTTCTTTTGATATGATTTCTCTCATGTTTCATCATACATACCTTATTTAATATGCTTGTGAAGTTCAATTTTTCAAATCACACTAAGTGCATCTAACATGTCATTATCGGTATTAAAGAGTTTGTGTTATATTTTATTTTCTCTGAACTATTTTAGGTTGATAATTTGATGTGTGTTTGCTGATTATAATGTGAATTCAAAAAAAAAAAAAAAAAAAAAAGGTCTTGAATGTCGATCGATCGACCATGAACTCGATCGATCTATGTTGAAACTCGATCGATCGAGGTATGTTTCGATCGATCGAGAGTGTTCAGTTTAAATACCCGCACGTTCACTTTCCCCCCACCTTCCCGAACCCAACGGTCCCTTTCGCCATTTTTGCCAAAAAACGATCAAAATCACTCCTTTTTGCTCCCAAAACATTGCAAACTTGATTTACAACAACAATCCAGCATCAAACTCCATCAAAAATCCACCTTTTTCAGAAAAGATTCAAACTTCAAAAAATTTTCTTTTCCCACCAACCAAACACTCCTTCCAACATCCTTCAGTGACAATGGCTTCCCGAAGACGCGCTGCTCCACTTGGTGCACCAAAATCACACAGTTCACAATGGTGGACCAAAGAATCGCAAGAAAGGTATCGTAAGACATTTTCTAAACGCCCCATTTTACTTGAGCGTGGCGTAAACTGGAATGATGTACATGATGTGGGTGTTACTAGGGCAATACGTAGTCTCGGGTGGGAATCTTTATTTACTCCGCAGAAAATGTGCTGTCCTACTTTAGTTAGAGAATTTTATGCAAATGTGGATTTAGATATTAGGAATGGTGGACCAATGTGCTATAAAGTGTTTATACAAAATAAGATTTTGGATATCTTCCCTGATGCAATCAATGCTTTTCTTGGTATTACAAATTTGGGTGATCCTGATTTTGATTTTGGGAGGTTTGATGTGTCAAATGAGGATTTATTGACTGAATTGGCGGAGTCCCCTGATTCCGGGATAAATCTTAAAGGTCTATATATACCCGGTGAATTCAAGCCCTTCTATCGCATCTTAAATCGCATGGTGTGTACAAATTTACTTCCTTCTAACCACCCTGCTGAAATTGGTTATAAGCATGCCAAAATCTTGTATTGTATTGGAAAAGGGATCACTTTTGATGTTGGGGTCATTATTTTAGATGAGTTATTGGCCCAAGCTTCGGACACTAATCCTAGAATCGGGTTACCATATGGTTGTCTGCTGACAAATATGATATTATCTCTTGGGGTTACACCGACACCGGACAGTACAACGGTTAAGTTTATGGGCGATATAGGGAGAGGTACAGTCTCTCGGTCTTCGGCTCACACTGCGAAGAAACATAAGAGATCAGAGGCCGGTACAAGCGGGGCTACTGTGGCAGAGTTATTGGGGGACGATGACATTGAACCCCCCACTGAACCATCTCTTTCCCGCCAGGAAGTGTTTCAAAATGACATGATCACGAAAATGGAAGCACTTTCCAACCAAATGGGGGCCATGCATACCCTCTACGAGGGATTGAGTCGGAGAGTCAATGAGATGGATGACAACTACCATGGCATACGCACCGACGTCACTGCCATGCTTTCCATGGTTCGGGATCTACACAATCAACGCCAGCCTCCTCCCAATGAGGACGACCAGTAGTCCAACCCGAAAGTTTCTTAATTTTTACTCCTTTTATTTGTACTTTTATTTCTTATTATTTTTTTTTCTTTTTTTTTTTTTATTATTTTTTTTTATTTTTTATTTTTTATCTGGACGCTTTATAATATAAGTATGTTTTTGGATTCTGATTGAATATTTTTACTAACACACTTTGATATTTGTTCTTTTCGTATGACAAAAAGGGGGAGAAAAAGAGACATGAGAACATGAGACATGAATATGATACAAACGGTAATGTCATGTTTAGGGGGAGCACATTAAGGGGGAGATTTGTTTTCTTAAATTTTCATTACATACACTCAACTAATATACTGACAATGGCCCTTGAGCTGCTTGATTATCTTTGTTTCTTTTTCAGTGTATTAATCATACAAGATGGCTCCACCGGATCATAGATAGCTCCACTATTGAATTTTTGTAAAAAATGTAATTTATGAGCGTTTTGAGAGTTATGTAGTGAGCGACGAATTTTGTCACACGAAAATGCCAAAGGGGGAGATTGTAAGGTTTTTATTTATTGGCAATTTTCGTGAACAAAATATCGAATGTAATCTAGCATAAGAGTCACCGTTCGATCAATTGATACACGACTAACGAACTCATCGAACGTGCAATATTCATCAGGTAAAACATTTCATCATGCATACACACTCACATAATTGAACACTACACTTAGTTTGGATTGTTTCGAAAGAATATATTGTGCACACTATGTTCGATCGATCGAGGATATGCTTAGATCGATCGAGACATGTTCGATCGATCGAGGCTGGATCAACTTCGATCTACCTCCTCTCTGTTTGGATTGGATCGATCGAGCAATTGGATAGATCGATCGAACCCCTTTCGATCGATCGAGTATAGAACAAATTCGATCTACCTCCTCTCTGTTTGGATTGGATCGATCGAGAAATTGGATCGATCGATCGAACAGGGTTCGATCGATCGAGTATAGAACAACTTCGATCTACCTCCTCTCTGTTTGGATTGGATCGATCGAGATCTGTGGATCGATCGATCGAGTAGGTCTCGATCGATCGAGAAAGCTATCGATCGATCGAGACGGTATTTTAATCCTACTCAAACTCTTTTTTGTAAATTCGATCCATATGCTATTTTTACCCAATTGACCCCATTTATTGTCAATAACTGAATCCTTGGTTGTGGTTAATTGTGGTAATTGTAAATCCTGATTAGTGTAGAGTTATGACTTGTTACAAATCCTGTTTGAGGTTGAATTGGACTCTATATATACGAGAGGTGTTTGTGCTTAATCTTCACCACACAGAAATAAGTTTTTATAACTCTTATTGCGCTTTAAAAAACTTCTTCTCTTCATCTTTCAACTTTAAGCGCTTTGATCTTTTTAATTGTTCAAACATACAGTGTGGTTATGTTTGAATAATTCATGCACTTAACTGTTTCTTCGTGATATCTGTTTTACATGTTCTAGAGTTTGCCTGCTGATCTGTTTTTGCATCTTTTGCTATTGACTCTGCTCTAGGACACGTTTTGCATTTGTGCTGCTTGTGCTAATTTTTCAGGTACTGTTGGTGACGTGTTCGGTGTTTCGTGTGACTCGAAACTACCGAACTTGACGGGTTCGATTGTTCTTGTGTGACTCAAGAAGATCGGAACGTTGGTCCGGATCCAGACATCTAGCTATTGGAGGCTGTGAAAGGAGCGACGGCTCGTAAGTAAATTACATAGGGGGGCTTTTATCTGTGACGGGTAGTTTAAGACCTAGCCTTGTAATTGAACATTATTTTCATAGTGGATAGTTAGGTGGTCCGGTGGACCGGTGGTTTTCCTCTTAGGTCATTGTTGTGGCCTAGGTTGTTTCCACCTAAAAATCTCGTGTGTCGTTTATTAATTCCGCACTTTAATTTCATACGTGATTGCATGTGAAGCCGTTGTGTTTAGGTGAAATAATTAAAAAGTTATTAAATCTGAAAATAACCTATTCACCCCCCCCTCTAGGCTTATTTGGTTCGTAACTAAAACTTTCATCTTAGAATTTATTTGTTAGACTAATTTCTGAACCCTAGTTCTCATCATGGCAAAATTTCAGCCACAACTTGTTTAGTTAAGAAAACAAGAAGACTGCTTCAACAATAAAGAGAAACAAAACTAGAGTTTTGCAAAAGTTGCAAAAACCTAAACCACACATGAAATTCTTTAATTAGAATACAATCAAAGAGATAATCAAACATGAGCACCAGAAGGATGAGGTTAGTGAAATTCGATAATGCTTCCTTTTTGAGAGGGGAGATCGACTCAACCAATTGAGTTATTCAGCCTTTTCTAATGTGGGAAGGTGTGGTAAGAAATGGCTACAACTTAGAACAATATTGTAGAAATTGATGTGTGTGTTCACGTAATGTAAATTGAGCGAACCTGGTTCCAATGCAAAAGTTAATATATTAAGAGTAGTAGCTCATCCCAAATGCAAAAGATTAACCTATTAAGAGTAGTAGCTCATCCCAACTATATACTCAATTTACTATTTATATTTTTTCGAGACTTATTCGCTCATTTAATAATATACATTGAGTCAAAAGACACCGGTACTAAGCAGTAAACACAACATAAAAAGCAAGTGAAGTCTTAGCTTTTGCTGAAAAATAATAACTCTTTGCCAAAAAAGCAGTAAACACTGGGACAGTGGTGCAGGACGCAAGGTTGGAGCAAGAGTAATGTAGGTAAATCAAAGGCATTCTGCAAGTGTGGTCCAGGGTGGAGCTGTGTGATCTCCAAGGTTGAAGGCCCTGATGCTGGTAAGGCTTTCTTTGAGTGTGCTGGAGAAGCACTTGCACTACTGCAACCTGAAAGACGCTATAATGATTGTATTGGTCCCCAATTACCAAATGTAACATCTATATGGTCTGTGGTCTGTGTCATATATTAGCTTATTAATTATTGGTGGCAAAAAATGTGTGTGGGCTAAATGTCATTAAGAGTTTGCTTCGAGATAGAAACCTCTAGTGACTAGAATGTTGGAAGCTTCAGTATTCAGATACAATTATTTCTAGTATAGCAAAGTTACTATAATCTCCGTGTTTGACTCGTTCCTATTTCTTATTTTCTTAGTTAGGCACAATTAGCTATTAGTATTAAGTCAAGAATTTACAAACTGATCATGGTTTCAAGTATATCATACTATCATCCAATCCTTACTCATTAGATTACAAAGTTTTTAGAGGAATGATATTTTGCAAATGTATTAGCAGTCATGTTAATCATTGTAACACACTAGAGGTAGAATAAATGCAAATTTGAATGCATTTATCATTTTTTTAGTTTATATATATACCAAGTCAAATGCTCCTCGAGTGTTTTAAAATTTTCAATTATAAATATGAATGTACTAATATTTGTAAAGAAAATAACATTATATTATGTAATTTTGATATTAGACAATTTATATCATGTTATGACACAACTAAAATTGAAAATAATACAATAAATACATTAGTTTTAAAAAATATATAATATTTCCTTAAAAAAACATGTTCTTTAAAATAGATGAAAATAATTTTTCAAAAATAAACAATAATTCAAATTTTAAAATACTAATGATATCAAAAATATATTAATATATATTCAAAATTATGTATTAGAAGTTGTTGGATACTAACTTTCTAAAAAAACATAAGTTCTCATGAGGAGAGCTATTATCATTTTATTCATCTATCACAATAAAATATAGTTTTACAAAAAACTTAGGAGCATGAAGGACAATTCAAAATATTATAAAACTCAATGCAAATATGTTTTATTTAATATAATTAAATATATTTAATCTACTAAAATTTTGTTGGATTAGATAATTTAACTCTTTAATATTAATATTTTTTCATATTTTATAATTATTTTTGAAATTATAACTTTCTAATTATTTTTGTCAAATATTAATTTTTAATAAGTGAAACTTAGAAAAAGAAAGAAAGAAATTGTTATAATAGATATAACTTTTATGATTTTTAGATAATTAGTCATTATTATTAAATATTAAATTAATAATAATAATTTCATAAAATAATGTTAATTAATTTGTAAGATAAAAATTGTAAATGATTAAATTATCTAAAATAAAAAATATTAATAATAAAATCGTCTAAAATAATAAATAACAATTATCTAAATATATATATCTTATTATTATTATTATTATTATTATATATTTATCTATATATTATTTTTTATTTTAGACGATTTTGTACTCAAGTTTTAATTTTAATTACAAAATTATCATTATTATTTATTTTATTTATTTAATGATTAATGACAATAATTACATTATCTTATTATATAAAAAAAAATAAGTAATTTACTCTTAATTTTTTATACAAATAACAAAACTCTACTTCAAAATGACATATATTTAAAATATAAAATAATTAATAAAGTATATTGTGCAAAAAAAAATATTTGGACAGAATATTGCCCAATTTAAGGACTATCTAATATTCTAATTAGCTTAAATTTTTAGGTTTTTTTTTTGGTTCCAAAAATTTAATGAAAGACTCGATTGAATAAAAATAAAGAAATAAAAAATCATATATTAAAGAAAAACAAGAGAGGATTACAAAAATAATAGAGCGTGCTTACTTAGAAAATAAATTGAGAAAAGGAAAGAAAAAAAAAAAACCACGTCAGTACTTTACGCTAAGTCAGCAAACCTTCTCATAATGTGGCGTACGGCTGACCGTGCCTGTTGGAGGCTAATGTGGCGGACGAGTTTTGACATTGGATCAAAGGTTTGGGCCATTCAAGTAAAATCAAAGAGTACAAAAAATACCAATTATTTTAAATAAAAATATATCATTTGAAAAAACAAATAATAAAAATACCCATCACTTGCGTCTTTATTCGTACCCTAAGTTCATTTTCTTCTTCTCCCACACCATCTCTGCCAGTGAAGAATCCTCCGTTCTGGCAGGTGGCTAAGTTCCATTGGCGCCATTCAGTCATTCACTAAGCCAATAGTCTCCATACTCCATTCTCTTTTCTTCCGCCGTTCTCTCTTCTTCTGTAGGATGTAAGTTACCTCTCTTATACTCATTTGGTAATTCTCAAATTCGAGTCATTAGCTGCTCGTTTCAATGATTTCTTCGTCGTGCTCTGAAATATAGGTTTCATGATTCTTGCGAATCAAAGATAACATCTCTCAGTTTTGATTTGATTAAGGTTACATTTGGGTCATAGCTTTATTGTTTCGTTACACTTCAGTGAAGTTCACATAGATTACCTATTACACTCTTGAGCCGCCCCTGTTTAGTGGAGAGACATGCTTACTATCTGTTTGTAAAAATGCTTCTTCGAGTTGGACTATCTGAGCAATTTGTTATTGTGTTTTTCATTTGTAAACGTCAAGTTTATGTCTAATTAAATGCACGTCAGTGCCATTGGGTTTGAATTAGAAACCAGCTCAGTATGCTTAGGCAAGTATAAAATCTAATATAAACCAGCTCAAACTTCAACTTATTCGCCAGTGGGACTCTGACCACAGGAACCTTGTAAATTTACTCTTCTTTTCCAGGTTTCGAACTTAACATTTATGGGTTCATCTCAATTTTTTGAGCTTATATTTCTGTGCTACTTGGATTAGTATTTTTAAGATAGTGTAGAGAAATTAAAAGACCTTTCTGAATAACCAAACCAAGATCCTTTATTTAGTGTGTGTGTATAAATATTATCCTGAATTTTTTGCTTATCTGATTGTCTTGTCCTAGAGTATACATGCCTAATAAATTTGATACTCAAATTGTTGTTCATATATATTTGTTCTTGCAGTGTATCTTGGATAGATTTTGAATTCCTAATACAAATTTTGCATTCACATTTGACATTGGAGACATGAATTTGAGGCACTTGCTTTCAAAGCAAACAATCAAAAACATATCAAGAATCAATGGCAGGTCTCAGCCACATTGTCCCTACATCATTTCGACCCCAGTGTCTGCATTATTTCATTCAATAAACTCCTTGAAACTTCATCAAAATTCTGAATGTCGAACACCTAACCCTTCTTTTAATAAACACTTTCACTCTACTAGTGAAACCAAACTGTGCTACTTAGGAGAGAATACAAAACTTGACCTAGATGATTCTGTGGAGGATGAAACCATGAATGAATTCTTGTCCCGCTTTGTGTGGACAATGCGTGGAAAACTCTCAGAAGTATATCCAGATTGTGATAAACAAACGATTGATTCGATGCTTTTGGTCATTGTTGGAAGGGTCACTGCAGAGGTGGAAAAGGGTGGCATCAATCAAATGCTTGGTGGTGCACAGTCTGGGCCATCACAAGACTTCAGTGAGGATTTATGGACGACAGTGTGGGAGGTCAGCAATATGGTTTTGGATGACATGAGGAAGGCTACCAAGAAAGAAAAGATGAAGCATTTCCTGCAATCTGAAGAAGTTAAGCAAATGTACAGGTTTGCGTGTGAAATTGGCATTCGTGGTGATATGCTGAGGGAGCTCAGATTCAAGTGGGCTGGTGAGAAAATGGAGGAAAGTGAATTTTATGAAAATTTGGAGCGGATTAGAAAAGAACATGAAGCTCAAGAAAAAGCACAAACAGAAAGCACGCGAGATGGTAACATGGGGGAAGAAGCCGTTGTTGCTGAAGAGAGGCCTCAAATGATCTCTCTTCCAAAGAGAAGAGGAAAGCTAAGGTACAAGATTTATGGTCTTGATCTCTCTGATCCTAAGTGGGCCGAAGTAGCTGATAAATTTCATGAGACAGGAGAGATTATTTGGCCGCAGGAACCAAAACCCATATCTGGTAAATGCAAACTGGTTACTGAGAAAATTCTTTTGTTGAATGAGGCAGATGATCCATATCCACTCTTGGCTGAATGGGACGATCTTCTTCAACCTACTAGGACTGATTGGATGAACTTGCTTGATAGATTGAAAGAACATAACACTCTTTTGTACTTGAAGGTATGGTACTTATTATAATATTTCCAAATTACTTGTTACAGAACGATCCAGCATGAATAGATCACTTTTTAACCGGCTGGATGGATGGTGAGATACTTGGAGCTGACAACTTGCAATCAATCCTGTATAAGTTTGCTATACATGTTTACATCAATATTCATGCGTTTTATTATATCATCTTATGCACCATGATAAACTTTTGTCTGCTTTGCCCCTTTTAAATAAATTATGCCATCAAAATTTCTCGTGCAGTCTATTTGAGACAGTCCTTTTTAATACATAATTTAAATGGAAAGCGGGGAGAATTTTAGTTTACCCTTGTGATACCTTTTTTTAAATGTAGGAATAATGAGATGTAAAGTGTACCATCTCATCCCGAGGTGGAGCTAAGTTGGCAGCCCCAGCCAACTTTTTTACAAAAAATTAATTATATGTATATTTTTAGCATTAAATAAATATTTTATTTATAGTAATATATTGTATCTAATTTTATTTTATGTATATATTTGGATATATATTAATAATATTTAACAAATATGTGGATAAAAATGACATGAATTGTAAATAAAGTAGTTAAGTATATATATATATTATTTATATATTTGGTAACTATTAGTAACAAAAATAAAATTATAGTCGTATATTATGTAAAAAAATTTCTTAAATGATAATCTAAAAAAGGTTTAAATATTTAACTTTAAATTCAACATTATAAAAATAAAATTAAAAAAATAAGTATATGAGAAGCTTTATATTAAAACTTTTCAAGTTTGTGTTTATTATATTTTATTTAAACCCAAATTTTAACTTTATCTATTATTATATTATTTGACATTTTATTTTAATAATCTTTTAGAGTTTATTTGAAATTTTTTATATAAAAATTTTGTTATTTTTTATTACTGTTAGTCATTATTATATTATTTATAAACATATATTTTTAAATATAGTCTTAAGCTTAAAATTTTAAATTATATTTTACTTTTTATATTTTCATATGTTTATTTTAGTTTTAGTTTTAACAACTATAAATTTTGACGTGTTTGATTGAGCATTTTATTTGCTTAAATTTTTTAGTTAATAAAATTTTGTTATTCATGAATAAACTAATACTTATTAATTTGTTATATTTTTGTTTAATTTTCGTTATAAGTTAATTATAATGTGTTAACTTTATATTTTTTGAGTGCTAATTCTATGTCTCTATTATAATATGACAAGAAAAAAATGAAAAAAATCAATATTGAATTAAGTATAATCTACTATAATTCTTACTAATTTTATACTTTGCATAAAAAAAAAAAATTGGCCTCCCTAAATTTTTTTTCATAGATCCACCCTTGATCTCATCCATGTCCCTTATGAATCCATGTACAAAGTTGTCCCATCCCATCCCACCTAATATAGATTGTAGATCTAATGTGTCTTACTTTAAACATTATGTCCCATCATTTTTCTTTCTATAAACTTTCATATTATAAATATTCATGTTTTATTTTGCCCTTTGTTTTTTTATTTTTACTTGTTGAATATCACAACTTGTATCATCCCAAAACCATCTCAACCCATAAAAAATAAGTGAAACAAGATGGGACATCTCATCCCAATTTTCACCTCTACGTAGGATAATGTGTTTAAATCAACCTGGCTCTAGCATTCTCCTCTCAACTTATCTGAACTTTCCTCAGCGCAGTGGAGCTGCTTCTTTGAACTGCACTATTTTGACTTAAAATTGCTTAAAATGATTTGATTTGTAGGTAGCAGAGCTTATATTGAGCCAGAAGTCCTTCCAAGCAAATATTCATGACTACTCAAAGCTTATTGATGCCCATGCTAAAGATAGCCACTTAGAAGATGCTGAAAGAATTCTTAAGAAAATGAATGACACTGGTTTCCCACCAGATATTTTGACAGCCACATCCTTGGTTCACATGTACAGCAAGGTAGGCAATTTTAACCGTGCAAAGGAAGCATTTGAAAGATTGAGGAGCTATGGTTTCCAACCAGACTTGAAGGCCTACAGCTCAATGTGCATGGCCTATGTTAATGCTGGTCAACCTAATTTGGCAGAATCGTTAATGAGGGAGATGGAAACAAAAAACACCAAGCCTACAAAAGAATTATACATGGCATTGCTTCGATCATTTTCACAACATGGTGATGCTGGTGCAGCTGGTCGGGTGGCAACCGCCATGCAGTTTGCAGGGTTCGAACCAAATTCGGAGTCTTGTGCATTGCTTGTTGAGGCACATGGAAAAGTTGGTGATCCTTTCCAAGCAAGGAACACTTTTGACTACATGATAAAAATTGGACATAGGCCTGATGATAGTTGCACTGCAAGCATGATCGAAGCTTATGAAAAGAAGAATTTATTAGAAAAGGCACTGAATCTTTTGTTGGAACTTGAAAAGGATGGTTTTGAGCCTGGAATTGCCACTTACACTGTTCTTGTGGATTGGTTAGGCAAGTTGCAGCTAGTTGACGAGGCAGAGCAACTACTTGGCAGAATATCCGAGCTAGGTGAAGCTCCTCCACTTAAACTTCAGGTAAGCCTCTGTTGTATGTATGCGAAGGCTGGAGTTAAGAAAAAAGCTCTTCAAGCTCTGGGTGTTTTGGAGTCTAAGAAGGAGCAACTAAGTTCTGAAGAATATGAGAGGATCATAAATGGGCTTATAGCTGGTGGTTTTGTGCAACATGCTCGTAGAGTACATGGGCTGATGGAGGCACAGGGTTTTTCTGCATCAGAGACACTTAAGGTGGGTATGATGGCTGCTCAAGCTTCTGGCCTTGGGTTACGCCGGACAAGATAGCTTTATGCCTGTTAGATTTTTTTTAGTCGTTTGCCTGCAAAAAAAGCAGTGATGAGAGTTTTAATGTCATTTAGGAAGTCATCACGATGTTTGGTCTTTCGATCTGTAATATGATACTGTAAGCTCACAACATAATTACTGCTCTCTATTTTTGTTAGTTTTTTCTTTATTCGGGGGTGGTGGTGGTAGACTGGTAGTTATGTTATTGTGGTGTCAATTCCATTTCTATTTTTTTTTTCCTTCAAATAAATATTGTTGGTTTTAATTAAATAATTGTTTAGGCTGTTCATCCGTGCTCCAAGCTATGGATGGAACAAGCCTGATATGATCCTCCATCCGGATCAACCATTTTCATTTATGTGATTTTGTCTAAAATAGAAGCATAAAATTGTTTAGGGTTGAGAAAACATGGTCCTCCTTGGTCGAATATGATCAAAACTTAAATTAAATCAAAATAGACAAAAATCGATTGAAAAATTTGAAATTAACCAAGTAGTCAGTAAGAACTCTTAAGTGTCAATTTTCAATAATAGTTCTATTAAGACTTGATCTTATTTTTAAACAATAATACTTATTAGAGAGTTCCCAAAAACAACACCTACTAAATATAAAGTTATGGCTCTGGCTTTATAATTGAAATTATCATGATTTAACAAGGATTTTATTTCCCTTGATAATCATGAATATCAATTTATTTTTTCTTTTATTTTGGTTCAAAGGAGAATCATGAATATCAATTTGAGTGAGCAATAGTAGCATAAAAAATATGAAATTTTAATTGTTTTTTAAAATATGATTAATTTCAAACGTATTCTATAAAGTTGAGCTTTAAAATAGATTAAAAAATAACATAATAAATAAATTGAAAAGGCTAAAATTTTCTCACTAAATCCCAAATGACATTTTCTCACTTTTGCTTACTTGCCAAACAAACCTAATTATAATATAATTTTTGTTAAATATTATAGTATTTGACATGGTTAAAAAATGTGACTTAAAAGTCCAGAAATGGAGTCTTCTCCAATATTCAAAAAAAGAAACCACTAGTTATTATAGAATTAATAGGTTTGATGAAACACATGTTCAAATTCACTCTTACCATTGCTTTAGTGAAGGTTGTGAAGGGACAAGTTTTTGGTTACCTGTATTCGTTTCGATACCTTATTAACTACCAAGTGGTTAATTACAAAAGACAAATTTTCCCAAATGAATACTAATCCTTTCTAACCTCAACCGCCTTCTTTTCAGATTAATCTGCACTAGTTTGATGAATTGATTCCATATTTCTAATTTTATTTAGTGTCGTAAAATAAACGGTATAATCCCAGTACTAGGTGAGAGGCCTAAACACAAACAAAAAAGACACCTAAATTCAATACTTTGACATGTATACATTGGACGTCTCTAGCTTTTTACACTATCACACTCGCTTGTAAACTTTTTTCTTTTTTTTTTTTAAATAATGAAATTCACTTCTAAAGATATATTATTCATTGTTGATGGTGCTTAATGTGATAGAAAGTTTGCCGGCTCAATTATGAATACTTTGTTTCACACATTGGATTATCATCATTTTACGTTGCTTCTGCGGCTAAGTTCCCATTTTCAACTTCCTTTCTTTCCAATGATATTGACTACCCCTGCTTTATATTAAATTATTATTATTACTTTTGCATTTTTTTCAGTGCTCTCTTTTCACAAATCAGATTCTATACGGCATATTATATTCTGTTAATTCGTCTAAAAACAACTGTTTGTTGTAAGGTTTGTCTTCTCCATTCACCAAAATTTTTTTACATATAAAAATGTTCTTAATTTTCATTAATAAATTATAATTAAATTTTAACAATATATTTATCAAATTTTATTGACTAAAATGAATAATTATTTAATTGGTCAGTAACCCTACTCATAAAGTTAGTCCGCCAGAAGCCAATGTTGTTGGATTTGATGTGGAATTTTAAAAGTTGTAGTGAGTGAAAGTTTTACAAAATAAAATTAATGAAAAGGATCTATCATAGCCTATTTTTCTTTTTTCTTTTGAAGCATTTCCCTTTTTTAATTGTTCCTAAGAGAACAACATAATATTTACTCAAAATTTACGAGAAAACTCGTTTTTAAGTTGTTTGTAGAGGGATTGCAAAGTTATATATGAAACCAGACTAAAGATAAACAGAGTGAATTTTCCTCTAATTATCTATCACATAGTTATTATTGTTATGCAAAAAAGACATTTTGTTAAAAATATATAAAGGTTCAAGGATCATGCTTTGGTTCAAATCCTGTATTTAATTGGAACATCAAGGGTTGGTTGTACTGTCATGTACAGACACAACTAGCTAATACAATTTACTAGTTTTCTAAATATTATTGTTACTATTTAATGTAGTTTATACAATAATTAGTTGGAGTCAGAAATCCTTTTGGAACATAGAAACTTTTAGGCATAAAAGAGCTCCTCTCTATTTATTTATTATTTGATAGGAATGCATTTAGTTATATATTTATTAATTATATTTTTTTAAAGTTATCAATACAAATTTCATATTTATGTAACTAGTTTATGTAAAAAAAAAAATTAGGAACATACCATAATCCCTTCATGATTCTTTCACGAATATAATTTTATTTTTAATCTTTTATATATATATATATATATATATATATATATATATATATATATATTTTTTATATATAATATAAAAATATAAATTAAATTAATTGAATATGTAATTTATATGTAAAGGGAAAAGAAGCCATTATTCTAATTACAAAATAAACCACAAGTGCAAGTGTACCTAATTGAATTTAACACAATTTCGGGCAATAGAAGTGAGCTTCACGAACCTTTTGATAGTGAAAGTGTTCAATGAGAACAAGAAAAAGTTGAACAAGGTGCCGAAGCACTCGTGTTCGTATAGCCAAAAACGTGTTGTGGCACTTCTTGCCAACTGGTTAGGCTTTGGGACTTTTTTATTTTCTTTTAAAGGCGAATCAAAGAAGAAACTGTTGGAACTTGGAAGAAAGTCCGATCAATGCTGAATAATAAGATATTGAGAAAAATGATATCAGAAGTTAATTAAATTATTTATGCTATTATAATTCTTTAAATTATTCTTTAATTTTATAAAAATAATTAATTAAAGATAAATTATATTATTTTAATAATTTTTATTAAAATATTATTATTTTTATTTTAATTGATTAAATGTAATTAAAACACAAGCCTTTAACAATAATTGAGTCACAATTAATATGAAAAAAATTTACATAATATTTATTTTGAATACTTGTTAATTATTACTGTTTTATTGATTTTAAATATTTATTAAAAATTAAAAAATATATTTAAAAAAAATTATTTAAATATTATTATTATTGATTTTTTTTTAAATAATTTTATATTAAATTTTACTTTTATCTTCTTAAAAAATCTAATTTTAAAGAGTGTTAACCACTTGATAATAAACAATAATTTTAATAAAAAAAAATTATTAAAATAATAGAATTTATTTTTAATTATTTTTTTATAAAATTAAGAGAATAAAAAATATAATTTTTAATTTAAGAAATTAAAAGATAAAAATAATCTAATTTAAAAAATATATTTGGTAACTCACCTTTTTTTTCTTATCACAACAAAAAAAATCACTAAATTAGGGCTATTGTCATTTATTCAGATCATCGAAATTTGATTTGGATATGTCAATTAGAATGTTTAAGGTCATGTTTAGACTTAACATTGGGACGCTAGTCTTAAGCTTTGAACTCGCATTTTATTATTCAGTATAATCACAACTTTACGTATAATATTTAATTAACTGAGTTACTTGACTGATTTTTATTTTTATTTTTTAATTTAGAAAATGACGTAATCAATCCACTAAATTATTTTAATGTAGCTATTATTGAAACTATTCTCTGATAATGGAGTGATAAATTGGGAATAAATAATTTATTAAATGTTGGGTGTGACGTACGAATGCACTAACAGTGGAATTGGTCTGCCAAAATCACTGCTGAAAAGAAAATAAATGATGAAAATAAAATATGCGGTAATAACTAATAATGAGGCACGATGGAATAGTTTAAACAATAATACCCATTTAGAAAAGACCAATTATATATGCATTTTTATATATTTTAAGTGATATATTAATATTAATTAAATATAAATTAAAAGTGTTAATTTGAAAGTAATAATAAATTATTTATTAATTAAATTAAATTATATTATATTATAACGTGTATATTATATAAACATTAAGTTGAAATAAAAAATTTCGTTTAAAATTAAACAAGGGAGTCAAATTGCGATAAGATCTGCAAATAAATGAGTCATGCTAGTCAACTTAAATTGGATCATTACAAGGTTTAGGGAAAAAAAAAAACGTTTTTTTGTTGGTCAATACTAGAATAGTGACTGTTATAATTGATTAATAATTATTAAGGATGGTAGTTCGGATCATTCGGATCGTATTTAAATTGATACAATTTTAATTCGATTTAAACTCGACAAATCCAAACTTAACCTGGTTTCAAAATAGATCATTTCAGGTTGACCCTTTTAAACTTGAAATTGATATAGTTCAGGTTTGAATAGTATTTTTTCGTGTTATAAATTTTTTTCACCCCTAACGATGGATATTTGCCTTTAGTCTTATTAAACTATTAAAGATTTATGATTCATATAAATTTTGTGAGTTGTGACTTGTAAGTGAGTATCTAATAAATAGTCGGCATTAATTTTTTTAAGAACGGATTCATGGGTCAACCTGAACCCGACTCTTACCCGATCTTTTTTTTTTTTTTTTTTTTTTCCAGTGTCATTTTGAGTTGACTAATTTTTGATCCGAAATAATACGATTCAAATTCGAGTCTAATTTTTTGTATTATTTTTTGTATTGTGTCAAAAATTATCACCTCTAATAATTATGATGTGGTGCTAGAAATCGTAAAGTAGAGAATCCTGTTTAATTTTATGTTTTATTTCGTGTTTGTTTATATTTATGTTATAATATTACCTTATTTAATTTAAATATTATTCCATCTTTAAGCTTAACTTTAAATATAATATTTCATCATTTTTTTTTGTATTTTATTGATAAATAAAATATCTCAATTAGCATTATGTTATTACCATCTTATTTCTTTTTATTAAAAATTAAATGAGATAAAATGATATAAATTTTAAAAATTATTAAATTATACTATAAATTTTATTAGCCTTTTATCTCAATTTATAACATAATATGTGGTGTCATATAGAAAGTATTGAACCCTTAGTTACAAGGAGTGAATAGTATGGTGTAGATAAAATAAAATAAAATAAAAACTTTTCTCATAAAAAATATTCAAAAATGATACAAAATGTATTTTATAATTATAAACTTTCATTTTTCAAAAGAAACATCAAATGATAGCTAAATTTTATTCTCTCTCTTTCAATGTAAACATGTTAGTGATTAATGATTAATATAACTATTTGTGATCAAAATTAATTAGGTGTAGATTAATTTATAATGATTAATCGTTGATTGGTGTTGACCGGCTCTAACCATTGATTAATGGTTTTTTGTTGTTGAATATAAATATAGTTCATTTGGTTAAGTATGAATATCAAATAAAGACGAAGATACAAAATTGACTTCATTTTAAAAAGGGGAAAACAGTGGTATTTTAGTATAATATTATACGTATTAAATTATTTTATGTATTAAATGATGTGTTATTTATTAATTGAATTTAAAATTAATAATATAAAATTATTAAGTGATTGTGAGATCACTTAATAATAAAAATTGATTACATTGTGTTATGAGATTGATGCATGCATGAAATTATAATAAATTTTTTTTATGAATATTTTAAAAAATAATAATTTTATCAATTTTAAGTATTTTGAGAAAATACGTAATATTGTTCTACGTCGGCTGACCCGACTTCAAATAATAATAATAAAAAAAGATTCTCAGTTTTAAATAGAAAAGGAACAAATAATGAAAAATTGAAAATAAAAGAATATATAAGAAATGAGGAGGTGGGTTCCTCGTTCCTTGCACTCAAAGCATCTGTAATAAAAAAATACTACCCATTCACAAAGTGATTATCACAAATGAGTGAGCTAAATTTTATCATCTAAAATAAAATTTATATGATCATCTTATTAAGATAGTGAATAATTTTATCATCTCATATTATTTATAATATTATAAATTTTAAAATATTTAATATTAATCATATCTAATTAATTTGAGCCAAAAGTTAAGAATTTTTAGCTAATATTAAAATGGTATATTTTCTTTTATTGAGAAATATTTTCTATCATGAATTATGATTATTTTAAATGATATGTTAATTTGTAATAAATTTTTAAAATTTAATATTTATAAATAATAAAATTATACTTACTCCTGTACTATATAATTAATTAAATTCTAGTATATAATTTGTGCACAAATTTATGACATCTAACAATTTTTTCTTAAAGAACCATGAATGGAGGGGTTATAATATCTAACATTACTTTTATATAAATTGCATATTTTATCTAAACATTTCTCTTTTATAAATTATATGCAGTATATAATGTGTAATCAGACTCCGTAGTTAGGTTCAACTGTGGACTTTTTGGGATAAGAACTACCCTTCTCTCTCTCTCCTTCTTGTCATTGTCTCTCCCCCAACAACATCATATATCACTACCTACAATAACCCATTCCCTCCCTCACCACCTCCACTCTTTCTTTGAACCTAAGAGTCTCTCTTCTTCTCCGCTTATTCTCTTAAATAACCCACAACACTCTGTTTGTCTATCTCTTCTTCTCTCTCTGATTCTACATTGAACTAAAATAGTTGTTCTTGAGGTTTCAGTCAAGCTGGCGATCGAAAACCAAGACGCCACTGTCCGTGAAATCAAGCCCAAGAGCAGGAGAATTATGGTACTAAATCTTTTAGCATCTGGGTAGTTGTTATATATAATGGAATGTTTCCTCATTCTACTTTGAAGCTCCGTTCTGGCTGTAACTATTTTAACAATATGTTCTTTTTTGTGTTCTTCTGGTTTGATAAGTTTTTTGATTAATTTGAAAACTGGTTATGTTTTAAAGTCTGTATTTTGCTTTGTTTTTCAAAGGGTGCTGGAGGTCCTGATGATGAGGATAACAGGTGGCCGCCATGGTTGAAGCCTCTGCTAGACGAGCGCTTCTTCGTTCAGTGCAAGTTCCATGCTGATGCCCATAAGAGTGAATGCAATATGTACTGCTTGGATTGTATGAATGGTGCTATCTGCTCTCTCTGCGTTGCCTGTCACAAAGACCACCGTGTCATTCAGGTTTCAACTACAATCCCTAAAATTTTTAGATTCCCCTGTTTGCATTCAGTATTGGGTTTTTTTATTATTTCTTCTCAATTCTCACTCCATTCAAAGTTTGTTCTTTTTCTTCTTCCTTTTCTCCTCACATTTGGATTTTTCTATATCAGTCACTTATTCAAAAAATTATTTCCTTTCCATTTGGGGATTGTATGGAATCTTTGTTTTATAGCTTTCTGTCCTCTCAAATTGAGTTCCCATTTCAGATAAAGTTTTTTTTTTTAAATATTCTAAGTTGCTCGTGTTCAGACAATCAATTGGGTTGAAGGGTATCGCATGCTCTATTTTGCTGATCTTCAGAAATCCTTTACATTATGGTTTTTATTTTTTAAAACAGAAAGTTCACATGAGTGGCAAAAAACTTGCATTATAGACGGCTAAAAATCATCAATAGCTGATTGGTTTTTTTCTCTGTATTGTTAAAAAAATGACAGATAAGGAGATCTTCATACCATGATGTGATTAGGGTCTCGGAGATTCAGAAGGTGCTTGACATCAGTGGTGTGCAGACATACATTATCAACAGCGCCAGAATTGTTTTCTTGAACAGGAGGCCTCAGCCTAGGCCTGGCAAAGGTGTCAGTCACACCTGCGAAGTCTGCAAGCGTAGCCTCCTCGATCCCTTCAGATTCTGCTCTCTCGGCTGCAAGGTATTACAATTTGAGAATGTCCCCTTTCTTGATTTTCCACTGTTTGGTTGTCGAGAAACTCTAGTGTAATTTTCCCCTTGATTTGGTCGCCAAGAAAATTTAACCAATGAGCTTAAGCTAAATGTCATTTCATATGGTTGGTTGATATGGGTTGACTTTCCATCCTCTCGGGGGAGCAGTTTGGGTAGTTATAAGTTTGAGCTTTAAATTTCGTACCTTATCACTTTCTGGAAAATCATTCATATTATATTATTAAATTAAATCCTCATATTCACTCTGCTATATCAATTTCATATTTTTTATGCTTATAAATACTGTGTCTTATTTTTTATATTAATAATCCAGAAATTCATCGTCTGCAGATTGTTGGAACTTCAAAAAGTTTTCAGAAGAAGAAGCAAATGGCATGTGATTCAGAGGACTCGTACAGTCGCATCAGCCATGTCAGATCAAAGAGTAACAGGGACGAGGTACAGAGTTTCACACCTTCAACGCCACCCCCAACTTCTGTTAATTACAGAACGGCCAAAAGAAGGAAGGGAATTCCCCACCGTGCCCCAATGGGTGGTCTAATCATAGAATACTAGCCTACCAGTATTCTCAAGTAAATTGCTGTAATGCCCCTCTTATGCAAATTAAATTTTCTATAATGCCCCTTCAAGCGCTGAGCTCTTCATTTGAAGGCCGATATTGGAGTGCCCACTAGTCCGCTACTAGTTTTCTCTACAATATATGTACATGTACATAGATATGAGAAATATTGGGTTGGTTTAGAGTGTGATTATACATAATAAATTTTGGTTTAAATAGTAAATATTGGGGTTTTTCTTTATCTAGAGATGGGGAAATAGATGTAATACTGCTGTCCAAAGGTCAAGAAGGAGAATGTGCATACTATAATGTGGAACATGCAATAATAGGCTTTATATTTTGTATTTTATTTCTGAATTTAGGAAGTTTACCTACGCTTTTAAAGTATAATAAATTAGAGCACCCTTAGTCAAGTTCAAATTGAATATTGTAATTATATTTAATTCTCCTTGTTTGATTGGAACTATTAGTTCCTCCATTTTGAGAGCTTAACGTTTCCACTATTGCGGTCTTAACGTCTACACGAGAAATGTGAGGAACTAGCCTTTTGATGTTTATATCTCTATGCAAAAGTACAGGTACAATAACTCTCCACCGTGTGCAATTTACTTCAATTTTTTCGGTAAACACATCCAGTACTTACTTTTAAAAAAATGTTAGTGGAATACGATTTCACAAAAAAGATGATTTTTTTCTGAAATTAAATTCAAATAAAATAAAATAAAAACATTTAGAAAATGTGTTATCTTTCAATCCACAGCCATCATCATGGCAGTTATATGCCGCAAGCTTTCACTAGTATAATCTCATTACTAGGTGGGGTGAGAAAATTAGAGTTGCCAGAGAGAGGGAGGCAAATGATGGTGGGCCCAAGAAGGGACCACTATCCATAGGATGGCCTTCGGTTGAGCAAAATGTAAATTTGGACAGTACGATTTGCAGATTTTAAAATTGCAGTTTCAGGTCATACAATGGTGGTGGTCCGTCAATTTAAAACCAACGGACGTTGTCGGTTGATTTGAACAATTTTGAGCTTTTTTTTCTTTTTTTATCAGAGCATTTTTCAGCTATTAATTTTCATTTTTTTTTATTTTTGAAATAATCAATATTTTTTTTTTATATCAATTGTAAATGAAAAGTCCAATCTTTCCTAATATTACTAAATATGTTAAATCAAAAAGTTACTAAAATAAATCAGTGAAAACAACGTAAATAATATCCTAAAATTTTTAACAATAAAAATAACATCTATGATATTTAAATTATATATTTTTATTATTAAAAAAATATTGTTATATTATTATTAAAAAAAAAATAACACATTCAAAACTTGTAACAATAAAAATAGAATCCATGTTATTCAAATTATATATTTTTATTATTATAAATTTTAAAAGTATAATTTTTATAATTTTTTAATAAATTATACCTGAGTTATCAAATCATATTTATTTTCTCATGTACCTTAAATGAATCTCTAAATTTTATCATTTACATAGCCATTAAATATCGATGTTACAATGAAGGATGGGAATATTTTAAAATTATCATATATTTTGTCATTATATTTTATTTTTAATTTAAAATTTTTAAGTTCTTTACTTTAGATAAAAAAAAAATCTAATTCTTATTTATATTTTTGAATTTATTAGGGAAAACATTATTCATATGTTAAAAAATAAAAGTAATATAAAAAATTTAAGTAATAAATTAAAAGCTTTTATCATAGTTTATATATATATATATATATAGGTTAAGTTTAAAGAAATAATAATAATAGAGCTTTAATTTTCTTTAAAATTCATGGCTTTAAATTTTTATTCTTCATTTATTTTTTAATGTAACGTATAAATTTTAAATATATAATAAAAACACAATAAAGAAAATAAAAATTATGTAGAAATATTCGTATTTTTAACTAATTGTTTTGAAAGACGTAAAAGATATCTTTTATCTTTAGAAGAAAGTTTAGCAGCAGCAATTCATGTTGTGCTTAGTGTAGTGTATGAAGTAGGGGTGGTAATTTTTGGCACAATACGATAGTACGATTCAAATATGATATGATATGAATTTTTTTTTTAGTAAGAATTGACCAATAATTTTTCTTATGTTCTTAAATGTTTTGTTATTTCTTACTATTATAAATAAGTAATACAAAAAAAATTCAAATAAATTTTTTAATGTGTCAACTAACGAGAAAATACGACATGAATAATATGAACAAACACGACACAAATACGAACAAATAAGACACGAACACGACTAACACGACATGATTGACACCCCTAGTTTGAAGCACTATTTGTTTTCTTGAGCGAGCAGAAGTTCAAGTCTCAAATATTGATTTCTTTGTTTGGGAATCTCTTATGGTTTAGGTGATAAGACATCCAATCATTCACCAGAAATCCAAGTTTAAATTTCACCTAAATATGTGAGTGTATTTTTTTTTATTAATTAAAAAAAAAATATTTTAGAGTTTTTTTTTTTTTTTTTTTAAGTTTAGGAGCAGCAATTATTCATTGATATGAAAACAGTGATGGGTATATTTTTACCAGATATGTCATAACATTTTCCAATAGAATATTTGTAAAACACAAATAGCAATGAATGAGAAATATAATAGTTACTTCATTTTATATTTAAATTAGTTATATTTTAATTTATAATAAAATTATTGAAAAAATTAATTTTTTTTTATTTTTAAAAATAATTTTAACATGTTTTAAATTAAAATTAATATGTTGTTAATATTTTTTATCATATTATTATACAATTTTTAATAATACAAATAATAATATTAAAATGAACAGGTTTCCCTGGGTAAGCTACAATGCCGCCGCCTCGTCCTTTCTCTCTTTTCTTTTAGTCCTTTCAGCACAAAAATCAATTTCGTTGCAAAAACGCACGTTTCGAAGGCATAATGTGATTGCGGTCTCAATGATTTACCACGTACCTCTTTGATTACTTATTGGTACTGAGTAAGTGGCTGTGAGATTTCCACGTGTCAGAAAGAGATTAACGGTACTTGCTGAGTAATTGCTGTGAACCGTCCAATGCTTAGCTAGTTGAGAACGATGAGAGATGCCAAATGACACGCTAAACAAAAACGAATCCACCCAGGAATATTTAACCCAAATAGTGTCTTCTCATTAATTTAGATTACCAGCTAAGCACTACTTACCAGTGTTTTGAACCTTGCAGCTCCCGTCAGGAAGGCAAGAATTTAACACGTTAATTTCTAAATAGGCTATCGTTAACCAATAAAGATGGGAAAGGTTAGGAGGCAAATTCTGGCAAATTGGTATTATACGCATGTGTGATTAAAATATATAAGGGAAGTAAGATACCAAAAATTCTCTAATTATTTATGGGTTTGACATTGGCAGTACGGGTGGTGGCAGTGCCTAGCAAAATTTGAAGTGTTAAAGATGGTATTGATATTCAATCAAAAATAGAAGAAGATGATATTGATGTTGAGATGGAAAGAGAAGTAGTAGTTGAAAAATGAAGCGATGTGGTTAGGTTTGAGATTGAGATAACAAAATGGAAGATCCAAGAGTGAATGATTATGAGGGGAGTGGAAGGGAGCTAATTAACAAAGATGCCATGATTGGAGCTCACATGATCAGTTATGTGAAATTCGAAGTTGGGCCTAAATTGAACTGTGAATGAAACTAAGAAAGAAAGCGAAAGTTGAAGTCCTAGGAAATTGAGTATAAGAATGGGAAAGTGAAAGAGGATAAAATGAATATTTATATTATAATATAATACATAATAATTATTTTAAAAAATTTAAATTGTGTGGTCACTTGCACTATAATGTAGATAAGTGTAAATGGATATGTAAATTTGTGTATCCTTACAAATTACCTATTTTGTCAATTGCTTGATATTAGTGACACAGGTGCAACAAAAGTTATACTATAAGATTTAAATTTAACTATAGAATTCATATCCATATTATTATTAGTCTGATACTCATTTACATTTATATTATTATACTGTAAGTATTATTTTTGTCAAAAATAATATATTTAACTTAAAATATTAATCATATAAAGAAGAATAAATTAAATATTTAAAATTATTTCAATTAAAAAAAAAGTTGGGAGATCACACACACTTGAGACTTTCAACCTACCATCTCAACTTTTGCTTGAGTAGATTAGGTACTTCTAATTTGCCCATCAATTTGTTTTTCACCAAAAACAATGCTCTTTCTAATTTTATATTTATGGTTTATAAGATACATGTGTTTCATTGTCTTGCCACTCTTACATATATTAAAACTATTAATTATTTGCATATAATCAACTTGCCTAAGCCATGATGTAATTAGTTTACTAACTCTTATAATTTGATTGGTGTGGCATATAAGCCTCCATCAAATATCTCCCCAAACCAAGCATGACATATTGTAACTTTACGCCTTTACCCTCCTTTTCAGGTTCTTTGGTAATACTCAATTTTGGCTTTTGGTGTGCTTAATGTTGGTTAGATACGGTCACCAACATTACAGATATTCGTCTTAATTTCAGGGTGTTATTATTGTTTCCTTTTTAAACTTCGTTTGTTAAATTTTTATGGTTTAAAATTACATATTATAACATTATTTCATAAATAAAATTTTATTTTTAACTACTTCCTATAACTGTTGCATATATGTTTTTCTACGACGTAAAAATATATATTTTTTGTATTAAAAATATATATATTTTTTTTAGGAGGAGTTTAAAATAAAACCAGTTTAATAATTAAATTATATATAAATTTAAGAGTTTTTTTTTTCTTTTTTGGCTGCTGAGAAAAAACTAAGTACATGTACATGGCATCATATGATATAAGATATTTGTAAACTTAATTAGATAACAATTTAATTAAGGTAATGTGTCATCCCCATCCCCATATTAATTAGTAGACTAGGCATAAAGTTGTTTAAATATCCAATTGTCTTTTGTCCATAATATATATATATATATATATAATCTTTTAGATCAGTGTCACAATGTTTCTTTCTTTATTAAAGGAAGAGTCACTTCTGACCCTCATCTAGGAGGTATCTCCTCTTTCATAGTAGTCATTTTTGGACTCTTTTTTTTCGTTTTCTTTTTCATTTTTATATTGAATAATATATCTAATTGTTGATAAACTTCAATAATTCAACTCTTTGTATGGCTACTACCTACTAATATAAGTTTAATTAAGAAGTTGTTTGTTTGTGGATATCAGGACCCAATATTAATAATGTGTGGGAGCTTTTGTCTTAACCCACTTGAAGTTGAATATGACTAAATTTATTTTTTGTGGTTCCCAAAATTGACTGGGCTGTGTCAACTATTTATAGTGCTTAAGATTATATATTTTTTTGGTTAAATTTATATCCATTATTTTTTTTATGAAATTATATTTAATTGCATAAGATAACTCCCTTCATATATAAAATTTTATATTTAAACCCTTCAAAAAATATATATATATTTTTTTCAACATAAAATAACATATATTTTTTTACAAAAAAATATGATTTTTTTACAAAAAAATATATGTTATTTTAAAAATAAAATCATATGAATAAATATATTATATATGCACTGAAGAGTTTAAAAATGCCTTTCAATTGCAACCGAAATAGTAATTAATTAAAACACTTTATGGGGAAGAGAAAAAAAAAAAAACCATTTTCATATATTTTATTCCTTTAAAAAAAATTAATTAATTTAATTTTGTAATGTCCACTCTTGCAATTTAATTAGGAAGAAAACCCTCTTATAAAAAATAAATTAATTCGGAAGAGATGAGAAATCCCACATATTATTCAGATGCCTATAATGTGCATTGCTAAATACACTATTCCGTACAATCATAACCTTATTTCAGGCATGATATCTGAGTGTTCTTCATTTAAAAATCTAGAGTAAGTTTAATTTATAAAAAAAAAAAAAAAAATAGTACAACATGTTGGTCAAATGATAAGAGTGTATGGTACTATGGTACTTAAAATTTAAGGAAAGAAACAAAATTGAAAGTTTCGTAAATATTTTTTTTTGTTTTTGTTTGGTTTGCCATTTAGGAGAGAGAATTAATTAATTTCGCTAAACTATTTCCATCTATTTTGAATGGAATACCAGGCAAAGTTATATTTTATGAATCTCATTTTTACCCCTATTTTTGGTGTGTCAATTGCCCCCAATAATGAGCATACACCTAAGTAGTAAAGTTTTGCTAAGTGACATAGAAAGTGGGAAGAAAAAGTGAAATTTGTGTGTTCATAATAATTTTGTTGGTATTATATTTTTTCGTAATAGATTTATTTATTACATGTTGTAATAAATTAATCCTAATTATTTATTTTAAAAAAAAAATAATAATGTTAAATATGTATACAACATCAAAGACTATAATTTATGAAAAACATACAATGTATTATTTTTAAAAATTTGTTTGATTTCTTTTTAACGTATTTTTTCTCTTATATTTATATGTTTGAAACATTATGAATGTTAATTTTCATTTTTAACTTCATTAAGACACAACAAATTTTATTTTCAATTTTACTTTCATTTTTTTCTACTATTCAAATTAAGGATAATAATTTTATTTTCATTCAACTCAACTCTATTGATATTACTATATATTCTTATTATGTTATATTTAGGGAACCAAACATATCTTAAAGTATTAAAATGTGTTTTGGCTCGTTCGATTCCTCCATATGAAGGTTGAACAAACTAGTTAAGTGGTTTTTTTTTTACAAGGCCATTAGTCTGTTTCAGCAAGGGCTTTCGGGAGCACAGATGTTAAACAAACCTTATCGATACAAGTCCGATAGGGCCAAAATTGATTCTAGATAGGCAATAATTCAATGCACTTTAACTACTAGCTTAGCTAATTGGTTGGCGTTATTGTTGTTTGTATTATTCTCAAGATCCGCATTGAATTATGAGTGTGATGATGAAGAATTTAATTCATTTTGCTACTATGTATCACGATACCACGTCATCAAGCTATCCAAATATAAATTATAGAAATGGAAAATTATATGGAGATAAAAGTTAATATTTTATGTCATGGAATATCCAAATATAAAGCTTGTGTTATTAACTTGACCAAAAACCAAAATATATATAGTTATAGATAGCAAGCTTAAGAGTTAAGAACGAACACGAAGATTCACTTGACTTGAGAGGGCTTGAATAATAAGGTTAAAAGAAACACCATCATTGTTTAGATATTTAGCCACATTCAAATAAGCCTACACCAAAGGAAGAATGTGGGCTCTGCTTTTAATCAATTTGTTCATTTGATTTAGAGCATTATTATATATCACAGAGAATTACAAATACAATTGATATATCAAAATTCTTAATACAATTATGTGGTTCAACAATAATATACAACCACATTTTGCCATACAGTTTATGATACGTCACAAATTGTGAGATTTGTGGTGTTGGCGTCACTTGATTTATGTTTTTTGGGTTCTGTTTCATTATCATTGAGCATGATAATGTTGGTAGATTATTAATAATAAAGCACTAGTCTACTGAGTTGTTTTCCTATAAAAATAAAAAATCCTCGCTATTTTAGGCTATTCATGGTTACTGGGACCCCATTAGCTTAGTGCAGTTATCCATATAGGTAGCCCAAGAAAATTTTACATTGGACCCATAAAACTGCGCCAGAGGGGGTGAGGGTGTTCTTTTGTAATTTTCGAAAGGTTAATTCTGAGTACATCCTAAGGCGATTAAATCAACTGGGATGCTTATCTGGAGATTTTATTAGATGTATCCACATTATCAAACTCAATAACTCATAATGAGCTGAGGAATAACTTAACTTGAGGTCCAATTCTTTTTAACTATAAAATAATATAAGGTCGCTATTGAACCTTCTATACACTTAACCCATTAAAAAAAAAAAGGAATCATTCCGTTCGGTCAAGTGAATTTTTTTAAGGTCTAATTTGACGTATTTAATTTAGAAAAAAGCGTAAGGATACTTTTATTTTTATAAAAAATAGTATTTAATTTTTTATATTATAAAAAGTATCTTTAAGTTCTTTTATTTTTAAAAAATTTGTTTTTAAGTCACTCTATTTTTAAAAAATGTGTTTTTAAGTCATTCTACTAATAAAAAATGTGTTTTTAAGTCATTCAAATTATAAAAAATGTGTCAAGCAAAAATAAATTTAATTTTTTATCCAATTTTTCTTTAAATTTAACAAAATAGCAGATATTTCATATATATATATATATATATATATATAATATATATAAAAGTAAAAAAAATAATATTTAATTAAAAAATTACTCAATTTTTTTAATTTAAAAAAAAACTTAAATAAAGTTTTCAATATAATTTAAATATAATTTTTAAAAAAATTTATTGTCTAATATTTAAAGTCACAATTTAGATAATAAAATTTTATTTAAATTTGATCGAATTTAATAAAATTTAAATATAATTTTTATTGTTTAATATTTAAAATTATAAATTAAATAATAAAAATTTTATTTAAATTTAATAGAAAGAAATTATAAAAAATTAGAGTAATTTTTTAATTAAAAATTATTTAATTTGATATATATCTATCGAAAACTATAAAAATGCATGTAACATATATATTATTCATTTAGATTTAAAGGAAAATTAGATGAAAATTAATTTTGTCATTACCTGACACTTTTTTTACAAGTAAAGGGACTTCAAAACATCTTTTTCATAATCAAATGGACTTAAAGACATCTTTTATAAATTAGAGAACTAAATAACATCTATTACATAAATAAATTGACCATTTTAACTCTTCATCCTTTAATTTATACACATTCGTATAAAAAGAGAAAATTAAATATGTGTACAAAACTTACATGTGTACATATTATGTAAATGAAACAATATTTTCTCAAAGACCAAAGTCACCTTGTGAGTTGTGATTCCACACCAAGCTGACGAGAATTTTTTATATATTATATATGTATAAAAATTATGAATATAGTAGGAGATAAACAGATATAAATTAAAGATTAAAGGTCAAAAAAATTTAAATTTATTCTTCTTTTAAAATATATTCACTTTTTCAATAAATTTTTTTTTTCACTCTGACCCTATTTTACTCATTTTTCGGCACCCTTCCACGTATCATGTGGAACTTCACACATTTTCACAAATATGAACCCCAACAGACCACAGCAGTCGGCAAGTTAAAAAAAGAAAAGAAATAATAATAATAATAATAATTACAACAAATCACAACTCAAAATTAATAACTAAAAAAAAAAAAAATTATTACACGAAATTTAATTAAATAAATTTAAATGACCATAATTTAAAAAAAAATTAATTTAATATAAAAAGGAGATGTTATATATTTTTTTTATAATAATAATAAAAAATACGAACCTTTAAAAAATAACATTCAACATTATAATTGTTGTATAATTGTACAAATTAATACCATGGTCAATTCATCTCCTAAAGCCCAATTAATTAGAATAAAACAAACAAGTAAAGTGTTGAAATTAATAATATATCAAGTGTAACCTTGCTTGTATTTGCGAAAAAGGTCCTCAGTTTTGGCATTTCGAAAGGCACAACAGCCAATCAAATAGACGGAAATAAGAGCAACCAAAGTAATAAGCAAGATAATGTTAGCTCTCCTCCATTCATTCTTGAGATTAGCTAGCAAACCAGCTTTGCAAGAGTCGCAGTTGTAACAAAGCTGCGTTTGTTCGTTGCTCCAATTTAGGCAATCCATGTCTGCTGCCGTGTTTATGGGACTTATCCAATACGTTGGGTTCACAAACGTGTACCCACACCCGGTCGGTGGTTTACAGCATCCTGACTGTTTTTATTTATTTATTATTATTATTATTATGTATTAATTAAACATTCTTAAGTAAACAATCATAACCTCACCTCAAATATTATGTTAAATATAAATAAGTGAAAGGTTGAGGATCACTAATTATAATAAAAGTGCACAAAAATTCACTTATACGTGTAACAATAATAATATAAAAATATAATTAAAAAAAAAATCAGGTAGCGTGAAGCACCAATTAATCCTGTTTGAGTTATGTAAAAATATACCTGCAAGGGAGTAATGTGGGCATTGAAGAAATCTTGAGGCATACGATAACTCTGGTTCAACTCCGCGCACATAGTTGTGGAGCTAAGACATGTTCTTATACGTTTCCATTTGTAATTGCTTCGTACTCTTCGACGAAGCCAACCAGAATAGTCATCAAGATGATATTCCAAATAAGACCTACTTGGAGCAACATGTCCATGTCCTCTAATAGTGACCATGTATATAAACACCACCAAACTAGCCAATAATATTATTAGAACCAACATTGCCACTAAATAAAATATAAGCAACCGTGGCATTCTCCAAAACCCCCCTATGAATCCTGCAAGAGCCACAACAAAGATGAAGATTCCTAGAATGATGACAGGCCATTGTAGTATTTTTACACAAGAGTTGTCGGTTTCTGTTGCTAGCCATATCCCAGCTCCTATTATTGGGATTGAGAGCAACATAGCTACAAAATTTATGGCTCCGATGACATTGTTACTTAGTGCCATTTTGGACAGAGACAGGGAACGAAATAGATCTCCTTTAGTGGTTTATAATTAACTAAATTTGTATGTAATTTTGTTTCGTTGTTTTGAGATTTATGAAATAGAATGGATCTGAAAGAGTACAAGTTAAAGAGTAGAGTAAAGGTAAGAGAGGGATGACAAAAGGGTAATGTGATTGAGCTTTATGTGATGAAATACAGCCTTTTTTGTTCCTTACCTTGGATCCATGAAAGGTATAATAAAGTAAAGTGATAAGAATCTATATTTATAGTTAACCAGGGCATGTTTTGCTCTAATTAATCACTTTTTCAAAAAAGGAATATCTAGAACATGTTTTGAGAAAGTATTAGCTGCAAGCAACTTATGTTTTTTGTCATAGACAGAGGGTGATCAAAAGGGCAGCCTTTCTTCTCTCTCTTCTTTTTTATAATATCTAAATGTTTTTTTTTTTTTGGTATTATGGAAGCCTATTTATCCGCAAAAAATTTAAGGATTATAACATGTAAAAAGCAAAAAAAAAATTCTTGTAATAAAGTAGAAAGAAATATAGATATAAAATAAATAAATGAATGTGAAAGTTAAAATAATAAATAATTAAAGTAGGTTGAGAAGATAATCAAAAAGTCAAATAAAAATATTTTAATTCTCATTCATTAATAATACTGAAGGACTACATTGATATTTATAGTATAATAAACTAAAATCCTAATCATAATAGGACTCTAAATAAGACTCATAAATTAATAAAAAAATATTAGAATAATTATCTAATATCCTAATAATAATGGTCTCTAACACTAATAAAGAAACTAACTATTAATCTAATATTTAACTCTCTCCTCAAAGCTTAATATAATCTATGTTCAGTTTGGACAATTACAACATACATATTTGTACTTAATGTTAAATCTCAAAGGTACTTTAGTGCTGATGGGATCTAGAATTGGTGATGGCAGTGAATGAGGGTGGGCTGGTTGATCTTTCTAAAAAACTACAGTAGATCGGTTGATTTTTCTAGAAAACGCGGCTACAAAGTCATGAGGTTGAAATTGATACAAACAGTTGTGAGACCATGAGATTGATGTGAACGACGACAATGATAACAAAGAAAATGAATGATACCAACAATCGTGAGGCCATAAGGTTGATATGAAAGATAGCAACAACAGTGGTGAACGACGGCGATGGTAGTTTGCTGAATGAGAAAACCAAAGAACCAACCAACAACCTTTAGAAGAAATCAAACAAAAGATGAGGAGTACTAGCAATCGAATAAAGTAAAGGAAACTAAAGTAGATCGCAATGACAGTAGGGGTATATATGTGATAGAGAAATGATAGAAAATATAAAATAGATTAAAAATAATCAAGATCAAACATTACTTTGATATCATGTTAAAATATAAAGCGAAAGAAAATATAGATATAAAATAAATTAAAAAATGAATTTAAAAGCTAAAATAATAAATAATCAAAGTAAGTTGAAAAGAGAACAAAAAAGTCAAATAAAAATATTCTAATTCTCATTCATTAATAATACTGAAGGACTACATTGATATTTATAGTAATAATAAACTAAAATCTTAATTATAATAGGACTTTAAACAAGACTCATAAACTAATAAAAAAATATTATAATAATTATCTAATATCCTAATAATAATATCATAAGCTATTATAAGTTATGTATTAATTTGAAATAAATTTATGATATTTAATGTGTTTTTGTAAATGATGTAATGTAAATTATCATAATTGAAACTTTGTAACATGTTACATCTATGATAATTTTTTATATGTAACATGTTACATTTATCTATATTTTTGTATATAATATATTATATTCAACTTTATCTTTATATGTAGCATGTTATATCTACCTCCTATAAAGTTATTGAAGCTCTGATGAGTTCCGCAGTTGTGTCACTGAGACTTTGGTGAGATTTATGGAGGGATAGTTGGAGCTCTGTGATAGCTACAAGAGATGTGGCAATCTGATCTTGATATATACCATTTTTTTTTTAAAATAAAATTATGAGATAAGGATATTTTGATCTTTTTATTGAATAATTTAATACGAAATTGTGAATTTTGAGATATATTATTTCTAATTTAAAAAAATTGATCAATTTATTAAAAATGATGTTATTTAGGAACATAGATTATGTTCAGTTTGAACAATTATAACATACATATTTGTACTTGATGTTAAACATCAAAGGTACTTTAGCGCTGTTAAGATCTGCAATTGGTGATGGTGGTGCAACGACAGTGGGCCGATTGATCTTTTAGAAAATGACAAGTGGGTTGGTTGATCTTTGTAGCAACTACGATGTCATGAAGTTAAGATTGATACCAACAATCGTGAGACCGTGAGTTTGATATGAACAATGGCGATGACAGCAGTGAAAATAGATGATACTAACAGTTGTGAGGTTAACGTGAATGATTACGATGACAGTGACAGTTTGTTAAATGACGAAACCAAAGAACCAACCAGTAACCTTTAGAAAAACTCGAACTAAAGATGAGGAGTACTAACAATCTAATGAAGTAGAGAAATTGAAACAAATTGCGATGACAATAGAGATATATGTATGGCAGATGATAGAGAGAAGGATAGAAAATACAAAAAACATGTTCAAGATCAAACATTGCTATGATACCATTTTAAAATATGAAACGGAAAGGAAATATAAATATAAAATAGATAAAAGAACAAATATAGAAACTAAAATAATAGATAATCAAAGTATATTGAGATGAGAACAAAAAAGTCAAATGAAGACATTTTCATTTCATTCTCATTCTCATTCTCATTCATTTATAATACTGAATAACTACATTGATATTTATAAGGAATAATAAACTAAAATTATAATCCTAATAGGACTTTAAACAAGACTCTTAAATTAATAGAAAAATATTACAATAATTATCTAATATCTTAATCATAATAGTCTCCAACACTATCAAGGAAACTAATTATTAATCTAATATTCAATTTTTTCTGTGTTGAGTCATTGAAAAGAGAAAGAAAAAAGGAAGCGTGTCAACGGAGTCTACTACTCGAGAAGCATGGTGAGATGAAATAACTTATTTTGGCATGGTAATGTGGAAAGGTTGGTTTTTGGTGAATGGTGAGAAGTTGAGCTATGATGGAGCGGGTCCTTGTGATAAGGATGAGGAGCCTACGTACTCCATGTCAATCTAATTTTACTATACACCATTTATAAATAATTTCCTTTATAATTTGTATCCATTAGCCACAAATTAATGGGCTTTATGATCACAGCTCGCCGTAACCCTTCTTGTCATTGTTATTTATTTCTCGTTTTGAAGCTCTGCTCAGCCGTGACCTATTAATAGTTGTATTCAACAGAGCCTGTCCCTCTTTCCCGAGGAATACAGGAACTTATAGATTACATGCACGCATATCACATAAACAAAGTTCGAGACATGTAACTCTAAGCTCTAACATTATGAGAAGGGAGAAAGAATTTAACCATCCGTGTTATTTTGGATGAAAAAGGTCATCCAGTATTTATACATGGTAACATAGATAAAGCTACAACAGTAATACATGCATTGATCCGAACCTAACAACAAAATTCTCACATAAATATGGCCCTGCCACTTGAACCACCATTTCATCCACCTATTCTCAAGGGCATTAAAATAAGAGGGAAATTTTTTTTGACATAACCACAAGTCAATGTATTAAGATACTATGAGTAATGAGTCTATGATTTGATGTAGAATGGTAAATTCATCACCTTTCTTCATTGCCTCTATGCAGATTAGAGATTTCGGTTTCTATTCAATGTCATCGATCCAGTCACCATAAATCCTACTAATTTTGTCGGGACCCTTCCATTTCTGATGAGCCCTTTGGCCAGGCCTCTGAATTCCTAGAGAAGACCTTTGAGATGGCAATCCAATATGATATATATCAGAATGAGGAACTGATGAAATAGATGCAACCACAGTATCTGCCGGAGTTTTTGAGGGCACTCCACCAAGCTTATTGTCAAAAGGGACAGATGAAGCATCTCTACCATCTACCTCTGTAGGTCCCCCACCATACCGATGCAACTCTGTAGATTTCAACACTTAAATGTATGATAAAGAAAGACTTTTGATTAGATATATTCCAAATTAGATGTCAAACTTCAATTATTTGCTTTATTTCTATGCAAAACGATACAAATAAGATTAATTTATAAGAGGCCATTACCAACCAAAATACATATTTAAACTGCAATAAGCGTTCTCAAGCAGCTAAGGACCTAATCTATCCATGATTAACTAAACATAATACTACATGCATGAGAGTATCATGTTATTAGATGATGAAGAATGACGATATTTCAGAAATATAAAGCTATAACTTTCAGAAGAATGCCGTCTTCTGTCTACATGTGCTTCTTTTTTTTTTAAGAAAGAATATATTAGTTACTACTCTTAATTTTTATGGAGCACATGTCTTTATTACATTATGACAAAAATGTTATTTCATATTCTATAGTTCAATTGTAGGCCTTTGTTCTTATAAATGGATTAACAATACTCATTCATAATGTCCCTTCCTAATTTGTAATTTTGTTTATCTGTGACCAAAGGCAAAGGAACAAGGGAAAAAAATCAATAACCATAAGCAATTCCTACAATAACTTTTAAGATTGTTATAATTTAAAGGCAAACCCAGTCAGAAAAGTTACATGTCCTCCATATGCATCCATATATAATAGTATGTTAAAAAAAATAATAAAAAAAAAAAGCACATCAGTTTTGATTATCTCAAATTAGAAAAGGCTGACTGAGCTGTATAACTTACTTTGTTATGCCCATACATATGGAAAATATAACATGTAAATGGCAACAAACTTGGCAATTAATCAATAATTAGTTTCAGAACTTTCTAGAAAGCAGAGCCACAGTAGCAAGAAATAGATAAATCACTTACAAAAACAAGCACTCCACATAAATTGAAGGCAAACCGTGATGAATATCTATATTCTAAACATGTGACATGCTATGAAAGATAATACGAAGAACAGTAATAAGGCAAGACAGAGAGATATAAAGAGTTAGATGTATAACGGTATGAAAACATATATTATGAATCTAAGAGACTAGCAATACTAATTATTCTCAGAGATAGCAAAGTTGCAACTGTCTCCAGCAAGCAAACAACATAAAATTTTGCAAGTTTAAAGCTCTTACGACTTATTTATATCTAACTTGTCAAATTCATTCCTTGAAAGGAAAGCAAGATTTATACCTGCAGAACCATGAGCAAAATGACATTTACTTCCAAATGGGCAATAACCAGTCAACTCCCATTTGTTGCAAATTCTAGTTTTCCAGTTTGTTGGCTTGTTATTCGTTCCACTACCTGAACCGCCATATCCACCAGGACCCAAACTTATAGCGACACTCTCCCTATTCTTTGAGTGCTCATCATGAAGAAAAGTGCAATTTTCACCATATGGGCACCCTTCTTCAGTATAAAACTTCTTGCAGTGCCTTCCTTTATAGGACCTCTGAGTCGTCTCTACAACAAAATTTGAAGACCCAATTGACGGAATCTGAAACTCCTCCCTTGGTTCCGACGAAACTGCTCTATCATCCTCGTGTGCCGCCACAATTTCTTGCCAATTAGGAGGAGGTCGTCGAAGCTCTTCAATACTATGAGCAAAGTTACAATTAGTAATATATGGGCAAGTTCCATTTCGGAATTTGCAACAAAGTTTGGTCTTGAAAAACATCTTTCCAATAGCTTTTGACTTGTTAGACGAATTTACATCTTGGGAATTCTTCGTTTTCTTATTTGGGGGTTCACTCCCAGAGGGTGTTTGAGATAGCCTTTGGTCATAATTTGAGTTTGAATAGGTGTCCCCTGAAGCCTCTCCATTGTTCCAAGCTTGGTAATCATCCTCAGTAGCCCAAATTGCTTGGTCACTCGACCAATTATCACTTCCACCAGCGTTATCACCTCCGGTGATTACTTGAACCACATTTCCATCGGAATATCCAGCGTCACGAGCGTAATCCATTTATAGGTATTGAAAAGTAAGAATAAACTTTAGAACAAACCCTAACTGACAATGTTAAAGGTTTTCAATGACCCGTCAAAATCCTAACTATACCCATAAACTGAAACGGTGCAAATCCTATTGGAACTGATGGAAATTTGAGATATATGAAGAATTATAGAAATAGGTTTCCAAGTAACATGTCGAAAACGTCGAATTTACAGCTTTTAGCTCGACTCTTGCCAATGAGCAAATACATTAACAGAAGAAATAACAACACAAATTACAAGTTACACAACAGAATAGAAGCATATGAAGTGAAAAACGACAAATAACATTAACTATCTACTAAGGTCAGCAAAATCGAAGTGAGGTTGGATCTAAAGCCAAACGAAAGGGGAAAGCTTTGAGACAATAGTCCAAAACCACCGCTTGCAGTCAATGAGTTTAATCAAGGACTAGATAAATTTACATACATGGGATTCAAGATTTATTGATAGATTTGGTTCAGAGAGTGAAACTCAGTTACATCCCGGAAAGGAAAGAGCAGAAAATATCCTTACATATTAAATGTGGGGACTTGGGATTGGATGAATTAACCGAGTTCTTTTATGTTTTTGGATCTGGTTTTTATTTTTAATTTTTTAAATAACTATTTATACACTCAAATAAATGTGTTTTTTATGTTTTAAAAAAAAAAATGTGTTTTTTATTTGTAGTTTTTATTATTTTAAACAAATATACACAAGTATATTTATTTTGTACGTATTTATGCACCTATTTCAACTTAAATTGTTTGTTCCGACTAATTTGTATAATAAATTAAAACCTAGCTATATCCTAAAGCTGGGTTGTTTTCTTGCAAAATTTTACAATAAATCAATCATTAAATTTATTATGAATAAATTATTTATTATTTTTAAAATATATTTTGATGAAAAAAAGTCCAAATATTCTTATAATATGTGAAAATACTTTAATCTTTTAATTATAATTCTAAGATTAAGTATATTAAGCTAATAAAATTGTTAAATTATGACGCACACGTTAGAAATTTGATACTTAGTGTGTTTGAGTTATGAAGTATTACTCTTATAAAAAATAAAAATAAAAAGAGTTATGAATTATTAATAAAACATTTTGGTGTTTTAATGTGGGCAACAGTTATGAGAAGAAAGCTAATATCTTGAATAGCAAACACCAATTACAATAGTTCTTGAATATATTTTACACAAATTATATTTTTTTTTATCAAGTATTAATTATTTGTATATTTTAAAAACAAATATTTGTATCAATATTTTATTTTATTAAACTAAAATATTAAATTATAACTCTATAAATAATAAATGACATTTAGAAACGCATTTAGTGCAATCTTAAACTCTCTTTCTAAAGTTATTATTTTTCTATACTATCATATATGACTAAAAAAATTGGTAAATTATGTGCGTGACAAATACTCAGTACTTAAATTAGGTGTAATAGCACCTACATGTATGATTGTATTATAATAATAATCTAACAAAAATTATTTAAGTACTTATTTCTTTCTATAAAAAAATTAATAAATATTAAATAAAAATAATAACAATTAATAAATATTAAAATAAATATTTTGTGAAAAAAATTATATTAATTATCCCTATATTATTGTTAAAGATTGAACTTTAATTGTACTTTAATCATTATTAGAAAAACATAATAATTTAACAAAAAAATTATTAGAATAATATTGTATATATTTACTTAATGTATAATAAATGATATTTTATTAAAGCTATAAACCAATAAATATTTTTTTATATATAATTTGATGCATTAAATGATATTATTTTTGAAATATGTGAACCTGTATGGCCCTCTAACTAAGTTTATAAATAATTAAAAAAAACTGCTTTGGGTGGAGAGAAACAATGGTTCACTCATTTTGAAAAAAAATAAATATTTTAATTTTTTACCTTTCAAGTAAACATTTATAGTTTACTATTAATCAAAATTAAACGCTTAAATCATTTTTACTTTAAGAGAAACAAAATTAGTTTTATATCCCACTTTTATGGGCAATTTGAAATATTAAAAAGAAAATTTCCTTGATAATTTTTTAGTGACTGTTGTTGGGTTTTATCTTCATAATATTGAAGAAATTTTCTCTAATAATATGTAGCAAAATAAAAGGACCATCACAATTAGAAAGAAAAAAATTAGTGGTATATTTGCTAACAAATTTGTGACTTAACAATAAAATCTACTTTAATATGATTAAGTTAAGATATTTGAGTTTAAGTTACTAAATTGTTTTAAAAAATGTTAGTGGTATATTTAAATCTTCTTAAAAACAATACAAATAAAATTGACATATATATTGACTGAAAAAAATTGCAAAATAAAATTATTGGGGCTATAAATATAAGGTAATAGATATAACTTACACATATTGCTGTACTTTTTTTTTTTTTCTTTTTTCTTTTTTCTTTTTTCTTTTTTCTTTTCCCCTTCCTAATTTATCATTCTTTCATGTTATAATTAGTGTCTTTTTCTATATATAGAAATTTGTACTTTGTAAGTGTTGTCAGTGTTCCCTTCTACTTGACTGTCGGCAGAATTTTTTATAAAACTTTTTTAAATAAAATTAAAATTGTTTAAAAGTAAAATGAAAGTATAAAAGAGTATATTATGGAGTTACGTAATTTAACGGAATAAAACCTATTGGAGCACAATAAAAGAAGAAGAAGAAGAAGAAGCAGCAGCAGCAGCAGAGAGAATGCTGCTTTTATAATTTTATTTGTCACGTACATGGTTCATATTTTGATGAAAGCCGAACAATTGGAACCCAGAAAAGCACAAAATAAGTTACGAGCGAAATTGGAAAGAAAAAAAAAAAAACAGACCACCTGACGGAAGCCCAATAACTGGTCCTCAATATATTGAAAATCGTCTTCGAAATTTTCCGGGAAAACAACCGAAAAAAGTGAGGAGATTTTAAGGAAATTGATAAAGCCCCAAATTCTCCTCCTTTTTCTGAGACACTCGAAGCAAATTTAAAAGGACGAACTTTTTTGTTAACAAGACAATATGACCTTTGATTCTACGAACTCGACTGTATCTGCAACCGAATCAATCCTTTCGTTTCTCAACTCAGCCTCAAGAGATCCCCATATCTCCAAGGAGCTCCGGCAAATTGCTTCTCATCTCTTTTCCAAATCCAATAATGTGCCTTACAAGCTGCTCCGAGCTATCTGGGTTGCTTCCGAATTCTGATGTCGCGAACCGACCCAAATTGGCTCAGCTCTTATCCGGGTCAGAGTTCGTCCTTACCAGCCCTAAACCTAGAGAAAAGGCAAACGAACCTTCTTGTTGCGGAGCATTTTTATTGATATTATTTGCTTGTTCTTTTTTGGATGTAGTGTGTGTATGAGTAGTTATTCTGGGAAATTCAAAGCTGTCTCGTGTATTCTTTGATTTCTTAGTTTTCTGCAAAATCATGTCAGGCATTAATAATTTGGAAGGAGATAATTATATTGATTTAGATTTTTGTTTTAGAGCGAAGAGTTAAAGGAGAGATTGCGAAAGCGTGGAGAGGATTGCATATGCGGAGCTTGTGAAGGACATTACTCCTAAGAAGGGAACCGAGGAGCCGTTTTCGTCTTACAAGGATCAACTTGGCTTTGGTCAGTTATCTACTTACTCAGAATAGGTTTCATGGGTTTTAGTGTTTTACATTGATAATTAGTACTGTCTATTGTTTATTGAGGAATAGTTTTTTAAAAAAGTAATTGTACTAATCATACAATTTATTAATTTAAAGTATTAAATCATATAATTTCTCATATAAGAGCTATAATTGCAATTAATTTATATTTGCAGCACTTTTTCTAATTGTTCTCTAAAGCAAATCACAAGAAAAAACTATTTTCTTGAGAAAGTGACAGAAATATAAGAAAAAACAGCCAAGCGCAGAGAGAGAAAGAGAGCTAAGAAAATGAGAGAATAAATTTAGGCCGACAAATTGATCACACTTTCATTGATAGAAAAATCTTTACAGGGCCTTATTGAATAATTTGTAATTTGGAAATAAATGCATTTATGTATGTTTTAAGGTTACATATCCAGTTTCTGCTAGATCCCAAGGAAATCTCTTAGAGGCACATAAAATTATTTTAAATTCTTAATTTTTATCAAAATCTTTATTAGTTTAACTATTGCTGTACCAAAAGAGAACTTTCCTGGACTTGCCTATTTTGTTAGTCTTCTAATTTCTTCTTCTATTAACCTGTTTTGTAATCCTTTTAAAAAAAAATTCCCTTTTAGTTTCAAAATGATGTTTTAGTTCCACATGCTTTGTGTAACCTATAATCAATTATTAACGTCTACAGGTTTACTTGTCGTACTGATAATGTTTGCTGGCTATTTGGTTGGCTATGCCGCATTCAGAGCATTGTTTGACCACAGTCCTGCCATGGTTGGTACTCTGTAAAGTCCATCTTGAATTGAGCTTTTCTAGGTTTCTCGAGTTCTGTGATCTTCTATATTTCATGATCTTGGTTTTGGGTTGCTTATTCCAAACGTCACAACAACCCCTCCCCCCAGGGCGGAGGCAGAAAAAACATATAAGAGGGTTGAATTTTTTTTTAATATAAAATAAAAAATTAATATAAATTATAGTAAATTATATTTAATTTAATATTAAAATTTTTCATGTCATATTATAATAAAGATATGTAGTTAGCACTCAAAAAATATAGAGCTAACATATTATAAATAACTTATAAAAAAAATTAAACAAAAATGTAAGTTAATAAGTATTAGTATCATTCGTGAATAAAATAAATTTATTAACTAAAAAATTTAGGCAAATACATATATGATTTAGTATTTAATTTAGAATGTAAAAAATAAAATATGATTTAAAATTTAAGTTTGAGATTATATTTAAAAATGTATGTTTATAAATAATATAAGACTGACTAATAATAATAAAAATAATAAAATTTTTATATAAAAAAATTTAAATAAATTCTAAAAAATTATTAAAATAAAATGTCAAATAATATAATATTAGATAAAGTTAAAATTTGGATTAAAATAAAATATGATAAATATAAAATTAAAAGCTTTAATATGAAGCTTATTATATACTTATTTTTTTAATTTTATTTTTATAATATTGAGTTTAAAATTAAATATTTAAATTTTTTTTTTTTTTTTTTATTATCACATTCTTGTTTTCAGAATGCTGCTGGGGGTTCTCTTGGATTGATAGGTGGCGTGCTAGTGGAAACGCTTCTTTTCATAATTTGAACTTCCAGCCAAGATCTTAAATCATCTACTTCTACTTCCAAGCATAACAAGGATCAATATACGTGGTACTATCAGAGGTTTTTATTTATAGCCCTTTTCTCAGGGACAGTGACCTACTGTATTGTTATAAGTAATTCATTCTGAATTAAAATACTTGCAAAATATTTCATTTATGCTGAAAACACAGTTGGATAAAACATGGAAAAATCGAGTAGACAGTGTAGATTACTTTGGTAACCTATTTACTGGTTGTTAGTTTTAAATTGGTTTAAGATCATTCCACCCTTCAATTGCGGAGTAGAGTATTTCTATATGGTAGATTTACAGAAAATGTTTGAGAATCATCTACTCATCAAATGTTCGATCTTGTATATGGTTGTTGTCCTGGACCAAGATCTTTTGAGGATGCCATTTTTTATGTTTGAGATAAAGTTTAAGTGCCTAAATATTGTTTGATTCTATCGAAGTATTCCAACCGATAAGCATGGGAAGCAAAAAAATTATGTTTCCAAAAAGTGATCTTTGTATGTTTTGTGATTACCAAAATTTTCTTCTAGACACAAGCGTATTTGATTGTAATTGGTTTGAGCTAAAGGGCAATGCTACATAATAAGAGTGACTTGCTCATTTTTGCCATTTAGACAACATATGTGTTGTACATCTAACATCATGCTAATATGCAAAATGTAATTGCATATGATAAACGTTCAATTTTGAAATATAGTATATGTGTGCCGCTCATCTCTGTTTGCATGAAGGTGTTTATTAATTAAGGCATGAAGATTTTGATTTTTGATTTTTGATTTTTGATTTTTTTCAAGTGATTTTTTATATCAGGTATGTTTGGTAATAATTTTTTATTTTAATTTTTACATTTTTAAGGAATCACTTTCAAAATATGGAGTGATTCATAAATCTTTAAAAATAAGATTTTTTATTCAAGTTTATGATTTTTTTCATTTTAATCAAACATTTTTTTTTAAGAATAAATCAAGTCTTATAACTTTTATATGATTAAGTATTTAAAGGAATTGATTAAAAATTCAAATTTATAAAAATAACCAAAAATTTTCTTTGTTTTTTTTTTTTTTTAAGTTTTTTTTAAAAAAAAAATTAAAAAAATAGAAATTATTACCAAACAACTTGGAGGTGATTTCGGATTTTTTTCTTTGAAAGTCACTAAATATAAAATTATTATCAAATGTATTTTTGATTATTTTTATAATATAATCAAAAATTATAAAATTAATTATTTAATCATAAATTATAAATTATAAATCATAACCGTTATCAAACATGTTCTAAATTAAAGATTTTTCGGTAATTAATTCATGAAACGTCTATAATCAAATTACTACACAGAATACAAATTTTATTTTCCCAATTTCTTCAAAACTAATTATTATTACATTAAAAACTATTTTAACAAAATAATACTTTTATTTATATTCTAAAATAATGTAAGTATAAACACAATAAAAAAGCAATATAAATATAATTCTTCTTCTCAATTTCCAATTCATTGTTTTTCCAATTCCTTTCATATTTCATTTCTATTTAGTAATTACTAATTAGTAAACTTTCCCAAAGTTCAAAGGTCTAGCAAATTGTTTATTTTTGCCTTTTCTTTTTTCACTAAAAACTGTCAAAAATAATAGAAAGTGAGATTTTCATTTAGTATCATTCATACAATATCGACTATAAGCCTTTGCAATTAGTTTAGAGAATAAGTATTGAAAAAGTCATTTTGTTTATATTATTATAATATTTTAGTCACTATATTTTTATAAGAGATATTTAAATAAATTTTTTTTTGTAAAAATAAAACATTTCAATCATTCTTTTTTGTAAAATTTGAATACTTTAGTCAATTTTTTGCTAGTAAAATATTATTTAATTAATAAAAAATTTTGATACAATAACAAAGTTAATTTAATGGGGTAAAATTATTATTTTATTTTAATAATTTAAAACTAAATTTGAACGTAACAATAATTTTTTTATTTTTTTGACAATTGTATTTGTAAATTTTATATTTTATGATTTTTTTTTTTTGAAATTTCTCTGTATCACATATTATGCATTCAAACATGATACCTACAGAAAACGCAATACAGGAAATTGCCCAAAAAAAAAAAAGTACATAAAGAATTTATAAAAAAAAAAAAAGTTGACCAAAAGAAATTTAAAAAAATATTGTATTTTTTAAATTCAATTTTAAATTGTTTAAATAAAATCAAAATTTTGTCCCATTAAATTCATTTTATTATTATATCAAAAATTTATTAATAAAATAATATTTTAATATTTAAAAAATGACTAAATTATCTCATTTTTATTAAAAAAGTGGCAAAATATTCTTTATAAAAGTAAAATGATAAAAATATCTTAGTAATAAAAACAAAGTGGCTCTAAGAATCCTAAAAACTAATTGCAAAGGCTACAGTCAATATTGTATAAATGATATGAAATGAAAAATCTCAGTTCCTATTGTTTTCGACATTTTTTAGGGGAAAAAAAGAAGAACAAAAATAACAAATTTTTTAGACCTTTAATTGAACTTTGGGCAAGTTTAGTAATTACCAAATAATAATGAAATTTGAAAAACAATGAATTGGAAATTGAGGATTAAAAAGGAGAAGAATTATAATTATATTACTTTTTCACTATGTTTATTTATTTTATTTTAGAATATAAATAAAAGTAGTTATTTTACTTTTAAAAACAAAAATTATGTAATAGTTATTATTTTTGAAGAATTTGAGAAGATAAAATTTATATTTTTGTATAGTAAATTGATTTTAGACTTTCATGCAGAATCAGAAAAATCATTAACTTAATTTTTAATAATAGTTCTTCATTTTTATTTTGTATGTAAATAAATAAAATTACTTTCAAATAAATTAAGAATGGATTTTGGAATACTAGACCTGATATATATATATATATATACACATTTTTTTTCTTTTAAAATGTTTCGTTATTTATGTGTGAAGTTTGAGCAAGTGGATTATTCATTTATAAAAAAAATTAAATTATATCAATTAATGGAGTCAATGAGCCTTTACTCTCTCTGTCGTTATTATCGAGTAAAAGTTCTCCTTCCTCCCCCCACTATGATGTCTTCGGCTACTTGTTTGAAGTTGTACTCACCAAGTCTATGGGCTTCTTTGGCATCCAGTTGTTTGTCGGCTTCGTAAAGACCAATTAAAACTTATAGAATCCTTCTTTAATAGAAAACCCCGTAAAGTAAATTATTTATTATTTGTCCAGAAAGGTTCAATTTTCCACTGAGCTAAAAGGTATTAATTATGTTTCCTTTTTGCTCTAAAAAAATGTAGAATCATATTAGGCGTGATTTGAACTGTAATCTACAAACAATTAAAAATTTTACTTTTCTATTACAAATTACACGTTTAAATCATATTTAGTGCTCTTGATCCAAAAATAAATAGTTGCCACATCATATTCTCACTCATCTTGTAAAAAAACTATTAGTTTATATTAGCGTATTTAAAAATTAGATCATAAATTTAATTGAAAAATTGGGCTGAATTCAACTAAATTGTATAATTATGTGAGTCAAATAATTCAGTCTAATTTATATTTTTTCAAGCCGATTCTTAAACTACTTAGTTTAATTTTATGAATTTTTTTAACTATCTAAACTGCATCAGACTGTTATATATTATATATAAAAAAAATTCTTTTAAATATAATATATTAATATTTATTTTTAAAAACAAAAAATATTTTATATTATTATTAAAAATTAAATATTACATTTAAACTTTTTTTTTTTTTTTTTTTTTGCAGTTTTAGCTCTTTAACATACAATCTACAATATAGTTGCGTGTATATTATAATGATTTTATCTTTTATAAATTTTATCAATTTAATTGTTAGTTTATATGAAATATTATATGATTTATATTTCTAACACATTTAAAATAATTTGGTTAGATTTATAATATTTTTTTAATGTTAATTTCAATTTTTAACAACATGATTTCGAAGAAAAAAAATTTAAAAATAAAAAATTATAAAAAATTGTTAATTAAATTGGACCAAATTATACAATTTCAATAATTTTATAAACTAAATAATTTATTCTAATTTAATTAAACTTATATAAATAATTTAATTAAAAAAAATCTTTATAAAAAAAATTGAACTGGTCATAAACCTCCCATGTGGTTTATACAGTTGACTTTGTTAGAAACTTGAATTTTAAAGCTCAAGTTTACTTCGGGAATGTAAGTAATACTTTTATATATGTACATATGTCACACCAATCTAGGTAAAATTATATTATCAATTGGTATTAAAAAAAAAATGTCACACTATCCATACAATCCTTAAAATTCAACAATTCTCATCAGTAAAATTGTCGGTTTGGCCTTCTAAAAGAATTTAAACAGTTCACTTCTACAATTTAGTACTATTTTCGAATTATATGTACTATACATACTCAAGACTGAAATTAAAATTTGCAGCTATTTCAACACGTAACTTTTATAATTCTATTTTCTATTTTTCTATGAGAATTCTGGATCATTATCAGAATATTAGCACTTTAACACTGTTTTTCTATGACAACATCCGAAGTTTTCTCGTGTCTTACATGCATGCATTTGGATTGCAGTTGATCGCATATAAAAATCAAATGTGCGAATTAGCAATCTCGTAATTGAAACGTCCTGAGTCCTTAGTGGAGTGATTTAGTACTTTAGATACCATTAACCGCACACAGATCTATACGAAGCTTTTGGGTTCACAGATTTGGCGCCAACTTATACGTGGCTTCATCTGGTGTCCCAAATCAATCACGCTATTTGCATGACTAGTAGGAAAATTCAAAACAGCCTCAGTCAGACTGGCCGAGTCCCACGGATTTGCCTACTCCACAGCAGCCTCGCCCTCACATGCAAACTTACATGTGTCGGAATCCTCTCAGTTTCTGAGTCCACCCTTTCAAAACTCGTAAATCCAACGGACGCGATCCTCTATATATTATATATCCCACCTCGTCTCCATATGATCCGAGTGTTTCGAAAAACTCTTTAAACAAAGTCAATAACGAAGTTTCAAGTCCAGTCATGAAGGCTGCTCTGATCCAAACTGGTTCGGTCGTTTCGGGCTCTCCAAGAGCGCGTATCTCCCGAAGTCATTCGTTTTCGGGTTTTTTTTTCGGTGAGAAGAATACCGCAAGTTCCCCAAAGTTTGCACTGCATTTCGAGGTCAATCGCCGCAGAAACAGAGGCATAAGGAGGGCCGTATCCATATCAGATAGCAACGTGATCCATTCGAGAAATGAATTTTCTGGCGGATCAAATGGACTCAGTAGAGCCGGATCGAGATCATTTCCGGAAAAAATACCGGAAGAAGAGTACCAGCCGGAAGTTGAGGTCAGTGATGCAGATTATCCGTTTTCGAGCATAACTTTAAGGTTGACCGGAGATTTCTCGGAAAGTGGAATTCCACTGGAAGAGACAAGTTTTCCCGGCAAGGGCGTCGGGGAAGGAAGTAAGTCTGGTGGCGGCGGAGGTTTCGGATTTAATTCATTTGACGGTAGTACTTATGGTGATCGGAGCAAGATCGGTGCGTATTACCAGAAGATGTTGAAGAGTAACCCTAGCGATTCACTTCTTTTGAGAAACTACGGGAAATTCTTGCATGAGGTACTAATTATCAGATTAAATTTAGTAAAACTTTGTTTAAATCATCACTAACAATACCGATGTGAATAAAAGGTGGAGAAAGATACCGTGCGAGCTGAAGAGTGTTACGGTAGAGCAATTTTGGCAAGTCCTGGAGATGGAGACTTGCTTTCGCTATACGGAAAGCTAGTTTGGGAGACTCAGAGAGACGAAGATAGAGCCAAATCTTACTTCGACCAAGCTGTTTCAGCCTGCCCTGACGATTGGTATTTCATTCTCTAACCAATTGAACTATCTTCGTTTAGGAATCATATTGATTTCAATAATAATATATTCATTTGTGCAGCATGGTGCTGGGCTCGTATGCTCACTTCATGTGGGAAGCAGAGGAAGACGATGAGCAAGAAATCAACAATAAGATTCAGATCTCAACTATGTCTACCATGGTACCAGCATTTTAAGTGCAATTATGCAAAGCTAACTAACCCAAGGAACAAATAATAAATGGCCTCATAATAACACGTTGTGACATATCTGTATTTCGTTAATATAATTTTCTAGGATGTAGCTTTACAATTGAGTGAATGTATAGTATTATTGCTTTAGATGGATTATAAATTTCTAATCTCAATCTCTTTTCCTTTCCTTTACATTTGTTATAAACTTGTAATGTAAAATGGTAAATATTAATTAGGAACCCATTACTCATTTCTAGATCACGTTGGGGCAATTTTCTTTGTAGGAAGGTCAATGAATCTGTTGATGGCTCGACTTATGGTCCATATGACCAACGATTAGAAAATAGAAAGTCAATAAACAATCTCCTATAATTCATGCAAAGATTGAAAAGTCGAAACTTTAACTTTACGAAATACCGCAAAGAAATTTCGGCAAGCAACGTATTTGTGGCTTAAATCATAACTTATCTACAAATAAGAAGACCCTTCTTAAACTTGTCTCAATTTTTCACTATATTGCATATTCTTTTTGTTACCAAGAAGAACGTCGATGACGACAATGAGCATGTTGATGCTAAATATTTATATGAATGGCCCACTAGAAAAGCCCAAAAGCTTCAAATTTCTATAAGGGTACTATAAAAGGAGTGATGGACTAATACGGGGGATTTTTATAAGAAAGAATAAAAAGGACAAAAATAGCATGCTTGATAAATAAAAATATTTATTTAAAAAATAAAATTATTATTTTTACCTAAAATACCCTTCTGTTAATTAAAATTAAAACTAATTTATTTTACTATTATCTAATTATAAAATTATTTTTATTTCCAACGATCATTACTAACAATTTTATTGGAGGTCCGGCTACCACCATCGACATATAGATTTTTTTCTGTAATATATACAAAATAAAAATATTATTCATGTATATAATACATAAATAACTTTTTAATTCTATACATATTACAAAAAAATTTAGAAATCATAACAATTTTTTTAAAATATAAATGCAAATTTCTGTACATGGTATAGAATAATATTTTTATTATGTACATATTACATAAAAAATCTTAAAATCATAATAAATAAATTCTAAATATCTTAATACAAGATTTTGTACATGTTACAAAATAATATTTTTATTCTGTACATGTTATAAAAAAATATAGATATTAGAACAAAAAAATTATAAATATAAACCCAAGATTCTGTACACGATACATAATAAAATTTTCATTTTGTACATGTGACAATTTTTGTATAACTTACAGATTAATCGACATACAAAATTATTTATAATTTCTGTACAACTTAAAAAACTTAAAAAAGAGATGGATACATAATTATTTATAATTTATGTACAAGTACAATTTACAAAATAATTTGGATACACAATTATTTATAATTTATGTATAACTTACAGAATAATTCAAGTACAAAATTATTTACAATTTACATAATGACTAGCGTATATAATTATTATTTTACTACTATTTAATTAAAAAATTATTTTTATTTTTAATGATCATTACTAACAATCTTGTTGGATGTCCGGCGACCACCATCGGCATGTAGATTTTTTCTGTAATATGTATAAAATAAAAATATTATTTATGTATATAGTACATAATTTTTTTTTTCATTCTATACATATTACATAAAAAATCTATAAATCATAACAAATTTTTTTGAATATGAATGCAAGTTTCTGTACATGGTAAGAATAATATTTTATTATGTACATGTTACATAAAAAATCTTAAAATTATAATAAAGAAATTCTAAATATCTTAATGCAAAATTTTGTACATTGTATAAAAATAATATTTTTATTCTGTTATAAAAAAAAATATAGATATCAGAACAAAAAAATTATAAATATAAATCCAAGATTCTGTACATGTTACATAATAAAATTTTTATTTTGTACATGTTACAATTTTTGTACAACTTACAGACTAACCAGCATACAAAATTATTTATAATTTCTGTACAACTTAAAAAATGATATGGATACATAATTATTTATAATTTCTGTACAACATAAAAATGACATGGATACATAATTATTTATAATTTATGTACAAGTACAATTTACAAAATAACTTAGGTACATAATTATTTATAATTTATGTACAACTTACAGAATAATCCAAATACAAAATTATTTATAATTTATATAATGACTTGCGTACATAATTATTTACATTTTTTGTACAACTTATAGAATAACTAACATACATAATTATTTACAATTTCTGTACAACTTACAAAATGACTTGAATATATAATTATTTATTATTTATGTACAACTTACAGAATAACTTGAGTACATAATTATTTATAATTCTGTACAACTTACAAAATAACCCAATTATAAAAATAATTTGACTACATAATAGGTCATTAATAGTAAATTCTACCCTAAACACGCTAACGACATATTTTGAGTAAATAATATTATAATACTTCTATATATTCTGTACATGTCTTGATATGAGAAATGTATAAATGCATGATTTTGTACATAATATAGGTATAACATTTTTATTCTATAATGCTTACATAATTATTTGCAATTTATATACAATTTATAGAATGATCTGTTATAGAATTATTTACAATTTCTGTAATACAGAATAATCCAAGTACAAAATTATTTATAATTTATATAATGACTCGCGTACATAATTATTTACATTTTTTTATACAACTTACAGAATAACTAGCATACATAATTATTTATAATTTCTGTACAACTTACAAAATGACCTGGGTATATAATTATTTATTATTTATATACAACTTACAGAATAACCTGAGTACATAATTATTTATAATTTTGTACAACTTACAAAATCACCCTATAGAAGCAATTAAATTGCATTAAATAATGCCTAATAATTCTGTAAGACAAGCGAAATAACAAATCATAATTTACATTACAACAAACTTTAGATACATATTGTATAAAAGAATTGAAACAATAAGAGTATGATACAATATCATGCTTGTGAAAACACAATTTCAAACCAGTAATTCAATTTGTAGTCAAATTACAAACCTTATATGATTTATCTATATTTATGGTTTTGCTCCTTTTAGGCTGTCTAGGTGCATTCTGAATGCCTTGATGTACACACCGCTTCATTCCTTTAGGAGAAACATGAGCCTTTTTTTTCAATTTAGACATCCTGCAAATAACAATCACAATTTAGAAGCATTCATTTAGTTTTATTTTTAGTATTTTGAATGCATGTGTCTATACTAAACATCTAAATACTTCGATCATGAGACCACTTCTAAAAAGTACTTCTAAAATTGCAATAATTGTTGGAAAATAGCAAAGGAATATAAATCGAATGTAATACATGTATGTAAAAACTAAAAAATATGTATATAAGTAATCAACCCATGTGAAACAATAAAATATTTTTTCTGTTACACTTACAGAAACCTTAAATGTTTCTTTATCAAGCTTTATTGAATATTTCTCGAAAGTTGTAATATGTCAAAAATATATATTAGCTTTCAGTAAATGACACATAAACTATAAAATGATTTGCATACATAATTATTTACAATTTCTGTACAACTTATAAAATGATTTATAATTTATGTACAATTATAATTTACAAAATGATATGGATACATAATTATTTATACTTTATGTACAACTTACAGAATAATTCAAGTACAAAATCATTTACAATTTACATAATGACTAGCGTCATAATTATTTACAATTTCTTATACAACTTACAGAATGACTCGCATACATAATTATTTACAATTTTTATACAACTTACAAAATGACCTAGGTACATAATTATTTATAATTATGTACAACTTACAGAATAATTTGAGTACATAATTATTTACAATTCTATACAATTTGCCAAATGACCTGATTATAAAAAAAAATTTAACTACATAATAAGTCACTAATAATAAATTCTACCCTAAACAAGCTAATGACATATTTTGAGTAAACAAGATTGTAATACTTCTTCTATATATTCTGTACATGTTACAAAAAAAAATTTAAAAATTATAATAATTTTTTTAAAAATATTTTAACGCAATAAATGTATCAACGCTAATTCTGTACATGTTATATATTATTATTACATTTGCATTATAAAAAAGAAAGAAAAGAAAATAAGGTGGAGTACAATTAAACTAAACTGGTGTTTTATAAATCTTGTATTATGAAATCATGAAAGTATAATTCAATTCTCAATCTCCTCAAGTAGAAAAAATTAATTATTAGTAATTGCACCATGTAGAAACAGAAACAAAGTTGCAACACTACATGAACACAAGGCACAACAGTCAACAATGGTAGTGCAGTTAGAAAATGCAGAATTGGAAAAGTAATGATGTGGAACTAAAACGAGATAAAGCAGAGAAACCAATTCTGAATTTTTGATATTTCATCCATGTTTATTCCAACCATTAAACTTTCTCTTCTACAACAAGCTTATTGTCCAGATACTAATATATATTTATCTACACATAGATCTACCAAAAGAAAATTATATGGCAATAAGAACTTGGTGTAACATCCCAACTATTAACATACGAAGGAAAAGCTTATCTAATTTCCCAATAGTAGTCAAGAATCAAATATTGCTCTGGAACTATAAATTTTAATTGGGCATCTATAAATGACTTTAAAAAAAATAATCATTTGCAATTGCAGAAACAATACCCGCATATAGATTAGTTGAATGATGATTACCAAGAAGTTCTGTATGATCAGAGACCGGTGATGGAGGGTTCTTGCTGCGGGTGATGAATTGTTTCTGCCACTGATAATGGAGGTTCTACGTTGCTGGGTTTTTCAGAATTACTAACAGCCACTAATCCCTCTACTTTCTACGCAGACGTCAGTGATAGAGGCTCCTCCACTACTAGTGATTAAGGGATCCTGCCTCTGATATCAGTTTCTATGTTGTTGGGTTTCTAAGCTGCGCTGCGTAACCTAATGGAAGAAACAAGAAATAGTGTATGGTTTTGGAAGGTTAAAACAGTAAATATATTCATCTAAAACGACGTGAAAAATCGATTTATGGCAAATTAACTCTTTGAGTTAAAACTCATCTATACGCGGGTATTATCTCACTATAAAAGTGATATTCAGCAGTTACATATGTCAAAGTGGAAATATCTCATTGTGCACGTCATCCACAAGTGAGGATATATATATATATAAAATAGTAAAATACATTTTATTTTTATGTTATATTGTTTTAAGATATTAAAATATATATTTATTGTTATAATAAATAAAATATTAAAAACTATTTAATTATAAAAATGAAAAAAAAAAAAAAAAAACTTCATTATGAAGCCCAAAAGCTTCAAATTTCTCTAAGGGTAATGTAAAGGTGTACTCAGCAGTTACATATGTCAAAGTGGAAATATCTCATTGTGCACTTCTTGTGAGGATATATATATATTATATATTATATAATATATATATATTAATATAAATATATATATATATATATATATATATTATATAGAGAGAGGAGAGAGAGAGAGAGAGAGAGAGAGAGAGAGAGAAATACACATGCAAAAGAAATAAAATTATAATATAATATAATCATTATAATTAAATAAATAAAATTAGTAATAGTAAAAATTTTCCTCATTAAATTAAAATAATTTTTTTTTTTTTTTTAATTATAAAATTGTCATCACTTTGAAAATAAATATACATTTTAGCTTATCTTGGATTTCTAACTATTATTAAAAGAATTAATTTAAATGTATATATATTTTTTTTTTAGATTATGTAAGATTCTTGTAGAAAAGTTAAATAATAAATAAGATTGTTATAATGTTTTATATTAAATAAATAGAATTAAATATAATTCAAAAATTTGTAACTAAATTTGAACAATTTTTTCAAAAAATTTCACTAACTATGAGTAATGCTATTATTTAAAAATAAATATTTATTTTAGTTTTTGTAAATAAAAATATTATAATCTTATATTTCTCTATCAAATCTTTTTTCTTCTTTTTGAGATTTTTTTTTTTATTTTTTAACCCATTATTTTAAATTAATCATGATTATTAAATAAATAAAATAAATAGTAATGATAATTTTGTAATTAAAATGAAACTTTGAGGATAAAACCATCCAAAATAAAATTTTAATTTTTTGTTTTGTTTTTAACCCTTTATTTTAAAAGAAAAATTAAAAAAATTAATTCAAATATATAATTATGTGTTTTAGGTTATGTAGGACTTTTTGATAAAAAAATATAAATAAGAGCACTAAGTTGAGATCATAATGTTTTGGACTCTTATGATCTTATGTTTATAAAAGATAATGAATTTATTATCAATAATTAATAAATAAATAATAATAATAATAATTTGTAATTAAATAAAAAAATTATGAGGATAAAATTGTCAAAAATAACAAATGACACATACTCAAATATATATAACTATAAAATAAGATAATACGTACCTTCCATGTGAATTATTTTTACTCATTGTAAATTTTTTCTTTGGTTAATTTGTACAAAATATTTAAAATAAATACGAAATTAATTTTGTTATACTTCCATATTATTCATAAAAATAAAATAAAATAATATTTAAAGTTCTTATTAAATATTATAATTATCATATTATTAGAGTCATTATTGAATGTAATTTTTTTCATTATTATATTTAAAGTCTTTATTTAATGTGATAATATATTCTAAAAGAAAAACTAATGTCAATAGCTTAAAATATATAGATAATTTTGTCAAAAAAATATTAATTGTAATTAAGACTTTTATATATAGTATAAATATAAATTCATAATTCAATTATATGAAAATATAAAAAATTATGTTGATATCATTGAAATTTATGTGAAAGTAAAAAAAAATATTATGAAAATTTATCTAAAAATATTAAAACTTTATATAATAACTTAAATGGAGAAAATTAAGTAATATTGTAGCTAATAGAGTGATATTCTCAATAAATTAACAGCTACATGTTAAATAAAAGATTTATTTGAATAAAAATAAGGTGTACCAATATTAAGAAATTATGTTACAATTACATTTACAATAATTTTTTAGAGAGTTTTGCTATATTGATTAAAACCATTTTTTGTCATGACATGTGATAGTTAGAAGCTATTTGAATATAATGACTAAAATATTATGGGTATATTGCCTGATCTTTTCTTATTTTTTTTCAATGAATAAGAAACTGAGTTAATTTTGTAGTTTAGTGGTATAATTCACTTATCTCGTTTCAAGTCACTGATTAAATCACACTAAATTATTGTTTGATTAAAAAATATTTAAAATAACTTTATTCACTTACTACCTTTCATTAAAGAGTATAAAAAACTCCCAAAATTATACGATATAAATTTTGAAAAAAATTTGATAATGTCTGTTTTTTTTTTCTTTCCAAAAATTATATCGTAGAAATTAATATATTTATATGTAGTAAATGTTCAAAATATTAAATAATATTTTAATAATTTAATTAAAATAACTGTATATATTCATATCAAACCATATTAATATTAAATATTATTGACGATATATTGGAATATATCAAATTTTTTAATCAAGACACAAATATGTTCCAGTTCAATAGCAAATTTTTCGCTATTTCTTTATTTTATTTTTTTCAAAATTCACTTCATGTTGTCGTTTTGTAGGAGTAGAGTTTACATTTTTGCCCTCAAGTTACTTGTTGGGGCTTTTACTTCTAGGTTTTAAAAACGACTGCCAAAGAGGTGAGCACTGAAGAGGTGAGCTGGCTCTGACCTATCAATCAACGTGCCCATCTTCTTCTTCATTGAAATCTCAACCTATTTTAGTGTCTCGCCCTCGTTTTGAACCCATTAATTCCAAAAAGGTTCTCCATACATCATTGCTCATTTAATTTTGTTTCTATAGGGTTTCTTTGATTCATCTTTTTCTTTTTTTTTTTTTTTTATTTTTATTTTCAATTTTAACACATATATACCCTTTTTTGCTTCGTGTTTTCATCAATGTATGCTTTATTTGCATAAAGTTCACCAACGTTGTAATTTGTGTTTAAATCTCACCTTTCACTTTGAATATATATGTCTTTTATTTGTGCATTTTTAACTTTTTAATAGCTAGTAAGGAGGAAAACTCATGGTTATTGATGATACCAAGCTCTTTTTTATCTCTATGCTTCTCAAAGTTTTGTATTATCTTCAACGGCAAGTGAACTTTTAGTTTATAAGTTTTGAATTCTCTATTCTTTTCTTTCTCTTCCTCTCTCTCTTTTTTTGCTTTTGTTTTAGGATTCCAATGTTCTATTCCATTTCTTTTTTTTTTTTCAAAAATTCTTTTTTATATAATTTGATTATTTCCATCATTTGACATATTCTTTGAGGTCACCTATAAAAACTTGTCATTTTTTATTGTAATTAAGAAAAAAAATTTAATTAAAAAAAAAAGGAAAGATAAAAGAGTTTTATGGATTATGTTTTTTTTTTTTGTTAGTGAATTATGTTTCTCTTTATTGGTCATTGGATTGTATGTAGTATATTATATTTATGTTTATTTTTTATATGTAAGATGTTACATTTATTTTTATTTTTTGTATGTAATACATTCATTTTGTCATTGTATGTAACACTTTACATGTACCTTTATTTTTTACGTAATATTACATTCATCTTTAGTTGGGACACTAGAGTTTCAATAAGAATATAATATATTACATCGAACATTATTTATGAATGTAACATATTATATTCACCTCTATAATTGAATGTAACATGTAACATGTTATATTCACCTCTATAATATGTTACATCCCATCTAGCGAGATATTACTAAAACTTCGATGTCGTCGGTAGTGTCACCAACGAAGTCATTGGTGATCTAGTGAGGTCACTGGTGCAATTGTCGGAGCTCTGACGAGGTTAGAGTTTTGAGAGGTAAAGTTGTATTTTAGTAAAATAATTTCTTATTATGTAGATAAAACTATGAGTTTTAAGTATTAAATTGTTAGTTTAAAAAAATTATAATATTTATTTAAATGAAAAAAAGATCTAAAGATCCCATAATTTTTATCAAATGGGTACATTAATCTTGTAATTATTGTGTTAGATATTAGATGTTCTATAATTTTTTAAAATAAACACAATAATCCCGTAATTTCTAAGTTAAGCATTGTAAGTCATGTTATATAAGTTTTATTATTATGAAAAATAAATAATTTTACTCATATAATTTTTTAAAATAAGCTCTTTTAGTCCAATAAAAGTATTAAAATTAATGACTTATAGTATCCTACTTTCGTAAATAAAGAAAATATAGTATTTAATTTAAAAATTATGGTACTAAAACATTTATTTATATATAATAATAAAATTATTGTGATATTTTTTAAAAATTATCGAACTTTTATGTCCGTTGTCCTTTACCTAAAATCATGTTATTTATGAAAATCACCGGAACCGGCTCAACTTAACTTATAAGCCTGTAAATTGCCGTCCGGGCTTCTGTCACTTTACGTGTTTACTCTAATAAAAACCCACGGCTTCATTTTGTAAAAGAAAAAAAAATCCATTCAAGGCAAAGTGGTATTACAGTAAAAATATAGTATATATATGGAGCAATTTTTTTAAAGTGATGATATTTTTCGCAATTGTAAGGGTTTTAAGAAGAAGAAAAACGTGACAAAGATTTCAAATATTGTATAAATAGAAAAATGAAGTAATTGACAATTACTTGAGGCATATCTTTAAGAGTTTAAGTCTATGCAGCTTGTTGTTATGAACTGTTATTATTATTATAATGACAAAGCTGAACAAAATGCTAAGCAACTTTTTTCAATTATATATTTTGATGCTCTAACTTTTCAATAAAATTTGATTCAGTTTAGCAAATTTAGTATAAATTTAAAAATTAAGTTAAAATTTTATTATAATAATCAAAATTATCATGTTAATTTATTATTTTTTATGTTTTGATTTATTAATTTTTCAATTTTAGCGAATTTAGCCCCATTTGTATTAAATTGTGTCAAAATTAAAAATTTGTAAAAATTAAGGACAATAAGTATTGTTTAGAAAATATTTTTAAAAAAAATTTGTGCAATGTCCGTATGTAGACACAAATTATCAGATACACAACATTCCTTCATAAAATAACATTGAATTCAATTTGGCAGTGTACAGAAGAAGACCAATAAGAAAATTGTTTAAAACGGCTCAAGTTAAGTGGTTAATAAGAAAACGACATTATCTTCTTATTTTATTCAAATAATTAATTATGAAGGTCCTTTTCTCTTAACCATATAATGAAATCAAAACAGAATTAAAGATAGAGTCCAAATTTTTTCCCAATAGTAATATAACTATATGATTTTTATGATCAGCGAGAGTGCCTCTTTAGGGGGCCATCATCTTTGGATTTCTTTTGATTGTGGACTATTTTCTGGAGAATTGGTACGTGATATTATACATTTTATAATTATTTTAAAATAAGTAATTTAGTTTTAAAATTTATAAGTCGAATATTTTAAGTTTTATAATTTATAAAAAAAATACAAAATTAATTTTATTTTTAAAATTTCGTTAAAAATTAATGGTGATATTATTCTCGATGGGTATTTATGAGATAAAAAAAATTCTCAATCTTTCAATAATTTTTAATCTTATTTTGATGTAATTTGGCTTTAATAATTAACTAAATTTTATTAAATTTTTAAGACAATTTAATTGTATTTTTTTTATTTGGTAATTTGTATGTTATGATTATGTTATTAAAATTAAAATAATTTAATGCGGTAAAAAAATGTAAGAAATTATTAATAGTGAAGTAAAGTATGGCTCATTGTATATTCATTAAAATTTTATTATAAAATAACTTTGTGAATAACCTTATAAAATTACGTAGCAAAAATTGAGTTAAATTTTATAATTCTAATAATTTAAGCTTAATATTACATTTCTACATCAATAATAATTCAGTTTATATTTTTAATATCACATATTTAAAATGAGAATAAAATTATGCCATCAAAATATTAAATTTTTAGATTTCATTAATATCTAAATATGTTAGAGTAACTTTTGTTTGGTATTATTTGCATAATTTTAGAGGAGGACAAATTTTGGGGTAAGATTAAATTTTATAAAATATATTTATATTTATATTATTATTTATAGTTTTTTTTTATTATTATTTAAATTTAAGTTAAATAAGTCAGGTTGACAGTTGTGGCACTTTTCTCAAGTTGACCCTTGTGGCACTTTTCTCAAGTTGAGTGAATATAACAGATGCCTTCTTCTGATTCGTGAGGGATATTTCAGTTGACAATTGGTTCTCGCACAATATCGTAAAATTTATACATTGGCAGGAGATTGGTGTACCAACACATAGTATTAATTGAGTATTAATATATAATTTTTCATTGGAATAAATAATGCTTTTGATGACATTCTAATTATTTAATTAATAAAAAGAATTAGAAATGTTTCTTTTCATTCTTTTAATTACACTTTTAAATTTATAATTTTAAATTATGACCAATATTTAATATTAATTTAAATTTAAAACAATTTTTATACAATTATTTTATCATCTTATATACCTAATTTTTAATTATGTATCAAAAAGAGCTTTAAGTTATTTTATTGATTCATTCATATCTTTTTATGAAAAATAAGATTTATTCTCTTTTTATTTTATTTTTTATAAGTTATTTACTCTCTCTTTTTTCTTAAAAAAAATAAATTTATTCACTTTTAAATAATAAAGTAGTATTATATATATTAAATTATTTTAAATATTAATTAATATATTAATTATTAATTAAATATAAAATTATTAATATGTAATAATGAAGTGAACGTGAAGATTATGATGCATTTTTGTAAGTAGTATATGAAAGAAAGCCAGATAAAAACTCACTCAATAGTACAAAGACTTAGAAAATAATAATAATAATATAAAGACTTAGAATGCGACCACACGATACCAACGGTGCAAGTGCTTCTTAAATTTTTTTAGACAAAATAAAAACGTGCTTCTGAATTTTAAGCGAAGGACAATTATTACATCATATTTCCCTTTTCCTTTCTGTAACATTTGCAATTTATTAAATTAAAGCTTATGGGGTTCCTGCCTTATGTTTATATGATATAAAATGTATGAGAATATAAATTGTATTAAGTAATGTATTAATATTAAGTTAAAAATATGAGAGTTAAAATAATTGTATAACAATCTTTTAACTTGGAGCTAATTTTAATACATTATATTATTATATGTAGGCTGTAGTTTGGTTGGTAATCGTGATAAATTTTTTTTTTATCTATTTTCGAATGTCTTAAAGGAATATTTCACTGTGTAATTTGATGAGTTTTGTTTAAAAGTCAATTCAACTGTCTGAACCCTTTTTTCCTAAAAATATCCGATAAAAAAAACTTATTCCTAAAAGTAAATTTTATGAACTTAAATATATTACTATTAATATATAACAAGTTAAATATAATCATGATAAGGTTTTGGTGGTCTGGTGGATGCCTGTGAACAATGAACACACCAACCCCGTGTAAAACATTAATATTTGTCACTAGTTTATTATACTATATACGAATAAATTTTAATCAAATCGATGATAAAATTATCATTTGGCACATTGAAATTTAAATCTTTGATTCTGTCTTATAATTTTTATAATTGTACTTGTACTTATAATTTATTTATTTTTATAAGAAAAAGTCTCATTATTCTTCAAAAGATACATCAAGTAGGTTTAATTTCAAAGTATACATCCAAGAAAACATTTGTAATCATAATTACTATTTGATGGTGATAAATGAGTGTTAACTTTTTTAATCGATCAATTTTCATCTTCAACAATGATATATTAAATTAACACAAGGACTTATATTCAAAATTAAATCTTGCAAAACCTTCGTAATCTTCGAAACATGACTACAAGTATAATTCACTATTCTCAAATATATTTTTACAAACATATAAAATAACCCCATCATCATCTACTAAACAAAAATTTCATCACTACAAATTCCACCAAACTAGAAATGTAGGACACAGCAAAAACAATACAAACAAACCCAACTTCTTATTGAAATAAAACAAAAACTAATGAAAAATGGAGGGCACAAAGTAGAGAGCATTACAAAACCTTGTTGGAAAAACCAGGCTGACCAGAGAGTGGGTAATACGATGCCGAACAAACAGGTAACAAGAAGTCGAATAAATGATCGTTGACCAAGAACAAAACAGAACCTCACTAAAAGCCAAAGACCATAGCACATCTGGAGAAAGAAAAATGAAACAAGAAGAGGGAAAACATAGGGAGAAGAAAGGAAAAGGAGAACTAATTGACGGCTAGATGGACCACCGTTGGCCAACCATAGGAAAACTACCAAAAATCCTAACTAGGTTTAGAGAGGCGAGAAAGGTCCTTGGGTTTAGAACCACAAATGTTTCCTCATTGATGCACTTGTTAAACTGTACCTATAGCCAAGGCCTTAGTAGCCAAACGGCATTGTAACCACCATAATAAGGTGGAGCTCTCGAGTTCGAGGCTTGAATGTAGCAAAAAAAAAAAAAAAACTGTACCTATAAATTTTTTTTGGTAGTGCTACTTTTTCAATTTAAAAAAAAAATCTGAACACAATTTATAATTAGTTGAGACATAAATCAAATTTGTGATTTTTTTTTCACATGTTATATTGTAGTGATCATTTAAGAAACATAACTTAAAATTCGTATATTAAAAAGAAAATAACGATAATTTTTATATTAAAAAGAAAATAACGAGAATAAATAATGGTTGACTATCATCTTATCCATCAATTTAGCTCAAATTGTAGATTAAATTAGCGTGAGTGATAAACTAATTCAAATAAAAGTGAAATAATTAATAATAGCAGTTAAAAAATTAAAAATAAAATATAATTCTTAAAATTTATAATCACAAAAATAATTTTACAATAATATTAAACAATGATCAATAATCAATTAAACAAAGCTCAATATTGAAGTTTAATTTAAATTCTAATTGAACACTTAATATAAAATAATAGATTGAATTTTTTATAATATTAAAAATACATGAATTAAACATAAAATTTTTTATTTTTTAATTAAAAATTTTAAAGATATTATTTTTATTGTATTTATAAAAGTCATAGATGAATTGTTCATTTAAATATTTGTTACTTAATGAATATTATAATTATTATAATTACACAAATTTCACACATTACTACTCAATTACTTATATAATGTAAAATTATATGAATTAATTTTTAATTTTTTAAAATAATTTTATTGTGATATAATATAAAAATATGTATAAATTTATGGGGATGGTACCTTATAGGTATCTATATTAATATTTTAGTACTCATTAGTTTTTAAATTATTTAGTAATATTTTATTAGTCCCTAAGTTATTAAAAATGTACTTTTTTTTACCAAAATGAACAATAATATTATTACATTTATTTATTATAGAGATATTATTAGCATTTTAATCCCCTCTATAATAAATCTATTATATATAAAAAAAGGAATTTATCCATTCTATTTATTTAATTTTTTTTTGATAAATTTTATTATTTATTTATTTTGTTTATTATTATTTATACAAAATGTGTTAATTTTTGTTAAGTAACTATCATTTATTTTATTTTTTGTTAAAATTTTAAAAATAAAAATGAAAAAGTATAAAGAGATTTTAAGGTATATTTTTATTACTCATGTATCTTTATTATTACTAAGAGTTTATTTATTTTTGTATATATTTATATTATTTTTAATACATACTAATTTTTTTATTATCTATTAGTATCTCTATTATCTATATTTAACTATAATTATATTAAAAGAGAAAGTTCTCTCTTTATTTATTTGACAAATATTTTGTTTGATTTTTTTACTTTATTTTTTTTAAAACTCATTTATTAGTTTTTTTTTCCTCTTATGTCAAAAAGAGTTCTTATATGCAATACATACTTAGGAATTATTTGAATTGAAATTTTCTCTTACAATTTTATTATTTTGATATATCTATTAGTATATTTATAAATAAAAGTTTGTGATTTTATATTCATATAATAAATTTTGTTCGACAATTATTTATCTAATTTTATACTAAAAGAAGAAAGTAACTACTTATATATTTATAAATATTTTTTTTAACATTTAAAAAAAAATTGAAACTTATTTTTTAGTTTTTTTTTCTTATATCAAAAGGGCACCTATAATATAACTAATATATTATAACAGATTAATTAATCCATATATTAAGTTATAATAATAAAAAATTATTATAAAAAACATAAATAAGTTTCAAATATAATAAAATTGTCCATGAGAAATTCAGTACATAAGAACTCTGATTTTACATTACCTATAAATACTCTTTTTGATATAAGAGAAATAAAAAAAAAAACCTAAAAAAGTGAGTTTCAAAAATATTTATCAAATATATAAGGAGTTAATTCCCACTTTTACTATAAAATATATTAAATTAATAAAATTGTCCAAAAAAATTTCAATCCGAATATTCCCTAAATGTGTATTGCATATAAAAACTCTTTTTGTTATAAGAGATAAAAAATAAAAACTAAAAACTAAAAAATAAGATTAAAAAAATAATGTAAAAAATGTATAACAAAATATTTATCAAATAATTAAATGAGTGAATTTTCTCTTTTAGTATAAAGCATAACTAAATATAAATAATATAAATACTAATAAAAAGTTGATATATATTAAAAATAAATAAATTTATATAAATACACATAAACTTTTAATAATAATAAAGATATAAGAGTAATAAAAATATACCTTAAAAAATTTTCTATACTTTTTCATTTTATTTTTAAAGTTTTAACAAAAAAAAATGTAAATAAATAATAGTTACTTATCCAAAAGAAACATATTTTATATAAATAATAATAGACAAAATAAATAAAAAAAAAATTTATCAAATAAAATAAAAATAAAATAAATACAATTGAACAAACTCTTTTTTATATATATAGTAATAAATTTATTAGAGAAATAATTAAAATGACAATAATATTTCTAACATTTATAAATGTAATAATATTATTGTTCGTTTGAGTATACAAATATTTCTTTTTAATAACTTAAGGATTAATAAAATTCATTAAATAAGTGGAGAAATAATTGGTACCGAAATATAAAAATAGTTACATAAAAGATAGCAATCACTAAATTTATTACATTATTAGCAGCTTATTAATCGTAATTAAAGAGTGTAAATGTTCATTAGAGGTACTAACAGTTCAATAATTATTAAAAAGAATATTAAAAATTTAAATTTTTTAAAATTGTCATAAATTTATTCACATAATATATAATAAATGATATTATATAGATAAAATTTTAATATTATATTTAAAAATTAATAAATTTGTATGATTTTAATTATAACCAGTAGATTTTTGGTGCCTTTTATGAATATTGTTATCTACTTTCTATCTTTCGTTATATTCTTACTCGATTTCAATTCGTTCGAACGAACCCATTAGCTTAATAAAAATTTGAACCGTCCGTTTCCCTTAACGACACTTATACACTAGAGTCCAACACCTTACATTATTATATAGCACGCGATTCTTTGGCGCCTTGCCACGTTTAAAAAATCAAAACCTTCCTTTTCGTACTTTAACCCTGGTTAGTTTAACTCGTCACCAGAACTTGCTCCCTAACCCTAGTCTAATCTATATATTCAGTTATTCACATCTCCTCCTATCCAACCCTCTCTCTCTCTTCCTTCCCCCCTATCTCCCATTCCTTACGTTATTTCTGTAGTTTCGATTTTCTCGAAGCTCCAAAAAATGGAAGCTCAATAAGCCTAGTTAGGGTCTTGAATTTCGGATTTGAGTCCCCAAGTTTGAATATTTGAACGATTTCCTATGAGCGTTTTTTTAACATTCTGTGAAGCTCATTATCAAAACGGCGAGGACAGTGTGAATCAATGGCGGAACGAAGGTTCGTAATAGGTTACGCTTTGGCGCCGAAGAAGCAACAGAGTTTCATTCAAGACTCGCTTATCAACCTGGCTCGGTCGCGAGGTATCGATCTTGTACGGATCGATATGGACCGGCCCTTAGTGGATCAGGGACCATTTGATATGGTCCTCCATAAAATGTACGGAGAGGATTGGCGGAGGCAACTTGAGAAATTCAGGGGTAGTAACGTTAATGCGGTGATCATCGAATCGCCGGAGGCGATTGATCGTCTACACAATCGGATTTCGATGCTCCAGGTTGTGTCGGAGCTGAAAATTAAGCATCAGGATGAGACATTTGGGATTCCTAATCAGATTGTGATATACGACAAGGAAACGCTTTTTGATCGCCAGGCTTGTGAGAGCCTCAAGTTTCCGGTAATTGCCAAGCCGATTGTGGCTGACGGTAGCGCTGAATCTCACAAAATGGAGCTAGTGTTCAATCACGACGGGCTCAACAAGCTCAAACCGCCGATTGTGGTGCAAGAGTTTGTGAACCATGGTGGGGTTATTTTTAAGGTGTACGTCGTTGGGGAGTACGTGAAGTGTGTTAAGAGAAAATCCCTGCCCGATGTTTCAGAGGAGGAGAAAATGGCAAGCTTGGATGGTTTGATGTCTTTCTCTCAAGTCTCTAATTTGGCAACCAATGAGAGGATTGATGATAAGTACTACAAGAGGATGCATTTGGATGATACTGAGATGCCACCACAGAGCTTCATCATCGATATCGCACGGGGTTTGCAGCGAGCAATGAAGTTGAATCTGTTTAATTTCGATGTCATTAGGGATTCAAGGTTCGGTAACCGCTACCTTATTATTGACATCAATTATTTTCCTGGGTATGCCAAAATGCCGGGTTATGAGAGTATTTTGACGGATTTCTTCTGTGATATAGCACAAAAGATTGAAGGGCAGATGGTAAAAGATTTGGGGGAGAAGGACGGTCTGGATCGTCGCAGTTGCGACAAAGATGTTAGAAAATTTGTGGGCAATAGTTGTTGTAGCGATGGGGAGGATTGTGTCCCTGTTTGTTCTCTTAGCAAGGAAGAAGAAAACTCAATTCAAGTATGAACTGGGGTTGGAGGGGACATGCAGCTTGTTGCTAAAGATTATTGGTGGATTTGGGTTACTGGAATTTACTCGAGCAAGTTGGCCTTTTAACTGTTTTCTGGATTGAAGCTAATTGCACTTTTGGTTTAGATAGCAGCACGTCCATTATTGAAATGAGTAGGTCTGTTTAACCTCTTGACTGGCTTAGATGGTTTTCATTGTTGATGATGTATACTCCAGCAACCAGCCAACCATTGCTCTGGAGATAGGTACTTTCCAAAACACTTTTGAAGTTTTACAAAAATCAAGTTGTGTACCTTGAAGCAAAGAAATTCTTTTTAGAAAATGTTCTAGTAATTCAATGGATTTTTCATTTTTTTGTATAATAATTTAATTTGTCTTGACTCATATTTGTTATATGCCATCTGAATTGTTGAAAATGGATATGTTTAGCTAATTCAGTTAAGATTCAGAAAGACGTTTGTTATTCTTTTAAGTGGATTGGTAAATCATGACTTGATTAGTGGTTACTGGTGATAAAAGTCAATTTGGTTATCAAGGAATTGGCTATTGACTATTGTGAAGGGAGTTTTGTCATTTTCTATGTTGATTCACATTTTGATTATTTTAGCGTCATGAGCACGCCACTGATATCTACGCAATAATTTCTCCGAACTGGCCCATCTAGTGCAAGTTGAGAGTTCAAAATTAAGCTATTGAAGCCTATTCGGATACTGGAAATGAGTCAATGAAGGTTATCCGTTTTTTGCAATTTCTAATTTAATTAGGTTTTTGGTAGCAAAATAGTTGATTGCCTGGACTTCATATGCTCTTCTAGATGAACCATTGATGCTACTGATATGCATTTATGATCTCTAACAAAAACTGTTTAATCTTTGCTTGTAGAATTAATATGCAGACTGAAGTTTTTGTTTCTTTAATAATGTTGTCTCGTCTTTTTTATTGTTTTAAGTCCTGTTGGTGTTTGTCATTGTTAATTTGTTAGGGTGTATCATTGTTTTGACCAAGTTATTATGGCCTGTGTTGGTGCACCATGTCATGACTTCAGCTCCTGCATTATGGGGCTTACTGCATCAGTTAAGACAGGATCAATATGGCATGTGTTGGTACTGTAAAGTTCTGATTGCCCTGTGTCTGTAATCTGTATGTTGTTCTACCTTCTCACATTATAGATTGGTGATTGATTCCGAATGTGAATATGATGAATGCTCCTTTCGTAAGTGGGAGTGGGATAATAGAAGTATATAAACGAGGCGTCCAACGTTTGTGAACCTGTTGAAGTAAAAAATATTAGGATTGAAGAAGCAAATGTCTGCTATATGCAAAGTAGTGACGAGATAACATTTACTACTAAGGAAAGAGAACAAGAAAAATAAAAATAAAAAGTAAAACAGAGAGTTTGCACTGAACTGAAGGAAGTCAATCATGAGAAGATTTAATTATCCTATCGTGTCATCAATTTACTGAAGTACCCCACTCGTTGTGGTTGATTTTTTACAACTTAAAATGACTAGTGGCAGTTGTATTGAGAAATGATATAGGAAATTATCTTTGCCTTTTTCTGTAGACAGTAAACTTTCATTCTGGATTTTGGCAATTTCAGCCGAACTGCATGGAAGCACTGCTATACTGCTAACATGATTGCCATCATTTGGGGGCGATCAGGATTACTATAGGTTCCAGTGCAGACCTTTCTAGAAGAAGTTTCTGTAAGGCCAGTGTGTTCTGTTTCAATTACGGTATCTGCTTGATGTTCATTGTATAAAATACGATTCATTATAGATTATTATTATTATTTTTTAATATATCTTTGACATTCATGATGTGATAAATTTAGTACTTGCAAGTGTACGAATCACTCATATAAAAGTGACAAGCAAACTTCTAAAGTTGGTCTCTTAAGGAATTGCAGTGGTTTTAAATAACTTTTTTTTAATCTAAATAGAGTTCTAACGAAAGTAGAATACTAATTAAATAGAGTTCTAGTGAAACTAAAACTGTAAGTAACTAGAGTCCTAAATCTATTAAAATTGTAAAAAGTGTTTGTTTTATGACAAGAACAATGGTACGAACAATTAAACAAAATCAATATCGCAAATTAACAATCAATTCAGATAGATTAAAAATCAATGGAGGATGTATTGACGTTTAACTTGGTTGATCATGCTTGCATCGAAAAGTAATGGTGAAATAACATGAACGTTCTAATAAACAATTTTACTTTCCTTTCCTTTTAATTACGAAATTGCCTACGGTCGGGATAAATCTCTTTGTTGATTAACTAATTAATTGTCTACGGTCGGGATAAATTAAATAACAATCAAATTATGCGCAAGGAAATAAATGTCAATCAAACTAATGTTATGATTAAGTCACTAATTTGAAGCTTTGATTAAGTGTTTCGGAATAAAGTCAAAGTGGCGTTCCTAAAACTATATTTTTAGATTTTTCAACCTAACTACGAATTTCAAATTGGCCCATGATAATTCATAATTAAATATCTACACATGCTCATAATCAAAAGGTAATTTGTTTATATTAAATCAATAAAATATTCACCATACACAATTCTAGCAAACATGGCAACACAAACTAAACATCCATAATGAAATTAGCCGCTCATGTTCATATTAAAATTCATAGACAAATATAATATGATCATACACTCAAAGAAGGAAGAAGAAAATATAATTCTATAACAACAAGGAAAACTTAGATCTAAATACCGCTAAATGGATGGGATGACGTTCTTCTCCAAAACTTTATCTTCGATCGTCGACGGCTTCTTTGGATCCTTAGAACGGTTTCTCTTGCTTCGTTTGAGTGTGGCCAAGCTCCCAAAACTGAATGAATCTCTTGTTTGGTCGCAAAATTCTTGTGTGTAAAAGTTGTGTTAGAGTTGTAGTCTAGAGGGGATATTTATAGATGTAAGGGTTTACACAATTCCTGATTGCAATAGGAATAGGCGCGCCGCGGCATACATTTTCTCCGCCGTGGCGCAACACAAAAATTGGAAATATTGGTAAAAACACGAGAGCTTCCCGCTGCGGCATACATTTTTCTCGCTGCGGCGCACGTTGCTGCCTTTCCTTTCTTCACATTTACCCCCTTACATATATGCTGGCTCGATATGTACGGCTTACATATTTTGACTCGTTTTGCCTGTAACTCGTGATCCGAGCGCCGTAAGTGTTCTGTCTTTGCGTGTTTGCATTATTCAACTCATTTGACGCTAAAAACATCTGAAATACACTAAAATATACCCGTGATTCTGAATTGATAGATTTATGAAAATAATCAAATAAACAATCATAACAAATCTATTTTTTAAACAATTAAGCACAATAAATTACGAAATATTAGTACTTTTCGAGCACTCATCATAACTCCCAACCAGTTTCTTGTTAGTCTCTAGCAAGAGGAGCGATCTAAAAATTAAAATAATCGAATAAACTAAACTAACCTAAATTACTTCCGTAGATTGTCACGGTTGCATTTAGCGTATGCAACAATCCTTTAAACCCCTAGGTGACCCTAGTGGACGAGTTATAGTCTCGTGAGGGTTTCCAGTGATGATACCCGCAAACATCGTAACTAACAAAACTAAATAAAGACTCTAAACATACTTGAATCAATCCATGCATATGTCTCAAAAATTGTTAACAACGAATGACATACGAAATAATTAAAAATCACTTAAGCTCAAAAACAGTCAAAATATCAAACTCATCTTAGTAATCGAATTTTGAACAACCAATCATACCACAAAATATCATACATGATATTCATAGATTACATTTAATATCTCATAAATGTGCAAGTAAAATATGAATGAAAATTTTGCACTTACAAATCCATAAGCTCACTTTTCAAATTCATCTCCACTAATATAAAAGTCAAACTACTTAGAATCAATAGGACTTCATTAAGCTTGTAAAGTTGTGGTTAGGTGCGTGATTATGAAAGTACAGAAATGATATTCTTACTAGGATAAAAGTACTTTTTATTCAACAAACTTATTTTCAACTTTTTCACCCAAGTGTTCTTTTTCATCCTCCTATAAATTTCATATGTCCCTTGGATCTTTTTGCTTGATTTTCTTTCTTTACTTTTCTTGCTTATTATTTCAATTTTTTTTTATGATCAAGTAAGATAAATACAACATAATTGCTCATGAAAATTAAATATTACATTGAGTACTCTTATCACTAAGGGTAGTACAATGTATATCAATGTTGAGTTCACGGGTCCACTATGGATAAAATAATACCGAGAGGCTTGAAAAGTCCAAACAGTCCAAAGATGGCCTAAATCACTTTCTAAGTGGCATTTGATTCTATCATTTCGCTTTAATGAGTTTTCAAATGAGTTTTAGAGTTTGTTGAGATTTAAAATATATCACAAACATGCACACATTATACAAACCAAAATAGTCATACTAACAATACAAACTACCACATATACCACAAAATTCTCAAATTAGATGAATCTAACATTTATGTGCCTCTTTACTTAGGTAAAAATTTAACTTCTTTCATATATCACTGTCATTACAATCAGATTAATATCATGGACTTCCAGATTGACTCAAGTGGACACGACACTATGCTAACAAAATTCAAGTGACAAAAGTTAAAAATTAAAATTTGGTCTAAATTCATGCTCATGGAATATTTTTCCCACCCTAACTTAATTTCTACATTGTCCTCAATGTTTAAAAAGAAAAACAAAAGAAATTAAGTAAAGAAGTGAGAGAAGTTACCCCCATTTCGTATGAGATTGTGTACATTACACGTATGCTCTGTTTCACTATTCCTTGCTCTCCTCATCATATGGCATTTAGTGTGCAAGAAATATGCATGAAACCTCTAAATGTGTGCATCACAACTCAAAACCAAATTTAAAGATTAACTAAATACAAATGAAATAATAATAAAAAAAAAAAACAATGTTAATTATAGTTAATAACTAATCCAATAATAATAATAATAAAATAAAGGAAAAGCTAAAAAAGAAAATTAAACTAAATAAAAAAATAAAGAAAAGAAAAGAAGTTAATACTACGGAATATGGTGGGTTGCCTCCCACCAAGCGCTTTCTTTAACGTCTTAGCAAGACGTTGCTAATCCTTTTCTATCCACCGTCATCAAAGATCTTGAAGTGTGTGATATTAATTTTTCGAGCAAGTATGTCATTAAGCTTGTCCTTCCATCTTGGTAGTTGTTTCCTATGAAGTACAACACATACTCTTTCGTAGAAGTGGTATGGAAAATGATTTGGGAATGTGCAGGTCTTAGGTGCCTTGTGCAGCATAGGAAGTAAAGATAATTCCTCCTTGTTTTCCTTAGAAGTTTGTAGAATTTAATATTCCTTAGCTTGACATTCTTTGAAAATTGCTTGCTCCCCATCTGTATTTTCTACATAAAATGATAAATCATCAAAAATTTTAGGAAAATAAATATTTTTAAAATTTTTACCACTTTGAAGAATTGTGTCATCTTTCACTTGCTCAATCTGAGTGGGCAACTCTTCTTGTTTTTGAATTTGTTCCGCTAGTTGCCCAACTTGCATTTCTATCCTTTTCATTGATGCCTCCATAGACTCCATCCTTTTATTAGTAGATTGCATGAAAGAATTCAAGCTCTCCTCCAAGGTGGGCTTCCTAGATGGATAAGGTGGGTCATACGGATGAAAATTTGAGCTTTGCATTTGATATTGGACATAAGGTGGGATAGAGTTTGCTTCACATGAAAAATTATGGTGATTTTCCCACTCAGGATTATAGGTATTAAAATAGGGATCATTCTAGGGTGGGGGACATCTCTCATTACGATCAAAGTTTGAATTAGTGGATGTATAGTAATCACCTGCAAAAGTGCAAACATTAGCATAATGCCCATATAAATCACAGATGCCACATACCTCCATGTCTGTCATATCATGCAGCTCTTCAAAAGATTTTGTATTGGCTCATAGATTTCAGTATCCAACCTAATTAGGTGCATTTTAAAATTTGTTGATGTTGTCTATGAACGGTACCTTTCAAAAACTAACAAAAACAACAGAGAAATCAAAGCACCATAAAATATACCACAGATTAAGCAAATAAAAGTACTACATTTTTTTGAATTAAATTTTTTTTTTTGAATAAAAGATAAAAATAAAAATAAAATAAAATTTGACTAAAATAAATAAATAAATCTAATTTAGAAACTCTAAAAAGTTAAAAAGAAAATTATTTAAAACGCCAATTTTTCGACAACGGCGCCAAAAACTTGATGTGATAAATTTAGTACTCGCAAGTGTACGAATCACTCGTAGAAAAGTAACAAACAAACCTCCAAGGTCGGTCTCTCAAGGAATTGCAGTGGTTCTAAATAACTTTTTTTAATCTAAATAGAGTTCTAATGAAAGTAGAATACAAATTAAATAGAGTTCTAGTGAAACTAAAACTCTAAGTAACTAACTCTAAGTAACTAGAGTCCTAAATCTAGTAAAACTGTAAAAAAATGTTTGTTTTGTGACAAGAACAATGGTACGAACAATTAAACAAAATTAATATCGCAAATTAACAATCAATTCAGATAGATTAAAAATCAATGGAGGATATATGGACGTTTAGCTTGGTTGACCATGCTTGCATCGAAAAGTAATGATGAAATAACATGAATGTTCTAATAAACAATTTTACCGGCTTTCCTTTTAATTACGAAACTACCTACGGTCGGGATAAATCTCTTTGTTGATTAATTAATTAACTGCCTAAGGTCGGGGTAAATCAAATAGTAATCAAATTATGCGCAAGGAAATAAATGCCAATCAAACTAATGCTATGACTAAGTCACTAATTTGAAGCTTTGATTAAGTATTTCGGAATAAAGTCAAGGTGACGTTCCTAAAACTATATTTTTAGATTTTTCAACCTAACAACGAATCTCAAATTGGCCCATGATAATTCATAATTAAATATCTAAACATGCTCATAATCACAAGGTAATTTGTTTATATTAAATCAATAAAATATTCACCATACACAATTCTAGCAAACATGGCAATACAAACTAAACATCCATAATAAAATTAGCAGCTCATGTTCATATTAAAATTCATAGACAAATATAATATGATCATACACTCAAAGAAGGAAGAAGAAAATATAATTCTATAACAACAAGGAAAACTTAGATCTAAATATCGCTAATGAATGAGATGACGTTCTTCTCCAAAAGTTTTATCTTCGATCGTCGACGGCTTCCTTGGATCCTTAGAATGGTTTCTCTTGCTTCGTTTGAGTGTGAAAAAGCTCTCAAAACTAAATGAATCTCTTGTTTGGTCGCAAAATTCTTGTGTCTAAAAGTTGTGTTCGAGTTGTAGTCTAGAGGGGGTATTTATAGATGTAAGGGTTTACACAATTTTTTATTGCAATAAGAATAGACGCGCCGCGACATATATTTTTCCCGCCGCGGCGCAACACAAAAATTGGAAATATTGGTAAAAACATGAGAGCTTCCCGCTGCGGCATACATTTTCCTCACCGAGGCGCGCGTCGCCTTTCCTTTCTTCACATTTACTCCCTTACATATGTGCTGGCTTGATATGTATGGCTTACATATTTTGACTCGTTTTGTCCGTAACTCGTGATCCGAGCGCCGTAAGTGTTCCGTCTTTACGTGTTTGCATTATTCAACTCATTTGACGCTAAAAACACCTTAAATACACTAAAACATACCCGTGATTCCGAATTGATAGATTTATGAAAATAATCAAATAAACAATCATAACAAATCTATTTTTTAAACAATTAAGCACAATAAATTATAAAATATTAGTACTTTTCGAGCACTCATTAATGTACTTAATGCAAGATAATATTTAGGGTCTTCTTTGAACCTGTGTTGATTTGTAGACTTGCAGTTTGATATTAAGGGTTTTTCATTGTGATAGGTCTTGTGAGTCCAACTTGGGATCTTGTAATAACCCTCAAGAATGTCCCGCTCTGAAGGTTGAAATATTAGCCTAAGAATGTTTTCTCAGTATTCAGGTTGTCACAACCTTCAGAGCGATGAATATTAGCCTAGTATTCTGGTTCTGTTTGAAATATTAGCCTAGTATTCTGGTTCTGTTTGAAATATTAGCCTAGTAATGTCTTTTTCCTATTCTTTTTACCCCTTTTATTGACCGTTGAATATTAGCATGGTATTGTTCGCCACCCGTCATTATTTATAATGCTTTTGTTTATAATTCTGGATGCCAAAGTTAAACCGAATAATTTTGATTTATAATTAATAATTAATTTTATAAATTTTGAATTAATCACTAATGATTTTTATAATAATTTTTACTTACTGTTTTCAAAGAAAAAAAATTCAAAGACCATTTATAAGTTATTTGGTAAGTTATTTGGTAATACTTTGTATTTTCTGGTTTTTTGTTTTCACAAAACTTAGGCCATGTTATCATTTTAATTTATGATTTATGATTTATGATTAATTTAATTTTTAAAATTTTTAATTTTTTTAAATAATTATTAATGTATTTTATAACAATTTCTACTTAGTAATTTTTAATAGAAAAAAAATCACTTACAATTGTTTAATAATGGTTTTTGATTTCATTAAAAGAAAGAAAGAAAAAGTTAATGCTTTATTGTTTTTTTTTTCCCTCTAAAATACTTGAAAAATAAGAAATTGTTTTGGTTATTATTTACAAATTTTATGTTTTTAATTATTTTTTTCAATATTTATACATGTAAGTGTGATATTACATGTTTTAATCTAAAAAAAACATTTTTTTTTTGGTGAAAATTAAAAAAAAAGTTAATTTGAAATCTGTTTCTAAAATCTTTTATTTGACGATTTATAAATTATTTCATATTTTGGTTGTGATAAAATAAATAAAAATGGTTATTATTTATAAATTTTAAATTTTTAATATTAATAGATACAAAAGGCATCAAGCTTTATTTATTTTCTAAAAAAAATATTTCTTAAGAAAAAAAGCAGAAATTAGATTAAAAAATGTTTTATTTTTAAAATTTATAGATAATAAATTTTTAAAATTAAAAATTATTATAAATATAATTGATTAAAAATTTATTTTAAAAAAAATTAATAATTATAAATTAAAATCCTTATCGAATATTAAGTTATTAGTTAACATGTATTACTCGTTCTCACATTATTTGATAATTATTTTAGTGAGATGCATCAGCCTACCCTTCAAAATCCAAGCTGCAGGTTTAATTTTCTGAACAGGTCCTTTTTTGTTTTTAAATACATGTCTTTTGCTTGGAGTTATTTCAGTCAACACGTCGTGGGAATAAAAGAGGTCAATGAGTTACGAAAATCTAATGAAAATTGCTTTTTTTCTTTTCTTTTCTTTCTATAAGCGAACGAAATTTGTTTGACTGGTTTTGATACAACCACACGCTCAACGATAGTAGCTGAAACTGAACTTCTGAAGTACGATTATAAACAAATGAAATGTGGCGCTAATTTTGATACATTATTTAGAAGTAAAAAATAAAGGAATTAGGGTAATTTTTTGAAAATGGTAGTTTTTTTTTTTCTTTTCTTGTTTTTCTTTTCAAATTGGTACTTCTAGACCATTAATTTTTAAAGAAAGTTAATATATTATAATTTAAAAAAATTATTTGATCTTTAAGGGTAAAATTGAATTTATTTTAAAAATAAAAATAAATATTAAAAGTTGTCTCTCCCTTCCAAAAATATCATTTTCTTTTAAAAATATGCATTAATTTATTTGACATAATTTAATTATTTTTTTTTAGTGAGGGATTTCATAAATATTTTTTCATCCTACATTTTTAACTTTACATTTAATTAATAACTGATATGTCACTTGACACGTACTACAACTTGATATATTTAGCATTAGTATTTTCCTTTTTCATCTTACTTTTACTATCCTCTCATTTTCTCTCTTCTCATTTTATTTTTAGGATGAAGTTGGTAATTTCAACTACTTCCCAATTGAAGCCACTTCTTAGAGTAAAGTCGGCTTTATCTAGATCTAAATGAAGTTAACTCCATTTATAGATATGTGCTTTATTTTGGATAAAAATGTATCATATGCAAATCTATGTATTATATTGAGAAAAGTTGAGTAAGTATTTATCTATCTATTTATTTGACCTACTCTTTGACAAATATTGTTTTTAAATAGGAAGGAAACAAATACATTTTTCAATTAAAAAATAAACAAATTGTTGTTTGTTATATTTATAATTTAGCGATCAAAATGCCAGGCACTTATTTCAAATGTAGTCTGGAGAATATTGAAAAAATAATAAATAAAATACCCATAAAATTTATAACAAAATAGGACCAATAGTATTAACCCAATACTAACATATATCCTCTAAATTTAAGAAAATAATGTTATATTTTTATTATTACAAATTTTAAGGGTATTATTTTGAGTAATTTTTCAAGAATATTTGGATTTTGTGTGGGCTGCTTGGTATGTATGATACAATTGCGAGAAAGCCCTAAATCTTAAAGTAATTTAGCCTTGTTTTATATACTAAATTGTGTTTAATAGGAGAATAATTCATTTTAATTTAGTCTAGTTGTGACAACAAGTTAAGATGAAAACAAACTGTAGGGCAAGAAATATAAACGAGATGGATTATGAGCAATTAAGCACCAGCCAAAACTCTAGCGAACCTACCATTGTGATTTGTGAAAATTGTGAGCACCATGAGGTTGAAGTGCATGTGAAAAGTAGTCTTTCTTGGTTTACTCAAGGCTGCTGTCATGAGATGAGAAATTACTTTTATAAATAATAAACTCAGCCCTGCAGTGAATCACAAGTTTCTGAAGTTAGTTAAATAAATATGTAATTAAAATTGAGTGGTTTGGCTGGAAATCAACTGCTTAATGCAAGAGTAGTCAATTCAATTACTTGAACTCAACGGAATAAACAAACTCACCTAATAGTTAACAAATTAATTAATTAAGCAACAACTAATCTGACTTCTAGTGACTGTAGTTAGGCTATAATCGATTACTTTTTCCCATTTTTTACAATTTATTTTGAATATGATGATGTTACGTACACTTGGTAACAGGTTACTCTTCAAGGAAAATCTATATAATATCAACTAATTAGTTGGAAGTGGCGGTGACATGTTTGACCTTTGACATGTTATAAATTACCTATAATTTGTTCAATGTCTTCATAGATCAATTTATTTATTAACATTAATTAGGGTTTATGTTTAGAATCATACATGCATGCAACAAATGTTCATCTTGTAATTGAAATTTGTTGGGGTCTTAATTTCAAAGTTTTGAAATTATTAAGTCATTACATCTGTGATTTTTGTATTTGTATATATAGTTGCGGTTTGAGAACGAGAAGAGCTATGAACGTCTAAATAATGGGTACTATATTTATCGACCTTTTATAGTGAGGGAAAAACGGTTCCTTACAAATAGTTTTACAAGAATATACTATAAAAAAAGGTTTTACAAGAATTTGAACCTTTTTTTTTATACAAATTATGTAACTTTACAGCAATCCCAGAATGATGTATAATATGTTTCAAACCCAAAACAAAAGAAAGAGAAAAAGGTAATATAACAAATCTTACAAATTAAAGAATACAATATTGAAAGAATGGTTTTTTCTGCGCTAAGATGAAATCTAAACTTAAGTTGATCATATGAATTCTTCTCTGCAATATGTGAGAAATGTGTTGGTCGCCTTAATTATGACATTAATCTGGAAAAGAAAAAGCAACATTAATCTCAATAAGACACAATTTATTATGCAAGTTTTTACACCACTATCTGTCAAATATCATGGGTTGAGATGATAAGGAATAGTGATATATATATATATATATATGATTGCTCATCAAAAATTAATTTTCAAGAAATAAAGATCATACTCAAGGATATCTTTCCAGTAAGTTTCAGTAGTTTCATCATCCATGAGCTTCTCCCAAGCCTCAAAAATGGTGGAGTCGGGTGAGTCTGTTGACAAATAATTTTGTGGATTATCACTGTTACTCTCTGTTTGGTTGTTTTTACATGTCCCTGCTGAAACCAGCTGAGGAAGTGAACTACTTCCCAAATTACTCTTCAATATCTTATTGTTGATTCCAAAGTGATCACCTTCAGCCCATGAATTTGGAAAATTTGCTCGAGTCCCATTAATTGGCCCATTTACAAAAACTGAAGGGCTCTGAAATTGATAATCTAATTGAGTGTTTAGCATGGAACTCATGTTTGTACTATTATTAGCAAGGCCTTCAAAAATTGGGTAACCTATAAGACCATTAGTACTAGTTGTATTGTTGTTTTCTATATAAGGAAGTGGAATAGTAGTTGTTTTTATAAACTGCAATAGATTTTGAAACAACTGAAGTGTAGCCAATTGAGCTGTATCTGCCTGTAATTTAAAGGCATTATCCCAAGGACTCATTATTGAATTCCCAAACTGTGATGCTGTACCAAGCAACTGAGATATACTTGGAAGGTGATTTAGATCAGTTCTTGGCTTGTGAGTATTTGGATCAATACCCATCTGTAAAAGCTTCTTTCTCAGGTAAGTATTCCAATAATTCTTTATTTCATTATCGGTCCGTCCCGGTAGATGTGTTGCAATCTTTGACCACCTACAAGATTAACAAAATTTAATTTTATGCTAATGAATAATTAATTACACCATTAAATAATTACTAGGTAGGTTATTAGTAATTACTTGTTTCCAAGAACAGAATGAATATTGATGATGATTCTTTCTTCATCTTGAGAGAATTTGCCTCTCTTGATATCAGGCTTGAGGTAATTAGTCCACCTTAATCTACAACTCTTACCACATCTCTTCAAACCAGCATTTTTGGGAAGAGTTCTCCAACATCCATGCCCATTTTTGGTTATGTAATCCACAAGCTTCTCATCTTCTTCTGGTGTCCATGGCCCTTTCTTTAAACCATTTTCATCACAACATGGGGACCTACCCATTTTTTTTTTATTATTTTCTTAATTATATTCTAGCTAATTAAGTTGTGCTAATTGCTTTGTTAATGTTGGATTGATAGATTTGAGGATGCATGGTGGCTTTATATATAAGTGTATAGTTGATTGGGGGACATGCGATTCAAATGGTGAGGTCATTTATATATTTCTAATTAACTATCTCTATAGCCTCCTCCCTAAATGAGAGGGAAGGCACCTGGAAAATAAGACCAACTTGGCATTTTCTATCAAAAAGGGAAAAAGCTTTTTGCAAAAATTAAGGATTAGGTAGTGCAGGTGTCGCTTAATTACATGTGTTTGATTTCTATTAAAATGCATGAATCAGAGTTCAAACCTAGCTAGCCCTCATTCTTAATTTTTTTAAAAATTTAATTAATTTTAAATGAAAAATATATAGGTATATTGAAAATGAAAAAGCCTAGCTAGGAATTAGCATACGTGTTTATTTATGAGGGGTTTCGTTTAGATTTGGGAGAAGAAAAGTTGAAACGAGGAAGTACAACAAACCTATGAATTAACTACATGACTATGAACTGCTAATGAATTCTTTATGAGATATATGTTTCAACCTTGTATCGTCAACTTTTTATGTATTTAATTTTCACCATTAATTTACTAATTTATTATCTTTATATATATTTTTTAATACATAAATATATTAGGTTTAGACTGTCATTGTCATTGTTTATCTTTTAATTGTAGGTATTTATTTTCTTCATATATTTTTATTTGACATATATACATGAAATTTTATAGCTATAGAGATAAATAGCATCGGTGCTCATATTTTTTATACATCATAAAACTCCTGGAAAAGTATACCTGAACCATATTTTTTGAAATGGTAATTAAAATACAAGAAGACCGTCTCATTCCGGTGTATTCCCAGAAGGTAGTGCATGTATTTTCGCAGTCAATGAACTTCAAAATGGTTGGTTTTTATATAATTATTTTTCTTTGGATTTTAATGTTTGGAGGTTTCACTTTAGTATTGGTATGTGCTATCTTTAAGAAGATTTTCTACGTCTTCTGGCAGTCCAATATTGCCAAGAAAATGCTTCCAAATTAGAACAAAAGTATTGAATGTTTCACAACTGATCATATGATCAGATTCACTTCTTTTGCAGATAGATCTTAGCTACAAGGACGAGCCACCTTCCCGTCAGATCTAGGACACGTGCCCCTCAATTGTATTTACAAACGTTGTGAATATTACAAAAAATTTAATAATAATATATTATCTAAAAATCTTATTTAATTTGTTTTACTCCTAGATTATATATATTGGATTAATTATTGATTCATAAATAATACGAATAATTACGATCCGATTTGAAATTTTTTTTTTTTCTAACACATTATTTAATGTGTACTATAACTCTATGATTTCAAATTTTATTTAGAATGTGCTTTGGCTTTGCCATAATTTAGAAATGTTCAAATTTATAACAAAGAAATTATAATAAAGTTTAAAAATTGGCCTGGTACAAGTACAACTAAAATAAACCAAAATTGACTACATAAAAAATAAAATCAACGAAAAACAGTTTTTTTTTTTTTTTTTCTTCTTCTTCACTTTCTTACTTTTTACTTTTTACTTTTTACTTAAAGTTAATGGCATATAATCAAATAAAATAACATGTTTAAATCCTACTTGAGTATAAAAAGTTCTCTTAGAAAAAAAGAAAAAAGAAGAAGAAAAAAAACACTAGAAAGTAATAGTCATGTTAGCTAGGGCTTAAAACATATTCAGCTTGTACGCAAAACATGCTGTTACATTGACCAAACAGTATGAAAATCCAAAATCTTATTGGATTTGGTTAATGTTTGACATTAGTGAAATGTTTGAGTACATTTGTGAAATTAGAGTTCGACATATCGGAGAATAATCTTGGTTGGTTTAGACCTTAACAAATTAGATGAAGGTGTTTTGCGTATGGTTCAAACTTCAAACATGGTGATATCACAACCCCTTCAAAGGTCAAGAGGAGGGTAAAAAGACAGTAAGATAATGCCATACCTTTTTCAACCTTTCTTATCTCATTTGCTAATTCATTGACAATCCTATTGGCCACATAAATATATATATTGAAGATCAATAGAATGTCGAGTCCCATAGAACGAAGATATTAGAAGCTGTACACTTCATTCTATATATTAATAAAATTCTTTTGAGATGGCTTATTAACTTATCAAACATGGTTTCTTTAGGATATATAATTAAGGACCTAAAACTTCTCCTATATATATCATTAAACAAAATATGTATTACTTCGAATGTTTGTTTCAATAACAACTAGAAAGTGACAGAGAACGCAAAAGTTGAATAAGAAAAAATATTAATTTTTACAACCAAGAAATTTCCTAAAAGCGAGCATTTTTTTTACGAAACCAATTTCTTTTTCGTCTTAGGTTTTTGAAATATTATGGATATTAATTCTCTAATGAGAAAATAATTAAGAATTTGATAATCTGTTACTCGCATTTACATGTTTTTTTTGTGCATAAATAATCATGTTATTCAATTGGTTTTATTTTTATCTCGGTATAAATAATATGTTTATTTTTTTTAACAATAAAAAATATATATTTATATACGTTATAAAAAAAATGAATATATATATATATTTTTTTTAAGAAGGGTAAAAATGAAGTTACATTTATGAAAAAGATTATGCCATATAATTAATTTTTTTTTATCATTTTTTACTTAATTAGTTGTTTCTAAAAAATAAAAAATGAATAATTTTATGCAAATGGACCATATGAGTTCAATTAAGCAATGAACATGCAATAAATTAAAAAAATATTAAATCCAAATTCTACGTCTCAATTATGGTATTATTCTATTAGCCACGAAAAAGAAGAAGAGGAAATTATAATAGTAACCTCAAAATGGTTATGATAGTACCATATTAATATTGGGATAGGGTGGTTCTTATAATTTAAAGGATTAGAGAACCTAAATCATTTTATAATTTAAAATGGAGACATGGAATGAGCTTATTTATTTATTTATTTATTTTGAGTGTTATTAAAATCTAAGATTAAATGATAATACTTTAGAATATTTGGAATAAAAGAGTTGATGAAAAATTTTGGCAAATATTAATTATCATATAGTTAGAAAACTAGAAATGAGAAAATGTAAGTTGATCAATTAAAAAGGCCATAAGGTTAATTACTTTCAAATTATCTGATATTGAAACTACTATATTTTAGTATGTAATTTATACTTATTTAATTATGAATTTTGGTAAGATTATGTGTAATTTTTACCTTTTAAATTTTATTTTAGCTCTATCTTAGTGTATCTTTTTGTAATATTTTCGCTGATGAATTACTTAAGTTTGAAAGAAAAAAAAAAGAATTATGATATCGTGTATCCTATATTTTAAAAAATTAGAGCACGTAGATAGAAATTATGATGTCATGGGTCCTATAATTTAAAGAATTAGAGTACGTAGATAGAAATTATGATGTGGTGGCAAGGAGGTTTTTTGTTTGGACTTCAACTATCACGTATTAAATGTTTAGTTTTTCTTTTAAACAAAATTTATAAGATATGCTTGAGAGTTACCACACACACACTTTTTTCATCTGTAAAATACTCAAATACTATACATCTCATAAAAACAAAAACTTCGAGGGGAAAATGTTAATAACCTTTTTCTTAATACATGCCTTGGTGTTCTAAACTTTTAATTAACACCAACACCTTTGAGTTTAAAACAAAAAAACCATAACTTATAATCAGCAAACTAATTTTGAAAATAACAGGACACAAATGTACTGAGTACTGATTTTTTATTCTTCAGTACATACAATTATCTGAGACCAATGATAAGTAGGCATAAAAAACGATCTCATATTTGTACAACATTGTTAAGCAGGTATATTATTATTTTCAGAAAGATACAATCTCTCTAATTCACAAGTCAATATACATACATATCTGATAAATAAATAAACTACAAAGCTACAACAAAGTCTCTTCATACACAATTAGGATAGTATATCATCTTCATTTTATTTTTGTAATTGTTGCTGTTGTTGCTGAATGTTTATTAACTTGAAATAAGCTCCATTTCTGTTCTCTATAAGAGTTGAATGACTCCCTCGCTCTATTATCTTACCATCTTGTAGAACTGAAATCTCATCTGCATTTTTAATTGTAGATAGCCTGTGAGCAACCATTACTGTTGTTCGATTCTTCATCAATCTGTCTAGAGCTTGTTGTACCAAGCGCTCTGACTCGACATCTAGAGCACTTGTGGCCTCATCTAATAACAATATCTCAGGGTTCTTTAGAACAGCTCTAGCAATGGCAACTCTTTGTCTTTGTCCACCTGATAGTTGCACTCCTCGTTCTCCCACTTTGGTTGAGTAGCCCTCAGGTAGCGCACTTATAAAATTATGAGCATTGGCAAGCTTAGCTGCTTCAATTACCTCTCCCTCAGAAGCTCCTTCTTTTCCATACATGATGTTTTCACAAATTGTTGTTGCAAAAAGTGCTGGTTCTTGTTGAACCAAGCCAATGTGTTTCCTTAGTGACTTAATTTTGAGCTTCTTTATGTCTTTCCCTGAAACAAGTTTGTAGCTGTTATAGCAGACTTGTCTTTACAGTGCATAGAGAAGTTTTAGAACATGAGAATCATTAACGGTCTATTTCTTTGTGTATCAATTAGAAGTGATTTCGGTCAAAAGCAATTTCAGAAAAAAGTTTAAAAGTTTCACATAATTTTTGTTTATGCCAAAAAGAAAATGTACTTTTTAAGCCTGAAACACTTCTAAACATCCAAAAAAAACATAGCTATGTAGAAATGCTTACCATCAATCATCACTTTCCCGGCACTAGGATCATAAAACCTGAGTATTAGAGAAACCACAGAGCTTTTGCCAGAGCCACTCTGTCCTACTAATGCTATACTCTTCCCTGAATGAACTTTTAAGTTGAAGTCTTTGAAAATGACAACATCTGGCCTAGAAGGGTAGCTAAAATGAACAGCCTTAAGCTCAATTGTTCCCTCCACTGCTCTTAACTCTTCTCCTACATCCCCAAGTACTTCTGTCCTTCTGTCCAAAACCTCAAATACTGATGCAACCATTTGATTGCCTTTCAAAAGATCAGGAGCTAATGCCAATGTCTCACCCATTGCTAATGCTGTCACTATTAAAACCATAAATGATTTCATAACAGATTTGAAAGAAGCAAGCTCTTTTCCCATCAGAACAGATCCATACCTGAACAAGTATAAACCAGACAAATATGATCACTAATGAATTTATGAAAAAAATTTCAATTCCTTTGTAATAATGTGTTGAAATGAAAGGAACAAAGATAAAAAGATAATTAGAATCTGGCCACAGCAACTCACCACAAGGCCAGCCCATATGAAGAAAAGATGAAGAACTGCGAAATCCCATAGAAAATTCCAGCAATCTGACCACGTGTAAATGAACGTCTGGAAGGCTCGACAAGTTCTCTAGAATAAAGGTCAAGAATCTTATCTTCAGCACAAAATGCAGCAACAGTACGCATGTTACTCACAGCCTCACCAGCTATCATGTTAGCTTTTAGATAGGCTTTGCTCAAGTTGCCACCATAGCCTTGCATGAACAGTTTCTGAAAGCAAATCAAAAGTATTAATATCACTTGCATGCTACAAAGTAGTTACCAAATCTTGAGCTAAGCATGGTAGTTGTGTAAAACCTCACTGATGTGACCACTAATGATCAGTGGAAATGTGGCCAAAACAACAAGCGTGATCCTCCAGTTCAAAATGAAGGCTATTATGAATGAAGCTACAATCAGGCCTACATTCTGTAACAGAATTGAAGAGCGATCAACGACAATGGTTCTTAGCAAAGTTGCATCGCTTTCTAGGCGTGATGCGAGCATTGAACTGGTGTTGTTTATATCATCAAACCATCCAATCTCATTCCTCAAAATGGCTGCAAACATGTAATAGATTTTGGTAAAGGTAAAAGGAGATAAAATTCTACTACAAGTCTACAACCAACAGCGAAAGGTCAAATACTTGCATCAAAGTTCAATCTATGAGTAAAATCAAGTAGAGGAATACAATTTTACTTCAATGTAACAAAAGAGATTGAATATAGAATTAGTATGAGTACTAATTATTAGTGAACATACCAGAGAACATCCTTTCTCTTACGCGGAGCGTGAGTCTCTCTCCCATAATTCCAAAACAAAGATGCTCTATTGCATGAACAATGACAGTTACAATCGAAGCACTAGTGAATAGGAAAGCAATCTTTTTCACCTCATGTTTTGTTGTTTCCCAGTCCATATAGTATGATACAAGAGCATGAGAGATGCCAAGAGCAAAAAGGGGCATTTGTGCTCCAGCAATAAAAGCACCAATTGTTCCAATCACCCCATATATCCAATCTGGTTGTACCATTGAATACAGTCTTTTTACTGAAACTTTACTAGGTTTAACTGTCTCCATCCCATCAGCACCAATACGACCAAGAGATTCTTTATCAGAACGGAAACTAGCACCAAAACTTGTTGTGGTTCTGGACAATTCTCGAGAGAACTTCAGGCTGCAGAACAAAAATACATGAATACTAACACCAAGTACTTCTTTCTTGTAATAATTAAATTCATCTGAGCTCTAATTAGGGTGTAAATGAAGTACCTTGGAGGGCGTCCCAAACTAAGACTGGTGGATACTGATTCTTGGAGTTGAACAAGAGAGGCATAGACACTGTTTGGATTTGAAATGAGCTCTTCATGGTTTCCGGTTTCAACTATCTTCCCCTCCTGAACAACAGCAATTATATCTGCATTTCTAATGGTAGAAAGACGATGTGCAATCACAACAGTTGTTCGTCCCACCACGGCACGATCTAGAGCTTCCTGCACACTCTTTTCAGACTCTGCATCTAATGCACTTGTTGCTTCATCCAATAAAAGAATTGATGGATTCTTCACTATTGCTCTTGATATTGCAATCCTTTGTTTTTGTCCTCCTGATAGTTGTATCCCTCTCTCACCAACCTAGAAAATACCGTTTGAATGTATCAGTCTCTAATAACTTAAGTCATCAATAACTATGAACATCAAGAAAATAACATTTGTTTCCTTCTCTCAAGTTCAGGGTCTCAGGCTATGTAATCCTAGGTCACTTCTTACCATTTTTAGGACAATTACCCATTACAATTATAACTAGTAAAATCTTGCAATATAGAAGCATATATGTACCTGAGTTTCAAATCTTTCAGGGAGGTTGTTTATGAAACTCAAAGCCTCCGAAAGTTTAGCTGCATGAGTGATCTCATCAAGTGTGGCATCATCTTTTCCATAAAGAATGTTCTCCCTAATACTTGTAGCAAAAAGGGCAGGCTCTTGATTAACTAATCCAATTTGTTGCCTAAGCCACTTGAGATCAAGCTCTTTGATATTTACCCCATCTATTAGTATCTCTCCGGAGAGAGGTTCATAAAATCGCTCTATTAGTGATATGACTGTACTTTTTCCAGATCCACTTCCTCCGACAAGTGCAACAATCTTTCCTGAAGGGATGTCAAGAGAAAACTTATTGAAAATCGTTACATCTGGACGAGATGGATAACAGAATGACACATTTTTGAATTGTATGTGTCCATCTAATTTGTAAAGCTTCCTTCCTGTCTTAGCATTGGCTTTGTTTGTTGTGTTCCTTTCTATCATCTCAAATATTGGATATGCAGCTGCTTTCGCCCGAACGAAAGCAGAAATGTCTAAGGCGGCTTGGCCTAGTGACCTGCAATTAACCATTAAAAAATGTTTTCCTTTTGTAAATGACAAATATAATGATAAAGGGCAATTAAAAGCTATAAAATGAATCGACTTGGTTTATTTCCAAAGGAAATACACAAAAAGTAAAATAAGAAAAACTTACAGTCCAGCAATAACAACGTTAAGCATGGTAGTGAAAGAGTCTCCACCATTGGCAATGGACTTGTGAACAACAATGCTAGTGAACCATACAAGCAATGACCAAGAAAGGAAAAGAGTACAATGCAAGAAGCCTAGCCCCAGTCCCTTTGCAAGTCCAGCTTTTCTCCCATATCTGTATGTATTTGTCAGAGAGGATTTGTATTGTCTTACTGCTCTTTCTTCTCCTGCAAACGCTTGTACTGTTCTCACATTTGCAATTACCTACACAACAATGCAATGAAGGACTATAATATTAAATCTAAAAAGTATACAGAGTAAGGTAGCTAGGGTTAGTCAGAAAGAGAGAACTGACCTCTTCAGCGATCTCACCAGCTTTAACATAAGACTTCCGTACCCTAGCAATGAGACCAGTAGCAATGAAGGCATAGACACCTCCAGCAAGTGCAATTAATGGCACAATTGAAAGTGTCACCAAACTTATCTGCCAAACCCTTGCAAACCCAATTATGAATCCTACCAAGAATCTACTCATGTAGTGCATGAAGTTCCCTACCTGCACAATTCCCACCCACCACCTCCATTAATCCCAGAGCATGATCAATTTAATTGTTTCTAAAAAAATGTTAATTTGCAATAAATAAATGTAATATCAGCCTCCTCACTTCCTTTCTTATTTTCGTGTTTAACATTAGCAAATAAACATGAAAATATGGCATGTGCTAACAATTGCAAGTTCAATGAACAATATGAATAATTCATTTTTTTTAAAATGTCTTTATTTTTTTTTTTCTAAAAATAAAAAAATCTAAGTAAGGCAAAAGTTGTTTCAAAAATAAAAAAAAATAAATTTTTTGCATACATCAATCTACATGTTATAATTTAATTGATATTATTAATAAATGATTGTACAATTACTTTATTATTTCACATCCCTAATTTTTGCACCCACTTTACACTTATCTTTTTTATCTCATGTCATGTGTTAGTAATATATAAAAAATTTAATAACTTTTTTCAAATTTCAAAATAACTCTAAAAATCACCTAATAAAAAAAGAACAAAAAAAAAAAAAACCTAGCACGTACCTTCAAGAAATATAATTACAAAAATAGAATTATTATAAAAAGCATGAATGAGTTTGAAAAGTAATAAAATTGCCCATGTAAAATTCAGTACATAAAAACTTTAATTTTACACTGTTTATAAGTAATTTTTTGATATAAGAAAACAAAAAACTAAAAAAAAAAATGAGTTTCAAAATTTTTAATTTTTTTTAATAAAATATTTATCAAATATGTAAGAAGTCAATTCCTTCTTTTAGTATAAAATATATTAAAATTATAAAAAAAAAAAAAAAAATTCAATCCAAATATTCCCTAAATATGTATCGCATATAAAAACTCTTTTTGTTATAAGAGGAAAAAAAAAAAAAACAAATGAGTTTTAAAAAATAAAATAAAAAAAATTAAACAAAATATTTGTCAAATAAATAAAAAAGTAAACTGCATAGCTAAATATAAATAATAGAAATACTAATAAATAATAAAAAAGTTTATATATATTAAAAATAATATAAATATGTGTAGATACAAATAAATTTTTAATAATAATAAAAATATAAGAATAATAAAAATATACCTTCAAACTCTCTATACTTTTCCATTTTTATTTTTAAAGTGTTAACAAAAAATGTAAAAAAAAATGATAGTCACTTGTTTAAAAGAAACACATTTTATATAAATAATAATAGACAAAATAAAAGAATAGAAAAATTCATCAAATAAAATAAATACAATGGAGCAAACCCTTTTTTATATATAGTAATAAATTTATTAGAGAAATGATTAACCTGATAAATAAATGTAATAGTATTATTGTTCATTTTAGTATAAAAATATATCTTTTTAATAGTTTAAGGACTAATAAAGTAACACTAAATAATTGATACCAAAATGTTAATATGGGTACATATAAGATAGCAATCACTAAATTTATTATATTATTAGTAGGAAAAAGGTAGGGGTGGTAATTTGTGTCATAACTCGATTGACCGAATTGAACTCGAATCAAATTAAATTTAGACTTATTTTAGCCAAATTTGAATAATTCGAAAAAAATTGAGCTAAGTTAGGACTAACCCATTAGCCAAAATGAAATAAAATTTAAATTAATTTTCAATAAAAAGATAAAAAAAATTATTATAAAATTAAAATAATCTTCCATCCATTTCAATATTTCTTTTTTATGATATATTAATTATTATTATTTTTTTCATTTTTTTTGTGAAAAATAAATTTATAATAAATAAATAGTTGTAATTTATTCATTATCACAATATTATATTATATTTTTTAATATTAATATTTTTAATATTTAAATCTATTTAATTCTTAAAAAAAAAAAAAATATGGCATGTGCTAACAATTGCAAGTTTAATGAACAATATGTATAATTCATTTTTTTAAAAATGTCTTCTTCTTTTTTTTTCCTAAAAGAAAAAATCTAAGTGAGGTAATTGCAAAGTTGTTTCAATTTTTTTTTTTTTTCATATATCCATCTATATATTATATTTTAATTAATATTATTAATAAATAATTATATAATTACTTTATTATCTAATGTTCCTAAATTTTGCAGTTCACTTATCTTTTTTATTTTATATCATTTGTTAGTAATATATAAAAAAATTAATCACCTTTTTCAAATTTCAAAATAACTCTAAAAAAAACACCTAATAAAAAAAAGAAGGGAAAATAACAAAACTAGCACCTCATAAACTTGTAATAACAAAACTAGCACCCCCTGTGTTCAATTAAAATTGAACGACGATAATTTAAACCCTTTCAATATTGAACGTTCAATATTATCCGTTCAATTAGAATTTAATGACGACAATTAAACCCGTTTAATATTGAACGTTCAATATTTTACGTTCAAATTGAATATTTGAACGTTCAATATTAAATGTTCAATTCTAATTGAACACAAAGGAGTGTTAGTTTTGTTACTATAAATTTTAGGGGTGCTATTTTTGATAATTTTTCAAAAAAGAATTAATTACTTCCTATAACCCGATCGGTCATTAGGATCGAGTTTCATTATTATCCCCCATACAAATCGTCGCTTTTTCTTTCCAGCCTTTTTCTTTCTTCTTCTTCTTCTTCTTTTTCTTTTTTTTCCCTCCTTTTATTTGAATTAATAAATAAAAAAATTTGTCTATTTTTTTTATATATAATGATATATATTTTTGTTTAATTAAACATATATATATATATATATATATATATATATATATATATATATTGTTATAATTAAATATATATATTTTTCTATATAATTTAACCATTTATATTTAATGAAAATTGAACGTTGTTAAAAAAAAAAACATATGTATCATATAAAAGAAAAATAAAATGTTGCATAATATAAAAAAAAAAATATGATATTATATGTACTACTTTAAAAAAAAAATAAACATGTGTATCATCTGTTAAAAAAATACATATATCATTTGATCAAAAAGAACATATATGTTATTTATTAAAAAAAATATATATATATGAGATGGAAGGTGGGAGGATTATATTTAAAACAAATGGAATAAGAAAATCATAAAAAATAGAAAAAAAAACTAGCACATATAATACAAGAAATATAATTACAAAAATTAATCCAAACTTATATATTAATGACATTTTTCAAACACCTATACATACACCTGATGCACTTGCACCCAACAACAAATACAGCCGAGATATAAATACTAGTTGCTTTACTTGCATCTACTTTATTAAACTCTTGAGACGTGTCCTTACTGGATAAAGGGTCACCTTCAACCGTTAATGTCGATCAATTTTAAACTAAAATTTTAAACCAAACTTTAAAGCTGATTAAAGAGCTCGTCGACTGTACGTATTCAAATTTTACTTTTATAACTGACTCTGTCAGTGCTGGTTGTTTGGCTCCTTTATCAAAAATTGAACAATTAAACTCAAAAAAAAAAAAAAAACACTTTAAATATAAAAAATTTACAATAAATTTTAAATAATATGATAAATTTTGATCAGATAATATAGTTAAATTTACAAAATTATGTTAAATAAAATTGTGATAAATTAATTGTATTTGTGATATTTTTGTGATTTGCTCTGAACTTAAACATGAAACACGAATGCCAAATTTTCAACAACCCTAACTGCTAACTATTAGTATTAGTATTAGCTAATAATATTTATATTTTCTCAAAAATAAATCAGGTAATATTAGAAAATATATAATAATGATAATGATAATAATAATAATAATTAAGGTACCTTCTCGGAAAGGGCATCTTGGACAACAATAATATCACTAGTAATAGCAGAAATAACCTCTCCAGTGGAAGCTTCAGTATCAAAAAGGCTTATATCTTGATTTAACATCGCCCTCAAATATGCCATCCTCATCTTTGCCGCTTGCCTTTCCCCAGTATGCATCCAACATGCCACCTCTGTTAATTTACAATTTTACCATTTATCAATCAACCAAAATATAAATAAATATATTTTTAAAATATTCAGTTAATTAATAATATTCACTTTGAGACGATGATTACAAAAAAATTAGTAAAAATTTTAATTAGAAAAAACAAAACTCCCATACCTGTCCATGATGAAAACAGTATAGCTATACTGAGATATACAAAATCTAATGAGTACTGCAAAAAAAAAAGGGAGAAAAAAACTGAGGACTGAGCACAATTGTCTTAAAAATAGTATATAGTAATGCATGCATACCTTAGCTACTTTATGAGAAGCTTCTTTAGGGAAGAAATAGGCCATTCCTACAACATTTATCAATTTCCCAAAGAAAATAAAAAACACAGGTACTGAAGCTCCATGAACAATTGCTCCAACCGATCCGATTGCCATTAACACACAGTCATAAAAATCAGCAAATGAAAATAATTTAAGCAGTGATACTTTTAACTGCTTATTTCCCTTTTCTTCCTTGCTCTTCTTTGGACAACTAGTGTCACTGTTGCTGGAAAATTGTTCCGGACATGCCATTTTGGTTTTGGGACTCAGTACCAAAATGGTGCCCCCAAAAGAGAAGTTAACTGGGTGCACAAAGAGAACGTGTTGAAAATTAAAGAGGAGATGAAAGAAAATGTAGGATAGCTTTTTAAGGGAGTTAAAATGTATATGAATTATAAAGTGTCTAAGCAACAAGTGAGGGGTTGTAAATGGGTTTGAGGGTTGAAGAATAATAATAAGGGGGAATAGGTTGGAGTTAGATGGTTCATTTAAATGCAAGAGTTAAAGCCCACAAAAATTTTAAAAATAAGAAGAAGAAGAAGAAGAAAAATAGTTGGATGTCTTATTAATTAGTTAATGGGGTTATTTAACGAGATGTTGACTATGTTGGTTCTCTTTGTGGATCATCTTAATTTGGAGTTTGGAGGAGTTGTAAGGATTGATTTATTTGCTGATGTTATAGCTAGCATTCCCTTCTTGACTTGTTAAGTGTTTTGTTATAGCTAATAATCCTTCTTGACTTGTCACTTTGTCGGCGTAAAAGCAATATATGCAAGTGACAAGTGAGTCACATATATGCATATATAGAAAAGAATGACAATAGTTTTTCTTTAAACTTAATAGTGAGGATATCTGGATATGTATACAGTAGTGAAATATACTTGTGAAACTTGAATCCCGTTATTTATGACATAACAGAACACCATCATATTCATATTAAATAATATAAATAAATTATTAAGAAATATTAATTCTTTCAACAACTCAACTTATAAAACTAATCTCAAATAATTTATTTTTTTACTAATCATACCAAGTTACTAACAGCATACACCTTTTAAAAACAAAAATGAAAGAGTAAATGATGACCACGAAATTAGAGTAAATTTAGGAGTGTTGTGTTGATTTTTATCCGATTAATACTTTAGTCTTGTATTATTATATGGTATATGTCCATTATTAATTTTAAGTTTGGGTTTTCATAAATAAATAAAAATTAAGTTTGAATTATTATTATTTTTTATTGGACAAATTAAGTTTAAATTATTGAACGACAATTCTTTCAAAATTGTTATATATTTAATTAAATAACATATGAATGCCATATATATTCATTAATACTTTCCCGATCGGTATATTTACTCATTCACTGATCAGAAATAAAACGGTTCCTACTACTATACCAGAAACAGCTTTAAAGAAGGTAACAGTACATTCTTGTCACATGATGTTGAAATCTTGTTCATTTGCCTTCAAACAAGGTACTGGTACATATAAGTAATGATGATTTAATTTAATAATGATAAATAATATTTTTTTTTTTTAAAATAAACATCATTCATTTGTTAAATATATATACTGAATAAATAATAACTCTTTGAGATGAGTTTTTTGTTTCAGCTTACATGAAATTTTACTAGGAAACAAAATAAGCTTCAAAACTTGTGTTGTTTCAGTTTTCAGCATGATTTCACCGTCAATACTAGGGCAATAAAAGATAAACAATAAAGTAAAGAGGCGTTAATTGCTGACATAGAGTTGAAGCCAATTAGCATACCCCATGCTACATGCATGCATGTTCATTTACTCCATTGTCTATTTTCCTCCTTCCTCCAATTGTCAAACCATGAAATTAAACGAATTGATGATCAGTTTAAATTCTTAGAGTTAAGAAATAAAACTATTCCATTCACCCCTTCAGTCGAGAAGGAGATTTCACCTATGCTTTGTTGTCAAAAAAAAAAGTTACATTTATAAATTCTTTAGATAATTAATATTAAATTTATATTAATTTGGTGAATGCGATGGTTATTTTAAGGGAAGAAGCTACTACTTTTGATATCAACATAAGGATGGAGTTAGGTACAATTTTATTGAATTTTAATTAAAATGCAATTAATTAATTTTATACACAAAATTTAAACCAAAGATAGTTTACGAATATAAGCTTGAAAGAACCACTACATTTTAAATATAATTTTAAAATAAAATTATATTTTTAATCAAACGAAGAGAAATATAAGTCACTCATATATATCCACCCTTCCTTTTATATATATATATAATTTGAATATGTGAATTAAAATTGAAAAAAAGATGAATTTTATTACCAAATTATTAGATGAATCAACTAAGAAATCGTGAAAGGGAGAAATTTCCAAACAGATGATGTCAAACAATTAAATGCAGGGTGAAACTAAATACCGGTGAGGAGAGGAGAGTTGGGTAGTTGGACTTGGATGGACGTTTAAATAAATTAAAGATAAAGCTGACTCACCAACTATTTTGTGCTTCAATTTAATGCTCTTTCTTGGTGTTGATTACTTCGAACGTAGCCTTTTGTCCTCTTGGCTCTTTCTGCTTATTAAATTAAGTCTAAATATATATCTCAAATTTGAGATATATTGAATGAAATGGTGTATTAATTATTATTGATAAATTGCAATCAAGTTTGTATATCAATATTCAATAAAAAAAATTATTATATGTGTTGTAATTGTAATATATTTATGATATATAATTGTGATATAAATTTTAAAGATGTTCACTCACATATCAAAAATGCAAACAACTTTTTTTTATTTTTATTTTTGTTAAAACATATCAACTTGGATAAGATTTTTTATTTTTTATTTTTTTGTTGATAGAAACTTGGATAAGACATTTAATGATTTAAACAAAAGACTTGAATTTTTTTCTTCTTGCAGGAAATTAGAGATGCAATATTTTCTAAAGTACATTATTTAATGTTAAATATATGTTTATAATAAAGTATATAAATAGGCAATGCATTGAACATAAGTTAAAAACATATTATAATATAAATATTTTTCAACGTATAAAAATATGAACATACTTAATATAACTCCAACTTTAAAATGAGGTCATTTCATGCCCATATGTCAATATTTATATATTTTCACATTTATTTCAATAATTAATAATTAACTAGAATTCACTTAGCTATGATATGATACTATGATACCTTTTTACTAAAATATTAAAATGCACAATAATTTCATATATTAAGTAATAACTATTAAAATGCTCAATCTCTCCATCTCACATTTCGTTTATGACAACAAAAAAATCTCTCTATCTATCATACTATTATCTATTTTTGCCTATACAATATTATAATTTAATATATTATTCATTTTTTCATTAGTCTCAATCATAATACATAAGTTAAAAACATATTATAATATAAATATTTTTCAACGTATAAAATTATGAACATACTTAATATAACTCCAACTTTAAAATGAGGTCATTTCATGCCCATATGTCAATATTTATATATTTTCACATTTATTTCAATAATTAATAATTAACTAGAATTCACTTAGCTATGATATGATACTATGATACCTTTTTACTAAAATATTAAAATGCACAATAATTTCATATATTAAGTAATAACTATTAAAATGCTCAATCTCTCCATCTCACATTTCGTTTATGACAACAAAAAAATCTCTCTATCTATCATACTATTATCTATTTTTGCCTATACAATATTATAATTTATTATATTATTCATTTTTTTATTAATCTCAATCATAATACATAGTGTTAATATAATTTCAAATTATATTATTTTTCAAGAAAAAAATAATTTTTGTTCAAATACGTCGGCATTATATATATGTGTGTATTCTACTTTGGTTCTAAATATAATATTCAATTGAAAAATCAATTAAATTATATTATTTTTAATGTTTTTTATTTTCTTAAAAATTATATAAAAATTATAAAAATTAGATATAATTTTTACAATTTTCAAAATTTTAAAAAATATGATGAATATTTCCGTAAAAGTGAATGATATTTTCATCCGTGTTGGCATGTAAGTTTGTCAGAGAATTGACATGAGCAGGATAGACACAGATAAGATCTTTTTAACTTTTGACAAAATGCTTTCTTAAATTACCTACTTTGTTATCATTGAGAGTACTGCTTCTGGTCTACCTGCTACCGAAAAAGATGGTATGCATTTTTGCTGGAAAATATTTCTGGTTGTAGTGCGATTTTTTTTTTTACAGAGTAATTTTGATCGTTAGTTTTTAGAATTTAAGTCGTTGTGTGGCTTTTTTATATAGAAAGACCATTCACATGTCTTTGTCTCAACTTTCAAGTCTTAAGACAAGCCATGAATAGTATTGTGAATGGTGTGAGACGAGTTGAGATTTGACGTCGTCGTCATCTACAATTAATTGTTTGTGGAGGTTGTGCAAAGATTCTTTACGAAAATTTTGTAGAATTTAAAAAAATTAAGTTTTTTTAACTAACAGATAATATATATTTAATTATATATTTTATATAAATTAATAAAATTTATGTTTAAAAATAAAAATAATAATTTAATATTTTTGATAGATGTTAAATTTAAAGTATAAATTATAAATATAATTAAATTATTTATTTTGATGGTTATTAAAAAATTAAAATAAAATATATTTTTAATTATAATGTATTATTTTAAACAAGTATATAAAAAATTATGTAAAATGATAAAAAGTTTTAGTTGGAAAATTTAATAGCGCAGAAGAAAAATATGATCTCTAACTCACTGTGTACGGCATTTTTTTCTATCAAAAATGGTGAAAAAAAATTCTCCATGATATTACCACGAAAATTGACAACTAGGGCTGACCTTACTTGTTCTCTAATAAACACGTACCTGACTTGGCGAAATTTCTATCGACTAAAATGCCCTTTTATAAAAATACTCACTTTTTTTAATCTAGCAATCACGCACTCATTATTTGAACAAAACAAAAACAAAAAATCATGCACTCATTACATTGACATTAAAAAAAAAAAAAAAAAATCAAATCTGCTCTCATTAGTCAATATCAACTTCCTCAATTAAATCTCATATCACCTTCGAACACAAAATACTAGTATGCTACATCTCATGATACTTACTTAGCTCGTATTTGATAATAATTATAATTTATAATTAAATAATTAATTTTATAATTTTTAATTATTGTATAAAAGTAGTTATTAATATATTTGATAATAATTTTTATTTAGTGATAAAAATTACCTAAAAGTTATTTGATATTGTAATTTTTTTTTCAAAAACTTAAAAAATAAAGAAAATTTTGATTGTTAATCACAAATTTATGTTTTTAATTATTTTTCCCAATATTACATGTACAAAAATCATAAAATTTGATTTATTTTCTAAAATAAATGTTTGGTGAAAATGTAAAATCAAAAATCAAGAATTTAATTCAAAAAACTTCTTTTAAAAATTTAAAAATCACCCCATATTTTAGTAGTGATTACTTTAAAATGTAAAAATTAAAATAAAAAATTGTTATCAAACATACATAATTGAAAATTTATTTAAAAAAATGTAAAATGTAAAATGAAAAATCAATAATCAATATCGTTATAAAATTCTTAGTAAGATTTAGGGATGGCCTTATGTAAAGGGCTACCTCGTGCTACACGTCGATTTGATTTTCTTTTAAAAAATATACAAATAGTAGTTATATTTTAAAATTTTACAATTATATAACTCACATTATTTATAAATCCCAACTTATATATATGTTATATTAATATAAAATTTATCAAATAATTTATTCATTTTTTATTATAATACATCTTACACATAAACATAATATCAATATTTTATTAGCTATTATTTTGACACTTACAATTTTTACTTCTTTTGATCAATTAACTTTGAAACTATTTTTTTCAAACCTCACAAAGTATTTTATATTTAAATTCATATATTTTAATTGCATTAATGTATCTTTTGATCTTAAAAATATCACATTAAAAACAATTTTTTTCTATTTTACTATACTATTTCAAAAATGATAAAAAATAATTAAATTTTTTAATGTATTGGATGATCTAGTTGTAATATTTAATAAAAAAAAAAACTATTGCTAGCATTAAATTAAAAATTATCACATTGGTTAAATAAAATAAATTTATTTTTTTCAATTCAATAAAAATTAGAACACAATAATCAAACTAATACTTTTCCTTAAACAGATGGGTTTTTTTTTTTTTTTTTTTTAACTCTTGTTATATTTATTATTTTAATTTTTATCTATTTATGTTTGCTTACTTTGAATTTAAATTTTTTATTTTCTAATTTTTGTTAATTCAATGTAAATAATGTATTAATTAATTTATCTAATCTTTAAAGAAAAGTTATTTATAAAAAAATATATAAAAAATTAACTATTAATTAACATTATATATTTTTAAACTTTTAAGTATCATTTAAAAAAAAAATATCTTAACCTTATAAAAAAAAACTAGGGTTTTGAATCCGATAAAAGTGTTAAAGAGTGTGTCAGATACTTAAAAAAGGAACCATTCAAAGCGTTATTAGCAAATCATCTATTAATTACTGTCAAAAATGAAAATTAGAGCAGTATTATATGTATTAAATTATTATATATATTAAATAAATTATTAATTATTAATTAAATATAAAATTAAGGATATAAAATAAAAAAATAACTATAAAATTTCTTATTAACATAAAATTAATTAAATATATCATATAAATTATTGTATGTATTAAATTATAATAAAAAATATTTTTGTAAAACTTTACATGGAGCAATAGATACTTTTTCATTGTTTGCTACATTTCACTTTGAGATTTGCTACATATAGGGCATGTTTGGTTAACAATAATTATAATTATAATAGAAATAATTTAGGGTATTATTATATTAGGTTTGACAGTGCTCTGTAATAGAATGTAAAGGGATTACAGCAGTAGCAGTAATCTTCATTACGCCTTTAGCTCTCTCTATTTTTCTCACAATTTGTACAATTATTTATAATTTTTTTTTATTCTATCTCTTTTAGTAATAAAAAAAAAGTTTATTTTTTAATTTTACTTCATTTATAATTTTATAATTTTTATTTTAATATTATTATTTATTTTGATTATATTACTTAAACAAACATTATAATAATAATATTATTATTTTTATATTTAATTTTATTATAATTATTATTTTTATATTCAATCGGCTAAACTAAACGTCTACATAATATCACACGATTCCAATGTTAACTGGGGTAAAGAATTTCAATGGCCCAGTTCCGTAGTAGAACCACAATTAACTTAAAAAAAAAAAAACGTAAATTAAACAATTTTTTTTTTTTGAATCAGAAAAGAGTGTATATAATCATAGTTCAAAGCCAGAAACATCAACCATATAGGCATATCGCCTATGAATACAGTAGAGAGGAAATGAGGGTATTCCTCAAGCCAAATGTACTCCTATATGCCACCGAGGCAAGAGCCCTATTGCATTACTTTGAACACATAGGCCAATCACAATCACATGACAACAAAGAATCAGAGGCATTCAAGACATCCCAAACTAATCCACTTTTGACATCATATTTATGTGATTGTATTATCTTCTCAGAAAAAATATAATATAAAAATTTCAAAACAGAGAAATTATAAAAAGCCACGCTAATGGGGCCAATAACATAAATTATGACGTTGGCTCGCCCATTATGGAAAACTATTGGCAAGCAACCCACAGAAATGCAATGAAGGCCACAAATCCATTGACACCGTCCACGTAAGTGTGTGTCTTAAGGTTCCCGGGTTCTATTTATTTTACCTCTTGCTCCCTAGCCATCTATTTTTTTTCCTTGTGAGATACTAGCAATGGCGGATGTATCTGTAATTTAGGAGGGGCACGTATCTCATTTCATTTGATAAAAATATAATTTTACGTATAAAATTTTATAAATTTTATGAATAATTGATTATATTTAGCACGTAGTGTCCCCTCTCAACTTTATTTTTGAGCATATATTTTAAATTAAAAATATTTTATGCTCAAATTTTATGTTTAAGCTCAATTTTTTTAATTAAAAAAATAAAATTAAAAAAAAAAACCCACATTTTGATACCTTTTATCTAAAAATTTATTTCAAATTTGTTTAGCTCTAATGTATAATTTATTTTTTATATGAGATTTTTTTTATAAATTTTGTTATTAAATAGTGCCCCTCCACAACTAGAATCCTAAATCCGCTACAGGATTTTAGGTAGTATTTTCTTCACTTCCTTTTTTAGCTCAAACTATCAAGGACTATTCATGAAGGGAAGAGCTAGCAAGGTACATGCATACGTTATTGTGCACATGCTCTCTGTGTTTTTTTTTTTTAAAAAAATAAACTCTGTTTTATTTTAGTTTTTTGACCATCAGAATAAAACTTTTATTCTATAAAATAAAAAGCAGAACTCCTTTTAGCAACACATATTTCTCACAACATGAACTAACTAGCTAAAACATCTTACGATACAGTCATTGTGATAAAAAAAAGTGAAAGACAAGTGTGAAGCCACTTTCACAATGTCAAAAGAGATGGCTTAATTGATAGAATATTATTGCAATTCAATGGTTGCTCCCCTATCATTGAAAATGGGAGAAGAGACATATGTAAAGCACTTATGTCATCTCTTCAAATAGTAAGAAAAGACATATGTAAGCGCTTATGTCATCTCTCCAAATAGTAATATTTTTCTCTCTATAAATAGAGAGATCATTTGCTCATTTCTATCATCCCATTCCAAAATCTCATATATTCTAAGCATTCAAAGCTTCCCCACTTAGAAAGAGTTCTTTCCTCATTGTGAAAGAGAGGTTATTTGTATTCTCCTATTATAAGAGAGAGAGGTATATTGTTTTCTCCTTGTATTTAGAGAGAAATTGTAAATCTTTCGATATAGTAAAATTCCTTTCGGCCTTTGCCCGTGGAGTAGCTCGTAATCATTTTGGGTGAACCACGTAAATACTTGTGTCCATTTTTATCTTCATTCTCTCAGTTTTACTTTGATTGTGTATTAGCTTCAACCCATAAATTTCCTAACAGTGGTATCAGAGCTTTGATTGTGGGTACTGTTCACGGATACTATTCACATATATAGTTATTATTCACATATACGGTTACTGTTCACGTGTAATAGTGGAAGCCGGTTCAAGTGAGAAGCATATCAAAATGACGACAACAAAGTTTGATGTTGAGAAGTTCAACGGAAACAATTTCTCGTAGTGAAAAATGAAGATTAAGGCAATTTTGAGGAAGGATAATTGTTTGGAAGCGATTGGAGGTAGGCACGCTGGAATAATCGATGATAGCAAGTGGAACGAAATGGATGGCAACGCAATTACTGATCTACACTTAGCACTAGTTGATGGAGTGTTATCCAGTGTGGCAGAAAAGAAGACGGCAAAGGAGATTTGGGATACTCTAACAAGACTGTACGAGGTCAAGTCACTTCACAACAAGATCTTCTTAAAGAGAAGACTTTACACTCTTCGAATGGCAGAATCCACATCGGTAACTGATCATATCAACATATTGAATACTCTATTTTCGCAACTTACATCAATGGGTTACAAAATAGAGACAGCTGAACGTGCGGAGCTTCTACTTTCAAAGTCTACCTGACTCATATGATCAACTCATCATCAATCTGACGAACAACATCCTTTCGGACTATCTGATCTTTGATGAAATTACAGCTGCTGTTTTGGAAGAAGAAACTCGGCGTAAAAACAAAGAAGACAGACAAGTAAGTTCGCAGCAAGCAGAAGCTTTGACGATGATGAGAGGAAGATCAACAGAACGTGGCTCTAGTGGGAGTCAAAATTATGGTAGATCGAAATCAAGAAGTAAGAAGAATTTCAAGTGCTATAATTGTGGCAAGAAAGGGCACGTCAAAAAGGATTGTTGGAGTAGAAGAAAGAATGAAGACCCTGAGCCATCAAATGCTCAAGGGAATGTAGCAAGTATCCTGATAATGGTGAAGTCTTATACAGCGAGGCTACAACAGCAGTTGAAGGTAGAAAGCAATTTTCTGACGTCTGGTTAATAGACTCAGGAGCAACATGGCACATGACATCTCGAAAAGAATGGTTCCACAAATATGAACCAATCTCAGGAGGTTATGTACACATGGGGGATGATCATGCTTTGGAAATCGCTGGTATTGGTACTATCAAAATAAAAATGTTTGATGGTACAGTTCGCACTATTCAGGAGGTACGTCATGTGGAAGGCTTGAGGAAGAATCTACTATCTTTGGGGCAAATAGATAGTCTTGGATACAAGACCCATGTCGAAAATGGGATCATGAAAATTATCAAAGGTGCGCTTGTGATTTTGAAGGTAGAAAAGATTGCAGCAAATCTATTCATGCTTAAAGGGGAAACACTACAGGAAGCTGATGCGTGTGTCGCGTCAACCAGTAAAGGAGAAGAATTAACAATGATGTGGCATCTCAAATTGGGCCACATGTCAGAACGAGGTTTGAAGATTCTCTCCGACAGAAAGTTGCTTATAGGGCTCAAATCGATAAATCTAACTTTCTGTGAGCATTGTGTTACAAGTAAGCAGCATAGATTGAAGTTTAGCAGATCTGATGCAAGAAGTAAAGGCATTTTAGACTTGATTCATTCTGATGTATGGGAATCACCAGAAATATCACTAGGAGGTGCAAAGTACCTAGTGTCATTTATTGATGATTACTCTAGAAGGTGTTGGGTATATCTAATCAAGAAGAAGTCAGATGTCTTTCAAGTATTCAAAGACTTTAAAGCGCAAGTGGAACTTGAATCTGGGAAGCAGATTAAGTGTTTAAGGACAGATAATGGAAGAGAGTATATAGATGGCGAGTTTCTTGCACTTTGTAAGCAAGAAGGTATCAAAAGACAGTTCACAGTCACATACACGCCTCAACAAAATAGAGTGGCAGAGTGGATGAACAGAACTCTTGCAGAAAAGATAAGAGCTATGTTGAGAACTGCAGGTCAATCCAACTCCTTTTAGGCAGAAGCAGCCAAAACTGCATGTTATGTGGTAAATCGGTCGCCATCAACAGCAATTAAGTTAAAGATACCGATGGAGATGTGGACTGGTAAGCCAGCAGATTACTCTACTTTACATTCATTTGGATGTCCTGTATATGTGATGTACAATGCCCAAGAAAGATCAAAGTTGGATCCAAAATTCAGAAGGTGTATGTTCTTGGGGTATGCTGATGGTGTCAAGGGGTATCGCTTGTGGGATCCCACCACCCGTAAGCTTATAATCAGCAGGGATGTGATCTTTGCAGAAGATCAACTACAAAGAAAAGATGAACACGGTAGCACGTCGAATGAGAATTCAGAGACTACAACAGTTCAGGTGGAAAATAATCAAGTACAAGAAATTCTAGATTCTACTGAAGCAGCACCACAACACGAGGTACAGGAACCAGTTGAATCTGAGGCTCCAGGAGTACGTCGGTCAACTCGTGAAAGAAGGCCACCAACTTGGCACTCAGAGTATGTTACTGAGAGTAATATTGCATACTGTCTTTTAACGGAGGATGGAGAGCCATCAACTTTTCATGAAGCTACAAGTAGTTCAGATGCACCTCTATGGATAACAGCAATGCAGGAAGAAATTGAAGCTCTACATAAGAACATGACTTGGAAACTAGTACCATTACCACGTGGAAGAAAATCTATTAGTAACAAATGGGTCTAGAAGATCAAGCAAGATAGCAATGATCAAGTAGAACGATATCGTGCAAGATTGGTGGTGAAGGGATATGCTCAGAAAGAAGGTATTGATTTCAATGAAATATTTTCCCCAGTAGTACGACTTACAACAATCAGAATAGTCTTGGCTATGTGTGCTACGTTTAACTTACATCTAGAGCAGTTGGATGTAAAAACTGCATTTCTTCATGAAGAACTTGAAGAAGAAATCTATATGCTTCAACCAGAAGGTTTTGCTGAAACAAGCAAGGAGGACTTGGTTTGCAAGTTGAACAAATCTCTATACGGTCTCAAACAGGCGCCGAGGTGTTGGTACAAGAGATTTGATTCCTTCATTATTAGCCTTGGATACAACAGACTCAGTTCAGACCATTGTACATACTACAAAAGGTTTGATGGGGATAATGGCTTTATTATCTTATTGTTGTATGTGAACGACATGTTGGTAGCAGGAGCCAACAAAGATCGAATCCAAGAATTAAAGGCTCAATTGGCTAGGGAGTTTGATATGAAGGATTTGGGACTAGCAAACAAGATTCTAGGGATGCAGATTCATCGAGACAGAAATAACAGGAAGATTTGGCTTTTCCAGAAGAACTACTTCAATAAGATCTTGCGACGCTTCAACATGCAAGATTGTAAGCCAATATCTACCCCACTTCCTGTTAATTTCAAGTTATCCTCAAGTATGTCTCCTAGCAATGAAGCAGAGAGGAGGGAGATGTCTCGAGTACCGTATGCATCAACAGTGGGAAGTTTGATGTTCGCTATGATATGTACAAGATCAGACATTGCACAAGCAGTGGGAGCGGTCAGTCGATTTATGGCGAATCCTGGTGGAGAGCATTGGAACACTGTAAAGAGGATCCTTAGATACATCAAAGGAACCTCAAGTGCTGCATTATGTTTTGGAGGATCAGAATTAACTGTCAGAGGTTATGTGGATTCAGATTTTGCAGGAGATCTCGACAAAAGTAAATCCACTACGGGCTATGTGTTTACACTTGCAGGAGGAGCTGTAAGCTGGATTTCTAAATTGCAAACTGTTGTGGCTTTATCTACAATGGAAGCAAAATACATGGCAGCTACACAAGCTTGTAAGGAAGCAATCTGGATTCAAAGGTTATTGGAGGAACTCGAGCACAAGCAAGAAAAGATTGTTTTGTTTTGTGACAGTCAGAGTGCCTTGCACATCGCAAGAAATCCAGCCTTTCATTCCCGGACAAAGCACATAAGGGTTTAATACCACTTCGTTCGAGAAGTAGTAGAGGAAGGAAGTGTGGCTATGCAAAAGATTCACACCAATGAGAACCTAACAGATGTAATGACAAAACAAATCAACCCTGACAAGTTTGTATGGTGTCGATCCTTATATGGTCTAGCAGAGACGTACACAGCAAGACTTGAGCAAAGGCAATTGGAAGAACTAACCGTGAAAGATGACTTCAAGTGGGAGATTGAAAGACAAGTGTGAAGCCACTTTCACAATGTCAAAAGAGATGGCTTAATTGATGGAATATTATTGCAATTCAATGGTTGCTCACCTATCATTGAAAATGGGAGAAGAGACATATGTAAGCGCTTATGTCATCTCTTTAAATAGTAAGAAAAAACATATGTAAGCGCTTATGTCATCTCTCCAAATAGTAATATTTTCTTCTCTATAAATAGAGAGATCATTTGCTCATTTCCATCATCCCATTCCAAAATCTCATATATTCTAAGCATTCAAAGCTTACCCACTTAGAAAGAGTTCTTTTCTCATTGTGAGAGAGAGGTTATTTGTATTATCCTATTATAAGAGAGAGAGGTATATTATTTTCTCCTTGTATTTAGAGAAAAGTTGTAAATCTTTCGATATAGTAAAATTCCTTTCGGCCTTTGCCCGTAGAGTAGCCCGTAATCATTTTGGGTGAACCACGTAAATACTTGTGTCCATTTTTATCTTCATTCTCTCAGTTTTACTTTGATTGTGTATTAGCTTCAACCCATAAATTTCCTAACAAAAAGTTAAAATACTGATCATGAAATATCAAAAACAAAAACAAACATATAACAATTGGGAAAGAAAACTTAAAAATCTCATTAATTGGTTAGGAGTCCAAAACTGTTAAAACATATGCCTGTAATTCTGTAAAGACTTTAATTTCTTTTTCTAATGCTTGCGGTTATGTCTTCTTGATCATCAAGCTGAAATCTTCTTACCTTTACTAGTTTACTTTATCTATACATAAATTTAATCTGTGGACTCTTAAAGGCCTAGTGTAATTCTAGTTGTCATTTCAATGGAAATTGTCTCTCAATAATTACTCTTGCTAAAAATAGTAAAAGGTTCTGGGAAGGTCAACCTTATGATCAGCAACAAAGTAATAACTAACAAAAATCAGCTGGTAAGCTCAGTTGGTTGATTCAACCTCTTTTCAAAGTAGAGGAGCATGATTCACTCTCAATAATTTCATACCCTCCTCCAAACCCAAAGGGTGCTTATCGTTTAGACTTAAAAAATAAGACCATTCTATCTCAATTATCAAACAAGGTCCAGCAGAAGAATCATAAAAACCCACAACATGCAGGAATATAACAGTAAGGATGTAGAAAGTATAATACAATTTACCAGTTCCTTACAATTTGTAATAATGGTACGACAAAGCTCTCCATTACTCCATCTATTAGATGCACATGCAAGATAATCATTATCGAATAAATAATGAGATAAAATGTTTCTAGTCCAAAGTACCCCTATGCCAAAAGAGCCTATGCATTCTATTCAATAACTACTCTCGGAAAAAAAGACTAGTCCAATTCCCAAGTGCCCCTATGGGTTTAGGGCTGAGCTAAAGAATCTATTTATTCATTATTTTATATAGATATATTTAATAGAAACATAAGGCTTATGTTATCGTAAATACTAATTATATGTTCTTGAAACTAGCAAGATCCACCACATGTACATAGATTTGGCTGATAAAAAAAAATTCTGCTTAAAGAGCCTATGCAGAGTGCAGACTATTCGATACCCTCGGAGAATTTGTGGACAACTTCTAGTAGTCTGCTATGAAGCATTGGCAAGAGCTTGCCACAATCTTACTATCTCGGTCGAATCTTCCATTGGTTTCTGGCCAACAGTGCAAGGGAGAACTTCGGCAACTGGTCGTATCTTCCTTTGAACTAGGGATGTACAATGGTCGGGGCGAACAGAGCTGGCACGTCCCAACCTGCCCCAGCCTGTTTGATTCATGTGCCATATTTATTTTAATCATTTAATCATATCTAATAGTCTGCTTAAATTTACAGTGCAATAAATATACACAAAACTGTAATTTATTTACTCAATTTATATTTTTAATAATTTTTATAGATTTTTAAATTTCAAGAATATTTACTCAGAATTTTTAAAGACAGATTTAAAATTTTAGGGTTAAATTTTGCAAAAATCTTTAAAAATAGTTGGTTTAAAAATTGATGAATTTTTAATGACTTTTTAGTTAAAACTTTATGTAAAAAAATATTTACTCATTTTTCTCTCTATTCCAATGATTTTTATGAATTTATAAGATTTTTACTATATTTCAAAAAATTCTATTAAAATCTTTAAATTCATGATTCTTTTAAAATTCATAAAATTTTTAATGGAATATAACTTTTTTGCTTATATGATAAAAAAATATGCACAAAAACTAACCAACTTTAAAAACCAATTATTAACACCACACTACCACAGTATTTCTATCCCTTCCCTCAACGTGCAATAAGTCAACATTAAGTCACATAAGTCATACTTTTCATGACAAAACTGTAATTGTTTTTTTATTATTTATATATGAAAAGAACAGCAGACGTATCATGTACATAAACCCTTCGATCAGGGGCGGATGTATTCAAGGGTCAGGGATACGCATTTTACCTCAAACTTTTGACATATAAAATATACTATTTATAATATTATAGAAAAATTACATATTTATATATGACTTATTTCACTTAAATTTTTAGATTTTAATATTCAATAATTCACATATATTGTCACTAACATAATGTGTAAATTGTATATTTTTTTAATTAAAAATAAATAATAACTGAAAAATATATATATAGTATTATTTATTAGTGTATGTATATATATATATATTATATATATATATATATGGTATTTTTCTTAATATAAATTCTAAATGTGCCGCTTTGTTAGAGAATTTCTTACAGCTATTCATGCAAAAAGCAATCCCATCAACCTTATTAATTTGCAGATCTGCACTAATGAATTATCAAATTTATTTATATTATCTTCTAGTAGAAAGGGGAACAAAGAAAAGAAAAGAAAAAAACATACTAAACTAAGTTAAGTATTGTTTAATTTGTACATTTATGAAGGAAAAAAAAAATGAGCTCGTAAGTTTTTATTTATATGTTGTATCTACTCTTGAATCTCTTCATCATCTTTGTCTTTTAAGGAATATATGGTGAGGTTGGTTGCCATTTTTAACACACATAACTATACAAGCCTCAAAGTGTGTTGTAGGTTATTGTGTTGGGAGCTAGTTTTAATTTTGACATATACTCCTCTCCCTCTCATCCTTTCCACTCCCCCTCCTCTATCTCATCATTCTTTTGCCTTTTATACACTATCTCTCTTCAAGGCTCTAAATCTTTCTCAGCTTTGAACTTAGTATTTAATTTCTCTCTGATTCTTCTTCATCTCGGTTATTCTCTAATGGCTGAAACTCTTACCAAATGTCAAAGAGAAGAAACGCAGATGACAAAAGTTTTACAACCATATACTCTCTATTCTTAATTCAGAAGATGAAGGACTGACTCAAGAATTTTTCTTCTCTAATAATCATAACCCTCCAACAATAAATTTTTGAGAAATTACTTAAATTAACAACAAAAATAACACCATTATCTTCAATTGAGAATGATATGAAATAATATTAGGTTATGTTATTTTTATTGTTATATATTTTAGGGTGTAGTTTTGTGATTTTTCTTAGAAAAATAACACCCTTAACTTCAATCAAGAATGATATGAAATAGTGTTATATTGTGTTATTTTGTTATTATATATTTTAGGGTGTAGTTTTGTGGTTTTTTAAAATAAAAATAAAAAATCTGAAAATTCTGGGTTTGACCCTCTTCCTTCAACAAGCTCATAAATCGACTCATATAATATTCCAGCTACTACTTCAACTTATGTTGAAGATTATTCTTGTACTACCTCTTTGGTTCATCTTCACCGTCCACAGTTGTGATAGATGAGCATGAGGATTATAAAGAGAAGGTTATGAGACACCTTCTTAAAGCTTCTGATGGTGAGTTGGGATTTGCAAATCGAGATCTGGATATTAGTGGATTTGATGTTGGATTGTGGTTTTACTATAGAAAAAAATGTGTTTTCTTTTTCAGATTATCTTTGGAAACTTGATGATAAAGCTAAGGACTAATGAGACAGTCTAAAACGGGTTTGGCTGATCCAGCCCAACAGGCCGGATAAGGCCTGACACGCTAACATAGTGGGCCTCTTGGTATTATGCTAGACCGACCCATTTTACATTACTATTTTGAACTCAGCCACTTCAAACATTTGTATAAACCTAATAGAACAAATCAAGAATTGACTTATGTTAGTTAGATTTTACCTTGCAAACTAGACGATAACATATCAATCAAAATCATTAAGAATTTATAAAGTTTATCCAAATTTTATACATAATTTCATTTTTTAGATTGAAAATAACGGTGATGTTATCAATTAAGATTTATTAAACTACTTAATTATATTACCAAAATATCACTTTTTGTTTAAATTTCATAATTAATAAATATTATAAGAATTAAATTATAATATTTTCTGAAAATTTTTGTATATACTTAAGAGATTTTAATTTAATTATTAATTTAATTATTTTTATATTTATAATTTATCATGATACCAAATTTTTAAAATTACTGTCATTTTAATATATTTTTATTGTATGTACACCTTATATTTTTGTATGTACAACTTATATTTTTGTATGTACACTTTACATTTTTGTACGTACACCTTACATTTTTGTATGTACACCTTACCTTTTTGTATGTACACCTTACCTTTAAGTTTCAGCACAAAAACTGTTAATCAGATTCAAGTAATTTTTAACATATCTTTGCTATATAGGTAATTGCGAAGAAGAAGGTGGACATTTAATTGCGAAGAAAAAGGTGCAAATTAGAGTAGGGACTGTGATTATGGACATTTGTATATAACATGTACATACAAATTTGTATGTAACTTGTACATTCACATACCTGTACATACAAAATGTGAATGTACAAGTTACATACAAAATAAATGTGTATGTAACCTGTACATACAAAATGTGAATATACAAATTCCATAAGCTGTTCTTCTTCTTCTTCCAATGGGTGATTACAGACATAGTCCAAAGCTTGAGAACTTAATCAAACTTAATCAGAATCATAAATAATCAAACTTAATCAGAATCACAAATATTTCGATCCATTTCCAATAAATATACGATAGATTTAATAATTCACAAAAGTTCATCTTTAATCCAATTTATACCAGTTCCTCTACAATTCACTGATATTCCAATTTATATCAGTGAATGAACCTTCAATACGAAATTTGGCTGATTTCCTCTGCGTTGGGTTTGGGGGTAAAGTATCATTTGTATCTTGCCTAAACATACAGTGGGCCTCTTGGTATTATGCTAGACCGACCCATTTTACATTACTATTTTGAACTCAGCCACTTCAAACATGTCCTCGTCTCATGTGCTATCCAAACCCCTATACATAGAACAAAATCAAGAAGAATTGACTTATGTTTCTTAAGGTTTAGGGAAGCATTTCTTTTACAAGACCCTTCTTATTGACACCCATTTGAGTCACCACAGTAAAGCTGATAGTGCAAGTTTGGAGGTAGGTGTGGACATAATAACCAATGAATTAACATAATCAATCAAAATCGAGTCTAAATGAACTTTTCATATATATTTTATAAATTTGAATAGATTGATTTCAGTTTTTAAAATGCAAAAATTAACTTATGTTAAATCAGTTAAGATTTTACCGTTTGCAAACTAACGCTTAACAACTACTATATTTACTAATACATATATTTATTTTTTAAATTTCATAATTTATAGTATATATATTATGATAATTTAATTTTTGTTAATTTGTAATGAAATGTAAAATAACTTAGACTATTATTCTCTGCTCATTTTTATAAACATTTACTATAATTAATAAAAAAAATTTACTTTTTATTCTCAAATTTTAAATAACATACTAATTTTAAAGATTTTTTTTTTATTTGAAATTTTTTGCACAATTCTGGTTTAAATCTAATGCATTCAAAAGCTAATTAAACATTAAATCTTATTTATTAATTTAATATTAACATATGGTTAAAATAATTTAAATTTAATTTAAAAATAAGTAAATTAAAATTGCAAATCAAACCTATCAAATCAATATAAATAAATTGTTCTAATACTCTCTGGTCGACATTTTAGTTTTGATTTAACAAACTGATATATATCAATTCAATTAGCATTTTAAGTAAAAATTGACCAAAATCGAACTACATCTACTCTATTTGAAGGAGGGAAAAAACATCAGTATTAGATTTCTCATTCAACTTTAAAAGAACGAAGGGCAGGGAAAACCATAATCAATTTTCAAAAAACAATGTACTTACTAAACTACAGTAGTAGTAGCACATGATCTCTACAAGAAATCCCCGTTGTAAATTCTAAACTCTAATCAAACGTAAAACTTTAAGAATTACTAATCATTTGATAAGTAACTGCATAATTATTTGTTCAATGTTAAAAAATGAATATTTTTTTTAATAAAACTAGTACACTTTTTTTTTTTTTTTTTAACAATTAAACTAAATTGTCCCAAGCAACTAAAGAACCTAAATGCTCTAGTTGAAAGAAGAAAAAAAAACGTGTACAGCCACCCACCTTTAAAAAAATATACCTATAATTTCATTCATATTTTTTTGTTATTTATTTGGAAAAACTCTTGTGCTCGTATAACTTACTTTCTATCTTCATTATTAATTGTTATTATGTAATTGTTATTCTGAACATTGTATATATTGAAAACAATACGAAGAGGAGTAAAACTTCAATTCATAACTGCAAAGTGCAAAATGAGCTGAGCACTAGCAGTTTCTGGAAAGGGGAGGGAAAAAAAAAAAGTTAGCACCGAAAGTTTTTTACATTTTTCCTTTGGATTCTACTTTCCAATGGACGATTTCCAGTTCCCACTCCGAAATGTTCCTAACTCTTAATATTTAGGATTTATGTAATAATTATATAAATTGTATTTAAAATATACACTTTAGTCATTTATCTTTTAAGATATATTATAATTAATTCAAAAGTTTCAATCAAGTACAAATAGTTTTTTTTTTTTTTTTAATGAAAAATTTGAAATTTTGAAAAATAAAATACAAAAAATAATATTTTTTTTAAATAAATATTAAAAAATTTAATTTTTAAAATAATAAATAGATAAAAAAAGTAAATTAATTTGAAATGGATTAAAAAAATGAGAGAAATTAAAGAATTAAAATTTGAATTTTTTTTCTTTTCAAAATTTCGAATTTATACTTGTAAAAAAAAAAAAGAGGATTATTTGAATTTTATTGAAATTTTTTGTTGAATTACAAGATAATTTTAAAAATTAAAAATTAAAAATTAAAATATACATTTTAAAAAATTATAAGACCTTAAAAAATAATATTAAAATATATATTTTAAAATTTACATACGTCTATTCCCTAATTATGTACTCTCCAATTTGCTTCAAATGATATACAAATAAAAAAGTCGATGAAAACAATTTACAAAATAGAAAATGGTCAAAAGTTACCTGTTCCCAAAAGACCACTGCAATATGATGACTCAATGGTCTTTGAATCAAATAATTTAAAGGATGGCGGGAAAAAATGATCCCTTTATTTATTATTTAATTTTTAGTTTATAAAAAAATATCTTAAATTTGTTTTCCTCCAATTTTTTTTTTTTTTTTTCCTACAAATATCTTTAAGTCCTTTTATGTATGAAAAATATATTTTAAAATTTATGTACTTGTAAAAAAAATATCAAACAAAAATAAAATTAAATTTTTATCTAATTTTTTGTTAAATTTAACAAAATAATACATGTATCATAAAAATATTTAAATTTCATAATATTCCAAAAGACTCTGTTAAGGATGTGGTTTATTCACCACACGTGCTTTGTATGTGTAAAATTTTTTATAAAAAAAATGTATTTTTAACAAAGAATTTAAAATCATATAAAATTTGGACTAAAATTAAAAAAAAAAAAAAAAAATAGTTAAGATAACGAAGTGGGAAAAATAATAAAGTTATATACTAAAATTATAATTTAACCAACTTTAAAATTTTCACCTAAGAATTATTATTTATTTTATAATTAATTGCATAATTAGTTGTCCATTGTACTTTAAAAAATGATTATTTTGTAAAAATAATTTTTTTTAATTATATGACATAATTCTTTTGTACATAAATTTTCATTTTTAATATATTTTTAGGAAAAAAAAATATATATTTATTTTTCTTATATGATAAATAAACATGTATTTTTTAATTATATGATATCTTTTCGTACATAAAATTTTATTTCTAACTCCTCTTCGGGAAAAAAAAAAAACATATATTTATTTTTCTTATAAGATAAATGAACATATATTTTTTAATTGTATGACATAACTCTTTCGTACATAAAGTTTTATTTCTAACCTATCTTAAAAAAAAAATACATATATTTATTTTTCTTATAAGGTAAATAAATATATATTTTTTAATATTATAAGAAAATAAATATATATTTTTTATTAAAAAAATTAAAAATTAAATTATTTACGTAGAAAAATGTTTTTTGTTTCTTTCACTTTTTTCATAGCATATAAATTAAATTTTCCAAAAAGATAGGCACAGCTCAAGTTGAAAAAAATAATAATAAGAAAACCTTTATCTCACCCACACCTAAAAAATAAACCTATAATTTCACAATTTTTATTTTTCTTATTTATTCAAAAAAAAAAACTCTTATACTCTTCGTAGCTTACTTTATATGTATGTGTATCTTATTTTCTTTTAAAATTAAAAAAATATATTCATTAATCTTATAAAAAAATTACCAAAGAGATTAAAATAAAATTTAATATATGAAAGATACTTTTTTTTATTATATATATATAAAAGAATTATGTCACATAATTTAAAGGAAAAAAAAAAAAAAGAAGAGAAGAGGTAGCTTCGAAAGTTTTTCACTCTTTTCATTTAGATTCTATTTTTCAATTTTCCAAAAGAAGATTCCTAGTTCCCACTCCGAAGTGTTCCTTACTCCTAAATCCTAATATGTACTGTCCAAATTGCTTTTAAGTGTTATAAAAATGGAAAATTGGTGGAAAGTTGGCTGTTCCCGAAAGACCAATGCAATATGATGAATGATGACTCAAGGGTCTTCGAATAAAATATATAAAAAAATAATAAATATAACAATTTTAAAATTTATAATATTAAAAATAATATATTTAGTATTAATTTAATACTAAATAATATTTATTTTAATATAAAATAAATACAATATTTTTATTATTATAAGTGGTACTATTTTAAATAATTTTTTAATAATGTAAATATGAACCAGCGCGCCAGCCCAGTGTTTGGACACCTCTTAATCCTATTGCAATTTGCTATACCACTGGTCCCACATACTTTAAAGTTCAATAATAATGCAAACGACAGACTTGACTCAAGAAAGACTTGAAAAAATAACAATAAAAATAATACATTTAATATTATATATTTAATATTATTTAATTTTAATTTAATACTAAATAATATTTATTTTAATATAAAATAAATGTGATATTTTTATCATGGATGCCGCTATTATAAGTAATTTTCCGATATAAATATGAACCAGCGCGCCAGCCCGGTGTTTGGACACCTCCTAATCCTATTGCCATACACCTGGGCCCACATACTTTAAAGTTCAATAATGCAAAGGACAGACTTGACTCAAGGAAGACTTGGAAAGATAACGCGTCGGAAGAGCTTGACTGACCGTCTGGTCGGGATTTTAATTTTTAAGGAGGTATGGCCATGCATGTAAGATGTAACTCCTGCATTTTGCAATGCCTGGAATGAGAGCTTCGTTAAAGTCGTCGCTGGCTTTCTTTGGAGCCACATGCACCATTTTACTCGGCATCAATGTATTTGTGGTCTCTGGCCAATGTCTTGACGACCAAAAATATCTATTGCTTCAACTGGAGAACCAGGAAGTTCTGCAATGGAACCAAAGTATCGATTGTTGCAAGTGGAAAGGTGTAAACTGCGAGCAGGGACGTGTTACTGGACTTGACTTAAGCAACGTTGGTGGGTTTTACAATTTAAGTAGTCTCTTCAAACTCCAACATCTAAAAAGTCTTGATTTGTCAAATAACTCCTTTTACTTTACCTTCCTACCAAGGATTTTTGATCTCACAAACTTGGTTCACCTAAATTTATCTTCTGCTATCTTTGAAGAGCTAATCCCACCAGAAATATCAAGGCTGACACAATTAGTCACACTGGATCTCTCTAACATATCCGGGTCCTCTATCAAGAACTTCAGCAATTTGTTCCGTAACCTCACACAACTTCAAGAACTATATCTTGATGGTGCAAGCATATCATGGCCAGGAACTGCGTGGTGCCAGGCCTTATCATCTTCATTGCCAAATTTACGGGTTTTGAGCTTGCGTGACTGTGGTCTTTCTAGCCCTATTGATCACTCGCTTCTAAAGCTTCAGTCTTTATCGGTTATTCAACTCGATTACAACAACTTCAGTTCAGTTCCAGTATTTTTGTCTAATTTCTCAAAATTGAAATCATTGTGCTTCATTGACTGTGGATTGAGTGGAATTTTTCCTAAAGAGATCCTCCAGATGCCAAAGCTGCAGTCTCTTTACATATCACATAATCCACATCTTCAGGTTTCTTTCCCCAAGTTTCCCCAAAATTGTGCACTTCGGAATCTGGAATTGAGTAATACAAGCGTATTAGGGAGCTTATTGCCAACGTCTCTTAGCATGTGTAAGAACCTGACCACGATAAGCCTCTCTAATGTTGGTTTGAGAGACCAACTTTCATCAGTTCAATGGCAAAAGCTTTCGAACCTTGCAATGGTCGATATGGGGAGTAATTGTCTCAAAGGAAGTATTCCTTCTTCTTTTTTTGCTATTCCATCAATACAATTAATAAGGCTATCAGACAACCTATTGAGTGGCCACCTTCCTGAGTTTCCAAATGCATCCTTCTCAAAATTGCATACCCTTGATCTGGCCTGCAACAATCTAGAAGGGCCTATTCCCATGTCCATGTTTCAACAAAGAAAACTCCGCTTCCTCTCACTAGCATCCAACAAGTTCAATGGCAAGTGGATATTCACACAAGAGCTAGAGAATCTTTCATATCTTGACCTTTCACACAGCAACTTATCTGTAGATGCAAGCGGTCTTGATACTTACGGGCCTGCCTTCACAAACATTTCAGTGTTTTTACTTTCTTTTTGCAATTTGAGTAAGTTTCCATCTCTGAAGTATGTAACCAAACTAATCGCTATGGACCTCTCAAACAATCAAATTCATGGTAAAATACCTAATTGGTTTTGGGGGACACTAGGGAATAACCAACTTGAATACTTGAATATTTCACATAATTACCTATGGGACCATCTGCCAACACCTTTTCCTCTTCATGTTGACATCCTTGATCTAAGTTTTAACCAGCTCCAAGGTCAGATTCCGGCTTTTCCAACAGCCTCTGTTGGATTTCTAGATTTGTCTAGAAATAACTTTTCTCTTTCTATCCCAGTAGATATTGGACATATGCTTGACGAGGTCGTTTTCTTGTCTCTCTCGAACAATAGTTTAACAGGAGTCATACCTGAATCCATCTGCAGACTGCCTTACTTGGTACATCTTGATTTGTCCAACAACTTTTTGAGTGGCAGTATACCAGCAGCGTGTATGAGTTCAATGTATGGGCATCTGAAGATACTTGATTTACATGAGAACAAATTAAGTGGTCCCATTCCTGATACATTTTCTAAGGATAATTGCGCTCTAGAGAGCCTACACCTTAATGGAAATTTGATAACAGGGCAGCTTCCACAATCATTAGCCTATTGCAGTAAATTAGAGCTTTTGGACGTCGGGAACAATCAAATGGTTGGCAACTTTCCATGCCTCTTGAAGCGCATACCTACCTTGCGTGTTCTTGTTTTGCGCTTCAACAATTTCTATGGTACCATTGGATGTCCCAATGCTAATGGAATACTGTCGCCATTGCTTCAAATTGTTGACCTTGCTCATAACAATTTTAGTGGCAAACTACAAGGGGGATTCTTCAGAAATTGGCCTGTGATGATGGATGACAGAAACCTTACTCATTCTAATATGCCCTCTCACGTCCAATATTGGGTTGACATATTTGGGGGATTATATTATCAAGATGGAGTCAGAGTTACCATCAAAGGTCTAGAGCTTGAGTTGGTAAAGATACTCACTGAATATACCTCTATTGACCTTTCTTACAACAACTTTCATGGACCAATACCATTCGAATTGGGAAAATTACAAGAGCTGTATTTCCTCAACTTGTCCCATAATGCTCTCAATGGCCCAATCCCTTTTTCTTTGGGTAAGTATATGCACCGACTTGAGTCATTGGACCTCTCAAGGAACCACCTAAGTGGAATAATCCCAGCTGAAGTTGAAAGCCTTAATTTCCTTGCATTCTTGAACCTCTCATACAATCAACTTGAGGGAAGAATCCCACTCAGCACTCAACTTCAATCATTTTCATCATCTTCTTTCATTGGCAACAAAGGACTTTGCGGGCCTCCCTTGATATTAAACTGTTACGTTTGTCAATACTTCACCTACCAATGTGACACCACAAATTGTCTTAGGGGCTCAGATGGATTGGAGTATCATTGCTACTGTAATAGGATTCATATTTGGGTTTGGAATTGTCAATGGTCCACTCATCTTTTGCAATAGATGGCGGAGATGGTATTTCGAACGTGTGGAAGACATTGCTTATTGGTTCATCCCTCTAGTAGTTCTACGCAAGTGGTGGTCATGGAAGGCTCGTTTCCAGAGAAGGAATGGGAACGTTAAGCGCATTTAGTGAAATCTGGCAATGCAATTAAGCAGTTCACACTACGAACTGTAGCTTCGTTGGCCTTCTCCTGTATCAGCAAATAAGATATTAGGTTAGAGGTGTAACCCCTTGTGTTGTTAATGTAATACAATGGATTAATATAGTCTATATTAAATGTAAAATGTATTCTAGTAATAGAAGATGCTCACTGCATGTTCATAGTTCCCGCTTGTGTTGAATTTCCTTCAATTTAAAGTGTAATTTTGACTTAAAAAAAAAACATTTTCTGTTGTATCTTGGATGCGATTAAGTTAACTATCAAGCTTTTTCTTTAGAAGCTATGAATGCATATCAAGAATAGTCTACTTACTAAAGAGGGGAAGATATTTTAATCTCTGGGAAATTCTGAAATACAGAAGCAATAGAACTTGAAAAAGTAAGAATAGCATATGATATATTGTACACGCTTCTCGAGATGTTGATCAACCTTCGGATCAAGACATCATGCTATGCTCCTAGCATTTTCCACAAATATTTTGAATGTCAATAACCGATGGAACCTGGACAATGCATCAAATTTATGACAGCTCAAAATGATATGAGTGGCGGAGTATGAAGAATATTATCAAACAGTTGGCAAGCAATAACAATTGATGAATCATGAACATGTATACCGCTAAAATCAAGACCCCTATCCCTCAAAATCCAACTGCCAACTACATTATTTATCAGGTTTCGAGAAATATGTAGTTGAAGAGAGGCTCAGCAGAATTAAGGTTTCAAGAATTCAAGCGACTATCCACGAGCGTACACCAAGGAAATTGGGAATGTTGTAAAAGGTCAAGATGGAGGAGTATTATGAAATATAATTATAAAATTCGAGTTCGGAAGTTTTTCAAATTACACATACAACATATTTGTTGTTAGATAAAAGTATTATAGAGGTTATCTTATTTCTATTATTTTGATCAATTAGATATAAGTGGTATTATTTATTTTATTAATTTTAAAAAAATAATTAATTAATTACAAAAACACATAATTTTAATAAATTTTTAATTAAAATAATATTTTTTAAGAAGTCAAATGACAAATTATATTATTTTAATATTTTTGATATTAAAATTAATAATTTTAATTAAAAATATTAAAATCATGTGTTTTTTTTTCTTTCTAATATTAAGGGATCAAATGATATCATTTATAATATAAGTGATCGAATGACACAAATGACATAATCTAAATGACCTTTACGGCTTTACTCCTTATTTGTTATATAATACTACAGATTCTGATCGTATAATATACAGTCATGCAATTAGTTGTAAAATTAGACGTATCATATAATATAAAAATAGTATGATTATGTAGAAATTTTATACGCTCACGAAAGTTGGTCTAAATCATACTGGATACTTATTTTTATTTGTTTAAATTTTTAATTATAAAATTATTTGTCTTGATTTATTCTTTCAGATCAAATTAAAAATATTTTTTTTATTTTTAAAAATGTAAAAAATATATATACATATATAAATAAAATTTATAATAAAATATATTTTAAATATAAATTAATTTATTAAAATATTTATAAACAGTTTTACCGTATTATATAATTTATTATTAAATATTATATAAATTAATTATAATTTAATTTAATTAATTATATTTAACATATTTAATATTTTACGGTTAAGGATATAAATTTGGGTGGATTTAGTTAGTGGGTTTGTGACGATTTCAGATAGGACATTTTTGCCTAATTTATATTTTTGAGTTAGATTGGGCAAAATTTTCAAATAAATTGAAGTACCGAACCTGACCTTAAAATTGTTAAATTTGTTTGAATTTTTTTAAACTTTAAATTACCTTAATTCATTGTACGGTTTAATTATGCAATAACTTGTAAAACAATATAATGAATTGTTTAGTCGTACATATATACTAAATATGTACTAAATTATATCATTAATTTTTAAATTTTAATTAAATTTAAATATAAATTTTTAAACGTATAATTTGACTATTATATTTTTAAAATTTCACACGTATATTCTTAAACTTTTAAATTATGCTATTTAATCACATATTTTTAAAATTTTACACATAATTTTTAAAATTTTGATTCATAATTATGTATTTTAGTAACTAAGTTAAGACCTATGTGTGATTTTTTTTAAGTTTGAGAACTATATTGTATAATTTAAAAATTTAGAGATCTATCAATAAAATTTTAGAAATTTGAGATTACATTGTATGATTTAAAAATTTAAAGACTTATAAGTAAATTTGTTCAAAATTTGGAGACTAATGAAATAACTTAACATATTTTATAAAATTTAAATTTAATTTCCACTTTAAACTTTGATCATTGTATAAATGTTTAGTTCTAATTCAAACTGCAATATAATTTGAGTAGAAGTAGGACTAGATAGGATTTATTCGAGTCTAGTAAGATTTCAAGCTGAGTCAAATTAAGTTGAATCAATTGCAAAGTAGGCTAAATTTGTATTTTCATGCTTTGCATTTAGTATTTAATTGAACGCATAGTTTGGACTAGATCTTTAGACACCACAGCTGGAAAACATCTCACAAGAATATAAATCACTAAATTCAGCAATTGTCACATGTGACTCATAATAAGACGGGAAAATAAGGGGAACTTGTGTGAAATGTGAATGATTATATTCCCATTAGAAACCACTGTGATTGCATCATCATAGTCTTGTTGATCAATCAATCCTAAAATCCGAGGTTGGTTACATGAGATAATAATGGCACTCAAAATAGCATAAAAAGTTACCGAACTTGGCTAACATTAGCTAAACAAAATAGCATTAATATATCCTTTGAGGGACCACTGATGAGTGCAATGAGCCATCTGGAGGGTTGAATGTTACACTACTTGGCTAACATTACAGATTGACTTTAGAGTATTTTGCAAATACTTATCTTCTGATTGCATTTCATTGTGACCATCAAGTGTCTTACATGTATCTTCATGTATTCTTTTTTTTTTTTTTTCATTTAATTGCATTCACTTTGGCAATTCAATTAAACTATTTTACTTATTGCTTTCTTTACTGATATGGGAAGGTACAAATACAAGTTTCTCCGGGCAATAAATTCAAACATACCAAGCAGTTTCATAACATATAATAGAGGAAGCAAGATAACTATCGGAAGAGGTGGATTGCTGAAAGTTCAGCACCCGGTTTCAATTGCGAGACCATTTATTCCACATTCACACATTGAATCTGCTGGCCATCAACTTCCCAGCCGAATTGCTTGCATCGATTTTTTTGAGAAACCAGAGGAAGAGAAAGATGTAAATGATCTATGCTCATATCATCATAGCTGATTGACTTATTAGCCACACATTTGATAAAATCACACAATTTTGTATTCATTTTTGAACTTAAACGATTTATATAATAACATTTGTTAAATTATTTTAAAAGATATAAAAGTAATATATAATTGATTTAAGTATAAAAATAAATATAAATTTATTTATTCTTAAAGGTATTTTTGTAATAATCTTGATATATGAAAAAATAAAAGTAAAAAGCTATTTAACAATTTTATATTTGGGTAATTGTTTCTTTAAATTTTTTTCCTAGTACATTTTGATTATCCGACGAATTGTTACTAACAAGTAAAATACAAAGCATAAAATTATTAAAGGGTTAAAAATGTTGTAAAATCTCATACAAAGTATAAATAACGTTACTAAATTATATGTACCAAATCATAAATTTAAAAAATAAAATAGTTAATTTAAATGAATGGAACATAAAGAGCGTTATTCGTAAGGAGCCTTTTTCCTAAATATATATATAAATTTACTCAAATTGAAGTTACACCGCAATTAATACACATAATCGTTGAAGACCCAAAAATTCCCATTAAAGTCAATCTAAAAATGCTAAAATCCTTCACAATTCTACAAATGCATACAAATTTTGTAGATTAATAAAACGAATGGATTTTTATACATCCTATCAACATGGACACAGAGAGAAGATAACAGAATTATGAAAATGTCTATACAGAGGGGCAACATGGTCAAGAAAGAACGTCACCAATAGTCGACCAAAACTGTCTCTCCTCGGTCCCTGCTAAAAATTACATCTCCCTCCATTTTCTCTCTTATCGTTCTCCGACTTTTCTTCCTAGTTCCTATAATAGAAAAAAGTATTTATTAGAAACAATAGAAGATAACTTCTAAACCTCGTCGGATTTTTTTGTCCGGGCAATCTAGGGTTTAACAGCTCATTCCACATATGGCTCAATACATTTCTACCTTTCCGAAACCCTAGTCAGTAACTTCTCCTATCATTTCTACCCTATTTTTCCTCCTAATTTATATATTAATTTGCGATATAGTTAATTGAAATGGATGGAGCTGAAAACGGCGGCGACACATCTGCGGCTAGTTCCAGCAGGAAGCAGCCAGCAGCTCCAGTGCCGGCGCCAATTCCAAATGCAAACGCGCCGCCGCCGTTCCTTAGCAAGACCTACGACATGGTGGATGACCCAGCTACAGATTCGATCGTGTCGTGGAGCCCTACGAACAATAGCTTCGTCGTTTTGAGCCCGCCTGAGTTTGCAAGGGACCTTTTGCCTAAGTACTTCAAGCACAACAACTTTTCAAGCTTCGTTAGACAATTAAATACCTATGTATGTCCTCTCAGTCTCTTTGTGTTAGTTTACCAAGATCTTTTTTTCCCCCTGTTTGTGTTGCATGATATGTTACTGTTGGTCATAAGCTTGTTACATATGTGATTAGCTTTGCAGAATGTAGTGTGCTGGTGTCTGTTGGCAGTGGATTAAGTCCATGATACAGAGTATGGTTTGCTTTCGGTGGAAGTGTTTAGGGGAAAATTACGCTACTTTTGGTGTAAGCTTGTTACAAATTTGATTAGCTTTGCAGTAGGTTGTAGTATGATGTTGTCTCTTTTGCAGTGGATTAGGCCCGTGATACAGATTAGGGTTTGCTTTCGGTGAAATTGTGTGGGTAAAAATTAAGCTACTGTTGGTGTAAGCTTGTCACAAATGTGATAAGCTTTGCAGTAGAATGTAATATGATATTTTCTCTTTTGCAGTGGATTAGGCCTGTGATACAGATTAGGTTTGCTAAAGTGAAAGTGTATGGGGGAAAATTAAGCTACTGTTGGTGTTGGTGTAAGCTTGTCACAAATGCGATTATCTATTCTGTAGAAAGTAGTATGCTGTTTTATTTTTTGCAGTGGACTAGGTACGTGATACAGACTATGGTTTGTTTTCTGTGGAAGTGTTTAGGGAAAAATTGATTACTTTTAACTTGTATTTTTTGATGTCTTGACATTGTAGTGATTTGCCTTGTGAAGTAGGCGGAGGCTGAAATAGCACTATAGCAGTGACTTCAGATGGTAGTCTTTCATAGGTTTCTATTATATGGTCAGTTGTTTGGCACCCAAAGACGTATCAAAGAAGGTTTTGCTTGTGGGGAATTTCTTATCATTTTTTACTATCTGTATTGAAGGCAGTGTAAAGGTTACCACTTACTTTATGAAATATTGATGCCTCTTCCTACATTTTTGCCAGCAACAAGTGCAGTGGAAAAGATTTAAGGGAAAAGATAGCTGTATACCTGATTACAAGGTTAAATACAATATATCTTTTCAACAATTTTCTTCCATTTGTTATCCTTTTAACGGTTGAGGATGGTGTAACTGGTGCCAATAACTTTCTGACTTAAGAGAAGCAGGATTTGTTGCTTCTCTCATGCAGTTAAGAAACATGGTGTTTTTTTTTATGCTTAATGCATCTTGCTTATTAAATTGCATGGAAGACATATATTTTTCAATGTCTGAGTTATTTCACTACTATAAAACCCAGAGTTGCGTTATCTCACTGGTTGACTAAGTTGGTAGTTTTGTCAAATATTTCATGTACAATCGAAATGGTGAGCCTCCTACAAGTTCATTCATCATTGACTATATTTATTTAGGTATCTTTTGCTTTCTTTTCCTTGTTTTAGAAATTCACTGTACTTCAAAGAATTTCCAGATTTCTGTTAATATATTTAAAAAGAGCATCGATGAGTTTGATATGTTTACTTAGTGGTCAGTTTCTTTCATGAAAAGTTGCTGTCTAATGGTTTGCCCCAGTAGATTTCTGTGGCTGTGATTTTGTCTGTTATGTGTGGCACAACATAAGATTATTGTACTAGTTTTGTTGTTGGATCTCAATTTATGAGTGAAGAAAAAGATCCATATCTTAGTCTTTGAGGACATTTGGTTCAGATGAAATCTACCAAGATTGGATAGTAAGTACTGTTTCTAGGACTGCCAGTAGGAATCTTGTGATAGATAAGAATTCCTATCAATCTGCTCTGTGATCATAGTAACAAAGAACCTCACTAGTGCAGGGGTCTCATTTGATGTAGTTTAGGAGCAGTCCTGAATGCCTTCATCCTTTGACAGATTAGATATACATCTTTTGGACCATGGAAACTTTGGTTAATTAGGAATGCAACTATTTACTTCATCTCTTAGATATACATTTAGATGATTTAGATTGTCATCTACAATAAGCTTATAAATTGTTAGAAGGCTTGGCATCCTGGAACATACTTCTATTTTGAGCCTTTGAGGAACTCTTGCTTACTTCAGTATCTGTCTCGCCAGCTGGCTGATATATAATTCCTTTAGTTGGGTACACAGGTACCTAGGTTGCATTTATTTATGCATGTGCATTATGATTTAAGAGAAAGGCGAGAAATTTGTTGTTTGATGCTGGGAGCACTTGGATAGCTGGTTCAATGGTCTACCAAGTGAATTGTCCGTGTCTCAGCCAAAAGAAAGGGAAAAAAGATAAAGAGTGGAAAGCCCGACTGAATTGGGTTGCATTATGTTTAGCTTACTGAACTGGGTAAGCTACTAAGCTATGTAAACTAAATAATTTCCCTTCTATTTACTCTATATGTATATATACCTAGCTATTGAGACGGCAAGGTGGTGACTATGCAGTCCTGAGGGTGTGGCCTTTTGGCCTAATGATATTAAAGAACAAAATGTGTATGTTCATAGCTGTGGAGTAGGGAACTTTGGAGATTTCTCTTGTGAAGCATACAAATTATTATTATTGTTGTTGTTGTTATTATCTTAAATGTGAGTCTATCATTCGACCTTATTCCCTTCTTCATTATGCTTTTTTTTAATTCTTTTGTTTTACTATGATATTCAAACATGAAATTCACTGTTTTTCATGTTAAAGGTGGTGATTGACATTAAGCTGTTCACTGTATGTTTTCTTCCACACTATTTGTCGAACAGGGTTTTAGAAAGGTTGATCCTGACCGCTGGGAGTTTGCAAATGAAGGATTTTTAAGGGGTCAAAAACATTTGCTTAAGAGTATCAATCGGCGGAAGCCTATCCATGGTCAAAGTCATCAACAAACACAGCCATCTCATGGACAGAATTCAGTGGGTGCCTGTGTAGAGGTTGGAAAATTTGGTCTAGAAGAGGAAGTAGAAAGGCTTAAACGGGACAAGAATGTTCTTATGCAGGAACTTGTGAGGTTGAGGCAGCAGCAACAGGCTACTGATAGCCAGCTGCAAACCATGGTGCAGCGTCTCCAGGGGATGGAGCAGCGGCAGCAGCAGATGATGTCATTCCTGGCGAAAGCTATGAAGAGCCCTGGTTTCTTAGCTCAATTTGTGCAGAAACAAAATGAAAGCAGTAGGCGCATTACCGAAGCCAACAAAAAACGGAGGCTAAAGCAGGAGGGTCTCACTGAGAGTGAGCATTGTGCTGCCCCTGATGGACGGATTGTCAAGTATCAGCCTCTGATGAATGAGGCTGCAATGTCCATTCTCAGGCAGGTTATGAAAGTGGATGATGGATCGGCCCAGCTTGACTCTTTTAGCAACAATCCAAATAGTTTTCTGATTGGTGATCGTTCATCATCTTGTGCAATGGATAGTGGGAGCTCCTCGTCTTGTGTGTCCGGGGTGAGACTTCAAGAGGTTCCGCCACCATCAGGACAGTCATCATATGTGGTAGCCCCTTTAGGGATCTCCAAACATGGCTCCACATCTGAAATTCAATCTTTCCCAAGGACAGCAGCATCTGAAAAAGAAGCAGCAGCAGCCCCACTGTCAGATATGAGAGTGCTAGTTGGGGATCAAGACACAACATCAGTTCCTATTTCTAATGGAGATGTGCCCGATTTTTCACAAGTATCAAAGATGGTGTCTGAAAGTATCATTGATTTTCCACCAGAAAGTTTCATGGGAGCTGAGACAAGTGGTGAATTTATGGATCTTTCATCTCTGGATGGGTCAATGGCCATAGATATTGGAAGTGTATCCCCTGATATTGACATCGAAGCATTTCTAAATAGTAACACATGGGATGATTTCGGGCAAAGCCCACTGTTGGACGAATCAACCTCAAAAGAGGGAACTCTTGAGGGAAATGAAGTGTCGCAGCCAACAGAGAACGGCTGGGACAAATCTCAGCACATGGATAAGCTTGCAGAACAAATGGGGCTTCTTGCATCAAAGACCAATGGTGTTTAGTCTTGTTAAATCTATGTACATCAGCTTTTTAACATCCGAGTTAAATGCCATCGTCCATCGACCTTTATAATTATTATAATTACATGGTCTTCATATTTGGCTGTTGGAAAGGCGGTTAATGCCTTTGTATCACTTAAGTTGGATTGCACGTGTTGCCATATGGGAAAGGGAGACCATATCCAATGAAAAGAAGTATTTGGTGATGAAAAGCACACGTGCAATGCATATTAGTGTTGAACTTTGTGTAGCTTCGATTTACGCCCAACCTCAACATGTATTTGTACTCGTCAGATTGATTTCTCTCTATTGTATATAAAAAGTGATCAAACAGGTACAAGAAAAGGCCCGTGTAAGGACAGAAGACACCTATAAACGCTAAAACTTGTCTTTCACCACTAATTCCAGCAGCCGACTTGAGACAATGAACCCATTTTCCAACAATTTAACGGTCAATAGCCCCGACTCTTCTATTATTGAAAACCTCTCCGAGCTTGAAAAGCTGGCAGTCCTAGGCCAAGGCAACGGTGGGACGGTCTACAAAGTTTGTCACAAGAAAATCTCTTCTATTTTATGCACTCAATTTTCTCCACTTTGATGATGATACAACACTGTCAGTACCCATATACAAGCAGCATGCTAAATTGAGATTCTAAAACTAAATGACTCGCCTTTAGTTATATGGTGTCATGGCGTTTTCCACATTAAACTTATGGATAGAGATAACTGTGGGGATGATTTGTGCTTCGTTTAAGAGTATATGTGGCAGGAGGTTCGTTGTAAATTTGTTGTGAACCCTCCAGAGATTGCCTGAGCTGGGCGTGGCAATGCGGTCCTTCAAGGACTGCATTATTTATTTTTTTGGTCGCAAATAGGGAAGAACTGCATTATTTGCACGTCATTAAAATAGTGCACATAGGAGTATCAAACCATCTAATCTTCGAATAAGTGGAAGAAGAGAGGTAAATATTGCAGATCTCGAGGACTGGAGAAAAGAGCAACGGTGGCGAACTTCTTGAACATCCACCCTTTTGTGATTTCAGATCTTGTGAAGGGGTAGATTTTGTTTTGCATGGAGGTTGGGTTCATAATCATTCATTGTTTTTGTGCTATTTTTATTTCCTTTTCCAGCTAATGCCGTTGTATAGTTTCTTCTAGATGTCATTCATTCTTTCTAGTTTCTACAATATCCTTTGGTTTCCTATAGGTGCAAGTTCAAGGACACACTTGAATTCACATATGCTCTTGATTCTCGAATGTTTTCTCAATAAAGTCATACAATTTAAGGCAACAGTACAATGTTTTATAATAGTATTCTTACAATAAACATGGGACAACACCTGTTGCATGCTGTTAAACTTTTGAAAATCATAAACATTTGATCAGAGAACTAAGATTTGCTTTGCCGAATTGAATTCCTATTGTGTGGGATCTCCATCTGCTGGTGTAGGAATCCACCTGAGTAGTAAAGTGCAATTTAAATGTCATAACACAATCAAAATGACCAGTTTTAAGCACTTCAAAACAGGTAATACATTTCAAAAAGAAGAGAATTAGATTGAATTTCTTCACCAGTTTCTGTTTCCATAAAAAAAAAAAAAAAATTAGAATTAATCAAGAGGTAATAACATAGTATTTGACTTGCCAGTGAGCCGGACAGACAGGCTATGTGCCTATGTTAATTAGACCATGGTCTACGGTCAAGATTCATGTGCATCTAATCTCTATTATCCTCCATTAAAGTTTTATATTTACTCTTAATCATACCTCTTGAGACAATGCAATCCACGAAACAAATACCATCAGGCTCCTTCATTATATGATCAATTCACAGCTTAAAAAATAAAAACGAGAGCTTTTCATGTGATGTGTTGAAATGAAAATAGAGTTTTTTTACTCCGGTAAAAATTGAATTTTCTAGAAGCAGTTTTCATTTTTCAATATTTTCTTATAGCCATTTTATTAAGTCTTAGGGGAAGCATCCAGACAAATCCAACTCCCCTCAGACACGCTATTGAACATCCCTGTAATACATATTAATCTTGTTTCCCATAACAGTAAAGTACCTTGAAAGCTTCTGTCAAGTGTAAACATTAAGTACTTTTTAAGTTTTTTTTTTTTTTAATCTTATTTTTAACTCATTTTGCAAATTAGAGAGTGTTATCTGAAATATTCACAATTCATTTCAGGTGAGAAATGGAAGATTCTACCGTTTGCCCATTTTACCTCAAGCCAGTTATATTGTAAATACTAGAGATTAGAACTAATTAGTTCGAAAAACACAGATCTACCTTGATTTGAGTCTACATTCTACACGGAGCCTCAATTTAAATGGTGGCATCAGATATGGTCAAATATGCACTTTAAGAAATGTAGTAGTATTTTTTTTTAGATTCTATATATAAGCACCCTTTGCTTGTAGGAAAGGGAATGAGATTGGTGGATTCAACCAACTGATCTACCAGATGATGATTCTCGGTATAGTATGGAAGCAAAAGAGAAGTACTAAGAAAAGAGTAAAACATTAACTTCAAAACTATTCCATGAAGCTGTATACAAGATAATAAAATTTATAATGAGCTAACCTCGTCTTGACACAAGGTTCATCCGAGAAACTGGTCCTTCAAACATCCAACTATCTTCATCCATAGATTTAACCACCTTATTAAGTGCCTCCATTAGATCAGATTTTATAACTGACACAATTAAAATAACAAAATTTGTTAATCGTTTTTCATGAAGAAAATTATATGATTTATTCTCAACTTGAGGATATTAGGTAATATCTCATAAGGAGATATGTTACTTCAACTCAACCGAGTCTCTGAATATTAGTCAGTCCAACTTGAAATTTCTTTCTTTTCACAACCAAAAGCTAGAACTAATTAAACAAATATTGAATGATAAACTCCATCTGAGTAAATAGTAAATTTGACATACAATTGAACCCAGCAGACACCAGACCAAAACAATAATGAAAAAGTAGGAAAAGGTAAAGAAGAAGATCAGCTGAGAGACGTCACCGTTCAAGGCCTCGTCTTTGCGGTCTTGGAGAGAGATAAGATCCGATGGGAAGTAAAATTCGTCTGCCGGACAATCCTACGTTGCTGCTACTTCCACCACCTCCTCCTCCAATTACGGCCGTGGTTGATATCGATGAATTTGCAGGTGATGTGCTACTCATCTTTTTTTTACTTTTAAAAGTTACTATTTTTGCTTACTTAATTCAATATCTACAGCAAAGACTTTCGATGGAAATCACAGTTTAATCCAGAAGGCTCGATGGAGGTCTCTGATTCCTTAACTTAGGAGAAATTGAGAAACAGCCGAGAGAGAGAGAGATGGACGGCGTGTGATACTCGAGAGTTGTGAGGATTGATAGGTGAGAGATATAAAATTAAAGAGAAAAGGGAAATATTTGTAAAATTGAAAACTAATGGGGTGAGATGAGAATATACAAAAGATTAGAAAATAATAAGAGAAACATTTTCTCGCTCACTTTCTTTAGCAACTCATCTCATCCTCTCAAGTATAGTATCGCTTCTGGTCTTCCTGTCTGTGTGATCTCATCTCATCGATGCTTAACGAGCTTCAAAGATCCCCATATGGCTGGTTCAGGTTGGTTCCTCTCTCTTTTTTATTTTTATTGCCCTTGTTTGCTTTTTGACCTGACCCGGAATCTTTATTTATTGGCTGATAAAAGGAATTCACATATTGTGCTGTTCAAAACGAACCCGGATTCAACTAAAATAGTGCGAATCTATCGATAAATATGGAATACATCAAACTCTGATTAATTCTCACTGTTTTTGGTGTTTTAATGTTTTAGCTACTTGCAACGAGGAAACTCAGAGACGGGTACATTTAGTTGGAATTACTTTTATATTCCTCAATCGCATCTGCTTTTGCTTTAATCCTTCGTCAATTTCAAACAAGGTCTGCTCGCTCTTAATCATTTGACAACTGCTTCTATTCTCTTGTTAAGGGCTCTTCTTGTATGGCATGAACTATCATTATTATGCTGTGTTTTTTATTCTAAAGGAAATCAGAGTTATGATCTTCTTTTTCAATCCAATCGCTTTAATTGATTTGATTCTTCTAATATACCCTTTTAAATATTAGGCGGTAACCACTGATTCAAACTATGGTTTGCAAAGCTCTGATAGCAGCTCTTCTACTTTTGAAAAGTATATGATGCAGTCTTACTTTGAGAAATATGAAAGCTTGCATGATTCAACTTTCCAAGATTTTATAGCACAAGAAGAACCTTTTGGTTTGTGCAAAGCTCTGCCAAATGATCTCAACTTTGTGCCAAGGTTGTCAAGTTTACGGCGTAGCCTAATTGGCAAAGGATCTCATCGTCATCTCTCCTCATCGATGACACTTGACATCCAACTTCTTCAGTTCACAACTGATATTCCTCCTCACAATTGTGCAGTTATACTTGTTGAGAGACTGCCTTATGGAGTTTATGCTGACCCATTTGAGCTTCAGCATCTCCTTCAGCATGGTGGTAAATGTTCTTTTATATAATGTTTAAAAATAAAGAACTGGCCATATCCTTTTTATGCACGATTATTGCATTGCTACTTTTTCTCATTTTCTAACTTTGGTTATTTCAAGCAGAGTTTACTGACGTTGTTGTTTTTGGAGATACAAATTTGGAATCACCTTCATTTCTTTCCAATCGTTCTGCTGTGAGGTTCACATGGATGTTGGTCCACTCCTTTCAAGGAGCAAGAATGAGCGCGATGTTGTAGTAGAGCTTCCATTACATGCAAGATATGCGGTAAGTGGAAAGATCATATAAAATGTCTGTTACTACTAACAAAATTGCAACTGTAACTGGTTCATTTTTTTCTTAAGGAATTACTTATAAGAACATTATTATTGTATAATTGTTCATGAATGATATACTAGTATCTCTCTTGATCTTCGGAACATTAGTTACAATAGGCTAATAGAATGAAGTGACCATTGGGAAGGTTATAGGTTGTGTACTTACAGTATTTGGGTTTTCTGGCAGCCTCTACATCAAAGTGGCTATTGGAATGTCCAATTCGGTGAACCTGATTTGTACATGCGATGTAGCGTAGAGTCGCATGACATAGAGGGAAGCTCATCAATTCAAAGCTGTTTATATGCGATTACAAATGAAAATGCTGATATTCGGTATGGAACAATGGTATGGAAAATACCTTGTGGAATAAAGGCACATGCTGGAATTGTGTATGTTTTTACTTTTATTTCAGCCTTTGTAGCAACTCTTCTGATTGTTCTAACAACCATGATGTATTCAAACTCGGACAAATGCAAACATGCCAAGAAGTTTTAACCTTTAATCTTTCAATTTTTTATAAGAAAATCGTGACCTTTGAGGAAATATTCATCCAGACTATTTCTTGCAATTTGCAAAGGTTAATAAAGTACCGCTCGTCCGCACCCATTTTGTGATTAAATATACTAAATTGACAATTGGCCTTTAAATGTTATTAAAGTATTAATAAGTTCTTAATTAATTGTTTAACTTGATAAGTTAAAAACCTACTTTGTCACTTGTAAGTCTGAACTCACGTGCTGCAGATTGCCCATGTTGGTATTAGCCATTCGTGAAGTTCAAAAGCAGATATTGATTATGAGTTTAATCACTAAAGAGAAAAAACGCGAGTCAGATACATATTATGGCAGCTAATAGATGTAGAGTACTAGAGGTATAAAATGAGCTTACTTAGCCCAACTTGCTAAGGTTTAGCGTGAGTTCATTTAAATTTTATGTAACTGAATGGATTAGTGATGAATTAGGAATCTCAAATCAACCAAAGTACTACAGTCTACAGCACAAAATGCATCAAGAGCAATTCCATCCCCATTAAGGGAGTAATCCATTGAACCCGCTCTGAATAATCCTCCTTTTGCCTGATTATTTCCGATGGAATCATAAAAAGCTTCCTGTTTATTAAACATAGAACCAAAAGAATTGATCTTATTTGTGTAAATAAACATATATCACAAAAAACAAAAACACACCTCAAAAAAGCATTGCGAAACTATCACCATTACAAAGAACACGATCCCCACCAAAATTGGCAACGAGGAACAACCACTGAAAGTTTGAAAGATGCCCATTTTTATACTAATTTGGCCTCAACGAGACTCAAATCCACTCAAGCACGTCCCACATAACAACCCATCAAGCAATCAGCAAGGAACTGTTCTCTTGCGGTTGAGCTTAGAATTTGAGATTATTCTACACATGGGATCCAGTAAATCTCATGCAGCAAGCACAATTATTACAATGAGTAGCACGATTCCAAATATTACCAAGAGCAAACAGGCCTGCACAAAAAATCAAGATGGTGATTAAGTTTTTTTTAAATAAATTAAAAAATATTAGAAAAGGAACCATAGATTAAAAAACGACAAACAAAGATATCCTTCTTCAGTCACATTAATTATTTTATGAATCTTTCATTATATCCTTTATGCTTTTGGATTTTGTGATATGAAGTTTGAACCACCATCCCTCAAAAAGAAATGCTAGTGATCCACACTCGATAGGCGTTTATGCATACAATCCCACCCATAGAACGAATCCAGATATACAAAGTGAATGCAAGCAACTCATAAGGACCTAAATGCATGAATGTTGATTATACTGCTCCTCCACATTATCGAAAGTAAAAGCTTTGGCACAGAAAAATATTTCATCCCAACATGGTGCTTGGCAACCAGTGAAAAAAGACCATTTGTGTGCATATATATGGCTACAAGTACACCTATATGATACATGTGTAAAAAATAATATGTTTTAGTCTATTGCACTTTACTATTGAATGGCATAACTTACCAGAGATGAATTCGATTTTTGGGTCTTTGCAGCCTTTGCAAGCTGAGACTTCCCCTGTGCAGTCGCAGCCTGAGCATTATCAACGTTGGAGCCAATATCATCTACACAAATATGCTAAAGGTAAGAAACAATAGTCTAGATATGAGATAATTGATGAGATAATTTGGGTAACACTTACCAATGATGGCTCCTTGGTCATGGACAAGTACTGCAAGATCTTTAAAAATTTCATTCACTTCACCAATTTGCTGCTGAATTTCTTGTATTCCTTGATCTCTTTCCTCAATAACAGCCTCGTTGAAAGCTATTTCATTGTCTAACAGAAAGACATCCTGCCTGCAGCCGAAATCATATACCAGCAAAGTATATAAAATTTATCATCCCCTCAGCATGAAGTTTCAAACTAGAGAAGCAGCTGTACACAACTTACTGACCTTTCATGGGACTTCCAAAATCAAGCATAATCACATTACGATAACGAATCTTATTCATCCTGATATCCCACTTTTGTGGATAAAAAATAAAATAAAAAAAATCCATTTCCATAGGCTGATGTTGATAAAATAGGTGACATGAATCAGAGGCCTTGGCTTAGATTTTTTTTTTTTTTTTTTAAAGTACGAGTGATTAGTGTTAATTAATGCTCTCCAGTTGAACATATGTGCATAGACCACTTGGTAACAGAACCCTTCTCCAGTTGACCTGAAGTTCGGTATCACATTTAATTGAACTTGATAAGTTAATTACTTTTTCTAAATTTAATTTGAAAATCAATTTGGTAAAACTTGAGGAATTACTGAAGACCATCATAATCTCTATCTAAGTATCTTTCCTTCACTTCCACTCTTCCAGTTCTTGGAATTGTAAAATACAAATGACATCAAACAACTGTGTGTAGGACCCTACATCCCTTCCTTCATTTTTCCTTTTCCTGGTAAAGTTCCATGAAAATGAAAGAAAAACAAAATACAGAAGTATGTGGAGAACCCACCTCTTAGATTCCACAAGAAGAGCACGCTGTTCTGGACTCTTATCCGAGCTGACATCTACTTCAGCGAAAGTGTAGCTGTAGTCCAATGCATTAAATGAAATTATCATAAAGTTAAAAGAAGAAAATTGTTCCAGGTTAATTAGAAGTTAATAATCGTGATCATTGCAGAAGGATCTTCTTAATGGAAAGGCATCACAAGAAGTCACTCTCAAAGGACCATAATTAATTAGCAGTTTGGGCCCCACGAATTTTTGGAATATGTACCATCACAAAATCGCAGGTAACTCAAGTACAACCTTACCAACTTATGTACATCTTAAATAACTCATGTTCAGCCTGTACATAGCAGAAACCCACAATTTTGGATCAACATTTGAGAACTCAAAATCAATAATTAGGCTACACCCAAATTTCTATGATTTGCATGCAAACAATAAAAGACAAATATATAATATTCAAAGCCAATGATTAGTGGTTACCTGGATGAACTAGATGTTTGGGGAACAAAAGGAGTGTATGCAGTTTCTCTCTCAGCTGCAAGTCGCTGAGCCTTTTGAAACTCTCTCAAAACTGCTTGGAAATCTTTTGCAAGTTTGGCATCTGCAATCTTCTTGCTGGGCTGCACAAAATTTGTTAATGTTCAAGTCCATCAAATCCAAAAAGCAAAAGTTCTAAGATCAAACATTTTAAAAAAAGTAGAGCAAGAAACATAAAGAATATTCAAAGGAAATATGAAGCACCACCCACAAAGACAAAAACCTTTAATATCAAAAGACAGCAGTGCACAGTGCACACCACATTCAAATGTAACAATCCCAAGAGATTTAGCTTAAGGAGCAAAAGAAGGTCAACCTCATTTAAGTAAGGCCAATCTTAAGTTGGTTTTCTTTAATGACCTTTACGATATTGTTTTAACTATTAAGAACATCACCCTCCATAGTCCCTACCAAACAAAGTTCCAAATAGACCTCAATAGTATTAATGAGGCCATGTTATTAATGCTTGACCAAATAGACTTTTAACCTGAATAGTCAATCAGATATGCAACCAAATAAAGGTAAACAGAAATTCTTAAACAATTTATGATTAAAACAGTGAAGACTTTTATCAAGAGAAAAATGAACTCATGCTGATGTGCAGTTTGTAAGCATAACAAGTAGGGTTATATGACGAGTGGACACATAAACACTTAGGAGCTTACATTTACTTCAACATGATGATCTCTTTCACTAGCTTGTTTAAGTTTCTCTGAAGTATTTTTCACCAGTTGCCCAATATGTAACCTTGTCTTGTGCCTGCAAGTAACAAAAGTTAAAATTACCATTCAATATTCATAAGTTATCATGCTAGGATGAATCCAACAAAAGTACAAATAGATCAGCAATCACGTGAAGACCTACCATGCATGTAAACATGTAAGGTCCTGATGGGTCAATTTTTTTGCAACAAATCTAGCCCTCACCCTTTCGTTTCACAAAAGCTCACCAGTCAGCAAAAGACACCAACACTTAATATTCCTTTGCCTATTTAAATAAGGATATAGTTCAAATGCTATACTATACTAACCTACACATCCTGACATTTAGCACAAAGAAAGGAGCAAAATGGTATTTCACGTTTTCAACATATCCCAGCATTTTCTGTTTTAAACGCAACCCAGGTACTCAATCGAATTCAAAACCAAAAAAATAACTAGGCAATCCTTCTTAGTCAACATAATAACACCAAGAATGGAAGACTAAACGAGCAAGCTCTGGCGCCACAAAAGGACGTTGAAAGCAAGCTGTGCAACTCAAAACTGAAATCAATAACTTTTAACACGATCAGTGGCATACTCCATTATATTGCCTCATCCTTCCCCGTAGGCAATAACAATTTCAGATAATACCACCATTTTTTAAATAAACAATTTTTTAGAAAATGGAAAATCAATTATTCAGTGCCGAAAAGAAGGGAAAAAAAAAAACGCAGGCCATAATTACAGCATAAATAAATGTCAATCAAACAAACACATGCAAGTTGCAGCTACAATGCTAGCCAAACAAAACCCAGTTTAGCAGATACAGTTTACTGCCAGCTAAATCCATGAACAAAACTCCGCCCACAAAATCAAAATCATCCAATTGATCTCGTCAAAACCACATGAAAAAAAGAGAGTCAATAAAACCATAGTACAAACCAAAATTTGCTACCATCGCATCACAAAAGACATGAAAATCATACAAGTAAAACTCAAAAATTAAAAGAAACACGAAACAAATAAAAATCTACAAGACCGATACTTACAGCTTCTCACGCAGCTCGGGGGTGTCCTTAGGGGTACCAAGGGTATTGACAAGCCTTTGGAACGTAGACACGGCCGTGTTTATCTGAAATATGCCAGAGGCCACGGCTTGAGTCGGATCGTGCTTGGCATTGACAAGGTCTGGCCTTGAAGAACCATGGGACCTCCCAGCTTCCAGATCCTGAAAGCTCATCTCTGCTTTCTAACCTACAAACTAAAATTTTCCGGTAATAAAAAAATGTTGAACACGAATTTCAAGAAATTCTTTCCATGAAAGGATAGCAAGATAGTGTTTCGTTACAGGGATCTGGAAATCCCAGTCGAGGTTAAGGGGAATTAAGGCTCAAAATAACGAGCAGATGACCAAGGGAGGAGATAGAGTGTGAGGGAGAGGGAGAGAGAGAGAGGAGAGTACAGCGTACAGCGTTTTTTCGGAAACTCACTCTTCTCGTTATTTTAGATAAATCATAAAAATAGCCTACTCGTGGGAAATTGAAAATGAATTTAAAGGCCTCATTGCAATATATGTAAAATAAAAGAAAAATAACATAAATAATCAGTCAATCACCTTAAATATATGCAACAAAATTCGTACAACTTTTTAGAATGTAATACGAGTTATTTTCTCAATAAAATTTTAATACTAGATCTTAATGTTAACATACATCACCTGATTATGTGCGTACGATTTTCATTGGTATAATTGCCTATAAGGCAGGGCCATGAATTATTTCTTGATGGACCAGCAAACACAAATTGAAAGTCGTAAAAAAAATAAAATGATAACCTAATAGTATGTAAATATATTATTTAATTTAATTAAGTAATAAAAATAATATTTAAATATAATTAATTGTATAAATATATTATTATGTTATATTTTTTATAATAAATTTGTATAATTTGGTGACATATGTGTATTATTAATAAAAAAAAATTATGATAAATTTATACTATAACAAAGGATTTGATAGTAAATTTATAACAATAATATTAAATTTGTCATAACAATTATAAATTTATATTACTAATTATATTTTTGTATTATTTATATCACTTATTAAAATTAGATGATATGTTTATAATTTTTGTATATTTATTAATGTACTTAAATAAAAATTAAAAAAAATTTGTGTAATTATAATTATAATTTTATTTGTATATGCAATAACTTTATAGATAGTATACAAAGATTTTTTTTTTTAGCTAAATAAAAGTGATTTATAAGTGATTTTGTTTATATCTTATTATTATTTATATTTATCTATATAGTATTCATCATTTATTATTTTGGACAATTTTGATCAAATTTTTTATTTTGATTACATATATTACCCTTATGCTTTAACAAATAAATTATATTAATATTAATATTAATATTTTTATTTTTATTTTATGTTATTTAAACAAATTAAAATGTATGCTATCTAATCTTAAAGTTTCATTTGTATGTCTATCTAATAGCATACCGTAAGATGCCAAAAAATTATTGACAAATAATCCACTAGTTATCGTATTAATTCTTCAATCTATTTTTATTTTTTAATAAATAAATATATAAATATTTATATTTTTAATTTAAATATTTTTAAAAGGAAAATAAAACTTGCCTATCTAATCTTAATATTTCATTTAATATTATAGGTAATATTCTTACGCCATTATTTTTTACAAATAATTTATTAGTTATTTCATATTAATTATTCAATTTATTCTTTTTAAATAAAACACTACTCTTTAATAAATAATTATCTTAATTTTTATCTTTTGATGTTATTTTACTTACAATTAATTTAGTTATATTTCTATTAAATCTTATTTTTAAGTATAATATTTAATTAAATTTTGGCCATAAATATATATATTTAAAAAATTCTAAATAAAATTTTGTAAATATTTAATGAAAATTATATTTGTCACATCCTATGACACAATAAAATAAATTTATTATCTTAATTTTTAATATATAAATGTTAATATAAGATAAATAATTTTTTGATTTTTTTTTATTTATAAAATTTTTATTTATATTTTGAGAAATAGTATAAACAAAAAATAAAAGTAATAAGATAAAGCATGTACGTGTGTGTACATACATACACATATATATATATATATATATATATATATATATATAGTTAACGTGAATTGTTTTATTATTATTGGCTTACATATAAGCCTAAACAGTTTTATTATAATAAATAAGATAAATAATTATTTTATTTATACATATAGACTAAACAAATTATGTGAAAAAATTATTCATTATTTTTAAAATAAATAAAAATATGATACTTTTAAGATTAGTGTAATATATATATATATATATATCAATAAAAAAATATAATCAATAATTAATAAACAATACCTCAATTTTGAGATATTTAAATTTTAATTTATTTTATATAAAAATGTTAAATTTTATCCTATCTACTAATTTTGTTAATTAATTAACGTATCATGTATTAATTAACTAACATAAAAGAAAATTAATTTGTGTTTATCAGATGACTCGACATAAATTAATCATAAAAAAAGCATTTATATATAAAAAAGACACCTTTATATAGAGAGAAAAATATTAAAATAGTTAAATATTAAATTAATAATTAATTTTTTTTTGTTGGTATTGCAGACTATTATGATTAAAATATGAGATAATTATTCTAATATTTTCCTATTAATTTAGGACTCTTATTTAGAATTCTATTAGGATTAAAATTTTAGTTTATTATTATTATAAATATCAATGTAGTCCTTCAATATTATATATGAATAAGAATAAGATGTCTCTCTTTGTTTTTCTTATTTTCCTCTATACCTATTTTGATTATCTCTATACAATTATTTTCGCTTCATAATTTAACTTGGTATTAGAGCAATGTTCGATTCCTGTCACTAGTGCGGTCCAATTCATCCTCTTCTGGCAGCGTCCGTCCTCCAGATTCTCCCCTCTCAGCATTGTCAGCAGTCAAAAAGCAAAGACATTCAGCAGCCCTAGAATAACGAAGTTCATCAGCCCAAGAGCAATGAAGTCCAAAAAAAAAATTGTATCACCAGCTTCGTCTGTTCATCGCCCTTGCACGAGTCACCACCTAGCTCGCGCGTCCACTAGCTGCACCACTGCAATGCCGTCCGATGCCAGATCCACCATCATGTCCGTCCACCAGCCTGCCGTCCAATGCCAGATCCACCATCCTGTCCGTCCACCAGCCTGCCGTCCAATGCCAGATCCACCATCCTGTCCGTCCACCAGCCTGCCGTCCAATGCCAGATCCACCATCCTGTCCGTCCACCAGCCTGCCGTCCAATGCCAGATCCACCATCCTGTCCGTCCACCAGCCTGCCGTCCAATGCCAGATCCACCATCCTGTCCGTCCACCAGCCTGTCGTCCGATGCCAGATCCACCATCCTATCCGTCCACCAGCCTACCGTCCGCCTCACTAGTTCTCCATCACGACAGTCATCACGCCCTTCCGCGTTTTGTCCCTCCACGCGCCTCTACTCACCAGCTTCACTAGCGTTGTCCAGTCATCGCGCTCTCTCTCTGTCTGCGCACCATTAGATCTACAGTCACCAGCCTAACCCGTGCGCCAGTCACCAGATCCACCAACAGCCCAGTCACGCGGCCTCAAACCAGATCCGCAGCCCAGTCAAGCGGCCTCTCACCAGATCCGCAGCCCAGTTTCGTGCTCCTGTCTCTCTCACACCTATCTCTCTGCGCGCCTATCCCTCAATCGCTCTCCAAATCTGCGCCGACTGTCTCGTACCTATATGCGCCATCTCTTTCACCAGATCAAAGCCGCCGCACCAGATCAACATCGCCTGCTCCGCGCCCTCATCTGCCGCTTCCTATCCCCATCTACCGCCTCATACACAAACCTCATATACAAATTCCATCTCTTCCATCTAAACTCATCAGCCCATAAACACACATGAAACCTAGCCCACATACACATATGAAACCCATCAGCCCATACATATGAAACCCTAGCCCATTTGCACCCATCAGTCCAGACTTCAGCCCACTGATTTAAGCCCAAACCCAAGTTCACTGATTCAAGCCCAAGGCTCAATTATCCCACCATCTAACCCAAAGTCACTTGCCCAATCTATAGCCCAGTCAGCAAATCAGTTAACAGTCAGCAGTCAAGTCAACGGTCCAGTCATAAAAAAAAATTCATGGGTTTATTTTCTATGAATATGTGATAATTATACTTTCTAACTTATACTAATTGTAGACGGTAGGGGGAGTTTTGTTATGGTCATCTACAATTGAGCATGTTGACTTCTTCTATAGTATAGTTTTGTTTGTGGCTTCATCCTCAGTGTTATCATCAGAGAGATCATCACTAGCATCATCTATCATACATATACTCCACTGTCATCTCTATCATTGTTGTCTATCATCTCAGTTTAGCATAATATACTGTACATTATTTTAATAATAAATATTTCATTCGCGAGTGTGCGACGATGGCTCGATTTTTGGATTAATTTGAACTGTAATTTTGTGTAATTAATATTTTAGTTTTATAATTATTAAAATAGTTTCAATTAATTTAATAATTTTAAATTTAAATTATTTAAAATTAATTTTTTTAAAATATTAAATTTATCATTAAATAAATATACATATATATCTCACATATATTATATTTTAAGAATAATATTGTATTATCATTAAAATAAAATAAAAATAAAAAAAATGATGATGAAGGATGAATTACTAGTGAGCTAGCGTACTGACCTGTCTAAGAAGCTTAGTGGCACAGAGGGTTCCAGCTGTGACATTTTCTCCGAACAGAGAAACGGTCTCCTTATAGGATAAATAAAATTATTTATCTTAAATACATTTATATACTAAATTGTGATTCAAATTTAAATTTTTAGTATAAAATTAAAAATCTTACCATTTAAATTTTTAAAATTTAATTTTGCGGTGAGAGTGGATCGAACACGCTACCTTCAGATTATAGTTTTGTAAAAGAGGCTGTTTTGTGGATTTTTTAATTAATTTTATTAAAAAAAAAAAGTAAGTGGGTGAGAACCGAGAAGCCTCTTGTCTTTCCCCGGACAAATAGGAGTGGACAAAAATATCCAAAATCATCTCAACTTATTAAACTCAATTTAATCAAATTAAAAAAAAAATTCATTATAAAATTATATTAATTTAATTTTTTATAATAAAAAATCAATTAATATTAAATTAATTTAATTTTTATTTATTAAAATTTTAAAAAAAAGCGAACCAACTCAATTTATTTATTTAGCTAATTATCAACAAATTTTACCTATTTTTTTAGTTAAAATTTAGATATTTAAACGAAATTCATGCAAACACTTTCCTAACAAGTACTTTTATTTATTTTATTTTTTATCTACATAAGACACTAATTTTGTATTATTTAATCATTTATTTATTATAAATTTATAATTATATCGTTTTTTATATTTTTATCGTTAGAGTTTTCATTGTATAAACAACATTATTAAATAATATTATTGGATATAAAAATTAGCAAATTTTATCAGGTGTGTGATTATTATTTCTTATTGCTCATTTGTCTTAATTTTTAATTTTTCTTGCACTTTGTATTTGATATGGATAATGATATCATATAAGTGACCGAAATTTATATTTTTAAAATTAGATATTATAATAAAATTAGCATTAAAAACTTTAAAAATTATAATACAAGAGTTTAAAAAAATTAATAAACAAAATTCATTAACGAATAAGAGAAAGAAATTTTTCTTAATCAACCCAAACCAAATCAAAAAATTTATTTTGGGTTAGATTGATTTTTCAAACTTTATAGTTCGGTTCGGTTCTCGTTTTTAAAAACTTGATCATATTAAATTGATTTTAATTTTAATCTAAATCCAAATCAATCTATATATGTTCACTCTTACCTATATATATTATATCGATAGCTAGGTAAACAAAAAGAAAAAATGATAACATAAATAAATTCAAATAGTTAAATATCATTGATTATATAAACAAATATTTTAAAATATTTCAATATTAATCAAAAATATTTATTAATTAACTTTAAAAAAAAAATACTACTTATGGGATTTGAACCCAAGTTTGGCATGAAATAGCTTAGCATTTATATCACTTTGTTAAATACTAATCTTGTTATCTCAATGTATAAGAATATATTTATAAATTATGTAATATGTAAGTAAAAATTTAATCTTTTTTAGTCTCATATCGCTTAAATATTAAACTCTTTCTTTAATTTACCTCTATAAAAAAGCCTTTATTGCATATATTCCTATAATTCCTTTAATCAGCCCTTTGAAGCTTATGTTTGGGTTATAAGTTTTTTTTTTTTTTTGTTAGATAGACATCAAATTTAAAATTAAAAAAATTAATCATTTTTAAAATTTAAAATTTTGAGCCGAACTATCAACCCAACACAAAAAATTTGGTTTGGGTTGGATTGGATTGTTTGAAGTGTTTGTTGATAAGTTTCGACTTATGTGTTTTTAAACCCGAAATATTTGGATCTGTTTCAATTTTTTCCTAACCCAACCCAACCATTGTCAAGCCTTATACAAATAGGTTTAAAGATAAGACATATAAAACCCTCACTATCTGAAAACCAAATATTGATAGGCTTGAAGATATAATATTTTTTATTATCAAGACCACCACATTTATATGAATTGTGTTCCTTGTGTATGTTATATGTGTTATTTATTGCTTTGCACATATTTTGAACCAAATTGAATCAAAATAGAGTTAAAATGCATAGAGAAGATCAATTCAAGAGTTACTTGATCAATCAAATCTAAATTTGATCACAAATTCTCGAATCAAATTTTAAATGCACTCAAGGGAATTAGACTGATCAAGCCACCTTTTGATCAAAGACTCGTCTCAATCTATCAATCCCTATAATTCCTCACTTCAAATGTATTTTGAAAAAACAATAAAAATAACACTTATCTAAACTTTTAATAACAAAACTAATACATTTTATGTTTAAACTTATATTTTTACAATTAAAAAAATGACTAATATGTCATTTTTTTTAACACTCATCCAATTAAAATTAAACGACAATAATTTAGATCCGTTCAATATTAAACGTTCAAATTAAACGTTCAATATTATTGAGATGCTAATTTTGTTACTATAAGTTTTAAGGGTGTTATTTTTGATAATTTTTCATGTATTTTTTTATATATTTTTTTAACACTTATAACAATTTCAGCCATTCAATTTTAAATAATTTTTTAGAAGATATGATCCCTAATAAAACTAAAACACTCGAAAAACATTGCCTCTTTTTCACATATCACAGCTTCAGTTATTCATTAAGTAATACAATATCAGGCACTAGACATGACTATGCGTGACAAACTGTGTAATTAGGGTGTAGCTTGTATTTCTTACAAATGATCAGTAATTTTATTTTAAAATAACTATATATAAGTCTACACACTCACATTAATGTTTATAAAAATAAAAAAGTAATAGACTTTATAATAATGTGGAGTAAAGAAATTCACCATTTGGGAGATCTATTTATGACCAATGATAACGTTTTTCCTCCGAAAATAATACGTCTTTTAAGTAATGAATTTTTAATTTTTTAAACAATAGAATTATACGAATTAAATTATACTATGTACTAAATGTTAAATTAAAAATAAAGGATATTAATTTAATTACCATATGTAAATTAATTTATATATTAAGCTGTAATGATAAAATAATTACAAAATTAATTATTAACAAATTTTTTTTAATTAAATTTAGTAGTTTGTTTCTTCTTTCTATAAATATTTTTTATCTTTAAATAAAATTTAAACCTATTATCTTTAATTTATCACAAAACTAAACCATTGACAATTAAATTTAGTAGTTAGATTATTTTTTACATCAATTTATTTTTTAAAATATTATTACATGAATAATTATATATACCACAAATTTATTATAATCTTAATTGATATGATAATTTTTTATTAGATAAAATTTTATAAATTTAGTCATATTTACTAATAATATTGTAACACATTATTTATAATTTATCTTAAATTTAAGATAAATAGTATTTTTTTTTTGTGAAGAGCTAAAATGGTCCATTCGTTTATGCAATAGGTGTCATTTAATTATCTAGCTTATAAAAGTGTATTTAAGTCCATTTACTTATGAAAAAGGTGTTCTAAAGTCCCTTTAATTGTAAAAAAAGGTGTCAGGTAAGGATAAAATTAATTTCTCATACAATTTTTTGTTAAATTTAACGGAATAGTATATGTGTCACATGTATATTTATATTTTTCGATAGATATATATCAAATTAAATAATTTTTAATTAAAAAATTACTCTAATTTTTTATAATTTCTTTCTATTAAACTTAAATAAAATTTTTATTGTCTAATTTATGATTTGAGATATTAAACAGTAAAAATTCTATTTAAATTTTATTGAATTCGATCAAATTTAAATAAAATTTTAAACAATGAAAATTTTATTTAAATTTTATTGAATTCAATCAAACTTAAATTTAAATTTTCATTATTAGACAGTAAAAATTTTATTTAAGTTTTTTTTGAAAACTAAAAAATTAAGTAATTTTTAATTAAATATTATTTTTTTATGTATATATATATATATCGAAAAATACCTTAGCAAAAAAAAACTATATATATCGAAAAATATAAATATACATGTCATACATCTACTATTTTGTTAGATTTAAAGAAAAATTTGATAAAAAATTAACTTTATTTTTTATTGATACATTTTTATAAGTAGAAAGACTTAAAAACACATTTTTTAAAAATAAAAATATTTAAAGACGTTTTTGATAATTTTGGAAAATGCCACTTTTTTTCTCCTTAAAGATTCGAAGTTGTGGGCCATGCATAAATACTCTAACTCTGTGTCCGCCGGCCAACGTGTAACGGTGGTATGAACGAAATAATTATAAAATTTTAATAAAAATTAATTAGTGATATAAATATAAAATTGTGTTAAAAAGTATTTTGGTTTCTGTTAATAGTGACCAGGTACTCTCAAAACTCAAATCATGTGAGCTGTTATTACGTGTTAACGAAGACCCCTGTTGGGTCGTAAGTGACGTAGCCACATCCACGGTCCATTTTGGAAAATATAGTTACATTTCTTCCCAACGAAACCATTCCTGCAAAGTTTCTTTCATTTTTCTTGCAAATTTGAAAAGACTTCGATTTCCTTCAATTGCCGAGGTCAATCTTCGTCACCGTTGATATTTCATCATCACTATTAATCTTCTCCAATAGAATTCGTTATGTCGGTGAGTACTCTCTTTTTGTACATCAGTACGATTTTAATTGCATTTTTTTTAAGAGTCCTTTAGCTGATAAGAGGGTTGGTTACCGGTTCACTGGTAATCACAGATCTGCTTTAACCAACATTCTTGAAGTTATTAGGATCTGATTAAATTGCATTTAGCTTGTTGATTAGTTGAAACAAGCTCAATGGATAAGCTAAAGAACATAATGTAAACTGAAAATATTCGATAGATTAATTGATTAGTTCGTAAGTTTGTAGATCAATGGATCCTTTAGCTCGTTTAATTGTAAAGGTTAATCGGTTTACGAGAGAATCCATTTTTGATTGGTAGTCCTGTGTTCTACGATACTCTAATCCTAATTGTTTCTGGAATAAATTATGACCATTACAATTCGGCAATGCTATTCATGTGTGATTTCTATCAGAAATGAGCACGATGGCTCTCGCCTACAATTCTTAGAACTTCGAGGTTGAGGTGTCGAAGAAAAACCTAAAGATATCCGCTGTTATATGCTATTTTGTATGACCGAGCTTATTCTTACTATGGTTTAATTTGTTTTGCAATGCCAATAAATTATGGCACATATTAGAATAGTTAAATCTTTAATGGATGTTGTCCTTTTGTTAATACTCTGAAGAAAGTAAAGGAGATAACCTTCTTAAAACTTGGATGCCGTCCAGACACAAATATTCACAATTACACGGGTTGTATACAAATTATTAGTATTTTTAAGAATGAGTTGTCGTAATCACGAGGAATTTGTTAAAACATATATTAAAATTAAGTATTGAAAAATATATATATATATATATATTTTTTTATTTTTTTATTTGAACTATCGAAATTGAGTAGCAAATTAAAATAAAAAAAATTAAACTAATTAAAAAAATAAAAACACATTTACAATATAAATTAAAGAAACTTAGACATTCAATTTCTCTCATTTTAATCTCATAATTTTATAAGTCTCTTTAATATAAAAATAAAATGCTTGAATTATGAATTAAATTATACTATAATAATTACTACCCGATCATAGTAATCATAATATATGTCTATGGTCATTTAAGTATACATGCATCAAAAATTTAAATTAATTAAACACGTAATAATGAGAATTTATTGCTTCATTACATATATGCTAATTTAATGCAAGTTCACAATTTCATACCAATCTTTCAATTGTGCACAAAATTAACAAATCAATTAATTAAATTGTCAATTTAAATTGAAGCATTAAGCATATTAAATTAGATAATCTAAACACTTTTAAAATACTAAATTAAAATAATAAAATCATGTTCATAAAATAAGTTCAATCAAATCCCTAAAACAAAATGTTATTCCAAAATACACATTTTAGAAACTAAGAATTTAAAGTAAAAGCTAAGAAAATATAAAGAAATACACTTACAAGAAAAAAATTAGTAAAAAGAAGAATTTCTCCAAAATGCTCCAAAAAAATATCTTTATGCTCCAAATTGTCCAAACCCTTGCCTTATAGCTCCTAAAATGGAGAGAGGTCCAAAAACCACTCAAAATTGCTTTAAAATGTGTTCTCCTCGGGTCTCATGGATTTTGAGGGCTAAAACTCTTGAAAAATAACTTCAGATAAAATTTGGACCGTTCGATCAGCTTTTAATTAATGACTTTGATGAAAATGAGTTAAAAATAACAGCGCTGGTGAATAGAAGGATGACATATGGCAACAAAAACAAACGGGACGAACTGCATGGCAACACGTGGAACTGAGAAAATGCAAATGTTGTGCGTGCAACATGTGGCATGCTAAGGGAGGCTATGCGGACGAGTTTACTGAGCTAGTGCCACATGACAAGATACGATTGGTTGGTGTTGCTTGCATAGGACAACACATGGTGCATGCAGACTGATTGGCGATTTTCGAAAACAACCTCGTGTTGACATGTGGCTCGATGATTGAATAAACTTTGACACCCGACGTGGATCGATTAGTTTCTGTTGCTTTCGTGGTGCTCAGTTGGCTTCCACATATATTTGGATATTTTTAAAGGCATCCCAAATACTTCTACGTGCATTCACCTACATAAAAAAATTCATAAAAATTTTAAAAAAATTTCACAAATTATATTTTCATCATTTTTTACCATTTGACACAAAATTATTTTATTTTTAATATTTTAACCCAAAGCATTATTTATTTATTTAAACAAGTTAATATTAAGCATGAAAATGATATAATAACTCTATTTTTGTAGAGTTTTTAAGTCCTATTAATTGAAGTCAAACACATTATAAAACGATGGTTGCTTTTAAGGACCTAAGCATGATTTTGTGTTTTGTTGATGGACCTAATAATATTTGAAGTGTTTTTCAGAATTTTAGCCATGAATTTGTGGACTTAAGAAATTATTTGTTTAGCATGATTTTAAAACTTTGGTTTTATCATTTTTCATTGAGTAGGAGAAAACGTTAATGATATAATTCTTTTATATTGTTTCTTGGGATATTGTGCCACATTTGACGCTATGAGACAGGTATGGAACTGATGCAACATAATTATTTGCATCCATGAGTTGCTCTCTTTTTTTATTATTTTTAATATTGATTCAAACCACCTATTTTGTTCCCTTTTTATGCAGGGAAAGAGCATTTTCCTTTCTTTTTTTTGACATTCTGAAATTTCAAATTGGTATAAGGGCACCAGTTAGCTATCTTAATGGACAACCTTTCAAAGCTCATGCTTTAACGGAAATGAATTCTGCTTTTTGATTCTGATATATGCATGTTTCTTGATTTCGTACTTTTATCTTTTGCAGGTCAAAACCGTCAAGGTTAACAATGTTTCCTTGGGGGCAAATGAGAGAGAGATCAAAGAGTTCTTTTCTTTTTCTGGAGACATTGAATATGTTGAAATGAAGAGGTTTGTGTTTTTATTCCTTGCACTTTGGAAAACTACTTGTAAAAATAAAGGAAGTTTGCTGTTTTATTCATTTTGATAGTCTTCTAGTTCTATTTTCCCTTTTATTGGAGGCAATATTATTTTATGATATTGTAGTGATAGTGAACGGTCTCAAATTGCGTATGTTACTTTCAAGGATGATCAAGGAGCAGAGACTGCAGTCCTCCTTTCGGTAATTGAACTTTGTGGTTAAACCTTAGAATAAAATTTATTCAATTCTTACATCATGCCATTTAAAGTTGTAAACTAGTTTGGTTTGTCCCTTTTCTCCCTAATTTATTCTTTGTCGAGGAAATTAGGAAAATAAGGTTTCGTTTGTGTCTGTAAAACTTCTTACAGTCATGGATAAGGATGAAAATTTATTTCACTAGAACTCTGATAACTGTAGTGTAAAAGTCTCCATAATTGTTTCTGATTTCCATGCAAATTCCAAGTTTTGGTTTTTTATTTATGCTAGAAAATAAAGGTTATGCAGCTTTAAGTTTAGAATATTAATCTTTATTAGAGATGGTAAACTGATTTTAGTTAGTTGAAAACTTATGTTGCAAAAAATGAGTGAGCATTTTGCCAATATGTTCTGGATAACTTTGATACAGATTAGTCTCTAGTCTCCTTTGTTAAGTCAGAAACAAATTTTGATTTCAACTTTGATACAGATTAAAGCCTATGTGTGTATGTAAAAGGTCTAGTGTTCGAGTTACAGTTATAGCTGTGCGAGTTTGAGTTGTTTAAAAAAGGGAAAAGAAAAGAAAAGAAATGGTATTAGCTAGCTTAATGATAAAGGGACTGGCACAAAAGATTTGCCACCTCATAAGGACATTACAAATAGCCACCTCACAAAAACACCACATTTACACATTAAAACAAAACACCTCACTCTTTCACAGTGTAACGGATTGTTGGTCTATCATTAATCTATTATAACCGGTTTTAATTTTTTCAAACAGTTTGTTCTAAATTGATAAATAAATAAAAAATTGGATTTTAAAACGAATTTCTCACCTTTCAAGAGTCCTATCTAGCTAAAATCCCGGGCCTATTCAGGCCTACTTTGCATATGTTATATATTCTTTATGGATGTCAAGGATTCTTTCATGCCTAATGATATTTTACAGTGGAAAATTACCATTAGATTTTTCTATCTTTATATGCTTACTGGATGCCTATGTGTATGTCTTCACATACATCTTTAAACTCTTTCTGCATACTTTAGAAGACATAAATTTGTTGTCTACTCTTCTATTAGGAAACAGACATTTTTGTGAAAACAAGAACGGGTCAAAATATGTGTATACAACATTGAAATGAGATGGGAAGAACAACCATTAGGAGCTTTTATGACATTTAAACTGACAAGTTTTACTATAAACTATATGCAATCTCAGGGAGCCACAATTGTAGATCAATCTGTCACAATTACTCTTGATCCAGATTATCAGCTGCCACCAACTGCTTCAGCACCCACAACCCCTGTAAGTCTCTAGGTAAGACTTTTAACTTCATAATGTATGAAAATAATGTCAATAACATGCTTATTTTGTTAACCTTTGCAGGCTGCACAAAATAAAACTCCTGGTGGTGCTGAATCTGCATTACGAAAAGCAGAAGATGTGGTTACTGGCATGCTTGCTAAGGGCTTTATTTTGGGTAAAGATGCAGTCAACAAGGCAAAGAACTTTGATGAGAAACACCAGTTGACGTCTAGTGCCTCAGCAAAAGTTATTTCTTTTGACAAAAAAATCGGGCTAACTGAGAAAGTAACTGCTGGTACCTCAGCGGTGAGTGACAAAGTTCGGGAAGTAGATCAGAAGTTCCAGGTTTCGGAAAAAGCTAAATCAGCTATTGCTGTTGCTGAGGAGAAGATTAGCAATGCTGGATCTGCGATAATGAAAAATCGATATATTTTGACTGGGGCCTCTTGGGTTACGGGCGCATTCAATAAGGTTGCAAAAGCAGCAGAAGACGTGGTTCAGAAGACAAAGGAAAAAGTGGAAATGGCTGAAGAGGAGAAGAAAAGGCAAGTTGAGGATCAGTATGCTGAAGTCCTAGCTGAATCCCCTAAAGCGTATGAAACAGGTGAAAAAACAGCCATCCAAGCCTGAACATGTGCAAGGTTTGATCCGTTGACTTGCACCTTTTGTAAATACCTCTTGAACATTTGGATCCAGTTTTTAATTCGTAGCTTTCTAGCAAGAAAATCGTGACTCTGAACACGTGATCTTAATATTTTCATCTTTATGTTTTATAAAATTTTCAATATGCAGGACTTTTGGGAGGGTCCTCATTCTCTTTTGCTTTCCTGCATGAGCAATATTCTCCGATCAAATTAGACAATCCTTTGATTGGATATGAGTGCTCTCTCTTTTCTTTCTGCTTCAATTATGAATCTTATCTTCGTTCAGAAAAAAGAATTCAATTTTCATAAATGGTTTTCTGCCATTTTACAAAAAATATTGTAGGGGTGGGCATTTAAGGGAATTCTCTGAAGAATGTCAAAGTTCAAAACTTTTGATGGTTTTCTGCAATTTATTATACCTTGTTAGTTGATAGGACTGTTTAGAGTAAAACACTACTACTCTTGTCATCTCATTATTACATTTTTAAATAACAATTACACAAGTACACACATTTACAATGACGGATTCGAACCTCCATACTCTTAGTGCCCACAAGGCCACAATAACATATATTATTGTACTGCCAGGTCATCTAATTATTGATACATGTTGAATTTGAAGGAACATATGTTTTATGTTACTCTGTGAGAGAAGTAAAAGTTATTACACTGCTAATTCAACTTCCAAATGCATTTCTTTTTGCAAGTTATGACCATTTAGAAGTCACGTTGACAAATCCTTAATTTATTTATTTATTTTATACCGGATATCAATTTCATTTTGTTTCTAGTCAATCGTTCACCAAAAATCTCCGTACTGCAGGTGCATGAACGTTTTTGGCTCAGCTTAACATATAAGCTTATACATATGAATATATTTAATTATAGTACACATTATCTTATATTTATGGTACATTATGTATCTAGTTTATTTTTTTAATAAAAAATCACACAAAGTTAAGTTTGATTTGCTTAATAAAAAAATAAGAATGGTCATAGAAATTAGATTTAATGGAAAACAATCAAACTTATAAATTAGAAAATAATTTTTATTTTTATTTTTAAATAAGATAAAATAAAAAAAATAGAAAATAATCTTATTTTTTTAATTTTTAAATAAAAAAATAATTATAAATGATTATACAAATGTGTAAAAAAAAAATTACAGCATATTTTTAAGAAATGATGAAGAATACATGTTATTGCTACATTTAGAATATTTTATGGTTCATTATAAATTAGGTCCATTACGATTCCTAAAACATAAGAATATTCGAAAACATACCATTACAATTTTTATTATTTTCAATACCTTTTTATTTGATTGTGTTTAAACCTGGTTGTTTATGAGTCAACAGTAATAAATATTTATTTTAAGTATCAAAAGATAAAAAATTAAGTATTAACTGTAAGTTAGTTACTGTAACTCACTTTTATTTTATATATATATATATTATCACTCAACCTTCTTCTTTTTAGTTAATAATATTTGAAATATTAGGTTTGGTACAAGCTGAGTATATATTTAATATATGTAGAATATTGATATTAAAATTAAAGAAAGAAATATAAATCATTACTAAAAAAATAAGGGAATAAGAAACCGTACAATAAAAATAAGAAAGGGCGACATGAGTTGGATATATATATATATATATATATCTTTTTGAATATGTATCCTTTTTTTTTTTAATGTGGTATACTATATCTATATATATATATAATTTTGATATGATATTTAAATTATTGATATTTAATGTAATTATATTTATATATTGAATATACTGATATATAATTATATATATTGAATATTAATTACATTACTACTCTTAAATAATATTGATATATAATTATTATATATGTAAAAAAATTTCAAGTCTGTAAACAGTGTAACGTACTTATAATTTGTAACTCATAATATAATTCATAATTGATAACACTGATATATACATTAATCTTGTTTATTTTATTTATTTTTTGTCTAATTTATATTTTTTCTTTTTTTGATCATTTTTCTCATTTTTTTTTTTTTTGCATTGTGTATTATGATTTTTGTAAGTTGACATGGAACCAATAAAGAACACTATTGTAATTCCATCAGAAAACTGCATCAAATCTTTATCACGAATTGCAAGATGAAACAACTAACAATGAAGCTCTACCAATACTTGAAGTTAAGAGAAATAGTACTAAACCACCACAACCAAAAAAAAGAGTTGTAAACACTGAGAAGATGAATCCTTGAGAACCAGAAGATAGGAGAACTTCAGAAATTTGGAATCATTATACTCATGTTCCAAATTGTGATCCTGAGTATCCAAAAGCAACATGCAATTATTGTGGGAGGCCTTATATGGTTCATACTAAGAGAAATGGGACATCAAATTGTTGGAACCATCTAAAAAATCAATGAAAAAAAAACCCTCACCGAGCAGAGCTTAAGAAACAAAATTTGTTGAATTTTCAAGCTATCCAGGGTGATAACAACACTCTAATAGCAACAAGACAAGCATTGGTTAAAATGATTGTTACAAATAAGCTTCCATTCAAATTTGTTGAAGGAAAATGATTTCAAAAGTTTTACAGAGTAAGTATTCCTCAGTTTCAGATACCTTTTCGGAATACAATTGCTAGAGATGTCATGGAAGTTTATTTGGAGCAAAAGAAACCTTTGAAATCATTATTGAGTCGAAGCAAGATAAAAGTTTCTTTAACCTATGATATTTGGACATCAGTAGCAAACAATTATTATATGGTTGTCATCGTTGACTTCATAGATGATGATTGAATATTATAAAAACGAATCATCAACTTTTTTCAAGTCTCCGACCATAAAGGAGAATCGATTGGGAAGGCAACGGACAATTGTTTGAAGGAATGGTGAGTTGAAGGTGTTTTCACCATAACACTTGACAATGCAAGCTGTAATGGGGCTGCTATTAAATGGTCGAAAAATCGATTGAAGACTTGGCGTGGATTGATTTTGGGTCGTCAATTTTTGCATGTAAGATGTGCTGCTCACATAACGAATCTTATTGTTGGTGATGGTTTGAAAGATTTACATGGTTCGATCAAGCACATAAGAAATGCAGTTAGGTATGTGAGATCCTTTCCTCACCATTTACAAAAATTTAAAGAATGTGCAAGACATGAACAAATTGAATTTAAGAGTCTTGTTTGCTTAGATGTAAGCACTAGATGGAACTCAACCTATTTAATGTTAGATTTTGTAATAAAATTTAAAAAAATATTTGATAGGTTGAACTTTATTGATGATGCATATACTAGTTATTTTCTTGATGGTAATGAAGAGAATCATGAGGGTCCTCCAATGGACATTGATTGGAAGAATGCAACAGTATTTGTAAAGTTTCTTAAGAATTTTTATGATGCAATTTTGAATCTTAGTGATTTTACACATGTCACGTGATGCGAACCGTTCGCCACGACTCCTATGACCTCCAAATCACGCGGCTTGGCAACCACAAGAAATACGGACAACAACCCAACAACAATATTGGAACACAAATCCTACGAGAAATTCCAGATTTTGATTGCACGAAAACTCACCTTAAACAAATGGATATTACGCACCACAAGCTAAGACGAGGTGAAACGCCACAAAGGGATTGCAAGCTCCTTTGATAAGTTTCGGTTGATAATGCACTTGGAGCTTTGAGCTCTCAAAGAACAAATTTGTGTTTCTCACAAAATGGAAATCAATTCATTGTGTTCAGCTGCTACAAAGGATCCTTATATAGTGTACAACAAAACCCTAAAACAAAAATCAAATCCTAGCCATTGATTTTGATCCAATGGTTATAAAAACATGAAATTTAATACTGTGCCGCGGCGCACAAATTTACATGCCGCGGCGCGCAATGTTTTCCATTTATTCGGACCAAAACAGAACGTCTCTCGCCACGGCACAGAAAACCCCCGCCGCGGCGCGCATCCAATTTCCAGCGCTCCACCAAAAACAGAAACTCCCTCGCTGCGGCATGCACTACCTGCGCCGCGGCGCGCTCCAGCTTCGCCATTTTGCATTTCAAGCAGAAACTCCCTCGCTGCGGCATGCAATACTTGTGCCGCGGCGCAAGTCAAATTGTTCCAATTTTGCCTCCAGCAGGTTGGTTGTCCTCCCACATGCCTCAACCTCCATTCCCATGCCCTCTTGACCTTTAATCGACTCTCGGACTAGTCCATTTAAAGCCTCTTCAAATTGTTTGGCTCTCGACCTCGTAATTGGCCCGTGCGGAATCTGGAGTCGGTGTTGCGACGGTGGTTGTGACGAAAGATTCGTATCATTCCCTCCTTCTTGAAAAGGATTCGACCTCGAATCGTCACCTGCATAATCAAAAAGAGACAAATCAGCAACATTAAATGAAGCACTAACATTATACTCACCAGGAAGGTCAAGTTTGTAGGCGTTATCGTTAATGCACTCGATTACTTGGAATGGCCCATCTCCTCTTGGTTGAAGTTTTGACTTCCGCTTCTCAGGAAAGCGCTCTTTCCTTAGGTGCACCCATACCCAATCTCCGGGCTCAAAAACAACTCGTCGCCTCCCCTTATTGGCTTTGAGGGCATTCTCTCTATTCTTTTTTGCAATGTTCTCACTAACCCGCTCATGTATCCTCTTGACCACCTCAGCCTTCCTTGCTCCTTCCAAGTTAGTTCTTTCGTAATATTGTTGATTGCTCGACAATCAACGCACATTCGGCTGGATCCATCCTTCTTAGGTACTAGCAACACTGGTACTGCACACGGACTCATGCTCTCCCTTACTTGTCCCTTGGACAAGAACTCTTCAACTTGTCGCTGAATCTCCCGAGTGTCTTCCGGGTTGGTCCTGTAAGCGGGTCGGTTTGGAAGTGAAGCACCTGGAATGAGATCAATCTGATGCTCGATCCCCCTAATTGGCGGTACTCCATCCGGGATCTCTTCCGGAAACACATCAACAAATTCCTGCAACAAAGAAACAGTTTCACTTGGCAAAGGTTTGTCAAGTGAGTTAGATGAAAAATTGACCTCCTTGTACATGAGTACAAGCACCGGTCGTTTTGCCAAAATGGCTCTTTTTATGTCATGTTCCCGTGCATAAAAATTTGTTTTCTTTGTTTCCACCACTTCCTCCTGTTCCTCTCTTTCCTTCTTCTCCTTCTCCTTGTTGATCCTCAATTGATCCTCATATACTTGCTTCGGAGTCAAGGGTGCTAGGGTGATCTTTTTACCCTCCTTCTCAAATGAATATTTGTTCCTAAATCCGTCATGGGTGACCTTCCTATCATATTGCCAAGGTCTACCGAGCAATAGGTGTCCTGCTTGCATTTGTACCACATCACACATGACTTCATCCTTGTACTTTCCAATCGAGAAGGACACTAGCACTTGCTTGCTAACCTTCACTTCCCCACTATCATTCAACCATTGCAATTTGTAGGGCTTCGGGTGTTTGAGCTTTGTTAACCCTAGTTTCTCTACTAAGGTACTGCTAGCCACATTGGTGCAACTTCCACCATCTATGATCAAATTACATACCTTGGAGTTCACATGGCACCTTGTGCGAAATATGTTTCCCTTTGCAACTCCACATCATCATCCCGGTGTTGGATATTCAAAGATCTCATTATGACTAAGGCCTCTCCTTCAACCGGTCCAATCTCTTCCTCACTAGCTTCCTCTAGCGGGGGCATTTCCTCCTCTTCACTTTCTTCCTCAGATTCTATATCTCCATTAGCCAAGGCAATCATGGCTTTCTTGTTAGGGCATTGACTAGCCATGTGTCCTCGCCCAAGACACCGAAAACATACAATCTCTCGGTTCTTAATTGGGACCTCAACATTGGCTTTTCCTTTGCCAACCTCCACTTCCTTGCCCTTATATGAATCAATCCTAGGCTTGGAACTAGCCTCCCCTTCCTTCCTCCAATTGGGATTCCATGGTGAGGTAAAGTTGGGTTTAGGTACCGGAAAGGCGGGTCTTGGTACCGAATAAGCGGGTCTTGGTACCGAGTAAGCGGGTCTTGTAGGCATCATAGAACTACCCCTCCTCTTCAATTGCCTCTCCACCTTTATAGCCATTTGCACCATATCATCCAATTCCACATAATGATGCAACTCCACAATGTTGGAAATGTTGGAATTCAACCCACTCATAAATCGAGCCATGGTCGCCTCTCTATCCTCCTCCACATTGGCCCTTACCAAGGTCATCTCCATTTCTTTGAAGTATTCATCCACTGATTTGGTTCCTTGGTTAAGTCTTTGAAGCTTTTGATAGAGCTCCCGGTAGTAATGACTCGGGACGAACCGTTTTCTCATGATAGCCTTCATCTCCCTCCAACTATCAATGGCTCTCTCACCACTTCTCCTCCTAAGGACCACTAGTTGATCCCACCAATTCAAAGCATAATCGCTAAACTCGATTACCGCCAACTTCACCTTCTTTTCTTCGGAGTAATTATGACACTCAAAAACATGTTCTACCTTCTTCTCCCATTCTAAGTACAACTCCGGATCATTCTTGCCTTGGAATGTTGGCATCTTAATCTTTATGTTGCCCAAATTCCGATCAACCCCGTCATAGGGCCGAGGTGGGGGTCTCCACATACCACCCCGTCCATTTCTACCTCCCCCATGTCCATTCCTACCACCATTGGGTATCCTCCTATCTTCATACTCATACTCTTCCTCCCAATTTTCTTCATTCAACTCCTCCTCCACTATCGGTCTCCTATTAGGTCTCCTAATTTCCGGAGCCTCTTGGGGTGCCCGTTGTAACAAAGTGGTGGTCGTAGCCTCTTGTCTTTCTACCCGATCACTTAGGTTTACCATGACGGCATTCATCCGTTCCATGGATTGTTGTAACGCACGCAGTAAGAATGCAGTATCCGGGTGTTCTTCTGAACTGTTCCTGTCAGACATTTTCACAACAACCTTCGCAAGCAGAGAATTAGTTTATCAAATAAAAACCGAAAATATACTTCTTTACCTCACGTTTTTCAATCACTCGGGTTTGATTGCTCAAGCACTCCTTGTCCTTTAACAAACCAAAACCACAAGAAATCCTCCAACCACCAATAGCGTTCCACACACACTCAAGTAGCTTGCAATATCCAATTAAGGCTAAACAAGAAACTAACTCAAAGTGTTTGGTAAACTCTAACTCAATGATACGGAATATTTCTTTCAAGCAATTCAATTCAAACTCGTGAAGAATTAACGAGTATAAAACAAAAATTTGTAATTCTTTCCTCGTGCTTCAAATTTCTCAATTTTTTTTTTTTTTTTTTTTTTTAACTTTCGAAAATTTCAACACGAGCAATTCACGACACTTTTGCTAAATGACCAAAAATGCCCTTCGGAAATTTCAACACGAACTGTTCACGAAACTTTTGCTAAATGACCAAAATGCCCTTCACTTAACGAACAGTTTTTTTTTTTTTTTTTTTTTTTTTTAGAAAAATTTTTCAACACGAAAAACCTTCCACACACAACCGGAATTTCAGGAATAGCAAACACAATCTGAAATTTTTCAACAACAGTCAAAATTCTTCAGAATTCAAGAACACCATCTGAAATTTTTCAACAAGATGCATAAATTTTCAGAATTCAAGAACACAATCTGAAATTTCCAACAACAAGCAGAAATTTTCAGAAAAATCAGAATCAACAACAGAAACAAGAACAACAATTCAGAAATTGACAGATTTTAAGAAGAAACAAACAAGAAACACAACACAATTCAGAATTTTGCAGGAACAACAAGAAAAATTCTGGAAAATGAAGAACACAATCTGATTTTGCAGAAATGCCCAGAAAATTTTTTTTTTTTTTTTTATAGCAGAAAACAAAACACAAAGGGATAGGAATCTAGAGTCACAACCTAGGCTCTGATACCAAATGATGCGAACCGTTCGCCACGACTCCTATGACCTCCAAATCACGCGGCTTGGCAACCACAAGAAATACGGACAACAACCCAACAACAATATTGGAACACAAATCCTACGAGAAATTCCAGATTTTGATTGCACGAAAACTCACCTTAAACAAATGGATATTACGCACCACAAGCTAAGACGAGGTGAAACGCCACAAAGGGATTGCAAGCTCCTTTGATAAGTTTCGGTTGATAATGCACTTGGAGCTTTGAGCTCTCAAAGAACAAATTTGTGTTTCTCACAAAATGGAAATCAATTCATTGTGTTCAGCTGCTACAAAGGATCCTTATATAGTGTACAACAAAACCCTAAAACAAAAATCAAATCCTAGCCATTGATTTTGATCCAATGGTTATAAAAACATGAAATTTAATACTGTGCCGCGGCGCACAAATTTACATGCCGCGGCGCGCAATGTTTTCCATTTATTCGGACCAAAACAGAACGTCTCTCGCCGCGGCACAGAAAACCCCCGCCGCGGCGCGCATCCAATTTCCAGCGCTCCACCAAAAACAGAAACTCCCTCGCCGCGGCATGCACTACCTGCGCCGCGGCGCGCTCCAGCTTCGCCATTTTGCATTTCAAGCAGAAACTCCCTCGCTGCGGCATGCAATACTTGTGCCGCGGCGCAAGTCAAATTGTTCCAATTTTGCCTCCAGCAGGTTGGTTGTCCTCCCACATGCCTCAACCTCCATTCCCATGCCCTCTTGACCTTTAATCGACTCTCGGACTAGTCCATTTAAAGCCTCTTCAAATTGTTTGGCTCTCGACCTCGTAATTGGCCCGTGCGGAATCTGGAGTCGGTGTTGCGACGGTGGTTGTGACGAAAGATTCGTATCATCACGTCTCCTAGATATGCACACTATTTGTATAGTATTGAGGTTGAGTTGGTTGAAATGATGTCTTTTACTGATAACCATTTGAAATTGATGGCTGAAAACATGAAATTGAAGTTTGACAAATATTGGGGTGATCCGGAAGCTATGAACAAGCTTATATATGTTGCTGTAGTGCTTGATCCTCTATAGAAACTCAAATATTTGAGTTTTGTATTTAAATATGCCCATGAATCTGATGTGACTGAAAAGATTGTAGAAGGAGTGAGGGCTGCACTAATAAGACTTTATGCATATTATGATGATGGTTTCCAAAATTTTAGTGTCAAAGGTTCACAATCTTCTAATTCATCAACATATCAATCAAAGAAATCAACAATACTTCAACAAGATGGAAAGCGTACTAAATATGTCAGTAGAGCAGAAATGATGTTTTTAGAACAATTAGAGGAGAAAAGCAATGTAGATATTTTAACTGAGTTAGACCATTATTTGAATGAGCCTTGTGAGAGGCACACAAACAAAGAAAAAGATGACTTTGATATTCTGAAGTGGTGGAAGGTAAATTCTGTTAGGTTTAAAATTCTTTCTCAAATGGCTCGAGATATATTAGCAGTTCAAGTAACCACAGTAGCTTCAGAATCAGCTTTCAGTACCGGAGGTCGTGTTTTGGACCCTTTTAGGAGTTTATTGCGTCCAAATGTGGTAGAAGTTTTGATATGTTGTCAAAGTTGGTTACAAGTTTGTGATTTGCCCATTGAGAATGATGACATAATTGATGAAATTGTTCAAATTATGAAAGATGATACAAACATTTTAGAGGGTCTTGAAGGTATCTTATTATTATTTTTATGTGCATTTATTGTTCTCTTTAATGATTAAATTTGTTAATACTATTTTACGTTTTTATTTCAGATTTGTTCTTAAAAAAATGACATTCACGTGTTACTTCAATGCACTTTATTGAATGAGTTTAAGGTTCAATCATAACTTTTATGCTCAATATTTGTATTGTATTTTTATTTTTTAATATAACTTAATAACATTTGTTTTCTTTTCTTTTTAGTTTCATGGAGCATTAGATATGGCGATATGCAAAAATGAATGCAATATGTTTTGAAGTTAAAAAGAATGTAGCATATATCATCTTTATTCTTTAGTAATGGACTTGTAATCCCCTATTTTTGTTTATTAGGATATTAAGTATTAATTGTATGTAATTTAAGGATTAATCTTTATGGTAATGTTTCAACATTTATGTTTTGGATTGTAAGTTAATTAAGTTTACTTATTAGATAGATTTATTATTCAACTTTAAATTAAGTTGATTTTGGATGGAATATTTGTTTAGATTAAAGGTCCAAACCGATCAAACCGATCTACTAAGTAGGTTGGTTTATAGGTCGGTTATATTTCATATATAGGTTAGTTTTGATTTATAATAATGTCTAACAGATTATGTAAGTCTAATTAATTTTTTGAACTAAAAATCGACCCAACCGACCTATGTCCATTCTTGTGTAAGGCATAGGTGTTTACAACATCGATCAGGGGTAGTAGCAGGGCATAGCACTTAAACAAACAAGCATTGTACATGAATCTATTTGTCGATATAGTACCTTAGACTTTAAAGTTTAAATTGTAAATTTTCTTTTTACCATGCTCAATGACATGGTTAAAATGTCGAGTGCTCATGAAACCTTCATTAAGAAGGAAAAAAACAAAGGAATAGCACGATTGGTATTTATTTATTTTTACATGATTGGTATTAGTTGCCAGTTGGGTCCCCTCTCTAGTTTTAGATTAGATGCTAATTGTTGGTGGTTGCAGATTATCGATAGATCATAGATGGCCACCCGTGCATTCACATCCCTCTGCCGTGATTTAAGGGACCACCAAGTTTTTCCTTTTATTTTGGGTCCTCTTCAAACTAGTAACTTACCGACTCACTCAGCTCTCTCTCTCTCTCTCTCTCTCTATCCCTTCGTACACACAAAGAAGTCTCTCTCGGACCATGCAAAGACAATCTCTATGCTCACCAGTCTCCAAGCTTCACAGCCATGGCGGCGGAGCCAAAGATGAGTTTCTCATAGTTGATAACGACCTCAAGCTCAAGGACTTCTTGACCTCTTCTTCTTCCATAATCAATTATGACTCAGAAGATGACCACAAAGCAACAAAGTCTCGCCGCTTGTCCTCACAGCCTCCTCTTCGACCCAACAAATTCATCCACCTTATCCCTATCCTCATTGTTCTCTGTTTCCTTACTCTATACCTTTTCTCCCACAATCCCTCCCAATCAGGTAATCTTTGACGCTCAACAACCTAAGTCTCCAATTTTTACTTAACTCAATTGATTATCCGTACAAATTTGACAGTCGATCTTATTCATTTATTTTGTTTTTCCAGATTTGGCTCAGTTTAACGGATTTAAACGGCCATCTGCAAAGCGTTTAGGTACAATGCTGGTTACGGCTATCTTAATAGTTTGCGTCGAGTGAAATTGTTTCTGTTATTTTTCTTTTATTAATTGCATTATCTGAATTTTATTGTGCATGTAGATTCTACGGAAAGCAAAATCGGGAATATAGCCGAAATGAGCCGATTAATGGAGGTTCAAAAGGGCGATATTTTGGCGATCCGAAGCCTCAAGGACTTGCACGATACTCAAAAACACGCCCAAAAATCTCGCTTACATAGAAAAGTCGCCGATTTCTGAGCCGCATTAACCGGTTAATTCCCGTTCCTTTCTCTGCACTTTTCCATCCCCACTCCAATCTCCAATCTCCCTTTTTTCTCATTCCTACCTTCGTTTCTGAGCAGTGAGCTCGCGCGTACGACTATCCAACACGTGCTGGGAACTTTTACGCGCCACCGCTGTCTGTTTATAGTCTTTTATCGCGAGTGTGATTACCGCAGGTTGAATTTTTTTATTATTTAATAATAATAATCAATTACCCACGTGAAAATATATATAAAAGGGTATTACGTTCGTATTTTGTAAATAATGTGAATGGCCGTACGCTATAGTGAGAAGATGGGGAACAGCTGGAGGATAGATGGATTCTAGTAATACCTTAATTACTACACCTCCGGTTAGGCTAGCCAGCCTGGACTGAAAATTGTAGTGACTAGTGGGGAATGGAATACTAATGGATAATGGACAGAACAAATAATGTGATTGAAGTTTGTGATTGAAGTTAGAGGGTGTTAATTGTGTCGTATTTATTTGTGTTTGTATTGTATTTGTTTGTGTTATTTGTGTCGTATTTTTGTATTGGTTGGTATATTTAAAAATTTACTTGAATTTTTTTTATGTTACTTATTTATAATAGTAAGAAATAACAAAACCTTTAATAACATAAAAAAATTATTGATCAATTCTTATTAAAAAAAATTCGTGTCGTATTTAGATCGTGTTATTGTGTCGTGTCAGAAATTGTCATCCTTAATTGAAGTTGAGTATATTTTAATAATAATAAATAATATTTTTTGAATAATAATATTTTTTCTAATTTTCTGTCAAATTGTGGAAGAGTATTTATAAATATTATTTTCTATTTTTATTGTAATGATTTTAGGGGTGTTAAATTTTTAATTTTTTTTTTTTTTTTTTAAGTTTTTATCTGTCAAATAGTAATTGCATGTTATTAGGAATCTTAGACGAAATGTGATGGGGTTATGTTATCCGAAATTGAAAGGTATAATAAATTTGAAAAATTCTCGTTAATTAATGGTTATTTGTTTGGAGCTCTAAAGTCTGAATGTTTAATTTAAAATGTTTTAAAATATATTGTTTTTTTGAATAAAAATATCTTATAAATTAAAAAATAAGGGGCAAGGTAATAAAGATTCTTTAAATTATAAATAGTATTATTTAATTCTTTAATTTAAAAAAAATGAGTTAATTAAAGATAAAATACATAATTTTAGTGATATTTTAATTAAAAAATTATTAAAATTATTTTTTCTTAAAAAGAAATCAAATAATACAACTTATAGTCTAAGAAATTAAATGATACAAATGATTTAATTTAATAAATATTTATAATATTTTTTTCTAAAATATAATAGGTTTTGTGTACTTAATTTATTTTATTTTTCTTTCAAAAATATTCATCTGCCAATACTTTTATCTTTAAATTTATTCAAAATATAATAATTAATAAGATATAAATTTATAATTTTGGGTATTGGGGTTGGATTACCTCACCTCAAAAACCAACCTGAAAACCATATCAAAATTTTCTACTCGAAATCAAATATGTTCGATCGCTATCCGTGGTTACATGAACTTGTGAGCATTTGCATCCCTATCGGGCGGATCTTTTTATTGGCCACAAGGATTGTAATTTTGATCAATTTTTTTTATAAAAAATTAATTATATGTGTGTTTTTAACATAAAATAAATATTTTATTTGTAATAATATATTATATCTAATTTTTATGTACATATTTTAATATATATTAATAAAATTTAACAAGTATGTAGATAAAAATAATATGAATTTTTAGTATAGTAATTAAATATATTCACATTTTTTATATATTTAGTAACTAATAGTGATACAAATAAAAATGTAGTAGTATATTATATAAAAAAATTTCTAAAATTTGATAATCTAAAAAAAATTTCAAATATTTAACTATATACTTAACCTTATAAAAATTAAAAATTAAAAAAACATATAATAATTTTAGACCAAAGTTTTTAAGTTTTTATAATTTATATCTTTAAATTTTCTTATATTTTATTTTAACCTAAATTTTAACTTTATCTAATATTATATTATTTAAATTTTATTTTAATAAAATTTTGAATTTATTTGAAATTTTATTTATATAAAAATTGTAAAATTTTTTGGTCTTTAATTTTTCATTCATTTTTCTTAGTCTTATATTATTTATCAACATATAATTTTAAATATAATCTCAATATTAAAATTCTACATCATATTTTATTTTGTACATTTTCATTTTTTTCTTTTAGATTTAATTTTAATATTTATAAATTTTGACGTATTTGATTTAACTTTTTCATTGTTTTTAGGTAAATAAATTTAATATATATATATATATATATATATATATATATATATATATATATATATATATATATATTTGTTTAAATTTTATTGACTAAGTTTAACTGAGAAGGAACGAAGTTTCGTTAATTTTATATCTCTATTATAATATGACGTAAAAAATTTAATATTAGATTGAAGAAAGTCAATCATAGCTCTTAATAATTATATATTATGATGTATTTTTACTTTAAATAAAAAAATTACATTTTAGCCCCATCCTCAAAATTTTTTTTTAAAGAAAAATGGATCCAAATGTCTTGATAAATAATTGCATGATACATCCATTGATGTGTCAATAAGTGCTCAATGCCAATGCAGATAAATGAGTTTAGTTGTCATTATTTTCTTAAAAAATTATTAACTTTTACGTTACTCTTATTCCAACAGCATCTTGCTTGATAGTTAGTAAAATATGTAACTAGTATTATTTGGACAATGTATGAATATAATACATTTATTTTTATATAAAAACAAGTCAAAAATTTAGTATAAAATACAGACATGATAAAAGTATGAAAATATATAAATATAAATATTATTTAATTTTAAAATATACGTTACAAAAAATATGATAATAATAGTTATATATTTTAATAAAAATATTAAGATATTATATAATTTTTTTTATAATATATAAAATATTAATAATTTATTTAATATAAATAGATTTTAATTAAAAATAAATTAGTTGTTAATACCATACTTAGTTTCTTTTTAATGTGGTCTACCTAATGATAATAAACAAGATTTTTTTACTGTGGTCTGCCTAATGATAATAAACAAGATTTTTCACTGATCATTTCAAGTCATAAATTTAAACTACATTAATACTATTGTTTGATCTTAAAAATTCATTTTTAATCTTTATTTTCTTATATATTTTATAATTAATAAATTTTATTATTAAATAGTTAATCTATATATAGGTTGTAGTTTTTTTTTTTTTTTGAATATTTTCTTATCTATTTGTGTGAATCAAAAAATAAAATTATTCATATTTAAATAAACTATAAAATTATAATTTAAATATAAATATTAATAATAGGAATAATAATAATAATAATAAAATTATTGTCATAAATGTATTTTTTATTTGTTATTGTAGGTGAAAAGCATTATTTTTTAATTAAAAAAGATGAGTATTTTTTCGTAGATTTAAAATTTATTCAAAAAAATAAAAATATTTTTTATTAATTTATATGTATGAATATAACATGAATATAGTATAAAAAAAAAATGCTAACTATGTTAATTAGTATATTCCCTATTAATAATTCACGTTATTTATGTAAAGACAAAAGAAAATATAAAATGAAAATTTAACAAGTTATGATCATATCTTTCATCAACAAGTACTTGTAAAAACAACACTCATGTTATAAAAAATAATGTTATACATATTAATTAATATATTAATTATAAATTAGATAAAAATTGTGAATGTTGATTGAAGAAGTAATTACGAAATTTTTTATTGACAAAAAAAATCAATTAAATTATACATATAAATTATTATATGTATAATAATAAAAAATATTTTTGAATTATAAAACCAATAATAATAATTAAAAAAAAAGTAAATTGTGACATAAAGTCATAAATGGACCCACTAGTATATCAAATTAAGTTGATAGTTGAGACGTGATATAAGAAATTGAAAAGATGCACTCGTTTTTCTTCTAACGATTTTTAGCAGCCGTATATTATACGCATTATACTTTTCTAACTTAACATGCCGGAATAATTCCGTATGTTATAAAGAAGTACGGATAACGAAAGTATAATACAACTGATGCGTATTGTACGAGTATTATACGCGAATTTGCTAACTAAACTTGCTTGTAACGACTATCACTGGTGCTGTAGCTGCGGTATTATGGCCCTATTCTTTTTTATTTTGCCATCCTCTTAGTCATAGCTTACATTTATTGGATTTCTTTGAACCGCTTCAATTTTTTTCATTGTTTTTTATTAAAAGTAATTTTAAATTACTTAAAATACTTTTAAAGATATTTTAATAATTTTTATAAGAAATAGTTTTAAAATTTTGATAAATATTATTTATTCTTAGACAAACAAATAATTTTTACTCTTTGAGATAAATAATTATGATGCATGTATTATTTAAATTAATTACTATTCACACTAAATTTCATCCGACCGGCCGGCTGGCCATGTCGAGCCGAGCGGCGAGTGCGTGTATGTGTGTGTAAAATGAGGTGGCACTTAACTTTTTGATAAAAAATTATTTATTAAATTAATTTTTCTAACAGTTTCGTTCTTATCCGTTACCAACATTATGACCGTTATTGTTTTACCTTTCCTTTCCGTTGAGATTGAGTCTTACGGAACTGTTTGCTTCGAACATTACACGTTCTTATCCGTTCCTTTTTGACCATTTCTCTGGGAGCGGACGTTCTTCATGACCGTTACGTGTGAACGTTCTGATTTGCGTTCGTTTTCTGTGACAATCCTAAGCTATAAATAGAGGGCATAGTTCTCAGTTCTAAACATCTCTAAAACATTACCTCTCAACTCTCTCTCATTTTCTCCCCTTCGCTCTAACTACTAAGCAATACTAAAATTCTAGAAAATCTAAACATAAAACCATATTTCAAAAACCCAGAATTAATACAATATTAATATTATTTTTAGTTTTCGAGCAACAAAAATATTTTTAAAGGTGTAGTATTCCGAAGTTCATCAGTGCAGTGTAGCTCCAAGACAGAATTTTGGTGGACTGTTTTATCTTAGAGACGACGAGGCTGTGTTTGCTTGCACAATTTTGGACAGAGCCGCAAAACATCTTAAAGAGAGCGACCTAGTCCGCGACTCAACCTAAGCAGTGTGATTTTAATATTTTAGTAACCTTGTTCCTCTTTATTTTACATATCTGCAGCAACAGCTCATGAATGAGGAACAAGAGTTGATTGAACTAGATGTCACTACTTGGATGTTTCTAGATTAATATGTCAATTCTGATGTTGTGTATACGATAGATGTAGTTTTGGTGGACATGGAGGAATCTGAGTTTCACCATTGGGTGTTAAAGGAATTTTTAATGAGCTGCTAGTAAGCACGATGATATTTATGTTCAATAACATATAAAATAAGGCATTTCCAAGAGAAAATATTCAATTTTTGTTAGAGGAGTAGGGAACTTCTTTGTGCTTTTGAAATCATAGTTGAAGCGACTGATAGGTTCAAAGAAGGTGATTGGTAAGATAGCTAAAGCTCTGCTTGCTGATTTTGTGATTTTGGATGCATTAATAGAAGTTTTTAGAGATAAAAACAAGCTTTATTGGGCATGCTGATGCAAGGTATTGCATATATGCTTGATGGTGGATATTAATTGTATTCTTGTGCAATGGAGGTTAGAATAAATCCAAAATACCCAAGAAGCAGTGGATCAATAGTGAGTCATTTAAATTATTTAAATCAATTGGAATATTAACCTGTGTATAAATTTTTTTTCTCCGCACACTTTATTTGAATGTAGTTAAGTATTTGATTTTGTAGATGGAATATTAAGTAATAAAATTTTTCATTTAAAAAAAAATCCCATTATCATATATGGTGTAGTGTTGTAGGAAACAAATAATAATATACAAATATGTTAGAAACACTTTTAAAGCTCAAAAAAACTCATTTATATTAATTTAATTATATGACATAATTTTTTTTTATATATAAAAATTTTATTTTTAACTTATCTTATGAAAAAAAAAATATTTATTTTTCTTATAACGAAAATAAACATATATTTTTTAAATATTAAAATAAAATAAAAAAATAAAAAAATATATATATATTAAAAAAATTTAAAATAAAATTAATTTAATAATTAAATTATTTACGCGTATGTAAATTTTATGTTTCTTAACAAAAGATTGACACATGACAGAAAAATAAGGATGACGAACTTGACTACTTCATGACATATTAAAAACAAACATCTTTAATTTAGGTAGCTACTTAGCATAAACGGGATTTTTTTTTTCTTCCTCCTTCTCTTTTATAAATTAAAAATTTGAATAAATCGGTCTTTCAAGCTTTAAAAAAAACCATATTTAAGACTTCTTAAAGAGAACTTGCTTTATTGGAGCGTAGTGGTATCAGAGTTTGATTTTTGTTTTGTTTTTTTTTTTTTTTTTCCTGATACACATAAACTAGAGGTTAAGAGTTTAAACGCAATATGTGTAAGTCAGGGACGGAACTGACTTAAAAATTGAAGGAAGATGATAAAAATTAATAAAAATAAATTATATTAATATATTAAAAATTCACTATCACACAACTTTATTAAACTTATTAAAATATTAAAATAATTAATGAAAAATATTTAAAATAATACTTGACATTTCTTTAAATCTCGAGAATCATCAATAATTGGTTCAATTAAAAAATTTTTTGCAATCTCCTTTTCAATGTACATTATCAACGAACCATTAAGAAATTTATTTTTCATTTTGTTTCAAAGTTTGTTCTTGATTATACGCATAATTGAAAATGCCCGTTTAGTAGTTGCAGTAGAAACTAGACGGTTAAGAACTAAAACAATGACCCTATAAATGAGAGGATATATTGTTGATTTTCTTTCCCTGACTAACCATTCACATAATTCAAAAATATTTGATAATTTTTTAAAGCTTGCATATTTCACTACATCATGCTCATAAAGTTGGAGCTCTATTGACAAATGTCATTAACTCTAAAAGAATAACGCCTTTCACCAGGATTTAAAGCCAAACTAAGAATAAACAACTTCATTGTTTTCTCAATAAATCAATTATTTAATTCTTGTAGTTGAGAATCAATTATAGCATAGAAAATATTTACTCGATAAAATTGCTCAACTATAAAATTACTTTATTGATGACATGTTCTACCTCTTCTAGCAACATAAAGAGCACTCATATTTGGCATATCAATATTACGTGCCTCACAAAAGGAGTTCACTTTGTTAAGTAACTTATCCCATCCATTATCTCTCAAATTTTGAATGAGAAATTTCGCACTTGAAATTAGTTTCATGACATTTAAAATCTCTTGAGATTAACACCGCAAAGCTTAACATAACTTATCAGTTATTTCCATAACTTCTTTCCTAAGATGCATTATAAAAACAAAATCATATGACACTAATATTTCATAAGTTGCATTTGCTTCTACTCATTGCAAAGATGTTGTTCCTTCATTAATAACATTCAAAAGAATTGTACATGTTGCACTAAATATTTTTATTAAGCTAGAAATTGCTTTAAGTGAGAGCTCTAAAGCATTTCACCCGCTTTTTGTAAAGTTTCAATTTGGTTAAGTCCTTTTTCTCTCTCAAGACATCAATGGCTAGCAAGTATTCAATTTTTTCAGCATGGGCACATCTAAGTTCATCATGATGATTATATGAAGCACCTACAATATTTATAACTAATGTCAACTTATTGAAAAAATAATGAATTAGAAAGACTTCTTTAAAAGCTGCTACTAATGTCAATTGTAATTGATAAACTAAATAATGAATATAGTATTCATAAGGAGAATCATTTTTTATCAAAACTTGTAAGTCATGCCATTTACCTCTCATATTACTTGCCCTATCATATCTTTGTCCTCAAATTTTTTTAATATTTAAGTCATGATTAGACAATATCATATATATTGTTTTTTATAAAGTGAAAGTTGAAGTATTAAGAACATGTATTACTATATAAAAAAAAACATTCTAGTATAAAACCTTCTTTATCAACCAATCTCAAAACCATAGATATTTGTTCTTTCTTTGTTTCATCATGAGCTTCATTAACAATTATACAAATTTTTTTATTACCAATTTCATCACAAATTGTCTTTCTCATTTTGTTAGAAAAAATATTTAATTTTTTTTTAAATCTGTGGTAATGTGAAAGAGACATTTTTTGGAGCTTTATTTAAGACTATTACTGCAATATGCTCATCATATGTAACTACATGTTTTAGAACTTTAATAAAATTTTTACAATTGCTTGAATGTTTGCTTTCATCGTCACCTTTGAAAGCAAAACTTAAAATGCTAGCCATCGGACTTGTTCAATTGAGGTCTTAACTCGCAATCGATTATCTAAAAATTGTTGAGAAATATATTTAACAACCACATTTGGCATGTGTTTAGATTGATTTAAAAAATCTCGCACTTTACTCTTAGCATATTTGTGGTAGAAATTAAGATCTTTACCAATATGATTCAAAAAGCACATTTTTTCCATCTCTAATCTTCTTTCAAATTTTAAATTCATTAATTATAAATGCTTTATGTCCAAAATAACCAAATGGTGTATTGAAGAGATAACATGGCAAACAAAATATAGTATTTTTTTTTAAGAGAATATTCTAACCATGAAAGAAATAAATGAAACTAAGAATTTTGAAAGCTACGACGATAATCTCCAAAGTTAGAGAACTTATATTCTGAAAGTTTTGGTTGATATGGACCAAATTTTATATAATCTCATCTAACTTTGTCATGTTCATTAACATGATATTCCTATATTTGCTTACGTTTTTCTGAATCACGTTCTAAAATATCGTAATCATCATTGATTTCAATTCGTAGTAATTTTGTAGAACGATCTTTCAAAGATAAAATATTAATATCATGTTTGGATAATTGTTCATTAACTTCTATACTTATTTTATCAAATTTTTTGAAAAATATCTATCTTTTTTTTTTTGAAAATAAATAAAATAAATTTTTTTTTGAGTATATACATCTAACCAAGATAAAACTTTTTTTCTTAATATTTCAATTTTATTCATAAATCTATAAGTTTAATATAAACTATATAGTTTGACAATAAACAAAAATAAAGAAAAGACATACATTTTTAATTATTGTATCTTTTGCCCAATAAATAATTATTGTAATTTGTTGAAGTAATTAATTTAACTACAAAAAATATAAATTTTATAAAAAAATATATCAATAAAATATTAATAAATAAAATGTATATTAAATATAAAATAAATCTAATTTTTTTTTGAATATTATAGTTAATGAAGATGTTATTGTAATGATTATTTTATTCACTGTTTATATTAAATATCAATAGTTAATTATTTTTTATATAAAAATTAAATATTTATATATTTATAAATGAATAGGTGATTTATGAACTTAAAGACTTGATAATAAAAAAAAACCCAAATTAAAGAAGTTGAAAGCTGCCACAACAGGAAAAAATGGAGTGAATAATTGAATATAAACCATAGTGAAAATGAACCCCTTGCTTTAATAAGCAATAATCATGTGGGTTCACTAATACATGACTATTTGTTTGGCCTTTAAAGTGCTCGTACATGGTGTAAGTTATGTAATATTATAAAATAAAATAAAAAAATCTTTAGAGGGAGGAGACAATTGTTCAACTTTTACGGGTAATATAATCCTATGTAAGTTTGTGGCGGAATAAAATCATTATCACTTCTGAAATGTTTAGAGTAAACATATCAAATTAGAGTTGTTATTTATTATTTATGAAATATATTTTTTTACAAATTATATTATTTTCTTTTTATATCACTTAGATATTTGTATTTTTCAAATAAATATTTATATTAATTTAAAATTTTATTAATCTAAAATATTACATAATCACTTACTTTAAAAACAATATATAATTTATCCCCAAATTAAAGTGTGAGACCACTTCATCAAATCCATTAAGCTTATCGAGCATTGTATTTATTTGGAAAAAAACTAGATATCATGAATTACTTTATCAATTACTGGGTTAACCTTATCCGTTTATTTGACACATTTTTACATGCATGAATGTTATGTTGAGCTACTTCCTCTTCCAATGAAAAATGAACCTCATATTTGCCAAGCTGAAATTCTCAATGTCTTGATCAGCATTAAAAACATTATCGTGACTCTTCTTGCTCAAAGTATGCAAAAGCATCACATTCTTAATTAATTCGCAACTCTTTTGTTATCATGGTCAGTCTCAAAATGTCCATACACGTGTTTCCACAACGCTCTCCAGAGATTTCATATTTTTCTTCGGTCCGTTTAAATTTTTTTTTCTTTTTTTTAAATTGTTTGATTAGGAGTGATTCAAAAAATATATATTAATATATGTGACAATTGACATAGTGGTTGAAGTGACATTTAATAATTAATACAATAGTATTTATCATAAACTAATTTTTTTTTAACAAATATTATTTTAAATAAGTTTGATACTTTATAAATCTCTTATATTTATAAAATATATATTTTAATTTTTTTTAAATACCTTAAATTTTTTAATTTTTAAAAATATACATTTAAATTTAATATTTTAAAAAAAAATTAATTTCTTATCACATAATTTTCACGTGGCTCTTGAAGAGAATAATTTTAAAATTTCATTGTTTTTGTGCAAAAATTTTTTTTAAAAATAAAATAAAAATCAAATTATGAGTAAAAAAAAAAATTAAAAACCTGACAAAATATTTTTTTTTTCATTTTTTAAAGAAAAAATTTAGTAAAAAAAATTAAAATTTTAAAATTACACCTTTAAGAAGTCACATGATGCACGTGTTAAAAAATTGATAAATTTTTAAGAAATTGAACTTGAGTATACATTTTGAAAAGTTAGAGGACTTAATATGTACCACTTGAAAGAAAATGGACTAAAAAAATAAGAAAAGAATACGTACCAAACCCGTTTTAAATTATATAAAATCAATTTAAAAAAAAAAAATCAGTTTCAAATGAATCCTCATTTATGGATTATAGTCTATGCTATCACATGCAACAAACTCAAATATTTTTGAAAAATTATGTAAAATTATTTACCTAAAATTGATAATAATAAAAGTAACATTCTATTAATATTAGGCATAGTCCAATTGACATGCCAAAATTAAACATTATTTAATTGAACGATGTTTAAGGTAACATTTTTGGCTGAAGGTTTTTTGTAATAAAATTACATGAGCTAAAAATAACAGAAAATACTTTTATAATTATAAGTTTTAAAGATCATAAATATTTTCGTGCTATTTATTATTAATAAATTAAATCATGACTTCATCATCACTTATGTGATAAAAATTGATTAAATATTTATCATTGATCATAATAAAAATTATAACTCATTTAAATAGTATTATCTATCATTACTCTTTGAATGAGTTTTTCTAAATGTATCTAGCATCTCCTAGGGGTGAATAAATATGGGTTGGTTTGGGTTTAGATTAAAATTGGAACCAACCCAATATGATCGGTTTTTTAAAAACAAGAACCGAACCGAACCAAAAAATTTGAAAAACCAATCCAACCCGAACCAAATTTTTTGGTTTGGTTTGGGTTGGTTAAAGGAAATTTCTTCCTCTTTTTACGATAATAAATTTTGTTTATTAAATTTTTTTAAAACTCTTGTATTATATATAATTTCTAACATTTTTAATGTTAATTTTATTATAATACCTAAATTTAGAAATATAGATATCGATCACTTATCTAATACCATTATTCATATCAAATACAAAGTGCAAGAAAAATTTAAAATTAAGACAAATAAGCAATAAGGAATAGTAATCACATACTTGACAAAATTTACTAACTTTCAGATCTAATAATATTGTTCACCAATATTATTTATGCAATGAAAACTCTACCAACAAAAATATGAAAGATAATGTAAATATAAATTTATAATGGATAAATAATTAAATAATATCAAATTCGTGTATCATGTGAATAAAAGATAAAATAAATGAGAGTACTTGGTAGAGAAGTGCTTGCACGAATTCCGTTTAAATATTTAAATTGTAATGACAAAAATGGACAAAACTTGTTTATCTCTCACTAACAAAGTAGAGGACAAATTTTTCTAAAATATTACCGAAAATAAAAAAGGTTGCCCTCATAAACATAACTAATTAGCAACAAATAACAAATCCAAACATATAAATTCAAATCTTTAGTATATATAGACTACAATATATTACAAAATAGAGAATAAAAATAAAATACTTAAATTATCCCAAAAAAAACATAAAAATAAAATAAAATTTCAAACATGTCCAAGCTCCCATATTCTAATATATTAATAAAACATAAATATTATATTGAAATCATTGATTTCGCTAACTCGCCATTGAGTTTATTGAGGTATGTTATTTTCCAAACATGTCTACAAAAATAGAAAATTAAGTGTAAACTATGAATTAAATAAATTAAATTGTAATGATTATATATATATATATATATATATATATGGGTTGGTTCGGTTTTTTTAAGATTTTAATAAATGAAAACCAAACCAACCTAATATTAATCGGTTTTTTATTACGAAGAACCGAACCAAACCAATAAAACTTAAAAATCGATTTTTCTGGATTGGTTTGGGTTGGGTTGGGTGGGTTGGTTTGGTTCTGTATTTTTTTGTTCACCCCTCTCCTTATAGCAAAACGGTGCGAAGGCTAATAAACTGATAAGCCCATGGGCTCTTTGATTTCCGACTAAAAAGCCCAACCAATTCCTGAAGTTTCTATTTGAACGGTTCAAATTAATCCCAAGCAAGAAAACCAACGATAAGGATCACTTCCTCTAAAATTGAGTTGTGAGTCGGTGATGCTAGCTCTTACAGATTAGGCAAAGAAAGCGTGAGACAACGTCCCTACTCATAGAAAAGAAGTTTCTGGCGGCTCTAAAATCCAAAACGGTGGAAAATGAATCATTTTCATTTCTTGCGAGAAACGGAATCGCCAAACCTTTCGGGTTAAAAAAACAAAACTCATACACCTGGTGGGCACCAAGAGAAGGACAGTTTGAGCAACAGAGAGAATGGTGCTTTGGGAGATCACTCTCGGAACCGCGTATTTCTTGGGTCTGAAGCGTACTTATAGATTGGCTCTAAAGATTCAACGACGCCTTATTAGCCCTAAACACCCCAGGATCCGTCAATTTGCTCATAGGTAATTTGTGTTCTTATTTTCTGCGCTCTTTTATTTGAGTATTAATTCGTTTTTGTCATTGCTTGATGTGGAATGAAAAATCAGCAGCTTTGGTTTGTGTATGAGTCTCGTTGATCGCTTTGCTATTACCTTTTGTTGAGTTTTGATATTTTGTTCATCATATGTGTAGAATGAGCCATCCCATAGTTAACCTATTAAAAAAATTTAATGCAACGAAACAAATGGACAAATTAGCTCAGGAATTTTGCAATCACATTGGGGCATTGGGCACGATTCATAAGTAGGATTGAGCTTCTTATGCAGATTTGAGAATGAGTATATGTATAATTTTGCGCCTTGTGGAACGAAGGGATAATATTTTGGGATTATATTGGTATGTACGTTAGGTTCAAATATTCTATTTTAGCGGGGGAAAGAAAATTCGCGTAGTTTGAACTGATGATATGGTTCATATCCTTTATAAGGGACCCTAAAAGCACTGTCAACTGCATTTTAAAAATGAACCGGAAGCCCTTTTGTGCAAATGATAAGCAATGTTGAGCATGTAATACCTTGAAAAAACAAAAACAAGCATTCTTATCACGAAGAAAAGAAAAAAAAAACTATTACATCACTAGCTGTTGGGTCAAGATTTATTGCCTTTCTTTTGTATCTTCTTTACTATTCACTGTATGGCAGGAATTGTTAATGCTTATATTTCTCGTTCTTTGTATCTTAAATGATCTGTGGGGCATTTGAAAATTTTATTTGAAATGGAAAAATGGAGTTAGTCTCAGCATAATGAAGTAATGAATGCTTGTAGTTCAGGGGGCATTACTCAAAAAAAATTAATTTGACAAACATGAGGACAGGTTTGTGTGAATTTATGGATAACATAAAGATTCACTTTAAATTGTGAGCCTCAAGCATCTGGAATAATCTTTTGGGGAAACCATTGCTTCGAATTTTGGCTTGGGGTTGTCTCAAAGATTTTTGAGGGTACTCCACTCTGCACTACAAACTTGCAAACCTCTGAGATCCATTCTTCTTATGTGAACGACAACTAAATTTTGACCTGAAAAAAAAATTGATTTTCCGCAATGAGACCCTTTGTAGCTAAACCACGTCTTGTTTATTATTTTTCCCCTTATTGTTATCCATTCCTCACAAAATTAAGTACACATTAATGTCTCTGACATTGGAATTGAACACATTAAACCCTAATGTGACTTTTCAATAGACTCTTGAAGCAATATTATTATTATTTTGCTCAGAAAGACATGATGTATGCTTGTCACAATATTTGCATCTCTTAGTTGAGCTACTTGCTAGTTTTGTTGGATAAATTTTTACAAATTTCTTTGTCAGACTGATAGTGATTAGTAATTTCTTATGTTTGGATATTTGTCTTCCCTTTCAAAGACGAACACGTGCTGCATTTGATATAGCACTCAGATTTCATCGGAACATTCAGCAGAGAGACATAGAAGTTGGCCGTAACCTTGGGAACTGGATACTGAGGTGGCTTGATCGATGGAAGCCATCAGCTCAGATACGGCCTCCTTCCTCTGGGAAACCTCCTGCTTGTGCCAGCTTAAGCATGAACATGACTAAGCAGGTAACAAACTCGCAACTGAAAAATTCTGGGAGCATGCCCACATCAAGAATCGAGGACTCTGGTAGACATTTATTTACCTCATACAAGAATATGTTGCCTAGACCCTTTCCAACTATTAGAATGACGATACAACCATCACTGCCTACTAATTCTATGACCCAGTATAGGCACCTAAGCATCAATAAGCCTGAAATATTCCGATCAAAGTATGGCCAAGGTGGATATGGTGGAGTTATTAGGAAGGATATAATGCAGTGGATGCTGCAAAACTGACCATGAAAAACTTTTTCTGCGTCTATTTCTGGAGGAGCAAAACAATGTTGATAGTATACTTGTTCTCAATTCTACATGCCACCTGGAAATGTTTTGTGAATCCTGTGAAGCTGATTGTGAGACTTTTTGGAGTCCTTTTCGTTTCTTGTCTAATAAATATCAATACATTTTTCATTTGTTTATGAACTTGTTATAACTTTACACCATTCTCCTGAAGACACTCATTTCTCTGGCAACGTGGATTGGACAGTTTTAGTAGAACTTGTTATGTCTTTGTAACTGTTATCAGGAAGGCAAGTAAAAATTATGGCAAGCTTTTATAGTCATTTTGGTGACTAAACTACATAGGAATTGGCCTACACGAGAAGCCCTAACTCGTGCACATATAGGATATAGCATCAAAGGAGATTGGCTTGGTAGAGTTAAGGAATTTTGTAATTCAATTTATACATCCAGGCACTCGACATTGTTTTAGCATTGTTCTGGAATGTAAACGAATTTGTACTTGCGAACTATTTTTAGCTTTAAAGAAAAAGTAAAGTATGAAAAAACAGGTTGAGCTTTTAGTTTATTATTATTATTATTATTATTTTTATATATATATATTTTTGGGTAAGCACTGAGCAAACAACTCTCTATATGTTGGCTTCCCAAACAACGGTTCTCTTCCAAAACGAGATAAATTTCGAAAGAAGCCTTTGCGTGATAAATTTCCAAACAACTCTTTATATGTTGCTATTTTATCTTTTATGTTCCAATATTTGTTTGAATTGTTTTGTACATCTAAATTTTGGCGTTGCTTAGTTCATTGCCAAATCTATAGGATGATCAATCATAGAAAGTCACAATGTACACAACGAACTCGTATACCGAAATGCTTACGACGAATAGCTGAATTAGAAATCTAATCTATTTTGCCTTCCAATTTAAGGGGACTTTCAACTGTGCGAACATTTGAGAATGCAAAAATCTCATATCTACCCAGTTAGTCACTTTCCTTTTGCTAGAATTTATTGATCTGTTTCTATTAATAATTAAGATTATGTTATGGAGCATGATCTTAATTTTTATTTATTTATTTATTTATACGAATGCTACTTTTGTGATGTGTCAATTGCACAAGAAGACAGTTTGGCATGAGTTGAATGTCTTTCTTTTTAATCAGGGTTGTACGCTTCATTTTAAAGCTCAATTCAAGAGTATATAACAGCTGGGTAACAGAAGGTTGCACTCTTGTATAATGGGAGCTTGAAACAAGTCCTTCGGGATGCCAAGAATCGTCCTCTCTTTTTCTGTTTGTCATGCAGCAGAGTAGAAGATAACTTATTGAATTTAGCTAAATTGTGAACAAACTACTGTAATTTGATTTTTAGATTATTTGAGCCTAATTATTTTGTACTGGTTTTCACTTCTGATCTGAGGCTGACTGACTTACAAGTAGGGAAAGTCTGAAATCAACTTTGTGTGAGTTGGTCTTGCTGAAAGTTTCTCAAAACTGTTGTAGAGAATAAAGTTTAATGCATGTGACTTCTAACATTCGTAAAAGTGACACTGAATGTAACATTTTGCTTCTCTATCAAATTCTACCATTGTAAGAATTATGTTTCATGTCTTGGAGTCTCTGTTTGACTTTCTCATTGCCATCTGAGTTGGGGAAAGATGAGCTCTCTCGGTTTGTATTTCTTTTTTTTTTTCCCTCCTCCAAGTTCAAGATTATTTATTTATTTATCAGAGTTATTTGGTAATCTGTGTTTAGTTTTCAATTTAATTGGTAATGGGTTACAATTTTTTTAAGCTTAATTCTAAAATTTAAAAATGAAATACCTTGGCTTCTTGTTGGAATGAGTTCATTAATAATGGCAAATTAGCAATTTGAACTTAAAAAGAGTCAAACGTTCTGAAGTGGAATCTTTCAACATATTGTTGAGGACCCATTTGCAGGCAATCAATCTTGATCTAACTAATCGATGAAGTGAATTAAACGATTCATCTATACTGCAACATTAGCTCATGGTTTGGTTGATTTCTTCAGATTACAAAAAACAAGCATCGACATTCAACAATTAAGCAGGACAACAAAACCATATCATAATTAATGAACAAAATCACATCTGGGTAATAATTAAAGATTAAAAACTTGTGTAGACAATTTGGGATCAATAATCTAGTCAGAGTGCTAATTCTGATTAAACAGAAAAAATAGAAAGCCAGTCAAGCCCAAGAATTATCAAAAGCAGCAGAGCTAATAGCCTGAGCAAACTCCTCAAAATTGATTCTGCCATCACCATCAGTATCAGCCTCTTTAATCATACCAGTCAACTCCTCAGCAGTAAGTGCATGTCCAAGTTTGGCCATAGAATGAGCCAACTCTGCTGCAGTTATAAACCCATTTCCATCCCTATCAAACATCTTAAAAAGTTGTTTCAATTGTTCTTCTGTGTATGGTGTTTTAGCTGAGAGCAACTCAGGTGCTACAAGCCCAACAAATTCTGAGAACTCAATCAGCCCATTGCTGTTTGTGTCAGCCTTTTGGATCAAGTTTTCAAGTTGGTCTGGGCTCGGCTTTAGGCCCAAGGACCTGAGAAGTGATCCCAGCTCCAGCTGGGTTAGGCTTCCGTCTTTGTTCCGATCAAAGGACCGAAATATTTCCCGGAGCTCCGATATTTGCTCATCGTCTAACTTTTCCGGCTGTTCGTTACTCATGACCAAACACACCAACACTTTGATCAATTGATTTTCCTCCAGCTCCTGCTCCTGCTCTGCCTCTACGGCTATATGTACTACATAGACTTTCTATTCTTTTCTTTTAACTAAATAACAAAACGCTTAAATTGATAAAAGAAATGATTAAATCGGATTATGGGTTTGGATCGTGAACCTCCAAATCCTTCAATTTGTAGGATTTGATTCTAACCCATCTTCAAGAATATGTTATTATTGGACCAAAATCCTTGATAGCAAATTAATTACTTACCTTTTTGTTTATTGAAATTTATCTCTTTGTTGTTCTTTTTCTAGTATCAAAGTGAATGAATCAATTTTGTTGTCTGAAGGAGATAGAAAGATCCAAAACTTCCTCCAATTTCTGTGGATCTTTCAGACGATCAAGTATGTGCGGCTCACCCAAATGTCGGATCCGGTTGATCAATTCTACAAAATAACAAGTCAAGAAGAACAAATAAAAAATGAAAGACTTGAGAAACAAACTTGGTATGGTAGTGCATCTTTATCAATTGTCAAGTGAATTTGAATACTAGTTTATTTGTCTTTTTGGTTTTAATTTTTCCGAAAGTTCTTGCTCAAATACAAACAAAAACATACGGTAAATATATACTAGCAATTTTCTTTTTTACAATATATATCTCTATTTATACCATTAAGTATAACCCAAAAAAAAAAAAAGTATTATAGATGACTTAACTGATATATTAGGACTTTAAATTTTTTGGGTTTAGTATAAGGAATGCACATGAAAATATGGATTTTGACATTTAAAAACAAAACTAGCATATAATTAATTGATTATTTAAAGTAAAAAAAAAAAAAAAGGTTAATTTAATCCCATAATCCGTTAGAACCAATAAAATTATGTTGAATTGGATGAAACTTATTTAGGTATTTTTTGCACACATTTAATCATCACAATTTTCTTGATGCAAAATTCGTAATAATTTTAAATTATGTGTATATTTTTTTTTATGTGTTATTATTAATAATTAATGATATATGAACAAGATTTACTTCTTAAGGGACAATAAATACACAACTTTTGTCCAGCATAAGTACTCACAAGCAATGCAATATGTATAATTCAGAGTTAACTGTTGAGATTCATTTTGAAATAGGAAAGTAAATAAAATCATAATATGGTAAAGATCATTCATAATATAGTAGAAATCTTTGTATTTAATTATTATTCTTTTATGTCGTTTTATTTCTATTATAAATTCATGTAATCTGTACAAAGCAATAAAAGTCAGTGAAATATTCAGAACGAAATATCACTTTCTTCTTTTCTACATTAACTAATACTAATTACATTATATAAAACGTTCAAATACATGTCAAACTTTCTTCGAAGAAAATTGTCACCAAGGGAGACAAAAAAGATTGGTGGGGTTTATTAATAAGAGAGAACCATTTGTGTGATTACATGTGGAGTGATTTCAGGTCTCAATTGTGAGTTTTAGCATTTTCGTTAGATATATGGGCCTTAAGGTTATGACCTGAATTATACAAAGCCTAGTCCGTTGGGACCATGAAAATTGATGATTAGCGTTGAACCTGCATCAGTAGCATAGCAAACGGGTCACCGAACCAAAATCGTCCAAGTGCATGGTCCGGATTCCATGTAAACGTAGGCAGTACGTCATTTTAGTTTTCTATCTTTAAACCTAACGATTTGGTTTTAGGATCTTAACTTTTTTAACAAATATAATTAATTTATTATAGAACTTGGAATATTCTTTTATTTTTAAACTCATTTTTGAAAGAAAAAATTAAATATTCGAATTTTATATATATGTGAGAGAAATGAATACAACAGAATTCAAGTGAGAATAATAAGATCCACGTATCAAATTCATAATCCTTATTTTTATTTTTTCTTTTTAGAAATTACAAAAAAAAAAAAACCCTATAACTTATAATAACAAAAATAGCATCCATATTAAACGTTCAATTTAAACATGTAATATTAAACGTTCAATATTAAATAAGTTTAAATTTTCGTTGTTCAATTTCAATTAAATGAGGTGTTTAAAAGAAAAAATAATATTAATTATTTTTTTAATTATAAAATTATAAGTTTGAATGTACTATTTATTATTATTAAAATTATTATTATTATTTTTTTTTAAGATTTCAAGACACAATATATGTTGCATTGGTACTTATAACTGTAAATCAAAGATATTATCTAGAGCTGCTTTACATCAAGCATTAGCTTATTGCTCGAGTTGTAGTTCAATCACACCAAAATTTCTTGTGATACATATAAATGGAAGGTTAGATGTTTAATGGTATTAAAAAATTATTAATATAATTTATAATTGTGAGTTACAAGTCTTTAATTTTCTAATAAGTCTCCGAATTATTTATAAGTAATAATCTTAATTAATGAATCAATTTTTTATAATAACTAACATATAAAAAAATATTTAGGATAATTATTTTATATATAAATAAAATTAATTATCTAATAATTAATCTATGTAAAATAATTTTCAATTAAAAATAAAAATTCAGATGATCATTATCGCCTTTAGAAATTGGGTCCGAGGCGACACTTTCAAGTTATTAGCAATCAAGAAGATTATAACCAAATAAGCAATAACAAAAAAAAAAAAATCACTTTATGGCATTTTACCAAAATTTTCAAACACTGTATGTCAATAATTGATGATAAATGAATTGACACAAACCAAAAGTGAAAAAAAAAAAACTCTAAGTGGTAATGGATATCTTTCATAGAAGGTGAAACTAGAAATAAATGCACAATCTTATGGCGCTGAGCATCATTGAAGACTAGCACCCTCAACCAGGGGCAGAATCAATAAATTTTTTGGTGGCTGCTTCTTAGACACATTATATTTTTCTTAGTTTAAATTATAAATTTAGCTTAATATTTTAGAGCACTAATTATTTTAAATCAACACATTTATAACATTAATGGTATATTTTAATTGTAAAACTACTCATCGTGATCAATGTGGTTGTAATTAGCAACTTGATGCAAAACTTTGTAACTAACGTTAAATCTTTCCTTAAATTTGTACCAAAATAGCTAGTACTTTCTAGGATATGTAACCCCTACATACTTATATTACTTAATAGTTTTTATTGGCTATCATATTTATAAATTATATGTATCATCATTATTTTCACTTCAACCTAAAAATATGATAAATTTTTATAAATATTACATTAATGGTTTAAACCTCAATTGTTGAACAATTTAAATTGTATATTCATTTGTTTAATTGGATAAACAATAGCATACTTAAAATAGTTATACTCATTTTTTCATGAAATAATGAAAAGTATTTCATTTAAAAAAAAAATCTTAAAAATTCATTATTTTTAAAGTTTTTACATTTTTTTTCACAAAAGAAGTGGGACTTCTTATTTCTTTTTAAGTATGACAAAAAATAAACCTATAAATTATAGAAAAACAATAAACATAACACTTCTTAAAACTTGTAAAAACAAAAATAGTACCCCTCATTTTCAAATAATATGTTTTCATTATTAAAAAAAGATTGTTACATCATTTTTTTTAACATCATCCAATTAAACGTCATTTAAGTTAAACTGTAATAATTTAGACTTATTTAATATAAAAAAATCCAAATAAGGGATAACATATCCTGAAAGGTCAGTTAATTTGTACTCGAGGAATATAATAATTTAGTTATTTTACTTTTAATCATTATACATAAGTGATAATTTTTTTGAACATGAATACATTTTTGTCACATAATTTTGACTAAAACAGGTAATTTTAGTTGGGTTGTGAGTAAAATAAACATTAAAAAAAAAAAAAAATGATTAAAGTGTCGTAATTAAAAATAAATACTAAAGTATTATATAAATAAAATGACCACAGAGCTGATCACCGCATAATTAATTCACATAATTGTTTTTATTGAAAATTTTAATAACCATTCTTATTTGAGAGCAAGTTGTTGTTAAATAACATAAAACTCTCTTCGACATGTTTGGAAGTCAGGGAGATGTTTTAAAAAAAAATGCTCCTATTTAAACGAATAAAGTTTTACATTGGTCTATCATTAATATTGATACGTTGGTATAGATAAAAATTTAGAAATAAAATTTTAAAGGCTTAAAAGGAGAAAAAAATTGTTTTTTTTTTATTATTAAAATTTTTGTTATTTTTTTTTCCTCTATAAGTGAGATAATATTATAATAATTTAAATTATTGTTATCATAATAACTTTTTATTGATTACAATTTTATTTAACATTAAAATAAAATTAATTAAAGAGACTAAATAAGTATTTTAATATAATAATAACAAAAATAACTATTACACCCCTTATCAATAATTCTCTTTTTTTTTTCTTTTTCTTTTTTTGTTGTTGATAGAAATCAACAATTCTCTTTAAAAAATTATGATTCAACGTGGGACCCATAGAAAAATAAATGGAGGGCTCTGATCAATTGACTTCAGACCCTATCATCACTGATCTATCTACATATCTGCCTTCCAAATTCAACCCCTTGTCCCCTTTCGCTCCCATTCACATAGTCAATTTCTCCATCTCCCAAGCAACTTACGGTATCAGTAAATTGAGCAAAATCTAATGTAGCTTAAAGAAGAGACAAAGTGTAACTTACGAACCAATTAAAATCATTGTCTTAAAACACCTTCAAGAAACGCGCGTGATAAAGCACTAAGCAGAAGAAAAGTTTGACCTTTGGCTATGCTGTCAGAGATAACGTACAGTATAACCACTTGTGAAAAAAATCGTGTACAAAATCTACGATAATCTAGGGAGCGCGGTATTTATAAAAAAAAAATACAATAAATAATAACATTAAAATTTAATAATAAAAATATTATTTTTTTTAAATATATTTTATAATTAAAAGTAATAATTATATTACTTTTAATGATTATTAAATTATATACCATTTAAATTAAATTATTATAATTTATTGTGATATTAAATTTATTATTATAAATTTTAGAATTATTATTTTTAATAATTTTTTAAACAAAAATGTTATCACTTTTTAATATAAACATTATTTTATCAAAACTTAGATAATAAATAATAATTAAATATTTATTATTAAAATTTGTATTATATTTATTATTTATAATATATAACTTAACTAATTATAATTTTAATATCACTACTCACAATACACTAAAATGATTTAATAATTATAAATATTATTTTTTTAATTGCTGTTATGTTCACCATATTCAAACTTACGTTTTACTTATCAATTTAATGCCCTAGAATTTATGGAAAATAAAAAAATTGCTCTAACAAAACCTTTTCTTTATTGCAAAAAGGCTTATGAAATGTATATTTTATTATAATTAATTACATATTAAAGTAGCTATTACTAAACAAAGTTATCATTAAATAAAAATAATTGCCAAAAATTAACTAAAATAACAATTTTAAAGCTCAAAACAATAAAGTAGCTATTACTAAACAAAGTTGTCATTAAATAAAAATAATTGCCAATTTTTTTTTAAAAATTACATAAAATAATAATTTTAAAGTTCATAATAACAAAAATGTCATACTTACCTTTAATTAAGAAGGTATGAGTTGCAGTTAGAAGGTTTTATTTTTGTTGCTGTATGTTTTTAGGCATGTAAGTTTTGTGCTCCCAAATTTTTTTTTAGTAAATTGCAAATTTGTATAAATAGCTGAAAATGTTAAAAACATAGTGAGAGAGCATAGGATTTGGTTTGAAAGAAACTTGAAAAGGAAGGGCGTCTGAATTAGCGGATGAAGCAAAGCAAGTGAGAATAATTTAGGAAAAACAACAAAAATAATACCGCTTAAAATTTATAATAATAAAAATAGTATCTCTTGTGTTAACGTATATTTTTACAATTAAAAATAATAATTGATATATCATTTTTTTTAACATCCGTTCAATCGAAATTGAATGACTACAATTTAGATCTGTTCAATGTTTAACCTTTAATAATACACATTCAAATTGAACGTTCAATATTATTAGGGTGTTAGTTTTATTATTATAAGTTTTATGGATGTTATTTTTAGTAATTTTTTAATATTTTATTATTATTATTATTATGCTGTTTTTCGATTCATTGTAATAAAATCTGATACTTTCTTCATTTTTAGTTTTGTCCAAAAGAAACTGACACTTGAGAGATTCACAGTGTATTTTGATGGTATTTATTTTTCTCTTTAAAGCACAGTAGTAGTCTTCATTACTCGTTTTCCTCATCTTTGAAACTTTGGTACCTACATTTAATTCATTTTGGTCAGTTGTTTTACTATTTGTTTTTATTGGATTTGTTTTTTTTTTCTTCACTCATCTTCATAAGTCATAACTCATCAGTTTTAACTAATTAATGGTTGAATTAATTATATTGTTTCTGTTGAAAGAATGTTGTTTTGAGTGGTTCGTATGAAGATCACATTCTTTGACAAAGTTATTTAATTTTCTCTCTACTTTTCATCTTTTACTTAATTAATTTCTAGATTTCACTCTGTTTGTCTTGTAAATTTAATCCAATGTTTTTCTGCATTTTCATAAACGGAGGTCTACAGGCTCAGCTGTACAAGTGAAGTGAGGAGCTAATAATACTCAAAACCCTAATTATCAACAAAATATTTCGAATATCTTCCACTTGCTATATATATATATATAATATATATATATTTTTTGGGAGCAAGTGAAAGAGAGCTAGTGAGAATGTATGGGGATTGTCAAGCAATGTCAAACATGGGAGGTAATATAGGACCTACAGAAACCCTATTTTTATCTTCCTCCACCCAAAACTCTAATTACAACTTCATGCCTTTCCAACCATTGTCTGCAATGCTCCCTGTAAGTTTTTTTTTTTAAATATATTATTTTTGATATATATAGTTTTATTTATTTATTATTAAAGTGAAAAATGTACAGAAGGAAGAAAAGGAGCTTGGGATTAGAGGAAAAGAAGGAATAGAAAGTGGTTCTGTAAATGAACAAGCAATTGATGAAGCTCAACAACCTCCTAAGAAGAAACGCTATCATCGCCACACTCTTCGCCAGATCCAAGAAATGGAAGCGTAATTAATTTCTTTACTTGATATTTCTTTCTTCATATTACCTTTTTACTCTTTTTAAAACATATTAAAAAAAATAACAATCTCTTGTGAATATATATATATATATCCACAGTATGTTCAAGGAATGCCCACATCCAGATGATAAACAAAGGCGAAAACTGAGCCAAGAACTTGGACTCAAACCAAAACAAATTAAGTTCTGGTTTCAAAACCGACGAACCCAAATGAAGGTGCGCACTTTAGAGAAGCTTTGACTTTAATTTCATTGTGTGATAAACCTAGAGCGACTCGGGTCAATTTGCGCACTTTAGCAACGACACAGTTCCCAATGAACCGCGTTCGTCACTATTCTCGTTTAAGTTTACTGAGCCCTATAAGTCTCTAGTATAGTTTATAAAGAAGGACGAAGAAGCTAATAGAGAAGAAGAATAAGAATTGAATTATTTACTTAGCTTTGGGGATCATACATGACACAACTAGCTTTAGTCCTCTTATACAAAAATGCTATAATCTCTTAAATTTGTATGCAGTTTTGCAGCTAGAATTATTTTTAAAAATGAAAAAGTAATTCATTTTTTTAAAATAATTTTGTCATATTTGGGTGCAGATTTTTTTTTTTTTTTTTTGCAAATTTATATCTTAAACAATACTCTTAGTCTTTAATATTGAAAATTAATATTTACTTGATGTTTAAAATTAAACCCTTACCTATACACTTGTTCTTTATAAAGGGAACATAAAATAAATGCTAATGCTAATCTTTTCTATTAATTTAATTTAGAGTAATATTAGGTAATATTACTCAAAGAATAGTTATATGCATCACCACTTAGATATAAAATTATGATTAACTAAGGTATATAACAAGCATAAATATGGAACAAACTTCAATGATAAATATTAAATTATTATTTAACAAGTAAATATTGATAAAGTTATGTTTTAAATAAGTAATGATACATAGCATTTTTCTTTAATCTATTAAAGGCTAAAGTAGTAGAGGATATATAATAATTAGGGTTATACTATTTTCTCTATTTAATTAAACATTATTGTTTAGTTTTTTATTAACATTATTTGTTTGGTTGCTTTATCTATATATTATATATATAGGCAAAACTAGACCGATCGGATAATGCCATATGTAGAGCAGAAAACGAGTCCTTAAAGAATGAGAATTATAGGCTACAAGCTGCACTTCGTTGTATTATTTGCCCCAACTGTGGTGGTACTGCCTTCATTGGAGACCTTGGCTTAGATGAACATCAAATTTGCCTTGAAAATGCTCGTCTTAGAGAAGAGGTATATGCTTATTATTCCAACTATTTCTTTAGTTTTATATAATTAATGTTTCAGAAATTAAGTGATTTTTAACATCTTATGAGAAATTGAACACGTTGTTCAACTTTTTGTAATACATGAATGTATGTTCAATATATATTTTCATAATCTAAAATTAATTACAATGCATGTTGAATTAATTAACAGTTGGATCGAGTGTGTGCTATGACTTCGAGATACACCGGGAGGCCAATAACTCAAACCCTATTGATGTCGCCATCTTTGGATTCGGATATGAATATATATTCAAGGCATTTGGGTTATACAGATCCAATGGATACATGTACGGAAATGATTTCAGTGCCTATGTTGCTTAATCCAGAGACTAGTAATTGGCATCACTACCTTGGTCATGAAGAGAGTAGTAATGGAGGAATATTGTTAATAGAAGAAGAGAAATCATATAGCAATTCAACTTGCAATGTCTTCAATGAATGAGCTTTTGAAGATGTGTGAAGTTAGTGAACCACTTTGGATAAGTGAAAGTGGAGGGAAGGAAGTGCTTAATGTGGAAGAGCATGCGAGGATGTTTCAATGGCCTCTAAAGGAGCTCCCAAGTGCTTCTAGGATTGAAGCTACTCGTGATACTACGGTTGTTATTATGAATAGCATCACTCTTGTTGATGCATTCCTTGATGATGTAAGTCCACACCCTCGTTGTCTCAATTTTAGAATTTATAAATAAACAATAGTTATAAATACTTTCAACTTGACATTGTATATGCTAAGATTGGTATACATGTGGTTAGAAGTGATAGAAATATATTAAAAAAATTATTTTTTGTTGTAACTTTATAAAATGACACATTGTTAGAACATACACAAATTTATTAGTGGTTTTGTTTCATGTTACTTTCCTGTGCACTATGTTGGCAATTGACTTACAATTAAGTTTGGTGTTTTGATGAAATTAACTAAATATTTATAGGAGAAATGGATGGATTTGTTTCCTTCAATTGTTAGTAAAGCAAGAACAGTTCAAGTAATTTCTTCTGATCAAGCAATTAACGGTTCTCTTCTGCTGGTACGGACAATTAACACGATAAATTAATATTATTATCACAATTTAATAAATAAAATAAGAAATTAATGTTTGTTGTTTGTTGGGAGAAGATGTATGCAGAATTGCAGGTAGTAACACCACTAGTACCCACAAGAGAGGCTCATTTTCTGAGATATTGCCAGCAAAATGCACAAGAGGGAACTTGGGTAGTTGTAGATTTCCCCATTGATAGTTTGAATTATGAAAACTCGCTTGACTACTCTTCAAGCTTTCCCAAATACAAGAGAAGATGTTCTGGATGCGTTATCCAAGATATGCCTAATGGTTATTCTAGGGTAATTTTATTGCATGTGATGTGATTTTGATTTGAACTGTTATTTGAAATGTAAATTATTGTTCTTGGTTAATTTCTTAATTATTTGTGTTAAATGAAGGTGACTTGGGTGGAACATGCAGAGATAGAGGACAAGCCAATTCATCAAACATTTAGTCACTTGGTCTCTAGTGGCATGGCTTTTGGGGCCCATCGCTGGTTAGCTGTTCTTCAACGCCAATGTGAAAGGCTTGCCAGCCTCATGGCTCACAATATTTCTGATCTTGGAGGTTATCATTTCCTTTCTACTTAATTTATATATATATATGTGAGTAGGTTATATGGCCTCAATATTTTACACCATCAAATTTAGCTAGATTTTATATCCCTTTCTCCACAACTCACACATTTATTACATCTTCACAACTTTTCATGACATTAAATGTTAAGCTTTCTCATCCATTTAATTTAATATATTTTTTAAAAAATATTTTAACTTCATACATAACATTCATTTCTTTTGTTCAATAAAGAAATATATATATATATATATTCTTTTCTTTTGCACTTTTCTGATCGAAAATATTTTTCAATGTTCCCTTTCTTAATACAAATTAGATCGTACGTTATTTTATATATTTTTCTTCACATTATTGAAGTTTAATTTTAATTTATTTTTAAATTTTGAAATATATATGTGAAAATTAAAAAATAAATAGACGAAATTATAAGAAAGAAATTAATGAATCCAAATATAAAAATTAAAAATATTGGGATCAAATTATAAAAGAAAAGTAAATTAAAAAGAATTAATTAGGGACCATATATACATATGTGCAGTACATTACTCAAATTAAATCCTGGATCGGTGGTAAATGATATATTTTATATTTAAAAGATTGTGAATTTTAGATTCTTTAATATATATATATATATAAATATATATATATATATATATGAGAAAGCATTATTTAGAAAAAAAACTAAAAGGAAAAGGAAAATAATATTAATATTATAAAAAGTTGTGAAGGTGTAATAAATGTTTGAATAGTAGAGAAAAAATATAAAATATTAACCATTAGATTTATAAAATTTAATGGTTTAAAATTAATGCTTAAATTTGTATAAAATATTGAGGCCATAAAATTAGAGCTGTCAAATGGATAGGTCGTGTTGGATTCAAGTCGATCTGTTTACGACCTAATTTATGTAAGTTTGACCCTAATTTAACCTATTTATTAAACAGACTATAAAATGCAACTCTAATCCAACATATTTAATAAATGGGTTGAACCATTTAACCTGTGTAAATATATTAAATAATATATATTATATTTTATAATATAAAAAAATCAGAGATATTATATCAAGTATCAACATATATTTATGCAACTTATTAAAGTAATAAATTTCAATTAAACTCTAAAAATTAAATTAATTTAAGTATTATTTTATCAAAAATATAAAAATATTAACTAATATAAAATAAGAATAATATCAATAATTATAAATATTGTGATACATTAAAGTCAATATGTTAAAGTCTCAAATAGTAACAAAAAAATTTAACAAAAATATATATCATAAATTCTTTATAAGTAAAAACTTATTTTAAGTCTAAAATAAATAATCAATAATAAAAACATACAAAATTAAACTAAATAACATATTATTAAGAATTGATAAAAACAAAAAAAAAAAATATGAAATGAATTTAAGCATTATCTCAATAATCTTTTAAAGTATAAACCTACAAAATAATTAAATAAAAAATAATTACCTACATATCCTAATAATTTTAATTATTTATTTGTGTTACTTATACGAGTTACGAGTTAAGAGTTATACTATTAATCCGTTAAGACTTAATTTTTTAAATGGATTAAATGGATCAACCTATTTACAATTTAACTAATATAAGCTCAACTCGAACTTGACTATTTTATGGGCGGATCGAGTTTGCGAGTGAATTGCCGTTTCAAATAGAACCTACCTATATATATATATTTTTTTATAAGTTATTTCTGGGTTCAAATTAAAACTCAACTTTTTGGAGAATTTTTTGCTTATGAAAAATGAAATAATAATGTTAAATATAAATTGGTGCAGTGATACCATCAGCAGAAGCAAGAAAGAAGATGATGAAATTGGCACAAAGAATGATAAGAACATTTAGTGTGAATATGAGTACATCTGGAGGACAGACATGGACTGCTCTCTCTGATTCTCCAGAAGACACTGTTAGAATTACAACCAGGAAAGCCATAAAGCCTGGTCAACCCAATGGTGTTATTCTCAGTGCTGTTTCTACCACTTGGTTGCCCTACTCTCATTTTCATGTCTTTGACCTCTTAAGGGATGAAAGAAGCCGAAACCAGGTACTTACTCTTATGGGATAAATATTACACAAATTCATTCTTATCTCAACCACTAAGATTTAAAAGAGAAATTTCTCTCTAAGTGTACAAAATTACCTAAAAAGTATGGATCTTGTCCTTTATGTTATGATTATTAATAATTAAATTTAATATTAATTAATTAAATGTACAGCTGGATGTGATTTCAAATGGGAATTCGTTGCATGAAGTGGCTCATATTGCCAATGGCTCTCATCCAGGAAACTGCATCTCTCTGTTTCGCATCAATGTAAGCCTTTAATCGATTTTAATATCAATGTAAAACAATATTATTATTATTTTGGGTTTTCTAATATTGAAATAGTGCAATTATAATGTTTGATTAGGTAGCTAGCAATTCATCTCAGAGTGTAGAGCTGATGCTACAAGAGAGCTGTACAGATAAATCAGGAAGCCTAGTGGTATACACAATTATGGATGTTGATTCTATTCAGCTTGCTATGAATGGGGAGGACCCTTTTTCTATTCCACTTCTCCCAATTGGTTTTGTTATAGTCCCATTTGAATCCACCTCCTCCTCCACTAATGCCACAGCTGATTCAATTAGCTCAATCTTGTCTTCCGAGGACAATATTGGTAGTAATTCCGAACCCAATACTACTACTAGTAATGATGTAGTAAACTCGGGCCCAATGGGCTGTCTACTTACTGTTGGGCTACAAGTTCTATCCAGTAAAAGCCCATCTGACAAACTCAATCTGTCCAGTGTCACGGCCATTAACAATCTTTTGTGCAACACTGTCCAGCAGATTGCTTCTGCTCTTAGTACCACCACTTCAAATATCTCCAACAACAAAGCTAATTCCTTCCAGGATATTAATGGTAGTTTTGGGGGATCCATCACTGATCATCTCAACACTACACCAAAGCTTTAGTTTTGGTGGGAATCATCAACAGTTCTCAACTACATCTGCTGCCCAAAGGACCTCTAATTTTGCTACTTTCTGAGAAACTCCTACTTTTTGCATTATTTTGTTTCGAATGTCTTTTTTTCTCCTTCCAAAATTACCCTTCATGGGTAACTGTGTGGGATCTTAATGGTGGGGTTGGGATAATTTTCGTACAATAAAATAAAGAACAAGTGGGGATCCTTTATGGGATGTAAAACTAGATATATTAATTAGGGGGTTTGTTGGTAGATGAGTAGGTGAAGTGTGTGGTTTAAGATAGAGAGAGGGAGAGAGGAAGGGGGAGTCAAGAACGCACCAAATAAAGACCCTTTGCTTGCTTTTGTGGTAAGGCTAGGCTGCCCAATCTTCACTATGTGGCCTCACCAATCAGCAAGGTCGGTGGTTCGGGCATTGACTCCCACTTCTATGTTTCTTCTATTGTCCTTTTGTGTTTATTATGAATTTAATGCTTTTCTGCAATTTCTCTCTCTTTCTCCGCTCCCTATCAAAAGAATTATTTAAATATATATTTTAATTTTTAATAAAAATTAATAAATTAATAAATATTTAAAAGAAATATTTTATAAAAAAATTATAGTAATTATGATTTTATTATTATTAAATATTTATATTTTAATCGTATTTAATCACTTGAAAAAAAATATATATTCTAATAAAAAATTTATTAAAATAATATGTTTTTTTCTTATTAATTTTTTTTTATAAAGCTGAAGAACTAAATTATACTATTTATAATCTAAAAGACTAAACGATTTAAATGCAATAATTTGAAGGACTTATGTGTTATTTTTTTTTATTTTGATTTATGATTTCTAATTCATAATTAAAATTTAATTTTAATTTTTAATTTTTTGATTTTTTTGTAAAATAAAAAATTTATTTGATAATAATTTCTACTTATTAATTTTTAAGGAAAAAAAATTACCTACAATTTATTTAATAATGTTTTCTATTTTATGATTTTTATTTTTTAAAATTAAAAAAAATTATTTTTAATTTTTTTTTTTAATATTAAGACCTAATTTACTCTTTAGAAAAAATAAAATTTAGTAAAAATAAAATATAATCATAAATCTAATTCAATTTTTTTAAAAAAAATTAATAAATTAGTGAATTACTTGAAAAATGTGAAAATTAAAATTAAAAATCGATATCAAATATATATGTTAAAAAATTACTTAAAAAATTAAAAATATTATCAAATATACGTACCCATATACATCCGAAATTTGTATTAAAAATAAATTAATCTGGCTACGTGAATACAAGATATCCAAATGCGTAACACGTTCGAAACAAGAAGAAAGAAAAGAGGCATTCCTCTGCATTTTATTCAAGTAGTCCAAGGTACAAAGACCTATTGCTACAAAAAAGAATAAAGAAACCTAGAAGCAGCTATCAATTTAAAGTCTTAAGACGGGTTGGGGAAAATACCCAATTCCCTTCTAAGAATTTGGAAGAACAAAAATGAATTTACATTAAATTCCACTACCCCAAACCCTACTTTAGTTCTTTGCAGTAAGGAGGTTTCACTGCCAAAGACAAAAATAACCTCGGCTTGAAAACCTACACAAATCATCCACATTGAGTGCGCACTGCCCCAATTTGAGGCATGCACAAAGAATATTATTTTGATATCCTAGGATCAAATCAGTCTAACTTTTTCCTTTCCGTGTTGTTAGAATAAATGAAGTTAGCAAAGTCAGGCTCTAGATGATGCCTGAAGGCAGGCCAAGCAAAAACTCCTTTGTCAGTTCCTGAGGATCTAGTTCTCCAACCCTAGAATTGATGGACCCTTGACTTTGAGGCGTTTTGGACCAATATTTTTCGAGGGTGGCTCCCTCGTATTCTTGCCCAACTCTGGCTGGAGCTTGTCTCGTCCAGGATGTTCTCGTCGTCTACCAGTATGAGTATCTTCACTGCCAAACTTCTTAAACTTAAAAGAAAGCATAGTGCTACTTTCCCAGGCAAACCTGTCATATGAAGCAGTGTCTAGAGCTCCTTTTTTACTGGAACTTTTTAGTTTTGAATCTGATTCATCAGTTCTGAAACAATTAGAGGATATGAATTGTGTACGTCCGCCTTCAGGCTGGAGCTTCTTCAGTCGTTTAAAGCCCCCCTGTATGCATGAAAGTAGTGGACAACATAATTTGAGAATAACATAAGAATTTGAAAAGTTGTTAAATGGCCCAAGCCAGTGAACAAAAATTTAGATGCAAAAAAAAGCCAGTGGAGATGTACAGCAGTAGTGTGATGGGAAGAGAAAAAAGGAATTCATAAGTGCTCTAAGAAATTTACAAATCAAAATCTTGTTCCTATCAACTGTTTAAATCATTATAGAGTGTTAGACACTTCTCTAGAAATCAACAATAGTAACCATTAAGTTCCAGCCCCATTGATCTTCAAATTTTAAGAGGTTAGTGAATGCAGAATAGTGATGTAAGGCAAATATTTCCAATAAATTAAAAGTGAGTTCATAGTTATCCAAGTATAAATTACGAAATGTAGAAGGAAAAGCAGAAGTATTTTACCTGACGCTCAGAATGCTTTGGCGACATGAAATGATTGATCTTTCTCTTTTCCACTTTTAGAGTAGAACGACGCTTAACCCTGAATATTTCTGAATCAGAATCCTCACTCTCTTTATCCATAACAGACCTAACATCTGATCCATGAGGATTTTCAAGAGTTGCATCCAGGAAACCATCATTTGATGAGGACAACAAAGAAGATGTACATGCATTGCGGGATAATTCTCCAGAAAACCTCTTAGATTCGAGATTCTTAGAGTTAAAAACAGTATTCACCTGTACCTACAAGGAAATAAAATGACAATAAATTCCATTAAAATTTCAGGAATAGTTCTCATGCTAATTACACGAAAGGAAGGAAGAAATCAATTAGCGATCTTAACTATGCACATTCCAGAGTAAAAGGTAGATATGAATATAAGAAAATGGTATCTTACAATATTGGATGTGTTTGAGCTCTCGAGTAGTTCAACAGATGAATGATGTGTTGATTCCATACATGTGGAAGAACCTGAAAAATGAGAGCTTGAACTTATTGTCTGTCCATGGAATGCAGGTTCAGATTGGGAAACAGGCTCTAGCTCCTCAGATTGACACTGAATTGTGCAAGGGTTCAGCTCAAAATTTATTTCACAGTAAGGAGAGTATCCATCCTCTTCAGCTCTTTGAGCTGCATTTGACAGTGGATATGAATACCAATCATCACCACTTTTGGTATGCTGAAAATTTTCAGCTAAAATATCCCCATCCATTTCAAACTTATGAGCCACAACTTCTAAATCCAATATATCTTCCCTTATGGAAAGAACATGATAGTTCCCACATGAGAAATGTAGCGATTCACCATCTGTCATGGACAAATATCATAAACAAGCTAAGAAAATTTGCATCTGTTACATCAAAGAGCCCTAAGACGGGCACAAAAAGGGTAACAGACATATGGTCATTAATCTAAGAATGAGATTTACCCATAAAGGAAAGGAGGCAATTTATACTCTTAGTCAAACAAAATACCAATCTAAAAATCAAACACTTCAACTAATATCAACCAACCAAGCGCAACCTAAGAAAGTCTAAAGCACCATAGTAAATAAAGCATACCATGGCGAAGACAAACAGGATGCATGAAGCAGCAGCAATTAATATAAGCTACATAGCAGTCACGTTTGCATAGACTGCAGAGAATTGTTCCATGAGAATGCGAAGAAACACTTGTGCATGTCCCTGATTTCATTAAAGACCAGCGAGCAAGATGGTGGAACCTTATCAGTTTCACAAAAGAAAACTTAATGGACTGGTGGGAGACCATGTCACCATTGGAGTAGTTTGAATCTTCAAGTTCAAAACTTGTATGAAGAAGCATCGCTTCTTTGCACAGTAGTTCTTCATGGGGAAGTAGTGGCATCCTTTTCAGAAGTGCATAACGATGACTAGCAACAGAACCTAATGGGAACCAATCACCAATTGCAAAATTTACCGCCTCACCACAGTTAAAACCTAAAGTTCCAATGGAAATATATAACAAAAGTAAGACCTCTACGAATCTCAACTAGTTAAAGAAAAGCAGCAGAAAAAATACATTAATGACATTAATAATATCTAGTCTAATTGAAATATACGGATATAACTGCACTTCAAAGAAACCTACCATGATTAAATCCAGCATGATATGCTCTTGGGAAGGTAATTATGAAATCTCCTGGCTTTTGAACCGCCTTGTATACAGGGACATCATGTTTTAGCAAAATATTTGGTGGAAACAATGTTGTTTTCCCCAGTAAAACATCAAAAGCACCATCTTCTCCATCATTTGAAAGAATATCATGGGTATAGACATGTTCTCTCACAACCTTTTCAAATTGCAAAGCAGCACGACCAGGAATACCATACCAAGTTTTTGATGAACCACAATGGTGGTAATTGATACTGTCATAAGAGAGAAGGCAAATTTTATATATAAATATTCTATTTTTACCACCTCACTACAATTCATGAAAGAACGGCAAAATACCTATATAAATAATGGTCCTCAACATGCCAAGCAAACATACTGAATAGCATTCCTATGTACAACATAGGATCCGTTACTCCCTGGAAGAAACTCACATCAATAACTGAGCAAAAAGGTAAATAAGGCAAAAAGCTAAGACTCTTCGAAGAGCATAGATTAATTACAGGAATTGCTGTTTCTAGAAGACGCAGAGTTGACCTGGATAGCCTTGAAAGTCTCTGTAACAAAACAAATTGAACGCGTTAGCTTTTTTACATTTATAGATATACCCAACCAACCAAGACTATTCCATAAGAGTGAATCTGACTTTATAACAAATATCAGCTTCATATAAAGATGTATAATTTGATGAACAATTGAGCATAAACTAAAAGACAGTTTAAAAGTAAACAGGATTTGCATTTAAGAAATTGCTAGCACAAAATAATGGCAGGAAGAGCTATTACAGAAGTCAATTAGTCGAACATGGGAGGATCAAAGAGATTAAGAAGACTGAAGATCAAAGAAGGAATTTTTTACTAGAATAAGGAACAATAAATTGAAGAAAAAAAAAAGCATAAGCTGTAGTGCTGTACGAGGCAAATGAGTTTTTGTTAGCTACAACATAAACTAGCAATTTTAATTGGCAAAGTACAAGTGCCTTCTCACTCAATGCTTCATGATTCTTCACACTAAGCACTACTACCTATTGCTGCAACATTATTCCTTATTTTTTACTGTCTTTTTATACATCAATTGTCAGAAAAGATTATAACCATATTTTTTGGGTAGGCCTCATTAGCAACTGCAATTAAGAGAAGCATAAGAAGAGTGGTCCCAATTGGAGAAGCCATAGAACTTATAAAGTGAGAGTCTGAGAGAAGTTAGCTACAGTATGCCTTAAGCAATTCTAGATCCCGATCTTATCTATACTTGGGAATTCTTTCGGGCCAAACTAAACAACCTATCTGAATAAAGGTCCGAAATATAATATAAAATAAAAACATTAGCAGAAAGGACACCTTCAAGTTCCAATTACTATTTCCAAGCTCATCACTTGGAGAGGCTGAAAAGGCACTGCCATCAACATCACATGCATATTCAACAGTTTCTGTCTTTCCAAAAGCAATTTCTTGCCAAAATTCTTTTTCCAAATAAGTTTCAGGAAGACATCCAGTACTAAAATATCGACGAGCAAAAACCTTGTTTGCCATTTTCTCAAAATCTCGAAAGGTGTAGTTTCTGAAAAGTTGCACCCAAGTTCATAATCAGAAAGATACTTTAAGCAAAACTAGATCTTTCTAGTTAGTTGAAGCACTTACTTTCCACTCATGAAAAAGGTGACTTTATCATCAGAGTCCCACTCAGCAAGACGAAGAGGTTGCACTCTAGTTGTGAACTTGAATCCTGCTTTCTCCCTCGTCAACACAGCGCCAGCTGGAACAGAAGCACTCAAAGGAGAAACAATTTTGATTATACCTGGAAGGGAGAAGAAGAGAGTATACAAAACAAGAGATGACATTCTAATATCATTAGGTCAAAAGAGCAGAGCCAAAAGAATTCCCGCCAATTAGAAAACAAAAGCAAGGAATCAACACATTAGTGTTTTGCAGAATACATAAACCTAATGCATCAAGGAAATAAGGTAAGCCCTACCACAATCACTTTCTTAATAAACTCTAGATTACAGTATTTCTTTATCTTTGAAAAAAGAAAGCATAGCAAACAAAAGGAAAGGGGCTGCCAGCATATAATGTAAATAAATTTGAGCTGGGGAGAGAGAGACTGTGAGAGTTTTCAGATTCACTAACAAAATAATTAGAAAAAATGTTTACATATTTAAAAGCAGTATGATAAAAGAGGTTATAGATGCAATCACATGCACATTTTGGAAGGACTTACAGATTCATGCAGATACACGTGTTAGCAGGAAAACAATCATGACTCTTAGCAAGATCAATCAATGAATCAAAATTCCATAAACCAAAGTGCATCCCCAGGAACAAATCAACCAGGAAAACTATGAAGGATTCTTACCATATTTCGAAGCTTCTGGAGCTATCTTCTGAAGGTAAACCAAAGGATCTTCAAACTCCTCCTTGGTAGGTAAGTATACAGGGCACTCGGGGATTTTCTCAGTCCATTCCAGATCAGTTGTGTCGAATTTGTCCACCTTTCTCTTTAAAAAAACATCCTTGTCATTACCAGCACCATTGGTCTGAGATAAGGAATCTGTATTACCTTGTAATCTAACACCACAAGATGTTGACGCTCTTAATGCATCACCTCCGCTTCGAGCCATTACACTACTAACGCTCACGGGCCCTGAAGCAGTTTCTGGTTTCATGCGCTGAAGCCTTTTGCACTTCAAGAATTCCAATCCATTTCTAGCCTCTTTTGACAAACAAACCCTTCCCTCCACCTGTGAGGTAAACCAAATCAATTCACTGTTATTACACAATAGTACGAAAGTAAAAGGTGGGTCAAAGATACAGGCATAATTAAAAGAGCTATTTTAGGCTCTGAACATACAAATCTAATATCAAGTACAAAACAATCAAGTAGGTAAGAATTTTCTATAGCGTCCTCTAAAGACCATACTAGAGGGAACTCTTATAAAATATTCCAGTTATGGCCAACAATTGCAAATTATTAGAACCAATTATAGGAACAGAAGTCAGATTGATAAAAGATAATTACAGATTTAATTGTATAGCATTACCTCCCTTCATATATAAAGTTTCATTTTTAATCTAAAAAATGAAAATATTTTTTTTTTATTAATGAAGTTAAAAATAAATTCTAGTTAAATAATTGGATCATTTATGCTCCGAAGGGGATAATTACATACTTAATTGGTGCAGCAGCTCTACCAAATAAATTAATCTTGGATTAACCAAAACAATCATTGAACTCATCCTAAGCGTTAAATTATATTGAAACCCAAACACAATATCAAAACATCTAGAATGAAAGTGTACAGGTTCCATGCACTGTGCACCCAGTTAGGTGCCCATGTAACGCGGAATTATCGACATCACAAAGTATTAGGCATCAGTAGATTAACGGCGGTAAAAAGCAGAACCTCTTAGTAATTCCAAAAATGTGACATGACCAGAAATAAATGAAAATTACAATCAAGATCCTCAATAAGGAAGATTGCAAAGAGTAATAAATTGATTATGAACAAAAGAACAAAACTCAAAACGACTAAATGAACAAAGTCAAAAGGATGTGTCGAAGAGCGCACACGCGCTGCTGGGGAGGGAGCACTGATAGCAGTTTATCTGTGCTTTTGCCATTCCCACTGTTTACAAGTAATAATGAACCCCAAATGTTCTTAATAAAATTAAGTAATTCAAGTTTACAAAACAAATCAAGTCCTTGTTTACCCTTCGTACATTCATTGGTAACACGAACTACTAAATTCTGAAACTCCATTAAAAAGGGTAGGAAAAAGCAATTTTAGGAGTATATTGACGCCGATAACAAATATTAAAAAAAGAAATGCGACTGAAATAAGTTGGCGATTAATGTACGAGATCTTAGGCATGCTACAAAAAGAAAAATAAAACAGAGAAAATTTCAAATAAGAACTAGATTAATCAAAATTAAGGATGCAATGAAACATAAAAACAAACAGGCATGCAGATTTTGAGAATCACACACCATCTCATTCGGTATCGCTCTCTGAACGCCTCCGTTTTCGTTTGTTTCGCAGAACAAAGTAATCCAAAAACACAGAGTAGCAAAAACCAAATCGCAAAACAGAACCAAACCCTAGATCACGATCTGCACTGTAGCATTTCAAGAGCAAGCATTCAAAGGAAGAACATCTCGTACATTCTCTCAAAGCGTTGCAAAAGAGATGACACCCAATCAGAACAGGAGATCCAAAAACTTGTTGAACCAAAACTTCCGAAAACAACGAGAAAACACGAAGACAAATAAACAGCGAAGCCAAAATGTCTACAGCAGGACTCAGGAACTCTACCGGCGACGGACCACGTTTTTCACCGGCGAGCAGATGAAAAAAAAAAAAAAAAAAGGAGGGAGGAGAACAGTGGAAAGAGAGAAAGCGAAGGCTTAGAAAACTGAAAAAGAGACAACTGAGGATAATTGATGATTTTTATACTAAAAAGACAATGGAAACAAATAACGCTTTAATCGTTTAACTACTTTAATTTTATAATAAAATAAAGAAATGAATTTATATTTAATTAGAAAAGAAGGTGTGTGAAGAACTCTAGGCAAGGGATGGTTGTTAGATGGTTCAACCAAACGCTTGCCGTCCAAAACGCGTTTCTTTCCCTCGCTATCCTTTCTGTTACTCCAAATGTCAATAGTACCCCTAAGAGGGACCAGAATCTTTCGACAAGAAGTTAAAAACGTGCGGTATTAGCAACTTTATTGTCAATGATAATTTCGTCAATTGAAATGACGGTGTTATCCAAGAGATCTAGGTCTTGTTTTAGTCGGAAAGAAAGTGTCAACTGTCAAGAAGGACGGAATTATACTTGCGTGTGAATACAGTCCTAGAGTACAAATCAACAAAATCAAACCGTTCATTGATATTTTGCTGAAAAAAAATTTATTTATCACAAACTAATAATAAATTATAAATAATATAATGTAATATTATTGATAATTATAATTAAATTTAAATGATTATATCTAATCAAAAATTATCATATTTTTTTATGATTATAATATATATAATTGCTATTCTATTTTTCTATATCTGAAAGTCAACTAATCGATAAGAATATTGTTATATATCTATTAAATAATATTTTATTTATTAATTAAATGTAAATTTGAGTATATAAAATGAAGAAATATTTATAAAATTTTATATAAATAAAAATTAATTAAATTATATTATATAAATTATTATATATAAATAAAAAATATTTTTAAATCGAAAACTACTTGATTTTAAAGTCCCACCTATATGTACTTACCTCTTGAAGGCTGAAGCTTCTGACTTGTAACACAAAGGTTATCACCCAACTTACTGCTATAGAAGACGGCTTTGACCTTGCTTTGTTCTAAATTTTTTTTTTTTAAGCCTTGATTAATGATATAGGAAATGTTCAAATATGTAATGTTTAAAACTCTATTCATTTTTCTTTCCTCTCATTAAAAGTTTTTATGATATTTTATTCTCTTTTTTTTTTTTTTATTTGAAGTATTTTGTACAAAATTTTAACTTTTTTTTTTCTTATTAGTTTTTTCTTTATCTTTTTTATTTTTACTTGTCAATGTTAGATTGTCAATCAAGATATATATATATATATATATATATATATATATATATATATATATATATATATATATATAATTACAATTTTATGTTAAATACCAAAATTATATCTTATATTTTAGATTTTTATATGTTTTTTTTATTTTTACTTTTAACATTGTAATTAATCAGATCGCTTAATATGTTTATGTATGAATCTTATTGTATTTCATATTTTATTTATTTTAGATAATTTTTATAAAAGGGTACAATGAAATGTTAATGTGAAAGGACTGAATTTTGTACGGTAATATGACATAAGAAGTTAATCTTTAATCACCTAAGAAATTTTGCTTGGTTTCTCCTTTGCCCGAAACAAACAAGTTAAGGCACGTAGATTATTAGACTGTGGTTCGTTGCATAGTTATTATTTCTAATATAAACTTAAAGATGATATTGCTTTAAAAAATTTATTGTTGCACAGTATTTGATGTACGTGTAAGATATAATGATTCATAAAAAAAGAGGGCTTTGAATTGGACAGCCAGTTGATGTGGATTGATTTTGATTTTTTTTTTCTAAAATATTAATTAAATTGATATATATTAATTTATGTTATTAAAAATTAAAATTCATATATAAAATATAGGTAAGTGAATATTAGATCATTTTATTTATATAAATTTAATAGATTTTTTTTTTAGTTTAGTTATACTTATTTTTTAAAAAAATTTAAATTATTTTAATTTTATATTAATATTATATTAATAAATAGATTTTTAATATTTGGTCAACATTTTAATTTAAAAATTTGTATATTAAAATTTAAATTATAATTATGCACCAATTTTGAGTTAGATTATAACTCTTAAAAATTAATAAATTATTAATAATTTAAAAACAAAAAATAATTTATATTTTTTATTAATTATATTAAACATTTATAAAAATAAAGAAAATGTAAGATTAATATAAAAATATATTATATATCTATATCTACATTATATATAAAAAAAAAAAAAACTGCATTTAACAAAAAAACAAAATGTTAACAATTTACGGGCAATTTACATAATTTTTAATTAGTATATTATAAATATATAAAATTATAAATTAAATATGTATATTAGTAAGATATATGGGGTTTATTTAAATATCAGTTTTTAAATTTGTAAATTTTATTTAATTTAATATAAGTTCATTTTTTATATTTTGAAAATTTAAAACAATTAATTTTGACATATAAAATATAAAATTTGATTTAATTTGATTTGACTAATTGTTTATCGGTAATTATGTTAACTAGAAAACAAATTACATAGATATATAGATATATGTACGGTATGTATAGAATATTGACGGCTCAACTGATAAACACATTCGACTTTTTCAAGCTGGTCTTGGGTTGATGATAAAGTAACTACCAAGTTCACTCGGCTGACAAATAAATCAGTCTAGTTTTATGATTCACATTGGTAAATTTTATATGAAAATATGACCCCAAAAATATTTTTTTATTATGAAAATGAAAAAAGATGAAAAAAAAAAAAAGATAAAGAATACACAAATTAGCACTAAAATAATTTTGGTGGTCACATGTTAAAAAAACTTATAAATTAAAAAATAATTTACTTATTTATATTTTTTTAATTATATTATAATTAATGTTGGCAAATACAGATACAAATTTGATTATATTTATCATTTTTGAGATAGTGATTAAAAAAGATATTTAAACTTTTAGAATAAGTAGAAAATTAGAGAAATGAAAGGATGATTTGAGTCAGATTTGATTTGAATTGATTTAACTCATGAATCTATTTAAACTAAATTATTTTATATCGAATTGGATATTATATGTGGGTCAAAAACCTAGTATGTTGACCTATTTGTCTTTTTTTTTTTTTTAATTTAAATGAAAATAAAACATCATATATTTACATAATTGCATTTTTTTTTTATAGTATATGATACATTATAATTCACATTTGTGATTTAAAAATAAAAGAGTTAAGTTATTCCATTATACCATTATATAAATTACATATATTAAAAATATTAATTATATAATTTTGAAAAAAAATAAATTAATTATCAATTTTTTTTTTTTAATTCATATATTAAAATTTTGAAAAATATAAAGATTCTTTCAAATGTGGTTAATGAATCACATAAAATTATGACATTGTATCTAAATTTACAATTACCATTACAATATACTAAAATATATTAATATATTTTCTTCCTCATATAATCTAATTTAATAATCACAAAAAATATTCATAAATAATATAATAATAAATAATTTTAAAGATATATGTTAATATATATAATTTATAAAATATTTTTAATTATTAAGTATTAAAATTGATGAAGTAAAAAAAAAAGAATATCTAAAATCTAAATGATGACTTAAATGGACCCAATTTTTGCTCCATACTATTTATAATAAAATACATAATATTTCAACTTATTTTTATCCTGATCTGCCCTAATACAGTCTGACCCAAAATAGTTTGGATATCGGCGAGACCAGAATTCGTCGGTCAAATTGCCATATATTGGAGTAAATGCCACAATAAATGAGAACCTAATCCAATCACGGATCCTATTTAGAAGAACCCAACTTTCGCGCGTATACTAACTGTTAAAGATTTGCTGGCAAATTGCTGGCATATGCAGGGTGAAGGGTGTTTTAGACATTTCAGTTAGTGTATTGTAGAAAGAGCCCGAGTACTTATACGAGTAAGTCTTTTTTTTTTAAAAGCAAAAGTCGTGCCGTGTATTAGGATAATACACATAGCAGAATCAAAATTGTTAATTTTTTATCGATTTAAATTCAATTTAATTTAAAGTAAATTTAAAAATATTTAATCTAAATTTGATCTGATGGTATACTCAATCTAAATCAATTTGAATCCCAACAGATCTAATTTTTCAAATCAGATTGAAATTATAACTTATTTTTAAATTATTGTTATATTAAAAATAATATATATTAACATTTAAATTTTAAATTAGTACTTCATTAAGTTAATTTATTTATTTATAATTATAAATAAGAGAATCAAAATAATAAAAAATATGCTCTTGAATATTATTAAATTGTTATAGAAAATGTAACATTGTTTTTATTTTTAAGCTAAAATAATAATTTAATATATATGTGATATGTAAAATAATTAAATATAACTTATTTAAAATAAAATATACATTTATTTATAATTTTAAAAATAATTCAATCCGGATTGAATTATAACGGATTATAAAATTTGTCAATTCAAATCCGATTCGACTATAAAATATATTAATCTAATCTGATCCGAATCTGACAAATTAAATCAAATTTCTTTATTTAATTAAATTAATCGAATTATTTGCTCACCTATATATTATCGACATGTGAAACAAACTACAAACTTCTTTTTTTTATTAAAAAAAATTATAATAATGTTAATTAACATTTAAATAAATAAAAATAATATTTTAAATAAATAAATGAAAGCAATATTAATTTATTAATAATAGAAGTTGATTATTTTTTATTGGATGAAATATTTTTTTAGTTTTGTTATATATATATATATATTATATATATATATATATATATATATAATATTTTGAAATAGTATTTCGATAAAATTAAAAAAATAATCATATATATATTCCTTTAGATACATTAATAAAACTAACGTAAGAATATTAATTTTTTATGCTTATTCTTTGATGACAATCTAATAAGTTTAAGGCTATAATTTTTTTTTTTTTTGAATAATATAATTTTTTTAAAATATAATTCTATACCTTAATAGCATAAAAACTAAAATATAAATTTACTATTTTATTTTATACCAATGAAGCATATATTATATATATAAAAAGTGTTTAATTTAAACTATGGTAATATGATTAAATAAATACTAATAAGACTTGTGTCCATAAGTTATCTCCAAGTCTGATTCAATTAATTTTTTCTTAATTAAAATAAATAATTGTATCTGACAAATATTAATACTTTCAATTTTTTGAACTTTTTATTAATAAAATAAAAGTATAGAAATAAAAATATATATGTATATATATTACCAATAGGTTGAAAATGTTTTTATAAAATTTTCAATATTAATAATCAATCTAACTGCATCAATTTTGAAAATTTTGTAATGTAACCCAATAAATTGGGAAAACGAAAAACGAACAACTTAAGTTGGGTTAATTTGAGTTAAATAGGTTAATTTAGATTAGTAAATTTTGAACACTCTATGCTTGTATTCGTCTTGTTTCATTTTATATTTTTATCTGTATTTATTTAGGGAAAAACAATAAAGTGCATTTAAGGATGAAAATATCAGAAATTTTGTTAAAAATTTAGAATTATATTTTATTAATTGGTAATCATTCGATATAAAAATTGAATTAAATTTTAGAAACCAAAATGATTTTATAAATTAAAAAAGTACCCATGCTTTGCAAAAAAAAAATTAATACCATGCTTCTGCTAGGATGTGAGTAACATTTTGCATGTTGGCAAGAAAACATTATGGATTTTTTATATTATTTCAATATTATATAATTTTAAAAAATTGAACGGACCTTCTCTTATTATAGGTATGCAACAACTAGTGCTCGTTCAGATGGAATTTTTTGCTTTGCGGTGTAAGAGACTCTTTTGTTGCGATATGTTGACCCACTAACTTTATTTAAATATTTAATTTTTTAAACCTGTTCATAAACAAATATTTATTTTTTCAGTCGTTTGTTTTGAGGAGAATAATTTTTTTGATTTAGGAAATTATCAGATAACGAGCAAAGAGAATGTTTTATTTAGAGAATTAATTAAAGAAAAAATTAAAAATTGACTATTTTATTGCAGCTCAAATGTCAAAATTTTATTTTTTCTTATAGATAATGTTAAAAAAAAAAAATTAAAATGTAACTTTTTGTTAAAAAAAAAAAATTAAAATGTAACTTTTTAAGAATAATGTACACTAATTTAAAAATATAATAAATTTTTACAAAATATGGATATTATAAAAAGTAAAAAATCCATAAAAATAATAATAAGATTTGTATTATATAGTTAGCCACAACACCTACCACTTGACCACAATAAGAGATTTGGGAATCTTCTTTCAATACCTTTACATGATTTAATACAGTTCAAAAAAAAACGTGGGCCAAATATTACAGTCCATCACGAAGTAAAAAAAAGAAAATAGAGGAAAATAGCTCAACAAAAGTAGGTAAACCAAAACACACTCATCGCTTGACCAAAAACAACACAAAACACTCGTCAAAAAGGGGTTGGTGAAATATTAATCATTTATATGCATATAGTTGGACAAAGCCAAAAATCGCATATTGTAAAATTTTTGCATCTTATCCGTTGAAGAAAAGAAACACTAGTTATTATTGTTGAGATATTACAAATTATTTTTTAAGTATATTTTTTTAAGTAATTTTATTAGTTATTTTTTTTATTAAATATTAAATATTTGTATTTTATTAAACAAATTATACTAAAATTATATTTTATTAGATTGAAATATGACATCATTAGAGTAAAAATAATGAATAATTTATCTTTATTATTACTACTCCTAATATAACACAAGAGTATTGAAGTGAAATAGCCTAAATGGTAATATAATCGGGCTACATATATGAGATCATAGATTTGAAGAATGAAAAGGTACATAGTAATTAATTAGGCTCCTGAAGATTACTTATGGTACTATCTCATTTTAATATTCTCAAATATAAGTTTTAATTTAAGTAAATTGAGAAATGCATGGCATTACACGATCTCCTTTGGAGAGCCTTTTTTAAAATAAATAAATAATATAACATAAGTTTATTGAGAGAAAGATTTTAAGGCTATGTTTGATGCACCGTATCAGATACATTAAGTATAATTGTATTAGATTAAATTATATTGAATTGTATTATAATTAGTTTATACAATATTTGGTAAAAGCTATATAATATATTTGAATTAAATTATTTTTATATATTTTTCTAAAATAATTTATATTTAAAATAGTTTTTTTATTATAAAATTTATTTAAATTAATATTTAATTCATTTTTATTACATTTTTAAAAATAAAAAATATTATTTTTTATTTGAGATAAAAGAAAAAGTTAAAACATATAATTTTATAATTGAAAATTCAGACCGATTAAATTGGCTATTCAGTAAGGTTTAGATCCACACTTCTTGAATGTACGAAAATTCTACATAAATGCATTATTTTTATACTGTACGATACAATCTAATTTCATAGCTAAATATATAACTATATATAAATTCTACAATCATAATAATACAGTGTAATAAATATGTCATAAAATCATTATTATTATTAGCGAGATAAGTAAAAAATAATGCTTTATATGAGACTTAATCTACAACTTGTGCACTGATTTTTTTTCTCTCCCTTTTTTAGATAAGAAAGTCTAAGAAAGATTGATGCGTTAGAAAGACAACTGACATTGACGATTTTTTTTTTCATTTTTCAAGTAAAGACAGATAGATATATTGGATAGCTCTTTAGCTTCTTAAATTGAGAGTGAAAGAAGAATAGATTTATTGAACAAGGGATCTAAAATTAGAAATGGTGATGGTATAACGCTGTTGACAAATTTTAATTTTTTGCTTTTAAATGATGTTGGCAATTAAGCCTTGTTAAATTTTTGTTTATGCACTTGATAATTTATGTATATATACATAATACCACATATAACGTGAAACTATTACGAGATATATTTTATATTGTTACCTGTTTTGATGCATAAACAAATATTTTTATTTATGTCAAATAATTAATTAAATTAGAGTTACAAATATTTTTACAAGTCCTCATCCATTTGGAAAATCAAAACCAAAGGTCGAACTACAATTATTACAAGGATTGTCAACGAGGGAGAGCGGGGAGGCAGGGACATCGTTTTGATTTTCATCCCCAATTTAAAATTTGTTCTTAATTCACACTTAAAATTGTTGTGGGGATATATTATTGTAAATTTTTAGTGAAGGATTGAGGCCCTCAAACTTGGAACGAGAGCCATATAATATTATAAATATTATTTTTTTAAAAAAATTAATATTTTTTATTTTATTATAAAAGAAAATTAAAAAAAAAAAATCAATGATAAATATTTTATAATAAGAAGAAAAAGAAAATTTTGAGCCAATAAATAATATTTATATGATAAGGAGAAAAATAAGATATATGCAACAATAAATACATAATATTTTTATATTAAACAGTTTTGATAGAATTTAATTACAAACTAATTTGAAGTATGAAACAAGAATAAATTATAAAAATAAGTATATAATTTTAGAATTTAAGTATAACAATTTAAATAATATTCATAAAAAAATTATTGATATTTTAAAAGAAGAGAAATATAATTTAAAATAAAATATATAATGCATTTTTTAAAACTATTTTGAATCTTATTTTAATTAAATTTATTAAAAAATATATATATATATACATCGTATTTTATAATACTATGTAAGATAATAACTGAGATTATATTCTCACCCATTTCTTTATATAAGATATATATTTTTAAAGAAATGGGTGAAAATATAATCTCAGTTATTATCTTAAATCGTCCAATAAAATACAAATATTTATTTTTTATTGCTTAATTTTTTATTTTTTCATATAAAATTTACAATATAATTGTTTCTGTCGTGATAGCTTTAAATTAATGATAATTTTATTTAAAATAGTAATATTAAAGTATAATTAATTATAAAAAAATTAATAAATAAAACGATACCCTTTGTTCCAATGATGACAAAGTTGTAAATCATACTCTCCTCTTACGCTTAATTAAAAGAAAGTTTTTGACCCGTCAAACAATATAAACAACTACAAGTCTACAACTTTGAACATTCACTTATCCGAAAAGAAGAGAAAATTAAATTATTTGTTTCATTTTCACAAGAAGAATTAATAATAAAAATCTGACATTAGTCAAATCTGCATATTAAGACATTGTACTGATCAATTTCAGAAACTCATGTTAACTTCTTTTGACTTATGAGTGCGCGCTTTTATCTAATAACCTACGAGTGCGCGCTTTAAAAAATAAAGTTTTTTGGTGGCGCCTCAACTTAAATTTTTATTACTAAAATATTTTTTTATTAATAATAATTTTATTATTTAAAAGCATTATCATCAACTAATTATAAAAATAAAATAAATAATTATTTCATCATATAATATAACTTCTATTTATATATAAAATTTTATTTTAAACTCTTTTTAAGAAAAAAAAAAAATATTTATTTTTCTTATAACGTAAATAAACATATATTTTTTAGTGTTATAAGAAAATGAACATATGTTTTTTTATTACAAAAATAGATTAAAAATAAAATCAGTTGTATAATTGGTCATTTATACACTTGAAGGATAAATAATTCATATTCTTTTATTGTGTTAATAATAAAAACAATTGTGATAATTTTATTATTTTTTTAAAAATAATTACAACTATTTCAATAATAGTAGCATTATTTTAAACATATAGGTTATTTCATTTAAAATTTAATATTTATATCTAAACAAAAGATAACTTTATTTAATAAAAAATGGCATATTAAAATAATGTTACAATTTTATATTAAAAGAACAAATCTCTTAATTATAATTGGAACGTTAATTTAAATATTTTATATATTTAAATAAACTATATTATATCATTGAATTATAATTAGCTGTACATAAACCAATTAAACAAGGACAATTATTACGAATCTATAATAGCGTTATTTACTCAAAGTAGTCTTGTACTGTAACCTAAACGCACGCAGTTTTACTAATTCACGTATAGAAACAAGAGTCCTATTGCCTTTGAAAGAGTCCTTGTAAAATTAAGTTATTTTCAACCACTTACAACGCCAGCCCACATCCTGAAATTCTTGTAGACCTACGACTTCTTATTTTATTAGAAAATGCCAAAAATACCTCAACATTAAACATAGGATATAAAAATATGGCTAATGAAAGTGACTCCCATTTGGGTTTATCTAAAAGTTTTCTAGTTTAGTATAAACCAGCTACGTACGTACCGTTCAATATTAATTACTAACCAATGAAGAGAAACCAAGAATAATGTATTTTAAGTGGGATTTTTTTTTTAAATGTATTTCTTGCTACGAATTATTCTGAAATGGGTCTCTTAATTAAGAAATTTTTATAAACTTATAAGTACATGTCTGTTGTCCTTTGTGTACATAAGTTCATTAACCAATTCATTCATTGTTAGAAATTCAGAAGGAAAAAAAAAAAAACTAATTAATTTTTAAATTATTATTCTCAACATATTATTTAAAGAAAAGATGATGCGGTAAATTTTGATTGAATGAAATTATTGGACTCGCTTTTGTTCTCCAATCATATATATTTTGTCATATTAATTGTTAAACCATTTGAAATTGAAATATATAGAAATGCTCATTATTTAATGATGCGTAACTCTCTTTACTAGTATAAGTACGATCTAGTTCGAATGACCAAAAAATACTGCATGCATAGAGCATTCTCACAGGCCGATTTAGGCCTGGTTTAAAATTGTTGGGGCTCTCTAAAAAATCTGTTCAGTTGTAGTAATATGATTGAAAAATCAGGTATAATAGAAATCAGTTGAGTATTTGATAAGATATATTGTTGAAAGTACGTTGTAGGTTATTTTAGCTTTGGGTAAATTAATTGTAAGTTAATGATTGAAATGAGTTTGGTAGTTATTTGTAGGCTTGTAGCAATTATTGGTAAAATTGAAAATTTGGAAGGTTTCCTTAAAATAGCAAAATTTTTAGGGGGCGTAGTTTTTCATAATTGCATTGTTTCCAGCAATTCTAAAAGCTGTGTAACCACCTAAAAAAAAAAATTAACACCCCATAAAATTTATAATAACAAAACTAGCACTCATTGTTTCAAACTTATATTTTCACAATTAAAAAAAATGATTAATATGTCATTTTTCTTTAACACCCACTCAATTAGAATTGAAGGACAACAATTTAGATCCGTTCAATATTGAATGTTCAATATTTTACGTTCAAATGAAACGTTCAATATTATTAGGGATGCTAGTTTTGTTATTATAAGTTTTAAAGGTATTTATTTTTGATAATTTTCTATAAAAAAAAACAAGTCGTTTTACCACATATTGAAAAATTATAACATAGAGATCATGTATGTTACATTCATTACTAATGTATTTTGTAAGTTAAAATTTTTATGGCTAAAATTAACTTCAAAAAATCTAATAACGCAAACTTATCTTAAATGATATTTTGTAAGGTAGATTGACTCCACAATTAAATCTTAATAAATTATTAAATTCCAACAAAATTACTTTGCTGGCAGACAATCCCAAAACTCATCCTTAATTACTTTATATCGACAAAATAAACTTTTTTCCTTTAGAAGTTCTTTTGTTGATGCTAAAATACAAGTTAAGTTGCTAACAAAATGTGAATTAATGATATATAATTTATTAAACATTTAGAATGTTTAAAATTCAAATACTAATTTGGGGGAGTCCAAATCTCTTGTATTATATATTTTTGATATATTAATTTATGTATCATCAATATATAATATACATGTAAATCAGAATTGTTCAAGTGAGAAGCAAAATTGCTTAAAAAATGTACCTAAAAATAGTACAGATAATTTGGAGCTAATTAGGATGTGATTTAGAGTTATACAAAAACAATACAAATTAACTTAATTTGAAACAACTTAAATAATGAAATCAAGTTTGCATGCATTTATTTCAAATTTGTGTTCCCGTGTTGTACTGAAAATTCTTAGGATGGTGCAAAGTTATAAAACTAATAAAGTTACAAAGGATTTCTATTGAATGAAAGAGAGATTCTAACCTAACGAGTCCATTTATTTATATATTTATTAATTATTATCAAGAACGAGTCAATTTTAAAATTTTTACATTAAATAGTATTATATACATTAAATAATATATTATTTATTAATTAAATATAAAATTTAAGATATGAGATGGAAAAATGATTGTAATATCCCTTATTAATAAGAATTAATTAAATTATATTATATAGGTTAATAAATATATTAAATTGTGATAAAAAATATTTTTTTATTTTGTTTCACATTTGGGTGGCTAGGTGATAAATACAGAGAAGATAAAAGAAATGAGGAATAATTGTCAATTGTGGCAATGGAGGACACCACGTAACACTAGAATTCAAAGTTTGTGCCATCTTTTTCACTTGTATTTGTTGGTGGGGGCTTTCAAGTTTTCGGGCATGAACGTACCATTTTAATTATTTTATAATTAATTTTTACTGCATATTTGTAAGTTGTAACATTATATATGATAAATTAAATATAATTAAATTTTACAAAATTATAATATAATTAATTTGTATAATATTTAATGACAAGCCGTATAATATAGTCGGACAAAATTGATTATAAATATTTAATTTAATTTTACATTTTAAATAAAAAAAATATTATTTTTAATTTAAAATATAAAAAAATTTATGACACATAATTTTATTATTGAAAATTCAGACATATTAAGTTAAATATCTAATATAATTTAAACCCATTTTTTTTTTTAATTATATTAAATTTTTACATATTATTTTTATATTATATAATATAATTTAATTTTATAAAAAAATGTAAAATTGTATAAAAAATATACAATAAAAATATTTAGTCCGTTATAATAGTATGTTGCCCATTTAAGAGCAAAAGACATCAAGCTGGCTTTCACTTTGAGAACGACTTCGTATTAAGTGCGACATCTCAAAGTGAGAGACTAACCACGTGGTCATTTGCTTTTCTCTCTCAAAATGTAATTAATTTAATTTATTATTTGATAGGAATAGAAATCCAATCTTGTTTGGGATTGTTTCCCACTATCTCTTATGACAAAGTTTTGAGATTATGTAAGCTACAATAAAACATGCAAATTCCATTTACTTTTATACTTTGTCGGTCATACCTTTTAATGCGTGAGTTCATCATTTTTATACAAGTATAGTTATTACTCAAATCTCAATTATAAATATATAAATAGTATAATTATTTAAAAATATATATAATTATTACAATTTAAATATAAATTAACTTATAATTCTTATATCTCGCATTAAAAATTATGTTCTTTAAAATATTTAAAATAAATTAACATTATTTTTATATATTATTATTATTATTATTAGCGCAAGTGCAAGCATTATAAAGGTCAGCGACCTTAATATAGACATATAGTGCTCGGACAGGCCGGTAGAAAACACTGGTACTTGGTTATTGTTGAACTTATGTCAATGGCTACCATACAAACAAATACATGTCCAAACAAGTACCTTATCTTTACCCCTTTTGATATTTTAACTCATTTTTCCATGATTGTTTCATTTTATTAGTCAATTCTTTAATGCAAATGTTTGTTTTCCTCCATTTACTTTTTAGGGATAAATAATGGGTTTGGGGGTGTAAACAAGACACAATAAATTCTTTCGTTAAATATTGTTACTACAAAACACACAAGAACTCCTCTTTTGTTAGTCTTGTTTTATTGTTTCCCCTTTTATCAACATCACCGGCAATATGTTTGGGAAAAAAATTGCACTATTCATCACAAATTCAGGGAGGAATGTTAATTCAATTTGACTTGAATAAACATTTTTCAAAATTTAAGCAAATAAATTAATAAAATACCAACCATTTACTCCAGACATCCAGCGTTTGGATTTGTAGGTTAGCAAAAAAAATAAAATAAAATATAATATAAAAAGAAAAATTAGTTAGTATGTCATTGCACAAGAGCATAATTTTGTACCACAAATTTATCATACTTTCAATTGAAGTGACAATTTTTCATTTAATACAATCATGTAATTCAATTATACTAACTAATAATATATTATTGATATACCATGTTGGTTAAAATTAGGAATGATAATGTTACATAACACAGATAATAATTTTTTTAATAAAAATTGATATTTTTTAAGTCCTTAAAAGTTCTAGTTATTTATTGTATAATGAATTGTCTTATATTTATAAAAGATAATGTTATTAAAGAGTTTATAAAAAAATATGAGTGTTTATACTTTTTGAGTTAACATTTTGAAATTAGTTGGTTCATATTTCTTATAGACTTTTACTTTTCTTACTATTATCAATAATCAATATGAAAAAAAAGTTAAGTAAATTTTTTTACGTGTTAACTAACACGTGAACACGATACAAATAAAGCTAACATATTATAATTATCATTTAGTATATTTAAAATTTTAGATTATACACCTTTTCAAAAGCTTATTTTTGTCTTATTAAAAAACATAACCTATAATTGAAATTTAAGATTGAAAGTTGAAACCTTTGGTAAAGAATCTGTAGGAAAGAACCATAGATTCTAAATTCTAACGATATAGATAGAAGCCAAAAAAGGAAAAAAAGAAAAATAAAAAATGAATTAGTTAAATTTGATTTAGACTCGTTCAAATTAACAAAAAAGTTAAGACTTTAGACCATTTCAACATTGGTCTTTGGCCTAACATTTCACTTTCGTTCATTCAAATAGTAGTCAAAAAGCTACATCAAGGTCCAGCATTTTGGCCTTTTCTTGCAAGCTTTAGAGGAATCTGATTGAATAATCGTAAAACAAATGGAAACAGCTAGCGGACTTAAGAAATTTTGGTAATAAAGACAAAGGTGGTCCAAAATGGGAACAAAAAACCTAGAATATAGTAACTGCTCCGAATTCATCATCTTCTTTTTTTCTCCCATAAAACATATAACATTGGAACTCTTGACCATCGATATTTTCTCTTAGAGATCATATCATACTAAAACTTCGTAACCAAAAAAAAAAAAGATTTATTTTTATGAACATTAAATCGTTCGTAAGGTAATTGACTACCAATAATGTAATATTCAGCCCCCCATCTTGTCTCTGTAATGTGTGGGCTGCAGATTTTCAGTCCATACTAAAGACTTCAATGGGCTTCAATTAAGTTGAAGTTTGGCAACAAAATTAGGCCCAAAGTGATTTTTTTTTTGCAGTGAACATTTATTTTTGTAAAAGAAAAAAGCAATACTTTTGTTGTACTCGCAGCCAAAATACGGTTATCAATTTTTTTTTTTTTTTTTGCCAAAACACAAAATGAATTGGGGAAGGTCACCACAAATGTCTCTCCCGCTTTCTAATTGACTGACAATCTTTCCTTGAGTGTAATTCTTCATAAATACCAAATAATTCACAAAATTTCATTTCTCAACACTTTCCATGCAAAGTGCAAAACACTTTATCTATAATTTTATATATAAAGTTATTTGCTAATTGCCTTGTGTTGTTATGACATTTTCTTATAATAGGCACATTGAAAACGTGAATTTGAACCTATATATTATAAATATGTGTGAGTTTGTTATATAAAAAAAAAATTCAAAGTTACTATTTCAAAATAAAACTAATTCATTTGGTTTTTAGATTAAGTTTCACAATGAATCGAAGACATATCATCAAGTGCCATTAATGGAACATGTTCTTTGAAAAAAAATAAATATTTTTAAAAATGTGCATTGTGTTACACTCACATGTTTTGCAACATAAGAATATATACATAAAAATTATAAAATTAACAAGTAGATTGATTATCCTAAATTGATAGTGATGAAACATTCGATTACCATGAGACACATAAGAGAGTCAATCATTCAGTAACAGAGAGTAACTACTTCTTGTTTGTCATGACCCATGACCCTCTCAAACTCTCAATCTTTCTAGATTGGGAATTAACTTGAAGGATGAGTCAGAAGATTGTTGCTTGAGAGAGCCAATATAAAGAACCATAACAACAAGCACATATGTTGAAGAAGACCACTATTTGAATTGAAAAGGTTCAATATAAACAAATTTTTTGTTTGTTTGTTAAGAGGTCTAATATAAACATGATAGGGTAAAAATTAGGTTGGAGTTTTTGAGAAACAAGTGCAAATGGTGATGACCTTCAAGCCTGTTATGCAGAAGGATAGCATGCAAAACAAAACCAAGTCGTCTCCACTTGTCAGATTCACGTTTGGATCCCATTCATTGGAAAATTGAAATGCAGTAATAGTCTCGGCCTGAGGCCCATCCATTCGGGCCTAACATATGATCCTTGAAACCCAAATCATTAAAATCCAAAAAAGGAATAAAAGACCCGATATATAAAATATTTGTATCTAACAATAAACATAAAAAAAATAATATGTTTAAAAAATATAAAATACATACTTTAAAAAACAAAATCATTATCTTACATAAAATATCCCTATACTAATTAAAATTAGTGGAATAAATCGATTACTAACATACATATTATAGGTAAAGTAATAACTTTACTTTTTAAAATATATATCTTTTAGTTCTGAAACATGTTACTTTTGTCCTTTTTACTATTTTTTGTGAATATGTGTTATATTAATCTTTCACTCAAAGGCAAAGAATTAATAAATCTACATATTTAATGTGAAGAGATTCTGAGTTTTTTTTTTTTTTTTTTTAATGTAGATTTCAGTGAATTTTATATAGTAAGGTGAGATTTCACCCATCAATATGTGGATACATACAACCAAAATAATGTTACCAATAAAAGGATGGTGAGAAGGCGTTCTTCCAAGTTTCAACAATGTAAGCATGAACATTGATGTAGTTTCCATTAGATGTCAAAGTTGGTCCCAATAACATTAGATGCAACTCATGAAATAAATGAATTTCTCCCATCCCATACCAATAATTGGGATGGGTTGGGGTATTAAATCAGTGGGATGGGTGATCTTAGTCATTAATCCATTAGTTTTTCATTTCAAATTTGAAAGATTTAATAATGAAAAAATAGTAATTCTTTGAATAGATCTAACATTGTTTCTTTGAGCCCATTTTTTAAATTAAAAAACAAAATAAATGTTGTTGTCACCTATAAAACTAATAATCCTTATTTTTTTCTTAGAGTATTTGATTTCTTTCATTTTTTCTAGATTATATTATTTTTTATAAGAAATTTACTTTAAAGGACATATTATATTGGCTAAAACTATTTTTATTATTAGTACAACAAAAGTGTATGAATTATTTATTATTTTTCTACCTTTAATTTCAATTTAATGCTACTATTATTAGATAAAGTTATCATTAATAAATAATTATTATGCCAACAATATTTGAGTTGTGACAACGTTATCATTTATATTTTGATGAATTTAACTTTTATTTTGGGATTTATAGAATTATATAGATTAAAACAAATAAGGAAAAACAACTCTAGTTATGTACTCTTTGCCAAAAGAAATCTCAGGGTATTATTAAAAAAAAAGGCATTCAATGTCATGTTATTAAGAAAAAACTTGTGCATTATTTGTCCAAAAAAAAAAAAAAGAATAAAGTTATTTAAATAAAAGTCTCATTTTATATTATTATAAAGAATATCATCAATGCGTATTTACTATTTGAAAAAAAAAAAAAGAAGAAGAAGATCAAAATTGATTCCAAATTGTTTAGAAAAATATTCTACGTAGTGTTGGTTGTTTAGAGGAATTTCAAGGCACATGGGATCCATATCCCAAATAAGTTGGTATGGGGTGGGATTGATTTTAAATGGGATGGCTTATTTTTTTTTTTTTGGCTATATACCCATTAAGAACAAGTTATATGATAATGGGATGGGGTTGGAGCTCCAATTTGACACCTTTTGTCTTCATTCTAATGATATCTAATAATCTGCTTAAATTTACAGCGCAATAAAATGTACACAAAACTATGTAAAAAAAAAAAAAAAAATTATTGACAAAAACTACCAACTATAAAAACCAATTATAGAAGCAATTATTAACACCACAGTATTCTATCCCTTTCCTCAATGTACAATAAGTCAACACTAAGTCACATAAGTTATACTTTTTTTTACTTTTTAAAATTTTTAAGAATAAGTTATAAAGTTTCATTATTTTTATTAATAAAAAGAAAACACACTCACATACTTGGACTCGGGTGTGATTAAAACTTGAATTTTTTGTAAGGGATTAAGAGGCATATAAGTCATACTTTTTATGACAAAACTGTAATTATTTTTATTATTATTATTATTTATATATATATATATATATATACAGTAAAGTGGAAGTATCATGTACATAAACCTTGTTTCAGGTTTTAAATGATACGCACGATTTATGTCTTTATGATATATGAATTAATAATGTTAGATAATTTCTTACAGCCATTGCAATCCCATCAACCTTTTTAATTTTGCAGGTCTGCAATAATGTATTATCAAATTTAGTTATTATGTTCTATTAAAAATAAAAAAATAAAAAGACATGCTAAGTTTTTTTTTTCCTTTCAAAAAATATCTCCAAAGGGAGGTGAATAGAAGATAAAACAAACACTCACATCTTACGCCCACATACTAAGAATGTTGACATTGAGTGAGTAACCAACTTTATAGAAAGTTATATCCGTCCAAAATTCATGAAAAATAATGGTGGAGGGCTCGATTGTGAAGTATATTTTTAAACTTCAAACCCAAACATGTAAAATTTGAGCTCGTCAGTTTTTATTTATATGTTGTATATACTTTTGAAGCTCTTTATCATCTTGGTCTTTTAAGGTAATTGTGATGTTGCTTGTACTTTTTTAACACACACAACTCTACATGCGTTTATGTGAGTTGCTGAAAATAATTGTAACAACAATTTGTTTTTGCTTTTAAATACTAACACTGATCCTTTATTAGGTTAATCTTTTTTTATTTTTATTGCTACAAGTCTGTAAAAGTTACCGTTGGACTTGAAGATCCAAAAAAAAAAAAAATTAACAAATTAAAAGAAGTAACTGTAAAATTGTGTGAATGTGTGAGCTGTTGTGTGAATGAAAAGTCTGTTGAGAATTTGTAATCCACTTCACTAGAAATAAATTTCTTGAGCTAATAGCATTTGTACTATATATACTGAGCATGCAGTGTATAAAGAAATAGAAACGTTTTCCACCGTCTTCTACGTGTTGTTCCTTTTCTCACTTCCTCTTCTCTATTCTCTTTATCTTCTCGAAGCACATATCTCAATTATATACGTAATTTTTTAATCATATTATTTCAATATGTAACTCTACTATTAACAAAATAATTAAAAATATCATAGGTATATCCATGGTTGCTTAAGAAGTTGCCAAAGTTTGTCATTCACAATTTCGTGACAAGCTTCATGTTCAATAAAGAATAATTTTAAATGTAATTTATGGCCATTAATAATTATTCTAACATAAAATTTTATATTAAAATGCATTATGTAACTACATATTGCTAAAAGGTCCTTTATAATTTATCTTTTTTCAATTCAATTCAATTCCGAAAATGATTGAGTTGTCCCTAGTCACACCATACCTATTAATCTATTATCCTATTTCTCATAGCCATACAAGTGAAAGTGAAATGTGAACAACGTAAAGAGCATAAAATTTGATTGGGGTATCATAAAAGCAAGTGCAAAAAGAAGACAAATAAATAATATCCACATTATTAGTTCATAGAAGTTTGAAGTGAAATGTGTAGGATGTAAATCACTTATCACTTTATCCTAAATTCTGTGGGGTATAGTGTTCCTATGTGGTGGGAACCTTCAATATTGCTTACTTGGATCGAAAAATTATTCTATTATTTTTGGAGTATTATTAACATAATATTATATGCTAATGAATATCTAGTTAGCATATATGCTTCTTTTCCAACTGTTACTTCATATGGAAAAATCAAACACTAAAAAAATTTGATCATATCATATATATATAATAACCAATAATATTTCTTCCTTAACCTGTTGTGCTCAAATAATTTTTTTTCTACTTGATTTTAAAAGAATGTAGTGTTTGAACTGGATGAGGTAAAGTCGAATAAAATTAGAATGAAAAATAAAATAAGAAAATGATGTTAATAATTGGTTATTGTCAAAATGTTAGATATATGTCTTTCATTCACTTGTTTCTTTGGATTTGTAGGACACTTCTTTTAAGCTTTGCTTTCCTCTAAGTCGTTGCAAAGATTCAAAATGTTTCATCTTTTTCTTATTTTATCTTAATCAGGTCTAAAAGCAGGATCCTAGCTATAACTATAGCTGGTACTCAAATTCAAATACAAAAAGGGTGAGGGACAGCAAGTACCTTTATTCTCTAGATGTTCATATTTAATTCTCTTATTGTGAAAATTGTAACATCTAAGTTTCAATTATTTCACCTATCAAGCAACAGCCCAGTTAGCAAATTGGGCTGCATGCAAGGTGGCACTGTGTCCTTTTAGATGGAAGGCATGCAGTTCAAAACTTGGCGCCTGCCTCCATGGCGGACTATAGATGTAGCTCACTGCAAGGAGGTTTATTACTAACCAAAAAAAGAAAGTTTCAATTATTTCAACAGTGTATAAATATCATGGGATATTTACATTTTTTACACATTATTATTATTATTTTTATAACCCATTTGTTACATATTATTGCTATTTCAAAAAATTATAATATTTTTAATGCACTATTTTGGATTTAATATGTGTTTTAAATAGTGTATATTATTTGTCTAAACACGTGAAGTTTATTTCAATTTTATAATATTATTATGCTAACTCAACTAAAATGTTATATATATATATATATATATATATAAAATGATTAAATGTGCACCTACCGAAAAAAAGAAGAAGAGATCAATGTATTCCTTTTATTAAAACAAAGGGCTATCCGATAAAAAATGGCATTATAGCGAATTTGTTTTTTAAAGAACATTGAAGAAATCTTATGATTTCTTTCAATTGTTTTTATATTGTGGGTATATTTTTTAATTGGTAGGCATTCACGGTCTCCAATTTTTCAGAACATTTCTTCAGTCTTCCACTAAGCATATCTATGATTTAGATATTGTCCTTAAATTTGCCCATCTTTAATTTTTTTTTTTTTTTAAATAAAGAGAACATTAACAAATATTGAATTACATCTAACTAAATTAGAAGAATATATATCATTAAATTTTATTTTAAAGGCAAAATACGTTTTATAATTGATTGAAGTTGAAAATTGTGATTTTTCTAGTTGTATTTTTTTGTTGTCAATGATTCTCTAGTGGCATGATGAATAAGAATTATATTGTTATCATTTTAAATCAAAATACACGTTTGTTTGAAAAAAAGAGATTAAAACGAAAAAATTAATTACAGAACTGATTAATATAGAATATTACAGAACTGACTAATATAGAATATTTATTTTCCTTTAAAATTCAATCATGTAGGCACCAAAGAAAAATAAAAGTTATGATATAGACATAAATCCTTTTTTATGCTAGTGGAGTGATTGAGAAAGAGATGCTCACTCAAATGCACAAGCAATCATTCACGATCAACTTCTTGACAAGATTCCTATGTCACCCTAAACAGAATAAAATCTTTATCAATTGACCATTTAGTTGATTTTATTGCTTTGAGTTATGTATTTGGAGTTTTTTCTAAAGATTTAATTATATAATATAACCCTCTTCATACATAGAATTTCATTTTTAACTATTCTAGTAAAAAATATAAGTTAATTATCTTCTAACAATAAAAAACATATATTTATTTTTTTATAACGTAAATGAACATATGTTTTTTTAGTATTAGAAGAAAATGAATATATGTGTTTTTTATTAAGAGATATTAAAAATAAAATTAGTTAAATAACTGAATAATGGGATTTTTTGAATATATCCATAATTTGCTTTTAATAAAACAAAGGAAAAAAAAACATTTTGGGCCTTGAAACTGAGTAGACAGAACTGAGAATTTGAGCCCAATTTAGAAGCCCGGCCCATTGTTTCCATACCCCCAACTACGAAGAAAAAGATTAGCCATTTATAACTTCAACCTTAGCTTTCACTCTGGAAGAAGGGAGATTAATCTTTTTTACTTTTATAATTTTATCTATAATAATAATAATAATAATAATAATGAAACATCTCAATCTCAAGCTGTCATATTTTAGGGAATAAATTTTTATTTTTAGAACTGTTGTAATTTTTTTATAAACAAGGAATTAAACATATGTTGGCAATGGGGGACTTATCTCTATTCTCATCTTCTTCTATTTGTGTGTGTTTGTGGTTTATTTATATATATAAAAAAGAATAATCTTAAAAGGTATTGAGAGTGATAAAGTGTAACGTTTTGAGAGAGTATATAAGTGTGTTCATACCTTAAAAAGTTGATAATTTTTTGAAGTATACGGTAAAATTGACTTATCATTATTTTATACTTACGTTCGCTTTTTAGAGTATATGGTAAAATTGATTTATCCTTAATTTCACCCCTTCCTTTTGTGTGTTGGTGGTTTGTTAAAAAAAGAAAACTATTATATTTTCTCCCACCTGTGAATACTATATGGTATTAAAAGAATTTATACAAAACATACTCTTTGTGCTTCTCACCGGACTTATAAGGAAGCTAGGGAACCACCACAATACAACTACCAGATTTAGAGGTGCCCAGGTGGGCAACTGAATTAAACGGAGAACTTCTTAGGAATATTATATCAAACATTTACTATTTCATGATGAAAAATATTCTAGCAACTGTTTTTTTTTTTTTTTTTTTAAAATTTAATTCCAATATTTACCCATAAAATATATAATAAAAGTTAAAAATTGCTATTTTCAAAATATTAAATACTATTGCCATAACATAATATTTATTTCTAAAAATATATATTTTTAAAAGTTAACTTTGTTCTGACACAAAAATATTTGTTGCGCTGTCAATGGTTATAAAGTTATAACAACTGATAATAAGAACGCCATTAATGTAAGATTCCTATGTCTGAATCTTGACTTTCTTTGTTATTTGGATAAGTGTCTTTGACTTATTTAGGAATAGCTGTAAGCCTGTAACATAGATAACTCATAAAAAAAAATGAAATCCTTCTAATATTTTGCAATTTAGATGCTTCTATGTATCTTACTAAAAAAAAATAAGCTTGATTTGAGTCATGTATTATTCTCATTTTATTATAACATACTTTATTAATATACAAGATAAAATTATTTAAAAAAATTAACCTTTATTGTTATTTGTTACCAGCTGTGTCATATTAAATGACACATTAAAAATAAATATAGTTAATAAAAAATAAAAAAAAAGATAAAAAATTTTATGAACACCAAACTCCTTTACCGAGGAATGGTTGACAATGATGTGAATAATAATCCAAATGGTAATTCGTTATAATAGTCCCTATCTTAATTAATAACAATTTACATGGAGAAGTTCATTGTCACATAAAATAATATTGTCAGTCTGCCGTATTGATCGTAACAATTTTTATATTAACAATTAATTGTTCTAAATTCAAAACAAAATTTAACAATCCCAATAAAAAGTATATATATATATATATATATATTGTGGGTTTACTATTTAGAACATTGCGTCAAATGCTGTCGAGAACCCTAGGTAGGAATAGCAACTATAATTATTTGTTAATTATTAATTATTAACCCAATTGTCTAAAAAACCCAATTACAATGATATTAGAAGATCACAATATGCTTAAAAAAGTCTATTATATATGCAGTTTTGGACAGTACCCACTTGTTTGACTAAAAAATTTAAAGGAATCTGATAATTTTAAAATTGTTAAGCGTGTTGCTCGGAAGAATATTTTAATGCATAAATTCAAGGGTTTATAGGCTTCTCTGAAATTTTACCATGTATTGAAGAAAACTCCATATATCACGGTCTACGCTCCAACAAGAGTGAATAATATATAATATGACTCAATATTTTTTTTTCTCTGTATCGATAAAATGTTTAATTGCATGTTATAATCATATTTATTTATGAAATTTCATTTTAATTCCCTTATTATAGTAGATGCACGCTTCTTTTTTAATAATAAAAAAAAATCACAAAACTAACACTCATAAAACAAATAACAATAAAATAATACCTACAACACTAACTCGTACTATTCTCAATTGAAGATAAATGTATTATTTTTGTTGTTATGAGTTTTAAATTTATTTTTTTAATAATTTTTTTATAACATAAATAAATATGTGTTTCCTTAAAAAAACTATGTTTTCGTAAAATAAAACATATGTTACTTTTTTATAACGAAAAAATATATATATTTTAGAGAGTTAAAAATAAAATCGGTTGAATAATTAAGTCATATATGAACAATAAGAAAGTGATTTAAAGCTAAAAAAATATTACTTGTCTTTGTATGTGAGCAGGGCTACTAGGGATACTTATCTCACGTTGAGTTCCTAGTACTATTTTGGTCATGCAACTTTTGAATTGCAATAATTGGGATGTTGGTAAGGTTCGTTATATATATTTTTTTTCCTGTTGATGAGGCTCATTGTATTTTGTCCACTCCGATGGTGGCCATGGGTGATGCAGATAGTTAGAGTTGGCATTATGATTCTAATGAAAGATATACAGTTAGTTCTACCAATCTGCTGGCTTGTAAGAATGTTGGGCGCCCAGTAACAAATGCCAGCTTTATGAATGTTGTTGATAGACTGTTGTAGAAGTCTGTATGAAAAATTAAGTCTCTTTTGAAGGTACGTCATTCCATTTGGGGATGTCTTCATGATGCACTAGCAGTCATACAAACTCTTATCTAGCAGCGGTGTTTTATTGAGGATACTCTTGTCCGTTTTGTAGTAGACCGTGGCCCATTTGTTGTTAGGGTGTTCCAATGTAAGTGTTATTCTTTCTATTATCTGTTCTTCATTCCCCTTTACTTAGTATGCAAATGGTTCTATTTTGGACTTTTAACGAGATCTTTTGGCTTGGTCAAGATTGAGGAATGATGGTATGGACTTGCTGGCTAAGGTGTCTATCCCAATGTGGAGCATTTGAAAGGGTCAAAATGCAGTGGTTTTTTAATAATAAGGTGTTTGATCTTGGTTTAATTTTGGCTGATATTAGGAGTAGAGTCTTCTAACTAAGAATTTTGGCTAAAAGAGCAACTATTTGGATATGTGAGTGACCATTCTACTCTAGATTGTTATGCTTGTGTTCATTTGGAGCTTTATTGCTCTTTGTATTGATGTTTGCCATTATAAGGTGTCTATTAATAAAATTAGTATCTTGTATCTTGACCAAAAAAGGGTTACTAGATCAGAGGGACAGGTTGTTGAAATGATATGGGGAAGATATTTGTGTATTTCTTGATATTTAATTCATATAAAATACATATATTTATATTAGAAATAAAAAAGCTAAAAAAAGATACTAATTTAGAATGATATTGCTACCATATTAGGTTTTGATTTACTCTCATATTTTGTCTTAAACATTTATAACTTTCCTATTTATCTCGGCACTCCCCCTCAAGTTGGTGCATATATGTCCCACATAGGGGTGGGCAAATTTTTTGTTAAACCGACCAACCAACCTTGGTCCAAGTCCAAACCGGACCTATATATATATTTTTTTGAGGTAGATTGGTCTGATAGGTCCTTTTTTTTACAAAACTGACAGAGTCGGTTCGGTTGGAGGTCTGTTGAAATTTAAAACCGACACAACCGAACCGACCTATATATATATAATTTTTTTTTTTTTATATATATTATATAATATGTTATAAAAATAAATTAAATAATATATTCGTTTATTACTCAAAACGCTCAGAACCTGTATCGGTGTATCCCCTAAACCTAAATAATCTATTCGAGAGCCTCCACTCCTCCAAATCCAATTGCTGCCCTAATTCTTTCCCCCGTCGAGCGATCAGCGAGCATCCAGGCTCCATCTTCACTCTCCATCTTCAGCCGAGCGAGCCTCCATCTTCAGCCGAGCGAGCGAGCCTCCATCTTCAGTCGAGCGAGCGAGCCTCCATCTGCGGTCCAAGCGAGTTCACAGTGTAAGTGCTAGTTTCTCATCTATGTGAGGCTTTCACCGATCTTTCTGTGTAACTAGTTTGTGATGGATCACTTGTTTGATAATGAAGACTACTATAATGATACGTTTCAATTAAAACTTTCAGGTTCTTATTTGGGATGTTGAAGCTCAACCTAACCGCCATGCTGTCTTTGGGGCAACAAACTCCCGTCCTGATCTGGTGCTCTTTACTTCCATACTTCTAAAGTTCTAATCCTTGATGTTTTGTCGTTGTTTGGGGGATAGATCTTCCTCATCATTTGTTTTGATGATCATCACTTTTATAATGATTACTCGTAATCATATTCGTTCTGATGCACTTGCTTGCTACTTTCTTGCATTATTATTTTTATACAACAATGATAGGTTGCAGAACAGTGGGTTCCTGGGTGATTTATAATGTCTTCTTATAATAAATTAGTTATCTCTACAACATTCCATTTGATTTATTTGGTGTCTACAATTTTTTGGATTCCTCATGTTTTCACAACCTGTATTTCAGTATTTGTTTGTGTGGTGTACATGCTAGTTGAATTTCGGAACTACCTATTCTAAACAATTCAGTCAAGTATATTTCCAAAATGCATCAGTGTTTATTGGATTCTAAGTATATTACTATTTCCAAAATTTATTGTATTTCCAAAATTCAGTCAAGTATATTACTATTTAAACTTTGTGAATGACTGTATATGTTGAATTTATCATTTGCCTAAATGTGTCAAGACAAATTGATTTGGTGGCTGCATTTGTTATTTTCATTTGATTTGCAGTAACAATGCAACAGCTCTTGGTTTAATTTGCATTTGACAATATTACTACAGTTATAATTCTAGCTAGTTGTTATAACATTCATGGCTGTATAAGATGAAACTGCACAGTGCTACGGTGTGCAACGCACACTTTGTTACTCTTGTATTTTTATTGTATTTTTAATTATGGTAATAACTAATGATTTTCAAGTAAAATTGTAGGTCTAAAACCGTCAAGCCAACCTCTCTCAAACCGACATTGTAGGTCGGTTTGAAAGTTGGTTTTTTAGAAATTATAGGTCGGCTAAGGTTTTACATTTTTTAAAACCGCCAAGATAAGGTTGGTCTATAAAATGACTTAAAAGCCGACCTACTGGACCTACGCCCACCCCTAGTCCCACATGTCCAACTTGTCTAAAAACTTTAAGAACGCTCGATTTGAGACTGCTTTGGTGAGAATGTCAGCTAACTAATCTTCTAAATGAATCTTTGGTAATTCCACAATCTTTCCATCCAATTTTTCCTTGATAAAAACTCTGTCTACCTCGACGTGCTTTGTACGGTCATGTTGAATTATATTATATGCAATATCACACACTGTTTTATTATCATAAAATATTTGGACAAGTTGTTTAGACGAGATGAATGGTTGAGATGATGGTGGTGGCGCTGTCGGCGTTGGATAAGTGTTTTTTTTTTGTGTGGATGAATCTGATTTGTTTTGGGCTGATAGTTTTGTTGAGATTTTTGATTTCTGAGGGACGGTGGATGATGGTGGATTTGGCTTAATAGTATGGAGGATTTGGTGAGCGGCAGCGGGGGTTGGTAGCGGCTATGGGTTTGCTTTGCGAGTTGGGTTTTGATTTCTGAGTTTGATTTCGGTTGGTGGTTTGGGTGATGGTTTGGCAAGTTTGACAAGTTTGATTTGGGTGGTGGTGGTTTTTTTGAATTTTTTTTTTGATTCACAGAATTCTAATCAGCTCTGATACCATGTTGAAATGATATGGAAAAAATATTTGTGTATTTCTTGATATTTGATTCATACAAAATACATGTATTTATACTAGAAATAAGAAAACTAAAAAATGATACTAATTTAGTATGATATTGCTACCATATTAGGTTTTGATTTACTTTCCTATTTTGCCTTAAACATTTATAACTTTCCTATTTATCTCGACACAGGTAACATCTTGCATGATTAGGGGCGGCAAATTGTGTCAATTAATCATATTATCGTATCATGTAATGACTTTAGTTGTGTCATGTTAACGTGTTAGTTGATACATAAAAATTATATATATATATTTTTTTTCATGTTATCTATATCAAATAGTAAGTAATAACAGAACTTCAAGAACATGAAAAACTTATTAATTAATTATAATTAAATTTTTTATTCATGTTGAGTTGTGTTTGTGTCATATTATCATATCATGTCACAAATTGTCACTCATTTGCATGATAAATTTGTAATTATAAGTAATTTATTAAAAAATTACCAAAAATAATATCCGTAAAATTTATAATAATAAAACTAGCATTCTAATAATATTGAACGAATTTAAATTGCCGCAATTTAATTTGAACGACATTTAATTGGATTGGCGTTGAAATAAAAATAATGTAAAAAGCATTTTTAATTGTTAAAATATATAATTTAAATATAAGATGTGCTATTTTTATTATTATAAGTTTTTAAGGGTTCTATTTTGTTATTTTTTCTAATTTATTTTATAATTTTAAGTATTTTAACAATAAGATAGTTTGATTTTCTTATTGCAATAAAATTATGCAAGATTATTTATCTATATCTACATAAATTTAAATTATGCATAAAATAATTTTAGAAAAAAATTCTTATATTTTAAAATAGTGTTATATTTTACTCTTTTATATTTTATTTTGAATTTTAAAAAAAATTAAGCACCTTAACTAAAAATTATAGTTAATTAGTAAGTGTGGAGAAAAATAGTGTAATGAGTCTAACTCGGCATATTTTTCAATTTTTATATCTTTAAATGTAAGTCAGTAAAAATATAATATTTTTCCTGTAATTCTGCATCATTTTGGGAACATTTTACAAATTTTTTTCTCTTATTATATTTGTACAATAAAATTTAATATTTCATAGATAATCAAGATGAGCTATTTTATTTTCGTGATATCACTTTCTATTTAGAAGCAAAAAAATATTACTCCTATTATCACTCATAAAATTATAATATACATAAATTTAACTCCAATATATATTTATACTGTATATAAAAATATGAATCATGCATAATATTTTTTTAGATAAAATTATTCTTATATTGTAACCTATTGACATTAGTTGTCTGTTATCACTTTAAATAAAGACTCTAAACATAATAATAGAATAAGAATTACATTCAATAAGAATTCTAATAACATGATGATTATCACATCTAATAAGGACTCCAAATATTAATTTGGAAGCATAAGAAAATTAATTTAATATTATATTATCACATTAAGTAATAACTTTAAATATGATAATGGAACAATGATTATATTAAATAAAGACTCTAATAATATAATTATTACTATATTTAATAAAAACTATAATATTATATTAAATAAAGACTCTAATAATATGATGATTACTATATTTAATAAAAACTATAATATTATTTTACTTTTAAAATTAAATGGAAGCATAAGAAAATTAATTTTATATTTAGTTCAAATATTTTGTAGAAATTAATCAAAGAAAAAATTAAAATAAATAAAATAATTCATATACAAAGTACATTATTTTAACTAGTTTTAATATAAAATTTTTAAAAAAAAATGGCATGTTTTATCGTAATTGATGCTTACATAATCTAATTCAAGAGGAAATGAAACAAGAATGTATGTTACTTTTTTTGAAATCAAAAGATGCAGTAATTAATGAGCTTGACAAGTAAGACCTTAATTAATATTATAGATTATATGTTGGGATAATAACTTAAACCTAACGCTCACATTTTTTTCTGGTAAAGGACCTAACCTTTACAATAGAACGACGACCTTTACTCGATCATTTAAATTACGGTCCGTTTGTTCAAAGTTACGTGGATTGATTTCCAATCTTATTGCCTCGTCATGGTGTTAGCTAGCATTTTTCACTACATGATAATATAGACTTTTATTTTAATTTTACAAGAGATTATAAATAAATATAACTCTATGTTTAGAGCAGAAAACATTAATGTCAGAGTCATATTTCTAATTTTTTGAAACACTAAATTATTAAATAGTTAGGTAAAAATTTTAATTGCTCTCTGAAATGGGCAACTTCCAAAATTAATTGCATATTTTAAAAGTAGATTTATATTTTTAATACCAAACATATTTTAACTTTTTTTTTTATTCAAATAGACCTCCCCTGGATAGGCCGGATAGGGCATCATCGCCACACACCAGGATCACCGGCCAGTTGTTTGTACCACAAGCACGGTAAGTGTCTAACGGCACCAGCGGTCTACGGTCTGATTCGACAGAGTGCAAGGTAACATATTTTAACTTTAAGTCCGATGCATTGATATTATTCAATTTTTGTAATATTTTACAAAAACAAAATTCTTTAATTAAGGGTCATTAATGAAAAAAAAAAAAAAGAGAGTACTGGAATGGGGACCCAAGGATGGGTATGACACAAAAGAAGAGACATAAAAGCAAAGCTTAAATAACAAAGGCAACGATTACCGATGTCTCTTAAAATAGCTTTTGCATCATGTATCCATATACCATTTGCCAAATCCAATATAATTGATTCTACTTTTTTCATCAAAAGGGGATAAAACAAAAGAAGAGAAATTAAAGAAAGAAACAATTAACCAACTAATTATTTGATTTATATATTTTTTATTTAATCCTTTTGTAGCTCTTTTTTGGGGTCCAAAAACAGAGCAAGCACTCGGGAAATAATTTATGAAAGAAAAATAAAAATGTTTTTAGTTAATGTGTTTTTCCTTCTTAAAATTGGACTAAAATAAATGTGAGTGTGAGTGTTATTTCTAAGATATATACATATTCGATCTTAAAGATTTTGTAGGATACATAACATGGGCTTGCCCAATCAAAATTAAAAATAATAATAACTCAGGAAAAAGTAAACATTTGTATAAAAATTAGTAAATAAAATGGTTTTCTCTTAGATTATCTCTTTAAAAGATAAATAATTACATTTAGATTATAATATTATATTATATGATTCGTCAATATTATATATCTAAAACATATATATTTCAGATTTCTCGTTAGTAAACTAAAAGGAATATAAATCCACCCAAAATAATATGCATATATTATTCATAATTGAATTAACTTTAAAATAATATGATATATATATACACACACATACACAGTAGACAATCCTTTTATAATCTAAGGTAACATTCTAATATATTACCCCACAAAAAATTTCAAACATTTCAGTACCTGTAATTAACATTGAGATCGAGCAACTCATGTAGCCTTACAATTACTTGAATAAATGTTTGTGTACTCCTGCATTATTATTTTACATAATAATAAACTTTAGTTTTTAATCGTTTTTTCATAAAAAATCGTCCCTAATTTTTTAAAATTTTATACTTTTAGTCCAATATCATACAAAATGTTACATGTAAAATGGTTCATTTCATACAAATTAGACTATAAATGTAAAATTTTAAAAAATTAAAAACTATTTTGTATAAAGAAAAAAAAAAAGGATTAAGAATCAAACTTTATTTTTAGATAAAAATTAAAGAACAATAGAACAATTAATCCTAGTATATATTCATGTGATTGTAGAAGTGAGTAAGCTTATCCTATATGCATTTATCGGTAATCAAATTGCGTCAAGTAAACGGTGGAAGTAAACAGTGTGTTTGGACGAGTATTTATAGCATGTTTCCTACCTAACTCTCTATAAATAAATTTTTAAATATAATATTTATAAAATTATAAATAAATTACATGAATATAATACTTTAGTTAAATTTTAAATTTTTAATACTCAATAATTTATTACAAAATTATTAATTTATATATATCGTATCCCTACTAAATAAAATCTCTAAATCTGAAACTAGTTGTGCCAGGTATCCCTTGGCATCTGCAACCTTTTTTTTCCTTTCTAAAAATAACATTTTCCTAAAAGTAAACAGAATCCTAAAAAAATCCACTACAAATATAAATGAATTGCCTCCAAATTATGGATCTTAATATATAAGCTTGTTTGTTATTATATCAAAACCACTGGATGGTTCATGTCTGACCTAATTTCTAATTGTTAGCGGTATTATCCTAAATATAATATTAATATAATATTTCTAATTAAATATAAGTATCATTATCTTAAAAATAAATGAGTAGATGATTCATATTGTTTATTATATACTATATAAAATTTACATGTTATCAAAATTTAAATCGATTAATTTGCCAAAAAAAATTCGGCCTCATCTCACAAAAGAAATGGATAAGCCTTGCAAAAGGAAAAAAAAAAAAGACTCAAATAAGATAAAAAATAATACAATATGTTAAAAATATAAAATAATGGGCTTTACAAGAGATAAAGATACATACTTTGAGGAGATGTTAGAGATATTGTCTCACATTAATTAAGCATGATATTAATGTAAGGTTTATAAATAAACATGAATAAAATTAACCATCTAAAAAACAATAGCTCATATTACTAATATATCATATAAAATTTACAATAATATTATACTTCTATTTAAGTTTCTAACACGAGTTAGGGTATTTATGTCTAGCAAAAGTCCATATAATTTTATTTTTTTATGGGAGGAGACCACGGATTTTTGGTCCAATGAAATATGATATAATGTGAATTTTAAATAGTTTATAAAAATTATAGACCGCTTAATTCTAAAAAAATTAATCCAATAAACAATAGACGAAGAAACTCATAATTTTTATAAACTCTAACATAATATCATATTTTATCAAATTGTGACTTTCATTTTTACCTCTAACATAATATGTAATTTTATTTGCTAAATTAAATATAAACTTATCACTTTATCTTAGATTATTTTATGTTTCTATTGAAATTCCTTATGTGGATGTATTTTATTGATAAGTCTTTTACCTTTGATTATTGTTTGACATTTAAAAAAAAAAAAAAAAAAAGTTGCAACAGTGGTAGAATATAAGGATTGCATTAAAAAAATGTTAGGAAAATAAAAGAAGCAGTAAATTTTACATTTAATTGCTGGTCCCAACTCTATCTCTATTCTCAGTTCCTTCGACTACCTTATGTTACTTTTTAAAGTTTCTTTTACCAAGCCAGAAGACAATAAGATGTACGTTTAGATCATGTTTGATTTTAATATAAATAATTTAGATTATTTTTTATTAATTTAATTGTTAATTTAAAATATAATATAAATCATTTCCAGAATATTTATTCCATCTATACCCATTTAAAATACATTAGAATATTTTATTTTTTTTCATTTAAAAATTTAAAAAAAATTATTTTTTAATTTTACTTTATTTATAATTTTATAAATATTATTTTAATATTTATCATTATTTTAATTTTATTGCTTAAATAAATATAAAATTAATATTATTATTTTTATTACATTTAATTTTTATTACCATTCATCTTTATTTATAACATAATTTTATTTAGTAAGTAATTCGTACAAAGGAAGTTATCTAATTAATCATGAAGCATTTGGCGACCAATTAGATTCTCTATACAATCATAAATTCATTATTAAAAGAATATTTTACTTTGAATTTAAAGTGATTGATTAACTCTAGAAATAATAGCAATCATATTTCATTATTATAAAATTAAATTTATAAAAAAAATTAATACAAGACAATCTCTTACATAATAAATATAATACACTTATATATTATACTATATTAAATTATACAATATTATTACATAATTTAACAGTCCTTTCAAAATAATGAAGCTAATAAGATAATTAGTTTGAAAAATGTATAAAGGAATCGAAGAAGATGCAAGATCCAAAAATCTATTTCACACAAAAAAACCAATCCACGTTGCACTTTCACTTTCTTTATAAATTTAAAATAATCACTACTACGAAAGTCCTCTTTAGGGATAATGAAGTCTTTAATGACGGTTATTTTTTTTGTTGTAATCATCTTGTATGTAGTTGCCAAAAAAATACTAGTTTTAACAATCATCCCTAAAAATAAAAAAGTAACCATCTTTAAAACATAAACAACCTTTTCTAAAAATATTTGAAAACATTTATATACTTATTTTTTGAGACAGTTAATAATTATCCTTAAATTATTTTATTTTTAAATTATTTCGTACATGTCTCTTTTACTAACTTATTTTCTAAATTTATTAATATTTTATTTTTAAATTATTTCATACATGTCTCTTTTACTAACTTATTTTCTAAATTTATTAATAATTTACAGATCATTAATAAATTGAGAAATTTAAAACTCTCGTATCCTTTTCTTGCATTAATCTATTACCACAAATGAATACAACTAGGAGAAATAATTCAAAGATACATTAAAAAAGTAGTTCATGATGGTAAATCATTACCAAGAACGGAAAGGAATATAATTAAGACAGAGACTTGTGGAATTAGTACGACTCTCTCTTAAAGGTACTAGATGGACTCACCTCTAAATCATTATTAAGGTGCTTCTTCCTTAGTGTCCACACCTAATACATACCAAGAAAATAAAAATAAAGAGGACACAATGAACATACGTACCAATCAAAATAAAAAGTATCAGAATATCAAAGAAACAAGCATGTAACTTAATTACTAATGTTATGAGACTCCAGGAAATGCGCAGGCAAAATAGGTGAGAATTGCAAGAATGTAGAAAACTAAAAAGATAAAATGGGACTCATTCTCTTAAACACGTGTACAAATAAGGTGTTTTTTTTTTTTTTTTTAAACAAATATATAGATTTAAGTATAAATTGATTATGGTAATAAAATTAAAAAAAAATAAAAAATATTACTCTATTATCGGTGCTCTTTAGCAACTCCAAAGAAATGGCTCTTCTCTTTGGTTTGTCTTTAGACCTAAATTTTTGTAGGTAAACAGAAAATAACATTAGTTACTATTGACACAAACATTATGATTCCTTTCGTCTTCAAGTTAAAATAACCAAGTACAATTCCTAAACTAACATTATTTTAACTATTTTATATTATTTATTATTTCTCTGCCATATTCTTCATACTTAAAATAATAATCACATGTTGAGTTTTCTTTGAAAAAAAATCCATATCATACGAGTATGATAGAAACATGAAATGCAACAGAAAACACATTACCCAAGTGAGTAAACTTCTGCATAACAGCAGCAGTTTCCCTCACAATGGTTGCGCAATAGGAAAGAGTGCTAAAAGTGGCTAGCTATTAGTCCAACGTCAATACCTGAAAGTGGTAACATTAATATATGCAGTTTATGATTGAGCTATGATTTTTTTTAGTCAAATGTAAACAAACTTGCAGTATATCATTGAGCTGTGAACTTATTATATCAAGTTTGGTCTCCATGTTTTATGATAGACATATTTTTTATACCCTATTTTTGGAAGGATGAAAACCACATACCATACATTACAAAGAAATTTACATCTACTTTCCTTTTTCTAGCTTTGGTAGTATTTATCCTAACCCATCCAAATAGAAAATACTAGAAGCACAAAAGGCAAGGCCAGAAAGTAGCAGTTTCAAACATGAAGTTTTCATATCCTTCAAAGACTAGCATTTCACTAATCATTTCATCCCTTGTAGGGACAGAACTAGAACGAAAAATATTAGGAGATCAAGTTTCAAATGAAAAATAAAAATTATTTATTATATAAATAAATTTTATTGTATATAAATATAAATATAAATATAATTTATTTTATTTTTATTCTTCTTTTGTATTATGGATGGTATAAAATGAACTAAATATATATTTTTTAATGTATGATTATATGCTTACACATAAACACAAATTTGCTATGAATAATGATCAAACACGGGTCATTATAATGTGCACAATAACAAATAACTAAAAATATAATTTGAACTTGACTACACAATAATTGTAGGTATGAAAATTTAACTAAGTATTTTATGAAGGAGTATCAAACGTTTGCAATTCTTATAAATTTTAAATGAAAAAATTGAAATATACAAAAGAAAAAATTACTATAATATAAATTTTATGTAAAACACATATTTAATATATATATTTGATATTTTATCTATTATATTATACATATATATGAATAATATTGTGGGTTAGGGGGGCCGAGGCCATCTCAGGCTCCAACATAGCTCCGTCTCTGATCCCTTGTGGAATGATCCTTTAATGGGATACATTGAAACACGGATTGCCCTCAATCATTTTCAATGATTGGGAAAAAAAAACTAAGATAAAATTATGGGAATTAAGAATTCATTGAAACTTCTAAAAGTATTAGGGGAAAAAAAATTGTGAGATTGAATTCTAAGTACAAAGATAAGAGATATTTTGCAAACCACTTCAATAGGGATATCAACAATGGCAGCATGTTCACATAATTTTGTTACTAGATTAAAATACAAAAAGGTCATGTATTAAGTCTAGCTCAATGCATTAGTAATGAAAATAGAAAAGACAATAGGATACCAAACAAGAATGATGCATATTTTACCGCACATCAAATGCTTTAGCATTGTTGGAAAATATGAATCTACACTAGTTGAAGTTGAGAAATGGTACAATTTCAAAACCCCATTCACTGCTACAATTTCAACACACAAATTATTGGAACAAAAATTGATCTACGAGCAAAGACAAGTTTGACGTGGATGAGAGGAAAGGATGGAGCTATGGTAGCTAGGCGACCGTTGGTTGGTATCGCAACAGCTAGTGTGGCATTGATGAAAGGAGAGGAGGGGATGGACACGACGAGGAGCTACTGAAGGCACAATAAACCATTGTTAGATGAGAAAAATTATTGTTAGATGCAAGGACATGGGATGGGCATGCAGTGAGAGGGTGAAAAAAAAGATGGGAACGTAGCTTGTGATTGGAGGAGGGATTGGATGACAGCTGCAACCCAAGGAAAAATGCTAGAGGTTGGCTACGATGTTGCTTAAGTGTGGGAGAGTTAGAGTAAATATGAGGGGGATATGGGATGAATGGTCAAAATCAGTTTATGGAAGACTGATATAGTGAACGGTGAAGATCTATTTTTAGTATCATATTTATGGATAGTTAAAAACCGTTCCAAAAAATTTAACATTTTGGGATGGTTAATAATCGTCCCTAAAACATTTCAGTAAACTTTTGCCCAAAATCGTCCCCAAATCATTCTTTTAGAATAGTTGAGCATATTTTTTTTTTCAATTTGGAACCATCCCAAAATCCATTTCTTGTTGTAGTGTTGGTGATCTCAAGGATCAAAAAAACAAGCTGCATTGATGGATATATACTATTAATAAACTCTCCAAAAAATTAAATGTAACAATATAGGTCACAATTGGCGCTGATCACTGACAATGACAAGAAAACACTCATAGGAAGAGCATAAACACCTTTCTAAAAACTAATCCTAGGAGTTTGAAGAATGGAACACCAATACTCGACACACCCAAAGAGGTCTGAACTTGACATTGCTCAAATACTGATGGTACTAGTGACAAAACATCTGTAGAAGACGATATGCATCAGTTAACTATGCTGACAAAGAAACACTCACAAGAAAAACAGAAGAACCATTCTGAATATGAGTCTAAAAATAACTGAATAACATTGGATGAAGAAATAAAGATGACACTACATCTCTATACACAACCAAGGAAGATAATCCCAAATTAAATACATGGAGGAACAAATCATAGAACCATGTAACAATGGCTACAATAGCCAACAATAGTAGGAAAGAAACATAAACATAAATGCTTTCTACTAACTTAAACAACCAAAATAGAATATCATTTCTCGCAACCGAATTCAATACCCATCCAATTCCACACAGAAACTAGTTTCGATTCTAATTTCAATTGCAATTTTCAAATTTTCAACTTGCTAGTGAAATCATCATTGATAAGGTGCTTAGAGAACAAGCAATTAAGAATCTTGCTTTCTTTTCTTGAAACCAAATTCAAGAACCCAAAAATTCACAAAGAATGAAAAGAATATGTAAAGATTACAAGTTGTGCCTCTAACAAACGATGATGATGATAATGACGACATGAGAAGAGATCTGACAACTCCTCTGTGCCTAATTCCTTCATAGCACACAAATAGTGAGCTTGTAAAAAAAATGCAAACCAACAACCCAATTTCATAAGATGCTAATCGAGAAACCTGGACAATTTCAAAAAAAAAAAAAAGACACGCATTGCTTTTCTTGTGGCAAATACACCACATGAGATGGTTAGGCCTAATGACAGTGAGGACAATTGGCTGCAAGAAGATGGTGGCTGGTAAAACATGTGCGCTGACGCAATTAGGACTCACTATAAAATAGGGTTGCTATTGCCATTAGATGGAGATGCGAGAAATATGAGGACTTGATGCAAAGGAGGATCTGTGAAAGGAACTGCCTGAGGTTAGAGACCAACCACCACATGCTGTGGGCCTAATGGTGGTGGGTCTTGGAGACAGCCCAATGACACCTCTATTGGACGATGGACTTCCCATCAGCAACCCGTCAACAATGGCATCCTGGCCTCCACCATGTCTTCGTAAGTCATTGTGTCAAAACCCTAGTTTTTTTGTATAGCTTCGTTCTGATTTGGGTAGAAGAGAAGGATAGAGCATTATTCACTAGACACGAAAACCTTAACAAGGAGGAGAAAAAAAAAATTCATATGGACACGAAAAATGGGTGGATGAACATAGGGGAAAAAATAGTTTATTTTCTTGAAAAAGCCATAAACTATGTGAACACCATATTCACAGATCTTTAAGAATCTTTAATGCTCTGATATTATTCTAGAATTTAAGAGTAATTGTATTTCATTATTGTAAAATTGAATTCATAATAAAACTAATATAAGACAATCCCTTATATAGTAGATGTAGCACATCTATATACTATATTAAAGTACACAATATTATCATATAGTCTAATAATTAAAATATATAAAAATTTAAAATTAATAAAATTATATTGAGTTCAATATATCAAATAAAAATATATTTTTTATTTTACAAAAGGTTAAGTAATCAGTGATAGTCTTTACATTTGAATTTTACTCTTCCTATATAAATTATCCCGTACAAAAAATAAGATTACAATGTGAAAAACAATGTACGTCAAACACATATGTGATATGTCCCTCTTGTAATTAGGGGGTCACACATAGTGTCACCAGAACAGTGTGATAAGGTCTAGGGATATGTATGTATGTGTGTCCTAGTAAATTTGGGTTGTCTAAAAACTGACCCAACCATTTCTATTGGCTGATTTAAACTCTTGTCTATGGTACATCTTAGGAGGTAACCACAGACAGTGCGTCTCTTTGATGACTCAAGCATCATCACCTCAAAAGACAAAAATACCCTCTAACACTCATTTATTGGGACCTATCTTTTTTGTATAAATAATAAAGGTAAATTAATTTATTACATTTGGCTCTCTCTTATAGACATATGTCATAGGATGACTATCCTTATAGCCTAGCTGTAGGCTGAGCTGCCTTGAATTTATCGCGTGATAATATTGAGTAATGCATGGTCAAAACTGCCAAACAAAAGAAGAAATTATATGAAGTTGTGGAAAATAGGGTTTTCCAGCCATCATCATGATCACAAAGAGTGGGAATAATTGAGGTCAAATAACTATACCCTAGGAGTGTTTAATATTCATGTTCATATGCATCATCTATGTAGAAATATGTTCAATTTTAGAATAATGCTAGAGAGCATGATTTCATAATCATATTCCGTACTATTATTTAATTTAAATCATTAAAATCAAAAGTATAAAATTATAAAATCAAATATTATGATAGAATAGTAATATACAATATTACTTTACAAGTCATAATTTTTTTCCTCAATTTTAGGGTTTGTAAATAGGAATGTCATGCAAAGGTTAATTACTTTTTTGTTAATTCTTAAATTAGTGTGTTTTAACTTAGTTTACTTAATTGTCTAGCAATAATATTAATTTTTCTTTCGTTTCAAATCACAGTTTTAAATTATATTAAATTAGAATTTAATTTATATATATAAAAAAAAAAAAAAAAGAATTAACATTTTTGACCCGAGACTTGGGAGGGGCAAATGAGCTGAATTTTTAGAGTTGATTTCTCTTAAGGAATGCTAAGGTATTTATTCGTGCACATTGTTAGACACCCTCTTATTTTTTTGAATGACCATATGTATGTGTATTTTATTTAATAAAAAGTTTAATTAAAAAATATACGTGTTATTTAGAGAAATTGAAGGTGTAACATTTTTTTTTTTTTTTTTGAGGGACAAATGCCCACGTTAAAGTTAATTTTACATTATTTTTTCTCTTTTTCTCCAAAAGTAAACAAAAGGGAGAAAAAAGGGTGTAATAAAAGGGAATCAAGTCCCAAATAATTTACAACTTTTTTATTTCTCATCTTTTTCTCCTTTTCTTACCTTATTACCCTTACACGTACCAAAAAAATACTCTCTTCCTCTCTCAGTCTTCAAGTGTCATTTTCTCACATATACTTCACACAAAAGAAACAAAAAATATTCACTTCATCAATCTTATAATTTCTTACCTTATAATTTCTTCTCCCTCTCTCTCTCTCTAGTCTCCTTCCTTCTTTCTGTCTCTCTTCTCATCAATCTCAAATCTCAGCATCTACTCTCTCAAAATTAATCATATTTCATCTAAAACCAAATACCCATAAATTATTTCACCTGAAATTCCAAGAACCCATTTTCCAGCAGATCATCACCAATTCACAAACCCTTCAGTTAATTAGCTACAGCAAAACCAACAAACTATAAGTAGAACATAATACAAGCATCAGAGAAGTAGAAAAGAAGTTTGAGAGGTTGGTTGTTGTTTACACATCAATTAATTAATATATATGGAGCTATTTCCTGCTCAACCTGATTTGTCTTTACAAATCAGCCCTCCAAACACCAAACCCACATCAAATTGGAGGAAAAGTACTAGTACTGAAGAAGATGTAAATTTGGGGTTTTGGAATAGAGCTTTAGACTCCAGACACTCCTTATCCTCAATGATGACTAAACCTGACACTAACTGTTTCGATCTCTCACTCTCCAATCCAAGACTCTCCGACTCCAACTACTCAAATCACACCACTCATCAACACCAAAATTTCAATAATAGCAATGTTTTCAACAGCTTTCAGCAAAATAGCCACTACCCAACTCATCGTCGTCGTCATCATCAACTGTTTCAACAACAACGATATGGGCTAACCCAAGAAGTTGGATACTTGAGACCCATTAGAGGAATTCCAGTTTACCAAAACCCTTTGCCTAATTTGCCCTTCTCTCCGCAGCCTTTAGAGACTAGTACTACTCTTTCTTCTTCTTCTTTTTCTATTGGAAACTCTAGCATTACCAGTTCGAGCCACTATCAATCGAATCCAGGTTTGATGCCATCGAGGTTTATATCGAGACTTCCAGGTAAACGCAGCATGAGAGCCCCTCGGATGCGTTGGACTACTACTCTTCATGCTCGCTTTGTTCATGCTGTTGAGCTATTGGGTGGTCATGAAAGTAAGCTACCTAGCTAGCTTCATTTTTTTTTTCTTCTCTCTCTCTCTCTGTTTTTTTTTTTAGTATCAAAATTAAGAATTGACTTATATTTGTTCCTTATTGATAATGTACGGTGGGTTTTTTATTTCTAGGGGCAACACCAAAGTCAGTTCTTGAGCTAATGGATGTAAGGGATCTGACCCTTGCTCACGTTAAATCTCATTTACAGGTATTCAGCATATATCACAGTGAAAAGAATCACTTACTTTATAAAAAGCGATTTTTATAATTTTATTTAAAATAAGAGCAAATTTTGACTCACATTATCAGCTTTTCATCTTCTTTCTAGATATAGGCTTTTGCTGTAATAATGGAGCTTTTGAAATGAAGTGCTCTATTTCTTTGCAAATTTTTACAAAAGAAGGAGAGTAATTAATACAAAATGAGTTTCAAATTCCAAGGCTTTCCTTGCATAGAGGTCTCTCAAATCCTTTGCACTTCTTTTTCAACTAGATCTGATGGTTCTGCTTCTGTTTCTGTTTCTGCTAGCTAATAAACAGCTTTATGCTTAGAAGAATGAACCACCCCAACCCAAGTAAATAGAAAGGAAAAAAGAAAATCAAATACCTAACTGAGAGAGAGAAAGAGCATTGTCGATTTCAGGGAACGAAAAAAAAAACAAGACAAAGCCCAAGGTGTGTTCAAAATTGAGTCCTAGCCAAGCCGAGACAGGCTTACATTTTACCCTCTATTATTTAAATAAGATATAAGATTAACATTTAAAGATTCCAGATGAGGACGATAATTATAAAATATAAAAATTAAATAAAGCAAGTACAGAACACCATCATTTCTCAATGATATATATATATATTTTTTTGTTTCTTTTAAGTTTTAACCTACCTCTTTAACCATAGTTAACTACATGCACACTTCCATATGCATAATACATACATTCACATATAAGACTTCTTCTCTATCTACTTTCATGTCTTAGATAAAAAAAATATTTAGTTCTAAATTGTAATCAATTTTTATATTAAAAAAATAACATTTATTTTTTAAAATGTGTAAACACAAAAATAACTCTTTTTATATGGCAAAAAAAGTTTCAATCTAAACATTTAACATTGAACACTGGTCAAGTAAACGTCTTTCAAATAAACTCCATCTAGTTATACCATTTTATTGTTAAAATTTGGTCATAAAATGTTTTGCTATCTTTTTTGACATGCATGACATTAATTATTTTAACAATTTTATTCTTCCAGATGTATAGGACGGTCAAGACAACAGATAAACCAGCAGCTTCTTCAGGTTAATCCCCATTCTAATTTTAATTTGATTTTTTTAATAACCTAAAAAAATGATTATAAGAATTAGATATAGAAGCCATTTTGAAATTTGGTTGCAGGCTTAATCGTAATGTATTTATTACAGGGCATTCAGACCAGTATGAAAATGGGTCATCTGGAGATACAACTGAAGATTTAATGTTAGATATTCAGAATTCAAGAAAACCTCCTCATGACCAGCAATCTACCCAGCACCAAGGAGGACTTAGTAATCAAGATAAGGAGTATTACCATTCTTTGTGGAGCAATTCCTCAAGGTATTAAGCTTTTCTTTAAATCTTTAATTCATCACTAATATATGTTATTTTTCTTATAATTTGCTAGTTATTATGTTGAGAAAAATTTAGAGTGTATAACTCTAAATTTACTAATATTGGACCCAAACAAGTAAACAAATTACTAGTATTATACCCACAATAGAAGACACTACAACACTTTCTAAAGATCTCTCACAACTTGAAGAGAAATACAAATAAACACTCAATAAGAAACTTACAACTCACACTCAAGACTTACAATTCTCACTCACTTTCTAACACACCTTACACAACTAAACCCATCACCTATATATACACATGGTGTACAACCTTCTAGATTTTTTTACATGTATCTTTGATAGTTTCTAGATTGTTCTACATGTATTTTTGATAGTTTCTAGATTTTTCTACATAACTACTACCAAGTTCTAGAATCTTCCTGCAATTTCTACATAACTACTACCAATTTCTAGAATCCTCCACAAAGTTCTTTATACAATTTTAATTTGCTTGTTGCTCTAGTCCTTAAGAGAGATTTCTAGAATAATTGAAAACTATTAAAAAGAGAGAAGTGGTGATGATTTTTAACATATTATTCTAGGGTATGTACTATATTTAGCTTCTTTTAAAACCAATTGTTTTGCTTTGCCCCATTCAAGGCATAGTACTCATTTGACATATCACCAATCGTGTTATTCAACGAAATCATGTACGTGATAGCTCAATTAATTGAGTCTGTTTTTATCAAATTAGAGGAATTTCATGTTCAAATTCTACCAATTTTATTTCTTCACCACACTGAACTGGTGCTTATCGATTGAATTAGAGTATTTTCCAAACAAATACAAACTTACAGCCACACGTTTTCTTATTCCTTTCTAAAAAAAATTGTATTGCTACTCCTTAAATAACTCCCATGACACTAAAAAGATTTTTTTTTCCTGTTCTAATTATGAAGACCAAATACATATTTTAAATAACATATTATGAAGTCATGTCTCGTCCCCAGCTAGTTTGTTTAATTTCATGTAGCATAATGTTTAAAACTAATGCTACTAATTAAGAAATATTATCAATATTCATCTATTTTTCATATTCTTTAGTTTTAGAATATTTTGAGTGAGTTTCTTATGCATGCATACAAGCTCAGAAAAGAGATAATTTCAGCTTTTAAAACAATGCTACAGAATAGCAAAAGAACAATTTTTTCGATTCTCTTGAAGTACATACACACATCAGATTATATAGATGTCCAATTTTGTTTATGATCAACGTGTTAACTTGCATGAGTAACTAACTTAATTATAAACGTAGCAATGCCTTCTATAGGATCTTACAAACAGAGAGCTATCGCAAAAAGCTATAGAAGAAATTATTTCACCAGTACATAATATTCTTTGTTGATTTGTCTTCTTATAAAGAAGCATGAACATTGAAGTTACATGATTGGAGATGTTTGGAACTACTTTTCCGAAAGTGGTTTTAAATTACATAAAATAATTTTAAGATATTTGACGATCTTTATAAGAAGTGGTTTAAAATTTTGATATGCATTATTTATGCGTCCAGGAAAATTAAGTCCTACTTTTTAGTGAAATAGTACAGGAAGCATGCTTCTATATTAAATTAATTACTAAATTGTCACTCTATACTACTTCTAACAATTTTATGTCAAACATCTTAATGATTTTCTTTAAACCACTTCTATAATCAAACCACTTCTCTTAAAATCAGTTCTAAAAAAAGCACATCCAAACTAACTTAATCTCTTGTAGTGTGTGTATCCTCCAACTCCAAGCAATTATATTTCATAATATAAACATTTAATTGAAATTTCATTTGGCAAAATCCACCTCAAAAACGGAGTTATCTATTTCCTTTGGATTTTGTGGGGCACTAGAATATGGCTTATTATAATGGGTCCAACACTAGCTTCAGAAATTTTAGTGCCTATAGCTAGCTTTATGACATTAATTTGGAAATTTCTTTGTTGGATGGGCTATATCACATACATAATGTATAGGACGTGATGTTCATCTGATAGCTCTAGCTTAAATTTTAGGTGAATAATAACTAACACATTTGAATATTGTTGGAGGCTAGGAGTGGATATGGATCGGATGGCTTCAATCGTTAGACAATATGATATGTGTTGACTAAATCTAATCCCATCAGCTTAAATTTTTGGAATATATATATATATATATATATATATTTTTTTTTTTGGAAACTAACCTTTTCCCCAAAGTTTAATCTATTAGGGGATAAAAAATAATATTTTCATATATCTATCGATCACTCTTTTAGAAATGTAAACTCTATGCACTATTAGGTTTGTTCGGAAACTAACTGTGCAAAAAAAGATTAAACTATTTAAAGAATAACCAAGGGTAGAAATCTTAGTAATCTCAAATTTTGAAATTTTAAGTAGTGTCTAAAAAGTGTATAGCATACACATTAGAGGAGAGTGTCAGATAAAATAAGATATAAATCATTGTTATTATAATAATGCGACCCAAAAAAATCATTGTGATTGTTGAGACTAATTTAACAATATAATTAAAGATGCATGGTTTGCTTTTTGCTTCTGCATGGCTTCCACTCATAGAAAAGATTCTCTCAATGTGTTGTTTATTTTTGTAGCAGAGAAACTTGGTTGCATGGAAAGCAAAATAATTCTGTTGGAAATGTCGTCTCTCTTGAGGTAATATTAAAATCTCAAATCCTTTTTTTCTTCCAAAAATTAAACCTCGGTTAAATAAATATATCTTCATGGAATAAAGTAAGGGGTAAAAAAAGTATAATGTATTTTAATGCATATCTTTCTTCGTCAAGTCATGCACATTACAAAAAGAAGGAAAAAAGTTACAAGGTGCCTTTCAGAAAGCTGTTATAAGGACTAGCATTGTCATTTTCACTTGTATAAGTACATGTAAATGCTGTTACTCATTTGTATTACGCTGAGAACTTACCCATCATCTTCATAGCCATTGTAGGTAGATGATTAGGTTTAGATGCACACATTAGAAATCCCTGCTATGTGATATTCTAAGAATGGTGTTTTAGTTTTTTATTGAACAGTTTCTTTATGATCTTGAAATATCTTGAACTGAAACAAATTAACAGTACTCTCAATATTCTCTAAGTCAAAATGTCCTTTTGATTCTATACACACTACTCTCATGCTTTACTTCTCAGCATTTCAGTGCCTTCCTTTTTGGGTTCCTTTTATTGAAATTAATTAACTAATGTAGAATTTGTGTGAATGTTTGACAGAAGGACAAAATGGATCCAAAATGCTTTAGTTATGAGAGAATAATATCAGATGTAAGTTCATCCACAGACCATTCAGGGACTAGCCCTTATAAGAAGCCCAATTTGGAATTCACTTTGGGAAGGCCAGTATTTGATGATTAGAAATTGACCTTCTAATTTGAATTATTTCATTATATTAATATGTCTCTCAAGACTGAAGAGAATATTGGTACCCGCTAAGAAAATCAGATGATGGAATTAAAGAAGAAGAAGAAAAAAAAAAGTAAAAGGAGAGCTAAAGAAAGACAGAAAGCAAACAAAAGCAGAAGACCATAGTGAGTGCCATAAAGCATGTCCTTCCCTTCTCTAGCTACCTAGCGAGCTATATCAAACCTGTGAGATCCAAATCTAAATATTATATTCTTATAAACGTACTAAATATATATTTATATATATATTTGAATCAAATCTAATTGATTTTGTCTGTTTCTTTTGCACTTAGAGAGAAAAATATTTTAATTTTTAATTAGCTAGAGCTTTAACCATTTAAAGTTATGATATGAAGTGATATATATATTCTTGATAATTGTAGTGATGGAGGCACTTTCACATTTGTGTAATGTAATGGAGACACTTTTACATTTACCAACTATATTTTTATTAATTTTATCAAAGGAATGATTTGAGTCTCTCTATTTATTCCTTGCCACTTTCACTTTCTTTACACGTACGTTTAAAAAAATAATAGAGAATATCATCAACTATAAAAAGATAGCTACCTGAAGTTACGTGAATAAAATGATAAAATAATAATTTAATTATGTTATTTACTTATAATTAAATACGATAGCTAATTTGTACCATGTATTGCCTTTGTATTCAGGTGTTAATTAAGCATTATTGAACTAAAGTTTACGTAAATTAAGTTCTTTATACCTATTTGTGGATCTTTCTGAATTTGCTAGAGCTCTTTATAATAATATCACTTGGCACTATGATAATGATGAGTACATCTACTTACCTTACATTTATATGTTTACAAAGAGGTTTTGAAGTTATTGAACAATTCTTTACAAATAGTTTGAAAAAACATTTTGTAAGATTATTTTAAAAGAAAATTTAGACTAAAGAGTGATATTTCTTAATAAATGTCAAGTATTTAGTAAAGCAATTAGAATGAAATTGAATAGTGAGATTCATATCTATGTTTTTGTTATCTATCTACCCAATATGTTTCATTCTACATACAAAATATTATTTTTCTTTCCCTTATTTTTAAACGATCAATTTTTCAACTAATTTCGTAAATAATTCCTAGCAGAATAAATATATGTTCAATATAAAAACATTTTTGTTTAAACGCATGTTTGTAATTTATTGGGTTATATAGGGTGAAGTAGGGGTTAGTTTTAAATTTGAACATATCAAAAGAGTCTGTGCAATTAAAAAAATTCTTTTACTATTTTGTTTAGAAAAATAGCAAACTTCTTTTTGGCACAAACATAGTAGTTATTTTAGCTTTTTGTGATATTAAATAATGTCGTATTTGGCAATGCAGCAAATAATAAATCACTTATTTATAACACTTTTTAATATATCCTTTTAATAATTTTAACAAAATTTAGCTTAGAATATTTAAAAAGCTTTTTACAACATTTTTTGAACATTAAATATTTTTATATGTAATGAATGAATTTTTTGATGCACTTTAAAAAATGGCATTTCCTAGTGTGGTAAAAAGTAAAATTTCTTGTAGTGGCTATATATTAATTGATTTATTTCATGCTCGTTTGATAATCATTTTAATTTTTAATTCTCAATTATATATTTTAAATTTTAAAATTAGGCACGATTAATAACTCTTTTCTAATTTCTAAATTTTGAAATTCAATAAAATTAATTAAATTTTGGAATTGAATTTCTATTTTTTATTTCTAGACACTAAAAGTTAATAACCCAAAAATAATTAACCTTATTCAAAATAATTAAATAGCTAAAATTTAATGAAAAATTAACAAAAATAAGTTTGAAATTTAATTTTAGAGTTTGAAAAGTTGAAAGTTGAAAATTAAGAATTATTTATCAAAGAAGCATACCCAATTTTCAATTTATTCTTTTTAAAATTAAAACTAGAATTTGCTTATCAAATAATTTTTACATTTTTCCCAAAAAAAAAGTTTAAATTGAAAATTCAATTTCCAAATTATAGAAGTATAAATTAAAAATTGAAATAAATATGACCTTCAAAAATTAAAATTTGTGTACTCTATCGTAACATTTACACTTGAAACCATTTAAATAGAACTCTTAGTTATTAAAAAAAAAAAATCCTTGATTTTTTAAAAAGAAAATTGGAAAATAGTGGACAGAAGATAACGAAACAAAAAGTGAGCATGGACTAAGGAGTGAGAGCTCGTCACCCATTATTTTATTGCTAAAAGTGATATCCAAATGTTCAAGCCTCACATGAGGCAATATTTATAATTTGCTCTACAACTAATGGTTGTTTTAGAAATTCCTTCCTCGTATCTCTTAGGCTAGCTAGATTAGGAATAGAGGTGAACGTAATAATTAATAAGTTAACTTAGTCTATCAAAATCAAATTAAGCAAAATTGAATCGAGTTCAATATTTAATGCAAAATTAAATAGAGTTCTATATTTAATTTATAGATTTAAATAGATTGGTTTCATTTTTGAAAATGCATGCAAAAATCAATTTGGGTCAAGTTAATTAATGTTTTAAAGTTTATATACTGAAATTTAATTAAACAGACATATATCTACAAATATTATTTTAAATTTTATATATTTATAGTACATATATCATATCTAATTTTCATTTTATAAATATTTAGAACAACTAATAAAAAAAAATCTAAATTACTTTTTGTTTCTCAAATTCTTATAACTCATTTTCAAGATTTATTTTCTATTTAAAAATTTGTGCTCAATTTTAGTTTAAATGTTAACATACAATTTTTTAGTTAAATTATTGATTAAATATTAAAGCTTATTTATTAATTTAAAATAAATTAAATTTATTTTAAAAATATAAGTCAAATTTATCAAATCAACATAATAAGTTGGTATAATATGCTATAATCGATATTTTATATATTAATTTTGATTTTTAATTTAATAAATTATATATATATATATATATGATTAATATTTTAGGCAAAAATTTATCAAAATTGTACTTTGTCCGCCCATAATTAAGAGTAATATTGATTAAAAAAAAAAGACTAAGGTGTGACTACGACTGAGAGTGACGAGCGTTTGTTACCATTTACCAACATGAATGCACGAGGCCTTTGATTGTGCCACGTTTCATTTGTTTTGCATGCGACCATTTTAGCAATTATTGCTTTCATGATTAACCCTTTTTACTTTTTTTTTTTGTCGTTTCTGTTTTCCTGCACTACATCACATTCTTTATTCAACAATTTCTGTTACGACCATACTTTACCAATAATAAAATGCTACCTTATTTTAGATATAATTTTGCGATATAAAACGTTTTCTTAATTAAAAGATAGCTAATATTTATATTGAAGTGAGAAAATTCTAACAGTCATCTTCTTTCTCTACTTTTTCTATCTTGATTTGTACTTTTAATTCATGATAATTACCTAAAGATCTCTTGTAATAAAAGTGTCATCTATCATTCTTTTTCTTTATTTTGTTTGATAAAATTAAATATTTTACGCTCATAAAAATTAATATTATAAAATAATTTTTAAAAAATATGAGTATCATTTTTTATTGAGTTAACATTTTAGAATTTGAAAGCTCATAATTCTTATAAATATTTACATATTTATTTTTCTATTAAGTTTAATAAATTCACTATAACTTGTGGTGTATTTATATTTATATTTAAATTTAGGTTTGATTTATTTCTCGCATATACTTATTTTAGTACAATTTATGTCATATTTTTATTAATTTTTGCTATTTTTTCTATATATCTAGATTTAAATTTGTTAGTTTTCTTTACAAGATTTATTGCTATCTTAAAATTTAAAGACATAAACTCAAGTAGATTGATTGAAGACATGAAAGTACAACATATATCAATCCAAGCAAACAAATAGAAGCACATAAAAGAAGCGATTCTTGCTAGCACTATCCTGAAATGATGAAAAATTATGCTTCTGCAATACTTTGTCAATTTTTGTTTAATCGTGTCATATAATTAGATTTTTTGATGTCCTGTAATTTCAATGAATTAATGCATTTTTTTTTTTTTTTTAAATGTAACTAATATTTTTATTTACATTAAGATATATTGAATTATAAAAATAAGTTAAACCATTTATATACTATTATTACGAAAATAACAATCATATCATTAAATTTTAATATATATATATATATATACACACACACACACACAAACACTCTTATGTAAGGTAATGAAAAAAAAAAAAAAAAAAGCATTAAATTCATTGTTTTTGTGAAGGTGCAGAAAAGGGTATTAAGAATAAGTAATTGGACTTGGCTCCTGAGTCTAAGCCGGCCAGCTGAGTTGCACATTATGATCAGCTTCTAGCCTCCTAGTAGCTGGTGGTGGCCAGTTTCAGGCACATGATTCTCACGTGAGGTGACGATATAACCTACTTATGTAGAAACTAAAAACTAGAGATCAATTAGTCAATATAAACCTAACCGACTTTTGTGAAAATTAAATGGAGTTTTATTATTGTTTAATTTAACAGCAGATTAATATATACCAGTCTGAGATTGAATCAGGATATGTAATATTACTTTTTATATATAGAATGGAAATGAAAATTTTCAAATTCCAAGGAAAACCTGATTATATAGAATGAGTAAATTAATTGATTGAACTTTGGAAATTGGACTCGTCAGTTGAGCTAATTAATTGTAACAGATTCATATATAATTAGTATTCAACCCATTAAAAGAAACAAATAATAAGTTGCTAAATAAAACAAATTGTGCCATAAATACATATTTCCAATTTTAGTTGTAGAATGACTATATTGACAGTAAAATCTGGAACTGAAAAAAAAAAAAAGTTGATGTTTCTAATTGTATACTACTTGTACTTTTAATATATATATATACATACATGGGTAGATTGAATTGTATGAAAAGTGCAAAGTAGCTACCATCTTCATCACTTGTCAATTGTTTCTTAGCTCAATTTCGATGATACAAACCTATACCCAATTGCTTTTTCAATTTATAAGAACAAAAAAGAGCAAAGTAATTGTAGCTCAATAGTAGTTCAGTAGCATTAAAGCATCATTTTAAAAGTAGTTCAGTAGCATTAAAGCATCAATTTAAAATATGTAAATATAAGATCAAGTTCTACCATAAAATATATCGGTTATATAATCTTATTTATAAAATAATAATAAAAAAGAGCGAAGTAAATAAGTTTGACTTCTTTTAAACCCTATCCTCAACTCAACTACTATTTTTCTCACCAACTTTTGACAATGTACCAATATCTTAGCCCCGAAATCCCTGCAATATCTATATGACCTTACATTGTGATTTCTTATATATCTTTTATGAAAGAGTAGTGTTACAAAGTTATATGTATTAAATAATTTATCAATTATTAATTAAATATAAAATTTATAATTTGTAATTATGAAAAGATTGTAAGAATACTTAGTTTGCATCATACTAAAAAGAATTTTTTATTATAAAAAAAGCAAGTGGCCTAATGATGTCTTTTTAAACAAATTAAAAAGAAAAATTACTAAAAATAACATTCCTAAAACTTATTAAAATAAAAATAGTACCCTAATAAGTTATTGAATGATGTCTAATTGGACGACGTTTAACATTAAACAAGTTTAAATAATCGCATTTCAATTTATACGGTGTTTAATTGAAAAACGTTTAAAAATGATGTATCTATCATTTTTTTAATTATAAAAATATATTATTTGAATACAAACAGTAGTATTTTGTTATTACAAATTTTAATAATGTTATTTTTGTTGTTTTCTGAAATAAAAATGCTTGTAATTAGTAATTACCATATATATAATTATTTTTATTAAGAAAACATATATAGAATTTGAAAATGAACCCTCTCCCAATTGATCTGTAAGAATCTCACTATGACAAGGTCCAATTCTAGTAGTATTTATCTAATTTTAAATTATAAAATCAAGATTTGAAAATTTGAAAGATGGAAAGAAATTAAAGAGATTGAAGGGTACAAAAGCTTGCAGAAAATAGTGTATAGCAGTGGTGCAACTAGAGACGGTGGAGAGAAGTTTAGACTGAAAGAGACTGACCCTATAAGCCTTGAGCTACTAACATATATATATATATATATATATATATATGTTTTTATTCAACTGAGAGAGAAGAGAGGCCGTACGAGTAGTGTAAATGATAAGAGAGGGGAGAGTGGGGCTATTTATTGTGTATTAATATATGTTGTTAGAGGTTACGCAGTGGGAAAAATATTTGTAATTGAATAATTAGTATAGTTAGGATTTGAATAAAAAAAATTTAACTTTGAAAATAAATGTAAATTATATTTTTATATATTAATAAATGTTTAATAAATATTTTAAAAAAATTATTTTTAAGTAAATTTGATTATTTTTTATTTTATATATTGGAAGCATGTAATCTAATATGATAAAAAAAAAAAAAAAAATTGAACTCTAGACTCTAGAGAGAGTGTTCTGTGCAACTGTGTCTGTTATACCTGCATATATGTTATATATTGGTAAAAAAAAATTTGGACTCTAGAGAACGAGCTGTGTGCAACTGTGTCTGTCACGCAAAACCATAGAATGTCAAATTATTTTTTCATCATTACACTATCATTTCATTCTTGGTCCAAAATCTTTACACGTGTCATTATTTTGTCCCATCGACGACGACTCATTACCCTGCTATCACTGGCAACCGTCAGATCTGACTGTCCTGGCTATATCCCATGCATTAGGCCCTCCGTTTCATAAAAGTGACATTGGAGAGAGATTTATGATAGACGACTCTCTCTTTCGGTCTTCTCTTTTACTTTTTTGTTTGTTCTTTCCCTTTGTTTTTTTTACAAACTTCTTCTAAATAATTTTATTAGAAAGTCAGCAAAAAAAATTGAAAGTTTATGACAAGCTTTTGCATGGAAATATTTCTTCGTGACTACCCAAAAGATAAAGGAAAATTATATAAAATAATAGTACTAAATTTTATAAAAAATAAAAATAGTATTTTAATAATATTGAAAGTGTTTAATTACATAAAATTTCACATTTAAAGAATTAAAATAGTTAAAATTTGAATCCAACAACATTTAACTTAAACATATCAAAAATGACACTTTGAAATGTTTAATATGAGTTTTTTTTTTTTTTTAATAAAAATATATGAGTTAGATATAAATAATTTATTTTTATTATTATAAGTCAATGGTGTTACATGTGTTGTTTTTTTAAAAATTAGAAGGCAATTAAATTTTGTTAAACATGTACACGATAACATTAAAGAAAAAAGTGACTTTAAAACTTAGAAGAATAGGAAAGGATGTGAATGAAGTTAACAAAAGAGAGGGACAAATATTTGATATTCCTAAAATCTTAGGGGTCATATACTCATATTTGTGCCTCTAAGTACTAATTTTACATTCACTCATAAAACTCAAATAACAAATAATTTAAACCTATCTGGGAAAAAAAATTTCTTTATGTATTTTTATATTTGCTACAAATTTTTTTCTTCATTTGAGAAAACCGTAAAATTAACACTCCTAAAACTTATAATAACAAAAGTAACACCACTAACACTAATTCACATCCCTCTCAATTCCTCTCACTTTAAAGCATATGTGCTATTTTTATTATTATAAATTTTAATATGTGTTATTTTAGGCAATTTTCCTTTACTTTTTTCTTGTTTTTTTTTTTTTAATGTCTGACATCGAAATATACGAATAAAGATGAAGATTCTGCAACGAAAATATAAGATAAATTTAAGGTCTCGTTGATTAAAGGGGAAAAAGAGTCTCCACTATCCACTGTGTAAGTATACTTTTCTATCTAAAACAAATGTCAGGTACCAGACGGTCCAGAACTAAAAGGTTCAGCAATTTACATCATGGCCCAAACCCAAATAAGTATTGTCGAGAGAGCCCAAAAAGTAGCGTTAAAGATTAAGCTATTCAACATGTAAATCTGTCCCAAAAAAAAAAAAACTTTTGTAAATTGACTAAGTAAAAAAAAAAAAAAAATACAAATACAAAAACTACTGATATGTAGCTTTTCTAAAGTCCATGCACGCGGATGCATTTACATACACGAACCTTAGAAAACCTCATCAATGCCTAATAGAGATGACCACCAAGTCCCAACATAGATAGCTGCTATTTGATTGAAGGAAAAAAAAAAAATGAGACAGCATCTACTTGCTTCACAAGTCGGTCCAAGCGTTATGTCAATATTGTGAATTACGAATTTCCTATTATTTATTTTTAACAATAGGAAGAATTAAAATAATCATGCTTTTTTGTGCCTTTCTCTTCTTTATATATATATATATATATATATATATTTTTAATTTGTTAATATGATGTGCGTAGCAAACATATAAAAAACAAAAAAACAAAATGCGACTGAAAAAAGAATTACAATATAATCGATTTTATTTTTCAAGTTAATAAAATCAATTAGATTAAGTGAACTTCATACAAAGAAAAGAAATTGAAGTGCAGAAAAATGTAATACAACGATTATATAATAAAATAAAAATTAATCCTATAATTATAATTAGTTAGGAATTTGAAATCTCTTGTGGTTCAAGTGGTAAGACTTTTAATTTTTATGTATTTTCTTTGGAAATTTCTTGTGGTTCAGGTGGTAAGACTCTCAAATCTTCCATCAGCAATCCAAGTTCAAATCTCACTCGAATTTTTTCTTTATTAATAAAAAGAATAAGACTTTAAAACCCTTTTAAAAATTTTAAAAAAATAAAAATAAAAAGTCAGGAACTTTAAGTCTTAAAATTTAAACAAGTTAATCAATTTAGAGCAATTACATGTTAGAATTAATATTAAAATTAAAATGAGGGCAATTTCGTACATTTACCCACGAGAACACATGTTAAATAGAGTTGCTTAAAGAGATCCATGCTCGCTTTGGGACATGTCGTTAGTGCTATTGGAGGGGACTCCATTGCTGTGGCTTGTTTCTTCAGGTGTGGTGTTTTATAAACTTGTTGTTGGGGTCATCGTTCTTGTCGTTGGTAGGAGACATTTAGAGGTTCATCGCCTGAGGTTGCTGCTGTGACTTTTCCCGTTGTTGCCTCCCTCCTTTCTCCAGCGTTGGTGATTTCTTCCATAACGCTTGTCATGGCTTTGTTTTATGTTATTGTTGTAATAAGGTAGTGTTCTGTTTTCAATTGCTTTGTTTCTAATTTATCTGATGTCAGTCTCAAGAAAACAAAACTGTATTAATTTAGAAACCTCTTTTAGACCAGTTGTGTTTGTTATTGATTTTGTTCAAGGATTGCATAGTTTTATGTAATCTCTTGTTGTTTGTTTCAATTTATTCGTATTTCGTTTATGATTTTATTCTATTTATGTGGGTTAGTCACTATATTTTGTTAATATTTACAGAATAATCTTAAATTTGAAAAATATCATAAATTTTTAAATATCTTTTTCAACTTGAAATATGAATTTATTTATCGGAACAATCATTGTTAATTTTGGAGGTTAATTGTTAACTTAGAGCAACATAAAAGAATTATCTCCTAAGTGATAAAAATTTATTATTTTATTTATCAGATATATATATCTTCTAATTAAATAGGATAAATCAGAATGAATATATTCAAACTTGAAACATTAATTTTTTGCAGATCAATAGTCACAAACATTGTTACTCAATGTCAGAATCTTTCAGCTCTTCTATAAGCTGTTTCTAGAATACTTGCACTTTGGCAAACACCACACTAAGACCATCTTTGTGAATAACGAAAATCGATGGGATTCAACATAATTAATTATAATATAAATATGTTATAGCTAGCTATATAGATCTACTGAAGCTGCTAGAGTAGTGATTAATAATTAAGTATTCATAATCCAATTGCCTTGAATCCAAACTTGAAGTGGCCTTAATTCAGAGAGCTTAAAAATCATTTCATCTTCGGTGCCTTGGAAGTAAACTCTATACTCTTTTCCAGGAAGGACATCAAAAATCTCACCCTCCCACCATCCTTCATTAAATAAAGCTTCTACTTGTTCCTTATTATAATAACGGTTCTTCTTAACTTGTGGAGGACAAGGCCTAATTTGGTTTGACTGAACCTCTACTCTCAAATACTCTGAGTAATCGTCTGTTTTTATGTTCTTATGTTCAACCAGAAACTTGTCATCAGTTTCTATTTGTTTGATAATTGTTGCACCAAACCAAGCCCCTTCGAATCCTTCTTCATCAATTCTAACCTCCACTTCTTCTCCTTCACTTAAGAAAGCTTGCTTCTTTCTTTCAGAAAATTCCTCTTTAACTGTCATATTTTCCTGAAAAACAAATTATATTAAGAATTATTCCAATAATTTTGAGTATATATTATATATGATAATGAAAACTTTCAAAAACTAACGTTTACATTAATCAAGGCAGTTGCAATTGTAATATTCAGATATTTATTCAAAATTAAAGAGACTGTTGTAATTAATGCTAAAAACAGAATAATTAATCAATTCGCATTAAGCATGTAAGCTTTTGCGTACATCACAAATTTATGACAAAACACAAACATAATAAGACAAAAATTTATCGTATCATCATATAAATTATGACAAATATGTGATATTAATATTTTTTTTCTCATTAACGAGTATCATCTGCTTGTTTTTGCTTAACTAATATAATCAGTTACATTGATACAAATAATTACGAAAATATTTCAAAATGTTCTTTCTATTAATAGATACAAACATATCACATGTATTGGAATTGAAATATCTATGAGTGATATGAAAAATAAAGTAAAAACAAGTAGATGATTATGTTCCTTTCCATTAATATTGGTATTGGTTTGAGCAAATTAAAACAATTATTATTAGTTTAAATGACTTAATTAAAATTTATTAATTAGAATTAAAAGTGTAGAGTAGAAAAAAATTTGTCACATAAGGTTTAGGGTTTTGTTTAGATCTCACAATCATAAATCTTTTTAAATAAGGAAAATATTAAATTAATGTTAATATAGCCCATTAACATCCTAATTTATCTAACGGTACCAAACTATTAAACAATTTAAAAAATTCCTCTATAATTTAATTTAATTTTTCATAAATAATACCAAAAATAAAGAAATAATAATAATAATAGACTGACCTGAGCATTAACGGAATCTAACAAAGGAGGAACCCAACTTCCTTTAACAAACTCACGATGAACCCTGAGCTGAGTAGGTTCAAAATTCCACTGTTGTTTTGAAAATCTAAAGTAAACGCCAAATCTCAAACCTTTAATAAACTCTTGAGTAATAAAACCTTCCCACCAACCACCATCAAAAAAGGCATCAACATTGTCACCAAACTTGAACGTATGATTCGTTTCTCTTGGCGCCACTGGCCTCAATAGCCCTACGTTCACTTCCTCCCTCGATGAGTGCGATAAAAGGACCTTATAATTGCGCTTTCGCTTTTTTTCAATTCTGTGAATGTATTCCACCATATAACTATTGGTTTTGGATCCTAACCCTACTATCTTCGCCGGAAAAAGTGTGCCTCGGTGACTGTGATTCGAACTTGTTACTTCAACCTCGGCTCCGATCTTCAAGTATGAGGAGTACTCGTCTGCCATGATCAGTGTATGTGTTTTGTGATCCAATAAGCTGCTTCGAGAGAGTTTAGGTTTTGTGTTGAGTCAAAAGGATCGAAAGCTGTGTGCGTTTTGTTAGAGATTGAGATCTTGATGCGTAATGCGTATTTATAGGCATTGGAGGCAAGTTTGATATTACGTAGAATTCCCTAACTTATAGGGCAATCGAATAAAAGGATATTGTATTGAGTTATACCATTCCTGTTTTGGTAAGGATTAGGATGTTATGCTAATTCATCAGCTACGATTTTATTTTTCCAAAAATATAAAAGAGCCTTCAGTTATTATTTTTCATCTTAAAACCTTTTTTTTTTTTTTTAAGGAAAAGGAAATTTACATTTATTCTTTTAAATCGTAGATATTTGCAGCATAATAAAAATTTTAATTACAAGACATAAATAAATAAAAATTGACTAATAAATAATATATAAGCATATTTTTTCATTGTTTTGATGATAGTGTTGAAAACAATTACTTAAAGTATTTAAGATAATATAATTAAAATTTAATATCATACTTGGAGATATATATGTTCTTTGACTAGAGTTATTTTGATATGTTTGGTCATTGATTTAAAATTTTAAGTTATTAGTCTTTAATATAATTCTGTCAAAAAAAGGAGATTATGAAACATTTTCTTTCAATTTTATGTTTTTGACCTCAACATATTGAGCGCTCATTAATTAATGTTACCTAGTCGTCCTCCAAATTAATCCATGGTTTAGGAAGTGTTAATCGTGTTTAACTATTGTTGACTAATCACTGGCCGACCAATGATAATTAGATGAGGGCTACTTCATTTGATTGCAAGTGCATATGAAATAGACTTTACCTACAAGTTAGGTTCGTATTAAGTCATATTGATATAGTTGAATGTAAATGAAATAGAACTTATCTAATTGAATCCAGAACAAGTAGTTTTCATCTGGATTTTTTTTTTAAAAAAAAAAAAAAAAGATTTTTCATCTAGATTAATTGTAGATGAAGGCCGTGATACTTTGAAGAAAAATATAATTTTCTTAATTTTTGTGTTATTTTGATAAATATCCCATTTTGTTAAAGAGTACTACAACTCAGCTTTTTGAATGAAAGGTTTTAAATGTTTTAATCCATTTTATCTCCTTATACCATAATGCAAAAACATTGCTTTATGGATATTTTTATTATTATATATATATATATATATATATGAAATAAAAACAAATTATTTTTTAATTCTTTGTTTAAACTATCGTTAAATAAATTTATAGGTAATTTGTTAAAGTAGTTTTGTTTAACTTTAGGGATTGAAAATTATTTTCTCACGGACTAATTTCGTTAAAAAAATTTCCAAGTACTTTATCTTAGAACACTACAAACTTATCATCTTGTTGGAAGGCAGTGATAATAATTTTTAATCTTGGTTTTAGATTGATTTAATATTATAATTTTATTTAATTGACACTTAAGTAACTCTATAATTATTAAAATATGTTTATTTAGTCCAATAATTTTAAATTTAAAATGTTGAATTATAATTAAAAAAATGTCAAATATTTAATTAAATACATGCACATATGTTTTTTTTTTTTTTTTTTTTTAGGGATAATGTGAAAATATGACATTTAGCTAGCTGAAGGTACAAATATGATTGCATGGCTAGAGCTAAGAGGCTAAGAAAAAAGGTGTACGAGTGTTATAATTTAGTAGATTGCAGCTTATTTTTCTGTTGTAATTCTGTCGGACTCTCCTTTCTGGTGCAGTGTATTTTCTGTTACCACACGCGAGTGATATGCTTGTGCGTCAATGTAAAATTACTCGGTACATGCAAATGAATGAGTTGTTTAAACAGGAGATACATGAGTGAATGTAAAGTGGCTTGGCTCACTAAAGCAATTTTCAATAATATTCACGTATTATTCAGAAAGAATTCTCTCTTAATTCCCAGTTTGTTTCAATCAAGTTTGCCATTTCAGCTTTCAATTTCCTTTAGTTTCTTGTAATTTTACATAATATTGAACTTTTAGTAGATCAATAAGCTAAATACTTTAAATCTCACTTCAAAAAAAAATAAACTTTTACCAAAAGAGACAAATAACTCAAATATAATATAATAAGTTAAAAATACAAAATAATAACTAATAAATTTTGCAAGAGATAAATACTCAAGCTTTGAGAAAATTTTAAAAATATTGTCCTACATTAATTAAACATGAACGTTTATAAGTAATTATGAACATTATTATTTTTGAAAGTTAACATTTTAAGAATAAATGTCTCATGTTATTTCTACACCGTATAAAATTAACATTAAGCACCTAAGTGCGTCTCGTTATACACAGATAATGCTTCCAAGTAGAAGCTGAAATGTTCTTCTCAATACTTAACTAAGGATGATGACAGTTTGACAAAGTAATGTATCATTTTTTAAATCACTTTTAATGTAATACATAACTCTCAATATTCAGCAACAGAAAGAAAGGGAAAATTTGTTCAGATAAACATTTTTATCACGCTTTAGCATTTCCTCAGTTCCTCGTCCTCCACCTCTTCCTCTCATCCACATAACATAAACCGCTGGTGGTCAAAATAGCTTATACCAAGCAATTAATTTTTGTATGCTTTAGCCCTGCCGTTTTGTCATGGACTGCTCCACAAGGTACCTATATTTCAGACACTAGGTCAGCAAAAAGAACTATGATGGATCATATGTCATAACCAAGTAGAAAATAGAGGCGAAACATAAACAAAAACTTAATTATCATACATTAAAATCTAGTCGATAATATGTTTCAAAGAAACCTATGAAATCCTCTCAAACATGTTATTTTTTTATTTCTAAAATATTTATAATTCGCACATGAGATGAGAGTTCCACCAAAAAGTTGCTGAATTCGGGCCTAATACAAACTTCTAAAAAATAGCATCAGATATTATGGAGATATAGTGCAAGGCAGACTAAAGTAAACACCAACATTCTTCTAATCAATAATTTGTTACAGAAGAAAATTAGTAACAAAGAAAGTGCAAAACGGTAATGGTCTTGGTCATTGAAAATCATGCACCATAACATTGGAAACCATGCAAAGTTTGAGAAACATCATTTTGAAACATAGAAACTCCATAACTTACTTTCCAGTGTAGAAGCCTGCAGAATACCATGCATTCAAAAGAGCAGACAAATCTGTATCAGGGCTGGTACTGTGATTAATTTCCCCTTCATTTTCAGCCTTCTTACTTTCTGTATTCATTATGCAAAAGTAGATCACACAGAAGGAAGTCAAGCACATAAGTGCATAAAATTATTTAAAAAAAATCCATGCAGAAAGTACACGCGCAGGATTATATTAATATTATAAGGAAATAAGCTCGTCAAGAAAGGCAGTTAGAGACAGTAAAACTGACAAATAACACTATGAACAATGAAAAATGTATTTTATCATGGAAAATAAAATCGTCACATGTTAGTAAAAACAAAACCCTGTTACTGTACGAAGCAAAAAAAATGGCAGCTAATGGATACTATGTCTACGCAAGCCAAAAAGACAATAATAGTTTTAAGAAATTGTCAAGGAATCATTTGAAATAGGATAAATCAACCATAGAAATTCAACTTTTCTAAAGGCAAACAAAACAATGGCATCAGTTGTATGACATGAAATATTGTCCTACATAATTCATCTTGAGAAAGTTTTCCACTTCCCTGAAGTCTTCAATATTGTTTCTATTTCATTTTAGACTCTGGACTAAAAGTTAAATAAGTTCACTGCAATAATTTTTTTTTTTATGGTTTAGTGCAGTAATCTTAAAAAATCAAAGCTTAAAGGGTATAAAAAAAAACTTCAATGTAAAGATCTAAGTTACGACTGCTTCATCTGAAAAATCTCAAGTTCACAAAACATGCAAGCATACCTTCGTTCATATATGAATCAGCAGAAATGTTCTTCCCAATAGAAGATATTGCTTTTTCTGCAGCTCCCATTGCTGTCTTAACAATACAACTGTCTTCAATGGAGGACTTCTGAGAATTAGTTGCTAAACATGCATTAGCATATGATTTACAATCATATGATCCACCCAGGGAACATGCTGGAATTGAAGTGCATGGGGCTATACAACATTGAGATGCACATGGGCAACATGAGCAGATGACTGTTGAATTAGAAGCTTGGTTCACGGGCATTGGATACTCTTGGTATGTAGAACCGTTTACCCACTGTTCAGCAGCACCAGAACTTTCACCAGAAGGTTGGTAATTCCAACCCCCATATTGATGAAGCCGCTCCAAAATCTTTTGTCTCCTATCCTCAAGCTCATAATACTGGTTAAGCAACTCATTATAATCTTCTCCACCTAGCGGATTTGAATAGTCATTACGCCCTTCCTGAGCCCCTTTGAAATGGGCCTCAGGTGCAATAGAATCCTTGCAATGATTTCCATTGACAGAAGAAAGAATAACACTTTCTCCCACCTCTACAGCAGAACTCGATGCAAGAATGGTTTTGTCATCTGTATTCCCTTGGCTTCATATAAACCACAAAAGATCACAAGACTTAAAACACAATGGACAATCTAAATACAAGAAAAGGAAAAGGAAAAATCAATGTTCATTGTATTAGTGTTCATTGTGTGTTTTTGTCTCTTCGAACATATCTCCTAATCAACATATGACATGAACTTCGATAATTAATACTAAAGGAAGTTGGTATTAGCCTACGAGCACCCTTTTGTCTCCATAACGTGAAATGACGAAGCTCTCATTATATGAAAGCATGTATTGTGAACAAAATGCTTGCCGATAAATTGAGAACAGATCTTGTTTCAGAGCTTCAAAGTGCCTTTTAACCAACCAATTAACATTGTGCTTAAAGAGAAACCTGCACTGGCCAAATGTTTTAATATCTTTTAAATTTGATGTTCTACACTTATGGTGTTGATTATTCTTTTTAATTTATATGCCACGTGAAGTACTCCTACATTTGGTCCTGTGGGTACAAGTAAAAAACATATATAAACTTCCATTTACCATTGCTTAATAACCTGATCTCTTAATGCTGAGTTGCTGACTATCATTCGAAATTAAATGATGGCTTTTAGGCTATTAATGCTCAAAATTTTAAGTCTAGAAAATAAACTCTTAACTTAAAGTTAACTGTTGGCTTCTCAGAGAGGCTCAACAACAGAGGGGGGGGGGGGGGGCGGAAGTTTGCACTTGGGGCCTTTTCTTTTAACGAATATATCTTGGAAGATCCAAATTATACGAAGGAAAAAAATAGGTTTGGCTAGGCTATGTGCTAACCTTGTAGTCTCCTTTCTATCATCAGCTTCGCTTGAGGAGTGATCTCTGCTAGTGCTTACAATAACTTCATCAGTTATACCATCAACAGCTTTTTTGGAGTGCATTTTCTAATGAGAGACACGAAGAGACAATACAAATAGACAATGACATCAGAATCAGAGAAACTAATTTTAGAACGATTTAATATTTTATACAAAATCAATAATTACTCCTTATATAGCCGAAAAAAAGAGCAAAATCATGAGACACTGATTAATTATTGGAATAAAGGAAACAGAAATTCACTGATTAAATCTCTATTTTATCCCCTCAGAAATGAACCAGTATCTAATTTTTCATCTTTCCTATTCGCTTCCCTTAAAAAATATATTATGTTTCCAACAATTAACTTCCATTTTTTCCTTTATGTTCTTAAAAAAACCTAATAACACGATAATAAAGCCAAAAATCTAATTAGTTTCTTCACGGAACACGAGTATATCTCTATGAACCACGAATTTAATATGAAAATTTATTGACATTCAATTATAAAAATGAACAGTTAGAGAGAGACCTTATAGGTGGAGATAGCATCGTCGAAGGCAGTGATAAGAGCTGAGTCGTCCCACAAATCCCCTAGCCTCCCCATTTCTCAGCTCCGCTTTTCTTCCCTGTTTGTCCTTCTCTTAAGTTGATAAAACTCACACTTCCGCACAGACCTCACTATACATAATTTTTCTCTCCTTTTACCCTCTTAAGTTCTGTAAATTATAAGGAAACCTCGAATTTTATTGAGAACTATCAATATTACCCCTCCAAATATTCTTTTGTAAGATCATCTTCATTAACTCTATCCCACTATTTTAATTCAAGTTTTGCAATAAAAATTGCTACAAATAAACTATAAACTTTGTATTAGAATAAGACTATTTGTTACAATATTATTCACACGCTATAATTTTTAAAATATATTTTTAATATTATATTTAATATAATGTGTTAAAATTAGATGAAAAAATGTAAATTTTACACTAAAAGAAAAAAATAATATATATATATATATATATTAGTGTGATATTTAGGAAGTTGTATTTAATTAAAAAATTTATAAATTTTTAAAGAGTTATAAATTATAAATTCAAAAGATTTTTATGTATTTTTAAAGACTATTGTAAATTTTAATATAATATTTTGAATTATAGTGAAAATTATTGTAAATTTATAAAAATCTTAAGAGTAGAGAGAAAAATGAATAAGATTTTTTTTTACTTATAGCTTTAGTTAAAAAGTCATTGAAAATTCATAAAAATTAATTAGTTTTTAAATTCTTTTAAAATCAACGATTTTTTGAATACTACTATATTTTTAAAGATTTATACAAAATCGTTATTAAATACACCTAAATTTTTATAGTTTTTTAAAATTTTTTATAAAAGCATAATTAAAATTACCAATTGAATACTCAAATTTTAAAACTTAAAAAATAATAATAATAATAATTAAATACATCCTTTTAGTGAGTAAGAAATGAAATAATAATATAACTACTAGAGCTTTAGATTGAAAATGCTCTAAAAGGATCTTTTCTATAACACACTTGTTAAATTTTATCATATTTTCTGTCGAGAGTCAATCTTTTTATAAAGTATGACATCCATATTTAAATTATTATTTTATATTGATTTTACGTGTCAATTAATTTAAAAATTATCACTTATAATATATTTGTCTTAAAACATAATATAGTAAATATGTTTGTGTTATTTTCATGACAATTATTTTATTATTTATACGAATTGATTCCAATTACATTATGGTGTAAAAAATTGTCACAATATTGGAAGTAGAGTGTTTCAACAAGAATAAATTCTTTCTTGATGCACAAATTGATTGTTATAATAATCTTAGGGTGCCAAATGGCTCTGGGCACTAATTTACATTCTCTACTTATTTTCGAACATAACTAATTTATATTCTCACGACAAGAAAAAATCATAAAACTGACCTTAGCTTTGAGGTTGGAGTCACTTTTTCTTTTTTTCGAAACAATTTAATAATATAATCTAAATACGATACAATATAAATATATTTTTTAATAAAAATTAATTAATAATTTTTTTATGTTATTAAAGATTTTATTATTCTTTACTATTATAAATTGATAATACGAAAAAAAAAATTAAGTGAATTTTTAATATGTCAATTAATATAAAAATTTGATACAAATAACACAAAATAAATACAATTGCTACTCCTACTTCCAGGTAAAGCTAATATAATAGTTCTCCATCTCCCTCCTCCGATTTATCGTTATGTGATGTGTCAAGATCTTGAGACTGTAATAAAGCTCCCTTCAAATATTTCACCAATTAAAACCTAGTCGTGACATACGAAATCACCCCCAGTTATACTTAATATTACCGCTTTCAAAACGTATATTGTGCGGCATTACTTTATTTATTTATTTTGTATTTTGTATTTTTGATTCTTTGTGTGGCATTACTTTTGACGCAAGGAAAAAGAAAAAAGAAAAGAAAATAATAATAAAAAGAAAAGTGTCACTGACGCACGCAGTGACGCAGGCAGAGGGGTATACATTTAATACACGGCCTACTAACGTCGTCAGTCAGCCTTATTTCGACGTCGTATCGGGGTTTCTTTCCGAGTTAGGGTTTTCGTAACGGCGGTCTTTACAAGTCCTTTCTCGTGAAACTATAGCAACCATCTATTTCCAATTTATTTACAGGTATCTATCGTCGAATTGTTTATGCTTTACATGTTTTCTAGAAGATTTTTCGTTCTTATCTATTAGTTTTCTCTTGATATTTCGGGTTCCAAATTACTTAGTTCAGGGTCGTGCCGGTTGCGGATGATTTGTCTTTAATTTTATTGCAGGCTCATATTTTGTATTTTTCTTGATTTTACGGTTTTGGAACCATATTAACAACATTGATTTTCATGTTTCAATTATGGGTTTTGCACGTGAGCTTGAAGAAACGAAGGCATTTAGGTTTTAATCTCCTTTTTTTTTTTTTCCAAGTTGTTTTCTTATGTCTAAGGATCGAAATAAAATAGTTAATTTGACCTTAGAAATTTATTATTTAATTTTCTTTTGATTGAGTTATTAGTTTGGGAAAAAAAGTCAAGTTGTTTTCTTATGTCTAAGGATCGAAATAAACTAGTTAATTTGACCTTAGAAACAATGTTCCAAAGCACCTTGAGGCGAGAGGCGAGGTGGTTGATGGGGGCCTTGAGGCTAACGCCTCATCTCCTTAATTTAAGACTTGTGCTTTTTACGGTGAGGCGAACGCTTTGAGGCTATGTGCATTGAGGCAGCATAAGACTTATGCCTCTTTCATTATACTATAAAGGGATAAATTGTGTTATTTTTAAACTATGCCAAAAAAATTTATATAAAGCCCAGTACCTCATTAAATGCAAAAATAAAAAGAAAAAAAAAAAAAACAAATTAAAAAGCAAAAATAAGAAGGAAAAAAAACTCCTAAACTCAATAGATGAAAATGAAGAAAACCAACATATTAAAACTATTTGTGGTTTAATCTTAACTTGTGATTTAAACGATTATTTCTATAGTTGTGACTTTATATCTAAACTATTTATGTTATTCTTAGTGTTAACTTTTATTGTATTTTTCCCTATATAATAGGTTATTAATAATTTTATGTATTTTTTAATTTTAAATGAGGCTTAAGCCTCACACCTCCTCATTTGGGGCAATTGCATCAATACCCCGTTTCTGCCTTTTGAAACCTTGCTTAGAAATTTATTATTTAATTTTCTTTTGATTGACTTTTTTGGGGTGTGTGTGTGAGATTGTTGTACTTACTAATCCAAGGATTGGATGAATTTGTTCAGTTGAGATTTTGAATTCAATTCTTATTTGCTGTTGTTAGTAGCCGTTTCAGGCCGTGTTGTATATAGGAAGTCAGCTTCCTCTGAATTATATTTGGATCAGTGGTTGTTTATGGCAAAGATATACATAATGAATAGCGACAGCTATGCTTGGTATGTCTTATTTCGCAGATTACCTGCTAACATATTTGCCATCCCCCATGATGTGATTATAACTGTTTTGTTCAGTATATGTTCAATTTTCTTGTGCATAAATACGTTGAATGGTACCATAACTAATTGTCATAATTTTATCCAGTTACATCCTAGGGTGTGCCAGGGATGAGCAGGCTCTTATATTTGAGAGAATAAGTATTCGGTTCAACATCTTAATTTATTAGTCATTTAAGATGAAAAATCTTAAAATAATATCCTCAGATGCATCTCTAAGAGAATCACCAATTGACTCAAGGATAGAAAGACAACACGTGTATTGGGTTTCTTATATGTCATGTTGTAATTTAGATTTTTTATCCGACGTCCCATGTATATGCACCCATTCTTGAATTACCAGACAAATTATCTTGAGTTCTCTGCCGTCCGCTCTCTTTAGCTTTAAAAAGATAGCAACGTTTTGATGTATTGAATAATGCCTATGTTCCAGCCAGTTATAGTGTGATGGGTAAATTTTAACACTTGGAGTGCCAGGAGCTGAATAGTAATTTTATTTTTTATTTTAATATAATGCGACATATTGACATGTAATCGCCTGGAATTTGTTCAAACTAAAGTATGTCAGCTTTGCCTACTGCATCTTTTAGTTACACATTTGCTAGTTGCTACTTTGACTTCTCTTCTGATGCATCGATCACTTTTGGTTACTGCCCTTGTTATTATTGTAGTTGTATATCCCTTAATCTGACAGTTTTCATGCATACTTTCAGCTCTCAGACCATACATATTCACAGAGGAAACCATGGCTTGCTTCATAGAAACATTGTTTGACTTGGTCAGTTGGAGTTTCATGACATCTAGCATGTCTGTCGCTCGCAAAAAAACATCACACGATTTATCTGCGTAGTATGGTTGCATTTCTTTTTCTTAGATACCATGACAATTTTCTTCTCTGCAGGGTTTGCCTTGTGTCTGCAATGATTTATTTTCTGTAGACTGGTTTTGTTGAAGTTTGTTTATTCTTGCATTTGAACTTTTGGGATATAAAGTTGTTAGATAGGAATGGAAGCAAATATCACCATGGCATTGGATAGAGTTCAAAGTGTTTTGCTTGACTTAAAGAGAAAGCGTGCAACCCGATATGCTGCATATTTTACTGGAGCCAACCGCACAGTGTTGCCCCACTGGTCTGCCTTGAATAGAACTACAAAGAGAAGGAAACTAGCAGAGGCTAGAAACAAGCGCATAAGTAGTGAATCTCATATTCAAAGATCCTTGCTTAGATATTATTCAAATTTTATGAGAAGTGATGCTCCACAACGAATATTATTTTATCAGAAAGGGGAATGGACCGATTTTCCCTGTGATCTTGTCGATGGGGTCAAGAATTATTTTTTGATGAAGAAATTAGCCTTTGATGTAGAGTTAAATGGTGAGAAATTCTTACTAGATTTCTTGCATATGTTACAAGAGGATATGAAGACTGGTTTACAACAACCTATAGCTTGGATAGATGAAGCTGGTAATTGTTTCTTTCCAGAATTTTTTTCTTATAATGATGATGATAATGACAAAGCATCTTATATAAATTGTGTGAATGGAAGTGCCAAGAATCAGGAACCCATGTTGATGGAACCTCATGGGTCTCGTGAAATTGAGCTGCAGCTGGAGATTGAAATAAACGGATGGGACAAGTCTTTGCTGAAAGAATGTAGTGGAGAGTCTAATGCTTTGGTTAAGAAGATTCTTATTGATCAAGAACCTAATGCTAATCAGTACATTGTTGAAGTTGAGGACAGCTGCACTAGGGAACCTAATGTAAAAGTTGATGACAATCTTGAGACTAATCAAGAGATGGAATGCAAGTTGTCAAAGGAGACAGAATCTGTAAGTAGGATGTTGGACTGTGATACTGTACGGAACATGTTCCATATGGGCATGGGGACATTTGGTGGTGCAGAGATACTTGATGTATACCATTGCTCGAGTAGTTCATTGGAAGCACGACGGGAGCTCTTCCAAAAACAAGTCAAAATTACAAGAATATATCGCGGTGAAGCAAATGTTCGATATGCTTGGCTTGCTTCTTCTAAAGGAGAAGTCTCTACAGTACTAAAGTATGGGCTTGGTCATTGTCGACCATCTGAAATTAGGTCTACATGTGACTTTGGTGTTAATCTTGCAGCGGCTAGCTGTCCGCATAACAGGTTTGAAATATTTTTTCATTTTAATATTTGTTGCAACTTAGTTGTACGTACTGTTGAATTTTATACTTATATTCTGGTTTCAAGAATGATAAGGCCTTCTCCTGGATCAATAATTTATATTTCTATGATTGGATAATTCCCTTTTGATAAAATGTCTTTCTCCTGTCTAAGGTAAGGCAGTTAATGCAAAGAAGCTTTTAATTCCTTGATATTCTTTGCTCCTGTTGTTGGAATTGAAAATATAATATTTTAATGTAATGTTCAGCATTTTTCTTCTGGAACAGTAGTGCTCAGAATTGTGATGAAGACTTCAGTGTCTACATGCTACTACTGTATAGCAATGGAGATATCTAATTTTGTGGTTATTTATTCCTTGCATTTTGGATAAGCTGTTTGTCCACTATATTTGTTTTTATTGTACTTGCACCTGAGGCTAGAGGCTACTGATAGGACTTTGAACCCGAACTTTTTTGCAGTTCATCTTCCATGATTTAAATCTCTTCCCCCCCTCTATTGTGAGTGTAATGTTTTTAATCCATTATTGTGTAATTTATGTTGTTATTGATCTATATATGCTATCTATTCTTTTTCTGGCACTTATGTTAAGAAATTCGTGGCGTTGACTGTTGACATGAGATTTTGCTTGTATCTCCATTTTATTTGTACATTTGATCTTAAAGCTTTATTCAATTTACAGTGCAATTTATTCTGATGATGACGAAAATGGTGTACGACACATGTTTTTCTGTCGTGTAATAATGGGAAATATGGAGGTTCTTCGTCCTGGCTGTAAACAATATCAGCCCAGTTGCAATGACTTCGATAGTGGGGTGGACGATCCTCAGAATCCAAGCCATTACGTAGTCTGGGATATGAACATGAACACCCATATTTCTCCCGAATTTGTTGTTTGTTTCAAGATATCATACAATACAGAAGGTGATTATTAATTTAGGGCTCCTTACTTCCATTTTGGCTAACATTAGATGTTTATGCCTCTCACTTCTAAATAGGCCGCTAATTGAATTGATAAGAAATTTGATAAGAACTAGTCCAATCAATATATAAGGACAAAAAGTATGACGTAAAAAAATTGACAGAAATGTTTTAGAAGTTGTTTGCTATATAACAAACTGGGTTTCTTCAATTGATACTTGACTTCTGCTCATCGTTGGGCTTTGTTACTAGATGCTTCAGGAATTACATCATCTTTTCTAGGGCCTCGTAGCAAGTTGCTCATGGATTCATTCACAGTTAATAGGGTATGAACTCGTATCTTGCTGGTATGCCTGATTTTATATGTATGAATTGATAAGCAATGTGTTCTTCCATCAATTTGAATTTGCTTATGGTAAAATTTCTAATACTGATCTCTCCCGTGTTCATTCCAATACGATGCTGCCCATGCTATGTTTTTTTAGATCATTCCCTTGTTAGCATTTATTCAGTTTATTTTTGGTTGTTGTCTAACAACTGCTTCTAGGTTGTAAACCAAGCATTGTCTATCAGAATTTTATACCTTTCTAGCATTTGAAGTAATGATTCTTTTGCAATTTCCTGATGTTCAAAACTTCATGCATTTTTGACTCTTTTGGCTTCACCAGTGATTTTTTTTAACTTCATCCAGCAATTATTCCGTAGTCCGTCCTGGATCCTTTGCTGATATAAATATTGTTTATGTGAAGTTTTCACATTTAGAGGATCAACTAAAAAGAAAACCCTTTGCATGATTATTCATTTGTTTATTGATTTGTCCTTGCTGGAGTTTGTGTGCTTGAATAATTGCATCACTTCATGTAGTGGTAACTTTGTATATGATGTTGTGGTTTTATGATTTTTCCTGTCTCGCATGTTTCTTTAGGAAAGTGATTGTCAGCGAACTTCAGATTCTTTGAGAACTCAAGAGAGCAATGTTCAACTTATATCAGATGATTATGGGACATCTCAAGGAAAAGCTGCTAGTTTTGGTTCTAGCATACCAAGAACTCCCAAATCTCCTCGGATGCCTTTTCCTATGTTGTTTGATGCTATTTCAGGTCAAGTCCCTGCTAAGGATATGTGTTTGGTCAAGATGCATTATGATCTATTCAGGGTATGTCAGATAACATGTCTCTGTGTCTCTTTTTGTCGTTCCTATTTTTCTCTTTTCATTTTTTTTTTTGTTTTTTTGTTTGGAATAACTTTAGTCTCCTTACATGCATATTGAGATGGTATACTTATCAGGCCAAAAAAATAACACGTGATGACTTTGTCAAAAAGTTGAGATTAATTGTTGGAGATACTTTGCTGAGGTCTACGATAACGAAGCTCCAGAGCAAGGTAGATTTGATTTAAGATTTTGAATTGAATCTGATTATCTTGAGTAAATTTCTAAAGTTTTCATTTGAAAAAGGAATATTTTAATTATTTGAAAACAGTTTGAGACTTTTAAGTCATTTTTCTGAAGAGTTTTTCAGCATTTGATGCATGAATTATTGTTTACAACATTCAATGTTGACCAACTTTTAGAGCATCCGACTTTGTGCTTAGAATTCAGCAGTTACTAGGTCATTTACAAATATTTGTCTCTATAGGATTATCTTGAGATCTCTATATGTGACTGACCAATCTTTGGTGGCCAATCTTTATTTGATTCAAATGCCACTAACTGAACATGATTTTGGGTATATAGAAGTGATAGGCCTTCTGCTTGCAAATGCTAATCTCTAATACTGGTTTTTGCCTTGAATATGGAATTGATTAATTGTTTGTGTCATGTATTCCTCTTGTTCACGTGCGATCTTAGTTAAGCCTATATTTAACCATATTGCCCCATATTCGTGCAGGCCGTTCATCCCTCAACATTCTAAGTTAAAGATATTTATGTTTTCTGTTTGCATTTTGCAGGTATCCATGACATCCAAGGGTGATGTGGAGGCATGATGACAAACGTCGAAGGTTCCGGGTGTATTTGATCCATGGTAACGTGCTACTATTTATTATAATAATAAAAAATGCGTCGACATGAAGTTGTGAATTATGATGGATCTGGTTCAAGATCTATACGTTCTAGATAGGTTTGGTAACAGTTAGGGTTCTCCTGCAATTGCCTGGTGGTGGTTTATCTTGCTTCTTGAACTCGATAATAGTGAGGATTAGAACTTCATTATGCTAATTTCTAAACAGAATGTATTAATGGTTATCCATGGTAACAGACTAGCTTATTTTGATTTGTGTAGAATTTCCGATGGATTATATCGTTTGGTGGCTGTACTAGCAAATTACCACATCCCATTTTAACCACATCTATTTTGAATGAATGAATTGATAGCATTTTTTGCTGGTTGTACCCAATATGTAAACGTCAGCTTTATTAAAAGCTGTTAAAGTGTTACAGTGACCGACTCTTTTCAAAAGGTGTTACCTTTCAATTCAGGTTTAAACGATGCATAATAAACCTTTGAACAAAAAAAAAACGATGCATAATAAACCGGATGCATCATTTAGAGAATTTAAGCATAGTGAATTTTTTCAATGTACTCGTCAAAATTGGAAGAACTCGAGCAGCAATCATGTTAAAACCCAACATGGCAACACACAATTCGGCAGGCCATCAGTCTCAGCCAGCTCTTCATGTCGGTTCTCCAGGCAGAGCAAAGTATATATATATATATATATATATATATATATATTTTTTTTTTTTTTTTTTTTTTGGTTTTACCGATTACCTTAACTTCCTTTTTGACTTTTTTTTTTTCCCCTTCTTTCTATCCCACAATAGAGTAAAGATGTGGTTATCAGGAGAGAGAGTCAAAAATTATTGGTCCACCTATATTTTCAAGTTTCCATAAGTTTGTCTCTCTCCCAATCCAAGGCAGTACGTACAATATTTTTCTCCTCAAAAACATGTTCAACCGAATGTCCCCCTGGAATTGGGATCACTTGCAGCTAAAGTTGCTGTATGATTCGGCTGAACTTTTTGGCTCTGATTTTTTTAATGAAAAATCCAAGTAAACAAAATGAGTAACTGAATGTGTAAGTGAGAAAACTGAGGGAAACGCTGTTGAATAACTGTCACTTGAAACATTTTCTTCATTATGGAGTAAAAAGGTTGGATCCAGGGGGTCAATATTTGGAGCTAAAAATTACTAGAAAAGTGTCCATGGATTGCTAACAAAATGCAAAACTTCCATTGACGTTCTTCCGGAAGAGTCTTTTCAGTTGCAAGAAAGTATTCTGTTAAGCCAAACATAGAATTTGTATTCAAGAGAGTTAGCGTATGTTTTGACACTTATGCAAATGGAAGTTTATGATGAGTTAGTGCACTTACCAAACCTACAAAAAGAATTCATGGGTTTTGTACAGGCCTACGAACCTTGTTCAAACGTGAATGACAGTGTACTTTAACATCATAATTTTTTTTTAATAAAAAATAAAAATGAATGGAAGCTGAAAAACTTTAAATTTTAATAGAATTTTCCTTTTCGTTATACATTTGATTTGATGAAAGCCACAAAAGTGGTTTTGAAGACCACTGTGCTATTCAGAATTACTCGACTTCGAACTAGTTGAACTCTTGTTTTTCTAATTTTGGATAAATTATATCTTCTTTTTCTCTATAGGTAAACATTCAGGCAGCAATTATTAGACTCCTCAAATTGATCACGAAAGGAAAAAAGAAAAAAAGGCAAATCTGAAACCTATCTTGATGAATTCATTAATTTACAGGACCATCTGCAGCTAACGGATCCCATCCTGGAGGCTTGATATTAGGCCAATCACCACGGCATCCCAATCTTATGTATAGGCTTTTCTTTCCTGTAAGTAATGAATACATGTGGTCAGCAAAAGTAAAACTCTGGTATCCTACAATTGTTGTATGTTTGTTTTCCATTGTAGTTCTGCTTCTGCATCATGATTATTTTTAGGAGAAAAACTCACATAGCACCGGACCATTGTCAGGTGGTAGGCCAACCCAATCAGATTCAAGTGTTTCCTGCATAGGTTCGAGTTTTTGACTGCTTCATGGCATGTGTTCTTGAATCTAATTGGATTCTACCACTAGGCAATGGTCCAGTGCCGTGTAAATTAATACCTCAGAGTCAAATGCTCATTCAACTATTATGATGTAGATTTGACAATGCATATGAAGGTCAAAAATACATAATAAGATTTGTTAAACCATGCTCAAATGGTAGTATTTTTATAAAAGATAGAGAATCTTGTACATCTGTTGCTTTACCATTCTCTCTCTTGACAATATTGGGACGAGGATGAGAGAAGCAAGATGTTCATAATTAGCAGAATATAAATCATCCAGGTCGTGAATGTAGCAAAACAAAGATTTGAAAACCATGAAGTACCTGGAAGCTTTTTGTCTGATAGAATGAATTGTTTAAGGGCACTCAAACATGCCTGAGCCACACTTGTGGCATGATCTGTATCCCAACCCTGGAACTTGACTATGACATCTGCATTTTTGTAAGCTATCCTATTGTCTTGTATGTGTTTTCTGGCTTCTTCCTTTGCTGAATCTTCATCTGCAAAGGTAATTAATTACCAAGAACTATTTGACAGAATATATAATTGCAATATTCTGGTAAAAAAAAACTATAGTTGAGAACTGATCAAAAAGCCCTATTATAATTTTTCCATCTACTAAGAGTCCATTCGGATGTGGTTTGGCAAAGACAGGTTTAAAATATGTGACATGTAAGTAATTGGTTTTTGTATGGGGAATGCATGATTGCATGGATTCAATAAGTAGTCATGGATTGCATGGGGAATGCATGACATGATTTTGTATGGGGAATGGGAAATGTGCTTCAATAAGTAGTCATGGATTGCATGGGGAATGTGCTTCAATAAGTAGTCATGGTTTTTGTATGGGGAATGCATGACATGATTGCATGATTGCATGGATTCAATAACAAGGGAAGCACATTTTTTGTCAAAGAAATATTATTTCTACCAAAATGTCAAATTAAGCTTGTTGTAACTGCTTTTAAAAATCAAATTCACAGAAGATAGAGTTGCCTGCACTGGAGCTGTAAAGGAAAGGATAAGTTACCCATAGCTTCAGTTTGTGATAGCCAGATGGTAAATCCTGCATATAGATGTCGCCATTTATCAGCTCTAGCAGCAGCTCCGGACTGCCCTCCTAATGTTGAAACAACAGCTCTAACGTGACTGCAATGCCCACAAATCCACGAAATGCGTATTAACATCTTATATGCCAAAAAAGAAGGGATCTTATATGCCAAAAAGGAAGGGGATCTTATGTGCCAAAAAGGAAAGGGAGGGGTTTGATTTATCAATGAATTCCAAAGGCAGTACCTACTTAAACTTTCTAATATAATGCTTTCTGCTTCTGCAACAGAATCAGGTCCTTCAGAAATAACCCCTGAAATTGATGAAATTCCAGGCGATCAAAATAAACAAGAGGTACAGGCAACAACAGATCATTATGCTCAACTACATGTTGGTCCAACGATTAACTTTTAGAGAAAGATTCAGTAGAGCAAGCAATGCTATACATAATTGAAGAAAAGGTAGCTAGCAGCATAAAAAACAACGGTAAAATCATAATCTATGTGATGATTATAAAATAGGTGTAGGATGTACAGGAAATAAAAGGGTTCAATCATTCATGTGCCATTAGATCCTAACTTTCCAAGTGAAGGCAACCATCCAATTGTGATTATTGTTTATCTGGTAACCATTCATATACTCACATGAAGCTATGGTTTGCTTGGCATACGATTCCAGCAACTCTTTTGTACTTAGTGGTGCATACCTGATAAAAGTACCAACCAAATACAAGTCTTGAGTAAGAGATAAAAATACATAGAAATTAGAGTACACCGTTTACGTGTTTCAACTCTCCATGATGCGATTGAGCCATTAATTTGGTACAAGATACTAAATACTCATTGATGTTTAAATTAGAAAATGGTAGGATCACTGATAATAGTTCACCCTGATCAGATACAAGGTAGTCATGAATGTTAACTAGTCTTAAACATGTGATTGTACCATTCAGAATCTGCAACCGTGATCAACAAATATGTAGGTAGAATAGTTATTAATAGAGTGTACTCATCCATGGACACAAATAGACATTATTTCTTTTGGCTAATACGAATGTTATTGATTTTTAACCAAAAAGAAGCTCAAGTTATTACCCAATACCAGAAGCAAGTTCTTGAGACACTTTCTGGTTGATTTCGGTTGAATCCCCGACGATGTAGATTGATGTGCCTTTCAAAATTTGTGTAGATCCTACTTTCAGGGAGTCCCAAGACTCCGCAATGTCAGGCCATTTCAAAGTCAGGATCCTTGCTTCTTTAAGTTTATAACCAGTTCATCATCATCTATGAACCTGTTCAAAGCAACTACCACTCACATAATTATGTAGAGAGTTACACGTATAGAACTAGATGGACTTTAGTTTCACAAACCATATGGTTTCAGCAGGCTTCACTTTATCAAACATCTTGTTTGTTTCGATAAGTGTGATAAGAGACCCAGACTGTTGTACTCTGACTGCCAAAGAGGAATCATTTGCATCCACAAAAACATCTCTGGTACTCGGAATTTCCCTGCCCTTGAGGTGTAATCTCAATTCCACCTCAGAAGACCCATCGATAAACTGCATCATTTTCACAATATTATTTCAGATAAAGTAAATGCAACTAGTAGAGAATAAAAGACCAAAGGAAATTAAAGATTAGAGAAGTTTCTCAACTTAAAAGTGAATTTGAGTGGCATTTTAATAAGTATTTTAGGAGTGGAACATGTAATTATTATTTATTTCTCCTAAAATCACTAACAATGTGTTTCATAAATTTTGAAAACTTAAAAGGTTTGTCAAACACTACTAAAAGTACTTTGACACATTTGAAAGCACCAGTTCTAATCAATCCAGAGAGGTAGTTTCAGTCGAACACTAAAAAATATAAATTTTATTGTAAAACAGAAAACATCTTTCTAGCTCTGGTCTAGCCAAGAGAAATTCATGACCATGAAGCAGTTTAGAATGACAACAGAGAGCTGGAAATTGCAATCATGTTTGGTTTTATAAGAATTTATTTATGTTACTTGTTTTCAAGTATTGCAATCAAATGAAAATACTGTCAACGTAATTTTGCTCTAAATTTCTAAACTTTCTCTTGTTACAAAGAATGCAGTATTTACGTAATTAGAAGCTTGTGGCTTATTTATTTCTAGCCAATGTAAATGTGTTGTTGAGTAGAGTTGTAAACGCAGGAAAAACCTCATATCAGATAGCTTATAATCAGTTTGGCTGCTAAACATTTTGTTTATAAAGAAGGTGTCTTAAAATCAAATCAAGTAACTATAGAATTGAAAAGAAAAACTAATTCAAACAAAACCAGCATGAATTGAAGGCATTGAAAAGAAGGCATCTAAGGAAACAAGGGCGAGTGGTACCTCGTAGGACTTGGTGGAAAGAGGGGCAGTGGAGAAACTATGGCAGGAGATGCGAGCGAAGGTCTTCCTAAGAGCGCAGCCACTAATGGGTAGGAAGCTAGAAAGTTGGAGGGTTCGTTTGTTGATTCTTAAGAAAAGTGAAATGGAAATGGGTCTGGAAACTGTGGAAGATAGCTTTAATAGGTATGAACAGTCTTGTATAAAGCTTGGGTTTTTGGAGAATAAACCTAAAGGTGTGGAAATGGTAGTAATTGTTGCCATTTTGGGTGAAATAGAAAGAAGAGAAGCAATGAAGGCTATGGCCTTAGGTGATACGTCGTTAGATAAGATGAGTGTGAATCAGACGAGGACGACGTGGAAATTTCGACCGATAAAAGAGGATAATTTTTTTTATACTACGTATATGTAAAAATTATGGATACAACATAAAAAAAAATAAATACATATTAAAAATTAAATATAAAAAAAAAATGTTGAATACTAAAAGACAAGATAAAAAAATTTGAATCTATTTTTATCCTAAAATATACTTAATTTTTAATACATCTGCTATATAGAAAAAAATTTTCATAAAAGAAAATGATAGAGGAATATAATTTTTAACCATAATGGTATTTAAGAGTATTCACGGTGGTTCGATTTGTAGTTAAAAAAATTAACTAAACTAGACCGCTGATATTACTTTAATTAAATTGGACCGAACTATTTAGCTAATAAAAATGTTGTAATTGAATAGTTCAGTTCAATTTGATTAACGATTTTTAATGATTTTCAAAAAAATTTTATTTCCTAAGTTATAATTTTTTTCCATAACTAAGAGTATAATCAAATTATAATGTGACATATATAATAATAAATTTTTCACGTAATAATTGATCAATTATAAATGTTAATATTGATCAATTAAGAATTTTTCTTTGAACTTATAAAATAAAAATCCAAACATAAAAGAAATTAAAATAGTTTGCTTTCTAATACTCATAAGTTTTAACTCTCTTAAATTAATTTTTTTTTATAATATATAATATTTTAAAAAGTAAAATCAAAATTATAATATATAACTTTTTTATTTTTTTAAAAATATAATAATATAATATATTTTTAAAAATAACTTTTTAATATATTATTTATAATGGTCTGGTTCGGTCCGACTGATTAAAAACTTACAAAAACAGATCGAACTATTTTACTAATGGTTTTAGTTAATTTTATTCGGATTGTACCATATGTTTTATAAAATTGCCCAATTTGGTCCGATTTAATTTTTTTGTTTTAAAAGTTTTGTCCAAAAATCGAACCAAATTAATTAAAACTGAAAAATCAGACCGGACCTGACCAAACAGTTTTGTAAATCAAAGATCCGATTTGATTTTTGTTTCTTTAAACTGTTTTACAAACGGTTCGTTCCGATTATACAAATTTTTAAATCGAACCGGACCGCTACTTATAATTATTTTTAAAATATTATTCTTTAAAAAAATCAAAAAATATATATTAATTATAGATCTTCTCACAGTAAAAGTATGCAACCTTAACTCTCTAATTTATTTTTAATATATTATTCATGAATTAATGTATGTATTATATTTTGTTGTAGAATTTGCAAAAATATTTAACTTAATTGATTCTATGGTTATTTTTAGGATGTTATATGATTTATGTATGATGCAATATGATTTATATATGTAGTATATATTAATTAATTTGTTTAGATTAAATTTTTTTTTCTTTATGTTATTTTCAAGTTTTAACAAATTTGGATAAAAAAAAATTGAAAACTGTCAAAAATCGTTAACCAAGTCGTACCAAATTGTATTGGATCGTTCGATTTTAATAGTTTTATTATTCAAACAATTTAGTTAAAATAATGTGTTCGAATCGATTCAGTTATTTTTTTGCTAAAAGTTAAACTAGTTCAAACCATGAACACCTCTAATATTAGCCGTAGTCATTTTTCACCCTATGTGATATATGATATATCATAGCTCTTGGTAATATTTATTAGAAAAAAATATTTATAATATTTTATTAAATTTATAGTCAAAAAATAATATTATTATACTCAAATATATTTATTATAAAGAAATTTAGTCTAATTATTTTACAGGTTAAGTTTTAGTTAATTAAATTATATTAAATATTATTAAAATATTATTTTTATTATAAATTTTAAGATTATTATTTGTGATAATTTTAAAAAACGTATGGGACTTGTTATAGAGGTGGCCTTTGTACCGGCCCTATGGCCCAGCCCATTCATAAAGAGCAATTTTTTAACCAAAGAGGAGGGGAGCATTTCGTTCTAGGGATTTTGTCTAAAATGGGCAAATCCCATAAGATAGTTTAGGAATAGGCTGATTTGGTTTAAACTTTAGAAATGGGCAAATTGAAATTGGCTCTTCCAGTTGCCGGTTCCACCCCTTATTTCCCACCAAAGTTTTCTTACTTCTTCTCTCTCCTTCTCTACGCACTCTCCCTTCCCACCAAAGTTTTCTTACTTCCTCTCTCTCCTTCTCTACGCACTCTCCCCTCCATTTTTTCATCTCATCCTTACAAGCTTTGAAATTTGAGGTTAGTGATATTAAATATTTTGGTTGGGTAGAAATTTCTCAGTTTTAAATAGCATGTAAATGGTGAAATTTGCCGCGGCATTTGTACCCACAATTTTTGCAGTTTATCGTTTTGGGTCAATGTTTTTTTTTGAAAATTTGCCAACCATTTGGGTGATTGGTTGGTTGGAAAGTGATTTGGGTGTTATTTTGCCGTTTAATTTGTTGTATGAATCTGCCATTTTCAGTGTTCAATTTGAACTAATGTATTTCGCGTGTTATCCCCCATTTTTAATCTGCTATTTTCTTTCCCTTTTGTCTTGGGTTTATCCGTTAGCTCGTTGAGTAAATCTCTGGTATACCTTAGATATACCTAGATATACCTTAGATATACCTTAGATATAACTAGATATACCTAGGTATATCTAAGGTATATCTTAGGTATATCTGTGGTATATCTCTATATACCTAGGTATATCTAAGGTATATCTTAGGTATATCTGTGGTATATCTCGATATACCTAGGTATATCTTAGGTATATCTCTGGTATATCTCGATATACCTAGGTATATCTTAGGTATATCTCTGTATACCTAGGTATATCTTAGGTATATCGAGATATACCTAGGTATATCGAGATATACCAGAGATATACCTAAGATATACCTAGGTATATCGAGATATACCACAGATATACCTAAGATATACCTAGGTATATCTTAGGTATATCTCTGGTATATCTCGATATACCTAGGTATATCTGTGGTATATCTCTGGTATATCTCGATATACCTAGGTATATCTTAGGTATATCTCTGGTATATCTCGATATACCTAGGTATATCGATGGTATATCTCTGGTATATCGAGATATACCTAGGTATATCTAAGGTATATTGCGGTATATAATTTCATATATCAATTTAATTAAATGTAATTTTGAATTAATATTGGTTAATTATTTGAAAACATTTTACAGAATGGATTGGCTTAGTATTCTAATAATTCATAATGGTAAGTGGTTATTGAAAGATGATAAAGAAATATATCGAGGAGGTGAAGGTTGGGTGATGAAGATTAAAAAGGGATATAAGTATAATGAACTTAAAGAAAAGTTGTTTATGAAGTTGAAAATAGATAAGTTAAAGTATGAAATTTCAGTAAGATACTTCTATAAGAATGATTTGACATTACCTTCTGTTTTAATTGGCGATGATGAAGATTTGGATGAGTTTTTTGACCTTCATGTGCAAGACAATCAAAGAAAGGCTGTTCTATATGTAACAAAAAATGAGATAAGATCAGTAGGTACAAGTCATTCCATTTGTCGTGAAGAACTTGTTAATACTATAGGGCGTCATGTAAATGACTTGAGCGATACACATCCGCAGGAAGGAACTCAAAATCCCATAAGAAATTGCGATAATATACCTCATGGTATTGGTGATGATTTAGATAACTATTTAGATATACCGCATATGGGTGATGATGAGTTTGTTGATATGAATAGAGAGTGTCAATTAGAAGGTGTTACTGTCAACGAAAACATTGATAATGACATGGGCGGAATTGGTACTTTACAAGGCAATCATAATGAAATGACATCAGATGAACAAGAAAGACTGATTTTAAGAGATGAATTGTTAAATGGTTTAACTGAGTCTGAAGGACGAAATGTTGTTGTGGGCAATAATGAAATACATTTTGGTCCATCAAGTACAGCCACAGAGATTATTTCTAATGGTAACGTTTCCTCTTCTATGGCACATGTTGAGGTTGATTTGAAAGTTGATCAAGTGTTTGACAGTAAGATAGATTTCACCACACATGTCGGCCTTTATGCCATAAGAAATAGATTTGAGACAAGGACACTGACAAGTAGGAAAGACCGTGTCGTGATAAGTTGCATTCAATGTAGTTGTATTTGGAAGATTAGATGTAATCGGATCAAGGGCTCAGATAGGTTCAAGGTAAAGCATTTTCAATCAGAACATACTTGTGATCCTAACCATTACATGAGGAAGAATAGGACTGCGACCTCAAGAGTCATAGGTAATGCCATAAAAATGAAGTTGGTGCGACCCGGAAGAATTTATAAGCCGAAAGATATTATTGATGATTGTCAGAATGAGTTTGGGATTGAAATTGGTTACACCACAGCATACAGGTCTAAAGAGAAGGCTCTGAGGTTGCTACGTGGAAGTGAAGAGGAATCTTTCCTCAAGCTTCCTTCCTACTGTCACGTCCTGAAGGAAAGGAATCCCGATAGCGTCACACATATTGAAGTTGACCAATTATCCGGAAGATTTAAGTATTTCTTCATGGCATTAGGTCCATGTATCAGAGGATTCTTATCTTGTATAAGACATGTAATTACAGTTGATGGTGCATTCTTATCAGGTAGGTTTGCTGGGACATTATTCGTTGCAAATGCTTCTGATGGAAATAACAACATATATCCACTGGCCATTGGGGTTGGAGATTCTGAGAATAATGAAGCTTGGGAATGGTTTTTGCTAAAAGTATCAGAATTAGTCGGGCACATTGACGACCTTGTAATTGTTTCTGATAGGCACCAAAGTATTATTGAAGCTGTTCCGAAAGCATTACCCAATGCATTGCATGGTTATTGTGCATTTCACATGGAGATGAATTTAAACCACAAGTTTAAGAATCCAGATATTACACCTTTGTTTAGATGTTGCTCAAGGGCATATACAAAGCGTGAATTTGACAAGTACATGGGGGATTTGAGATTGATCGATCCTGAGATAGAAAATTACTTATTTGAAGCAGGCATTGAGAAGTGGTCAAGATATCATTTCCCAGGTATGAGATACGGTATAATGACTACAAATAGTTCAGAATCCTTTAATAATGTCATGAAATCTGCTCGTGAATTACCCATAACCATGCTTGCTGAGTACTACCGTAGCAAGATACAAGCTTGGTTTGTCGAACGTAGGGAAGTTGGGATGAAATGGGGAACTCGCCATCTAACGATGTGGTGGAATCAATTATGCGTGCAAATCACAATAAGTCCACAAGGTACAGGGTTTTTAGAATTAATGCACATGTCTTCCAGGTATGCCATTCGTACAACTATCTGATTGTTATTATATGTTTATATATTTTTATTTATTGTCTAATGTAACAAGTTTATTGTTACCAAAATCAGGTTGTACATGGTGACACTAGTCACGATGTTGATCTACTGAACAGAAGTTGTAGTTGCAGGGAATTTGATATTCACAAAATCCCCTGTTGTCATGCCATTGCAGCGGCCCGTTTTCAAAATGTTGATGTTCATACACTTGTGGACAAATTATATACAGTAGATTGTTACATCATTGCATATGCAGAGTCCATTTTTCCGGCTACTGATACTGGTGAATGGGACATTCCACCAGAGATCATAGATTTAGTTGAACTTCCTCCCAACACGAAGAAAAAATGTGGGCGACCGCGAAAGCGACGCATACGTTCACGCGGGGAAGTAATAAAAAAGGTCATACTATGCAGTAGGTGTGGAAATAGTGGTCATAATATGAGGACTTGTAATGTATTCCGTCAGATGATTGTAGAACCTTCCCTACCTTCTGTATGATAAACATTTGTTGTTAAATTGACGGTTGGCACCATGTCATCCTTAATTGCATTAATGTATTATTTATGTATTTTTCGATTTGTATTAATTAATTCTAAATGCAAATATGGTTAATTCATAAAAGGTCATACTAGAGATGTATCCACATATCTTTTAATGCTTTTTACTTTTAATTTGGACTTTCATGTTTACCATATACACTCCCAGATATTTGCACTTAACTACACATATGACTTAGCATACATATCAAAATCTTTATTTGTAGGGTAGGGTTACCTACATATATGTAGGTATATATTGACTAAAATAATCAAAAATATCGAGGTATACCAAGAGATATTCCTTAGATATACCTAGGTATAACTAGATATACCTACGTATATCGAGATATATCTATGTATAACTATATATACCTAGGTATATCTTAGGTATACCTAGGTTTACCTTATATATACCTAGGTATAAGATATACCTAGGTTTACCTTATATATACCTAGGTATATCGAGATATACCTTAGATATACCTAGATATACCTTAGATATATCTCGATATACCTAGATTTACCTTAGATATACCTAGGTATATCTCGATATACCTAGATATACCTTAGATATAATCAAAAATATCGAGATATACCTAGATATACCTTAGATATACCTAGGTATATCGAGATATACCTACTTATACCTTAGATATACCTAGGTATATCTCGATATACCTAGATATACCTTAGATATAATCAAAAATATCGAGATATACCTAGATATTCAAATAATATACCTAGGTATATGGAGATATACCTAGTTATACCTTAGATATACCTAGGTTTACCTCGAGATATACCTAGATATACCTTAGATATACCTAGGTATATCGAGATATACCTTAGATATACCTTAGATATACCTCGATATATTGTGTTGAAATTCCAAAATCAAACAGAACCAAACTCGCCGCAGCATAATCAAAGTCCCGCCGCGGCACGAATTTTATGTTGAAATTCCAAAACCTAACAGAACTAATTTTGCCGCGGCACAATTAAAGTCACGCCGCGGTGCCCATTATTGTGGTGAAATTCCAAAATCAAACAGAACCAGTTTCGCCGCGGCACAATTAAAGTCCCACCGCGGCGCCCAATATTGTGTTGAAATTCCAAATTCAAACAGAACCTAACTGGCCGCGGCATATTAAAAGTCCTGCCGCGGCGAGAATTATTGTGTTGGAATACCAAAATCAAATAGAACCTAACTGGCCGCGGCATAATAAAAGTCCTGCCGCGGCGAGACTCTATTGTGTTGAAATTCGATAATCAAACAGAACCAATTTCGCCGCGGCACAATTAAAGTTCCGCCGCGGCGCGTATAAAACATAGCAAATATGTGATATATCTAAGGTATATCTAGGTATATCTAAGGTATATCTCGATATACCTTAGATATACCTAGGTATATCTCGATATACCTTAGATATATCTCGATATACCTTAGATATACCTAGGTATATCTAAGGTATATCTCGATATACCTAGGTATATCTAAGGTATATCTCGATATACCTTAGATATACCTAGGTATATCTAGGTATATCTAAGGTATATCGAGATATACCTTAGATATACCTAAGGTATATCTCGATATACCTTAGATATACCTAAGTGCAATCTCGATATACCTAAGGTATATCTCGATATACCTTAGATATACCTAGATATACCTAAGGTATATCTCGATATACCTTAGATATACCTAAGTGCAATCTCGATATACCTTAGATATATCTAAGGTATATCGAGATATACCTAGGTTTACCTCGAGATATACCTTAGGTATATCTAAGGTATATCGAGATATACCTTAGATATACCTAAGGTATATCGAGATATACCTTAGGTATATCTAAGGTATATCGAGATATACCTAGGTATATCTAAGGTATATCTCGATATACCTTAGATATACCTAAGTGCAATCTCGATATACCTTAGATATACCTAAGGTATATCGAGATATACCTTAGATATACCTAGGTATATCTAAGGTATATCTCGATATACCTAGGTATATCTAAGGTATATCTCGATATACCTTAGATATACCTAAGTGCAATCTCGATATACCTTAGATATACCTAAGGTATATCGAGATATACCTTAGATATACCTAGGTATATCTAAGGTATATCTCGATATACCTTAGGTATATCTAAGGTATATCGAGATATACCTTAGATATACCTAAGGTATATCTAAGGTATATCTCGATATACCTAGGTATATCTAAGGTATATCGAGATATACCTACATATACCTTAGATATACCTTATAAACTAGATATTTTATATGTGGTATACGCGCCTCGGCGGGATTTTGATTGTGCCGCGGCGAGAGTCGTTCTGTTTGAATTTAGAAATTTAACAATTATACGCGCCTCGGCGGGATTTTGATTGTGCCGCGGCGAGACTCGTTCTGTTTGAATTTAGAAATTTAACAATTATACGCGCCTCGGCGGGATTTTGATTGTGCCGCGGCGAGACTCGTTCTGTTTGAATTAGAAATTTAACAATTATACGCGCCTCGGCGGGATTTTTATTGTGCCGCGGCGAGACTCGTTCTGTTTGAATTTAGAAATTTAACAATTATACGCGCCTCGGCGGGATTTTTATTGTGCCGCGGCGAGACTCGTTCTGTTCGAAAAATGAATTTGAACACAATATTACACGCCGCGGCGAGACTTTTATGTGCCGCGGCGAGACTCGTTCTGTTTGATTTGAAATATATTTCGGTTTTTTCAATAAAAACCCCCACTTCCCCCACTTTTCCCAAACTGTCTCACGTTTTCCCTCTATACCTAGATCATAAAGGGCTCTCATTATTCTCTCCATTTCTCCATAACTAGGTAAAAATCAAAACTTCATCCCATATTCTTCCATAAATTACACTTCAAGAAGTCAAGAAACGAAAACCACCGAATGAAGTGCTGATATACATCAAATCAAACAGAACCTCTTCATTTTCAGGAACAATAATATTGGGTTTTTCATCTGTGGGGGATTTTTCTTCAAGCTTTGTATTTAAAATAAATTGAGGTAAAGTTATTTACAAATTATCTGATTTAAGTGGAATTACCCTATTGTATAGGGGACGTTATTGGGTATACCTAGATATATTTATTTGGATACCCTAATATTTTTGTTTAATGATGGTTTTTTTTAATATTTTTGTCATTAGTTAACCTGACCAATATTATTCTTCTATTGTAAGATGGCTCCTAAACGAAAGACGGGTGACAGTATTCGGTCCAAAGGAAAAGGTAAAGTTGTTGAGGAACGAAATTATAATACCTCTCGTTTTGTTAGTAGAGAGGCAGAAGAGCGGTACGATTGTGCCGCCGCAAGGAATAAATCTTTTGTTAATGAGAGGGGATTAGACTTTGGACAAGTCGGAGTGATGGGAATTTCAGATAAGGTTGAGGCGTTAGGGTGGAGAAAATTTGTACAAGCCCCAGAAGCAGGTGTGAGTTCATTGGTCAGGGAATTTTATGCGAATTTTCCAGATGCTCGCCAGGACAAGGTATGGGTAAGGGGTGTTCAAGTTCCATTCAATAGGACGGTTATTAATGCATACTATGGTTTGAGAGATATTGAGGATAGCGGTTATGAAGCCTATATAAAACAGGCAGATTACGATGAGATTATAAATTACCTAACGGATGGTTATGCGGAATGGGAATATAAGGGAGACATGGTCAACATCTTTCAAGCTAAACACCTTAGAACCCACTCCCGTATCTGGCAGTATTTTGTATGTTCTAGATTAATGCCAACCCGGCATTATAGTACTGTTGATAGGGAGCGGGCAATCGTACAGTATGCGATAGAGACGAAGCGAAGTATCGATGTTGGGTTGGTTATATATCAACGGGTTGTTTACTCATCTATGCATCACAACGTAAGCTACTTCTTCCCCCAACTAATCACGGCCCTTTGTGTGAAACATGGAGTACGGTACGACAAGGGTGAGGTACTACTACAACCAGGTGAAACTCTGACGTTCCAATACATGCAACACTTAACTAGTGGCACAAAAGCAGGACAAGGTAGTAGGAAGGCTGATGGCTCCTCTTCCAGTAACGCTACAACGAAAGAAAGATTGATGAACTTGGAAATGAAGGTAAATACAATACAAGAGTACCAAGTTCTACTCTACCGAATGATGAGCTTTCAATTGAGACAACAAGGAATAGACTTGAATCAGTTCGGCCCAATCCCGCAGTATAAGGGTGAGGACTTCGTTTATGAACCTACGGCGAACGAACCCCAGGATGATAACGAGCAAAATGATGATATGGATGACTAAGCATCCATAACACCAGAACTAATTTATTTTTATTGCCCGTTTTGCTCTTATTATATGACAGTAGTTTACTTTTGACAATTAATGTTTTTCTAGGTAATGTTTTTTTTATAAACCTTTATGCACGAATACAATGATATAAGTTTTATTTTAATAATTGTATGTGAGGATAATCTTTTGTTAACGAGAGACATAAGTACATATAACACAATATACCATAGTTAGCAATATAAATAATAGAACAGGTGCAATCCGAACATAAACTTAAACACGGACTTTTGGTTATGTTAAAGAAGATATACACCAAAATCAATGTGCCAATTAACTTATACAATAATGTAATCGTCTTCAGCAAAGAAAAGTTCTAAACATAGTTTCTTCCTAAAAAAACTAATTGACTCGTCCTTAATTTCAATTAAGGCCTTCTCATTAACTAAGTACTTGATGAACTTCAAAGCGTAAATGCCACAGTCTCCCCTGTGAAATGAAAACAATTTGAAAATATTAGACTTAATTTGTAGGTAATCCATGGTATACGATGTTCTATTAAACACAAAAAAATAATGTACCAAAGTATTTTAAGAAACTTACGCTTCAACCTGTTCAGGAACAGATATGGCATTACGATAAAAGGGCCACCGTTCTTTGATTTCATATTCAAATAATCCCAAGCTTTTAATTAAGCTTGGGATCATTACACATAAGTTATGAAGTCTTTTCTTAAGACTTCCATCCCTTATGTGTTTCGGAAGTGAATCGTAGACATCAATATGTTGCTGTCTTATGTCAATTCCGATAGCAATCCAATGGCCCTTCTCCAATAGAACTCCATAAATAATGTGCACATAATTCCATGGCTTAGCATGTTTAGGACGTGCACCTGGTTATGTTAAAATGTATAACAATAGATATACCATGTTAATCAGACAATAAAATTAAACAAATTATGCAACAATCACAATAAATAGAGAATTAACCTGTTACATAATCCAACCACTTTTTGTTGAGCGACCAAAATTTTGTTTGGTCGTTCTTCTTAAGTTTCTTCCATTCAGCCGCACTTGACTCAACGTAAGCCTACATTTTAATATTCCATAATGGCCAAATACATTTAAAATAAGTTAAGAAATTATTTTTCAATAATATTGTATAATATTATTGGTCCTTACCAAAAACGTTGAGTCAACTGTAGTCCAGAGATTGTTAGGGAACAAGTCCGGGTGAATTTCCTCCTTTTTCCTCAACAATCATAGTCCACAATCAATGTGCTGCATAAATTTAATTCAGGATATGACAAAGAAAAATTTGCATACATTAGTTCTCAAGAGTCACAGGCATTTCAAATAATGACAGTTATCCAAGGAATACCATTTTTTCATATCATATTTCATTATAAGAGAGCAAAAGCTAAAATTCATAACATAAATATACCTCGTTCAGTAAGGATGAATGTGGTTTGAAAATACGATGAAACCAGGAAGAATTTGCCATACCCTTGCTTGGGCAACAAACATTAATGTTTTCCCTAAAAGGTAAACAATATAAAATATTATTAATACGGTAAACCTATTAATATTGATAAGAGATTTTAATAGAAATATAAGATGTAAATAAATATATATAAAAGAATATACGTACTGGTTGTTTGAGTAATTTGTATATAGCCACTCCAAGAAGTATCTGTATCTATCTTGACTGAACATCCTCATTGGGTCATAAACGGTTGGCACTTGATGTTCCTCCGATTGTTCAGATCTTATTGATATACCAGATTTCTTCCTTGGATGAACATAGGGAGATTTGAGCGAGGGACCAAGCTTTCGCTTCCTACGACTGTATGTCGTAGCAGATGGTGCGGACGTTCCAATTGATCCTACGCCCATGGATGCTAGCGATCCTAATCGCATTGACGATGGACCACTTATAATAGGGGCAGCCTCCAAAATCTCTTCCAGAGTAGATAAATGAATGTTGGACAAGTTCTGTTCCTCCTGGAAGACATCAGTTGGCTGTTTCTCAATGTTTACTTCAGGGGGACAAGTTTCACTGACACCCACAAATGTATCTTCCTTATATGTAGTAGCTGAGGTTGTTTCCTCAGCAAGTTGTTCTGCGAAGACAACTATTTCTTTGCAACCATTATGTGGCAGTAATGGCTCTTCATTTGTAGGTATCACAATTTCTTCGTCCTTAGATAAATTCTCATCCCCAACCTTACGTCGGTCGAAAGTTGGGACAGATTTAACCCTGGACGGTTTGACTGAACCTGAAGCTTTCATTGATTCGTCCCGTGGTCGTGAAGAAGTTTTTTCTGATCTTAAAACCTTCTTCAAAGCATCCATCATCCATATTTGGTTATCTTTTATTGTTGCCACCTCTTTTTTCAACTCCCTAATCTCCTGCAATACCTGAGGTACAATGAAATTATATACGTTATCTATAGAATCATATATATCATTGAATGGGGAAATTTTATCCTTGATAGTTCCATTACCTCCATAATGGAAGTTGATGAATGAGCTGAGGTATGATGAGTTTGGACTTCTGGGATTCGGTCACTAATATGTTCAAAGTGACCAGATTGATGATGCATATCATCGCCTTTTGAAGGCAATGATTCATCAATTGTACCAACGTTTATGGACACATTCGGCACACCGAAGCTTGTATCCTTGGCACATTCTTGTGCTGAAACGTAGGAAGGACTCTGTCTCTCAGTTTCATTTGGAGTGAGTCTCTTCAACATATTAAACTATACAATAACCAAAAAAATTAATTAATTATTTTTAACAACTTCAGGTATATCAGAATAATTAAAGACAAATTATATATGCTAAACACTTACATTCTCTCGTTTGAAGATATTCTGGTTCAACTCCCAGAATTTAATAGTCTGTCCCTTTCTTAGATTTTCCCAACGTAGTATCCTTGGGATTTGATCGGGAAATACTTGGGTGGCTAAATCAGAAATGTCCACCTGTAAGGCCTCATAAGCCCAGACTTGCAGTGCCCAACAAAATCCGTAGACACTGTAAGTCATCGCGTGTTTGTTTGAATCTTCAGACGCGACCTCCGTATGGCCTTTAGATTTTCTGTCATTAATATGCATAATGACACTCTTCAACCTTCTTATTAAATAGTCATAAACTATTTTACCCCATGGGTACTTATTAAATTTGTCAAAATCTTCAACCAGTTCTAAATAGTCTTCAGTAATGGACCTTAGACTATTATCGGACAGAAGAATAATTTCCAGGGTATAAATAAGACCCAACCTCAATACATCATTCAAGTCAGTGGAGATAGGAAGCTTTGTGAAAACCTTCTCCAGGTCGCCTTTCTTGATGAGACCGTCGGTCTTAAAGTATGCCTTCCGTAACCGATTATTTCGAGCTGGGCACTCTTCCGAACCGGTAAACATCAAACCGGTAATTAAACTAAATTCTCCATATCCAAAAATATGGGGTGTGCCATTGATAATCACTCGGAGCTCTTTCCCCGAATGATCTTTGTCTTGCATCATCAATAAGTGATGCAACAATCCCCCTGTGAACTCAATATGGTTCATCCTTGTGATGAAACCAAAACATAATTCTTCATACCTCTGAAGTAACCCAAATCGCTCAAGGGTCGTCTTCAATGTGCTAAAATTTTGGAGGCGTGATATGTTGGTAATTTTAGCAACATAATATCCAGAGGGGGAGACTGCAGGACTATAGCTTGATTCAGCTGCCATTTCCTGCAATGTAAGAAAACAAAAATAATTAATACTTATGAACAAGTTGTTGAAAATAACATTCAAAATAACATGAATACAATTCAATACACTAAGATATATCTCGATATACCGAGATATACCAACATATATCTAAGATATACCAAGATATACCACAAATATACCTACGTAAATCTGTGGTATATAGAGATATACCTAGGTATATCGAGATTTAACTAGGTATATAGAGATATACCTTAGATATACCTAGGTATATCTCGATATAACTAGGTATATCGAGATATACTACAGATATACCTAGGTATATATCGATATACCAGAGATATACCACAGATATACCTAGGTATATCTCGATATACCTTAAATATATCTCGATATACCTTAGATATACCTAGGTATATCGAGATATACCTAGGTATATCTAAGGTATATCTCGATATACCTAGGTATATATCGATATACCAGAGATATACCACAGATATACCTAGGTATATCTCGATATACCTAGGTATATCTAAGGTATATCGAGATATACCTTAGATATACCTAAGGTATATCTCGATATACCTAGGTATATCTAAGGTATATCTCGATATACCTAGGTATACCTAAGGTATATCTCGATATACCTTAGATATACCTAAGGTATATCTCGATATACCTTAGGTATATCTAAGGTATATCGAGATATACCTTAGGTATACCTAGGTATATCGAGATATACCTTAGATATACCTAGGTATATCTCGATATACCTTAGATATACCTAGGTATATCGAGATATACCTTAGATATACCTAGGTATATCTCGATATACCATCGATATACCTAGGTATATCGAGATATACCTTAGATATATCTCTGTTTTATCGAGATATACCTAGGTATATCGAGATATACCACAGATATACATAGGTATATCTCGATATACCATCGATATACCTAGGTATATCTCGATAAAACAGAGATATACCTAGATATATCTTAGGTATATCGATGGTATATCGAGATATACCTAGATATATCTAAGGTATATCGATGGTATATCTCGATATACCTAGGTATATCGAGATATACCATCGATATACCTAAGATATATATAGGTATATCGAGATATACCACACCGCAGAAAGACCAGAAATCAGATTTTTTTTTTTTAATAAATCATACATGAAAGGGTAACAATGAATAATTCCATTTTCTGGTACCAATATTCCACAAAAACCCAATAAAAAACCATTCCCAAGGAGTTTTCGTGAATGGACGGAGAAGACATTGATTCAACAAAACTTACCAAAAGTTGCAGAGCTCACAAATGAAGTTTATGTTCCGTGAAATTCTTGTTTCCTGCGTCGTCTTTGTCCTCGGTAATAGACTGGAAATGTTCCTAAATCGTCTTCCTCGCGAGATAAGTCTGCGTCGTTTCGTTCCTCAGGTAAGTGGGAGAGTGGGAGAGTGGGAGAGTTTAGTTCAATAGACTGGAAACTGTTGGATTTAATTCAAATGTTTTGAAGCACGCGAATTTTCGTTTTTTTTTTTTTAATAAAATACCGGCTACAAACCAATAAAACAGGTGGACAGTTAAAAAATGCCTATTTCTAAAGTTTAAACCAAATCAGCCTATTTCTAAACTATCTTATGGGATTTGCCCATTTTAGACAAAATCCCATCGTTCTATGGGGAGGCCGACGCCAGGGGATTCTAAATTTTGTCTAGTAATCTCACAGTATGTTTTCTATCTAACACTTTGATAAAAGAAAAAACTAATTCTATAAATTTTTAGCAAAAAGATTAACTAATTTCATATATTCGATGGGCTCACATAGTCAGACCTTTTACTTGGCAACCATTGGAAGAGGGAGAGAGCAATTTATTTTATGTAATTGACGTGACAATAGTTTGAAAATTGTATTCTATTAATATCCAACAAACCTACTAAATGAAAAAATAAATAAAATTGTCATATAATTTTATAAAAATTTTAATTTAATCTTATAATTTTTTTTGTTAAGTAAAATAATGATACTAATTTTTTTAAATGTATAATTTAATCCTATAATTTTTTTATTAAGTAAAATAAGAATGCTAATTTTAAAAAGTACCAAAAAAGTATATAAAAAAATGCAAAAAATTAATATTTAAATCATTATTTTGGCCTTTTTTTTTTATTTTTTGTGAACTTGTATAAATTTTATATTCTTATTTTGCTTTATTAAAAAATTACAGGATGAAACTATACCTTTAAAAAATTATTGTCCTTATTCTGTTTAATCAAAAAATTTCAAAATTAAATTAAACTTTTAATAAATTTACAAAATCATTTAAGTACTTACATATTCTAGATTGAAAATTGAATTATATTCATATCTAACAAACCTACTAAACAAGAAAAAAAAAATTCGACTTCTCTCTATAAAACGCATCTTAATTTAGGTTTTGAGAGTCAATTATGAGTGTTCTAGTTTCTGTGGCCATCGCACCTTCATTTTTTACTTCAAGTGGGGCTTCGTCGACGTGGGTTTCCTTCCTCTAAAGTCTGGTGCTTTTAGGTGTGTTTTGGGGATTGTTTGTCTCGAATGTCTTCATTCGAGTCTTAATTGGGGGCATTTGTTTGTGCAACGGTTTAGTTGTGACTTTCTAACAACCCCTTTCCTTTTATGTTCCAATACTAGTGGTTCCTCTTTTTTGCTTCGATACTGGTTGCTTCTACTCTATTTTTTGTTATTGTTTTGTTTAGTGTTTTGAATAAGCCCATTATGTGGGTACTTCTTGTTATGGTATCTCATTAATTGTTCTATAGTTCTAATTTGAATTGGAACTTTTAGATTTTTTTGTTTTTTAAATTGTTGTAGGTTTTGGTTGTGATATTTTTGTTGTTGTTGCCTTTAGGGGCTTAAATGTTTGTGAAAACGTCTCAAAAGATTGTGACGTATTGTGTAATCAATTTTTTTAAGGTTGTTAGGGTTTGCTTTAGTGTTAATTTTGAATATAAATTTTTGAATCATTTTGACGAATCTTTGTTGATGTTGGTGGTGGTTGACATTGCGAGTTAACTTTGAAAGCTTTTTTTTTTTTTTTGCCATTTGTTAGTGATTTAAGTCATATTTATTTTCCTTAAGATGTAATGGTTGTTTTGGATACCTATTTGATGTTTTGATGTGTATTTTAAAATTGAACATATTCCTTGATGTAATCTTTGAATGTGATGATTAGTGAGAATTTCTTTACTTAGGGAAAAAACAAAATTACTAAACACTTAAGTCATATTTAGTTAACATTAATAAGAATGATAATGAAAATAATTCAAGCTGTGATTTAACTTTAATTTATAACTAAATTTCAATAGTACCATGAATGCTTATTCATCCCACAATCTTTAGAAATAAGTTGGATTATTCTTTTTTTTTTTTCCACATATTTGTAAAATTATTTATTAATTTTTTTCATTTTATCTTATTTTAAAATAAAAAAATTATTTTCTAATTTTGCTTCATTTATAATTTTATAAATATTAATTTAATATTTATCATTATTTTGATTCAATTACTTAAACAAATATAGTAATAGTAATATTGTATCCATTGAACTTCATTCTGATTATGTTTCCATTATATGAATCAAACACAACATTAAGGTGTGTTTACAAATTTGTAATGAAAATCACGATGAAATTAATCGAAATAAAGAGAAAAGAGAAAGAAAAATCATTCTCTTTTCATATGATTACTAAAAATTATAACGAATTAAAATAAATATATTAATTTACTTATATACCCTTTATAATAGTGATACTAAAAAATAAAATAAAATATCAAGAGATAATTTTGTAATTACACGTTATAAATTTAAGAAAAGAAAACAATACTAAGAGGAATAAAAAAAATCAATCAATGAAAATTATTTTAAAATTTGTATAGCTCTTTTTTTTTTTACTTTTAAAAAAGAAAGAAGAAAATAAAAATGAATTTTTATTTATTTTTCTTGCTAGTAAACACATATTAGATATGTTCATCTCGGTGGTGGTTCGGTCAATTTATAGCTCATCTAAAAAATTATTCTTACATGTTTATTACACCATACTAAATATCTTAATTGTATAATTTATATACAATTATGTGTTTGACTATAAATGTTTTAAATATTCATTTAAATGAATTTTATAATAAAAAATTCTTTTTAGTATAAATTATTTTAGTAAAATATATATAATTAATTTAATTCGACTATATTATACAACTTTTTATCAAATAATGTAGAGACTAATTATAATATAATTTAATATAGTTCAGTCAAATATAAAAATATTTAATATATCCTATATAATGCACTAAATATGTCGATAATAATATCAATTTTGAAATTTGTCTTAAATGGACCACAGGAGAGTGAAAACATTTGAGGTTGAAGAGGCTTTTTTTTAATTGGTAAAAATAATAATAAATATAACATTTTTAAAATTTATTATAGAAATAATAGCATTTTAGCATTAATTTAGTATTAATTCGTATTCAATTTAATTTTAAAAAAATAATGTTATTTTTATTATTACAAATTTTAAAAAAATATTATGTTAAATAATTTTTAAATTTTTTAAAATTTAAGTGTATCATATAACCTCCCTTCACATACTCATTTTTATAAATAACTTCACTCCCTCTCCACCCCACTGTTTTTCTTTCCTCTATTTTTCTTCTTCTTTACATTTTTTTATTTTTTTTATTTTTTTGCTCTATTTTGTTATATTCTTTTCACATTTAATATCAATTTTTTTAAAAGTTAAAATTTGATACACATCAAATTATAATTTTATTTTTTTAATATTTATTTTAAATATATTTCTATAGTATATGTTAATGTCATTTTTTCTAATTAATTGAATATATATATATTTTTTTATATATAATTAAACATATGTATTTTTTTTATAATTCAACAATTTTTATTTCATAAAAAGTATGAGTTATATTTGAGAAAAATACATGTTTATATCGGAAAAAAAAAAATTTATATAATAGAAAAAATGTAATAATATATGTGTCAATTCAAAAAAATAATATATACTAAATATTAGAAAAAAATATGTGTCATATATATATATATATATATATATATATATATATATATATAAAGAAGAAGATAAAGGATGAGAGGGTGATGAATTATTTTTAAAATAAATTGAGTAAAAAAGTTATATAAAAATTGAAGGTTTTTCGTTAATGACTTACAACGTTACTGCTTATAGTTGATAAAGGATCATAATATTGAAAAATAGAAAAAGGAAAGAAAAAAAAAAAAAAAAAGTCTTGAAATATCGAATTTTATTATCCACATTAAATTTTAGTGAGTAGTAACTGATTATTACGTAATAATCCGACAGAAAGCCACCTACAATAAAAAAAAAATAAAAAAAAATAAAAAACAAAAATAACACCACATAAAATTTATAATAATAAAAATATTTTTTTAAAATTTAAATTATATATTTTTATAATTAAAAAAATAATTTTTATATAATTTTTTTAACATTATTTAAATTAAATTATGGTAATTTAGATGTTTAATATTATATATTTTTTTAAATTAAATTTTTAATATTATTAAAATATTAGTTTTATTATTATAAATGTTAATTTTTTTTAATTTTTCAAAAAATAACTGTATATTAAATTTTTTATTATTATACATGATTAATATTAATTTAAAATTAAATTAATGATTAAAAGACGTTACATATATATATATAGAAGACTACAATGAGGCCTAGCAATCGGGAAAAGGAATTCCAAAACAAAATAAATACTAGGTTAAACTTAAAAACCCAGCAAGCATATCCATCTGAGGATCATTCAGAAGAAGTCTCTCTTGAAACTTGTCAGTGAGAAATTCGGAGGATAAAGTGACGATTACAATCTTTATGTTTTCCTTCCGTTTTCTGTTTGTTTATCTAGATCCACTTAAACCGATTTTGGGTTTTTTATTCTCTCCCATTGCAGTTTGCTAAGCTCAATTGGCGCCTTTCACTAAGCAAATAGTCTTCCACTATCTTGCCGTTTAGCCGTTATCCGTTGTTCCATCTCCCTCATCTGTAACAGGTAAGATACCACTCTCAGACTCCTTTTGTGATTATCAGATTTGGATTATTGGCTGCTCCTTTGAAATTTTCTTTATTAGGTTTCATGATTCTTGCAAATCAAAGACAGAATGTCTCAATTTCACTTAGATTAAGGTTATGTTTGTGTCATAGCTTTGTCGTTTTGGATGTCTGCTTTGTTGGCTTTTAGTAGTACGTAGTATAAGGAACTTGGTTCCATGGTAAAAGATTAAATAATTGGGCAGAGTAACCTGGTCTTTATAAAACCCATGAATCACCATGAATCATCTATGTCTAAAGAATTTGAGACTTAGTATATTTCTAGCAATCTTTCCCTCATATGAAGTACCACATGGTTTAGCTCTCCTTAATCAATAATGTATATTATCTTTGCACTTTATGCTGTGTTAACCTCTTCTCAACATAAAGTGCAAAGATAATATACATTATTGATTAAGGAGAGCTAAACCATGTGGTACTTCATATGAGGGAAAGATTGCTAGAAATATACCAAGTCTCAAATTCTTTAGACAGAGATGATTCATGGTGATTCATGGGTTTTATAAAGACTAGGTTACTCTGCCCAATATGATTATTTTTGTGCTTTACATTGTAGTTCAATCCCTTTTGAGCCCACAATAAGCTATGGGTTCACGGATGATGTAACTCACAGCAAGTTTCGTAAATAATTATTTTTGCTCTTTACATTATAATTCAACCTTCTCAAGCCCACAATAAATTTCGGGTTCATGCATGTTGGAGCCCCACAACAAGCTTCGATTTTATGTAAATGGAGCTCACATCAAGCCTTGTGTTCACGTATATGGAACCCATGTAGTTAGAATAATCACATAATGCTTACAATGTCTAAGTTTGGGGTTAGTTTTGATTCTATTTATAAAGAACTAGGGTTCTATCATAAAAGGTTAATCAATTAGGTAGAATGATTCAAGCTTATATAAACTCATAAATTATCCCATATGTAAGTAATGTGGGACTATGCTTGCATATTTTTTACAAGTAGTGTAGGTAATGTTTTGTAATTTGGGAACATATGTGAAGTTGTTTGATAAAATGCTTTATAGTCAGCTGGTTGTTTTGTTGTATTAACTTCAACATCACTAAATTGCATGAGTGTTTTAGATGGTGTTATTCTACATTTTTCTTGTACTTAGGTTTTCTGATTATCACTTCCATGCTTCTTTGAAAAACGTAGGTCTGGGTTTTGGTTCAATGTTTTTACAGTTTACTTGCCAAGTCTTCTTTCCATCCTGAATTTCGTTGTATTTTCATGCATTCGTTCAATTTACTGTAATGCCTGAAACTTTATCTAAAACTTTAATGGGGAGTTTCTAAATGTTCATCATTAAAAACTCGAAGCTACCACAAAAATCTTTATTCAGCTTGTTGAGTTAATTGTACATTGGCAGTCCATATTAACAGTTGTTACAGTTCAACTATTGTTATCTTGATCTTGGAGTAACTTATATTAATTTCAAATCATTTGCTGCATTTACAGGTTTATTGGACTTGACAATTTCTGTGTTCTGTTGGAGCTCTTTATCTTTACTGCATCAGGTATGCTTTTTACGCAATGATGTCTCTGTCTAACTTAAACTCCAGAAGCTTTGTCCTTTTTCTGGTCATCAGCAATATATAATCATCTAATGGATTTTCAGTATGTTATAATTTAATTTTATGGCTCGTTTTTCATGTGTATATTCCAGTTCTACAATCTGGTGTTCAAGGAAAAAACACAGAGAAGAAGAAAATGGCTCGGAATGAAGAGAAGGCCCAGTCAATGCTCAACCGCTTCATTACAATGAAAGCTGAAGAGAATAAGAAGCCCAAAGAGCGTCGTCCTTATCTTGCTTCAGAGTGTCGTGACCTTGCAGAGGCTGACAAGTGGAGGCAGCAGATAATGCGTGAAATAGGTCGCAAAGTAGCAGAGGTCCAGAATGAAGGGCTTGGCGAGCATCGTCTACGTGACCTCAATGATGAGATCAACAAGCTCATCCGTGAGAAGTCTCATTGGGAGCGACGTATTGTAGAACTTGGTGGCCCTAATTATGCCAAGCATTCTGCTAAGATGACTGACCTCGACGGCAACATTGTTGATGTACCAAATCCTAGTGGTCGTGGACCTGGCTACCGCTACTTTGGTGCAGCAAAGAAGTTGCCAGGTGTTCGTGAGCTCTTTGAGAAACCACCAGAGTTGAGGAAGCGCAGGACCAGATATGATATATACAAAAGGATAGATGCGAGCTATTATGGGTATCGGGATGATGAAGATGGAGTTTTGGAGAGGGTCGAGGGACCTGCGGAGGAGAAAATGAGGGCAGAGGCAGTGACAGAGTGGCAGAGATTGGAGGACATTAGGAAGGAGGCAAGGAGGTCGGTTAAGAGTGGGGAGGTAGTAAAGGTGGCAAAGGAGGTATTATTTGAGGAAGAAGAGGAAATTGTGGAGGAAGAAAGGAGGAGGGAGAGGGAGTTGAGGGAGCGGAGTGATAAGGAGATGGAGTTTGTTGCACATGTACCGTTGCCAGATGAGAAAGAGATCGAAAAGATGGTGCTTGAGAAGAAGAAGATGGAATTGTTGAATAAATATGCTACTGAAGGACTGTTGGAGGAGCAGAATGAGGCCAAGCAAATGCTGAATATTAAGCTCTAGGCAGGTCAGATTCAAAGTTTTATCAGTATTAATCTTAAGGATTCTCATAATTGATAGAAGATACTAGTTCATTTGTCACTGCTTTATCTTTATATTGCTCAAATGGGAGCAAATATGTTTTGTACCATGTATCACTAACTTCCTGTTCCTATTTTACTGCATGCTTGTTCATATTGATTTTCTTTAACTTGTACTCATAAAGATTGCAATAGAATGTGTTATAGAATCATACTTTATTTCTCATAATCTTACGGTTTTCAAGACAAATATAGAATAACCGACTATATGTGTCTCTTTACATCAAAAGTAGTATGGTTGATGTATTACCTCGAATCGGCAAAATTGTGCCTTAAGAGATGGGTACTCTACCATGGTTGGTTTTACTTATCTTGTTTTAGTAGAAGCTGTCTCATTTTTTTTCCTTGAATCAAATAGCAGCTATCTAGTTGGGACTTGGTGGTCATCTCTATCAGGCATTGATGAGGTTTTCTAAGGTTCGTGTATGTAAATGCATCCGTGTGCATGGACTTTAGAAAAGCTACATATCAGTAGTTTTTGTAATTTTTATTTTTTTAATTTTTTTATTTAGTCAATTTACAAAAGGTTTTTTTTTTTTTTGGGGACAGATTTACATGTTGAGAGTTGAATAGCTTAATCTTTAACGCTAATTTTTGGGCTTTCTCGACAAAAATTATTTGGGTTTGGTCCATGATGTAAATTGCTGAACCTTTTAGTTCTGGACCGTCTGGTAGCTAACATTTGTTTTAGATGGAAAGATATACTTACACAGTGGATAGTGGACTCTTTTTCCCCTTTAATCAACGAGACCTTAAATTTATCTTATATTTTCGTAGCAGAATCTTCATCTTTATTCGTATATTTCGATGTCAGACATTAAAAAAAAAAAAGAAAAATTACCTAAAACAATATCTATTAAAATTTATAATAAGTTTTAGGAGCGTTAATTTTTAAGGTTTTTTTCAAATGAAGAAAAATTTTTGTAGCAAATATATAAAAACATCAAGAAATTTTTTTCCCAGATAGGTTTTAATTTTTGGTTATTTGAGTTTTACGAGTGAATGTAAAATTAGTACTTAGAGGCACAAATATGAGTATATGACCCCTAAGATTTTACATATATCAAATACTTGTCCCTCTCTTTTGTTAACTTCATTCACATCCTTTCCTATTTCTTCTAAGTTTTAAAGTCACTTTTTTCTTTAATGTTATCGTGTACATGTTTAACAAAATTTAATTGCCTTCTAATTTTTAAAAAAACAACATATGTAATACCATCAACTTATAATGATAAAAATAAATTATTTGTATCAAATTTATATATAATTAAAAAAAAAAAAAAAAACTCATATTAAACATTTCAATGTATATTTTTGATATGTTTAAGTTAAATGTTGTTCGATTCAAACTTTAACCATTTTAACTCTTTAAATATGAAATTTTATGTAATTAAACATTTTCAGTATTATTAAAATACTATTTTTATTTTTTATAAAATTTAGTTACTATTATTTTATATAATTTTCCTTTATCTTTTGGGTAGTCACGAAGAAATATCTTTCTGATTATCACTTCCATGCTTCTTTGAAAAACGTAGGTCTGGGTTTTGGTTCAATGTCTTTACAGTTTACTTGCAAAGTCTTCTTTCCATCCTGAATTTCGATTGTATTTTCATGCATCGTTCAATTTACTGTAATGTCTGAAACTTTATCTAAAACTTTAATGGGGAGTTTCGAAATGTTCATCATTAAAAACTCGAAGCTGCCACAAAAATCTTTATTCAGCTTGTTGTGTTAATTGTACATTGGCATTCCATATTAACAGTTGTTACAGTTCAACTATTGTTATCTTGGTCTTGGAGTAACTTATATTAATTTCAAATCATTTGCTGTATTTACAGGTTTATTGGACTTGACAATTTCTGTGTTCTGTTGGAGCTCTTTATCTTTACTGCTTCAGGTATGCTTTTTACGCAATGATGTCTCTGTCTAACTTAAACTCCAGAAGCTTTGTCCTCTTGCTGGTCATCAGCAATATATAATCATCTAATGAATTTTCAGTATGTTATAATTTAATTTTGTGGCTCGTTTTTCATGTGTATATTCCAGTTCTACAATCTGGTGTTCAAGGAAAAAACACAGAGAAGAAGAAAATGGCTCGGAATGAAGAGAAGGCCCAGTCAATGCTAAACCTGTTATGGATTTATTGATTCTTTAGTTTTCTTCCATGTTTTCTTACAAGATTGAACCCAAAAATTTCACTAATTTCTTACAAACTTCAGCCTATGAACACAGAAAATCATAGCGAATAAAAAATTAAATGCAACAAGCATAAAGAAGAAATAGGATAACAATGATTTAACGTGATTCGATTGTCCTATGTTCACGGTAAAAAAAGCATAACAATTCACTATATTGATCATGTAGTTTTACAGGAACATTACATACTCTCAGTAGGTTCTCTCACCCTCCCGATACAAGGACAAAAACATAACCCAAGAATTCTGAATCTCTAAAGCTTACAAAGTTAATTTAAATAGGCTAAACTAAAAAAGACCTTATTACCCACACATGTAAACAATATTTGGGCCCAAAGAAAAAACTAAATGCAAAGTGTGTTTCTTAAAGCTGTAGGCCTTTATCAATCAACTTATGCTTACAAGCTTGATATTACAAAATAAGTTCTACTAGTATACACTTGGTACCACAGTAAGACTCTATCATTTAGTGTCAAAAATGAACAATTGTTCATTTTTGACACTAAATGAACATAGTGAATAATGCTTTTCATCTCTTCCCCACAACACTTCCCTAAATGACATTGACTTTTGTGGAACCGATTTGGTGAATACAACAGAGCTAATACAAGTTGGCATGTTCTCAAAACACATCAACTTTGACTCTATACACTCCTAGTAACATGCATACCTCCAACGCTATCTTTACAACTCACATGACACAAAACTATTGAAATTATAGTTTTTAAGCCAATAAGCAGTGTCGATGAGTCTCCTGCCTTGCTTGATCAGCTGCACATCTTTTTCAGCAATGAAGTCATCCTTGCAATCTCAAAGTCAGCAACAAATTTATTTTGATTATGGATAAAGTTTCATCAATCTTCAGACTTGATTTTCAACTAGATAGAAGTTTACATGCCTAAAATAATTGTCCAGGCAGCACCCCTTTCTCAGCAGCTTCTACAAGGTTTAAGCTTAAAAATTTTGTGCACACAACACTGCAAATGTCACTACTATCACCAAGTACACACCTCCTGCCAATTACCTCAGGTACACTTATACATGCCACAGAGTTCTTATAGATTTCATATCCATCTGTCAACAAAACTCACAAGATAAATACAAGCATGATCTTATGCAGATCATGTTAGCAACAATATCATTACTCAAATATTTAACAAGTTTAATAATATGCACACTAAACCTCAATAGGACCTTTAAACTTGTATGTCTTCTTCATTTTCTTTCATCTCTTTGGATTTCATACCTAGATACACCTCGGCACAACTAAGATATACAAATCGTTAAATCTGAACAGAGTTTACATCAAATGCAAAACACTAGACATGTCTAAATATGCTATATGTGGGATCCCATTCCAAAACAACAGGTATATTACAACATTTGAATCAATCTTATAGATGATACAACTAAACTCTTTCAACTTTTTGCCAACTTTATCAATAAACATATCACAATATTTAAAATAGTATCTATGTGTGTATGTAAATCCAATCAGAGAAATAACTTAAGAGACATACCAAGTCCTATTCCAATTCAAAACCTACAAGCCATTTACAACTTTTTAGGTTTAAAAACGAGTTCACATCATTTATGCAATTTCAAGATATTTTAAAACAAATCCTCAGTTTTGGCAATCCAGCACTTATTAATTTCAAGGCTTAGCATAAAACCATCAAGAATATATATATATTTTTGATTCTACAATACCTATATCTACAAATAGGATTTAATATAACAGTTCAATAAATTATACCTTTTGAGAGCTTTAATCACCTTTTAGGCTCTTATACTTATAGAGATATCACACTCCATTGCAGCAGGTCCGATGACAAGCCTCTGGACTTTATTTAAACCGACAACAGCACAGAAACCTCAAGAAACATCATCACTCTGTAGCGTGAGATGTTGTACAAGTTCTCACAGCTCTAACTCAAGTCCAAACATGTCATTTAATTTTTGACCCTCATTACATCCAGAACCAAACCAAATTTCAAAGCTTCCCCCAAAAAATTCAACAAATGCTGAACTCCATCCTCGGTATACTGCCTGCAGGTAAAGAACTCACAAATCTCTTCTACACCATCTGGTTAGAACTACAAAGGCTCATTTTTGTCATTACCAGAAGACTTCTCATTACATTCATGCATTATACTTCCATGTCAATGTAATATCTTCTCAGGACTATATTCTAACATCGCTGTAAATCCACAAAGAACCTTTCTCTTTACAGCAAATAATCCTTTTTAACAATTCAGTCTTTTAAATATAAGAGAGTTGAGTTTCTTCACTGTACTTCATAACTCCATGTCTAACTTTTAGAAAGTAACTAGGATTGATTATTTTTTTTTTTTAAATAAAAGGTTGTGGCTAATTGTTTTCAGTGGGTGCACCTGGACATCCCAACTAGGTTGGCACCTCCTTAGCACCTTCTTCATTAAACCAATCAACCAATAATATTATTAAATATTGAGAAAATTACACATGCAAATAAAAATTCTCAACAAAACCTGTAATTAGGTTTGTTGTTAGCATCAGAATAAATAAAAGAGCTCGCGAAATGTGGAACATTCCACCACCAAGTCGCTGTACATAAACTAGGAGCCCTAGAAGCTAAGCTATAAGCTGCAGCATTACCTTCCCTATAAATATGTGAACAGTAAAACTCCATATGGGTAATTTTGTCTAAGCAATCCGTCCAAGCAGAATGCCACCTCCAAGGAACCGAAGAAGACCGGGTCTGAAAAAGAGAAACAACATATAGTGAGTCTGATTCCAACCAGAGACGCCTCCACTGAAATGTATATGCATACTTCACCGCATAAATTGCTGCCGCTAGTTCTGCTTCATAAGCATATGATATTCCAAGCGGAATACAGAAACAACCCTTAACAAAAGATCTTGAAGTTCTAAAAACACCCGCACAACCAGATAATCTTGGAGCTCCAAATGTTGCACCATCTGTATTGACCTTTATCCATCCCGATGGTGGAGCCTTCCAATTAACCTCTATAATATTCAAGGAAAACTTCATTTTCAAATATAATCATATTTATCATACCAACAACTTACTTTTCTTTTTATTTCCGTAAACCTATCATTCTTAGGTTTACATAAGATCCCAAATAAGATTTTCCTCAGAAATGTTGATTATTTGTGCTGTCAAATAATTTGCAGGATTTATCCCCGGAGAGAGCATTTGCTGATTTTGTTCTTTGCAATTTGGTGCTTCATTTGGTTATTATGAATTTTCTTGGATAAACAGTTATCTCATATATGCTTTAACTCTTTACTATTTTCTTTTTTCAGAGCTTTAATTTACTGTGATTAATTGATTATGAGCATGAGAGTTTTTTGCACTCAGTTGCTTTATTTTGCATAGGTTCATTCATAATACATGACATCTATAATTTTGAGTAATTTGTTATTGACATCCTAGATAAGGAACACCACGCTACTCATTCAAAGATCTTTCAGCATCCAATATATTATTGCTAGAGTGTTAAGGAGAAAGAAAGAAAAGCTTACGCTTATATTCTCACGAATGTTCAATTGTCCATAGACTTATATAACTGCAGAATTTATATCTTAGACTCTTAATTTTTCTTTGGTGTGGAAGATGCTGAACTTTTTTTAATATAGGTGTTCGGCTATCAGTAGTAAGGAAAATGTGTTTTTATCGCAACTTGATGCATGCATTAGTCCACATGTCAAAATATAATTGCCACCTTAATTAGTAAGTGATCTTATATTTACTTCAATATCTTACATTTCTAATTCAACATACAATCCAACTTTGAGACATCACTTGAAAGATTTTGTTTTGTTATATATATATATATATTTAAAATCATAGTTACTTTAATCTAGCCTAAGGAGTAGAAATGGGAGGAATTTCTAAATTCATGGCTCAAACCACCTCAATTATTAATGGGAGGGGTTAATTACAAATTGTGCCAGGTGGTAGAAAGATTATTAAGCGAAAAAATAATGTTATTTTACTACTGCTGGTGGTAGAACAAATTGTGCCAAGTGGTATCAAAAATAGAAATTTCATTAAAAGAACAATAATATAATTTTATAATTTTAACATCGATTATAAATACCATATAATTTAAAGAATACAACTATTTAAATAATTAATAATGTAGTTTGCATGAACTCAATATAATAAGTAACAATAATTTCTCACCTTAGTAGGTAACTCGAAAAAAATAGTTAAATTTAAAAAATTGACCCAAAAAACTTGAAAAAATAATAATATTAATATCTAAGAAGATATTGCAACATAAAGATTAAGAAAATTGCCGCCAAAGTTTAAACTTTTATCCATAAAAACTTGTCCGGATCTCACACATCTCTAACAATAAAGTGCCCTTAAACTTAAAACACCACGAGTTATGCTGAGCCAAAAGAAAACAATGCCAAAATCAGCTTTACACCAAATCAACGAAACATTGTTAAAGTTCATTAACACTCACCAAATATGGCAACATTCAATCTTTAGAGCATCAAGAAAACCAAGTCGAATAGCAACGACACGAACAACAAATCCAAGCTTAAGGTTTAAATTGTCTATGCTACTTAACATATTATCCATATCAAAATAGATCGTAACAACTCAAAATCAGTAGAATCAATAAGAAAACAAATAAACCAATCAAAACAGATAGATCACACACAAAAGTTGTTCGAGAACGAGTCTAGATAGTACCAATAACTCACAGATAGAATTAACCAAAATAGAAAGAACAATTATCGAAAGTAGTACCAGAAGAAAACAATTACTAAAAGCTCAACAACAAGCCAAAACTATTGTGATCCGAAACCGATTTCAGAACCACGCCCTCGTTTCTTCAAAGTATCAGACCTTCAAGCCCTATGTGATTAGTCCCAATCACTCGACAAAGATGATCCCTATAGCCAACTCAAATCAAGAGAAGTATGTTAAGGGCAAGCAGAAAAATCTTAGTCGCAGTAGATCAAATGGTCCAATAATAGTGCAGAAGTTGCACTAGGCCCAACCAAACAATTTATGATCAAAATTAGCAGAGGAGCAAGCATAGATCTAATGCATAGCATGTAAATTCAAATGATGTAAATGATAGGCAGCTTTTCGTTGATGGCCAAATCAATCATCGCATGAAAACCAATTCAATCTTATAACTTACAAATTAGGGCTTAACTAAATAGGAAGGAAATTATCTTTTTAACTAATTGCCTGATAATGCAGAATGAAGAGCGTGATCAATGAAGAAGTCAAAGTCGAACAACAATGGTTGATCGGTGGAGAACTCGAAGTTGAACCCCAATCGAGAGAGAGAGAGAGAAAGTGCATTGTAATTTTTGTCCTACTTTGATCAAGTTGTGGCTCTTTTTTTTTTATTATTTTCTACTATTGATGAGGTATAAATTGTTGTATTTAAATAAATGATCTATGACTATTTATATTTGTACGGTGAAAATTGTATGGCTTGTTTCAGCTTAAACTTTTAAATATTTGATTTGTATAAACTTTTGATATTATTTTTTTAATTGTCAAGGTTTCATAAATATTTTGAGTAGATGCCAACTTAAACTATTTCAAGTAGTGATGTTGATGATGGATATTACAAATAGGTATTAGGGTAGGTAAAAATTAAGTTTTAAAGAGAAAAACATGATAATATTGAGTTAATTCAGGATAAAAGAAAGGCGATTCACGGTTTTTTAAATTTTTAAACCACAAAATCATAAAATTAAACCACTTGATAAATTTAATGATACACATCAACAACAAAATCAACCAAGGGCTATTGTTTTAGAGCATTAGCATTTGGTTTTCTATTTCAACATTAATAAGATAAGTTTTAAGATGTTTGCGAATTCACACCATGGCTCAGAGAGATTTGAGCATCTCCAAAGATGCTCTCTATTGCACGAGCAACTTTTGCATTAAAAATTGTTATAAAGAAAGCTCTATATTTTCACACTAAATGCATCATGCTATTTTTTAAAAATTAAATTAATCAAATATGAAATTAATTAATTAGTTTAATATAATAATTGTTAGAAATTAATTAATAAAATTAAAATTAAAACAATATTTTAAAGACTATATTTTTTTAGTGTAATATTTATTGTAGTTGTTTGAAGATAAAAAAGAATAGTGCAATAGGTTGGAGATGATGATAGTTTTATTAATTATTTTAAATTAAACAATAAGAAAAATTATATTATTAATTTTTGGATACATTTAGTTAAATGTTAAAAGTGTCTTTTTTTTTTTTTTTTCTCTAGATGGACTTTGTCCACAACAAGTATTGAACTTATAACCTCCCTGTTAATGGGAGGGATGTTGTGCCATTGGGCTACTAGGCCACCGGCGTTATCTTTGAATCAACGTTATTTTTATCAGGTAACCCAATTTTTTTTTGGGTACAAAAAATTGTGTATTATAGCTTTTTTTTTTTTTTTTGGCATAAGATAAGGCATGTTCGAAATTTGGGGTCTGCACACTAATATCTAATCTAAATACAAGCTATATTTAACCTGAGTTGGTGTGGCATTAGGCCTGTTTTTTTTTTTTTTTTTTTTAAGGTTATCTTTAATAAATTTGACGAACATTTTTGATATTTTGAGAAAATAAAAATAAAAATGAGGACTATTTTAGCTTGAGAAGTATTATTTTTAGTAATAACAACTCAAAGATATTTTATGAAATTTTTGATATAATACGTCGGATTTAGATTGAGTTGGATTATCAAATTTTATAGTTTAATTGAATTTAAATTGAAAAATATACAATTCGTTCGAATTTAGATCGATAAATTTTATAATGCGATGCAATTCGATTTAGATTGAATTACTATAAAAATTATAAATAAATGCATATTTTACTTATAATATATTATATTTAAATATTATATATATTATTATTATATTAATTATTATTTTATTTTAAAAATGAATATAAATAGCAATAATTATAATAATTTAATAACTGCTAAAGCTTATTTTTATTATTTTATTATACTATAAATAATAAATTTTATTATAAATATATTAATTTAGAATTTAAATATTACACATATTTTATTTTTTATATGTTAATAATTTATAAACAAGTTTTAATCTTAATATAATTTTATATTATTTCAAAATATTTGATCTACTTAAACTTAAATTCATTCGAATAAATTATATTATAAGATTGAATTCATATTAAAAAGTTTAAATTTGATTCGGATGTGATCAAATTTAAATCAGTAAAAAAAAATATAATTAAACACGTTTTTACGCTTTAAAGTACCATTATTGTTTTTTACTTTATTTTACTTTTTTTTTTGAGATTAAAGTTAGCATTATTGTTAAGGACTATTCTTTTAAAAAAACATGGGTATATAATAAATAGTTATAAAAAGGAAAAATCACTTTTGTCATCTTATATCCAATCCATGTACAAGACCGAACTGGGACCGTGGAATCACCTAAAAAGTTAAGGATCAAAGCCAGTGTCACAATCTAAAGGCTTAAACCTCATCCTCTATCCACGTGTCCCTTTCCCTTCCGTTGGTCCTCTCGGCACTCACATCTTTATAATTATATCCGTCTAATGGCGCGAGTCAGACTCAACGAAAAGAACTCAACTCAGCTCAGCTCGGCTTAACTCAACTCCGCTCCACCAATCGCAAGTTAACTACAAAAGTGGAAACCCATCCTAATAGATTTCCCGTGTATGACTCACACTTTCTCTTCTCTATTTGCTCATTTTTCGTTGAGATAAACAAAGACTATGATTATCCTCTCTTCTTCTTCTCCTTCTTCCTTATCCTTCATTGGGCCTAGGGTTCCCATTTCTTCTCTTTCTTCTCCTTCGAGCTTCGTTGCTGTTTCCTTCAAATCTTCTACTCGGAGGAGGTTTGCTTGTCCTTGTTTGTCTTATTCTTTGAAGGTACCAGCTACGGTGGAAGCTATCAACGCCAACGATTCGTCTTCATCTTCTTCGTCTGTTATGTCCACTAGTGGGGTCTCCTCCATTGCTATGGATTCCGCAGGAGAAAAGAAGGAAACTGAGCATTCCTGCACGTTTATCAATGCTAGTACTGAACAAGGTAAGCGGATGTCTGGGTCATGATAAAATGAGGAATGTTCTTGTACCTTGAAATTTTTGTTGATAGTTACTTTCTTTGATTTTGAATATCGTTGTTCTCGTAATTGACAGGCTTGCTTTTATTTTTAATTTTAATTTTTTTAGCATTTGATTAATTTAATTCTTCTGCGAGCCTCAAAAAAATTTATTTTATGGAATACTGGTGTTTGTTTTTTATTTGTCTTTTTGTGGTGTCAAAGAAGTGTTTAATGAAAGATAAAAACAATGGAAAGTTATATAAAAAGAAAAGGAAGTGCGGAAGAAATTAAGTTGTTGGAGCTAGGAGCTTTTGTTTTCCCAGTCGGAAGCTAAGTTGAATGGAGGTTGTTTGTCTTGTTTTGCCCTCACTCGGTCAATTCTTAATTCCAACTTTTACCGACAATCTCGATATTCTTGCTAATTACAATTATTTGAGTCTAGGCAAAGTGACCTTTTTCTCTGGATCCTTCTGAATCCCTCAGTTCTTATACTGTCTTCTTCCGTATTGGTGAAGATAACAAGGTTGTTCGTGATTCACAAAGAATCTATTCTCCATTTTTCCCTAGTTGGATATATTTTACACTGTCACGTTCTCGTTTCTTTATTTTTATTTGTATTTCTTTTCCTTTGCTTTTTTTAACAGAAAATATTGAAAAGGGAAGAATAATAACCAATCTAATGTACATTTTAGGTCAGGCTAAATGTAATGGATAGTTTTAGACTTTCTTTTTTTTCGCTCTCTGTATTATTTCTTATTGCATCTTCATGCATATGCTGATAATTATTGTTGAGTGATCTGCCAATCTTTTTTTTTTTTTTGGGGTTAAAAATAAACCTATATGTAGATGAAAAATGTTGTTGACATGGAGTGCATAAGGCACAGTTAGGCAGTTACTTTGAAATTCATTGGGTTATGGTACTGTTAGATACTTTCCTCTTTGTCACATCTGCATTTGATTTAGTTTCTTTTATCTTGTTCAATTTGGATGAATAGGTTTTCTTTTTCTTCATTTTCGTTGAAAATTATCTGCAGAGCTGCTATTGGGAATCAAAAAGGAAGTGGAAGCAGGAACGCTTCCTTCAACTGTCGCTTTAGGGCTGAAGGAATTATATCACAATTATAAAAATGCTGTAAATAGTTATCATCAAACTCATGCTTTAGTTTACATATCTATTTACGGTATTGTGAATTCATTTTCTATTTATACTTGGCATGCACCATTGTTATTTTCTTGGAAGAAAAAAGTTTAAGAGTTGAACGTGTTTATTTGATTTTATTATATTTTTGACAATGAGATTTGATTTTCATGCCATCTGTGGAAAGAGAAGAAAGAAAATAGAAAGATGAAAATGTGTACACATACTCTGGTTTAAGTAGATGACTGGTGTCTCTTGGTCATGTCTTTTTCCTGAATTGTTCAAGTGCCTGACTGGAAACTGGATCCAGTCCCTATACGTTTCCCCACCACTCTAACAATCAATCATACTTAGTGGTGAATATTATTAAGTATTAACAATTGGAAAGAGAATTATGGGTTCCAGTCATCAACCGTTGTAGCTTCGACTTTAATTTTATAATCATGCATTATTTGTCTCATTGTTAGTAATTTTTCATATTCTAATCTCATGACTAATTTTCACTTTTCTTGCATATATAGCTCTCCTAATTTGATTCAAAAGCGCAGGTTTTTGAAAGTGGGAACCCCAAGGCAGACGAGATTGTACTATCGAATATGGCTGCGGCATTTGATCGTATACTGTCGGATGTAGAGGTAATACTGTACATAAATGGATTGACTTAGTTTTATCTTGTCTTCAGATTATATACCTCAAGATATTGAAGGTACTTATACTGCAATAAAAAATTCCACTTCTTGTTTCAGGACCCCTTTGTCTTTTCTCCCTACCACAAGGCACTGCGAGAGCCCTTTGACTACTACACGTTTGGTCAAAATTATATTAGACCTTTAGTTGATTTCAGGTTAGCTGGGTTATTTTTAAATTTTTCTACTTCATTTGATAGTCAGATTTTATTGTTGACCAAGTCCTCTGTTCATACCCACTCACCTTTGCAAAATCTTTTAGTTCTTAATGAATATGTACCTTGTTTTGTTATCGATGCTGTCTTAAATTTTAGATACAACTATGGATAGTGGCTTAACATCCAGTCATAGAAATATCTTTGTAATGGGTTAGGTTATTTAATCATTTGCGTTATTGTTGGAACATGACATTTTAATGCATAATATTGTTTTATTTAAAATGTAAGCTCAAAACTACTCTTCATATCAATTATGCATTTTGTTCACCATAGTTTAATTTTTAAAGGTTTTGGCCATTATCTGATTCGCCCCTCACCAAGAAGTAACCTGCAGAGGATGTATTATGAGCAAATGAAATCAGCATGGTGATTGTCAAAAAAATTCTAAGAACTCAATCTAAAAATCCTTTTTTTTCCCTGGTAGGTCCTGGAGAATCTGAGAATGGTGACAAAGAATTTAAGTGAATAATAATGAATGGTTTTTGTACTTTATTAATGAAACTGGCACGATCAATTTTCCCTTCTGATGGGTAGTCCAACTGGCAGTTTCCAGTTTACACATGTCAAAACTAAATCTTAAGGCATTTGAACTTTGAAGGGTTCCAATCTGGCCATAAATCAGACTGGTTTCTGGTTCAACCAGTTTTTTTTCTTTTCTTTCTGGGTTAAAACATATTCTGGTGACACAGTAGTCGTATATGACATTATGAGCCACATTTTAATATAGGTACCTGGCTCTGTGCTTCTTACTTGATTGGATATTTACGAACATCTTAGTTCCAAAACCAATGTATTTTTTAATGGTTTAAGAATACTGTGTATTTGAAAAGATTTTTTTTGCTACAATATTCTTAATATAATGACACTTTTTTCACAATAATTCGGTAATTTTCTATGCAGGAACTCTTATGTTGGCAACATTTCCATTTTTAATGAAATGAAACAGAATCTTCTTCAGGTTCATATTTAAATTTATTTTTTGTTTCTGAAAATGGTCTAGCCCTACTGTTAGTATTTTAAAATCTGATGAGTTAGATTTCTGTGGATGAAGTTAAAGCCTTAATATTCTTATATAGATTCCTTAATAAGTTTAGAATACTGATATGGACATATGCATGCACAAGAGGTATGTATGCTTGTAGTGATTTGGTTATAGGTTGTCCAATTAATGCAAATATCTAGAAATCTAGGGCATGGGCAAGACAGGGTAAGTTTATGATTTTAATCAGTCATCCCATTCAGGTTGCATCTTATCTGGAAAGTTCTCTAGTTATTTTGAGTTGGATCAAGCTCACCACTCACACGGGTTTCTTGGTTTACTCCGTCATCTCATTATCATTGTTTGCCTCAGTTATGAAGCTTGAAATTTAGAACTGTGCTTTATTAGTTTGCTACTGAATTAAACTTTCATAGCCATTTTGCCCAGTGGATAATATATCTGGGAGGATTTTGTAAGGTTTCTAGTTTTCTCAATTGTGGTGGGTATTAGTTTTCTGAGATTTAGATTGTAAAACCTAGATGTTTATCTTGTACAGTGTTGAAATTTTTCTAGCTTCTTGTTCCATAAAGTAAAACTTCCAGTCATTTGGTCAGAAGTAATTAACATTAATGAACATAGTTTGAAGATGAGTGTTTTATATACTTGTCATGCCACTTATTGCAGGGTCATAACGTTGTTTTGATATCAAACCACCAGAGTGAAGCAGATCCAGCTGCCATTGCCTTGCTGCTTGAAACAACTTATCCAGTTATTGCTGAGAACATGGTATGCAAGTTTTCCGTTGACAAGTATACCCTGAATGACTGTTCTTTAATGTGCATCAAGAAAATCTGGTGTCACCAAATTTTAGATTATGCATTGTAGATATATGTTGCGGGAGATAGAGTTGTGACAGATCCTCTTTGCAAGCCTTTCAGTATGGGAAGGTGATTTCAGCAAATTTAGAATGTTATATATTGATAGTTTCCTTAAATGCATTTTATGTAAGCATTGATGCATGTGTATATATCCTGATAATTTCCAGGAATCTTATTTGTGTATACTCAAAGAAGCACATGAATGATGCACCTGAACTTGCTGAGGCTAAAAGAAAAGCGAACACAAGAAGCTTAAAGGAAATGGCTTTGCTTTTAAGGTAATTAGTTCTCTTGTGAATGCCTGAATGTAGTCACCTTACATTAAATATGTGAAGTCAGTCTAGATTCTCTTCAAGGTTGTATTTTTGCTGCCCTTCGGGTGTTCTAGACATCATGATTCATGTACGGTTTCGTGGAGAGTGGACTCCTACCACTTATTCCTTTTCTCCCACACCTGTGGCTTTTAATGTATTGAAAGATGATGATCATTTTACTGGACATATTTGAGTGCAGGGGTGGGTCAAAAATAGTATGGATTGCACCAAGTGGTGGGAGGGATAGGCCAGATCCTGTTACAGAAGAATGGCATCCAGTAAGTTCTCACCTTCACCTCTGTTGTAAATTTCAAAAATCAATATCCTTGTGACTTTTTCAGGTTCTCTTTATTAAGTACTCAAATGCGAGTGAAAAATTCATTGCCACCACAATGGCTTCTAAGTTGGAGACAAGCGTGAGCTTTTTTAGTAAAATTTGTTTGCTTTGTTGTTAAAGAATGTAGCTCTTACTTGTTAATATCACCTTTAGTCGAAGAGATTAGAAATTTGAGTTGTTCTATAAAGGAAAGCAATAATAAATAGTGATGATATTTGGAAGCATTAGTTTTTCTAGCTGCACAAATTAACTGAAGCATTTTCTGTAATTGGTGTCTATTTGAAGAAGTATTGGTTTAGAACTGAAATTCAAGGGGGAGATGTGAGGGAGAAACATAGGGCTTTTTGGTCCATGTTAGTTCGATGTTACCATGATTAATTCTTTATTATTTTGTTACCATGATAAATTCATAACTGCTGTACAAAGGAGCATGTAATGCTCTTCAAAGTTTCAGTTGGAACTGCATTGTTTTCTTGTCTAGGGGTTTTGTTTTATTTCAATGAAATGAAGATAACCAAAAAATTGATGATTTTGCACGCGTTCTGGACTGAAGAATATCATTGGCTTGAACAACGAAGATATTTGCTGGTAGAACTAGAGAAACATGTTAACTTGAAATATGTATATTTATGTATTTATTATGTATGTATATTACATAAATGACAATATAGATTCTGAATAACATATAGTTATGTTTGAACAGCAAGGAAATCTATTGGAATTTTTTTTAATTACAGATATTCATTTATTATTTATTATTTGTTTTATTGTTGGAGATGTTAGTTTTTTAGTTTTAGTTCTATTGTATATGCTCTTGAAAAGCTGTCTTATGGCATGCTTTTAGAGACTTAAAGAGTTTGGTTGCAGTAAGTTATAAAGAAGCTGTTTACTGTAGAGAGAATACAAGAAGATAAAAGATAATTGACCAAAACAAGATAAATGATGTAGAAGGTTCAGAAGGTTTCAGTCTGACTTATTGAAGCTTGTATTTATTTATTTGTTTGTTGATCTCAAAGCTCGAATTTGTATTCTACTGCATCATCAACTAAGGATCAGTTTCCCATTTGTGTATGAACTTTTTTTCAAAGTTATTTGTTTTCTTATTTTCAAATTACATCTTTAAGTTGTATTGATATTTTTGTTTCAGGCACCTTTTGATACTTCTGCAGTGGACAATATGAGAAGACTTGTAGAACATTCTGGTGCCCCGGGGCATATATATCCCTTAGCCTTATTGTGTTATGACATCATGCCTCCTCCACTTAAGGTATATCTCTCTCTTAGTTTGTGTCCCTAGAATACTAGTTTTCTTTTCTCTTCCAACTGTCTTATTTCACGCTCCCTTCCACCCTCTCCTTCTCCTCAGGTAGAAAAAGAAATTGGAGAGAAGAGAGTAATCTCCTTTCATGGGGTTGGGTTATCGGTGGCACCAGAAGTAAAGTTTTCTGAGCTTGCTGCTTTCTGTGAAGTTCCTGAGGAGGTTTGTTCCCTTTCAATCTATTTAGTACCCCAGCGTCTCTCTTTCTTATGACACGTGTATCATTTATACTCAGCTTTCTATGTTACAAGAAACTCCCTTCTCTGAAAAAGTCATCAATGGGTTATTAGTGCACATGATGGCTTATATTTGGTGGTCATTTCTCAGTACATATCTTAATTTCGTGATAGATTTTATGATTTTCTGAGAGCTGCTGTTTTCCTTTGTAGCAGGGTAAGGATGCATACACACGGGCACTATACAAATCTGTGACTGAGCAATACAACGTACTCAAATCTGCTATTCATGGCAAGCAAGGACTGAAGGCAGCTACTCCTGGTGTCTCTTTGTCACAACCGTGGAACTAGCCAAGGCTTCAGTTATTGTGTCTCATGACATCACCTTAATCAGGTACTCTTCTTTCTGTTAAGCTTTAAAGCTGCCTGTGGGTTTTTGTAGTGTTTTAGCTAAGGAGTCTTAAAGTTAATAGTTCATAGAGATATAACTTGGTAAGTTGATGTTCTTTCTAAGTTCTAGAACCTATAATGTAGGCTGATGCTGTATACACACACAATCAAATTAAAATCATTTGTGGCTTTAAATGCAATAAACACCTTATCAGTTTCAGAAATATTGCCCTAATATACGCAGACCAACTTTGTTTTGCATCATAATAAGCGTTTGCATTTTTATGGTACCAATTGTGGTTTTAAGGTTAGTTCTGATTATTTCTGCTCTTCACAGTATCACTGACATGCTCCTTGTATAGTTTCTAATAAAAAATATTCTAATAAAGCCAAATAGAATAGGATGGGGAAACTATCCGTTCCCTTAAAAGGCCATTTTTATCAAGCTTGAGGTGTCTTTATTCTGAAGCGTTATCCAAAATGCAATGAGTTGGATGGATGGCTTTTGTCCAATCTGATAATTTGTTCTATGCTGCATGTTGATGTTATTTATTTTGTCCCATGACTATTCTGGCTTGATTTCTTGCAGACCAGACAATTTTCTGATATCTTGTCTTAGCTTCTTTTGCATCACAAGCCCAGCTAGTCCTTATTGAAACACTTTTAAACTAATAGAGCGCTCCATCATGCCCAGAATTTTTCTGTGCATATGGTTTAAACAGAGCTGTATACTAGAGAAATTCATAGCCATCTCGGAAGCTTCAATCTTAGGTGTATATTATAGAGCTGGAGCCGTTGGTCGAGAAGCAAATATAAGGTATATGATGCTCAATTTCTTTATGTTAGTTATTTTATTCAATTCTTGGTCATTAAGTGGCCATCGTGCAATGAGAATATGAGATGCTCACCATTTTGTCGCTTTACTAACGCCTATTGAATTGAATGGCTTTGGCTTGCATTTTAATGAAAGTGCCTCTTACCTTGTAAGTGTTGACGGACGTAAAGTGGGTCAACAAGTCTTTTTTTTTTTTTTTTCACTTGACAAATAATATTTGATATAATTCAAACATGTGACTTAAAACGAAGAGAGTAGGTCTTATCGTCATATCATTAGATTAACAGGTTCATCAAGTGTTAACTTGATAAATTTTTTGTCATGCAATGGTTAGGACAGAAGATTAAACCCGGAAAATTTCTTGACTTGGTTGGCACTCCGATAATCTACAACCAAAATAATAACTTTGATAACGATTTTGATTTTTGATTTTTTTTTTCAAGTGATTTTTTATTCAGGTATGTTTGGTAATGATTTCTAATTTTAATTTTTACATTTTTAAGGAATCACTACTAAAATATAGAGTGATTCATAAATTTTTAAAAAGAATGTTTTTTAATCAGATTTATGATTTATGTTTTTTTATTTTGACCAAACATTTTTTCTTGAGAATAAATTTAGTTTTATAATTTTTGTATTATTAAGTATTGAAAGGAAATAGTTAAAAACTTTAAATTTATAAAAAATAACCAAAAATTTCCTTTGTTTTAAAATTTTTTGAAAAAAAAAATTAAAAAATAGAAATTATTACCAAACAATTTGGAGTGATTTTTAATTTTTTTTCTTGAAAATTACTAAATAAAAATTGTTATTAAATATATTTGTGAATATTTTTATAATATAATTAGAAATCACAAAATGCGAACATGTCTTAAAATAATTTTTATACAGAAAATACGAGGAAAACAAACAGATCAAACTGAAAAGCAACATGACATATGAGATATAAAATAACGAAGGAAAACGGTCAATAATCCACAAGTGCAAGCATGACTGATGCGAGGAAGAACCACCCTGAAGTAAAAAATTGCTGCGCTGTGAAGGTGAGGGAAATGATATTGGTGTTTATTGTCCCCATCATCTCATCCATGGAATCCAATCGAGCTTTCATGGCTTCAACCTGTGTCTGCAAATGCAAGACTCCTAACTGACTGTGAACATCATGCTCAAACCTTTTTAGATGTGTCGTGGGTTCGCTTTCAATCTCATCATCACCCAATAATTCCCCAGTTGTTGCACCATGCGTCACCACTAGACAAGGTGGATTTACATATAGGTCTAGTATACACAACATGTACACCTTCATTTAATTTATGTACACCAGCCTCATAAATCATTTGGGTAATGAGACACCAAAAAGGTGGACCCATCCATCCTCTTATTCTGCTACCTAGTCTTAGATATCATACGTTCTCGAATAATTGCGCCCCAAGATTAATCGTCTTACCCATTCCAACATAACCTTTGCAGTATCTATACAAAGCTCAAAAGAGTGATCCGTAGGAAGAACGTTTGCACTGACCCTCAGATTTAAAATTCTATGAATGGGCATCAAAGCAGACAGGTCAAATAACGTTTATTCCTTGAGGCTTTCTACCAGTAGTAATGTTGTCAGCATAGTACTTTTCAAGGATTTTAAAATATCAGAATCAACATCCAGAAATGAAGTAACACCTAAGAACCTATTGATGTTTCCAGTAGAAATATATGCACATCTGTTTGGGATACAGACTGTTGTTCATAGGACTGGGAGACGTCGAGTGAAGAAGACAGCAAAGATTTGAACGTGCAAGTTGAGCAGGAAAAAGAAAATACAAAATGAAAACTTTTCTTTAAAAAAAAAAAAAAACTGATGTGATCTTAGTTTGAAAAAAGTTGCGTAGCTAGCTTTCTTTTGGGAAAAAATAAATTAATGAATTTAGTTCCTTTTAATCCATATTAAGTGCATAAACAGTTTTTTACTCAAAGGAAGCAAATTACAGGAGAATTGACTCTTAAGCAAAAATAAAAATGAAATAGGATAAACAGTAAAAGTATTTGCTTTACTAAAATAATTTTTTTTCCTGTTTTAATTATTTTATTTTTAATTTTTTTGAGACATTTTTATTTTCAAACATTAATTAGATATAAGTTTAGTTTTTTATATAAAAAATTCTAAAAAAATAAAATGGATAAAAAATAACTAAAATATTCATATTTTTAATAATTAAGTGACTAATGTCTTAAAAAAAAATAAAAAAAAATCAATATAAAAAAACAAGCACAACTACTTGGATCAACTTTAATGCTTTATTACCAACGTAACACACACGATCCTTTCTTTTTAGACGATGTGTTCGAAACAGCATCATTATTTGTGCCTCCTTAATCATATGTTTATCTTGCATGCTTAGACAATTAGACAAATTAGAATTCTGTTCTCATAATCAGTTTTTAGTTTACGAGGATCATCAAATAAAAAATGGCAAGGAAAAAAAAAAAAAAAACCTTTGAATTCTTAATATACATAACAATAGCTATAATAATAACAATTAACGATAAATAGCGCGTATAAAAATAGAGTGCATGTTTCAGTGAAATTCAATTATGCCTATTTTTTTCCCCCCCTTCAAAATTATGCCTATTTTTCGGATAGTTCATTTTTCATATGTATTTTTATTGCCCAAAGGGTTTGACATCTCTGATCTCTTTTTTAGTCAATAAATTATTGATTTTATTTATGGATACTTTAAATTAACAGAAAGAGATTGGAACTAACATCCATGATCAGCTGTTAGTCATATTATAACTGAATAATAAAAATAAATACAACAATCTTCATACAAATGAGGTATGCTACAATTGATGCAAAAATAGATTTTAAAAAAAGATATTAAAGTTAGAATTTACATTGTCGTAAAAAAATCATAATGTTTTTAGAAATAATTTAACATAATTTTTTTTTACTAATTTTTTTAATATTAATATTAATATTATACTTATTTTATTTTTTTAACTACGACATGCTTATTATACAGTACTAAAAATTATGATTTAGTACTAAAATTATGATTGTATAATTTTTATACAGTCCTGTATTTGACTGTGAAATCATATCGTATCGTAGATTATAAAAATAGTATGGTTATATAAAAAATTTGTACGATCAAAAAGTATGAATTAAGCTTTATTAGATAATTAATGTAATATGTCTAAATTTTTAATTATAAAATTTTGGTGTCTTCACTTTTTTTTATCTAAAATTAAAATAAATTTTTTTTTATTTTTAAAAATATAATAAAAATATAAAAATAAATTAAATATTACTTAAATAAATTAAAAAAAAAATTATTTTAAATATAAATTATTTATAATTATTTATATTAATTTTATATTATAATATATATTTTGTCGCATAAATCAATATAATTTTATTTAACTTATAAATAAAATATCTTATAAAGAGTAAAAAGAATTAAGTTACAATATTTTTTTAAATTTTATTATAAACAGAAAAACAGTGTCTTTTACACTTTGACAAAGGGAACAGATGTCAAGAGGAGATAGTGAGTTTGTTGATATCGCTCTCAGAATATGGACAAAATACAATCAGGAAAAAAAAGAATCGGATTGCGTATATGGAACTACTTGCCTTAACAGTGGAACTGACAAGCATTGAAGTCATTGACTAAAAATAATTATGAAATTATCAAAACTAATATCAATAATATTAAATATTTAATTTAAATTTAAATATTTAATATTTAATATTAAATAAATTTAAAATTATTTTTTTAATTATAAAAATATAAATTTAAATACAAGAGTATTAATTTTATTATTAAAAATTTTAAAATATTAATTTTTTTATTTTTTCAAAATAATCACACTTCTTCGACTTTAAGCCAAGCCTTCCACTCTCTTCTCTCCCCATCTCTATTTTGTAGCCATCAGTCCACCACCATACAATAATACTACACACAGTCACGCACTAGTGTTTTGTTTTTTTTGATATAACAATACTACACTAGTCTTAATAGTGCACTTTGACATTACTTTCTGATACTTAGAGTACTGAACCTGCAAACACACATACTATTTCTCTCTCTTTCTGGGAATTCTGCACTTTCATCTTCTCCACAAAAACTGATCGCATCTTTAGCCAAACACATACCCCCAAACCCTAAAAGGTTCACTACCATTCAATTATTCTCTCTAGTAAAACTTGTTTTCCTCCTCCAAAAACTCAAGCTAAGCTTTATCTTCCAAACAAGACCCAGAAAGTACCCTTTTTTTTTTCTTCCTCTGTTAATTTCACATGCATTAATTCATCTTATTCAAGTTAGTTGTTGACACTCAATGAGCTGGGCTGTATTCAATAAGTCACTTGGGGGTGTGAATGGGGTGCATGTTTTCTCATCTGGCTGCTAAATTTGCTTTCTTTCCTCCAACTCCCCCCACATACAAAATCAAGAAGCGTAGTGAGGATGGTAGGCTCACTGTGGTTTCTACATCACCGACACCGACAATGCCTATTCCAAGTGCTGATGATACTTCCATAGATGTTTTGTTGATTGACACAAAACGAGGAAACAAAATTGTTGCTTTTTATCTGAGAAACCCATATGCCCGTCTCACTCTGCTTTACTCTCATGGCAATGCTGCTGACCTTGGTCAACTCTATGATCTCTTTGTGCAGCTCAAGGTTAATCTCAGAGTTAACCTTATGGGGTTAGTAATTTTCTATTAATTCCGGCAAATCTTTTGGTCAAAATGTTAAATATGTTATTATCGAAAGATTTTATCTTTTGGGTTCTCTCTCTCTCTCTCTCGTTTTTTTATCTGTTTGTAATTTGTTATTATCTGTCTTGTTTTCTGGGTTCTCTCATGGGGCTTACAGAGCCTACATTTCATTTTAGATTTTTGTCGGTTCTAATCTCTTTTGAACCTCTCGCTCGTCCTTCTCTATCTAATCGCTTTTAAAATTGTCTTGTTTGCCTTTTGGTAGGTATTGTTCTGTGATTAGATAGATTAGAGCTGTTTGCCGTGTTTTTTTGGAAATGTTGTTTGAGTCTATTTTGTATAGATCTGTGATTAGATTGTGTAGTTAGGATAATGTTTCTATCAAAAGTAACTCTGGAGCCTTGGATTGTAATGAGGTTTAAACTCTTTTCTATAATTGAATTTCTCTTATTGGCCCAAAAAAAGGAACTTGGGCATTTGGCGGAAATGTTCTTTTACTATTATTTCCCCTTTTTATTAGAGAAATGAGAACAGCAAAAGGTAAAAGTTGAGACTTTACGAGGAATGGTTTAACAGTACCTTCGTTGTTTGCTCTTACTTCTTCCCAGTTACCAGTCTTTTTCTACCTTTGCTTTTTCTCTATTTTCACCTTTGTCGGCTTTTTGCGCTTTGTTTATTTATGTTGTCCAAATCAACCAGCTTGTTGATCTCAAGTGTTCTATACTTTTATGTTCCTCTCAATCCTGGCACGACCAAATGTAGCTTAAGCTTTAATTGTGTTCCATTTATTTTACCCTTTAGTTATTTCGTTCAGGTGCTTTGTGCTAAATCTTTTCCTCCTGAATGTTATGATGCAGATATGACTATTCTGGATATGGAGCCTCCACTGGCATGGTAAGCTACAAACATTTTAAGCTTTTTGACAATAAAATTCATTCCTATGGCACTAAAATTTTGATTCAACCAAATTTTCAACTGAGCAGTAGTGCCCTCTTAAAAATATTTACTTATCTTGACCGCTTTTACAATTCTGTGTTAGACTCATCACCCTAACTTTATAGGACTGAATTGTGTATATGATATCCAGCCTAGTGAATCCAATACATATGCGGACATTGAAGCAGTCTATGAATGCCTTGAGACTCAATATGGGGTTAGCCAGGATGATCTAATTTTGTATGGGCAGTCAGTTGGAAGCGGGCCAACACTGCACTTGGCGGCGAAGTTGCCAAGACTTAGAGGCGTTGTTCTTCACAGTGCTATTCTTTCTGGCCTTCGTGTTCTTTGTCATGTGAAATTCACATTTTGCTTTGATATTTATAAGGTTAGAAGGCCTTTTCTGTGGATTTAAGCATGGCCTAATGTTTTTGCTTATGTTGCTACCAGAAGTTACCAGCATGCTAACTGTTGTAATATCTGCAGAACGTCAATAAAATCAAAAAGGTGAAATGCCCAGTGCTAGTGATACATGTAAGTACTTGGTATCTTGTCTTGTAATCTAGAACCTCATTTTTTCCGGTACTATATTCTCTAGCTAGGATTGGGCGTGGTTCTGGTTTTTGCCTAAATTGGAAACTAGAACATTACATGATTGTGGATATAGTCAAATGTGTAGTTTAAATTGTGAGAACATTGTACAGGGCACAGAAGATGGTATAGTGAACTGGTTACATGGAAATGGGCTATGGAAAATGGCAAAGGATCCATATGAGCCTTTGTGGATTAAGGGTGGTGGACATTGCAATTTGGAGCTATACCCTGATTACATTAGCCATCTTCACAAATTCATTCAAGAAATGGAGAACATGACTACCAAGACTCATCTTTTTAAGATTTGGCAGCATTTGCATCTGCCAAAGAGGTCAGATTCTGCATCAGTTGCGTCAAACAGGTGCTGCAGAATAAAATTATGTCAACCCAAATGCCTCGAGTGTCCGAAAACGAAATATGCAAAATGTACGTGTTCATGTAGGCCCAAATGGCCAGAGTGTTCCAGTTATGTGAAATGCTGCTGGAGACCTAAGTGCACAAAATGTGCGGTACCCAGCTGCTGCTGTTGCACTAAATGTTTTTGTTTGCGATGTTGTGTGGGAACACAAAGTAGTGGGACGAATGGAAAGCAGATTGGTTAATGGTAATGGTGATAACATGTTTGTATAGAAGAAGATTGTTGAAGTTGGTAATACCATTCTCTATTCACATGCAGTAATGCAAAAATCAGCAGTAGTTTCCTAACTAGTTTGAAATGATATAACTGAATTATGTTCTTCCCATAAATTTGATATTCATTGATATCTATTTTGGATTTCAATTTTACACGTGGTCAGCCTAATTTAACACTTTGGAGGAACCAACACACGAATACATGTCAATGGCTTTATACCATTTTGGTGATTTGATAGAAGGCACCAATTTGCACCTTTATTTCAAAAATAACATCTTGTCTTCTTATTTAATTAAAGGTATTAAATTGGTTGAATTTTAAATTGTGAATATCATAATAACTAATTTATCTTTTAAATATTCTTTATTCATAAAAGTGAAGAAAAATAAATACAGATAGATTTTCAAAAAATAAATAAATAAATAAATGAATTATTGTACTTTCATTTTATTTTAACATTATAAAATTAAATTTAAATAGAATAATATAATTTTTACTTTTTTTGGTTTACTGTAAATTTAATATTTTATAAAAAATTTCTGTATTTTATAGGTACTTTTTTGTATCGCTTTTTATTATTATCTAAACACAATATCTTTAAAAAAAGCAATATAATATATCTAAAAATAAATAAATTTTTATTATATTGCATAGTTTAAAATTAAATAATTAAATATTTTTAATTAAATAAAGAATACAAAGATAATACTTTAAAAATAAGGATACAAATATGTATCTCCTTAAATGGAGGGGGGAAAAAAAAAAAAAAAAAGCAACGAACCCACAATGAAGATGAAGAGTATTCAATGGTCAGAGTTATAGCTTACATAGATTGGCCAATACTAGGCGGGATCAGTGTAGTGTTCACGTGCTTCTTCGAGTCGTATATTTAGATATTTTTTATTGCGTAAATTATTCAGAGAAATGCTATTTTCGTGCCAGAGCAATTCAATTAACTAATAAATTAATGAACGAATTTTGAAAAATATAAATATTACTATAGAATTAGCAAAATTAAATCCATAGGGCTATCTATTATTTATAATAGTAAGTAATCTTTCTATAACTTAAAAAAATAATTGAAGATAAATTCTAGTCCAATTATTTGTGGATCAAGATTTTCACCTTTGTAGCGGTATAATATGTAGTGTGGTCGGTTACAAAAAAAAATGTATTGTGGTCTTTCAATTTTCATTTCATGAACTAAGATATCATATTTATACAGCCTCAAAAGTCTCAGCTATAATGCATTGAAATGGGTATTCACTTTAGGTCTTTACAAAGTGGTACTTCGATTCAACATAACTTTCAGCATCCCACATGAACGAACCAAATGCAACAGCCTCCAAGACGAGCATTGTCAACCCTGAGAAAGTAATAGAAAACATCTGATCATTAGATGCATCAAGTGAACCATCCTCGGCAATCCTAATGTCTGGTCTACCAAAAAGGGCTTGTGTCTGCTTTTCAGTCAAAGAAATAGCTTCCTTGGATCTTATAGTAGCATATCTCTGAAGAGTTTCTGCATCCAAATACATTACATATGATCTCAATCTATAAGACTTGCCACCCTCATAATCAATTTCACCACCAATGTCATCAGGTTGTATAACGATTAATGAATCCGGATCCCATAACTGGTTTGCTGGTGATGGATAATTAGGTCTTTCTTGGTCTTTAGTGAATCCCTCAGGAAGAGTTTTCATTGACCTTTCGAGCTGAAACCGTTGATCCACTCTTCGGAGAAAATATCCATACATTATTGAAGCAGCATACAGCTTTCCAAGTTTGAGTTTGCTCATCTGAATAACAGTTTCAAGGGGTCCAACAGTTCTCTCTCCAAGCACCAGTTCTAAGTGGCTCAGTATCATCTCAAATGCTTCCGGAGAATGAATAACTTCTAATTTATGCTCTTGATTTGGCCAGAAATCAACCTGACCGGTAGTCTCTGAATTTGCTGTTATCTTTGGTATCATTAAAATGTCATTCTCCACAAACTTGCACACAATCAAACAGTATAATATCTCTTCTAATGCATTCTCCCTTTCCTTCTCTTTGACTTTAGCTATTCTCCTGTAATGAATGGATTACATTAAGTCAATCATTATATATGAACAGAAATCATAACAATATAGAAAGCTATAGTTCAAAAGAATAGTTCACATAGCAGCTCAACATTTCAACATAAAAAGTGGATGTTAAGCTAGTAGTGTACCCTACTCGTGGGGTTCTAAGCTACGACTTGAAACAAGAGAAGCAGACTGTCTTATCTTCTTGACCACTGGATGAACCACATTACTCAGAATAAGTAGGTGTCTATCTGAAAAAATAAATACAGAAAGAATAACCTAAACTGCATAAATATGACCAGACTTTTAAGGCCAAGATACTTAAAAAGCGAAAACTTTGGAAGCACAACTCTAGGAGACGGTTGAAAACCCCATTACAAAGTCAACATCCAAATTATAAGGAATGGCTAAAAAAATTCGGCAAAACAATGATCACTTTGTTCAAAGTTTACCTATCAATAAAGGGGGAAAATTGAAACACACCACAATACATGAATTGGATAAAACAATCAACTTAGACAATTTCTTGGAGCATCCAGACAAGGTAACCCCCGAACATCACAGAAACTTCAACTCAATAAGAGCAAATGTACCAAGTTAATTACCTGAACGGCTGAATCTCAATTAATTTCATCAAACCATCCAACACTCACAACATAAGCAATGCTTACTTGTATCTTTAAGTCAAATATCAAGCTTCATCATGATAACTTCTACCTATCATTTATTCCAATTTGGCCAATGAAATTTCCCAAGTGAAACTTTTCTAAGTCAATCAACATCACTTAATCAAAAGTCAATCTAATTCCAACATACATAGCAATTTCGAGACTGTTTACCAGTTAGTGCTAGATTACCTGATTAGCACTCAGTAGCAATAACAATTATAACCATAAAGAGAGAAAGATAACTATTCTATTACTTGTATAGTAAATCTTCAGGTGAAGGAGAAGCTTCTTTGTGAGTAAGTCTCTCAGTTTCAAGGTTCTCAAGTTGCTGATCAACAGCTGCAGGGAGAAGATGTGGATGGTTCTGCAATATTTGAACTAAAAGCTGGCCCACTGGAGATTGAAGCTCAAGAGGAGCAACTGGTTCCAAATTACCACTTGGGTCGTCAGATGATACTTTCATTCTCAATTGCCTTGCTCGGCTCTTATACACTCCAGTCCCATGCTTGGGGATGTAAAATGAAGGCCATCCCTAAATAAATAAATACATAATTATCGTTGCAGACAAAGAATCAAAATTCCAAAATATGTTCGGTTAACACATTAAGATAATAATTGAGTAGTAATTAATAAAGCTTCCACGTTTTCTGGGTTTGTTTTCTATCGAAAAGCAAAGTAATTGATATTAAAAAGGAAGAACAAGAGGAGGAAAGCTGAGCTCACTGTATAGAAACCAGCAGAAAGTAGAAAGGACTTGGAATCGAAAAGTGAATGCGAATACAAATGCCTGAATTCGGCCAACCTGAGACCGCCGCCCTTCGAAATTACCAACGACGCGTCGCTTATTAAACCAGAAGCCTGCATATTTCTTCCTTTTCGTTTTCTTCCCTTTCCTGGATTACTTTTTCATGCTTTTAGTCTCTCTCTCTCTTCTAATTGAAATTCTTCAAATACTGACAGTCACAAATTTTTCTGTTGTGAATTGTGATTGGTTTCAAATTTCAAAGGAAATCGTTTTTTTTTATTTCAAGCTCCGTAGATTTTAAAAGATAAACCCAAAAATTTATAATAATAAAAATAACATTATTATTTTTAAATTATATATTTTTATAATTAAAAAATTAATTTTTATATAACTTTTAATATTCATTCAATTAAATATGATTTAAATTTAAATTATAATAATTTAAATTCGTTTAATATTAAACGTTGAATATTATTAAGATATTATTTTTATTAATATAAATTTTAAAGAAAAATTTTAATAATTTTTCCATAAATTTTGAGCTTACATGGGCTACGGGACTTCTGGGTCATTCAATAAGCCCATAATGGCCTTGCTCGATCATTGATTTAATTCACTGACCATTTACTTAAAAAATCATTGAGTTAAATCTTCCAAAATGCCAAACCCATTTGCAGAAAATTTTGGTTCTGAAAAAACATTGTGTACATAAACTTCAAGATTTTAATCTTTTTCTTATCCTACAATTACATAAATTTCAACAACAAAATTTTTTATTTGACTTGTAGCTGAATATATACAACTTTTCATTTCTATCCACATGCATTTTAGCTGAAGTTCATTTTATTTTATTTTTTTGATTCTTTACTGCGTCATATGTACGCACAAGTTTATTGTACTAATGATGCTACTGAGATAACAAAAAATACTAATGTCATTGCAGATAATATCCATTCAATTACATAGTGAACATAAATAAATATTGAAACTTAAAATTTCATTCACTAGTATTCTTGGTGTTTGCTCCACATAAGCACAACGTGAGAATTTTACCAGATAAAAACCAACTATGCAGGAGAGGAGTAGAATGGGGCATAATGATTAAATTGCCTGTCCTTGTGACAGGGAGTTCTGAGACTGAGAGATGTCAAATGAAATATATATTAAAATGACAGTCCCAATCATGAAACAGAAGGTGAAATTTCAATGACAAACCCATATTACACCCAAGTTGTCCCTACATAGTGTCGTCTATAAGCATTTTAAAAATAAAAATGTAAACGATAAGTAGCAATTTGCAGCTTAACTTGCCAGGCCTCATAAACATAAGGCATAATTCAGTTAATTAGTTCTTCCATGTTATGAATTCATCAATAACATTTACTACACCTTATCTTAAGTGTAGCTCCACCCCTTTCAAATGGATACGGTTACTGATAGCAACTTCTATTCCTGCTACAAAATCACACCAGAAACAGCAAAGAAAATAACAGAAACAGCAGCAAAATAAAAGGGAGCATACAAGCCACCATGGGGATACATTGCAACATATGAATGTGGAGGGGTGCCATATGGAGGCATGATGTGCTGCAATTAGACGTTAATATTAAAACTGTGCTAATTAACAGCAACTGATTACCTTGGGCCCAAGTAAGTCTTACGTTCTAATCAATTCGGCAAGACATAGAAATTTTGCCCAAAATTATCCTTAAACAAGCAATATATCATAGGGAGTCTGATATATATTGCTGGGCAAAAGACAAAACCTATCAAAAATCTGTAAAAAAATTATGAGCAAGTTCCAGTAACTTGGAAAATAACTAAACTAGGTTATTGACCAAAAAAAGATATTGACATTAGCACTTTATGCAAAAATCTCAGCAGCAACACATCAGAAAAATATGAAATGCTTTAAGGTATTAAGAATTATCAAGATGTGCTCTTTGAAAACAAAAATATCAGCCCATCAGAAGCATAACGAAGTCAACAGCTTAAATAATTTGAAACAACAATGATACTTCCAAAAAAAATTCAAGGGATGAAGAAGAAGAAGATACCTGAACGCCCCACATATATGGGTGAGCTTGAGGACTTGATGCCAAGAACCCATGTAGAGGAATGGGAGAATATGCCTGTTACAAATACAATAATCAACCCCAAGAAATAAAGCATAACTGAAACCGACACTAACTTTACAAAAAATAGAAAATAAAAGATATCATTATACCTGAAACCCTGACCAATCAGAATTAACAGCACCTGTGCTTGTGGTTGTGGACTGCTCCTACAGAACACACAGCAAATAAATGTATTAGTATGTGCATAGCTCAAAAATATATATTCAACTACAAAAGTACAACTGTGTACTAGCAGGGGCAGTCTTTGAATCCTTCTCTTTTTCTTTAGCTGGTTTATCCTACCATTTTTAGAGAAATCTCTCAAACCATCCTATGATTCGAAAGGTACTACTGTCAGCTACATGCAAAGGTACTTTCAAGAAATCAAAGAAACAAAGTAAACAACTTACGGGGAATTTTAAGAAGTAAAAGGCCCTCGATTCTCATCAATTTCCTGCATGACGATTATGCTTAAACCAAAGTTCCATACAATTCATGCAAGTTTCTGCATTACTCCGCCAATGAGGCGAGATCCATTTTCAAGTCCCGAAGAGTGAAGACTGAATAATTCCGGGTTCCAATTTATATTCAAATTTCAGGTTTTTGTTCTCACAAAACCAAACAGACAGACAATAATGTCCAATCATCTATAGACACAGTCCCACAGATAATCCAAACCATAAAAACAAACTGAATAAACTCGAAAATCTGGTCAAGTTAGATAACATAAAAACCATTTATAAAAATTTTTGATTACCACTTAAGATGAAGTCGAAATCCTATCCAGCTATAAAAGCAAGAAAATCCGATAGTGCTAGTAAAATCAAAGCTGACTCGAAAACGGAAACAAAAGAGTGGAGAATAAGGTAAATTTAAATAAATAATACGCAGGATTGCAAAAGAGTTAATCGACACTTGAAGCGTGCGAGCTGAGGACAGACAATAAAGGAGGTTATTTGCATTTGGGATGGATTGGAAAATGAAGATGGGGAATTTGAAGTGCTTAGTTATTTTTTCGGTAACCATCTTTCGAGAAAGGAAAATTTTCGATAAATTTCGAATTTTACTGAGCATTCGTCATATAATTAAATATTTTAAATATAATAAAGTAAGAAATTTCATCTTTTAAATTAAGATTAAAAAGTATATGTAAGAGTGACACAACTCTCACATTTCACCTTCTTAAAAACAATACTTCTTTAAAAAATTATTATACATTCTACCTCTTATCCCCCACTCACCTTTACCTCTATCTTCATATTTATCATCAATAATTCTAAATTCTAACTAAAAATATTAAAAATAGAATATAAATATATGAATGATACAAAAGAAGTGATTTTTTTTTTTAAAAAAATGGAGATAAAAAATAATTAAAACAGATATATAATTTTTTTTCTTGCAAATTGCGCAGTAGTTCGGTAAGCATTATCAAACACCATTATAAGGTTCGATGATTCCCTACTAAATAACATAGTTAGGTTCGATACCCCCTATCGAACCTACTATTCATCTTTTTCTTATCACACATTAACTCCTAACACCCAAATCATCAAATTTTCACACTCTCTCCTTTAATTACGTAATTATACAATCCTCTTAATCAATTAAATATGAATATATAATCTAAACAAATTAAAACAATACCTAAAGATTTGATGTAATGTAAAATTCTGAAATCACCGTGTGAGTTTGTCATTGGCGTGGAGCGATGCGAGGATTGTGGCTTGGTGGTAGAACGTTGGCGTAGTGCTCGGACGGTGGTAGTAGATGAGCAGCCATTAAGGGTGAGTAAGTTCAAACAGTCTGTGAGATGTGTGAGTATGATTTAGGTATGATATGTAATAGTGATTTTGGGGGATAATTTTAGCATTTTAAGTAGGGTTATATGCTGTCATGACCCTCTATTTATTAAAAATCTAATATGACCCCCTCCACTTGATTTTTTTACATATTATGACAAAAATGCCCTTAATAACCCCTCAGTTGGACGACTGTCCAACTCACCTCAACAGAGTTGGACATGTGTCCAACTGAAAACCAGAGGAGTATATTTTAGAGGACACATATGTCCACTCGCCGGAGCTCAGTTGGACGACTGTCCAACTGATGAAATTTTGACCGGCCGGCGACCCCACTCGCCGGAGCCGAGTTGGACACATGTCCTACTAGACTGCCCAGAATAACCCCTCAGTTGGACGTATGTCCAACTCACCTCAACAGAGTTGGACATGTGTCCAACTGAAAACCAGAGCACCCATCTTTACTGTTAACCTCTCTGATTTGAAAAAAAAAATTTCACAAACAGAGCACCCATCGTCAACAAATAATTTACGATCTTCTTCTTTCTCTTCAGTTTTCTCCAAGTATCAATCTCTTTCTTTCCTATTTTATTCTCTAACCTAACCATCTCTCCATAATTCTCTTTTATTATGGTAATTTTTTAGTGATTTTAGTTTTTATTTGGCGAAGATCGTAAATTATTCTGCGCAAAAATTGAGTGAGGTAGTTCATAATTCAAAAACAATGACTTTTTTGAAGGAAAGAACAGTAAATATAGTCATCCATAATTTGAGATGAATAAAGGAAAAACTTCCTACCCATTTTTCCATGCGGAACAGTACTCTCAAATAGAAAATCCATGGCTACCCAAAGCAATAAATAAGTAATACCTTCCATGAAGAACTTGAACATTGTCTTAAGTAGAATTAGGCCATATATCCAACTCAATAACTCTCACTCCCCTCTGCAACGCCTGAAACATAGGTATATCGCTACAGTCACTACTTAGCTAATTCCTAGTAAGGTATGAATTATGCCCTGTAAAAATGTAATAATGGGACAACGGGGCATTCATATCATGGTGAGCCTGTATTAAAATCGAACCATTACCAAACAATTTCAGCAACCAAACAAATATTAATTATTAAGCATAAAGCAGAAAAAGAAAAGAAAAAGAAATTTAAAAGTGGTAGTTACCTTAAAAGTGGGAGACAGAGGAGGGTTAATATCACCAAAGAGATTTAAAGAAAGCTTCGAGATTGAACGAAGGAGTTGAAAAATAAGGAGAAAGAATGACAAGGCTGAAATCGAAGAAATTTGCCGAGAGTTTGAAGATAGAACGTGAGTGCAAGGGTAAAAATGGAATTATAAAATAAGAGTCCAATCTAGAATAAAAATAGTGATATGGGGTTATATCAGCCTATTTCCCTTTTAAGTATTATTAATTTTTTTATAAATTTTTTGTATTTAGTGGAATGTTTAGACGTACATTTTGAAATTTCTTCATAATTTTTCTTTAAAAAAATTCTTAAAAATTGAACATATTTTTAAATAATTTTAAATTATTATCTATAATAATTAAAAAAATTACTTTGATATTTTTAAACATTATTAGTCAAAAATAAATATAATTGTTTAACATTTAAACAGAATATAAGTATGGATAAAATGAATTTTTTTAAAATCTAAATTATAAAAACAAAGGTCACACTTCATGCATAATTCTAACTAAAGACTTAAAATTGCCTCCAATTTTAACTATTTTCGTGAAGTGTGACCTTTTTCTTTTTAATTCAAATTAAAAATATATTAGAAATTGTCCATTTTATTATTACTTATTTTATGTCTAAATATCAAAAACTTATCTCTCTTAATCATAATACTAAAAAGATCAAAGTATAACTTTTTCATTATCATAGTTATTAATTTAGAATCATTTAATTGTATAATCAATTTTTTATGCTTTTTGCAAAACATAAGTACTAGAAAAGTATCAACCATAAATTTGAAATTAGGGTTTGAAAAATGGAGATGGAGTTTCACGTAGCAAATTCCCTAGGTTGACATACGTTGACAATTGACAAAGTCTAGAGGAATTTCGTTCCCCAAAAAAAAAAAAAAAAATTCATTTAAATTTTTGTGTGCTTCCTATTTACCTGCACCAGTAAAAGAAAATTTAGCATCTTAACTTTATCCAATAATAAATTTTAATTTTTAACATTTTTTATACAAAATAATCATATTTTTTAAAAATTTTACAATTTTAATTCAATTTTATACAAAATAGTCCATATAAAATAATTAATTTCATACAAATTAGATTAAAAATATAAAATTATAAAATATTTTGTATGAATAAATGGTTAACTCGTGGTGTAATTTGTAATGCCCATGCAAATTCTACTTATTTGCCTCTGTCCCTTAAAAGAAAGAGTAAATAATTTTGATGTCACCTAGGAGTTGTTACAAATTTATTATTAAGATTTAATTTGTTATATTAATGTCATTAATAATTATTTGCTTGTTATAAATTTATCATTGTCATAAAAAAAACATAACAAAACACTCTAATATCCTAGTTCATCTTGCCCGAGCCTATAATCCTAATATCCCAAATTAATTATCGTAAAATCTAAAAGTTTAGACACAACAGAACAAAGATATGGTAGCGTAAACAGAATAAGAATTGATTTTAAAATTGACATAGAAGAAGATTTGGTGAAGCAGGCAATTGCGATACCATGAGTTTATCAGTGAGATTTATTAGATACAACAAAATTACTCAACTAATTATTTGTACAACCAGCTCTGTTCCAATTGTTATACAGGTTCAACTATATAGTAGAGTAAAGCATTAGTAATCTATAACCATTTTCAAGAACCTTAACCCAAAAGTTTTACTGCCAATTCCCAAAGAAATCAAATTAATAGTCATCACAAAAGCTTCAAAATTTTCCAGCTATAAAATGTTCGTCCGAGATAGTGATAGAGTATAGGATTCATAATTAATCAAGAACAAATTATGGTAATCTATATCTATTTTCAATAACATTACCCTAAAATTTTTACAACCAATTCCGAAAGAAATCACATTAATATTTGTCCCAAAAGCGTCAATTTTAATAAAGATACTATATATTCGACGGGTTCCAAATGACGAAGCTAGTCTTGCTAGAGCTCCATGACACGTTCTCATCCGTCGACGAGTCATCCACCATGTCGTACGTTTTCAGAAGGAATGGTGCTGGACCACTTATCAATTCTTGTAATATTGTTCTAGTAACTGATTTTACAAGAACGATTTTCCCAAGCTGTGAGATTTTACAAATAACTTGTTTGGGAGATTAGGGTTATTGGTTTAGGAAGATGAATGATATTAGAGTTACAGTGCAATGCATGTATAAATTACGGTTAACTTTGGTTATATTTTTTACCTGTAAATTTATAATAAATAAAATTTTTGATTATATTGATATAATAAATTAAAATTTATGGTATATTTGTAATAATTCTTAAAGTTTAGTAGTACAAAAATTTATTTATTTTGAAAAAAGGCTTTTAAAAGCTGAAAATTGAACATTAATAAAATTTAACTGATCTCGTGCAATTACCAAGCACCAGTGGTCTAGTGGTAGAATAGTACCCTGCCACGGTACAGACCCGGGTTCGATTCCCGGCTGGTGCATTTCAAGATCTGCGGTTTCTTGATTGATTTTTTGGATTGATACAACGGCTCATCTGAGCTTGCCTTTTTTCATTTTCTGTAATTTTAGTTCAATTTCTCATGCGTTTTTATTTATCCTTTTATTTTTTGCCAAATTTCTCATTCTAATTAGTAACAATGCAAATAAAATACCTCCAAACTCTTATTATTTTAGGAGTAAATAATATCCATGAATAAATTTGCCACAGTGATTCAGATATTGTACTAATATATATTTTTTATACAACTTTTTACTTAATATGTTTTAAAAATAACATCTATTCCCACCCCTCACCTTATTCTTTTTTCTTTTTTCTTTTTTCTTTTTTATAGATGAAATATATTTATTTTTTATTTATAAATGAAACATATATTATTTTTTTAAAACAGCACATATATTATTTTTTAACATATGATATTTATATTCTTTTTTAATATTTGTAACATATATTCTTTTTTTTTAAATAATACATATAATGTCACATATTTTTCTTTTATTATACAACATTTAATTTTTTTTATCCTTTTATTTTTTCCCAAATTACTCATACTAACTAGTAAAGATGCAAATAAAATTTCTTCAAACTCTTATTATATTATTTTAGGAATAAATAATGTCCATTAGTAAATTTGCTATAGTAATTTAGACATTGTACTAATATTTTTTTTAGTTTATATAACTTTTTTACTTAATTTGTTTAAAAAATAACCACCACTTTAACTTCTCACCTTATTTTATTTTATTTTTGAAAAAAATATATGTATTTTTTAATAAATAATACATATGTTATTTTTTAATAAATGTGCATTAATTTTTATAATATATGACAAATATGTTTTTTTAGTATTTATTATATATATTCTTTTTTTAAAATAACATATATAATATTACATTTTTTTTTTTTAATTATACAACATCTAAATTTTATTTATCCTTTTATTTTTCCCCAATTGCTCGTACTAATTAGTAACTATGCAAATAAAATTCCTTCAAACTCTTATTATTTTAGGAACAAATAATATCCAATAGTAATTTTGCCATAGTGATTCAGACATTGTACTAATATTATTTTTTTCTATAACTTTTATATAACTTATGATGAATGTATAAAAATATAATTAACATTATTCTTAATAGCTTAAGCTTCTAGTAGAGTTAGTAACCAACAATTTTTAACATGGTATCAAAGCTAGAGGTCCTGTGTTCAAGGCCTAACAACTCAATTATTCGGTTGCAAGTTTTTGGCCTACATAGTGCATAGAGCCAACACTTGTGGGGGAGTGATGAATGTATAAAAGTATAGTTGGCCCTCCTCCTAATAGTTTAAATTTTGGGAAAATAACAAAACTAACACCCCCTAAAAATTATAATAACAAAACTAGCACCCCTGTGTTCAATTAAAATTGAACGACGATAATTTAGACTCGTTCAATATTGAACGTTCAATATTATCCGTTCAATTAGAATTGAATGACGACAATTAGACCTATTTAATATTGAACGTTCAATATTTTACGTTCAAATTGAATATTGAACGTTCAATATTAAACGTTCAATTCTAATTGAACACAAGGGGGTGCTAGTTTTGTTATTATAATTTTGGGGGTGTTATTTTTGGTAATTTCCCTTAAATTTTTAGGAGAGTTGGTGACCAACAACTTTTAACAACTCATTTACTTAATTTGCTTCAAAAATAATCTTCATCCCACCTCTCATTTTTTTTTTTTTTTATGAAACATATGTATTTTTTTTATAAATGATATATATGTTATTTTTTGGTAGACGTCATATATATTCTTTTTTAATATATGACACATATTTTTTTCTAGTATTTGCCACACTTGTTCTTTTTTTGAAGTAGCATGTATGATATCATATATTTTTTCTCCTATTATACAACATTTAATTTTTTTTCGATATGGATATGTTTATTTTTTATAAACAGCTCTCATTCTTTTCTTTTCTTTCTTTCTTTTTTTTTTTTTTTTTAATAAAAGAGGTACTAAAGTCCCATTTTTTTTTTATTAATAAGAAAAAACATATTCACACACTTGAGTATGATACAAACTTGAGTTTCTGGTGGAAGAATTGGGAATCTTACTTCCTGAACCATAAAAATTCTCATTTGAACATTATAAAAAGCATGCTACAAGGTATCATTTTTCATTAAGTATAAATGAGTAAATTATATAAAAATTACATATATTTAATTTTATATAAAAATATAATTAAATCGAAAAAAATGTATCAATATTACAAAAAATATATTTGAAATAAATATATAAAAATTATAATTATAATTATAATTCTATGTACCAAATTTTAATTTAAATGTGATATTAATAAACAAAAGAGAGGAAAAAAAAAAAAAAGAGGAGGGTAAAATAAAGAAAGAAAGAAAAGAGAGAGGGAGAACGGGGGAGTTATTTATAAAACTTTATAGGAAAAGTGAGTTATATTATATATAATATGACACATTTGTTCCCTCTTTTATAACTTATTATTATTTTTACTTATTGAAAGTTAATTTTTGAAATACATTCATAAAATATTTATATTAATTTAATATATGAAAATCAATGTGTTTACGGGACGGAACCTTTTTTTTTTTTTTTTTTAAACAGGGATAATATATATTAAAAAAATTATTCTAAAACAATATATTTATAATATCAAAATTTATAACTAAATATATATATATATATATATATATAAAGCAAACAAAAAATTTATTTAAGTTGTTCCGTTGACACTTCATAAAATTCATTAATTATTAAATAAGGTTTAACAAATCTACGAAAATAATAGTCAACTGTTATGAAGAAAGATGAGTGCTAAATATATACAAATTTATACTTACATAAGCACTCAAATTAATAATTATACAATATTTATCGATCAAAAGTTTAAAATTTAATATTTTTAAGAGTATATAACATATATTTATTGATTTGATTGTAAGTTTAAATACAAATATTTTAAACATTTAATATTAAAAAAAATAGATAATTTTAATAGATTTAAAAATATATATATCAAATTTTGAGTTAATGCAATAGCAAGCAACAGACCAAAGCACATAATTATAGAGCAAAAAAGGAGCAGAGTTGCAGATAATATAAGACCGAAAAATATTATATTAGTTTAAATTTATTTATAAAATTTTGGTGATAAATAATATATTATATTTTATAAAAATATTAGTAATATTTATTAAAAATTTAAAAAAAAAAAACTCCTTAAAAAAGTTACCCAAACTCAAATCCGGTACGGTCGATAGTATATATGATTCCATCACTGTATGTTTATGATTGTATATTTGTGTAAACATTTTAAACACATTTTCAATAAACTCAATATATTAGGTACATAATATGTTGCTTATATTTACAAACAAAAAAAAAAAAAAAGAATTTACCAAGACATCTTGAAAATAATCTCGTAGATATCACATGATATTTTTGTTAACTCAGTATATGTAATTTAACATTAAAATGTGTTCATAGCATTATTTAAACCTTGTGATTTTGTTTGCAATTATTGAACATCTTCAACCCATTTGTTACAGATTCAATACTACTTATAATAATTATAATTTACATCATCCTATATTCCTATTAACGAATTCCTTTACATATTCAAGTTACATCATCCTTATTAACGCATTGCTATACAGTTAATAAATAAGTATATTTTAAAATTATTTTAATGAGTAAAATTAATTAAGAAAATCTAAGAGTTTATATGCGCTAATCATACATATGTTTTGCTCATAAAATAAAACATAATTAACTAGTTAAAAACAAAGTGAATTGCACATTAATTTTTTAAATATTATATTTTTTCATTGATTAATTTCTTCATATATTTGAAATTTATATGATATGATCAAAATCTTGACTCATTTATAAATTAAATACTGTAAAAATTCATGGACAAAAAAGCATACATGCATATTTAAAATGAATATAGCAAGCATTGTTAATAAAAATTATTGAGTTTGTAATATTCAAGTTACATATTTTTTAAATTTTTTAAATAAAATATAAACGATAAGATATGTTAATATTTTAAATTAAAATATAAAATCAATTGTTTAAATTTATTTTAGGTATGATTTAAACTCTCACATAAAATATAACTATTAAAATGCACTTGTAAAAGCATGTGTTAATCAACAATCCTGATTTTTATTTATGTCTTTAAATTAATTTCAATTATTAAAAATTTATTTATGAAAAATATTAATTCAAACAACTAACTTTAGGATGACAAATAAATAATATAATAGTATGTTAGTATTATACTACTTTATTTAAACCTTTTCATATTATGATATTTAAGTGTATGATATATTATATATATTTATATTTAAAGGTGATGATATCGTTATTATAAAAATTTTATTATTATTTTTATTTTTATTAATAATAATTTTATTAATTAAAGTGACAATAATATATAATTAAATATAATAATAAATTTATATATTTTTATCGTAATAATATTAAAAATAATTGTAGAAATATTATTACTCATATTTAAATTTATTTTATAATTATAATGAATAAAAAAATAAAAAAATAAATTTTAATTTTTATTAAATAACTTTTTTAACAGAAAAATGATTGATTTTTGCTCTAAATTTGCATTAATTAGATGATCTTTCCATTTTCAATTTGTAGACATATATGAAGAATTTTTTTGGACAAAATATAAATAAGATTATAATTATGAATTTAAAAATGTTTGCGATAAGATATAAATAGAATAATAGTTTCAATGATTTTATAATTTTATTAAAAGTTTAGTTTAATTTTGTAATTTTTTAGCTTAAACAAAACCAAAATATTAATTTGTTTAAAGGTATAATTTAATTTTATAATTTTTTTAATTAAATAAAATAAAAATATTAACTTTATAAAGTTTTAAATAATTTTTAAAAAAAATGCCATAATATTATATTTAAACTATTATATTCAAAATGTACAATTAATTGCATTTGTTCGAGATAAACAGCTTTGGGAATATAAAATTGACCAATTCTTTTTGGGTTCTAGGATTTTATTTTTGCATGCTTTTTGGGTTCTATGATTTTATTTTTGCATGACTTGACTTCTCTCTAACAGCACATTCCTTTTTCTAATAAAGTACCGTGGAGCATTGGAGATATGGGAGACTGCTCATTCTGTGCATCCATGCTAATATATAACATATTATATACATTTTCATTATTACATGAAACGTATTATATATAATTTTGTAATTTACATTTTTTTCTTCTAAATATCCCTTTTTATTTATAATATATTATATATATTTTCGCAATTTATGTGCATCTTTTTCATTATATATAATATATTATATATTTATTCGATGAAATTATCAGGCTTTATTACGTCACCAACAGAATCGTGTACCTTTAATTAATTTTCCGAAAAAATCATCAAAACTGTTTATTTATCAACTTTAATTTTTTTTTAAATAATTTTTGTATAATCAAAATTTGTAATTTTAAATGTTCTTTTGCTAATTTTAAAGAATATTAAGAACCAAAACTCATATTACTCGAACCACTGTAGCCGGCAACTCTGCCTTTTTCTTCGACTCAATTCAATTGCAAAGGTCGTGATATTGCGAAATCGTACTTGACGTTCCTGGCTACCAACTCAGAATTAAAATGGCTTACGAAGACGATCCGTACGATGTGTTTCTCTCTATTTCCTTCATATGGCCAAACAATATTTAGGGTTATTTTCTTCGATTCAATATTATCTGTTCTTATCTTTTTTGGTTTGGCTGTTTCAGGTACCGCGACGAAGATGGCGAGGCATTGATGGACTACGATGACTTTCAATCCGATCATGAACAGTCATCCGAGCCTCAACAACGTCCCGATCTTCTGGACGACGTTGCTGATGAGGAGGACGATTGGCGTGGCCGAGACCGATCCCAAACCCCTGTTCACGATGCAGAACCATCGCCTTCAAGGCCCAGGCCCAGGAAGAGGCTGATAAAAAAGAGCCATACCGGGAAGGCAGTTTCTGCGACCCCAGAGTTTGAGGACGATGATGAGGGTTTTCTGAGAGAAGGGTCTTCAGAGGGCAAGAGGAAGCAAATCAGTGGGAGTGGGAAGAAGGAGAAGCGCCATAAGGTTGAGAAGAGTTCTGGCAGTAAAAATGGATCGAAGTTTGGATCTTCTAAGAGAGGGTTTTCTGATAAGGTTTCTAGAGATCGGGATGGTGAGGTCAAGGAGATGTGGGACACCATTGCTGGAGGCGATTCTGAGGTCATTGTTGTTTGTTATTTTTTTTTAATTTGTGTTTTTTTGATTTATGGTTATTTTGGATATTTGCTTGTTGCTCTAGTATGTTTGACTGCAACTTCTCGGGTATTTGTTTTTTTTTTTTTTTTCAACCAATTTTGGCAATTGGGAAGTTCCCGCTGTCTAATTAGTGATTTTTTTGGGGTGCTTAGACTAGCATTTGTTTTTGTGTGAACCATGTGAGCATATGAGCAATTTCAAGAATTTGAATGTTTGCTTTATTAGAAATTTTGATTTCCCCTGCCTCTTTCCATTTGGGAATTTATTTTTCTTCTTTAGCTTCTAATTATCATCTCCTTTCAATGGAGTAGGATGACCAAGAGGGTCCCAGGACTCTGGACGATGACAACTTCATAGATGACACTGGTGTAGATCCTGCAGATGGTTATGGAAGTGATCGCATACGCTCTCCTGGTGATGCTCCTCAGGTATTTTTGATGTCATCGTGTATGTACGTGGTTACTGCAGATTGCACCTCTTATCCCAACTCCAACATACTTCTCCCATTCAAATAATATTGACATTTTTTGAATGTTTTTAAGATACATTAATATCACTTTTTAAATAAGCAACTTGCAGCCTCTCTCGTTTTGCACTTTTGCTCAGATGGAGCCTGTTGCTATATTAGTTGTGATGTCTATTGATATATTTCCCCTTGGTCCTATTGGATTTTTTCAGGCATCAGAGGGTGAGGAAGATGATGAAATTAAGGATCTTTTCAAGTCTGGCAAGAAAAGGAAGAAGAGCGAAAAGAGTCCCGCAGAAATAGCATTGTTAGTCGAGAATGTAATGGCGGAGCTTGAGGTCACTGCTGAAGAGGATGCTGAACTTAACAGACAGGAAAAACCTGCCATTAATAAACTGAAGAAATTGCCTCTTCTTACTGAGGTCCTCTCAAAGTAAGATGGTTATGGGACTTTGTTTTGGTGTACTTTTTACTTGCTTAATTTTGCATTTAAAGTTTAATATATAAAACCATCTTAGTCGTTGAACTTTGTAACAGGAAGCAGCTACAACAAGAGTTCTTAGATCATGGAGTGCTAACCTTGTTGAAGAATTGGCTTGAACCTCTTCCAGATGGAAGTTTACCTAATATAAATATTCGTGCAGCAATTCTAAATATTTTGACCGAAGTATTGATAATTTTTCTTCCTCTTTAGTTTGGTAAAGCTGTCACCATATTATATAGCACCTGAAATATTGCTTCCATGTAGTATCCAATTGATCTGGAGCAGTACGACAGAAGAGAACAACTGAAGAAGAGTGGTCTTGGGAAGGTTTGGTTTTTTCTTTTCTGCATCATTTACTCCCATAGGCTTATCGATCTTATAGAAGCAACAACATTGACTCATTTACCTCGTCTTGTCAGGTCATTATGTTTTTGTCAAAATCTGATGAAGAAACTACTTCCAACAGAAAACTTGCAAAGGAATTGGTTGATAAATGGGTATTTAAAGACTTTTGCTTACAATGATGTTTTTTTTTCTTGTTCTATTTCTGTTTTAAGAGGTAATTACTATGGGTAATGGTCTCACTGTGGCCTTATTTATAGATAGCTTTCTTCTCTCTTAGGATCTATCAAGGATATCAACATTCCTTTTATCATTCTATTGAAGTTATCTTTAAGTGCTTCCTTATTGTAATCTTATCACCTTACATACATGATAATAGTTTATTTCCCTTGTTAATCCTTGAGTTTAAAGTTAAAAGGTTCAAATTGTATTTATTTTGAATAGTATTTTTTTTTTAATTTGCATAAATGTTACTTTTCCTGCCTAACAATTTTATTTGGTTGTTTGTATCAAATTACACTGTAGAGCCGACCAATCTTCAATAAGAGTACAAGGTTTGAAGACATGCGAAATGTTGATGACGAGAGAGTTCCATATCGAAGGCCATCAGCTAAAAAGTATATACTCTGACGTTTCTTTCCTTCATACTGTTTACATTGTACTGATTCTTATGCACACATGAATCATGAGTTCAATATGCATAATGCATGTAACTTGACTGAGTCTTATATTTTACTCCATAGACCGGCAAATAACGCCACAAGAATGGAATCCAGAGATGGTGATCTCGATTTGGATGAATTCTCAAAGTAAGACATTATAGCAGCTTCTCTCCTATTTGGGTGGTCCAGTAACAGTACAATGCTTCTCTGCTTATTTCATAGCCATTTCCCAAAATTTTAATTTTGATTGTGTTACAGGGGACGTAAGTCTGGTCCATCATCTTCTAGGCAACAAACTCTAATTCCAGAAGCAACTCCAATGGATTTTGTTGTTCGACCTCAGTCCAAGATTGATCCAGATGAAATTAGAGCTCGTGCGAAACAAGCTATTCAAGATCAGCGTCGTTTGAAGGTTGGTCTTCTTCATCCTTTAAGTTGTGTTTGAATTAGTTGAAATTCTCTGAATGTTACACCTAGATTTCCTTGGTATTACACCTAATTTGTTAGGTTGCATTCTGCTCCTTAAATTGTGGAGTTCTCCAAGTACTTGGTCATAATAAGTATATCCCAACATATGTTTTCTAACATCTGTAATCCTTGCGTTTCTTCATATTATTTTAGCCATGAAAATGATACTAAATGTATGGAAAGACTGCAGGATAAAGCAATCACATCAAATTTCTTCAATGATGTTTATCATTTTCCACAAACTACATAGTTTTTATACGAGCTGAGCAGCTATATAATTTTTATTTCTTACGTGTTTATTTCAACCTTTTTGTGTTTCTTTTCTTTTGAACGTATACTTGCTATATCTTATGTTTATTTGTCTGGTGATAGATGTGAGTTTTGTCCTTTGTATCTTTTAAGCTTGTGGAAAATAGATTCAAACATCTCAAATGAATTGTAGATTTAGCTCTCCGTGAATAGTGCAATGGCCTTGTCATCTTCTGGTAACACAATTGGGTAACATAACTTCTAACGGTATGTTCGTTACACAGTATTAAAGACATTGACCATATAAAAATGGCTCTGTCATATTCTGGTAACACAATTGTGTAACCTAACTAACTACTAATGGCATGTTTGTTACAAAGGACTAAAGACCTTGACTGTATAGAAACTATACAGTTATTTATTTGGCTATAAAATCAGACCGTATTATATAAGAAAAAATAATACAGTTATGTAAAAATTTAGTACGATTAGGGAAGTATAGTTCTAAATCGTACTGGATACTTAACTTTTTTTTTTATCTCAAATTAAAAAAATATATATATTTATGTTTTTAAAATGTAAAAATGAATTAAATATTGATTTAAATAAATTTTATAATAAAAAACCTATTTTAAACATAAATTACTTTTTTCAAATATTTATAATCAATTTTGTTGAAATATATTATATGGCCTGTTACGAAATACTGTACAGAGTAATTATAATACAATTCAATATAGTTTGATCTAATATAATTATACTTAACTTATTCAATACGGTGTATCCAATCATGGCATAAAGGGTCGTCTTAGTGGCTAGTCCATTAAAGTTTTGCACTGTTGAAATGTTTCAGATGGAGAAGTGTTTTTGGTATGTTTTATAGCAAGAACCAAGGTTTAGTTAACATTTTTTAGACAATGTTAGGACTTGCAGTTTCATGATGGGTTACCTATTTATATTTGTTCACAAACAGTTGAGGGTTTAATAGCTTTAGTAGCGAAAATATTGAACTAGATGATTGTGCATGTAGTAAAAAAGATCTGGAATTACCATTGGATTGGTTTGGATAAGAATGTCCATATCCAATAGGTGAATTGGATTGGATTGGGTTATTAAAAAAAATGTTGAGAATTTGAGCTGATGAACATCCATAAGTAGGTTTGTCATAATACTTGTTTGAGTTTGGTGTGTCCTGGTGTTAGTTTTTGAAATTTTACCTTTACTTCGGGTTGGTTCTTAAACTTCCTACTTTAATGATAGCTATTTGTTGATAACAGATGAATAAGAAATTGCAGCAGTTAAAAGCTCCAAAAAAGAAGCAGCTTCAGGCCACAAAGCTCAGTGTGGAGGGTCGTGGTATGGTTAAATACTTGTGATGTTACGGGACTCTCATTGGCCTGACAAGAGGGGTGTATGATCTTGACTTCAGATACCATGTTCTACACTTGCTCGCGTGCTAGACAATCATTTGATATAAAACCTACAATAAATTATCGGTCAACATGAAAATTGTTCTGAGAAAAAAAAAAAGCTGGATTTACATTAACTGCATGTTTGGGAAACAGTATTGGATAATCATACATAACTGTATGTATTTCATTTGTTCAATATACTTTTTATCGGATATGTTGAAGGTTGACTATTTCTCTAAATTATTTTGTTTACTTGGACATTTTGATTATATAGCTTATATTTAATATACGTAGGTCACTTGCTTTTTTTAAAATGAGACACTTTAATTACATAGCTTTTATACACGTAGGTCACTTTTTAAAATTGGAATACTTTAGTCATATGGCTTTTAAAATTGGAATACTTTAGTTATGTAATTAAAGTGTTATTTTTTACAGTAAAAAGGGACATTGTAGAAAATAAGTGATTTATATGTATTAGGCATAAATTATGTAGCCAAAATGTCTAAGTGCCTTGTAGGGACATTATTACTGTTTTGAATGGTTGAATATAGGTTCAATTGCGGAAGATTGTTAATTTGCAACGAAGGAAATAAAGTGAGAATAACTAACAAAGATGCAATGTAGCCCATGGTGCCTATTTCTTGAGTTTGTTTCATTGAACTGTCTCTTGCTTAAATTTTTGCAAAGCCGAAGTCGGCAATATGTGCCACTGTAGCTTGGTTTGATCTTGAGCATATAACAACTCATGATTTGATTTGGCATGTATTTGAATATCAATCAAAGCTCTGAAATCTTAGAGCTTATAATTTCAGCAAATTCTTGTCTTCTCCATTGGACATGGTTCCTTTGTACAAAGAGCCAAAGCCTCCTCTTCCCAATAAGTTTGCTTGATAAAAAATATTGGTTGCTTGAAGAAGCTCATGGTGTGAGATGATTTTTTTGATGCATCCTTGGTAAATCAATTGAAGTGTGTTTCTTGTTTCTCTTGCATATATTTCCAATTACTGACGTACAAGTCACACCTCTAAGTAACTATTTTTGCTTTCATACTATTTATATTTTATATTGTATTATGAGTCAATATTATTTAAAAATATATTATTTTTTCAAATTTATAAATTATTTTGACATTTAGCATGATATAAATGGTATGTGTGCAATAAAACAATGTATATTCGTATTTCTCATGTTTTGCGTGCTATTTATATTTAGTGTCTTTTGTAAGGTTGGGAACTTTTCAATCTAGTACTATTGAGTTGGGCTCTTTAAGCTAATTGCTGAACTTTTAAATGAAATGATTTGGCTTATTTGACTCTACTAATTTCAGCAATATTATTACGTTATATAGAGTTTTCCTTGAGACTATTTTTTTGTGTTTTTTTTTTTTTTTGCATTACGATAGTATTCTCATTGATGAGAAAAAAATATATTTAAATATAAGTATAATTTATAAATAATACTAAAAAAAATATATTATTTGTAATAAGAGAGACATGTGAGTTAAGAAGGTTGATTATAAATTGTACTAATCAAACAACGATAATTTAGCCTTTGAAATGGGAGTAATTGGATTTGTCACATTATGGTCATTCACATTATGTACTTGAACACTCATAAAATATTGGAAACATCTTCTTAAAGTTGGGAATAAGAAAGAAAATTTACACGACTCAAGGATTTGAGCACATGTTAAAAACATAAAATTTAATTTCTTTAAAATAATAATAATATACAATATTATTAGTTAATAGCTATTAGACCTCAATAGATGATGCATTTATTGGCAAATATTAAAGATGATTGAAAATAAAAGTAGTTATTTTTATTTTTTTTTTATAGAAAAAAATGGTTTAGAGATAGTTTTTGAAGCTATAAAATATGACGGATATAATTATAGACCACAATACTCAAACGAGTGTATGAAATTAATAAGTGGTCGTGAGTAGTGATGAAATATAAAAGAGTTTATTAAATTATAAAAAGTAATTATGAATAATTATTAAAAAGATATGGATGCACTCAACAAATACTACTACTGTATACGTTTGACTTGTTTTTTTTTTTTTAATAAAAATTGTATGAGTAGCTTTTAATTTGACCTAAGATGATGATTCTTTTTTGAGCAGATAATAGATTAGTTGAGCAACTAATTCAATTTTTTATTTTATAGACGCGGATGCTAAAGTTTATTTTATACATTAAGCTTATATTGCAAACCACTTAACTTGTAGATTTGAAGTATTGAACTTGGTGGGCAACAGTGCAGAAAAACTTGTTTGAAACTTGAAAGATAATATAAACAAATGTCAACGTTCTATCTGCTTTGCATTTTATTAGTTATGAAATTTGTTTTGCTTTCGTTGAGAGTTTTGTTTTCTAAGGATACAATAATACATGCATGAAAAATTTCAGTTTGTCTGGTCGTATTTGTTTGGCTTGAAACGTCCAACTTTGTGAATTAAATAAGTAATGTTTACTTTTCTTTTATTGTCTGTTAAAGTCTCACAATCTCACATGTACGACGACATAATTCTAACCTCTATCCTTACGGTTCCCATGAAAGATATATTTCATTACACAATAAAATAATTAATAATTAATTATTAGTATTTTTTTAATATCATTATTATATTATAAAATAATTATTTAATAATCACAATTTAAATTCTTATTGATTAATCTATTCTTTATGCGAAACAGTAACGAGCTTCAATTTATTTATTATTTATTATGCAGTATTTAGATTAATAAAATATAAAACTAATATAATAATTTTTTCAAAAAATATAAATATTTGATAATTAATTTAATTAGTAAAGATTATGCTTCCAAAATAATCAATAACCCATCGTACATTAAATGAATAGTTGACTACCGGCTTACTCACGGTATTAACTCCAATTCCAATAGATGTGCAAGTTCTCTTTGTATACAAAAACTACATATCACTTTTTATTTATATTTTAATTTTGGTAAAAACGTGATAATAAATTAATAAATCAACACTAAAAATCCAAGATAATCATCCTTTATTATTTGAAGAAACGAACAATATTAATTAAATAAATTAAGATAATATTATACATTCGATGTTATTATAATATGATGAACCATCGGACCACCCAAATTATAACTCAAAAATCAACTTATGAGTTAAAGGTGAGCCCAGTAATATAAGCACAGCGGAAAGATCGTCCCTAATCGATGTGAGACTCCTCAACACTTCCCCTCACATCGACAAACACCGACTAATTGTGAGGGCGGCCATGTTGGATACACCAATGAACCCAGGTACCCACTCTGATACCATGATGAACCACCGGGCCACCCAGATTATAACCCAAAAGTCAGCTTATGGGTTAAAAGTAAGCCCAGTAATATAAGCACAAGGATCGTCCCTAGCCGATGTAGGACTCCTCAATATAATATTAATTTTATTAATATAAATTTTAAAAATATTACTTTCAACAATTTTTTAATTTTTTTACATAATTGAACAAGGATTTGGATTATGATCATAATGATAGTAATGCAAAGGACGAGGATATTCAAGTGGACACGTATAACTAGAAACACATCTCAATTTATCTTTCTGTTGAGACTCTTTCCCTTTCTCTTTCTCTTTCTCTTTCTCTTTCTCAATTTCAACACTCTCAATAGCAGCATACCCAATCTTTTTCCTCAAACTACTTGTCAGCTTAACAGCATCAACTCCATCTCCAATTACTACCAACCTATCTTTGTCTTTCCCATCTATCTTCATTGAGCTCACACCTATTCATCAAAAACATTATATGTATATTATATATAATGATTTTTGTTCTAATTAATTAATTCACAACCTTATATCTTACCCTGAATAATTATCGTTTAAATAATAAATAAAAAACTTAAATAGTAAAATTAATTAATATATATACCTGGTGTTACTGCAGCAACCTTCATAGCCTTGGTTCTGCTTTTGTCACAGTTCATTTCCACCTTCATAACTATCTTTTGCTATAGAATTAAATAAACTGAATTCATCTATAAATATATATCACTTCAATATGATCTATTTTTATATTACTATTTAAATAAGCAAATTAAGATAAGAGAGTCTGATTACCTTCATTTTTTTTACAAGTGCTCTTGCAATTAGATATTAATAGCAAGCTGTCGAACCTCTTAATTTGTACCTTACGAAACTATTTTCTCTTTTGATATTAATTTGCTTGAAGAGATGTAAATGAACCTACGAAGTACTAGGTATGTGTTGTCTTGACTCTGGATTATTTGTTTAAATAGACCAGTGCAGAGGCATGTGTCAACTTCAGTTTGGCCACTTGGAGAGTTATTAAAACATAATAAAGCTCAACTACCCTGCGGCGATTATGGCAAAATTAGTTACTACCAGAAAGCGCTTTTAAGATGTAAAGTGCTTTTCAATGCGTTTGGCAGTGAGATAAAAAGTAATTTCATAAATGTCGTAGCCATATTTAAAACAGTTAAGTGATTTTTTCACAAGTAAGTTCCCTTTTTTTAAAAAAAAAAATAAAAAATAAAAAACTATTTTTAACCAAAAGTTTATTGCATTTGGCTTTAAATCATCTCGCTTGGTTAATGGGTTAAGTCAATTGACTCAATTCAATGGTATCCCAAACCGAGCCAATTTAATTTCAATTGCCTTTTCTTTTGTGGTTGTTTATTTTTGGTCGATTCTTCTCTAGGCCATTTGCAAATTTTAAAATGATTAAAATATTACTTTCCATGTTTTTTTTTTAAAATAATTTCATTTAAAGATAAACTAATTAAACCGGTTTCATTTCGACGTCAAATAAATTTAATAAATAATATAAAGAAATATTATCGATTATTTTATTTAAAGGTATAAATAATTTCTAATTTAAACATTAAATTTTATAAAAGATCCTAAAATCATGAAAAATGTTAAACATTAAATAATTGCTAATGTACTAGGTATGTGTTGTCTTTACTCTTGATCTTTTGTTTAAATAGACCAGTGCAGAGGCATGCGTCAACTTCAGTTTAGCCACTTGGAGAGTTATTAACATAATAAAGCTCAACTATCCTACGGCGATTATGGTAAAATTGGTTACTAGCAGAAACTGCTTTTTAATGCGTTTGGCAGTGAGATAAAAAATAATTTCATATATGTCGTACCCATATTTAAAACAGTAGAGTGTTTTTTTTTCATAAGTCACCTTTTTTTTAATAAAAAAAAAAACACTATTTTTAACCTTTTTTTTTTTTTTTTTTTTGCATTTGGCTTTAAATCATCTCGCTTGATTAATGGGTTAAGTCAATTGACTCAATTCAATGGTATCCCAAACCGAGCCAATTAAATTCAATTTAGTTTCCATTGCCTTTTCTTTTCTGGTCGTTTATTTTTGGTCAATTCATCTCTAGGCCATTTTCAAATTTTAAAACTGATTAAAATATTACTTTCCATGTTTTTTTTTAAATAGTTTCATTTAAAGATAAACTAATTTTAACCGGTTCATTTCAATATCAAATAAATTTAATAAATAATATAAAGAAATATTATCGGCTTATTATATTGGAAAAAAAATACTCTAATTAAAATCTCAATAATATTTTTTTAATCAATTAATAAGCATTTATTTTTGGTGTATAAAAAAATTATTGTCACTATTAACGCTCGAACTTATAATTATTTGAATATAAAACACACTCATTTATCATCTTTTTAACTTAATAACAAACATGAACTTAAATATAAAAAATTAAGCATTTAAAAATAAAGATATGATTTGAAAATAATTTCAAAATGTGAGTTGCGTTTAAATTTTTTTATATTTGATTTGAAAATGTCACTATTAAATTTAAAAAATAATTTCTAAATAAATTTTAAATTTTAAATTTTTTTTGCTAATCAAAATAAATTTTTAATTAATATGATAATATATTTATATTCATTCATTAGCATGTATTTCCGTCTACCATGCAAAGTGATGTCAACTTTATGACACAATCTGCCGACCATTGTTAATTTCCTTTATTTACGTAGACAACCTTATTATCGGGCCACTCACAATCACCGTAGATATAAAAGAGTCTTACATAATTGTATTTATAGGTAGCTTGTGTGAATTTACATTTTAAAAATTATTAAAATACCAAGTTTCACAAAATTTTAAGCTTAAAAACTTGAATATTTTAATTTTAAAAAGTTAAATATAAAGACACTCATATTTTTTATAAATTATTTTATAATATTAGTCTTTTATCAATGTGAGATAATTTTTCTAACATTTTCTTAAAGTGTGAGTCTTTTTCTTTTGCAAAACCCACTATTTTGTATTTTTAACTTATTATTATTATATTTGGGTGATTCGTGTTTTTTTTTCTTCTTTCGTAAGGTTTATTCATTTTTTTTTTAGAGGTGATGCCCAAAATTTTTAGTTCATTAATCGATTAAAGTTATGATACTATATTAGAAGTTGTTGGTGATATTAACTATCTAAAAAACTTCAGCTAAGAACTATAAATACTCAAATCTTAAAAGGTTAAACCAATAAAATTAAATATTTATACTTTTTATAAATTCTTTCGTAATATTAATTTTTTATTTCATTAACGATAAAAATATTGTTGGTGAGAAGCCGATCCCAAATAAAAACATTTTAATTTTCACTTATCACCGAACCATCACTTTTGGAAATAATTTTATACACAACATTACCCAAGGTTATAGGGTCAAATTGTCAGAAATGGTGGTTGGTAATGGTGGCTGGTGGCTGCCTAATTTTGTCAAAGAAAGCAACCACCGACAACAGCCATTGAAGAAGAAAAAATGGAGCAGCTAGCTAGAGATGAAGAAAAAATGGAGCTTGCTGAGCTCATTGCATATGTCAGCAGCTACCATTTTTCTTCTATAAATAGAAGAAGCATTCGCTGCAGAAGAACCATCCCAAAGCAAGCATTCAAAATTGAGAGAACAGAGTTTTCAGAGAGTTTCTGAAACTCTCTGCGTGAGGAAGAGAGAAAGAAAAAGAGAAAAGAAAGAGAAAGAAAAGAGAGAGAAAAGAAAAAAGAAAAAGAAAAAGAAATATTTATTTGCGGTGTATTAGAATTTTAGGGTTTGTGAGTATTGTATTGTATTTAAACACTGTAATATTATCTTCCATAATGAAAGTAAGCTGCAGCAGCTCCGTGGAGTAGTCCAGTTAATTTTTGGGGTGAACCACGTAAAAATTCTCTGCGTGTTATTTCCTTATTCATGCTCTACATTATTTATTGTTTTGCTTCCCCGTAAATCTAGTTGTGAAAAATTACCAATTTTTTTCCAACAATTGGTATCAGAGCTTCAAGGTTGTAAAATCCTTATGTAAAAAATCACATTGTGCAAAGATTACTATTCATCAAATAGTAACAATTATTGTGCAAATAGTGAAAAGTACTATTCACCAATCATTAAAGTAAAAGTGAATAGTAAATTTACTATTCACATCATTAGGGGTGGGCATTTTTTTTTTTTTTTTCAAAAACTGACCAACCAACCTTAGTCTAGGTCCAAACCGAGCCTATTTTTTTTTTTATTTTTGGAGGTTGGTTAGTCCGATAGGTCCAAAATATTACAAAACTGACCTTGTCGGTTCGGTTGTAGGTTCATCAAAAATAAAAACCGACAAAATCGAACCGACCTACACTTTTATATATTAATATATTTTTTAAATATTATATAATAAATGTTATAAAAAAATAAATAAAATGAAGTATTAATTAATATTATACAAATATACAATGTAAAAGTCATAAATAAATATTTAGCATGTGAAATTATGATTTTAAATTTAGGAGGGTGAGTAGTGGAGCATCAAACATGAAGTGTCAATAATGAGATATTATTTCCATATGGCACATATTGATAGCTTTAAATTTATCAAGCATTATATATGTGTAAGAATAGTAGTTCTTATAACTGATAGTAACACATCTGTATACTCTAGTTTTTAAAAAAGTTTTTGTATGGGTAAAATATTATTTGTATTTTTTATTGCATTTTTTATTACGATAATAATTTTTGAGTAAAATTATAGGTCCAAAACCGTCAAACCAATCTCCCTCAAACCGACATTGTAGGTCGGCTTGAAGGTTGGTTTTTTAGGGGTTATAGGTCGGCTAAGGTTTTGAATTTTTTAAAACCGCCAAGATAAGATCGGCTTATAAAATGACTTAATAGCAGACCTATCGGACCTACGCCCACCCCTACACGTCACTATTCACACATCATTATTTTGCGATAGTGATTTTTTGAAGTTACCAGATTTGAGTGGGAGCAATGGCAGCAGACGAAGAAAAAGTTAAGATTGAGAAATTCAATGGGTCAGATTTTGGTTTCTGGAAAATGCAGATTCAAGATTATCTTGTACCAGAAAAATATGCACAAACCTTTATCAGGAACAAAACCAAAAAATATGAAGCAAGAAGATTGGATTTTCTTGACAGGCAGGCGCTAGGAACAATTCGGTTAACGTTGTCTCGCAACGTTGCTTTCAATATCGCAAAGGAAACGACGACGACAGGTCTGATAAAAGCCTTGTCAAATATATACGAAAAACCAACTGCCTCAAATAAAGTACATTTGATGAGAAGGCTATTCAATTTGAAGATGTTAGAAGGAGCGCCAGTTACAGATCACCTAAATATTCTTAACTCTACTCTAACACAGTTGAGTTCAATAGGCATTAATTTCGATGACGAAATTCAAGCCTTGATTCTCTTATCCTCTCTACCAGAAAGCTGGAATGGCACAGTGACAGCAATAAATAATTCCTCAGGGAGCACGAAGATGAAATGGGATATTGCTCGTGATTTGATTCTAAGCGACGAAATTCGTCGAAAAGAATCTAGTGAGGCTTCATCTTTCTGCCTTACATACAGAATCTGGAGGAAGAATGTTTGAGAGAAGCTCAAGCAGAGGAAAGTCTAAGTCTAGACGAAGTAAGTCAAGATTTAGCAGAGCAAACTTAAATTGTTGGAATTGTGGACAAAAAGGACATCTCAAAAGAGACTGTCGAGCACCGAAGAAAAATAATGGTGCAAAAGAAACTGCAAATATTGCTGGGAAAGCAAGTGATGCTCTTATCTTGAGTGTCAACAGTCCTATTGAGTCCTAAATTTTGGATTCAGGTGCATCATTTCACTCTACCTCCTGTCGCGAAATCATGGAGAATTACACCGTTGGTGATTTCAGAAAAGTTTATCTAGCAAATGATGAGCCCTTAAAGATTGTGGGCAAAAGAGATGTTCCAGTGAAGTTGCCAAATGGGACTGTATGGAAGCTGAAAAATGTGAGATATATTCCAGGTCTGAAAAGGAATTTAATCTCAATAGAACAGCTTGATGAGGAAGGTTATTCAACAACCTTCACGGATCGCATGTGGAAGATAACAAAAGGAGCTATGGTTTTAGCTCGTGGAAACAAAGTATGTACCCTTTATGTGACCTCAAATAGTGGGAGCACTATAGCAGTCATGGACGCAGATGGAAAATCAAATCTGTGGCACCAAAGGCTTGGTCATATGAGCGAGAAAAGGATGAAGGTACTCCTGTCAAAAGGAAAACTACCAGATATGAAGTCGGTGGACATTGGTTTGTGCGAGGATTGCATTCTCGAAAAACAGAAGAAAATTAGCTTTTCAAAAGCTGGAAAAACACCGAAGTTAGAAAAATTAGAGTTGGTTCATACAAACGTGTGGGGACCCATTCCAGTTAATTCCCTTGGAGGCTCATCGTATTATGTCACCTTCATTGACGACTCAATAAGGAAGGTGTGGGTTTATTTTTTGAAAAATAAATCAGAAGTTTATGATATTTTCAGAAAATGGAAAGCTATGGTGGAAAACGAGATTAGCTTGAAAGTAAAGTGCCTAAGGTCTGACAATGGAGAAGAGTACACAGACAGAAGATTTAGAGACTTTTGTGCAAGCAATGAAATCAGAATGGAGAAGACCGTTCCAAGAACACCACAACAAAATTGATGCGAACCCCGCAACACGATTCCTATCGACCCACCTAGCTACGAGGCTAGAGAACCAAAAGAAACGGTCCAAGACCCAACAACAATATTGGGAGGAGAAATCCAAGCAAAACACAAATTTGGCTGCAGGAAACTCACCTACACACATGGATATTACGCACCACGCACGGAGGAGAGGGCGAACGCCACAAAGGGGTGCAAATACCTTTGATAAGTTCTTGGTTTGGCTTGCATGGAAGCAAGGAGCTCAAAGGGCTCTTAATTTATTTTCTAACAAATTTCATAAATGATCAAAAATTACAAAATGAGCTGCCCAAATGTCTTTAAATAGGGCTCACACAAAAAGCTAAAAGAAAAGACAAGATCTGAGCCATTGGATTTGATCCAATGGTTAAAATTACAATTTTTACATTTGCGCCGCGGCGGGCAAATATTCATGCCGCGGCGAGGAGGCTCGGATTACAAAAGTAATAGTAGGCGGGCCGCGGCGGAGTAAATTCCATGCCGCGGCGAGGAACCTTGGCCTTCAACCCGAGAGGTCTGTGCCGCGGCGCCCAAAAGCCATGCCGCGGCGCGCACGTCCTTGGTCTTCTGCGCGCACCTCTGCCCATTGCTGCGCGCGTGTCTGCTCGTCCTGCGCGTACATCTCCCAGCCTGCATGCCCAAAACAGAAACACTTGCGCCGCGGCGCACATATTTCATGCCGCGGCGAGTATGCCTCGTACAAAATCCTACCAAAACAGAAAGTTGTTCGCCGCGGCGGGGGAATGTCATGCCGCGGCGCAGCTCCAAAACTCAGCAATTCCACAATTAGCTCGGCACTCCCTTGTTTCGCATGTGGGTGCCATTGCTCGTGCTGTGGGGCGCCTTTCTACGCCGTTATTTCACCCCCTTCTCGGCTTGGTCCATGATACGTGTTGGGCCTTATTAGTGGCGCGATTTGGTTCGTATCATTCCCTCCCTCTTCAAGAGAATTCGACCTCGAATTCGGACCTTCATCACGGGGTAAGTGTAGGAGTCCATCTCGGTTTTGCTCCTCATCATAATAGTCCTGCAAGAAAGAAAAGTAAGAAAATAGACATTCTTTCATTTTTTTCTTTTCTTCCTCCTTTTTTTTTGTTTGCCCCTTTTTTTCCTTGGGCATTTCATCCTTTTCTTTTCCCTTTCCCTTTTCTTGTTCTCCTTTGTTCTTGATCTTCAACCACTTCTTTCGGGGTAAGAGGGATAAGGGTTATCTTACTTCCATCTTTCTCGAACGAGTACTTATTTTCATAACCGTCATAAGTCACCCGTCGATCATATTGCCAAGGCCTGCCCAATATCATATGCCCAACCTGCATCGCTACCACATCACACAATACAACATCTTGATAATTTCCCATAGCAAAGGGTACCAAGACTTGATGTTCCACCTTCACCTCACCCTGATCATTCAACCATTGTAGTTTGTAAGGAGTGGGATGTTTGGTTGTGGGTAACCCTAACTTCTCAACTAGGGTAGTACTAGCAATGTTGGTACAACAACCCCCATCGATAATTAGGCTGCAGACTTTGCCATTCACGTGACATCGTGTATGGAAAATGTTTCCTCGTTGTGAATCCATGTCACTTTCCTTGAGGCGATCCTTGGGCACTCGCCCTACCATAAGCAAGTCTCCTTTCACCGGAACTATCTCTTCCGCACTTGCTTCTCCCAATGGTGGCATCTCCTCACCATCACTCTCTTCATCAGTCTCCACCTCCCCATTTGCTTGTATGATCATTGCTTTCTTGTTCGGACATTGGGACACATAATGACCTTTTCCAAGACAGCGAAAACAACTCACATCTCGATTTCGAGAAAAGATTTCAACCTTACCTTTTCCTTTATCTTTACTAGTCTCCATCTCTTTGCCCTTGTTGACTTCAAAGCGGGGCTTGGAGCTAGTTCCTTCTTCTCTCCTAAAATCTTGTACCCAAGGTGTTGGAGAAATTGGCCTTGGTGGTTGCATCCGGTTATTTCTTCTCTTGAATTGCGCTTCCACTTTGATTGCCATGTGGACCATGTCTTCCAACTCCACATAATGATGAAGCTCCACAACATTGGCAATTTCCGGATTTAGCCCACTCAGAAACCGAGCCATAGTGGCCTCTCTATCCTCATCAAGGCTAGCCCTAACCATGGCTACCTCCATTTCCTTGTAATACTCATCAACCGATCGAAAGCCTTGATGAAGTCGTTGCAATTTCTGATAAAGCTCTCGGTGGTAGTGGCTCGGAACAAATCTCTTCCGCATGATGGCTTTCATATCTTCCCAACTACTTATCGGTCTTTCTCCATTTCTCTTTCTTCCAACTACCAACTGATCCCACCAGTTCAAAGCATAGTCAGTAAACTCGATCACCGCCAGTTTAACCCTTTTTTCATCGGAGTAGTTGTGGCAAGCAAAGATATGCTCAACCTTCTTCTCCCACTCTAAATAAAGTTCCGGGTCATTCTTTCCTTGGAATGACGGCATTTTCATTTTGATACTTCCCAAGCTCCGATCAACCTCATTATAAGGTATCTCCTTATTCCTCCCCGATCATGGCCACCTCTAGGCCCATGTCGTCTTCCAAAGGGCATCCTCCCTTCATCTTCATTATAGTTCTCTCCAAAACTATCTTCATCCAACTCTTCCACATAATGGGCTCTCCTATTAGGTCTTCCTACATTAGGAGCGACTTGTGGTGCCTCTTGCCCTAAGTTGGCGATAGTTGCTTCTTGACGTTCCATTCGCTCATTTATGTTAACCATGACGGCACTCATCCGTTCCATGGATTGTTGTAATGCCCTCATCATAAAAGTTGTATCGGGCCTTTCTTCTGAGCTATTCCTGTCAGACATGTTTACAACAACTAACACAAACAAACAATTAACAATCAACAAATTGGAACTTTTACTCGTTACCTCACGTGTTTACACTCGAATGTGATTGCCGTAGCGCTCGAAGCCCTATGACAAACCAAACCGTCCAAGTCTTCCACACAAATGTAGAATTTCACACTCAACAAGTGTAGCTTGCAATATCCAAATGTATGGAACAAAGGAAACTAACTCAATGTGTTTTGAAACCCTAACTCTATGAGTTTGGAAAGAAGTTCGATTTAGCAAATCCAATCCGAAAAAATGCAAACAAACCAAGAAACGATCCGTTAAAGCGCAAACGATGCTAAAACGACGAAATTTCGCAAATTCTCGGGAAATCAAGAATTCACTCTCTTTTTCTCTCTCTCTTTTTTTTTTTTTTAAATAAGCACCGAAATATCCTCTCTTTTTTTTTTTTTTATAAAATATCTAGCGAGATATTTTCGGGAGATATTTTCACGAGATATTTTCGTGAGATATTTTCTGAGATATTTTTCGGAAGATATTTTTTTTTTTAAATAAAGAGAAAAAAGTTTGGCTCTCACTTTTCAAGAAGAAAAACACATGTGAGATTACCAAAATACCCCTCTTCCACAAAAACGAATTTTGGGGAAAATTTCCAACACAAAATCCTCTCCAAATTCAACCAAGATAAGAAGCAAACAACAACATCACACAGGTTATTCCAGAAAATGCATTAAACACATAGAAACATAGAAGAACACAGAATTTTTTTTGAAGGAATTTTTCTTGTTGCTATGAAACAAAAATGACAGAAATTTAAGATAGGAATCTAGAGTCTCAACCTAGAGCTCTGATACCAAATGATGCGAACCCCGCAACACGATTCCTATCGACCCACCTAGCTACGAGGCTAGAGAACCAAAAGAAACGGTCCAAGACCCAACAACAATATTGGGAGGAGAAATCCAAGCAAAACACAGATTTGGCTGCAGGAAACTCACCTACACACATGGATATTACGCACCACGCACGGAAGAGAGGGCGAATGCCACAAAGGGGTGCAAATACCTTTGATAAGTTCTTGGTTTGGCTTGCATGGAAGCAAGGAGCTCAAAGGGCTCTTAATTTGTTTTCTAACAAATTTCATAAATGATCAAAAATTACAAAATGAGCTGCCCAAATGTCTTTAAATAGGGCTCACACAAAAACCTAAAAGAAAAGACAAGATCTGAGCCATTGGATTTGATCCAATGGTTAAAATTACAATTTTTACATTTGCGCCGCGGCGGGCAAATATTCATGCCGCGGCGAGGAGGCTCGGATTACAAAAGTAATAGTAGGCGGGCCGCGGCGGAGTAAATTCCATGCCGCGGCGAGGAACCTTGACCTTCAACCCGAGAGGTCTGTGCCGCGGCGCCCAAAAGCCATGCCGCGGCGCGCACGTCCTTGGTCCTCTGCGCGCACCTCTGCCCATTGCTGCACGTGCGTCTGCTCGTCCTGCGCGCACATCTCCCAGCCTGCATGCCCAAAACAGAAACACCTGTGCCGCGGCGCACATATTTCATGCAGCGGCGAGTATGCCTCGTACAAAATCCTACCAAAACAGAAAGTCGTTCGCCGCGACGGGGGAATGTCATGCCGCGGCGCAGCTCCAAAACTCAGCAATTCCACAATTAGCTCGGCACTCCCTTGTTTTGCATGTGGGTGCCATTGCTCGTGCTGTGGGGCACCTTTCTACGCCGTTATTTCACCCCCTTCTCGGCTTGGTCCATGATACGTGTCGGGCCTTATTAGTAGCGCGATTTGGTTCGTATCAAAAATGGTGTGGCAGAACGCATGAACAGAACTTTGAATGAACGTGCCAGAAGCATAAGAATACATGCAGGCTTGCCTAAAATGTTTTGGGCTGAGACCATCAATACAGCAGCTTACTTGATCAACCGTGGACCCTCTATTCCTTTGAAGGAAAGACTGCCAGAGGAAGTTTGGAGTGGTAAAGAGGTAAACCTTTCACATTTAAAGGTTTTCAGTTGTATTTCATATGTTCATATTGATTCTGCTGAAAGAAGTAAACTTGACCCGAAATCCAAGAAATGTATCTTTATTGGATATGGTTCTGATGAATTTGGTTATCGCTTTTGGGATTATGAAAGACGACAAGTTGTTAGAAGCCGAGATGTCATATTCAATGAAAAGATTGTATATAAGGACAAGTCAACAATAAAATCTGGTGGCATTGACAGCGATACTCAAACAAAAGAATATGTTGATTTAGAGGAGATCTCTAAAGATGATGTGCATCGAAGGGTTCATAGTAACCCTGAGAATGAAGTTATTCCAGAACTATGGAACCAAGTCCCACAAGAAGAACCAGAAAATGAAGTTCCACTAGAAGAACAAGAAGAAGTTCCATAGCAAGAGGAACCATGCACACCCAGAGTGAGGCACACCAACAAACCGCACAAACCAACACAACGCTACTCACCCTCCCAAAATTTCCTATTGTTGACTGACAATGGAGAACCAGAATCTTATGAGGAAGCAACACAGATGGATGATTCTGTCAAGTGGGAGTCTGCCATGAAAGATGAAATGGACTCACTCATGTTAAACCAAACATGAGAACTTGTTAAATTGCCAAAGGCAAGAAGGCTCTTCATAACAAGTGGATTTTCAGAGTGAAATGGATCATGATGGGAGTAAGTGACATAAGGCTAGATTGGTTGTTAAAGGTTTCCAACAGAAAGCAGGGATCGACTACACTAAGATTTTCTCCCCAGTTGTGAAGTTGATCACAATAAGATTGGTATTAAAGTTGGTAGCTGCGGAGAATTTACATCTTGAACAGTTAGATGTAAAGACAACATTCCTTCACGGTGATTTGGAGAAAGAGATATACACGGAGCAACCGCAAGGTTTTGAAATAGTAGGAAAAGAAAACTTGGTATGCAAGTTGAAAAAGAGCTTGTATGGTCTAAAACAAGCTCCAAGACAATAGTACAAAAAGTTTGATTCTTTTATGAGCATCAGTGACTTCACCAGATGTTAGGCAGATCATTGTTGTTATGTGAAGAAGTTCGACAACAGCTATATTATTTTACTTTTGTATGTAGATGACATGTTGATTGCGGGTCAAACATGCAAGAGATAAATAATGTGAAGCATCAATTGTCAAAACATTTTGCAATGAAAGATCTAGGTGCTACAAAGCAGATTCTTGGAATGAGGATCAATCGAGACAAGGCATCAGGAACCTTAATGTTGTCACAAGCTGAGTATATCAGCAAAGTACTTGATAGGTTTAACATGAAGGATGCAAAACCAGTGAGCACTCCCTTAGGTGTTCATTTCAAACTATTCAAAGAGCAGTCACCTAAAACTGCAGAAGAACATGTTCATATGGAAAATGTTCCATATGCTTCAGCTATTGGATGTTTGATGTATGTCATGGTTTGTACAAGATCAGACATTGCACATGCAGTGGGAGCTGTAAGTAGGTACATGAACAATCCAGGTAAGACACATTGGGAAGCTGTCAAGTGGATTCTTAGATATCTACGAGGTACCACAAATATGACATTATGCTTCAAAAGTGGAGATATGGCTCTTGAAGGCTATGTGGATGTTGACTTAGCTGGAAATGTTGATAATAGAAAGAGCACTACAGGGTATGTTTGTACTCTTGGCGGAACAGCAGTGAGTTGGGTTTCTCAACTGCAGAAGATTGTTGCTCTCTCCACCACTGAAGCTGAATATGTTGCAATCACGGAAGCCAGCAAAGAGATGATTTGGTTGCAAGGTTTCTTGGAAGAACTAGGCAAGAAACAGGAACGTAATGTGTTACATTGCGATAGTCAGAGTGCCATCCATCTTGCGAAAAATCCGTCTTTTCATTCCAGAACGAAACACATACAACTACGGTATCATTTCATCAGGTCACTTCTAGAAGAAGATGTTCTCAAGCTTGAGAAGATACAAGGAAATGATAACCCAGCTGATATGTTTACGAAGACGGTGACAATTGATAAATTGAAGTTGTGTTCAACTTCAATTGGCCTACGGACGTAACAAACCCAAAAAGAGTTGCTGCAGTGATCATGTGTGAAAATATGATTAAAATCAGTTTTTAAGTGGGAGATTGTCAGAAATGGTGGCTGGTAATGGTGGCTAGTGGCTGCCTAATTTTGTCAAAGAAAGTAGCCACCGACAACAGCCATTGAAGAAGAGAAAATGGAGCAGCTAGCTGGAGATGAAGAAAAAATGGAGTTGCTGAGCTCATTGCATATGTCAGCAACTACCATTTTTCTTCTATAAATAGAAGAAGCATTCCCTGCAGAAGAACCATCCCAAAGCAAACATTCTAAATTGAGAGAACAGAGTTTTCAGAGAGTTTCTGAAACTCTCTGCGTGAGGAAGAGAGAAAGAAAAAGAGAAAAGAAAGAGAGAGAGAGAAAAGAAAGAAAAAGAAATATTTATTTGGGTGTATTAAATTTTGGGGTTTATGAGTTGAGTGTTGTATTTAAACACTGTAATATTATCTTCCATAGTGAAAGTGAGCTACAGCAGCTCCGTGTAGTAGTCCAGTTAATTTTTGGGGTGAATTACGTAAAAATTCTCTGTGTGTTATTTCCTTATTCTTGCTCTACATTATTTATTATTTTGCTTCTCCGTAAATCTAATTGTGAAAAATTACCAATTTTTTCTCAACACAAATTGTGATAATAAAATAAACTAAGATTATCAGTTTTAGGATTTAGATAAATATGAGTAAAGTTCATATTTGTATCAAAGATATTTTTGTTCAGAAAATTCAGAAAACAATCACATACGTCTTGACCAACTATATGTCAATAATTTTAAAAGAAAAAAGCAAGCATACCATCAGGTCCAGAACATTTGTAAGGGTCCATCTAAAATAGAGCTTCCTTCACTTTGACCCATCAAAAAGCACCAGTAATTCAGCATTCATGGACTGGGTGACAATTGGGACAACAAAATCTAGAACACCAATATCAAGCACATTAGCTCCAGTTGAGAATATAAATTAGAAAAATAACCAACAATTAATTGTTCAATAGCATTTGTTTCTGTAATTATAGATATATATATATTTGTTAATTAAAGTTTTATATGTTATTTAAATTAATTGTACTATATTAGTATATTATGATTAATTGCAATATTTCACTGGCTAGTAATAAAAAAAGAAAAGTAATGCACATTGTAAATTTGTAATAGCTAAAAAGAGATACACATTATAAATATTCAATTTTTATTTTAATATCGATCACAAATCATCTTATTTTTCAACTAACACACTTTAATTATATACCTAATTAATTGATAACAGTTGAACCAATCTGAAATACAAGATGCATTTTGTGTATCGATCGAGTTGGAAGGGAAGATGATGATGAACATTTGCTTAAAACCAAGAAGTGATTTGGCAAAAAAGAAATTTCAAGAATTTTTTTTTCTTGCAAGTCTTTAAATATATTAAAGTATTTGGTAAATTTATTTAAAAGATGTTTTGGTCATAAACATATCGGGAAAATAATATTATATAGGCTTTAAAATTTGTAATCACAAAATAACATTCTTAAGTCTAATCTATATATTTTTAATATTAAAAAAACACAGCTTAAACATTTTATATTAAAAGTCATTCAGTTAAATTATATTTATTTATACCTGTTTAATATTGAATTTTGTGTAATTTAATTTTACTCAATATTATTGTAGTGTTATTTTTGTTATTATAAGTTTAATTGTGTTATTTTATAGAATTTTCTAAAAATATTTAAGTGGGTTGTGTAGAGAAAAATATGGTCTGTGATTAGTATTATTGTGTATTTTAATTATTTTTAAAAATAATTGTGTTATTTTAAATCCGGGGTTTATTGAAAATTTAGACTCGTTATTTTGGATAAATTAGTTTAGTTATAAATATAAAACAATAAAAATGACACCGATAAAATTTATAATAATAAAAATAGTATCTATCAAAATTTATAATAACAAAATAGCATCTCTTATGTTCAAATCATATATTTTTACAATTAAAAAATAACTTTTACATTATTTTTTTAACACCCTTCCAATTGTACGCCATTAAAATTAAATTGCGATAATTTAGATTCGTTTAATGTTATATGTTCAATGTTATTAGGGTGTTAATTTTGTAATTATAAGTTACAGGGGATTAACTGTTGATAGTTAAAAAAAAGTAACGTGTGTTATCATGTGTTTTAAAGAGATTGGAACTCTATAGAGTAAGGACTTCAAAAAAAAAAAAACTATCTAGCGTGAGTGTAATTGGAGCAGCAGTTTTAGAGAGACTATAATTCTAATAGCAATGAAAAATACATTATATATAAATCTCCCTTTAATCCCTTTAAGTCCTATCTTCCTAGAATAGTTAGAAGCCACAAGAACGAATTTTTTTGTGTGCCAGGAGTAGGAGTAGTTATCAAGCCAAAAAAAGAAGAAGAATAATCAACTTTGGTACACAAACGTTTCTCTGAACCAAAGGTAAATACACCAAAGTTTGTTGTCTTTGTATGTTATAAGTCTCCCTTTATACGTTATTTGGAACCCAAGAATATAACAATTATTTGGGAAATTGAAGGAAAAAAAATAGAGGAAAAAGAGAACATATGCATGATGTTGTGCAATAAGTGTGACCAGTTGAGATGAGAAATTTGGTGATTCATATGTTCAGGGTAAAGATCTAAGAGCTTCTTAAGTTAAATTGATTGTTGCTATTATCAAGTAAGTAACTGACGTCCTTCTAGAATTGGAATAAGGGTACATGGTCACTTCTTTTGCGAATATATGATTTGGAGCTTATGTTTTAGTGCTCTTGCACCAATGGTGTGGGACACTTACTTGTATCTGTGATAATTGTCACTTTTGTTTAGTTTACTTGTACATTTTTGTGATATATCACTGACAAGTGATTCTGTAGCTCCTCCGTTTTGTCTTGATGTGTAAAGAGTGGTTGACCTTAGACCAACCAAAGGGAATTTTTGGCCTTAGACTCTTTTTGAATTATTATTATTATTTTGTTAGCAAATAAGACCAAGTTTTTATGTTATGAAATATGTTGACTTCGTTTTTGGGATCACTAATTTTTCAAAAAGTTTTGGTTGGTTAAGAATAAGCATATATAGAGTTTCAGGGTCGATACATCTTTTGAGAGTCTCCTGTTACACCACAATTTCTGATATTTTTTTCTTGTATTTCTCTAGAAAACGAAAAATGGTTTCTGGGTTTATCAATGCCAATCCAACCATTTACGAAAAGAAAGAAAGGCGTGTCTGCAGTGCCCCAAGTGATGCAGATGAGTATGTATCAGAACCAATCGATCAACGGGAGGTTTTTGATATCCTTTCTGGAACATTTTTGCTTGAATATGATTAATAATTCATTGCTCTATTCACTCGTTATTTCTGTGTGTGTCTTTTTTTCCTAATGAAAATGTGGAACTATGAAGGTTCTTTTAATACTTAAAATGGCAGATTTGTTTCCTCTCATTAATTTTTTTTTTTAAGCCAAACTATGTTTCATTCAGTTTCCTTGACAATTTATACATCATATTAGAGATATTTTAGATCCAGAGCATCCTTATTCCTTGGAAGAGCTCAAAGTAATAACAGAAGATGCCATTGAAGTGGATGATAGTCTTAGCTATGTTAGGTAAATGGAATTTATATTTTTTTTCCTTAGTTTTTGTTCTCTTTCCCGGGTCCCTTGTTTTTCTGTTTAGATACCTTGAAAGTTGGTGCTATTTTTTCAGGGTTACGTTTACTCCCACAGTTAAACATTGTAGCATGGCAACAATAATTGGTTTCTGCTTACACGCGAAACTCTTAAGATGCTTGCCTTCTCGTTACAAGGTATGCTCTGTCATTTTATTTGGTCAGACCTTATTGTTTTCTTACACCTAATGCTAAACTAGATGATGTATAAAACAAATACCATGTGAGTCTGGCTAGCAGCTAACAACATGGTTAATACTGCAATTATTATTTCTTATTTTTAGTCCAAGTTTTTTACTTTGAAGATGTTTAGTCAATTTTCATTGATTTAATTATCATCATCATTCAGTTTGGGGAGGTTTAGTCTCTAGTTTATGTGCTCATTTCTCTTTATGTTTTGCAAACTGCTTGAAGTTATGAGTATCATATTTTGGGCTTAAGTTAACATGTGGAAATTATTTGAATAATTATTTTTGTTGGTGAAAATAATTACTTATTAAGGACTCAATTTCCTCCAAGAGATGAGTGGTCTCTTGAATGCTAGTTTGAGTCATGCCAAGTACTCCATTTTGGATGATCCAATGGGTTGAAGAGGAATTCTTCTGTGATTAGTGTAGAGAGGCATTCAAATTTATGGGAATCTTGGAATGGTTGTTAACATGCTTGTAACTTGGGCACGATTTTCTTTATCTGATCCCTTACCTAGTGATAGTTTTCTTATTTCCTAAACTACCCATATGTTGTAATTGGTACAACAACAGTAAAACTGATTTTTCCTGTGCATAATCAGGCAGGCTGAACCACGTCTTATTAACTAACCGATCAGATCTTTCAAAATCAGAAGCTGCCTTATCTTGTAGTTGGGCAGAATGAACTTTTGTACTACTGTCTGCAACCAGAGATAGGCAAACTGAATTGCTCTATGTCATAAATAGATTGATAGAATCATAGAAAGAGAACTGCCTACAGAAGTAGAATCATAACATCGACTTGGGCCTCTTGTTTTAATCACAAGAAAAGTTGTAATTTTAGTTTTATATAAAATCTGGCTAGTATTGTATACGGAATGGGGTGGGCCGGTTTGATATGTTAGAAAATGGCTATTTAGACTCATGGTTAAATATCATTTTAAAGTATCATTTTGAATGGGACATACTTGGTATAAGTATAGGATCATGATTGATTTGGACTCTCCTCAACAAGGGCTTCGAAATCATCTATTTATACACTTAAAATGATATTAAGATGAATGAGAAATTGTGTTTCAAAGTTCACTCATTGAGAATGAAAAAATGTTGTGGTTTTTGATTTTTTCCACATGAAAAAAATACTAACACATGAAATACTTTATATAGCATTTACTTTCTTATGAGAGGTAAGCTTGTGTAGAATAAAAGCTCTCTCCAAGCACCCTTTCAAGGGGGTGTAAATCCTATGATTTTTGGCACGTAAATTTAGAACTCTAATTGTGAGCCTACACGTCCAACGAACACTAATGTCGTCCAATTTTGATGGGCTAACAACTACATTTGTTGTAGCAGTTTCGATAGTCATTTCCAACAGCCACATTTGAATATCTATATATTAACTGTGCTTTTAAGAGAAAAAGATACAACATCAATCTTTCTCTTCTCAATTTTCTTGTAACAAACATTTCCCAATTTTCACAAAATTTAATTTAGAGTTAAGTTTTGTTTGATAGAAAGCAGATTTAATTTAGTTCGTACAAACAAATTCAGTTTGATGTTCTTAAATTATTTTTAGATCGTTGTATTTTAAAAAAACAATTTAAATTGTTTTAAATTATTTTTCCTTAATCTCAAACACTCGTTATGAGGGAAAAAAATTTATCTTAAAGAAACTGTTTACAAGATCTTTTTTTTTTTTTTTTCATTTTCTTTTGTATTTATCTTATTATAATTTATAATTTTTATTTATTTTATAATTTTAATTCAATTTATAATATTTAATTTCTTATTTTTCCATTACATTATCTCCTACATTTCGAAACTTTTGTGGTATTTTCGTTAAGTAATAATAAATGTTTATTTGTATGTTTTATATTTTAAATTAATATATATATATAATATATATATATATATATATATAAAATTTATGTTGAAAAATAAATTAAGTTAAAAATGATGTTTAATATATATTAGATATAATGTATAAATTATAAATATAATTAAAATGTTTATTTTAATGATTGTTAAAAAATTGAAATAAAATATATTTTTAATTATATTGTTATATTTTTTTTAAATAAATATATAATAAATTATAGAAAAATGTTATAGGTCGCGAATTTGATGGAACGTAGAGTGTAATCCTCTAACCCAACAAACAAATACCCTTTTTTCTTTTGGGTAATTAAAAACTCATTTTAACTAGAATTTTCTTCAAACTACCCATCCCAAAGTAAAAAATTGACAATCAGGATCCTTGGTCTGAACTAGTAAAGGTATTACTTTTTATTCAATCTCTAGTTTGAATCCGTCGTCCAGGCCAAGTTGGACTAGATGATTTATTTTGGTTAAAATAAATATTTTAATCAATGATGTTTTGAACTTTGGGCCAAAGAGGTCAGTGAACTCGAATTATTACTTGCTAGCAAGTAGGCCAACAAGGTCGGAATTTGACAAAAGAATGTGCAACATTCATATGTGGCTGCCAACTATCGGCACAGGGCTTGAAGGTCAGTTGAAACTACGTACTTTATGAAGTCAAAGCTGCACTTTGAGATGGGTACTAACTGGTTGTGTAATATCCCCTACCCATTTTAGGTTCAGAGTTACTTTCCAACAAAGCAAGGGATCCCTTAAATCGAGAAAAATCAAATATAAGATATTGACCTATAATATTATTATTGTAATTGCTAAACTTCATATTGTATGAGACAGTCAAGTCAGTAGAAATATAGGTCATGCCAGTGACTCGATAACAGAGAGCCTATGCGGTTTGCTAAAGAACCTGGCGGTGTCCATTGTTTGTTTGTTTATTTATCATCTTATTCTCTTGTTGCATTTTGACAGACTTTTAATCTTGAAATAACTAGTCTCTTTTGCCTGTATTCAAAATAATTTGAGCTGGTTGTGGACTTGTGGCATTACTTATGTTGTGACAATTATTGAAGTGGTGCTCTATCTTATGCCTAATATGTCTAGCTTTTGTTATTTCTTTGGATGGTCAGGTCGATATTAGGGTAGCACCCGGATCTCATGATACTGAAGCTGCTGGTACGTACATATCTTTTCCTCCCACCCTTTTTCTCTGTGTTTTTAATGTGATTATATTATATAAGCTTTCCCCTTGAAGCAATGTGAATAATTGCTGGGTGCACCTAACATACTGTCAAGTTTGTCTCATTGCAAATCTATTGAGCTGTGATTTAACATTAGTTTTGATCTTCTTGCCTAGAGAGAACATGAAATACATCTCGTCTGTCATGTTGGTGCTCGCAGAATTTCATAAGTTCTGAGAATCATTTTTTATGTGGTATTTATTCTAAAATCTATATATGCTTGAACGAAGCAATCAATGAGGTTCATGTTCCAGTAAACGTGTATCTAAGTGCTAATGTAACAATGCTATCGAATGAATTTCAGCTGTTTGATCCGTGCATTACATTTTCCACTGTTTATGCAGTGAACAAACAACTGAAGGACCAGGAAAGGGTCGCAGCAGGACTGGAGAACCCAAACCTTGTGAATTTGGTAGAAGATTGCCTAGCTCCATCATATGGTTATTAAATGTTTGATTATGTTCCTCAAAATGAAGGTAGACCAATGATCCCATGAATGAACCTTTCCTAGAATTAGCTCCTCTTACAGTTGCACTGCCGAGAAACAACTTTTTAGTCTTTCTTTTGCCCTTATTTAGCAACTAGTTAAAAACAGTGCTTAATACGTGAACTATTTAACTTTATTTATTTTTTTTTCTTTCTATAATATATTTGAAATAAATATAAAATTAATTTTTTAAAAATAAAATAATATTTGGAGTTTTTATTAAATAATCATCTTATGATTAAAGTTCTTATTGGATGTGATCTTTATTCCATTGCTACGTTTAAAATTCTTATTTAATGTGATAGTAGATCATAAAGGATTTAAAATATAGACACAATTTTGTGTAGAAAAATATATTATGTATAATTTAAACTTTTATATATAATATAAATTAATAAATATAGATTAGGGCAAAAAGAATGTCTTTATTAGTTAAAAAGACGATTGATTTTTTATTTTTTTTTGTACTAGCAACATTTTTACAAGTGAATAAGAGGTCTTGATAACTTGAATTTAGTGCTTTTAGTTCCTAGTCAGTTGGTAAATAAAAGCGTTTAAATTTAAAGAATTATATGATCAAGCCTTGATTGAGCAATAACTCCTCCTTCTCACACTCAAAGGTCATTATCGATTAATAAAAAAAATACCTTGAATTTAGTTGTATATGGTCTGTAGTAACATATATGCCAAGTCCAAATGGGTGATACTTATATGTTCAATCTGCGTTGTTATTATTGTCAGTTTGATAATTACCAATACGCCCCTGTCAATTCTGTTGCTTCATATTTCAAAAGAACTCAAAAGTCAGATAAATAATATATTTTTTTTTCCCCAAAGAAATATCATTAATTAAAATTCAAAGTATACAAGTATGTTAATAAATTCAAAAGAAAAAGCAAAAAACACATTTATTATTGCTAAAATATTTCTAAACTCTCTTCTGAAGTAATGCATTACAAATTCACAAAGAAAAATGACAAGATTTGATCATCCCTAAAAGACATTTTCCAAGTTTCATTACTCAACAAGATTATTGGCCGTCCAACTTTTATATTTGATTGAGTTGGAAATAAGGACAAGGTTGTTATCCATCAACAATCTCACGTCAATGGCGAAAAATTCAGTTCAGTGACGGAGAGCTCTGATTATAAATTGCTTAAAATTGATTCCCACTTTTCCTCCTGGCTATTATACTTGAGTTGCTTAAAAAAATTACGGTAAGAAGCTTTCTTTATTGGATAAATAAATAAATGGTCAAAGGCGGAGTGAGTGGGTGGATAGAGTTTAGTCCAAAGTCAAAAACGAACAACTGGGAGAGAAATAGAAATACTGCGAATGAGTATGTCGTGTGCAGTCTTTCACATAAGTAGCTGACTCAACTAATTATTCTAACAAGTAGACATTTGCTTTGCTACTCAGCAATTACGTCCGAGTCTTCTCAATCTATTGGATTTGGATTCATATTTTAACAGAAAAAAAGATCGAGCAATGGCCGAAGTGTATGTGATCATAATTTTTTTGAAATCTTTGATTAATTTCAATTAAGATGGTTGGAATTTCGAGTTTATATTAATTATGATAAATGGAATCTTTGTTTCGCCACAGTGTTGCTTCAGCTCCTGGAAAGGTTTTGATGACAGGGGGCTATCTAATCCTAGAGAGGCCAAATGCAGGGCTTGTGTTGAGCACAAATGCTCGCTTCTACGCCATTATTAAGCCTCTTTACGTTGATCTCAAACCCGAAAGTTGGGCTTCGGTGAGTCGCAATTGCCCCCCTCGCTTAAGTTAGTTTATTTGTCACAATTGGTAGAGTAGGGAGGATCATCTACTATTTAAGCAGCTAGGCCTTTCCTCCAGAGATTTAATATGATCTAGATGTTCTAATGGTTGACTAGCATTACGTTAGATGCGTTTGTTTTGGTATAAGTTTAGACAGTTGAAACCCAAGTCACCTTAGATCGCAACTAAAGAATACATGTTAATTGGATGCGTCAATTAATAAAGCAAAGAACTTTTGTTCTCATTATGATACATCGACTAAATACATAGTTTCTCGGCAAAATTAAGAATCTTACTGTAGCAACTGGACAAACCATCCCTTTAAAACTGCTTCTTCTTTTGGTTAAAAGTGTTTTTTTTTTATTAGGCTAAAGTGCTTCTAAGGGTGTTTGGAAATTTTCATGAGAAGTATTAGTGCTTTTAGGAGAAGTTTTGAGAACAATAGTTCTGAAATTCGGATGCGTGCTCCGATCTTAAAATAATTCGAGTTCCACTCAAAATAACTTCTTATAATTTCATGTCAAATACCTAAATACATATCTTGAAATCACTTTTAGTTAAATCATTTCATTTTAAGCTACTTTTCCTGATACCATCTCTAGGATAAGCACATTCAAACTAACCAAAGTCAGCCAATTACATAGTACCGAATTTTGCTACTTCAGGATTTAGCAGAATCTTAATGTAGCAAAAAATTACAAAGTCAGCTATTTCGTAATGTAAGATCAGCTTGTTTTTATTCTGTGATCCTAGTACAGTTATGATGAGTTCTTGGCCTTGGTTTATGAATCTTGTTTCAGGCATGGACAGATGTGAAATTAACTTCTCCTCAGCTCTCGAGGGAAAGTATGTATAAGTTTTCAACGAAAAATCTAACCCTTCAATGTGTCTCTTCAAGGTAATTTTCTTTAGATTATTATTTCTGTTTTTATTTAACACAAAGCCAATAATTTGTGTGTATTTCCTTCATCTACTTACCCACTTTTGTTATTATCCCCAAGTTAACAGCTTATAGAGATGTTAATTTGCAAGGCTTTTCTACTGTTTAACCGATTTGGTAATAATAAACAGTTTTAACTGTTAATGCGTGCGTTGCTTAATGTAGTTTGGATTTCAAATTTCAGTGAGTCGAGGAATCCTTTCGTGGAACAAGCAGTGCAATACTCTGTGGCTGCAGCACACGCAACATTAGATGAAAACAAGAAGGATTCCTTAAGAAAACTATTACTGCAAGGTAATGTTTAGTTATTTACTTATTACCCCTTCTTTTAGCAGGAAATGTATATGGAATTTCAGGAGTCTAATGTTTAGTCATGCAGGTCTTGACATCACAATTTTGGGTAGTAATGACTTCTATTCATATAGGAATCAGGTATCTGAATCATCTATTTGAAATTTAGTATATTTTCCTTTTCTACAATCTTCATGCGAGGTCTTTATGTATTTTCCTGGCCTTTTTTAAAGATTTGTATGTGCTTCTGCGTTTGGCATAATACTATAGTTTTTCTTTTGTTCTTCCCTGAAATATTCTAAGACTTCTATTTTAGATGGTTCGCCATCATTAACAATAACCCACAAACATAATTTCTTGAAATCGATCAAACCACCTACAATCTTCTAAATAGAAAGTAAAGGATGTTACATATAAAATTTTAAGCCTTTGCCTTTTATTGAAATTAATTGTGCTAAAACTTCTAGGGCTCATAATCAATATGTTTCATTATGAAATTGTGGTTCAACATGTTATGCTTCTCATAGATTGAAGCGCGTGGACTCCCTTTAATGCCAGAATCACTGGCTGCTCTTCCTCCTTTTGCATCAATTACTTTCAATGCCGAGGAATCAGATGGAGGAAATTGCAAACCTGAAGTTGCAAAAACTGGATTGGGTTCATCTGCAGCTATGACAACTGCCGTTGTTGCTGCTTTGCTTCATTACCTGGAAGTCGTGGATCTTTCCTTGGTTAAATATCAACATCAAGAAAAGGACATTTTTGGTCTTGACATGGTGCACATGATAGCTCAAACTTCTCACTGTATTGCACAGGGGAAAGTTGGCAGTGGCTTTGATGTTAGTGCTGCAGTTTATGGAAGTCAACGTTATGTCCGCTTTCCACCAGAAGTGATTTCTTCTGCCCAGGTCTTCCTCTATCAACCTGTGTTATTGCATCCAATTGCTTCTCATTGTGTGTATCAGTTAAATGAAATATTTCCCATTTGGCCAAATCTATGTTATATCCCAAAATGAAAAAGACATGACATGTAAACTTCTGTAATGTTTTGTTCCAGGCCGCAGCTATGGGGACTCCCTTGCAAGAAATCATTCTTGATATTCTCAAAGAAAAATGGAACCATGAGAGGACTAAGCTTTCCTTGCCACCATTGATGACTCTTGTATGCATGCTTGCCATTTCTTTATCGTTATAGCTTTTCTGTCTGGCTGATTGTATGTGTGTACATGCAGCTATTTGATCCTCTCAATTAGTCAGCAGTCAGAATATCAGGGCATAATCTGTATAATTGTTATCTAGATGCATATTTGTCTTCTATTTTGGACCTCCACTACAGTCTTTTAACCCAAAATGTTACATACCTTGACCTCGTTCTTTTTATATCATGCAGTTTGTTAGCTCTTTCCAATCCACCGCAAGTGACTTTTTATGTTTTGAGATGTCCTCTTATTTTGAGTATCTTGTTTTTCTAATTTGGAATAAAATGTGTAAAACGAAGATCAAAATTTATGTTCCTGTCTACGTGCAAGTGCATGCAAATTCTGCCTACGAATTGTTTGGTGTTGTAAGGACCAAACATACATTAAATACTCCAAAAAAAAATTTTTTTTCTCATGAAGACCAACATGTCATCATTTTTCCCCTTTTTGTTAAAGCTTCTTTGATTAGGAAAAAAAAATTCAAATCTTGTTAGTTTAAGTAATTTTGTTGCTTTTGCAGTTACTTGGAGAGCCAGGAGCAGGAGGATCCCACACGCCGTCAATGGTAGGAGCTGTGAAAAAGTGGCAAAAGTCTGACCCTAAAAAACCCCTGGAAACATGGAAAAATTTATCAGAGGGAAATTCAGCACTTGAAACACAACTTTGTACATTAAACAAATTGGCGGAAAATCACTGGGATGAATACCAGAGAGTGATAAACAGCTGCAGTGTTCTTAAACCAGAGAAGGTATTTGTTTGGAATTTTTTCTTAATTGTAGAGAATAAAAAATTTAAATTTTTCTATAACTAAAATAATTTTAAATGCAAGATTTGGGATATTCCTTGTGGAATGTATCTTTGTGACACTTACAGTTAGCAACAAACTTAGGTTTGAAGAAATTGTGGATGTTAACTTCTGGTTTCGATACTATATTGGAGAACTTTTCTAGCTTTTCATTAGCAAATATGTTTTCGTTCTAAACCTACATGGTTTATGTTTCTTTTTTTCTCTCTCTTCTTCCATTGAGTTCATTGACTGATCTATTATGAAACATCACATTATTTCTTCAACAACATCGTAAGAAAATATATGATTTTTGAAACTATTTTGCGAATGCATGGACAGTGGACAGAGCAAGCAACTGAACAAATCCAAGGGGAGGTCACTAAGGCATTGCTAGGAGCTAGAGATGCCATGCTTCGGATCAGGTACCATATGAGGCAAATGGGTGAAGCTGCAGGTGTTCCGGTATGTTACTCTCTTCATTAGATGCTCATTCGTGCATCTAACACAATTCACTAATATGGTGTTTTATTTCCTTTTCCCCCTGAAAATTGTGAATTTCATTTGCTTGTTAGTTTTAGTAGTTTCCTTTACTTTTTTTAAGTCAGAGAATAGTCATAGAAAGGCATTACTTGATAATATATCTCAAAATAATGAATGATCAGTTTTGAAAGTTTACTATACGAGCATATAAATGGCTTTATTCACTTTATCAATGGATTTTACTTTCAAACCAGAAATCAATTTGAGCATACGAGTATATAAATGATAAATCCCTCTCTACACGATGATCTGCAATGTAGGTCTAATTTATATGGAATGACGATCTGCTATACATCATACTACATAAACCTATTGAAGAGTATATAACTCAGTTTTTATTCAGGCAGATCTCTCTGCCTTCAAGAGCATGTGTATCTGATAAAGGTTGTCTATTCTGAATTATTACCACCAAAATTAGATGTTGACCATTTTAAAAACTCTTTTAGCCTATTGCTATTAATCTGCAACAATGGAAAGCTTTTTATTTATAAGAACCAGAGGATATTAAATGCAGTTCAGTCACTTTCAAAAAATTAGTGTTCAAATGTAAACTCAGTTTAACATTGGTTAGCCTTCTGAGCTGGCTGATAGCATAGATATATATTCAAGTATCAACTACCACCTGGAAAACTAATCTTATACTTCAGATAATGCTTACCCCTTCTGTTTCTCATTCCTTTGCTTTCCGAAACTGCAGATCGAACCAGAATCACAAACACAACTTTTGGATGCTACAATGAACATGAAAGGGGTATTGTTGGCTGGAGTTCCTGGAGCAGGTGGTTTTGATGCAGTATTTGCCGTTACCTTAGGGGACTCTAGCAGCCATGTCACTGCTTTGTGGAGTTCATGCAATGTTCTGAGCTTGCTTGTTAGAGAAGATCCTAGAGGGGTTTCTATAGGAGAGTGCTGATCCCCGATCCGTGGTCTATTTAGGCAGTTAACATTGTATTAAAAATTGATTCAATTGTATTTGATAAATTAGTATAATTGCATTTTAGAGAGAGGAATATCAAGTTGTAAGCTAAATTGATCTGTGAAGATCTAAGAATAAGCTAGAAAAAGCAACTATAACCAACTGATTACGTTTGGATCTTCACTGTTTTCCTTTAATATTGTCCTGCAATGAAATCAATCTGAACTCTGGGAAGAGATGATTGAACAATTTGGTAAGAGATGATTGCTTTACCAATAATCCCCACAAGAACAAGTTCCATCTTTAAAATGGTGGAACCGGTTTCGGTCTCTTACAGTAATTTCTCGTTCATAAATAACTGAAATAAATTTAGTGTATGTGTGACAATCACTAGAGATTCTGAGGTTTGTAGCTATTCTTATGTGAGAACCTTGTGGAGTATGTATGAGTGCAAAAGCAGTAGCTAACTTTTGACTATGATACTTCAACCTTTCTCTCTTCTCTTCTTCATCTACATCAAGCAACACTTGTGATGTGTCTGGGAAATAGCCTTCAAATCTCAATTGCCATTCCATCTGGTGTATCATTTCATAGACAGTATCACTTTGGGGATGTGACATGTCCTGTGAAACAAACTGGAAAACCTTTTTTTTCACCTCAACCAAACTAAACCCAGGAGTCTGGATCAAACCCTTTGAAGCCATTTCTTTCCGAACCCTAGCCACGGAATCCCACTTTTGAGCTCTTGCATACATGTTTGATAGAACCACATAATCACCAGAATTATAAATGTTCAATTTGAATATATTGTTAGCTGCAATCTCCCCTATTTTAAAGTTATCATGAATTCTACAAGCACTAAGTAGACTCCGCCATATCACATCATTTGGTCTCATGGGAATGCTTTTGATGAGCTCTAAAGCTTCATTGAGTTTTCCTGCTCTCCCCATAATATCAACAAGGCAGCAGTAATGTTTAAGTGTAGGTTTAATCCCATGTTCTGTCATCTTCTTGAAAGACTGAAGACCCTCGTTCACAAGCCCGGCATGACTGCAAGCGCTCAACACCCCCAAGAAGATAACATCATCTGGCGCAAAACCTTCTATAAGCATTTCTGAGAAAAGTTTTAGTGCTTCTCTACCATGTCCATGAGTAGCAAGACCTGAAATCATGGCAGAGTATGATAATAGGTTCTTCTTATCCATTTTGTTGAAGAGACACAGCCCTTTTTCTAGGCACCCACATTTTAAGTACAAATCTATCAAAGAAGTCCCCACAATCACATTGAGTTCACTAATGTTTCTCAACAAGTGGCCATGAACAGACTTTCCCAAATCAAGTGCACCCAAATGGCTGCAAGCAGAAAGCACGCTCACTAATATACTTTCTTCTGCTCTCCAACTTCCCTCTTTACTCATATCTCCCAAAAGAATCAAACACTCGTACCACAGACTCAAACTAGCATGAGCTGCAATAATAGCACTCCAAGAAGCAACATTTCTCTGTTCCATTTTTTGAAACACGGCAGAAGCATGTTCAATTTCTCCACACTTTCCATACATGTTGATCAAGCTGTTTTGGACAAATATATCATCTTCAAGAGCAAACTTGAAAACATGTCCATGACATTGCATTCCGAATTCAATTGCCGGTAACCGAGAACACGCCTTAAGGACAATAGGGTGGGTGAAATTATCAGGCTCAGCACCTATCTCAATCATCAATTGGTAAAAGAACAAAGCTTTATTCCAGTTCATATCTTTGACATGCCCTCTAATCATGGTGTTAAACAAAAAAGTATTTGGTTCAGGAATTTGCTCGAACATCGAACAGGCATAGTCCATACTTCCCCAACATGAAAGAGCACAAGTGGATAAAAGCTTGCCTCCAACAAAAGAATCCCAAAACAGCCCAAACTTTAGGATGCAAGCATGAACTTGCTTGAATTCTTTCATGTTTTTGCAGCTTTTGAGCAATGAGAAACATTCTTGCTCTTTAAAACTCAAGTTTAGATCTGGGTTTTGTGGTGGATCATTTAAAGGAAACAAACAATTGGTTTGGTTAAGGACTATTGTCCCAATCATCGTGTCATGAACCCCATATTTAATAAAAACACACCAACATGAAAACCACCACCATGTTTTTATATAGTAGCTAGAAGAGAAATTAATGCATCTATAGATGAAGTAGCTAGAAGAGAAAATGAACCAAGAAAAATAAAGCAACACCTTGTTTGACAAAGGTGGACCAAAGAAGTAATCAGAAGGTCAATGAAGTCGGTTTGGTTCGGAATTAGCTAAGGTTATGATAAATCTTCAAATGTGTAATAGAAGGAAACTTCAAAAAGTATTTGCTTATGAGCACAGTGATCGATGAGCTGGAAATTTTCTAGGGTGAATTAATTTTGGGGATTTGAATCTCAACCAGAAATATGGATAAAGAGTATGACACTAGTAGATTGTGGATAGGATATCTGATAACAGGTTGGCTATATAAGATTTCCCTTTGACCTTGTTGATTTTCATTGTTTCATGACATCCTTTATATTGTCGTGTCACCAAGCTAAATCGAATTCATTCGCATTAAACTTTTCACAAATTGTGGTTATTCTTATTTTTGCCACATATAAACTAAAGTCCTTTTTTATTATTATTTAAAAATCAAGAAGAAGAAAAACTAGAGTCCGTTATGATAGGAAAATCACGTACCTAATTTTTTATTTTTATTTTTAAAACAATAAAAATAAATTTTTTAAAATGTGTAATAACAAAAATAACATTTGTCATATTTAAATCATATATTTTTACTATTAAAAGACACTGTTACATTAATTTTCTTTGAACATCGTTCAAATTAATTTAGGACAAGATCGTTCAAATTATTGAATGTCGTACAATTTGATACAATTTAACACCGATCAATATTATTGAATATTATTTTATTACTATAAATTTTAAGGTATTTTTTATATTTTCAAAAAAATTTACTAACCGTATCTGTTATAGAGAAACCAAATTTTCAACCTTTATCTAGAAATTGAACAAATGTTGATTTGTTTATTTATTTTAAACATATATTGATAATTTTTTTATATAATAAAAATAGGTATTTTTAAATTTAAAAATAAAAAATATGCATGCTATAAAAAAAACGTTAGAACATATACTAAATATATATTGAAAATATTACAGAAAATTAACAGGTATTTCACGCATTTATAAAATGCATGAAACGCATGTTTTTTTCTTCTTTGTAATTCTCATGATGGTTATCATTTTGTAGTATGTAGTTTAAAGGACCTTCTCAACTTTGTACATATTTAAAACTAAAAGCGAATTATTACTTTTTATTATGGCACAACTTTGTCCTGAAAAGAAAAAGAAAAAAAAACTGTTTATGATATCATTAAATATTAATGATATAATTAAAAAAACACTTTATGATATCTTTAAAGCCTAACAAATTTTAATTTAATATTTCAAATATTATTTTGGTATCAAAAGTATAATGACATTTAAACAATTGCACATGTCTTTTTAGTAAAGGTAAATAAAAGAGTGTTCTTTGAGCTAAATTTAACTTTCTTCATCCAATTATTTATAAGTTAGTTATAACATAATTAATTGAATGTTTATTGTTAAAAAAAATAACATCTAACAATCATCTTAAAGTGCAATAATATATATTATTTGTTAACACCGCAAAAACATGGGTTTGAAATCTATCAACGTGTGTGTTCGAAAATTACAATGACATCTACTTTCAAATGTTGGGTAAGGTATATGAATGTTTTTTACATACGGTAAGATGCTATCATAATTATATGAAGATATTAAGTATATAGTATATTCTATCAAACCATTGGATGTAGATTGTAGACAATATGATTTAATTAAGAAGTGGATGCAAGAGGCATGTTTTGACAATTTTAAAATATCTAATAGAACTTATTAAAAAATTGTGTAAGTTTAATAAAAGAATTTTAAAAATAAATATTACTTCTTTCTTATTTTTGTAAGTGTCTTCTATTGAAAAGAAAACAAGTTTTAATGAGTTGAAATTGTCTTCATCCGATTACTTCTTTCTTATTTTTGTAATTGTCTTATTTCTTATCATTACATTAAAAATATATAAATTAAGTAAATATTTTTTTTTTACAGATCTAATATGATTATTTTTAAAAGATAAATTTACTATTCATAATTTAACTATTTAAAATATAAAATAACAATATTAGATTTTAAAAATACTTTCTTTTTTGTTAGAAAGAAAACTTCAATTAAAAAGAGGTGATTATTCTATCTTACATTATCAATAAGTTTTTTATCTCGTTTTATCCACCATATTTACATGCAAAGAAAGACATAATAAAGCATTATTTATTTATTTTTAATAGATTTTTTTTTTTTAGGAAGGCAGAATAACGCCTGCTATATTTTATTTATCTGAATCAATGTCTTGTTTAATATTATCAATAGTGGCTAGCACATTATGCTGACGTTAGAGAAATTTTTATGCACAATTATAACTGTAATCTAGTGACGTTACCTACTAGACTACCTATTGTTGGTTATAATAAAAGCATTTTTATCTTATACTTACGTATATTATGTATATGAATTAAATATAGATCCTAGGAAATATCAAAAAAAGAAAAAAAAAAATTATTAAGGGAGGCTAACTTAATAATCTTATTTTTTGTGATACTCAAAACGCAAGTAAAAAAAATAACAAATAACCTTTATATTATGTACTACATATAAACCAATACAATAAAAAGTGATTAAAATAATATATCTTTGAATTAATTTTCACAAGTTAGTTTTTTTGCCTGGTTGGTTCAACAGGTAGAAAAAGAAAAAATTAGAAAGAATTAAACAAAAGTTGAATTAATTATATTATTGTTAAGAAACGAACCTAAATTGTAATTAAAAGTGATGTCTGCTATGCAGTTCTGTAAACTACTACCTATGAGCCGTCAATATCAACTACTGTCAATGAGAAAGCTAAAGTAGGGTAATATGATGAACAACAGAAAAAAATTGTTTTATAATACAGTGGGCTGAGCTTTACAATATAGGCTAAAACCATTAATAAAAATTAAAAATTAAATAAATTTGACTGGGCTACAATTCGGTAGAGCCTCCTATTGTAGCCCGTCACTGTCTAGATGGTGCCCAAAATAATGCCAGAATTTGTATCCTAACAGCTCCACTACATAACCATATGAGCTGACCATGATAAATTACAAAGAGCCGTATTGAACCTATAAATACGGTCACCTTTTTGTTAACAAATTGATACAACGCCACTGTCATTTAGGGGTGGCAATTATGTTAGTATTATTCTTGTTATTTTTATTTTATGATATTTTTATCTTATTTTAATATTAATTGTATTAAAATTTTATATTAATTATGAATAAAAAATTATATTTAATCATATTGTTTATTTATAATAATAAGAATTAATAAATTCTTTAAAAATATGAAGAAAAAAAATTATAGATCAATTTCACTAAAATTTTAATTAATATTATATTATTGTAGTGTTATCGAATTGTGTGAAAAATTACTATTTTTAATCATCAAGGACGAATTCAAGCAAGTGCATGAGGGAGCCATGATCACCCCTAACTTTCGAAAAAATTCTTTAAATTTGTATATATCTAAATGTATTTTAATATTAAATATATATTTTTTGCTGTTTTTATCAAATAAAAATATTTAACAACTCTTAATGGCATTAAATATTAATTTAATAGACTTTATTATAACTAATAAGTCACCATTTTCTACTATAATGATAAATTTGTACACATATTAATTTATACTTACCTGTAGAAATAAATTTGTTCACATTTTCACTCATAATTATTGTTTGATAATAAATAACTTCTCATCATTCTTGTTAATAGTAATACATGTTTATATATATTGGTAAACATATAAAGCAACTAATAAAAAAGAAATTGTTTGAGTAGTGCTCAAAATTGTAGCTTCAACTTTGCATTATATTCATTTTATTTTATAAGTTCATATTTTTTTTCTTTCATTCTTTCACATATTTATGTAATAAAAAATATAGCATTATTTTAAAACTATTTCAAGAGTTTTTATTTCTTTTGGCACCTCTATTTTTATTATGATTTAAGTCTAATATTATATATAATTGAGGTAAAAATTTTAATTTAAAGCCTCTTTCAAGAATTATTGTTAATTTTCAATACTATTTAATTTTTAATTTTAAAAATAAAATTTTATTTTGGTTTAACTCTACTAATTTTATCACTTTTGACACTATAGTTTCTTAACTAAATTTTCACAACTATTCGTCAATTAATTTTTCTCATTTAATAATTATAGTTTAAATTTAAAGATGATTAAATAAATATGTTAAATTTTAAAAGTTAATAGATTAAATATATTAAAAATAAATTTCTTTCATAAACTAATTTTAATTATTATTTAATATAGTTTTTAAAATTAGATTAAAATTATTAAATTTAAAAAATTATTGGATGAAAAATTAAGAAAATATAATTAAAAAATTAAAATGTTAAATATAATAAAATTAATGAACGAAAAATGCAATTTGGGCTTTTATTTTATTCGGGCCCTTGATTTTCAGTTCCGTCCCTGCTAACCATCAACGTCATTTTATGCTACTAGAGGAAAGTTTTCCTTTGTCTAATTGCCTCGTACAACTCGCTAATCCGGCGCGTGTTAACGTTCAGAACTTCTCTCAAAGTCTCAGCCCCCACACGAGCACATCTGTCTTCTTTGTCCTAGCGAGAGCCCAATGCCAGTCTGATACAATTTTTAGGACCCTCTTCTTCCCTTCTCTCTTATCTTAATTTTCCATTTCATAGCTCTCTTTCTCTTTCACGATTCTCTATTTCTCTTCCACTCTATTTCTATCTGGGTTGTTGCTGTCTCTGCTTGGTTTTCACCATTTTTGTCTGTGAGCTCTCGATTTCTCTCACTCAGATATTGTGGGTTGAATTAGCAGAAGAAAATTTTAACTTTTGATTAAGCCCAAAAAGCAAATGCTTCTTAGATTTAAAGCTGAGGTTCCCTTTTATTTGGTCCCTTTCGCGGTATTTTGACTCTCTCCTTTCTTTTTCTATGTCGTTATCCTGGGAAGCTTTACCTTATTTTCCCTTGTGTTGTTCGAAAGGGAATTTTAAGTATTCATTTCTGATTCTTGTTCTCTTTGTTTGGTGAAAAATATATATTTTTACATATGAATCAGTCTTCTTCTATGCTTATTTGGGTATACTGGGCATTCTTTTTTTCTTTTTTCCCTTCTGTTTTATTTTAGTGTTTTGTAAATGGTTTGACTATGATTTTTTCAACCATTTGGACCCCTTGATTTTAATTTTGTTTGTATTACATTATTTTAATTTCAAAAAAGGTTTGTATTCCCAACCACTTCAAAGTTGGGGGTTTGGCTTTGACTTAAGATTAATAATTGATCTAATCTTATATGGGTGTTTTGTATTGTGCTTGAATGATTGGCCACTTGCTTTTGTTGAATTTTGTACATTTCTTTCTGGTATTGGCTCAAATCTTCAACTTGTCTCAAGACTAATTTAGACGATTTCAAAGGATGACCAATATATTGCGGCGGCTTGGTGAATAATTGAGGCTTTGAATAGCAACCCCATCTTCCAAATTCAGAAGAAGCAGTATTTCGATTCGGTTTTGCTTGTTTTGCTCTGTGCCTCTTTGGTGGCTTTTGAAGGTACTATATTTATCTGTGGAAACTTTAAATTCTTTTTAAGTAGGACCGCAGAAAAAAGCTCTATCCTTTGGAGATGTATCTAGTAATTTTATGATTGTTTGATATTTAGGTGCTGTACTTGATACTCGGTTGAGGATACAATTTGATACAATCATGGGAGAAAAGGAGCAAAGAGAGGGACAGAATTGGAGGGAAGTGGTAAGGAAGATGCTGCCACCTGGTACCTCTATACCCGGAGATTCTGCTCATCTTGATTACTCCATAGCTTTGGAATATGAAGGCCCTCCTGTCCCGTATGAAGTACCTAGAATTGAACCCCTTGATATTAATTCTGATTCAATCCCAACTGCAGAACCTCTATCTCATTCACAAAGAAGTATTTCTAATTTCGGTCCACCGGTAATTGAACCAATTCCAATGCCAGTATCTTTTATTGCTGGGGTAACAGGTTTCCCGGGACAAAGTGCAAGGGTATCAGCAAGCTCAGAATCTGCAGTGTCTGTGTTGCAAGACCGTGATTTTTCTCCGGCTTCTCCGGGTTCAGTTCACAATCCTCCTCAAAGTAGTTCACCAAACCTTGTAGTTAACGAGGTAAAGAGAGCACCTGTTGTTACTTTTAATACAGTTGATAGATCTGAGAGGAAGGAAGTTGATCTAGAAAGGCCAGTTTATCCTCAGTATGTTGGGGTTATGAAGGAAAAGAAGAAGAAGAAGAAAAGTAAAGTTTGTTGTAGATGTGGAAAAGGAAAGTGGGAAACTAAGGAGTCTTGTTTGGTCTGTGATGCCAAGTATTGCAGCAACTGTGTGCTCAGGGCAATGGGATCCATGCCTGAAGGGCGTAAATGTGTGACATGTATTAGCCAGCCAATTGATGAATCAAAACGGCCAAAATTGGGTAAGCATTCAAGGGTTTTGTCTAGACTGCTGTGTCCTTTAGAAGTTAAACAGATCATGAAGGCTGAAAAAGAATGTTCAGCTAATCAACTAAGGCCAGAGCAATTGATTGTGAATGGTTATCCGCTGAAACCGGAAGAGATGGCCGAGTTACTTGGATGCCTTCTACCTCCAAGAAAGTTGAAGCCTGGTAGATATTGGTATGATAAAGAGTCTGGGCTCTGGGGAAACGTGAGTCAACATTTAATTGGGCATGTGCAACTGTCTTCTTTTGGCTTTGTCTTAATTGTACATGTAAGACACTTTTGGTGTCTCTTTCCCACAAGACGATTCATTTGAACGTTTTTATTATTTATCTGACAGGAGGGAGAGAAACCAGATAGAATAATAAGTTCCAACTTAAATTTCAGTGGGAAACTTAGCCGTGATGCAAGCAATGGCAACAGTGAGGTTTTAATGAATGGCCGGGAAATTACAAAACTTGAACTGAGAGTGCTAAAGGTAAGTCTTGACATTTGATATCACCTTTTGACTTCTCTCTTTGATTTTAAGATGCCTTTTCATAAATTCAATTACTAATGCAGTTTGTAGTTTATAACCTTATTACCCAGCTTTCTAGTTCGGATATTTCATACTTACTTTGAGTGTGATTGGTGAGGGAGGAGAGCCTTTTATTTGATCTCTTTAATAACATTATATCAAGTTTTTCAGTTTGTAATTTTTTATTTTTAGAATTTCTTGAGATTTCATGAACGCCATGCAGGCTAGTCAGCAAGTATATACTCTCTTTCATATGAATATTCACATATGTGTTTAGGAATATTTTGAGTGTTTCTATGCTAATTCCTTAGTCCATCTTTAGTGTCTGTTTCAATTTCTTTGGTTTGTAGTCAATCTGATAGTTTTCCTGGCTTGTCATTTTCAGCTAGCAAATGTACAATGTCCACGGGACACTCATTTTTGGGTCTATGATGATGGTCGATATGAGGAAGAAGGTCAGAATAACATCAGAGGAAATATTTGGGAGAAGGTAATGTATTGGAAACCTTTTAGTTCAGAACCCATTGCTCCATATTAGGTTATTGATGTTCTCATGAAAGATTGTTTATTTACTTTTAATTTGGTAGGCATCAACACGGTTTGTTTGTACACTGTTTTCTCTGCCCATTCCTCGTGGTCAGCCTCATAGGCCAAGAGATGAGATAAGCAACTATGCTATTGTTCCAAATTATCTAGAGCAGAAAAAAAATCAGAAGCTTCTTCTTCTTGGACTTCAAGGTTCCGGAACCAGCACTATCTTCAAGCAGGTCTACCATTTATACTGATGCTTTAGTCTAGCTGTGATTTTTTAAATACAAATTGCATGTGGCAGAAGTTTAAGTGTTAATTGCATGTAATGAACTTGTGAATGAAAGAGATTTTAGGACTTATTTGATACTAGAATGACTATTGTTCTCTTAGGTAACTTTCCAAATATTAATAGTTTGAATGATAGCACTAGTATGACATGTGCTCTAAAGCTTGGTACCTGTTTTCTGGTACTGTTGATGCTCATTAGTTTCTTCTTACACTTGACAGGCCAAGTTTTTGTATGGAAATAACTTCACTGCAGAAGAACTACAAGAAATCAAGTTAATGATCCAGAGCAACGTGTATAAATATCTAAGCATTTTACTTGATGGACGAGAGCGCTTTGAGGAGGAAGCAATATCCAGAATGAATGAACAACGTTCCAGTGAACAAAGCAATGAACCTGGTAATGTTTGAAAATATACATGTAAATGTTTACATGTTTCTTTAGAGCTTTTGCCATGAAAAGTGACCAGCAATCAATTAGGAGCTTCCTATGAAAAGTGACCGCCTATATGTTATGGAAATGGACAAGTCTGGCAAATTATTTCCCAGTCCCTTGTTCGATCTGTTAGAATGTAAAAATGAAGTGGAGGTCCATATCCCAATAGCTTAAGTTTATTTTGAGAGGATTGGTGACAAACTTCTAACATGGTATAAGAGAGAACATCTTGTTAGAATGTATAAATAAATTATTGGTCCATCTAACAATAACTTAAACTTTCGGGAGAATTGGTGACCAACACTCTAATACTTCTACACATGTTATCAATGTCACTTGCAAAATGCCAAAGCCGAATAAGAATTTACTTTGTGTGTTTCTTTGCTTAACATGCACTCATACATCACCCTATCCATAGCAAACAAGACAAAGATGCGCAATGACAATATATGTGCAAAACACATACATTTTGTGATGAATGCATGGCAAAATCTTTGCAGTCAAACTATTACCAATAGGGAACAGGTGCTGAAAATGTTCACAGCATTATAGTCAGATATTTGGACACAGATGATTCCTCTACTTTCAGAGCAAGTATTTTCTGCCAACCTGGTTATATTTTCTTTATTTTGGGTACTCTGAATTTATGTCAGTTTAATGTCGAGATCGAGGAAGTAGTGAACTAAGACTATGAGACGAGCTATTCCGAGGTTCTCCCCATTATGCTTAAGCAAAATAAAAATAAAAAAGATTCTCCCCATTTTAGAAGATTTGATTTACTGTAGTATAGCAGACCCAATATTGTATCTGATTGCAGTCTTTCTTCAGGTGGAGAGGCGAGCGCCAGTGAAGCTCCTCAATGCATCTACTCCCTCAACCAGAGGTTGAAGCATTTCTCTGACTGGCTTTTGGACATTATTGCCACTGGAGATTTGGATGCATTCTTTCCTGCAGCAACGCGTGAATACGCACCATTAGTTGAAGAGGTGTGGAAGGATCCTGCTATCCAAGAAACATATAGAAGAAAAGATGAGCTTCACTTTCTACCGGATGCTGCAGGGTATTTTTTGAGTCAGGTATGTTATTAACATTTGCAGAAAGAAAATCTTATCAATCTTAAACATTTTATAACAGATGAGATGTCACAAACTTCATGCTAACTCTGCGTTTTACTAACCCTTATATCTAAATGAATTCTTTCTTTTGTCTACTATATATTCATCAATAAAATAAACTGCACGACCCAAAAGAAATTTGGTGAATGTCTTGCATGTCTGCACACTAGTCTATATACATTTGGCTTTTATTTTACGGAAATCAACCAAAATAGGGTCAGTTTGGGTGAAATTAGTTGAGCGAATTTCATGTGTGTACTTGTGTAGAATTGGAAGAGAACATTGGGTATAAAAAAAAAAATCATGATAGTAACATGAATAGTGACCGAAGTTAGTTGTACATTTTATGCTTGTTTAAGACTTAGTTGTACATTTTTTTTCCTTTTTATCTGCTAGCAATTTTTTTGTTATAAGAAACATTATATTATATTAATATATGTAATAAATGCAAAAATACAAAGTAGATCTAAAATATACCAAAAACTATAAATGTCATAAACCTTACAAAGTTCAAACACCTAACTAAAATATGCAAGCTTCCCATAAGTGAAACCATTCTAGGTATTTCCTTGACTAAATGACTTGTACGTTTTTTTTTTTCCTTACTATCAATTTATTATATTATTATATATTTTCTCAGGCTGTGGCGGTTTCAAGCAATGAATATGAACCTTCAGAAAGAGATATAGTATATGCCGAAGGGGTTACACAAGGAAATGGCTTAGCTTTCTTTGAATTCTCACTTGATGATCGAAGTCCTATGTCAGAGACATACACAGACAACTTGGATGGACCACCCCCTCCACTTACCAAGTAATTCATTTAACTACTTTCACCCCTTTTTTAAATATTATATTTCGTTATTAAATCTTTTCTTACTGCGGTAAATGAAGCTATGCTTGTTTACAACATATACGGATTCTGATGGTATTTTTCTCTTGTTTTTTTATACTCTTATCAGGATTGGTATATATTTTGTCTTTTTTTTTTTGGCTAAGTGTTTTTTTTCCTACTCCTCTTCATAGATACCAACTTATAAGAGTAAATGCCAAGGGGATGAATGAAGGTTGTAAGTGGTTGGAGATGTTCGAAGATGTACGCATAGTAGTTTTTTGTGTTGCTCTTAGTGACTACGATCAGATTTGGGTTGCTCCAGAGAGTAATGGTAGTGGAACCTTACTTCAAAACAAGATGATGCAAAGCAAGGAGCTATTTGAGACTATGATAAGACATCCATGTTTTAAAGATATCCCTTTTGTTTTGATACTAAACAAATATGATTTATTCGAAGAGAAGGTTAATCGGGTACCTTTAAGTACTTGTGAGTGGTTCAAAGATTTTAGCCCTGTGAGGCCTCACCACAATAACCAATCACTTGCCCATCAGGCTTATTTCTATGTTGCAATGAAGTTCAAAGATCTTTATGCTTCTATCACAAATCGTAAGCTTTTTGTGTGGCAAGCTAGAGCAAGGGACCGAGTGACGATTGATGAGGCATTCAAGTACATAAGGGAGGTTTTGAAATGGGATGAAGAGAAAGAGGATAACTACTATGGTGGTGCTGAGGATTCGTTTTATAGTACAGAAATGAGCTCCTTGCCGTTTGTCAGGCAAGAGTAATTTACTATAGTGGTCTTTTATGTAATTAAGATTTCTTGTTAGAAAGTTAAAAAAAAAAAAAAAAGTGAGAATTTGTAACAAAGCAGCCCAATGCCCCTAAAATAATATTCTTAATTTGTTATGGGTAAATTATGTTTTATCATGATATTCCTAATGATTTAGACTGATTGCAAATTTACTTCCAATATTTAATTTGTGTCGAATTAATTTTTTTCATTTCTAATAGATTTGTTGACGGAATGAATTGAAGCCCTTGAATGCAACAGGGGTTTTTTGGTTCACCTTGCTCAAGTTTGAATAATGTTATTTGCATCTTAATGTAAAGTATGGACTCCTCTATGCGATGTTCTTTAGCAGCTCTGAGTTTCTTGATCACGCCTTCAAGATAATTAATGGCAGCATCCTTCTCTGGATGTTGACTAGAAACATTGACAGCAAAGTGTCCAAGCTTGAGAAGGTTGATTTAGTCTCAAAGTCAGTGATGAAATTATGGTAGAATTCTATTAAAGCATCCCCAACCTGCAATTTAGGTAAAATAAAATAAATGTGAAATGCAAATTAAAGGAATAAGCAATAAGAAAGATAGATGTGTGTAACCTTTCAAGAATTGAGAGAAATATAAAATCATTTAAATGGCTTTTGAAGTAACCACCAAGTCTATAAAGACACAATGAGCAAACCATTTCCAATAACTTGGCATCAGTCATCACAAAGAACCAATCAGTTGATCATATGTTGAGCATAACAATGGATCCAATTTACCAATGACACAGGAGAAGGCACAGAAGAATCAACTTTTATGTCCACTACTAAATTATAAGCGATGTTACATGGATTTGGTTAAAACTTAGAAGTGTCTCTCACACTGTACACGTGTAGGTGACGGGCTCGTAAAAACAAAATGTAACTGCCCAAATTTATCTGAGAGGTCTGAAGAATTCAAAAAGTTATGAGGCCTATCCCATGTATTAAGAGACATGAGTTGGACTCTTAGTTTCCTCTTCTTTTAATATTTTAATTTCCATAACTAAGGGGATGTTTGGTTGAATGTAATGAAATAGGTAATGTAATGGATTCAGTCAATTACAATGTTTGGTTAGGTTAAAGAGTGGGAATGTAATGTAATTGATTACATTAAATTAAGGAATTGGGATTACAGAGCTGAGAGTCATGAATTGGGATTACATTGAGCGCTAGAATGAACAGTAAATTTTTTTCCTTCCAGCAACTCGTTTTTTTTTTTTTTTTTATTAAGCAACGCGTATAACAGAAGCAGCCGTCCACCGCGTGCCGTCCCTTTGGTGGCGGCGTCGTCGTCCAGTGGCCGTCCATCGCGAGCCAGCTTCCACCGCCAACCAGCGCCACCGCGAACGAGCGTCCATCGTGAGTATCCATCGCGAGCGTAGGTCCCGAACCAGCGTCCATCGCGAGTATCCATCGCCACCGCGAACCAGCGTCCATCGCGAACCAGCGCCACCGTGAACGAGCGTCCAGCGCAAACCCGCGCCACCGCGATCCAGCGTCCATCGCGAACCAGCGCCACCGCGTGCCGTCCCTCGCGAACAAAAACCATCGAACCATCGTCCCTCGCGAACAAAAGGAAATTAGTTTTAATTAATTAAAAAACTGATTAATAATTTCTTAATTAATTATTAACAAATTAATTTTAATTAATTAAAAAATTGATTAATAATTTTTTAGTTAATTAATTATTAAAAAATTGATTAATAATTTCTAAGTTAATTCTAAAATTAATTTTTTTTGTAAATTTATTAATTATTGTTATTTTTTTTTGTTATAATTAATTTTTATTGTTGTTAATTTATGTGATTAATTAAAATTTATTTATTAAAATTTGTGTAATTTTTTTCTATTCCATTACATTACAGTTGTCAAACCAAACACTGTAATACTGATTCCTTTTTTTATTACAGTGACTAAACCAAACACTGTAATTGTAATACTGATTCCTTTACATTACATTCCATTACGATTACGATTACGATTACGATTACATTCCAGCGAACCAAACGCCCCCTAAGGTCAGATCTAATTCCCTTTGCCGGAGATATCTTCTTCCTCGCTTTTTTTTTTTTTTTTTCTGCTTAAACTAGAAAAGGAGAAGCAGATATTTAAACAAAACTTACTTCCATCGATCTACATCATACAATTTAATTAACATTCTATTAATAAAAGATTTCATAATCACTTTTTCATCCAACATTTCTAATTGTACATCCAATTTATACAATTTAATTAACATTCTATTAATAAAAGATTTCATAATCACTTTTTCATCCAACATTTTTAATTTTACATCCAATTTAATTGACACGTCATTAAAAATAAATTATAAGTACAAACTAACAAAACTTACCACTATAACTTAAAGAGTACATTACAATGTACGCCCATAAAATAATGCATAAAATAAAAATCGTAGACTTTTATCAAACATCTTCTAGGCAAACCGTTACCGTAATTTATATGCGTTTTATTTTTTTTATCAATCGAAGACGTGTGTCAAACTATACAATTATTACAACGAATACATACCCTATAATACGAACATGCATTTTAAATCGTTTTAATGTTACCATTAATAACATAAATTATCATCATCCCAAAGAACAGGAAAAGGAAAAACATGCATAACTTTTATAGTAATTTTCAAATAATTAAACTAAAGGATCAATTACAAATCAAGGTTTTTGAAACAACAAAATCGTTATTGTCACTATTTCCTTTTTAAGGAAGTATTTGCCAAAAAAAAAAAGAGAAGAAATTTAGTAATTTTCTCTTAAATTAATTCCAATCTCCGTGAAAAGTTTTCATTCATCATCAGAGTTGTCAAACGTGATTTTTTTGGACTTGGGAGCATCTGCAGCAATTTCCCTGAAATGAGCCCCATAAAGCTTTGACTCCTGCATTTCAATTGATCAAGGAGAAAAAAGGACTCGTGAATATGAAATTAAATCAATGATCAGAATGCCTTCAATTGCGTGCATCATATATAACAAGTGAACGTGCTCATGAGTGCAAGTGAGCATAAACTATTGTTTGTCACCAAAAATTAGATTTAAACATAAAGATTGAGCATCGAGTACCACGTCCTGAAACACACATGCGACGACAAAAAGGGAAGGTAAAAAATATATACCCTTTTCTTTACATGCGTGCCAAATTTTAATAATGCATCTGGCACAATTTGCCCAGCTTCCCTAAGGACATTCACCAACTCTCCAGCAAGTCCCTGAATATTGCAACATCCAAATGATTTGAAGAAACAGGACGCAATCACCAATCAGTTAAGAACATGAAAAAGATTAAAACCAACTGTTTTGAGCAATATAACCACTTCAGGGCTCAGTTAAAAGAAAAATATGTGATCCAGAGTTTGTTACCTTGTTCTGCTGAGTAAAAAATGTGTGAGCAATACCCTTTTTACCAGCCCGTCCAGTCCGTCCTATTCTGTGCACATAATCCTCTGTGGTGAGAGGAAAGCTGTAGTTGATAACTACTTCAACATCAGGAATATCCAATCCTCTAGCAGCCACATCAGTTGCTATCTGCAATGACGTTTCAAATAAGCTGTAATTGAATATTGATAACTACCTCTTACTATATGACTAGGTTAATTTCCTTCATAGCCTTCAAATAATTTCTTTCGAACAAAAAAGAAAGTACAATTAAAAAGTACAATTACTCAGGTTTTCTCCCTAAAAACCTTGTGACACCAATCAGATTACTATATGAAGGAGGGAAGTGAAGGAATTTAAATAAAAGAAAGAGAACAGAAGAGAGTATGAGAAAGAGAGAAAAGGAAATTCATTAAAAGAAAAGTAAATAAAGAACCTCTAACCCAGAACATTAAGGATATAAAATTCGACCACAATAGCAAATAGCCAAATACATATTTGAGACAAGAGAAGAAATGATTGCAGCAACCAGGTAAACAAAATCAAAGAGGGAAATGAAATAGTGAGCATTGATAGGCATGAGAAGGAAACCGGGAATTACTACCAGATTTTTTTATAGTACCACATCAACATGTCAGATCAAGTATCTCAAGCATACCATTAAAGGATAGTTTCCTTCCTTGAATAGTGATAATGCCTTTGTACGTTCCTGTTGTGCTTTGTCACCATGTATAGAGACGGCCTTCCAACCCCTGGAAATAGCATTTGACTCATCAGTAGTAGCTCTTTATCTCTAAATGCATTCACAGTCAAACAGCTAACTCATAAAAAGCAATGATCTTAAATAGAGATTACCCTCGCTGCAGCATGTTTTCAACACGACTGGCTTCTTTTTTATATAAGACAAAAACCAAAACTCTATTCCTGATCAAAAGAAGATCACTTGGATTAGCAGGCACCTTGAAGAACATAAGAGTAATTACCACATTTCTGAGCAACATGAAACTAAAGTAGATTCCTCTTTTTTTTATAGCAAGCAAAAATAAGGATTAGGCATTTCTAGAGAAATTGGCCATCATATGTCACACTTGCTTTAACATGTGAATTAGCATTAAAGAAATTATAATGTCAATGTCCGGTCCACGTTTCATTGTGAAGGTATGCAAATGATTTAACCAAACAATGGAATTTGATACCATGACAAGAGTTGGCCATTTTATCATTTAAAGCAAAGCATATGGATATACAAAGGGAAATAGGAAAAGAACTAGTGGTAATCACCTCTGGGATTTGTGGTACTTTTCCAGCAAAGCAACCAATCGTGCATCACGTGCACGATCATCCAAGACCTATGCATGTATAAAATACGGTAACTTTTAGATATCAGCATCAACATTTTATGGTTATGAATCAAAATAATGAGAATATATACCTCAACTATTTGCATGACATCATGATTTGCAGCCAAATCCTCTGAACCTACGACCACCTGTGACAGGTGTGATTAGTCCTTCCACAAGAAAATGAATAGAGTCAATAGACAAAACCATTGGGAGGTCAATGAATAAATACACACCTTAACCGGATTAGGATCCATGAACTCTTGAGCCAATTGATGAACCGATAGAGGCCAAGTTGCACTAAACATTACCATCTGGCGGACTGTACAGATAACAGAGAGGCTAAATCTTATCAGATATAAAAAATGCAAAATGCTTTCAATTAACCAAATTCCAAACAACAATAGCATAAAACCTAAACACCCTCATTTGTCCAATGTCCCAATAAATAAAAACAAATAATTAAGTGGAATAAAGGACTATAAATAACTCAAGCACATTGTGTTGTAGCCCCCTATAATGCCTACACTCTGATTAAAAAGAGCAGAAGCCATGTTAATGAAAAAACAATGTTCTGCATCCTCTATAATCAATTGAGGAGGGTTGGATCCATAAGAGTGGCAAAAGGGAGAAAGGAGGATCATATACGGAAGTGGGAAGCGGGAATTAACAGGAGAAAAGACAAGATTATGTAGATGATTACAAATGAAAAAAGAAACTGTTGATAATATATAATAAATGACATACCTGAACTTGTTTGGCCCAATATATGGCGAACTTCTGGCTCAAATCCCATATCAAGCATTCGATCTGCTTCATCAAGGACCTATAGAAATTAATGATCACTTCTTATTTTTTCATAAGAGGTAAAAATTCTTCTGATATACAGGCAATATGAAAAAACTTACTTGCTCAAAGTAAAATAGTAAAATACAAAGCTATAACTCTTTTGGCGGAGGGGAGGGGAGGGGAGGAAAATTGAAATCAATTTATGATAGAACTCATCCCCAATATTTCTCCTAAATCTTAAATACAGAGGATTTCCAGACTCTATACAAAAGGTTATAACAGCTGGAAAATTATATCAAGATCCAACACAAGGAATGTTTGCTTTATTGTCTAACATCAGAAGGAAAGATGTACCCATGTTATATTCCAAATTTTTCTACCATTCAAGTAGGCCACTTTATCAAGAATACTGATTGGAACTTTTTCCTCCAGTAACATATCGTAAGGAATTTTTAATCTCCAAAGTAATTGGTGAAAAATAGAAAGCCAAATCTAATTCATCCCGGTTCCATATTATTTATCATTATGGATTCAATAAGCCAACAGAAAAATTCTGGCAATGAAAAACAATATAACAATAACAAAAATAAGTTGCTTTGAATATTATCAACATACCCCAAAGGACACATCCTCAAGGCATAGCACACCCATTTGGATCAGATCCTTTAAACGGCCAGGAGTTCCAATGACAATGTCCTGAGGTACAGGAAAGTGATTAGAAAGATGATTATGTAAAATTACTGCATTTTATAGTAAGATGAAGAGAGTATCTTACAACACCAGACTGAAGAGAAGATATTTGAGGTTTTTTAGATGTTCCTCCATACAAGCATACTGATTCGACACCACAAGGCTTCCCAGCATCATAAAGAACATCTGAAATCTACCATCAACGCAAAAAAAAATATAATTTAACACTTGATCATATGACTTAAGTATCAATGGATCATAAGAAAAGTAAATATCTTATGAATCTGAGAAGCAAGAAAAAAGTAACATGAAGCAAGAATAATAACAAACTTGTCTTACCTATACATAGTGAACCAAAAATACTCCACAATATGTAAAGATAAATTATTCATAGTTTAAAATAAGATTTGCTTCAACTTATGTCATAAACTTGCTTTGCTACTGGCATACTGTAGTCTAATTCAAAGTAGTAGATATAATGGCAACTCTTGAAAATTCCTATTATACTTGAATAAATCATGTCTCACTGTTTATACAAATAAAAAAACGTTTAATAAATCCATTAATGTAAATTTGGGAGAATAATTAAAATAAGCAAGACCCCATTGAAGCATTGAGACTTTCATTACAGTCTAAGAGAGCTCAGATGGTATAACAATATGGTCAAGTCAAATTACCAGCATTAGCAAGCTTCACTTTTTCTCATTTTGTTTACTTGCGATATGATCCACGGAACATCATTAGAAACATGTTAAAACTTCTAAAAACTCCATTACCAAGCCAAATATTTTTTTATCTTTTTTTTTTTTTTTTCCCACTAGTAAAGAATTGAAATCACAAGTTCACAACATCATCACAAGCATTCCATGTTAGGCTACTCCTTTTTCTAGCTGAATACAAGACACAGTCCAAGATATCTCTTTTCCTATAAGCCTACTTTTAAACCAAACCTGTCCACTTTACTAAGAAATTTATAAACGTACCATTTTTTTGACATAAACCAGTACGATCCTGCATTCTTTTGTCAATATGATCAAAGTTCGCCCACTTATGAATATTGACGAGCAAGTATTCCAGGGATTTGCTATTACACAAAAATTGTAATTACTTCAGGGAGACAATAAAGCAAGAAAATGCCATGAGTAGATGGGACACTGTTTAATCATACCAAGACCCGCTATTAAATTTAAGCTGCAGATTCACGGTATAACACACAATTTACGCACTTGCTTATAACACAAACACAACAATCGAAAAAGTAAATTTTTACCCACTAATATACATACTTGTTGAGCTAGCTCCCTTGTAGGTGACAGTACAAGACAAAGTGGACTTCGCCCCTTCGAAAACTTACCCATTCGTTTCTTCATCACATGCATTATAGCCGGTACCCCAAATGCCAAAGTCTTACCTAATCACATAAAAACCAAACTTTGACTCATCAAAAAAGGGAAAACACACTTCGCATGCCATCAATTAAACAAAATAAGATGTATCACCTGAACCAGTTGCTGCAATGCCTATAAAATCACGACCATTTAATAAGAAAGGCCAAGCCCGAGACTGAATCGGAGAAGGTTTCTCAAAATTCTTACAGCACTGAAGAACTTCACTAGGAAGATTCGACTCAGCAAAGGAACTCAATGGTGCATATCTGTCTTCTTTCACGTCCTTCCCTGTTACCGCCACAGAATCATCTCCAACAGACCCATCTTCTTCACCACCGTCTATATTGCCGTTTTTCGTTAGTTTCTCTTTTCCTTCACGAATCTCATTTTCTGTCCCATTCTCATTCGGTTTCTTATGCTTCTTCTTCTTTTTCTCGGACTTATTCTCCACCGCTATGTCGACGAGTTTTCTCTTGGGACTTGAAGAGATGTCTTCTCGTGGCATATTAGGGAGGTCTTTGTTTTTCTTCTTTTTCTTCTTCTCGTCCTTGAGTTTAGGATCGATTTCTTGAGCTGATGGGTCGGTGAAGAGAGTTGAAGCGTTGAGTTTACGACCCATCGTTCAAGGTTGAAACTGGAGTTGAGGAGAGTTGTGCTTGAGCTAAACTGCTGGAGCACTAAGAAACTTTTCTAGGGTTTTGCAGGGTATAAAAGTGCCGCCAACAGTCGCCTACGAATAGTTAATTACGATTTATCCCGATCTTTATATTATTACTAGTAAAGCCAACAAAATTAATTACCTTGTATAGTTAAAAAAATAATAGGGAGAATAATAAAATTAATATTTTTTAAAATTTTTAATAATAAAATTAATATTTGTTGCGTTTAAATTTATATTTTTATAATTAAAAAAATGACTAATATGTCGTTTTTCTTTGAATATCCATCCAATTAGAATTCAACGACGATAATTTAGACTCGTTTAATATTAAATATTTAATATTTTACGTTTAAATTGAATATTAAACGTTCAATATTATTGGAGTGTTAGTTTTGTTACTGTAAGTTTTAGGGGTGCTATTTTTGGTAATTTTTCAAAATAATTTTAAATATTTTATAAACATAAATTTATGAATTGAATATGACAAATATAAATTTATTTTATAACAAGATAAATTACATAAAATACAAAAATTAATTACAAATTTATTATTAGTAAAAATAATAATCTTTAATTAAAAACTCATGTTCAGAATTTTACTTGACACACATAACTCTCTAATCTCTATATAATGTTTATATAAATTGATAAAGTATTTAAATTTGTGGGAATTTTTTTTTTTTTTTAATATGACTTAGTATATATTAAGAATTTTTTTTCTCTTTCTGATAATATAATGATAAAGTATGCTTTAATGTAATTCAAAATTTAAGTGCAATTAATTAATAATTGTGATCATAATATTTGATTTGATAAAATTTAGCACATTTCATAAGAAAACTTGGGATTATTGTTCCATTTAATTGAGAATTTTATATATATTAAAGTAGTATTTTTAGTTTTTAAGCGATAATAATAACTAAATTATAAGTTTTTTAATTGAGATAGTTATATGTTATATATTCTATAAATAAATTTATTATTTTAAAAATGTAAACAAATGAAATAAATAAATAAATAAGTATTTGTAGACTTTTAAAATAGTAAAAAATGTATATATCATGCATTAAAATACATATAGTAATATAAAATATATTTCTATCTTATATGCACTTATATATGATATTATTTTTAATTTGAATAATTGATTGTTTAATGTTTATATAATTTTTTTCTTAAAAGTAAATAAATAAAAAAGGGCAATAAATGTTATTGTTTTAAAAACTAAGGATTTTTTGCCCAAAAAAACTCAAGACTTATTTATACTTTTATATTTAACTAGTCATGTTTATGTTTTATACACCTAAAATGACATTAATTTTTTTATATACTATAAAGCTTAAAATTATATTATTATCTAAAGTAATCACAAAAGAACGTATATAATACAAATTTAGCAAGAAAAAAAATATAAAGTTAAATAATATTTTTAAAAAATATATTACATAAATTATAAAGTTAAATAAATTTAAATTTAATTTTTTTTTTTACATTATTTATAACCATTTCAAACTTGTTATTTTAAATTTATAGCAAATAATTATTCAAGATAATCATTTCAAACTTATTATTTATACTCGAATGATAAGATATTTGGATGCATTGTGTTAAAATAGTAACTTTTGTTGGACAGCGAAACATATGGGCTCGAAGCTTGAAGTATGCGCTTCGTAGTTGAACCTTTTACTGAACCTAGATAGATATATCCCTCTTTGAAATTGAGTGCGTACTCAATGACGATGATTCGTGGTAGGTGGGCATAAAGTGCAGGTGTATGATGATTGTCCTATCTTCTATCCACCTCCTTATCTCTAATAAAATATTTTTTTTGACCAAAAAAATAATTATTTATTATCACAAAGCAATAATTATTCATATATAGTGTTTAACTTAAAGGGGGTATAAGTTTTAAGCAGATTTACATAAAAAAGCTTTAAAACTATTCATTTTCAAATTACAGTTTTAATTTTATTTTTTATAAAATACTCTTATATTCATTAATATTTACTGTAAGTTTTTGTTTTTGTTTTTTTTTTTTTTTTTTTTGAAAAATAGATAATAAAGGTGAAATTAATATCATTATGAGCATATCAATAGTAAAAATATACGCTTTTGTTTAAGTTTATATATATATATATATATATATATATACTATTTAACAATTATAAAAATGAATACCAAAAAGACATGATACTATTAAAGCTACCAAAATTTTACTAAGACAGGAATGTTAAAGAACTCTGAAATACTCTAGTTAAATATATATGTACTACTAAGAATTGATATAGCAAAAGGAATTTTGAGTGATGATAAATTTATATGTGCTTACGTTATTTTATACTTTACATTTAGCATTTAAATTATTATTAGATATCAACCTCTTATTGATAAATAAATGATAAAAATAATATAAGTATTATAAGATAAACATAAAAACATACTAAAGTTTCAGCCTAATTTTTTTAAAATAAAGTTTTAATATTATTGAAACAAAATTAATATAAATAGTACGTAATAGCTTATTGATAAAGTGCTCTTATACCGAAGATGAATTGGATTAAACAATCTATTGAAATTGTGGGATGTCAAAATGCATTATATGGGATTGTTTAGCTGAGAGGAAAAACGTCATCGCCAACAACAATGAATGAAATGAAAGCGAGAATATAAACAAATTTTTTTTTTCCACTTAATTTGATATTTTGATTATAAGGGAAAAAATATATGCATAAAAATTGAGATAATTTTGAGACCAGACTTTTATAAAAAAAAAAAAAAAAATTGACAAATTTTTTTTCCTGTTTATCTCTATAAGAAATTATGTATAATTATTTTTAAATTTGTCTTTAAGCCAAAAAATTATCACTAGTTCACAACGCTAAGAAATGAACTAGTGTTGGCAAAGTACTTTATATAAATTATCTTTGTGTTCTTTTACTTGTATAAATTATCTCTGTGTTCTTTCTAACAATGTATGGAGTGGTGTTGTGAATCCAATAATATAATATTGGCAATATCTTTGTGTTCTCTATTTTTTAAGATAAAAAGTGTTCAAAATACAAATTTAGCAAACCTTATAAAAACGGAAAGATGTCAAAATTCTCTAAAAACTAAAAGTTGTCCAAAATCTCTAAAAGTAAAAAGTTTTTAAAACTGTATAAAAACGGCATTTTGTTTAGCAATTTGTGCAAACTATCAAAAATAAGTTGTACAAACTGTAAAATTAAAAATATCAAGTTACAAAATATTTTTAAAAATAAAAAGTTGTACAAATTTAAGAAAAATAAAAATTTGTTCTAAATTTTTAAAAATAAAAAATTATCCAATTTATTTAAAAAATATAAAAAGTCAAAATTTATAAAAATAGTAAGTTGTTAAATTTAGAAAAAATAAATTTGTCAAAAATTTATAAAAATATAAAATTGGACAAACATTATAAAAATATAAAATTGTAAAAACGTTATAAAAATAGAATTTTTTTCATACTTTATAAATAATAAAATTTTCAACATTTCTAAAAATAAAAAATTATCTAAAATTTATATAAATGAAAAATTGTCCAAAATTTCTAAAAACGAAAAGTCAGACAAAATTTTCTAAAAATAAAAAGTGCTACAAACTTATAAAAAATAGAAATTTGTCTAAAATTTTTAAAAAGGAAAATTTGTTTAAAATTTTTATAGATGGACTTTGTACAAAATTTATACAAAAGAAAAAATGGCTAAACTTTCTAAAAATATAAAGTCATTCAAGCTATCTAAAGATAAAAAGTTATCAAAATTCTATAAAAATAAAAAATAGTGCATATTTTTAAAAATATAAATTTGTCTAAATTTTTAAAAATATAAAATTATCCATAAACTTTAAAAATAAAAAAAATCGTCTAAACTTTCTAAAGATAAAAAGTTGTTCAAACTTTCTAAATTTAAAAAACAAAATTATCAAAAATTTGTAAAAATGAAAATTTCAAAAATTTTGAAATATAGAAAGTTGTGCAAACTTTCTAAATATAAAAATTATAAAAAGTTCATCAAAGTTTATAAAAACAAAAATTATGTAAAAATTCTAAAAATAAAAATTGTGCAAATATTTTAAAAATATAATGTTTTTAGAACTTTTTAAAAATTAAAGTTTTCCAAATTTTTTAAAACTATAAATTTGTGCAAACTATAAAAAATAAAGGGTTATATGCTGTCATGACCCCTTATTTATTAAAAATCTGATATGACCCCCTCTACTTGATTTTTTTACATCTTATGACAAAAATGCCCTTAATAACCCCTCAGTTGGACGACTGTCCAACTCACCTCAACAGAGTTGGACATGTGTCCAACTGAAAATCAAAGGAGTATATTTTAGAGGACACATATGTCCACTCGCCTGAGCTCAGTTGGACGACTGTCCAACTGATGAAATTTTGACCGGTCGGCGACCCCACTCGCCGGAGCCGAGTTGGACACATGTCCAACTAGACTGCCCAGAATAACCCCTCAGTTGGACGTATGTCCAACTCACCTCAACAGAGTTGGACATGTGTCCAACTGAAAACCAGAGGAGTATATTTTAGAGGACACATATGTCCACTCGCCGGAGCTCCCGGAGCTCAGTTGGACATATGTTCAACTACGTCCAACTTAAAATTCGAGAGCTTATTTCAACAGAGTTGGACGCACGTCCAACTAAAAACAGCTTATTTCAACAGAGTTGGACGTACGTCCAACTAAAAATCAGCAAGCTTATTTCAACAAATCTTGCAAGAGCATCCAAGCTCCACAAATCCAGATTCACTACCAACATTACACTTCCTTTCTTGCTGTTTAGTAAGTTCAGATCATAGTTCTCAAGGAAAATGGCACATCTCTAGAAGTTTCAGCGAAGCAAGACTCTCTGATGGAGTCCGAAGCAAAGAAAAACTTGATCGATCTCCATAACATTCTCTGTGCGATCAAATTCCTCTGCTGGCTTCTCCAATCAGCTATTTTCCTCATAGCTTCAAAACAATATTAGCAGAAACCATAGTATAAACTCTGAAAATTTAGATGAGGTATTAAATATATCGGCATAATCAGAAATCCATAAGAAGTAACAAATCAGATCGGAATATAGTCCTCAATAAAAGCTCCATAAATTTCTACTTCTGCAATCGAAATAGAAGCCTATGATCATTGAAAATGAAAGATGCATTCAATCTGCGCTTGGCCAAATTCTTATTGAGAAGATTAGGGAGTAACGTTCTGTTCTCAGCATCTTGCCACAACCTGAATACCCAAAAAAAAAAAATGCAGGTGTAAATTAAATTAGGTTCCATCATGTAGAAAAACAAAGATCTAGTAAAACAAAATATAAATCAGGAATGAATAAGACAAATGTGAATCAGTGCAAACTGATCAGTACTCAGACAATGACTTATCATAATTGAGGAATAGACAAAACGAAAAACCCTCAGTTCCAGCATGGACTGAACAATACACTAAAATTTAGGGCAACTAGTTCTTAATCTTTCGCAATGATAAAATTTTCACATTTTACCAGACAGTAGCAAAGAGCGAACAAAGGTGGAAATGAATTGAAAAGTGAGGGATCGGACCTTCCGGCAACATAAAGCCAAGCGACACAAGAGAAGAAGGCCATTAGAAGGGACGACTTCGAAGTCTGAATAGGCTTGGATCTCTATCGCCGGTCCGATTTGTTCATCGTCGGCAAGCTCTCCATCTCAGAGAAAAAGATGAGAAAAGGGAGTAGCAATATAGGGGGTTTAATTCACTGGGGATAAATTTGGAATATATAAATTAGTGTCCATTTTAGATTAAAAACAACAAAAGGAGGTTATATGAGCCTATTTCCCAAAAATAAAAAGTTACGCAAATTTTTTAAAAATCAATTTTTTCAAAAGTTTCTAAAAAAAAAAAATGTTGTTCAAATCTATAAGTAAAAAAATTATACAAACTATTTAAAATAAAAAGTTGGGCAATTTTTAAAACATCTAAAAATAAAAAATTATCCAAACTTTATAAAAATGAAACGTTGTACAAACCTTCCACAAAAAAAAAAAAAAAAAGTTTAAACTTTCTAGAAATACAAGCTTATTCAAACTTTCTCAAAATTGAAAGTTGTGTTCTAAAAATATAAAAATTTGTTAAATTTCTAAATAAAAATTGTAGTAAATTTATAAAAAGATAAATTTTTTATTTTAAATTTCATAAAAATAAAAAGCTATCCATTTTTTTTTTAAATTATAAAATTTGTCAAATTTTATAAAAATTTAATAGATGTCCAAGGTTCAAAAAAAATAGAAAAGTGTTCAAAAATTATAAGGTCATAAAATAAGGCAAAAAAAAAAAATTGTCCAAATTTCTAAAATTAAAAGTTGTCCAAACATTCTAAAAATGAGTAGTAGTACAAAAATTCTTAAAAAAGAAAGTTGTCCCATCTTTCTAAAAATAAAAGCTTGTCCAAAATTAAAAAAAATAGAAAGTTGCCCAAAAAATTTTAAAATATAAAATTGTCCAAAAGTTTTAAAAATGGAAAGTTGTGCAAACTTTTAAAAAAAAAAATTTGTCCATATTTATAAAAATTGAAAGTTGTATAAAAGTTTTAAAAATTGAAATTTGTGTAAATTTTTAAAAATGAAAAGTTGTTCAAACTTTTTAAAAATAGAAAGTTACACAAATTTTAAAAATAAAAAATTTGTTCAAAATTTCTAAAACTGAAAAATGTGTTCAAATTTTCTAAAAATAAAAGATTGTGTAAACTTTATAAAAATAAAAAATTGTCTAAACTTTATAAAAATAAAAAATTGTGCAACCATTCTAAGAACAGGAAAGTTACAAGCGTAATTTAAAAAAAAAATTGTGCAGTTTTACAAAGTATGGCTAGCACTTACTAGACGAACAGAATTCAGACTTCAGAAGGGGAAGTTATAATGCTGCATACTGTTTTCCATGAACATGTTCAGAGTTGCTCACAAACTGGATACAATATAACCTTGTTCATCATGTTGCCATACATCATTTATCCCATATCTTTATCTGAAGATCACAGTATGTCATATTGATGGCTGTTTTCTAGAACCAAAGACGATAGCATACTGCTTGATGCCCGACGAACAACTAACTACACACACTGAACATGTACAGCTCGCAGGTCACACCACCCATTCTCAAGTTGTGCAAATGATTATCAACTTATGACAAGAACAAGAAATCTCGGTTTTAGGATTCTCAAATATAACTTACACAAGATATCCACATTGGAAATACTGAAATAGTAGCTGCATGCAGTTCACCTCTATAAAAGTATAAGATAAATTTCTTGATGAACTAACATATTACCTTAAACAACTAAAATGAGAATTCCCGAGTTAATTTAAATAAAACTTATTGCAGCAGCAAACAATTCTTTCATGGTCTTAGCTCAGCAATATCAAAAGGTAGAGTAACAAAAACACAGAAGAAAGTTCCTTTCATTACCTTTACCAAACTCAATCAGATATGAGTAATATAACAAAGGAACACAAGAGTCAGTCCACGTCTACAGATGAAGTACAATCAATGTCCTGAAGGGTGATTCTCCCCATATACAAGTCACGTACATGATCTGCACACAAAGGAAGACACTTCAAATGGAGACTTCCATGAATAGTACCCATCCCTCTAACCCACTTCCCTTCATCCAATGGATTGACATTCAAATGTTTATGCAGTAACCGAACTCGATAAACAACAGTATCTGTACTCTCACAAAAATGTGCTGCACAAGAACAACGAAACTCATCGGAAGCCAATCTATTCAAAATTAACCCTAAAGTCCCATCCATAGGTTTTGGATCAGAAAGATTTTTGTCTCCCATCATCTTTACCTCCCTTTCTGTGGGGAAGTGTAGTTCTTCAGTGCCATTCACGTCGAAAAGTTTCAAATCTTTTGTGAAGCGTTTTATGGTTTTAAGTTTGGTAGATTCATGTTTTTCTGCCAATGTCAGGATACAAGAGAATCTCAAATGATAAGTTACAATAGTTTTTACCGACTTGAAGTTATGACAGCAGCAAAAGAAATCAAGCCACCTTCTCCCAACACCTGCATACCATTTAATAATATTATCATCTTCAAGAGTAGTAAGTAAACTGATTGGCCTTGGACGGCCCATATGATTTGTAAAGCCAGCCAACCTAACTGTCTTCCTAATAAGCTCTATGGGTGCATCAACTTTCATGCATAATCGTGTCATGTCCTCAACTGTGGCGTTGGCATATTTCTGTTTCTCTTCCTTCTCCTCTTTCCATTCCTTTTCCGTTAACAGCTTTCTGGCTTTAGCTGGATTCAAATATTTGTCTACTTGCTCTTGGAAATTATCATAAGCATCAACAAGCTCTTGAGGCAACTGATCTCTAATGTGTTTTAAAGTGAGAAAAATGCCTGCTGATAACATCCGGTGCCAATTGGCACGCTCTTCCAAAGACTTAAAGAACTCATGCACAACTTCTTTACCCCAGGTTTCGAAGATCTTTCTGACTTCATCCTCTATTTCATATTCAAATTTGAAGTCACCACTTCGCTTAAGCTTTCTAAACACATGTCTAAATATTTTCAGCCCCAACTTTTTCCTATTCCGCTCTCGAGCATTTCTCAATTCTTGAGCTCTAACTTCCTTCTGTCTAAGGTATTTCTTTCGTGCTCTGATTGCTTTCTCCGACATAGGAGGGTGCAAAAACGAAGGTGTAACTGCACGTAATTCCATTCCCATAAAATAAATATTCTCTGAAACTGCACTATGTAGAGCGGTTGTTACATTATTTACCTTCAATTCCAATCTTTCTTCGAAATATTTCAAAACCCAATTCTTCATATCCATAGTCAACATCTTTGACCCAGATGTTATCAGCAAAATTTCATCCAAATACCTAACTGCATTTATGTTTACTGGCTTATAGAAAATATTATCCTTAGAATCCAGCTGATTAGAATGAAATTTGGGATTCTCCTTTTTCATCTGAAGACGCATTTCTTGAATTTCCTTGTCAAACCCGTTGAAATATACATTAATCAAAATCGGACTCAATCCACTTTCTTGAGGAAATCCTCTTCCAAAATAACAACCACCTAATTCAATTTGAACAACCTGACACTGAAACAACCTCTTTATGATGCCAATGAACATGTCATCATATATTTTCTCTTTAATTAACAAACATAACTTATTTACATGCTGGCTATCAAACTTTTGGCAATCAAAATTAACACTAAACCACCAAGTGGGATTTTTAACCGAGTTCTTGAGATACCTGATCGCTGTGTGCCGTCCCATACCAACACGTCCACCATAAGCGAACGTTACAAACCGCTCGTCATAAACAACCTCTAAAGTCATCCTAATGGCCTCAATCAAAACCTTCAATTTCAAGTTGGGCAATACCAGAGACTCACCCCTCTTAGTAGGTGTCATTGGGACGCAACAAGCTTCAATGTCAAACCTATTTTCACAAAGCTCACGACCCATTCCATCAATCGAAAACCGCCTCAAGATCGTGTCGATAAAGGACCTTGACACGGCCGAGTCATGGGAATTTCTGGGTAGTGGAGTTGCGATGTTTTGACAGGCTGTGAGAAGCACAGCAGGTAAAGCAATGACATTTTTAACGAGGTTGAAGAACTTTCCCTGTCTGTACTGCTCAAGAACTAAGGCTTTGAGTTGGGTTTTAGAGAGAGACACGATTGGGTTTGGATTTGAAAATTGCTGTTGTTCAAAACAAGGGTTCGCTTGTGAAGCAGAGTTTAATTTGATGAGAGAAATGTAACGTAAATGATTGATAGGACCGAACGAAATGGTCAATCTTCTGAGGTTTACAACCATTGAAGCTAAAGAATGATGAAGTGGAACCTGAGTCTGACATTGAATCTCCTTTTCAAACTCTCATTTGCAAATTTGTCATTGTAATTTCTCGTATTGTTCTATGTTGTTTGGCGGCAAGGAGAACTAAAAAGGGTGAGAGGGAAAAACCCTAAAACCCCAAACAGGCAAAAATTTAGGTCAACTTTTTTTCTTTCTTCCATAATCTTTCTCTTTCTGGATAAAGGTTTTTTTTTTTTTTTTTAAATCGATATGGTAGTTTTTTTTTTTTTTTTCTTTTTCAATACAAAAATTATTTCGTTAGTCAATAACAAATAGTTTCAAATACAAATACAAAAACAACTTAAAATAAAACAACAAAATAAGATACAAAATGTTAAAAAATAATAAATATAATCTAGCAACATTGATTAAATTTATTAGTATGAAAAAAAGTTAGAGAATAAATTACAATAATAGTAGGTTTTGAGTTATTAGAAAGTATTTAAAAGTTCTTAATTTAAAAAAAACATATAAAATGTTAACTAAAATTTTAAATTAGTTATTATATGTTAATATTAATTAGTTAATGAGAGTTTATGTAAGTTAGCATATTTTTAATCATACCTAACACTTTAATGAAAAGCACTTGTAAATAAATGGAAACAACATTTTAAAATTGTTATAATTATTGTAATTTAAAAAAAATATTTATAATAAAAAAATATATGCTTAAAAAAATATTACTCATTATTAATTAATAAATATGGACATGAATGAAAATTTAAAAAAAATTAATTAGCAATATTAGTAAGTGTGATTAAGATTATGTTTGGAAACGCTTTTGTTTTTTTGTTGAAATCACTTTTAAATAGATTACAACATTTTTAATAATATTTGACAATTTTTATAATAAATATTTTTAAAAATTTGAAAAATATTATTTGTATTTCTAAGATAAGTAATATTTGATTTTATGAAAAATAATTTTGGATATATCATAAAATTATTACTAAATATCAATTAGAATTTCTTATAACTTATAACATTTTCATTTCAAATACTTAAATATTTATCTTAAATAATTTTAATAAAATCATTTATGTTAAAATTATTTTAAGTAAAGCACATTTAATGCATCTTAATATTTTTTTAAAACATCTTAATATTTTTTAAAAAACGAGGGGTTTACTTTTTAAGAAATAAAACTTTAAATACTTAAATATTTGCTCATAATTATTAAAAAAAAGCTTTAAATTTTAACTAATAAAGAGCAAATAAAACAATTTTCCATCTAAAAACAATATCAAACAGGCTCTTAGAATTTGCGTAGTAGCCTTCTTAAATGATTGTGAACCTCAACAGCACTCGAAAAATGAGAAATTTGCACTCACACTATCTTACAAGCCCCAAATTATTCTTGCTATAAAAAAAAAAAGCCACAAATTAATTCTTTGTTTTTCAGTTGCAAGTTAATTTCAAAATTTTCAACCCATAACTCAAGTCCGGCCCAAACAGAGACTAATTGTGAGCGCAATACAAAATGGGTACCACCGGCCCATTTAATTCGAACAAAATCAGCTAAGCGCCTCTGATGAGGGATTTTGGGAATTGAAACTTGAAAGCAGCGGCATATTCTTTGCTTAAGAGCTGTTCAACACTACTAGTGCATCGAAACGAGTCCGTCTCATAAAGCATCATGGGTAAGTAACCATATCTCGCACAACCTTGTTTGATTCTCAAGAATTATCGGAAAGAAAGTGGAATAGTAGCTCAATATATTTATACAAATTTCCGTTTAGCATTCGGACTTGTACGCGGCACATTAGTTTGTGCTGGGTTTATCGATGATCTTATGCATCGAAAAATTAGAATTAAAAAAAAAATCGAAGAAGTAATTCAAATTCTTTCTTTTGCATTCTCTGTTACTGAGAGTGAGATTTATCACAATTTCTGAAAGTGTATGATTCTAAGTACAGCAGCTAAACTGCTAATTCTTGGTAATTCATCCATATATATACGTTTAAGATAAAAAAAAAAAAAGAAAAAAAGAAAAAAGAAGAGGTATCTTCAATTGGTTATGAGGGAAGGGATAGCTGTTGCCACGGTTTAGTTGCTTAATTAGAGTCATGAGTGTTGTAGTGTCAGGGTCTCGCCATTATGTATTGGAATTATGGAGGAAGCAGCGCGGAGATGTGTTTAGGCTATTGCCAAGGTCAAGGCAGTGGGAGTACCGGGCTTTCCACCCAGCCGAGGGTAAGCTGGATCAGGTAAATATTCTGCTTCTAACTCTCCCGCTGGCCTAAAATTCACAATGCCTACTCTCTTTGTTGCTAAAAAATAATTGTAGATTTTAGTTTGTTCACGAGATGTAATTCTTTATGATATATTGCTATATGATGATAAGTTTTCCTCCGATGCTGATACAGTCATTAGCAGTACAATCAGCATTTGCGAATCAAACCACTGTTAATATGAATCATATCATTAAGGTCGGGGTAATTGCTCACTGTTTGCTACTGGATATTTGTATTGGTTAACTCTACACTGATTGTATTTTATCTTCATTCAAATTTGCAGGACGTACTTGGACCTAATGGTTAGTCATTGCTAGATGAAGTTATATTGATGTATTATTCTTTTTCTTCCCCCTTCCCCGTAGTTTGCAAGTATCAGACAACATTTGGGTGGTTTGAGTAAATAAAGAATTTTGTTGTTCTTGTTAAAATGGAATCTGTTCGTCAATGTTCTTATGTTAATGAGCATCTGTTCATTCTAGGGAAGCATTTTGAGAGTTTGATCGTGTTTTGCAGTAATTGCATGCTCTAATAGTCTAATTGAAAACATTAGTCACTGGTAAAATACAAGGAGTTATAACCCATGAGAGGCACTGAGTTGGTTTATATGGTGCCTAAAGTTAAGAGCACTTTGCTTACTTTCGAGGAAGGTAGGGAGTGGTAATAGTGTTAAATCTTCTGCGCATTTGTTCTTTGCAATGTATTTACATATGAACAATGTGTTTCAGGGATTACTATTCATTGTAGAAGACATTATGCCCAAGAATGCAGAAGCCATCTTAGGTCATCTTCCAAACTCACGGACAACTATGGAACACACATGTTGACTCCATGCATGACCAGATCTGTTTCATCACAAGCTTCAGACAAACCTGGTCAAACTGCAAATAAGGTCTTTTATTATTATTTTTCCCTTTTTGTTTAAATATTTGTTGGACTTGAAGGATCCATTTGATGTAGTAGTTGGTCCAGATATCTATTATGAGGATGGTAAAGCATAAATAAGAGAATTTGTCATGTTGAACTAATTTTAGAATTTTCTTTGGAACTCTCTCAGATAGTCCACATATCCGTATGATACTTTTGTTACTCTTAGGTTCTTCAATATTGCTTTGTCTTGTACTATCATTGACAGACTAAAAAAGACATATCTACTGTTGAGGACCCTTTTGATGCTCCTACGTATAACATCCCAGAGAAGCCTGTGACATTCACAGAGGGGGCTTCTTACAGTGTTATCATACTGGCAGGGCTTGGAGTCGCTGCAGCTGCAGCATATGCTGTTTTCAAGGAGCTTATATTTGAACCAAAAGAGTAAAGAACCAAGTTTTATAGTTAGAATATCTTTTTGGTTGCCTTATATTGCTGTTTGCAGTTTTTGTCTTATAGGTTTTGCATTCCTTAATGTCACCCTGTTTTTTGCTACTTTCTTTGTAGGTACAAGATATTTAACAAAGCTCTCAAAAGGATTCAAGATGATGCTCAGGTCAGTAACATGATGCTACTGTCATCATCATTGGGGGGGTGGGGGGTAAATATGCAACTACCTCTGTAGAAAAATTGCAAGAAAAAGTGACTTCATGACAAAAAAAATTCAACATGTTAAAGGATATGAAAATGACTCATGAGGAGAAAATACAATTAAGAAAAAGATTTAGGATGCAAAGGCACTTATTAAAGCACTGGTATCCTATTTTAGTTGTGGCTGGTTTGGAACCTTCAATTTAGACTTTCAGGTGCCTTTTCAATGTCCGCTAGTTGTTGATTTACACATGATATCCTCCCTGTGAACACCGTCCCCCTTTCTCTATAGTCTCTACACAAATACCCATAATCCATGCCTATAGTAACACTGTTGTGAAGCCTACTTAGTTGACTTAATTTGGAGTGGTTTCTTATCAGGTTAGGGTGAGAATTGGATACCCTATTACAGGATATGGTCAAGAAAGTAGAAACCGTGCTGCTCGCCAACGCATCCCTAATAGAACGTGGACTGATGAAGATGGTGTAGAGCATGTAGAGGTGACTCCCTACTGGTGGTTTTCATTTACACTAAAGAATCAAGCATATCTTATTTTGACTAATAGTCTTCATAAAGTTCACATGAGACTAGAACTTGGATGTTGACATTTATTGATTATTCTCAATTTCTGCCATCTAAATGATTATATCTCTTGTCTGAACTACTAAATGTAGGTAAATTTCTATATTCGAGGGCCACATGGAGCAGGGAAAGTATTCACAGAGATGTATAAAGACAAAACAGATGGGCAATGGAAGTACACATATTTAATTGTTGAGATCAAAACACCTTCCCCTGCACAATTGATTTTGGAATCATATTTACCAGCTTCTGCACTGCCATAAAACTGGAGCAAAGTAGCTCACAGGTGACAATGCTTCTTGCTGTATTCATTTGACATGGGTTAAAAACAGAAAGTAGCTTAATAATATTATTCTTCTTTCCATTTTTTTTTTACGAGAAATGGTTGATGTAAAATTTTATCCCAAATTTTGAAGTTTATGACCTTTGATTTCAAGTTTGGCCCCATTTTGGGAGATGAGTAATGAGGACCCCCATTTTGTAATTCACATGACCAAAATACAAATACAATTAGATTATAATTTATTACTAATTGTTTTATAAACTTAAATTCCTATTATTCCTTAATATATTCTTTGAGAAAAAAATGGTTGATTTTTGAAGGTTAATTGTTTGTCATGACCACAAGCAATACTGATCCAAAATCTGTTTCATAGCAGAAGCTTCTGAATTATTGGCCCTTGGGAAAATAACAGTGTCATCAGCATAGAGTAAATGGGAGATTGGAGGAGCATTCCTTGCAGCTTCGACTCCATGTATAATATTAGCTCCTTCAGCTTTTGAAATCATTCTAGAAAGATATTCTGCGACAACTAGTAATAAGTAAGGTGATAGAGGATCACTTTGACGGAGTCCACGTTAAGTAATAATTTTTCCAAAAGGTGATCCATTTAATAAAATGAAATAATTGATCTTGGAAATACATTGCCAGATAAGAGTAAGAAACTTTCTAGAAAAACCCACAGCTTCTAAAATCTGTTGAAAAAAAAAGAAGACTATTTTACTCTGTCATAAGCTTTTTGCATGTCAATATCCTCTACGACCTAATTGCTTTTTAGAAATAGTGGAAGCTACTTGAAAAATCAAAAATATTTTCAGCTATTCATATTGCTGTCAATTTCTTTCACTGAGGTGGATAGTTATAGAAAAAATTCCTTTGTGAGGTGGGTCCTGATCACATTTTCTGCCCATCAAAGCCTTCGAACTCAAATTTTTTATTATTTTATATAATTTTTTTAATATATTTTACGTAAAAAAAAATACAACATTATAATTAAAAATACATTTTTTTAACAACCATAAAAATAAATAATTTAATTATATCTATAATTTAGATATTACATTTAATATTTATTAAATATAATTTTAAATTTATTTTATTTTATTTTTATGCATAAATTTTATTAATTTGTAATACAAAATATATAATTACGCATATGCTATTCGTTAGTGAGGAATATTCGATCCTAACAAATTCTCTTAAACTCTAATAGAGAATGTCTGCCACGCTCTCGTGAACGTTTAGTGTGGAGATGAGGACTTTAAACTTGATCCGTCCTGCCCCATTGACAATGTTACTTGAAAGGGAAAATGTGAGCATTTATTATTTCACAAATTGCTTCAACGAAATTTGGGATATGATTTTTATAAATACTTTATTTGATAATAAAATTATCTAAATTGTTTAGTTTGTCAACAAGCATACACATATAACTACAACACAAATCTAGATGCAAACAGAAACACAATATGAATCGAGCACTCTTACACCGTGACATGACTTCAACACTTATAAATAAGTTGATGTTTTGCAAAGTAAAAGTCCATATATATTATGAATTTGGAAAAAAGTCACAGAAGTCCCATAATTTTTATTAAATAAGTATATTAGCCCCATAATTTTTACCAAACAAACACATTAGTCTCATAATTATTGGGTTAGGCATTAGAGGACCCATAAATTTTCAAAATGAGTATAATAATCCCGTAATTTATGAATTAGACTTTACAAATATTATTATTATGAAAAATAAACAATTTTAGTCATATAATTTTTTAAAATAAACACTTCTCATCTAACAAAATTATAAAAATTGATGACTTATAGTGTCTCACATTTATAAATAAATGGACTATAGGTACCAAACTTAAAAATTATGAGATTAAAGTGCTCATTTGTACATAATAACAGGACTATTGTAACGTTTTTTAAAAATTATGGGAGTAATAATTACGGAACTAAACTACTTAAATTAAATAATTATGAGACTTTTAGTGCCTGACATTATGAATTTATGAGGACGATATTATTAATAATACGAGACAATCTGTCAGTTCAACACCGAATCCTGGAAGCTGGTGCAAGCCTTAGACTTTTCTGTTCAATTATCAAATCAAGGATAGCTTATACATGGCTTTTACAATGAGGATGATGCAAAATGAATTAATATGTCAGAGGCTTCAATTTAAAGATGAAAAGCTCACATGCACATTGTACCTACAGAAAATTATGAAGAATGTCAAAAACTAGAAAGCTTTGAAATGCTAGTATCCCCTCTTTAGTACTTTAGGTACATGAAGTAGCCATATATTTGGGATTGTAATTTAACAAAATTTGAATTAACTTGCCTATTTTCTTTTTATTTATAGTTCTTAGTCCCACTGGGTAGGAAACTGCTATCTAATTTTTCTTTAATTTGTGTAGTCCATACTCCATAGTCAGCCTGACCAAGTAATAGCTCTCAGAGTCGTGAAGTCAACGAGTTCCTAAGTTCCCTCCTAAGAATCTTTCCAGCCGCAGACTTTGGTATTACAGGTGTAAAAACCACCTTTCTCACCTTCTTGTGTGGTGCAACCTGCCGAAACAAACATGTATTGTGAAAGTCTCATTAGTATGACAAGTAAAAACTTCAAACGGATAAGAACAAACCTGTCCAGAAACATAATCCATAACAGCTTCTTGGGAAAGTGAACTGCCTTTCTTATGAACTACAAAAGCCACTGGCATTTCCCCACAATCTTCATTCACAACACTGAAAGGAAGGGAAGAGGAAAATATTTGGAATCTCATGCGTCTCATGCAACATTTTCCATAATTCAAATTCGCATTGCAATTATATTATAAGAATATAAGTTTATCTAATACTGACTAAGGATCTTTTTGCTTGTGCTTCTGTTAAAAGTGATTTCAGAACAAAGTAGTTCAAAATGTGCTTTGGGAGCTCTAAAAGCACTTTTGATATTTTTTTTTTCCAATTTGGTCCTAAGACGTCTTTTCTACCATTAGAAGCATTTTTTTTTGGGTCACATAAGCATAAACAAACATATCAAGTGATAAGGCTGAGCAACAGAACGAAAATATTTTTTTTTTCCATCAATTCAAATGCAATCTAAAGAAGATTTGAAGATTTATAATCCAAATTCGATTTAATGATGTAATCAATCCAAATTCGAACATATCAGATTTTTTGGATCAAATAAAGTCAAATTGAAATTATAACTTATTTTTTATCATTTTCATATATAAAACACAATATATACTAACATTTAAATTTTAACTTGGTATATTTTTAGTGAAATTTATTTATTTATAGTCACAATTAAGAGAATCAAAATAATAAAAAGTTTACTCGTGAACATTACTAAATGATTATAGAGAATTTAATATTTATATTTATTTGAAGCAGATTATAAAATATATCAATCTGAATCCGAACTTTTCAATAAAATCTGTTAATCTAATATGACGGATCAGTTTTTTTAATTTAATAAATTGATTCAATTATTTGCTAACCCCTACCAAGTAATATGAAACCAAAGTAGTATGTGCTGAAATCATATCCAATAAAAGAAGAATTGAAATTCAACCAACTTCTCAATGATCTTAGGCAATACATACCCTGTTACTGCAGCATCTAGTATCTCGGGATGGGAAAGTAACACTGCCTCTAAATCAGCCGGAGCAATCTGTAAGAAAGATTATTTCAAATTGACTTAATTTTTGTTAGCTCTGATCGCTAAGAGGCAATTCATTGAACCTAAAAGGTTTTTCCTTGATAGTAAAACACCAAAAAGTTCCATAGATGAAAGGTAAAAAAATGCTGACAAAGCTTATTTATTTTTAGCTTCATCCAAAAGTATAAAATATCAGTTATTATGACTGTACCTGAAAACCCTTGTATTTGATAATGTCTTTCAAGCGATCAACTATAAGTAGATATCCATTTTCATCAAAATAAACAATATCTCCAGTATGTAGCCATCCTTCTACATCGATTGTTATCATGGTTGCTTCTGCATTATTCAAGTATCCTGAAAGTCAAGGAAATTCGTTTATGGAACTGGTCACTGGAGTAATAAAAAGTGAACTTCTCGCAATATTGCTCCAGAAGGTCTACTCAAAGAAATTTGGCTGGAAGCTTTTCTCTTACAATACAAAGGAGAGATGAGATGGCAATTGTGATAACTTCGCAGTCACTTAAAAGTCAGTTTTCCAGCCTACAAAGAACTATTCAACAAGAAATGGAACTTAAGAAAATGAAATGAACAAACAACAGGCTTGAAACATTGTTGCTTGTAGGCTTAGACTAACATGTTGGAAATCTGACAGTTTTTGTTTTAGTTTATGAGAGACAATACAAACAAGGAACAGACAGAGAAGCATAGATCAGTAACCAAATGAGCCGTATAGATAGTTAATTGCTTATGAAGTATTATTTTACTATCTAAGGACTAGTAAACTCACCCATTTCTTTCTGAAGCGTATTTTTTTGTATGAAAAAGAGTGAGTCGGTCATAAGACTCATGGCTTCCTTAAGGTCATGATAGCTTAAAACAAAGAGTAGGCATAATAAAAGTTATTACCTCTCATGATTCCCGGTCCTCGTAACCACAGTTCACCACAACTACCAGGTGGCAAGAAAGATCCAGTATTCCAATCCACCACTTTAGCTTGCATGTTTGGTGCCAAAAGTCCTACTGATGAATATTTGCAAAACTTTTTATTATTGAAACCACGAGTTCCGACTGCAGTTGATTCGGTCATGCCATAACCCTAGAAGAAAACAAAATTCAAAGATAGAGTTATCGAAATATAAGACCAATATGACAAACCAAATATAGACAAAGACCATACTATGGACCAGCTCTGATAAAAACTTGAATGCTAAATACCTGCATAGTTGAACCAAACAAGGTAGTCAACCCTAATACTACAATAAAACTCGACTGCTCATTGCCATTAAGAGATGGAGGGGCGGGGAAAATATTTGGAGATTCAAGACAGTCAATAGTTTACAGCCAAAAAAAATATATCGTTGAACAGTATAATTGAATATGAATCTGCTTCCTGTACCTTCAAGCTCTTTGCATTTTTATAAGATCTAAGATCCCAGATTCATACCCTTGATTTCAAAAACATCACATAGAGAAGGTGACTAACAACTTCTAACAGAATAAAAGAACATCTTTCCTACCTGAATGAAATCAACATGAGGAAGTGTTAGGACAAAGTCCTCTATGATTGTCCTGCTCAAAGGAGCTGCCCCAGAAGAAACCTGCTTCAGACTCTGAAAGCTTCGTAGATCAACCTGCTTTGCACTTTTTGTAAATGCTGTTAATATAGGTGGAACAACTGGAAAGTGAGTAACTTTATATCGATCAATGGCTTTCACCACCTCATCCTCATCAAATTTCCTCATCACAACTATGGTGGAACCCAAAGACAACAGTCCCATGACAAAAAGTGATAATCCATATATATGGAACATTGGCAGAACAGCTAAATATACATCCTTTAGACTTGAGTAGTCATATTGTGAAGCTTCAAACCGCACAAAAAGCTCAATGACAGAAATAAAATTTCTATGAGTCAGAACGACCCCTTTGCTCACACCAGTGGTACCTGATGAGTACAATATAGCTGCTGTGTCATGCTGGTTAATCAATGGCCTTGGAGCCAAATCAAAGTTACCAGATATAAGCTTATAAAAATCAAAATACCCGTTGGATTCCATATCCAAGTTTACATTTTGTGGTACCCCAATTGCAGGTAAACCCAATAGCTGTAATTCCTCTATTTTCTCAGGCAGAGTAAAAGCAAAACAAGCATTGCAATCAGTAACTTGTTTCTTGATCTCTGACACAGAACTGAGAGGATTCATTGCGGTAACAATAGCACCCAAATACAAAACGCCTAAGAAAATGATGGGATAGTAAATGGAATTTGGAAGCAGAAGCAAAACCACGTTACCTTGTGAAATACCCAAATGTTGGAGGCCAGAGGCCATTGATTTGACCAAATTGGGCAGTTCTGAGTAAGATATTGTAAATCCAGTTGAGGAATCAATGAGAGCAGATAGTCCATTAGTATTATGTGGGTGTGAGAGAATGAAAGAGACAACATCGAGAAATGGATCTGCTGGGAGGTCTACAGAGGGATGAATGCTTTGATAGATTCCTGTTTCAGGTGAGTACCAGTGAGGGAACGGGGTTTTCGGATATTTTCGAATCTGGGAGATTCGATTATCAGAGATATGAAAGCTGAGATTTTCATTTGTGGTTGTAATTGTCATTTAAAGGCGGTTGTTTTCCAAAATGAGGAACGCCTTAGTTTATGGAGATATTCCTTGGAAATACCAAGTGACCTTCGAGAACTGAGCTTGACGAGGCAAGAGAAAGTGAGAGCGAATATAAAGCAGAAACCTTTGCTCAGTATCAGAAATTCTCTGCGTGGAACTATTTTTAAATGATAACGGTTATATGATACAAATACTGAAATATTAAATATACATCATATAATTATAACGTAATAGACTAATGGTTGGCTATAAACTAGAACTTTCTTTCTGTTTGCCGTCACTCAAGCCGCCTTAGAAAAATTTAGCTGTATATTATTTTCGAAGAATATTCTGTTGTAGGAGTGCTTTCTATTGAATCGTCCATTTAATTTATTTTGTTTTAACAAACACTACACACACACGTATATATATATATTGTATTTTTTCATTCACCTAAATTTTGATGTATTTTCTTTTATATTTTAATTTATTTTATTTTTAAATTTAGATCTAAATCTTATAATTTTTATTTAGGTATTTTTGTAATTTAAAATGTAAATATTACTAAAAAAATTCAAAAAAGAAAGCTAGAATTGAGTTATAAATAATTTTTACCGACTCTTGTGATAATTTTATGTTTTTTCATTTTATTGATTTAATCTTTTTTATATTTTTGTTTGAATAAATGAAATATAATTTTTTTTTAGAAAAAAAAAATTAGAGTTTTTTTATTGAATATATTTATGTATTATATTTACTAAAGACACTGTGTTAATTTTAAATTCATCCAAAATTTGAAATATATAAATTTTACTTTCTTAATAAGAAAAAAAAAACTTGTACTTTCTAAATTTTTTCTCTAATGACTATTTCATCGGTTAAATTTTTTACACTGATAGAGCCAACGTTTTTGGGTTCAAATCCTCCGGAAAACCTAAAATATAAAAGGGAAAAACATGGTAAATATAAAATAACAACCTTTACATGGCTATCCCTGCAAGCTCTAAGCAAATGAATTCACTATGAAGATCTATGTATAATTCTAGTAATAAAAAATGAAGTTAGAAAAACATTGTTAATTTCTTGTTGACCAAAAAAAACATTGTTAACTAAATAAATACAAGTGAAGGGGGAGAGGGTGTTAGAAGTACTTCTGAACAGGCTAACGAGCACTAGAATGCAGGGTTGATTATGGTAAACATAATGTGGAGGGGAAGTGAATTATAGACATAGTGGGGTGGAGAGGGTGGATTATGTGAGTAATGGGTTGGGTGAGGCGGAAGGGGGATAATGCCCCTAATGTGGAGGAAAGGGAGGTTGATGACGGACATAACTTGCCGGGGAAGGTGAACTAAGTTCAACCCTAACCAGCCTTTCAGCATGAACTTGATGCCTCTCTACTCTTAATTCAACCATATCTTCTTATGTATATGGTCCCATACTACATCATAATTTGCTACCTAGCCATTTTGACTCGAGAAGAGTAGCATCAATCTGGAGATAAATATCCACTTTCTCAAACTTCTTACCAACTTTAAACGATTCCTGTAAACATACTCCAAAATACATACATGAACTGTTAGCATCTTGTTGAAACAGAAACATGTCTCGTGCATTCAAGCTGACCCAAATCCACTCCGTATGAAGAGAGGACTTATTTCCAGAGTCTTCTACAGTTTGTTTGATCCTGCATTGCTAAAAGGTTTACAAGTTCATGCAGCTCGTACTCGGAGTAAAAATCCCCATTAAGGTTTTAAGTAAGAGCAAGATCCCAAGCTCTCAAAACACGTCTTCTTTTGGCAGCAGTTATGAGAACCTTCCATAAATGTGTTTCTCTGCTTCCACAAAGCTGATTAATCCATACCTTCTTATTTCTGACTGTGGAGTGGCCCTTTTTTATTCACTTACTTTCTTTAACCCCATATTGAACAATAAAATATTGCATGAACATGAAAAATGTATAATTTCTAAAATGCTAGTAAATTGATAGGCCAAGTAAGAATAAGAGCACTTCAAAACTGATTTACCATAAAATACCGCCTGATGTCCATATGCTGCCTTGAACGATGCCTGAAAAGTAGATTATGCAATGCTGCATAAAATTAAATATGAAAAATACAGAATAATTACTGAAAATTATTAACTGCCATGGCAATTTAAAAGAACTTTATTTGTGTTTTAAAAAAAAAATGTTTCTTTTCGCTACTCACTAAAGATGTCCCAATCCAAGTTGTGGCATTCTGAGATCATTTATCCATTTCTACAACCTGATAGATTAAGGATTTTGAGATATGAACAACATGATGAAATTACAAAGCCAAAAGCCAAAGTTGGAAGACTATCTTATCATATCAGCACCTCCGAAAGGACTCTCAAATATTTTTTCCTTAACCAAAAAAGTTGAGTTTCTTCATTACTTTGGCATAGGCTAAAGGAACAGTTTAAGGAAGTCTGAGCCTGCGTTTTGCTTCCTTTGACTGCATCAAACACAATTTTTTCCCAAATTTAAATAGTTAAAACAGTTTTAACTAGTATATTGTCTACAAACATTCTTGAAGATATTAACTAAAGATAACTCTTGCAATGAAAAAAAGAAGAGCAGGGGGAGAATAATTCAGTTCGTTGTTGAGAAAGCCTGGACTTGATGAAAAACGTTATCTACAATGAAATCATGCTATATGGCCTTCTAAATATGCTTATAAAGATTTTAATACACGACACACCGACATGTTATTTCTGATAATAAATCTATGCTAACATTAAGGGAGAAGAATCAAGAGAAGAAGAAGGAAGAGAAAGAAGAAGAAGAAAAGAAGGCTAGGATTTTTGTATTTGTAATTGTGTGCTTAAATGTTACAAGAGCAAGCCTTTTATAGGCAAAAGAAAGAAACAAAGAAAAAGACCAAAATACCCTTACAATGAAGATAATACTAAAATAACCCTATAAGGCTATATTAATTTACTCTAATACCCCCCCTCAAACTCACGATGCAGCTGCAAGAAGCATCGAGAGTTTGCCAACTAGAAAACGAAAACGTGAAGTAGGATGTGACTTAGTAAAGAAGTCTGCAATCTGTAAAGAAGAAAGAACAAAAGGCAAGATGATGGTGCCTTGTTTGAGGTGTTGACGAGTAAAATGACAATCGATCTAGATATGCTTGGTGCGTTCATGAAAAACGGAGTTGTGAGTAATCTGGATAGCACTCTGGTTGTCACAATACATAGGTGTGGGATGAGAGAGAGAAACACCCATATCTGCTAGTAGCCAACGTAACCAAACAAGCTCTTTGGTAGTAGATGCCATTGCACGATACTCTGCTTCAGTAGAAGATTGAGAACCAACAGTTTGCTTCTTGCTTTTCCAAGAGATAAGAGAATCACCCAAAAAGATGCAGAAACCAGTGATAGACTTGTGATCTGTGAGATCACGGCCATAATTAGCATCGGAATATGCACGTAGCTCTAAGGAAGATGTGGATGGAAATAAGAGACTTTGAAAAATTGTGCCACGAAGATACCGCAAAATACGTAGAACGGCTGCCCAATGAATGGTAGTAGGAGAAGCAACAAACTGACTAACAATATGAACAGCATAAGCAATGTCTGGACGAGTAATAGTGAGGTAGACCAAACTTCCAACAATAGTTTGATATAAGGTAGGATCTTGCAAAGGAGTGTCATCCGAAGGAGAATATTGAACATTGTGCTCACAAGGGGTATCAACAATTTTACTATCAGTAAGACGAGCACGCTCAAGAATGTCAGCAGTATACTTAGATTGAGAGAGAAGATAACCTTTTGGAGAGAAGGCAACTTCAATACCCAAAAAATACTGTAGAGAACCCAAATCTTTCATTTTAAACTGACGGACTAATTCTGACTTTAGCACTGCAATCCCATCAACATCATCACCAGTAATAATCATATCATCAACATATAAAGAGAGCAAAATACGACCTGTAGTGGCATGCTTAACAAAGAGAGCAGAATCATGATTGCTGGAAGAAAACCCAAAAGAAGTAATAACAGTAGAGAATTTCTCAAACCATGCTCGAGGTGCTTGTTTTAGACCATATAAGGCTTTTTGAAGCTTACAAACTTCTCCATGATTATGTGGTACACCAGGCGGGGGAACCATGTAAACTTCTTCATGCAAATCACCATTCAAGAAAGCATTTTTAACATCCATCTGAGATATACACCATCCATGAGTAGAAGCAACTGCAATAAGTGTGTGAACTGTAGTCATTTTTGCAACAGGAGCAAAAGTCTCTTCATAATCAATACCACTCATTTGAGAGTATCCCTTTGCAACTACCCGGAATTTATACCTTTCAATAGATCCATCAGAATGAAGCTTAATTTTATATATCCAACGGGAACTAATAGCTCTTTTACCTAGTGGTAAAGGTACTAAGACCCATGTATTTGTTTGATGCAAAGCAGTAAGTTCCTCAGTCATAGATTGCTGCCATAGGGGATCAAGAACTGTCTCTTTATAGGATAAGGGCTCAGAAAGACAATGAATAGATGCTAAAAATGAAGTGAAAGAAGTGGAATAAGACGAGTAAACAAAATCAGGTAGTTTAGTAGACTTACGAGTGCGCTGAGGATAACGAGGAGGATCCACAATTCCAGGAGGAGCTTGGGCAACTGTAGGGGGAGGGGAAGTATCAGAAGTATCAAGCTGTGTTGTACCAGTATCTAATTGTGTAACAGTACGAATCCTGAGAGAATATTGAAGAGGAAAAGGGACTATAGGATCAGTAGATGAGTCAGAATTAGTAGTTGGAGGAACCTGTGGAGAAGAACTATCAGTAAGATTAGAGAAAGGATCAATATGACTAAGATCTGACTTGGTGAAGTCGTGAACTGAACTAGGAATAGAAAAGAAAGGTATATGCTCAAGAAAGATAACATGACGAGAGACATATAGTTTTTGTGAAGTTGGATCAAAACAACGATATCCCTTTTGTCCTTCACCATAACCAAGAAAAACACAAATAACAGAACGTGACGATAATTTTGTACGTTCTACATGAGGACGAAGAACAAAACAAGTAGAACCAAAGACTCTCAATGAAGAATAGTCAGGAGGATGTCCATATAGTTTTTCAAAAGGAGACAAACCTGAAGTGATGGATGATGGAATTTTATTGATTAAGTTCACCGCAGTAAGAACTGCTTCTCCCCAAAACTCACTAGGAACAAAGGATGACAACAAAAGAGAACGAGCAGTTTCAACAATGTGCCTATGTTTCCTTTCAGCAACACCATTTTGCTCAGGAGTGTCAGTACAAGAAGTTTGGTGAGTAGTTCCATCTAAAACAAGCAAATCACAAAATTTATTGGAAGTATATTCACCACCTAGATCACATCTAAAACACTTAATTACAGCAGAATGTTGAGTTCTTACTAGGGCTCTAAAGTTATTATAAATATCAAAGAAATCAGAACAACGTTTCATAAGATATACCCAACAAAAACGAGTGTGATCATCAATAAAAGAGACATAATAGCGAGACCCTCCTTTGAAAATAACAGGAGAAGGTCCCCACACATCAGAATGAACTAAATCAAAAGGTGCAACAGAATAAGAAGTACTTCTATTAAAAGGTAATGCAGAAAATTTTGCAAGTTTACAACCACTACAATCAGAAATATCATGAGCTTGCAAATTTTTTAAGGTTCCATTAGAAGCTAAAAATCGTAAACGGGAAGCTAAAACATGACCAAGACGTGAATGCCATAAATAAAAACTAGAAGACGAAGGACACAATCGAAAAGATGAAAGATCAACACTAGGAGCTGCAAATACTGGTAATCTCAGCTCGTCCAAAACATATAATCCCCCTTGCCTACGGCCTGTCCCAATCAGCTTCTGGGATTGTAGATCCTGCACATGACAAGAAGTAGAAGAAAAAGACACTGAGCAACCAAAATCACACAGTTGACTAACAGATGCAAGGTTTAGTGAAAGCTTAGGAATATAGTAAACATTATGAAGAGACAAATGAGAATTAACAACAGACCCGACACCTTCTAATGGCATAGGAGTACCATCAGCAGTCATGACAGGCACAGATGATGTAGGACATAAAGAAACAAAAGATTTTGACTCAGGAGACATATGGTGGGAAGCTCCAGAGTCTAAAACCCAAGTTGAGGATGACATACCTGAGGAACTAGAAAGGGACTGACCTATTGTAGAAGAGGCAGACATGGCATGTGGTTGTGATTCAAGAAACTTTTGAAACTGTTCGGTAAGGGCAGCCTAGGTAGAATTGGAGGATGAGGTGCCCAAGTCAGATGATGTCGATGGAGGAACAGTTGCTGCAGTGTTATATTGTGATGGGCGAAATGGACGTGGTTGCGATTGGTTGCTGAACTGTGGAGGCCTGAATTGTTGCTTTGGTTGGGACTGATGTGATGTCCGAGTCAATTTTGGACACTGAGTTTTCCAATGACCCTTTTCTTTACAAAAACTGCAAGTATCAATCCTAACTCTTACATAAGGTCTATTTCCATAGTGAGCAGGGGGTCGAAAAGAAGTTGCAAAGACAGATGGATTAGGTGTTTGAAGAATTCCTTTTCCTGCTTGAGACTTAAGGCGTATTTCATCAGCCAAAAGCTCACTTACCACCGAATCAACTGAAGGAAGTGGACTACGATGCAGAATGGAGCCACGAAGACCCTCAAAATCATCACGAAGTGCCATTAAAAATTGAACCAGACGTTGTTCCTCTCTACGAGCAATATAAGGTGCACAAGCTCGTAGTTCCGCTAATTCTGTTAGAGCCAATTGATCCCAAAGATCTGTCATTACTGCATAGAACTCTTGAATACTCATATTTTTCTGCTCAACAGCTCGAATATCTAATTCTAACTGATATTGTTTTACAAAATTTGACTGTGTATACAATCTTACAAGATGTTCCCAGACTTCCTTTGCTGTTTCATACTTTGCTAAGTGAGTGCCTATTGAGTGTTCAACAGAATTATTTATCCAAGTGATAATTTTTGAATTATCTACTTCCCAAGTATCTAGCAAAGTTGCATAATCAGTCTTCTCTATTGTAGGTTTAATGACAATTCCATATATATAATCCCACATCTTTTTGCCTTTCAGAAAATTTTTCATCACATAACTCCAATACAAATAATTCTTCCCATCTAACCTCACACTAACTGATTGTAGTGAATCATCCTTATTACTCGCCATTTCAAAACAGACAAATTTGTAGTTCCAACAAATATCCAAACTTATCAGAATCAGAATAAAAATACTTATGTGATGTGAGGAACAAAACTTCAAGATTTCCAAAACAGACAAAATTGCAGTTCCAACAAATATCCAAAACTTATCAGATCAGAAGAGAAATACCTATTTGATGTGAGGAACAATACTTCCAGATTTCCAAAACGGACAAAATTGCAATTCGAACAAATATCCAAAAATTATCAGAATCAGAAAAGAAATACCTATTTGATGTGAGGAACAAACGAGATTCAAAAGGAAAAAAAAACTGGGTCTGGATTTACAATACCTTCAATAATCCAAGCTCTGATACCATGATAATAAATCTATGCTAACATTAAGGGAGAAGAATCAAGAGAAGAAGAAGGAAGAGAAAGAAGAAGAAGAAAGGGAGGCTAGGGTTTTTGTAATTGTAATTGTGTGCTTAAATGTTACAAGAGCAAGCCTTTTATAGGCAAAAGAAAGAAACAAAAAAAAAGACCAAAATACCCTTACAATGAAGATAATACTAAAATAACCCTATAAGGCTATATTAATTGACTCTAATAATTTCTATGGAGCTAACTTCCTATCAAAAATGTGTGTCACACTTACATAGAAATGGCAGTTTCCATGGACCAATTTAGTTAACGATTAAGTTGATAGTATCAATGTTATTGTAGCGATGGATCTACATATGATTGACTCTTACTTGCATATTTTTCAGTACCATGTCATGGAGGAAGTAACTTACACATAATACCTAGGAAACAGATATCCTACAGCTTATAGTATACAAAGGCATCAGCAAGGATCAATGTACACTGAATAACTGTTAAACATGCTGCTGCCTAGACATTCAAAGGTTCCATCTCGATAATTTAGCTGCCACAACTGATAACAAACCATCAATATTTTACCTGAACAACTGATCCAGAGACACCAAAGGAATACATTTAAGCCTATTCAAGTCTACCGATCAACTAAGATCAACCACTAACAACCACAAGTCTAAGCCTTTACTTTTGGTCTTTTTTCAGTGTTGATCCTAGGTTGGCTTATATTTTGGGCTTTAAGGTTCAAAAACTGGTGGTTCTAAACTTAAGGTCAGAACCAAGAATTTATTGATATAATCATTTATAAGATCATAATGATCGTTGATACGTGTAAATGTTAATAGTTTTACATTTTCCCTATCATCTTTAGGGTCTAGGGAGGGGAAAAAAAACTTCAGCATTTTTTTTGCCTTTCTTTCTTATAAGATTTCGATCTTATATATCATTTATAAAGAAGACTGCTAACAGAAAACCAACTCGAAATGAGACATGACAAGGGAAAACTAATATTATACACAAACAAGTAAGCTAAATCTACCATTCAGAACTGTAATAAGGGTCTATCTGGCTATTATTTTCAATTCTCAGAGAACGGATGAAGTTGGTAGGAAATAAAAGAGACACGCCTTCGAATGGGCATTGTGACGTTTTCCCTCCCTCCATCACCGGATATTTCCATCATTCATCGTCCTAAACCTGGACTTGTAGGACCTAGATAAGAAATTGGGAAACCCATTATTGTAAAAAGTACCCGTCCAAAGAAAAAGGCAACAAAATGAACCTACGAGTAAAACGTGATTTTGGTTTTCTTGAGTTTGGAAGTGATCGGTGTCATTGGTTTTCTCTTGTTGAAGCAAAGCGTAAAAAAACATATAGGAATGACTGATGGATTGAGTTGCGGATTACGTTGTTTTTTTTTAAGACGTTTCGTAGCTCTGTTTAAAATTGTGCAAGCAAAACAGCCTAGCAAAATTATATCTCGAAATTACACTGCACTTAATTTTGTATTAATTTTTGAATATGGTTTTTTGTTTGACTGATATGAACTGTGAGGCAACGTTCATAAAACAATCGTGGAGAATGTTACGCATAAATGGTCATGAAGAACGTTCTGTAAGACTCAGTCTGTAACGGGACGGATGTAACGGTCACGACGTAAGTAACGGATAAGAACGGAACTGTTGGAAAAAATAATTTTTAATAAATAAAATTTTTCTAACAAATAAATACTTCTAAAAAGATGTAGAATAGCAATGTGGGAGTTTAAAATTTGTAAGAGTGTCAAATTTTTTACACTTTTTCTATTTCCCTTTTTTAATTAAATTCATAATATTTCCAACATCTCTTCTTCCTACGCTCCCTTGAGGAAACATGGCGCACTTGAACCATCTTAATATATATGAATCAATACAATTATGTCAAAATAAAACCCATAATTACTAGCCAAAACAAAGAGAGTCTGCACAAAAACTTGAAGGATAAAATTCCATTTCTTCAACTTTAGACGTCTACTACTCAACCCAGCTAGCTGATATGTTGGCATGCAATTTCCATTACTTTAAAATTCAACATTACGTTTCTGCCCAAATAATGCGCATTTTATCAGTAACCAAACAGTATTACAAAAAGCTAGCAATCATAATGACGTGACAAATTGAGGAAAAATAGAAACCCTACTTACAGAAAGAGAAAATGGAGAAGATCGAATTGTATTGACGTCAATAGAAGGGATCATTGACGATAGGTTTAAAGCTCCATGACCTGGAAGTACAATTAAGTGGTTGGTGAAGCTGTGGAGAAAAAAAATGAAGCAGACGACGAGAACGCGAAATAGACTGCACAGCCTGGGCCACATTTTTTGACCCCACCCTATAAATATGGCATAAATAACACATTGCATCATTTTATTTTATACAATTCTCAGTTTTAAATACAGTTTCATCGTTCAATTTTAAAAACTAAAATCTCTTAATTCTGTTCAAAAGAAAGGGATCGACAACTCTTATCTCTTCTCTAAATAAAAAGGTAATAACAAAACAAAATTACACATCATCGAAACTTTATTTATTAAACTTCCTTTTGCATAGCTTGCTTTAAATCAGTTACAGTCTCACAAACACTAACATGTGATTTTTCTTCACTATCCTCTTTCACATGTCCAGCTGCAATAGCTCCCCCAAAATCACTTATATTCCCAAAAATCAAAATCACCAATGCAACAATGCAGCTACAAAAAGCGATTCCAAATGAAGTAGCTATCTTTTCAGGCAAAGTTGATGCCACAGCAAAGCCCACACAACTCCCAAACACTTTGATCCACAAAAACCAAGAAGAGAAAGCACCTTCTTTACCAAAGGGACAACAATCCAACAACACCACTCTTCCAAAAGCATGTAAAAGCCCAACAGAAATGCTTTGAATAACTGCTAGAATCAATATATGCTCTGTTTGCCACTTTTTATCTTTGAAATAGAATCCAATTCCTGAAGTGAATGTTGATAAGAGAAAACCAAGAATTTGCATTTTCACAGCATTTGCTTTAATAACATATTGCAATAGATGTACTAATGGCATTGAAGCTAAAGGGACAAGGAAGTAAATTGTCCATAAGTAAAGTAAAGATTTGGGCTTCAAATAAAGGTCTCCAACAAGATAAAGAACAGTTGATGTGAAAATACACATTGTTGTTAAAGAAGAAAGAAAAATCCCAATAAGGCTTCCAATTGCATGTGGGAATTTAAGAATAGAAAATGGATGACTTGTGTACAATGGAGTGTTACTAGTACATGGGCTAGAAGAGATGAAGAAATGGGCCAGCCCAGCAAGCCAAATTAGCCCACTGAAAATTGAAACAATCCAAAGGCTTAAAAAAGTTTCCTTTTCTCCTAACATATGATAAGTGAATGATGAGAAAAGTGTAGCACCTAATGCACCAGCAATTGTTGCATAGAGTGATAACCACCCGGCAACCGTTCTTCTAAATTGGAATTGGGTTTTTGAGATTGTTGTTGGTCCGGTGATGCGGCACACCATTACACCAAGGTGGCGCATGTGGACAGTGGCAGCGACAAGGCTGGCAGCAACAATGGCTGCTATGAATGGTGGAAATACCCACACAGTTTTGAAAAATCCAGAAACAAGACAGAAAATGAATCCAGTGAAAGTAGCAGCCGTTGCAATCATTGGCTGACTATTACCATTGTCTATGTGTGTGGATGTGACACCAAGAATTGGTGCTGCCACAATTAGACCTATTCCCCAAGATATTGAAGTCCATTCTAATGGAGAGAAATTATAATTGTAAACTGTTATTGTTCTGTTTGTGAGTCTGTCAAACCTGCATTAGTCAAGGACATTATTAGTGTTGCATGAGTATTAGTTGCAACATTGAAATATAGAAATTTTTTAGAGACCTAGAGTTAAAAAAAAATTAATGAAAATCACATTATTGAATTTTCAGTTTGAATATTGTATTTTACAAGGTATATTGAGTTACGGAAACTATTTCAAAATATATTAAAATGTTTAGAATTGCAAAGATGCCCTTAAAATTTAGCTCTGAAATTGTTCACATGACTGTGTAGAAATTTGACAGGATTGTGTTATGAGATTACCTTAATCACGTAAAATTTATTGTTTTAATTTTTAAAACTAATACTAGATTAGATTGTGAATACTAAATATTGGAGCCTAATTTATGAATTTGTAATTAAATTTATGTTAGTGAAACTTGTACATGATAAAAGAATTGTCGGTAATCTCTTAACAAGTTAAATTTTTAAATAAGTAGTACTAAACACAATTTAATAACATTATATTAGATGAAGAAATCAAATTATCTTGTTCAACTAAATTGTATTTTAAGTTTCCTATATTAACCAAATTAATATTAAGTCTTATATCTTATACTTACGTTAATCATAATTTATTAACGTCCATATGTGTGTCACGAATGTAAGTAACGTCAATTGTCTATATAGCAAATAAAAAATACAAGTTATATGTTTACTTTTAATAATTTGAGAACTAGAGTATTAATTTTTTAAAGTTGGAAGACAATTGTATCATGGAGTATAAAGTTTGTTACCAAAGAAGTCGTTTAGCCTAAAAAGAAACTCACATGAGATGTTCCTTTGCAGTAGAATTGAGGGCCAATGTATAGATACCCCAACCTTGAGAATACTGATGAGCTGGAGTAATTTGGCTAATCATAAGAGGAAAAACAATGGGAATAAGAACTGTATGAATGAAATAGGAGCACATCCCATACAAACACCACACTATAACTTCGCTGGAGCTCAGTCCATAGAAACACCCTTCACCTTTTTCTACATCTTTCTTATTAGCTTTCTCTTTCAACCCTCCATCTACTTGTTTAGTGACAACTCTATTAACTGATTCAGAAACTGCACTTTCAATCTCTTCTTTTTCATTTGGCATTTGAGTTGACTCTTTTTCAGCCATTGTGAATATTTAGATTTAGAGTCAAATTAAAGAGAAACCAATTGATGAAGAATAAACTTAGAGAGAGAGGATAATGTTTAAATATAACAATATATATAGAAAGAGAGATCGAGTATAGAGCATGGAGATATCAGAAGATTATATAAATAGGAAAAATGGTTGTACGCCTATTTATGACCAGCTGGTTATGAAAGTCCCAATGTTTGAGAAGCCTAGATATATATGTTCATTTTTGTGAATAGAGGGCATAATCACATCACATTCTCTCAACTACCACTTTCTGATCATTTTTATAATCTTATGTATATTACATGTCTTTTTACAAGACGTTAGAGAACTATTGAGAATACAGTTAATGATTCTACGGTATATACTAAAATTCATGTTTATTACTTTAATAATTTTTTATATATTTATACTGTATGGAAAGTTTGAATCAGATTTAATATTTTTGGAAAAACAACAAAACTAACACCCCTAAAACTTATAATAACAAAACCAGCACTCCTTATGTTAAAACTTATATTTTCACAATTAAAAAAATGACTAATATGTCATTTTTCTTTGAACACCCATTCAATTAGAATTGAACGACGATAATTTAGATCCGTTTAATATTGAACGTTCAATATTATTGGGAGTGCTAATTTTATTACTATAAGTTTTAGAGGTGTTATTTTTGATAATTTTCCAATATTTTTTGACAAAATTATCCATATATTTTAAATTATTGACATTACTTGTCTTTATATGATCCATTTTACAATAAATAATGACTTTAAATATGATAATAAAATAAATATTATATCAAAAAAAAACTATAAATATTATTATTTTTAAATTAATTTAAAAGCATAAAAAAATTATTTTGTATTTATTTAAAGTGTGTTATAAAAATTAGCCCAAAAAAAATTAAAATAAGTAAATTAATTTACGTACAAAGCACGCATTTTTAAGTAGTATATATACTATAGTCATTTACACATTTAAAACTTGATTTCAAGAGGGGCAGCATAAAAATAGTTATAAAAAAAAATACTACTTTGTTCTGATTACTACTTGCTTTTCTTGAAAAAAATGTTACATGTATATTACTTCTAAATTTTAAAATTTAGGGAAGACACAATTATATTTCATCTATAAAATTCTCTATAATTCTGTAAATATTGCTACGCAGATCCACCCCTGATTATAGTACTCATCATTTCCAGAGGACTTCAATCTCATGTCTCGTTCTTCTATGTCATGGTTTATACCATAAATTATAATATGAGACGTATAGGATTTTAACTTATTTTGATCCATGTTTTCTGACACTTGCTAACTATTTTATTGATGACACTTGCAATAAGATACCAAAATAGAATAGGAAAATTAGACACTTCCAATAAGGTGAAATATTCTCTATTAATTATTAGAGAAATTCTTTATTTTTGTAAGAAAATCAAGAGACAATTCTTTAATTAATTGAGATAATACAAAGTATACAATTAGTGACTTACTTCAATTGCTTTTCAAGTATATTAAGATATCCGATGGTTAAGATTATTCATTTCAAGTTTAGGTTTGAATGAATATCACCCAGAATTAGCTTGGTTTGTCGACCACCATCAACCTGATGCTAACTAGCGTTTACAAAAGGAGATTTGCCGGTTTTGTTAGTAGAAGCTCAATTTTATTAGTATAACGTAAATAAATAAATAAGTTTTTTTATATTTAAAAATGTGATGTACATGTATTTAATAACATAAAAAAATATATGTGGTTTTAATGGATTAAAAGTTAAATTAATTGAATAATTGTGTTGTAATAAAAAATTTATAAACTTATATATGCAAAAAGTGGTGTAATTATGTAATCTTAATATTTACAACTAGAGGAATGCTACGGTGAGACAGGAACAAAATTTAGACCAGTCAAATTTAATCTCTTACGAGAAGTTTTCGTATTTGTGTTATAGCAAATATAAGAAAATTATTAATTAAGCAAATATTTTAGTAAATTTAAAATATTATTTAATTAGACGAACATTTTAAAGTATTACTAGCTCAAAATACGTATTTATCAACATAGATAAGAGGGCTTCAACTTCCGATAGAAAGAAAAAAGAAAATATTCTTAAACAATTAAGAGTATAAAAAAAACAAGGGAAATCTTTCTCAATTATAAAAATGTGTTTATTTGCTAGGATGCTAGTATATGAAATGTGCTTGCTTATTTATAGGTCAAAAGTCCCACGAAAAGTTAATACGTGCAAAATCAATGTAAGACTTTGAAATACTTGACAAACTAACACCAACTTCATGCTTTATTAATTATTTTGCTTTAATTAATAAAACACCTTATTTTTTAATTGTTTGGCATTATTCCCTCCACTTCTTAAAAGCATGATAACAATTTTAATTTATAATTTATAATTTATGATTAAATAATTAATTTTATAATTTTTTATTTTTTTTATAAAATAATTATAAATATGTTTAATAATAATTTCTATTTAGTGATTTTTAAGAAAAAATCAAAAATTACTTCCAAATTGCTTGGTAATGATTTTGTTATTTTCTTTCAAAAAACTTTAAAAACAAAAGAAATTTTTAATTATTTTTTTATAAATTTAAAGTTTTTAATCATTTTCTTTCAATACTTGATCATATAAAAGTTATAAGACTTGATTTATTATCTATAAAAAATGTTTTGTCAAAATGAAAAAAAAAAAATCAAAAATTAGAAATTTGATTGGAAAATTTTCTTTTTAAAGATTTGTAAATCACTCCATATTTTGGTAGTGATTTCTTAATCGTGTAAAAATCAAAATCCTAAATCGTTACCAAACATACTTAATTAAAAAATCACTTAAAAAAATCAAAAATTATAATCAAAATCGTTATGAAACAAAGTCTTTAGGTGAGGAAGATATACTTGTAGAATTATTGAGTTGGTTCTTCTTGTTGTTCTACTGTCTTGAATTTGAGAAACAATAAAAGGCAAATATTGTCTTCATGCACACCTCCATGATGAATATTTTCAACAAAATTTGAAATGATTGTTACGTGTTGTCCCTCATGGGCTTATAATTAAAAGGCCCATTAGGTTATTATGACTATATATATTAATTAAGAAACAATTTTAGCCGTATGAATAACTCCAGCGGCAACAGAATAGAACTCCAGCGGCAATTCTTTGAGACAGCAAACATAAAGACAGCAAGAGGAAATCTATTTGATAATCCAATTAAGAACATAAGTTCTCTCTCTATTTATTTGGTAACAGATTTATAGTTACTGTTTCTCTTTAATTTATCTGTTGTTGCTAAATTAGCAAGACAGATTTATTTATTGTTTTTTGTGAGAGAGATTAATTTGGGTGTAATTGGGTATTTGGATATTTGAGTGATTTGGTCAATTAACTGTTGAAAAATCTTATTGTACTCCTCTTTGACAAGTATAGTAAAATTTTCGGTGCCAGCCTCAGCAGTGGATTAAGTAGTCACATTGACTACTGAACCACTTAAATCTTTGTGTCCTTTGTGTTGATTATTTTCTTTATATTTTTGTGGGTGCTCGTTATTATTATTATTTTATCGCTTCCGCATTATTATCTGATCTTGGGTACAACAATGATGAAATATGATCCGCTTTCTTCAAGATGCTTTGAAGGTCTTCTTGCTTTGAGAAAAGATTTTTTTTTTTTTTTTTGTAGTTGGTTGTCTTTGATAGGATGCTTCCAAAATAAACCACAAGTTTAATAATTTAGAGATTTGGAGTTAACTCACCTTGGAGGATTTTTCTTCTTCAAGATGTTTCTTCTGAATTTGCTTGATATCCAACATAGGTTTTTGGGGTCTCAATAATATGAACATTTTTTTCATCGGTCAAAAGATTGCTCCTCTGCTTTTAAAGGTTTTGGTGAGTCTTCCTTCTACGGCATCTCATATTTGGCACTGTATTGTATCCTCTTTTCTATTGGAGGAAGATTGCAATTTTGACTTTGCTCATAATCTTTTTGAATAGGAGCTTGGTTCACTTTCTGATAAGATATACTTGTATTTGTATTATAAAAAACACAATGAAACTATTAATTAGAGAAGCACTTTTACAAATTTAGAATAAGACAAACTTTATAATATTACTTGAAGAAAATTTTAGCAATTTTAAAGTAGAATTAGCTTAAAAATATTCCACTATTTTATAAATAAGAGGATTTTAACTTTCAAATAAAAAAAGAATAAAATATTCTTAAATAATTTAGGAAAATTGTTAGAAGTTATTAGTCACTAACATTCTTAAAATTTTAAGTTATTAAAAAGATGATCAACTATAATTTTATACATTCATTAAAATAAAATAAACTTGGGAGAACTTTCTCAAATATAAAAATATGTTAATTTGCTAGAATGTTAGTACATGGAATGGGCGACTTGCCTATTTGTAGGTCAAAAGCAGGTGAGACTTTGAAGTAATTGAAAAAACTAAGAACTTCATATTTATTAACTATTATGTTTTAATTAATAAACTAACTTATTTTATAATCTTGTCCTGCGTTATAAGATTACATAAATTTATATATATTTTTGTATCCATATTATTAATTTATATAGTTTTACTTGGTAGAATTATATAAAAATATTGAATTATTTCTCTATTTCTTAAAGGCTTGTTTGATACGATTTTAATTTTTAGTTTTTTAAAGTGATTTTTTCAACCAGGTGTGTTTGGTAATGATTTTTTATTTTAATTTTTACATTTTTAAGGAATCACTACCAAAATATGCAATAATTTATAAATATTTTAAAAGAAAATTTTTGAATAAGATTTATGATTTGTGATTTTTTTCTTTTTGACCGAACATTTTTTTATAGAGATTAAATCAAGTCATGTAAATTTTATATGTATAAATATTGGAAGAAAATTATTAAAAACTTAAAATTTGCAAAAAAATAACCAGAAGTTTTATTTATTTTAAAATTCTTTGAACAAAAATCAAAACATAGAAAGTATTACCAAACAACTTGGATGTAATTTTTAATTTTTTTTCTTAAAAATAAGTAAGTATACTTTTTTTTATTAAATACATTAATGATTATTTTTATAAAAGAATAAAAAATCACAAAATTAAATATTTAATTATAAATCATAAATCATAATGTTATCAAACATAATTTTAAATAATTATAATTACAATTATTTATGTTTTCTTAAGATTTCTGAGTACAACATCACGTCCCTTTCCCCTACGTAGTGTAAAAACCCACCCAAAAGAACAGAAGACCGAGTTGGTGCAAATGAGATATCAGATATGACAATAAATTTATGTCATTTTACATGTTCATATCCCAAGGAATCATTTTTATAAAACCAGTAGGTCAATGTTATGTGTTATCCGAATGCATGCACACAGCATAGTAAACAGACTTCAAAACAAGTAACTTTTTTTTTCTTTAGCATGCTCCAGCGATACTTCTCCTTGTTGTAAACAGATATAATACAGACCATCTGAAAAAAAAAAACTTTGAATTTCAGCGTCGAGAAAGAGTAATCAAAATCACAAATAAGAAAAATCCATTATTAAGCAAGATGTACATTAGAAAAAGAAAAAGGAGATATCGAAAACTCACATGTCCATGGTTTGTACTAACAAGGTTTTGATCGGAGCCTATGCAGTCACAAAAAGTTAGTGGAAATAAAGCACTTTTCAGATTCTTATAGAGTGGTCAAACATCGAAGGTGCAATTGAAAAAACGTGTTTTTGAATTATGAGTTATAAAAATAAAGTTTATAGTTAGCAGTTTTCAGTGAGTGCATCGGGACATCCCAACTAAGTTGGCACCTCCTTAGCACCTTTTTTATAAGACTGCTCAACTATTAATATTATTAAATAATAATAAAATTTAAATTACAAATAAATATTCTCAACAAAACCTGTAATTAGGTTTGTTGTTGGCATCTGAATAGATAGAAGAGGTAGCGAAAGATGGGGCATTCCACCACCAAGTCGCTGTACATAAACTAGGAGCCCTAGAAGCTAAACTATCAGCTGCAGCATTACCCTCCCTGTAAATATGTGAGCAGTGGAACTCCATGTTGGTTATTTTATCTAAACAATCCGCCCAAGCAGAATACCATCTCCAAGGTACCGAAGAAGATCGAGTATGAAAGAGAGTGACAACATATGTTGAGTCTGATTCCAACCATAGTCGTCTCCATCGAAATTGATATGCATATCTCACCGCCTGAATGGCTGCCGCTAGTTCAGCCTCAAAAGCATAAGATACTCCAAGTGGAATACAGAAACAACCCTTAACAAATGATCTGGAAGTTCGAAAAACACCTGCACAACCAGATAATCCTGGTGCTCCAAAAGCAGCACCATCTGTATTAACTTTTATCCAACCCGAAGGCGGTGGCCTCCAGATGACCTCTATAATCCTTGGAGCCCGTCGTGGTATGCCTTGTATTCGAAGACGCTTAAGTACTTGTAGGTCGTCCACAGTATTTCGCATGGAACCACCCTGTGATAGACTCGCTTCACGAAGAAAACGCCATACTGTGGCAAATGCTGACCTCAGTGTTGTCTTTTTGTTGTTAAACCGATAATCATTCCTAGTAGTCCAAATTACCCAGATTACTGAGACAATTCCGGCTTTCCATAAATTAGCGAGCTGTGATCCAAACTCCATTGACATTGACATCTTCCATAAGTTTAGGATAGTGGACTCTGTGCATGGTCGTCTGCCAAAGAAGAAGCATAGGAGGTCCCAGAGTGCACCTGCAAAATGACAACTTAAAAAAAGGTGTGACATAGTTTCCTCATTGGATCCACATAATGAGCAGCGAGAAGGCAAAAATTGTCCCCTTTTTTTTAACTGACAATCCGTGGGAAGTTTATTTTGAATTGCACGCCATAACAAAATAGACCTTGAGGGCGGTATGTAAGGAGCCCAAATAGCCTTACCCCAATTCTTGCGTTCTCCAACCACACGTAATGAATCATAAGCCTCTCTGGTTGTAACATCTCCCTTAATTGAATTTGTCCAAACTCTTATGTCCGAACTAATCCCAACTACTGTTGACTGGATTTCTGAGGCAATATCTGGATAGGAGACCATAAATTGTTGAGGCAGATGCCATCCGTCCTCACGAAGGTAGTCCCCTACTAGTGAATGAATCGGTGGATCTACAAGGGGGTTGTCCAACCTATCAATTAAAGGAGTACCTAACCAGTTGTCTGTCCAAAACTTTACTGTAGAATTTTTTCCAACTAACCACCTGGACTCCTCCAAGAGGGTTAAGTAGTGAGGTCGCAAACCAGGCCAAATTGATGAGCAGACATAATAGTTTCGTGGAAAGTCATTTTTATTTAGATATCTACCACGTAAGTAAAGCAGAGTGGGAGAAGTTCCTGTGATTACTCTCCAGGCAAACTTTCTTAGCATGGCCTCATTTAAGAGACGAAGATCCCGCAAACCAAGACCTCCTTCCTCTATTGGACGACAACAATCTTTCCAAGCCACTTGAACCTGTTTAATTGTATCTATCTTTCCCGACCAAAAAAAATTGCGAATATTTTTTGTTAGTTCTTCAAGGATTTTTTTTGGCCATTTATATATCTGGAAAGAATGAAGGAAAGTACTCTGGATGATTGAAGAAATCAAGCATCGCCTTCCCGCCAAAGAGATAGTCTGCCCATTCCACGCCTCAATTTTCACACGAATTTTATCTGCTAAACTTTGAAACCAGCATTTTCTCGGAGCCCCTTTAAAAAGATTAATGCCCAAGTAAGACAAGGATGATCCACCCATGCGCATGCCAGAAATATTTTCAAGTAATGAAATGTTGCCCGAGGTAACACCATTTCCAAAGTAGATAAAAGATTTTTCTAAATTTACTATCTGACCAGAAAGGCGACCATACAGGGAGAAAGCCTCAGATAATACTCGAATGTTTGTCTCCCGTGCACGACAAAAAATAAGAATATCATCTGCATATAAAAAGTGAGTTGGTGCACGAGTTCCTCTGGGTGAAGAAATTGGTAATAAACGTCCCGTATCAACCAATTTTTCTAGATATCTGCTGAGAAAATCTTCAGCTATGTAAAATAGCAGTGGGGATAGAGGATCCCCCTGTCGAACGCCTCTAGAGCAAGGAAAATATCCCCTGGGTGAACCATTAACCAGGATTGAAATTCTCGCTGATGCGAAGAGATCTCGAATCCATCCCAGGAAAGTGTTGTCAAAACCAAAACATTTCATCACCTGTAGAATAAAATCCCAACTCATTGTATCAAAAGCTTTATGAATGTCAATTTTGAGAGCAATGTTCCCATGTCGGCTAGAAAGTTGCATAGCATTAAAACATTCAGAAGCACCTGCCATACAATCGCTAATGTTTCGACCTGGAATGAATCCAAATTGATTTTGAGATAGGATGCGAGTGCATATATGTCCTAGTCGGCCGGCAATAATCTTTGTTATTACTTTGTTAAAATGTGTACTCGCAAGTGTACGAATCACTCGTAGTAAAGTGATAAACAACTTCCAAGGTCGGTCTCTCAAGGAATTGCAGTGGTTTTAAATAACTAGCTTTTTAATCTAAATAGAGTTCTGATAAAAATAAAAGACTAATTAAATAGAGTTCTAGTAAAACTAAAACTCTAAGTAACTAGAATCCTAAAGCTAGTAAAACTGTAAAAAGGTGTTTGATTTGTAACGGGAACAAAGTACGAGCAATTAAACTAAAACAAGATCGCAATCAAACAATCAATCAAATCAAATATCAATAGAGGATGTATGGACGTTTAGCTCGGTTAACCATGTTTGCATCGAAAAGGTATGGTGAGATACATGAACGTCCTATATAAACAAAACTACCGGCTTTCCTTTTAATTACGAAACTCCTTTTGGCGGGGGTAGGTCTCTTTGTTGATTAACTAATTAACTGCCTTTGGCGGGGGTAAATTAAATAGCAATCAAATTATGCGCAAGGAAAACATGCCAATCAAATTAATGCTATGACTAAGTCACTAACTTGAATCTTTGATTAAGTGTTTCGGAATAGAGTTAAGGTGACGTTCCTCTAACTAAATTCTTAGGTTTTTCAATCTAACTACGAACATCAAATGGGCCCATGATTATTCATAATCAAACATTTAAACATGCTCTTAATCAAAAAGTATTTTATTCATAAGTCAAAAAGATACACCATACACAATTCTAGCAAACATGGCAACACAAACTAAACATCCATAATTAAATTAGCCAGACATGTTCATATTATTATTCATAGACAAATAAAATATGATCATACACTTTAACAAATAAAGAAGATGAATTAATTCTATAACAACAAGGAAAACCTAAATCTAAATACCGCTTATGGATCGGTTGACGTACTCCTCCGTAAGCTTTATCTTCGATTGTCGTTAGCTTCTTTGAATCCTTAGAATATTGTCTCTCGCTTCGTTATAGTGTGGCAACGCTCTCAAAACTGATTGAATGTCGTGTTTGGGTCGCAAAATTGAGAAGAGGAAGAGTTGTGTATGAATTGGTCAAGTTATTTCGAGTTGTCTGTAAGGGGGACTCTAAGGGGGTTTTTATAGATGTAAGGGTTTACACGAATCCTATGTGCCATAGGAATAGGCGCGCCGCGGCATACATTTTCCCCGCCGCGGCGCAACACAAATTCTGGAAATCATGTAAAAACCGGAGAGCTCCCCGCCGCGGCATAACTTTTCCTCGCCGCGGCGCGCAATGTTTTTGGATTCCTAGCATGCAACCCGAGAGCCCCTCGCCGCGGCATATGATTTCTTCGCCGCGGCGCGCCTTGCATGTAACAGTGTACATGGAATGTACATGGCTTTACATGTATTGTCGAGACCCTCGCCGCGGCGCATAATTTCTTCGCCGCGGCGTGCATTGCTTTCCTGCTCTTCATGCTTACCCCCTTACATATGTGCTGGCTTGACATGTACGGCTTACATATTTGACTCGTTTTGCCCGTGACTCGTGATCCGAGCGCCGTAGGTGTTCCGTCTTCGCGTGTTTTCATCATTTGAATCATTTAACGCTAAAAACACCTGAAATGCACTAAAATATACCTGTGACTCCGAATGGATAGATTTATGAAAATAATCGAAATAATAGTCATAATAAATCTATATATCAATCAATCAAGCATAATTAATCACGAAATATTAGTGCTTTTCGAGCACTCATCACAACCCCCAACCAGCTTCTTGCTAGTCTCTAGCAAGTGAAGCGACCTAAAATAAAATTAAAAACAAATGAAATAAACTAACCTAACCTAAATCACTTCCGTAGATTGTCACGGTTGCATTTAGCGTATGCAACAAGCCTTTAAACCCCTAGGTGGCCCTAGTGGACGAGTTATAGTCTCGTGAGGGTTTCCAGTGATGATACCCGCAAACATCGTAACTGACACAAATAAAGACTCAAAACTAATAAAGACTCTAACAATACTTGAATCAATCCATGCATACGTCTCAAAAATTGTTAACAACGAATGATACATGAAATAGTTAAACATCACCTAAGCTCAAAAACAGTCCAAACATCAAACTCATCATGGTAATCGAATTTTGAACAACCAATCACACCACAAACCCGTTAGTTATACTATCTGACCGTGTCATGCATGATATTCATAGATTACATTTTAATATCTCATAAATGTGCAAGTAAAATATGAATGTGAATTTTTGCACTTACAAACTCCATATGCTCATTTTTCAAACTCATCTCCACTAATATAGAAACTAAACTTCCTAGAATCAATAGGACTTCATTAAGCTTGTAAAGTTGTGGCTAGGTATGTGATAATGAAAGTACAAAAATGATGTTTTCATATGATAAGAGTACTTTTTATTTCACAAGCATATTTTCAACTTTTTCCACCAAGTGTTCTTTTCATCCTCCCTTAACTTCAAATGTCCTTTGGATCTTTTGCTTGATTTTCTTCTTTATTCTTGCTTATTATTTCGATCATCATTTTTTTTTTTTTTTTGATCGAAAAACAAGATTTACATTTACACAACATAATTGCTCATGAAAATCAAATATTACACTAAGTACTCTTATCGCTAAGGGTAGTTTAATGTATGTCAATGTTGAGTCCAAGGGTGTGCTATTGATAAAATATTTCGGGAAAGCATGAAAAGTTCAAACGGTCCAAAGATGGCCTAAATCATTTTCTAAGTAGCATTTGTTTCTATTATTTCGCTTCAACGTGTTTTCAAATGAGTTCTAGAGATTGTTGAGACTTAAAATATATCATGAACATGCATACAATCCACAAATCAGAATAGTTAAACTAACCATGCAAACTACCACAAGTACCACAAAATTCTCAAATTAGATGAATTCAACATTTATGTGCTTCGTTGCTTAGGTAAAAATCTAACATCTCTCATATGTCATCGTCATTACAATTATGTTAATATCATAGATTTTCGGATTGAATCAAGTAGACACGACACTAACTAAAAACAATTCAAGTGACAAAGTTAAAAATTTAAAATTGGTCATATTTCATGCTCATGGAATATTCTTCCCACCCCCAACCTATTTTCTGCATTGTCCTCAATGTGAAAAAAGAAGAACAAAAGAAATTAAGAAAAAATGTGAGAAGTTACCCCCCTTTCGTATGAAATTGTGTCGTTACTCGCTATGCTCCGGTTCACTGTTCCTCGCTTCTCTCATGAAGAATGTATGTATATGAACATATATTGAACCTCAAAGTGTATGCACACAATTCACATTCAAACCCAATTTTTAATTATAACTAAGGCAATTGAAAACACAAAAACATCAAACAAAGTTAAACAATCCAAAATAAAAGAAAATAAAAATAAAGGAAAATAAAAGAAAATAAATGAAAAAGAAATAAAAGAAATAAAGACAACGAAAGAGATACGATACCGAATGGGTGCCTCCCATTAAGGGCTTAGTTTAACGTCTTAGCAAGACGTGACTGATCTCGTGTCAAGGGGGGTTAAATATGTAATTGTACTGTTTATCTCCTCCCTTATCTTTCTTGAAATGAGCTTTCGTCCTCCAAGTCGGGTTTTTGTAATTAGAATGCTTAATGCGTTCTTTGTAGGCATCATCCCGACTTAAATTAATCAGTTTGTCCTTCCCTCTCCATTCAACGTTTCGAACCTCAATTTTGTTACTTATGCTATTCTGCAATTCAGTGTTAGAAGAAATAGGGGAGGGTTGAAAAATTCCAAACTGTACAGTCTCTCCACAAACCGTCATTGATAATTTCCTATTATGGACCTCAATAGTTGTCTTGGTAGTGGCCATGAATGGTCTACCCAGAATAATTGTATGTTCCTTGTCTTGAAGAAAATTTCTGTCCATCTCAAGCACCACAAAGTCCACTGGTACAATAAACTTGTCCACCTGTACTAACAAATTTTCCACTATTCCTTTTGGGTATTGAATAGAACCGTTCGCAAGTTGAAGGGTCATCCTTGTTTCTTTAAGCTTTCCTAATCCTAGTTGCAAGTATACTGAATATGGCATTAGGTTTATACCTGCTCCTAAGTCTAGCATAGCCTCGAATACCCTCTTATCTCCCATAGTGATGTTAATGTGGAAACTACCTGGATCTTTCATTTTGAGAGGTAAGTGCGGTTGGATTATTGGACTACCAATTTTTGACTTTTCATTCTCTTTGCTTCTATTCTTCTTGATGATAAAGTTCCTGCAAATTGGATCATAAGTTGAACTGTTCTTTATAATATCCAAAAGAGGTAAATTACAATTAATTCCAGAAAATAAAGCAAGAGTGTCAGAGTATTGCTCATCCTGATTTTTCTCCTCAAACTGGTTTACTGGTGGTATTGGTGGTCGGTATGGGTCCATTGACTTGTGCAATCAAAAAATGTTGGATGTTTCTCCAATTTCTTTCTTGGGAAGTTCATTAGGAGTGGTATTAGACTCATCATCTCCCTTGAGAGTTGAATTCTCACCTTCCAAGTTACCTGTACTAGACAACAAAACATTAGAATTATCAGGTAAATTTGTAGGTACCTCCTCATCACTTTGAAGGACTGTGATCGCCTTTGCTTGTTCAGGCTGACTAGGCAGCTTTCCTGTTTCTTGTTTGTACATTTGTTCCGCTAGCTGCCCAACCTGCATTTCCACTCTCTTCACTGAAGCTTCTATAGAGTCCATCCTCCCATTACAAGAGTGTATGAAATTGTTTAGGGTTTCCTCTACGGTTGGCTTATTTTGTGGAAATTGTCGGTTTACATTTTGGCCTTGAGCTTGGTTTTGGACAAATGGTTGGCTATTGTTCTGTTTCCATCCAAAATTAGGGTGATTCCTCCATCCAGGGTTATAGGTGTTTGAATAAGGGTCGTTCCTAGGTCTAGGTTGGTACCCTTGCATTGAATTCGCCTCCTCAGTAGTACCTGTATAAGGATCACCTGCAAAAGAACAAACATTAGCTCCATGTCCATATGAACCACAAACTCCACATACCTCGTGTTTTGGCATTTGATTAACATTTGAGGTTGTGAGAAGTTGCACTTGTTTCGTCAATTCAGCAAGTTGCATGGCCATTTCATTGTTGGATCCTAATTCGTGGACTCCAGCTCTTCTTCCTCTAGCGCTCTTTTGTTGGGAGTTGGCTCCTAACATCTCGAATAGCTCGTATGTTTCATCCGCTGTTTTCTCACCCATAGCTCCTCCTGCAGCGTTGTCAACTGTGAATTGACATTGTAGTGTCAATCCGTCGTAGAAAAACTGATTCTGTAACTGCAACGGGAAGTGGTGATGTGGACATTGTATCAACAGCAATTTGAATCTGTCCCAAGCCTCGTGGAAGGGTTCTCCGTCCATCTGCGAAAAAGTAGCAATTTTTGTTCTTAGATCAGATGTCTTTTGATGGGAATAGAACTTACCCATGAATTTATTGTAAACATCGTCCCATGTGACCAAAGAACCGGGTGCTAACGTCATTAGCCAAGACTTAGCTCTATCCTTGAGAGTGTATGGAAAACACCTCATGCGTAGTTGATCTTCGCTAAGTCCCTGCAGTGGAAAAGTTTGCACAGTAGCATATAGTTCACGCATAAAATTTAAAGGATCTTCATTAGGGATACCGTAAAAGGAGGGAAGCATGGAATAATGAATATTTTTCAATTCATAATTCCTAGCCGCCTCTGTGAGTTGAATGCATGATGTGGCGGTCCCAATGATCGGTCTTGCAAACTCTTTGTTCATCATTTGCCTAGCTACGTTTTCACCCATTGTTGCTTGCAATTGTTGTTGGACTTCTTCCTCTTGAAGTTGATTATCCAGTTCTTTTGATCGGTGTTTGACTCTATGAATGTTGTCAATGAAAGGAGAGAGTTCCTTGTTAAGTGATCTCCTACCCTGCATGCACAAATAAAAAGCAAACAAAGATCAAGGTAGCAGTGAAATTTGAAATTAAGCACTTTTTTTTGATTTTTTATTTTCTGATTTTTTTTTTTGGATTTTTTTTTTTTCGAATAAAAATAAATAAATAAAATAAAGAAATAAATAAAATAAACAAACAAATAAAAATAAATCAGAAACTCTAAAAAGTTAAAAAAAAAATTATTCAAAACGCCAATTCCCCGGCAACGGCGCCAAAAACTTGATGTGTTAAAATGTGTACTCGCAAGTGTACGAATCACTCGTAGTAAAGTGATAAACAACTTCCAAGGTCGGTCTCTCAAGGAATTGCAGTGGTTTTAAATAACTAACTTTTTAATCTAAATAGAGTTCTGATAAAAATAAAAGACTAATTAAATAGAGTTCTAGTAAAACTAAAACTCTAAGTAACTAGAATCCTAAAGCTAGTAAAACTGTAAAAAGGTGTTTGATTTGTAACGGGAACAAAGTACGAGCAATTAAACTAAAACAAGATCGCAATCAAACAATCAATCAAATCAAATATCAATAGAGGATGTATGGACGTTTAGCTCGGTTAACCATGTTTGCATCGAAAAGGTATGGTGAGATACATGAACGTCCTATATAAACAAAACTACCGGCTTTCCTTTTAATTACGAAACTCCTTTTGGCGGGGGTAGGTCTCTTTGCTGATTAACTAATTAACTGCCTTTGGCGGGGGTAAATTAAATAGCAATCAAATTATGCGCAAGGAAAACATGCCAATCAAATTAATGCTATAACTAAGTCACTAACTTGAATCTTTGATTAAGTGTTTCGGAATAGAGTTAAGGTGACGTTCCTCTAACTAAATTCTTAGGTTTTTCAATCTAACTACGAACATCAAATGGGCCCATGATTATTCATAATCAAACATTTAAACATGCTCTTAATCAAAAAGTATTTTATTCATAAGTCAAAAAGATACACCATACACAATTCTAGCAAACATGGCAACACAAACTAAACATCCATAATTAAATTAGCCAGACATGTTCATATTATTATTCATAGACAAATAAAATATGATCATACACTTTAACAAATAAAGAAGATGAATTAATTCTATAACAACAAGGAAAACCTAAATCTAAATACCGCTTATGGATCGGTTGACGTACTCCTCCGTAAGCTTTATCTTCGATTGTCGTTAGCTTCTTTGAATCCTTAGAATATTGTCTCTCGCTTCGTTATAGTGTGGCAACGCTCTCAAAACTGATTGAATGTCGTGTTTGGGTCGCAAAATTGAGAAGAGGAAGAGTTGTGTATGAATTGGTCAAGTTATTTCGAGTTGTCTGTAAGGGGGACTCTAAGGGGGTTTTTATAGATGTAAGGGTTTACACGAATCCTATGTGCCATAGGAATAGGCGCGCCGCGGCATACATTTTCCCCGCCGCGGCGCAACACAAATTCTGGAAATCATGTAAAAACCCGAGAGCTCCCCGCCGCGGCATAACTTTTCCTCGCCGCAGCGCGCAATATTTTTGAATTCCTAGCATGCAACCCGAAAGCCCCTCGCCGCGGCATATGATTTCTTCGCCGCGGCGCGCCTTGCATGTAACAGTGTACATGGAATGTACATGGCTTTACATGTATTGTCGAGACCCTCGCCGCGGCGCATAATTTCTTCGCCGCGGCGCGCATTGCTTTCCTGCTCTTCATGCTTACCCCCTTACATATGTGCTGGCTTGACATGTACGGCTTACATATTTGACTCGTTTTTCCCGTGACTCGTGATCCGAGCGCCGTAGGTGTTCCGTCTTCGCGTGTTTTCATCATTTGAATCATTTGACGCTAAAAACACCTGAAATGCACTAAAATATACCCGTGACTCCGAATGGATAGATTTATGAAAATAATCGAAATAATAGTCATAATAAATCTATATATCAATCAATCAAGCATAATTAATCACGAAATATTAGTGCTTTTCGAGCACTCATCATGGAGGCTGATGGGTTCGTGGAGGCTGATGGGTTCGTGGAGGCTGATGGAGTTCGTGGAGGCTGATGGGTTCGTGGAGGCTCAACGCTGGTCTGAGATGGGTTCGTGGAGGCTGAACGATGGAGGCTCAACGATCGAAGGAGGCTGAACGATGAAGTTTTCTCAGTTGGTAATGCACTTGGAGCTTTGAGCTCTCAAAGAACAAATTTGTGTTTCTCACAAAAGGGAATTCAATTAATTGTGCTCAGCTGCTACAAAGGATCCTTATATAGTGTACAACAAAACCCTAAAACAAAAATTAAATCCTAGCCATTGATTTTGATCCAATGGTTACAAAAAACATGAAATTTAGTACTGTGCCGCGGCGCACAAATTTACATGCCGCGGCGCGCATTGTTTTCCATTTATTCGGATTAAAACAGAACGTATCTCGCCGCGGCACAGAAAACCCCCGCCGCGGCGCGCATCCAATTTCCAGCGCTCCACCAAAACAGAAACTCCCTCGCCGCGGCATGCAATACCTGCGCCGCGGCGCGCCCCAGCTTCGCCATTTGCCTTTCAAACAGAAACTCCCTCGCCGCGGCGTGCAATTCCTGTGCCGCGGCGCAAGTCAACTTGTTCCAATTTTGCCTCCAGCAGGTTGGTAATGCACTTGGAGCTTTGTTAATTTTTGTTTTAGGGTTTTGTTGTACACTATATAAGGATCCTTTGTAGCAGCTGAGCACAATTAATTGAATTCCCTTTTGTGAGAAACACAAATTTGTTCTTTGAGAGCTCAAAGCTCCAAGTGCATTATCAAACACAAATTTGTTCTTTGAGGCTGAACGATCGAAGGAGGCTGGTCTGAGATGGGTTCGTGGAGGCTGAACGATGGAGGCTGAACGATCGAATTATGAGTTAGATAGGTCGATGAGTCAGTCATCCGACGACAGGAGATTTCTGACTGCCGAAAGTTGGAGACAAATTTTTGCTTTTGTCAAAAGACGCCGCGACATTTTTACTCGAAGAATAATAAAAATATAAATATAAATAGAAAAAAAAAAAAAAAAAAAAAAAGGGCTATTTTTTAAATCTTTATCCTCTAAATTTATAATTTTAAATTTTTATTTATCTAAAATAACACATTAAAAAAATAATCGACTAAATTTTAACTTTTTTATTTTAAAGAAAAATAATTTTAAATTTTTTAGCTCTAAATGACCATTGAAAATGAATAAATAAAACCTGTTGTAAAACGATTCACGTTGTGATTAGTTTTTTATATTATAAAAATTACTAAATTTTTTTAGTTGCTTAAAAATAAATAAATAATACTTTTAAAATAAAAATAAATGTGTGTTTCACCTTAAACATATAACTTAAAATTAAATGTAAAACTTTTAACTATTTATAATAAAATAAGTACATCTAAAATGGTGTATTTTCAAATAAATTTATTATAGTTAATTTTTATTTATGTTTTGGCTTGTGCTTTGGCATATATATATATATATTTTTTATCTTTGAATCAATTCATTCATATAGAATCTTAGGATATTATACTTGCTTACCAATCTTATAGAATCCATTGTGAAGACAAAGTCAAAAATACCCATTGCTACCGATTAAAAAAAATAAATCAATTAGAAAAAACTGTTACCATTGATTTAAATTTATGTATCTAAAACATCTCAACTAAAATTTAATATAATTTGGAATGCCAAAATAAAAATTAAAGTGTACTCAACCTTGATAGTACCTCCTATTTTCTTATTTTTGGTTTATTTATTTATGATAATTATTTTGACACAAATTGTATGGGTTTTATTCTACGTTATAATTAATAATTTAATGTGAGTAATAACTGATAAATAAAAGATGAATAAATTTATATACATATTTATATTTATTTTAATTATAATGTGATATATGTTTTATTTTTATTTTTTTGAATAAATTCTCCATTTTTAAAATTTTAAAAAATATAAATTTATGTAAGATCAACGTCTCTTATTTATATATAGTGTGAAAGTTTTCTATGATGACTTATGTCATTTACTCTTACGTGTTTGTGTTGTTTTGTTGTCAGTCAAGCTTTTCATATTAAGATCTCTCTCTTTTTTTTTTTTTCCTGAAAATTATTCAATATATTAATTAAAATAAATAAATATTGAATTATAGGGGCTTAAAAATAGAACAAAAGATGAAGGCTTATGTATTTTTTTTTTCGTGTGCTCATCAAAGTTTTTATTTTTATTTTTTATCAGGATTGTTTTAATAAGTTTGAGTATTGATATTTTTAGATCAATGAGTTTTGGTACAAGTAAATGAAAATTTTATTAGATTTAAAAAATAAATAAAAAAATTCCTCATCTTGAATAATGTTGATCAAAATCCATCGACGAGTATTTGATGGACGTGGGTTGATATCCCATTCATTGTAATTAGTTTCCGCATACAGAAGTCAGACCCTACCACCAGCATCGCCAAACGTCTTTCATATCTCTTTTTGTTTCTCTGTATTTTTTATGATCGTAACTGTTTGGGCCGTGTTTATATCCAGAAGAAGTGGAGACTTTGTGCCCCAAATCAACAATCATTTGCTTATTGTATAAATTATTGTAAGCACGTAAACGTTTATTTTATATTCATCATTCTTTTATTTCTTCCCTTTTTTCCTTTTTGCTGCTAAGTTATGATGATTCTTTTTTGTAACTACCCATCATCTTCCTTTTAATCAAATTCACCATTATTATAAGAAAAACTTAATAATGACAATAATAATACAATAATCTCAACAACAACAAAAAAAAGTGAAGATTTCCTCTCTCTCTAAGCCTAAGCTTTTTTAAGGAAAATAAAATTGAAAATTTATGTGTTTGTGTTTTGTTATGATTCAACTCTTAAGAAAAACAAGTTGGGTTTCTGCAAATTTATTGACCTTTCTACGGTTATGCATCTGATTTGTTTAATTTTTGTCTTAATTGACAACTGTTCAACTTGACTTTCTGGTGGGTTTTATTTATTTATTTTGCTACACGAAGAACTTGACCTTCCAGCTGCTTGATTACCTTTGATTTGACTTTTCTTATTTTTCCCCTTTTCGCCACTTTTGACCCCTTTTCTGTAAAAGAAGTTCTAAGAAGCAGATTCGAAAATTCTCAATTTTTCTTGTCTTCTGAATGTCCATTAAACGTTTAATTTTATTCTGGTGAAACAGAGCTCCATTCTCCCAAAGGAATCGCTTAATTTCTGAGCTAAAGCAGTTATTCTCAGATTTGGAAAAGTCTGCTAGATGAATCAAAAAGATTAATTTGAATACAGAAATTGTTGTGTTGGTACTTGATTCAAGAAGTCAAAGTAGCTAAAAGAGTCATAATTACAAGGCCCTGGCTTAAGAGAAGAGATGGGTTCTTTTGAGGGTCATGTTGTGCCAGGAACTCTGTTTCTTGTAGTTGGTGTATGGCATATATGGAGTTCTCTAATGAGATACACATCAAACCCAAAGTCCTTCCAAGTTAGGGCATGGAGCCCAGTACCTGGTTTTGATGGCAAATTCAAGTACTTGGAGCTTTATATTGTGGCAATTGGTTCTTTTATTGACTTATGCATTGAGCTTCTTTACTCCCCTCACTTGAAATTCTTTGTTCATGGAATCTTGAACCCAACTCATATGAACAATTTTGAGCATTCTGGGATGCTTCTTATGTTCTTTATCTTTGGTGGTGTTGCTCTGATCTCTGAGAAGACGAGGTTAGTTTTGCTTTATGTCAATTGTGTTATGGAGTACTGTTTAACAATTTTGATATATGAATGGGTTAAATGTGTTTGGTGTATGTCTGGGGTGTCAATCGTGTCGTGTTGGTCGTGTTCGTGCCGTGTTTGTTCGTGTTTGTGTCGTGTTTGTTCATGTCGTGTTTTCGTGTTAGTTGACACATTAAAAAATTTACTTGAATTTTTTTTGTGTTATTTATTTATAATAGTAAGAAATAACAAAATTTTTAAGAACAAAAAAAAATTATTGATTAATTCTTATTAAAAAAATTTTATGTCGTGTCGTGTTCGAATCGTGCTATCGTGCCGTGTCAGAAATTGCCACCCCAGTATATCTTATAAAGTTTTGAAAAGAGACTACGAAACAAAAAGTTTACACTATCGCATCAAGCTGCTTGATGAATGTTGATGTCCTAATTGGTTCTGACACCCATCACTTTCAATTGATCAAATTGTTATTTAAACTTGGCTTTCAGTAAATCCTTAATTTTGATTGCAAATTGACTTCTATATGCAAGATTATTATTTGTGACATAACTTAGGATTTAAGAATAGACCTTTTAACGTTTTCTGAATTTTGATCGTTACTGAAAGCTTCAAGCGTAAGAAATTAGGCTTAAGTACTAATTCGAGGGTCTTTTTTTCTTCTTTTTTCCTACTAAAAGTGGTTTCAATATAAAGTGTTTTTTTTTTACTTATAAAAAAAAATATATATAAAGTGTTTTTATAAAGAAGCTTTTTGTACGAAGCACAAAATATGTTTTGAGCCTTAAAAACATGTAAATTTTGTATTTTTTTTTTGTTAATAAGTGCTTTTAAGGAGTCTCAAAAGCATACACATACCTTCAATCTCTTACTGTCAAAATTTCAGAACCACTGTTCTAAATGCGACCTTCTGCTTGATTTGCTTGAAAATGTTTCCTGAGTTGTTTTAATGGCATGACCTAAACAGAATTAACAAAACTTACTGTTGAATCCTGAACATTTGAGAACAACTAAGCCTCTGATGGTATTATATTCTAACTAGGGATAACTCTTCATTATCAAAACCCTAATTTAACTCTTATTACAAATGTTAATTAATTTCTGAAGTTTACTCAATTCTCATCATCTACTAATATGTTTATTCCTTCTTTCACTCAGATTTCTTCCATTGCCTCAAGAAGTGCTTTGTTTAATAGCAGCTGTAGCATTCTGTTCAGAGTATCTCTTATTCTACTTCCACTCAACAACACACAAAGGCTTAGAGGGATACTATCATCTCATCCTTGTTATTCTAATAGGGATTTGCATATTAGCAGCTATTGCAGGAGCTCTATTACCAACTAATTTTGCAGTTGATCTGAGTAGTGGTATTGCAATCACTCTTCAAGGTCTATGGTTTTATCAGACTGCATTCACTCTATATGGCCCAATGATTCCAGATGGTTGTCTCAATAAGGATAATGAAATTTCATGTCATTCATCTGATAGTGCCGTTCGAGGCGAGTTGCTCGCAAACTTCCAGCTCTTTGGCTTGGTTTTTGGTGTCCTTGTCTCAGTTGTGGTTGCTCACGGTTATGCTGCTTCAATATTTGGTCATTCTGATCTTAAGAACTTGGATATGGTTGAGGATGGAGTAGATCAATATTAAATTTAGGGTATAAAGTTTTTAAGAGTATGTTGAGATGTTTTATTGGAATTGAAATCAGAATTTCTGTTTTTCAATTGCTTTTCTTTTGAAGTTACATTACTCATCTTCTTATAGGCCATCTGGAGGGGTGGTAGAAAATCAAATTCAATTTACAGAGTTGTCTGAAATTATACTTGTTAATTTCATTGTACATAATAGTAATAATAAGAAAAATGACATGGTTAATTGAATTCATACCATGTTATTTGTTGCTTTTTTATTTATTTATCTATTATTTATTTTTCTTTTCTCATGATTTGCTTGTGCTTCTTTCTTTTTGTACTTAAATTGTATACATCCCTTAAAAAATAAAGAAAAAATCAAAAAGTTAATACCTTTAAAATTTATAATAATAAAAATTATATCTTTTGATACTAATTTATACTTCTCTCAATTCAAGCCTGGAGTGCTATTTTGTTATTGTAAGTTTTATGAGTGTTTTTGTAAGTAATTTTTCAAAAATTAAAAATATTACTTGGGGAATTCTCGTTTTTTCATTTTGAATCCTCATAAACTATCGTGGTAATTCTGATTTTCCTACCAAGTCAGCAGCAAGTTGTTCTTTGGCTGACCTTAAAGTAAATGCTACAAAAAAACGAACTTGCACTGGATCCTGGGATACTATATGATATTTTTGAGTGTTACCCATTTATTTAATACCCTAATTCTCAAAAAGTACCGTTTTAATATATATAAAAGGCATTTATTATTATTGTTGTTGTTGCTGCTAAAATAACATTTTATTCTCAAAGTAGGTTTTGAAACCACCAAAGGGCTTATGCCAAATATTTGGCCATTAACATATAAAAAAATAAAATAAAATAAAATAAAAAGCATTGCTAATAAATATTGTTGGTATTTTCCCATAAAAAAGACAAAAAACACATTTTTTTTTTAAATTATAATGGAAAAAATTAAGATATATATTCCATCAATTTAAATTTTTGACATACAACAACTTGACACCATCTTACTTCATGCTGCATTACTCGTATATGAAAGGATAACTACAAAATAACATACTTTTACAATTCCACAAAAAAGTTACATCTGTCACTGTCACTTTTACGATCAGGCTAAAAAGTTATTCTTAGCAATAAAAAAAATCTTACTAAGGAAGAAGGTCGTAGCTGTTTTGCAAACATACCAATATATTCCCTTAAATCATCAAAGATTATTGGCCATACCAATACTAAAATACCCATCTCAAGTTAGTAGGCGCGGTGGCTTGATAGTTCGTATTGAAAGGTCAGTAGCTCAATAGAAAGAGATTTGTACCTCTCAAGACTCAAACAGCTGACCTTTCATTCAAACGGTCACCTACGCACTTCGCATTTAGCTAGTTTGATTTTGCAACTAGAAGTAGAAAGCCATTGTTAGATAATGTCATTGTGACACTAACGAACAATACTGCCTTGAGAATATGCATAAAGAACGCAAAATAATTAGATGTACTATTTTATTTTATGTGGTGGTGATAAACTCACATTACAACAGGCATGGCAGTTAGGCTTCGCCCGTGTATCAATTTTCAACATCAATCACTTTCATTTGTGCAATGACAAGGAAAAAGATAATTCACTCACAAGTACCTAGTCCGGTTGTACCGTTCGACAGCATTCTTGCGCAGCTCCCTTGAGGAACAGCCACAGTTCTTGGCATGAAGACTTTAAAAGATCAGAGGTACACAACATATGCACGTACATGATGAATCAACACCATCGGGCTAGAATAATAAGCCAACTTCTGACAATCACTACTTATTTAGCATTATTATCAGTAACTATATTAGACCCACGAGATATGACGACATGGTTTACAATGGAACGACAATGGATTCTATAAGCTCTTGAAGTGGAGCCAACTCCTTCTTGTCTATTAAACCAAATTCCTGCAGACAAATTTCTATCAATTTAAATTCTCAGGCATGAGTAAATTAGTACTAATTAGTGTCACTTTGAATTCTAAACTTATTTGGCCACAAGATCACTTGTGAATAATTCAATATATAAAATCCTAAGGCCTAAATATTACACGGAACATATGAATCTGTTCAACTCATAGCAGGCAGAAAAATTAACATTCAATGTATTGTATAGAAATATGTAGAGTGGGAACAGAAAGCAGATGGATATGAGAAGAATACGAAGAAATGATATAAGAGAGAAAAGAATTAGGGTTAATGTAACACCCCATTTCGTACACGATCTAAAATTTGAGCCAAATTTATAATTTCAAAACTTTTATGATTTTATCCTCAATATTTAGATGTTTCAATAATTAAAAAGTGTTTAAATTAAATTTTGAAATTTTTTGAGCAAAATTACAAAAATGCCCCTAACTCTTAAACTTTTTCTTGTTATGAGACAATGATATTTTAGTCTTTTTACCTTAAAAATGAATTATCACCATAGCCTTCTCTTTTGTATCCTCTTGTGACACATGTTTAAAAAAAAAAAAAATGTTTCTGATTTTTGGAGGACACACAAGTCCTCATGTGAGAATTCCTCATCTCACATAATCATCCTCACCTTTCACAAAATAAAAAATTCTCCGGTAGCCGTGAACTCCAAGCTCTCTCTTGGTTTTCTTCCCTTCTTCTGTCCTCTTGAAATTTCTAAGAGAAAACTTTAGAAATTAAATTGAGATTTCTTCATTAAATTCAACTTTACAACAAAACAACCATTCAAGTAATTTTGGGTATGTATTAGAGCTTCCTTTTGATTGAATTATATTTATGATCTGAAAAATATTATCTTAACACATAGATATCAATCATGGATGAATTTTTTAAAAATAATCAAAGAATAAATTAATTGTGAATTTCTTATAACACTGTTTTTTCCAAAAATTGAGAAACTTCAACAACGAATTAGGGTGTGTAAATTATATTTCTGAATTTCTAATTTATCACAAATTTTACGGTTTGTAATTTAGAGTTTTTACGTAAAATATACCTAATTAAATGAATGTTGTTTTATGAAATACAAACTGCAATAACTCTCAGTATTTTTGATATTTGAAATGGTTATACAATTTGAATTTGAACAAATTATATATTGTTTTAAAGCTTAACAAGTCTAGTATTTGAAACATTTTACGGTTTATTATTTCGATATTTCTAGACAAAATTATACAATTTTAACCAAGGATGTGTCAAATGAAAGAGGTGCTGGAAAAATTGCTGAAAACAATCGAATTTATGTACTTTGAAATAGTTATACTGATTTGAATGGGATGATTTACATGTTTTAAAGCTTAAGATGTTTAGTTTAATATGAATTTTACGATATGTTATTTCGAATTTTCTAGATAAATTTATAGCAACTTAACTAAACTTACGTCCTACTGCAATTTGGTGAGAAATTTTTTTTTTGAAAGTAATTAGTTTTCTATGGATTTGTAAGGAGTTTTATATATGATAATTGACTGTGTAATAACTGATTTTAAAGTTTGAAATGTCTATTTTTCGTATGTTTTTACATAAATGAATTTAGACCTTTATACTAAAAGTAACTATTTAAAATGCAATGATCAAAGTCAAATAACTATCAACATCCTCTATTTTATAAATGTTAAAATACCTTTCAATTTGAATTAAATAAGCAAGCTATATAATTATTTTTATTCTGACACAAGTGTGGTTATTTAAGAAGAGTTGCGTACACAGAACCCACAGGACACGTAGAGGACCATTAAGACATTTTACTGTCAGTGGATATTTAATTATTTTTATAGCATTGTTTTGAAAAACATTCGTGTTCAAGTAAATCTAATTTATACAAGTTGTATATTTATCAAAAGTGTATTCATGTTAACTAGTGTTAGAAAAACATGTGTCAATTTCAATACACTTCAAGAACTTTTACACCATGAGAATATATTTTCTTTTTATTTACAAGCAAGCTATGATTAAATCAATTTTATTAATTATACTAATTTTTGTAAAGCTTGCAAATTTCACAAATATTTTACAGTTGCCAGAGTACTTCCCCGCATGTATTCATGATAGTTGGCTATACTTAGCATTCCAATATGCTGTGACTTGGTAAGAAATCATAATCAACAGATTTGGTCCAGTTCAGCTTACTATGATGTTTACCAACTAAGTATGATATTACACGTTCAGTTATGTCAGTGTGCACATGACTCATGTATCAGCAAAGCCAACTGAGTCATTTTATGGTTGTATCAAACAAGTTCTCCACACGAGTAGTTGAGAGCTAGTAGTAGTGCTAAATGTCTCCTCCATGTGTGATTAATACCGCACATGTGTAGTTGCGAGCTAGTGTCAATGCTAAATGTCTCCTCTGTGTACGATTAGATTTTGAAGTTCTCTTGGCAATAAAAATATATTTTTCATGATTATACACTTTATTCATATACTGATCATAACATCATTATATTCTAAAGATCATGAACATATGTTTTTATTAGAATATTATTTCATTCATAGTTTTAACATGTATTAAATTACAGTTATTTTATGAAACTCAGGCTATGCATGTATGAGTACATTAATTATCATGAAAATAATGTACAGAATATTGTCGTCAACATATACATCATGATAATTCATAAACATTTCATATGAAGTTGACATGATTATTACATTATTTTATAAAACTTATTCACTCACTGAGCTCTCAAACTCACCCTTTATATTATTTTCCTCCCCCAGGTAATAGATTTTGAGACCACATTACGTGAGTCCAGAAGATTAAGATCTATTTATTGTTGTGCAGTCTAGGTTGTTTTTATCTCATTTCTAATTTTTATAGTGTATTTTAGATAGTTATATTTTGGACTAGTAAACAAAAGTCTTATGTGGTGTATAGTATGTATCTGTCAGTATATAATTATACTTGGTCATGAGCCACTTTCTGGTTATGCAAAAGTTAAATGAAGTTTGCTGGATTATAAAATTTTATACTTTAAAACTGTGGTCATTTATTGCAGAAAAGATAGTTCAATAATTAGGAAAAACTCTGCCCAAATTTCTTACACAATTTTCTAGTTAAGCATTAAGCTGGGGCGGGTCCTAACAATTTGGTATCAGAGCAGGTCGAGTCTGTTATGTATAGATAGATATTAAGTTTGATAGCACTTACTTATTGATGTTTCTTTTTCTTTATTTTACAGTTTTGATAGAAGTATGCCTCCGCGTGGCCGAGGTCGTGGACGTCCTAAGAAATCTCTCCAAAATAGACCAGCTGTTATTAGGAGAGATGATAGTGACACTAACACACATGTAGAGTCCATAGCAGAAGCACATGTTCATGTACCACCAGTACATGCTGACCTATTTGGGGTACCACGACACCCAAATATTTGACCAGATTTTTCAAATGTAAAAAATGTTGCTCCTCGTCAAGAACAAGACCTTATTCGTGAGCTGACTCGTGTTCTTACAATTCTATTGGAGAATAGAAATCAAAATCCCATTGATAGAGATTATAGCATTAAGCGTGCTATCAATCTTGGTGCTACAAGATTTTCTTGTACCTTAGCTGTAGCAGTTGCAGATGAATGGATTACCAAGATTGAAAGAATGTTTGCTGTCATGGTTTGTCCAAAGGATCGTAAAGTTTTATTGACATCGTACTTCTAGAAAGGTAGTGCTTATCGTTGGTGGACTTCTTTTCAAAGACAACATATTGACCCTACAACTATCTCTTGGGCTAATTTTCGAAGAGCTTATAATGATCAATATTTTCCAAGTGTTTACCGTAACATGAAACAAGCTGAGTTTTTGAGACTTGTTCAAGGACCTATGGAGATTGCTAAATATGAACAGAGATTTATTGAGTTGTCCCGTTATGCTCACCAATTGGAGTGACTACCTCTATTGGACTTTCTAGTGGCTCTAAATTTTTGTTTGCGCAATTGAAAAAATTATTGATACAAAGGAATGTGTTGAACCAAGATCAATTAAAATATGAGCATCTTGATTAAAGATAGATAACATATCCATTACAACATCAGGCAATGCTTGTACTTTCTGGTTGGTTAAAGCAAACACTCTACCTCGGGTCCTAGGAGAACCAGGTTGACCTTGTTGGCAGTTTGCATTTGGGTTGATAAGTTGAACTCGACTAGTAGATGCTTCTAACCCACTTTGTTGTACTCTTTGATTGATAGTGCGTGTATTTTGCTCTTGAGAAGACACTATCCCTTGTACTTGATTGTTGAACTGAGCAAAAGATGAAAAATTCTTCTTCATATGCCCAAACTGACCCATTATCCATCCTATAAGGGCCTTCATGTCTTTTACCACATGTGCACTGGGGATAAGTATATTGACTTTGTTGTTGTTCTAATTTCTTTGCCTATAAAAAGGCTCTGACTCTTGACTTTGTTTGCCAGCTCTTTGTTGCACTATGGTTTGGCTAAAACTGGTACCTTGACTAGTGCAATCTTGGGGCCTGAAACTACTCTTAGTTCCTCCTTGACTTATAACTTGTTTCTTTGAAGGTATACATAAGAAGAATTGTTCATCTTTTGCTCAGTTCAACAATCAAGTATAAGGGGTAGTGTCTTCTCGAGGGCAAAATACATGCACTATCAATCAAGAAATACAACAAAGTGGGTTAGAAGCATCCACTAGTCGAGCTCAACCTGTCAACCCAAATACAAACTGCCAACAAGGTTAACATGGTTCCCCTAAGACCCGAGGTAGAGTGTTTGCTTTGACCAACCAGAAAGCACAAGCATTGCCTGATGTTGTAATGGGTATGTTATCTATCTTTAATCAAGATGCTCATATTTTAATTGGTCTTGGTTCAACACATTCATTTGTATCAATAATTTTTTCAATGCATGCAAACAAAAATTTAGAGCCACTAGAAAGTCCAATAGAGGTAATCACTCCAATTGGTGAGCATAATGGGACAACTCAATAAATCTTTGTTCATATTTAGCAATCTCCATAGGTCCTTGAACAAGTCTCAGAAACTCAGCTTGTTTTATGTTACGGTAAACACTTGGAAAATATTGATCATCATAAGCTCTTCAAAAATTAGCCTAAGAGATAGTTGTAGGGTCAATATGTTGTCTTTGAAAAGAAGTCCACCAACGATAAGCACTACCTTCCAACAAGTACGATGCCAATAAAACTTTACGATCCTTTGGATAAACCATGACAGCAAACATTCTTTCAATCTTGGTAATCCATTCATCTGCAACTGCTACATCTAAGGTACCAAAAAATCTTGTAGCACCAAGCTTGATAGCACGCTCAATGCTATAATCTCTATCAATGGGATTTTGATTTCTATTCTCCAATAGAGTTGTAAGAACACGAGTTAGCTCACGAATAGGGTCTTGTTCTTGACCAGGAGCAACATTTTTTACATTTGAAAAATCTGGTCAAATATTTGGGTGTCGTGGTATCCCAAACGAGTCAGCATGTACTGGTGATACATGAACATGTGCTTCTGCTATGGACTCTACATGTGTGTTATTGTCATTATCATCTCTCCTAATAACAGCTGGTCTATTTTGGAGAGATTTTTTAGGACGTTCACGACCTTGATCACGCGGAGGCATACTTCTATCTAAACTGTAAAATAAAGAAAAAGAAACATCAATAAGTGGGTACTATCAAACTTAATATCTATCTATACATAACAGACTCAACCTACTTTGATACCAAATTGTAAGGACCCGCCCCAACTCAATACTAGAGCATGTGACGTGTCCTAAGAAAACATAATAACTAATATTCTAAATGGACCTTGGCTTAACTTGAAAATTTTGTGTAAGAAATTTGTAAAAATTTAGACAAAATTTCTCCTAATTATTGAACTATCTTCCCAGCAATAAATGACCATAGTTCTAAAATATAAAATTTCACAATCCAGCATACTCTATTTAACTTTTATATAATCAGAAAGTGGCTCATTGCTAAGTATTACTATACACTATCAGATACATAATACACACCACATAAGACTTTTGTTCACTAGTCCAAAACATAACTGCCCAAAATATACTATAAAAACTGAAAAGGAGATAAAAAAAAAAACCTAAACTGCACAACAATATATGGATCCTAAGCCTCCGAACTCACGTAATGTAGCCTCAAAACCTATTACCTGGGGGAAGAAAATAATATAAAAAAGTGAGCTTGAGAGCTCAATGAGTGAATAAATATTATAAAATAATGTAATAATCATGTCAACTTCATATGAAATATTTATGAATTATCATGATATATATATATATATGTTGACGACAATATTTTGTACATAATTTTTATGATAATTAATGTACTTATATATACATAACCTGAGTTTCATAAAATAACTGTAATTTGATATATGTGAAAACTATGAATGACATACTCATGACATAATGAAATAATATTCTGATAAAAACATATGTTTATGATCTTTAGAATATAATAATGTTATGATCAGTATATGAATAAAACTGTATAGCCATGAGAAATGTATTTTTATTGCCAAGAGAACTTGAAAATTCGATCGCACACGGAGGAGACATTTAGCATTGACACTAGCTCTCAACTACATGTGTGGTATTAATCATACGGAGGAAACATTTAACACTACTGCTAGCACTCAACTACTCGTGTGGAGAACTTGCTTGATGGCTCAGTTGGCTTTGCTGATACATAATTCATGTGCACACTAACTTAACTGAACTTGTAATATCATACTTAGTTGATAAACATCATAGTAAGCTGAACTGAACCAAATCTGTTGATCATGATGTCTTACCAAGTCACAACATATCTTAATGTTAATTATAGCCAACTATCATGAATACATGAGGGGAAAGTACTCTGACAATTGTAAAAAATTTGTAAAATTTGTGAGCTTATACAAAAATTAGTATAATTAATAAAATTGATTTAATCATAGCTTGCTTGCAAATTATCTTTAATTTACTTGATTAATTCTATTAATAAAAAGGAAATATATCCTCATGGTGTAAAAGTTCTTAAAGTGCATTGAAATTGACATATATTTTTCTAACACTAGTAAACATGAATGCACTTTTCATAAATATACTTATATAAATTGGATTTACTCGAACACGAATGTTTTTCAAAACAATGCTATCTATGCTTTAGAAATAATTAAATATTCACTCACAGTAAAATGTTTCTAATAATCCTCTACGTGTCTTGTAAAATCTACGAGCTCAACTCTTCTTAAATAACCACACTTGTGTTAGAATAAAAATAATTTCATAGCTTGCTTATTTAATTCAAATTGAAAGGTACTTTAACATTTATAAAATAGGGGATGATAGTTATTTGACTTTGATTATTGTATTTTAAATAGTTTTAGGGTACTCCTAAACCTACTCTTGTATAATCATATATAACTTTTGATATAAATATCTAAATTTATTTCTGTGAAAAAATACAAAAAATAGACATGTTAAGCTTTAAAATCAATTATTACACACTCAATTATCATATATAAAACCGTTTTTAAATTCATAGAAAATCAATTACTTTAAAAAAAAATTCTCACCAAAACTGCAGCAGGACGTACCTTTAGTTAAGTTGTTATAAATTTGTCTAGAAAACTTGAAATAACACATCGTAAAATTCATATTAAAGTAGACATCTTAAGCTTTAAAACAACATATAAATCACCTCATTCCAATCAGTATAATTATTTCAAATTACATAAATTCAATTGATTTTTCAAGCAGTTTTTCCAGCACCTCGTTCGTTTGACACATCCTTGGTTAAAATTGTATAACTTTGTCTAGAAATATCGAAATAATAAATCCTAAAATGTTTCAAATACTAGACATGTCAAGCTTTAAAACAAGATATAATTTGTTCAAATTCAAATTATATAACCATTTCAAATATCAAAAATACCGAGAGTTCTTGCAATTCGTGTTTCATAAAACAACCTTCATTTAATTAGGTATAACTTTGCATAGAAAACTCTAAATTACGAACCATAAAATTTGTGATAAACTAAAAATCCAGAGCTTTTCAGAAATATAATTTACACATTCTAGTTTGTTGTCAAAGTTTCTCAGTTTTTATTTCAATTTTTAGAGAAACAGTGTTAAGAAATTTAGAACATCACAATTAATTTATTCTTTGATTATTTTTGAAAAATTCATTCATGGCTGATATATTTGTGTTAGCATAATATTTTTTAAATCATAAACAGAATTCAATCAAAAGAAAGGAAGCTCTAATACATAACTAAAATCACTTGAATGATTGTTTGGTTGCAAAGTTGAATTTAGTGAAGAAATCTCAATTCAATTCCTAAAGTTTTCTCTTAGAAATTTCAAAATGAGAGAAGAAGGGAAGAAAACAAGAGAGCTTGGAGTTCATGGCTGCTGGAGATTTTTTTTTTTTTAAGAGGTGAGGATAATTATGTGAGATAAGGAATTCTCACATGAGGAGATGTGTGTCCTCTAAAAATTAGCAACATTTTTTCATTTTTTTTTAAACATGTGTCACGAGATGAGACAAAAGAGAAGGCTACTATTGATAATTCATTTTTAAGGTAAAAAGATCTCATAACAAGAAAAATTTTAAGAGTTAGGAATATTTTGATAATTTTGTTCAAAATTTTCAAAATTTAATTGAAACACTTTTTAATTATTGAAACATCTAAATATTGAGGGTAAGATTATAAAAGTTTTGAAATTATAAGTTTGACTCAAATTTTAGATCGTGTAAGAAATAATGTGTTACAATTTTAGTTATTATGTTTCCTCAGGACATGTTACATACTCTAGTGTTGAGCTGGAGCGGGTCCTGACAGTTAAGGAGAAGAAAATTAAAGCAATTTTTATTTTTTCTATAGTGACACCAACCTATTTCTATAGTTCATCTCAAAGAATCCAATGACAATCCAAAACCTAAAGATAATGATGATTAACTAAATTTGGGGGAAAAAAAATAATCATAAGAGTTGAGACAGGTACAATAAGAGAAAATTCTTTCGAGTTGTACATTACCTTCTCTCGGTGCTTGTTCACTTCTTATTGATCAACAAGGGGAAGTAAAGCTATAAAAGTGCGGAAAAATACTTATGTCTAAAAGCAGCGAAGGAAAACATCATTTTGGAATTAATATAAATGACTTTTTTTCAACAAACGCAAAGCATACATGATTAAATGCATTTCAATATCAAGAGAATAAATGAATATCTAAGTCAATATGAGGTCACCAAGTAGAACATATTTGTGTATCATGAATTTCTAAGAAAATCTTACCCATATAAAGAGAATGAAATGCTTGAAGCAAGTATTTAAATGGGCCTCTTCCTTGAGGCTCACAATTTTCTGAAAGTGGGAGTGATATATGTGGGCATACACACGGAACAGTCTTTTGAATATTGTCTTCACAACATCTCCAAAGTTGGCAGGAAATGGTGTACCTGAAAAATGAGCATCTACTATGAGACTGTAACAATAGATGGAACAACGAGACAATTAAATAGATCCACATAAATAATAACCTAGCTTTTGAGGAAATATGGCTTCATCATCAAGTTGTGATTCAATCCAATTCATTAAATATTCAACGTATTTTGGAGCAGAAACCTCAATTGGCTTCTTGATTTGTACACCATCAGCCCATCTATATTCATACCTGCAGAGTTTATAATGTCTCAAGTAAGGTACATACATAAAGATCTAAAAGGTAGGACATATACAACCAACATCAAATAAACAGAAACCAAATAAGAAAGGAAAAAAAAGTGAAAATAAATGGAGCCAGTGACTAGTAGCAATTCCAGCATCATGTTCATGGTTCAAAGCAAAGTGGACCAAAAGTTATAAAGGTGAACCATAAAAAACACCATGCACCTTCATTGCATAAATAGGGATGGTATAGAAGATGCTTAAGATCTTCGGCAACGAGCATAATACATATAAACAAATGTGCCAAACAATTAGAGCTATTAATTGATACAGGAGTAGCCAAGTACAAGTGAAGAACCAAAAGGAAAACACAAATTTACTGATGGAAATAGCAAACTACGTACCATTGATCATCACAAGCAAAATCTTCAATTATTAGATTCTTTGAATCTTTTAGCATAAATTAGGACAAAAATATTGTCTTCATGAAGTTACCTCATTGATCATCAATGTATTTGGTTAGACAAAACTAACAAAAGAATCTAAACTTTCTGTTGCTAGCTCTAGATTAAAATTCTAAAGCCATAATAGTCTTCTGCAGTTACACGTTCTGCTTCTTATATGGTTCAGAAACCTCACGTACGTTGCCCACAGCTACTAATATGCTTGGCATACTTAAATAAAGTAAGTTGATGATGTAAAAGCTAAATCCACTAGACATCAAAGAAAAGTCATTATGAATGGGGGTTTCTTTTAGGACAAAGCTAAAACAATTTTTTAAATGTGATGCAATAGCATTAAACAAGAAGAAAACAAGAGAGAAAGAAAAAGGAAGAAAAAAAAGACAAAACGGTTAATATGGTATAACTTACTTCGGGCCAGCAGTCATTGTAGGGCAATTCTCAGGGGTACAGAACTCAGTGAGGGTACCATAAAGCAAATTCACTTGGTTAAAGAAATCCACAGCTGAAATTAAAGAAAATACAATGAAATTTTGATATAGATTTAAACCAACGGGTTCCACAAATGCAAATTCAGGATGAGGTACCCTAATAAATTACCTTTATGAGGAAAAGAAAATGTCAATTAGCAGTAAAGAAAACAAAAGATAAAAAATCAGACTGATGATACGTTTATGAAGGCAAAAGATAGGCCACAAAACAGATGTCCAATTTTCTAAGACTTATGGGAGGGGGTGGAAGAGAGAGAGGAGAGTAATACTATTGACAGCAAGCCACTCATTCAAATCCTCCCCTGTAGGGAGTTTTACTGCTTCCCTAAGGTTTCCACTACCAAGTGTGGCATCAATGTGCTGTCTAAGCTGAGCCCCCTGCAATAAGATAAGGGTAAAATAAATAAAAAAGAATGAATGCATCTATCCAACATATTAGTGGAGACTTTAAGCTATTTCACCGAGACCAAACATAATAAAGAAAATTAGCTGATAATGAATTCCAATAGGGTTTTCTAGCCTACAGGAAGATACAGAACTTTAAATCTTATGAAAATAAAACACATAAAGCAGCAAGCAAGCATGTACCAGTACCAGTATATATTAAAGGAATATAAATAGACAAGCCAAATTCCATTAAAAGAAACAAGCAAGAAAGGAATCACTAAAGTTAGAAGCTAAATAGAGCAACCAACCTTACTCCCTGATGGTGCACTCTTTTTTGGACGGAAGGTCCTTTGATTTCTGAAAAAAAAAAAAAGAGCAGTAACAAGATATATCAATGAAATATGTGATGACAACTAAGTATTACTAAATTGTTGATGGCTTTGAAATTATACATAGCAAAATGACACTGATGCAAAAAATGCATGGGCATACCAGTGAACACATAATGGGAAGATGGAAGTAATCACGGGAGGCAAACAAATAGGTGACGAGGGAGAAATGGATCAGGTAAGGTGGGAGAAAGGACAACATATTGTCACGTCCCGCCCATCTTATTTTGAAAATCCAAAGAAATGGTGCCTGCAATATCTAGACTTTTCTACAAAAGCTATGGAAAGCTCTAGATGGTCTGGAATGTGCTAGAATATGGCGGAGATCTCTAGAGCATTATAGAAGACTCTAGAATGTTCTAGAGTACACTAGAAAGTTCTAGAAGGACCTAGAACATGCTAGAAGGTTCTGGAAGGCACTAGAAGATTCTAGAACATGCTGGAAGCTACATGAAGAATGTAGAAGGTCCTAGAACATTCTAGAACCTATATGAAGAAACTAGACAATCCTAGAGTATTCTAGAGTTGGCTAGAAGGTTCTAGAACTTTGTGGATTATGGAAGACTAAACTAGAACAATGTACATACTCTTGTATATTCTAGAAAAGTTAGGATCTAGAATAGAGTAGTAGAAACCAAGGCTTGGTGCCACCATTATAAATAGGCCCATTGGCCTTCATTTGTACACAATCTACACAATCCATAGAATCTTGGGAAGTTGTAAGAAAACCTTTCTAAGAGCAATACAAAGCATTCTTTCCCAAACTCTAAGTGTTCTCTCTTTGTTCTTGTGCTCCAAGCACTCAAAGTCCCTAATCCTCTCTTTAGAGAGTTCGGAAGGCTTACTTAGTGCGACGGACTGTGCTAAGTGCCGCACGATTGCTAGCAAAAGTCTAGGGTCGTGACAATATGTAAACATACCTTTTTTATAAAAAACAATCCAAACAAAACTTCGTCCTGTTGACACGATTAACATGTTTCTAGTCCTGATTAGTCCTTTTACAAATCTTACAGCTCCACTTCTGTTGTCTAAAACAATCATAGTGATCAGATAGGAAAATCATTATCTTTGCCCTAAACTTGAAATCTTGTTTGCCATACCTTTGGGTATATATTGATTATAAAATAATCAAGCAAGCTTTGCATGCATGCCGAAAATTATTGCATGTTCAGTATCATTCTAATAAAGTAATACAATCAGTATTCGATATAATGCACCAACCAACTACAACGCTTTCTATTACCGCAAATTGTCAATCGATATGGATGAATCAGCAATAGAAAAGAGACAAAGGAAAATCAAATATCATAAATGATTAAATAAAAATATAATTAAATGATTGATGAAACCAAATATTCAGATAAAAAATTGGTAAACTTATCAATCATACAAAAGATGCTGCGGATACATTTCACACAATAATCGATCAGAAAATATTTATCAATTCAACTAAAAATCCAACATTCAATCGATGAAAAAGTGCAAGAATTAAGTAACTGTTTGTCACTTGCCTGCCCAAACCGAAGAGACTCATGGCTAGGCTAGCACGTTACAGAGAGACGAGGGTGCTTGTGATCAGGTGCTTTCGGAATTGAAATAGCGGACGGCCCTAACTTTTTATCTTAGTTGAACCAACCCTTTTTTTAATCGTTTATCCTGAAATCTCAAATAGTTCCCTTTAATAATTTTGATTTTACGTAATTATTGCGGTTAAATCATTACTCTTTCAGGGGTAAATCTGTGATTCAATGCTCTTGATTTAGTGTTTACCAGCAAAGAAATAGAAACTAGAAAGAAACTGTGCGTGAGAATCTCCTTGTGATGGGATTGGGACTCTACTTTATAACAAATAAACATAAATAAAAAAATAATTAATTATATAGCATGTTAAAAATTATAGCTTTATTTTTTACATTTTTCATGCGGTCAATATGTCTTCTTTTTTTGTTTTTTTTATAACTTAAAATTAAAACTAAAAGTAATATTTTGAAAATAATTAGATCATATAACAATGTAACAAAAATTAATTATGTAAGATTTTCTCAAAGATCATCTTAAACTTTTATGACGAGAATACCCCCACAAAAATTTAATTGTTACTCTCTTATTTGGTGGACTTAATTGTAATTTTGATAAGTGAAGAAAGAAGTTTGGCAAAGATATTAAGGGGGAATGCATTGATAAATAACAATGCTCTTGGAATAATTAGTAAAAAAAATAAAAGACAAGACAAGACAATGCTCTTGCAATAGATCGAAACATATTTCATGACCTCAAGCAAGATAAGGAGGGATGATGGACCATTATCCTGAAAGGGAAAGGAGGAGATCAATCATGCCCAATTTTTTTTTTTTTTTTTTTAATATTGAGAAGATGCAAATCTATTTATTTATGGGCCTATTGTCTTCAAAGTCTAATTTCTCCTCCTATCAAGTATAAAAATTCATAAACTAAATTTTTCTAAGATACTTAAAGTTTTTACGTGTTCGATTGACCAATAAAATTGACATAATCGATAAAAATAATTACAAAAGTGTATATTGCAGTTGTTTGGAAAAATCCACACCCATAACTATGGTGAAATAACTTAAGGACTTTTAGTCGTTTGTTATTTTTAATAAAATTATATTTTATATTAGTAATAGAAATTAATTTTGTAAGAAAATAAGTTCATTATATCCGTACAATAAACTTTTGTCATCTAATAAATATGAATATAATGTACGCTTTTTTTTTTTTTTTTTTTTTATTGTGTACTTGATTACCCTTTTTCCATAACCAAATCTAACCTTGTACTCACTGCCATCCCATCTAGTCCTCGGGTCGTCAGGTGGATGAAAAACACACCATAGGCCATTCTAACATCTCTCTATACTTTTTATCATTTTCTTGCCTGGCAAACGGTTGTTTTGAGGCTCATATTGACTAAAAAATCACTTTGTTAAATTGAATGGAACTTGTTTTTATTTAAAGTTTATTAGTTATTGGATTAATTCAATTTTTTTTATTTGTTAGTCAAGTTTCCTCCTAAATCTATTTGTAGCATAAATAATTTGAATCAATTTCTGAAAAATCGATGTAAAATTTGTGCTGATGTCATATGTGTCAAGTTTTTCTACCGACCCAAAATTAATATGCACCAATGCTAAATATCAACATTTTTGTTGTGAGATATATTTTTTTATTACGGAAGGATGGACTTTATTGTTCTTACTTCTTACTAACATGTTTTACTTTGTTTTTCTTGGAGTTAGGTTTGTTTCTTCTGTTGTATTATTTTGGGTGTACTTGTACTAGTTGATGCCTCCAGCAACTTTAATGAATTATTTTACCGTTCTAAAAAATATATATCTATATACTATATATAAAAAAAAATTATTCCACCTTTATTTATTTAAAAATATTTTATTTAATATTTTTTTCTTCTTTTATTCTTCATGACTTCCTTTATCTTTTTTTCCTTTTTTTTTTTGTCATAACTTTTTTAGTATATTTCTTTTATTTTTAGATATAAATAATAAATATATAAAAGAAGGAGTTTGTTCCTTCATATAAATAGCTATTTTATTTATTTTTTAACATAAAAAAATATTGAGTCACTCATAACTAATTATATTTATATGTCTCTTACTTTTACTTTTTTATTTTTATTTTAAATATTCATAAAAAAATGTTATTTTTTATCTATTAGTTTATTTATCCTATTTTTTTGTGTTTGATATTTCTATTTCTTTTATTTTATTTTCTATTTATTTGTATTTGATATTTAATTTTTTTATTTTGTTTGAAATAAAAAGTAGAATGCTAAAAAAAAATAGTTGGTAACTTATATAATCTGACAATATATTGATAGATATGTATTATTTTTTAATAGTGTTATATGCATTAAGTTGTATATATTAAGTAACATATAATAAAAAGGTAACTAAATTATATTAATTTAAAAAATGATTATTATATTTAATTTATAGAAAGAAAAAGAGATCAAGTATCATGTTACCTTCAAGAAAAAACTCTTTAAAACTAAGTATATATATGAATATTAGTTAAATATTTTTTTATTATTCAATTTAAAATAATATATAACAGTTTTATTAGTTATTTTTATGATGATATTATCTATTTTAGAAACAATTTATTGAATAGTATAATTTATTTGACATTAAAAGTTGAACAATTTAAATATAAGACGTCTTTTAATATATTTAATTTATTATATATAATCTCTTACATTTTTAAAAAATACATATGATATAAATTTTACTTAAAAAATTATGATTAAAGTTTTAATAATAATTATGTGAATATAAAATATATATAAAAAAAAAATACAAAAATAGACGTGTGCCGTGTCCCAAAACTGGTGTAATATATATATATATATATATCGTGAATAAGGAGACAAAGGCACGTAATTATTTCTCATCGATTAAAAGAAGCAGCAGAAGTGATATTTGGTAAGCAATTTGGGTTTTGGTTTATGTTAACAATATAGAGTCACGAGTGTTGCAATAGTAGTTTTTTTTTTTTTTTTTTTTTTTGTACTTTCAAATCTCGAACTTGAGAACTCCACCTTATTTTGGTGGTTACAATGCCGCTTGGCTACTAAGGCCTTGGCGTGTTGCAATAGTAGTTGATCTTTGTTTTCAAATGAACTTAATCCTATATTGATAGTGTATGTGTAAAAAAAAAAAAAAAAATCATTTACTAATTACTGTTTTAATAATAGTTGTTTATTTTGGTTGATTTTAACTTATTTTATAAATTAAAATAAAATTTTTTCGAAGAAGTTAATTTATTAAAAACAAATTGGAAAAAATAATAAAATTAACATCATTTAAAACTTGTAATAACAAAACTAGTACTTATTGTATTCAAATTTATATTTTCATAATTAAAAAAAATGACTAATATTTATATTAAAAATTTCTATATATTTTTATTAAAATTATATTTATATTGTATTTTTACTCAAAAATATACTATATATATTTTATGAATATTGATAGATTCTATGTAATTTAATAACATAATTAATATTTTAAAACCAAAATAAAACTCACACGTTTATAAAATTTATGTTCCAATTAGGAGAAATAAAATTACTCTTCTAATATTTACAAATAATTGTTATTAATCTAACAATAATAATTATTATTCTGACAAATAGTTTAGCTCAAGTAAAAGAATTATGCTATTTAACCCGGCTATTTTAACGCCTGGCTCATCCCGATTCTTTGTAGGGGCATTAATATGTCTAGATAAGATAAAATAAAAAAGAAAAAAACACTATTGGTTGAGAGTAGCATTCCCAGCCGATATATAAAAAATTGTTCTACGTAAAACTCAACTGTCATATATCATAAACATATCAATATTTTGAATAACACAATTTTATTTTTTTTATGAAACTGGTTCGATAATAATTTAACCATATAATTATAATATTAGGTATCTAAAATTTCATAATTTTTTAAAAAATATTACAATAAATTCGTTATTATTTATAAATAAGTACTTTAATTTCATAATTTTTAAATTTAACACTTATGATTTATTTATTTATAAAAATTAGACATTATGTACTCTCAATTTTAATATTTTTGTTTGACTAAATATATTTATTTTAAAAAATTATATGATTAAAATTGCTTACTTTTCATAATAACATGACTTATTATGAAAATCCCGAATAAATAGGAAATTAGTTAGGATCAAATATTAGTTGATTAAGAGATAAACCAGAAATATTTTGTTCCAATCTTTTTGTTTATTCTTGATTTAGTTTCGATTCACTTAGTTGTATTATATATATCCGTGTAAGCGTACATATGTAATCATCAGAGAAATAAAACAAAATACATTTTTATTATCCACATGGTATCAAAGTTTCAGCTCGTCCATGGAAGAACACACCAGTGAATCTCCCTCCTCTGGTCGAACCAACAAGGAGACAGAGGAGATGGCCACACCCAATTATGGTGGTGGCGATAATTCCCCACTCTATCTCACCATAGAGAAACTGAATGACAAGAATTACCGAGAGTGGGCTCGGTCCATCACACTAGTAATTCAAGGTAAAGGGAAGATGGGTTACCTCACCGGTGACACTAAAAAATCCGATGATCCGGCTGGTCTTCAGAGATGGACGGCTGAAAATTCGATGATAATTTCATGGATGGTTCACTCCATGACGCCAACTGTAGGGAAAACTTATCTTTTTCTTCCCACAGCAAGGGAAGTATGGATTGCCGTGAAGGAAACTTACTCGGACTTTGGAAATTCGTCTCGGATATTCGAAATTAAGACCCACCTTTGGCAAATGCAACAGGGGAGTCTCTCTGTGACCGAATACTACATGGAAATGGTTGGGTTATGGCAGGAATTGGATTTGATCTGTGAAGAGGAGTGGGAATGTATCGGTGATAGTGTTCGGTATAAGAGGAAGTTGGAGAACGAGCGAATCTTTGAGTTTCTAGCCGGCCTCAATCGCGATCTTGATGAGGTTAGAGGGAGAATCCTCGGCCGGCAGCCTCTACCGTCGACGAGAGAGTGCTTCTCGGAGGTGCGGCGCGAGGAGGCTAGACGAGTGGTGATGATGAAGGATAGGGCTGGAAGTGGCTTTGTAGCACGCGGGCTGGAAATTGGGCCGAAGAAGCATGCAGGTCATGGAGCTCCACCACAAACCGAAGGGCCCATGGGCCACACGCACACTTACGGGCTGAAACCATGTCTTGGTGGGCTGGGTTCAAACTATGGGAATTCAAGTGGGCTGGTTGGACCTGTTTTGGGCCCTTACAATTCAGCTGGGCCTGGTTTGGGCTCCAACAGCTCTCATGACTATACTGGGCCAGTTTATGAAAATTCAGCCCATTGACTATTATTATGTGGGCCCCAAAACAGTGGTGGGTAGGCCCAATACAAAAAAAGACCTTGGTGTGATCATTGCCGTAAATTGGGTCATACAAAGGATACGTGCTGGGAATTGCACGGGAAACCAGCAGACTGAAAACCGAGACAAAATTTCAAGAATCGAGGATATCAGGTCTCTACCACTCAACATGAAAATGACAAATTTATGTCCAGTTCAACATTTAATCCGGAGCAAATGGACCAACTTTACCAAATTTTATCAAAATTCCAAACATCGGGTCAGTCTTCTGCTTATGTCTCCTCTGGCTCACTAACACATAAAGGTAATTTTTTAACGGCATTTCTTTCAAAAATAAATACCCCTTAGATTATTGACTCTGGGGCATCAGATCATATGACAGACAATCATGAACTTTTTTCTTCATATATACCCTGTGCTGGTAACTTAAAAGTAAGAATTGCAGATGACACTCTGTCTCCAATTGCCGGAAAAGGAAGTATTAAAATTTCTGAATCTATTACTCTTGAGTCAGTCCTTCATGTCCCAAAATTATCCTGCAACTTATTATCTGTCAGTAAATTAACTGCTCACACAAATTGTTTTGCTAAATTCGTTTCTTCATCCTGTATTTTTCAGGACCTATCATCGGAGAGGACGATTGGCAGTGCTAGAGAGTGTGAAGGACTTTATTACTTTGAGGCAGCCAATGTGAGTGAACAGAATCAAATTAAAAATTGTAATTCTGCTTCTCTTCCTAGGAATAATAATTTTTTGTTGTGGCACTTTAGAATGGGTCACCCTAATTTTCAGTATTTGAAACAATTGTTCCCATCTCTTATTCAAAATAAAGAGGTATCTGATTTACAATGTGAAACATGTGAACTTGTAAAACATCATCGTACTTCGTTTTCAAAATCCAAATACACACCTTCCAAACCATTTGCCATAATTCACAGTGATTTATGGGGACCATCTCGGCATCCGAGTCGCACTCATGCAAAGTAGTTTATCACATTTATTGATGATCATACTCGTGTTTGTTGGGTATATTTACTAAAAGATAAAACTGATGTTCGAACAGTATTTATTAACTTTCATTCCATGATATACACACAATTCCAAACACGAATTCAAATATTGCGTACTGATAACGGTACGGAATATGTTAACCACTCTCTTAAAGATTACCTTCAAACCCATGGAATCATTCACCAAACCTCCTGTGTGTATACTCCACAACAAAATGGGGTAGCCGAACGAAAAAACAGACATCTTTTAGATGTGGCCCGGGCACTCATGTTCACAACTAATATGCCAAAAATGTTTTGGGGCGATGCCGTTTTAACATCTGCTTTTCTTATAAACAGAATGCCCAGTCGTGTTCTATCCTATGAAACACCCATTGGTAAATTGAAACATTGTTTTCCAACTTCTCGCCTTATGTCAGATATTCCATTTAAGATCTTTGGTTGTACAGCATTTGTACATGTTCATCCCCACGACCATGGAAAACTAGACCCGCGAGCCATCAAATGTTTTTTTATTGGCTACTCTCCTACTCAAAAAGGCTACCGGTGTTATGACCCTGCAACCAAAAATGTCCTCACTAGCCTTGATGTCACCTTTTTTGAGACCACACCCTATTATCCTTCCAAAACTCCTCTTCAGGGGGAGAATGTGAACTCGGAAGATCAGTTTTGCTCTTTTGACCTTTCACTTCCTAGTACCTCCTTCCATAATAATAACAGTCTCTCCTTACCAAAAACAATCCCTACAACTCACCCGGAACCTGTTACACCAAATCATTCTAATGTGCCATCTACAGAAACCTATTTAGACTTAGGAGGAGACGCAGAGTCACAGATAGATAAGGAGATACTTGTTTACTCAAGGACGCCAAAATCAAAGTACAAAGGGAAAATCACTCTCGACACGCTACAAGAGTCCAACCCGATGATGGATCCTATCCTTGAGCCCTTTTTGAATCCAGGTAACTCTAATTCTTTTGATGATTTACCTATTGCACTCAGAAAACAACCTTGATCTTGTACTTCTCACCCTATATCTAAGTTTGTGTCATATAATGCTTTATCTCCCACATTCCGTGCTTTCACCACTAACCTTGACAGGATCGTAATTCCAAAACATATTGATGAGGCTTGAAAAATTCCTGAGTGGAGGAATGCAGTAACGGAAGAATTATGGGCTCTAGAAAAAAATAAAACTTGGGATGTAGTGGACTTACCTAAAGATAAGAAACCAGTTGGGTGCAAGTGAGTTTTTATTGTAAAGTATAAAGCCGATGGAACTGTCGAACGTTACAAAGCTTGTCTAGTGGCTAAAGGGTTTACTCAAACTTATGGGATCGACTACACTGAGACATTTGCTCCAGTTGCAAAGCTGAACATTGTTAGAGTATTACTGTCATTAGCAGCAAACTTGGAGTGGACTCTCCAACAGTTGGACATAAAAAATGCATTTCTCAATGGAATATTAGACGAGGAAATTTTTATGAAATTACCTCTAGAATTTTGTGAAAGTAGTCAACAAAATGCGGTGTGCAAACTAAACAAGTCTCTCTATGGACTTAAGCAGTCACCACGAGCATGGTTTGATAGATTTACAAAAGTGATAAAGGATCAAGGCTATCAACAGGGTCAGTTAGATCACACAATATTTTTTAAACACTCCTCAGACGGTTTAAAAACAATCCTGATTGTTTATGTAGATGATATAATATTAACAGGAGATAATCTGCCCGAAATTGAAAGACTAAAAAAGGTCATTGCCACAGAGTTTGAAGTCAGAGACTTAGGACAAATGCGATACTTCTTGGGAATGGAAATTGCAAGATCGAAAAAGGGCATTAGTGTCTCACAACGAAAGTATGCTATAGATCTTCTAAATGAAACAGGTATGCTTGGGAGCAAACCAAGTGACACTCCTATTGAAACAGGAAAGAGAATGGAACATGATGAAAAATCAGTTGACAAGGAAAGATACCAGAGACTGGTCGGGAGACTAATTTATCTATCACATACAAGACCTGACATTGCATTTGCGGTAAGTGTAGTAAGTCAACATATGCACTCTTCGAAAGAAAGCCACCTAGAAGCAGTGTACAGAATTTTAAGATATCTTAAAGGCTCTCCCGAAAAAGGCCTTTTCTTCAGAAAAACAGATCAAAGAAGAATAGAAATTTTTTCAGATGCTGATTGGGCTGGTTCAATTGAAGACAGAAGATCCACTACCGGGTACTGTACCTTTGTATGGGGAAACCTAGTTACATGGATAAGTAAAAAGCAAAATGTAGTAGCTAGAAGTAGTGCTGAAGCAGAGTTTAGAGCGGTTGCACAAGGAATTTGTGAAAGACTATGGTTGAAGAAACTTCTAGAAGAACTACGAGTAGAGGTTGAGGTTCCACTCAAAGTTTACTGTGATAATAAGACTGCAATCAACATCTCTCTTAACCCAGTCCAACATGATCGGACTAAACACATTGAAGTTGATAGACATTTTATCAAAGAGAATGTTGAGAATGGTATTATTTGTATGACCTACATTCCTACACGAGAACAAACTGCAAATATTTTCACTAAAGGGCTTCCGCGTCAGAGTTTCGATGATTTCATAAACAAGTTGGACATGATTGATATCTATGAACCAACTTGAGGGGGAGTGTGAAAATCCCGAATAAATAGGAAATTAGTTAGGATCAAATATTAGTTGGTTAAGAGATAAACCAGAAATATTTTGTTCCAATCTTTTTGTTTATTCTTGATTTAGTTTCGATTCACTTAGTTGTATTATATATATCCGTGTAAGCGTACATGTGTAATCATCATAGAAATAAAACAAAATACATTTTTATTATCCACACTTATAATATCCAATTCATAAGTTATGGAACTAAAATACTAATTTTAAAAAGTTACGCGACCTTCAATATTTAATTCAATAATTATAAAATTTATGTACTCTTCTAATAAAAATTATGAAATTTTTTAGGCCATTTTCCTTTTTGTTTTATTAGATAAAATCTTTAACATCCATTTATATTTATCATATATTTTTATATGGATAAACCTTTCTTAAAAAAAAATTATTACAACAATCAAAATAAAACAACTAGTTTTGGTTGATACGTAATACAATATTTAGACTTTTATTTAGCTATTAATGTTAAACAAAAATTCTTAATTTTGTATTTTTAATATTTTTTCATTTAATTAATTTTATTATTAAAATATTATATAATTAATTATACATTAATTTAATTAAAATATTTAAATTATATGAACACAAGTAAAGTTAAATAGGTGTAGCATGAATAAAATAAAGAAGTTACAACTTTATTAATGACATATCTAACATATATTTTTTGATAAAAATGACCATTTTATTAGCTAAAATAATTAATTTAAAAATATTTTAATAATAAAAATATTTAATTAAAAATAATAATATAAGTAATAAACTAAAATTTTCAGTAACAAAATCAACGTTTATCTTAATTAAACTTTATAAATTTTTTTGTTGCGTAAATCAACGTTTATCTTAAATTCTATGATTCCTTTTTAACTGAGTTAGATTTAGAGACCAGAGTTGAAAAAACAAAACGCCGTTTCCTGGGACCAGATCTACCGCCTTCGTCCTTCGACCTTCTTATACAATGCTATTAAATTAATATAAAATAAACAAACAATTCGGTCAATTTATTATTTATTCCCAATTCTCTAAATTGATTGCAGAAAACCCTAAGAACCAATTTGGGAGAAATCAAAATTAATGTGTCTCCATCTTATATTCATTATTCGCTCTTAAATCTGAACATCTCTGCACAAATGCTTCAAAATTCCCCTCAAACATGGCCAACCCTATCATCTCTTTCACCGACTCCTAGGTAACCGCCTCTTTCTTTTTTATATACACTGTACATCCACATTTATTAATAGGTATTTGTGAGACTGAGATTGACTTGGGTTTTGTGGCAGTAAGCAGAAAGAGGGAAGTGAAATGAGCAGTTCTTTGTTCACTGAGGCCCAATGGCAAGAGCTAGAGCATCAAACTCTTATCTTTAAGTATCTCAAAGCTGGCTTTCCTGTCCCTCCTGATTTACTTGTTCCTATAAAAAGGAGTTTCCAGTTGATGTCTCCTTTTTTGTATCACCAACCCACTTCCTGTACGGTCCCTATTTTTATACTTCTGTTTGGTTTGCTTCATTTGCTGATGTGGGTTCTAAAATATTGTGATGTTTTGCTTGTTTCTCATGTCTGTTCAAAGCTATGAAGCTCGATTAAATTTACTTAAGCATCAAATGTAACTTAAGAATATGGTTTTTTTAGCTGTGGCTGATTTCAGAAATTTATCTTCTTTTAAGGACTTATTAAGTTTTGTTTTCTTACTTTAAATTATGATCAGTACATCCAGGTAGTATCCTGAATTTTTTGCTTTTCTTTCCTTGTACAGTTATTGGCTTCAGCTTTGATGGTTTTTCTAATTTCTGGCCATAGACTTGTTCTTAGGATAAGGATGTTCCAGTGAACCTTTGTATTAGCAAGAAAGTATAGCTCTTATATTTTTCTTTCAAAATGGATCATTGATGAGAATATTTTTTCTTGGCAGTGATATCTTTTGAGCTTTGGTCTTTCTCATTAAATGTTCTTTTTGTTATTGTTTTGTTCAATTTGGTGGTCTTTGTGTTATGGAAGTTGTTAATTTTAGGATGTATCGTATATTCTGATGTCTCTAGCTGGTTGTTTTCAGTGGGCTACTCTTCCTATTTTGGGAAGAAAATAGACCCGGAGCCGGGAAGGTGTAGAAGGACAGATGGAAAGAAATGGAGGTGCTCCAAAGAAGCACATCCAGACTCCAAGTACTGTGAGCGGCACATGAACAGGGGTCGCTACCGTTCAAGAAAGCTTGTGGAATTGCGAACTACTGCCTCCAAGTCCTTGTCAACTGTTTCATCAGAGATTGCTAATGGGAGTAGTAGTTCTACTGGCAGCTTCCAAAAGACACCCCTGCGTTCAGTAGGTAATTGCAAGTCTATATGCTTTGGAAGCAACACAACACAGCTGCAGGTGGGTTCTTTACACTACGAGATAAGTAACAATGAATACAGGTACATATTGTTCATGTATGTTCTGATGGAAATTTACGAGTTTATGCCTTTTTTGCTGATACTCTTTCCATGCTTGATTTTTTGAGCATTATGAGGGAGTTACTTGAGAACAAATACTCATTTATAGTTTGTCCAAAATATTATTTTCTGCAAATTGCTTCAGCTTGACATGGTGATATAACGGAAATATGCTTGACACAGTCGGAATCTTGGAGATCAATGAGAAATGAAACAGTAGAAAGAAGATACTAGATTTTAATCCTACAAATTACGATTATAATGAAGTTTAGAATTAGGGTGATTTAAGAACAGATTGTAAACTCCCGTGTTGCAGATTTAGGCCAGTTCCTATTGGATTAAGGACTTCGAGTTTTGATTTGACCATTTTATCAACAACGATAAAGGAATGTAGTAATGAGGTTTGTAATGTGTTGCATGTGATTTCCTTTTGGGAGGGGTGGGTCGTTAGGGGTAAGGATGGGGTACGAATGTCTATAGTAAAACAGCCTCCTAGTAACTTTTCAGTAAGTATATAATTACAGCCATAAAAAACAAATTATAGATATCCTTAATTTTTGAAAAATTCTTTGCAAGAGGCATAAGTTAGTTGTATTGATTTATGTGGAATGGAACATGTAGGGATCTCCATGGAATGAATATCGAATCAGGAAAGCATACTTTTTTACCAGAAGCTTCAGGAAGTATGAGAAGTGCCGGACCAGACACTAGTCTTGACAGTTTATGGCTTCCCTTTAGCTCCTCGTCGGAACCAAGAAGCAGTTCACTATTGCTAAGCAGCAACCAACAGCAGACATTTCAGAATATTGAGTCACCAAATGATGCTTTAGTGTCCCAACAAGAGCAGCATTGCTTCTTTGGCAAGGAGCTTGGCATGGCAGTATCCGCGAAACAGGAACATAACATACTCCAGCCTCTTTTTAATCAGTGGCCTAAAACAAACGATTTGGGGTCCTATCCTGATGATCACAAATCAAGCGAAGATTCTCTAACCACAACTCAGCTGTCAATGTCTAGTGCAACTTCTGATTTCTTCACGAGAAATGATCAATCCCATGGTGGTATATCTTCTTTTTTTTTCTTTCTTTTTTTTATTATAAATTTTTTGTCAAGTCAATTCTTGAAAACAGTATCCACTCTTACTCTTTTGAAAAACTAAGCAAATGATCAATGGATGGATTTGGATCATGCATGAAGATGGAAATTTTGAACTTTGGCAAGATTCTAATGATTCGTTTTTCTTGACGCAGATGCCTACCGTTGAACCTGAGTTAAAGACGATTGATTCATTCCCTTTTTTAATCCGGATTGCTTTTTAACAATAACTCTTGTATTTTAATGTCGCCGCCTTTTAGTGCTTTGCTTGTAATGCCTCTTATGGCCTTTATAGATTCTAGTAGGGTTTAGACGTTCTGTTATGTCAAACTAAGCCAGGAAGGACATGAATGATGCTACTATAGTCTCTACAATAAATAATGTTTATTCTATGGAGATTTGAGTGTGTAAGATTGACTGTTCTAAATTCTGCCATTTACCATTGATGATTTGGTATAAAAGAGTAATTAAGTTACCAAAGCTATGATGTCTACGTATGCCTTCTGTACTTGGTTTCGACAAAGCCAATAGTGGTAAACTGAAAACCCCCTATAAGTATTTGTGTCAACTATTGTGTAGCTGTGGCCGGAAATATGGTTACAGGTCCAAATCTTTTTTAAGTTTTTGATACAACTCAATTTACATAACCCTAATTGAGACATGAATTTAGACTTTTAACATGCCAAATTGTCACAACTTGTTGGCTTGTCGGTCCAAATCTTGATTAGGTCGGTTGGACATGAAATGTATATTCAAGCGCTCTTTTCTTTCATCAGGAATGTCTTCAGTCATTGCACCATGATTCATGAACTTGTATTTGCGTGGTAATCTAACTGCTCTCATTGTCTTTGATTGTCTGGTGTTTTTTTTTTTTTTTTCTTCCTCTTATTGTTTTTTGGGTTAGGTGGCTCCCGGAGCTCCCTTTGAAGAACAAAAAGGGACAACAGCCAGTATATTTAAAACAATCTCTATTTCCATTAAAGTTATATGACTTTGACAATTTGTTCATAAAATATCAATTACTCAATTTTAGGTCTACGATAGACACATTGACATTTTTTTTGGATCAAGACACATTAACATTTGTAAGATGGTAAAAACTCATTATTTTTTATTTCACGTTGTATGTTCAAATCATATTTTAATAAAAAACTGAGATATAGTAACGAAGATTGAATAGTCTGAGACGCACCTTTCTTCTCAAGATTTTGGGCTCAGAAAAGTGTGATATATATATATTGGGTTGGTGGTCTATTCAGGATAGGCCCATTATTTTACATTAAAAACATACTCTCTACGCTACCTTCGTTTCGTTCAGAACCTTATCCATTTTACAGACCAATGTAATTCTGGTTCCTCGCCTCTGTCCTCCCCATCTTTTAGTTCATCTCCCTTTCCCACAAGTCCCAATTACATTGAAGAAGGATATTAAAAAATAAGCTGACTCTCTCTGAAGCAAAGATTTTGTTTAATTTTGCTTTATATCTTAGAGCCAAGGCCAACAGTTGAGACCAATGGCTGCAATTTCAGGGGCTTCTTCAATTCCTTTACTCAACCCAACATCAAACCAAAAGGTACAACCCTTTACTTACAGTCTCTAATTACTATGCATACTCATCCACTGAATTTAAATGAGCCAAAAAAAAAAAAAAACAATAATTTGGTAATAATTGAATTATAGCGGTGCATATTTTCTTTCTGTAGAAAAGCATAGGGCACTTCACTAACAATTTGAAAGGACAACCAAATCCAAAAATCAGATACCCAACTCATTCGTCACAATTATCTACGCCCTTATATGCAACAATGAGAAGTCCAAGAGGCTTTGGGCCTTCCCCAAAGAAAACCAAAAAGCGTAAGAAGTCAAAAATAGAGAATGACAGTGATGAAGAAGACGAAGAAAAAGAGGAAGATGATGAGGAAGAAGGTGTAATACCTGAAATAGTGACGAATAGGATGATCACAAGGATGGGTTTTACAGTTGGCATTCCTCTGTTTATTGGGTTGTTGTTCTTCCCATTCTTTTACTATCTCAAAGTTGGTTTAAAAATTGATGTTCCCACATGGGTACCTTTCATTGTGTCCTTCATTTTCTTTGGTACAGCTCTTGCTGGGGTTAGCTATGGGATTGTGTCCTCCAGTTGGGATCCGTTGAGGGAAGGCTCTTTGTTGGGTTGGAATGAGGCTCAAAAGAACTGGCCTGTTTTTTGGAAATCTTTTCGGGGTGGATCTAGGAACAAGTAGCTCTCTCATTCTCTCTATGTTTTTTTAAAGAACGGTATGAAATTTGGATATGGGATAATAAAATGATTGTAAGATATTTTAAAGAATATTTTTATTTTATAGAGCTAATTAAATTGTCCGAAGGAATGAAATATGCTTTTGACAAAAAATATTTTTATTTTTAAACCATTACAATAGTGTTGAGTTAACTGCTCACATATTAAGACATTAATTATATATTATTCATATCTTAGTTTATACCTAACTAATTTACTTTTATTTTTTTTTTTATGTTATATATATATTTAGTCAAAAAAAAAAAAAGTCTCATTAAAATTTAGAAGATATAGTTACTGTAACAAATTCGCATCATTACAGTTTATTGATTTTGAGGAATTCTATACTCAAATAGACGTATACTCATTTATCATCGATGAAAGATAATGGATTAAGATTTAACATCAAAACGCTTCAAAATTTGAATCTATGTGGATCATTGTCATACAAAATACACAATGCATCCATATGGCATCTTGTCTGGGCATATATTTATAGCAGTAATAAATAGGAAGACTTTAAAGACTTGAAACAATAATGACAAGAGAACTGGTAGTCATGTTCTGGTTTCTACTTTGGAACCAAGAAATTAAAACGAAACTCTTAGCAGATGCTCTAAAAATAAAAAATAAAAAAACCTCAAAATGATTCTAATTCCATTTCTCAAACTATTAACCATGTTTTACAAACAAATTTCTGGTGTTAAACATGAAAGGCAGATATTTCATGGTATCTAAACGACCAAGTCCCGAAATTGGTCAATGCCAAAAAATTTTAGTAAATGGTTACAATATTTTGTAATATCAATAAAAATGGAAAGACACTTCTGCACATCTGATTGAAACAAACACTCAAGCACTCACAGGAAAATTGAAGTGATTAGCCGATCAAAATGAGCGAAAACTAAACAGGACTTGCAGCAGTTGACCAATAAATCAATTTAATTTATATCTCCAAAGGAGGCAAGTCCAATCTTCTCTTGAACAGCCGAGTTCTTGTTCCACCTCCTTGAGGCATTCAGATAAACAAAACTTGGATCTTTTCTATATATCTTCCATTAATAAACTTTAAATGAATCAAAATTTAAAGGTATTGAGCTTGTATTCTGTCTCTGTTTTCTTCCCACCATGTCTTTGCATTCACCTCTCCAAACCTTTCACGGCTGTTCAGACCAGGAAGATAAGTCAATGAATATCGATCAAAATAAAGAAAATAAAGGCCATAATGCTTTTAGAGGTTGTTTTTAACAAACTTCTAACATGGTATGGTTAGAGATACTAAATTCAAATCCTAGTAATTTAATTGTTGAATTACTAGTATTGGCATCCATAATGCAAAGTCCACATGGGAAAGTGATAGAGGTATAAAAATATTGTTGTCGTTCTCCTAATAAACTTTTGGAATGATTGATTTCTAACAGTAAACGTGTTTTAAATTTGTTATTTTATTACGTTTTACGTGATCTGGTGAAAAAATGAGTAGGTTTCACTATATATAATACCTCATCAAGTGTATAACAGAATTTGGTAATGTGCAGTTTCTCAGGACTCTAGGTATTATCTTCTCATAGTTTTACCCTCCAACACTAGTAAAATTTAGCAGAAAAGCACAAATTCAAATCATAAATTATGATTAAACAAAATCTTCATTTTTAGACTTCAAAACCCAATGGAGGAATCAATAGTTTATATTAAACATGGTATTATTTCAATACCTGAATCTGACCCGCCGAAGTTCCCTAGTGCCATCAACTAGCTGCCTAATTGTAATGTAAACTCCAGGTTCATCTTCTTCAACCCACTCAGTCTCCATTTCACTAGCATTGCTCACTGAAATTGAAGCCTCATCTCGAGATGAGGTGGTTGCCCGTGGGGGATCGATAGATGATGTCTCACCCTTGTATCCGCTTGCATAAGCACTTGAGCCTGAAGCATAATGATGCCCTCCACCGTGATCTGAAGGGTCAGTTGGGAAATTCTGTCTGCTTCCAGTGGGTTTATATCTTTGTGCCTGCGTCCACATAGGGCTTTCCCTAGCAGATTCCATCCTGGAGTAAGAAGAATCCCTCTGCAATTGAGTACAAATATCTGTCAGTAAGGAGTAATATTTCTGACTCCTCAGTATTATGCATCTCAACAAGATCAGGAAATATTATATGTTCTTTTCTTTTTTTTATGTGCCACAAGTGCTTATAGAAAGTAAAGTCGCAAAGAATCAAATTTGTCAAATCCATTTTATATTTGATTAAGCACCTTTCTGAATCTTATTAGTATTTTTGAAAGGTAGGCATGGAAAATGTCATCCAATCCAAAATGTCACAAGGTCTAGTTCTCCAACAGGTTTAACTCATAATAGATGATTTGTAAATTTTATAGAGTTCATAAAAATAATGTACTGTCTAATCTCAAAAGGTTAATATAAGAAAGAAAATGCTCATGATACTCACATAAAGCAGTGTAGGACACTCTTTTTATAGTGTGACTTAGTCTTAGTCCTCTTAATAGTAATATCCTCAAGAAACAACAAGGTATTTAGGAAGGCAAATGTTGTGCAGGCCACTAGCAATTGTAGTTAAAGTAGTTGGATCTAGTAACTTTTTTTTGTGACACTTTAATCTACTAATTTTAAAAAGTAGCGGCAATGGTTTAAATGGTCAAATTTTTGTTTTTTTATTTTATTTTAAAGAATGCATTTAAAAAAGAAAATTTTAATATGAATAATTGCTGGAGCACTTTTTTTAAATAAAATAGAAAAAAATGAAGAAAAACATGAAAATTAACTATTTGGACCTATGTGGTCACTATTTCAAAGCTAGTAGACTAAACTGTATAAAAAAAAAAAAACTAAATCTAAGCGATCAATTCAAAAAATCTAGTAGACCTACTTGGTCACCCGCCTTAATGAGACAAAATTAGCATTTTACCTCATCCTCAGACCTCATGGGAGTTTGAAAAGCTTGTTGATTAAATCTTCGAACATTGTAGAGTTCCATGATACGATCATAATTTTCACCCCACCATCGCTGAGCTTGCCACTTGTTGAACATCTCTCGGCTAAAATTTTAAACGTAATATGTCAGTCTGTGTTGTAAGATAAGCAACACTCAACAGATGTTTGAACAAATTTGAGGCTTCAAAATAACACAAAGCTAACAATAGCTTCTCAAATAGAATCCAACACTAATGTAGCTCAACATTAAGCTGTGTTAAATTGCTCTACCAGTTCAATTTTTGGGTTTTCATAGCAAATTCTAGAAGTTTCATGATTATCTTCAACATACCTGAAGCGAATTCGTTTAAGATCATTTCCACCATTGGACAAAGACACGAATGTAATATGAACTCCTGGTTCAACCTGTGCCATCCACTCCTTGGGTTCATCCTCATCCTCTAAAACAACATCACAAGACTGAGCTGATACAGACACTCCTCTAGGGGTCTGGTCACCACTCATTAGCCCTGTAAATCTTGAATCTAATCTTGTGGGATGACGACTTGAGCTTGTAAAGTCCCATGCAGGCGTTGAACTGGAGCTTGCACCCCCAATATAAGGGTATGGAACCCCTTCTGAGACTGTGTCAAAGTCTGGGTAAGGTCTCTGACCTTTCTTGTAGCTAGTTGAGCCAGTGCAAGGCTTGCATTGCTTATAAGCACCAGAAAACTTTATTGCCATATCTTTAATCTGCAGTGTCAAAAAAAAAAAAAAAAAATTTCTATAAGTTCTCAGAAAAGGAATTTGCTTATATGCAGCACATTTTGACTAGGAACATGAGTACAAAAAAAATATATAAATTTGCGTTTCATTAATATAATTTAATTGCTTGATCGATAAACTATGACCTCTACATATTATAGGTTGCTGCTACTTGACACCATTGTAAAATTGAGAACGGAATGGAAAATAGGTTTTTTTTTATTTCCTCTATTATAACCTACTAAACTTGCATATATACCCATTCAAAAAAGTACATTATATATATTATATATGCTTGTAGTTTTCACTTAATTTAATAACAAAATTCTAGTATTTTAAAACGATTATAAAATTAACACCGTTGTCAAAATTTGTGCCCCAAATAAAAATACTCAATATATAGTAGTACTTTAGATTACTTGTCTACCATTTCATTGGTTGGTTCAGGTTGTAACCCTGCCTGATGATTATCTCACTAATCCTATCTCAATTTCATTTCATACTAAATCTCAAAGTGATCCTATTATTGACGATACCAAAAGTTATTATTTAGACTTTTGGACAAGGCTTTTTTTTTTTTTTTTTTTAAATAAAAAAAATAATAAAATTAATACTTATAATAACAAAAATAACACTCCTAAAACCATCTAAAATATTATTAATATCCCTGTCAATTCCAAAAAAAAATGGTGCTGTTTTGATTATTATATGTTTTAAGAGGTGTTATTTTATGTAAAAAAAATTAAATTAAATGAATAACTGTGAAGCAGTATTATTTATTATTTTCAGCAAAAAAAAAAGGGGGGGAAAAACCAAGGGAAAAATAAAAGCTATATGAAAATAATTAGCTTAAAAAATAATACAAAATAGGAGTTCTAGGAAAAAATTCTCTCTAATTAGTGAGTCAAGCAAATAGCATAGAATAGATTGAAAAGAAAAAGAGGTGGAAAGTCAGTCAAGGCTGACGATCTAACAAAATCTGAAGTGATATGCAATTTTAGTTCTCCTTTTCTTTTATTTTGCTGGGCTGTAGTATTTGTTCTACTTTCTGCAACAAGATACTGTTCCGGCTGTACACAAAGTAATTGCTAGACTAGATAATACAACTTTTGAAATACAGTGGAAAGACAAGAATTCAATGGTGGACCACATCGTCGACAGTCATTTAGATGTCTTTAATGGGGCTCAGAAACATGACTTGTCAAGGCTGACCTTAATTTGATCGTGTGGAATATGTTTTCACTATACATTTCGCATGAAATCAATAATATAAAAAAAAAAAAAAAAAAATCACGTATTTTCATAACTACAAATATTAAATTCCACACGAACATTAGAAAATATTTTATTTTAGTTTGATCTCAGGCTATCAAATTAAATCTGTTTAGTTTACTATGTTTTATTTTTATTGGATATATTCCTACCATATGCAATCGGAATTAAAAATGACTAGAACTTTTAATTTTATTAATATTATTTTTATTAATAAAATTAATTTTTAATATCATATTTAATTATTAATTTATTAAAATAAATAATTAAAAAAAACATAGATATTAATAAAATGAAAAATATTTTTATAATAAATTAAATATCGTAAATATTTTGTATATGCGCAAACTAACATGAAATATATACGAATACAAGCCTTTTTTATATAAATTTTATTGTAATTTTACAACTATTTTAAAACTAAAAGAGTAAATGGTAGCCCAGTTGCTCAATTATGTGGCATAAAAGATGCCAAGGGTGGTCCCCACATTATCAGAACCCCGTAATGTATTATAATTTTTGTTTGTTTTCACAAGCAAGAAAAAAGAATCTGAGCAAAACCGAAGGCTGTAATCGAAGTAATACAGAAAAGAAAAGAATGACGGAAAATAGAGATAAAGTGAGAGATCCATAGACTATAGACTCTAGGATTACGAACCTGCGCCGTCAGACTTTTGACGGCTTCTTTTGTACTTGGGGTGCCACTACCACGCGCTCCTACTTCCTCATCCCCGTCGTCCGTTTGCTTTGTACATGCTATGCATGTAAACATCTTTGCTCTTTACCTTCTTACCCCTGTACAGTGTTCAACCATTTAGATCCTTCACTTTTATTCCACGTCTTAGCAAAAGAGAGATAAATTTAATAATCTGCAGCATCTTTTCTAATGATTACAACAATATTATTAGCCCAAAAAAAAGGTTGAATTAGATTAAGGGTTACGAAATGAACTATTTTTTGTCTTCCCAAGAAAGTGATATTTGTCTGAGCTTGACTGATAAATGACTATAATACCCAAATGATCAAAACTTCTTTTTGGGGGTAATTTTGATTTTGACAATGGGTTTTGTGTAGGAACATTCTGCGTACCAACGGGACGGGTTTGGGGATTTGGAATGGCACCTTTTTATTATTATTATCATTATTTATAAAAAAAAAAAAAAAAATTATTAATAATAATAAATAAATAAAACTCATTTGAGATTTTAATGAACTTAGGCTTGGGGATTGAGAAGCTATCATCTAATAGTATAATGGATTGTTGGTTCGAATCTAAGAAAAAAATAATTCTGGAGTTAGCGAGAAATAGATGCGGCATTGAACTTGAAGATTATGGTTAATTTGATGTGAGAGACCATATACGTTGGTGATATCTTGGTCTAGAAGCAGAGAATGCAATACAAAGGTGTTTGATAGCTGAGAAATTTTGGGAAAGAATGAAGAATACTAATTCAATTAATAAAGGGATTATATAAATCCAAAATTTCGTTCCATTCACTCTGTAGGGGAAACAAATGGGGTCCCGGAACAAAGAGAAAAGCGAAAAAGGAAAAGAGCTCGGGATCAGAGAAGACTGAGAAAAGTGCCAAATAAAAAATATAATGAGTCAATAATTAAAAGAAACAAAAAAATATATGAAAGAAATTGCATTAGGCATGTGCTTGCTTTAATGCACAATGGACATATAAAGAATCAAATATACTTGTTAAGCCGAAGTTTCTGACAAAATCAAACAACAAATTCAAATAAATTTTTTCCATAAACCAGAGATGCAGACAATATTTTCTATTTCTATCAATTTTCCTTTTTTTTTTTTTTTTCCTCCTTTATGACAAAACTGTGTTTGGGACATAAAGAATGCAAATATATATTATTTTAAATTTATAAAAATATGGACAAATTACGATTGTTTCTTCAATTTATTGGACCGTTTACAAATTTAAAATTAATTATAATTTGATAAGAAAATGTTGACAATTCAATGTGCATTTAGGAAATTCTGTAAATAAATTTAAAATAAATCATATGTAACACTCAATTTAACGATAACCCATTAAATTTTAATAAATAAATAAAAACTTGCAAAAAATTTAAAATATTTACACATAAAATATAGTTTATCCTAAAAATAAATATTAAACAGAGTCATTATTGTTCGATAAAACTTACCAAACAAATCCCCAACCGTGGTTCGCTCTTGTCCGTTTTGGCCTCTTAGCCACCAAACAACTAATACACGTAACACGTCCAGTCACAGTCTCTTTCACTGGAGCCCTTCTCAGATTGGTACAGCCTATATAGTTTTAGACCTTCGAAAGACGAACCCAAGTTTCAGAATTGATTCATCTTTCACTTTTCGAAAAATGAAACTGCAATAGAAATTAAACAAATATTTAATATTGATAAATTGGTATAGTGTGAAATAAAGAAATTGCAAGGAAATCAAAAGCTACATTCAAATCAATCGAAATGAAATAAAATCAAACCGATACTTTTGGTGTACGAAATGAATTGACCAAACATTCGCGAACAAATGGGAAATAAAGGTTGAGAAAGAGAAAGTTACAGAGCTTCAAAGTAAAGTTGTGCTCTGTTTGTTTGTAGAGAAAGTTGAGAGAAAAAGAGAGAAATCGAAATTAATTTTTTGCTAAATCTGACCTTCATTTGATCAACACTTCACTGACACTGGTCAAACTAGCAATGAAGCCAGCTGGTTTCAGAGCTTGGGAATCTGTCGGTGAGATCGATTATAAAAAGTTAATAAAAGAGAGGAAATCAATTCTCATAAAACTTTCTGCGATTTTCCTGGCGACCAAACTCGATCGCGAAAAAATCTTGTTGAATAAGCAAAATAAACTCCTGAGATAAATCCCTTAGATTTTGCTAAAACATAAAGTCAGCTCAAAAATCACAGCAAAAGCCAGCTTCAGTGTAGAAAAACACCTTGAGAACGATCGAGCTAGATGGGTTTAAAATTTCGGAGCAACAAAACCGAAATGCCTGGCGATACAACCGAAATGTTCAAAATGGAAAGTACTGGATAACAGAGAGAGCTTCCGGGATTTACGTTACCAGATGAAGAACCATATATCGGAAAATTACGGACAAGAGAGAGAGACAACAAATTGGGATGCTGTATTTATATAGAGGGAGGGTTAAGCAACGTCAGATGTCGCCGTTATATTTGACGGGGGAGGGCGTTAATGTACTTATGAAGAAGGCAAATGGTCATGAGAAGTGAGGACATGAGGGTCCACATGTCTAGGAAGGTGAGGTAAGCGGAAGGGATCTCTGACGTGTATTACACAAGTTAAAATGTGGTTGGGTGTTATGTAAATCGAGATTGTTGCTGTAGTGTTATGTTGGTTATTTTTAACAATAATTATTTTTTTCATTTATTTCATACTCAAACTATTAATATTCTTATCATGTAATATTATCATTTAAAAAATTAAAAAAAAATTATTTTTTTATTTAATTTTATCATATATTATAATATAAATATCTTGAATTAAAAAATATGTATAATTTTATAAATTATTAAGTTCTTTTATATTAATAATATGTAATAATTAGAAGAAGGAAGGGTAAGAATATTTACAAGTGACTCTTTTTTAACACATTTAAATTTATATTCTTAAAATATAATTGTTTAAACGAACATAGGACCAATATATAATTTTAGTAATAACTTGTTATTTATATCCCCACTTATTATTCAATTTTATAAAATTGAAATATAAATACGTTACACTAAACGTGAATGCTGCATTATATGTGATATCTCTTAGTATAAATTCTTTTTTAATAAGTTATATACATAAATATGTGTTAGATATTAATAACTTTAATAATCCTTATATTAAATAGAGCCTTTATATAAAATAATAAATGGATAGATTTTTATCTCATTTGTAAACTTGCTTTATGTAAAATTTCCTCCTCTTTTAGTTTGATTAGTTTTTTTTTTTTGGTGTTTTAATCTTTTGTTTGCACTCAAGAAAGAATGTTCGTGTAAAAAAAAGTAATGCAAGAAAATACCACTCTAAAATCATTCTATATACTACTAATATATTAAATTCATTTTGATATAAAAAGTATATATATATATATATATATATATGCAATTTAAAGTAATGATTATTATCATTATTGTTAAAATGAACCAAAACATACAACATTATCTAAAATATGATATTTGATGTGTTCAAATTTAGAATATCAATTCATTGGGATATCAATGTTAATATAAGAAACTCAAATGTACCCTTAAAAATTAAAATTAAGAATATTAATATGTGCAGGCTAGCATGCATACTCCTTTTTAAGTCATAGTTATAAGTTCAAGGTACCTGTGGTTAGTGTTGAAATTTAAGCAATTGCATTGCATGTATAACTCGTAAGAGAAGCAATACCTTGGGGACAGCTTGAACTAAAATAGAATGAGTAGTATATATGCATTAAGTTATAATATGCATCAGATAATATGTCAGTTATTAATTGAATGTAAAATTAAGAATGTGAAATAAAAAAAAAAAAGTGATTGTGAAAAGGCCAATTAAATTATGCCAAATAGATTATGATATAAATGAAAATGTAATAAAAAAAAGTTAATCAAATACAATACCTATTGTTCTATTATTAATGATCTTGACTTGTGAACTGTATGCATTGATTTTTCCGTAAGTTAATTCCTTAATGTCTTCGTCAACACCTGAGAATGCGGTGACTAACTCTTTAGGTTATTTTACATATTTCTTTTAATACTTTAACATTTTGGTTTGAATGGGTATACTTTTGTTATAATCTTTTAAAAATAGATAACTTTGATCTTACTGTGCCCGTGCATATAAAGCATACATAAGGCTATAATTAAACTAATCGAGTAGAAACAACCTTAGCCATGCAAGAAATAATTTACTTAGTAGAGAACATAAGCCTATCGTTGTAGCTTGGGTGCTTTTGCCTCCAATAAAAAATTATAGGCACTGAAGCACATGAACAATAAATTAAGAAAGGTGTCCAATTATATGAAATCCATCATTTGAACTCATTTGATTTGGTAACAAACTAATCATTTGGACTCATTTACCTAAGCCTTAAGCAAATCACCATTAATCACTCCCTTGAAGCAATGAGAAAGTATTTTGAAAGGAGAAGATTCGAACCTTTTTTTTTTTTTTTTTAGGCTCTAAGCTAAAGGAATCAGAACTGTAAAGAATCCAAATTGGAATGTATAAAAAATATAGTCTTGTTGTCTTTTCTTGTCAAAAGAAAAACATTATTATATAAAAAAAAAAAAAAAAACTATGATAGAGCAAAACATAGCCAGGGGTTTTGTCTTTATCGGACTTTTTGAGGGTTGAATTTTGGTTTTAAGACATCAATTTTGAAAAAAATTTTCTTCTATGTAATAAATGTATTGAAAAGTGAGTATATTTTAAATGAAAGATAAATTTAATTTTTTTAATTTTTAATCCTATATTTATTTTTTAATTAATATTTATCTCTCTTTTATTATATTTATAATTTTTATAGGCAAATAATATATAAAAAATTCTCTAATGTAGGACCTTTTGAGTGTCTAATCGGTTTTTATTTTTCCTATACAGTTTATTTAACTATATAGATACGGTTACTGCTATATAGTACCAGTGGAAATGGAATCAGTCCCATCTACACGTGTTAATATCATTTAAAAACAAAATTCTAAATTTTAAAATAATTTTAATATTCAGCACAATATAAAAACTTTAATGAAAAAAAGGAGTGATATTAAATTTGTCTTATTTTAGAATCTGACTAAGCATGGACCATAATATGAGAGAATAAACATGAAAGCTAATTTAACCTCCCTTTCTTTGATTTGTACGGACTCCAGATAATTGGGTATTGAGCCACCGGCTATGAGCGGTGACTAGTCGAGTCTCTTTGCAGAGAGTTAGTTCACGTTGTTAGAGAAACCAACTGGCTGTTGTCGGTTGTCAAATTGTACAGAGGCAATATGGCAAGAGGTTTTTTAGATGAAAGAAAAATATTAAACATACATAAATTTATTTTTATTTTTATATTTAAATTAATTATATTATTATGATAAAATTATTTTAAAAATAAAAAATAATTTAATTTTTAGATAATTTTATAACATATATAAAAATGAGTACAGATTATAAAAATCCTCTTAAACTAAAATACCAAATTAACTCTGTTGTTGTCCATAGCTTTATTCTTGGGCTAACCTCTCTTTCAGCAAAGAATGGTTGGAACAGGCAAGAGAGGGACATTTAATAATATTCAAACCTTCTCTTTCTTTATATTTATCTATTAGAACAGCAAACAATGACAGTCTTCTTTTTGAGTTTTTCTCTCTCTTTCTTGGTTAATTCTCCAGAAAAAAAGGGTTCTTGACAAGTCCCAAAAACTAGAGTCATCTTCAATAACATTGATTGATTTAAACTATTAAAACTAAAATAAAAAAAATGAAAGGTGATAATAGTTTGGTACATAGCATTTTACGATCTGAAGTAGTGGAGTTAAATAAGTAATTTGGTAACTTAGCTAAATTTAACAAAACATATTTGTCAATGATAATATTACCTTAATTACAATAATGTTAGCATGAAAAATTACAATTAAAAGATATAATTTTTTATTTTTTCTTATTATTCAAAAAATACAATAAAAATATAATTTTTATACTAATATTTTTTTATATCAAAATTACAAATGTTTTTATTTTTAATTTTTAAAAGATAAATGAAGAGCTCATAAGTTATTCATATTTACTTAAATTTGGCCCACATAAAATTTAAATTAATTGAATTGAATTATAACTCATCTAAAGTCAACCGAATTAAAACTAGCACTTATGGCATGTTTATTATACCATATTAAATAGTAAATATTCTAACTCTATGATTTATATACAGTCATATATTTACCTGTAAAATCAGGCCGTATCGCACAGTATAAAAATAATATAATTATGTATGAATTTTGTACGACTATGAGGTCTGAGTCTAAACATATTAGACAATTAATTAAGTCTATCTGAATTTCAATTATAAAATTATATGTCTTAACTTTTTCTTTTATCTTAAATTAAAATAATTTTTTTTTATTTTTAAAAATGTAATAAAAATATAAAAAGAATGAATTAAATATTAATTTAAATAAATTTTATAATAAAAAATTATTTTAAATATAAATTATTTTAATAAAAAATATATAATTAATTTAATATAATTATATTATACAATATTTTATTAAATACTATACAAATTAATTATAATTTAATTATATTTAATTTATTTGATAGAATCTACCAAACATAATTATGATTGATTTCCACGATATCTTCTTAAGCAAGAAAAGCAAAGTCCCAATTCATCCCCACACATTGTGTCATTGGCTTTGGAGGCTAATTCAAATTATAACTCCTTTTTGTTTCTAATTTTTCTCATTTCTTTTAACTTATTTTGATCACATTTAAAAAATAGAAAGCAATAGACAGTAAGACATAATATTTTCAATTTTAATTCAGAGGCTCCGACACACCATATGAAAACAAAGTGCCGTTAAAACTTTAAAAAGAACATAAATAAATAAAGAAAGTACATTTTGATTAACTAGCAAGTAGCGAGGCTACCAGGACTATTTGATTCAAGATTGTATGTGCATTTTACTTATAAACAAGGATGAAATAACTTCAACGATCTATACAATATCTAAATAATATATATATTTTTAAAATCTCCATATTAATACATTTTATCGATGACAATATAAATATTGAAAAAATATTAGTAGAATATTAATTAATAATATAGATATTATCGTAATATTATCAATAAATTATCTAATAATATAATAAAATGTCATTTATTATTACTTTATTTATTTTCTAATATAATTTATCATTAAATATATTTATTTAATTTTTTTAAAATCATTAGTTTTAGATTTTTTATTTTATTAATAAAATTTATTAATATTAAATATTTAAACACTTGTGTATTTTTTAACTACTAGTTTAAATATTTTAACTACTTATTTTATAAGGTTTTGCTTTATTAAATAATTATGGAATATATTTATATTTAAATTTATTAAATAAGATAATTAGTTTAAAAAGGAAGTAATTGATTATTTGTTTGTGATATTTTTGAATGTTTATTAAAATTTTCATAATTTTATTAGACATATTTATAAATTTTAAATCTCATCATTTTAAACAACATCTATATTTCAAACTTTGCTTATAAATACAAGTTTCAAGTTTGCCAGAAATCTAGAATTGGAAGAAAAATGCTAGAATTTTTCCAACTGGAAGTGTCAAAAGCTAATTGGTATTTGTACACTTACGGCCACATAAAAATTAAACAATGGCTTCAAAGTTAAAACAACAATCTGTTAGTTTAATTAGAATCTATAGCATTACACAAAATCGAATTGTTTATTTCATTTCTTTAAGGTGTAAAATTCGCAGAGGTGATTAGACAAATCAAGCATTTTGACTTCAGTTGCTCAAAAACAATAATAATAATAATAAAATAATATATATATATATATTATCATCTTACATCTTACATCATATTATAATAACTTAATAATTTTATTTTATCATCTTAAATCATATTACATCTAACATCTTACATCATATTAATTATACATCTTACATCATATTATAATTATTTTATCATCTTACATCTTTAATTATATATTCAATCAATAATTAATATATTTTTCAATGAATATAATAACTTAATATGTATAAGATTAGTCTCAATTGTTAGCTCTATAATTGAATTAATAAAGTAATTATAAATATGATATTTTAGATCAATAAAATATAAGATTTAATTTTTTTTAAAATAAAAATATTTTATAAATAATTAATTTGATTATTTGAGAGTATAATTAAAAATAATAAATAATTGCTCATTATTGCACATATTCTCGTAATTTGTTGAGATTTTAAAAACCACTTAATGTTTTAGAAATTATAAACTTGCTTCCTCTATTTTGAGAGCACAATGAAGCATTTTTCAAATAAAATTTATAGAAGTTTAAGGAGAGTAACCAAACATTAGTAATTATGTTTATCTTTATTACGACATAAACTCCTTGTTAATTTTAAAACATAAAATATATTTTGAGTAGAAATATAATTTAGAATTTTCCCTCAAACAAAGGGTTTTTGAAACTCGAGGATGTGTAAATTGGCCGATCACAAGAAATGTATGAAATAATTACCCACTTACCCTTCAAACTATTTAAAATGGATTTGAGTAACTCCCACAGTTTGACGAAAACAGTTGACATGACAAGGTAAATTATTCAAAATTATGTGGCTCATTCTTTCCTAAGAAATATATAAAATAAAAAAGAAACATTTTGAAAAAGTAAATAAATAAGAGAACAAAAGGAAAATAAGAACAAAGTATGCGTATGGTCGTGGATTTAGACCACTTTTAACGTTAGGAATGTTTGAGTTCAGTTTTCAAGTTAATAGGTTGTATCAGTGATCCTCCCCCAAAGTAGATGTTCATCTCAATCCCAAGTCTTTCTCTATTTCCAACGTTTGATTACTTTGATTTATTTGTTATTCCTTTTGATTTTCTGTATCACAGAGGAAAACATTAGTTACCCACTTGTTAAAAGAAGAGAGCCAATCCAGTCGCGTTTTACATATTCATGTGAGCTTTAAAATACTTTTTTTTTGTTCATATTTACCACTCATCATTTATTAACGACCTTTTAAATCAACTTTTCCTTTCTTCTTTTCCTTTGTTGAAGTATATTAAGGTCAGGTTTTGTTTTCGTTTTATTTCGTGGGGGGTCGTTACAAGATCAAAAATATATATTAAAATATGCAATATTTAAACTTTTTTTTTTTTTCAATCAACACGTTTTACTTTAGGGTACACATTTACACACTCATTTACTAAGTACTAGTCAGAATAAGTCTCAAATTCATATAAAATAATATAAAATATTACCTTTATTATCAGATTATTAATAGACAAATATAGGATATGCAATACGTTAACTTGATTTGAGAGAACAATGAACATAAACTATCTGCTCACAGGTTCAAAAATAATTTTAATACTAAACTAGAAAGGAAAAAAAAAAAAAAAGTCCTTTGTTTTATGGTTTGTTCCAACTGGATGATACAGTTTTCATATGTTTCTGAATCATTAAATCCACAAAAATAATTTTTATCAAAATTTTATGCATAAATCAATCCTTTTAATAACTAGTTTTTCTTTTTTACCTTGCACACCACTTTCACTTTTAAACCTCTAGCCAATTTATATGTTCCAAAAATAAAATTTATTAGAACATATATTAAAAAACAATATACATAATTTTAAACCTTTCTTGAATATATATCCTAATTTTTTAATGCTCTAATGACCATCATCGTCAGAATTATGAAAACTCTATTTTTGTGCTTTTAAAGTCATATAAAAATAAATATGAAAATCTAATAAAATATGCTGAGAAGCCAAAAATGAAAATACCTTTTGATTGGAGCCATCTCATCCAATATTTTCTCCTTTTATCGACTCATGTTTATAAATTATCCATAATTACTTTATCATACTCATCTCCAACTTTACATTCAATACATGCCACTTTATACCACACAAATCTTAAATCCATACAGCAAAGTACAGTAGTATTTTATTTGAAAGCCACGAAATAACTACAAAATCAATCTATTGCAGTTGGAAGTATACATAAATCAATGTAGAAAATACATTCCCAGCCAATAGAATCTGATCCACAGATTCAAAGTAAGGTCTAAATCCAATGATCAAAGCACTAAATAATATCTCCATTTTATTAGCCACGCAAAGGCTAAACGTAAACAGTAATAAAGAGCATGATAATAGCATAACAGAATAAACAAAGTACATAGCTTCCTTTGGTACTAGGAACAGGGCCTGAAAACCACAACAGAACAGGTATTAACTTGTTACTGATAGCAAATTGAACCCCTGTGAACTAAAAATAACCACTGTTATCATCATCCGGCAACTTTCCTGGTAAAGCTTCTGCCAGGAGCAATGTCTCGGACAGGCTTTTGATGCATGTTGCCAGAAGCGCCAATCCATTGGACCCCAGCCTTCATAGGATGAGGACGCTGCTGCTGTCCAACGGTTGGCTTACGGGAACCAATTGACATGTTCTCAAGCTTCTCAGATGCATCTGAAACCCCACGCACAGCCCTTACCTTATTCACCATCGATGCTGCCAATAGAGTTGTAGGAGTTAACTACAAGAAAATATTACATGCATTACAATTAAAATTCAACAATATATAAACTTACTTGGACTGTTTTTTCCTGGAGGTTGATACTTTTGTAGTCTGACAGAGTTCTTCGCAGTTTTTTCATTCTTTTTTGTATCCTTAAAATTGAAAAAAGATCAAAGATCTTAGCAAAACCAATCCAACAAACAGATAACAGTGAAAGATATGGTTAAACAAATTTCCACGGTACATACACGACAGATTCTGAATACCAACTGTCCAATGTGAGACCCAGAACTTGTAAACCCTTTAAGACCAGACTCAATAAAAAATTGCCCCGAAGAATGTCAATTAAGCAGATGCACAACAGGAACCCCAATCCCCTCTTAAAAAAAAAATATCATAAAAGAATATGTTAATCTATTTTTATATTAATGCCTTCTGTTTATCCACATTTGTTCAAACAAGTAAAAGAAGTAACAAAGAAGTCCGTAACATTTATTCTGCCATACAACAAATCCCATCCACCCTTCGATATAATTACCATATAAACCTAGATGTCAATTAGTAAATTAAATCACATAAAAAGTTGAAACTTATATGGCAAAACAAACTGTGACCCTTTCAACTTACTTGGTTTGCCAAGTCCAGTTTTCGCTGCACTCCTGCAGCAAAATATTCAGCATAGAATCAGAATCTATAAACATCCACAGAGCTTACTCGACAGCAAAAAACAATAAATATGGTAGACTTCTACCAACTACACAATAAAAAAATATTTTAATGAGCCATTCATAACAGGAAACAAAAATTATATAGTAACCATATATGAGTCCAAAAATGGGAAAATAACCCAAAAAAATATGAACCTGTGCCAACAGAAGGATGCGCCTTTGGTGAAGAAAAACTGTTTGTAAGCTTTGAATTAGATAATGCCCCCGAATATTTCCTAACACCTGGTGGTTCAAATACTCCTTTCATTCCAGCTACAATATGTGAAAAATAAAATTCCTATTAACATGCCTATATATAAGGAAGCACAAGAAGGCAATTATTGCATCTACAAACCAGATGGAGGTGTTCTAATGACAGCTGATTTTGGCCGAAGAGGAGGAGGAACATATAAGCAATCCTGCCAAAGGAAAGAAAGTTCACCTCAATGATCTTAATACAGTGACAAGGAAATAAAGACATGCCCTTTTATGATAAATTATAACCTACAAAAAAATCAACGGATAATACAGAAACATGAGAAAAACATAAATAACCTTGTTTTTTGAATTTTAATGTCATCGTCCTGAGGACTTTTACATGATTGCTCAGGATTACCAACAAATGAGTAAAAATGCACTACCTGGAAGAAAGGATGCTGGAGGGCCTCCGCAGCTGATGGCCTTTTCAAGGGATCCCATGAACAAAGTAACTGTATTTTGATATAGAAATGGCACAAATTGGTAAGGTAATACTTAAAAAGATTGTAGAGTTCAATCTTTCTTCAGATACCATTCAAACAGTAGGGCAAACACCATAGATCATGTGAGGTGCTTACCTTAATAAGGCTTATTGCATCGTCACTAGCAGATGTAATCAGGGCAGACAGATTGACGCCTGGTAACTAGAATGGCAAAAATTAAAACATCATCAATATTTAACAAACATGTTGGAAAAGGTCTAAAAATAAGACCAGAGATTGGAAACACTGTAAATATGGCACAACAACGTTACCAACTATTTATCATGATACTCATCTAAAAAAAATTATACATGCATACGATAGAACAATTCTTACCTGTGGAAAACAGTAGTTGATATCATTGGCCAGATGAATGCCCTCGGCCCAGGAATCCTTCGTTGGACTGCCTATTACACTACAAATTTTGTAGATCTCATCTGCTTCACTGAAAACATAATCACACAACCAAAATATATTGATAAATTGAAATCTGAGAGCCAGTTCTTAACGACAAACAAATGTGACACTGCATTTTTAAAAGATTGACAGTTACTTACCTAGAACCTGGAAATAATGGCCGTAGAGTGAATAGTTCAGCCATGATAGCACCCATTGCCCACATATCTGAAAGTTGGGGGAGAAAAATGAGTTCATATTACCCGCAGAGAAATGTATTGTGTAGATTTCGAAAAAAATGACAAGTTTCAATATAATCACATACCAACTTTAGAAGTATACAGGCATGACTGCAGCAACACTTCAGGTGCTCGATACCTTTAACATTTTATGAGCCAAGAGATTACAACAGCATGGTAGTATATATAGAAATAAATGTTGAAAAATAAAAAGTACTAGAGAAATAACATACCAGCGCGTTGAGACATACTCTGTATAAGGTGGTCGAGAACTGATTTCTCGAGCAAGACCAAAATCAGCAATTTTAATTAATTCTTTTGTCACCAACAAATTCTCTGTTCATCAAAAGAGTGAGATTTTTTTTCTTTTTCCGACACGCACTCACAAACAGAGAATAAACAATTAACATAATTGGGGAACTGGAAGATGACCATTAACAATTAACAGACAATATAGAGATGCATTACAAAATAATATTAAAAAAGAATCTTAATCAGAGCTACAAATGAGAAACTTGGGGGAAGGAACATGCACAACTACAACATGAGCTAACACTCATAGGCTGCAATTATAAACCAATACCTGGTAAGATGAATTTATGAAGGGGAGACAAAACAACCAAGTCAAAAAGAGTACACGATGATAAATGTGCAGTAAACAAACTAAATGATAAGTTTGCCAGTTATAGATTATGTCAATGACACATTCAAGAATGCCAGACCTTTGATCAAGTAATTTATCACAATAAAAATTTACCAGGCTTAAGGTCACGATGAAAATATCCGCGCTGGTGTATGTAAGCAAGGCCTTGAAATACTTGAAAGAACCAATTTCTGACATCGGCTTCTGAGAAAAGCTTTTCCCTGTCTTTCATAAGCTGATACAGATTGCACTCCTGCAATATGTGCACAGCATGTTATGGAATGAGTATCCCAAAAATAATACCAAAGAATTCCTGAGTAAGGAAAAATCCTACTTACCATGTATTCAAACACAAAGTACAAAATATCATTTTCCCTAATGACTTCTCTAAGCTTCACAATGTTTGGATGATTCATTCTACGGAGTGACTGCAAGGTAAACAATGAAATGCTTGTTTAATAAATTAATAAATTGAAAATTCTAAGGAAAAGAAAATTTAATATTTGCATTACCTTAACTTCTCTCAGATTTACACACTCATCCCATGAATAGTATTTTTTCTTCATTTTTTTAATGGCAACCTGAAACATAGAAACGTAAATTGGAAGTTGGAACACACAAAAATTATGCACCCATAAAGACAAGGAACTCTCAGTCTCACACACTTACAACTTCACCATTCTGCTTATTAATTGCTCGCCAGACACTCCCAAAAGTTCCATCACCAACTTCTTTTATTAGCTTGTACCTAGTAAATACAGAAAAAGTATCAGTGACATAACTGCATGAAGAAGTCCATTCAGCAAAAATGCAAACTGTTGGCCCTGTAAGTAAAAACAAAGAACACAACTCACCTCTCCATTCTAGCAGAACACAAAGCAGCTCCTTATTTATTTAAAAAATATGAAAACTTAACAAAGATAATTTGCATCTATCTTCAGTAGATGATCCTTAGAAATCTTGGTAAAATAATAACCGCCTTGCTGGTCAAGTTGAAGATAACAATAATTTTCTAAGGAAACATGCAACAAAATAAACCAAAAGTCTTTCGATGAATGGGTTGCAAAGCCTTATTCATAACTAGCTCCGTAGCTTGTAGACAGTGGCATGGCATAGACAGCGAGTAAGGACAAGAACACCAGAACATATTTACTACGATGGGAAGCAACCAGAAGGATTGATCCAGATAATGAAAAATATTTTTCTAGATGAAGATAGTATCGTCCCGAGGTTTAAAAAAATTGACTAACAGCTGTCTCGTTTAAACTATGAAGAAATTGCCACAGATCTTCATCCAACCGCTACTTCACCACTTCAATGTTGAGCCCATCAAAAGTGATAGAGGTAGAGTAATAACAACCAAGAATTAAACAGTCTGCATAAATTCCACCTATTGTATATTTAGTATCAGCTATTAGCAGCTTTTAACAGCAGATTGGAAGACTTCAGCCCTGCAATGTTATAAAAATAACAAGGTTAAAGCCACACCAAAAGATTAAAAACAGATACACATAAGAAGATCATAAATATATGCTATACCTGAAAATGGTTTTGCAGAAAATTGAACTTGATGTTGTATCAGCAATGCACTAAACAAGAGCAATTTGTTAGATATTACCTATAGTAAGATTCCTAATATATCCAATTTCACACGCTTACAGAAAAAAAAATAAAAAAAAATAAGGATAAGTGTCTTACTGAAAGAAGTGCACTAAAGATCCAACAACTAACTCATAAGTTACTAGCATTACACCTCTTGTGCTTATCATTTAAGAGCATCTAATCACTAAGTGCAATTGACATAGGAAACCAGAAGAAATTTTCCAAGGACGAGAAATCGCCAGTAAAGGAATTCCTCAAATGAAACAAGCCGATATTGGAAGCAATTTGACTTGAAGTACACTTGCTCCATCTCTTGAAATGTAAAGCAAATCCTTTTATATCCAAACTCGATAAAATCTGAAAATAAAGTCAGGCCAGTCAATTTCAAATCAGTAGAATACACACATAAAAATACATCCACTTAGAAACAAAAAGTGAAAAGGAAAAATAAAATAAAATAAAAAAATACAATTTCAGTCCTAACACACAAAAAATTAAGCATATTTACTGTTATGACCTTTCTCTCATCCAAAGGTCAGCTAATTCTACTAAAAGAGAACACACAATCAGAAATTGCCACAGTATTTAAGATTTTACTAAAGAACCACTGACTGCATTATAATGATACACTAAACATCAGCAGAAAACATGACATGAAATTTTAAGAAAGGAATCATGCAATGAATATCAACCTATAATAAAATTAAAAAAGGATTCAAGCAATGAATATCAACAAAATAAAATTAACAAAGGATTTAAGCAATGAATATCAACACAATTTTGTCATATGACATCATTAACTTTTAAAAGCAAACCGAAACCAAAATGCAATAATTGCAAAATATACAAGAAGATTAAGGACAGACTAGAGAAGTCCACACCTTTCATATTTAAATCAGATAGAAACACGTAAACCAAAGATTAGATGGATTGAGATTACATGTACAACTTTTGGTATGCCATTTTACATGCAACCAACAGTTGGCAAATATGGACAAAAGGTCCAACCTTTTGTGCAACAAGGTCCACGTATTGGTGGCATATGCAGATGCAGTAGCACACCAAAAGTCTTTTGGTATGGTAGAATTCAGAATTGGACTGAGATTAGAATAAAACCTTTAAACCCTAAGCAGTCTAAAGTATTGCATGCAGATGGAAATATTCCTGGAACAACTGCTATCTAGCACATAAATATGATAAGAAACTAATAGACAAGAGGAATGCAAATAAACCACAAAAAATATTCCCATCAGAAGGTAAAGAAAAAAACATGCAAGGTGCATAGGTAAATCAAATTCACTGTTAAACTATCCACATGTCAATCATAAGAGATTTACGACAAAAAGAGAAATCTCATTGTAAACTTAATGATAAGCAGGACATATAAAGGTAAACATCAATCTCAGATTGAACGACACGAATGGAAACACCGAGACCAAGAGGAATTCAAATGTCCCGAACTATACAGCTCTCGATGTACGATATTATGAAATCTTGAAGCGTGTACAATAAATTGATTTCGGATCAGAATCTCGTAAAAACGAGCTAACAATAAGCGCCATAAACACATCAATGAAGATCCAATTACGATTCAAATAATATCGGCAACACTAATCGAAATGAGGCTTAAGAAAACCTAACCCTATATTGGCAGAAAACAATTAGAACAAAATTGAAGCGAAATAAAGAGTAAATCGGAGAGAACGATAACAGATCTGAACTGATCAATACGAAACAAATAGATAGACAGAGAGAGAGAGAGAGAGAGAGGACCTGAAAGCCAATCGGCAAAACCACCGTCGCCAAGGACGGGAGGGGGTTAAATCCAGAGCGTGGGACTCGGATGTGTCTTCTTTTTATGTATTCCTAAAATGATTAAAAAAAAAGGCCTTTTGCCCTCTCTAAACCAAAAAAGAACAAGAAAAAAGATCAGCCCACCAAATTCTGATATCGTGGGAACCAAGGAATTTCCTACTTTTATTCGGATGCCTACGTTTGTTAGTTACCCTGTCCTCGCTTAGCAAATAGCAATATTTATAACCGCTCTCTTTCCTCGGTGAATTGTGCCACCAATAATTTTTTTAATCAATTAATACTTATATTTCGTGTAATTCAAACTTATCACTTAAATTCATGCTATTATTTGATAAATAACAAAACAAAATAATATGATAGTATATTTTTGCATTCTATGTGAATGAATACTAATGAAGTTCACATAATTTAAATTTAATCATACAAAGATTAAAAGCCATTTTATCTACATCAACATTAAATCTACTCTATCAAACCACAATAAACTATAGATAAATGGTATTCAACTATAGACAATAAACAATGAACAATTAATTAATTATAATTATTATCGATCAATTTTTACAAATAATCAGTCAACTTCAATCAATAATTATAATAAATATTAATTAATATATTCAAATTATAATAATTATTATGTAGTATGATTTAAAAAATCAACCTTTTAATAACTAAAATGTGTTATTTTTAAAATAAAATAAAAAACCCTAAAATCAATTTTAGTATAGATGATGTTACCCTGCATTTTCCTAATAAAATATTTTCAATAATAATACACTGATATTAGGGGTGTACAAAAATCAGACAAAATGTATAAAATCGATAAACGAACCCAACTATACAGATTGTACAGTTTTAAAAATCAAACGGTCCAGTTTTTTTTTTTTTTTTTCCAAACCGTTGCTCTAACAATTCGGTTTGATTTGTTCAATTTCTAAACCGAACCGAACTAAATCGTTATTAAAATTATTTAAATATATATCAATATAATATAGCACATTGCGGCTATTTGTAAAATGTGTAAATTTAAGGTTGATTTTGATCAGCAAGCGAGTTGTAAAAGGTCTAAAAATATTTTTTTTTTATATGTAACTCATTGATGCCTTATTTTAGCTATCTTTGGAGTTCGTTCATATGTTATTCCAATTTCCTAAAACATTGCTATTAAAATTTAGTTCAATCACACTAAAATTTAAAAAATACATTATTATTGATTAGAAGAGTCGGTGCATGATTTATAAAGAGGGTAGGGAAGCAGCATACTCTCATCTTATTCCTATTAATATTGACCTCGTTAGTCAATCACTGAAACTTGAAGTTATTTTTTAATCACCCTTCTCAAAGCATAATAGTATTCAATTATACTACTCGTCCCTCTTGGCCGACTCTAAATAACCTCATAATTTTTTATTTTTCATTTTGCATTTAAGTTTATGTGTCACAAATAATTAATAAATAAAATGGTTTACTTTTTAAAGTAAGAAAATGTGACACATATATTAACACAGCAACACTAAAAATAACACAAGAAAATTGGACTACTTTCTGCTGCATTCAAAATAACATTATTTTGAATAGCCATTTCTTATTTTACCATATTTACAACAATTAAGATAAGAATTGGAATGGGGAATTTCCGGTGGTTGCTGATGTGTAAAAATTAGGTATCTAAGATCCATAATAATTTAATTAGGTATAAAACCTTCATGGGATTTGGTATGTGGTACTGGTATTTGGCTTTTGAATTTTTTGATATATGAACGAGTATTGTATTAATTAAATACGAAGACTAAATTTATTATATAATTTAAATGAATTATTTTTTTTAATAAATTAACTTTTAAGTTGCAACCAGTTCAACAAAAATCACGTTATATTTATCTGGATTGAAGGAAAGCAATTTGGCCAGATCATATTTCTTGTCAACTTTACCAAATTGCTCTACTTCTGCCAACTTGTGGAGGAGGATACGTATCTTTTTGTACTTTTTATAGGATGCTTGAAATTTTGAAATCCTGTATTCTTTGTGTAAAGAGAAGTTTCAGTTGTTATTTTTGTCTTAGGAAGGTTATTTAGATACTTTTGATAAACTTTGTGATGCTTAAATTAATTAATACACGATCTAAAAATAAATATACAAAATTTCACGTTATGTAAAGGTCATTCACATAATTATGTCGTTATTAATCCGGTGATCAATTGTGTGAACACCCTTTAAAAGAAAATATGCTAGCTTAATGCGTACGACTGAGTACGAGACTTGTATGTTATTAGTAGAGGAATAAGAACCTGTAAATATTTAAAAAATTAGATACATTGTTTTTTGTTTTGATTGGTCTTCACTTGGCTTAGTAATTTATTTGTGTAGAGATTTTTTTTTTTGGGGTCTTAGACAGAATAGACATAAATTATTTTTTATGAGTCACTTTAAACATGAATGAGATCTTCTTTTAACTTTGAACATTTTTTCTTCTCATCTTAGCACTTGAGTGCTCACCATAAAGCCCTTTAATGCTTATGAGATGAAAAATATAAACATTTTTAATTGTTTTATTCAAGTTTTTTTAACTTGTCAGAGAATTACATCTGTATGTTGGAAAGAGGATTTGGTTGTTGGAATGTTCCCACCGTGGATTGCTGAAGAAATACTGTCAATTTTGTTGGAAATTGAATGAAAAACAGTAAAGGCTATTAAGTCATAGTAATGGCTTTAGTTGGTAGCTTTTTTTATTATAACATGGTGGATAATAAACTAGTTTGCAGTACGTGAAATTTAATATATCTTAACAGAGATGCATGATGAAAGGATGGTACTGAACAAGACCTTTTAAGTTGCAGTTATTATTGAGAAGTTGTCCCCTTCATGGACAGAGTTCAAGACCTACCTTAAGTATAAGCAAAAGGAAGTGTTTATAAAAGACTTACTTGTAAGGTTCAAAGTAGAAGAAGACAATAAGACTTCTTCTAAAAGGAAAAATATCCCATCAGTACCCAAGGCTAATGTGGTGGAGCATGGTCAAAGCTCAAAGCACAACAAGGATAAAAGGCAAGGATAAGGGTAAGCTGAATAAAGGTTCAAAATTGAAACTTAAGAAAGCAACTTTTAAGAAGTCAAGCTTCAAGGATAGACTTACTTTAATTGTCAGAGGACATGGCACAAATTTCCAGATTGCACGTTTCTAAGGAGAAACCGAAACGGTGAGGCAAACATAGTTGATGACACTTAAGACTTTTCTGATAGTGACTTGTGTACAGTTGTCTCTGAAGTGAACCTAGTTAGGTCTAACTTAAGAGAGTGGTGGGTTGACACTAGTCCGACCAGACATGTTTGCTCAGACAAGGGGCTATTTACCACCTTTGAAGTTGTCAAGGAAGATGGAAAGTTATTCATGGACAACTCTGCAACTTCAACTATTGAAGGGCAAGGAAAAGTTGCACTTAAGATGACATCAGGAAAGGATATGACTCTGAATAATGTATTTTATGTGCTTGAGATTCGCAAGAATCTTGTGTCTGGTTCGTTGCTGAATAAACATGACTTTATAATTGTATGTGAGTCAAATAAGGTCGTTTTGACCAAAAAGGGTATATTCGTGGTCATACTTGTAATGAACTTTTTAAGCTTAATGTAACAACTGTAATGCCTAAGAAAATTAATAATGTTAATTCTTCTGCTTACTTGTTTGAGTCTTCCAATTTGTGGCATGATAGACTAGGTCATATTAATTATGAATCTTTGCGTAGATTAATTAACATGGATCATATACCCTCTTTTCAAATTGATTCCAAACACAAATGTGAGACTTGTGTTGAGGTGAAAATGATAAGGTCATCGCTCCATTCAATCGAAAGGAACACTGAACCTCTTGATTTAATCCATAGTGATCTATGTGATTTGAAGTTTGTTCAAACAAGAGGAGGCAATAAGTATTTTATTACTTTTATTAATGATAGTACAAAATACTGCCATGTATATATGCTTAAAAGCAAAGATGAAGCTATAGATAAATTTCTCTATAAAGCACAAGTTGAGAACCAACTCAACAAGAAAACCAAGGTATTGCGAATTGATCGTGATAGTGAGTATGAAGCACCTTTTGGTGAGTTATGTGCAGAACACAAAATCATACATAAAACTACAGCACTTTATTCGCCTCAACAGAATGGAGTAGCTAAGCATAAGAATCGTACCTTGAAAAAAATGATGAATGCAATGCTACTAAGTTTTAAATAAGGTTTATAAGAAAAAGGCACAAACGACACAGTATGAGTTATTTAAAGGAAGGGTGGCTTCTTATAAATATTTACGAGTGTGGGGGTATCTTATTAAAGTAGTCGTACCTATACCTAAGAAGGTGAAGATAAGTCAAAAAACGATAGATTGCATTTTTATTGGATATGCACATAACAGTAGTGCTTATCGTTTTTTTTTTTTTGCATGAGTCAAAGATCTCAGACATACACAAGAATACAATAATAGAATCAAGGAATGCATCGTTCTTTGAACATGTATTTTAATGTAAATCTCAAGGGAAATCGAGTTCGTCTAAACGAACTTATCAGACTATGAATGAAGATAGTCAAGAACAAGAATCTGAACAAGAGGTTGAGGTTGAAGTTGAAGTTGAACCTAGACGTACCAAAAGGGTTAGTACAGAAACGTCATACAGTCCAGATTTTCTGACTTATTTGTTAGAAAGTGAACCTCAAACCTATGAAGTGGCTGTAAACTCTTCTGAAGGTCCTTAATGGAAAGAGGCCATTAATAGTAAAATTGAGTCCATTCTGCAAAATCACACTTGTGAACTAGTTGATTTACCTCTGGGTAGTAAAACACTAGGATTCAAGTGGATTTTTAAAAAAAAAAAACTTAGAGCAGATGGATCAATTAAAAAGTACAAGGCCATACTTGTAATTAAGGATTACAAACAACGACATGCCTTGATTACTTTGATACTTATTCTCCTGTGACGAGAATAACATCCATTAGGATGATAATTGTTATCGTAGCTTTGCGAAATCTTGAGATACATCAAATGGATGTTAAGACAGCCTTTCTAAATGAAAATTTAGATGAAAAAATCTACATGGATCAATCCAAAAGTTTTTCTGCCCCAAGGCAAGAAATAAAGGTCTGTAAATTGATGAAGTCATTATATGGCTTAAAGCAAGCACCAAAACAATGAGATGAAAAATTCGATAATGTCATGAAGGCAAATGAATTTAAGATCAACGAATGTGACAAATGTGTATATTAAGGACACTGAAGATGGTTATGTCATCTTGTGGCTGTACATTGATGACATGTTCATTATGGGTAGTAATGATCAAATCTACCAAAAATATGTTGAACTCAAGGTTTGACATGAAAAACATGGGACCTACTGATATAATTCTAAGAATTAAGATATCAAGGATATCAAGCGATCTCATTCTTAGTCAATGTCATTATGTTGACAAAATTCTTTAGAGGTTTAACAAAGGTGATTCTGGTATTGTTAGAACACCAGTATATGTTAATCTACACCTATCCAAGAATAGAGGTGAGTGTATCTCAACTTGAATATTATAGAGTAACAGGACGTCTTATGTACTTGATGAGTTGTACAAGACCGGACATAACTTACACTGTAAGTAAACTAAGTAGATATACCAGCAATCTAGGATCTAATCATTGGAAAGGTATTACTAGATTACTTAGATACTTAAGATACACACGTAGTTATGGACTGCACTACACAAGATATCCAGTTGTATTAGAAGGATGCAGTGATGCAAGCTGGATATCTAATATGAAAAACTCTAAGTCTACCAGTGGATATGTGTTCACACTGGGTGGTACAGCTATTTCATGAAAGTCATCTAAATAGACTTGCATAGCTAGATCCACGATGGAATCTGAATTCATCGCTTTGGATAAATGTGGTGAAGAGGCTAAATGGCTACGCAATTTCTTAGAGGATATTCCAAAGTGGCCTAAGCCTGTGCCTACAATCTGCATCCGTTGTAATAGTCAATCTGTAATTGGTAGGGCACAGAGCAACATGTATAATGGTAAGTCTCGACATATACGTCACAGACACAATACCATTAGACAACTACTCTCAACTGGGGTTATTTCTGTTGACTATGTGACGTCAAATGATAACATAGCGAATCCGTTAACCAAATGATTAAATCGAGAGTTAATTGATAAGTCATCGAGGGGAATGAGACTGAAGCCCATGAAAGAAAAATGATTCACAAAAAAGGTTCAAAGGAATAACCTAGTTGTAAAGACTTAATGAGATCATTGTAGGGGTTTACCCTTAAGTCCATTTCTACGATGAAATACAGTGATACTTGTAAGTAGAGGTTAAGCTAAGGATTTTAATGATTCTTACGAAGAGAATACTGAGCGGAGTATTGCGGTTTACTCTTATAGTTAAGAGATCACCTATGTGAGAAAGAAATGGGGCCACTTCAAAAGGGAGTTGTGTAGGGCTCAATTATTTAGAAACTCTCGCAGAACCAGGCGTGTGTTCATGGCCAAAACGAACACAACTGTGAGAACTGAATTGTGTCAGGAAAGACTCATGTGTGAAGTATGTCATCGCTTACATAAACAGCATAACAATTCAAAGAAATTGTGTCTACTGGTCAGTTAGTAAGGTAAATATATTCTCACAAAGGGAAGGTTCAAAGATTAACACCTACCTATCCTATGCAGAGTTCGAACCGTTGAACTCTATTCCGTGTCAAAATTGATTTGAAAACTCTATCAATTTTCATTCATGTGGAGAACTGTTGAAAATTGAATGAAAAACAATAACGACTATTGTTTCTTCAATTTTTGTTTTGCTCGTTTGGGCTGTTTTCATTTCTTCTTTATTGCTACCGTTTTGTTTTCTTTAAATTCTTTTGTCAATTTGCTTTATGAGCTCTATCTATATATATAAATAGAAGCCAAGATAGATAGAAAAAGATACAAAACATAGCAGAAAAAAGAAGGAAAAATTAATAATAAAAGTTTGGTATAAGTTTTCACATTCTAGAGTTAGGTTTCATTTCATAGAGTTCAGATACTTAAAGGTTCGTTGGTAGCAAACTGTGGTGTAAGTTTTTTACTAGTTGGTCGTTGTATCTTGGGAGATAATTTTTCGGATTTCTCAAACACCCACTGTGAGCAGAAAAAATTATCTTAAGAAAACCATGTGATACACGGGCCTTGACCCTTTCTTAATTTTATTTTGTATCTTTTAAATTTTGAATTGACAATTTATTTATATTTGTGCTTATGTAATTCTAAAATAAATTTATATAATTGTTCATTCTTTACTTAGTTGTCCATTAAAATATTCCCTAACAAATTTCTCTCTTAAGAACCTCAGGGAGGGATAAATTGGTGTAGAAGCATCACAAGTCAGCTAGATTCTCTGTTAAAACTTGTTATCATTTGTTATATGAATTGAAGGTTGGATATGGGGCTATGGGTGCTTCCTCCTCTCAAATTCAACCCTGCTGAAAAAACTTTGGTAGCTGAGGATTTCTCCTAAAATTAAATTATTTGTTTGAAAAGCTTGGGCAACTATCTCCCTACAGAGGTGAATTTGTTTCATGGGAGAATTATTGATGACAGCTTCTGTCCTATTTGTGGGAGAGTCAAGAAACTGTTGAGCATTTGTTTTTAAATTGCCCATGGAGTTCTAGAGCTTGGTTTATGTCAGGATTATATTTTGATCATAATATGTCAAGTGTGCAAAATTTTAGGACTTGGTTTCAGAAGAGATGGACTGAGCTATACTCTTTCCCTCATGGATGTGAGGAAATGATGGTCTGTTTATGTAATCTGATGTGGGGCATCTGGTTGGGCAGGAATCAATGTATTTTTATGCATAAAGCCCCAGACCCTTTGAGAACTGCTACTATGGCTAGGGCCTTTGCTCATGAGTATAAGGCTGCTCAGGTGTCATTTCGAAAAGGGGGTCTAATGTGGTTTTTGATGAAGTAAGGTAGTGTTCTCCTGAGGTGGGATGGGTCAAATTGAACTGTAATGCTGCTTTCAAGCATGGGCAGCAGTTTGGTGTTATAAGTGTGGTGGCTCGGGATCATGAGGGTGTGTTACTGAAGGTGCTAGCTTTGCAAGAGAGAGCCTTGTCAGTTGATCATTTGGAGCTTTTTGTTGTGCTAAGAGGTTTGGATCTTGCTGCAAGTAAGGGATGGAGGCAAGTGGTGTGTGAATCTGATTCAAAAAAAGTCATCAGTTGGATAGTTGGAGAGCAAGTTACTGATTGCTGGATAATCTCTCCTGTTTTACAAAATATTATGTCTTTAAAATATCTCTTTGTACTGTGTCAAATGCAGTGGATTAGAAGGGAGGTAAATGGTGCTGCGGATTTGCTTGCCAAATATTGTTTGATGCATGAATGTAATGTAGTAGAGATGAGGGATGTACCTAGGATGGTTTTGCTAAAGAGTGTGCTGATGTAAATGCTTAGCTTTGTCTATTCTTGAATAAAATCTCCCTCTTTTCTCTTTCTGCCAAAAAAAAATCACATCTTTCAAGTATGCAGTGCCACCAACTATTTAGTTGTTATTATTTGAAAGTTTTCAATAATTATCCTTCTCAATTTGCTATTCTCAAATACAAAAACTATCAAATGCATGGCATACTTTAGTAATTACAATATTTATAGAATTTTCAGTTTTATACCAAACACAAAACTACACTTTAAAACCACTATTAACTAAAAGCACTTCTTATCAAATCACTTCTCTTTGAAACTTCTTCTGTGAGAAATGCATCCAAATGAGCTCTAACATTACACACGATAAAACGCTATAGAAACAGAAGAGTAACAAAAGAATTGGTTCATAGCTCCTTAAGAATAAGTGGCGGTATTCCTCAAAATGGTACATACTTTTCTAAACACCTCAAAAAGAAAAATTCCTTCAATTAGCAGATTGCATCTGAACCATGAGAACCAATGCATAGTTGACAGATCACTGCCATACGCATTAACGTGAGAAATACTCAACCCACTTGAATGTGTATCTTGCAGTTTAGAGTTTAGACAAACAATCCAGGGACACAGATCGGACTTGAGACTATCACACCTTGAACCCATAATTCACGCTGGTAGTCTAAACAGGACTTGTACGTGGAATCAATGAGACATATCACTCATCACCACCACCACCCCCACCTTCTCCAGATTTCTCGTTTTTTTATCAATTAGATGTTGGAAAAGCCGTAAAACATAAAATTCTTAAGCTGAACATTCTTTGGACTTTCAAGCAGAAGACAGCAGAGATCCAAATAGAGGACCTTAGCATCAGTGCTCAGAGTTGGATACTTAGATCTTCTGAGTTCTGATACCCATACGTACAGCAGAGGGGCTAAAGGGAATGCGATGTCCAAGTATTGGAGAGCAACTGTGCAATGGAAAAAGTTCACTAATATCTATCCATGGTTATTCATCCCACCCGGCAAAAACCCATGCCATCCACGTGGACAAGCAATGTCTTGAAAGATACTCTGGCAAATCTACCTACAAAAACATAAAAGTGACCAGTATATGTCAAACAATTTTTTATAAGAAACGTAAAAAAAAATGCTTAACATATTAATGACATTTTCTAGTTTCTGCAGCCAGAATAATCAGCCTCAGCCTCAGCCTCAAAAAAGATGTGCAGGGGTGTATAATGTGACTGACATAACTGTAATGACATCTTTCGATAATAAATGTATTTCTAATACAACTATGCACAAGTCAGTCTGCTATTATCAAAAAGTATGTTTTAGTTCAAGCACTAATCATTTTAAATGTGAGTCAAAAGCAATACTTCCTTTGAGAAATGATTTCTGAGGATTAATAACAACTGATAGTAAGTACTGACAAAAGAAAATTCAAATGAATGAGGTATGGAATTGAAATGGGATGGAGAAAGATATAATAGAAACATAACATAAAATATATTCTTATTGCTTTGACAAAAATTAGAACAAATCAGAATCAACTCTATAGCATCCAAACGAAATCAAAATGACAGCAAAATAAAGACAGTATGAGAGACAACTTCACTTCGGTGTTACAATATGAAAAGTGTCAGTCCAGATAACACCACAAGGATTTAAGGCATTACTTGGTTAATAAATTATTAAGTAAAATCTTGCTCAAGTTAATATCAAGTCCTTCAGATATTCTTACATTTCAAATATAGTATATGATTAAACATTTATATTGTTGCATTGCATCTGTATTTATAGTGCAAAAGAACTTTCTAAACACTAAAGATAGTCGTCAAACTCATAAAACCAATTTGAGATTAACAAGGAGAAAGAACAATAAAAGTGTCCAACTAAGAAGGATATAACCAGTCCACAGAAATAAGATGAAAAATAATAAAAGAACAGTAAAGTCTGTTTGCAGTAGTGCTTAAAAATAAGTAGGTTATAGAGTGATATTAATGAACTTACACTGCTCCATGAAGCAGAGTATCCATCAGAAGCAAGAAACCAGCTTCCAACATCAGAGTGCAAACCCAACCTATTATTTGTAATGCTAAAATCAAGAAATTCATCCTCACAAACACCATCAACATCAAAATGTCTTCTTCGTTTCTTTCTACTTATCCCTTTCTTCTTGCGCTTAGCCTTATTTTTGACTCTATGATCCAAATCAGAACCATATTCCTCTGACAACTCATCACGGTTTAGCAAAGCATAATTATCGGATTTGCGGAAACATATTGCATTTTTCATGAATAATGATTCCCAAGACTCTTGAGTTCGGCATTCTTCTGACATTATATAATAAAGAACCCATGACTGAAGAACAAGCAATGTAATTGCCTCTATTGTCTTCCTTCTGTTGCAGTCTCTAATGATTGGGGCCAAAGCATTTTCATTTTCTGGGATTTTGCAAATCTGTGACACAATGTTTTTTATTTCTGCTTGTGCTTCTTCGCTCCCTTCCTCGCGTAAAAGCTTTAGAAGCTCCCGCCTTTTATTTAGAACTGCATCTAACAGTAGTAACTGATCAAAAGACCCACAATCACTGAACTTGGAAAGTAAAACCTCAAATAAAAAGGAGTTACTAATATCCTTAGCTTCCTTAGAATGGATTCCAGGGCTAAGAAGCTTACGCAGTTGGTTGATAAATTTACACAAGTCTCGCTCTTCAAGGGTAATAAGAAGGTGGTGGCACAAATAAGAGAAAGGTTCCTCCTTTAGGAACTCAGTTATAAGTTCCCATAGATCACGTGAATCTTCTTTATACATCAGATCAACAAAATATTCCAAAAAGAATTTTGTATCTGTGAACAAAATCTCACCATCTTTTAGAGACTCACCAAACTCAGTGGATGACCAAAATTCAGGCACATTTTCAAGGAAATTCTCAATAGTTTGTTCGATGTCCAAATCAAGAAAATAATGAGGTTTCGTAGCTACTATTGCTGGTGATTGCCCATGTTTTCCCTTCCACTCAAGCTCTTCCCAACATATATCTCTATTTATGAAAGCAAACTGCGATAAAGCCTTTGCTCCTTTTCCATGCTGCAATCCACCAATAGTAGATCCAAACCATTGCAATACACGTTTAGGGTTTCCTGCATTATTCAAACATAACAGGATAATAAGAATTCTGAAAGATCAACATTTTTTTTTTGATAGTCTAAAAATCAACATTAACCAGATGCTATCAAGAATTCAACTAGTCAACATCATACGTTGATGCGCCAATAAGACTAAGAAGGGGGATTCAGTCAGCCAAAAAAGACATCTTATTGTTAAGATAAACAGAATATGGAGTTAGAAGACTATTTTATATATTATGTAATTAACACTTTTGACCCAATGCACACAGGCCAATGTAATGCTAACAGTCATAGAGAACCTGGGGCTGGAGGGTGGGGGTTGGTCAAATTATAAACTGAACACAAAAACTAACCAACTTTAGAGTACCTTCAAAAAACTTTTTAAGTACAAAACTTTTCTTCGCCAAAATGGACCCTGCTTTTTGTGGCCTCTTCTCAAATATCATCTGCAAAAGCTGAGATGCTAAATCATGCCGTCGTGGCTTAGATGTTAAAAAATTCATAAACAATTCGCATTGATCGTGACACGTGATAGAACACATGCTAGCTATTGTGTCACAAAGCCAAAGTCGAGCCTCTGATCGACACCCAGATGTCACAAATGAGCACATAACAGACTCCAACTTGTTCAACAAAGATGTTCTCATTTTTGCAGAGCCAACATCACAACTATCATTCCATATTGGCTTGGACAAAAACAGATGAACCATTGTGTTTCTGAAATATTCAGACCCTTTCACGAAAGCTCCAGGAAGAAAATGAAATCCTGCATAAACTGTTGATATAAATTAACATAGGAACTGGAGACTGATAGAAAGCAACATACTACGAAAACAGAAAATAGAACAAGCATCTACAATCCAACACACAATGGCAGTTACTAACTATGATATGCTCAAATACGAAACTGAAAATGGAATTCCTACCAATTACAATAATGAAGAGAAATGGGGAAGTTGAGTGAAAAAAGAAGAAGCTAGACATACAACATTTTGCTTCTTAACTATACAATCTTGAACAAACAAAAACACGCCCATGCCTTTACCACATAGAAGGAATAATCTTTTGTAGCATATGCATTGCTTCCTTGACCCAAATAACATCTGCGTTTATTATATAAGCTTTGAATACTGTGGAATTATGCCAGTTTTCCCCACCAAGAGTCGAATTGTGCATTATAACAAAGGAAAAGAAATCAAGAGATTGCAATGCACAAAAAAGATGATAAAAGAGTAGTTGATAGAAGTATGGAGCTCAATTGTTTTCCCAAACAGAGTAGTAGGTGAAAAGGGGTCGTTAACAGAAGAGTGTTGCATGGTGCACAAACGCTTAATATTTTTGATTCGCATTACTACAATCCCTAAGATTGCGAAAGTTTTCCATTTAAAGAAAGAAAAATCCCCAATTTTATACAATAAGAGGCCCAATTCGAGAGGAAAACGAAATTAAAGTTTAATTAAGGAGTAAATCGAACAAAAGAAGAGAAATGAATCCACCATATGCAAAAAAAAAAAAAAATCATGTGCCCTACCAGAGGAATGTGTGAAATTACCAGAGGTTGGTATTTATTTCTTTGAACCCAGACGCAATTAGTTGAGGTTCGAATTCATGCCTGTGGAATTATATTAGGGTTTAAGCTGAAAATAGTAGTAAGAACTTGGGTTAATGCATGACGATGTAGTGATCGTTCCTGTTAGTGCTTGCTTCGTTGCAACAATAATCGACTCAGTTTTTATATTAGCGTCGATTAAATTTTAATTTAATTTAAATTAATAAATATAAGTTTAAATTTAAACTAAATAAAAAAAAATAGATATAAATTAGCACAAATTTTTAATTATATATATTTTTAATTAATATGATTTTTTTTATTAAAAAAAATATGTTAAATAATCAAAGCTCAAATATATTACATAAAAAATAAAATATAAATATAGAATAAAAATTAATTATTAAAATAATAAATTAATTTTTAAATCATTCTAAAGTTTCAATAAAATTTATTCTAACAATTAAACGAAATAAATAAAAATGAATAAATTAAACAAAAATTTTATAAAAAAATAAAAAAATTAAAATAACTTAAAATGTCATACGAGAATATGACTTCTTACATACATAATAATATAATTTTGTCTATTACATGATACATAATTTTTCAAGGTAATTAACTAATTGAAAATATAACAGCACAACACATGTTGATAAAAGATTAAAAGTTTTATTTCAATAACTAATATCTAATCGATTTAAAAATAAAAATTTCATAATACTAATTGAAATTAAATATAAATATTATTTTTTTGCTTAAAGAGTTAGATAAATTTAAATGCTAAATGTATTAATATTAAAGAATGTAACATAATATTATAACAAAATAAATAAATAAATTATATTTATTTATTATCAATTTATTTTTTAAAATAAAATGAAAAAAAATAATCAATATATATTGAAAAAAATAAAAAATTATTTTAATTTTAATATAATTTTTTATTTATTTACTTTTTTATTTAAAATTATTTTATTTAGCCCGTGTTTTTTTTTTTTTTCCTTAACAATCTTAAATTCAATTTAATCGATTAAATTATTCCATAAATTATCATTCCTGTATAACACTAATAAACAAGGCAATGACTATGTGAATAGTATTGTAATTTTAAAAAATAAAATATAATACTAATAAATAATTTATCAAAGACAATCAACCGACCCTATCATTTTGACTTGACAAGGAATTATTGATTATTTATTAATTTATACCGTGCCATTTGTGAAAAAAAAAATTATGACTAGCATGACATAAATAAAAAAGTGTAGTCAGAGTATAAACTATGGGTTAATTAAGTTTTTTACATCTAATATATTAAATTTGTTATAAAATTATAAAAATAATATAAAAATTAATTTTTTACATCTTATAACATTTATAAAAATATAAAAATATCTATAATATATTTAAAAAATTTAAATTACATGCAATATTTATTATAATCACGCTAATAATATTTATAAACTCTAATGTATTTATCTATAAAAAAAAATGTATATAATTTTAAAATTTTAAATATATTATAAACATATTTATAATTTTTTAAATATTACAAATATATTTATAATAAATTTAATATGCTATATGCATGAGGCATATAATGTAATTAACGCGCTAAACTAAACTAAACAATTGCTTTCACCGCAAATAAATTTTTATAAATATATCACCGTAAGTAGTTGTAAATTAGAGAGGTTTTTTATTACTAGGGAAATTGGAACCGATCTTTAATTCATCAATGCTTTCTACCTGATGATGTTGATGCTATTGTTACTATCTATATCCAGCAACATTTGGTGGTTGATACTCTAACTCGGCAATTCTTCTATTCAGCCAAAGTCAATATATAAAAAAGCTTTAATATTAGAAGAAGAAGGTGTTTTGGAAGAGGGTAAATGAAAAGCCAATGCAGCTATAGAACTTTTAATGGAAACATTTGGAAGAGAATCTAGAATTTTAAGCTGCCTAGCAAATTGAAAGTGTTTGCTTGACAATGTACAAATTACATTTTGGCAACCGACTTAAATCTTACTCGGAGAGGAATGCAAATGTATTCTACTTGTCCAAGAGCTCTCTAAACTACATCTTCTTGTGGATTGTTAAAATTTCTGTTGAGATCTTCTTCCATTTGGGTCTTCTATTTGAGCTCATACCTGACATTTATAATATTCAAGATTGGATGGAGAGGAGTAATTGAAAAGATACGATGAATGAGGATGAACTGGGAAGAATAGGTAAATATTTTTTTTCCTTTTTTTGCAAAAGTTTTAGTTTATCATTGAGATTTCAGATGTTGATTTTGTTAAGAGCGATCAATGAGTTAAGGGCACTTTGCCAGTTTTAATTGAGGGATCTCAATTCAAAAGAACAAAAATAAAAAATATTGTAAAAAGATATTCTGCGGTTTGAAAGAAGCTGCAACTTCATTTGAACTCATACAAAATAACAAGCTAATACAAATATGTATTTTCCTGCTAAAAAGCTCTCTCTGGTTGGTTTTTCTTAAATATTTATTTACTTTATTTATAAATAATCTGCTACTATTTGGGAATCTCTTGTGGTCCAGGTGGTAAGACTCCCAATTCCCCCACCTGGAACCCAAGTTCGAATCCCACCGGGTGCGTGAGTGTGTTTTCTTTATATTAATAAAGAAAAAGGGGACTTTAGAGCCCCTTTTAAAAAAAAAAAAAAAAAAAAATCTGCTACTATTTTAGCGGTTTGTTTTCCTACCTCTCTAAGATTCAAATCTTAGATCTACTCTTTAGGATGAGATTTTCTTTTTCTTTTTTTTATGTTTTGATCTTAACTCCATAGTGGTAGTGTTCTCCAAGAGACAATCTTTATGTATTTTTATAAATCTCATATATGCAAGGATTTAGTAGTTATAGATACTTTTTTCGGCATGAATTTTCATTGATATGTATGTTCAAATAGCTATGACTAGTAGTAGATATATCTAAAGACGAACAAGATAAAAAGCTTATGATTTAATGATACTCGTAGTAGAACTATCGTCTTTTTTGTGTGTGTTTTGCATTCTAGTTTTTGAATACGTATTAATGAATTTTGGATAGATGATGTTATATATATATATTTCCATATTTGACTTTTAATGGAATATGTTTTATTTAAGAATAAAAACATAGAGTCTCATTTCTGAACTATTTAAATATTGTTAAATCATTGCATTATCAACTTAACCCGAAGAAATAATTGAACTATTGAAGTAATAGTTGGGGGAAAAAGATTAAAGAGCGAACTATAACAATTACACTTAGATTCCTAATAAATGAATATATCTATAAAGAAAAATAATACATTATTGGCTAACTGAGGTTTCAATTGACAGTTTTGAATCTGAATTTCTGAGCTTTCTATAGAATCAACTTAAACTTCTCTTTTGAATGGTGGTATTGACGTGGCTTCTCTTAGCCGATGGATTTGTAAGTATTTTATATAACACTTCCAAAGTACTAATCAGCATGGAATGAATGGTTTCTGTGTTCACAAATCATGAACTCTTACTAGAGGAATACCACAGTTTCTTCTTGCAAATCAATATCTTCTCCTTTTCAACATAATACTCAGTTTTTTCTTTTCGACAATCCCATCTCATCCCTTTAGCAATTGTTGAAATGGCATCCACAAAGTAGCTTGATTCCCGAATTATAGCATACCGGTTTGGACGCAGGATCCGATCCATCTCCAACAGCACATATTTCATATCACATCTGTCAAAATACCCAACTACTTGTAAGAACCATTGCACTAGTCCAGTAATGACTAGTTATGTTCTAGTTTTACTAGTCCTATACTTTAGTAACAACTCAATTACAGCTAAAGATTTTCTATACTATTATAGTCCAATATTAAGCAGCCTTGGCTTTAGACAACAAAACTCGCAGTAGTATGCGTGCTAGAAAAATGCATACTCTATCATGTGATTTGTAAATAAATGAATGTACGTTATGTACACTACACTGTAAGTGTAACACGTGTACATGTACAAATGACATGTTATTTAAAGCTTGGACTTGATTAGAATGGTTATAGCATAAATTCCATGTCTGAAATACCTGTGACTTTCTGCTGTAAAGAGGCCATCAAGATGAAGGAGATCATAAGTTCGAGGATAGGTAGAAAAGGCTTCACACCTGCACAAACAACAAACAAAAAGTTAAAAACATTGAATATATATATATAAAAAATATTCTCCATAGAATGCAGCATGTGAATTATGGGGGACCTAGGCTTAAAAATTTAATAAATAAAGGTTTCAAATTACCAATCATGGTTAGTTCCAATAAGGCCTCGATCATAGACAACTGGAAGTGTATTGGCAGCATAGGAAGAGACAACATTCATGACCCACATGGGATCATCTATTACGGCAGCTGCAAAACCACCATATAATGTATTCATGTCCATCACATTTCTAATCTTATTAGTACCAATTGCAGGGAGCAACTTTTTGTAGTGATTAACTCGCACTTTCCATTTACTGACATCATGCTTGAAAGCACCAGCACTTCCACCTTGAACATCTGAGACGCGTTCTGGTGCAACATGCAAACGTTGTGGCCATTTAGGGATGGATTCCAACCCTGACTTCTTATGCTTTTGGTCGGGAACAACTACACAAGAGCGAAGTGGAGTGTACCAAGCCGAATCTGGTTCAATGCTATCATCACATTTTGGTGGATAGGCCTCTGGGAGAGAGAGCTTGTTGTAGCAACTATTATCAGAAGATTTTTGCCAAACAGCAATGTCATCCTTCTTGTTGTACAACTTGAAGCACATTGCAGTTAGCAAATCCTGCAACTTCTCGTAATCTGATCTCTGCTCTTCAACTGTCGTGTTCCATCCTCTCCAATGGTTTTCATAGTTGACTGGTGGACCAGACAAGACCCAGAAACCCCCAGGCCGTATTATGCGGTGAATTTCTTGAAGATAAATTCCACCTGAAGAGAAGGTAAGTAGCAAACAAAATTATAGCATATTTCAAAGTATATTTACATTGATTTACTTGCGCTATTAAAGATTCGAGAGAAATATACCAAATTCAGTCCATGGTATAAGGCATCTGGAGCAGTGAGCCATATCAAAAGAATTTGAGGGGAAAGGAAGCCTCTGTGTGGAAATGATGCCAAGAATTGCCGGAATGCCACGTTCTAAAGCAAATTGGACTTGAGCTTCGTGATTATCTCTTGGAGCAAGAGAAACAGTAAGGATTCCACGATCCAACAAATCACCTCCCCAGCTTGCAACCTATGAATTAATCAATCAAAACACTAGATTGGTGAGTAATGTAAAATACATATTTGCAGGTCCTATTTCAACTAGAATAATTAGCACCAAAACATGCCAGAAGAGATGTTAATGTCACTCACCCCACACCCGGTATCAATCGCAGTTCGAACAGTCCCATCCTTCATTTCTGGAATAAGATCTTGCATCAAACCAACATACTCACTAACACCTCTAGGGAACATAGTGCCCCCACCAGGAAAGTGGAATTTATCGCCTTCTTTCCTTAACCAATTCTGATTAGACTTCTGCTTGTTAATCCAATCATAAGGCACATTCCTGAAGCCAGATTTGAAGAAAAAACTCAGTGAATCATTTTATAAACTTAAACCTTGTGGTCTAGACCACTGACATCCTTTCTAACTAGTGAGTAGTGACTATCAACGAAAATTGCATTACCTGTACCAACATTGATCCCTGCTCTTTGGCCATTTAATTGGAAGCTTGTAGCCATCTGGAGGCGGAACCAAGCATTCCTTCCTGTCAAAGGGAGGAGGACAATGGCGTTCCATGAATGTGAGCCGATGAACACCATATTTCTTCCACCTCTGTAAACAGAAGTTACCTTCATATAATTAGAAATGCAAATCGTTGTCCACAATCCTAAAGTACCTAAGGGCTTGTTGTTTATCCTTTTGAAACAATGCAAAAGCGCTTCTGTAAAAAAACTTCTGAATCAAACAGAAGAAACTTGACAAAAGTGCTTACAAGGCTCAAACAACACATTTGGTGCTTCTTCTTGAAAACACTATATTTTAAAATCAGTTTTAAGAAGTACAAACAAACATTCTAATATAACAGAGTCTAAGATTGTTACCCTTGGATCTGTGCATGGAGTGTAGTCTTGGTAGTCACCACTGCATTCAGGAAATTCAACAGATTTCACCTGTAGGGATGAAGCTAGAGGTCCCTTGGGAGATTGGAGAGCCTTATCACCATCCTTAGCAACCATGATGTCAAAACTATTCTTCTCATAACAAAAGATCCCTCCAAGATAAAACGAAAACCCGCATAGAACAACAAGCATGATTGTCATGGCCGGGACAACCCTTGAACTTTTATCTGCCTGAGAAACCTGTTTTCCATCTTTATACTTCATGGTGACACAAATAATGAATTATCTGCAAAGGTAATGAAAACTAGAAATCCCATAAGTAATTGTCATTTGTCAATGTACTAACATAAATCAAAGGCAAAAATGAATATCAAAGTAGCGTAAAAAACCAAAAATAAACTACAAAGTGATATTACACACAACAGAAAACAAAAACAATGATCAAAGTTTCAAGAAACATATGCAAAAGGGCAAAAAAAATCATACGGATCCAATTGAGAACAACTACAAAAAGCACTTATTTACATGTACAGTAAACCAAATAGCAAACTACCGATATTTTATAATTTCCATGTCAGGTTTACTTTTTAATACACACATGATGATGGGCCCAACTTTATGAAAATCAGCCGTCCATAATGAATAACGAGAAAATGAGGGCCTTTCTCATCCCACTAATTCAATTGTCAAAAGAAATCTCAATGATCGCTCACCAACTCACATAAAGCAAAAGGGAAAACAAAACAACAACACAACAATATCATAATTTTATTAGAGAATACGCTGTCTTATTAAATACAAAAATGCTTTTTATTATGCATACAATAATCCACTGCATAATCTAATAGACTGCCTGTTAGTAATAAATTTCATAATCACTTTTTCATCTTACATTTTAATTTTATATTTAATTAATAATTAACACGTTATTTGATGTATACCACAACTTCATTCTTACTATTACGTTCAGTCATATTATTATACATAAAAATGACACAATTTATATATATTTTTTTATTTATTTTTATTTGAACTTTCTTTTTCTCAACACATCTAAAAAAAAATAAAAACTTTTTCAGTTCCTTTTTAATAACAATGGCTGTATTTTTCTCCAAAATTTAATCTATAGCAGACGCAAAGCACAAGAACCCCAACCCATTTGACACGGAGAGAAACCATAAAGAGTCTACAAATATACAACTTGAAAATGAACTGTTACGCATTACAATTGACTAAAAATAGTAGTCAAAGAGAGGACCTTGCTTTTTTTTATGGGATGAACAAGAAATATATCATATCAAAATCGCGTATTCCATAATCCAATAATATGAAATAAAAACAGAAATATGATGAATTGAGTATTAAGTCAAAGGTCAGATCTATACAGCAAAACTGAGAAAACAGAGATTAAAAATATCGCATACATGAATCAGAAAGATTAACAAGGAAAACAAGAAGTAGCTCAGAAAAACAGAACAAAAAAATTAAACAGATTAATTCACAATTAAAGCATGGAGAGAAAAAAAAAAAACCATAATCATAAATCATAAAAAAGTAAAAGAATACAAACCTCTCTGCTTTATAAGCTCTGTTCCAATCTTCCGGGAAAACCGAGAAGAGATCCTTAGACGGGTTTGTTTGTTCTAAACTCTCTCTGCTTGACACTTAAGAGAGAGAGAGAGAGACGAGCGTAGAAAGTGCAATAACTGAGATCTGACTGACGACCTTTGAAACTAATCTATTACATGTCTACATATATATATATAATCTCTGTTTTTTCGCCTTATGCTTCGCTGTCCCCATGTCTACTTTGTTCAGAGAATCACAGTACATCGTTAAGTCATTCTCTTACACTCTCTCTAGCTTTTTATTCGTTTATCTTATCTTATCTGTCAGACTCATTTTATTCGTTTTATTTTCCTTTTTTATAAATATAAACCAGGAAGTTAAAACTTGAAAACATATATGCTTCCATAAAAAATTAAAAAAAAAACGGTTTTTTTCCCCAAAATCTAACAATCTTAAATATATTTTAATTTAATTAAAGTTTGTTAATTGAAATGTGTGTAATTTAATTAATTTTTTTAAAAAAATAGACAACACACATGTAATTTAATTATAATTGAATAAACAAAAGAAATATAAACTTAACGCATAGTAATACGTTTGGATATATTTAACAAATGAAGGGCTATGATATTTTTATCACACAAGTAAAAACAAATATAAATTTACTAAAATAAGTGTATTTTAACAATGGGTGTAAACAGGTGTTAGGTTTAGCCTAATAACTTTGTGTAGTATCTAAAAAAACATGATACTGGTTTCTGTTTGCAATTTGTTTTTAGGTTGAATTAAATTATTTGCCAGTTCATTATTAAAAGAAAAGGAAAAAAAAAAAAGGGTGTGGGTTCTTTATATTATGTTATTTTTGTTCCTAGTATTATTTTGTCATTAATTTTTAAAAATGAGTCAATTAATAACAAAACATATAATTTTAATGATTTTTTAATTAAAATATTATTATTTTTAATCAATATTTTAATATAAAAAAATTAAAATACTATAATTTATTTTTAATTGACATCTTAAAAAATATTTTAATTAAAAAAATTATTAAAATCATGTGTTTTATCTTTAATTGACCCATTTTTTTAAAATTAATAAATTAAATAATAATAGTTATAATTTGGGGGATCAAATGACACAAATAATTTAATATAAAAGATATTTTTGATTTAAAAAAAAAAAGTGGGAGAGGAAAAAAAAAAAACAAAGAGAGGCTATTCTATTTGACTTTTTGGCCGTATTGAGATAATTGTGATATGTTTAACATTCTTTCAACAAGGCAGGTTCTTCAAAGCTATCAAAATTCTAATTTTTAATATCTATTCTTTCAAACTTTTTTATTATCCAAGCAACTGTTAAATTCTTTCTCTGTCTTTACTCATTGTCATTCTCTTTTTTAGGCCACTTGGATGATGCTTTTTTCTGATTTGCAAGGGGATGCTAAAGTTAATGCTTTTTTTCTTTTGTTATTGTGCGGATACTTTTGGGCTAATATTTTACATGACATGTACAACACACCAGCTTGTCATGCAAAATACTAAAGTTTGTTTGAAAATAATTTTAATTTTTAATTTTTTTTAAGTATTTTTTAATTAAATATATTTGGTAATAATTTTATTTTTATATTTTTAAAAATTACTATTAAAATATAGGGTGATTTATAAATTTTTTTTATAAAAAAATTCAATCAGATTTATGATTTATGATTTTTTATTTTATTTTAATCAAATAATTTTTTAAAGAGTAAATCAAGTGTTATAACTTTTGTATGATTAAGTATCGATAAAAAATGATTTAAAACTTCAAATTTATAAAAATAACCAAAATTTTCTTTATTTTTAAAGTTTTTTTTTTTTTAAATACCAAATAATTTGGAGGTGATTTTTAATTTTTTTTTAATTACTAAAAGAAATTGTTATCAAACACATTTACAATTATTTTTATAAAAGAATTAAAAGTCACAAAATAAATTATTTAAATTAAAATCGTTATCAAACATGCTATAAATAAAATTGAGTTTTAATCGAGTTAAAATAGGTTTATTATTTTTAAAATTTTATCGTAACTTGTGTTATATTTTTGCCAATCCTAGAAATATAAATCATATGTGCTACTGGCTAGGCATTCAACTTTTTTATCATACCTTCTATTTCATAATCCAAATTTTGAATTGAGAATTTCACATCTATCTTCCTCTCATGTATTGAACATCATTCAAATTTTTATTACAAATGACACGACTATAATAAAATAACTTTAAAAATAATAAATAATACTAAGTAGGTATAATCATGAGATATACATCAACAAAAAGTTAGCGTCCGTGCAAATTAATGCTCAGTAAATGAACATTAAAATTATGGGAATTGTGATTTATATATGAATTAGTGTAAACACGTTGATTATGTTTCGCAAGTTGTCTACTATGAGCTTACACATGTGAGTTTGACTTTTAGATAAAAAATCGTTAATATTACTTTCTGGGAAGAACAGTGATACTCCTCTGACGAAAATGTTATTTATGCACTTTATCATTACTTAAAAAAAAATTTAATTAAATATATATTATTAAATTTTATATCATATTTATTATTTAATTTATATTTTATTTAAGTAATTCAAGTGAGACTAATTAGTTAAGGATCACTTAATCCTTATTTTGCTTACAACGTTGGCAAGGTATTGATGATCACTTAAAGGCTCTTTTATATCCTCCTTTAAAAGGCTTTGTTTAGCATATCAACTCTAATTATGACATTTTTTAAAAAAATAAATATATTTTCATTGCTGTTAATTTCCAATTATAACAAGCAAGAGATTTTACCTCAATTTAAAATGAAAACTTTTCATATAAAAACATTGCCACAAATCTCAACTCATTAAAGAAAAAAATGATAAAAGTTTAATATTATATAAATTTATACTTAATTTTCTACTAATATTTTTTATATTATGTATATATCAAAATTATTTTAAAATTTTAAAAATTATTACTTTTTAAATAGTACTAACATTAACACATAAATATAAGGATAAATTTACATATAATAAAGTTTATTTATTTATAGCCGCTTCTAAAGTTTCTTATTGATATAATATGCACCTATCCACAACCAGTGACCACAATATCACTTAGCCTGTGGGTCCAGCAACCAACTATTCGGTAATCGGTACTAACGCAAAGAAGTTTCGGTGAGTTAGTTACAGCCGGTCACCGACTTCTGTTGATGCAACCAGTGATAACTAATACGAGGTAAGTCACGTGATGAATTACGGGCTAGAGCGGTATTACTTCTCCCATAGACCATACCCTCGAAATTCGAAAGGCCAGTCTTTGTTTTGCGTACTGTGCTGTGTCCTCCACACGTCTCTCCAAGCTCCAGCTCTCTGGCTCTGATTTTGAGTTTGGGATTTTCCGATACTCTGTCAGTTGATTCTCGGGTATTTTCTCTCCTTCCAATCATTTTCCCAATTGTTTAGCTTTGCGTTGAGTTTACATCGATTGCAATTTTGTGGAATCCTAGGGTTTGTCATTTCTAATTTCTGATTATTTTTCAAATAGTTTTGGTTATTTATTTTTTCCGATACTTGTTCTAGATAGTTCGGAGTTTGCTAAATACAAAATTAGCTCGCCGGGTCTTTCTCAGTACTTCAATTTCTTGTTTAGTTATCTGTGAATAATAAATTTACCTCACATATACTTCTGAGTTAGGTGATTGAATCACAATGAAACGTGACTTTAATTGAAAAACCGTCGTGGAAACTAACATTTTCAACTGGGGGATGATTGCTAAAATCATTGCAATTGATTTTTCTCGTCAACGACGCAGACAACTATGGCATGTCTTGCGCGCTAAATGACGGCCCTTTTACAGATTACTAAGGGGACTTGAATAATATGGGAATTGGAAAGTCATAGACATATGATAGGGGGATTTAGTTGTTACTTACAACCTAGTTGTGTTGAATGGACGTTTCAACAATATATGATGAATAAGGAGCTCTGAATATGAAATACTTGAAAGCCATTCGTTAAGTACGGTAGGTTTGAATCTTCATGTTGGTCATCTTGTTTCCCAGAACATTCTACATTTCATGGTAAGCAGTTCTCATTCAGAAGATAGATATATGTTTCAGCGATTTAACATGAACGTGTAGACTATTTTGCTAGTACCAGCGATCTCATATCTTACGGAATTAAATTATATTCCTTTTAAGCTTGACCTTGTAAATTACCGAGTTAACGTCTGAAGATTATATATTTCAACAATTAATTTTCTTTTAGCTGTCTATTTTTCTATTTTTGCAGGTAATTTCCCCAGAGTTAAGGAGAAAATGGATTTTTTCTTTAAAAGAATAAACGAAGATTTGTCCGATTGCCCATTTGATGAGAACGACATCCAAAAATGTCCATTTTTAAATAATATCAATAAACCCACCTGCTTTTCTTTCTCTTCGGTGAACCTTCCCCAACCTGTAAGCTGTGTCTGCATCCTATTTTGTCCTTTGCAAGTTGCCACTCTTCTTTTTTCTGCCCTCTGTTTTTGTTTATGGATTCTTACTGACGAGCCTTTCTTGATGATGCAGGGAGCCAAAGGTCCAATATTTGAAGATGGTCCCAGCTTCGATATAGCATTTAAGATCTTTCATGGGAAGAATGGTGTTGTTCCGCTCTCTGGAAGATTATTCCAATCTTGCCCTACCTTAAACCTGCCCTTGGGAAGATTTGTGAAAAAGAAGATAGAATGGAATATACTAAAACAATAGGTGAAAATTTTAAAAACAATTAAAACTTAATTTAACAAAAAAAAAATTTATTTTTTTTTAAATTTTTTCTTTAAAGGAAATCATTTTAATTTTTTTTTCCAAGCATTATAATTTTTTTTTAAAGATATAATAGAATTAGAAAGGTTTTAATTCTAAAGAACAGAACTGCTAAAAATGAACAGTTAAATTTGAATGCAAAAAAAAATCTTATAAAAAATTTTATTAGTGACATAAAAGTATATTTTCTCTGGTGGCTAACGGTTTGAAATAAAAAAAGAGAATATCAGAGAAATCAAAGAAAGTGGCAAGCTATCGAAAAGCAAAAGAAAAAGAGAAGCAGAAGGTTGGTTATTATGTCGTACGGGTTTCCAGTTTGATGGGAAAATCAGGAGAACCTAACAGTTGTTAGATCTATTATTCGGTCTTGGGAAGAATTTGGAAAAAATTAAAAAAGGAAAAACATGAAAGGAGGTAATCAAAGTGGGAAAAGTAATTGGAAATTTTTACCCAAAAACCATTTGTTTTGCACTGGAGTTTCTTTTGAGGGTAAAGATTTATTCTAAAGAACTAACAGGGGAGGTTTTAAAAGAGAAGTCAACAGGAAAATTAAAAATTATATTTGGGACCAAGTTTACCCTAGTCAAATTTGGAACACAAGTTGTTTTTCCAAAAAAAAGATTGGGAAATTGGGGGCAAAAATGTTTAATATAAGGAATCCAAAACATGCTTCCAAAAGGTAATGAACCATTTGTTATAAGTCATAAGAACACAACTTGCTAACCCACCCAACAATTTGGGGACAATTTAGGGGGTAAACAGAAAACTACTTGGCCAAAGAAAAGGAAAAAAAACAGAGAAGGTAAAAGGATTTAATTTTTTCCGACCGGTGTTGATTATAATAATTTTGAAGCAGGTAAAAGAAAGGAAGTAAACAGAAAATTCTTGAGATTTTAAAAAAATTAGATTCTTTTTAGGAATGAAAAATTTAATGCAATGACCGAAAGAATGTAGAGTGTAGAGAACTCTTTAACAGAAAAAAATGCTCCTGTGACATGTTTAACGAAGAAGACGGGTCAAATTTTGAGCATTGGGTTCAAATGATTTTGGGGAAAAAAAGTGTGTTGCTTTATCTACCACAGAGGCAGAGTTCATTGCAGCTACGGAAGCTTGCAAAGAAATGCTATGGATGAAGAGGTTCTTGCATGAGTTAGGGCAGGAACAACAGAAGTACATTGTGCATTGTGACAGCCAAAGCGCTATCCACTTAAGTAAGAATTCGAGTTTTCACTCGAGGTCGAAACACATTGATGTGCGATATCACTGGATACGTGATATGATGGAATCCAAGCAGCTACAGCTTGAGAAGATTCATACTGAAGACAATAGCTCAGACATGATGACCAAGTCCTTACCCAAGGACAAGTTTCAACTATGCAGAAAGACAACAGGTATGGTGGAACCCTCCACATAAGTCGGGAGGGGGAGATTGATGGATATCCCTCCTTTGGTGGCGGAGAGAAACATACGGAATGTTTCATTGGTTGGCAATAAAGAAAGGAAATAGATGTAGAGGAGACAATTAAGGAAATTGGATGGTGAGAGCAAAGACTTAATTAAGCCATTAATGCAAAACCACAAGTATAATTAAGGGTGTTGGCTATTTCAACAATTAATTTTCTTTAAGCTGTCTATTTTTCTATTTTTGCAGGTAATTTCCCCAGAGTTAAGGAGAAAATGGATTTTTTCTTAAAAGAATAAACCAAGACTTAGTCCGATTGCCCAGTTTGATGAGAACGACATCCAAAAATGCCTCATTTTTAAATAATGATCAGAGAGAACCCACCTGCTTTTCTTTCTCTTCGAGATGAACCTTCCCCAACCTGAAAGAAAAAAGTCTGCATCCTATATTTGTCCTATTGCAAGTTGACCAATCTTCTGTTATTTCTGCCCTCTGTTTTTGTTTATGGATTCTTACTGACGAGCCTTTCTTGATGATGCAGGGAGCCAAAGGTCCAACATTTGACAGATGGTCCCAGCTTCGATATAGCCATTTTAAGATACTTTCAAGAGTGGGAAGAATGGTGTAGATTCCGCTCTCTGCAACTTTCTAATGTTCCCAAGTACATTCCTGATTTGGAGCCTGCACCCATGTTCAACCCTTTAGCAGCAAAATCTGCCACCATAAGTCTTTCAGCATTTGGACCAGGAGGGCCTTTCAGCTTTGTATCCTTCTCTGAAAAATGGAAGAAGCAGAGGAACTCCAAATCATCTAACGAAAAGGAAATCCTCTTCTTCCCAGGTATATCTATGTTCTTCTAGTGAGCTTAACATTCTATTAATGTAATGCAAATGAGTTCAGATGGGAGAAGAATTATGTTCTTAGGTTGGGCCTTAACTTTGCTTGTATAATTTTAAGAAAATTTGAGGTTGCTTTACTGTCATAGCTTTTGTAGTTAGTTGGAGAAGTTGTAATATGTGATGTTGCATAACTGCACCATCTTACAATCATGGAAAATCAATTTAAATTAGTACATCAGTGGACTAAGTGGCGATCTATCTGCTCAATCCATCAAGTAACCTGTGAAAGTGCTCTGGGAGATCTTACTATTGTTTTCTCTATGGACATTCCAGAAAAAACATTCGTCAAATCATGAGGCACTTGGAAATGAATGGTTAAAAAGTGGGAACTGTCCGATTGCCAAGTCTTATAGAGCTGTCAGTTGTGTTCTTCCACTTGTAGCAACAGCATTTAAGCCACCACCAGGTATGAAGCTTAAGTGTCCTTCTGCAGTGGTTGCTGCTAGGGCAGCTCTTGCTCGAACTGCCCTTGTTAAGTCCTTGCGGCCACAGCCACTACCTGCAAAAGTGCTTGTAGTTGCAGCTTTCGGTATGGCAGTTAATGTGCCCTTGGGTGTATGGAGGGAGCATACCAAGAAGTTCTCACTCTCATGGTTTACAGCAGTACATGCTGCTGTGCCCTTCATAGCCATGCTCAGGAAGTCTGTCTTAATGCCCAAGACAGCTATGGCACTGACAATTGCAGCTTCTATTCTAGGACAGGTTATTGGCTCCCGAGCAGAGCGGTTCCGACTGAAAGCAGTGGCTGAGAAAGAGAGGGGGAAAACCCATGTTGATGGTGGTCATTGCGGCACTGAAGGAATGATGTTCATCCCCCTTTCTGTCAAGGGTGCTGGGCCAACTTCATCGACAGATGTGTGTTTTTGAGTCCCCTTAGATTGTATCAAAGAATAAATAAGTATAAAAAATGTTGACGTGTAGAAGGAAATTTGAACATCAAAACTTGTATTTAGTTATATCAACTCTTTTCTAAGCGTTGTGATTCTTATAATATTTGAATGGCTTAAGTATGGCCCTTTAAATTTCTTTAGTCGTGATTTAATCCTAAAATTCACTCATAAGTTTCAATTTTGTAACTAAAATTTAAATCTCACAGATCTGTAAATGGTCCTAAATGTCCCATGTGATGCTTCCTTGGCAGTTTCAAAATTTCTTATCCACGAAACTCATCATTAATTTTAGGATGTTAAATTTTTTACTCTCTAAATTTTCTTTACTAAACGCCCACGGGCCACTGCAGCATAATATCTTCCAGACTAAAAAAAAAAAAAAGGCCCCATAAATTGTTGTTATTATTATTATTATCATTTTTTTTTTAAAGAATTGCTGATATTTTCCCCCTCTAAAAGTAAAATTTCAATTTGTTTTAAATTAAAATAATGTATAAGTATAATATAATAAAATTTCAAGAGTAAAAAGCTTATAGCATTAAAAAAAAAAAAGTTAAAAGTGAATAGATACTGTTAAATGTTCGAATTTAGCGTGTTAAAACGTAACAAACAATCGCACAAAAAACCGTAGCAAATCCCAAATACAAGTGAAAACATAATGAATTCAAAGAGAACAAAACTGCTCAAAATTTACCAAAATTATCTTGACCATCCATACGAGTAATTGTCATATTTTATAAATGCTCTTAATAGAACCAAGAAACTTTTTAAATACTTATTATCGAACTAAATCAAAAATGCAATTTTTTTTACATAACATATGAATAACTTGGATACATATATTAAATTAATCTTTGGGTCAGTAACATTTGAACACAAAACAACAGAGACAGAGTTATGTTAGGGCCTAGGATGGCCCCGGCCTCCCCCAAACCAACAATATTATTTATATATGTATATAATATAATAGATAATAAAAAAATATCAAATTTATATATTAAATGTATATTTTTTTTTACATAAAATTTATCTTATAGTAAATTTTTTCTTTTGTATATTTCAATTTTGCTGTTTGAAATTTATTAGTATTGTAAACTTTTGATACTTCATAAAATACCCTGTTAAATTTTTATACCTACAACTATTATTTAGTCAAATTAAAATTATATTTTTGATTATTTGTTATTGTACACATTATAGCGACCCATATTTAATTATTATTCACAACAATTATATGTGTATGTATAAGCGTGTGATCATCTATTAAAAATATATATTTAGTTCATTTTATATCACAAATAATACAAAAGAAAAATAAAAATATTAAAAATTTATATTTATTATTTTTATATATTAAAATAATTTTTATTTATCATTTAAAATTTGACCTCTCCAATATTTTTGTTCTAGTTCTGTTCATGCAAAACGAGTAAGATATCAACAACTTCCGCAAGCACTACACTATTACAACCCTTTTTACCATACTAGATTAGGAACATTCTACTATACAAAAAATCTCACGACTAATTGGTTAATTTTGTGTGATAATCCAAGACACTGTCATTATTAGATGAATAATTATTAATTTTTTGTATTTATAAAGATATTAAATTTTATTATCATTATAAATAAATAATTTGATTAAAAATCTTTTATTTTTTTATAACATTAAAAAGGTATATAAATTTAAAGTAAAAAAAAATAAAATAAGAACATGACATAAACAAGTACAACACACTTAAAGTGTCATCTCTCGATGCATGTTAGGTAGTATGATATCAAATTAATTTTTTTTTCCTCAATTAAAATACAAAAATACAATGCATGAGATTGGGTTAGAAAAATTAAATGCAGGTGTAACTTACCAATTTTGTTAGTTAGGAATATGAGTTAAAATTACGCTATTAATCATATATATTTTTTAAATGCTATGTGTACACTCACCTACACATGCATTTTGAACTCATGCAAAAAAAAATAATAATAATAAAATAAAATAAAATAAAAAAAAAAAAAAATATATATATATATATATATATATATATATATATATATATATATATATATATATATATATATATATATATATATATATATATATATATATATATATATCAATTTAATTATAAAAAAAAGCACTTTTGTTCATATAAGTACTTTTAACTTCATTTAAGTATCCAAAATATATTCAAAATATTTTAGAAGTACATAAATGAATAAAATAAGAAAAAATACTCTATTGGTCACTTATATTTTGTAAATTAGACACAATAATCTTTATTTAAAATTGATTATTTTGTTCATATGACTAAAAGGTCTAAAAAATGATTGAATATATCATTTGTTAAAAACTAATATGATAAATATATATTAATTTTAAGTAAAATAATTAAAAAAAAACTCAAAAAATAACACCACTCAAAACTTATAATAATAAAATAGTACTCATTGTATTCAAACTTATGTTTTCATGATTAAAAAAATGATTAATATATCATTTTTCTTTGAACACCCGTTCTATTGAAATTAAACGGTTGCAATTTAAGCCTGTTTAATGTTGAACGTTTAATATTATTAAAGTGCTAATTTTATTATTATATATTTTAAAGATATTATTTTTTATAATTTTATCATGACTAATATATTAAATTTATATATAAAAAAAAAAACCAATTATCCACCCCTCTAATCTATCAACTTCATAGATAAGAATTTTTTTTTAAAAATAAAATATTTTTTTAAATGAATAAATTTTTTTAATTAAATGATATAATTTTTTTATATATAAAATTATTTATAAAAAATATAAATAAATATATATTTTATTGTTAGATTAAAAATAAAATTATTTGAATAATTGGGATAAAAAAACAGGTAAGAAAAACTCATAAGAATAGAATACAAAGGGAAAGAAAAAATGAAGGTGAAAAATAGAGGGAAAAAACAAGTTAAAGAGAGAGAACGTATTCCAAGGAAAATATCTCGTTCCTCCCTCTGCTCAAGGACATTCCATTCCGATCACCGGATAAATGGTTCCGGTGTTCGGAGCAGTAGCAGAAAAACCCTCCAATTTCCTTAATTTACCATAAATAAATAATAAGCGCTTCGTTAGATTTATTATTTTCATGGATCCCCAAGAAAACAAAGACCGGAGGACTAAGAAGGCTGGCCTTCCCTTTTTCATGTTGCGTTTGTTTCTGGCGTTTCTATTTCCTATCGTTTGCTTCCTATTCCTGTCGTTTTTAGTCGGTTATGTAATGGTGTTCGTTGCCAATTCATCGATCCCGAGCCCTATTTCGTTGCCCTCCCAGTGTAAAATCGTTTCTAGCAGTAAGTTTTCTCATTTCATTCATCATTGATAAATTTATTATTTGTTGTTAGTTCTCAAGGATTGGAATTGAGTTCGATTTCTGTTCTGTGCTGCTGAGGATGTGTTTGTCAGCTTGAAATGTGAAATTCCCAATTCGTTCGATATTGCAACTTAAATAGTGGTGTTTGGAATATGTAATATTATGATAAATTTGGGTTTCCTTGGTTGACTATGTCAGTATTTAAATTACTTAGTTTCACTCTTTTTATGACATTTTTTGGGTCAAAGACACCGGAATGTGCATTTTGTCATGATAGTTGCTTGCAACTTCCTGAATCAGATGTGGTAAATAGAAATCGTCACTGTTGAAGTTCATTATTGTGTTGTTGGTACTTTTACTATTCCCTTCAAATAAAACTTTTGCTCCTTGCTTTTCCGTTTTCTTGATTGATTTACAGGGGCATTAAATCTGTCATTTGGATTGACGACCAAATATATCAAGGTTTTCCGTTTAGTTGTTTGATGGTAGAACCTCCGCAACTCACTGATTTTCTCTTTAATTCTTGTTTGGAAAATTCAAAATTTTATACCATCCGGTGCATAAATTACCCAGTTATTCAACTGCCCTCTTAGTGAAAAAAATATATGTTTTTCTTTTAATACTAAAAAACATATATAAGAAAAATGAACATACGTTCTTTTTCTTAAGTGGGGTTAAAAATAAAACTTTATACGGAGTATATCATGCAATTAAACCAATTTTCCATAAGTTGAAGCCATATTTTAGGACAGTATTGAATGTCCTATGAAGCTTACTAACTTGACAAGTCTGTCTCAACAAACATCAAGTTACTATTTGCACGAGTTTATATTTTGGTTGGGCATCAATCAATTGTTTTGCAACATCAACTAGTTCTGTTAGAGGCAGACAGTTACTATATTTTCTTATGTGAGAAGGATTGAAGACACCATGCAGTGTGTTTCTGATGATTAAGTAAAAATAACTGAAGTGAGTTTGTGTTTGATAGGATTATGTAAATTTGCCTTCTGGTCTTTTACTATCAACGTTTGGCAACTTCAAGTGTGTTGTGACCTTCTTTTGTTTATTTTTGTTTTCAGGTGTGGATGTTAGGTCATCCAAGGTCTGTGAACTTGGACTTTTTAACTACAAATCCAAGAATGTGTTCTATCCCTTTGAAAAAAGTAAATTTCGGTGCCGTTATGATTACTATTGGGCCTCAATATTTAAGGTATATTATCCTACTCTCAAACTATTCGTGTTCCTTTGAGCATGTTTTCCATTATTTTCTTTTTGTTTTGGGACAGATTCTCTCAATAAAGTTTATTTTACAAGCTAGTCAAACATGATGTATAGTTTCCTTTTCAATCTTTTCTTTTGCGTCTTAGTGTTGGTGCAGTTCTAGAATTATTTGTGGAACACAGAGTCTACATTTATTTGTTACTGTTTCGGTTATTCATGTCTCTTGTTCATTTTGTTATTGATTTTTTTTTTTTTTGGCATTCTATCTATTAGGTAGAATACAAAGATCGTTTTTCAGGAGACACTAGGCTTGCATTGGCCGAAGCTCCAAATGAGGCGCTTCCTCTTGATTGCAGACCTAATTTTGGTGCTGCATGGTTGACCAAAGATAAATTTAAGGTAGATCTCCAAGCATTGCTTCAATTCATGAGGTGCTACAGGTTGAATCTTACATAATTTAGTTAAGCAAATTATCAGTCCGAATTGCTATAAAAAATTTATCAGTTCAAATAAAGTTGCCTGTTTTATGATTGCTCTGTTTGCTGTGAATTTTCTGTATGTCCAAGGAAACTCTAAATTATATTTCTTCATGTTTTTAATGGCTAGGTGAATGCAACTTATGATTGCTGGTATACGACTGGAATCCCCAAAGTAAACTTGTATCTTGATGGTTTATTTAGTTGCCAAGCAAAAGATCCCACTACACTTGAGATGACTAGAAGATACTTCATCCTGTGAGTAGAATACACTTAAAAATATAGCTACATTCTTATCTCTTTCTGCCTTTTAAAGGATCTTGATATGACGGGTAAGTAGATAGCCCATGTTATCTTAGACAGTGACATCCATATTGCTGTTAGCATGTACATGGGAAACAACTAATGGCTTTGTATTAGCTAGTGCTCAGGTAACATGTCCGAAGAAAGCCTTTTAATGTCTTTAAATTGTCATAAGATTGTGAAATGCTCATATATTGTCAGGACTATGAAGACTCTACAGTCCTGGTTTTGCAGCCAGGAAAGGTTTAGATATTGGAGGTGGGAAACACTTGCTGGAGTTGTTGTTGGTTTCTCAACGTCCATGATTTCCATATTCCTTATTAAGGTCTTCCAACAAATTAAAACTTCATTGCATCAATTTGGTTCAAGAGGAACACTCCGAGAGACTGTCTATTGGGTCTACCTCTGGCGTGTTTGTTTTCTAGTTGCATACTTCTCCTTTATATGTTGGCTTGGAATCCAATATGGGAGAAGGCTTGGCCTCCTAGAGATTTTTAGAGTTTTCAGAAACTAGGCAGCCCTGCTTTTGTGGAGTGCAATTTTTGTTGGTTCCAATGGGGTCATCGGACCACAATATTTGATTGGAGCAACATGTATGATCCCTTGTGCAATGGAATACAGTGTAGGGGCTAGGGCTCGGTACCTTTGATTGTTATTTAGAAAGAAGATAGCTGAAAGAGAGAGCTCCTGTATAGATAACTCAAAAACCATTTTGGAATCGAATGAACTGCAAGATCGTACTTCTATTGGCAACCATGAATAAGATGCTTTAGGTTCTCTTGTCTGTGAAAGCAATTTCTTGTCGGATGCTCATATCACTAATTTTAACGTTATGGTTCCAGAAAATCTAACTTTTTAACATTCACATATTTGAAAGAAACGGTAATAGATAGTCACAAACGACAATGCTCAAATTAATGTGTTCTCTCACCAACTGAACAAGACTTCAGTTCCGAAATCAGAAAAAAAATTCCCTCCGGCTTTTGCCGATTATGCGTGTATAACAGATAACTGCAATATCCTAATTAAACAATTAGGAGTTAGTTTAGAGCTTAAAATTTTGTCTCAAGCAATCTTAAATAGAGTGACAGCAAAAACTGTTATTTTTACTTCTCACCCAATGTTAACTTATTATTTTTGTAGACAAATGATTATACAAATTTCACTATGATTTACCTTGATGGTTCTAACTCAGTTGCTTCAATGCCCACTTGGAAACCCTTAAAGCAATTAACATATAAGTGATCACACTATCAATTAACACAAAGTTGTTATGGAAACAGCATGTTTAGGCAATAACTAGTGATTAAGAGCAATGGGATCTTCATATCTCGTATTTATTTACTATATTAGAGTTTCCTTTTTGGCGTTTCAGATCCTAATTCTCTAAACATCAAAGAGATGCTATTTTGATCAAGAGAGATTACTGAAATTTGAAAAAAAAGACAAATGTTTTAATCCAATTTTATCATTGTAAAAAGAACTTCAACTGTGTTACCTCTATCCTTTCAATTTAAACAGCTTTATCCTGCCTCTTATACAAGTGAAAAAAGCTTCTGGCCGAGCACAAAATGGCTGAAAAACAAAGAATAATGCCTGCATATCTGTTTCAAACTGTTGGATTCTCTTGTCATAAAATTGAACCTCACTAGTGACACCACCTCCACAAATGAAATGATCAAGCCCCTCAGCTACACTTCTCCACAAATCCAAGAAGTCCTTTGTATTGAGACTCTCTTTCAGGGCATACAGATGGCTTCTCAAAGCATCTAATGCTTCAACAAGATCACTAGATATGTTCAAATCCAAATCTTCTGATACTTTCACATGAGTCAAGTCTGCTGGTTCTTGCTTACTATGTATCTCATCATGCATATAATTCAACGAAAGAGTTTCAAATTGGCGAAGAAGAACAGCAATTATCTCCATTACCCAACTAATTACAAGCTCATACAAGCATTTTATTTCTTCGTCGAAAAAGCAACTACTACCAAGACTATCATCTTTTCTTTGGTTGCGGCAATCAATTTCAGCTACTTTCATCTCCAAAAAGTTCACATCATCACTCCACTGTTGCAGTCGAGATTCAATATATCTTGCAGCATTGATTGATACACATAATCTGGTTAAGGCATCAATGTCAGGGTTTTCAGGAGCAAACTCAGTTCCTTCGCAACGCAACATCAACACTTTAAATAAGTACCAAAGAAATGCGGCTGCAGTTGATCTAACAAATTGAATTCGTGGTAAAATAGCCGGCATGTTTTGGCATCGTTCAATCATCTCCCAGGCAATCTTGAGGGCAGATTCAGCAATTAATGGAGCCTTATAGCCTTTTCTAGTAGAAAGAACATAGTGTTCCAGCTCAGAGCCAAACTGAGTACTAAATAGATATTTATCATCAACTTCCCAAGCTCTTTCATCTTTCAACTCTGTTTTAAGTTTCTTCCAGGCATTTTTTAGCTCTATCTTTGCCCAAATTTTCAGCCAATCAGGCCTATCACAAAATACTCTCAACAGAGAAATCCCTTCTAACCTTTCTAACTCAATAATTACGTGAAAGGCTTCCAAACTCGCAAGAGAATGTGCCTTTCTATCAAAGTCAAGAATAAGATCTACCACTTGAAGCCATGATGGTATAATTTCAGATTTCATCAGCTTGTCATTATAATTTTCGGCAAGAGCAGGGAAAACTCTTGTTGACAAAAATCCTGAAAGCATTTTGACCATTGCAGATACCCAAGCTTCTTTAGCACTATAGCTCACGATTCTTACTTTGTCAATTAGAGGTTGTAAGACATGATCAACCCCTGAAATAAAGTCTCTTGTAATTTTGTAAGTCAAAGTAAAAATAAATTCAGGCTGATCAAGCCATTTTGAAAAGTGATATTCCATCCGAGATGCAATAGGAGAAACCAGTTCATCAATGGCCCACAGGCGAATTTTGCACATTTCCTGTCCAGAAAGATTAACATGCCTTGATTCTCTTCTTGCTTGCAGATGCTGTAAAGCACAAAGAGTCATAAAGCTTTGTGAATAACTCTTTCTTTTTTCACCTCGCACCAGTATTAATGGGTTTGGAAGGTCTGAAATTTGATCACTTTCTGTTTCGGACTTTGAAAGTTTTGGGGGCCATCCAAGAGAAATGAGTAGAGCTCGGTGATCAGCAGAGATTTGTGGACGAAGAATAGACAATGCTTTATCTACCCTAGCATCAACAGATCTCCAAAGACGATGCCATTGAGGCTTTAGCTTAACAAAATCCACTAACACGTCTTCAATACAATTCATTGCTTCAATGGCTTTAAGGAATTTTTCATGCTTTGCTTCAAGATCCTGCACTCCAAAGATACGTCATTTCTAACATTTTGTGCCCTCTATTGATTTACCATTCCAACATGCAGTAAATATAACGAAAAAAAGAGGATAAAGGCATTACAGTAGATATTGAGGAATTTGAAAGCGTTGCTGAAAACATGTTCCTGGAGTGGGAATTCATAAAACAGAAAACATCATCTTCTAGATCTCCAACCAAAGCTTCTAACTGAAGAGTAGTCTCTGAAATATTAAGAGGGTAGCTAGTGACTAGATAACTAATATATATATACAACACAGTGTAGAATTAATAGTCTTTGACTGTTCTAAGAAAATTGTTAGAGCACGGCACCGTGAAGAAGGAGAAACTGGGAATTGGGAGTTGCATTAAATTATTATTTGAAGAAAATAAAAGAATGTTTTTGACATACAACGATACCATTAAAACTTGGGATAATAAAATTAGTTTATAAAATATAAACAGCAGCTTGAAATAGTAACAATGCATTGAACATACACTACTCTAATTCAATCAAGTACCCATAGATTCCATCACATGAATCAATCTAAGCAAAGAACACAAGGGCAAATCACAAACTTATCCCATAATTTTAATTATAGAAAAAAAAACAATAAAACTCTTTAACTTACCGACATAACTGCGAATAGCTTCAATTCTAATTACTTCGTGAACCAGTTGAGGCAGTTCCTTTTCCAAAACTCTAAGAAACTTTTTTGAACCAATTCCATCTAAAATTAAAAACAAAAAAAATCAGAAAAACCGCAACAAAATTAACATATCAACAATGCCCACGTAAGAATTCAAATAATACTAACGTTGAGAAGTGAGGAGACTGAGATTTTGAGGGTCGAGGCTGAGATTGTCGATAGCTGTTTTGGTTGTGAAGGAGCGAGAAATCCATGAAACGGAGTATTTGGTGACAGTGGTTTGGAGATTTCGAAAGTCAGTGTCCAAATCAGAGCATTGTCTAAAAAGAGACGAGAGGTGAAGAGGAGCATTGTGAAGGAGATCTTCTTGGGTTCTGAAATTTCGGTCGAGAAAATTCAACTGCTCTGAGGAGAGCTCATTGTGTCTGGGCATTCCCAGAGATGATGAAGCAGATTGATGACAATGATTTTCCATTTTTAAAACTGTGTTTAGCAATTAGCAAGAGACAACAGATATAATTAACGTAGCAACTGTGTTTCATTTTTTTCTTAACGTAAGTTTTAAGGGAAAAAAAAAACATAAGTTTAAAAATAAATTCAATTAAATAACTTGTATCTGCACAACAAAGAAAGTGAAACTAATGAAAAGATTGGGACTTTAGGATGTAGATATGGGAATAAATTATTAATAGATAAATACGAGTGAATTATCTTTTATAACACCAATTTATTGAGTTTGTTGCAAAAATATTCATAATGTTTATAAAATTGTAAATATATTATATTTAAAATTTTAAATATATTTATTATATAAAGTATTCTTATATACCCTTCCTTATTATGAGTAGATACGCATTTTAAGAGTATCCAGTAGAGTTTTTTTTTTTTTTTTCCTTTTGCCTCTTCTGAGATAGATGTTTACATGTAGGTTTACAATTAAGAAAGCACTCAATGGATTTATATTTTATAGCATGGTGAATTCCTCCCCAAAAAGGCTTGCTTGATTACCTGACACAGCAGATGTAATAGATCCGTGTCGATCTAGAGTTCTCCTCTGTGAAAATGGCCAAACAAAAGAAGATGCTTGAAATCAGCCAAACATTCAACATTCACATTACATTTTTAGAGCATTAGAACACTGAATTCAATCTTCCATAAACAAATATCCCTTTCGGACATCTTTCAAGTTGTCCATAATCCGTTCCTGCACTTACAGAAGAATACAATTTTATCCGAAGCATAACTTTTTGAAGAAATGAAAATAAGAAAAGGCAATTTTGCTACATTTAGACGCCAGACAATATAATTGCAAAGTGTTTGGAACTCTGAAGTTAAGCATGTCATGATTTTTGTAGAAAGAGAGCCACTTGTACCATCTCAATAACATGAAAAATGAACCAAGATGCTCAACATAGGTTTAGACGTCTGTCTCCACCTTTCACAATTTCAAATAGTATAGCAGTCTTTATTCCTAATCTTTAGTAGTTTATTTTGACATGAGTGGCTCTACATTCTTTTTTTTTTGTTTGTTTCTATATACGGTTTATTTCACGACGATAGTAGCAAATTTACATAAATGGTACTCAACTCTGTGTTTACAACATAAATTTAGAACTTCGAATGAATTTCCATGGATTTTTACCTAGGGAACAAATGAAGAACACAACTATAAAGTAAACTATGAAAATTGAATTTATCTGCAGAAAAGTTATCATCATAATTAATTTCACGTGCATCAGTAAATGTAATATTACATGTTTAAATGATAACTATTTTTGTCATAAAAGAAATTATTATTGTTTGTGCATAAAGCATAAGAAGATAAATATAAAATTGCTCAGATCATACATTTATATTTACATTAGTATAATTGCATTGTTACATATATTATTGTGTTATTATATGTATTGGGCCTTTGGACTTGCTAATTGGTTTGTTGGGCTGCTGTTTTATAAATTATTTTTTCAGGTCTGTGGATAATCATTTGAGCAGATTGGACCGAAGGGCATTTATATCATTTACTTGGATGTATATATATTTACCCGAGTTAGGGTTTTTTGGGTGTGCTCTAGTCATTTTGTTTCCATCTTACGCCGCGACTCTTCATCTCTTCTGTGTTCTCTTTAGGGCTTCTTCTTCTAGGGTTTCTTCTCCTATTTTGGGTGTAACTCTGTGCATATTATTTTAGTGTTTTAGTGTTTGTGTGAGTTCAAGAACTTGTAGTAGAGATTGTGTATCTCGAGTGGTATTAGGTCTTCTAGTTCTTGTTATTTTACTCACTGTACAAAACGTTTTTATAATGGATATGGTTTTACTCTTTCATAGTGGATTAAGCCATGTAAAGTAGGGCCGAACCACTTTAAATTCTGGTGTTCTTGTTTCGTTTACATTTCTACAATATTTTTTTTTATTCTCGACAGTTAATGTTTTTGTACTGATTAAATTTCTTTAAGTATTCTTGTAATTTTGAGTGTGAAAATCGTAACAGAAATGTTGATTATCTGCTTTAAAAAAAAGAACTTATGTAAGACAACTTAAACACTACTATATGCCACCATAATAAGGGACATCAACTTATGATATTTAAAAGACTCTAGCTAGAGCAACATCAATACCGTAATTGTGTGTATGAGTTTGAGTTGTATAAGAAAAACAACACCAACACCAACGCCACCAAGCTTTGCAGATTCGAACTTTAAACTCAACCAGCATATGACAATGGAAAGGGTCCATGTGTTAAGATCATACTACAATTTTCTATTGGGGTAATTCTACAAGCAGATGGTGGGGCTGTCTGTGATAATAGAATTATAAAGAATTATGGGAATCTGAGACCATGAATTCTACCGTACTAAAAGGCAGACTATGTTTCCATTTGAATAGACAATTTGTTCGTTATTGAATTTGAAAACAGCTTCTTATTTTAAATCATTGGAGTGTCTTGCATGCACTCACAATTCCATATGAGATTGATGCATATTAGTGCAATTGAGTCGTAATAGAATTCCAATCAAGCTATGCATTCTACATACGAAACGCATACAATGATCAGAAAACTCCCTTCAAATCCAAGTGAACCTAACCTAAAAATGAATTATAATATTCTCAGGGTAATGTCATGAAACTTAATAGGGAGATAGAGAGCTTCCAAGCAGACAATAATATAAACTGTTTTTATACTGGCATAATTAGAACTGAAATTAGAAAATCATTGCCACTTGATCCAAAATTTAAACAGGCCAATCGTGGACTGTAAAGGAAGAAAACAAGGATTATCACTACACAAGTAAACGATACTTCAGTCGAACAATCGGTAGACGAACTTTTTTTTCTTGTCAAACTTCATTATCATAATCAACAAGCAAAACCAGAAAAGCAAGATAATCTTTAAATAAGTCTATATCACTACACGAACATCATATTGAAATAATACTGGAGATAAAACAACTTTGAAAGACCTCGCATGAGGTTATTAGACTGAGCTTCTACACTAAAAATAAGCATATGAAAGATGCCTATTTTTCAAGCCAAAATATTGCTCATTGAATATACTCAGATACGGCGTTTCTTGGGACGCCGGCAGCCATTATGCGGACGTCTTGTAGTATCTTCAATGTAAACAATAGGATTCTGATCAGTCCTAGAAGTGGTAAACCCTTCTTTCCAACTTAAAATTGCTTGCTTTTTCTTTTTGAAAAAGGTAAAACCATTAACCTTCATTACAACTGATTTCAACCCCAGATTTCTAGCAACACGTCCAGCATGTTCTGCTGTTGCTTCAGAAGCATAACGAGATCCTCTTGCTCCCCCTTTCAATTCCGGGACCGATCCAGATGAAGCCCCAACCTTTTTATTACCTTTTGAGTCAGTAATAGTGACAAAGGTGTTGTTCTTCAGCAGCTTTATGTGAACAAAATCAGGATCGTGCTCAACATTATGCCGAGGGAATGGGAATGGATTTCGCGTAAAATTCCTTCTTCCATCCTCCTCTAATATATCCCTTATTAAATTCATGGGTCTGGAATTCGTTTCAAAATCATCATCTTTATGGCTATCAGAGTGTATGAAAGTTCGATGATTAAACGCAGACAGAGCAGAATCATTCCCCTTGTGATGTTTAACAACTGAACTCAAACCTGCATAATCCAAATCAATCACATCAGAGCATATCAATCTGCTTCATTCCATTTACCGTAATAGTCAGAGTAAACTATAGGGTAAAGCAGCAAGTACAAATCTATAATAATTATCATTTTCAGATCAACTTCATAGTGTCTAACCTAGATAACAGGTTCGAAAATTATCACTACTTACTGATAAAATCGTTTCCAAACTCACTGTAATTTTCAGTAATCAAACAAAATCACAGACAAATAACTCTCAACTTCTCATGATATCCTAGCGTGCAACCTATTGATTTTCAGTAAATCTAAATAGGAAAAAAGAGAAGATAAAAAAAAAACTCGCACAACCGACGGAAATGATGGTCAATCATGGAGAAAGTAGAAAGCCAGAAAGATTACATAAATAAATTTTCCTAGAGTTAAAGTTTGGAAAAATGAAATCAAAATAACATAAACTAAATCTTGCCTAAAGATCCACAACATTTTCCCGGCATCCCAGAGAAAGGCCTTGAAGAAGTCATCTCACCTTTGCAGCGAGCAAATAAAGAGATGAACGATGAAGATGGCCGCCCATGGCGAATCCGAGCGAGACAAGAGAACATCTGCCTCAATGCACTTTCACTTGCCCTTAAGGTTTTTCCCAGTTTTGGTAATCGCTACAAGCTTTTGGAAATTGCAAATTTGCAATTGTGCTTTTTCTTGGTTTACGACTTGGGTAACTGTTTCGGATGCATTTGAGTAACGGCCAGGTTCGTTTAGCATGGCTTCTATCTAAGCCCAACCTAAATCAGGCCCAACTATATTCCAAATCCAGAAAACGTTTCTTTCTTTATGTTTTACCTTTTTATTGAACTGTAGTCTGTAAACTGTTGGTACTTTATCTTGCTGATTTAATTATATATATATATCATATTTAAATAAATAAAAATTTTAAATATTATCTAAAGATAACATCTAATAAAATTTTAATTATATAATAATTAACAAATTTAATAAAAATTTTAAATATTAATTTAATAAGGACAATAAATATGAAAATAAAATAAGATCAAATTCAATAAGAATTCTAATCAAATGATGATTATTATATATAATAAATACTCTAAATATTATTTTATTTTTATAATTAATTTGAAAGTATAAAAAAATTAATTTTATATTTACTTCAAATATAGCATAAAAATTAATAAAATAATTTTAACTAATTAATAAAAATATCTATATTAGATATAAATGATATTTTGAGAAAACTACATAAAATAAATCCTTCATTTTTCTTGTTCCATGATTACTAAAATAACAAAGGAATATAAATGATGACTCTTATTTTTAGATTTTTATTCTAAGATATTACTGTTTTTAGACAGTCGATAATTTCATTTCTATAAACTGAATACACTCTTATAGTTTCTTTAATATATATATATAACCTCATTTCCAAACAATGAAAGGTTCCTTGTATTAATGATTTTGACATGGTATTTTAACCCATATTTCATCTATTATATTTTTGTATATTAAAAAAATACATTTGAAACATATGCATAATTTAATTATAAAAATAATATATTTTATTTGAAAATTTTATTGATACATTTTATTTTCAAATGAATTGTTATATGTATTTTTTTTTTTTTAGTTTTTTTAATAATTTTTTTAACCCTTTTGTACACTTTTGATTTTTGATATCTTTATCAACTTATACATAAAATTAAATATGTATTTAAAAATGGAGATTATTAGAACACAAGATTCATGTTTCAAAAAATTTATTGAAAGCATAACATAATTTGTAGGCATTATAGTGACCATTCATTGACAAAGTTATTGAATCTTCAATGACTTTTAACGGTATATACAAAACAAAAATATTATTAAATACGTGTTAAAAAGCAATAAAAGTGTCAAGATGCAAGTAATACTTAAATGGATTGTCCCATGCAATGTTTCGTTTATTTAATTTCTATAATATATTTAAAATTCATGTGATACAATGACTGCAAGTTTTTAAGTTAATTAAATATTCGTTATTATATATATATATATATATATTAACTAAAAGTATATATGCAGGTCCAAAATATATGTGCAAATATTGTTAATTAAACAGCTTTGAGTTTTGAATCGTGTGCATAAATTTCTTCTAATAATTTATAAAAGAAGAAAACATAATATAAGATAACACTTATTATAAAAGTATGATTTGTTTAAGGTGCTTAGTTTAATTTTTTATTTATTTATAAATAAATCATTGAAACAGATAACAGAAATAAGTTCATGTATTAGTCTTTATATTAGAGGATACTATTTTTCTTTTATTATATTTTGAAAGTGTTAATTTTTTTATAAAAATTTCCTTCCATTTTATATTAAAGTACAATGTCTATCACCATTACTACTCCCTCGTGCATCACTTGTAAGTTTGATTTGAATTTTGTCGGGGTAAGCGCAGCCATAAATATTTTGACTATAATATTGAAATTGTATTACGACATTGTACAACCAATTAACCAAACATATTAAAAGGAAACGTGCTATCTAATTATTCTCCAAAAAGGCCAAAAAAAAGACTGATGTGCAGTTGATATATAATTGAATAGCACATGGAAAATGGTATGACGTCGAATGGTAGTGTTTCTCGATCTCTGTCATAATGGGTTTAATGATTTATCTCCATGAGTATTGGAGTAGGGCGACTGATAAAGTTGAAACTTAGTGGAGCAAAATAAATAAACTGTGGGGCTTGGACGGCAGAAAAGTAGAGGACAATATAAAAATACTATTCTAGTCTAATTGTTTCATAAATGTTACGGTCCTTTACTTTCTTCCTTATTATTATAAAATAAAATAAAAGGTAAATGTTAAAAACCAATGCAATAAAAATATAAAATATTCTACCCCACAATATATTATAATTAATATACGTTATACATTTAATATTCTTATTATAAATAATTTAATTGATAAAAAATTATTTAAATTTTTATTATATCAACCATGTAAAATAAAAATTCCACTCGACTGACTGGCTATATTCTCATTTCAAATTTGACACCTCTTCAAGCTTTGTCCTTAATTACTAGACGAGAAACAAATTTTAAGAATGGAGAATAGCGGACATTATTATGTCTTTTGTAGAAGAGTTTTTTTTTTGTTCATAAAAAAATTAACATAATGTAAACTCGATACGACCTACTTACGAAATAATCAGATTTGAGTTGAGTTTATATAGATAGAGTTGTAAATAGGTCGATCCGTTTAACACATTTAAAAAATCAGATCTTAATAAGTTAATCGGGTAACCCGTATAAGTAACACAAATATATAACTAAAATTATTAGAATATGTAGGTAGTTATTTTTTATTTAATTATTTTGTAGGTTTATACTTTAAAATATTATTGAGATGATGTTTAAATTCATTTTATATATTTTTTTATTTTTATTTTTATCAATTTATAATAATATGTTATTTAGTTTAATTTTGTATGTTTTTATTATTGATTATTTATTTTAGACTTAAAATAAATTTTTACTTATAAAGAATTTATAATATATATTTTTGTTAGACTTTTTTGTTATTATTTGAGATTTTAATATGTTGGCTTTGATGTATCACAATATTTATGATTATTAATATTATTTTTATTTTATATTACATTTTTTAAAAAATAATGCTTAAATTAATTTAATTTTTGGAGTCTAATTATAATTTATTATATTAATAGGTTACATAAATATATGTTAATACTTGATATAATATTTCTGAGTTTTTTATATTATAAAATATAATATATATTATTAAATATATTTAATTGAGTTAAATAAACTTGTTTATTAAACTGATTAAATTAGGATTGCACTTTCTAACATGTTTAGTAAATGGGTTGAATCAGAGTCAAGCTTATATAGATCGAGCCGTAAACGGATCGATTTAAACTCGACACTATCCACCCATTTGACAACTCTACTTTAAAAAAAAAAAATGCTTTTTGTTGAAGCTCCTCCGTTACCAAACAAAAGCCATGTCAACAGCTAACAGCTTTCGCCTTTATTCAAACAAAGAAGTGCTTTCATAATTTTAATTTGAAAAATAAAAATTTATATATGTTAAATGAATCTAAAATTATGTGTTTATAACTGCTATTTTATCTTGAGTTTCTTTTCGCACCAAATAATGTTTAGAAGGTCTGGAATCGAATGAGGAAATTATTTTTTTGAAAAGAGAATCATGTCAACTTTTTTCTACTTTCACATATACTCTTTAACTTATACAAAATATGATAGATATCCTTGTTGTTTCACAGAGTTAGAAAAAATGTGAAATCAAAGGGCAAATGTGTATTTTATGTTTTAAGTTCTTTCAAAAACCTTTTTAGAAAAAAAGAAAATTAATAATTTCATGAATATTCAACCTGCCGAAATCATCTCTCTCAGACTTTTCATATTCAATATTTATTTTTCTTGTTACAATATCGTAAAAATTAAAAATTATTTTAGAAAAAAAAAAACTAATTTTAAAAGGTAAAAAGCATGATTGTAAATAATTAGGGGAAATCTTGTAAGCCCAATATCTAACTCATTAATTTATTCTTGCAATACAATTTTGATTAATCCTTTTAACATATTTGATTTGATTTTTTTTTTTTTTAAGCATACGCTAAGGTTTCAAAAAGTATCTTTAAAGATTACAAAATTTCTTATATATCTCTACTTTGTGAAAAATCTATTTTTAAAACATACTTCTCATAAAATGAGCTACACAATTGAATCAATTTTTTCTTAAAGCATAATATAGATATGTAAAGGCAACAAGAACAACAACAAAGTAAAGCAAAATAAAAGCAAAAATAATCTAAAATAAAACACCCTCCCACATGAGTTTTAATTTAAGAGTCATGAGACTTTATCATCGATAGAATTGCCTGATGTTATGACTTATTGTGTATGACACCATTGTTGAATGGTCAATAAGAACTTTAAGTTGTCCTTAGTGATCAATTCAAACAGATTTGATCGATGGAAGAAAGCAAGCACTTAACCTCACCTTCCTTTCTTGGCTTCCACCACACTACATCAATCTCACTTGGTTGATGCTTTTCAAGACATAAATTCCTTATCCAGCGCAAACTCAAGAATTGAACTAGTATCACTTTTTTTATATTCTTCCAAATAAAAATAGTTATTTGAAATGTAGATGAGTTTATTTATACAAATTATTCAAGATAAGCTTACAAAGGGCATTTACAACTTGAAAGATATTGAATTTGAGTGATAATGTTCTATGTGATTAATGATTAAGGTGAGACAAATCAACGTGCAAGGAAATGGGGAGTGAAGATTAGGCTTCTTTTTTTATCGTAAATGATTTTCAATAGGATTTTGATCAATAATTATTATTTTTTAAATATCATTTATTATTTAGTTTTAAATCTTTTATTATATTTTGACAAGTACAAAATGTCAAAAATTACAGTTTTATATTAAAAATTCTAAATATGTAAAAGTTTTGCGATAGTAACAGAAGGACTAACGTCCGTTACACACAAGGGGCATATTTGAAAATTAATCAAAGCTTGAGGGTATTGCAGTCTATCTTAAAAAAGTAAAGACTATACATGAAAATATGTGAGGGCATATGATTCACAGTTTCACACCACTCAATTGCATTCACCTCCCTAATCACTTATATCCACTAATTCCAATGATAACACGACAAAATAAGCTTTTGCGGAGTCACATATAAGTAGATTTCATACACGGCTCTTGCTTTTTAACGGAAATAAAAGAGTAATGTTTCCTATTCTCAAGTCTCAACCAGGTGACACTAAAAAAATGCAAGATGATAAAGTATGATTATTGGATTACATTCTATAATATCGAACAATATGTGAAGTGACAATTACATTTTAGAATATAGCTTTTATTTATAAAAGAAATAAAGAAATAACTTTTACTCAGTTTAATATTGGTCTTGAAAACCAAAACTGCTTTTGATAAATAAATAAATAAAAATTACAAGTGAAACTATCCACCTAAATGCAGCTATGTGCATGTATCCACATCCACAAAAAAAAAAAAAAAAAAAAAAAAAAAAAGAAACAAGTAGGCAACCATTCATTCAAGAAAAGAAAAGAAAAGCTATACCACAGTTTTAATAACAAAAAGAGTAGTAGTAGAGAGAAATAAAGGCAAAACTGACTTTTGGCTTTTATATCTGTCAGAGTCATAGCACTTGTAAACCAATTAACCTTGAGTAATTGCCAGCAAACAAGAAGAATAGATAGCAAAAATCCAAATTCTCAAATCTCCATTCCAATTCCAAAGAATCAACTCTTCAATGGACAATTTCACCATATGCCCTGCGACAAAACGCAGAAAACTCAATAGCCGCTACCAAGATCACCATAACCACCGATCTTTAATCCCAGGCCTTCCCGATCATTTAGCTCAAGATTGCCTCTCTCATGTATGCCCTTCCTTTCTCTATTCCGTTTGTCATTCATGGCGTCGACTCATCTATTCCCCTTCATTCCCTTCATTCCTCTCCATATACGCTCTTCTCTCCCCTTCAACTCCACAATCCAATCAAACCCACATCACAAATTCCATCAATTTTCACAGCTTTGACCCAATATCAAACACATGGCAAGCACTTCCCACACCACCACCATCAAACCCACCACTTAATTTTCTCCTTCATCACCCATCTTTCATCTCTCGAAACCTCCCCATCCAAACCGTCTCTGTCTCAGGCAAACTCGTTCTCTTAGCAGCAACATCCCAAAATTTTAACCCAGCTCTTTCTCGCCCTCTAATCTTCAACCCAGTTTCCCAAAAATGGACCTCTGGCCCTCCCCTCTCAACCCCTCGTCGCTGGTGCGCTGCTGGGTCACTTCGTGGTGCTGTCTATATAGCTAGTGGAATAGGATCTCAATTCTCTACTAATGTTGCTCGCTCTGTAGAAAAGTGGGAATTAAACAAAAAGACCCAACAAAACTGGGAGTGGGAAAACTTGAGTGGGTTAAAAAATGGGAAGTTTAGCAGAGACGCCATTGATGCGATTGGGTGGAGAGGGAAACTATGTATGGTGAATGTGAAAGGAAATGCGGCGAAAGAAGGGGTTGTGTATGATATGGAGAAGGATGTGTGGGAAGAAATGGCAGAAGGAATGTTGGAAGGTTGGAGAGGACCAGTGACAGCCATGGATGAGGAAGAGATGTATGTGGTTGATGAGACCAAAGGGATGTTGAGAAAGTATGATGAGAAGAGAGATTGTTGGGAGGAGATTATGGAAGATGAGAGATTGAGAGGGGCTACTCAGTTAACCGCAGGTGGTGGCAGAGTTTGTGTGCTTTCTGGAGAAGAAGAAGGTCGTATTGTGGTGGTGGATGTTGTGGCTGAGCTGCCGAGAGTTTGGGTGGTTAATACGCCGATGGATTTTCACGCCGTTGCGATTCATGTTTTGCCTAGAATGAGCCATCCGGTAAATTCTACATCCACGGGATGAAAAACAAATTCTTTTCTTTTATATATATATATATTTTTAATATATATTAATTTAATTGAATAATATAACTTTTTTTCTTTATATATAAAATTTTATTTTTAATTACTTCAAAAAAAATATATATATATTTAAAAAAAATAAATATATATTTTTTTATTAAAAAAATTAAAAATATAATTAGTTGAAAAATTAATTTTTTTTTATTTATATTTTATGCTTCGAAGGGATATATATTTTCTTTTGAAATTTGTTTTGTAATGTTTTGATGCCAGTTGTGAAGATTAAATAGAAAAGAAAATTGTGAACAGTTTTGTTGAATCAGATTCTAGCCAGTTTTTCTAATATTGAAGGTTGGATCGCATATTCTACTTTACAAAATGTACATGAGTTTCTACATGACATATTAATACAGAAAGAGTTCTAACGTTTTACATGAATAGTTAGGTGACTCTCATAATAAATTTTTCTTTTAAATAATTTGTAAGGATAATATTTACTTAAAAAACTTGCTTTATCAAATAGCCAATAACACAAAAATATCATGCACTCTTTAATTCATGCACTATTTAATCAGTTCTGAGTTAGTTATTGAATAAAAGCTTAAGCATAATTCACAGTGATATAGATGTATTATAACTTAATATTTTTATTATAATTTAATACATACTTTAATTTAAATAGCATAATTTAAATAAAATAAATAAATAATTTAATAATTATTTTATAATTTTATATATTAATAATTAATAACTGAGAATTAATACATACAAAAATTAAATATATATAATAAACTAAAAATATATAAAAACTATGAAAATTAAGACATTTAAATTTTTTTTTTTTTTTTTTATAGAAGACAATTAAAATTATTAGGCTCATAGATATTTATCACATCAATTTTACAATCAGAAGTATCTGATGAATTTTATGGATATAAGTTTTTTGTCGGAACTGTTTTATATTTTAGACGGCAAGTCGAGAAAAGTGAAAGTTTGTCTACATTTGAAAAGGTCAAGTCATACTGGCATTGGCAATACGCACCCGTCCAATTCTTATGTATTATTTTATGTATCGTTGATATACAATAAATATATAAATAATAAAAATTTTAAAAATATACTTTTTTATATATATTTTTATTAATAATTAATAACATACAAAATAATATACTAAAAATAATATAGGTAATTTTTTATTAAAAAAAATTATATTAACTGGTTATTGACGTTATGTATTTTGTTAATTAAAAAATAATAATTTTTATATGCTATCATGATCCCATATTTATTAAAATCTAATATGACCCTCTCAACTTAATTTTTTACATATTGTGACAAAAATAACCTTAATTTTATTGATTAATTATGATAAATTTTGATTAGACACATGTTCAACTAAACTACTCAGAATTAGACAACTTTTCAACTGGCTTGATTTTGGCTTGCTGGCAACGCCACTCGTTTGAGCCAAGTTGGACAAATGTCTAACTAGACTGCTCAGAATTGGATAACTGTCTAACTGGCCAAATTTTGATCAAACGACGATCCTACTTGTCGGAGCCTAGTTGGACACATTTCTAACTAGACTGCACAAAATTGGACAGTTGTCCAACTGATTGCATTTTGATCGACCAACAACCTCACTCATCAAAATTGAGCTGAACATATGTCCAATTGTACTACCTATAATTGAAAAGGAGATGTAATAGAGAAAAATACAAACACTTGTTCATATGAGTGCTCATGAAATTGTATGAATTGTAAAGTAAAATTGAAAAAATGACAAATTGTAATTATTGAATTATTCAAGTTTCTCTATCTTCTTTTCTTAAGCACGCTATCACAAATTACTAATACAATCTCTTTCTTTTAATTTCATTGCTTTATTTACTTATTGACTTAAAAGATTATTAAATTCACGGAGTTAGTTCTTTTTAATTTACCAAAAAAAAAAAGAAAGAAAGAAAAGAAATTTAAAAAAAATCCAACAACTAAACACGAAATTTATAAATAAATTAGATAATAAAATTATAATATAGATAACATGAAACGTTACAACATATAATCATTATATCAAATAATAAAATTGTAATATAACAAATAACACAAAAAATTTCATTCTTTTAAAAGGAAAATTAAAAGAATGAAAAATTTATAAATAAATTAGATAATAAAATTATAATATAAAAGAGAAAATAAAACTCAAAATAATATATCAATTTATTTACTTATTTTTTAATTAAAAGAATATATAACGAAAAATAGAAGAAAAAGTGAGAGAATGGAACAATAGTATTGTTGGAATTAAAGGGATAAAAATAAAATTATAAATAATATATAAATTGATGATCATTTTAAAATAAAAATAATGTTAGGGATCCTGTGAACTTATTTTCTTAAGTTTTTTTATTTATATTTACATAAATATATTAATATAAAATAATAAATAAAGGTATTATACATCTCATCAATAAACCTATCGAAAAAAGTCTTTTTTTTTTTACTGACAAGACAGGGATTCTCATCAATAAACCTATCGAAAAAGTTTTTTTTTACTGACAAGACCGGGATTCTCATCAATAAACCTATCGAAAAAGTTTTTTTTTACTGACGAGATCCGTGAGAGACCATTCCGAGAGTCAGGGTCTGTGGGCCATTTTTTCCAGAATTGAATGGATGGAGTAAGACTCTCACATTTTTAATTGTTTAGCTGTCTTTCTGTCAACATTCATGAACCTTTCTTACTTTTCTTTTTTAAGGCTCTAAATTCATCAAAAAATCTTCCTCATTAAATTCATGAATTGTATTGAGAATGAGAAGGTATTAAGTATTAACTGTTAATGGAGATTTATTCATTCTTATGAAGTATGTGCAAAAAAAAAAAAAATTGTTTTGCATTAAATAAATAGCATTTATATTTATCACAAATTATGATGAATTATGATAGTATATAATTAGATGATAAAAATATATTTATTTATTTCATTCTATTACGATCTGTCATTTAAGATAATACTTCATTACAACTTGTAATGATTTTTTTTCCCCTTAATTCACACTTCATGTACCGGAGGCGGAGCATTATGGAGCCTGATAAGGGCTAAATTTTTTACAAAAAATTAAATATATATATATTTTTATCATTAAATAAATATTTTATTTATAGTAATATATTGTGTTTAATTTTTATGTACATATTTTAGTATATATTAAAAATATTTAACAAATACGTAGATAAAAAATATATAAATTGTAAATAAAGTAGTTAAATATTTTTTTTATGTATTTGGTAACTATTAATAACATAAATAAAATTGTAGTCATATATTATGTAAAAATTATTCTTAAATGTGATAATCTAATTTTTTTTTTAAATATTTAACTTTAAACTCAATATTATAAAAATAAAATTAAAAAAATAAGTATATGATAAGCTTCATATTAAAACTTTTAAATTTATGTTAATCATATTTTATTTTAACCCAATTTTAACTTTATCTGATATTATATTATTTTACATTTTATTTTAATAATCTTTTAAAATTTATTTGAAATTTTTTTATATAAAATTTTTATTATTATTAGTCAGTATTATATTATTTATAAACATATATTTTTTAAAAATATTCTCAAACTTAAAATTTTAAATCATATTTTACTTTTTACATTATAAATCAAATTTTAAATCATATATCTATTTGCTTAGATTTTTTAGTTAATAAATTTATTTTATTTATAAATAATACTAATAATTATTAATTTATTATATTTTTGTTTAATTTTCTTTATAAGTTAATTATAATGTATTAACTTTATATTTTTTGAGTACTAACTCTATGTCTTAATTGAATATAATATACTAAAACTTCTATTAATTTTCTATTTTGTATTTAAAAAAATTATATTTTAACCCCCTCTAATTTTTTTTTCTCCGCTCCTGTTCATGTATACCTAAAAACACAATGAATGAAAAGAGCATGGAAGTGAACACATTATCTACTTCAAGAGCAACCTGTTCATAAGATGCATTTATCAACTATTACAACATTTAAATTTTCATTTTCCAATCTCTTGTTTCTTCATTCATATTTATTTAAAAAAATATTAAAAATAAATAAATTTATACATATATTTACATTCATATTAATTATGATACATTATGTCGTAAAATAAATTTTAAAATTATTAATTATTAATTTTTTTAATACATTATTAATTAATTTAAATATAAATATGTTTATAAATTTATATGTATTTAATATTTTTTTTTTTACTTTTATTGATTTCCAAAAGTTCTTTCCTTCCGCAGGATATTCAAAAGTAAAACCATAAGGATTTAGATTGACGTGTAAAGCAAATTTCTTTGAAAAATCGAAAATTAATGTCTGAATTATTCATCGGCCTTTGCTCCAGATTATTATTATTATAGAGGATAAAGAATGTAGAGAATTAAAAATAGCTCCCACTTTTTTTTTTATTAAAATTTATAATATTAAATTATTATTGATATAAACCAACACATTAACATTATTCATTGTATAATTTTTTCAAATTAATAATAAATATATAGGAGAGAACTTGATCTGATTGGATGTCACTGTTTGGGCTGGATCGTCAATATTTGAGGCTATGCTTACCAATCGTTAAAGCCTTGGGCGAGATCTCAAGACCATAACCTCAAGAAATAGCTAGGGTTACCGCATGCGGAGTTTGTTGACTCCAGAAATTGAACACAAAACAAAGGAATCGATTCTCTCTAATTCATTACCAATTATGGAATTTGCTTTTCTCAGTACATTTTGCACTCCACAAACAATTTTTTATTTTCTTTCAAAGGTAAAATATTAGAGGGTTGTTTATACCAACAGTTACCAACACTAGACCCTTAAATTTTGGGAGACGAATGTGAACCCAAATCAAAGCTAAACTTCAGACTTGATTACAACACGATTAATTCCCAATCTTTTTCAATAGCAACACTATGGCACGAAGCTTTTGAAAAATATCCCCATAAGCAAAATGATATCTTCCATTAATCTAATTCTATATTTTCTTTTTATTTCGTCTCTCTTTCTATTAATGCATCTAATCAGTTTTCAATCATTTAGATGCTTATTTTAAGAGTTAAATCGATTCTTTATTCGAACCAGAGGAAGAAAACTTTAATAGGCAAATTAAAATTATTAACTGTTTAATTTTTGTTTCAATTAATAGATTGTGCCCTATGTCCAATAAAAGTTTTAGTCTTGTTCTATTTGAGGATGGTGTAAATTAATATAGCAAACTGACGCAGCGGGTTTGCTAGATTCGTTCTAGTTTACGTCTCACAATTGAGAGGAATTAATAGAATTCTCAGAGAGAAGTTCTAAGATAATATTAAAATAGATTTATAAAATGTTTGATGCTGAAAACTTCAGCTTACAGGTATTTATAATAAAAATTGAACAAGAAAAAAACAAAATAAAAATTTAAAATATTCAGGAAATCTCCCAAAGTCATTGTAAATCTTTGGGTAGGTTTTTAGGTTTGGAAATTTAACAAAATCTGCAGATTCTTGTCGTTGGTTGAGATTTGTGTTGAAAATTGATTTCTTTTTGTGTTAAAAATCCTGCATCAGTTCTCCCCTCCTTTGAAAAAAAAACTCGTCCTCGAGTTGATTATGGTAACGGTTCAGGTCCATGATATTCATGTATGTCTTGGACGTTGAATGTCTTGGAAATTGTAAAAGTATCAGGGAGATCGACCACATAGGCATTATCATTGATCTTTTGAAGAATACGAAATGGTCCAATCTTCTTTTGTTTGAGCTTGCTATACTCTCCAACTGGAACACGTTCTTTGCGCAGATAAACCATCACGAGATCTCCTTCATTGAATGACTTAAATCGCTTATGCTTATCAGCAGCAAGTTTGTACTTTGCAGCAGACTCTTCTAATTTCCTCTTGACATCCCCATGAATATCGGTTACCTTATCTATCATGTGATCAGCAACAATGTTCATTCCTGGAAGTTTGGGTAAAGGAACCAGATCCAAAGTATGCAATGGAGGACGTATATAGACAATCTCAAAAGGAGATTTGCCGCTGGACCGATTTGGTACATTGTTGTAAGCAAACTCTGCTTGAGGTAAGACATTCTCCCATTGTCTTGGATTTTCTTGAACTAAACACCGAAGGATGTTACCCAAAGATCGATTTGTGACCTCTGTTTGACCATCTGTTTGTGGATGACATGTGCTACTATAATGTAATGATGTACCAAGTCTCTTCCATAAAGTTCGCCAAAAGTGACTAAGAAACTTGCTGTCACGATCAGAGACAATTGTCTTGGGCAAACCATGTAAGCGAACAACTTCTCGAAAGAATAGTTGAGCAATATGTGTAGCATCAGATGTCTTCTTGCAAGGAATAAAATGAGCCATTTTAGAAAAGCGATCAACCACAACAAAAATAGAATCTGAACCTCTTTGTGTTCTTGGCAATCCCAAAACAAAATCCATGGATAAATCTTCCCAAGGAGCATCAGGAATTGGTAGAGGTGTGTAAAGGCCTGTGTTCTGGACTTGTCCCTTTGCAGTTTGGCAAGTATAACAGCGTTTTACAAACTTCTCAACGTCTCGTCTGAGATGAGGCCAAAAATATCGAGTCTCTACCAAGGAGATGGTTTTATCTCGACCCATATGTCCTCCCAATCCTCCATCATGTAGCTCCCTGATGATTTGTTCCCTAGGTGAACTTCGAGGAATACACAAACGACTCTCATAGAATAGAAAACCATCATGAATTTGATGTTTGCTTGTAACTCCATTGCTACAGTTGTGCCATTCTTCTTTGAAATCTTCATCATCTGCATATAACTCTTTCAAGTAATCAAAACCAATTATTTCACTCCTAACAGAAGTTAGTATCATAACTCGACGACTCAAAGCATCAGCAACTTTGTTCAATTGGCCTGACTTGTGTCGAAGTGAAAAGGTAAACTTTTGAATATAGGCAATCCATCGAGCATGCATACGATTCAATTTTGAAGAGTTGTTGAGGTACTTGAGAGCTTGATGATCTGTATTAAGAATGAACTCCTTTTGTACTAAGTATGGCTCCCACTGTTGTAATGTTCGAACAACTGCATACAACTCTTGTTCATAGGTAGACCACTTCTGTCTTGGTTCACTGAGCTTTTCACTAAAGAAAGCTATTGGTTTCATTTCTTAAGACAAAACAGCTCCAATTCCTACTCCCGAGGCATCACAATCAACTTCAAAAATCTTCTCAAAATCTGGAAGTGCCAAGACTGGTGTATTTGTCAATTTCTCTTTCAGGGTTGTGAAACTCTTCTCGGCTTGGTCTGTCCAAACAAGTTGCCTTTGCTTCAAACAGTCAGTTAGAGGTGCAGCAATAGTACCAAAGTTCTTCACAAATCGTCTGTAAAATGTTGCTAGGCCATGAAAACTACGTACTTCTGTGATTGTCTTTGGAGTTGGCCAATCTTTAATGGCTTTCACTTTTTCCTTATCAACTTTTATTCCTTCAGAGCTTATGACAAAGCCCAAGAAAATGAGAGAGTCGGTCATAAAGCTACATTTCTTTAGATTCGCATACAACCTGTTCACCCTCAGTGCGTTGAAAACTTCATGAAGATGTTGTAAATGTTCTTCCTCACTTCGACTGTAAATTAGAATGTCGTCGAAATAAACAACAACAAATTTTCCAATGAATGGTTGGAATACCTGGTTCATCAGTCTCATAAAAGTACTTGGTGCATTGGATAGTCCAAAAGGCATGACTAACCATTCATATAGTCCTTCATGAGTCTTGAAAGCTGTCTTCCATTCATCACCAGGTCGGATACGAATTTGATGGTATCCACTTCGAAGATCAATCTTAGAAAACACCTTTGATCCTGCCAACCTATCAAGCATATCGTCTAACCGAGGAATCGGAAAACGATAGCGTACTGTAATTTTGTTGATGGCTCGACTATCCACACACATTCTCCAACTTCCATCTTTCTTCGGTGTCAAAAGAGCTGGTACAGCACAAGGACTCATGCTTTCTCGAAGCATTCCTTTCTGAAGAAGTTCTTCAACTTGAGATTGCAAAATCTCATATTCTTTAGGGCTCATGCGATAATGAGACAAATTTGGCAGACTAGCACCTGGAACAAGATCAATATGATGTTGAATGTCTTGAAGGGGTGGCAAGCCTGTTAGTAATTCTTCTGGGACAACATCTCTAAATTCAGATAAGAGGTGTTGAATCTGATCAGGCAGTTGTTGGGGAACAACTTTTTCTTTTGGAACCAAGAGAAGGGTTTTTGTTTCCAAGTTTGTTGGATGGTGTTGTTGTTTCATTGGTGCCAAGGTGAATTTTACTTCATCTTTATAAAAGGTGTAATAGTTCTTCCTACCATCATGCATTGTTCTTCGATCAAATTGCCATGGTCTTCCGAGTAGCATGTGACAGGCATCCATGTTAACAACATCACACAGAACCTCATCCTTATATTTACCAATTGAAAAAGGAATAAGGCATTGTTCTGTTACCCTTGTTTCACCAACATCTTTAATCCATCCAATACGGTATGGAGATGGATGTTTGTGTGTCTTCAATTGTAGCTTGTCAACCATGGTTTTCGAAACAATGTTCTCACTGCTGCCGCTATCAATGATGAGATCACACACTCGTTGATTAACTGTACACCTTGTTTTAAAGATGTTGTGTCGTTGTGGGTCTTCTTCTTTCTTTGGAGTATACATCAACCTTCTTATTACTAAAGACACTCCTTCATCCTCATGAATAATGTCTTCTGGATCTTCTTCTTCTTGTTTTGCAAAATCTTCTTCTTCATGGTAATCTTCATCTCCTTCAAAGTTATCATCATGAATGGTTAAGTTGACTGGCCTATTTTGATGGCATTGGTGAGAGTTGTGCCCTGTTTGTCCACATCGATAACACTTATTTCCCCTAGGTACCGCATAAGGGTTGCTAGAAGAAGCTTGGTTAGCGGTTGATTCTCGTTGCGGACGTGTAACTAGTTGACCAGTGGGTGGTTTCGGCCTTGGTGCATCATCACGTGCTCCTTCCACTATCTTTCCTTTATTGGGTAAGGATCTTGGTACAAAGGCTGAAGACTGTGAAGATGTAGGGCCACGTGCTACTCTTCTATTGAGTTGTGCCTCTATTTTTAAGGCAAGTTGAATGGCACTGGCAAGTGTATTATGAGATTGCTTGTAGACCTCATCTTGTATGTTGGCACGCAAACCATCAATGAATCTTGAAATTCTTTGATTTTCAGATTCACGGATATCAACTCGAGCTGCCAGCTTGTGAAATTCAGTAACATAATCTTGCACTGTTCGGAATCCTTGTCGACAATGTTGATAACGACTGAAAAGTGTTTGCTCATAATCTGGAGGTAGAAAATGTTCAATCATAAACTTTTTCATTCGTCGCCAACTTCGAACTTTGTCTTTGTTTTGCCGAATGCGTGTCATTTGTAATTTATCCCACCAAGCTAATGCACCTCCCTTAAGTCGATAGGCCACCAATTTGACCTTCATGTGTTCTTCAGTTCCCCAATAGTCAAAGAACTTTTCTACTTCGGCTAACCAATCAAGGAATTCTTCAATTACAAACAAACCATCGAACTGTGGTATCTCTATCTTCATGCGATAGTCATTTTGTCGAGGTCCATGATTATCTTCTAGAGGAACTGGTAATTCATCATCATCATTGGAGTTTTCATCTAGAACAATGTTTTGTCTGAAGTTTCTACAATTACCTCGAAAATTATCATGTCTCTGCATATTGACTTCAGCTGGTCTACGAACTGAAAGTTCATTATTGGTGTTTGGTCCACCAAAACGTTGAGTCAAAATTGCTTCCAAAGCTTGAAAACGTCTTTCGAATGATGCTTCCAAATTTTGCATTTGTCTAGCAAGAACATCGATTGACTCTTTTGCTGCATATTTCTCTACTATTGGAGCTTGACGTGTAGACTCACTATCAGACATTTTTTTTTTTTATACAGTGATAAAAAAATATCAACTTTTTTTTTTTTTTTTTATAACTTTTCTCTTTTTTTTTTTTTTTTTTAACTTTTCTCTCTTTTTTTTTTTTTTTTTTCTCTTTTCTCTTTTCTCTTTTCTTCCTTTTCTCTTTTTCCTTTTTCTTCTCTTTCTTTCTTCTCCTCTTCCCACGCTTCACTTCTCTTCTTTACTCTATTTTTTTTTTCTCTCACTTCTTCAAACTTCTCTTCTTAACTTCTTCTCTTCTTTTCTTCTCTGCTCTGTCCTGCTGTTTTTTTTTTTTTTTTTTTTTTTTTTTTTTTTATATATATAGAAGATAGGATATTTGTGATGAAAATTTCTTGGGTGATGGCAGCAACCTCTTCAATATGATGGAGCAATTTCGGTAAGTTTTTTTTTTTTTTTTTTTTTTATAAAAGGTATTAAATAAAATAGAATGGAGGGAATGGGTTGGTATTTAGCAGTATGAAATTTTGGATTTGATATAGCGGTTGGTGGGTTTCTGAATTTTTTTTTTTTTTTTGGAATAAGTGGGATGAACGAAGATGGAGGTAGGGTTCGGATGATATAGGGATGGTGTTGAAGGATGATAGTAACCAGGAAAGCTCCGCCTGATACAGAGGAAGGCTCTGATACCACTTGACGCAGCGGGTTTGCTAGATTCGTTCTAGCTTACGTCTTAATTGAGAGGAATTAATAGAATTCTCAGAGAGAAGTTCTAAGATAATATTAGAATAGATTTATAAAATATTTGATGCTGAAAACTTCAGCTTACAGGTATTTATAATAGAAATTGAACAAGAAAAAAACAAAATAAAAATTTAAAATATTCAGGAAATCTCCCAAAGTCATTGTAAATCTTTGGGTAGGTTTTTAGGTTTGGAAATTTAACAAAATCTGCAGATTCTTGTCGTTGGTTGAGATTTGTGTTGAAAATTGATTTCTTTTTGTGTTGAAAATCCTGCATCACAAACATATAGAACACCAACATAGCTATGTTTTATATAAAGCTTCCAAATCACAATATAAAGCCATGATAACGAAGTTTCTGAGATTCGCAGCAGCAACCCAGCATGTGAAACAAAAGAGACATTTATTTCAACTTTCACATAGTGAGACTTACACACTAAACCAAAGGCACCAAGATCTTACTTATTATAATTCTAGCTCTTAGGGCTGCAAGAGGTCTCTCCAGTAGACAAGTTCTCTTGTTGAATATGCTTCATCTCTTCATAAGCCCACTCAAGTCCAGCGCAGTAATGCAGAGGAGGGTTAAATCTGCAATCATTTATATCATCGGGCAAAAAAGCTCCATTCTCAACCAGAAATCTCACGGCTTCCCTCCTCCTTTCTTTGGCTGCACAGTGAAGTGGAGTCCCTGATCAACAAAGTTCAAAAATATAAACCACAAGAACCAACATAGGAAAATTAAGGATAAATGATAAGGATGATAGTTGAAGATATACAGCCACAAGCTCCCTTTGTTCTAGCATCAATGTTTGCACCACGCTCAAGCAATTCGTCCATAACATCAATGTGACCACCCTCAGCAGCAAGGTGGAGAGGAGTCATCCCTTTTGACTTAGGCCCCAATGCAGCCACATTTGCATCCATTCCTTCATCCAGAAGCTGCTTCACCTGCACAAAATTACATTTTATTAAAAAAAAATTGAGCCTCAATTATCAAAATCTAATGGTAAAAGAGATGTTATTGTAACTAGTATCACGTGAGAAAGAGTGAGAGGCTGTTTTGGAACCGGGCCTGAGATAAGGCCTTTGGCCATGTGTGTGTAAGTTAGTATAATATTAAGTGAGTAACTAGATTATTTTGTAAAGTTGAGTGTGAATATAATAAAGAGTGTATATTTGAACTCTACACGGCTTGTTTCAAATTCAACAATATTCAACAGCCTCAAGCAAGGTGCTTAATCGCCACATTCAGTATAACCCGAGAACTATAATATGCATGCCAAGTCCAGCACATATCAAGAATTTCAACTGATTACATAGTCTACAAGAAACGTATTTAAGCACATAGTGATACATACAATCTAATTCTGACCAATTCAAAACGGAAAACGCATATACGATACAGGCATTTAACAAATTCGGAAATCCATAACATCTTCAAGAAGTTGGAGGAATAAGTAATTGAAGCAACAAAGGAAAAAAGAAGAAGATGACTTACTTGTTTGAGATCACCTTTTCGAGCACCAATATGAAGGGGTGTCCACCCTCTATCATCCCTATCTACCCCAAATCTGAACAAGCGTTTTCTTGACAAGTTTCGACGAATCAAACACACTCGCTCTGGCTCTCGTAGCATACTTGCAGTCACTTGTTTATCCTATTATTCTATATATTTTATACGGCTAAATAACACAAAAACGGCGACAGCAAGCCTCAATTTTCGCAACGATTAAGCACTATTCATATAAAACAACACCCAGACCACAATTGAAAATTATAAGCAAGGAACCTCCTCCTCGAAACCCAGAAGATGAAGTAAATTTACATGACTCTGGGGAAATCTGACAGAAGAAATAGAAGAAAGGGAACTGAGATAGAAAGAAAGTTAGCGAGAGTGATTGGCAATGCAATAGTTCTGAACAGACGGATTGAGACCAGGACCGAACACACGCAGATTCTGAAGGAACATGACCATGGAGGTAACCAAAATAGAAGAGATTTCAATCATAATTGAAGGCCAAAACCCCAAAATCAAATTTTGGGGAATTTTAGGGAAGTCCTGGTCGGGTTTGGAAACAATTTCGCAGGAACATGAAAAGGCAAGGTGGAAAAGGGGACTGCGAAGAAACCAAACCCTAATTGTACCAAGAAGAGCGACGACGAAGACGTTCTTTTAAGAACCCTAATTGCAGAGAGAGACAAAAGGGTCGACGAGAGCATACGTTTCCGATATTTATATTAGCGTAAAAAAAATATAGGTGTTAGTTTGGAAGAATTATTTTTGTTATTATATATTTTTAGGATTGATATTTTAATGGTATTTATGTTTATATTTTAGTATTTATTATTATATAAATTATTAAATAATAACTTAAAAATATTAAATTTGTATATTTTTATTAAAAATTAATAACATATATATTATATAACAAAAATGAAGAATAATTTGATACTTTAAATTTTTATTATTATTCTTTGAATTTCATGTCATATTAGTTCTCTAATTATTAGGATAATTAATTTAGTATCGTAATTTAAAAAAATTATCAATTATATTCAAATTTTAAAATTTAAGATTTTTTTAAGTATAAAATAAAAAAATTATTAAAATTAAAGAATAAAGAAAAAAAAAAAAAAAAAACTCTTCACCTTTTTTTATAGACAATTTTTAATTTTTAATTATCTATTTTTTACTAATAATTATCTAGTTTTATTTATTTCATATGTCAAAATGAATTGAATACAATATTAATTTATCTTCTAATTTTTTATTATTTTTTAATTTTTTTATTCATCTAAATTTTTAACTATAATTTGTCTATTTTTTCTTCACCTTATTTTACCTAAATTTAGTAGCAAAGTAAATAAGATTTAATTTTCTTAAATAAAATGGGTAAAGGGTACTAGCAGTTCTATAACTTTAGGCAAATAAGTAATTTAGTCCTATAACTTTTAACTAGAGTAATTTAATTCTATAATTTCGTAATAAAGTGTATTTTAATTCCAAAAATTTTAAAAAATGGACTAAATTTCACCTTTTACATCAAAGATATAAGACTAAAGTGCATCTTTTATAAAAATAAGAAACTAAATTGCTCCAATTGAAAGTTATAAGATTAAACTGTTCTTTTGTTCAAAGTTATGGGACTATTAGTGCCCTTCACCCAAATAAAATGTATATTTAAATTTTTTTAAATAAAAAAAGCTCACTCAAAAAAGGAAAAAAAAAAAAAAAACTAATTTAAGTAAAATGAGTGAAAGAACAAATATATATAAAAAAATTATTTAATAATTTTTTAAATTACAAAACTAAATTAACTCATTTTTAAAAATAAAGAACCAATGTGTTATTTACTTAAAATTATAGGACCAATATGACATGAAACTTAAAGAATAATCATAAAAATTTAAATAACCTAATTACCTTTCATTTTTTGATATGTGATTAATTTTTGGCCAAAAAAGTATCAATTTGAGAATTTTAGTACTTTTAAGATTCTACTTAAGAACTTGTGTAATAATGGATATTAAAATATGAATATGGGTACCATTAAGGAACCAACCCCTATTTTAAGAGAAAAAATATCTTAAATGTCTGATAATTTTTATCAAATAAGCACACTAATTAGGTATTAAAGATCCTATAATTTTTTAAAATAGGCACAATATTTTCATAATTTATGAGTTAAGTATTATAAGTTATGTTATTATAAAAAGTAAACAATTTTAATCATATAACTTTTTTAAATGAAGACTTAGAGTCCAACAAAATATTAAAATTGATGACTTATAATGCCTTATTTTTATAAATAAAGATATTATAAGTATCAAACTTAAAAATTATAAGACTAAAATACTTATTTATATATAATAAAGAAACTACTATAATATTTTTTAAAAATTATAAAATTTATAATGCTTGATGTGTTAATTATAAAACTAAAATATTTAAATTAAATAATTACTTTACCTCTCCAACAATCCTTTTTCATAAATAAATAAAATGTCAGAAGCCTTCGCTTCCTATTTTCATATTTAGCTGCAGAGCATATAATGTTCTATTAACAAATTATATGTTCTTCTTATAAAAAAAAAAAGTTATACGTTCTTTTTTTCTTTCCCTACTCTAACATACATTTCAATTTCAATGTTGGGAAAATAACAGCTAGGGGTGGTAGCCCGGTCGTATTTAGGTTGATCCAATTTTAACCCAATCATAACATAATAAACACGAATTCGATCTGATTTTAAAACAGTTCATTTAAAGTTGACCTATTTTAACCTAAAATTAATACTATTCAAGTTCGAGTAGGATTTTTCATATCATCAAAATTTTTTATCCTTAAAGATGTGTATTTACCTTTAGTCGTATTAAGTTATTAGAGATTTAAGGTTTACAAAAGTTATGTGAGTTGTAATTTGTGAGTGAATATCTAACAGATATCTTTGATTTTTTTTTTTTTAAGAATGGGTCAACTTGAATCCGACCATTTTTTTTTGTGTCATTTCGAATTGATCCGTTTTTTACCCAAAATTCATACGATTTAAATTCGAGTCGAATTTTTCGTGTCAATTTTAATGTCATGTCGAAAATTGCCACCTTTAATATTAGCACTGTGAAAACTGAATTTCAGAAGCAGCTAACTTAGGGCATATTTGATAACAATTTTAATTTATGATTAAAAAATTAAATTTATGATTTCTTATTTTTTATAAAAATAATCATAAATATGTTTGATAACAATTTCTATTTAATGATTTTCTAGAAAAAAAAAATCAAAAATCACATTCATATTGTTTGGTAATGATTTCTATTTTTTGATTTTTTTCAAAAATATGAAAAAATAAAGAAAATTTTTGGTTATTTTTTATAAATTTCAAGTTTTTAATCATTTTCTTTTAATACTTAATCATAAAAAAATTATAAGACTTAATTTATATTCTATAAAAAATATTTGGTTAAAATGAAAAAAATCAAAAATAAAAAATCTGATTGAAAAATCTATTTTTTTTTTTAAAGATTTATGAATCACCTTATATTTTGGTAGTGATTTCTTAAAAAAATAAAAATTAAAATAAAAAATCGTTTTCAAACATACCTAATTAAAAAATTATTTAAAAAAATTAAAAATTAAAATTGTTATTAAATAAATCCTTAATTTTTATCGAAATCCTTCTGTATTGTGCAGGAAAAACCATACAAGTAAACCGCAGCCGAAGTTAGTGGCAAGGATAAAGCTCTAAGATAAGCCAGAAATAGACAAGTGTTGTTTCACAATTATTAAACTCTAGATGAGATGGGTACTATTTATCGATCATCGTTAATAATTACTCAATTATAAGGGTGGCAATTACAACACAAATTGTTACGACCTTAGCCTAATATCAAGCTAGAAAAGATAAGTCTAAACACGAATAAAAAAAAAAGAATGAGTTAACTCAAACTAATTTAAATTATTAATTATATATTTTTTTATTAATCTCATATATATATCAAATTTTTTTATTTAATATCATTAAAACTTAATCACAAACATTACATGTTATCAAGCAAATTATTTACATTATGTGCATAATTTAAAATAAATAATAATTGTAATCTGCATATACACAACAATATGATATCTTTCAACACATCCTTATTTAAAATCAATTCTATAGCACTACTAAAAGCTTATTTTAGAAAATTAAAATATAAAAAAAATCTATAATAATAAAAATAATATTTAAGTTTGATTCTTGTCTTATAAAACTTTGATTGGATTGAGGTAATATGCATAAAAAATTTACTATATATTTCTCTCAATTTGTTTAAATTAATTTATTTTATTTCATTTTAGACTATTAAGTTAGCCTAATCCAACTCAAACTTAACCCTTTTTTTTTTACCTGATTATTTGAACTGGCCTAAATTTAAGTTAAATTTAATTTGATTTGTGTTCAATTTATTTATTAAATTCGAGTTCGATTCAGTCAATCGAATTATAACACAAATTAACATCCTTACTCATACAATGCTCCAAAAGTGAGAGAATGGTAAGCATATAGTGAATTCATGCAAGCCAACATCATAACTCATTCATTGGCTTAGATCACTTCAGGAATACATATAAATTTTAAACAACGCACACAAAGTATGGATACTTTGCACAGGAGAATGAATCACTCAGATATAGTTGGAGGCTTTTCTTTGGGATGTTTGGACGCATAATGATCATCAAGTTGCTTTGCATTCACTAATTGCACCTGAAAACAATCTTTTTGTCAACTGTTAAGCATGTAATATTTCACTGTAATATATAAGTGCTTCCAACAAGGAATGCTACAGAAAGATGTAACTAAGGCATTGGCTGTTGAATAAATAACTCCAAAGCACAAGTTCCTGGCAGCAGGCTTAATATGTAACACAATTACAAAAAAAGTAATTGTGTAAGTGCTTCTACAAATAAAGTTTCAACTACAAATAAAGTTAATTAAGAGGTTCTAAAACCAACTTCAAGATAAAGATTAAAGTTAATGAAGTGGAAGAAACGAAGGAATGGGAAAAAATGCATATTAGAGCCATTAAGAATTTAGCTCTCATTCATATGTTATTCTTGATCCGTAAAATTTATCCAATGAACAAAAAAAAAAAAAAAAAAAAAAAAGAAGAAGCCATGATTATAGAATCATAATAACTCTATCATCCTATAGTACTAATATTTACAAGCGTTACCAGCTCGTAAAGTATATTTCTTATCAATCATATTGCTTGTTCTTTTTATTAAGCGAGAAATTAAGGATTAAATATTTGTGTTTTTCAAAACACTAATCTTGTATTTCATTGACTTAGAGGACACATCATTACATAATGAATAATTTCTACTAGTTTCAGTGAAAGAACTAGTGATTATATCAAAACCACTCACCCTTCCCTGACGTGCAACTTTTCCAATTTCACATCACATTAAGCGTTTTGTTTTGAGTAAGATGCAGTTGACGAAGGTATAACCCAAAAAAAAATTCCAGATGACTCTTAGAACTAAGAGATCTCGATCATAGTTTTCAGATACATTTAAGAAAGTGATAAGGAAGACTTCTACGAGTTTACTTTAGGTTTTTTTTTTTCCTTCTAATTTTGAAGTAGCAATAGTTGGTATAAAAAAATATTGCTTTCCGAAAATTGATTTCTAAGGCAGTAAACCAAATCCAAAATGCCAAAAAGTTTCAACACCAACAAATAAAATTCGAAACTTCATATCCAATCCTACAGATGAAAACAACGACAAAGTAGATCCAGTCTCCTGGTGTTGGGCATATGAACCTCTCATACACTTGACCCATAGAGAATATTTATAGATTCTCTGCAAATTTTTTTTGCATAAAATATCAAAGTGTAAATAGAGAATAATAACAATAATAAGATCCTATTGATTCCTTATCAAGAAGAATATCATTAAACCAATAATATTCCTGTCATGTGACTTTTACTCTCCAATGTAGAACAATAAACCTATACTGAGTCTAATCTGGACGGCCATAAAGGCTATTCCTTATTTTCTATACATTTCAGAATTGAAACTTTTGTATCTCCATTTACATTGCAAGCTATTGCCTAATTTGAGCTACCCCAACCCTGTCAGTGATTCTTCAATTTCAAAAAAGCATCTCTTTATTTTAATTTTTAAGAAAGAAACATAATCCCAACAAGATAACATATCTTACTTTTAAAAATAACATGACTATCCAGAAGAGGCTGATATATAGCAACAAAAAGGAATGCATTCTTCAATAGTTCAAAGCATTACTCTTTCAGCTCTAGAGAATTTTATCACATCAAAAGTACATTAAGAACCAAAAAAGTCAAAAACGCCTCACACCACTCTCAGTCTATTGCTGTTTTTCATTTTTCATCTCATCATCAGATGAAATTAATACCACTGCTTGCATTATGTAAAGGTCCAGCATAACCTGGAATACTCAATCTTTAAACCCAGATTTTATTATATTAGAAGGAAAAAAATTTGATTCGCACAATTAGATTGGTTTCTCTACTACAATGATTAATGTATGAACAAAAATAATACCTCCCAATTTGATAAGCAAATTGCAATGAAAAAACATATCGAGCAGAAAGTAACTTAGTTTGGTTTCTCTAATATAATGCTTAATGTGTGAATGAAAAATAACACATCCCAATGTGAAGAGAAAATTGCAGAAATATATAGCAGAAAGTAACTCCATGGAGTGTAGAAATCCCAAATCTTCTTTTTCTAGCCAAAAATAATAATAATAGATTGTATGCTAATTGGACAAGTTAACCAAAACCCAGACACCCATTAGACGGTACTCAGAAGCAAAACCAAATCCGTTAAGACGATTAGCATAAATGAAGACTTTGATCACAAGCACAATTAATGATAAAAGCAAGATGGGTCATTATATAGATGAGCGAACCTTGCAGATTGGACAGGTAATTTTGAGAGCTACGGCTCTGGCCTCAAGCTGAGATCCTTTTGCCTTTTGATTCCTCTCTGCATTTTTTCTCTGAGCTTCGATCTTTTGCTTTCCCCTAGTCATCTCCTTCCTCGCCTGTTTGCTCCGTTTTTTTTCTCTACCGTCTTTTTGCAATAGTATCTACATCTTACTAAAATATAATTAGTGAAATTACATACAATACACCAAAATTTATAACCAATAAGAATGACATCTTAAAAAAAAAATTGAATTAATTAAATTTTAATATTAATTACGTTCAATTAAACTAATTCAATTCAATTTTAAATTTTTCGACTATAAAACTTTTTAGCAAAAACATATTAATTAAGCTATAAATTTTAATAAGCGTGATAAATATTATTATCTTAAAAAATTATTATTATTTAATGTTTAATAAATGGTGGTATTATTATCACAATAATTTTTAATTAATATAATATTATCTAATAGTAATAAAACAAACTTAATTAATTATAAAAGATAGACAATTCTTAATACTAAAAATTATTAATTATAAAAACTTAATTAGTTATCTAATACTAAAAATATTTATAACAATAAATAAAAATATGTTTTTTTAGTATTATAAGAAAATAAATAAATATTTTTTTTATAAAGAGAATTAAAAATAAAAATTATTTATTTATTTATACAAGAAAAGATAATAAATAATCTTCTTTATATTAAAAATCTCCCTTTAACAATTTGTTTCAAATATGAGTTCTGGTATATTAAATTGTTTATAACATGTAAATATTAATAAAATAAAAAGTAAATTTATTTTATTATAGAATCACTTAAAAGTTAAGAGTCAATTAAATTATAACACTAGCGCTAATGCAATGAAAAAACATTTTTCTTGAAGTACTCCATTTTTTTTAAAAATTATTGTTGTACATTTTTATTTTTAAAAACAAATGATTTAAGTATTCTATAATTTAAAACTTATAATTTTGAGTATCATATTTAAAATTTTTAATTCCATGTTTTGAAAAATTCATTTTTGACATGCTCCTAGTTTTGAAAAACATATTTTACATACTCTGTTGTAAACACTCTTAATTTTAAACACATGTTTATGCATTCTCTATAATTCATCAACCTATTTTCGGTGAATGCATAAGCAAGTGTTTTAAGCAAATGCATGAGTGCCCTCAAATTTTGTACATATGTTATATGTTATGATAGTGTTAAATAAAATGTCAGAAAAAGGAGGTGTGAAGTATTAAGTGTTGCAATGAAGAGGCATACATGTAAATTAAGAATGTGACATTAGTAAAACAGTTATAACCACCATCTTCATCTTCAACCTTTTTTTTTATATTTGAATATTCATGTGTTTCCACCAACAATTTAGTGTAAATATATTTTATTGTATATGTAATTAAACTGGACTATTACAAAACCATGACTATAGTTATAGGATTTGCATTGCATAATGGATAAATATTGGCATAATTATTTTCATATCTTGTGTTTCAAACTTCACATGAGTCTGGAACGTATATTCCAATTTCAACCTATAATAAAAAAAATAATCATGCATGCTTGGATTATCTGTTTACCTTTGCCAGTGATGAAAGTATCACTTACAATATATTCATTACATAATATTAAATATCTTAATTATATATAATTATATATTTAATTATAAAGTCAAATAATATCGTACAATATAAAAATAGTATAATTATGTAGAAATTTTGTACGATTAAAATGTGTGAGTTAAATTATACTAGACAATTAACTTAATTTATTTTAATTTTCAATTATAAAATTATATATTTTAACTTTTTTTTTTATCTTAAATTAAATATAATATATTTTTTATATTTTAAAAGGTAATAAAAATATAAAAATAAATTAAATATTGATTTAAATAAATTTTATAATAAAAAATTATTTAAATATAAATTATTTTATTAAAAAATGTATATAATTAATATAATTGGACTATAATATATAGTTTATTGACAAATATTGTGCAAATTAATTATAATATAATATAATTTAATATAATTATATTTAATCTATTCAATATGATGTATCAATCATATCAACTAAATAAATTTTATAACAAAAAAATATTTTAAATATAAATTATTATATTAAAATATTTATAATCAATTTTATTTAAATATATCATCCATTTTGTCAATAAATATTATACAGACTAATTATAATACAATTTAATATTATATTGTCCAATATGATTATACTTAACATATTCGATACACTGCACCAAGCATGCCATTACGACTTATTTATTACATAGTACTAAATACCCTAATTGTATAATTTTTATACGGTCATACTTTTGATTGTGAAATTAGATTGTATTATATAGTATAAATATAATACTTATGTAAAAAAAATTGTAGGACCAGAGATATAGATCTAAATCGTAATATACTCATAACTTAATCTGTTTAAATTTTTAATAATAAATTTTTGTGTTCTAACTTTTGTTTAATTTCAAATAATATAATTTATTCTAATACAATTATATTTAATTGTATTTGATACGATTACACTTAATTGCACCTAAATGTAATCTCTCTTTTGTATGAATAATAGTATAATTACATAATTTATATTAATTTTTGTATATATATTAATATATGATAAAATTATCTAAATAATTAAATTAATATTCTATTTTTTAAAATAGTTTTACCATACGAATGATATGGGTTTCTCCTCTCTGTATTACTATACACATAGTCTAAATTCTTCGCACACTCACACATAGGGATGGGCATGGGACGGGCGGGGATTATTTTTACCATATCTGTCCCTGAAATCAAATAATAAACTGTGTAATCGAAACTATTCGAAAATTGCTCCAGTTTTGGTATGGTTATAATCGGACGGGGATCGAGCGGGGATAGGTACAACTAAAAAACCATCCCATATCCAATGTAAAGAAAATAAAATAAAAAATTAAAGCTTACAATCAGATGATATTAGGATATGCTGTATTTTTCATATTTGAAATATTATTACTACAACAATGGCCAAGTCGATAGATTTGTCACATATCTATTTTAAGCATGAACTAAACTTACCTGAGACGATAAAGGCAGAAGAAACAAGTAGCCCCGAACGACAGTGGAATGGGCAGTGGTTGGAGCGCGATGGGCAGGGGACAGAACCATAGTGGCTAGAGCGCGATCGACAGGAGACAGTGGAACGGGCAGTCGCTGGAGTGCGATGGTGCGGCGTTGAGTAACCCTTAAAGGCGTCACGGTGAGTAGTCTGAAAAGGAATTGGCTGGACCGCGACGGCGCGACGTTGATCAACGGTTGACGGCGTCACGGCAAGTCGCCACTCGCCAAGCAGATCGCGCCACGAGCTGGATAAATAATTTTGGGAATAAAATAAGTTTGGCCATTTGGGTTACATTTGTTTGTTTCTATTTATACTAAGTTTTAATTAATAACTAGTTTTGATAAATAAATAAATTTGTATGTTATAATTGATATAAACTAAAGTGTGGTACGGATTTAATGGTGATTGTGGTGACATTAACCCAAGTTTGAGTCACGGATTTTACGGTAAGTATTTTTAATTTTTATGAATAAAATTATATATATATATATATTTAAATTAAATTTATAAAATATATTTTGGGTAGGGGTGGATAAGATTTTATGTATATTCGTCTCGTTCCCAACAAATTACATTCGAGTATTACCCGTACTCGTCTCCGCCCTCAAAATTAACGAATATTAACTGATCCGACGGATCGATTAACCGCAGTTATCCAAACAAAGATAAAATGTCCTGCTCACACTTAATCAGACAATACAAAACACACATATTGGCATCAATATTTTTCAACATTACTCTCCCTTAGGGGTGTCAATCGTGTCGTATTAGTCGTGTTTGTTCCTATTTATTCGTGTCTTATTTTCGTATTTGTTGACATATTAAAAAATTTACTTAAATTTTTTTTATGTTTTTTATTTATAATAGTAAGAAATAATAAAATTTTTAAAAAAATTAATAATTAATTTTTATTAAAAAAAATTTATATCATATTTAAAAATTGTATTATCGTGTTGTGTCCCTCGAACATCACAAGAATCTAGGTACACAGGCTTTACTTCTTAACCAACATTAGAGAGAGAAAGGGTACGGACGGTGGCGTGGGTTTTTTGTGTTCTTTATGCAATTCACACCTTCACCTGTACTTCTCTCAGATCGAATCAAAGGTTTGCCCTTAGTCTCTTTTGCTTGCTCATCTTTTCTTTTTTTTTTTTATTTTATTCTCACTTCAATTTTACTTTAAGATTTCCCTTTTTTCGAAATGCTCCAGCTATTCACTTCAATTAGTTTTTTGTTTGATATCTTTTGGTTAAATTCAGCTTGAATCTGATATTTGATGGAAATGCGTTTTATTTGTTTTATTTTTAGATAATTTATTGACTGTTTGGTAATGCTGTTTTATGCATTTTCCGGGCAATTTACAAGTATTTAAGTTGCTAGGATTGTGAATTTAGGATTTCACTGAATTGGAGAATGCTGATTCAGCTGAATAATAAATCTTTTTAAGCTTAGGTCCAGTAGATATTTATCTGAATTCCCGATAAAGTGTCTTGTTGCTTTAATTGCTAAAACTCGTTTATTTATTTATTATTATTATTATTATTATGGGTGTTCCTGGCAAGCCTTTTCTTTTTTATTTCCAGCTGCAGGATGTCATCATCAACCAGAAGAAAGCATTTCAAAGCTCCGTGTATGAGATGAATAGTGGCGATCGTACTGTGCTCGACCAGTGCTACTATGGGCAATTTTCTGGCGAAAATGAAATCGTTGTGGCTTTTCATTCTTTTCCTTTGCCTTGTAATCAATAAAAATGGAGCCTTGAGTCCTGATGGTATGATATTTTTTGTTCTCTTGCAGCACCCTCGCTTCTCTTTTTCTCCTTTTTAACAAAATTTTATAGTTTTTCTTCTATTCGAATAATTTAGTTGTTCACAGTATCATAAAGTATTAAAACTTTTGTTTATGGTATACATCATGTTCATGGGATCAGAGTGTTAGAGTGTTGATTAAGTTTAGGTTACATAATATACATTGAATAGTTTTAGGAGGAGATTAAATAACAGTAACTAGGTTAATAGTGTATTTTAGTATTGGCAGGAGCTGGTTATCTTGTACTTTCCTATTTCTGGGAAATGATTGGCATGCACATAGTCCTAAATTAAATTAAATAGCCAATTCTCTCTGCTTGCCCTCCTATTTTGGTATGCATGGTCCATTAATTAGCTTTACTGATTTGTAGGACAAGCACTTCTTAGCTTCAGGATGGCAGTTGTTAGTTCAGATGGTATCCTTCTTCGATGGAGAGCACAAGACCCAGACCCATGTAATTGGAAAGGAGTTAAATGTGATTCAAAAACCAAAAGAGTAATATATCTGTGAGTTTTTAGAGAGAGCGTTTTCGTATGTTACACTTACCATATTGCCTTACAGGAAGATTACTGAAATTGATGTTTTTCTTTTGCTGATTGATCATCTTTCAGCATTGTCTACAAGGGAAGATTAGTTTAAAGTGCATGTCTAAGTAAATGATTTTTTCACGACCTTGAATCTAGAGGCTAGAAGTGCTCGGTAGTCATTCTTTCAACTTTCTGGTGGGACACATGCTATCTTTTAACATAACCTGCAGGAACAGATTGAAATCTAAGTAAAGTTTGTAAATTCAGTTCATTTTAACTTTCCCTGGTTGATTGTACCGAGTTTCCTTAAATCATGCACAAGTTGGTTTTGAATCAAGCTCTGTAGACCTGCATGCCAAGTTAACCTTGGGCTAATGCATGTCGCTAGAGCATGGTTATCTTCTCTTATATTTTCCTAATGTTCTTTTAACTATTGTTTACTGTCTGCATGATAATAGAATATCAAAAGGAAAGTTTAGTTTGGTTGGTCAGTTTTTCAAAGTGACTAAAACTACTTTTTTGAGAACTCTTATATTGATTAGAAAAGAAAAGAAAATATATGGAGATTTTAATTATAAATTTATTGCATTTCACTTTTCTTCCAGGAGCCTTCCAACTCACAAATTGAATGGGCCATTATCACCTGATCTTGGAAAGCTAGAGCAGTTGAAAATCTTGTATGTATCTTTGAGAGATCTAATATTTTCTTATTGGTTCTGTTAAGTTGGTATCATATATGTGTTATTTGAACTAATGCTGTCTCTTATGTGTCATGCTGCAGAGCTCTTCACAATAATAACTTCTATGGAACAATTCCTTCAGAACTGGGAAACTGCACTCTTTTGGAGTCCATGTAAGTGCCAAATTGGATTTGTAATTTGTAATTTGTTCTGCTGTTGATAAAGTTTGGTATCTAGTTTTATTTTTTCTTCAAATTTGTTTGTATCAGTTTTCTTATTTCACAATTTCTAGAACACAACACTATCTTTGAAGGTACTACTAACGAAGCACTTTTTAAGCAATTAACAAAATTTGTTGGTTGAAAAGGGTTCAGTCTTAAAGATATCATTGTCGCTACAATACATGGCCTTGGGTTGTTGAGTTTGTTATGCAAACTAAAAAATATTTGATAAATTTTTTTGAATCAATTTATTTGGAGCTTTAGCCTATCATTTGATTTTGGTAGTACCCATAACACATGAACCTTTTAAATGGATGATTTAGAAGGTTTATTCTAATTGTAAACCAATTTTCATTGCTTGAAAGTTATGTTACATGAACTTTTTATTTTTCATGAAGTATCTGTGTCTAACGGATGCTACATAGATATGGGTGTGAATACTCGACACTCTAAATTGGTGAAAATTTAAAGAAAAATGAAAAAAATAGGCTTGTCGGACACTCAGATACGTATTAAAAAATTTAGGACAATCGGTATACTAAAAGTGTCCATAAAAGATAGCTTTCAAAGTATAGATAAGTGTTGTGTACAGGACCTGACTATCTTGTCATGTTGCGATTATGTTACTTTGATAACCAATTCTCTTCCATTCCACTTTGCGTGACTATGGTGGTTTTGTCTGCCTATATGCTTGAAAGATGCCATGGTTATAACTACAATGCTAAATCTCTCTCATTGTATTTACTTAACTTCATTATGAGTGCATCTTATGCTCAAACTTTGTTTATCCTCTTTGACAGCCTCTCTCTTATAATTCTCTCTCTCTATCTCTTATTTACAGATATTGAAATAGGAGTCCCTTATGTTTCATATGAGTGTAATGCTTTAATCTATCTTCTATAGATATTTGCAGGGTAATTACATCAGTGGATTAATTCCCAGTGAATTGGGAAAGCTTCAAGAGCTAAAAAACTTGTGAGTTATCTTAAAATACTAGTAATTGGGAAACATTTCAAACCTTCAAGTAAATTTGGTTACTATTATTTTATCACTTGCACTTCATTTTCATTTCACATATATTTCTTTTTAGATAGCAGGTAATCATTCGAGAGAGAAATTTTATGGTGTATAAATTATAATGAGGTTTCTTAATGGTTTATTGATATTGTCTAAGACTCTAAATAACTGTCTTGTGTATAATATTATTTATAACTTTACTAAGTTTTTGGAGAACTATGAGTTTGTGGCTTTTTCCTGCGTCAGTTTGCTTTTCCAGTATCTGAAGAATTTTTCTTTAATTGTTTAGGAGTTGAAAACTTCAAGGCCTTTTTAGGAAATGGAAAATCATATTTAGACCTTATGCAGTCTGTTTATGATATGATAGTAGTTTAATAATGAACAGGACTTAAGCAACCATTTCGCATCAGTGTGACTGCATTGCAAATATTATTTGCTAGTGTTTGCATAGATAGTACAGGTGCAATTACCTTTACATAAACATCCTAGTTCCAGCTACTGTTACAATATGTTACTCAATATTCTGTCATTAAATAAAACAGGGATATCTCAAGCAACTCTCTTAGTGGAAATATTCCTCCTTCACTTGGAAAGCTGGAGAAGTTCATTTATCTGTGAGTTTTCTTATCTTTTGTGTTATGATTACCCCATGGTCGATAATATCTGGTTTCTCCAATGTTTGAGCATCTTATCCTAAATCTAGTACTAATTCTTTGTATTTTGTTTCAAAGCAATGTGTCGAACAATTTTCTTGTCGGGCCAATACCTACTGACGGAGTGCTTGCCAACTTTTCAGAAGGCTCGTAAGTACATTTCACCTTGTTGCATTTATTGTAATTTGAGTGGTCACCAGTTTATGCTGCCTAAACTTATAGTTAACATAACAAGAGATACTTTCGGTTATACACATTTAAAAAAAATAAACAGTGAAACAAATTGTCTTTGAAATCAATCTTACTGCTTGGTAGATTTTGCTTTACATCTTACTACTATGTCGATTAAGTTATGCTGTATGTTAAAAAGCTTCGTTGCAGCTTTGCTGGGAACCGTGGCTTGTGTGGAATACAAATTAACATGACATGCAAGAATGATAGGGGAGGGGCTTCTACAAATACCCAATCACCAAACTCAGGTAACCTTCCCAGGGGTGAAATAGCAAAAATGTAATGTTATTATTACTGTGGATTTATTTCCTAAATTAGGAATTTGACCACAGCTGTAGATAGGGAATCAATTTGGTATTAATACCAAATATCATGTATATTTATTATTATTAGAAATAGGAGATCCTAATTTTATTTTTTTCTATAATTCACTGATTGCATATTTATAAGAGTAGATTTCTCTCTTTCTTCTAGGCTGTATAAATATTCTCTCAATTCTAATAATACACACACAAAATATTCCAAATTTTCACATGGTATCAGAGCAGGGTTCCTCCTAGGTCTTCCATAAATTTTTTTTTTTTCTTTGTGTGTCCATCCTTGTCTGCCATGGCTGCCGAAAAAGACAGCTCCATTTCAGAGGTAACCTCCAAGATGTCCTCATCAGTTTCTGCTCAACTCTCTCTCACGGCAATGAAGCTGTCTCCCTGGTTACCAGCCACAAATTCAACGGACACAACTATCTCCAATGGTCCCAATCTGTGGTGATGTATATTGGAGGAAAAGGCAAGGAGGAATATCTCACTGGTGAAATTTCTGCTCCAAAACAAGATGACCCTACGTACAAAACTTGGAAAGCCAATAATCATATGATTAAATCATGGCTGATAAGTTCTATGAATAATGATATAGGAGAAAATTTTCTTTTATATACCACTGCAAAGGAATTGTGGGATGCTGTCAAAGACTCCTATTCAAGTTCTGAAAATACCTCAGAACTGTTTGCTATTGAAGCTGCCTTGTATGATATCCACCAAGATGATACCTCTGTCACTCAATACTTCAACACTCTCACACGCTATTGGCAACAGCTGGATCTGTTCGAAGAATATGCTTGGAAGTGCACCGATGATACTACTCTATACCGTACTATTGTGGAGAAAAAGAGAACCTTTAAATTTCTTCATGGCCTCAACAAAAATCTTGATGCAGTCCGGAGCCGAATCATGAGCACCAAGCCCCTTACTAAGGTCAAAGAAGCATTCTCTGAAGTTCGTCTTGAAGAAAGCAGAAAAAAGATTATGATGGGCTCTCCATCTCTATCATCAGATCAGGAATCATCTGCTCTTGCTACCCGAGGACAGTCTCATCGTGCCAATCCTGATTATCGTCAAAACAAGGGACGCCCTTGGTGTGACCATTGCCGAAAACCTGGACACTATAAAGAGACATGCTGGAAAATCCATGGAAAGCCTCCAAATTGGAAACCAAAGTCATGGGGAGATCGAGAGAGTCATGGGAATGTTGCTGCTACTGCTAGTCCTACTACTGAAGGGAAAAATGATACATCTGAGTCTGCTCCTTTCACTAAAGCTCAGCTTGAGGTTCTTCAAAAAACTTCTAAGTCAGTCATCCAACTCTACTCAGCCAACTACTCAAGGTACTGGGATGCTGGCCATGAGAGGTAATAAATCGGTAGCCTTTTTTGTCAATAAAAGAACTACTAAATATTGGATTCTTGACTCTGGCGCTTCAGATCATATGACCGGAGATGCATCTATTCTTTCTGATTATAACACGAGTACAGGGAATCATACAGTTAAAATTGCAGATGGAACACTTTCTAAGGTGGAGGGTTCAGGTTCAGTCACAATAAATAAGGACCTAACTCTCACATCTGTACTCTATGTGCCTAAGCTGGATTGTAATTTACTTTCTATTAGTAAACTTACTCGTGACCTCCATTGTATGACTACATTTTTCCCATATCTTTGTGTATTTCAGGACTTGGATTCGGAGAAGAGGATTGGCAGTGCTGAGATGTGTTCTGGTCTTTATATTCTACAAGATGAAACTCTATCCGCTAGCATAGCTCAAAAGTTTAGTTTGTTTTCTTTGAATAATCAGTCAATTTCCCATTCTAATAAGAATAGTGATATTATGTTATGGCACTATCGTCTTGGTCATCCGAATTTTTTGTATTTGTCAAAAATGTTTCCTTCTTTATTTATTAATAACAATCCAAACTCCTTTTGTTGTGAAATCTGTCAGTTTGCAAAACACACTCGCAATAGTTACTCTAGATTAACATATAAACCCTCCAAACCATTCTCATTGATTCATAGTGATGTATGGGGACCCTCACGTGTTAACACTTTAACTGGAAAAAGATGGTTTATATCGTTTATTGATGATCACACTAGATTAACTTGGGTGTTTCTTATGAAAAATAAATCTGAAGTGAGTGAGATTTTTCAGAATTTTCATTCTATGATTCAAACTCAGTTTCAAACTCGGATTCAAATTCTCAAAACTGATAATGCCAAAGACTTTTTTAATTCTGTTCTTGGTCCCTATCTTATCCAACAGGGCATCATTCACTTAAGTTCTTGTGTTGACACTCCTCAACAGAATGGAGTTGCTGAACGCAAAAATCGACATCTTCTTGAAGTTGCTCGATCTCTCATGTTTTCCACTCACGTTCCCAAATTTTTTTGGGGTGATGCTCTTCTTACTGCTGCCTATCTAATCAATAGGATGCCATCTAAAGTCCTCAAATTTCAAACTCCTTGTCAAAATCTCTTGAAATTATTCCCTCATACAAGGTTCATTAGTTTTATTGATCCTAAAGTGTTTGGCTGCACCGCTTTTGTCCATCTCTATTCCCAACATCGTAGTAAGTTAGACCCTAAATCTATCAAATGCATCTTTATTGGTTATTCATCTCATCAAAAGGGTTATAAGTGCTATTCTCCTACTACTCGAAAAACCTATAACTCTATGGATGTCACCTTTTTTGAAAATCATGCTTACTACAAACCTGAGATTCAGGGGGAGAATGTGAGTGAATCTCATCTTTGGGATATTATTCCGAGTACCCATACTCCACCTCCACCTATTGTTCAATCTGCTAGTCCACAGCCGATCGGTCCATCTATTTTCCAAGTCATAGAAAATCAATTTGAAAAAACTTCTGGGCCATCTATAACTGATGATCCTCAACAAGAACCTAAAGAACTTTGCGTCTACCAAAGAAGAAAAAATTTTGATAAAGAAATAAAGGACAGTACACATCTCGAGGACCACCATGAATCGAAACTGGATCCACTTCCTCCAGAAATACATTCAGGTTTGCGTAATCCTAGTTATGATAATATTACTCATATAAATGATGATTCAAATCTGCCTATTGCTTTGAGAAAGGGAGTTCGTGCTTGTACTAAACATCCTATTGGCAACTTTGTGTCCTATAAAATCTTATCTCCATCATACCAGGCATTTGTTTCTATGATTGATAATATACAGATTCCTCATACAATCCAAGAAGCGCTAATTGATCCTAATTGGAAAAAGGCTGTACAAGATGAGATCACTGCTTTGGTAAAGAATGGTACTTGGACAATTACAAAATTACTAATTGGGAAGAGACCTGTGGGATGCAAGTGGGTATTTACCATTAAACATAAAGCAGATGGTAGCGTCGAGAGGTTTAAAGCTCGCCTTGTTGCTAAAGGTTTCACTCAGTCTTACGGGATAGATTATCAAGAGACCTTTGCGCCAGTTGCTAAACTCAACACCATCCGTGTTCTATTTTCCCTTGCTGCAACTAAGGATTGGCCACTGCACCAACTAGATGTTAAGAATGCTTTCTTGAATGGTGATCTTGAAGAAGAAGTTTATATGGATATTCCACCAGGCTTTGAGAATTCATCCAACCAAGACAAAGTATGCAGACTCAAAAAATCTCTTTATGGCCTTAAGCAATCTCCTAGGGCATGGTTTGGTAAATTCACTAAATCAATCATTCAGAATGGCTATACTCAGTGTCAGGTAGATCACACATTGTTTGTCAAACTCTCATCAGATAAAAGGATAGCTATCCTAATCGTTTATGTTGATGATATAATACTGACAGGCGATTACAAGGAGGAACTGGCAAGATTGAAGAGTTTCTTATCAAAGGAATTTGAGATTAAAGATCTTGGATATCTCAGATATTTTCTTGGCATGGAAATTGCACGATCAAGACATGGCATATTTGTCTCTCAACGTAAGTATGTTCTAGACTTACTCAAAGAAACAGGTATGCTTGGGTGCAAACCGGCCTCAACTCCAATGGACTCTAACAAGAAAGTTGGCTCAGGGATAGATAAGACACCTGTGGACAGGGGGAGATATCAAAGGCTAGTTGGACGCCTTATTTATTTATCTCACACTAGACCTGATATTGGCTTTCCTGTCAGTGTGGTCAGTCAATACATGAATAATCCAACTGAAGAACAAATGGAAGCTGTTACTAGAATCCTTAGATACCTCAAGATGACTCCTGGAAAAGGCCTTCTATTCAAAAAAGGTGATAATAGAGAAATAAAGGTCTACACAGATGCAGACTGGGCAGGAGATGTAACAGATAGAAGGAGTACTTCAGGTTATTGTTCTTATGTTTGGGGTAATCTGGTAACATGGAGGAGTAAGAAACAGTCAGTTGTTTTTAGAAGTTCAGCTGAAGCAGAATTTAGAGCTCTGGCTCTTGGCATTTATGAAGGAATTTGGCTGAAAAAGTTACTTGGTGAACTTGGAGTATTTATGGAAGAGTCTATACAGATGTTTTGTGACAACCAGGCTGCCATTAGTATTGCAAAAAATCCAGTTCATCACGACAGGACTAAGCATATTGAGATAGATAGACATTTCATCAATGAGAAAATTGAGAATGCCATTGTTCAAATCATTTATACTCCATCCAGGTTTCAAACAGCTGACATCCTCACCAAAGCTCTCCCAAGGACCGATTTTGAAGAATTAATGTGCAAGCTTGGAATGTTTGATATACACAATCCAGCTTGAGGGGGAGTGTGGATTTATTTCCTAAATTAGGAATTTGACCACAGCTGTAGATAGGGAATCAATTTGGTATTAATACCAAATATCATGTATATTTATTATTATTAGAAATAGGAGATCCTAATTTTATTTTTTTCTATAATTCACTGATTGCATATTTATAAGAGTAGATTTCTCTCTTTCTTCTAGGCTGTATAAATATTCTCTCAATTCTAATAATACACACACAAAATATTCCAAATTTTCACAATTACTTTTAATTTCTCATAGCTTCCTTCAATGGAGAAAAAATGTGCAATTTTGTAGTTTTAGAATGAAGTTTCAAAAGTGGAGGTGCTTCTGATGCTGAATTATTTTGTTTATTTTTTCCCCACATTGTAGCATTCTCCATCAGATCCGAAACATTTATAATTATAATGACTTAACTGTATTGCATTCCTACTTTGAATCAGAAAATCAAAGTACAAAAAAGAAGTACTCTGGTGGGCTACTTGTTAGTGCATCAGCAACTGTAGGTGCACTGCTTCTTGTTGCACTTATGTGTTTCTGGGGTTGCTTTCTCTACAAGAAGTTTGGTAAACATGATAGTACGAGTCTGGCAAAGGACGTTTGTGGAGGTGCCTTTCTTCTCATCTGTGGCTTTTCATTTGATATGCCTTCTGTATGGTTTTTATATACATCTACATGTGATGAGTTCTTGTATTTTGTTATGTCTACTAAAAAACTTTTGCTGTTCTAGGTGCATCAATTGTAATGTTTCATGGAGATTTGCAATATTCTTCAAAAGATATCATTAAAAAATTGGAGACTTTGAAAGAAGAACATGTGATTGGTACTGGGGGCTTTGGAACTGTATACAAGCTAGCAATGGATGATGGCAATGTATTTGCTTTAAAAAGAATTGTAAAGCTTAACGAGGGATTTGATCGCTTTTTCGAGACGGAGCTTGAAATTCTTGGAAGTATAAAACACCGTTACCTTGTGAACTTGAGGGGATATTGCAATTCTCCAACGTCAAAATTGTTAATCTATGATTTCCTACCTGGTGGTAGCCTTGATGAAGCCCTGCATGGTGAGGTTCTTTACCTTTTGCATATATATTTTCCTCTTCTTTGTGCATGAAGCAGGTGAGTTTATGTAATATACTAATATAGGTGTCTTGTTAAGCCACAAAGGGGAAACACAGTGGTTATCAATATCAGGATCAAGTACTTTGCGACTCAATCTTAAACACTTTTTCCTTCAAAACGTTCTATTTTTGTTAGCCGGAAATTTTGGCGTAATCAAAATTGTAAACAGAGAAGACTCCTCAAAACCTCTATAATAAGATGTAGCAACTATGATTAACTGTCTCAGTGCAGCCTATCTCTCTTAGATCACACATTGTATGCATTCGACATCAAAAGGATTTTGTGTGCTTTGCAAGGAAATGACTTTAACTTGATGAGGTGTTTTTTTTGAAAGTTTGTACGTAGATGAGGTCTATTTGGTAGAAGATGTGGTTCTTTCTTTTTTACTTAAGCAAAATTGTAGCTCTTTTGTTGCCTTGGGTTCTAGACCAATTCACACTGAAGAAAAAGTATGCATATTTGTTTGCAGAGTATATTTATTCAGATTAGTCACGAACTCCCCATTTAATCTTGTAGTATGAAATAAATTGGTCTTGGATACTCTACTTAATGGTCAATATTTCATTAAATTGCCAGAACAAATAGCTTATTTATCTGGGCTAATAGTTATTGGATATGTTGCCATCCTTTAAGAGTTAAACCTGCAAACCTATTCTGCTTATGTTCCAGTCATGATGGTAATTTGCTCCTTGGATTTTAAAAATAATAGAGTTGTTACAACTTCTACATCTTATAACATATATTAAATAAAATGGTATCCTTTACGATTTACATCGGCATAATAATACTTCTCTGAAACGTGTTTAGTCAAATGAATATTTTATGTTCCTTGCTGGTTGGTTATGCGTTTGTGTGTGTTCAACTTTTCATAATATGTCATTTTTATTCATCAGTGGTGTTGAGATTTAGAGCATCAGACAAAAGAGTGTAGACTTTACTAATTCAGTTTAATGAAAATTTTGCTGGGATGTCCGTTTAATAAGATTGTTTTCAATATACTTTCATTTATGGAGGATTTTCCTTTATGATATGAGCCTTTTTTGTTGCTAAGATCTGATAGGAACCACTCAACAAGTAGAATTGTTTTCATGGAGTTTAAACTTTTATTCACTCTCTTACTTTTTTTTCTTTTTTTTTTTATAAATAAAAAAAATTGAGTTTAAAAGAGTAATATGCTATAACGCATTTCACAGAAAGATCAGAGCAATTAGACTGGGATACACGCTTGAATATTATAGTGGGAGCTGCAAAAGGAATGGCCTACTTGCATCATGATTGCTCACCTAGAATCATACATCGGGACATAAAGTCTAGCAACATTTTGCTAGATGGAAATCTCGAGGCTCGAGTATCTGACTTTGGACTTGCAAAACTGTTGGAGGATGAAGAATCTCACATTACAACAATTGTTGCTGGAACTTTTGGCTATCTAGCTCCAGGTAAGGGCTATATGTTTTAATTTCAATTTCATGTTTAAACTGTTGAGTGAATTCTTTTTAGTAATAGAGGTGTGAGTAAATTTTTGAGAAACCAGCCAGATTGATCCAATGTCTTGGGTAGATTGATTTCAAATAAGTAACTAGACCGTATTTGATTAGTAAGTCTATAATATAATAATCATCACAATTTATAAGCTATCTTATGTTATAGAGGTTCAAACGAATTTCTTGGGTAAACGATCATGATGTCAGATGAAGGAAGACTTCCTATATGGAATTGCAGGCTTCTTTCTTGTTGTTTAGAGGTTCAATATAGCTTTTATATCTCACTGAGATAATGTTTACCATCTACCCCAAGTGAAAACATGATTACCTGCGCAGAGTACATGCAGAGTGGCAGAGCAACCGAAAAGACAGATGTTTATAGTTTTGGGGTTCTGCTACTTGAATTGTTGAGTGGAAAGCGACCCACAGATGCATCATTTATCAAGAAGGGCTTGAATATCGTAGGCTGGGTATGTATTTTTACATACCTTTCCTTTTTGCCTTTTCAATCCCTTCAAATATATTTTTGAAAATTTCATTTTTTTTTTTACCTCTAGGATAGTTCTTGCTGAAGATTTACTAAGCAATATTTTATTTGTTTTTATTTTTAGGACTTTTTGCTAATTTGTGTTTGTTGTCTAGTATTTATTTTTGCTCAAACAGTAGGACTTGGTTTATTATTTTGTTTGGACAAATACGCTGTGTTTATTCTTGGCATGCAATTCGTTTTAGTTAGGGATTTAGATCCATGGTCAATGCAAGATAATCTGGTGTTATATGTTATTACTGCAATACATTATATAAGTACACAATTAAAATGAATATTCGATAATATGGGGGATCAATATTCGATAATGAAAAAACTAAAATGAATTTACACCAACTCCTGATCCTAGATATATTATATATTTCATGCGTAAGACCAATAGACAAGCCTTAGATAAACATCTGGTTGTATAAGAAGCTGTCATGAAACCTTGTTCCGAAAGAAATAACGAATTTGTACTGAATAATGACCATAAATATATATCAAACAGAACAACCCTAATGGGTTTCCATTCCTTTGTGCGTTTATCCCAAAGGAAAATGGATATGAAGAATACACTTTTTTTTTTGTTATCCCTTTTGATTCTTCTGGGTTGACCATCTCCATTTACCACATTGAAGCATTCAGGACTAAGTGATGCACTGACCCATTAGAAGCAACTGCAACTACCCATTTCTCTGTTGGAATGCTACATTTTGGATAGTAATGCAAGGATTAATATCAAGGGGCTTAATCTTTTTAATGTTTCCCCATTTTGCAGTTAAATTTTCTGATTACGGAGCATAGACAGAGAGCGATTTTGGATATACAGTGTGAGGGTGTGCAGCCTGAATGCCTTGATGCTCTACTCTCAGTTGCTAGACAGTGTGTATCTTCAAGTCCAGAAGACCGACCCACCATGCACAGGGTGGTTCAGATACTTGAATCTGAGGTCATGACTCCTTGCCCTAGTGACTTCTATGATTCTAGCTCTGATTGAAAGCCCTGTGAAATGGTCATGTTGAACTTGAAATCATCACTCTTGCTACTTTACAAACATTGGAAGGGGTTCGGCAACAGTTAAGGTTCACTTCGAATCTTATTAGTTGATTCTTTCTGCAAAGTCAGAAGATGGTCTACGCTGTATTTGTTCATTTGATCACAATTGAGATATTTGCTACTAGTCGATGAGATTCTGGGTGCATGTTCATAATTTTGTTCTCATTTTGCAAGGGGTTCGAACTTCACCACGCCTACGAAATTCCACATTATTTTCTTCATCTGTAATTCTCTCAGTCCTTACATTCTGTATATGCTAGTGTAAATCGAATATGGTTATTAATGATTTTTCCATTTGTGTAAAATATGCTCCCATTACATGAGTTCTTAGGTCAAATAGTGGTATCATCTGGGCTGCTAACTTGTACTTTGTTTTCTATTGCAAATCTCTTATCCTTGCCTTGTAAACCAGTTTCTCTTCTCCTTTATCCTTCAAATCTTTATATTTTATTCTCTATCTGGTGGATTTGGTGGATGAAAGATTATCAGCTATAAAATAACTCTTGGCGAAAAGCAAACCTCCATTGTTCATCTCCGAGAAAGAATAAAAAACAGAAAAAGAAAAAGAAAAAGCAAACTATTGTAGTATTGATTGAACTACTCTCTATCTGGATGTATGGTCCAATTTTTACAATATTAATATCAAATTCAATACTCGCATAAATGTTCACTAATATAATGCCTAAAAGAAGATTATTTTTCCTTTCAGATTCAAATCTAAGGGATTGCGAACCAAATTGGGATCAATATAATTTATTAAATTACGAATCTCGGTCTCTTTTTCTTAAATGTAGCCCGCTAGTCCTAATAGTTCCACTTTTCAGCCCTTAATAGAAAATGTATTTTTCTATGAATTTTTATTAGGAAAAAAAAAAAAAATTCAACCTTAAAATTCATGTTTAATATTTTAATATATACTATTTTTTTTAAATGACAATTGTGCCATTACATTCATGTTTTAGCAAGTTAAAAAATTACAAACAAGCAAACAACTTCTACGTTTAAAATTAACCCAACTCCTATATATAAAAAATAAAACAAAAAAATAACCCAACTGTATACCTGCATCTCTCAAATAACACAAACTTTATATTCTAAAATTTTATTATAAAAAAAACAAAATACAAACTAATAATTCTAACATTAAATATAATGCATAGTCTAAAAAATATGCTAATTAAATGACTAGCAAAACAACTAGCATAAAGTGGATGCCAAAAGCAACAATAATTTATCTTCCCAACAATTCTATTAAGTAATTCGAGAAAAAGCATTCTAACTTAAAAAATCGACACAAACGACAAATAAAAACCTGGGGAACTAGCAAGCAAGCAAGAATGCCTATACTTTATAGTAGTGCATCAAGAATAAGAGCACACAAACCAAAAACTAACAAACTAAAACACAATTGCAGAGACGTGAAAGAAAGAACATTATTACACTAAAACAAAAGATAGAATATTTCCCTTTTTCAAACTTTCATCTCTAACCATAAGAGCTTTCTTAGATCCCACACCATTCTACCGTAGCAAGCACCAACAATACACAACTTCGATTTTGTCTCAAGCAAGCAGATTTGAGCAATGAAAACAATTTTCTCTTGCTCCATCAAGACTCAAAAATTAATTGTCAGATCAAGATTATCAACCCTAGCTTGCAAATCTTTAACCAACAAATATGCCCGAACAAAATCATTATGAAGGGTAGACAAATAAGCTGCTTCCTCCAAAAACAATTAAGAGAACATAGGTTGTAGATGCAAGAGATTGTTGATCAATATGACAATCTAGAAAACAAGCTCCCAATTCCAACCATAAACAATTCAGAAAACACAGATACAAATCACAAATCGTAAAGGAAAATAAAAGAAATCACAGATCACGAACAAAGATAAAGGAAATCAAATCAATACAATGACTGTAAAGTGTATTCGAAGAGATCAAGAAAGTCTCCGGGGGAAATTTCTCACCAGGAGAGAAGGATTAGAAACAATTCGTTGTGTATTCAAATAATTCGTCTCAATGAACCAGAAAAAATTCAGTGTACAAATCGTCTCAATGAACAATTCAACTCACGTAGATTAAAGAAAAGAGATTACAAATCTAGGCATATCTTTTCCCTTTAGCTATCATGAAGCCCAAAAGGACTAATCGAAAGTGGATCAGCAACTAGCAATGCAACTCAAGGATGGCGACAAAAGGGAGAGAGTTAATCCAAAATGGCGGGAAAGGAGCAGCAACATTTTGATTATTCAACTAGTTGTTGAGCAGATAGGCTGATATGGTGATAAATGATAAACACTTGTGCAACGATCAGCCTTCAAACTAAGTGCGAAGGCGACTTGGTGAGCGCGAGCGCGTCAACGACTCGCAATAGATTTAGGGTTTAGAAAGGGGGACTACGAGAGAGATGTTGGAAAAATATTTTTTTAATATGTGGGCCACGCATGTAGTTTTAAATGTGTTATACTATTTTATAGTTTAGTCAATTAAAAGGTGATCTATAAAATTTAATTTTGACTATTGGGTATTAAATTATCGTGGAATTAATGTGTAGAGACTGGACTTGTATTTTTAAATTGATGAGGGGCCAATTTGAAAATACTAATTATCGATAACTACCTTTAGCGATTATCTATATAAAGGGTCATGGTCCCCATTTGAGTGTAGAACTTTAAGGACACAAGTTTTCTCTGTATCCCCATCAACATAGAAAAACTCTTAATACAACTACGCATCAATTGGAAGATTTGAACCCGTTTGATTGAAGAACACTATGGATTCTGGTACGCTTCCTCTATAATCTCTTCTTCTTCTCTTGATTCAACGTGAGATTTTAGAAAACCATGTTTATACTTTTGGTAAACCAATTCTAACAATTGGTATCAAAGCCTACCTATGTTTGATTCAAAAGAATCTATGAATGTTAAAGATTAATTTATTTTTGATGAATTCTGTATAATGTGCCATGAAATCTGGATAATAATTTGTATTGTTAGTACTATATCTTGTGAATTGTTTATATATGCATATTATATATGTTTCATATCGGCACCCCTAATTGTTTTTTTTTTTTTTATATATATATATGGATTCTGATCGGCATCCCCAATTTGTTTTATATGCAAAATGGATTCTGCACAAAATTAGGTTCGGTCCACGAGTTTTATATATATATATATATATATATATATATATATATATATATATATATATATATATATATATATATATATTTAATGAATTATGTCTGAGATTATATATATATATACATCTTGTTTTGTGAATTCGGTCCGATACTTTTATGTATATAAAGGTTATATAAAAGTAGTTTTTTTTTTTTTGGCTCCACATGTGCAGTTGCACAAAAAAGAAACCGAAATATGCAGTTGCACGAGAAAAAAAAATTTGAAGGAGAAACTGAACGTGTAGTTTCTCTGCAGTTTTTTTTTTAGAAACCGAAAGGAACTGCATGTTTTCAATTTGTAGGAGAAACTGAAAGGAAACGCGCATATATATATGTGTGTGTATATATGTATGTATTTTTTTACATTTTGATTAATTATGTATACATTTTTTTTAACATTTATCTAGTATTCTAATTCACTCAATTTATACAAGATGTCACCAAAGTGGCTACTCTTATGTATATTGATCTTGGGAGAATAATTAGATATGATGTTTGTGTATGTGTAATTCATGCGAATATTAACCAATGATGTTTGTGTATGTGTAATTATCAAGGTGACCTCATGTGAATAATGAATCGATACAAACATGAATTTATTATTTGACATTACTTATTTTCATTGTTTGATCATTGCAACAAGAGTACCACTTACAATTAATATCACTGTCCAAAGGCTTGATATTAATGTTGTGCTTGGTATCTTGAAATATTGTCATGTAATTAATCAATTTAATGACTGTTTATTTTAGTTATTTTATGTGAGCATAGTTTATTTATTTAATTTTGTTCTCTGTTCAGCTAATGCCTACTACTACAATATCTGTCAACATGAATAATGTTTCAATGTTAAATGGAACAAACTTTAAGGACTGGAAAGAGAACACATTGATTGTTCTTGGCTGCATGGACATTGACTTAGTATTGAGAATGCCGAAACCGAATGATCTCACTGCACAAAGTACCCCTGAGGAAATTGCGTACTTTGAAAAGTGGGACCGTTCAAACAGGCTAAGTCTTATGATCATGAAGCGCGGGATTTCAGAAGCCTTTAGAGGTGCAATAACATATGACAATATCATTGCCAGTAAGTTCCTTGAGGAAATTCAGAATCGTTTTGTTAAAAAACGATAAGGCTGAAATAAGCACGCTCTTAGCAAGCTTGATTTCAATGAAATATAAGGGCAAAGGTAATGTCAAAGAGTACATTATGGAGATGTCTCATCTTGCTTCAAAACTTAAGGCACTAAAGCTCGACTTATTAGATGATTTGCTCGTGTATTTAATTATGATATCTCTTTATGCACAATTCAGTCAATTTAAGGTCAGCTATAACTGCCAAAAGGAGAAATGGACTTTCAATGAGCTCATCTCATCTTGTGTGCAAGAGGAAGAGAGATTGAAGCAAGAGAGGACTGAAAGTGCTCATCTGTCAAGCACTTTTAAGGGCAAGGGTAAAAGGAAGGATAAAGGAAAGAAAATTGCTGTTCTTAAGGGTCCAGTGCAAAAGAAATAGAAAAGTAATGAAGGTTGTTTCTTTTGTGGTAAGCCTGGACATAAGAAGAGGAATGTACCAAGTATAGCGCATGGCGTGAAAAGAAAGGTATAATTCCTATTCCTGTTTTGGTCTGTTATGAGATCAGTTTAACATCTGTACCAAGAAACACTTGGTGGGTAGATTCTGGTGCTACTACTCACATTTGTGTTTCTATGCAGGGTTGCCTCAACTACCGAGAGCCAACTGATGCTGAAAGATGTATCTTTGTGGGTGACGGCAAGTCGGTGGAAGTGAAGGCAATAGGACATTTTAGATTGTTATTAAAAACTGGTTGTTATTTGGATTTGAAAGACACTTTTGTTGTACCGTCTTTTAGACGGAATTTAATTTCTATTTCTGTTTTGGACAAATTGGGTTATTATAATTCATTTGGAAATACTCAGTTTACTCTGTCTTTAAATTCAAATGTTATTGGTTACTTAATACTTTTGATAATCTATATTTGCTGGAAACTGTTTCATCTTATAATGAAACCTTGCATGTAGAGTCACGAGGTACAAAGCAAAAATTAGATAAGGAAACTTCAGTCTCATTATGGCACAAACGCTTAGGTCACATCTCTAAATCTAGAGTTGAGCGCCTTGTCTGATGAGATTTTAGAATCCCTTGATTTTCAGATTTTGATATCTGTGTTGAGTGTATCAAGGGAAAACAGACCAAAATGAAGAAATTAGGTGCAAATCGGACTACGGGCGTCTTAGAATTGATTCATACGGATATTTGTGGTCCATTCCCTACAACATCTTGGAATGGTCAACAATATTTTATAACATTCATAGACGACTATTCTAGATATGGGTATCTATTTCTTATACATGAGAAATCACAGTCTTTGGACGTGTTCAAAACATTTAAGGCCGAAGTTGAGTTAAACCTCAACAAACGGATAAAGAGTGTCAGATCTAACCGTGGTGGTGAATACTACGGTAGATACGACAAATCAGGTGAAAAACCTCCGGGACCGTTTGCTAAATACCTAGAGGAATGTGGAATCGTCCCTCAATACACTATGCCAAGGTCGCCTAGCATGAATGGTGTATCTGAGAGACGAAAGCCTAGTCTAAAGCACTTGCGTATTTGGGGATGTCCTGCTGAAGCGAGGCCTTATAAACCTCATGAAAGAAAATTGGACTCCAAAACTATTAGCAGCTACTTTATTGGCTATGCAGAATGATCAAGGGGTTACAAGTTTTATGATCCTACTAGTAGGTCTATATTTGAGACAGGAATTGCAACATTTTTTGATGATGTTGAGTTTGGGAGGGGAAATTGAGTTAGGAACATTGTCTTTGAGGAGGAAGAGAGAGTAATCCCAATTCTTGGTACTACTTTTCTTGACGATGTGCAGGTTTTCATAACTGTCATTGATCAAGAAATGAATTCAGATCCTCGGCAAGACAATATTATTCAACCCCTCATTCAAAATGAGGTAATTGTTCTAGAGGAACCAATTCCTGAGAAACAACCTCAAGAACCTGCACTATTGAGGCGATCCACGAGAGAAAGGAGATTTGCAATTTCAGATGATTATATTGTATATCTCCAGGAACATGAGGCAGAAAGTGGAATGTCGGAAGATGATCCAATCAACTTCCGCCAAGCCATGCAAAGTTCCAACTCTCATAAATGGATTGAAGCCATGAATGAGGAGTATAAGTCTATGTAAGACAATAAAGTTTGAAAACTTGTCCCATTACCGGCTGGTGCGAATCCCATTGGTTGTAAATGGATGTTTAAAACCAAAAGGGATTCAAAGGGTAATGTGGAGAGGTATAAGACACGTCTTGTAGCCAAAGGCTTTACTCAAAAGGAAGGAATTGACTTTAAAGAAACTTTCTCTTCGGTTTCCACGACTCTTTTAGGACAATTATGGCACTTGTTGCACAATTTGAACTTGAGTTGCATCAAATGGATGTTAAAATAACGTTTCTCAATGGTGACATTGAAGAAACAATTTATATGGTACAACCAGAAAACTTTGTGTTAGGAGATTCAAAGAATATGGTTTATAAATTAACGAAATCCATATATGGACTTAAGCAGGCTTCTCGTCAGTAGTACTTCAAGTTTCACCAAGTCATTGTTTCATACGGTTTTGAGATGAATGTCGTTGATGATTATGTGTATCACAAGTTCAGTGGGAGTAAGCATATTTTCTGGTTTTGTATGTCGATGACATTTTACTTGCCACAAATGACATAGGCATCTTGCATGACACCAAGAGATTTCTATCAAAGAATTTTGAAATGAAAGATCTTGGTGAAGCTTCCTTTGTATTAGGAATTGAGATATATCGAGATTGCTCTCGGGGTATATTGGGATTATCACAAAGGAACTATATTGAGAAAGTTCTCAATAGATTTGGCATGCAAAATTGCAAACCAGGTGAAACCCCAGTCTCTAAGGGAGACAAATTTTGTCTCAACCAATGCCCAAAGAATAGCCTTGAAATTAAAGAAATGCAGAAGATTCCTTATGCTTCGACTATAGGGAGTCTAATGTATGCCCAAGTATGTACGCGTCCGGATATTGCGTTCATAGTTGGCATGTTAGGCAGATATTTAAGTAACCCTGACATGGATCATTGGAAAGTAGCCAAACGGGTTATGAGATACTTACAGAGAACAAATGAGTATATGCTCACATATAGAAGATCAGATCGGTTAGAGATCATTGGGTACTCCGACTCTGATTTTGCTAAATGCCAAGACAGTAGGAGATCCACATCGGGTTATGTTTACCTGTTGGCTGGTGGGGCAATTTCTTGGTGATCTACCAAGCAAACGCTTGTGGCTTCATCCACCATGGCCGCAGAATTTGTGGCATGTTATGAGGCATCAAATCATGGAATATGGCTGCGAAATTTTGTCACTAGGCTGCATATTTTAGAGGGTGTTGAAAGACCACTCAAATTATTTTGTGACAATAAATCAGCGGTTCTATATTCTAACAACAACAGAAGCTCAAAGAAGTCAAAGCATATTGACATCAAGTTTCTGGTTGTGAAAGAAAGAGTGCAGAGTGGTTAGATTTTTATAGAGCACGTTGGAACAAACTCCATGATAGCGGATCTGCTCACAAATGAACTACCACCCAAGGTCTTTCACGAGCATACTGCTCATATGGGTGTTATTCTGTTTGAGGATACTTTAGTTTAGTGGGAGTTTGAATTTGATTTGTTGCTTTATGTTGAACTTCAGATTTATTATATACATATATTATTCAGTTTACTTTTTACAGAAGTAAAGTTTTAGTTTAACACACTCTGTTAAGTAATGTGGTAGTATTGATCTCAATAAAGAATAAAGTAGGACTAGTTGAAAAAATAGACATGTTTGGATCACATTACATGTAATTTTCATGCTACACATCCATGATTGATCTATGTCATTTGGTTGTATTGGTATATGTGACCATTGATAGATTTAGTCACGATAAATGTGACGAAGATCGCTTTGATCCTGTATCAGTATGATTAATGGACGAGATTGTTCGGAAGTATCCTAATTGTTATGGCAATTTTATGAGCTCATAAGGTTATGCACATTTACAAAGTTACATATGTGGCCTAGTGGGAGATTGTTGGAAAAATATTATTAATATGTGGGGCCACACATGTAGTTTTAAATGTACTATGCTATCTTATAGTTTAGCCAATTAAAAGGTGATCTATAAAGTTTAATTTTGGCTATCAGGTATTAAATTATTGTGGAATTAATGTGTAGAGACCGAACTTGTATTTTTAAATTGATGAGGGGTCAATTTAAAAATACTAATTGTCAATAACTACCTTCGGCGGTTATCTATATAAAGAGGTCATGATCCCCATTTGAGCGTAGAACTTTAAGGACACAAGTTTTCTTTGTATCTCCATCAATAGAGAAAAACTCTTAACACAACTACGCATCAATTGAAAGATTTGAACCCATTTGATTGAAGAACATTATGAATTCTGGTACGTTTTTGCTATAATCTCTTCTTCTTCTCTTGATTCAACATGAAATTTTAGAAAACCATATTTATACATTTGGTAAACCAATTCTAACAAGAGAATCAAAGAGCCTTTTGGCTTGTAAAATTCTTAAGCTTGTTTGGATACATTACTATTTACAACAAATGGTGTGTGTTCAAATTCACATTGTCAATATGCCTATTAAAATAAATATTATTGCATTGGAAGTAATTAACAACTTAGAATAAATATTATATATATATATCATGAATCGGCATTATTAAAATTATATAAGTTAAATATTATACAATATTTATACCCTTAATAATTTTATAATGTTTAAATAAAATAAAAACCAATAAAGCAGTACAACTAAAAAATTATTTTTGGTTAAAAATAAGACAACTCATTGCCTTCGATCGAACATGTGAAAAGTCGATTTATCTAATTAAATATTGAACTTGATCCCCACGTTACTCCAACACATTCTTGCTGCTCAAGAAAACCCCAGTATGATATAATCGTCTTTTTTGAACGTCCCAAAATCTTTGCTACTAGTTACCAAAAATACCCCTCCATTCGCTCTAGTATCTTCCAAAGCCCAAATAACCTGGAAGACTATTTTTGTCAATTGATTAGTCCCTAACTCACACGAAATAGTGGAGAACCTTCACATAAAGGAAATATTCAGACGTGTAACAGTTAAGACCTTTTACGCAACTATCAACCCACCGCCTTCTATTAAGACTTGATAAGCCGCCACACAAATTCAATCCCATATTTAAACCTCTCTTAAAACCCTCTAAAATCATCGTTGAAAAATACAAAAACCCAGATCACCAATAGAAAACTCTTTCTTCATTTCAAACCATTCATTTTTCTCTGACTAATTAATATTCATCTGGTTAAAGCATCATGATGATGAGGAGTCGAACTGGTGCCTACAAGCAAGTGGGCAATGCCATGTTAGCCATGGCAGGGACTCGCCTTTTCTCAAGCGCAACGACTCGTGCTATGGCCAACGATTCGGTTGTAGTAACTGTGACAAAGGGTAGACCTAATCCTTTAATGGGTAGTGGTGTTGATCCTATTTGGACAAAGACAACGTCTGTTTATTGGGCTCGGAAGGGTCTTAGCTTCAGAAACGATAGCACTTTAGCGATTGGTGAGAAGGATAAGGAACAGGAGAAGCAGACAGAGGCTTCAGCTGGGCAGAGCAATAAGGATGAGAAAAGGATTGTGAGTTATTGGGGTGTCAAACCCAATAAGATTACCAAAGAAGATGGTACTGAATGGAAATGGAACTGTTTTAGGGTATGTATATAGATCTTCTTGTTTTCTTTTCTTTTCTTTCTTTCTTGATCTTTTGTCTTAGATGACCTGATTTGATCAAATGTGTTTCTGGGTATTGATATTTGTGTATTGTAATGATCTTTTGCAGCCATGGGAAACTTACAAATCCGACCTATCAATTGATCTAAAGAAGCACCACGCGCCTACCACTTTCATAGACAAATTGGCTTATTGGTCTGTCAAATCTCTCAGATTGCCTACTGATTTGTTCTTTCAGGTACCAGCTAACATCTATAACTAAAAGAAATGCTAAATGGATGTACATTTGATATGACATGTTGTAGAAGTTTTTTGAAAAATATTTGACACACTAATTAATTAATTAATGTGAGGGCAAACATTCCTCCTATAACTAATACATTGTCTTAATTTGTATAGCTAAATGCTAATTGTCTAATAATTAAAATTAATAAATTTTGACTATTATGATATAAAAATCCCAAAATTTGCAATATGTTTTGTTTGAAAGTATACTTTTAAGTATGTTAGGAAAATTGCTTTCTAGAAATAATACGTGCTATTGAAAGAATGAATATATATTTTCATTTTAAAATAACTAGTAATCTGATGCTCATTTAAATAATTTTATATTAAAAGTTCTTGAACATAGTTTATTTTAAACCCCTTCCATAAACTTATTAGAGAAGCAAATTAATTCAAACAGAACATAGTTTGAATTGTAATTTAATTTACATATTTGTTAGTTTATATCATGCATCAACTGACTAGAAATAAAATGATATCTAATAATTTTTTAATTACAGAGAAGATATGGCTGCCGAGCAATGATGCTAGAAACAGTGGCAGCAGTGCCAGGAATGGTAGGAGGTATGCTTCTGCATTGCAAATCATTGAGAAGGTTTGAGCAAAGTGGTGGGTGGATCAAAGCTCTAATAGAAGAGGCTGAGAATGAGAGGATGCATCTTATGACATTTATGGAAGTAGCCAAGCCCAAGTGGTATGAGCGTGCGCTTGTCTTTGCTGTTCAAGGTGTTTTCTTTAATGCTTACTTCCTGGGCTATCTGATTTCGCCCAAATTCGCACATCGAATGGTGGGTTATTTAGAAGAGGAAGCAATCCATTCATACACCGAGTTCTTAAAGGAATTGGACAAAGGCAACATTAAGAACGTGCCAGCACCAGCCATTGCCATTGATTATTGGCAGCTTCCTCGTGATGCAACCTTAAGAGATGTTGTCATGGTTGTGAGAGCTGATGAAGCCCATCATCGTGATGTTAATCACTTTGCATCGGTAATATAATATTCCCTACTTTAAGTTTCTCAATTTGGTTCTTTTTGGTGTGCTTGTTTGCAGCGTTAGGGCTCATAATTGCGTGTTTTGAGTTTGGGCATACATTAGTCCAATTTTTTTTTTATCTTTTACACCCCATACCATACACTTATTGTACTCACATTTTGTGACATTTTCGGTCAAATTTTAAAAAATATATTATTTAATTAAAAATTGTTTTATTATAATTTGATATATGCATCGGTACATATAACACATTATAATGAATCATTATTATTAGATAATCTCACTAAATGCATATAACATTAGTCTATTTAATTAGGGCATGGTGTTTACATTTGATTTGATTTTTTTGTTTGTTTAGATCATATTATGTTGATGCATGGGATAATTTTGTGTTAATGAAATGCAGGATGTACATTATCAGGGACGTGAACTAAAGGATTCTCCTGCTCCGCTCGGATATCACTGAGGACTTAATACTTTAGAAATTAATCAACCTTCTATCATGAACAAGCTTGAATCTGAATTTGATGAGGTACTTAATATCGTTACCTAAGAGATTAATAATAAATACTCTATCGGAGGTTGTAATAGTACAGTACCCATATACTAATGGAAGTGATCATGAGAGATGACTATCTAATGCCTTATCGAGCTATTGTTTACCATCAATTTTTGTTGTACATATTTTGAAATTTCTATTGATGAATATTAACTGATACATGATTGTTCTGTATGTATATAACATGTGTGTTATTGTATCTGTTGCTAAGCTTAATATTGCTTAGGGTTTATATATAAATCATAAATCAAACTTGTGATCATTCAATTTTAGTCCATTTTACAAAGAAGAATAAGTTATGTGAATTTTTTAATATAAAATTCAGATGTGTGAAATTTTCTTATACATGAAAATAAAGTTCAATGGATTCATAAAATTTTTATGAAAATGAAATTAAGAAAATTAATACTAAAATAAATGGTAACCAAAACATATTGTGAAAAAAGAATAACTCAAACTAAATTGTAATCATTGGTATAACTCAACATATTTAGTGAGTTTCTGTTAAATTAAACACCATTTCAGAAAGATGGAATTTCCATTAAAGATCCAAGAGATTTTGCAACATCCTAAAAGCAATATTTTACAGCTTGCGAACGCAAGGACTTATAGTGCACTAACATAAAGATTTAGGGGATTGTGATCACTTTGTAGCGATGAGTGATTCCGAGAGGCAACTTCTTCATAACATACCGCTCCTCAGACCATAACTCCATTTTCACAAAACCAGTTCCCCAGTGGATAAGACACTTTTGAACCTGTTGAATATCAAATTGATTGACCAGTGCCAAACCAAGAGATGTATCCACGAGCATCCATTCACCTAGATGAATACATAAAAACCCTCCTGATCAATGAAATTGTCGTCTTGAGGCAACGAAGCATATAAAAACCTTAAAAGCCACTCCCACCATAGAAAATAGAAAGGAAACTCCGCAGTTTTTATTATTTATAAATTTGAATTTAATTAATTTCTTTTAGGTGTGAGAAAATGTGGTTGCATTCATGGAGAAAAAAATAAGAGCAACTATATAAGGTTAATGAGGATAATTCATAATGTCATTTTGCATCATACATGGCTTGTACAAAATAACTCATTCCTATTTATTTTGGGCAGATAAAGGGAAGGGAAAAAAAAGAGAAACTTTCATATTGAATTCTCCCCCCCCCCCCCCCCCTCGCACCTTAGATAGCATCTTGTCCATTATGGCTGATTCCATCCAGAACGAGGAAAATTCAAACAGCATTATTTCTCACAGTATACGGACCAAGAAAAACCTTATCCAGTATTGTTCTAAATGATTAGCAGTTTTGTCACACTTTACCCGTACTAAGGTTCTGAATATTTTGAGACATTACAGTTCATTGAGGTATTTCTATTTCTATTCTTTAACAATTGCAGGATTATCTATAACAAGAGTTGCAGACTACCGTACCTACACAAATAGAATTTGACTATTTGAGTTTTATAGTCATTATCTGCTAGTTTTCTAGCATTTTGAACTATCTTCTTGTACATTTATCCCTCCCCTGCTTTCTAGTATTGTGCCTTCTTCTTTGTCTCTCTCTCTCACATACACAATTTTAAACATTAAAAGTTGTAAGTAGGTCCTCGATGTCAAATTCCATACTTTTTACTCTAAAATAGTTATGTTGCATTTGGCAAGAAAGAACTACATCCCAAAATATGAAAGGTACATGAATTACCATTTGGTAGAAGATTCCCTTGATAAAATTGCTCTCCAAATTCTGGCCACATTTCATGCCTGGTCCCATCAATGGAGGTAAATGTGATGAAAGTGTGAGCTGGATGGAGGAGGTGGAACATAGGATGTACTCTTAGGCAAACCAATCTACATCAATTAACCAGTAACGAAGAACACAGAAAGTTCAATTATGGAGGAGAAAGAAGGGAGCATTGGAAAAGGTTACTGAAAATTTATTAACTAGAGGAAAGACAATCAGAAATAGAAGGGCTAAAAACATGAAGATTTTGAACAAACCTGGGAGATCTATCAACAGTAGCAGCACTTTCACTTAACACTATGCTAGAACTGATGTGCAAAAACTTGGGATCATTCTTTGGTATATATATCTGCCGCTTTAGAACCAAATCACTGCCGATATCACCTTCTAGGGAAAGAGATTCTTCCTCTCCTTCTTGCTTAAGGTTCCTCCTACAGGAAGAGAGAGATCCCAAAGAACACTGAGAAATTGCAATAAGTAACATCTCCATTAAACACCAAACCAACCATCATTCTTAACCCTTATATAAATACCATCAAATTTAAATTTCTGGGAAGGAAATCCTAAAATAGAACTGATTTAGCTATTATGCTTCATGCACTAATGTTCTTCACTTCATAAAAAAAATCTAGAGTACATAGAAAAATGGGAAATGACAAATGATCTAGAAAAATCTGGGAAGGCAATTTGTAAACTCCAATGACAAATGATCTAGAAAAATGGGAAATACAAACCATGCAAACCATTGGATTTTTTATTCCAAGCGTATGGATGTTCGAACATTTTGAAATTTATATTGGTATAATTCCTAAAATCAAGCAAAATATTAATCATTTATGTAAGTATATGTGTGTATATCTAGAGACATTGCTAACCAATTATTATGGAGCTAAGAGTACCTAGATCTTAACTTAAAGGTAGATCATTACAAGCCTAAGTTCATATATTTTCTAAGCCCATGCTTCATATATTTTCTAAGCCAATGTTCACACGCATTTTTATTGTTACAACACTATTTGACACCAAGGATGTCACCTTCTACTAAAATCAGAGGGGTGGGAGCATCAAGGGAGTCCGTTCATTGGTTGAAAATGCACAATGATTTTACAATAAAAAAACATATAATTGATATATGGTTCTTCAAAAAATAATTTGCAGAAGTGGCTTCAACAACTCACTCGATGACACTATATTCCTCGGACCATCCAGCAGAGCGGAATTCAGTACTGCTAAATTCTTCATATCCATATATGTGAACCCTACTGTAAAGCCACTGTATATCTGTAGATGTGAAATAAGAAAAAAGCTATATAATATATCAATAAAAAATTTCAAATTGCTAAAAAAAAAAAATCATTTTCAATAAGGAAAGGTAACATGACCACATATCAATAGGGGTGGCAATTTCTGACACGACACGATAGCACGATCCGAACACGATACGACACAAATTTTTTTTAGTAAGAATTGATCAATAATTTTTTTATATTCTTAAAGATTTTGTTATTTCTTACTATTATAAATAAGTAACACAAAAAAAATTCAAGTAAATTTTTTAATGTGCAACCAACACGAAACACACGAATAACACGAACAAACACGACACGAACACGAACAAACACGACACGAACACGACCAACACGACACGATTGACACCCCTACATATCAACCACTTATTAAAAAATGTGGCAGGTATTTTGTTGCTAGGTCATATTTCCATTCTGAGTAAGGTGAGTTCCTCTGGACTTCTGGTTTTTTTTCTCACATGGAGAGAGACACGAAAAGAAAAGAAACTCCAATAGTCGGACATTTATTGCATTTTACATATTTGCAAAAAATTTCAGCATAGGGGTGATATAAAAGACCATTGTAACCCATTTGATATATCCCACTAGATAAGTTAACTATGGGGAGAAAAATTTCCTAATGTGTTTTCAAGATGTCAGAGAAGCATAAACCCAGTCAAACATTCTTCTAGAATTTCTGTCTTCTACTGAGAGGTGCAAGAGTAAGCCTTCTTAACAGAATAAGATCAGAATATACTTTTTTATGAAAAGTCAAGCAATTGTGAGATCAAACACTAAATTGATATTTCTTCTACTAAGTTTCATAAAGATGCACTAGAATGCAAAGATATATGCAGAAAATAGCACAAATTATGAAGAAATTATCAGTTGATCTAGTCCTTATGGTAATCAAAAACCAATTGGATGCATTGTAAGTGAAAACAGTTTCTTGAAAACATGAATTTTCATCTAAAAAGATAGAAACGTACATTCAGTGAGATTGGCCTGGAGCACCACCATATATAGGAGTAACTGACACAAAATAAAATAATCAACGATAATAACATACCAGAAGGAATATGCAACATTGAAATCATTCTGCCTCCTATCCAAGGAACAATTCTGAGAGACCAATCACCACCTTTAAGTTCCATCGGATACTTGGAAAGTTTTACCCCTTTATGTCCAGGTATCTCTTCAACTTCAGGAATGCGATTTGCATTTTCTGCAAACTTATGACTCATTAGGATGGGCACTTTGCTATTTTATGTCCTCTAATTGCATTTTATGTAATTCATTTTTTGGACAAATGACATTCAGTATTGACCATTTTGTTTCACAATAAGAATCTGATTCTCTCATGAAATGAAGGAAGCTAATCAAAGTTCCAGAAGGTACAACCATCAACTAGAAAAGCAAAAAACAAAAGTTAACACGTACAAGAGCCTGGGTGAGTTAACACGTACACACGAGAAACGTTGAGAAATAAGAGAGAACAGAAGAGAACCAACAAAAGAAGAAATCTCCTGAGTTTTATTGAACTCTGTATAGACAGCACACATCCGCATAGATGATTGAATTATAATAAGACCCTCCATCACCAACACGAACTATAACTTAATTAAACATGCAAACTGATTTTAAGATAATGCATGTGTTGAAAAGTAATTGTACTTCATCTATATTATTAGCAAAGGTTTAAAAAGGATTCGAAGCAAGAGAAATCCTAACAAACAGTGAATCACCTAAGCGAGTTTTGTATAGTTTTGTTCTGGCAGATACCAGCCTAGAAACTTCATCTTCTGAAGGCATTACTATTTGAAGAACCTCTCCATCTGTGCCCCACATATCAAGCTGCTCAATGAGTCAAGGTTAATAAAAACATTGGATAAATCAGAATGTTGTTCTAGAAGCATATGTTTATCCATTATCCCTCAAGGAAGCATACCATTGCACCTCCACCAAGTAACAATTTCAAATGAAGAAGGCGGTTGGGTCTCTTCCAAGAACCTTCAGTTTTGGAAACTCTTACAGTAACAATTGACGATTGACGTTCAGCAACATAATGCGTCAACAAACAATGACCTTCACTGAATCCATAGCCATCACCATCATCTTCAAATAGAAGACCTTTAGCTTTCCCTATATATAAAAGGATTTTCATAAATGTATTAAAAAAATAAAAAAAGAACTTCATTGAAGATTGAGTTTTATGCCAGAAACCTGAACCTAAATTATCTTTTATGAGAGAGACCAAGAAAATACCTTCAAACCAAAAAGCACAGTGACAGATCCAAAAGTTTAGTTCAAGAAGGGCACCATTTAAACAGTAAAAAATAATATTATTTGCTTTTAGTTATTACTTGTTTTTTATATAAAAAAAAATGTTATATATATTTCATTTGAGTATAAATATGTTCAAATTATTGAGTCTTTATTGTTTTTTTTTTAATAATCAAACCTTAAAAATGAAGCTTCAAAAAGGACGTAATCCATTTTATACATGTAATTTGTCTGCAATTTTATAAATATTACGCATAAAACACATACTATGAAAAATTGAGAGGGGGTCAGTGCCGCTCTTGGCCCCTACAAAGTTCCACCGCTGAACAAGCAGGAGCACATAAAAACATTTTCCTGATGCACCTTCAGCTGTGAATTTTTGGGGTGCATATGCAGGAATAGGGACTGGAAGCCATTGATGTAATTTTGTCTTGGTTTTTTATGTTGTAGAGGTTTTCATGCATGGAATCCCTATGTACATCATGGGAGTTAAATTTAGATTGGACTTCTGGTCCATCTCTTGTACCTCTGTTTCTTCCGTTTATTCTAATAAGTTTATGATTATGTTAAAAACATGAGCTCATCAATGTTCAAAGAATCAAATTCTTTTTTCCCCTAGTTTATAATTTTCCTGGTCTCTTTTTTCTCCTAATCTTTCATCAGGAGATGGAGATTTCCTCATGTTTGCAATTCATACCACAAGAAAGCAAAGGAAGAAAAACATTATGCACATTCCCAGAATGGAACAGTTACTAGCAACTATAAAGCATAAACAATATAACATAAAAAAATACCTTGTTCGTTAAGAGCCACAACAAGTGTCAAGTCATCCAATGGGTGTGCCTGACCAATATGCTCATATGGAGGACCTAAAGGAATAATTGCTCCACCTTGCAGGTATAGAGATGGCAAATCCTGAGACACCAAAAAAGAGTAAGAAGGAAACAAAGAGTTGAACGAAGAAAAGTAAACAATAATAACTAGAAGACTACTGAAAAACCAGATTACTACATACAGGATGTGAATCGTCAAAATCAAATCTCAACCAAATTCCTTTTGGAAATGCACAATGCAAATCATCCACCTCCTGCTCGTGCATGGTGCTAACAACAAGAAATATAATGTCAAAGTGAAATACAAAAACAAAGCACTGCGATGACGAACCTAAAGGTTATTGTTACTTTTAACAATGACTAATTACTCTTAACTCTTAAATACAGAGCAAGGACCTTGCATAAACTAGAAGTGGACCCAAAAGAAAAGAATTCACCAGTTTCCTCAAGCTGGTATCCTTTGGATCTGCACAGGCAGTTTGCAGGTACAGTACACAATGTAAACAAGGTACAAGTTTGATAAGTTCCAACATAGTTAGACAATAACAGCATAAAACTCACCAGCAAAAAAGGTGGGAGTTGCCACTGGAGTGCCTATTGTATGGGCCAAATAAAAGAGAGTACATAAATGGGGTATAAAACGGTAGCGTCTCTTCAATGCCACACAACATACTTCTTCGCACTAGTCAATGAGAGTGGGTTAGTTTTGAACGAGCGGTACATGAATCAGGAGAACAATTAGAGAATAGTAAACAAGTAAGGTAACAATAAGTCACCTACCCAAAAAGGAAAGGTAACAGTAAGTCAGAAAGTGTATCAGCAAATGGGTAAAAATCTATTGCACATTACTCTTTGGATTCTTTCTATAGTGCAGTGATTTTCATAGACACATGAACCAAAAATAGTTCCTTTAAAGTTTCAAACATGAAATGGTTTCTTCAATCACTGTGCCATAAGGGGTTCCTTCAAAGCTTAAAATTGGAATGAAGCAGGAAAGTTGCTTAACAATTAACATGAACAGACAAACCCAAAGTTCTGTTCATTATTAATGCAGGTCAGGTAAAGAAATCCTATCTTGGTCACTAATAATTTTCCCTACAGTAGCTTTGTTGGCGACCAAAGGCTTAATTGATTAAGGGCATTTACTTCAATGAAAGTCAAGTGCAGGATACTTAATGAATAACCAACCGGCATCTACTATTATTGCACAAGCAAAACAAACCTCCGGCCCGAAAGACCATGGCTCATGGTCTAGGGTATCATTTTCAGAGTGCCCCCGGCAAAAAGGAAGCATGGCCCCTATACCCATCCACCTAGCAAAAAGCTTGGGAGTTGCGTTTCCAGCATACCCGCCAATATCTGGCCCCAATAGTGGTTGACCACTAAGTCCCTAGACAAAGTAAACAATCAAATTACAAAAGAGTTGATGCAGGATGGAGACGAATGTGAAAGCATGAGTAGAATAAGTTTTGAGTTCCAATGCTTTTCAAATTCGAGTAACCTATTTTATTTTTAATGTGTCATTGTATGTGCTACCAGTCAAAATATGACATATAAAATTGGTACTTCTTTTTCCTGACTTTTTGTTACTGGCTCACTTTTCTTGCCACATGTTACAAGAGTATTAGACTCTTACTTTTCAGGCCAACAAGATATTCCTAATTACGTACCAATTGAAGTGTCATTGCAACACTCATCTGGAGGTGTTCCCATGTCGAAACATTGTCTCCAGTCCATGTTGCAGCATATCTTTGGCTACCAATATAGCCAGCTCTTGCAAGAACAAAAGGACGCTTATCCTTGCGAGCCAACTTCATGCCTTCAAATGTGGATCTTGCCATCAGCATGCCAGACACCTAACAGTCAATTTAATATTGGAAGTTGTTTAAATACATGTGGTACATGCAATCAATTAAAAGAGAAAAACATTCTTAAAATAATATGCTAGGAAGTAGGACTGGGAAGGGTGTGGGAGAGATGCCACATCTAAAAATATATAGAAAAAGGGTATTCATAATAGAAAGCATAAAACCTATGGTTTAAAAGTTCAAAATGCCATACATTGTGATAATATGAGTGATTTTGACATCCTCCAAGTTCATCATCTCCCCTGTGAATATTAGATTCGGGCATTGTTCTTGTTACAACCTGACGAGGAAAATATAAGATAAACACCAATGGGTGAAATTTCAAGCCATAAAGAATAAGTGTAGCATTATACTACCTTGAAAAGAGTGGGTTCATTCATATCATTCCATATACCATCAACGCCATTAGAAGTGAAATCTTTAACTAGATTAGCCCACCACAACCGAGCTTTTTCCATTGTGAAATCTGGAAAAACACAAGGTCCTGGCCACACTATTCCTAGAAACACACTGAAAATGTTAAAAATATAAAAACATTGAAATCAAATACTATTAGCTGATCACCAACAATAATACTACACCTGTAAAAGGTCTTCCATCTGCTGTTTGAATCCAAACATCCTCTTTAGTACCACTATCATAGGGAAAAAACCCGTCTTCCTGTTTGATTCCTGGATCAAGCATCCAGATGGCTTTAAAACCACTATGATGAAAATCATTGACCAAGGATTTTGGATCTGGAAAGCGCTCCTGTAAGATTCACCGCAACGAATCATACTTGTCATTTTTTATCCATATATTGTTCACATTTTTTCAGTATCTGGAGTACTTGCAAAAACACAATAATTAGAATAATATCTTTAGTGTTATTACTAATTAGAATTTTCAATTCTTTGCAAATCTCAATGGTCGAGATCTTGATGAATATACTTCTCTTCTTTCTAGCTCAAATCTCGTTTCTCTATCATTTAGAAAATGTGATTAATAAAATTTGATGGTCTCTTTGTTCATCCAAGATTATAGTTCCTTCTTTAAAAGACCCATTGAAGATTCCTTTTGTCTCGTTGTTCAAGGAAAATATTTTATTCAAGAATCAGTAGTACCTCCTAATTCTATATTTGTACTAAATTGTGTGTGAAACATAAAAGGAAGTCAATGTCACACCCAATCATTGAATGTGACTTGGTGTTTATTTTATTAAGGGTACTTCTATTCATCTCAACTTGAGATGAGATATCAAGTGGCAAATATGATTGGATAATAAAAATAGGTCCAACAATTTTATCCAAGCAAAATATGCCAGCTATGTGAAGATTTTAACTTTCATTTAACTATCTTTTGCATTTGTCTCAGGTTTTCTAGGTTCCAAGAGTTGCAGCAGAACCTGCTTTTAAGAATGCCATGCATCACTTTTATTTCTTAGTTTATGAGTGTTTCTGCTCAAGGTTGGGATAATTTGCTTTGTGTATTTTATCTTATTTCAAAATCTGTTTTTAGGAATGATTGCTGCCATTCTATGAAAACTTTTTCTTAATAAATGATATTTCTTTCTTTTATTTTAAAGAGAGCTCTTTTACCATGAATGCTTTTTTCTTTCTTTTCTAATAAAAGAATCTTTAAAATGGTGTTGGTGCAAAGTTTTCAATACGCCTAATAATGGTAGCCAGATGATGTTTCTCAGGTACTAAACCTGCATTTACAAGATATATTACGTATTGGAATGCAAAAGGGAAATTGTGAAAGACCAGATAATAACATGAACCAATAACTTGCAATCCATAAAAAATAAAAAAACAAGGAAAGAAACATGCCTTATCAAAAGTAAAACTACGAAATCCATCCATGTAATCTATGTCCATCCATACTGCATCACAAGGTATGCTCTTCTCCCTTAGGTTCATAGCAATCTGCAAATACGGCTTTTTTAGAATGTGAAACATGAAAAATAGCATATTTTAGTTCATAATTTTATTCCTTCGTTAAGTGGAAAGGATCGTATGGAAATGTGGCAACAAAAAAGTTAAGTGCAATACAAGAATCTTTCAAGACAAGGATGATCTAGAGCTGCAAGAAGATTGAGCTTTTGGTTCATGATGCTGGTTCAAAGCAATATATTAATTGACGGTAGATAGTGTTCAAACATGCAAGACCCGAGTAAACTTTTTCTTTGTCAAATTTATATAAGTACCAACCTTGCATACTATTGTCTCCGAGTCATAGCTATAGCGACATTGATGATAGCCCAGTGACCATTTTGGGGGCATAAATACAGTTCCTGATTGAAAACGGAAAAGATAAATTTGTGAGATACAAGAACATATGATAAATCAATTAGAAACTAAAATAGCAAGGGATACAAAGTGAACAAATCATCCATCTATTAAATCATATCAACCAACACAAACAAGTATTCATAACAATAACAAAGTTTGATTCGACTCCATCAGATTAATAAACCGCATTGGTGCTACAGATAATAATTAGGCCTCCAAATTATATCAGATATATAATGAATTAAACAAAAAAGATCAGATATGAAACTGAGGTAACTTATTTTAGCTGGGATATGAAATTGAGAATTAATACTTATGTCGTATAATACAATTTTATCCAATAGTGAAGTGCAAATAGCCACATCTTATTTTATTAGTCTCCATACAGAACCAAAAATCGGCACCTATCCTGCAACCCCAAATACACCATGCGCTCAAGTTTTTCCATCCAAAAAAGCTTTCCAATAAAAATGAAATCTATCATTAGAAAAAGTGAACTGCATAATTGAGGAGCAAATAAGCAACCCACTACATGCCCATCATTCTAATCCTTTTGCTCCATAAATAAGAAGCTAATGAAAATGGTTACAACAAATGTGAATAAGGCATGTTGGTATGGACTGCATGAGTAGTTTAAACACGAACACATACATATATGCGATTACTAACTACTTGTGCTTTGAATAGCTGAACATGGCTTTCATATATTCAAGTTAATGTTCATTTCCTAGAGAAATGGATACTTTTTTTCTGAATTGATAAACTTTGTGAAAGTAACTGCTTAACAACAATTTGACTCGTGGCATGTCCCTGATATCTAGAATCAAAACCTCCAAGTGACCAGATATTACACTCGCGAAAGGAGCAAGATATAAAGCATCGTTGGAAAATTACCGATAGCATGTGATAGAGATTTCAAAACATCAATAGGGGAAGCAAATGGACCAAATAAAATGACAGGATATGAGGATGGAGCAGTGAACTTTATGGTTGATTCTTTCCTCAAATCTATCTGTTTATTAAGAAAAGATAGACTATTAGATCACATTGTCAAGCTGAATAGCTTTTCAAATTTTAACTTCCATGTACATGTTACTTCACCTCACAGCGCCTTGTCGTGTCAGCAAGTATTCCCAGTGCCTCTCCAGTTGGAAAGACAGCTAGTACCCAAGGATGTGACTGGTATAATGATGTTGTTCCAGACTCATAAGCCCATGAATCTGAGTTCCATGTAAATACCTGAAAACTGACAATCTTTTCAGCATGTACAGAGAGACCAGGATTTTTCTTATAGAACCAAAATCAAGCAAGCAACTTACCCTTTTACCAGTCCGCTCAAGTGGCCCACTGACCTCTCCAGTTCCGTACAGGGAGGTACCAACAGGAAGCTAAGAAAGAAGAAAAATTATAGAAAATGAAGTTTACGTTGTCACGAAGTCATAGACAGAATGAAAGCTGCTCAGATAACAAGTGGAAAGCAAAAAGAGAGAAAGACAACTGGCCTCAAGTCTAACAATCTGGTTTCCCATAATAAATGTATAAAACGGAATATATGAAGGCGTCTCATGGTTGATAATTGGAGTATCTCTGAGCTTGCTGTCAACAAAAGAAATACTTGGGTGTGCTGCATCTCTATCACATGCAGAACAATCAAATCTGAAAACTCCATTCTCCAAAATAGGCTCATATATCATATCTCTTGAGATAACATCTGAACTGATTACATTCTCATCATAACCACCCATTTATGATATGTACTTTCAGTATATTACTTCTTGTTGAACCTCTCCTTTCTGCATGGTAACGTGGCAATGAAATTGCTACAGTTAGAGATGCACTCCAAAATGCATGTGATAGAGAACTTTAGAGAAAACATTAAAGCGTCTTAGAGACACATTACGCTCCTTATTAAGCTCTGATCAAAACACCTATATAATCTCTGAAATAGTTTCTGTATACTATCAATTTCTCATCACATTATCACTCGTCTCTCGTACCTTATATAAGGCACTTTAAACCTCCGTTAATCTCCTAGTTTCTTACCTTTTTGGTTTTGATACTAGACATTCATGGATCAAACACGCGAGCTTACATTTTTCTCCAAAATGTAGACATAATTTATGAGCAAAGGCCAAAAACATTCTAAATATTCAAACATATATATAAATCTATGCAAAGTCAAACATATATTCACATTACGCCCATTGCACTTCGTACATGTAAAATCAAAGAAATCTAACATTAGAGAAAAAAAAAATCAAACAAATAAGAACCTGATGATTCCAAAGGGGAAGAGGAACCGAATCGAATGAAGCAGCCTTGGAAAACAGAGAGCTTCCAACAAATTCAAACTCTACAATGGCTTCCTCAGAAACGATAAGATGATATGGCTCACCTTCTATACATTTAGCCACGTAGAGACCCATTTCTAAGACTCGTGGCAAAGAGGTGCTGCTCTTAGTCTCCGGGGCTGCCACACATAGCACCGAGACAAACAAGTGCTAGACTTCGTTTGCCACCTCGATGGTTCGATGCTATACGATACGTCTTCCATTAGTAAAGAGGGGTTAGTTAAATCCCCAGTTAAACAGCTATGAGAAAAGAAATTAACCGCCTTATCGATTTTGTGTGTATTCGCTTTCCTATGATACATAAGTCGTAGTATTTGTGTGACATTTGGATTGTTGGTGCAATCTTTGATCTAGTGCCGATCGGAACATGTTGCCAGTCACTGTACAAAGCCACAAAACACCTTTCTCTGCTTCTAAATATTATTGAAGCTTTGCCGTTTGGGGGAAATGGTGGAGAATAGGTTCGCGCGTTTTAACTCTACAGCATTTGAGGGTTAAATTCAAACACCCTCTTAAATTCAAAAAAAATAATAATATAAATATCACAAATGACGCATTATTATTAATAATATACTTCACATAATAGTATCTAATTTTTTAATTAAAAAATAATCTAACATAATTTTATATCATTAATCTTAATTTGATATGAACCTTACTTATATTTTTATATACTAAAAATAATAAAAAGAAACTATGCTAACTTATTTTCCTAAAAATTATTATATTAATTATAATTTAAATATTTTTATGATATATAAGAATATAATAATCTTTAAGTTTTACAAAATAACGAACTGATTTTAAACTTTTTTTCTGCCTATAAGGAAAGGAACATACTACGTTTGAAAGATCGTAGGGAAAAAAAACATTTATAAAAAATTCAATAGATATTAATTTAATTATTTGATGATCAACATGCCTAAAATTAAAATTAAGTCGTCAATTGGAGGTTATTGACCGTATAAACAACAGGACGTTCGTCAATTATTAGGAGTTGTTTGGAGGGCGCCACTTTATAAATATGGATTGCGCGGTGTTTTTGGTGCTAGGCTTATGGTTGCATGGGTGTTTGAAGTTTATTCATTAAGGATTATTTCTGTCTCCTACTTGAAATCTTGTATGCAATAATATACGTTGACAAATTTGAATGGTGGTAATTTTGGTTGGAGTTAGACTTGGCTTATATTGTTACTATGTTTTAAGCTCTGTTTTTTTCTATGCCCTAAATGATTGCTTAAATAAAAGTTATTTACACGAATTTCATTATTTGTATATTTACAAAGAAAATAATATTGTAATCGATAATATAGCTTATAAGATTTTTAATTTTTGTATAGCGATTTGGTAATAAAATATTTCATTTTTTATTAACTTTTTATTTTTTTCATTTTTTGGGTTCCAACAATAAACTTAATTATATATTTTGTTGAGATTTAATTTGTATTTTTTTAAAATATTTAATAATATTAATAGTTAAAAAATTGTATAAAAAATGTGCTAAAAAAATTTCAATTTAATTAAAATGTATCGATGTTCCCACTAATATCTGCAGCTATAACTTGCATTAAAAAATTGACTTATTATACCCTTAATACAATGGTACATATTTATATTTTCTTTTTAAAATACAATTTGGTTCTTTTACCAAAGTTTTATGTAAAACCAAAATCAAAGGTTGAATTAAACAAATAAATTCACCTGAACTATTTTAAAACGTCGATCAAATTAGGATTATATCAATTGCTTTTAAAATTGTGTTTGAACATATATTATGGTGAAATACATCATCTATATTTTATCTTGCACAAAAGTTCCTAAAACCTTTTTTTTTTTTTTGTCAAAGATTTAGCTTTTCGTGATCTTATATATTCTTTCACCAAAATTCAAGTGAGATTTCACAACATCATACTTAAAAAGTTGGGATGCCATTCTTTTGTTTCTTACATCTTTTTATTATCCATGCATATTGGGTGATTATTAAAATAATTATTTTATTTTTAAAATAAATTTAATAGTTGAGATGAATGAAATAAATAAAAAAATTCAAAAAGTTAATTTAAATTTTATGTGTTTAAAAGAGGCTTTATATGCCAAGGGAATTGGGGTCAATGAGAACTGTCCTCCAATGGTTCGGCCTTTTCTTGATGATTTTCGAGGACAAACAGTTTCGGAGAATATTAAAAGGCAATAGTTCGGAGATGGTGTAATAAAATCTGTCCCCATTTATACTCGACACTTAATTAGACTTAATTTAGACTTCTTTGATAATAACGTTAATTTTTAATTTTTTTAATTAAGTATATTTAATAATAATTTTTTATTTTTATATTTTTAAAGAATTATTACTAAGATATGGAATAATTTATAAATTTTTAAAAATAATATTTTTCAATCAAATTTTAGATTTTTTTTTTATTTTGATCAAATATTTTTTATATATAATAAATCTAGTCTTATGACTTTTGTATAATTAAGTATTGAAATAAAATAATTAAAAACTTCAAATTTATAAAATATAACCAAAATTTCCTTTATTTTTAAAGTTTTTTTTAAAAAATCAAAAAATAGAAATTATTACCAAACACTTAGAAGTCATTTCTAATTTTTTTTTTTTTGAAAATCACTAAATATAAATTGTTATCAAAAACTTTTGTGATTATTTTTATAAAATAATTAAAAATCACAAAATTAATTATTTAATCATAAATTATAGATCGCAAATTAAAATCATTAGCAAACGTGCCCTTATTTAATTATTTCATTTTTTTTTTGTTTATTTTGTTATAAAAAAAATAAATTTTTAATAATTTTTAAAACAAAAGTAGGGTGATTGAATGTGATTTTTTCTATTTCAGTTTTGAGAAAAAGTGAAAATAATAATAGTAGTAATAATATAAAATTAAAAGTTCGATTCTTTGGTGGTTATTTCTTTTACATGTACCCGCCTGGTACTTTATAGTTAATAATTCGTCTCTGAACTACTCAAATTTTTGGACAATTTTGAAAAAAGTAATTATATGTTCAGATTGAGAAAAACTTGTATCAAAATCCCTCGGCCAATCCTCGAGCTCAATCTTAAGAATCATATGGTACTTTTCGCTGGTATAAAAGTAAGAGAACAAGACAAATTTAATTAATCCTATCCCCTCTCATACACCGTTGAGTGATTATTGATAAAATTATTATAAAATAAAAAAAACAAGAAGAAGAAGACGTCGAAAACCCAAAAAAAAAAAAACCTTAAATTTATAAATAAATAAACATGAAATAATATAAATAATGAAAGAAGCGCTAAATGTAAGTAAATTACTAGTTATACCAGAAAGAATTAAAAAAGAAAAAGAAAAAAAAGGAGGCACTTGATATGGGTCAAATGGACTGTACATTCATGATTCGTCACACTAATAGTGCTATATAATAGGATCCGGTTCAAACTCATTAATAAGTTGCAATAATATTTATTTTTTAATAAATATATAAAAATTATAAATTTAAATTCGTTTATTGTGGAAAGATAAAGATGATCAAAATGAAAAGTATTTATACAAAATAATTTTCCACAATAAACTGTGTTCTTCAAGTTTTGTAGTATGTTTTCCACAATAAACTATTTGGTGGGATTGGTAAGCATCAAGTTTCCAAGACGAAAATCACGAAGTGATTTGATGGACTAAATTTGTGCAATCCTTTTTGAAGATATTGCCATTGATGGATATCTCAAGGATTTTGCCAGCGTCGAACAGAAAGAGAATATGAAATATAGGCGTAATAGTGAGAGGGGTAACTTAGCCTATTCCTCTTATTTCAATCAGATTTTTACATGTGACCAACAGTACTAGTCATGGATGGTCCCGATTAATTTATAAGATGGTACAATACCCTCATGTCACATTCGTTAAAGAGAAAAACTATTCCAAAGGAAATATCAAAGAAGAGCAACAATTACTTTGTAATGGGTTGGAAGAATCAATGGTGAATTTCTTATGGATTATAAGAAAATGGGAATTATCGGATGAGTTTTAAGAAAGAGTGAAGAACAAAGGACCAGTGGTAAGAGATTGGGTAGATCAAAGGGAGATACTTAACATATTATTTTCTCACATAATTGATCATTCTGTAATGGATCCTTCTGCACAAAATAAATATGGGTAAAGATTTTGTTAGTAACAAATAGAGTAACAACAAATTATTCTCTTGGTAGATTTTGTTCATGATGATACGTGAAATCGTGTTGTTTGTGGAGCGATTTTTTGTTAGAGCGTGTTTGCTCTCTTGGCTCTAACAATTATTTGTTAGTTCTCTAGGGTGCTTTGTTCCCCCACGTTCTACCCTAACATCTGCCACAAACCCATGTTGTCTTATCTTCAGCAACTGGGAGTGTGTATATTAGGGCTATTGGTCTACTTTGCTCTTATCTCTACTTTCCTTTACTATATTCATTGCTTTACTTATTACTAATTTACTCCTTCTAGGTGTCTATAGTTCTTTTACTAAGTTAGTTCTGCTATAGATATAAGTCTTGCTTTGGATTACTTGGATGCACTTGGATATTTGAACATACTTCACTTGATCCGATTAAGACCAGTACTCTAGCTATCACAAGCTGTCAAGAATATCAAACTTTGCATTTATATACTAATCATGTCTTTGAAGATTCACAGGCCCCTAGCTTTGCTATCCATGATAATATTATCTCTTTTTAGATCACGCCACCATCTAACTGCATTGCCATCAATTGTGATAGTGCATGAAATGTAGGATCAAAGTAAGGTAGTGTCGGAATTGTAGCAAGAGATCAAAATAGTAATGTTGTATTTGGTGCGCACTCCATCGTATCTAGCAACTCAGCTCTGAAGATTGAATGTTTGGCTGATCTCTATGCTCTCAATTTAGCAAGGGTTCAAGGGTGCACCAATTTTCAACTGAGGAGTGACTCTAAAGATATCACGAATATACAAGTACAACATGTAAGACATGATGCCAATATGATCGCAGGTTGGATTATTCACAACTCTAAGATTAGGTCGTTGCCACTTGATTGAATTTCCAACCCGTTTGCTCAACTTGTGTCCCTTTTGTATAAGTACAACATGTAAGACATGATGTCAATATGGTCGCAGAATGAATTATTCGCAACTCTAAGATTAGGTCGCTATCACTTGATTGAATTTCCAACCCGTCTGCTCAACTTGTGTCCCTTTTGTTATAAGATAGGACTTAATATAATTTTGTATATATTTGTTTTGTATTCAGATCTCTTCTTATTATCTAATAGAATTATTTTCGTATCGAGAAAAAAAAAAAAAAAACTCACAAACGACTTTGTGGTTTGATGATAAGATTCGGATTCATATTACTGAATTTAAACGGAAAAATATTATCTTTCCTCACGGCCAGTTTTATTTTACAATCGCCATTCGGTAGGGAATATATGCGTCTTTCTTTTCCTTGATATATAAAGTTGGGGACTTGGGATATTTATAAAGTTGGGCCTCGCGTACACAGCTACGCTACATTTCTGCTGATATTATTCAAACAGGATCATAATCTCACCACCGAAGTTGATCATCTCCAATGGGTTTGAAGGTCCGCCTTTAATGTATTTTCTATTTTTTGTAACTTTTGCCCTTTTGCTGTAAGATTCATTCAGATCGATGCTGCATTTTTTTTTTTTTTGGTATCGTTTATGGAGTCATCGTTATATTCTTTTTATCAGTATTTATATATATCATCTGTGTTGTCTTCATTGTGGCTTGTATGGGGAGTGGTTGCGCTCGGATATAAACTCGAAGGTCCCTGCCTTAGTAAGGGATGGAGGGCTGAAGAAAAAGCATACTGATGGGTTTGTTTTGGCTCTAGCAATTCGTTTGACAAAAAGAAAGTAGGAGGGAGGGCTTTGGGTAGGGGTAAGGAGAACTTGGCTTCTGGTTCTAGCAAGGGTAGGAATGCTGTTTCAATGGGGAATGTTAAAACAGGTAAGCGTATGAGGAAGTCTTTGGATGAGGTGAGTTGTTTGGGGAATCTTCGGGCTGATTCTGTGGTGGCTAGTCAGGAGGTTTCTTCTGGTAGTGTTGAGATTTCTGACATGGAGAAGGGTGGTTCTACTTAGGCTGCTGTGCTGTGGACTTTGATTGCTTTGTTGTTATTTGCAGTTTGTTGTGCTTAGGCTGGTGTTATCTGTTACTTTGGTGTTTTTGGTTTGAGTATGGCTGCCTTTGTTTTGCAGGTTACGTGTTTTGTCTTGTGTCTTTTGGTGTTTTTAGGTTTTGGTTCTAGGGTTGTTTTCTGCTTTGGTATCTGTTTGTAACGCTTGTGTGTGGTTTGGTTCCTGTTTGGTGTCTTTTAATTATTAAGGGTGTTGTCTTGTCCTTTTAGATACTGGATAGTGTCGTTGAGGTCTTGATTTCCTCGACTAGCTTTGCTAGATATGGTGTTATCTTGCTCTTAATTGCTGCCAGTTCTTGGTTAGTCTTGTTGGGGTTTGTGGATGGGTTTGTTTTGAGTCTGCAAGTCTGTTTCTGTTTGTATGTTTTCTGGCTTTTGCCTTCCTTTAAATGAATTTCCTTTCTCTTTGTGACAAAAAAAAAAAAAATTCAACAAAGAGACAAACAAGAAATTTGTTGTGGCTTTATTATGACTGCGAGAGTATATTCGAGCCTCCTTTGTACGCTCTATATTTTCCTTCACCTTGGTGTCTCAGCCATATAAGTTTCAAACCATAATATTTTTCTAAGAAATGTAATTGATACCTGTTCGTAAACATGGACATAAACAGCAAAAAAAATTCTTCACACGACACCAACCATCAGATAATTTTAATTACATAACTTTTCATGACTCTGTTATCAGCCTGCTTCTTCTGGAGTTCTGGTTTGTTTGTCAAAGAAAGTTTCTTGCTCACTATGTTATATTTTTTTGGGAAATCTTTTCTTGCTATGTTATTTGGTCTAATAGTCCATAGCCTTATTTATTCTGGGATCTGGCTTTTCACCAAGAATTTTATGTAGAGGAAAATATGTTGGAAGTTGCCAATTTTCTATAATGAAATAGGAATATTTGATTCGATACCAACTATAATCTTAAATTTCTCTACGCACATAAAATCATGTGTCTTTCAATTGGACCATGCTGTGAGGTTTATGCAGATTGATTTCAATTTATTTTTTTATTTATTAAATTGAATGGACGAGAAGTGATTGGTTGGCTTAAAAGTAGTATAGAATAACTCTACATGAGATGCTACTAAAGAAATCGTTTGGTTTTGCATGTCATGTTCTTTTTTTGCCTTTTGATATGGAAGGCTTGTTTTGGGGTGAAACCGTGAAAGTAATAGTTCTTGCTTAAAAAATAGCATTGTCGTAACTACAAATGGCCAGCCATTTTAAATTCTCAAAACTTGTCATCCTGTACTTGAATATGTTATATTTTCATTGATGGATTTTCTAGTTTTATTATTTTGGGTTTTTTTATGCTTAAGTTTAGAACAATAATTGTGAAAAAACTATTTTTTAAGTATAGTCTCAGAGTTTCTTGAGATCGTGCAGGAGGAGTTTGACGAATATGCTGAGAAAGCCAAGACTCTGCCAGAAACAACCTCCAATGAAAACAAGCTTATTCTCTATGGGCTGTACAAGCAAGCTACCGTTGGTCCAGTGAACACTAGTAAGAAGCTTGCCTCCTCTTAGCTGAGCTGTACATTTTATTATCAACTAGAACTCTTCAAAAAGAATATTATTTATAGAAGAGAACATTTCCAATACGACAGCTGCATGAACTCCACTCTTGCATAACATTCTGATGTCCCACTTGTCAGGTGAGTCCCACATATTATGTAAGAGGAGGCGTACATGCAAATATTGAATAATTGAATAGTAAATTTTTCATTTCCGAGAGTTTGGCCCTTAATACATTTTGCCAGTATGCAATTGTAGGCCGCCCTGGGATGTTCAGCCTAAAAGAGAGAGCCAAGTGGGATGCATGGAAGGCTGTTGAAGGTAATTAAACATTCTTTATCATTACTTTAATTTTATATCAGTAATTAATGTTCCATCACCCCAAAAAAAAAATTACTGACGTATGCTTTTGGCTGCAGGAAAATCTAAGGAGGAAGCAATGGGTGATTACATCACCAAGGTGAGACAGTTGCAGGAAGAAGCAGCAGCAGCTTCAGCTAATTGACAATATCATGTGTTTGTGTTTGAAACTTTAAATCATTCAAATGGGCCACCTATGTAGTCCTGTAATAATATGATATATATGATATAATCTTTACATGTTGAATGGAGTTTGATTGTCATGTTTTCCTATTTATCTGTGGCTATTGTAATTTCACTAGAAAACTCAAGGGTGTAACTTGTGAGGGTACTAGTTTGTCGCAGAATAAAGAAATTGCAGAGGAGTGGGGTGCACACGAAGTATCTACCATGAAAATTTCATTGATATTTTGTTTTTGCCTTTTAAATTCTTTAAGAAATTATGGAATTGGGGTAGTACTAGTTTATGCCCGCACGGAAATGTCTTTTTTACACTTAAGGGACATAATAGAGGGCACAATTTGGACCTCACACTAGCTCCATGAACCTCCCCAAACTCAATTCTTCTTTTCAGACTCATAGAATGTCCAAAAGGCTTTTAAATGCTATGTAGGAATAGGGATAGATCATCAACCTCTTTTTATAAAATGGACCTTATAACCTCTACCTACGTATCAATGTGTTAAGAACAAGAAAAGAGTTTACTGATATTTTGTTGTCTCATTCGTAATTCCAAATTAATTATGTAATGGTTTAATTGTAAGAAATAATTCCGATCTCCTTATGCAGAGTATTTTACTATTAATTCCTTAAGAAAATAACATATATTGTTTCTCTTATAAAGTAAAAAAAAAAGCATGTATTTTTTTTTACATAAAACATATGTTATTTTGTACAAGAGAAGTTGAAAATAAAATCATGTGATTAAAGTAAAAAAAAAAAGCATGTATTTTTTTTTACATAAAACATATGTTATTTTGTACGAGAGAAGTTGAAAATAAAATCATGTGATTAAATGAAGTATTGTCTATATAAATTAATAAAAAATAACAAATTTTATTTGTTTTTAATTTATAATCAACTAGATATCTAGTCGAGCAACCAATTTGAGGACAAGTGAATTTATATAATGAAGATTTTTAAATTCGTATGCACTAGTGCACATACATACTTATGAAAAAAATAGTGATGATCAGTTTAGCTACAACAAATTAATAAATAGGCCAGGCTTTGTTGAATATAGTAGGAGAGGAGGTATAAGGAATAACCGGCATTGAGAAATATGGATCAACCAACATTATTTGGGATCTAGGCCTTGAGGACTCATATTCATCATAAGCATCACAACAAAACTCATTGTAAAAGTCTCTGGCCTTTATCAGGATGTGGCTAATGGAACCTGTCACAAACAATAACTCCAACCGAGGCACTTCTCTTCTTTGCACTGTTAGTCTTGATCTTCTTTTCAACCTGCGCCCTTTTTTCTCATCATCGTCATCAAAATCGCTGTTTTCATCGACCAAATGGCTCAAAGTGTGCTGTTGCTGATAACCAAAACTCTGCAGTTGGGATTTTTTGACGCCTGTTTTTGTAGCATTGAATTTTTGACAAGTTTGTTTTTGTTTTCTGAGGAAATAATTTATGGTAGCTTTCACACACCATAACCCCAACTGAGACAGTTCTCGTGCCTTCTGAGCAGCTCTTCTTTTTTTCAACCTGCCGAACCTTTTTGACGTCAGTTTGATACTTTCCACTTCATAAGTACTATTTATTTCGTCATAAAAAGAGTTGTTTCTGTGGATAAAATGGTTTTTTTTAGCTTGCTGATCATAATATTGAATTAATGAACTTTGCAGATGAGATTTTGGGTTTGAATATCTTGCTGTTTTTATAGTTGTAGTACTTTTTTGACAACTGGGTTTTTGAAGAAGTCCAGCTAGGCTTACGATTTGGGTGGCCATGAAAGATAGAAAACTGACGTGGGCTTAGAGAGTTGATAACTTACACTGTTTTGCCTCGTAGGAGTAGTGTGTCTAGAATGAGGTATGTATATAATATTATAGAATTAACTTTGACAATAAGCAATTTAGAATTGCTAGTACATGGCCATGTGAAACTAGGGTCCACTTTTAGATGTACTGACTGTATTGTACTTCTCTAATTAATTGTGATAATACATACTACTTTAACCCCAAGGTATACTTAATATCTTAAACAATTTTCCAACCCCCCCGCCCCCACAATATCTAGTCAATTTATATTTAAATTTACACATATATTTAAAAATAAAACCACTCAAATACATATTTAAAAGTGTTGTTTATGTTCAAAGCTTATTTTTTAAAAAATATAGCATGACATTTTAATCATTTAACAACCATTAGTATATGTATCAGAATTTCAATAAAATTTAAATTTTAAAAGCATGTATAAAAGTAATTAAAAAAAACTTTAAATGTGTTAAAATTCGAGTAGTCATCTTAGAAAATATTAGAGACGAATAGTGGATTGAAAATGTCTATTTTTTATCAATTTGAGTTTGATTCGATTTAATTCAAAGTAAATTTAAAAATTTTTAATTTGAATCCGATCCGATAATATAGTCAATTCGAACCAATCTAAATCTGAGCAAGTCGAATTTCTAGGATCGGTTACGGTCAGATGAAGATTATAATTTATTTTTTATTATTATCATATATAAAACACAATAATATATTAACATTTAAATTTTAAATAGGTACATTTTTAGTAAAATTTATTTATTTATAGTCACAACTTGAATAATCAAAATAATAAAAAGTATACTATTTAATATTATTAAATTATTATAGAGAATTTAATATTTTTATTTATTTTTAAAACTAAAATAATAATTTAATGTAATGTAATTGTGGTATGTATAATATTTAAAAATAACATATTAAAAATAAATATGCATTTATTTATAAATTTAATAGTAATTCGGTTTGGATTGGATTATAAAATCTATCAATCTAAATCTGAACGGATTGTATATTTTTTAATCTAAATCTGATCTAATTATAGAATATGTCAACCTAAATTTAAAAAATTAAATTAAAATTTTAATTTAAATAAATTGATCATTATTTATTATTTTTAGAAAATATTTACCAACATGTCTTTCGGTTTTAACCGCAAAATAATAAACTAAAATTACGTTAATAACAGAAAAAGGCCAAGTTTAAATTACAGCATCAAGTTACATATTAATTTGAAGGGATCATGTGGTTTAAAAATCTATAGGAGAGAAAAAATTACTTTGAAATAAGGATGATAATTTGATCAAATAATTTAAATATTTATAAATATCTAACTTATTTAGATTAAATTAGGCTGGTGTAAAATAGCTCGAAATATTATTTATTTTATTTAAAATAATTTAATTTAGGATAAAAATTTATTCGAGTACTCGTTTATTTATTAAAAAAATTAATTATATATATATATATATATATATATATATATTTCATTGGGGAAAAAAAAAAGAATTAATTGTCCAATTTTTTGACCCACAATATTATCTCAATCGAACCCATTTTCTTTAAAAACCAGTTAGATTTATCTTTTTTCCACTGCAACGTGCTTAACCTTTCCAGAGACTTCTCTATAAGTTAATAATTCATTCCCTTTGATCTAAGGCATCTGCTGCCCAGTTAATAATTGGTGTTCGTATGCAGTAAAATAAATGCATGAAAATTAATTCGGCTTCTAAATTTTAGTGAATTGGTTTGGTTTTTCGATTTCTCAAAATTAATTAAGGGTGGTAATAAATCTACGAAATAAAACACCCCTGCCACGCATCTTATAAGTTAATTTTAATTTTTGACATTTTTACCCCTACTTTTGTTTGCCATTTGCCTCATGGATTAATGCTTGCAGCTCTCACCATTATAGCCACGAATTTAAACCAATTTGTGCATATAAACTCTACCCAAATTGTAAAAACTCTACGGAGAACAAGAATAGAAGAAAAAGTTACAAAAGAACTAACGAAAAGATTGCAAATATCAAAAAGAAAAAGTGGTTATCGAAAAAAAGGAGAGAAAAAGAGTGAAATAAGAGAGAGAAAATAGCAGAGAAATTCCAAAAACTCTGCAGAGAGAGCTACATTTTTCCAACATTAAAACCATAATATTTTGTAGATTAAATCTTCAAAGCAATGAGGAAAAATTTAATAACCTGTAAGAAAAAAATAACACTAGGTTATTCAAAAAAAAATATTATAATAATAAAAAATTTAAATAAAAAATTGTAGAAGGTTGGGGAAAGATAAAGGAATTATAACTACTTAAAAGACATATGCAATGGAATTATGGAAGAGTCTAAGTAAAGATCGGTCCACTTTAAAATATAGAAAAAAATATCTTAAAGATTCTTTAATTTATTTTTTTAAAAAAAAATTAGTTCTCAATCTATTTTCAACGATACTTAAATCTTTTTTATGAAAAAATGATAGTATAAGTCTTTTTCTTATAAAAAAATGATAGCATAACTCCTTTTTTTAAAAAAAATATCAAAAATACTCATGATAAAAAATACATCTAGATTTTATCTATTAATTATAAAATTTATTTGTGCATATTAAAATTTTTATGTAAATACAAGTTTAAAAATGAAAATTTGTTCTAAAAAATTTATCTGTTTAAATATTATAAATTATTAAAATCAAAATATTACATGAAATTTTGGTATCAAAGTCAGGAAAGAAATTAAATAAATTTTAAAATTTGATTTATTTAACCTAATACAACAAAAAAAATAAATTATCTAAAATATTATAATGAAAAATTAATAAATTTAACACTTTAGTAAGAAAAATAATAATAATATGAAACAAGTAAAATGAATTCAACAATTAAAAAAAATTATAATTAAACTAATAAAATGTTATAGGTAATAAGCTATTTTTGTAAAACCTTACAAATATTTAACGAAAATTTGTAAAGTCTTATATAATAAAAAAAGGACTAATATTGTCACTTTAAAAAAAAAAAAAAAAGAATTAAAATGATATAAAATATAAATAAGAGAATAAAATATTTCTTTTTATATAAAAAAAAAAAGGACCATTAAAATGTCCTCAAATAAAATATAAAACTAAAGAGAGCATAGGTAGTAAAAAATGGATTCCACTTCAGTAAAAGTGATGAAGATAATATTTTAATGGATTCCTATGTGAGACCAAAGGATTAATCGAAAGAGGAGGGACAAAGTTCATTAATGGTAATGGCAAATATGTCAAAAGGAAAAATCAATCTTAAAAAAGCGTAAGAATAGTATTTTCTTTCGTGAATTTAGCGTCTCCCTTAATTAATTGCGTCTTTATTCTATTAGCAGTATTGTTGAAGGATTGAGCTCCACTTGAGCAAAAAAGCATTAAAGAAAGTTTTCATCAAAGTCACAAAATTAGCGCTATCTGACTAGTTTCCTTTTTATCTGTCATGAGTAAAAATCTACGATACAATTCAACAGTTGTATTTATGGAAATGTTCTCTTCAAAATAGCGACGCTTTGGGAGCTCGACTAATTAGTTTAAACCATCGTTGATTAATAATTGATTAGTTTTTAGTGCCAACTTAGATTAATTTTTAAATTAGCACTACTATATTTATAAACATCACAATCGAAGGTAAGTTACAACTTTTTATTGGATATAATCATATGAGTTACTTATTAATAAAATTATATCACATTATTTAATATTTTTCTCAAATACATATAATCTCTCTTTTTTTAAAGTCAGAGCGTTATTATATATCATAAAAATATCATAAATACAATAAATTTAGTACAACTTTATTTGATACAATTTTATGAGTTTAATTATATTATTTAATCAAACTATATCACATTTAGCACCTATAACAAATTTATAATATTTAAACTTTTTCTGATTAAAAAATTTCACCTTGAATCCGGATGGAGTCTATCCTCATGATATCATCTGCTGACTTCACTAAGATGAAACTTCACTCATCTAGATTAGTACACTTAACCTCACTTCATCAAATATTTAACAATTATTATATATTAACAACCTCGGTTAATAATTATATGAATTCGTATTCAATGAATAAGCCAACAAAGTTTTGTGCTAATTCAAATATTAGGTTTAAAATCCATCCACAATCATACTTACTTATGGTGCCTTTCACCCTTGTTAATATTGTATCCAATTATTTCCAAAACCACTCATTTTTTCAAAAACTAATATCACTCAAGTTAAGACAATAGTTTTTTTTTTTTTTTTGGAAAAAACCACTAAAACTTTTTTCCCGTTTTATAATTTATTTCTTTTCAAAATATAATTTGAGAAATAAAATATTTACAACATTATTAAAGCCACTAAAACTTTTTTTCCACCATTTTTTGCTAAGTAAGTTTATTGAAAATAATGTTTCAGGGAAAAAAAAATATTTTTGAAAATAAAACTAGAAGAAAATTAAGAAAATAACATTTTTTTAATCAAATTTCTTTATAAAAAAAAAAAAAAATAGATGTACCATTTTTTCAAAATTTTTTTTTTTTTTTTTTTTCACTTTTTCTATAGAAATAAGAAAGCTGGTTTTAGAAAGAAACAATCAAACAAACATTGCATTTATTTCATTTTAGATTATATATTTCCTTCTTCTTTTTTAACTTTACTATTATTATTTAGAAATAAAATTATTAAAATTTGTCAAAAAAAAAAAAAAAAAAAGGATAGAGACTTTTATATTATTTTTATTTTCTTTTAAAAATATCGACTTAAGTTGATTGGAACTTATTTAGGAAAAAGAAAAAAACAATTGTCTGGATTTCTTCTATTTTTTTTTTTTAAATGTTAACAAAAAAAATTGAGACAAAAGATATTTTTAGGGCTTGATTTTTTTCGTTTTCAAAAAACATTTACTTAAGTTGAATAATAATGATTTTTTATTTTTGAAAGATAAGTGATTTTGGACTAATAAAATACAACATGAATAATTTGATGATTAAATTGGAAGAAAACATTTTATAGGGACCAAATTAAATGGAAATAGCATGAAGACCAATGACACATTAAATCTCCAACAATAATATAGATGCATAGAAAGTGAGAAATTATCAAAAATAATATTCCTAAAACTTATAATAACAAAACTAGCACCCTAATAATATTGAACGTTTAATTTGAACGTGAATTATTGAATGTTCAATATTGAACGCGTCTAAATTATAGTCGTTCAATTCCAATTGAATGGGTATTCAAAGAAAAATTACATATTAATCATTTTTTTAATTGTAAAAATATATGTTTGCAAACAAGGGTGCTAGTTTTGTTGCTACAAATTTTAAGGAGTATTATTATTTTTTTTTTTCTAAAAAAAATTAATGTATTGTTTGGAACTCAATTCACGTGTGTTATGAAATTTATACTCTTTATATTTTTAAGGAAAATATTGCATGAGATAATCTTTTTTAAGTATGCTTTTAATTTAGACTATAAATACTATTCTTGAATATATGTTCAAATAAGTAGAACACATGTTAAATTTTAAGTGTATTAATAAAAAGCAGTGACGGTTTCGTATGGAAACGTGTTAATTAAAAACAAAGATATTGTTATTAATTAATGCTATTAAAAGCTACCGTTTTTGCCTCTTTTAACAAATAATTAATAAGGTACCAATTTAATTCATAATGCATTGCAACCTGAATTCAATAAATAAAGAGTAACAATGTTGTGCAGTGTGAAACATAATTCGCATTACATATCTAAATAGAGAAGATAATGGCTTGGAATATTGGTTTTGATAAACTTGTTTTTTTCATGGTTTTTTCATTTATGGTTTTTGATTTGGGAATTGGGAAGGATTTGACGAATGAAGAAGCAGTTTTACCAGTACTGGATCAAATGGGACGGGGACCTCCTGTAGAAGGCTGTATCAATTTAGGTACAAATGGACATTGTAAATTCTGTAGCTGTACAGGCAGATTTTGCAAAAACTATTTTCCAGGTGATCATATATATATATATTACAACAATTTTTATCTAAAATAAATAAAACAAAGGCATTAGTTTAGTTCTAGGATCAGTGGTGTCTATTTAAGATAGAGTCATACAAGTACTTTTACTTATTGCAAAAATAATATTTTGTTTTATACTAATTTGACTATATATTTTTTTATGTTTTTATTTACGTTTTTTTAAATTGAATTTTTTCAACTGCAGTTATTCTGTCTAATGCAATTGAAAAAATGAAAAATAAAATAATTCTTGTGCTTGGGTATTTTTAATAACAAATATACGTACTTTTGCAATAAATAAGAGATTTTGATTTTTTTCTTCGTCATATTTTAATTAAAGAGCACTATAATATAATTATTAGTGATAATTTTTATTGAATATTTATGTGTAGGTTAGATTATAACTATTAATAATATTGTGCAATTATTTTTTGTTAAAATGCAAATTAAATAATATATATATATATATACTAACATGGTTTGTGTGGATTAAATTAAATTAAAATAAATACAGTGGGGCTGAAATTGGAATGGCCTGAACTGAGAGGAGTAGCATCTTTGAAAGCAAAGAGTATAATTGAGAAAGAGAATCCACTTGTGAAAGCTGATACAATCTCAGAATCCGTATATATCCTCCAGATAATGTGTTGCAACCGTGTTATTTTGCTAGTTCCTCGTAACGACTGTTACAATAATGGTACGGTTATTAATATCCCAAAAGTTGGTTAAACAACAAACGCATTATCAAGTGGGTTAAAATTATAATATCGGTTCATCTAAAAAAAAAAATTAAAATAAATTCTCTCTTATGTTATGTATTTATCTCTATGATAACCATTGAGAATTTCAATTTCTTTCCTTTAATAAAACGCACTATCAAGTCTATTTAATTGCTTTGCTGGTAAGAAGTTTCACTTGTGAAATAAAACCACTAGATTTAATTACTGAAGTTTTCTCTGTGAAAATAAAAGGAAATATTTATAAAGAAGACTTAAGGTAATATGAAGAAGACTTAAATCATGGGAAATTATCAAAAATAGCACCCCCTAAAAATTATAATAACAAAACTAGCACCCCTGTGTTCAATTAAAATTGAACGTTTAATATTGAACGTTCAATATTCAATTTGAACGTAAAATATTGAACGTTCAATATTAAATAGGTCTAATTGTCGTCATTCAATTCTAATTGAACGGATAATATTGAACGTTCAATATTGAACGAGTCTAATATTAAACGTTCAATATTCAATTTGAACGTAAAATATTGAACGTTCAATATTAAATAGGTCTAATTGTCGTCATTCAATTCTAATTGAACGGATAATATTGAACGTTCAATATTGAACGAGTCTAAATTATCGTCGTTCAATTTTAATTGAACACAAGGGTGCTAGTTTTGTTATTATAATTTTTAGGGGGTGTTAGTTTTGAAACTACTTTCACTATCAGATTTTTTTATGAAACTCTAGTTTGGCTCAGGGTACGACATCTTCATTATCTACACGTTCAATTAGGATCGACTTTTCGTTGTATCTTTTTCAATCCCCTGATGCCTGATGGCTTATAAAGTCAAAGTCATACGTTAATAAAAAAAAAGTGTGTATATGTATATTTATATATCACCTAGGAGTTATAATATGGTCAAAACTCAAAGTAGTCACCGTACAATATAAAAATATAAACTAACAATTTAACAACTTCAAATGGAAAGTAACAATGTAAAACTAAACCTTAAAACTGAACGAAATCCACCTTCATTTTAATGGCCGACAATTTTGGCTTTGTAGTTTTCCATGAGCTACGTAGGTTACCATATCATAATTGAAATAAATAATAATAAAATAGGAAGCTAACCATACATAATGACTGCATATTCTTCGAATGTAATGGTGCGAATTTTTTACACTCAAACCAAAGACATCTCAAAAACCAAAATAAAATTTACCGATGCCAAAAGCAGTGAGCATACATCTACAAGTGTCTTAAAAATATAGCAACATGCCCACTGGAGTACAACATCAGTGCAGATAATGATCACCACGATTGATTAGATCTTCAGCCTCTGATCTGTGTTAGTGTCTTGATTACCATAACCAACTGTAAGAACAAAAAATCTTTGGTCATACAAGTATCAAAGATTCAAAATTCTCAAAAGCTAAAATGCTCAAAGCAAAATCTCCTTAAATTTTAAGATTTAATTACATGGTATAACTCCTTCATATATTGAGTTTTATTTTTAAACTCCACATGAAAAAAACAAGTATTCATTTTTCTTACAAAGTAAATAAACATATGTTTTTTAACATTGTAAGAACATATATATATATATATATATATATATATTTTAATTAATTTAATAACTAAGTTATTTATGCACTAGAGTATAAATTTTAATCAAATGGGTCTGACGACTTGATAATGAGAGACTTCTGATTTGCATCATCACAAAGATCTTGCCTGTGATGGTAATCGCATGAGACCTATGCTAAATTAGGTTACAAATATCATGGAAAAAATTAATATTAGAAGTCATTTTGTTTATGACACTAACATTTTAGTCACTCAAATTTTACAAAGAATTCATAAGTCATTCAATATTTAAAATTAGAACACTTTAGTTTGTAACTAAAAACTAAAGTGCCCTCGCATAAAATACACTTTAAAACTATGTGATTAAAGTATTCAAGTTTTAAAACTGAATAATTTATGAGTCTCTTGCATAAGCTATGTGATTAAAGTGTCATAATAAGATAAATAAAGTAACTTGTGGAACTGGCCACAAAATATCATGGTTGTGCATCACGAAGAAAAAAAATTAAAACTAAACTGTGCAAGAACACAACGCCAAACACATTCCTTCCCATGTGCCTAGGATTTATAGAACAAATGGAATTCTTCAATGAATTAAAACAAACTTATTAACATAATGTTACCGTACTTAATTCAAATCAAGAGAAATAATAAGGGCCCGAGAACCTGTCTTCCAAGTTCAGAAAGGGTAAGCAACTGCTTCCGAAATACTCATTCCTACAAGAAAAGAAAGACAAATGTAAATCAGCAAATCAACCACTTTATGAAACATTCATGCCACAAATATTCCAAACATAAGCTTAGGAGTTACGAATCAAATGAAAAAAATCTTATTTATTTATCAAAGCCCCAACCTAGTATAACTTTCCTGATCATTCGTTACTTGGAAATGGTGTTTCTTGATGACATCCATGAATCAGTGTCGCATAAGTTATTTCATATATCTAAAGCTAAGCCTTTACAGGACATATTGTTGCATGCTTCAAAAGCTTCTTCTATCTTCCCTTTTTTGCAAAACCCATTTGTCAAGGCATTATATGTGACTGTGTCAGGGACAACTCCCTTTTCTTCCATCTTATGTAGCAGCTTCTTCCATATTTCCTAATTTACAATATCCATCAATAATAACAGTATATGTAATTTTATTAGGTTGTATGTTATAAGAAGACATTTCCTGCAAAACACCACGAATTTTGTCCATCTGACCTGGCTTAGAATAACCACAAATTAGTGCAGTATAACAAACAACATTTTTCGACAAACCCTCCCTTCTCATTTCATCTATAAGATCTCTTGCACCCTGTACATTACCAATATTGCTCATTCCTTGTATTAGAGAAGAATAGGTGTGGCACAAGTTAGTGGAATTCCCTTGTTTCGCATGTCATCATGAAGTTTATATGCTGCCACCATGTTCCCACTTCGGCAATATGCACTAATTAGTATGTTATAAACCACAGAGTTTAGCACCAATTTGTTCCCTAGATAGGTTTTCAGCCTCTTCGATTCTGTCAGCTTTACAGTGCCCATCTATCAACACCCCATATGTATACGTATTAGGAACCAGACCATTCTTTTTCAACTCATCCAAGAGTACAAGAGCATCATCTAGTTTTCCCATATAGCAAGTCCATGCATTAGCAAGTTGTACGTGTAGGTATCTGGTTGAATACATTTCTTAGACATCTCTTCCATAAGTTTACAAGCTTCCTCCACTTTTCCTTCCTTGCAACAACCCATTATTAGTGTATTATATGAGACCGGAAACCCCTACATGTCATTTCTTTGAGCACCCTTACAGTCACCTGCTTTACAAAGACCGTTAATTAAACCATTTGAGTCATAGTGTTGGCTGCAAACTCTTTCTTCCATAGCTTATGCCAAAGTTCAATGGCCTCGGACTGCTTTCCATCTTTACAGAGCCCGTCCACCAACATTGTAAGCAAACCATCAGCAGGCCTAAAGTTCTTTTGTAGCATTTCCCTAGTGAACCGAAGTGCGGAGTCAACCTAGAGTTCACACACAACAAATGAATAACATCACAGCAAAGACCCTGATCAAGGGATAATTTGGCCAACATCTCCTCTAAGATTTTCTCGAATTTTTTAGCTTTGCATAGACCATATAGCAAATATTTAAGAGTAATTGAATTAGGAGTTATCCCCTTGGAAACCATATCTTTAATTTAAGTTCCTCTTTAATATGTCCCATTCTCTAAAATCCACCAATCAACGTGTTGTAGACAACCTCATTCAGGACCAATCCCCTACTGGTCATCTCCTCCAAAACACAATTCGCCACGTCATGTTTTAAGATTTGGCTTCATATTTTTTTAAGCATCTTGTCTTTGAATCCAAATGCTTCATCAAATCTCCATTCATGCATAGTCCGCGAATAATAATACTATTATACGTACGTAACAACATTTGGAGCAATTCCCAGCTCCACCATTTTAAAAAACAATCCAATGGCATCTTCAACCTTACCTCCCTTAAGAAACGCATTAATTGCAATGGTGAACAAGTAAACATCAGGAAGAACACCTTGAAACATTACTTCAAATACTTGGTAACATTTCTGAAGTTCATTCGCCTTTACTAAAGAACTTAACAAAACATTACAAGTCTTCAGAGAAGGAAAAGTACTCCTACTTGCCAATGTCATAAACACATCAACATAAAAACCAAGCCCCAAGTTTCTAAACTGAGTGCAATAAGCATGTATCAATAAATCCAATACTTGAACCCCAATAGCCCGCTCTAACACAGCATTCACGTTTAGCATGGAAATGTGTTAGATAAATATTAATATACATGCTGTTAGTGTGAGTGGGTTGTTATGCCATGTCACAGATTCTGTTAGACTCTTATACTCATGATGTATATATAGTGTGATAGCATGTAAATGAACAATTAATAAAAAAAACTACAGAATGACTTTCCTCATGTGCTCTTCTTCTTTCCTCTCATCCTTATTGTTCTTAGTTTGTCATGGTATCAGAGCTTCCAATGGCTTCCAAATTTCCTTCCGCTGTTCATGTTACACAATCTGTCGATGCAAATGTTGAAGCTCCTTTGTTAGCTGCTCAACAGTCAAAACAATAAACTGTAGAATTTTCAACTACACCAGTTCTACCTACATACTCGATCAACCTGAATTTCTCAGTAAAATTGGATGAAACAAATTACTTAATATGGCAAGAACAATTGAAACAAGTGATTGCTGTCTATGGATTATTCTTTGATCGATGATTCTTTTGTGGTACCTTCAAGATTTATCAAGAAACGTATTACAACAGCTAATCCTGATAGTGCTGTTACAATACAAGAATTATTTGAAGAAAGTGCATCATATTCATTATGGTATAGATAGGATAATGCAGTAAAAAATTGAATTTATTCATCAGTGTCTACTGGTTTCTTGAAATTTCTGATCAAAAAATCAATTGCTCTTAAATACTGGAAAGCTCTTGCAAAGGCTTTCAATCATGATTCACAATCAAGACTGATGGATCTTCGATGGCATTTGCAAACACTTCGAAAAGGTACTTTTTTGATGGAGTAGTATATTAACAAATCCAAGGATCTCATTAATCATCTCTTAGCAGTTGGTGATACTTTAAGTAATAGAGAGCAAATGCTCTATGTTCTTGGAGGTCTTGATAGTAATTACACTTCCTTAGTTACCAATATTACAAATAAAAAACGAATATTATCTTTTGATGAACTTTACACGAAGATGCGTATGTATGAATGTCAAAGAGAGAGGATGAATATGCCTGATCCAATTGTTGTTCAAGCCAACTATGTCCATTCTGCTGCTAACAAGTCAAAGAGTGTTAATAAACATAAGCTTACCTTCTCTTCTTTAGTACCTAACAATCGATCACCTAGTCAGTTCTCTAATCAAGATAGAAACAAAATTTCCAATTATGAGAATATACAATGTTAGATTTGTAAAAAATTGGGACATACTGCTGGAAGATGTTATTTCAGATACTCTCAATCCAAGAATAATGAGCCTTACAAATCTAAAGATTCATCTCCTCAAGCTCACTTGTCTCAAACTCAAGAACCACAGAATAATGGTAAGAGTATTCCCCGTGCTCTTGAAGTCAACAGCTCTCTTCAAGCCTTGGTTACTTCTACAATAACTCAACCTGCATTGCCCGATCTTCAAAGTTGGTTTATGGACATTGGAGCCACACATCATTTAACTTCCGATGCCTCAATTCTTTAGGATGTTGTGCCTTACAATGGTGATGCTTCTGTTATGCTAGGTAATGGTTCCACTATTCCCATAACTCATTATGGTAGTGCTTTCTTACCTAGTATATCTCAAAAACTTAAAGAATTTGTTGTGTTCTTCAACTAGAAAAGAATTTGGTCTCTGTGAAACAATTATGCCAAGATAATGATATTTGTGTTGAGTTCTTTCCTGCTGGTTTCCTTGTGAAGGATCTTCCTACCAGGACTACTATTTTGAGGGAGGACACCAAAGATGGCCTGTATAGAGTCCCCTCTCCAGATTCTTCAACAAAAGTGTTGTGTAACAACGCTGAGGTAAGTGGAGCATTGTGGCATGATTGTCTTGGTCATCCTCATGTTTCAATTGTAAATAGTGTTCTTTCTATTATAAATAAGACCATTAAGTCAAATAGTATGCCTGAGTTGTGCACTGCATGTCAGTTAGAGAAATCTCACAGATTGCCTTTACCTCATGTTCATGTTAGGCCTGAGAAACCATTTGATATTGTACATGTAGACTTGTGGGGGCCATCACCTGTTGTCTCTGTTCATAATATGAAATACTTCCTTTTGTTTGTTGATGATTGTACGAGATACTAATGGATTTATGTACTTTCCAATAAAAATCAAACTCCTTAAGTGTTTTTTCATTTTAAAGTAATGGTGGAAAGACAGTTTATCACTAAAATAAAACAATTGCATAGTGATTATGGAACGGAGTTGCAGGCACTTGAAAGTCATTTGTTTCAAAGTGGGTACCTTAGGAGACTATTTTGTCCTCATACTCCATCACAAAATGGTGTTATTGAGAGGAACAATCGCTATATTGTTGAGACAGGACTGTCTTTATTAATGAGAATTGGAGTTCCAATGGCCTATTGGGAATATGGTTTCAAAACTGCTTTATATCTCCTTAATAGACTACCCACAAAAACACTAAATTTTTGTACTCCATATGAGTTACTTTTTCATACTAAGCCTAAATACTCCTCTCTTAAAACATTAGGGTGTTTGTGTTTCCTTTTTCTAAGACCTTATACCCAAACAAAATTAGAACCCCGCTCATTACCATGTATATTTATTGGCTATGATACTCAACATAAAGTGTTCTGGTGTTTAGAACCATTTTCCAAAAGGATTTATATTTTCACTCATGTTCGATTTATTGAAGCTATTTTTCCCTTTCTGCAACCTATTTCTCCAGCTGTCAGTGTTGTTTCACAGCAACACTCTTTTATTCCATCACCTATATTTGTGACTATTCCTACAGGTAATACTACAAAGCAAGTTTTTAATGCTTTTCTTGCGTTAGATGTTGACTTTTCTAGCCAACACTCACCTGCTACACAGTCTGACCTTTCTGTCTCTAGTGCTTGTTATCAGTCATCCTCTCACATGCCTAGTATCTCTCCTCATATACCCGTTGCAAGTTCTCAGTCTTTGTCTTCTATGTAAAACTTTTCTAGCCAACAGGTACCTGCTACATAGTCTGACCAACCAGTCTCTAGTGCTTGTGACCAGTCATCATCTCACAGGCCTAGTCTTCCTCCTTATATACCCGTTGATCAGTCACCATCTCACATGTATAGTCCTTCTTCTCAGTCTTTGCCTTCCTTTTCGTCTGCCACTGGTGCTGCCTTGCCCAGTGACCTGTCTTTATCACCTGTTGCTAATGGTTTTCCTCTGTTGGCTGATCAGTCACTATCTACTTCTCTGCCCAATGCCACTACTAATATACCAGTTAAATATTTTCATCCAAATGGTATTCAACTCACGGTTGATTTACCTTCTCTTAGCTCTAATATTCACAGACCTCCCTCACCTACCAATACTCATCACATGCTCACACAAGCAAAGCAAGGTGTTTACAAACCTAAAGTTTACATGACAATGAAAATTTTACCCGAACCATCCTCAGTCAAAGAGGCTCTCCAAGCTAGTGAATGACATTGTGCAATGCAAAGTGAATATAATTCTCTTCTTAGCAATGGTACTTGGGACTTAGTGTCACCTCCTACTGGTTGCAAGATCATTGGTCACAAGTGGGTTTTTCGGACCAAGCTTAAGGTTGATCGTTCTCTTGATAAATATAAAGCTAGAGTTGTTGCTAAGGGTTTTCAACAAACAGAGGGTGTTGATTATACTGAGACTTTCAGTCCAGTTGTCAAACATACTACATAAGGATTGTGCTTAGCTTAGCTCTTTCACAAGGTTAGTGTGTTCGACAATTGGATGTCAACACGGCTTTTTCTGAATGGTGATATTCAGGAAAAAGTCTACATGTCTCTACCTGAAGGTTTTGTGAGTCCTCAACACCCTACTTTTGTTTGCAAGCTAAAAAAGGTTATCTATGGACTTAAGCAAGCTCCTAGAGCATGGTACCTAAAGTTGAGTGCCTGTTTACATCAATGGGGTTTTTCTAGCTCCAATGCCGATGTTTCTATGATGATATCTAATCAGAATGGAATTTTTGCTGTGCTTTTAATCTATGTTGATGATATACTTGTTACAGGGAACAATGGCTCTTTCATTAATGATTTGATTGCCAAGCTTAATTCAGTATTCTTTCTTAAGGATCTTGGTGATTTGAATTTCTTCTTGGGGGTTGAAGTTACCTATACTGTTGATGACTTACACTTAAGTCAATCTAAATACATTAGGAATCTTTTGGATAAAGTTCAACTACATGAAACCAAGGTTGTCTCTACTCCTATGATTGCAGGTCAACAACTTTCTAATGCTTCAGGTGATATTGTGCCCAATGCATCTCTTTATTGGACTGTGGTAAGAGTATTGCAGTATTGTACTCTTACAAGACCTGAGATTAGTTTTTCAGTGAATAAACTGTGTCAGTTCCTTCAACACCCAACAATAACTCATTGGATTGCTGCTAAGAGACTTCTTAGATATCTTAAGGGATCTACTGATTATGGCATCATGTTGCATAAGTCATCTAGTTTAAGTTTAACTGCATATACTGATGCAGACTGGGCGTCGAGTAGTGATGATCGTTGCTCTACTGGTGGTTACTGCATTTACTTAGGTCATTCCTTGATATCTTGGCATTCAGGAAAGCAAAAGGTAGTTTCTCGCTCTTCTACTGAGGCTGAGTTTCGAGCATTAGCACATGCTGTCTGTGAACTCATGTGGATACAAAAAGTGTTGACAGAATTGAAAGTTGTGGTGCATACAATTCCAATTGTTTATTGTGATAATGTAGGAGTTGAATACATTGCTAAACATCCTGTGTTTCATGCCAGAACAAAGCATATTGAGATTGATTTTCATTTTATTCATGAGAAATTGTTGGCTGGTACACTTCAAGTTGAGTTTACACCATCTCAAGAGCAGATAGCAGATATAATGACAAAGGCCTTAGCTAGTTCAAGATTTGTTGAGTTGAGAACCAAACTGACAGTCCTTCCAAGGCCTGCAGCTTGTGGGAGGATGTTAGATCAATATTAATATACATGCTGTTAGTGTGAGTGGGTTGTTATGAGTTTGTTGTAAGTTGTTATGCCATATAACAGATTCTGTTAGACTTTTATACTCACGATGCATGTATAGTGTGATAGTATGTAAATGAACAATTAATAATAAAACCTACAGAATGACTTTCCTCACTGTGCTCTTCTTCTTTTACGTTCTTCTTTCCTCTCATCCTTATTGTTCTTAGTTTGTCAAAATGGCAATTTCAATGTGCAGGTTCTTGGGATTGGAGTACAAAACGGGCATTTTCAGATCAATCAAACGAATCAAAAGCAATCTCGCAGGTCGTACAAGATCCGAAACTATGAGCAAACGAATGAGAAGACAATAAGATCTCACAGTAAATTGAAATTTGAAAGATTCGGATGCAAAATAGAAAAAATGAAGAGCTGTTTTTGGGTTAACATGGGAGCTAATGGAGAAAAATAATGGATCAAAATCACGAGGGGGCAAAAGGGGTATCAATATAATTCTTTACATTTAAACGAACCCAAGGATGGTTTTGAGAGAACAGAAGATACCCAACTGGCCAAATTCTGATAAGAAGGTTCTGATTGATTATGGAGGTGCAATGGCTGTTAATGTCACAGAGATTAAGGGATGTGTACAGGTAGAGAATAGAAGAAGGAAGGTATTCGAGATTTGGATGCTTCTCATGTTCATAGAGAAGAGAAGGACGATATTCGAGATTTGGATATTTCTCATGTCCATAGAGGAGTTCAAATTCAGTTTAGAAAATTGGGTTTTACTTGTATCAAAGGATTTTGAGGTATGGTGGAGAAGAAGCCATGATTTGAGTTTTGGTTGCTTTGGCTAAAGGCTCGTAAAGTGCCACGCCATTAGAAATGAGAAATTTAGAAATAGAATATGATATTGGGTGAGAGAGGCGAGGGTTTAAACCTAGGAAGCTACTGTGAGCCATGCACGTGTCCGTGCCGTGAGTGTTTAAACTTTATGAAATGGCATAATAAGTAAGGCCGTAAGGTTGAAGTTAGGCTGACTAAAAGATTCAGTGGAAGTGAGCCAGTTTTTAGCCTAAATAGAATTAACTTTGATAAATTCATCAATTTTTTTAACCATCACTAATATATTTGGTTTCTAGCCTGGTTGCTTGGATACTTCCTTATCTAACTTCTTAGGTTGGTTGTTTAGGCAGCCACTACTATATGTTGACCTTGCTGCATTGGTTTCTGATAGCAAGCTCAGATTTAGTAAGCACAATCAGTGACTCAATAGTGTGTATGGAGATGGAGTGTTATTTTTTAACATTTGTGTGGTGGGGATGCATATCAATTTTGGGATTATTCTTTAGATCAAGACATGCTTATGACCATTTTGAACTTAATCGAACAACACAACTGTACTAAATAGTGTTTATTATTTGAAAAATTGATTTACAAGTGTAGGTTAAAAGCAGGGGATACCTCTCCCCGTACTTTTTCATGGCAGTCTATGAAGGTTTATTCAATTTAATTAAAATCTTAAAAAACTTCATATCTCAAACTTTTAACAACTTTTATGATTTAATTAAAAAAAAAAAAAAATTTACAAGGGAAAAATACCCCTAATATCCATTAAGTTAAGACTAATAATACTTTTTAGTATATTAACTTTCATATGATACTTTTACTAGTTTTCAATATTAAAGCACTATTAATCTATCATTTATATTTTTGTCAACGTTAACGCTTATAATATTTAATTCATTATATAAGAAATAATTATTATCTTTTTTACTTAAAAAATATATATTTAAATATGATAAGTTATTCCGTTTATATTTTTAATTATATATTAGAATTTAAACTTAATATTCTTTCTTTATTATTTATTTTAAAATTATTTTCAACAATAATACACATAACTTAAAAAATAACCTTGCCAGCAGGCAAATTTCCTGTTTCAACTAGAAGTGAAACAGTCAACAACATTCAGCCAATTTTTTTTTGGCCATTGAGGGACATGAATTGATAAATATTGAAATCATGAAATGAATACACTTATAGCATCCCAGCCAATTTGGCATCGGGAAACCTCTTTTTTTTATAGAAGTTATATACTTCTAATAGTTAATAATGTATGGATGTCATCTTTAAAATTTCTTCTATAGGTCTGTTAAGATAAGCTCTATACTAAGAATTTTAGGTATTGTCCTTTCCATTTAAGCCTAATTTTTTTTTTTTTTTTTTAAATTTATAACTTTATAAATTGACTAAAATGCCCTTGTGTACTTTTTTCAATTTCATAATCTTCTTTTCCACGTGTCACTTATATTTATTTTAACAGAAAATTAACTAAAAAATTAATGGATAGTATATTATTTTTAAAAGATAATAAATTATTAAAATACTATGTAAAATATAATAGACTAAAGTATATTACTTTTCAAAATTATTAAACCAATCTAGTACCCCACCCGTTTTAGAAAGCATAAGTGTGAGACAACTTGAAAATATGTTAAATTGTAGCTTCATAAGTCTATAACAGGAGTTTAAGAAACTATTAAATTTAAATAGAATTCTTTAAAAGTCAAATAATAAATCATTTTATTTTTATATCATAAATTCCGGTTTATTTTTTACTACTAAAAAATATGTGTTTTTTATATTATGAAAAAAATGCATACTTGCAATATACTTTCAAATTTGAAAAAATATATATTTTTACGTTGTACAAAAGAAAAATATTTACACTATATGGAAGACTTCAAAATAAAATTTTATTTAATAATAAAGTTATGTCATACAATTAAATTTAAATTATTAAACGAAATTTTAAAAGCTACTAAAATTTATAAAATTTGTAGGATTTTAAAAGTTTATTAAAAATAATTATATAAACATAATTATTTTTATATTATTATACTTAATTAATTATATTTTATTATTATATTATTAAATAAAATTATTATTAATAAAAAATATTATGATAATAATAATTTGTATCCTGCGAATATCGTTACTTTTTGTTAAAGCCACTAATATAATTAGACAAACTTATTGTATTAAAGAGTTGGCTTTTTTATTTAGAATGAATAGTGGACTAAAATTGACTATTTTTTATTAATTTGAATTTGATTTGATTTAAAATAGAATTAAATATATCTAATACAAATTTGATACAATGATGTATTTAATTCAAACTAATTCGAATTCGAGCAGATTAAATTTTTTGAATCTAGTAAAATCAGATTGAAATTATAACTTATTTTTAAATTATTGTCATAAATAAAATACAATATATACTAACATTTAAAATTTAAATTGGTACATCATTAAGAAAAATTATTTATTTATAATTACAACTAAGATAATCAAACTAATAAGAAGTATGTACTTGAACAATATTAAATTATTATAGAGGATATAATATTTATATTTAATTTTAAATTAAAATAATAATTTAATGTAATTGTGGTATATTTGATATTTAAATATAATAAATTAAAAATAAAATATGTATTTATTTATAATTTTAACTGTAATTTAGTTCAAATCAAATTGCAACAGATTATAAACTCTGTCAATTCAAATTTAAAAAATAAATAAATTTTATAATCTAAATTTGATTTGTCCATAAAATTAATTAATTTAATTTAAATATTAATTATTTATTCATCGTCTTATATGATGTGAATAGAGCTACAAAGGTCTAACTTAGATCATCTTATTTAACTATTATCGTGGTTAGAGATGTAAAATAAACGTAACACCTTAAATGCAAAGTCAAGTATGCGCATAACTTGTTCTATTTTTTAGAAGAAAAAAAAAAAGTATACGCACTTAAAAATCTGTATATCACCCAAAACCGGCCATGAGAAATGGGCCGGAGTAATTGGTTGAAAATAATCGACATGGAATGTAAATGCTTGTATTTAAAGAAAAATATATTATTGATCTTATACTTTAACAAACTTCTTTAAGTAAGAATTTCCAAAAAAAAAAAATTCTTTAAGCAAGGAAAAAAAAAATAATAATATGCGTTTTATTAAACTAATTATTTTTTTGTTATTAATTTGATATAACTTTTAATGGGCAACATTTTTTTTTTTTACATAAACAATCAATTGATACAGATACTTAACCCAGGTATGGCCTTTGTTGTAGGGTTTGAATCAATGTTCTGCTTTACTTCTGAAAGGGATCGTTCATGGTTTGCGTTACCAGTACCGAACATCTTACAAAATTCAGCTGTAATAGCCGAACATGCATATATATATATATATATATATATAAATTTTTTACGTAACCGCATTATTTTTATCATACAATACAATTTGATATTACAATCAAACACATAATTATATAAAAATTATACAACCATAATATTTAATCCTGTATAAAAAATGCATCGTAAAGATCAATAAATCATACTATATGATCCAAGAAAATAATATATTTTATGAAAGGCTTAATGGTAGTCTATGAGCAGTTCCTGGTGGTCCTAGAAGCCATACATAAAACATAATGCATTACTCTATTAATATTATCCTCGTGCTTACTACAAACAAAGCAAAGAGTTCCTCTATATTTAAGAAACTCATAAAATCTATGGCACATGATTCTCCTTTTTGTAACTTCAATTTTCTTAAAACAGGGCGTGAAAAACGCACTTTAAGAAATTAAAAAGTCCAACTTGCTTCAGTGCAGCACACCCAACCTCCCCCACTTTTCCTTTTCAAACCTTTTTGAGTTTTGGTCTTCCACTCTCTTTTTTTCAAAACTCTCCCAAAAACATATAACCAAACATCGATCCCTTCAATTATTTTCTCACAAACAAACTCCTCCCCAGCATGGCCTTCAACAAACCCAAGAAACTTTCCTTTTCCTCTTCCCAATCCAATCTTTGCACTATACTTTTCTTCATTGTTCTCTTCACAATTCCTACTCTTTTTCTCCTTCACACTCCAACCTCTTGTTCAATTTGCGCCACCATTGCCTCTAATGTCAAGCCTTGGTCTGGCAATCTTCTTAATGCCCAATTCGCCTGGAACCGTCTTTCCTTCAATTCCGAAGAACTCAGTTCATCAGTTTCTCTCAAAATCGCTGTCTTCTCTCGTAAATGGCCAACTAGCTCAACCCCAGGTGGAATGGAACGTCATGCTTTCACTTTACACACTGCTCTGTCTCATCGTGGCCATAAAGTTCACATCTTTACCTCCCCACCATCTGAAACTGAAGCAACTAAAGGTCATGGAAGCCCAACACCTTCTTCATCTTCACCATATATTCATATCCATGAAGGAGAACCAGGGAAATGGAGATACAACAAAGCTTGGGAACAATTTGTGGAAGAAAACCAGAGAGAAACATTTGATGTTGTTCATACAGAAAGTGTAGCTCTGCCTCATTGGTTTGCTCGTAAGCTGAATAATCTTGTTGTAACATGGCATGGTATTGCTCTTGAAAGCTTGCAATCTGATATCTTTCAAGACTTGGCTCGTAGGCCTAATGAGCCCATGTCTCCAGCTTTTAACCAAAGTGTTCGAGGGGTTATCCCAAAAGTGCTTAGCGAAATTAGGTTCTTTAAAAACTATGCCCATCATGTTGCTATAAGTGATAGTTGTGGAGAAATGTTGAGGGATTTTTATCAAATCCCAAATAAAAGAGTTCATGTGATTCTCAATGGTATTAATGAACATGACTTTGAGGAAGATGAGAAATCAGGCCAAAAACTCAGGTCTAAAATTGGAGTCCCAAGTAATGCTAGTTTAGTTTTTGGAGTAGCTGGAAGATTGGTTAAGGACAAAGGTCATCCAATTCTTTATGAAGCATTTGCAAATCTGATTACAAAGAACCCCAATGTGTATTTACTTGTTGCTGGGTCAGGACCATGGTTAAGCCGTTACAAGGATTTGAGATCTAATGTCATAGTTTTGGGGTCAATGAGTCCATCTGAATTGAGAACTTTTTATAATGCTATTGATATTTTTGTTAACCCAACTCTTAGACCACAAGGATTGGATCTTACTCTAATGGAAGCTATGTTGAGTGGAACACCTGTTATGGCATCAAGGTTTCCAAGTATCAAAGGTACGGTTATTGTTGATGAAGAATTTGGACACATGTTTTCTCCAAATGTGGAGTCTTTGTTAGAAACTTTGGAGATTGTTGTGAAAGAAGGACCTCAAAGATTAGAACAAAGAGGACAGGCATGCAAGCAGTATGCACTTTCTATGTTTACTGCAACAAAGATGGCATTAGCATATGAGAGATTGTTCCTCTGTATCAAAGATGTTACGTTTTGTAACTATCCTTAGGTACAGGTTTTATTTCCTACATATTTTTTCTTTCCATACATGTATTTGTAATAGTTGATACTCTCTCTCTCTCTTTTTTGACTTCCATTGACCAATTTTTTATCTGTAACTCTCGTTCACATTCACTCCAAACACGTGGTGTTATTTCTTACATCTTTCCTGAGCAAAACAAGTCACTTGTATGCTTCGTGATGGTTTGAAAGTTTAATCTAATATCTTCAAACAAAACAGAGATATATATATATATATATACATATTGGTCTATAAAAATCAATATTTTAATGACTGGTGTAACACAACCTACTAGGGTACCTAAATCTTACATCAACATTCACATCACAGTACCACAATCTCTTAAATGCCGGAAAATAGTCCTCATTACCTTAGCATATGTGATGATGAATGTGTTCCCCATTAAAATCAAATTTTATTAGAGGCAAAAATTTGTTGTTTGTGTGACTCTTCTTTATATGAGGTGGTATGACCAGGTGTTTAGAAATTCTCACTCCCTAAATCTTATAGATTATATTAGGCTTGATTTTGATTAAAGGAAACAAAATTTAATTTTCCTTCAAGGACAAAGTTTCACTTTGCAAGCACTAAACATTTATTTTTTTATAATTTGATTAGCATATATTTTTTAAGGATTAAAAATGAAATTAATTGATTAAGTGTTTTATATATAAAAGGAAAATAAATGTTTTTTTGCTAGATGTTTGTTTTAAATTAGATCTTAGCCATATAGTTATTAGCAGAGAAAATAATATTTATTACATTATTTTAAATTTGTAATCATAATAACAACATCCTTTATTCTCATATATTTTTATTATTAAAAAAAAAAAAAAAAAACCTAAACATCATTTAGATATTGTTCAAGTTAATTAAACTCTACTTAATTAAATCTGTTTAATGTTGAAATCAATCCAAAATATGTTTAATATAATTATTGTATTATTTTTATTGTTTATATTTTATAATTATTATTTAATGTAATTTCCTATATTTTTATACTTGAAACACACCAAACTAATTACTAAACAAGGAAAAACAGAGCGGCTATAATCAATATTTACATTTTACAATTATAAGTACAATAGGAACATCAAAATTTAAAATATAAATTAATGTAAAAAATTAAAATTTAATGATTAAAATTAATTTATTAAAATTTAGGAACACCTACAATAAAAAATGTTTCTTGAAACAAAAAGTTTTAAATATAATTATTATTATTATATAGTAGAATTTATCAATATTGAATGCTTATTTTTATTAAAAGTGAATTAATAAAAATAATTTAAATTTATAATATTCGAGAATTTCTCGCCGTTAAAGGAAAATCCACATTTGTCCGCACCGCACGTGGTATTGCTTAAAACTCAAATGTCTACTGCAGATTTGCCCGCACTCGCACACACTTTGTTACTTGGGTTTCCAAAAACAAGTTGCAACCGCTGCCGCAGCATGAGAGTACGTGCACACTGTAGAAGAGATGGCAAATTTGATAATTTAAATAAAATAACATGATATTTTAAATTAATAAAATGTAACATACTGCATTCACTTATTTGAAAAATAAAATTATCTTAGTAAACAAAATTAACCGATAAAATTACTAAAGAATATACAATAATATCTCCCAATATCCTAGTTACCAGAGCGTGAACGTTTTAATCCAAGCCCAGCCCGCCTATTCAACCCATAAAATGAAAAACCTACCTGTAAATCTAATCTCTCCCTTACGAGAATTGTTGACAGTATTACGTGGCATCATCTAGTTGATCCAGAATTATAATAAATAGATCCGATCGCACCATAATCTATACTCGCTCCTATATTTGCATTGTAGCCTTAAGAAAGGTTAAGGTCACTCTTCTTATATTCACAACTATAACCACTTCTAACTATTATTTTCCTATTTAGCTCTGGTGGTGTTGTGGCGTTGATTCAGTTATCGACGGTCTCTAATTCGCTTGGTGCAGGTCTTTTACTTTTGATCAGTCTTAAGATTTATCAAATGGCCAGTTGTCGCCTGGTGATTGGATAGTGATGAAAGCGGATCCCACCTTGTATTAACTGAATTGGATACCGCGGTGAAAGGGCTGTTTGGTTGCAGGCTTCTTACGTTTATTTATTTTGCCAAAGCTCAGAATCAGATCTCAGCTTACACATTTCATATTTAAGTAGTAGTTTTTATATGCATGGGTCTATGACTTGGCAAATTTATAATCAACTAGATCTATATACTTCCGGTTTGATTCTATAAGAAAAATAAAAAATGTTCATTAATTGGATACGTTATTTACATATCGATCTGATTCGTTTTTGGTTTAGCTGAAAAAATTAGAATGAAAATACGAGCTTCTGATTTCAGGTTGTAGGTGCCTCAATCCGATTGATTCAAAATCTTCTCTTTCAGTTGTATATTAATATTTGAAGATCTGGAAAAAATATTTGTTTGGATCGTACGTGTAAGTAATTTTATAGAATGAATGGACTTGAGTGTCAAATGTTGCATGGATGATATTGAATTTTGACTGGTAGGTTCAGCTAGAAACTACGTCGTAGCTCTGGTCTGCTAGAGGATTCTCCTATTTAAAATTGAAGTTTTTTTTTCTTTAAAGTTGTACTTGATGAAGTATATTCCATTCCTCTTTAAATTGCTTTTAAGTATGTGACTGTGACATCACGAACCATTCCAATGGTTATGTATGGAATACCACCGAGTAATAAAGTTTATTGATCAATTCTGCATTTTTTTTTTTTTACTTTCTTTCATCCCACTTTTGAGGTTTGTACATCTACCCTCTGCGAATGGAATAAAAAAGAGAACATTTTCAACTATACGTCTTGTTTCACAACAAGAAATGGTATTATGTATAGTGGAATACATGTACGGTCGAATTGAGTCTAACTTACGATGGTTGAAAAAACCTGATTTAAAGCCCTGTAGCATATTAGCTTATATGATCCAAAAATAAAGTGTAAACTCTGTAAATTAATATATATATATATATATATATATAAGTTATGTACAATTGACATGTTATTTTTGAACTAATTTGATTATGTACACATTATACATCTTATAATATGAGCCCAAAATAAAAAAAAAAAAAAGTTATTAAGATGTTAAAACAATTAATTCAGTCACTTTGTGGTGAGTAGTGGGATGCATACTGGAAATAAGAGAGGATATTGTGACTTAGGTACCTTTATTTTTTTTTTTGTTAGTAAATTATTTGATGTGACAATAAATTGAATTTGCTTCTACAAGACTTGCTTCTTTTCTATGGTTACTATTTGTGAGATGGTTGCTGATTTTGGGTACAGGTTTACATGAAATTAATTCATGGGAAAGCAACAATCTGGATGGTTTTTGGGCTCTCAGGTGCTCCTTGCTCAACAAACTGTGTTAATTCAAAACTTAAATATGGATTACAGTTTAGTTTGTTGTGAACTTCTGTACATCATAGATTTGTTTACTTGACTACATTGTTGTGTGTGGTGATAGCTTTGCTTCTTTGAAGTACATGATATATAGTAGTCGCTCAAATTAGAGATTGTAGAAATTTTAATTCGATTAACTTTAAGCGACTTAATTGTTTAAGAAACAATAGCGAACGTCCAAGCTGATAAGGTATGAAATCCAAGGAACTCTAAATTTTGCCCAACTCAGTAACCACACGGAGACATGCAGGATAATAACTAATAACAGAGTGCATTTTCCAGGTGTGATATTAGATACATATATAAAGGTGGGATCTTGTGAATGAAATGGAACTTTAAAGTTGATGTTTCTGGTTTGATATTAGATACATATATATAGGTGTGATCTTGTGAATGAAGTTATATCGTTGACTTGCTAAATGTGAAGTTGGTTCGTGAATTCTTAGCCAACGGCTTGCTGTTGAATTTGATAGGGTTTGTACTTTGACAGGGAGCTGCAATAAAGCAACAGGAGTCCAGATCGATCTTAAAATCTTATTTTCAAGTTGATTTCATATCCAATATATGCGAGCTAACATCTGCTTCCTTTTATATATGTTAAAATTTCAACATCACCACGCTTGTTTCTTTGGTTTGTGATTTGTTCGTTCAAGTTTGACAACATTATAATATTAAGTTTTTCAATATTTTTGAGAAAGTTGAACTATCGACCTCTCAATTCTTTCTTGACTTGCGTGGACAAATTGAATCTGAGATGAGTCATTTGGTTAGACTGGAGGTTGCTGATAACTAGCATGCAACGATCAGCAAAGAGATTTTAATTTCCTCCCCTTTTTTTACTTTTGGATTAACCTAGCTATTATACTCCTCTGGCATGCATATACTCCTCCTTTCACGCAATATGTAGAACCATATCGAATAGGTGGAATCTGTAATGTGTTATGTGAGTGAAGAGTATATGTTTGGTATTGTGATACAAATTTATTGGAATGCTTGAAAACTAATGTAAGTGGTCAAACATCAAAAGTTGAACTATGAGCATTGCATGATATTAAGTATGGATAAAGAAGTGAAAGAAAACAAGGCTACATAGCATCCTGAATCAATTCCTCTTCAAGATAGATCTATCCTCCGGCCGGATCGATCCTGCTCCGAGGTCGATTTGATTTGGAACTTTTTGCTGAAAAATTGGTGCCCAAATAAGAAGATGGATCGATCCCCTCAAGATGGATCAATCCACTCCAATCCGAGACTTTCTGCTGGAAAACTAATGCCCATAAATGAAGATCGATTGATCCCTTCAAAGCCAGATCGATCCCGCCCTTTACGGACAGTTTTTATTTTTCACAAAAAATAAGGTAAATAACTTTTAAGGGCATGAACTTTGTACTAGGAAACTAGGAATAGTTTGTGCATTATTGTAATTGTGCAAATGTGCTATATAAACACATTTAAAAGCTCGTAGGGTTTCTATAGAGAGAATTTTGTATGCTTACATTTGAGAGGAAGAAATAGAAAAGAGAGGAAGAAGAAGAAGAAGAGAGATTTTTCACCATTGTTGTGAGAAAAAATTCTTGAGTGTTTTTTTGAGTATTTTTCTTCATTGTGAGTTTTTTTTTTAAGCATTTCTCCATTTATACTTGTATTTTTAACCTTTGAATCTAATGGAACTCATCTCATTGAAAGGGCGAAGAAGTAGAGTAGACTTAACATATTGATTGGATTGAGCCACTATAATTTTTGGTGTGTTATTTCCTTTGCTATTATTTATATTTCCTTGCTATGATTTAAATCTCTAAAGTTTGTGATGATTGTGTTGAATTGATAACTTTCATTAGAAGTTTGCTTGAAAATTTTTAATTATGCTTGATAAATTCAATATTACGATATCTAGTAACATGCAACAAGAAGTTCGCCTATAATAAGAGGGAAATGACACAAAGATATTAGACAAATGGGGGGATTTATTTATTTCAGGCTTGAGATTTGGCTTGCAAGCACAGGCTCGTTTATTTTGAGATCGTTTTTATAAGAAAAAAAAAATAATGGTCTGGTGAATGAGCAGTTATATCCACCATAATACACTTTACACACTGCAAATGTAGTATCTGAAACTCAAAGCATAAAACCAATACAAAGGGGATATCAATGCACAAGGTTGATTCTTAGTTGCTTCTTTTCTGTTCAGCGGCCCCCATAATAGAAACACCAAATATAAGGAAATTGTACGGTATATTTTATTACAAATTTGGATAATGGGGACAAAAATTGGTGGTAAGTGGGGGTAGTGGATTCTTCCACATTTTTTTTAGGAATTGCAAATTATATTAGTTTGGAAGGAGCGGCCAGACAAGGAAGAGGCAAGGCACTAGAGTTAAAAACGGTGAGAAAATGGAAGCTCCCTTATTGAGGTGTAATTCATTATATACTTGGCACTAATCTTCTTCGTTAATTATTCAGTACTTGTGTTTTTTATATAAAATAAATCAATTGTAATAATTTTACATTTTATTTACTTAATTATCACATTATTATTTACTCATTCACTTCAAAAGCGTCTATTCTTTACCTAAAATGCTTTTTGGGAACTAAAATTGGATGAGGCATTTATTTGAGTAATGCTATATATGTCAAATAACGTACCAAATATTTATTGAATGTAAAGTTAAAAATATGAGATAAAAAAATAATTATAAGATTTTTTATTAACAAAAAATTAATTAAATTATACTATATGAATTGTAACATACGTGATAAAAAAAGTTATTCCATTTATTTCCAAGAACTAATAAGCTTCACCTCCTTTTATTTTAAAAACAAAAAGTAAATTACAGGAAAAATAAAATAGGAAAAACAACAAAAGTAATATCCCTTAAAATTTATGATAACAAAAATAATATTTTTTGTATTTAAATTTATATTTTCACATTAAAAAAAATAAATGATATATCATTTTTCTTTGAACAACCATTCAATTAGAATTGAACGACAGTAATTTAGACCGGTTCAATGTTGAATGTTTAACAATTTAGACCGGTTCAATGTTGAATGTTTAATATTACACGTTAAATCTTATTAAGGTACTAATTTTATTATTATAAATTTTAGGGGTATTATTTTTGATAATTTTTCAATAAAATACTTGCAATATTAGAAGCCTAATTACATTCTCCTCCCATTTTCTACTATATTGTTTTATCAAATGTTTAATTTACTGAAGCCTAAGCTTTATATCATTCTAGTTGTTTTCAATTACCACTTTGAGAATCTTAATTAACTTGAGAAAATTGAAAAAAGAAAAGAAAAGTATATCATGTCTGGATGAAACATTTTAGTACACTTTAAAAAATTGAAAGTTGGAATATTTTTGTAAATTGTGGCTTTATCAAAATTATGTTATACCATCAACTACAATTAAAAACATTTATTTATTGTCTATATTATATATAGATTTTTTTTACCAAATTATATTCTCAAAAGCTGTAGTTCTCAAAAAGCATCTGTATAATGGAACGAAATTAGTAGATATAGACTATAGTTGAAGTTAAACGGCAAATTTGTATAACTCAACTAAATGTTTATTTAGAGTTCAAGGTGAGTTTGAGTGTAAACTTGTGGATATCTATATGCACAAGTTGCGGAATGTTTAAAGTGAGTATCCCAACAACTTTAGAAGGAGGGTTTCTTGCCATTTCAAATAATCAAGAGTTTTTAAAATTGATTGACCAAATCAAGGTCAAAGAGTACTACTCTATGTTATTTATAGGATTAAGGAATTTAAATATTTGATTGTCAATTGTTCATTGAGATTATAGTGCTTCTTGATGATTATTTTAGCTATTTATCCTTGCAGAAAACTCGTGTGGGGGACAGGAACATTCATGTTAATTTCAAGGATGCAAACCTTGTGTGTTAAACTACAACAAGAGTAGTACTAGACAACAAATGTTTTAAGATTCAAAATGCGAACGTTGATCTTTGTCTGAGTGAATAATAAATTATATTATTACATAGGGAAATGGGTCACCAAAATTTAATAAGTTGGCAATCAAGTCACCATTAATATTTTAGAATAACAAAAAACAAAAATGTTTATTTCATGTCATGTTGTTATTGCTGAAGGTCGACGAAAAGTCAAATTTTGGAAAATTTTAAAATAAAATATTATTATTTGACACATGTAATAAGAATACGTACGAATTAAAATTTAAAAATAAATAAGATAGAGATATAATAACATGCTGTGATGGGTGGTTATTAAAAGGTCAAGTGAAAGTCATGTAATAAGTTTAATTAAAAAATGTTCAAAAAATAATTAAAAAATTATTAAAAATAACACCCTTAAAATTTATAGTAATAAAATTAGCATTTTAATAATATTAAACATTCAATTTGAACGTAAAATATTAAACGTTTAATATTGAACGGGTCTAAATTATCGTCGTTCAACTCTAATTGAATGGGTGTTCAAATAAAAATGACATATTAGTCATTTTTTTAATTGTGAAAATATAAGTTTGAACACAAGAGGTGCTAGTTTTGTTATTAGAAGTTTTGAGGGGTGTTAATTTTGTTATTTTTTTAAAATAATTTTGCCATTTTATGACCCTTTTTTTTTTTTTAAAAATAATGAGATACAAAATTGTTATTTTTAAATAATAAAATTAAATTATTTAAATGACCTAATCTAAAATATTATGATGGCTTTTCATTTATCACATAATATAAGAGACATGTTGGAAAACTGAAAAAATCGATTTATATGAGATTGTGTTTAAGTTTTATAGTTTTAATATTAACAATTATTTAATTTTAGAGAAAATAAAAATAAAATACTCTCCTAGATAACTTTAAAATATCTTACGTACAAAAATGAGAAGTGGCAATACAATGGAGATACGAGAAATTATTTTGAAAAAAAATTCTTAAAAAATAAACTATGTATCATACTTTATCATACAAAATTTAATTGACGTTTACCTCCAACATATTTTAAAAAATAAATAATTCATCATGGAGCTAGTGATAAAAATTTCCCTTTATAGTTTATATGATGTTAATGTGGTTTAGTTGTCGTGAATTGCTAAAATTAATCACTTTATATTTTAAGTACTTATAAATTTATATGCTCTTAATATTATCAAAATCTCCTCCATCAAGTAATGAAAAAAGTGCAAAGAATTTCTTTTAATTAACAAGCAAGAGAGGACGTTTAAGCAGTACATATATTTCAATTGTTATTTGGGGATAATTTGGTAACATTTACATAAGGCTTATAACATAAAGCTGCAAGGCAAAAAGCCATAAATAAAGGCCAATATAAGACTTCAGGAAGCTAGGCTTTTTTAATATAGGGATACAGTAAGCGGTCAAAAGCGAAATTTGTCCAAAAAGATTTCAACCTCACTAGGAAATTTTGAAGGATTCGAATTGTTGTGTCAATTTATATCCCTCTATTTGGGCAAATCTGCTTTTCCGGAATTAACAAAAAATATTTTTAAAAATTTGCTTTGAATACAACCCGATAAATACTTATAAAATTGGTTTTATTCTTAAAGTTCGAAAAAAAAAAAAAAAAAAAAATATATATATATATATATATATATATATATATATATATATATATATATATATATGTGTGTGTATTTAACACTAAAAATTAAAAATAAAACTCTAACCATTAAGGGTCAATGTATGCAAGTTAACTATGTTGGGAGTATTGAGGAGTGAGTAAAGAATATATACATGAGTGGTAATTGTGTTTGTATTACATTTGTTATTTATATCGTGTTTTGATATTAATTGTGTTAGTTAATACATAAAAATATTTATTTAATTTTTTTTTTGTATTTTTTATTTATAATAATAAAAAATAAAATAAATTATATATTAATTTTTATTAAATTTTTTATTTGTATTGTATCCTGTTATATAGTGTATGTGAGAAATTACCACTCATGAAAACAATTCTTGTGTAGTTGGCCGCCTCTCTAATACGCACCCATTCTAAATTCTACCGTCTATTAAATGCCATCCGACTTTCTTGGCTTATACTACTACTCCCACTAACCACAATTTAAATTTTTTCCTTTCTTTCTCACTCTCTCTCTTGAGTCTTTAATGCTCCTACCTTCTTCTGGCCAGTATCATAATATTTTTCCTCTTTCTCTCAAACCAACCCTGTTACGCTGTTACTATGTTTGTAATTGCCATAATTGGTTATTCTTCTTCGCTGGGTTAAGTCAAGTTTTGAAGAATAACTTTGTCTGTGGAACTCAACGTACGGCTACTGAGCTTCATTTTGCTAAAGGTTAGTGCCCACTTTACATTTTTAATTATTTTCCCTTGCCTTGATAATGTTAATTTCAAGCTGTTTGTTGTATCCTTCATTTATAATGATTGTTCATCTTTATTCCTTTTTGCTTCTTCATTATTGATCAAATTAAGCTCCTAAACTACAACACCCTGCTATATATTTTGTAATTTTAACCATAAAACGTGAAACTATAACTAATTTTTGAACATATAAATCGAAAAAAGGACCAAATATATCATCAATGTGGAAAGCCATTTGGGTAATAATTACACGAATTAAGGAAATTAATTTAGAATTTAGAATGGTTCAAATATCATGATAGTATTTGATATATAAATGGATTGGCTTAAGTCATATTAGATATTTAAGAATATAAGAAAAACTAGGAAAATATATTACAAAATGGTAATAAAGTATAATAGTTTGATATTGGTTGAACTTCCAAAATTTAGAGCTTACAAGGAGATATAGCCTATAGATTATTCTTTTAAATCAATCTTCATATTTTCTATTTAATATTTTAGAATATATGTTTCTCTAAATTCTAGATTTTGCTATTATTTAAGATGTTACTCGTAAAAGATTCAGAATTTTTTTCAAACACTTTTTTTTAAAATCATTTCTTCATTTATTTTTATTTTTTAAAAAATTGCATCAATTTATAACAGTAAAAATGAACTTGTATGAAAAAGAAATGGAAGATTTTAATGTCGATAAAAAAGGTGGCATGATCGGCGTCTTCTATTCGTTAATTTACCATTAGAGTATTGCTTGTGTGTTATAAAAGGGACAAAATTAGCGACCTCTATTTTTAACACAATTTTTTAGGCTCTGATATATTGACGTTTGAAATTTATAAAAAATATTCATTTAAATTTAAGCTCTTGAAATATCAAGGACTAAGAAATAATCTAAAAATATCACAAATGATTTATTATAATTTTATTAAATACTACGTGAGCTAAATTGTAAGATACCATCATATTCTACTGAATTATTATATTTTATATATAGTCTGTAGGGAACAAAACTTGACTTGTCACGACTAGGCGACCAATCATACACTTTAATGATTATAATTTGCTTGCTTTTGTTGACCTTTTGGTTTGCAGCACATGTGAAGCTTATATCACGGTCTATATGATAGCCGGTGGATTTTCATGCAATTTTGTAATCTCTAAAAAAAATATAATTATTATTTACTACTAAATTATATGCATGTGTTATCGTTGTTATTCTTTTCAATTGATCTCTCACTAGATATGCACATTAATACTAACTGGTGCAGGTTTGGATCAGTTCTGCTACATTTTGGCCTCTCCAAATCAATCGAAAACATTGACACAGAATGATGATGATCATCATGACAAGGAAACTAGCTTGTTGCTCTCGGGACAGACACAGTAGTGATCTCCATTTTGATGATCAAGATAGTAAGCATTTTTTTCCCCAAAATTCGACTACGCAAGCATGCAAATCTTAAATTATATTATAAATTTCTTTAATATAGTAATATTATGAGATCAATTTCTTTTAATTACATTGCCTTGCTTATTATAATTTATACTTCTAATTATGAATTTGTCATTATAAAATTTCCTATAGAAAAAAATTTGGATGCGGCTATGAATTTACTAGTTAATAGAGAAAAATATTATTGTGGTGTTTATGTTATTTGTGTTATTTGATGTCTTAGATTATAAGTATTGTCATTTGTTTCTTTAGTTTTAGAAAAAATGGTCAACTAAGGACAAAATACATAATTTTAATAATTTTTTAATTAAAATATTATTTTTTAAGAAATCAATTAAGAACAAATTATATTTTAATTTAACATTTTTTATATTAAAATATCTATATTTTAATTAAAAAATTATGTATTTTGTTCTTAATTGATTCATTTTTTTTAAATTAAGAGACCAAATGATATCACGGACATTAGCCTGCTCCCTGGTCAATATTTGGTGGACCCTAAAATATTATTCTATCACATCTGATATAAATAACGCTCTCCCTGATTGGGAGACAAGCAATTACTGGGTGGGGAGATACTCTAATAATACTTAAGTATGTTGCTAAGAAACAACATGTGGCTCAAAATATTACAGAACTTGCCTTGAGCATGACATGATCTTCTTTAACATTTCTCTTTTAATTTATTCAATTTCATTTGGCTTGCCATACCAAGTCCTGTGCCTTCGCTTTCAGTTCCTATGAAATTTAATTTAATTTGTTCATGATACTATATTTCAGGGGTAATGACACACAATGGACTTGAAAGTTGCATACTCAACAGCCAATCATATGATGATGAAAGCAGAACAACTAGAGGAGATGGTTTTGCCACTGACTCATTGGACGACGATTACTCCAGCTGTTCTTCTAGCAAAGATACTATTCAATCATTTACTTCAAAATGGTCAAAGGTAAAGAGGGATGAACATGGTCTTGATGATGAATGGGAACTTTCAGAGATCCCCAACAATTTCTGTGTCAAAGAGAAACCTTCCTATGTCATTCAATTATCTGATGTGGAGGATTTGAAAGAGAAATTTTCCAAACTTTTGTTGGGGGAAGATATTACCGGAGGTCGAAACGGTCTGAGCACTGCTTTAGCATTGTCTAATGCCATTTCCAACTTAGCAGGTATGTTTTTTTTTTTTCATTTTTCAATTTTGTGTGTGTGTGTGTGTGACCGTGTGAGAGTCTCGTTCATAGGAAGAAACTATCCGTGTGAGTGTCTCGTTCATAGGAAGAAACTATCTTACAAAAGTAGTTATGTATCTGCAGCCTTGGTGTTTGGAGAGCTTTGGAAATTAGAACCACTGCCTGAAGAAAGGAAGAAGAAATGGAAAGTAGAAATGGATTGGTTGCTTTCTCCAACTAACTATATGGTTGAGTTGGTTCCTGCTAAACAAAATGGAGCTAGTGGAGGAATGCTTGAGGTATATCTTATTTAGTTTCCTTCAAGCATACTTTAGATTTCATTGCACATAAATAGCAATATTTGTATCTTTATTGTGTAGATAATGACCCCCAGAGCCCGTGCTGACGTCCTCATGAATCTTCCAGCGCTTCAAAAGTTGGATTCGATGCTCATTGTAGGTGATCTTTTGCTCCATCCTGATTTTTTTTTTTTACTGTTATGTTGTTAGATAACCAATGGACCTGTTTTGAAGACATTTGATTTGGGGATTGACAGGAGACGCTTGATTCAATGGCGAATACCGAGTTTTGGTATGTTGAAGTGGGCAGCAGGGCAGAAGGAAGGAGCAAATGCGGCGCAACTGAAAGCAAGAGATGGTGGCTCCCTATGCCTCAGGTTCCAGAAACTGGACTTTCTGATGCTGCTAGGAAAGAATTGCTTACTCAGGGCAGAGTTGTTCATCAAGTTCTCAAGGCTGCCAAGTCTATCAACCAAAATATTTTGCTTGAAATGCCGGTTCCTACCATTATCATCAATGCACTTCCTAAGGTAACAAACTGTTTATTTTATATCGCTAACGTACATCATTATCTTCTTAAATCATGAGTAGGGTTGTGCGTTTGAATTCAACTTGTTATAGCATTTTGATGTACAAAGGTAAATAGTTTAAGGGTTTGATTTGGTAACTTCGAGAAAACGCTTCTCACAGCAACAACAATTTCTAAACCAAAGAAGAAAAAATTTAGCACAAGTGTTTTTAAGGATCTGCACATTACAAAAGAAGTTTTCCTGAAAGCACTTTCTCCTGGAACCGCTTTTTGATCGAAACCATTTTTAGCATAAGTAAAAGCAAACAAAACCATAAATGCCAGTAACTAATAGTTTTCTATCTACATTTTCAACAGTCTGGAAAGGCAAGCCTTAATGAGGAGCTGTACAAGGTTTTGACAGAAGAATCAAGCTCAGGAGAAGAAATGGTGAATTCCCTCAATTTAAAATCTGAGCACAGTGCACTTGATGCTGCTAATAGGTTGGAAGCTGCTATGTTTTCTTGGAAGCAAAGAATTACCCAACATATTAGTGGTAGTTCTCCTGTTCGAACATCTTGGTCTTCCTTCATTAAGGACCCAATATCAGAAATTGAGAAGTTGAAACTTTTATTAGACAGAGCACAAGTGCTTTTACAGCAGTTAAAGGCCACATATCCAAACCTTCCTCAAACATTTCTTGATGCTACCAAAGTCCAATATGGAAGGGTATTGATCAATGATTTAACTATACAAATCTTAAAGATAACAAAATATTGTAGATAATTAAAATTATTAACTCTTGTAAGGTTTTACAGGATATTGGGCATTCAGTTATGGAAGGGTATTCCAGGGTGCTAGGAAACTTGGCATTCAGCATATTGTCCAGAATAGGAGATATTTTGAAGGAAGATGGTATGAGGAATCCCAATTTTCCTGTGTCAAGTTGCTGCTCTCCTGATATCAATATCACACAATTTTTCGAAACTCCAGTAGCTAGTAAACGCATAAGGCACTCCTTGAGTGATAGAATGAAGTATGTTGTTGATGGGGAAGATAGTGAATTTGCTGCTTCAAGTAGAGATTCGGATCCACAACATTCACAGAATGCAATAAGCACTCCAATAGCAATACAAAGTCGGTGGAGGTTATCAGCATGCATTGGTAGGAATTCACATTGAAGAAGTTGTATGTGATTGTTGTAGCATACTTAATTTTTAATGCAATACAAACCAACTTTATTTTGGCTTTTTACGTTCTTTATGCAATCACCAACAAAAGAGAATGCTTCAGGCAAAACAAAATACAGCAGCTAAAAGGTCATTGCCTAATCATTAGTACTATTGTTATCTGGAACCTAGCTGTTAAAAAGTAGTTCTAGAGACCACATGTTAAATGGCTTTATCAAGATTATAGTTTTCGAGCTTACTTTGAGCGATTTGGAGACTGACCTTAAATAACACCAATTAGATTATGAGCCTACTTTCTCTCTAGTTTTAACTGCAGTCTAGTCAATGACTCTATCCAATATCCACATTCCACTGTGAAGAAGGTTGGCGAAACAATAAACTACACCTACTAGGCCATACCATACTATTCCAATATGTTTTCTATTAATTAATTGACCAATCATGTATGAAGTCCGGATTGCTCTGTTTTGATTGCTTTTAATTTTTAAAAATGAAATAAACTCCTAATTAATTTGATTGCTTTTAATATTTGAAAATGGAATCAACACATAATTAATTCTTTAAAAAATAAAACCAAACCAAATTTAAAATTGAAAAAATTAGGTTGTATTGGTTCAAATTGATTAGTTTGGATTGATTGGAAAAATTTTGCATGCCCTAATTGATCATGTAAATATTTCGACCAGTTTAGATGTGTCTATCTTAAAAATAATTTTAAAATAAGTTGTATGATTAAAAATAGTTATAAGAAAAATATTTAGGTTTTTAAGATAAAAATGTTAAAACTGACATTTTATTTTAGGATAAAAATATATATTTAAAACTACTTATGTCAAAAGTAAGATTCCTTTAATTAAAAATAAAAATAATATTTCTTAAAATTTTTAAAGCACCTCTTAAAAAAATGTCAAACACTCTTTTTTTTTTTTTTTTTTGATAAAAGGTAAATTTCATTAAATAAGGATTCAAAATACAATCTTAAGATACATCGATTCTAAGAAATACATCACCATTATAATAACATAGTCAGGACTAGCTAGAAGCAAGAAAACACAGTGAATACTTACGAGCTCTCAACATTAGCTCGTTATAATTTCGACTCATTATACTGCCTGATTGACTGAAATAAAACGATGAATACATTCCAAAATCAGAAAATGTAACAAGAAAGTAATCAAAAATCTCATCAACAAAATTAAGACAAACCATATCTGGATAATTTAAGGTACACCAAATATACCAGAATATTATTAAAACCATACTAAAATAAACACAGAATACCAAAATGTCCTCCACCCCACTATTGTCCAGAAACTGTCGGAGCCGCCACCGGAAGCAGCAGAGCCGAACAGAGTAAAACCTAGAGCCACGCAAGGAAGAGGGGAAGGTACCGGTAACAAATACTCCAAGCAGCCACCAAGAAGAGACACGAACGGCCACAGCAATGGCGAGATCCGCCGGAGACGAAAACGAGCGAGACAAACGCCCACAAACCATAGATCTAAAGGAAGGAAACCAAAGGAAAGGAGAAAGGGAAGACTGGCCGCCAGCTAGCAGCCGAAACCGCCTGCCGGCTGCCAAACGAGCAGTGCACAGTTTGAAACCCTAGAGAGAAGGAGGAGAGGAAAAATGAAGAGAGATAACTGCTTTTGTTAGTGGAACGGGTCGTAGGTTATGTAAATGTCAAACACTCTTAAAAATATGTTAATTCATTTTAAAGCAATATTTTCAAATTTTAAGAAATTTAATTAATATATTTATTTTTCAATATATTTTTAGTTAATGTTAAAGTTCAAAAATTTATAATTCATTTTTATTCATTTTTAAATACATAATGGAAATTTTAAATGTATTGTAGAAGTCAAACAAACGGGTATAAAAATTCACGTACCAACAAGTATTTTTTTTTTTTTTTTTATATTATATATAAAATATTAATTTAAATTGGAAAGTTGAGATAAATATTAAACTCATAAAAAAAAAAATGATGAAAGTACCAATAGGAAAAAATGTATATATATATATAATTTAGCTATTTACATAATTATATTTTAACTTCTTAAAAAATAAATGTCTTTTATGTTACAAAAAATATAAACTTTTATACTATAAAAAACAACGTATTTAAGCCATTGGTAAGTATAATAAAAATGAAATTATATTAAATAGAAAATTTTTGCACGCCTTGAAAGACAATATAACGTCTGCTATATTTTATTTACTCAAATAAAGTCTTGAATTTGATAACCTAAATTTTACGTACATTTTATGTTAAATTAAACAATATTTTTTAAATTGATTAATTTTTTTGCAAAATAAGTATTGATTCACTCCTTTTAAAGTGGTATTTTGTCTACCCACATTTTTAACTTTTTTTTATTAACTTTTATACAAGTAATTTTTTCCTTTCTAAGGAAGCTTTTTTTGTTAACATTTTTATTTCCTAAGCAAGCTTGATGAGCTGTTTTACTTAGAATTGCTACAGTTTCCAATTATATTTCGTGACAAAAAGCAATCAGCTCTGTTGATATTTAGATCCAATATGCCATATCCAATGTTAATGATCTACATGAAGATAATACTCCTTTTCATAATTGCATTTATGCTATGTAATTCTCGTGATGAATTTGTCTTTTTTATTGGTATAGAATCTAGACAAAAATGTCATCAAATTTTTTTAAATTAAATTATTTGTATTAATTAATTCATTACATTATAAATAATATTATTTAATTTTTTATTTTTTTAAAAATGGCATTAATAATAAATTATATTATTTTAATAATTTTTTTATTAGAATATTACTAATTTTTTATTAAATAATTAAATACGATTAAAATACGAATATTTAATCATGATAAAGTCACAATTAATATAATTTCTTTTTGCAAAATATTCATTTTAAATATTTGTTAGTTGCCACTATTTTATTTTAATGTTTTATTGATATTTTAATTCTTATTAAAAATTAAAATATATATTTAAATAACTTTTTATTTAAATATTATTATTAATTTTTTTCTCAAATAATTTCATATTAAATTTTATTCTTATCATTGTTAGAAACTCATATTTTAATCACATTTTAAACACTTGATAAAAAATAATAATATTTTAATAGAAAATTCATTAAAATAATATTATTTGTCTGACATTTTTTATAAATCTAAGGGATTAAATAATATATTTTTAATGTAAAAGATTAAACAACTTAAATGACTTAATTTAAGAAAATTCTGTGACACTTTATCCTAAAATTTATAAATAAAGAATAGATTCACTTGTTTTATTTTTAGCGTAATTTCGAATATGCCATAGATAAAATTGATCATGTAAATATTTGGACAAGTTTGGATGTGTCTATCTTAAAAATAATTTTAAAATAAGTTGTATGATTAAAAATAGTTTTAAGAAAAATATTTAAGTTTTTAAGTTAAAAATGTTAAAATTGACATTTTATTTTAGGATAAGAACATGTATTTAAAACTGCTTATGTCAAAAATAAGTATTATTTCAATTAAAAATACAAATAATATTTATCAAAATTTTTAAAGCACCTCTTAAAAAGATGTCAAACACTCTTAAAAATATTTTAATCCATTTTAAAGCAGTTTTAATTAAAAATATTTTCAAATTTTAAGAAATTTAATTAATATATTTATTTTTCAATATATTTTTAGTTAATGTTAAAGCTCAAAAATTTATAATTAATTTTTATTCATTTTTAAATACATAATGGAAATTTTAAATATATGGTAGAAGTCAAACAAACAAGAAAAGGGTATAAAAATTCACGTACGAACAAGTATTTTTTTTTTTTTTAAATTATATATAAAATATTAATTTAAATTAAAAAGCTAAGATAAAAATTAAACTCATAAAAAAGAAGAAAAAGATGAAAGTGCCGATAGAAAAAAAAAATAATAATATATATATATATATATATATATGGGAGCGGGGCCATAGAAGTCCCTTAGATTATGTCATGTGTGTCATTTGGTCCCTTAGATTATAAGTGGTGTCATTTGGTCCCTTAGTTTTAGAAAAATGGGCCAATTAAGGACAAAACACATGATTTTAATGATTTTTTAATTAAAATATTATTTTTTAAGAGGTCAATTAATGAAAAATTGTATTATTTTAATGTTTATGATATTAAAATATTAATTTAAAAAATAATATTTTAATTAAAAAATCATTAAAATCATGTGTTTTGTCCTTAATTGGCCCCTTTTTCTAAAACTAAGGGACCAAGTGACACCACTTATAATCTAAGGGACCAAATAACACACATGATATAATCTGAAGGACCTCCATGACACTTTTCTCTATATATATAATTTAACTATTTATATAATTATATTTTAATATTTTAAAAAATAAATATTTTTTATGCTAAAAAATATAAACTTTTATACTATAAAAATCAACATATGTAAGCCATTAGTAAGTATAATAAAAATGAAATTATATTATATAGTTATGACATTAAACATATAAAATTAAAAATATGTAAAGATATAATAGTCGTCAGATTTTGTCATTTTACAAAAGTTTAAGGACTCGGTGAGTTTATAGCTGTATTGTAGATTATGGATGAATAATGTATACAACATAATTTATGTATTTTAAATTTAAAATAAATTATAAATAATATATATTATTGATAAATATAATTAAATTTATGTAATTATTTTTAATAAAAAATTATAATATTAATTAAAATTACAAAAAATTTAAAATATGTAATTTTATCCTTAAACACTAGAAAAAAAAAATTGCTAAAAGTCATAACAATCCACGTCACTAATATTTGCCAGCATGTCAGAAAGAAGTAAATCAAAATTTTATATTACAAATTTTCGTCTTCTTTATTCAACACGAAGCCTTTACCAACTCATTTCAATTGGCAATCTCTCCGTAGAGTCGTACACCATAATGGCTAATCCATTAATCCTCATGCCTTAAGAAAACTTTCACTTCGGTTTTCTAGTTTTATTTTCTTTTATTTTTCAAACTTAAAAATTCACAACCACTCAGAAAATTTCATAAAAATCATAATGAAGAAGACAGACAGGGACATTGCTTAATTGTAACAAGTGAGAGTAGGTGCGGTGGATCCGATTTAGCAATAAGACAACGGTGAGAAAAACATACCCAGTTTGGAGGGAGAGAAGAAGTTGGGTCTTTAGCTATAAATCGCATATATAAAACACAGGTGTCAGAATCCAATCGGATAAAAAAAAAATCGATTAATGGGTTCTTGTTATTCTTCTACGTACAAATCAACTGCTTCAAATTCGATGGAAGTTAACGTAAAGGGCTGTGATTGTTCCATCTTAACATTTACTCAAGAACAGCACGGTTCTGGGAGGTGGAGGAGAAAGAAACGTTGGGGTTCAGATAGAAATAGGTTTGGTGGTGGGATTGAGATCCCTGGAAGGATGTGTAGCAATGGCTCCAGCAAAGTCGCTTGTTTGTATACTCAGCAGGGTAAGAAAGGCACCAATCAAGACGCTATGCTCGTTTGGAAGGTTAGTTTATTAGTTCATAGTGGTGATTAAAGCTTGCGTTTTTAGTTTTAAGCCTCCCCAAATACCATGCAGCAGGTGTTAGAAGTTGTTGGTCTCCTAAAAGCTTAAGGAGTTAAAAGAAGGGCCAACTATATTTCAGATGTGTTGGCTCTATGCCAAACACTTGTAAATTAACGATTGAGTTTACTAGGCCTTGAATATAGTACCTTTTAACTATAATATCATGTTAGAAGTATTGGTCATCAACTATCTTTAGAGTTTAAGTTGTTAGGACGAAGACCAACTATCCTTAAGTTTAAGTTTAAGTGATATTAGCATTTCTCTTCAATATTAAAGGGCATGTTTATGTTTTAGTGAAATACTCTTTTGAAGAAATTTGACCTGTGTTCTACTTTCGGATGACTATTAGAACCCAAAAGGCTGCTGATTTACTGTTCTAATGGCACTTCTGTACTTGTTTGTCTATGGTTGCTAATCGCCCAACAGTGGGCTTATGCTCTCACATGTTCAAAATTCAGTATAAAACTTAAACTAACACCCCTGTCCCATTCTTAAACCGAACTCCCATAGAAAACCAGAACACTGAGTTTTAAATTTTCCTTGAATCGTTTGGGGCCTCTTTTCTAACCAGTTCTCAAGTTTTCAAAATGTTTGTCGTTTGGAAATTAATTCTATTTTCAAGTTCAAAATTAAGTTTGAACTCAATTTCATTTTACACACTTCTTATAGTTTTTGAAACTTAATTTTTTTCTGAAAATTATATTTCAAGTTTTTGTTAACTTTACATCTTTTTCCTATTTGTTGTGACTTGAGAAAAATGAAAGAAGAAAACAGAACATTTTACCGAACGGTATTTTTTTTCTTTTTCTAAATGAATTAGAAAATAGAAAATTAGTTTCAAACGCAAGAAAACAGAACTTGAAAACAGAAATCATTACAAAACAGGTCCTTAGAGATCATAACTGAAACTTTCACAAACTTTGACATCCTTAAAAGATACAAACCGCTTTTTCTTAAGGCTAGCAGTTAGCCTTCTCAGTTATGGTTAGAAAACTTCTATATTACAATGTCATTTTGCACCCAAAGATGACCATTCGTATGATCTTGATTATCCATAGAGTTTGGAGACCTGGCTAGGGTGTTCCTTGTGGCCTAGACTTATGCAAGGTAGTAAAAGCCACATATGCTTTGGGAATTTTCAAGGGATTACTGGTAATTAGTGAAAGAATAAGAATAATTTAAGTTGACCATGAAAGTAGCTGCTGGACTTGAACCAGGACTATAATTTTCTGCTTATAGTCCAACCAGCTCTTTTCAGAGTAAGCTTGATTAGTTCGATAAGGTGTTACTGGTTTTTATCTGACAGCAGGTAATTGACTGCCTTTTACTGGTCAAATTGGTAACCATTAACCAAGCTCGCTGCCATATTGAGCTCATCTTTTGAAAATATTGAAAAATGTGTTTTATGTATATACTCTCTAAGGAGCCATTTTATTCAAAACTCTAGGTGTTGGATCAAACTTGATCGGAGCTAAATTTTGTCTTCCCTGACAACCGTGTCTAAAATTTCTGTAGCAGCCCAATTTGGCTCTGAGTCACAAAGCTAACTTCATACAGATGAAGAAAGTACTAGAAAATAGACCATAATATATTATTTTCTTTTCAGTTGCATTGCACCTTTAACCACAAAAATAATTATCCTTATTTATTGGTTGTTGGGATATTAATCCCACCTCCTGCCATATCTGTGTCAGTTAGTTTAGGCTTTGATGCTTCAAAAGTTGTCTTAATATCAGAGCAACACTATCCCTTGACAAAGCTGTGCTCAAATTCTAATATGATTGATCAGTTGATTCCACCTTATTAATTGCTACTTACTACTATCATAACGGTGTTCATGAGCTTGAGCTTTTGATAATTATAGTAAATACTTTGCTTATTTGGTAGTTTTTATTTTAAATGAGAATAGTATGCCCATCTATTTTCCAACAATGTATGATGATTTGGTTAGAATATTTCTACCACAGAACTTCCATTCAAGAAGTGATACGACATTTTGTGGGGTATTTGATGGCCATGGTCCTTTTGGTCACATGGTGGCCAAGAAAGTTCGTGATTCTCTTCCCATTATATTGTGCACTCAGTGGAAGGCTAATTCCAATGGTGACCCAAGTAACCTCTGCACAAATCAAAATGCTAATGAAAGCACAAATTGTGAACAAAGTTCATCTCCAAGCATGGATGATGAATGGTGTGAGTTGTTGGAGAGTGAACAATATGGTAAAATCCCTGAGATGTATCTACCACTTAAAGTGTCCATGCTAAAGGCTTTTAAATTAATGGATGAGGAATTGAAATTGCATCCTACAATAGATTGCTTCTGCAGCGGTACAACAGCCGTTACATTGATAAAGCAGGTGACTAATCACACATGCTCTAACTTTGTCTTTCATACATGTAAGAATCAACACTTTTGGACATATCATACCCTTTGAATGTTGGAATCAGCTATATGCATAAAATTAAGTTGCAATGCAGCTATATGGACATTTAAATAATTGATTTAGAGTAATTAAGAATGTAACCCTGTCAAATAAACTGGTAAGGTTCTGTTTTGTTCGAGAGGAAAAGAAAAAGAAAAGAAATATCGATTATATGAAATAGTTTAAATAAGTTTGGAAGTTATTTGGAGCTTATAATAAACTGATTCATCCATTGTAGGCACTGAAAAGAAACAGGTTCCGTGAGATCGTTGAAATAAGTTTGTAGGGTGTTTGAAGTTTGCATTTTGTATACAAGTACTGTTAATATTAAAGGAATTTGTTGAGATTTCAGTTTCCTAAGTATTTCTGGATCTTTTTTCATTAAGAAATGAATTAGACAATTGATCTTAGGGTGTTTATTTGTCTTTATGATACTTTGAAATTTCCTGCCGAGGGTTCAAAATCAAGTATCTGTTTTTTATGCTAGCAGAAGAAGAGAGATCATTTATCAAGTTAAGCATCAGAGTTCATGTAGGATAAATTAGTTAAACCAATTAGGACGGAAGAATGCATTTAATGTCAAATACTTCATTTTTGTTTTTGGATGAATCAGATTCAAATCAATAGTTAGGTCGTTTACATTTTGAGTAAAATCTATGCCTATGCATTTCTATTTTCTAATACATTTTTTTAAGCAATTCACAAGGACAAATAACAAAGAAGGTTGTTACGTACTGGAAAGTTGTGATACCCATCTGCATTGGTGTTTCAATTTCTTACCTTAGATCATTAGGAATAATGTGGAGATTGTGGTTTATCAGGATCAGGATCTTATAATTGGAAATGTTGGGGATTCAAGAGCCGTGCTGGCAACGAGAGATAAAGACAACTCTCTGGTTTCTGTACAATTGACTGTAGACTTGAAGCCCGATCTTCCAGGTCTCTCTCTCTTCTAAAGAAAGGTTTTAGAGATCAATACTCCTGAAAACTTTTTCTTCTTTTTAAATCTCCGTTGTTAGTGCAACTAACATAACAATTTTTTTTTTCCTTATAACTACTTCTGGGTACGGAAAGAGGAGTAAGAGTGAAATGTGTAGGAATTTGATTTCTATATCTTTCCTATAGGAGAAGCTGCTAGAATCCACCAATGCAAAGGAAGGGTTTTTGCACTGCAGGATGAGCCTGAGGTAGCGCGGGTCTGGTTGCCAACAAGTGACTCACCTGGTCTGGCAATGGCCAGAGCATTTGGGGATTTTTGTCTCAAGGACTTTGGTTTGATTTCCATCCCAGATGTTTACCATCACCGTATTATGGAAACAGACGAGTTTGTCATTCTTGCAACTGATGGGGTGTCTCTCTTCATTTGTCTTGTTATTCATCTTAATTAATTTTAACTTGCCATGACATTAAGTGATTAAAGTAATTTGACTCTCCAACAGGTCTGGGATGTGATCTCAAATAAGGAAGCTGTGGACATTGTGGCTTCAGCCCCGAGCCGCTCAACAGCTGCCAGAGCCCTTGTAGACTGTGCAACTAGATCCTGGAGACTTAAATACCCTACATCAAAGAATGATGACTGTGCTGTTGTTTGCCTCTTTTTAGATCATCAGTCTGAAGCTGTTATAAATGTCAAGGGGAATGACAGTACACCAATTCTTGAAGAGGCCATGGATAGGATTGAAATAACAAACAAGAATACTGAGGTTACAGAAGTTGTTGAGTCTCCAGCTGTCCTTCATCACTCGGATACTTTACATAGCTCAGTTGTTGTTGATTCTCGTACTGTTATTGAGGACTCAGGTATGCGTACCTTTGATGAAATAGTGCTTGTCTCTGAGTCAACAGAGGAAAAGCTTTCTAGGAAAAGCCAATCCAGGAGAAGCCTGGCTGAGTGCATTTCAAATGCAGAAGAAGAGGAATGGTCTGCCTTGGAAGGTGTTACGCGGGTTAATAGTTTGCTAAGCATTCCCAGGCTTTTATCTGGTGATAAAAGAACAGTAAGCTGGAGAAAGTGGCTATAACATCTGGGAGACTGTTAGTTCAATTTAGTGTTATCAATACAAATTTTGTTGATTTTTGTATCATGATCATAATCCTTTATAAAAGGTCAGATCGATGTCGAATGTTACTGGAAAAGGCATTGTACGTCACGTTTTCCAGATGCATATTGATACGCATAAGAGGGCATGCTACCAATCAGGCTGTTAGTTTTCTCAGCAAAATGGTGTTTGTCGTCAAGAGAGAACCATTTGGTTCTTTGTAGCACGGACAGTTGTAGTATTTTATTTGCTCTTGTTAGTTACTTTGAGCTCCCTCTCTCTCCCATCTATTCTGCCTTATTTGAGAATAAAATAAAATAATTCATTTATTCATTCAGCATTTTCATTGAATTTTGTAGTATTACCTAGCTCAAGAGGTAGCCCAGCACTCGTAATATATTAGAGGTGTTCATTAGTTTAGATTCGAATTAAAATTGAAACTAAATTGGCATAGTCAATTGTTAAAAATAAGAATCGGTTTGATTAACTATAAATCTAAACCGAACTCATTATACTAGTTTAGGATTGTTTAGGTAGATCAATTCTTACGTTTTTGGGTTTTGGTATTTTTTCTATCATCGTTCAATTTTTTTTTAATAACTAAATAATCATTACATTAAATTTATGTTTTAATAATTATTTAAGTTTATGACACAAATATTTATTCCATGATAGAGAAAGCTCGCCAATGAAATCACAACAAATCGTGTCGAATGATAGATACAAGAGGTTCGTGCAACTTAGAACTTATGTCTTTTTTTTTTTAATCAATCGATCAATACTGTTCTATTAATAGAATTAATATTTATCCAATACAATGAATCAAACTCAAACAATATAATAAAGATTATAAATGAAAACAAACAAATAATTAAATAAGAGAAATTGCTACTAATAATTATTAGTAAGAAATTAATTGTTAGCCAATAGTAATTATAGACTCCTTGCAATATTTTCTTGCCATGAGTAAAATTCTCCCAATATTTACTACTTGTTGAAACACAATTTTATTTTGAAGATTCCAAAATTGCCACAATTCAGTGCACACTAAGGCAAATTTTTTTTTCAAAGTCATAAAGTAATTTGAGGCAACAAATTAGCTTTTCAAAACTCAATTTAAATGCTCTAATAATTAATTGTTGTATAGCTAATTGTAGGCAAATGACCACCAAAACTTTAGAGGAAATGCTACACCTAAATAGTAAATGAACCAAGATTTCTTCATGCATACTACACAAACAACATACTAACTCACCTTTCACACGCCTACACCTCTTCTTAATAGCTGAAGAGATAATAATTGCTTCATATATACATCACCATAAAAAAATGTCATTATCTTCGACGCTACTTTTATCTTCTGAATTTGCTTCAAAAGCTTCTTATCAATTATTGCATAACTTGACTCATCACTAATATTATCACATAACTCATTAACTTGAAAGAATTTTATAGTATTATCATAACTTGATCTTACTGTATAATTTTTATAAAGAGTATAGTATCACGTAAGCCTTTCAAGTCTTTATGCAAGAGGAAGCTCATCTTATCCTTGCAATAAAGATTAATACTAAGAAGAAAAGCTTAGGTAGTACTATACTCCTCATGCAAACTTATGTTGTTTACTTATTTAGAGCTTGAAATAGTTAGGGATTAAAGAATGAGACTTAAATAAAAAATTTTATTAAATTATTGTATAAAAATTTAAAATAAAATAAAAAATATTTATATGAGTTAGATGTATAAATTTTAATAGGAAAAACCAATCTAATTCATCTTAAATTAATTTTGTAATTTTTAAAATTGAATTAATCAAATAAGAGGGATGAAACTAAACATCTTGAATTGATTTAATTTAGATATAATAAGTTAATTTTTGTTGAATAAATTTTTGACACTTCTTATAATAATTATAAATTCAATATAGTATATAGCTACAAATTAATGTGATGTGTGCTCTTTGTTGTCCTCTCCATTCAAAAACAGGTAATTTTTGTTAAAATCTTGAAGTGTCAGTCATCTACTAGTATATTGTTTTCGGGCCAAATGAGCATTGGGCGCCAGAGACAGATCGGAAAATGAAAGTTGCAAAATACCCATGATGTATATATATTTTGTGAAATAGGAAAAATAAATTCATAAACTGATAAAATAATATTTTTAAAATTTATAATCATAAAAATAATATTTTTATATCAAATTAAATTATAATTATTTAAATTTATTCAATATTAAATTTTATTTATTTAAAATTTAAATATTAAATTTATTGTTATAATTTTATAATATTATTTTACGTAATTTTTTATTAAAAATTTAAGAAATATCTTTTGACATCGAAAAGGAGAGCTTCAGTGGTGAATTCCCAATACTATACAAGCAAACTCTTATGATATTTTTCTGTATATTAATGAAACAATGTACAGTCAAGTTTTTTTTTTTTTTTTTAATAATGTACGGTCAATCTTAAATAGGTTTATTAATTAAAAGATGGCGTGTTGATGAATAAGAGGCAAGATAAATTGAAAGGTAAGTAATCCAATTAATTGTGTTATTCACAAGACACCTTTCAAAACGAAAGACCAATTGTCCAATTCCCATTAAAAAGTGGCAATGTTCGTTTGTCAAAAATTCAAAAGAATAGTCAAATATTCCAGAAGGGTCTGTCTCTACTTGGACTTGGACCTAAACCTAAACCTGGACCTAGACTTCTTATTTATTAGCTCTTCTAATCAAAATAAATAACTGTTTTTATTACGAATTAATGTATTATGATTTAATTAATTCTTTGTAATAAAATTTTATAATTATTTTTCATCATAAATTTTAAATTTTATATCTAATTAAAAATGAATATATTATTTAATATATATTATAACATAGCATTATTCAATTAAAATCATCGCCCCACCTTCCTTTTGCGTGCACTCGACGTTTTCTCTGTTGCTTTTTTCGTTTGAATTTCGTGTCTATTTAATATAATCATGTAATTTTTACGTATTAACACTTAATAGGTAACTTCAAAAAATAATCAGGTCATTTAAGGTTATGATATGTAATATTACTCATTACTTAAAGTTGAAATCAAATTAATTTAATTTTTCAAAAATTCATGTTTTTTTCAGTAAAATTATAATTCTCTCTGTTTCAAAATTAAAAAAAATATAGGTGGAGTAACATTAAGATCCATAAAATTATATTTTTAAAAAATATTATTAAACTTTTAACTGTTATATTTAGATCATATTTTTATAAAAAATGAAGACTTTAATTTAAATTATAGGAATTAAAGTGTCTTATTTTAATAAAATTATAGATTAAAGTTTCCAAAAAAATAATATCTTGAGACTTATTTTTGTACGTTACGTGAACTAAGTGTAATAATTAAAAATTTAAAAATTAAAGTATCATAAAGATATAAATTTATAAATTATAAGGATATTTTTTTTAAAAAAAAATTATATCAAATAATATTCTTAAAATTTATAACAATAAGACGTTTAATTCAATAAAATTTAATATTTAATAGATTTAATTAATTTTAGATGGTATCAAAGTATCCAACTAAAAAGTTATTTTTTGTGTTGAATTTTTTTTATATGTTATTTTTATGATTATAAATATTATAAAAAATATTTTATAAGATGACAATCTTGTCATTATTTTTATGTCATATTTAAATTATATTCGTTTAATATTAATTATATTATATTTTATTATTAATGGTGTCGAATTTTTTTTATTAATGTACATAAAAACATTTATTTAATTTTTATGTATGTTATTTATTTATAATAATAAAACAAATGTTTAAGAACATTAAAAAAAAAATCTTTTAATAAATATTAAAATTAATCATTCATTATATTTTATCAAAATTTTGCCTCGCCTATCAGCAACCATCCTGATTTCTTTGCGTGGATTTCGGTGTTTTTTAATCGTCATCAATATCATTTTGTTTTATTTAGTTTTATTCATGTAAATACTGCAGCCAAATGTTGACATCATAGTCAATTAGTCATCGATCTTAGCTAAGTAATATATATATATATATATATATATATATTTATTTATTTTAACAATTAATTTGTGAGTGATAGTAAAAATAAAGGTAAAAGTTAATTTATGCTTATTTTTAGGTAATATAGGTGATTTATTACCCTAAGAACACCTTCTATAAATTTGTGTAAATATGAATGAAAATTTGTCTAAGACTTTAGTTTAAATATTGATTTATTATGTATTTTTTTCGAATTAAACTAATAAGAGGTCCACGTTCCCTCAAATAAATTTATCTTTTTTCTAATTTTTTTTTTTTTTGTTATTTTTAGTTTTAGATGCAAACAATTTTGTTCGTATGATGGTGCGAAAAAACACTTTTATACTCATTGGCTGAAATTTTGCCCATTTTTTAATAAATAAAAATAATACAACACAAAATAAAAAATGTGGAAGTAAAGATGAATTAATCCCACCATATATTTTAAGAAATGAATTTACTTTAAAAATTTGAAAGCACCTATATATCTGCAAACATTAATATAATAATATTAATTTTTTTTTCTTTTCATGCAAGCTAATAACTTAGCTAAACATATTTAATTATTTTTTTAATGTATATGAAGTGATGTTTCAATGTTATGTTAAATTAGATGTGGGAATATAAAATATCGTGTCATTTACTTAAAAATTAATTATATTACCATCTGCAAAGTAATGTCGTAGGGTTATCAACTTTTTCCGTAAGTCACATAAAAAATAAATAATTTTAATCATATAATTTTTTAAATTAAATATTTTTAGTCTAATAAAAATGCTAAAATTAAGATTGGAGACTTATAATATCTAACCTTTATAAATAAATGGACTATTGAATTAAAATATTTATTTATATATTATAAAATTATTGTGACATTTTTTCAAAAATTATGAGATTTATAATATCTAATGCAATAATTTTAAAATTAAACTACTTAAATTAATATATGATCTCTTATACCTCCTAAAAGACAACACACTATAAATCCACGTATAATTATATTACCCTTTTTATTTTATTTTTAAAAGTAACTTTCATTATATTCAAGTTATTTAATCTAATTAATTAAATTTTAATAATATAAAAACAAAATTATTTTTATGTAATTTTTAATAACGTTGATTTTAATTTTTCATTCATAAACATATCTTTATTACAATTCTTATTTGAAAAAATAATAAAAATAACACCCTTTAAAATTTATAATAATAAAATTAGCACCTCTTGCGTTCAAATTTATATTTTTACAATTAAAAAAATGACTAATATGTCATTTTTCTTTTAACACTCATTCAATTGGAGTTAAAGGACGACAATTTAGACCCGTTTAATATTAAACATTTAATATCTCACATTTAAATTAAACGTTCAATATTATTGAAGTATTAGTTTTATTATTATGAATTTTAAGAATGTTATTTTTGGTAATTTTTCTTCTTACTTTTAATGTTCATTATTATCTTACCATTAAATTTAAGTATTATTTTTAAATATTATATTGATCTTTGTTTCTCGCTCGGAGGTCATCGTACGTTCATACAAGGACTAAAATGAAAATAGGGAAAAATTGTCATGTTTTTACTAAGTTTTTTTATTTTTTTTCTTAAGAGTGAAACTTTTTATTTGAATACATGCGACATGGAGGAGGTCCCATGTCGACTAGTTTTTCTCTTTATAAACAAGAGTTGAATAAAAGAATATAAAGATGGCTACAAATGTGCGGAATCTAGTGCGGTCTACGATTAGGAATACGATAAAGAAGATCACTCGTGTGGAAACAAAGTGACAAAAAAAGACAAAATGCACACCCACTCACCTACCCTACACAGACTCTGCAACAATCTCTAATCACAATTCTCTATTCTCAATTCCCACAAACTTGCAAAAACAAAAACAAAAAAATTTATTACAATTTTTTTTTTTTACATATAATAATTTATACATCATAATTTAATTAATATTTATTAATAAATAATTTTATAATCACTTTTTTTATTTTATATTTTTAATTTTATATTTAATTAATAAATAATATATTCCTTAATATATATAACATCATGAAAACACAAATCCCCTACAAACTTCTCTTTATGTCCCGTGCTCCGTGCCTTACTTCGTTTGCTGCGCTTTTCGTTTCTTCGAAATATATATTTCAAAAAGTATTTTTTTTCCATTTATTTTTTATTTAAACATGTAGTTTCCTTTCCTTTTCTTTTCACTTTTTTTCTCTTTTTAACTATTATACTTTAATGTATTTACTTTTAGGGTAGGTTATAGTAATGGACAATTTAATTTCTTTGTTATTTTTTAGTTTTTTAATTCTTTTATTTTAAAAAGTGACAAAATAAGAAAAAATGGCCAATTTTTACTATTTTATTTTATTTTCTCATTTTTTTTAATTATTATTAAGATATTAATTTTATATATTGTCTTTAATATCGATAACAATACTACAAAATTGGTAAAAAAAAAATTAAAATTTAACCTTTTTCATTATATTCTCAATTTTTCATAATAAAATAACTAAATTACAACAAACAAAAATTAAACTGTTCTAAATGATACAAGTAAAAGACCAGAATATATTTATCTATTATTTTTATTATTTTTTGCCATTTTTTATTTGAATATTTTTTCAAACCAAATAAAATATCCGACAATCCTTATTGGTAAAGTTTAAACTAGTCTTATATCTAAGCTTTTCTCCGAAAACATCAAAACAAAAATATATATATATATATATATATATATATATATATATATATATATATATATTCATATTAATGTATATTGTATAATTTTATTTGTCTTTATTGTAACAAGATTCCATCAACGTGTTAAATTTGTATCGATTCTAAAACACAAATTCTGCTATCAAATTGTAAAATTTACAAATATTTATAAAGCATGTAATATTTTTATTTTTGTTTTTGAGAAAGCAATAACAATGTAATTTTAACGAGGATAGGTAGAATTTTTCAATTTTTAAGCACATATCATTTTAAAATAAATTGATTAACATAATTTTTTTTATTAATGTGAAAATTTATATTTAATTTTACATGTGTATTTTTTTTTTTTAATATTTTATCATATATCAAAATTATCTAATAATTAAAGAATTTAATTAATTTCTTAATAATAACACAACCTGAAAATCGTGGATATAAAGCCAAGTGCAAAGTTGTATGATGTGGGCATTCTTGTTCTAATTTTTTTAATAAAGAAATATACTTATATAATTAAATAAAATTTAAACTTAAATTTTTAATCAAAAAATTAAAAAATTTAACAACTAAATCACAAAAAATTTCTTCGATAATCGACATTCTTGTATACACATGAAAAATGCTTATTTTCACACTTTTATTATTCAACAAATTGCTCATAAGTCAAAACAATCATTTGATTGTAAAATCATATTTCCTCGGTGTTGTGGGCAAGGAAGGGATTGGTGAATTATCACGTCGCCTTTGCTTCAACGTTACTGGTGTCCGTCTATTACAAGCAAGCATTGACTTTGCACTGTGATTCCCTGTATACTAAAACAATGGGTCAGTAGGAGACTCAGCACGTGCGTGCACGCTTAACTTGTGTTTGTGTATATATATATATATATATATTAAAATAACACTCAACAACTTATGTACCCGCAGATTCTAAAAAAAATTGGAGTCATTTAGCTACAATCTCTTATACGACCTTATATTTACAATTTAAAAAAAAAAATAATAATAATAATAATAATGTCTCTGGGACTATCTATAAAAAAAAAAAAAAAAACTAACCTTATTTTTGTATACAAGCGTACTATTCAACTCTTAAAAGAGATTCATAAGAAAGAAGAAACATCACACCTTAATATATGATTTAATTCATATTTAATAATAAAATTAATTTATTTTAATAAATGATATCATAATTATTTCAATGCATTATTTTTAAATTTAATTGTAGAGGTAACTTGATGTATATACGTACGTCAACAATATTATACTCTCTAAACCAATCCATCTACTTTCGTTATCTATATCCATTAAAAACAAAAGAAAATAGGACCTCAAAATTCAATATCATGTGTTGCATACCTGCCCCCCAACTGTTTTTTAAGTAAAACCCACCTCAAAGTTCAAGTAATTATTTTTCTTGTCTATTGCCTCGCAATTTCTTCTTTGACCTTTTGTTCTTCATTGACACTGATAAATATGTATCAATATTATTTTTAAAAAAAATTAATTTTTAAAATATTTTTCATACATAGCATGATATAAAATATATTATGTATAAAAATAAATTTATTTGATATTAATATTTGTCTTGTAACAAATTGTGCTTAATAGTTTTTTCACTCATAAATGCATGAATTTTTGGGAATAATTGAATTTTTTTTAGTTCAATCTAAATAAATAAAGGGCTATAATATTTTTTTGTTCAAATAAAAAGAGTTAGGTTATCGTGTTTCATTACCTAAATTATCGACATTCAAAAGATATTAGTAGTGAGCTAGCAAGCTGTGCAAATTAAAATGAGGGATCTTGATAACTATTATATATTTTTTTTATCACTTTGAACTCACAACCCAATATACCACAATTAGTTTATCTACTGACATTAAAGGGTTATAATATTGCTAAATTTAAATTGTTATTGATACAAAAATTATTTATTAATAATAACTTTACGAAATAATGAAACAATAATGTATATAATAATGGGAGACATTTGTCACTTATCACTTAATTAAAAATATAATTTTATATATAAAATTTTGATCATATTTAACATGTAATGTTTTATTTTAACTTTATTTTTAAGCACAAATTCTAAATGTAAAATACTTTAAACTCAAATTTTATGTTTAAATTTAATTATTTTTAATTAAAATTCAATGAAATTATTTATGAAAGGACCCACGTTGTGATATTTTCTTGGTCAAAAGACTTTATTATCAAATTTTTAGCTCTAATATTTAATTTATTTTTATTTTGTGATCTTTTGTACAAATTTTATTATCGATTAGTATTCTCTTGAATATAGGTTCGAATTTTTCTCACTATAATTTAGGAGAAATTCTTGTATATAATATGTTGTATGCTTCTTATAAATTTAAGTTTTTGATGTTATCCACGTGTCTAATATCAATTCTTATTTTATAAAAATTGATGGTCAAAATTCATCTATTTTACTACTTAACCTATACAAGAGTTGTTACAAGATTTTTTAATAATTTAGAATAGTTAGTGAGTATATATATTAAAATAAATTGTGTCAATTAAAAAAAATAGTGTTTCATTTGAATTTGAATCTTAAATCTAATATTAATTATAAAAATATAATAAATAATTCATATATATATAATAAAAAAAATATTGTATTATGTATATAATATAATAAAAAAATATTGTATTATTATTGATCAAACTTAATCGAATACATTAAGTTTTAATTTTAATTGGATTTAGATTAAAAAAAAAATTACATTGTGCATGCACAATTACTATTTATAAATATGCTCTAATATGACACAAATTTATATCCACTTTACAATAACATTGTATATGTTAAAAATATTGTAAAAATGATTTAATTTTATACATGTGATAAAATATAAGATATGTAGTTATAAAAATAGGTGCTAATTAAGAAAACACTTTATAATATAATTATAATCATAGAATCTAATCAATGATTAAAGTTATCAAACTAGGATAATTTTGGTATTCCATTGATTCCCATAGTCGTGTAATTGGCGTTCCTCGTTTTCCTTTCGTCTTCTCGTTATGCTGTCATCAAGCCACCAACTCAACTTGGCTTTTTTCTATTCTCTGTTTGGCACATAGAGTTCCGTGTCTCTTACTTTATTTCCCACTCCAAACATTTTCCTTTCATATTTTTATTTTTAGTTTCTCTTCTTTAATTCTTGTGATCATTTTCTTCCCCTTTCTTCTTCTTTCTGTTAAGAGAAGCTACGAACAGAGGGTCAGAAGCATCATAGAAGAGTCACAATAGCAGTTGACCCTTCTGATCCATATTTTCTGACAGACGAGTTCTGGGTTTTTTTCCCTTGCTTTGTAAATATTCGAAATTTGAATACGGAAGGGAAAGGAGAAGAAGAAGAAGAAGAATAGTTAAGCAAAGCTGTGGTTTTTTTCCCCTCCTTTGATAGAGCTCGGAGGGTTGGTTTTTTTTTTTTTTAATTGAATCAATTAGTAACAGTGAGTGAGTTTGTCGAGGCTTCTTTCTTTCTTTCTCGCTGACCAACAAAGGCCGACATTTCTAAACATCGTACTTGGCAACTCTTCTGTCACTCCAAAGCTAAGGTATCTCACTCCTCTGTTTTTTTGAACTGATTGATTATCCACCACTCGTTAACTTCTTCTACACTCGAGCCTTGCTTTTTATCCCACCAATGACTCTCTCTTTTGCTTCACATCATTTTTCTCTTGTTTCAATACAACTACTATTTTCATTTTCACAATTAGAGATTTATTTAATTGTTTGCTTTTGAGTTTCTACGATCCTTACATTACATATTTTGGACTTTGATGGTGATTTTTCATCACACAGTACACCCATTTGTTTTTTATTTATTTTTTTTGTTATTTGTTTGTTGATTGAACAGCTTTCCGAGCTACCCTTTTGAAAAAACATGAAAAATATTTTAAGGCAACAGTTGAGGTTTGACGCAGATCTGAAAATGAGGTGAACTTGACCTCTCAAGAAAACCCAGAGGTAGAGAACAAGAGAGGGACAAATAGATAATGATTTGTCTGCGTTTTCTATGTGTCCTCTGCTCTTTTGTGTAATTTTCTCTTGTTTGCATTCTTCTGCAGAAATATCTCTCTTTTTATAGTCCACAATCCTCTATGAGAAGTTGCTGACCAAAAATCAGCTCAATCATCTTTTCTACAATATCTGAAGAAACCCAGAAAATTAACTGCAGGGAAACTAACAACAACTAATTGAGTCAACCAAGACATCTATTATAGAATCAGAACAAGGAAAGTTTTCATAAATGTCTAATACCAAGGGACTAGTCTACTCTATAATTTTGCTTGTATTTCAAAGGCAGCTAATATTGGCTTTAAGTTCCAGAGACTTATCTCTACTTCAACAACCAGAATATAGCCAGAATGCTAATGATGCAGTGGGTTTATTACTGGCCTTCAAGAAATCCTCTGTCAAATCTGATTCCTATGGTTTTTTGACAGATTGGAAAGTTGGCTCTTCCAATCCATGTTCATGGAGAGGGGTTGTCTGTTCTCAAGATGGTAGTGTCACTGCCCTTAATCTCACCAATGCTGGTCTAATTGGCAGCCTACATCTTCCTACTCTCACTTCTCTGCCAAATCTTCAACAATTGTTCCTTCAAGGCAATTCATTCTCAGCTGGTGACCTCTCTGCATCCAATTCTAGCTCTTGCAAATTGGAGATACTGGACTTGTCCTCCAACAACCTCTCAGACCCTCTTCCTGTAAAGTCTTTCTTGGTTTCTTGTGATCGTCTGGCTTATGTGAATTTGTCTCGCAATTTCATTCCCGGAGGCAGCCTCATCTTTGGTCCTTCCCTGCTGCAGCTTGACCTTTCTCGAAATCGAATTTCGGACAAACATTTTCTTACTTATTCTCTGTCCAACTGCCAGAACTTGAAACTGCTGAATTTGTCTGATAACAAGCTAAATGGCAAGTTGGGTGTTTCTCTTCTGGGTTGCAATAGTCTGTCCACTCTTGACCTGTCCTACAATGTACTGTCCGGGGAGATACCGCCTCGCTTTGTGGGAGATATCCAGGCCTCTCTGAAGTATATGGATCTCTCTTACAACAATTTCTCTGGTAAGTTTTCCGGCCTTGATTTAGGGAAGTGTAGCAACCTTACTTCACTTAAGCTGTCACATACTGGCCTCTCAGGCACACAAGTCCCGGTTAGTTTAAGGAATTGTCAGCTTTTGGAGACACTTGATCTCTCAAATAATGAGCTGCAGGATAGAATTCCAAGTGCTTTGGGACTTCTCAGGAATTTGAGGCAACTTTCTTTGGCTCATAATAATTTTTCTGGTGAAATTCCTCCTGAACTAGGACAACTTTGTGGGACTCTAGAGGAGCTTGATCTTTCTGCAAATAAACTAATTGGTGAATTGCCTTTGAGTTTTGCATCATGCTCTTCTTTGGTTAGTCTCAACCTTGGAAACAATCAGCTTCTGGGTGATTTTCTAAGTACTGTTGTTAGTCGTTTGCAGAATCTGAGATATCTCCATGTACCATTCAATAACATAACTGGCCCTGTGCCACTTTCTCTCACCAATTGTACTAGGCTTCAAGTGCTCGACCTCAGTTCTAATGCATTAACAGGGAGCATTCCTTCTTGGTTTTGCTCCTCAACAAGTCCCACAGCTTTGGAAAAGATGTTTCTTGCCAATAATTTTCTTTCTGGGAGTGTTCCTTCTGGGCTTGGAAATTGCAAGAACCTGAAGACAATTGATTTTAGTTTCAATAGTTTCAATGGGCCAATTCCCTTGGAAGTCTGGACATTGCCTAATATTTCTGACATAATTATGTGGGCAAATAACATCACAGGTGGAATCCCAGAAGGCATTTGCATCAACGGAGGAAATCTGCAAACCCTCATTTTGAACAACAACCATATTAATGGAACCATTCCACATTCCATTGCCAACTGCACTAATATGATTTGGATATCATTTTCTAGCAATAGACTTACTGGAGAAATTCCTTCGGGTATAGGTAATCTCCAGAAACTAGCCATCCTTCAAATGGGTAACAATTCACTATCTGGGAAGATACCACTAGAACTTGGCAAGTGTCCAAGCCTCATCTGGCTTGATCTAAACAGCAACGAGTTTACTGGTTCTATCCCTTCAGAGCTTGCGTATCAAGCTGGCCTTGTCGTTCCAGGACTAGTTTCTGGTAAGCAGTTTGCCTTTATAAGAAATGAGGGAGGAACAGCTTGTCGAGGAGCTGGAGGTTTAGTTGAATTTGAGGGGATCCGACCTGGGAGGTTGGAAAATTTTCCAATGGTTCACTCGTGTCCTTCAACTCGCATATACTCTGGAGTGACAGTTTATACTTTTTCCAGCAATGGCAGCATGATTTACCTTGATCTCTCTTACAATACCTTTTTTGGAACCATTCCTGAAAGCATTGGTAGAATGAGATTTGTGCAAGTGTTGAATTTTGGGCATAACAGGTTAACTGGAATAATTCCTGACAGCTTTGGGGGATTAAAGGCAGTAGGAGTTCTTGATCTCTCCCACAATAACCTAATGGGATTTATCCCAGGATCGTTGGTGACTCTATCTTTTCTTAGTGACCTTGATGTGTCTAACAACAATCTTACTGGTCCAATTCCCTCTGGAGGCCAGCTCACCACTTTCCCACAATCAAGATATGAGAATAATTCCGGTCTATGTGGAGTACCTTTGCAACCATGTAGCTCTGCAGGCCATGCCCCGAGGTTTAGAACTCATGAGAAGAAACAACCTGTGGTGGCAGGCATGGCCATTGGTATCACTTTTTTTGTCCTTTGTATCCTTCTTTTGACATTAGCCCTTTACCGAGTAAACACATACCAGCAAAACGAAGAACAAAGAGAGAAATACATAGAAAGTCTTCCAACTTCAGGTAGCAGTAGTTGGAAACTTTCCACTGTTCCTGAGCCTCTTAGCATAAATGTAGCTTCATTTGAGAAACCTTTGCAGAAGTTGACTTTTGCTCATCTACTTGAAGCTACAAATGGTTTCAGTGCTGATAGCTTGATAGGTTCTGGAGGGTTTGGTGAGGTCTATAAGGCACAGCTGAAAGACGGTTGTGTTGTTGCCATTAAGAAGCTCATTCATGTGACTGGTCAAGGTGACAGGGAGTTTATGGCAGAAATGGAGACAATTGGAAAGATAAAGCACCGAAACCTGGTTCCTTTGCTAGGATACTGCAAGGTTGGAGAGGAGAGGCTCCTTGTGTATGAGTACATGAAATGGGGGAGTTTGGAGTCTGTTTTACATGACGAGGCTAAGGGAGGGAGAACAAAGCTTGATTGGGCTGCACGGAGAAAGATTGCCATAGGATCTGCTAGAGGTCTTGCTTTCCTTCATCATAGTTGCATACCTCATATCATCCACCGTGACATGAAGTCTAGCAATGTTCTTCTTGATGAAAATTTTGAGGCAAGAGTATCTGATTTTGGTATGGCACGATTAGTTAATGCCTACGACACTCATCTCAGTGTAAGCACTCTTGCTGGAACACCAGGCTATGTTCCCCCTGAGTACTACCAGAGTTTTAGGTGCACAACAAAAGGGGATGTCTACAGCTACGGTGTCATACTTCTTGAGCTGCTCTCAGGCAAGAGTCCAATTGATCCTTCTGAGTTTGGTGATGAAAATAACCTTGTTGGATGGGCAAAGCAGCTTCAGAGAGAACAGAGAAGTAATGAAATCCTTGATTCTGAGTTGTTGATAGAGAAATCTAGTGAGTCTGAACTTCACCGTTATTTAAAGATTGCATTTGACTGCTTAGATGATCGACCACTCAGGCGACCAACCATGATACAGGTGATGACTATGTTTAAAGAGCTCCAGGCTGGTTCAGAGAATGATAGTCTTGATGGATTGTCATTGAAAGACACCGTTATTGAAGAATCATGAAAAGGAGTTCATCTTACTTATCAGATGATGTAGCCATTGGTAGTTGGTACATACATGCAGTATATATCATTATTGCGAACTTCTAAAAGTGGACATTTCAGCCTTCAAATTTTTCAATTTTGCGTTTATGTGAATAATAGGAAAGGTTTTGAAGACATCAAGTTGAAGAGGACATAGGAGAACAATGTTGCAATCTTTTGGTTGATTGAAGTCAGGTGATTTGCATTCTCTTTCTAATTTCGATCCTCAAAAACTTCAAACTTTATTGTTCGCGTATGTTTTCTGTCACAGTTTTGTTAAGTAGTGTTTCACAATTTGTTTTCCACTATGCTTAATGTTGTTCACAGAAAGTTGGAAAGATCTTTTAAATTTTTTTAGAATTAGTTTTAATGGGAAATCGAAATCATAGTTCTAGCTTCACATATTTTTATTTAATTGGCATTTGTATTTCTGTTTTACATTACCAATTTTTTTTATTGTTATAATGTTTATATGTGGTTTAGCACTCTCCTTCTTTAAGCTAGTTTTTAGGAGCGAGACCAACCAATTTAACTTTTGGGTGAGTATTGAATTGACATTTGCATTTGTGTAACTAACTCATTTAACAATTTTTTTTTATGTTGCTTGTGAATGATTTTTATTATATTACAATCCGGTAAGAATTGTTTGATCAGGTTTGCCTATGAAAACGTTACTTTTCAACTAAGCTCTGCCGTGCAACATCTCACATATGTTTCAATGCTCGTTTTTTCAAGTGGTTCGGCAGCAAACTTATGATCTCAACTGAACTTGACAAATAAGACTGCAGCTCCTTGCCCATGTATTTTAAACAAGTAGATAAGGCTTATGAAACCAAAACTACTGTTGCACGTTTAAGTGGGTCGAGAGATCCATGAAAATGTAGTTTCATGGTACTAGAAAAAAGCTTTCTTTTACTCAAGTTGTGCTGTCGGTTACATACTTTCATTGTCGTTTATTTTCCATTTTGTCATTTGTTTCTTTCACGCCTTAGAATTGAAAGATATAGTATATTTTAATTGGAAAATTAGCCCTATGGTACCACACGCGAGCGATAACTTTAAAAAAAAAAATGTACATCCTAGTTTAAAGATGGTTCATTGTAGTCTAAAAAAAAGTGCACGTAAATTCTATAATTTCAAACTTTTAATACTAAAGAGTACATTTTTTTTAAATTATGAGATTAATATGTTTTACTTGAAAGCAACGAGACTAAATACTCACTTTATAGAAGTTATAGAACCTCATGCACTCTTATTTTTAATACCTTAAATTTTAAAATTATATTTAATACTACAACTATTAAAAAATAGGTCACTTTCTTTCCAAATAATTTAACATACGATAGTTATCCTATGCAAAGCATAAATATGAAATAAAATATAATCGAAACTAGATATTATTTTGAAATAAAACAAAAAAAAATAAATGTTATAATATTTTTTTTTTATTTTTAGGCTGCATCATTATCATTGGTACAATAAAAAATATAATTTGTATATAGTGCCACCATCGGTAAGGAATAATAAGTTTATTTTTAACTCATTTTTAGGTATTATGTTCTAATTTTTACTTAATCGTAAAAATATATTCTGTTTATAAGTGCATTAAACATATGTTTTATTTATGCAATATTTTGAACACATTTTCAAAATATTTTTATCTTTGTATATTTTATTAAATTATAATTATGTAAAAAAATTAAAAATTGTATAGAAAATACGTTCAAGAGAAAATTAATAATACAAATGCAAAAGTTTAGAGTGATAAGATGTAGCAGACATATGATCTTCAATCTTTTATATTCTAAGACATCTTAATTAAGCACTTTTGTATCCGTCACGTAAATCAATATAAGGTAAATATCATATCTTCAAAAATTGAGCAATTGTATAACTCTTGACATTTAGCAGTGTTTCAAATCAAGTGGGATCATCAAAGCTCAAGGCTCCATGGATTTTCAAAGTTACGCGTTGTTTTAGTCTTTGGTGACAAAGAAAACACGTGTCCTTGACTTTTATTTTTTTTTAAATAATTTTATATTAATTCTTTGAAATTATAGTACATAAAATATATCGATTTAAATAAATAAAGAATGACAAACATATTAATGCATAAGTATTATTTTGGGAAAATAACAAAACTAACACCCCAAAAATTATAATAACAAAACTAGCACCCCTGTGTTCAATTAAAATTGAACGACGATAATTTAGACTCGTTCAATATTGAACGTTCAATATTATCCGTTCAATTAGAATTGAATGACGATAATTAGACCTATTTAATATTGAACGTTCAATATTTTACGTTCAAATTGAATATTGAACGTTCAATATTAAACGTTCAATTCTAATTGAACACAAAGGGTGCTAGTTTTGTTATTATAATTTTTAAGGGTGCTATTTTTGGTAATTTCCCAATTATTTTTTATAGTTATGATGCAAAGTCTATTTCTTGTTTTCCATGTCTCTTTACAGGTTAACGTAGGATATATAAATGTATATATCATTAATTAGGGTTTAACTTGTATATTACTTTATGTAATGGAATTATTTTAAGCCTTTATACTTATTAAGTTTTTTAAACTTTTTATAATCTAGTACTAAACCTTGAGCATATCCCGCATAATCTGTACTTTATTTAAGCTAGATTTTATTGTCGGTAATAAATAATAAGAACCTTCTTACATCTATAATATTAATTTTACTTGATTAAGAATATATATAAATATTTTGTAGCTTCTTCATTTTATAACTAATAAGTGAACTAAATTCATATTTTAGTATATTTTAAAGAGTTATAACTTTGAAAAAGTGTGGATTTTATTTCATGTTTTTTTTTTTAATTTAAAAAATAGTATGAGAAAAAATAGAAATGGTGGACATGTTGAAGAAAAGGTCAAAATATATGTCCTTGAAAATTCTTGGGTTGGACAAATAAATTGTGGAGATTTATCCATGTGTATTTTTAACTCAAAAGTCTTTCAAAATTTATAATATCTCACAAGTTTTTAAAAGATTTTAAATTAATAATTTTCCAATACATAAAAAATTAAATTATTTGGGATAATTGAAAAAATAATATATTTCATAGTTTAGTATTAAGGCTATTAAAACTACAATGTTTTTGGGCATAAATTAAGCACTAAAAAGTGAAAACACAAAAATGCATGTAAAAAATAAAAAATTATTTATCACTAGTTTGTGATAAATCATCAATGATGTAGCATAATATTATTAGCAAATATAATTAAACTCACACAATTATATTTAATAAAAAATTATCAAATTAGTTGTAATTGAGGTAAAATTGTGTTATATTAAAATATTCTTTAAAAAATAAGAATAGTTAAAGCATTAATTTTTTTTTACCTATAAAAGTTTTTTTTTTTTTGACATGAGGAGGGTGTTAGCCTATCAAAGTTAAATCAGCATGATTTGTTGTTTATTAGTACGAAGAAAGATTAAAACATGCTAGCTATATTCAAATATTGCTTTCAAATAACATTTATTTATTCTAATTTTACTTGCATTTTTTTCAAATGAGCAAAAATTAAATCTAAAATTAATAGCTTCATGTATACAAATATTTTGCTACATAAATTTAATAAAATGAAAATAGGAATTAGATCTCACGAGATGTTTTTCGACTCACTGAAATTTCTGTAATCCACAAAATATAATCTATTACATTTATATGTATCTTTGTAATATTTTATATCTACTTATATATTTGTATATAACACGTTATATATACATTTACAAGTTGGTTATTTCATCTTCATTATGCAATTTATAAATCAAATTCTATCTTTATAATCTCTTACATATATTTAAATGTAATATGTTATATCTATTTTCAATTAGATTTATAAATCAAATTCTATCTTTATATGTAATCTCTTACGTACATTTACATGTAATATGTTATATCTATCTCCAGTTAGATTGCTAGAGCTCTAGTGAGAATAGAAATAATATATTACCTCTAAATCTATGTTTGAAAGTGACATATTATATCCACTTTTAGTAAGATCGCTGACAAAGCTATGAAAGCTTCAATGGGGTTGTCGAATGTGGTGGGTTTTTATAATGATATAATTTTATTAAAATTATAAAATAAGGACATATTGATCTATTTATAATTATAAGATTTTGATCAATTTATTAAAAATAATGCTATTTAATAAGTGTGTATAAATTATGAGTTTGATTGAATTAGAAATAAAACTAAAATCGTTCAAATAGTATCAATTCTTAAAAATAAGAACCGATTTGAATTAATAAAACTTACAAAATCAATTAAAATCGAACGTTTTGTATTGGGTTGAATTAAATTTTGTGTTTAAGTATTTTTTAGGCTTTATTAGTGGAAAATTTTTATATTTATTTTTAATGACTAAATAATTATAATGTATTGCATTATATTTGCTTTATTCTCTTACTTTTCCTTCTTTTTTTCTTTTTATTTTTTACGTTGATGCTGATCGGAACATGCAACAGTTGAGAAATTAGATAGAGTTAAAATCAGATTCTAAAGAACCAAGAGTTATTTTTATATTTTTATTTATAAGATTATTATATTTAAAAAATATATATTATAAATACGAGTTTGTTCAGTTTTTGTAAAATTTTTAATTTTAAGAATTGATTCAACCTATAATAAATTGGTTCTACAAGTTTTAATTTATTTTATTTTATTTTATTAAAAATACAAATTTTAAATTTAAATCAGCGGTATAATATAAGTTAGAAGAGGTTGAATTCTTTGAATTAAATTGGATGGGTCCGTTTTGAATACCTCTACCCCCAAAAAGTTCTATGCCCAATATATCATATATTTGTTTGACGAAAAAAAGAAGAAAAAATACTATATATTTATGCCGGCCAATCGTGAGAATAAATAATAATTGAGTGACCTAAGATCTATGGGCTCTAGGTAAGCCCAATGTAGAGGTCTCGATTCCAGTTATATTTGAACATATATTTATTTGATTGTATCTCTTGGTTTACGAATGAAGTTATAGTTATAATATAATTTAGCAATAATTTAATTTTATTTCAAAATTAAGTTTACTCCTTGAATTAAATATTGAAACTTTATACTTTTCAAGTTTTAAAAAGTTCAATTTTTTTTTATTACTATATATGATTCAAATGTATTGATAATGTTTTAAAACATTTTATTCTTCAAATTAGATTGAAAATTATTTGAAATCAACATCGGGATAAACAAGAGTTAAAAAATCAATTAATACATACAAATAAAATTTTTAATCTAGTTTAGGAATCAGGGTAACCCTAATTTTTTTTCACGTTCAACTTGATAACTGATGACGTACTAAAAAAATATATGATAATTGATGACACAACTTAATTTCAAAGAAAAAAAAAATATGGTTCAAAATTTCACGCTATACATTCCACTTAGCGAGAGTGTGAATGAGTTTATTTTGTTCTGACTTCTGAACGAGAGTTTTCATTTATTGTTTTACATGTATACATAAAAATTGTAGTATAATATATATATATATATATATATATATCAATTGATACGTAGATATGGGACATTAATTTATGATATTAGGTAAGCGGTGGTATTGGGGCTTTTAATTTATTTTTTAAATTAATTTTATATTAATAATTTAAAAAAATTTAAAAATTTAAAACCTTAATCGACTTATAATCTCTAAAAATTAATTTTCAAGTCAATTTATAAAGTTAATTCGAAGAAAATTAATTTCGTAATTTTAGACTTATAATTTTATTTAAAATTTTTACTGTAATAAATGATATAATAAAAAATACAAAAATATTCATTTATCTTTACAAATACTTTTTTTTTATCATCCTGCGAACAATTTGTACAAAAAATTAATGTCTTTATCTTTATCTAAATTAAACTTTTTATTATTCAAAAAAATCACATTCTTATAAATTAAACTCTCCTTATTCAATAATATTTCATTTTGCTTTCAACTTAAATATACAAAAAATAATTTTTCATATTTTCAATCTAGTACTGAAATAATTTATAATTAATTTAACATCAAAACATTACATGTATAAAATTTAAAGTATTTAATAAATATGTTAATAATTTAATATATTTATTTTTTATAATATGTATAATATATTTATAAAAATATAAATTGTTTCAATTTTATTAATTTTAATGTTTTACAGATTTATAATTTAATCAACAAAATCGATTATCAAACTATGTTAAATATCAACTAATTTTAAATAAAAAATATATAAATTTGACAAAATCGATTATCAAACTATGTTAAATATCAACTAATTTTAAATAAAAAATATATAAATTTGATTTAAATTTAAATTTAAATTTACTGATCAATTTTTTATGGAAAAAAAAAAAAAGGTCCGCTCCTAATTTCAAGTATGGCTTGAATTGATGCCTGCATTTAAAATACATTTTAGTCATTGTATTGGTCCATTCCATGCTTTAAGAGGAAACAGACAAAGACTTGGTCAATATCTCTCTTTTTGACCAGTCTCTACTACTTGCTAGCACTGACACTCCCACCATAAACTGCGACCACACTTTCGGTTTATATTTTCTAGCTATAAAATTCTTTTATTATTCTTATTATATTTTTATCTTCAGAAGCTCCCATTTTTATCATATGTTTCCGAAGAGGCAATCTATAGAAATTAGAAAATTCAATTAATGTAGATTCAATTTTAATGACTTAGCATGTTGTTATTGCTTATTTGTGAGTATAATAAAATTTAATTAAAAACAATTAAATAAAAATGTATTACAGATGGAAAAAAATTATTACTTTTCATCCTTTGTAATAGTTGCAATTTTGTGGTTATTAACTATTTTATCAATTTAAAAATATGTTTTTTTATATTTTATTGACTTTACAATTTTTTAATGAAAAATAAAAACTCAATTTACAGATGACGAAAGTCACATGGATCTTAACAAGGACGGTTGTTTGGGAGTGGGTGAGATCCTAGTGCAGTTAATAAGCAGCAACATACTATTGCGTTTATATCTTTAAATGCTATAAGTTTTTAATTTTTAAATATGTATTTTATTTTATTATATTTTTTATTTTGACTTAAAATTAAATTTTGGTAAATAAAAAAATTTTAAATGGAGAAAATTTTACATAAGTTTTTTTAGATTAGATTATTTTTACTTTATATTTTCTTTGATTAAAAATATTGTCATTTAATTTTTTAATTTTATAAAAATGATCAATTAAAAATAAAATATGTTATTTTAATAAATTTTTAATAAATTATTATTATTATTATTATTATTATTATTATGTCAAGTGATTAAATAAAATTAAAATACTAAAATTTAATAATAGTAAAGTTACAATTAATATAAAAAAATTTCATTTTTAATATTTTGTTAATTGCCGCTACTTTATTTTATTAAAAATTAAAAAAATATATGTAAATAACTTTATGTTTGAATATTATTATTGCTAATTTTTAAAATAATTTCATATTAAATTTTATTTTCATCATTGTTAAAACTCGTATTTTAATCACTTGACATAGAATAATAATATTTTAATAGAAAAATTATTAAAATAATATAATTTGTTCTTAATTTTTATTTTTTAAAAAGTTAAATAATTAAATGATATGATTTCTAATTTAAAAGACTAAACGGTACAAATAATCTAAATAAACTTTTGTGGCATTTCACAAAAATAAAATAAAATAATAAACATACTTCATAATTTTGCCACATTTAGAACAAATTATGTTTTTTTTTTTTTTTTTTTATGTTTAAACTATTTTTTAATTTGTTTTAAAAGAAAACAGAATTTTTGTTATTAAGTTTTGTTTTATATTTTCTAAAATATAAAAGTAGAAAGAAAAAATAATAATTTAGTTATGTTTAGTATTCTATTTTTATTTTAAATTTAATAGTTTTCTTTTTTGTAAATTTAATTAATTTTATTGATGTTAGAATTAGACGCATTTTATCATTGGTACACGTGACCTAATCTTATTAGGACAATAAAGTTTATTGACTAACCATAGATGATTAAGGGACTAAATGACTATGCAATTATATTCAATATAATCCGATCAAGTTTTAGTAATTAACTTTTATATTTTAAATATATTGATATTTTTTTAAAAATTAGTGCATATTAATCACTTAATTATATATATATATATATATATATATATATATATATATATATTTAAGCCACTTTTTTTATTTTATTTTTTTAATATTTTTTTTATTTACTTTTTGAGATATTTTTCTCTTCAAACATTTACCAGTCCTATTAGTAAGATTTAATTCAATCAAATTTAAATATTTTGATAAAAAAAAATCAAAATTGACATAAAAGGATAAAAATATTCATATTTGTAATAATAATATGATCAATATATACCAATTTTATAAAATATGACCACTATATTTAATTTATAAAAATAAAGTCACAAAGTTTCATTTACTTTTTGACATTATTTTAGCAAGCGAATATACTCGTTTGTGGTCTATGAATTTTTGATGCACAAACATTAATATGTTAAGTTGATGTTTAAAATTTACTCAATGCAGATTTAATGCTACTATTGAGTTATTCACCGATCCATCAATCGAGTTGCCATTATTGACAAATAGAGTGTGCCACACTAATTTAGTAATTTGTTCGTGGGTTACTTAATGGAGTCTCATCCATAGTTAGTTATTTGTCTAACTCTTCTTCAAAATTAGAGAGTGGTTTGACGTTTGAGTGATTCTTTCAAATTTTCCTTTTTTTGTTAAGTTGAACATTCCGTAAGTCTTCAATTCGTTCTATATATATATTTATCATAGAAATGATAATAACACATAATTTACATTTATTTTTACACATATATTAATTATGATACCTGCTAAAATTATTTTAAAAAATGTATAATAAATTAATAATTTTATCACATATTAAAATATAGAGAAAAGTGTCATGGAGGTCCTTCAGATTATGTCATGTGTGTTATTTGGTCCCTTAGATTATAAGTGGTGTCATTTGGTCCCTTAATTTTAGAAAAAGAGGCCAAGTAAGGACAAAACACATGATTTTAATGATTTTTTAATTAAAATATTATTTTTTAAATTAATATTTTAATATCATAAACATTAAAATAATACAATTTTTCATTAATTGACCTCTTAAAAAATAATATTTTAATTAAAAAATCATTAAAATCACGTGTTTTGTCCTTAATTGGCCCATTTTTCTAAAACTAAGGGACCAAATGATACCACTTATAATCTAAGGGACCAAATGACATACATGACATAATCTAAGGGACTTCTATGGCCCCCCTCCCTAAAATATAATTGATATAATTATAACAATAACTATAAATTTATGATCATAACGTATTTTATATTTATTATATGAAAAGAAGCTGCTTGCCTCTCATTTATGGTCTAATTTTTTATTTGTTTTGCGCATTTTCTTATTTACTTTTTATATTTATTACTATCATCTAACTATTTTTTTTCTTTTCAATGAGCTGCGTTCAGTTTATATATATATATAAAGCAAAAAAACAGACTTCTTGTTTCAACCAATTTTTTCTTATTACTTTTATAAAAATGAGTTTTTTTTTTACTCAAATAGCAACTATTTAAAAAAATAATTTCTTTTATTTATATAAATAGCACTTTTTTAAATTAAAATAGTAAATTTTATTTAAAAATTGGGTATAAATTTTACCATAATATTCTTTCTTTCATTATTTTAATTTATAAATGTGTAAAAATTACAATATTTTTCAAAATATTTGTAAGGTTTATAAAACTCATAATAAATCAATTTTTAATTAATTATCAAATTGTATTTATATTTATGACTCTGATACCAATTTTGTGCGTCTAGTGTTCAAATTTAAATTTTTACTTTAAACTTCTATTTTCAAATAAGTATCTCTAAAAATTGTGTTATTTTGAGAAATAAATTTACTTTATATATATATTCTGAATAATTACAATCTTGATCATGATATTCATTGTGTAAATTACATTGTTCAAATCCTGCTGATAAAAATTGTTCTTTAAAATATTTTCTCTCTAGTTTGTTAAATCTATTAATTCTAATATTGTTATAAATTTTTGAATATTATCTCTCATTATTTTTAATCCGCTTTTATTTTTCTATATGTTATTTAAATGGTTCTTTAAAGGGGCAAACAAGGGAAAATTATTTTATATTATTAAAATATGTTTTTATGTTAAATAATTAGAACACAATCATTAACAATATAAATAATATATCTACACAGTAGTTGTTTCTTTTTAAACATATTTTGTTTTAAATGTTTACATCATTTATGCACTCCTAATTGGAATTCAAATTATATGGCTTCTTACATGCCAAAATATGCTTACGGTTGAGTCACAATTTTTTTTTAGTCGTAGTTAAGTCACAATTCTTTAGCAATGCAATAGTTTACTAATAATAATAATAAGATATATTTGCTATAATTATTTTTATTATTTAAATAAAAATAATGTATAAAATGTTATATTTTATTTTTATAATTAATATAAATGTCAGTATTGCTTAATAAAGTTGTAAACAATTAAAAATAATTAAAATAATATTATTTTAATTGTATTAATATTATCACTTTAATAAATCTTACTACTACAAGGTGATATAAATAGGGATGAGAGCCCAACAAACCTCTCTCTCTCTCTATATATATTTGATATATAATGTCTCAAATTATCTTTCATATTGTTCTTTATTTCTTTTATGTTTTATTTCTCACTTAAATATCATATTATGTAATTGTGAAATTTTCAAAACAACAATTTGTAATGTGCGGAATTTTTAAAAATATTTTTGTAGTATATAATACTTTTAATGAGTGATATAGATATAAAACCTCATCCCACTCGCATATTGTCGACCTCATGCATCTTTCTCTTCATCTTATATTTATATTTATATTTATTTCATTAATATTAAGAGATTATGTACTTCGAAAGAAAAAAAAATCGTGTACATCTTTATGATTGTCCTGTGTCCTAACTATATATATATAATAATAATAATATTATTATTATTATATATCTATATTAATTATTGATCGGTATTTGAAGATGTAGAAATAATAAATAATTATAAATTTTTTTATTAAGAAATGATGAATTAAAAATTATATTATATAAATTATTATATATATTAAATTATAATAAAAAAATATTTTTACAATATTATAATGTGTAACTCTATTAGTCATAACGTACGTGTTTATTGACATTTCACATTTGTCGAAATCAGAAGAAACTATTGGTGTTGGATTCGTTTTTGGTGATTTATAACCACTTTTGTATAAGAATAATTTTTTTTTTTTTTTCCATATCCATCCAAAAATATATTGTTTATTTTTTTGCCAAATAAAAAAGAAGAGAGATGATATTGTCGTATTCAACTCACCGTTTTGCGCTAGAACCGATCTTGTACGATTCCTATGTAAACTATAACAAATATCTATAATTAAAAAAAAGGAACAAATCCTAATTAAAATAAATTGGCACTTGTAGTATTAATATTATTTAAGAATCCAATCTTTTTCATGATAAAAGTTGTTCATTTTATTTTATTAAAAACAGAAGAAGGTGTCTTTGTATTTAGCCTCAAGTCCTATTCTCTCATCTTTGGGAGCTCCGTTTAGTCCCTATGCAAATATTTATCTTAATTTAATTGTCTTATCCCTAAACCTTAAATTACTATTCTTTATTTCCTGTACTTCGTGACACCCTATTCAACATCTACCTAACAATGTTTCGATGCATATATGGGAATTACAATGTCAAGATTGATGCTAGCAAAAAAGAAGAAGAGAGATTAATAACAATTACTCTTTTTAACACACTACAAAAATTTTCGAATTTTGTGACAAATTTTTAATAACAATTATTAATAATATTTATTAATAAAAATAATTATATAAATTTATGATAAATATTTATTTGTTATTAAATATGTAAAAATATTTTTGTAATAATAAGAGAGATTAAAAGTACATGAGATGTGACAAATAATTAGTATATGTTTTTATTAACCATATTTTGTTTTAAAAAATCAACAACCTTAATTCGTGTATGCACATAAAGACTATTACTTTGTTTGGGTATTTTAGTTTAAGTTGATGCTAAAATTCAGTGGGTGGTTCTGTATTGTTAGTTGTTATGTATTAATAGCAGTAGAAGCAACATAGATCGACATGTACTGTAAATAGAGGCCAATAGAAGCAACAGTTAGTTACAACATCCTTCACTTTTGAAGGGTACTTATACATGTGTTTGGTAGCCATAAACTTATAACACCCAATATTACAAATATTTTCTTTTATCATCTTAAAATCTCAAGGAAAAAAAAAGAAAAGAAAGAAATATATAAAATTTATCTTTTTTTTTAAAAAAAATTATAATCAAATTATTTTTATTATTATTACAATTTTTTTTTTTTTATAGAATTATAAAGTAAATAGTTGTTGATATGAATTATAAACAAAGAATGCCACGTGGCGAGTATTGATTGGTGGAGAACAGTTGAGGTTGATGGGCCCGTGTCGAAAACGGTAGATGAAAATCAACAGTAGAAAGAAAGGGTTTGAATTGAGCACTTTTTCTCTTCTTTTGATTTCATGGCTCTCTCAGTTTCTTAAATGCTCTTCTTTAAAGATTCCAAATCCATTTCTGGTCCACCACCTACCATTACAATTACTCAATCACCAGTACCAAAATATCTCCTTACGCCTTTATCCCCCTTTTCTTCCTTTCGTTTTTTATAATTTCGAAAAAAAGCATAATTGCGACATCAATTTGTGTTAAGACCAGATGGGAAAGAGAGAGAAGAATTGTGTGAAATTTTTTTAACAGGGAAGGTGCTTAGGTTGTCTATTCTATTGTTTCTCTTTTTATTCTTGTATACGGATACCATTTGAATTGAATCGAAGAAAAAAGGAAAATTGATCAAGTCAGTGTGGTGGTGGGGTGGTAGTGGATTTACTTGTGGTTGTGAAAGAGAGGTTGGTCTTTAGTTTTTGGTCTTCTTCATTATTATCTGGGTCTTGACTCCACAAGCATTTAGGTAATGATTTTCAATAATTGATTCTGTCTCTATGTTTTGGGTTTCTCTTTCTAGGTCCATTTTGGTTTCGTTCTATCTTTATATGTGTGTCTCAAATTTGGGGAAATTGTTCGTTTAGAACAACGAACAAACCTCCCTGTAAACTTGAGCTACCTCGCTCTTTTTGTTTTCATTTTCGCCTTTTTGAATGTTATGACCATGAAAATTATGACTCAATACTCTTTATCTTTACTCTCAAATGGGTATGTTTTCGTTTGATAATTTTTTTGCAATTTTGTCGTCTTTTGCTCCCTTCTTTTTTCCTTTTTCGCCTTAAATTTTGTCATGGATGGATCTTCATAGGATAAGATCTAACAATTGGTTTTTACTTATCAAATGTTTTTGACGCTCATCTTTTTTAAATATGAAGCTGCTTAAAAAGTTTTGAAATTTATACCTTATTTAGTGCCAATTTCGTTCGGGTTCCAATGAAGGTCATTCACGAGAGTTTCTTCAGTTTTCTATTCCTTGTTTGGTAAATTGCCATTAACAGACTCACCCCGCTTTTGCTATCTAAGAAAGGAGCCAATTTAAAAACAATTGAAATATCATTTTCTTTCTGATTATCTCTAGAGATTGTTCCTTGTGATTTACTATGTTTTTGACGTTTCAGGAGTTTGATATTGGAGAAACATCTTGACTCCTACAGAAGTATAGGGGATTTATTTAATGGCAGGCATTGATGATAATGTTGCTATAATTGGAGAATGGATGCCTCCTAGTCCTAGCCCAAGAGCATTATTCTCCTCATTTTTAGGTGAGAGCTGTGCTTCTAGGCCAATCTCAGAGCCTTCAAATGCTAATAAAATTGAGGAGTTTCTCCTAGGACATCAAGAACAGATGGCGTCAGGAAATAACAATGTGAAAGATTTAGGTTCATTTTCTGAACAAAAGTCGAACTCACGTGGTGGGCTTGGTGAAAGGATTGCTGCCAGAGCTGGATTTAATGCTCCGAGGCTGAATACAGATAACATTAAATCTCCTGACATTTCAATGACTTCTGATGTTCGGTCTCCTTACCTGACAATACCACCCGGTCTAAGTCCAACTACACTACTAGATTCTCCTGTTTTCCTTTCAAACTCATTGGTAAGTGTAGGACGTAAAAGTATTAGCTTACTTGGTATGAGGATGTATTAGTTAAAAAAGATTTTGTCCGAATCTTAAGGCTCATAAATGGTTGCACAATTTGTTTTAGCTTTAGTTTTTGTTTTGTGGTTGCATGTCGTAGACGAGGTACAATTCTGTTAATGTTAGAATACTACACCTTGCTGTTCTTTGTTATGTTTTCTGTTGTCGATTTCTACGTGGCAAGAAATTTCTTTTACTTCATTTATCTCGCTGAGCCAGTGTCATGACTTATTAACAATCATGTTTTAGACAGGTCTCAGAAAACAATGACTGCAGGGGTATTGCATTTCTCTGCAATGCAAAAGCTGATTCCCCATGATCTTTGAAATCTGGATTTTTTTTTCCTGATGCACTTTTACAAAAGCAATTATGGTATTTATAGAGTATAACTGGTTTAATGCTTGATCTAAATATTTATTTTGGTGTAATACTCTTTGATTGATGTTTTTCTAATTATTTTGAGATGGTGCAAATAGAAGTTCTTGCTCTGCTACATTTACGCTTCTTTGCTATAGCTAAGAGTTGCTTCTCGGAATGGCACCAATGGCATTTAGTTGAAGATTCATTGAGTTAGTTTATCATGTTTATAATTGGCTTCTGTACTGTCTTACTGCAGGCACAGCCATCTCCGACAACTGGAAAATTCTCATTTATTTTGAATGGTAGTAGCAGGAATTCCACATTGATGTTGGAGGGAACTGATAAAAGCAACGATAACATCTTCGAGGACATCAACACATCAGCTTTTGCTTTCAAGCCTGTTGTGGAATCTGGTTCCTCTTTATTTCCGGGTGCAGCAAACAAAGTAAATCTTTGTACCCTTTTTACGTTACAAAATTAGAATAAACAAATATCTAGTTGTTCCATGCTGATGACTTTGACAACTCTTTTTCAGCAATCCTTTCCAACAATTGGGGTTTCAGTTCAGTCAGACAATTCTCATCAAAATTTGGGACTGTCCAAGTTTCAAAGCCATAATAAAATCACAACTAATCTCCACCTCCAGCCAGATTTCTTCAACTCATCTCTGGGAAAGGATAATGAGAACAGTTCTAACTTAGTTAATCAAAAGGCATTTGATAACATTAGTGGTGGTTTGGAACATTCTCCACCCATTGACGAGCAAACGGATAAAGGAGGTCATCAAAGAGGCAGTGAAGATTCCTTGGCTGGTGGTGCTGGGGGTACAACATCTGAAGATGGATACAATTGGAGGAAATATGGACAAAAACAAGTAAAAGGAAGTGAATATCCACGAAGTTATTACAAGTGCACACATCCGAATTGTCCAGTCAAGAAAAAAGTTGAACGGTCTTATGAGGGCCATATAACAGAGATTATTTACAAGGGTGCCCACAACCATCCTAAACCTCCTCATAATCGCCGCTCAGCTATTGGTCCATCTAACCCTACGATTGATATGTGTCTAGACACAACCCCTGAACAAGCTGGGCCACGTGCTTCTGACTGGAGGCATGACAACCTTGAGGTGACTTCATCAGTATCTGTAAGTCCCGAGTATTGCAACCGATCTGCCTCTTTGCAGGGTCAGAATGGTACTCATGTTGAATCAGGTGATATAGTGGACGCATCATCTACCTTTTCCAATGATGAAGAGGATGATGATCAGGGAACACATGGCAGTGTATCATTGGGTAATGATGGGGAAGGAGATGAATCAGAGTCAAAGAGAAGGTTACTGCTTACATCTAAAATCAGACTCAAAGTAAATTATTTCTGGTATTTAATAATGAGACCATCATAATAACGTTTTGTGTTTGATGTATCAGGAGAATTGAAGCTTATGCAACTGAAATGACTGGAGCCTCCCGAGCTATTCGTGAACCTAGAGTTGTTGTACAGACTACCAGCGAAGTAGATATCCTGGATGATGGATATCGTTGGCGTAAATATGGGCAGAAAGTTGTGAAAGGAAATCCAAATCCTAGGTTTGTTACTTATTTCATCATGAATTTCTCGTGCAAATTAATAGAAACACAATTTTGACAGAAAATTTAAAATTGACATTCGAGATAAATGTGTTTTATGTTTTCGATGCAGGAGTTACTACAAATGCACAAGTCCTGGCTGCACAGTAAGGAAACATGTGGAGAGGGCGTCCCATGACCTCAGGTCAGTGATCACCACATATGAGGGGAAACACAATCACGATGTACCTGCTGCTCGCAGTAGTAGTCATGTCAATTCTGGTGCCTCTAGCAATATGGCCGGTGGTGCCCAAGCTTCTACTACTTCAGTTCAAAACAATGTACACCGGCCTGAGCCATCACAAATGCACAATGGCATGGGAAGGTTTGAAAGACCTGCCTCGTTCAGCTCATTTGGCCTACCAGGAAGAGATCAGATGGGGCTTTCCCATGAATTATCTTTTGGGATGAACCAACCTGGTCTGGCCAATCTGGCTATGGCAGGTCTTGGACCTGGACAGCAGAAATTTCCTGTTCTTTCTGTAAATCCATACTTGACGCAGCAGCGCCAACTAAATAACATGGGATTCATGTTGCCAAAAGGAGAACCAAAGGTGGAGCCTATATCAGAAACTGGTCTGAACCTTTCCAATGGTTCAGTATATCAGCAATTTATGAGTAGGCTGATGTAGATGTTTAAACTCTTTCTTTTTTTTTTTTCTCTGGGGGGAAATTAGTGGTGTTTACTTTTCTATACATATACATGTATGTGGCCATCCTGTTAAGTCTTAACAAGCTGTCAACCTTGTTGATTCTTTTATCCGATGGAGTGGCAATTATTCAATTTTTGCTATTACATGAGGAAAAATGGACTTCTTTTATGTGTTTACCAAAATGAAAGGGTTAAAAAAGGGGCTACTCATGTTTTACAAAAAGCATCACAAATTGACCATGTTATCAAAAAATTCAGATTTAATACCTATATTGTTTTAGAAGTTTTGGTTTCATTCTTTTTAGCAATCATGTTAATAAATTTAGTATCATTTTAATACACTTATTTTTAATATTTATAGTTTAAAAAAGAAATAAATCAGAACTTTTAAAATAATATAAGTACTAAATTTGTACTTTTTAATAAAATAATTAATTTATGATATTTTATGTAAAATATGGATATTACAAAAGTCCTTTCCTTAAAAAAAAAAAAAAAAAAAAAAAAACACCATTTCATTGCAATTTGAAGTCCCAGTACCATGTATAATATATACTGCTTGTCGCAGAAACAAAAATTATGGCTTGAAAACTATTTAGATGGGCTTTTTTAATTGGCTCAAAAATCCATAAAGCCTGCAATATTTTATGTTTTAACTTTATTTTTTATTAGCAACAAGTTTGTCATGTAACTCCCTTCTCTTACCTAATTTTATAAATATCACCCCACTCTGCCACCTCCGCTGTTCCGTGTTTTTTTTTTTTCCTTTCTTTTTGCTATTACTGCCTCTTTTATTATTATTTTTTTCTCTTTTAATTTTTTGTGGTCATATTTAACATAATTCTTCTAAAATTAAAATTTAATATACATTAAATCATAATTTTTATTTTTGTATTATTTATTTTGAGTATTTTTTTAGTATTTTTTGATGTATTTTTTTATATATAATTAAACATATGTATTTTTTTTTTTTATAATTCAACAATTTCTATTTAATGAAAAATGGAAGTTGTCAATGAAAAATATACATGTTCGTATCGAAAAAAAAATAGATGTTGTATAATAGTAAAAAAAATATGTAACATAATATGTGCCCCTTTACAAAAAGAACGTATGTATCAAATATTAAAGAAATATATATGTATCATTTATCAAAAAATAAATATACTTTATCTATCAAAAAATAATAAAATGAGAGTGAAGAAGGTTATGTTTGAAATAAATTGAATAGATAGGTTATATAAAAATTTGAGCATTTTTATTATCACTTATGTGTATTTTATTTTTATTTTTTATATTAGTTGTTGGGTTGAAATTAATTTTAGGTTAAACTCTAGTTTTTCTTTACTCTTGTATATACAACACCACATTTTGCACATTGCACCCATACTTTAAATAACATTGTATATAATTTTTTTTTTTTTTTAGAGATATTGCATATATAAATTTAATTTAATTATATGATATAATATTTTTTTATGTATAAAATTTTATTTTTAATCTTTCTTAATAAAAAAATATATTTTTTATAATGTAAATGAACATATATTTTTTTGTGTTAGAAAAAAATAAATATATATTTTTTTATTAAAAAATTTTAAAATAAAATTAATTAAATAATTGAATTATTTATATAATCAAAATATAAATTTAGATTAATATTATTGTTATGTTTAAAAAGCTTTATCTAAGTAAAAATTTACTTGCAAGTAAGAATAACAAACTATTTTTAATCATTAAAATTTTAATAGAATGTGAATAGATCCTTTTTAACTTGAAAATAGGCTCATCCTAAATTTAAGGGCAGTTCAATAATTTTTGTTAATGTCAAAATTATATTTATATTTTTAAAAAATATGATTCATTAAATTATTCTAATATTAATATTTTTTTTTCTCTAATATAACTTTTAAATTTAGTGTCCAAAGTTTTAATTTATTTCACTTAGCCTCTACGCATACAAAAAGTTGTAGTTTTGTTCTTAAAACTTAAAATAAAAAAAATATTGTGGTCCTGCTAATAAAATGTATTTATCTAATTAATCTTGATAAGTTACCAAGGGCAAAACTTTGAAGGATTTTAAGCAATAAATTTAAGAATAATTAATAATATTTTTTTATTAATGAATAATACGAATAAAACAAATTATTTAAATTAAAAAATTATGATAAGTTGACAAGATATATAACATAAATATAATATAATATGAATAAAAAATTTAATTTAATTATTTAATATTTTTTTATATTATTAAAATTTAATTATTTTTTACAATTTTCTATGAACACTAAAAAAAAAAAAAAAAAAATATTTATCTATTAATTAATATATTAATATAAATAAAATATTATATTACAACACAAATACGAAATAAACAGACATGAATTAATGGACACAACTTATCAGTATCAGTACCATTAGATTAAAATAAATTATCTTATAATTTCTGAAGAAAAAAGTTGAATACCCAAATACAAAAAGCGAGGTTTGGGCCGTTTGACCAAAAGGGAAGGAAAAAGAAAAAAGGAAAAAGGAAAAAAGAAAGGCAAGAGAGGAGGTTTCATGAGCAGGAGATGTTAGGGACTAGGAATCGAACATCTCTCATGGATTAGATTGTGATCGGCTGATCGTAGCTCTTAAGGATTTTAGGATCAAAGCATCAGATCTCAACCCCCAAAAGAGAAAAGAACCAGAAAGAAAATAAAAATTGTGTAGAAGCTTCGGAATTAGCTTATGGTGGACGGTTAAGCTGAGAAACTGGCAAACATCAAATTCTCTATGAGCATATTACCTCTGAACTCCAAGTCAGAGCCTTCATAGACCAAAAAAAAGTAATCAGCTTTGAAGAGTTCCCTGGATCGGTTTGTTGTGTTGTGTTTTCCGGTTCAATTTCAGATTTTGATTTCTGATGGGGTCGGATTCTCCACCTCTATCTCTTATTGTTTCCGTGTAACTGAGATAACAAGTAAAATCACGAAGCATAATTCAGAAACACCCATATATCATTTAGGTTAGGTTCTCTGATCACTGGGTGGTAGGTATAACTGTATAAGTTATACCTTAGACTTCAACCACAAGCTAAGAGCGTTAAGCTGAATTTTGTTGATAATCTTCTTCAATATCTGTTTCAAAATGCATTCTCGGCATCGCAGTCCCGGAAATGGGTACATTCGCTCAAGTCCAATGGGCATGGGCTTAGCAGCTTCCTCACGGATCTCTCCTTCTGCAGACGCCTCTCTTAGAGGCCATAGCATATACGCTAATTCCGGGTACCGTAGCTTCAATCGCGGTGGATTTGGGCGCTCTCATAATGCCCATCCCAAATCTTTTCAACCACCGCCAACACCGACTCCACTAGTTCCCCAAAAATCCGACATTTTCATGGAGGCTGGCCGGCTAGCCGCCCAGTATTTGGTTTCTCAGGGATTGTTACCTTCGACTGTGCTCTCTTCCGCTCCAAAATGGCAGAATGCTAATAGTAGTAATAGTAGCGTTGGTTTCAAGTCGGAATTTAGGCCACAGCCACAGGACGTTGATAATCTGCAGAACCCACAAGAGGGTCGCGCGTCAGCTCTTTCTCGTTTGGGAAATGTGGTAAGTGATACATCGTCTGGTAGAAGAAGGTTTAATGGAGATGATTTTGGTCATTCGGGGTTTAGAGGTCATCTTAAGGGTAGGAGAAGATCCGGGTCTTCGTATAGAGGTTATGGATCGGATTCGGGTCGAGATTATGCTAGTAGGAGTTCCTCTTTCTCGGATAGAACTAACAGTAGAGTTTCTCCAGAGAATGATAATAAGGGTGAGGATGATGCTTTCATTTCTAGGCAGCCGGAGGAACAAGTATCCAGTAAGGATGTTGGTGATGGGGAGCAAAAATCCAAAACTGAAGATGCTGATAAAGTGGAATCTGATATGGATGTGGTTATGGGTTCAAGGTCAAGTTCTTCTGGTTCTGAGAAAGATTCTTCGCAGGAGACAGAAGAAAAGGAAGCTGCCAAGTCTTATGATGAATTGACAAATTTGAATGCAGGTACTGAGGACGTAAAGGATAAGGATTGTCCAAGTAGTGTTATTGTTGATGAAACTGAGAAGCCAAGTGTCATTGAGGAAATATCCATTTTGGACAAGGCTGCTGAGGGTGATTCTTTTGGCAATAATGCCACTGATTTGGTTAGTCTATGCAAATTTTCTAAGTTGCCCACTAGAATTCGCTCTTCACTGGCATCTAAAATCTCAAAGGTTGATCCTCCTCCAATTACTCAAGCTGAAGAATCATCTGGTTATGCACCTCAGGGAGAAATGGAACTCTTAGATGGTGATAATTCTCTCGGTAATTCCTCAAGTGACATGCTTGTGGATAAAACAGATGACTCAAAACGTGTTGAATCTGAGATTCCTAAAGCTCAATCTGTTCAATCTATTGATTATGTTGGTGAATTATTACCTGCTAGTGTTCTTGAACATGTCGATGCTGCAAAATCACTATCCGTTTCAGGTACAACTTTCCCTTGTGACAGTGAACGAGAGTCCAGTCAGGGAACCTTAGATTTTGGAAGTTGCAGTGCCATGTCTGATGAGAGAGGAGATAAAAGAGCTTTAAATTTAGAAGACAGTGATCGACAGGATGGGGCTAAAAAACCAAGAGATTTACTTCCCCCAATGGTTATGGAGGTAGATGAAAGCTTCCATCTTTCGAGCTTGAGTGAAAAGAAAGTCAAACCACATGAAGATGTGTCTTCGTCATGTGAGAAACCTGCTGTGGCTGCTGGTCATGAGAATGTGGTGGTGAATGATTCTGAACCCTCCGAAGTTGGAGATAAACAATTTGACCAGTTTGCACAGGAAAAACAGCTTTTTCCAATATCATATAAGATTCGTGACCTCAATCTCATTGGGGTTTCTGAAATGCATGAGAATCATGATAGGAAACCGAATTTGAGCTATTCTGCCCTTCCTGAAGTGAGAAGAGAATCAGCTCCCATAGATATTGACTTGTCAATTAGCAACTCCATTGTGCCCGGTGAGAATAGTCAAAATAAGGATGATAGTAAAGCAATTGAAGTAATTGATTTAGAAACTGATTGTGCCGATGAAGACGACTTAATTATGGTGGGGACGAAGTAAGTTTCTTTGTTCAACATTGGTGATATAGTAATTCTGTAGTTTTTAGTGTTATACTATACTACCTATTGAAATTGAGCAGTTTACAACCAGTTTTTCTGTTTTGCTTTGCTATCTGTTTCTTAATGATGCAATGCTGCCTAAATGTGCAGGGCAGATGTATACAATGATCTAGAGGGCTTCCCTAACCATGCAGAGAATGCTGGTGATATTTCAGATGTTCAAGATGGTTACGGTCTTATGATTTCTGAGTTGCTTGGGAATGATTTTCCCACTTGTTCTTCAGTACCAGGGAATATTAATTCTATCCATAATGACGTTGGTCTTCATAACGGAGAGGTACTTGCATTGACTGCTGGAATTAGGTTATTTGTTCATCAACTGTCTGTATAATGATGGATATGTCAAATTGATGGTCCGAATTCATATATACTGATCAAGTCCCTAGATATATACTCTGCTAGCTTTTATGTTATAGCATTTTCATTTCCACTTCAGTCTAGGGTAATTTATTTTGTTTCAACTCTTGAAAACAGCTTATATCCAAACTAAAATTTCTAACTTGGACTGATTTTCCAGGCAACTCTTGGCGATGATGATTCGATATACATGTCCCTTGGAGAAATACCATTAAGTGCGTCTGATTTTTATATATTTATGGTTTGGTTTCTCAAAATATTGTATCCCTGTCCTTGCTTTGCTTGGTTCTATGATGCCTTTGTTATGTCTCAGCTTTTTATATAAGCATGTTTTTAATGGTTTGAACTTTGTTAATATTGTCCTTAAAAGGTGCAATTTGCAAAGCTCTATCATTTGGGTTATAGAAGATGGTGAAAAAGAAAATTGATTGAAATTTTTTTCCCGCAAGCATTTGCAAACTTTCCTTCCTTTTCCTTCTTTGACCTGCGTTACTTTTTCTTTGATTGTGAACATCTTTTCTGAGAAACAATGTAAATTTAAAATATTGAAATTTGCTGGTTAAGGTTCCTTATAAATGTTGCTAATAATAATTTGTAAGTTATGTTTACCTCACGGTCATGTGGTATTAGTCTAGCTTCTATAAGATTACTAAAATTTTGTAATTAAGAAAACTCATGCAAATTCAATTATGTTAGATAAATGTGAAACTTCAAAATAAAAAAAAGGGTTATGACATTTCAAGTTCAACTTTCAAATAATACATGTGCTAAACCTGTTAGGCGTTCTTATGCAAATAAACTAGTAAAATCCACGCCAGAGTCTGTTAATTTGCAAACTGGTATAGCAAAGGTTACTTATCCCTCTCTTATTACCTGTTTTTATTTTTATTAGCACGCCTCTTTCTTTCTTTGGTTGGGGATGGGCTTCTGGTTTTGTCCGCATTAGTATGAAGTATCAGCTTATTAGCTTTTACTTATTTTAAAACTTGGGGAAGTTTTAATTATTATTATTATTTTGCTAAATCACATATTTCCCCCTCTTTGAGCGTTTTTGCTTGAATCAATCAATAACTTTTAACTTTAGAAAAAAAGTCTACAAATTTTAACTCTACTCTTATGTTTGCCAGTGCTGCATCCTTCTCGTGATTTTTTCCTTGGGCAATTATATTTCCTTGCTCTAATTACTGCTTAAATTATTTGTAGCCTTTTTAAGATCCTGGGAGCAGCCACCACCACAGGGGTATGAGAAGCCCTTCTGAACCAGCTAAATTCGAAGTTTCTCAGTCTTATAAAATTGGTATGCTTCACAATGCCTGGGTAATCTTTGTACAAACACTCTTCTAAGCAGCAAAAATGCTACGGTTTTCTTTTGATTTTCTATATGGACTGCTAGTTATTGTCATCTCTATAGTGAAGTTTAAAAATGTCAAGTGGTCCTTTTTCCATGATTTTTATATGGAAAAACGTTGAATTTGGTTGTGTTAATTGGCTGACAGAGACGAGGAAACCATTTCTCAATTGTCTGGGCTTTTTTCTGCCTCATTTCTTCGAAGTATGATAATGGTTTTAGCTATGAAGTATCCATATATAGTATTGTACTTCTGTTTTAAACTAAAACTAACCAACATGATAATGCTATTGGTATTAAAATATAAAAGCTTGATTGTTTGAAGTAATTTATGTCGACTCATTCAGGTAAGCCATTGGAAAAACTTGATTCCTGAAATTTATCCCCATGGGCTACTTAGCTTATAGAAACACCACTGTAATATATCGGCCTAACTTGCTTGTGATTGCAAACTAACTTGTGGACTTGATGACAGCTCGTCGAAGGGATGAGGTTGAAAGACTGGGTTTGTTCCATCAGTAGGCTATTTTGCATTATCTTCTGCGGAATGGAGATGATCCCGCCACCCGGCATTTAAATTTGCAGAGTTTATGATGCTAACCAGACTGCTTAGTCCTATGAAGCTACAAGCAAACTTAAAAACCATATTCATGTACTTAGCATTCATTTAAGCCAAACTAAAGTAGTAAGGTTTACCTTTTCAGCTAAACAAACCCTTGGTCAAAAATCAGGGTGTATTATGTTAAGATTGGAGCTCAATTTCGATAGTTTTGGGTATTGAATTGTGGCTGTGGATCACTTGCATGTGTTGATATTATGATCTCAAACACTGTTCCAGAATATATAAAAATCAGATTATCCGTTAAGACTTCTGGCAACTTGTTCATAATTGTTTATTAGTATATACATGGTTGTTGATTAATTATCATAGGACCAGTATTGTTGTCTTTGCATGCGTGGTTCAGCACTAGATCGATTGTATTTTGTATCATTGTATGTAAGTCGGTAATACTCTGTCGACTACACAGTATGAGTACCAATATTTTGTTCTATATTAACATAACAAATTTGAAGAGGAAAGATGGTGCAAGAAAGTATCTCAAGATTATGGAGCAAATTTGAGTATGGAATGACACCATATTAGATCAGTTGTTACGTTTGGATATAAAACGATCATAGCATTATCCATGTATAACGAACTAGCAATAAAATTAATTGAGTTATTTTTAGTTATTGATTGATATTAAGTGATACAGTAATGCTATGAATAGTTTGAATTAATTAGAGGCCAGACGTTTCCTTTTGAGAGTTTATACAAGGGAAAATATTTGTTAACAAAACTTTTATGGTATTATTGTTACACTGTATTAAATTTTATGACTATATAATTTATATATAGTTATGTGTTTGATTGAAAATTAGATCGTATACTATAGTATAAAAATATAAGTTTTGTACAACTAGGTATTTGGATTTAAATTGTATTAAATAACCAACTTAATCTGTCTAAATTTTGAATTATAAAAATTATATGCCTTAACTTTTTTTTTTTTTTATCTCAAATTAAAAATGATATATTTTTTATTTTTAAAAATGTAATAAAAATATAAAAATAAATTAAATATTAATTTAAATAAATTTAAAAAAAAAATTATTTTAATAAAATATATAATTTAAATCGACTATATTATATAATTTTTTATTAAATATTAAATTATATTTAATTTATTTAATATAATGTACTAAATATAATCTTAAAACAATATTAAACTTTATCATTAACTTTATTTGTATATTTATTTTACTTTTTCTCCGATGTTTTCAATATATATGATAAAATTATGAGCAGAAATATTAAAAGTTATGTTTGATGGCGTGCATTACTTTATTGTGAAAAATGTGGGATGGAGGTACATATTATGAAAAAATTGTGGTACACAAATGTCAATTTCCAGAACATTTGGGCCTCAAAGTTTAATTATTTAAGTGTGGGAACGTTGTTTGACTGAATACAAGGGCAGTTGACGGTCAAAAGAAATAACTTTGATATTCTTAACGACAAAAACTCTCCCCGAAAACGACAATATGTCGTCACATTCTTCGCATTCTCAGATCGCCCAACAACAACAACAACGGCAATCGGAGTCCTACACCACCATCCCCATCCCCATCTCTTTCTCCGATGTCATTTCCCGATCTTTCCACAATCTTTCCTCAGCCGTCTCTCGCCTTCGTCCTTGGCCCGAGTTCTTCTCCACCGCCTCTCTCGATCGTCCCGACTCCTTCAATTCCACTTTGATCCGAATCCGCAAAAATGCCCGACACTTCCTGGTCAACTACGCCCTTGTCGTTTCTGTATGCGCCTCTCTTTCTCTAATCGGCACTCCTTTGTCGTTGATCGTGACCGCAGCAGTGGTGGGTATGTGGTTGCTTCTTCACTTCTTTAGAGAAGACCCTTTGGTCGCCTGGGGTCAACAACATGTTGGCGATAGAGCGATCTTTTTTGGGCTTGTTCTGCTTACTATTGCGGCTCTATGGTTAACTGGTGTGGCTGGGAGTCTCTTGGCTGGTGTTGGTTTTGGGGTCGTGCTTTGTGGGATTCATGGCTCTTTGAGGAATCCAGAAGACTTGTTTCTTGACGAGGAAGAAGCTGCGTCTGCTTCGTTAATTTCGCCTGGGTCGGTATCCAGATCAGCATGATTGTTCCTGTTCTATTTCGGAATTTTTTTTTTGTGGGGCTTCGTATTTGGTTGGCAAAAACTGTATTTGAGTGCATTGAAAAAGCGAGTGCCTTTTTCTTCTTTTATATGTTTTGGGTTTGTGTATGGGCTGCTTTAGATTGATTTTTTTGACTTGTGTTGCTTGATGCTGCACATTTCTCATTGACTCATTGAGCTTTGTAAAACTTTACATGTCAAAGCATGTTTCAAGCTTCAAGCTAATTTGAGCAAGAATGCGAGTGTTGTTTGTTGTTCTTTCTGTTGTGTGTTTGGAAATGCTTTTCATCAAATACTAATGCTTTCCGAAGTATAACTATAAAGATTGGAGCTTGTTGTTTTCGTTGGTACCTTTGAAGAGAACTTGGTCAAGCTTCGCTGTGGCTTCAAACGGGAGAGCATTGTTGATGGGATATTGGGATCTAGGTACTTGGTTTTTCTCTCTTCGGTATACACACAAAGAAATGCGAAAATCAAGTACAAGTACCAACAAGAAGCAGAAGAGAAGCTGAACCATCTTTATCTACAAGCTGTTGCTAGTTTCAGTCAATTCAAAAACTTTTATCTGCAAAACTTTGTTGGGAAACTAATGAGTAAATAACTTTACTTCTACTTTATACAGCTAATTATGTTACATTCATGTGAACGACATTGAGTTTCATATAGAACTTTAGAACTGAGACTTGATTGTTGTCTAATCAAAGTTACACCATTTACATCTATATCTTGCGGCATTCTCACTTACTTTGATAAACTCTCTTGGGCTGCCAAAGTTGAAGCATGGTTATGAACCAGCATCACTGTTCTAATACTGATACAAATAAACCATCTTTTCGTTTTGCAAATACTTGAGTTATGGGATGGAACTGAATCCAACATCCTGGTTGCTTCTTGTTGGCCACACGAGCTCTCTTCCAAGTTTGAGGAGCTAGACAGCTAGAGAGACTCAGACATTGGTACACTTCCTGAAGCCATTTGCCGTAAGCCATGCTATTGGCTGCTCTAGCCAGCAAATTCCCAGAGTCGGGTGCTGGTAAGAACCAAGCACCAGCAACAAGCATTCTCAAGACAAGAAGGTTTGTTCTTCAACTACTTTGGGGTAAGAAACCATGGCAGAAGCACAATATTTTCATCAATAAATGGTTATTTTGCAGTATTGTTCTTCATTCATACTGACATATGCAAAGGAGAACCTGCATCTAGTTGAACTTGGTTGACGGCTTCAAACAGAGCAGAGGCGCCAATTGCAAGGTCATAAAGTGGTGAACCAATGAGCTACAAACCAAATATCAGTGACGTAGGAAGTAGGAACTAACTCCCTACATCAATCAGCCTTCCCAATTTCTCACAAATGAGCAATGGAGGAAGATGCACATTTCACCTTGTCATAGTGTGGCATCGATCTTTCCCTTCCCACCACCTTTTCTCAGTCTTAAGATTACCAATAATCAACAAATATGGTATGCATGCCCTTAAACAACTCTCTCTTTCTGCGGTGGTTTATGAAGACGTGCAAAATAGAATTGCTCCTCATGAATAGATTAGAGAGGGAGTTTCGTGGAGACACGTTTTACCCCCTAATGTCGGAGAACATCTTGCGTTGTATATGTCAACATGAACAAAATTAACTACTCAAATTTATAAAAAAACATATAATATATTATATATAAGAATTTCTCCTAATGTTAATGTTAAGGCAAATGAACTAAATCAAGACTCAACCTATCCTCTCCCATCAGAATCATAATAAATCTGAAGTTTACTATTAGAGCGTATTTTTCAATCTATAATAAAAATAATACAGAATTAAGTATTAATCGGAATAAGTAGAAATTTAAATAACTTTCATTGCTTTGCTTACTACTTTTTTTTTTAATTTGAGAAGAAGAATTTTTTTAAAATTTTTTTTTGATTAACTATGTTTTTTCCTAATGTTTAACTCGTGTAAACTTTTTTTTGTTTGTAACATTTCAAAATTGTAATCGTGTTCTAAACTTTTGGTTAGTTCGTGCAACAGATAGATTTTTTAGTAATTTTCGAAAGCTGAGCTAAAATAATTATCCAACTTGTTATCTCTAACATTTGGTCAAGTGTAACCCTTTTTCTTAACATTTGCTTAAGTATAACACTTTTATCTCTAACATTTGTTCAAGTGTAACAATTATGTCCCTAACAAAAACGATACATTATGTACTTCTGCTATCTCAGGCCATATTTAAAAATGATTTTAATTTATGATTTTTTTTTAAAATAATTATTCATGTATTTGATACAATTTTTACTTAGTGATTTTAAAGAAAAAAAAATAAAAAATTACCTACAAGTTGTTTGGTAATGTTTTTATTTTCAAAAACTTTAAAAATAAAGGAAAAAAATTGATTATTATTTATAAATTTTAAGTTTTTAATCATTTTTTCTAGTACTTATACATAAAAAGAAATTATAAAACTTGATTACTTTATAATTAAATTTTTAGTAAAAATGAAAAAAATAAAAATTTAATTCAAAAATATTCTTTTTTAAAATTTATGAATAATTTCATATTTTAACAACTAGTAATTAAAATGTAAAAATTATATTCAAAAATTATTACTAAATATATTAAATTAAAAAATAACATATAAAAAAATATTAAAAAATTAAAATTATTATCAAACACAGAAAAACCACTTAAGATTTCACTTTATTACACTTAACTTTGAGGATACAATTTCTATCACAAATATATTATACAAACGAAACGAAAGGAAAGAAAAAAGTGCAATGAACCCTGTAATTTATAATGGTAGTTTGTCATTAGTTAAATAAAATAAGAAATAAAAGGAATCATTTTTCTTCCTTTATTGATTTTATGAAATCTATGTTAATATTATTACATTCATTATAGAGTTGATATTATTACATTCATTAATATTATTACATTAAACACAATTGACTTGAGAAAAAAAAAATTAAACACAATTGACTTGAGAAAAAAAAAATTATAAAACTCAATTTTAAAACTCAATTGACTTGAGAAAAAAAAAATTATAAAACTCAATTTTAAATTTATAAAATTCTCAACAATTTCGTGGCAACCGCAAAAGTCAATAAAAGTTTAGGAGTTTCATTTCTTCGATTTGTTATTCCCATAATTTCATTCTCATTCTTCTTCGTCTTTATTACTTAATTTCTGAGAAACGGTACGTGCTCATGCTCCTATTTATTTATGTAATTATCGTTCCGTATAATTATGATCTTTAATCGACTATTTAATTATGTCGAATTACTTTCTCATTGCGATTATTCTTCTTTAATACCAGATTCAATCTTAATTAAACTGGGATCAGAATTGATTTTGGAATTCGAGTAAGCGTTGCACTCAATCAGTGATTTAACTTTCTTGATTTTCCTAGCTTCTGAGCCCTTAGCTGGAATGATAGTTGTTGCTCTTGATCTATCTAAATCTGGTGAATCAGTACATGTGTTATGGATATGGTAAGTGAACGTTCGGCTCACGAATCCGTGGAAGATAATCAAGTTGCCCTAGATCTAGAAAGATTGCCCCTTGATGATCATAATGAGCTTAGGGTTAATGGGTTTTGTGTTAGCAGGACCGATGTATCGGAGTGTGCTGACAATTCAGTTGCAGGTATTGAGGTTAAAGTTGGTGACAGTCCACTGCTGGTGAATTCACCTCCTTTGGAATCCAGACCGTCCAATGAGGGGTCAGTTCCTACGCAGAAAGGGCATGGATTGAGGAAGTGGAGGCGAATTAGGAGAGATTTTGTTAATGATGATAGTAATTCTGCAATTGTTAACGGTACAATATTGAAACGGGGTTATACTGGTCCAGGAAACACAAATAAACCTCAGAATTTATCCTTTGATGTGAAGAATTACAGCCACGGTTTAATTGGATTGGAAAATGTGATGGAGCCTGTGGAAGCTGTTGATGGATTTTCCATTCATGATTCTGGTTCAGATTCTAGGTTTGCTCTTGGTGGGGATGGTTTTGCTGCTGGTACAGATTCAGAGAACAGTGAAGATCGAAGTAGCAAGTCTTCCACCGCAGCCAGTGCTCCAAAGGTTAGGTATGATCCGCCTATAGTATTGGGACATGTCAGAGGTGAGAGGTTTAAGACCAAGATTATGGGTGGAATGAGTTTCGATAATTCAGCTCAGAGGGTTCAACAGGCAAAAGGAATGAATGAAAGCAGCAAAAAACATAGAGGAGAAAGGATCAAAATCGAGAAGGAAAACTCTCATTCCAGCTCGGAATCTGACTCGAGAAGCTCCAACTTTTTCTTAATGCCGGGTGCAGCTGTTTCTACCAATGGAAAGCATAGTGGAAGGTCAATGAGTTATAATGGCGAACATATGGATGAAGCTCATGCAAGTGAGCGAAGGTTTAGTGAGGAGGTAGAGACTGGCTACAGTGAAGAGAAATTGGGAAATATCGAACAGCTTTCACAAGACAATATAGCTGCAAATGTATCTAAAGAAGCAAAAGGTGAGACTAATCAGTTCTCCTCTGATCAGGATCCACTGATCGTGTCTATGCTTAGTCTCCAGTCTATACAAGAATCACTGGAGAAAGGTATGTTCTTTGTTTTATCAAGATATAACTTCTTGAGATTCCTTTTTGTCCTTGCTAATATTTGGTTAATTAATAGCATCACTTTACGATTTACTCGTGATTTGTTAGTTTTTGGTGTTTTCCTGGATTTGATGATCTCTGATAAATTTCTTTGATGTTTGTCCTCATCATTTAAGTTTGGAACTCCTTATCATGGATTTAAATGCCTATTCTCCACACCTCCTGGACAAATTCTCAAATCAGGGGATATCAGTGATAATTATTTATGGTATTGAAAGTTTCTAGAAACGCTTTGTATTTTACTTCTGACGTAAACGTTTATTCTCTCGAGGAGATTAGTAGGTGAAGAATGAAAGTAATGCATCTGTAATTAGCTTTTGTGGCTTCCTTTCTAGAATTACCAAACTTTTAAAATAATTTTGTTCTTTCTGGCTTCATTTTTATACTGTAAATGGAATTTTCATTTTCCATTGTATAAATTAACATCATTCTCAACAATCTGTTTATTCTCTAGTATATATAATTGTCTTGTCTTAATAATCCCTGACCATTTTTTGCTGGTCTTATGTATCCCACAAACTGATAAAAAAAAAAAAAGGTTAGATTATGTCCTTGCATCTTGTCTTGTTTAATTTTTCCTACAGAAATATAGCATATGTACTCTCGTCCAACTTATTCTGTCAATGCACTGCCTTAATTGGCTGCTTGTGCGAGCTGACTTTGGATGTTTGATTTTGATGTTGATTTCTCAGACAATAGAGTTTACTTATGTAGATTATAATATTTTTACGATGAATACTGAGGGACCTCCTTACAATATTGTATATCTCTTGCTTAAGTCACTTGGAGTCGTGAACTGTTTTTTAACCCTGAAAGCAGATATTTTCTTTCAACTCTTTTTTTTGGTCTTGCTTGTAATGTTTTCTGTTTAAAAAAACCAATTGATGGAGCTACTCATCCTCATTGCAGAACTTCATAAGTTTAAGGAGATTGGAAAGGACTTCATATCACCTTGTGGCAATTCAGTGGAAGGTGGTGGTATACCTGCTGACTTCACCGATCAAGAAATCCATGAACGTAAATCATCTGATCTGTCGGGTACTTCATCAGAAGCACAGCTGTTGAGCTTCAGACAGAATGTAAAAGTTTTGGAAAATAAACTGGCTGAGTCTAGCACTACGCTTGAGGTAAAAGATTCTAAAATTGCAGAACTTGAAGCCATTATTAATGGGAGCAATTCTCCAAAAGAAGAATCGGGTAGCGCTATTGGGTTACAGGAGGGAACATGTAGAGAGTTAGAGAATGAAGTTGAGTGTGCGTTTAAGCAAAGGATTGAAGCTGAAGTTGAGTATCTTGCAATAATGAGGACAGTGCAAAGCTTGGTGTTTGAGGAACAAGCACAGATGCTGAATAAGCGAGGAGAAGCAGAAAGCAAGGCCATAAAGCTAGAGAAAAAAGCTAAGGACTTGGAAAAACATTGTGGTGATGTTTTAGGGACTGAAGAGGTTTTGGTTATGAAGAAGAGAGTACGTAAGGTTACATGGTATTTACTTGTACAGTTGATACTGGTCTTAGCGTTTTGGTCATATGCCTACCAACGGTTGTCATCTCGTTCAGGGGAGTTTGTACCCACCTAAGATCATTTGAACCTTTGTGTACTTTTAACATCTTTGGAATTGGATCTCAAAGGCTTGCGCCATCTCTACTTTTCTTCTTTAGGAAGGGAAGGGGAGGTTACGTTGTAACATTTTTTGGTTCCCTGTTAGTTTTTGCACATTGTGTACATCCGTTGTAATTTTTTTTTAATATTATCATCGGACATGAAAGAATACTAAAAAACTTTTTAAGTTCCCAATTATTGCCATATTTCTCAAGTTTGATTTATTTATTTATTTATTTTTTAGATTTAAGAATTATTGCCATTTTTTAGATTAAAAATAAGGCTCTAATTTTTCAGCGTCTTTTGACCTGTTTATGATTGATATCAAAACAAAAATAGCGATAATTTTTGGTAGTGTAGTGTTGTATAGTAATAGTTCTATCCTCTCTAAATTAAAATAGCCTTATTTTCAATATAAAAAAAAGAATTAAGTGTTTATCTTGGATCTTTCTTTTCTAAAGGAAAGGAAATTCTTATGTGGGATTTAATAGAAAGGAAATTAAATACAAGTTTGAAATTGTCTTAAATATATTTTTCTACCACTTAACTATATGTTGCAAAAATACTATTTAATTAAAATTTATTGCAAATCTATCATTAAGTATTACTCATTGTAATATATGTGATGTTGCAAAAATATCACCCACTTAAAGCTTATTGCAAAATTATGCTTAAACATTATTTACTTTGATAAACTTACCAATTTTGCCGATCTATTGCAAGTATATTAAAGGTCAATTCTATTTGTAATAGGATTTTAGATATTAAAATTTTCTATGAAATAATATTATACTTTAAGATGTTAAAGAAAATTTTCCGATCAATTGTTATATCATGAAACGTATAAAAGAAAATTAAGAATTGTGAATCCAAGGTGAATGAAAATTTTTTATATACTATAAATTTATAAAGATTATGAGTACAATAAAAAATAGAGATATATAAATAGGGAAAAAATATAACTGAGAAAAAAGTATTCAATTTAAAAAGTAGAGGACTAAAAATTTAAAGTTATTTTTTTTTTAAATATATTCACTTTTTATTTTGTATTGTATAGAAAAAAAATTCTAGGTGAACGGGGCCCTTCATGCTGCATCGCAGTCAGTGCCCCGAAAAGTCATCAACTGTCTGCTACTAACCCATGGTAGTTATACTTCCACCTACAATAAGAAAATGTGACATTATTTTATTAAATATTACTTATATAGTCGATTGCAATTTATTTGGTGCTACTTTATCTCTTATTTTAGTTCTATTCCCTTTGCAATTTCTTTGGATCGTTCTTCGGCCCTTTGTGTTTTCCTTCTCTTCTAGCTTTTCATTGTTGCTAGTTCTTTTAGTGTCTAACCTGCTATTTTTGATATTGAGATATGTTGATCTTCTTTTGTGAAACTATAATTTCTATGGAGAATTTAGATTTGATACTGGAATTGAAATGCTTGTTTTAATAAGAGCTAGATTATTTTGAATTAATACTTACTATGAGTGATTTATGAATTGAGATTGTGCTTAGGCTGGAAATTGAAATTTTAATTTTGATGGAGATTACATGTGAAATTATGTTGGCTGAGCTATAATGTTCATTTTGTGACCTGCATCTAAGGGCATTGGTTGCTAGCATGGATGGTAATTACTCTACTAAAATTGCCCTAAATTTTAACTATTTAAATGAATTGCTTGTAGTTAGCTCTGGGTTTGTTTATTGGAGTTCATACGAGTTGTATGGTATTGAAGTTTGAATTTGGTAGCAAGAGGATGGAAGGAGTGTGTGAATACTCTATATAGAAAGAGAGTGAATCATGCTGCCATGGTAGATTGGTGTGAGATCTATGCAAGCTTTCATAGACGGATGTTTGTAAGATTTAATTGTTCTCCTGTAGGTGTTTTTGTCCTCCTAATCAGATGACTAGCATGGGTATGACGTATGTTTTTTACAATCCTACTTGTGTCAAAAATCATATTTTTTTTTTAATTTTAGTTCAAGAATTCACAATTATTGGACGGCAGAAATTAGTATTGTTGGAGAATGGAGAGTGAAACAAGTCCTTAGGGAGTAGGGACGTTAAGATTTTATCATTTCGCTTAGCCTTACTTGTCACGCGGTGGATTAGAAGAGAATTTTTATGATATATTTTATGCACTAAATCGAATAGATTAAGTATAGTTGTATTGGACTGAGCTATATTAAATTGTATTATAATTAAACTGTCCAATATTTGATGAAAAGTTGTATAATATAGTTAGATTAAATTGATTATATATATTTTATTAAAATAATTTATATTTAAAATAATTTTTTATTATAAAGTTTATTTAAATTAATATTTAATTATTTTATATTTTTATTATATTTTTAAAAATAAAAAATATTATTTTTAATTTAAGATAAAAGAAAAAGTTAAAATATATAATTTTATAATTAAAATTTTATAGAGACTAAATTGATTGTCCAATACGATTTAGTTCATACTCTTAGTCATATAATTTTTTTTTACATAATTGTATTATTTTTATACTGTACGATACGGTTTAATTTCATAGTAAAATATATGACTGTATAAAAATTATACAATTAAAATATTTAATACGATATAACAAATATATCGTTAGATATTTTATTTGATGTTTTAGGTTATTAACTTGATTTTTCTTTGGTTCCTTTTATTGTTAAACAAATTATATATTTTGACTTTTAAGCAATGCAATATCTTATTTGGCAAAAAAAAAAACCTTAAAGAAAGAAAGTGGTATGATAAAATGTAGACTGTTGTTATTATTTGTTCCTCACTGTCACCAACATTGATGTATTATTCTAGCTCTCTTTTAATTCTTTGTTTTTATTTATTAGATTTAAATTATATATTTTTAATTTAAAAATTAAATATTATTTTTTATTAATATTTTTAAATTTATTTATTAAATATAAAATAAATTATTAAAATTTAAAAATAAACACAAATTAGTTGCCCTAATTATTTTATTTTATTTTAACAACACTTGAAAAGACTCAAATTAGTGAATTACTACGTGGGTTTCCGTGCGCTCTCTCGCACGCAGCAATGGTGTATATATATATATATATATATATTAATTTATTTAATATAATTTAATTAATTTTTATTAATAAATTATTTTATAATACTATATTTTTATTTTTATATTTAATTCATAACTAACACGTTATTTAATTCATTGAATATCTTAAAACATATAAAATTAATCATCTTTAATATATACATGTTATTTTTCTTTTTTTTTTCTCTAAGAATATGCACATATTATCTTAGTTTTTTGAAAAACTCTGTACATTCATACTATAATTATATTTTTATTAAAAATATATTATATATTTCATAAATATTTGTAATTTTTTTTGATTTAATTATAGAAATCGTATTTTAAAATTTGTGTAAAATTTTCACGTCCATATAATTTTTACCAACAAACAAAATTACTCTAATTTCTCCTGTACTATCTTGAAAAGTGAGAAAATTTTACACATAATAGGTGCATTATATACATTCTAATCAATATTTAATTTTTCCGCATGTAAAGAGCCCGTTTTAATCGGTACATAAATAATATTATCTTAAAAATATCAAAATAAATTATCCATATATGCATTTGCTTTATATAAAATTTATTTTTTATTTTTATGTAGAATAATACTAAAAATATATAAATTTATATTTATTTTTATATCTAAATAAATTATATTATAATATGTGATAAAATTATTTCAAAAATATATTATTTTTTTATTTTATAAAATAATTCAATCACATATTATGGTATAAATAATTTTTGTAAAAAAATAAACACAAATTTATATATTTTTTAAAAGCTACTATATTCTAGTCTCTTGAATTTCGAGTCAATATTTAATTATTCAATCACCATTCTTCAGAATGAGGTTGCAAGTTCTCCTGTTGAAGCAGTACTAAACTATTATTTATTAATAATTTCTTTTATTATAATTTAATATATATTATAATTTATATCGTATAATTTAATTAATATTTTATTAATAATAATTACATAATTATTTTTTATCCTATATTTTAATTTTATATTTAATTAATAATTAATATATTTTTTAATATATATTATAATTTAATATATTTCGCAATTCAAGTATAACAGGTTTATTTATGTTGCATTTTGTCTGATTGTGATTAGATTTCACATAGAATGAAATTTTTCTATATGACTTACGTTTGTGATAAATTTATGGTGTAAAGTAGTACTTGTTAGAATAACTAACTATTGAGTAAAAAATAATAATTTAAGCATGTAAATTGGAAAAGTAGAATGGTAAGAACATTAACCTTTATCATTATTGATGGCATGGTTGTTAGTGGGTGTTTTAATTTCTTTCCCTACTTCGTCTTAAGGTATCATAAGATTAGTCATTGATGAAAAAAAATTCATTTTTTAACAAAATAATTTCTAGTTAATTTTTTATGCAAAACAATTAAGTTATATTTTATTTTAAGTTAAAATAAAATACAAGGTACAGTATAATAAAATTTCAAAGGTTCAAAGCCAAACACATTCATATCAAAAAAATAATTAAAATAAATAGATATTATTAACTTTTTAAACATAACGTATTAAAATGCAACAAATAAATACACAAAAAGATGTAGCAAATCCCAAATACAAGGGAAAAAAAGATTTTAATCAGAACTAAATACCTAAAAATTATTAATTGAAACCTTTTAAACAGGGACAAATTCAAGAATTTTTTTCGATGTAGGCTAATATATATTTTTACAAAAATTAAGAAAGATTTCTATACTCTCGATCTTAATTTATTTATAATTAACATTAAAAATATATATTTTTAAAATATAAATAAATTTTTTATTTAAGTTAAGCCTAATGATACTTTAGGATATAAAACTTAACAAATCATCAAACTATGGTCAATTATTACGGAGAAAAATGACTACTAAATATATACAAATTTCTACTTACAATAGCATTCAAATTAATAATTATATGATATTTATGGATAAAAAGTTTAAAAGTTATAATTTTTAGAAGTATATATAACATATATTTATTGATTTGAGTATAAATTTAAATATTTAGTTTTAAAAAAAATATAGATAATTTTAATAATTTTTTAAAAAAAAAATACTATATTTTAATTTGATGCAGCAGAAATTAGAACGATAGAATAAAAAATGAGCAAAATTATATAAAATGTATGACTATAAAGTGGTGTATTGGTTTGATTTTATTTATAAAATTTTGAATATAAATAATATATTGAATTTTATAAAAATATTAATAATATTTATAAAAATTAAAAAATAAAAAATAAAAGCCACTCGAGCCCGATAAAATTAAAGCATAGGTCTGTCAGTGCTTTTAAACTATCCATAAGAAATAGTCATTTCTTTCAAATGCTTTTAATTCAACTGAAAATCTTTATAGGTATTTACTGTCGAGTAAAATCAAGAAAAAAAAAAAACCTAAATAGTTGATGCAGCATGAATTTTTAGTTAATTGAAGTAGTTGATATAGCATGAATAAATGTTTATTTACGATATAATTAGCAGATTCAACATTACTTAGTGAAAAGTTGGGAGTTTTTTTTTTATTTCAATTATTACATATATGTGTGCATATATATATATTTGTCCGGGCAAAAAAGAGAAGCTAATTAATAGTTATTTTGCAAAAATAATAATTCATTGGGAAAAAGGTGATGATCCATATTATATAGTTGAAATGATTTGTAGATAGAAAGTATTGTTGTCACAGGAATATCATGATAATTAAAAGAAAATGATAAACCTCATCCCAAATGTTTACCTTGTCAATTTTTTTATTTTTTTTTATTTTTTATGGATCAATTTTTTGTGAAAATTAATCTGTTTGAGATAAAAATAAGGATAATAAAATAAAGAATGAAGAATAAAAAATGAGATTCTTATTTTACGATACGAGTCAAGGTAAAAATGTTAATTACATTTATTGTCATATTATTTAAAATTATATATCTCATTTTAATAAATATATAAATTTATTTATATTTTTTAATTTTTATAAATTTAATTATACATAGCTCAAATTAATCTTAAATAATGCATTACATATTATATATTTTATTTTTAAATTATATTTTTATTCTTTTAAAATATCAATAATTGTTTTATAAATATTACTTAATCTATTTACTTAAATTCAAAAAGTTTAAAATCATATAATTTTTTTTATAATTTATTCTTATTAATGTAAAGTAGTATGTATGTTATTTAGTATAAAAATATTATGTATTTATTATTATATTTTTTTTCTTTTTCTTTTTATCATATAATATTATTTATAAGCTTGAAATTTTATTTTCTTTCTTATCATAAAATTTTTATTATTAAATAATTTTTTTATATTTTTTCTTGTTAATAAAAATAAAAATTACTAAAAATTTTAAAAATTTAATAATTTAATAATTTTAATATTATTCGGATCTCGTTCTTCATTTCGGGTTCCCAATATGTCTCAGCAAAAATTTTAAGCAAGAATAGGGGACAAATTTAAAATCAGTATTGACAGAAAATAGAGAGGGAATTTTTACCTCGTTTTGTTTCATTGACAACTCTACGTATATGCATAGTAGAAACAATCTAGAATGTACCAAACTTTCAACCCAGACCGCACTGTACAAGGTGATTACATACCGTATTGAGTATTATTCTACTTGATTTCTTAATCACTAGCTCTCTCTTAATCCATTAATCTTTTATTGTTGTACAATAAGCTAGCCTTAATTTCTTTGATTTGTAGTCACATTCATCTTACAACTCACAGTCTCACGCTAAAGGAGTTGATTATTTTAAAAATAATAATAGTAATAAGCAAGCTGATTACGAGATACGTACTACTAGCGAGAAAGATTAAAATAGATAGGTACCTGTATACTCCAAAATGGTGGACATGAATAATAATATAATGGGTAAAACTACATTTTTGTTTTTAACACAACAGGTAAAATTAAGTTGCTTCATTTCATAAATTAAATATATTTATCATTTTATTCTTAACAATTTATATACTTAATATACAAGTTAACTCAAATATAACAATTATAAATAAGTTGACTAATGCAACAATTTACAAAAAAGTTAAAAAAAATTTATAGAATATAAATAATTCAATTAATTTTAATTTTTAACCTCTTTAATGAAAAAATATATATTCATTTTTTTCTAACATTAAAAAATATATATACATTTACGTTATAAACAATTGAACATATTTTTTTAAGAGTTAAAAATAAAATTTTATAAATAAAAAATAATTATATCATATAATTAAATAAAATTATACTTAAGTTTGCGCTCACCCTAATATTATATACTTCATTCATGAGTTCTATATCAATAGTGTATTATATAATGTGGCAGATAACTCTACGTCCCTATCAACACCAAAAGAACCCTATCAGCACAAAAAGAACCCTTCAAAATAGAGCCCACCAATAATTTATATTTTTGTGGAACAGTCACCGACTTACCAAATTCCTATAATTCTCCTATTATTCTCTAAGGAACCCTTTATTTCTTATTAAAAGAAAACAACAAAAAGCTGAAGTTTAGTCAAGGTTGTGATTCTTGCAAGTTAAGGCAAAGAGTGAGTGAGGGAAGGGCAGAATAGTCTCATATCTTCCTAATTAGTTTTTTCAAATCACTCCTTTCTTCTTAGGAAGAAAAATATAAAAGAGGAGATAAATGGCTCTACTTTGTGTCAATCTCCACCAGTTAACATTAGCCATTTATGTTATCAGTCAAATACAATAAAGTGTATAAACAATAAAAAGTGATTTACTGTAAAGAGCTGAGATATAATTTGTAACAGAAAAAGCAGAGCTATCAAGACTGATCAATTCCTGTGACTAACAAGACATCATTTATGGCAAGAAAATGGAAAATCTGAAATGAGCATAATAAAATAAATAGAGTGAAATAACTATCAAAATAAATAAATAAATAAATAATCTATTGTTTGAGTAGTAAAATTAAAAAAAAAAAATTGACTTTTAAATGATGAAAATTAAGAAAAATGTTAGATAATATTATAATTATGTTTAAAAAAAATAAAGCTTTTTAATATATACTCTTAACGAGTATGAGAATAATGAGTTCTTCTATTCCATTTGTCACAAATATCTATAATTCTTCCGTTACAATTTTTCTATTCCTATCACACATCAAATGTATTAGCAACTTCTTAACATAATCAATCAAAGAACAAATCTTTATACATTAAGTTACAATAATTAATTTACGTGGCAGCCAATTATTGGTATACAATCGGATCTTTTTTCTTAATATGTAACTATGCAACATATCAGTTTAATATAACAGCATGATGCAAAAAGACTAATCATCTTTCATAAAATTGCCAAAACAAACTAAAGTATCTTTTGGTTATTTTCTTCATCAACAAGAGTCATTATGCTTTACATGAAGAAAATTAACACAAAAGGACAAAGACACATTGACCCTACTAGATAAAAGGCAAGAAATAACAAAAGAACTAGACTCAGCTTATCACTACAAAACAAAAAGCCAACTGATGCTTTGATCAGAACCCAAAAAGTATTTGAGCTACTGACTTCTAATAAACATTATCTCCTACTTGCTAGAAGCCTAGAATGATATTCAATTAAAGCTACTCCTGAAACTTAACAAATTAGGCAACTGAATTGTTAGAAGAAGCAGCATTTTCAGGCAAAGAAGTATAAGCAGAACCAATACCTTCGTCTTCTTCTTCTTCTTCATCTATTGGCAGCTCATTGAGATCAAAATTCAGAACAACTCTTGGACCAGTCTGACTTGCTTCTCCTGGGGATTCTGTTTCATTAATAACACCATTAGTGGCTACAGAATGAATCTTCTTATGACCACCAAGAGCCCGACCTGATTTGAATGTCTTGTTGCAAATCTTGCACTTGTGAACTTCTTGTTGTCCATAATCTTTCTGATCCATAGCTGATTCAGAATTAGGCAGTAAAAACAGAGAGTTCTTGTTCTGTTTCTTGTTATGGCTTGACTTGTGACCCCCTAATGCTTGATGGGTTCGGAATGTTTTGTTACATTCACTACATCTATATTGATCATGGTTGTATTTCTTCTTCTTATTTTCTTCTCCATCTTCAACTTCTTCTAACTCTTCCAATTTCATCTTTCTTCTCCTCTTCCTCATCTTGGATTTCAACCCAAGTTCACAACTTTCTGAATTCTGACCATCTGATTCTGAGTGTTTCTTGTTTTTATCGTCATTATTAACTACTCCCAACTTCAAAGTCAGAGACTTTTCAGCACCAAACTGTTCATCAGATTCAAGTACGGCTTTTCCTTTGCTTTTATCCACATTTTTCAGAGAAATTATAGAGTTGCTATTAGTAACTTCATGACATACCTCAGTTTTGGGGCTTCGATGATTTGAACTGTCAGATATTGATCGTGGGTCAGAAGAAGCCAATATCATTAGATCATGAACAGCTTCGTTTAACTTGTCCTCCAAACCAGGATTCAAATCAGCGCTAGATCCAATAATAATGCCTTTGCTACCTCTTTTTCCAGTCAGAGACCATTTAGGCAGAGAATGAGTACTGTCGGAGAGATCATAGTGATCATCATCAACATCTGAAGGAGAATCTGAACCGTTAATCTTATGATGATCATGATCGGCCTGGGTTAAAAGTGGAGGAGCGGAATTTGAAAGAGTAGAAGAACAAGTGTTGTTGTTAGCAATTGAAGGAGGTGGTCGAATACCTCTCCACTCTCTTTTGGGATGAGACCTCATGTGTCCAAATAGAGACTTCATAGATGGAAAGCACTTGTGGCAAAGATAACAAACGGGACTAATCTCCATCTTCTTGAAACAACCACCATTAATACTTAAACTTGTATTATTATGAGGAAAGTTAGAGTTTTTACGGTATTTTTTAATCGAAGGCTTTTGCTTCTGAATCTTATGTTGTTGATAGTGCATTCTCATGTGACCTCCTAAAGCCTTACCATTAATAAACCCCTTGTTACAAAACTCACAGGCTCGTGAGTAGTTATTGTTTCCAACAAGAGTAGTAGCTTCCTTTTCTTCTTCTTTTAAAGCGCTAGTATCACTAATGGCTATCTCTGGCTTCTCAATCTTGAGTTTGATACAAAAACTCTCATTTGGGATAGTTTCTTGCTCAATACCCACTTCTTGGTCTCCATCATGATCATCAAGTTGTTGTTGATTAATTCTCATCTGGGACGTGTCTTGATCTTTCATCATATCTTCAAAGAAACCACTTCAGCTTAGTTAACTGCACAATGGAACTGTTAAAGCTACGAACTTTATGAAGTTTCGATTTAGAGTATATCAACCCTAAATCAAAAAAGAAAAGAAAAAAAGGTGAACTCAAGAGACCTAGAAAGAAAATATATATCCATCTGGGGTTTACTATTTTTTTAAAAAGTGATTTTACTAAGCTAATTAGAAAGCTAGCTCTTTATATATGAATAAAGATAATAAAGTCATATATAGAAAGATCAAGAATATCCAGAAAGATAAAGAGAGCTTACGTTAGAACACTGAAGAAGAAGAAGACGAGGAGATCAGTTTAGGGTCAATGTTGTAAAATCACATGATGTGGCAACTCGCAAGGAAGCTGATAAGGAGCTGCTTGTTTCTGTGTTAGTGGTTGTTGATTGAGAGATTATGCAAATGTTAACGGCAGCTGATTCATAGGCGCTTTTAGTTTTGGTACGTGCGTAGGTGAAGAAGAAAATTGACTGTCACGTTCTTCGTTTGCTTTGCCTTTGATTCCGTTCTTTCAAATCATCACAATATCTTCCTTCCATAAATAACTTCTTCTTTTTTTCTATTTTTTTTTTTCGGTTGGTTTTAGGAAAATTTGAGTGACACCAAACCAATCGTAACAATATTTAAATGAGTAATATTATGTACAATTATTTATATATAAAATTATAATTTATTAAAATATACGTCAAATAATAAATACGATATAAATTTTAATTAAAATTATTCAATTATTATTTACCACGTACGTTTTGATAATAATAATGTATTATGGGTAAATAACATTTTCCTTAACTTCAGCTATTTACCATTTAGTGTGTCACGCCTAGTACTTCTGCTGCTATTTAGGGGCTTACCTAAATCTTCACTTTGTTATCTTTTTCTTTTTCTTTTCAAAAATTGCCCTTTTTTATAAGATAAGTACCAAATATATGATATTGGTTTAAAATTGATTTAGTTTTGTTTTTCCCAATAATTTTGATGATAATTGTGATTATTTGATATTTTTAGTTACAGAAAAAGGTTGAAGGGAAACAGACCATTTGAATGAAAACTCTTTTGAAAAAGAGAGGCTAATCTTAATATATCCCTACGTGTCATTCATTAATTTTCCTTTAAATTCTCTTGTGTACAATTTCACACCCACATCCAAATATTTAGCTATTAATGGTACAAAATTTTGCCTTTTTTTTTTTTTTTTGTGTGTGTTGTGATTACTACTTGTATACCAAGCTACCTTCAACGCGGTTTTAACCTTTGAAAAATAGGGTCTTACCTCGTTCTATTTTTCACACTCAGGCCAGTTATCCACTTTTGTTCCATAAATATTCAGTATAAGGAATTGGAAAAGTTAAGAAAATTTTTGGAGGCTTTTTTTTTTTTTTTAATTATTTCTTTTTGGTGAATCAAAAGGAAAAGAGAAAGTAAAGATATTGTTATAAATATCGGATAAAGTGATCTTAGTTCAAAATCTTTTTTTTTTTTTTTTTTTTTAAATTTACCAAAAATAACATCTTAAAATTTATATTTATAGTAACAAAACTAGTCCACCTAATAATATTGAACGTGAAATATGGAAAGATTCTAAATTGTCGTCGTTCAATTCTAATTGAATGAGCGTTCAAAGAAAAATAACATATTAATCATTTTTTAATTGTGAAAATATAAGTTTAAACACAATGAGTACTAGTTTTGTTATTACAAGTTTTAAAGGATGCTAATTTTATTATTTTTTCATCTTTTTTTAAATATATAACGATAATTTAGTGCGGTTCAAAATTTAAATTTGTTCTTATATATTTCTTAAATCTTTGCTTAACTTACTTTTTTATTATTATTAATTTCTATATATCATAAAGTTTTAACTCGATAGCATTAACTTATTTGATGTTAAAATAATTGTATGATTTGGATCACCAATAACATTTCGACGTGTTGATTGATTCACATAACAAGTTTTGGTAATTAAAAATTATTTTTCCTTTTTTTTTTAGGCCAAATATATTTTTAGTAGGAGGATTCCAACTCCTTTCATAAAAGGTGTCAAACCCTTAACAAGCGAAAACCTAGCTACTAGCATTAATAAAAACAAAAGGAAAAAGATTAAAATAGTAATAATTAAATTACCTCATATAAACTTACAATATTCAATCAAAACAAAAAACTTACAATAAAGAGCAGTCCATATATATTTACAAAAATAATGCTTTCATCAGTTTGTTTCCTCACAATATACGAAACCCACCTTTTTGTTTCTTTTTAATATGTTATTCAATTACAACAAAAACAAATAGATTTTTCAACACTACTTCGCATATTCCTCCAAACCTTTTTTTAATCCTATATATATATATATAGAAAACTAAGAGGATTAAACACTTTAAAACTTATAAAATATACATATAAATAATCCAAAGGAAAGAGAAATGCTATCTGTGACTTGTGACCAATTTATCATAAAGTGGCTTCAGAATTCCATGAACAAAATTCTGGCCATTGAAGGACTAATAAAGTGAGAGAAGATAATAATTCTTTGTTGTTATGACATCAACATGCTTAATTCGGCGGCTCATTCGAGTGAAGCAGTAGTAAGCTCTACAGAAAGAAAATACAATAATTGGTCCGACATTTTTAATCATTAGGAGATTCGAAGGAAAAAAAAAAAAATCATTTAGTCTTTATCTTCATTTTATATCTTTAGTATTATGGTATTTTAGCTCATTAAAAGCTCTTGATCCATTTGTCTTAATTAGATTAGATACGCACTTAACCATTCAAACAATTTTTTTTTTTTTTTATTAAAAACAAACTCAAATGAATGTATTACCCGAAAAAAAAAAAAAAGATAAATCGAATTCACAAACCAAACTACTTTTATAGTCGCTTTCATATTTATAATGTTCGTTCAAAAAAATCGATATAAAAATTTAAAATGCTTTTAAAGAAAGAAGGATGAGATCGAAATCTTTGGTTTCATATTTGAATTTGTAATACTCAAAATAGTAAGAGCTTTCCTATTTATCATTTGTCAACGTTTCGTAAATACATAGTGAAATAATTAAATGTATATTAATTCTGGAATTAAAAGCGAGCGATTATATATATAAAAAGTGTATTCTGAATATATATTTATAGACAATATTAATTGGGATGTAAAAATATATCCTGATGAGCAAACAATTGGACAAACGATGCCTTTTAATCACATTGAAACAGCAATTGCAAATGGTATTCTGTAAAGTAAAGTAAATCAAGCTGATATTACGACTTAATGAAAGGGTATTCAATGCTATTAATTCATCGATCTTTGAGTAATTCGTAAATTTTCTTTTACTTTTTTTTTTATCAATTATTGTGTGTAACATCTTCAAGCTATCATATGTATATATGTACGTTCCTGTATAACATACATGGGCCCACTATTCACACCACTGTATTTTAAGGCAACTGTTTTTCTAGTTATGCAATCTTTCTTTCTTTTTCTTTTTCTTTTTTCTCTCTCCTTTGAAAATATTTCTAAAAACGTGAGTTTTATCAAACTACATAAGTAGGGGTCGATCGTATCATATTTAGATGGATCCGTTTATTCCTCTATTTATATAAATTTGATATTTCGTTTCTTAAATTAGTATAAAAGTGTAATTATAATAAAATTTGTTTATTAAATAGGCTGATTCATTTTAATATATTAAATAATATATATTATACTTTATAATGTAAACAATTTAACATATTATATTAAGTATCAATATATACTTATGTAACTTGTTAATATAATAAATTTTAATTAAATTTTAAAAATTAAATTAATTTAAGCATTATTTCAATAAAAAATGTTAAAATATTAGTTAATATAAAATAAAAATATTATTAATAATCATAAATATTGTGATACATCAAAGCCAAGATGTTATAGTCTTAAACAAACGAAAAGGTCTAACAAAAATATATATTATAAATTTTTTGTAAGTAAAAACTTATTTAAGTCTAAAATAAATAATCAATAATAAAAACATACAAAATTAAACTAAACAACATATTACTATAAATTAATAAAAGCAAGAAAATAAAAGATTAAATAAATTTGAATATCATTCTAATAATATTTTAAAGTACAAACTTACAAAATAATTAATTATAAACAATTAAATATGTACATACTCTAATTATTTTAAGTATTTACTTGCTTTGCTTATACGAGCCACTAATTATTCGGATTAATTCATTATGATTTAATTTTTTAAATGGAATAAACATATCAATTCATTTACGACCCAACTCAAACCTAATTATTTCATGAATTGATGATCTCAAATTTGTGAGTCGTATGAAAATTTTCTGTCTCTATACGTAAGAAACGATGGAATGCCAAATCACAAAAAATTTAATCTAACACTTAAAAATATCCATTATTATAAATCTTACTATAGCATTGTCTTTAATTACTAAGAGACTTTGTACCTCTAACAAGTTTGTAACAAGTTCACAATGCAGGTTAAAACAGTGTCATAAATTTTAACTAAATTGCTCATGTAATTGGATTTCAAATGTTTGTTAATGTGTAACCTAGATTAAATTATTACACTAAAAAAATTAAATATCTAAACTTAATGGTAATTTCTTTGCAAAAGCATGCCTTTAATTAGAGAGTGCATTTTTTAAGTTCTTATATATAATGGATACGTAAGACGAGTAGAAGCTTAGAATAAAAAAGTTTGGGATGTCTTTAGGATGTTCAAGACTATGTTTTCAAGTACTCATCTTCTTACCTTTGTCTGTATTTGTGGTTTATTAAAAAAAAAAAAAAAAAACCATGTTTCAAAGTATTTAGTGGAAGTCGATATATATAGGTCGACTTTGACTTTCAGTTACTTGGAAGTTGGAACATTGCATAAGTAATTCTAATTATGGCACTGATTTGCAAGGGAAAGACGTCGTTAGGAAAAACGTACGCATTACATTCCCAATTCCAGGGCTGACTACTTCACAATTTGAAAACTATGAAAAATGTTAAATGTGTGAAAATTATTCACTGCTATCGAAGTTTGTAATAATATAATACTTTAAGTTGATAAAAATGTGCAACTATTTTTTTTAAATTACAACTGTCCAGTACTTAATCAGTAGAGCAATCAATAAAATTAGTAGGAAGTATGCCAGCTTTTGTATTATTATTTTTTTTTTAACTTGTATTAAAAAATAAAAAGAAATTTAAAGAAAAAATTAAATTGGATCAGGATACATCACAAACCGGGTAAAAAGGTTTTCCTAAACGTATATAAATTTTTACTCACATCTTGTGTGTTACATGGCATAATTTACTTAAAAAAATGAATAATTTCCCAATTTTTAAAGTTATTTGCCACTACAGACACGTAAAAATTTGTATACACACTTAACATTCCCCTTAAAACTGTTCAACTTCAAGCTTTACCATTACTCACTCGATTACACCTTATTAATTATCATCTTAAATGTAAAAATATCTTCTTTTTGTAGTGAAGTTATAATAAAAAAATGGTGATCACTTAAAAAAAAAAAAAAAGTACTAAAATCCTTTTTTATTTTTATTAATAAAAAAAAATATACTCACACACTCGAGTGAGATTTGAACTTGGGTTCTTAGTGAAGGAATTAGAAGTCTTACCATCTGAAACAACAAAAAATTCTCAAAAAATGGTGATCACTTGATCAGAATATTATTTGAAAATTGTTTGTTAGTTTAGTTTGTTGATTTTTTTTTTTTTTTTTTTAAATAGAGTAAGCATAATTAAATTCCATTATTTCTACGTTCTGTCCAACTAGCCAAATTATACGTATTAATTGAGTCAACATTTCTCAAAATAAATTGTGTATTCGAATTCTTCCGATCTCCCTTCCTTTCGCACTAGAACTTAATGTTACTATGGTGATAACAGTTAGCAACTTGCTATTGGCATATGTAAAGCTCGGTTGTAGAGTGTTTCTCAGATTTATTTACTTTTTATAACTTTATGTGCGATACTTAAAACAAACGGATCCGTGGCGCAATGGTAGCGCGTCTGACTCCAGATCAGAAGGTTGCGTGTTCGATTCACGTCGGGTTCAAATCCCAATCCGTTTAATTTTTTTCTTTTTTAAATCCAAAAAGATAGAATGGTTGTCATTTCACTATGTTGTTCTTATGAACGTTAAATGCACACTGGATGCATGGATTAAAATTCTACAGCAGGGGACCTCCCTTCGATTTTCATTAAAAATAAGAATTTAATTTCTTATAACTTCTGCTATTTTCTAAGCGATTTACTTTCCCTATTTGTTGTATCTCCGTAACAGATACATTCTCAGATCGACTCCTTTAGGCAGTGGATCCTCCTAATTCTAATTATCTAATATTTTTACATATATCTGTCCATTACCCTTACCTCGTTTGTTACACAATTCTAAAGAGTAAAAGACCCTAACGATTTGTTTGCTACATTATATCGGATATATTAAATATAGTTATATTATAATTGTATTATAATTAATATGTAAAGTGTTTGGTGAAAAGCTATATAATATAATAGAATTAAATTTATTATAGATTTTTTATTAAAATAATTTATATTTAAAATTATTTTTTATTATAAAATTTATTTAAATTAATATTTAATTTATTTTTATATTCTTATTACATTTTTTAAAATAAAAAAAATTATTTTTAATTTAAAGATAAAAGAAAAAGTTAAGACATATTATTTTATAATTGAAAATTCAGACAAATTAAGTATCAATACAGTTTAAACTCACTCCCCCTTGTCATACAAAATTTTTACATAATCGTACTATTTTATATCGTACGATACAGTCTGATTTCACAGTTAAATGCATGTTGTATACAGTCATAGGTATTTATTACGTTGTAACATGTAGTAACTATATAATTTATATACAGTAATACATTTAACTGTAAAATTAGAATGTATCATATAGTATAAAAATAGTACAATTATATAAAAAAAATTGTATGATCAAGATGTGTGAGCTCAAATTGTATTGGACACATAACTTAATCTGTATGAATTTTCAATTATAAAATTATGTATTTTAACTTTTTTCATCTTAAAATTAAAATAATTTTTTTATTTTTTAAAAATATAATAAAAATATAAAAATGGATCAAATATTAATTTAAATAATTTTATAGTAAACAATTATTTTAATATAAATTATTTTATTAAAATATTTTTAAATAATTTTGTTTGACTATATTATATGATTTTACATTAAAATAATATAATTCAATACAATTCAATCAAATACAATACACTAAAAATGTCATTAGGGCCCAAGCTTATGCATAAAAACCAGACAAAAATCTTAAACCCCAAGATAATAAAACATATTTGCAAGTGGGAGCCGAGCTATCCTAAAAAAGAAGAATATAAATATCACTACAGGAATGTTTTGCATCATTAGACAAAATTATAGCACAGACTGAACGTTTTGGATTTATTTCTATAATAGCATCCCACATAGTATGTTTGCATACCCTAACGGACTTCTAACCTGCACAATCTTAGGCCTTCTGTACATATGCTCCCTATTACACAATTTAACAAACCCTTGAATGAAACAAAGCAACAGAGCTACACTGACAAGACTAAATTTACACCTAAAAATGTCTTCAACTAGAAGGTTGACAGGTTCCCCTCCCCCCGCGGGTACCTCCTCCTCCTCCTCTCTTTTTTAAAGCCACAATATAGTCAACGATATAAGCGTCCTTATTTGCAGATTGCCAGTTCAACTCAAACAAGGGCGTCAAGATATGTGTAATTTCGGGAACGACCATACTCCAGAAGACTACCATAATTACGATCTGTCACCCCAATGAAAAGAGACTCAGTGTCTGGACTAAATGATATACCTGATATCTCCCCAAAAAAATCAATTTCCTGTTCACTTTCATATCCATTTTTCACATCAAAAACATGTACAAAGTCAGCAGGCTCTGCCATTGCCATATATCGACCATCGGAAGTATAGCGGATTGACCTAATTGCTCCAAGATTTCCTCTTAAAACATTAACTGACTTGGAAAGATTACGGATATCCCAAATCCGGCAGGTTTTGTCCTGGTTACCAGTTGCAAAAGTAACACCATCAGGGTGCCATGCTGATGCAAATGAGAAATCCAAATGTCCGCACATGGATGTCACTGTCTGCACAATCAAAACTTTGAATCAGGACATACTTTTTCTTTTCAAGCTCCCCAGGTAGATTAACATAATAAGTTAAAGAATATAGATACCTTTCCAGTTTGCGAGTCCACCAGCAAACCATCAAGATTGTCTCCAACAATCACAAGAAGTTTTCCATCAGGGCTCACAGAAGTATGCTTCAAACAAGAAGTAACAAAGAACTTGAGCAAAAGATTAATTGATATTTCATCGCCGAACACAGCTTTAAGTTTTAAAGCATAAGGCAGATAACTAACTAAAAATTTTGCAAGACTAGAAAGAGAAGGCAAGAAGCTCACATTCACTGGCCAAGGAAAGTGGAAATGCCGTGTAAGATGAAATCTCTCCATATCAAAGTTTCTGACTACACAGTCATTATTTGAAGCCATGAAATGAACTGCACCACTGAGAATTAGAAAGGTCTTTGTTAGCTAGGTTCAGGCAAGAAAACAACAATCCCAAAGCCAAAAAATACAGGAGTGACTACCTAGACATTGTATAAATATCAATGGCATTTGTAATTGCATTGTGATCATAAGTTGTCCTAGAGCAATAGCTAATTCCACGATGATCAAGATGCTGCAACCAAAATTGAATAAAATTCTTCAGTCTTGCTGTCAATATATTATTCGAAGAAAACTTGACTAAAGTTCGACAGTGGTACATAACCAGCAGTCACATAACAAAAGACATGGTGCATACTCAGTAAACAATAATCAGTATATAATAACATCTAAAAACTTTGACCACAATGTCAGTTTTCATTTGCACTATTTTGTTAGTCTTCTAGTTTTTTTTTTTAATTTTAAAATTGTTTTGTTTTTGGGGTTTGATTGGGGGAGAGAGGGGCTTTCAAATTTAGGTTATCTAACTGACCTTGCAAATAAGCTCTCCTTGAAACCCTCCAGCAACAAGCAGCTTATCTTTTACAGCAAGAGTACTAACTTGAGTTTGCGTAAATCCCTCCAAAAGACTTCCAGGATGTTTCTATACAGATTGATCAATTGATCAATTTCACATAAGCAACTGGCTAAAATAGAATGGCTATGTATCAAAAATATAGAACCATGGTTTGACCAATAAAAGTCAAAACCACCTACCTCTGAAGGTGCAACACGTCCTGAAACATTGAGAACTTCAGACCTGTGGCACGTTAGTGAAGACCAATGAATGATAGAAGAATGTGACATAACATAGGCATCATGCTTTGAAGTTGCCCAGACCAAATTCCTCAACTGCAACACCAAACAACAAAAGTTAAAAATGTTAATGAAACAGCATCAGGCTCCTATTCCTAAGTAATAAAAGAGTGCCTGCCTGCACATCTATACAGTCTGAGTGTATGTTAGTACTATTACAACTTATCTCTGGCACAAATTTATACTTGTATGAACTATTAATACTTATCTATATATCAATTATGCTGTCCATGCATACAGAAAATCTATATACTACAAAAAGTCTAAAGAATAAATTTATGTACCGCCCATAGCCCATAGGTACAAAATTGAACAGCTTAACTTGTTAACTTGACCAACCTGAAAATGAAGATAGGTTGATTTGACTGATCTTGCATTTTGTCTAAAGTGATAGTATGTGGAGTCTTTCTTTGTTGATTTGCAATCCTGTTAACAAGTGAAAAACTGTGAATCTGTGATAAAAACTTGCGCTCATTAAATCAATATAAATATTTCATACCTACTGAAACTATATTTAAAAACGAAATAAAAAAAGAAGAAAGAGATGCCATGTAAGAACTTTACCTTCCCGGAACCTTCTCCAGAATGAGGAATGTTTTCATAATTCTTGTACTGTTCTAGCCTTGTTTGCCGGTATTGCTCTCGAGTAATGCCAAGCCTGTCCCAAGGAATGCCCTGGATGTCTTTTCCTCCTCTAGCTTGTGCTGCCGTTGTATCATCCACTTTACTATTCTGTACAAGGACCATTAAACAATAGTAATATTAATTATAATGTATTTAGCGAACATAAACGAGAGATATGGAGCCTAAGTCTAACAAAGCTCATTTGCTTTTATAAAAACTCCAAGAATGCAGTTCTTTATGCGTAATAGGACTAATAAGAGCAAATATTGTGTCAACAAACCGATAATTCATATTCATCAATATCAGACTCAGAGCCGCCCGTTTCTCTGCCACGGAAGCCATAATCCATGTCATATTCAGCATCTTCCATGTCATATTCATTTGCCATGTAATCGGCATAGTCCCCCTGATAATGGGACATAATCTTCCCCACAGTTTCAGACCTGCATCATAAGTATGTTCATAATATGTAACGAAAGCAATAGAAATGATTCAACGTCTAAGGGATGCCGGAGCTGAATATCACTACTAACAAGTATGACATGGTACAATATACTAGGATAGCATTCATTTTTGTCAATCAAGTTATCCATTATCTCAATTTTAATATAATTATAGCATTCACTAGCTAGGCAATTCTGAAGAAGGCAACCCATGAAAAATAATCCCTGAATCATGAAAAACGTTAAACTGCTCCTTGAAGCCCGAGCCAATTAAGAATATGTTTGATATATAAACGTTAATGACGTTTCTTAGCTCAACCGAAATTGGTTTTTTTTTTTTTTTTGGGTGGGGGAACAAAAACAAAGGCTGCGAATATCAAACATTCTTAAGGCAATGATATAAGTCCTATTTATACTGCAGGAAGAAATAAAAAAAGTTGAGGGCTATGTACATCATCGTACATTAGGCAAGCAAATCCTAACATCATACAGAAACTTACTGAAAAATAAAGAAAAATCCAGAAGTAAAAATAGCTACCAATTCGAAATAATGATGGGGAAGGGGATCAACAAGTTTTACACACCATGCAATCAAGAGATATATCACAACAACAAGAACCAAACCCTAGAATCCTAAACAAACAATAAAAAAAAAAAAAACCTAAAACATCATGATCGCTATATTGATTATTATCGCTAATAATTCAATCGATTGTAAATCGAATGAAATGAATGACGAAAGAAAAGTTAAGCTATGGGGGATGAGTATAAATTTCACCTTAATTTTTGAACTCGTAATTCCTATTAGGACAATGGAAAGAAGAATCCGTTTTGGATCTGAGAACCCTAAATTGAATTGGAACAAGGAAAAATGAAGCCACTTCCGAAAAAACTTATCCAATATTAAAAAAGGGCAAGCAGCGAAATAAACAAATGTATATTTAGTTTAATTGTATAATATAATTTTGTATATATATATATAATTTTATTTTTAATTTTTTTAAGAAAATGTATATATATCTTTTTTAATATAAATAAATATATATTTTTTATTAAAAAAATTAAAAAAAAAATAATTAAATATGAAGATTTAATTTTTTTATATACCGAAGAGAAAGGCCGAAAAGATTTAGTCGTTTGCCATATAAAGTGGCTGAAGGAGTGGAAAAGTTTACGTCATCTTTTTTTATTTTCATTTTTTTTAAATAATTTTAATTTAATTATATGACATTTTTATTTTTTATATATAAATTTTTATTGTTAAATCTCCTTAAAAAAATACATGTTCATTTTTCTTTTAACATAAATAAATTTATATTTTTTAGTGTTAAAAAAAAATAATATATATATATATATATATTTTACTAAAAAAATTAAAAATAAATATATTTAAATAACTTAATTATTTATGTATTAGATGAAATAATTTTCCCCAATTTAGGTGTCTTAAGATAAAATTTTGGTGCCATTAAACTATAATAATAAAAACAACTATCTATTTATTTTAAACAATTATAATAAATTAATATCTATAATGGAGCTAAGGCAATGATAAAATAAGTAAAATCATGTCAACAAAATGTTAATATTTGTTTGATATTGTGAATAAAGCAACTAGTTTTTTAATTAACTTCAAGCCTTCGAGTGCTGTTTATTTATTTATTTATTTTACCACTTTTAGCCCTTTTATATGCTCTATTTTTTTTTATTTTTTTTTTTTTTTGGCTTTATTGATGATAATACGTGTAAATGATATTTTAGTTCAATAAATTTAAATTAAGCATGTTTAGTCCATTTATTTTAAAAGATTAATAATTTAGTCTAAAATAATTAAAATTTGATCATGTCATAGGCATGACAAAGGTGGTCGTGGTGGCTCCCATATTAGCATGAAAAGAAATGCAAGATATGAGAAGTTTGATGGTGGTAGCTTTAACGTGAATCAGTAATTAGATGCTCACGAACAACGATAAATGCGTGATGAAATTTTTTTCACAATTGTGCATAAAGAATTTACACTCAAGAGGTGACTTGGGTTGCCCTAATCAACAGCTCTAATGTCTAACATGCAAGCAGTGAATGACATATGATGACGAACCAGTGGCAGTACGAGAAAGGCATATCAGCTTGAAACGTGTTTGTAGGCATGCAGCGATTCGTCAGAACTCAAACCTCGTATGGAAGCCGTGGTGGTGAATTTGCATTACCAATAACATTTTTGTTGAATACCACTCTCCAAATATTGCCTCATCCTAAGCTAGCCATGAACCTGCCCTTCTAACGAAAAAACTTTGATATAAATCAGGCTAATAAATAATATAAAAAATCTCTCAATTTATTGCAATTTATTATTTTATATGAATGCATTTACTTTTTTATATATATAGATGATTCCATTTTATGTAAGTAGTATTAATATCTCCTTGAAATTATCAAAATACACCGCTAGCTCATTAAAAAGTTTTAGTTTTTCCTTCTAACATCCCTAATTTGTACTTCAAAAAAAAGTGCACACCTACTTCTAACTACATGGGTCGAGAAGCAGAAAACAATAAATATATATCATTACCTCTAAACGGAATAGTAATGGTACAAACTCTTATCACAGTCGTGGTGGAATTACCAGCTTGAAACATAATGAATAAAGAATTTTAACTCTCACAAAAGAGGAGATTTTTTTTATTGTTCACAACAACTGATACAACAACATAAGCAAGCCAGCTGTGAGCATATGAAATATTGATGCACACCAAAGAACGTTGCTTCCACTTTTATCATCTGCTATTGACGATGGAGGGGGTGCAGAGCAAGGAAGACCTTTTGTTTTATCACCCTTGCATTCACTGGAAAAAAGGCCAGGTGGGTATCTTCCATAGAGATTAATGTAGCTGAACATAGTTGAAGCACAATCATTCGTCAAGTCATTCAACACCTCCGCATATGGACAAGCAAATTCCGTAAATGCTGCACAACATTTAGCAGCACGGTACTGTGGCCCCTTGCATTGGCTTGTAATAATAGTGTAGTTAAGGAACTCAAAGTTCACAGGACAAGCTGCAGATAACATCATAAAATTACTTCAACAAATGGGCATGTACTGGATCTATTTATGGATTCACTAATAATATGCTAGAGAATGATCTGTGATGTGAGCAATAGAACTTTCCAAATGGATTGAGAATGAGATACAAATAACACATCAATAAGTAGAGTTATTCCAATATGGAAGTGATCATAAGCTTCCTATGGAATAAAACAATTTATTTTATTGTATTTTTCTAAGTAGTATATGATACGTACAAAGCACAACTTAAATAGAGTTTTACAATATCAGAAAAAGAAATAAAATCAAGAATAAAAATCCTAACTGATATTTACAAATAATAACAAAATATATCCTATCTAAACTAATTTTTTGAATTTCAAATATTCCTAAAATCTTGAGGTTTCAACACTCCCCCTCAAGTTGGTTCATAGATGTTAATCATGTCCAACTTGCTTATAAAATCCTCGAAACTCTGACGTGAAAGTCCTTTGGTGAATATATCTGCAATCTGCTCTTGTGTAGGAACATAGGTCATACATATAATGTCATTCTCAACCTTCTCTTTTATAAAATGTCTGTCAACTTCGACATGTTTGGTTCGATCATGTTGAACTGGATTAAGAGAAATACTAATAGCAGCCTTGTTGTCACAGTATACCTTGAGAGGGGTCTCAGTTTCTACCCGTAGTTCTTCTAAAAGTTTCTTTAACCACAACCCTTCACAAATACCTTGTGCAACTGCCCGGAATTCTGCCTCAGCACTACTTCTGGCTACTACATTTTGTTTTTTACTTCTCCATGTAACAAGGTTGCCCCAAATGAAGGTACAATACCCAGTAGTAGACTTTCTGTCGTCAATCGAACCTGCCCAATCAGCATCTGAAAAAACTTCTATTCTTCTATGTCTTGTTTTTTTAAAGAAGAGTCCTTTGCCAGGAGACCCTTTTAAATATCTAAGAATCCTGTATACTGCTTCTAAGTGGTTTTCTTTTGGAGCATGCATATATTGACTCACCACACTTACAGCAAACGCAATATCAGGCCTTGTATGAGATAAATAAATTAATCTTCCCACCAATCTTTGATACCTCTCCTTTTCTACTGGTTTCTCCTCAACTCTTGTTTTCTTTCCAGTTTCAATTGGAGTGTCACTCGGTTTGCACCCGAGCATACCAGTTTCTTTTAGAAGGTCTAGAACATACTTTCTTTGTGAAACGCTTATACCTTCTTTTGATCTGGCAATTTCCATCCTTAAAAAATAACGCACCTGCCCCAAATCTCTAACTTCAAACTCCGTAGCAATGACCTTTTTCAATCTTTCAATCTCAACCAAATTGTCTCCTGTCAAAATGATGTCATCCACATAAACAATTAAAATTGTTTTTAATCCTTCTTGGGAATGATTAAAAAATATTGTGTGATCTGACTGACCCTGCTGATAGCCTTGTCCTTTTATCACTCTCGCAAATCGATCAAACCATGCTCGGGGTGACTGTTTGAGTCCATAAAGTGATTTGTTCAGTTTGCATGCTATGTTCTGTTTTCCTCTTTCATAAAAACCTGGTGGTAATGTCATGAAAATCTCTTCGTCTAATACTCCATTGAGAAATGCATTTTTGATGTCCAGTTGTTGGAGAGGCCATTCAAGATTTACTGCTAATGACAATAATACTCGAATAGTATTTAATTTTGCAACTGGAGCAAATGTCTCGGTGTAGTCAACCCCATATGTCTGGGTAAATCCTTTTGCAACTAGGCGAGCCTTGTATCGTTCAATAGTCCCATCGGCTTTATACTTAACAGTAAAGACCCATTTGCACCCAATTGGCTTCTTGTCTCTTGGTAAATCTACCACATCCCAAGTTCCATTGTTTTCTAGAGCTCGTATTTCTTCCATTACAGCCTCTTTCCATTCAGGAATTTTCCAAGCCTCATCAATATCTTTTGGAACTACGACCCTGTCAAGGTTAGTAGTGAAAGCATGGAATTTGGGAGACAAAGTGTTATACGACACAAATTTAGATATAGGATGAGAAGTACAAGATCGACGTTGTTTTCTGAGTGCAATAGGTAGATCATCAGTAGAACTAGAGGTACCTGAATCAAAGGAGGGCTCAACAAACTCTGGACCATTCATCGGATTAGACTCTCGCAGTGTGTCGAGAGTAAATCTACCTTTGTATTTTGATTTTGGCTTTCTTGAGTATACCTGTATCTCCTTGCTAACCTGTAATTCATCTCCCCTTAGGTTTAAATGTTCATCTGTGATAGGTTCTTTAGAGTGAGGTGGTGTGATAGGTTCAGGCTCAGGATGGGAAATAATAGGCTGATTGGAGATATCGTTTGGAAAAACAAGGTCAAAAGAACAAAACTTCTCTTCAAGATTGACATGTTGCTCCCCCTGAAGAGAAGGTTTAGAAGGATAAAATGGGGTGGATTCAAAAAAGGTGACATCGAGGCTTGTAAAAACAGTTTTGCTAGTGGGATCATAGCATTTGTAACCTTTTTGAGTAGGTGAATAGCCGATAAAGACACACTTACGAGCCCTTGGATCTAATTTACTACGATCATGGGGGTGGATATGGACAAAGGCTGTACATCCAAATATTTTAAGAGGAAGGTCAGACACAAGACGAGAAGTTGGAAAACAACCTTTCAGCTTTTGTATTGGTGTCTCAAAAGAGATAACCCGACTTGGCATTCGGTTAATAAGAAAAGCAGATGTAAGGACCGCATCTCCCCAAAACAGCTTAAGCATATTGGTAGTAAACATGAGTGCACGGGCAACTTCCAATAAGTGCCTATTTTTCCTTTCAGCAACTCCATTCTGTTGAGGAGTGTAGACACAAGAGGTTTGGTGAATAATACCATTGGTTTGAAGATAATTTCGGAAAGGTTGGTTAAGGTATTCAGTACCATTATCAGTACGTAGAATTTGAATATGTGTCTGAAATTGTGTGCGAATCATAGAATGAAAATTAACAAATATGGATTGAACCTCAGTTTTATCCTTTAAGAGATATACCCAGCATACACGAGTGTGATCATCAATAAAAGTAATAAACCATTTTGTATGAGTGCGGTTTGGAGATCGGGATGGCCCCCATAAGTCACTGTGGATAAGGGAGAATGGTTTAGAAGGCGTGTATTTCGGTTTTGAAAAAGAGGTACGATGATGTTTAGCAAGTTCACACACTTCACATTGCAAAGGAAATGATTCTTTATTTGGAATAAGTGAAGGAAACAACTGTTTCAAATATTGAAAATTTGGGTGTCCCATTCTAAAGTGCCATAACAGATAATTATTATCCCTAGGGAGAAAAGTAGAAGTACAAGTTGCAATTTGATAAGGAACACTCACATTGGCCGGCTCAAAGTAATAAAGGCCATCACTTTCTCTAGCACTGCCAATCGTCTTCCCCGATGATAGGTCCTGAAAGACACAAGAGGAAGAAGTAAAATTAGCAGAACAGTTTGTATGAGCTGTCAATTTGCTGATAGATAATAAATTACAAGATAATTTTGGGACATGCAAGACAGAATCAAGAGTGATAGAGTCAGATATCTTAATACTCCCTTTTCCAGCAATTGGAGAAAGGGTACTATCTGCAATTTTGACTTTTAAATTTCCAGCACAGGGTGTATATGACGAAAAAAGCAAAAAATTGTCAGTCATGTGATCCGACGCACCAGAGTCAATAATCCAAGAGGTTTTGGATGTAGTAAGGAGAGCGGTTGAAAAAGTACCTTTATGAGCTAAAGAACCAAAAGAAACATAAGAGGACTGACCGGTCACCGGAAGATGCGAAAACATTCTTTTAAGTTTTTTTTTTTTTTTTTTTTTTTTTTTGGAATGGGCTTAAAAGTGGGCCTTTTTTTTTTGAGTTGTAGGGCTTGGGTTGAGATGGAATATGGGCTAAAATTTTTTTTTTTTTGTTTTTTTGGTACTATTAGTGGGCTGGTTTTTTTTTTTTTTTTTTTGGTACTATTAGTGGGCTGGGTTTGGAGGTTTGGGCTGATGGGAGTGGGCTAGGGTTTTACAAAATAAGGAGCAGGCGCAGATAGATAGACAGACAGGCGCAGAAATACAATGGAGGCAGCGGCAGATCAACAGGCGAGCCGGAGCCGGCGCAGGCGACGGGCGGAGGCGCAGTCACAGGCGCAGGCGATGCGCGGATAGGCGGAGCCTGGACTGAGCGGAGTGCGGCTGGGCTGATCACGCGTGAGGCGCTGGTGGCGCGCTGAGCAGAGGCGCCGATCTGGAAACGAGGAGAGACAGGAGGCGCGCGGACAGCACGCGGAGAGACAGGCGGCGCGCGGACAGCACGCGGAGAGACAGGCGGCGCGCGGACAGCACGCGAGCTAGTGGCTGATGCGAAGGACAGCGGTGACAGCGGCAACGGAAGGGTGACTGGGCGAGCGCAACAGGCGGTGAAAGATCCGGCTGTGCGACTGGTGGTGCGGCTGGATCTGCGATGGAAGGACTGGGCTGGGCTGACAGTGGCGACTGAGCGCTGGTGGACTAGTGGACAGATCTGTGATTGATTGGGCAGATCTGGACAGGCGAGCGGTGCGCGACGGAGAGAGGCGCGATGACTGGACAGCGCCGGTGAGTGCGCACGGTCGACTGAGAACGGCGATGGCCGTGGATCTGAGAGATGGTAATTTTTTTTTTGTCTGCTCTGATACCATATGGAATAAAACAATTTATTTTATTGTATTTTTCTAAGTAGTATATGATACGTACAAAGCACAACTTAAATAGAGTTTTACAATATCAGAAAAAGAAATAAAATCAAGAATAAAAATCCTAACTGATATTTACAAATAATAACAAAATATATCCTATCTAAACTAATTTTTTGAATTTCAAATATTCCTAAAATCTCGAGGTTTCAACACTTCCCTTGCATTCTTATTTGATTATTTAACAAGTTGATCAGGAAATAGCAAGCAACAAGTAAGGGTATGCCTGTTTGTGCTTTAGTCAAGAAGAAAATTCTTCTAGGAAGAACCACATTTTTTTTCCTTTTGTCATGAAGCACGAGATGTGCTTTTTAAATACTGAAAGCACTTCTAGTAAATATTTTTCCATTTGGTACATAAGTGTTTTTACAGAGTCTGAAAAGAATAAATGAAAGTGGATTTCAACATGGATGGATTTGTGCTATTATGTTCCCTGCAGGTGTGAAACTTGATAGGTATAGGATGTTACCAAAATAAAGTATGCTCCTCATACATCCATGCAAACATATAATTTTTTAGTTTATGCGACAGATAGAGATTAATATGCCAGATATGTGCAAATGAATAACAAGGCAACACAATAGAAAACTAAAATCTAGTTCAGTTGTTTTAAATGAAGGAAACATTAGTAAACAAGCAATGGCTTGGAAAATCTGAAGGGATGTAAATTCTTAAATACTATAGAACATAGAATACAGGGAAAATAACAAATCTAACATCCCATAAACTTATAACAAAAAAATAGCACATCTAACACTAATTCATATCCCTCTCTCTCAGTTCAAGATTGCTATGAATTTTGTGTGTCATTTGAGGTAATTTTCCTAGAGTTATATTATAAAAGTATTATAGCATAGCTTTATAAAGAAGATAAGAACGTGTTTGATATATTTCATAAAAGTCCTGTCCATGAACTTTTGAGTGACTGACCAATATCTCTGTTTTGATCAGAAATGTAATACTAAACTCTCATCATTCATTCATCAGCTTAGGCGTAGATGAAATGGGATGATGACAAAAATAGAAAAATGAACAAATTGAAACAAGTTTGCTTTCATTAATGGACAAGACTTCTTAATTAAGCACAAATTTTCTGACACTTTTTTTCATTTAGCTTTCATTAATTAAAGACATCTAATAAATAGAATCCAAAATAGATCATCTGAAATTCGTAACTTAGCAAGTTGAATTAATAAATAAACCCAATTTCTGACTCAACCATTTTTTTTCTTGATAAACAGAATTTAAATCAGTAACTTTAAAGACGAGCTTCACATATTAGTAAAACGAAAATCTATGAATAAATCAAACCTTTCTTGGCCTGAAGGAGGTTTCGCCCCGTATAAGTATGAGATTCAAAAATACCATCTGAAATAACATAAACACATTTAAAAGGTTTTAGATTTTTGTTTAAACTAACAATTTTTAGATACAAAAAAAAAATGGAAAATTTTGGTAAGATTAGGTAGTACCTGAAATAAAAGATGAACGAGAAGCAGAAATAGAGAGACCCATGAAGAGGAAGAGAATAGCGCTACACATTGAGAAGCTACGACTAAAGTCCATGTCTTCTGGGTTTGCACAAAGAGAAATAAAAGGGAGATCTGTGTGTAAAGATTTCTCTTTTCTCACAAAGAGAGGTAGTTCTACTTCTTCATCTACCAGCTGCTGCTATTTCTTTATTTAATTTCTTCAACACCTCTTTTTCTGAAATAAAACTCAAAACTTGTAATTATAAACTTGCCTATGGATGTTTACAAGCAGACGGATAATACGAACAAGTAGTAATAATTTTGTTAAAATTAATTAAGAAAACACGCATTGAGTTAAATGCTTGAAATGGGTAATGGGCAGCACTGAGGTGATGTGCTAAGCCTAAAAATAATAAGAATAATAATTGAATAAAGTAAAATTAAAAAATAAATTTTTTTTATTATTAAAAGAGATAAAATTAATAAAAAAAAATATAAATAATAATATAAATTATGAAAATAAAAATATTATAGTATATTTTTAAAAATTATAAACATAATAAAATTATTATAATTATAATTTTCTTATATTTTATTATAAATTATATTCAAATTAAATGCAATAACTTTCGTAATGATTCTATTATGTAAGTGGATTCATCTCTTTGCAAAAGTAAGGCAAATTATCTGTCACCAACAACATTACTGGATTATATTTGTCATCCACAAAATGCTCAACATTCCAGCCAATTCCTTTCTGTCACCATTAAGTTAAAAGTAAAGTGCGGACCTACCACTCCGCGTGGAAACTTTTTTATACAATAATTATAATATTAAATTACAAATACTTTATTTATTTTAAAAATAATATTTAAATTTATATTATTTTTTATTATAAATTTATTGTATTATTATATAAAAGAATAATTGCACAAAAAATAAATTAAATTTTTCCATTTAATTTTTTAATTTATAAAATTTCATTTAATAAACGTCATTTTAATTTAAATAGATTGTAATTAAAAGTATTGAAAAATAAATTAAATAAAATTATTAAAAAATTATAATTTATTTATGATTACTTTTTAATAATAAATAAAAAATAAAAGAAACCTAAGGGTATGTTCGGTTGGGTGTAATAAGAGGTGTAATGTAATTGATTCAGCACATTACATTGTTTGGTTTGTCCAAACACATGTAATGTAATGTAATCAATTACATCTAATTCAGTAATAAACATTACACACCTAAACACACTGAATGGGGATTACATCTGGTATTGTAATGAACAGTGTTTTTTTTCCCAGGCCATTCGCGTCCCTCGCGAACCAGCGCAGCCAGGCCATCCAATCACCGTCGGTCGCGTCCCGTCCGTCCGTCCGTCGCGTCCCGTCCCTGACGCCGCCAGCCGTCCAGCTCGTCGTCCATCCAAGACCGTCGTCATCAGCTCGCGAACCAGCACCCAGCCATCGCGAACCAGCGCCCAGCCATCGCGAACCAGCGCCTCCTCTGTCGCGTCAGCAGCCGCCTCGCGTCGGCGTCCATCGTTCGGGCCGTTGTCCACCGAGCATCGCCGTTCAGCCCGTCGTCCAGCCCGTCGATTACTCCAGAAAGCCATCGCGATTTTTTTTTTTTTCCTTTCTGAAATTGAATATATTTTTTCCATTTTTTATTTCTATTTTTTTTTTTTGTTAATCTATGTAATTAATGTATCAGAAATTGTATTTCTAAAATTGAATATTTTTTTTCATTTTTTGTGCTGAATTTTTTTTTGTTAATTTATGTAATTAATGTATATAAAATTATATTTCTGAAATTGTAAAATTGTATTTTTTTATTAATTTTTTGTTATGAAATTCTATTATTTCTGAAATTTTATTTTTTGAAATTGTATTTTTAAAATAATTATATAATTTTTTTTCTATTCCATTACATTACAGTTGTTAAACCAAACACTGTAATACTGATTTCTTTTTTGATTACAGTGACTAAACCAAACACTGTAATCGTAATACTGATTCCTTTACATTACATTTCATTACGATTACGATTACGATTACAATTACGATTACATTCAGCGAACCAAACGCTCCCTAAATGTTACTTTTATAATAAGTGTAGGACCAATTACCTTTCCTTAAGTCTCTTCTTCTTTGTCCACCAATTGCTGTTAGTTATTAATTATTAGTAATGATTATATTATTCAACTTCAGCAACTTATTAAGTAGGGGTGAGCAGCGGATCGAAATTGTCTATTTTTTACAAATTTAAATTTGATCTGATTTGAAGCAGATTTGAAAATTTTTAATCTGAATTCAATCCGATAATGTAGTCAATCCGAACCAATCCGAATTCAAACAGATCAAATTTTTCGAATCGGATAGGTCGGATTGAGATTATAATTTATTTTTTATTATTATCATATATAAAACACAATATATACTAACATTTAAATTTTAAATTGATATATTTTTTTAGTAAAATTTATTTATTTATAGTCACAACTTATATAATCAAAATAATAAAAAGTATACTGTTGAATATTATTAAATTATTATAGAAAATTTAAAATTTTTATTTTTTTTAAAACTAAAATAATAATTTAATGTAATTGTGATATGTATAATATTTAAATATAACATATTAAAAATAAATATGCATTTATTTATAATTTTAATAGTAATTCAGTTCGGATCGGATTGCAGCAGATTATAAAATCTGTCAATCCGAATCCGATCCGAATCCGAACGGATTGTATACATTTCAATCCGAATCCGATCCAACTATAAAATATGTCAATCCAATCCGATCCGAATCCGACGTATTTGATCAAATTTATTAATTTAAGCGGATTGATCGGATTATTTGCTCACCCTTACTATTAAGTACCTAATAAAAGGAAAATATATCTTCTAAGAAATTCAGGTAGACAAATTAATATAACTTATTTCCATTTTTTTGCTACTCTGTTGCTTAGAATATTTTTGAGAAATTATCAAAAATAACAACTTTAAAATTTATAGTAACAAAATTAGCACTTTTAATAATATTGAACGTTCAATTTAAACGTAAAATATTGAACATTTAATATTATACGGATCTAAATTTTCGTTGTTCAATTCTAATTGAATTGGTGTTAAAAAAATGACATATTAATCCTTTTTTTTAATTGTGAAAATATAAGTTTGAATATAATGGATGCTAGTTTTGTTATTATAAATTTTAAGAGGTACTAATTTTGTTGTTTTTTCAATATTTTTTTTTCTTCTTTCTTGTTTTTCATTTTTTTAAGACAAGCTTTTATGTTTATGTGGTTATCAAAATGGTTTATAAATTATTTAAATATATTTTGGGTTGATAGTTTGATTTTGACTCTTTAAAATAATGTTTTTTTTTTTTTTTTTTAAAGTAATACTATTAACTATTAAGTAAGATATGAAACTTTTGGGCATTTTTAGTTTTAAAGGTCTCTTTTGGTTTGTCAATGATCTTCTTATATTGATGTATAACAGAAACTAGTTGAAATTATAAATATAGATTTATTGTGGTTACATTAATTTAAGAGAATTAATACCCACTTTAGCCTCCCTATAATTTTTTTTTTAGCTCCATTCAGCTAATTAAATTATATTAATATTTGTAGTTATAATAAAAAATATTTTTATAAATACAAGTATTTATAAATTGTGATCGCATCAAATCAAATGATGTGGCTACGCAGTTGATCACACCAACAAAGTGGGGACCATATATTTTGACCAAAGTCCTTTTGATGTGTTTCCAACATTCCTCTATTTTTTAAATAAAAGAAAAAACGAGTTATCTGAACGTAACCTAATTGACTTGGGGTTTTCTTAAAATACTGAATTGAAGATAAAATAATGGGGAAAGTGCACAAGCAATTCATAAATTTAATGAAATGAGAAATTTAATTTATAACTTTTAACTAAAAGGTATTATTCATTGTACTATAACAATTTTTATTAATTATTCGCTTTATTAAATATTAAATAATTATATTTAAAAAAAAAAAAAGCTTTAATCTCATATCTTTTCAAAATATGCAATTTATGTTATGTAAAATTTATTTAAATATTTCTATTATAAAAAATCTTTTAAAAAGACTAAATAATTACATCAAAATTATTTAAATTTTAATCTTTTTAGACATAATTTTAATAAATTGTAATCGCTCAATTAAATAACTGAAATAATCAAACAGTAGAAAAAATAAATAATAAATATACACAATTTTATATGGTTCAAAATAACGCATAATCTACGGACAAAAACGAGAAGAATAATTCTAATGTTTACAAATAAGTACAAACTTTTATATATTTCAATCTCCCAATACACTTAATTTAAAGATTTTTTTCTAACAAATAATAATAAGAGAGTAAATACTAAATATGTCATCTTGGCACTTTAAAACTACCAAATTAAGCTTCTTTCAATTTAGTAACCTTTGTTGTGAAATTGCTTTGCTTAAAAGCCCAAATTAATTATCTATTTATAGAAAAATAAATTTATCCTTCAACAGACACAAGATGAACATTTGCATCATCTATTTACTGTCATCATTAATGCTATCTTCATCGTCAACATTTGGTGCGATTTTGTTTTGTGTGAACAGCTTGGTTTAACATGAGGCATACTGTTTTCAACACTTTAATTGCATACATTTATTATAAAAATGAAATTTAATCCAATTATTTTAAAAATTTTAAACTAAAATATACCATTTAAAATGTATGAAATTAAGGTGCTCCTTTGCATAAACTACGAAGCTGCCAAGTGCCCTTCGCCCTAAATCATATTCGATAGTTCTAGGGAAAAAAAGAGTACCCGTTCTCAACGAAAATCCTCTAATGTAAATCATCGTTATCATTACCTTGTGCGTATTTTATTCGAGGGTGTTGCTAAATTTGCCCCCTTGCAAGTAGTATAACATTACCCTTTTTTATTAATTTTATTCTAATATGGACTCTACATTTATATATATATATATATATATATATATATATATATATTTTTTTTTTTTACATATGGTCGGGTCATATTTGGATAAAAATAGAGATTAAATTAACCTATTTCCTAATCATTAAAAACTAATGTGGGCTAATTTAGTAATGCTCTTATTTCAATAAGGGTAATGGCATGTCAATATTTTCTCTAAAAAATCTAATGTATATACAAAATAAGTACCTTGCAACAATCATTTCATAACTACCATCTATTGAAAAAACGTTGTAAGTTCCTCAATTTCCTACTTTCAGCATCTATTTATTTACTACTAAAGAGGAGGCATCAAGCCCACATAGATCCCTCACAACAGAAGGCTCCTAGCCCATTGCATATTTCTGGGTCCAATATCGAGCAGTGGACTCGTACTTGGCCCTATCAGTCTTATAAGTGTGAGCAATCTCGGGGACCAGAGGATCATCAGGGTTTGGATCTGTCAGCATTGAGCATATTGAGAGTAGGACCTGCAACGTGATCCGCAGCAGATTATTTTTTGAAAAATACAAAGGCAGCACTGAGGCGAATTGCTAACTTGATAGAAAATAAAGTACATATAGATTAAGTACTCTACCTTGGAGATGGTAAGTGCTGGGCTCCACTGCTCTTTAAGGATGTCAAGGCAGATGCTTCCATTGCTATTGATGTTAGGATGATAAACTTTGGTCCGGAAAGAAACCTGTACAAATTGCAATGCAAGAGGGTAAGCAACACGTGGAAGAAATATTTTTCCCCAAAGGATATTATATATATAATATAAAAAAGGAAGAGAACATCATAGTAGGATTTGAAGTCAAAATGCCTAAAATATTTTATGATTTTGCTAGTTAAACCAAATTTCAAGAACATGACACTAGGATTCAAAGACAAAGATGGAGTAAACATGCAAAGGAATTAAATCCAACCACATATAGCTTGTCTAAGCTAGTAACTCTGTACCTTTGGTGGTTTGAATGGATAATCGGGCGGGAAGTGAATGGATATAAGAAAAACACCTCCAGCAAATGGACTGTCTGCTGGACCCATAATTGTTGCTTGCCAGTGAAAGATATCATTAGCAACAGGACCTGGAAGAAGAAGTGAACCTCTAATTTGTAAAGTAGATATGTAACATTATAAAGTCTAAAAAAACAGTATTGCATCCTCTTATGCATCAGAATATGTTTGCAAGCACTCTAGAATTCTACCGAGATCATAAGGATGGGAATTGGGATAAAAAACCAAAAAATGATCTAACAAGCACAATAAATATTATTGTCTTAACATTACTAAAGACTTCCAAAAAAGGTTGCTTGGTCAGTTAGCGTAAATTATACTTGTTAAGACAAATTACAAACAAAGACATTAAATTTGCATTGGGTGCACTGTTACATAATTGAGATCCAGAAGAAAAGCAACATGCTAATAACATTTGTATAGTCACTCTAGAATGAAAAGGATTATATGGAATTTGTCTTTCTTTTACTCATAAGCCAGTCTTTTAATTTAATGCACACTCCTTTCTTATAACAAGTCTGCATTTAAATAAAAAATTGTAGAAATTTGATTTCTCGGTAATCAAGAAACAATGGATTGGAAGAAATGCCACTCTATAGGGTGAAAGAAATGAAGAGAAAAAAGAATTACCAGCACTGCAAGAAACAGGAGGATCTTTTTGCAAATCTTTCAATTCCTTACTGATCCGCTTTGAAGCCATCACATTAAACCTAAAGATTTAAGCTTCACAACCGTACGTGCCCCTGCAAGATCAATGATGAAGTTACAACGGGACAACATATCAAATTATACATTTCAGCTCCGTGAGATACCCGGTTAGCTACCAGAATAGCACAACCAAAAAATATAAATTTCGCATTTAGATCATCTCTGAAGACATGAGGAAGAAGATCTAACAGTTCAATAGAAACTAGTGTAGTTCATTAATTTCATTTCAATCCATTAGTGAACGGATGTGCACTAAAATTTTCTGTTAAAATCAATCTCAGTAATCATGAGTTAACTTGCTAGATTATGGAGGTACAAAATCATTGTGTAGGACATCGCGTAAAATTATTTCATCTCAGAAACCGAGAATTGAAGTTTAAAAAGTAACAATGCAAGGTAAAGAAAATTGAAGAAACAAGTACATGAAAGCTTCTCAGTACTTCCTCAAATTAAATTTACAAAATGAGCCAAGTCTGGTCCAAATCATTTCTCTCAAAACACTAAGATAACTTAGATATTCATACAAGTTACTATATATTCCTAAATAACCCGATCAATTAAAATTCAACTGTTGTCAAGACTCTGGACTGCGTGTTATCGGAAAATACAAACAGAAAAATATTAAAAAATTAGCAGTACGAAAGGGAGAAAAGAATCGCAAGAGGTATGATGAACATCCACTCAGAAACATAGATGAGGCCAGAAATAAAATAAAAAAATTGACATCATATCACTAATTTAATGAATAATAATAATAATAATAATCAGGATCATCTTCAAAAACTACGAAAAGAATCCGAAAGATTTACATGCCAAGAAAAACTCCAAAATACGAAATAAAAAAATAAATCTCTTGCTAATTTGAAGGAAAACTACTACAAAGCGACGATCAGAAGGAAACCTGAAAGATCATACGCTTACCTGGCTAGGGTTTGCTCTGCGACTTTGGAAACTATCGGGAAAACAGAGAGATAGAAAGGGAAAGCCACGGAGCAATTTGCGGGTGTTTCGCAATTTATACAAGGCTTGCATGTTAAAGCGTTCTTGCTTTTTATGTCGATCACGAATTGCCACGTAAGCACGCACTTTCTAATGTGCATGAGAAATTCTTTATTAGTTAATAAGTGATTTGTTGTTTCATAATTTTATAGATGGTTTTTTTTAATAAAGTAATATGAAGTTTAATTTTTTAATAAAAATTATTGCATATATATTTTATTTTATTTACTTAAAATATTACATAAATAATAATATTGAACTAAGAATTTCTCAATGTAAATTACGTCGCTTTTCTTTCTTCTCTTTTTCTAAGAAACTGATGTATAATGTGCCATCGTTTATGCCGCAAATAATCATTAAATATATAATATATATGCTTCATATATATATAAAATTATAAACTAATTGTATATAGTCTGTCACGTGTTTGAAATTATAGGTCAAACTAATAAAAAATACGTGACGATTATTAATACTATTCGAATGCATTTTATGAGAATAAATTGTAGGAAAAAGTATCATAGAAATCTTTTTATTTTTTATAAAAGGTAGCATTTAGTTCAATAAATTATAAAAAGCATTTTTAAATTCCTTTACTTTTAAAAAATTTGTTTTTAAGTCCTTCCACTTGTAAAAAAATGTATCAAGCAAAGACAAAGTTAATTTTTAATTCAATCTAACGGAATAATAGATGTGTCACATGCATATTTATATTTTTTGATATATATACAAGTAAAAAAATTAATATTTAATTAAAAAATTACTTAATTTTTTTAGTTTAAAAAAAATTATGTAATTTAAATATAATTTTCAATAAAATTTAAATAAAATTTTAATTGTCTAATATTTAGAGTCACAACTTAGATAATTAAAATTTTATTTAAGTTTAATCGAATTCAATAAAATTTAAATAAAATTTTTATTTTTTAATATCTAAAATAAAAAATTAAACAAGAAAAATTTTATTTAAGTTTAATAGAAAGAAATTGTAAAAAATTAGAATAATTTTTTAATTAAAAATTATTTAATTTGATATATATCTATCGAAAAATATAAACATACATGTGATACATGTACTATTCCGTTAGATTTAACGAAAAATTAGATGAAAAATTAATTTTATCTTTACTAAACATCTTTTTTACAAGTAAATGGACTTAAAGACACATTTTATAAATTAAAAAATTAAATAATACTTATTACATAAATAGAAAAATCATTTTAACTCTTTATCCTAGATTATAATGACTACTCATTGAATACTCTCGATACAACTAATGGAAATAAAAGGCATCATCTTTTCCTCCTCACGTGATATATATATATACTTTACTGATTATAATTTAACTAAAATAGTACCTAAATTTTAATTAATAAATTTTTTGGTCTTTAAATTTTTATTATCTTTTATATGTATGTACCTAAACATTTTAATCATACAATTTAATTCTTAAAATTTTACACAAGATTCTAAAATTTAAATTAACAAATATATATTTTAATAATCAAGCATAATTTTTTAAAAATTTAAGAGCTTATAAAGTGTAAACTTTAAAATTTAAAATTATATGATTTGGTACTCAAACTTTTAATATTTTATATATAGGTCTCTAAGCTTTTTAATTATACAATTTAGTTCTTAAATTTTTAAAATTTTACGCATAGATTTTAAGATTTAGATTAACAAATATATATTTTAATAGTCAAGTTAGAATATATGTGTAAATTTTTAAAAATTTGTGATCAATTAAAGTGTAGAACTTAAAATTTTAAGAATTTATATATAAAATTTTAAAAATTTGTGAATTAAATTATATGATTTAAAAATTTACTTATAAATTTAAAGGTTGATGAAATAAATAGTCCTTTAGTTTTATATGTCCGGTAAGTTGAGTTAATTATTTTGTAAAATAGAAATATCGAATAGAAAAGGTTAATCAGGGTCATCATCCGAATCTGCTTTGGAGTTTACTGGTCCAAGTGCATGAAGATGTATTCGTAGCACCTTGTTATGGTCTTTGTTGAAAACTTGCAGTAGCAGCTTTAACTCGGGACCTTTTGCATATCCATGAGAAAAATTTTGTAAGAGTTAAAGGCACCAATATTTAATATATTTTAATAATTTTAAAATAATATTATTAAAACATACGTCATCATTCATATACATGCAAATATATTTATGTAAAATAATCATCATGAGATTCTGCTCTCCCTGTGAGTCGCTCACGTAATTTTTTTTTTCTTCTCAAGCATGTGTTTTAGTTTGTAATCATTGAACTGCAGCCTTTACCCTCTCATTAAAGCCGCCTTTTGGTGGCAGGTTTTGTCGGGTCAAGAGTTTATCTTTTTCACAAGTGGTTGGATATATATAAAACTTTGTGATATAAGAAATGAGGTTTTGAATAATTTACGGGTTTATATATATATATATTCTTAAATTATCAATTACAAATTTATGACGCATAATTTTTTTTTTTCATTTTTAATACCCTTTCAGACTTGTACGTACACTACATAATAAGCGTTCTGAACCTCAAGAACACAATGTCCAAACGAAAAAAAAAAAAAATAGTGTTAATTACTAAGGAATAATCAAAGTGCGTGTCAAAATAACTAAAATAGTTCAAAGCCAACGCAGATCACACATCAGATTTGATTTATACATCGACAAAATGCTAACACTATCATACTCTATCAAGTTCATTACTTTCATCAGGTAAGAAAAATAAAAATATAATCTTTTGTTAATTGATTTTTAATTTTGTCTTATTTTTTTTTTGGTTTGTGAAAAGTCAACAGAGTAGATGTTGAAAATTAGATGGAGAAAAGAATACGTGGTGGGTAGAGCACAAAGCAAGGTTCAAAAATGGAAGGTGCACAGGAGTAGTAACTAACCAAACCCGGCCACTATTTTCTCTTACCTTTGAATTCTACCCTCTCTTCTCTTTTACTCTGCGAATAGATACTGGTTTCATTTTGAAGCCTGTATGAACTAATCTTTTAATTTCTTTCTTGGATCTTGTCCCAAAAAAAATTGGTGCGTGCTTCAATCTTCGTCAATTCATTTCTTATCGATTTCGACTTCAGAGAGAAAAAACATTTCTTAGTTTTTTTGTAACTGGGTTCATAGATGTTCTCGATTACCAGTATCTTTTGATCGATATTGTTGGCCTTTATATGACAATATTTTGTTTTGAGATGGATCTCGTACCACATGTAGGATTATTTATGGGATTCCCTGTGTTTTATCCCTTGTTAAGTTGAACGAATTTCTTTCGCCTTTTTCCAACCTCAAACATGGAACCTAACTCTTAAGCACTCAGATTCTTGGAAGCTGGTTAACCCAGATGGTACCAGCTTCCAAGGAATCTGGGTACTTAAGGGTTAGTTCTCAGGTTCAAGGCTGGGAAAAGGACAAAAAAAATTTGTTTAACCTAGCCAAGGATAAAACACCCTAAGAGTTAGGAGACCCAAAAAATATTCCTACATATGGCGAGATCCGTCTTAAAACATTAAAATGCGCCCTTTTTGTCATCGGAGCTGTCCTTCGCACTCATGAATATCCCCATGGGCCCTCGCTTGGCTCTTATGGTATATAAACCTGGATGTGTGGGTTAACAGGGTTTCTTTCGCCTTCTCCAGATTTCAAACCTGTGACCTGGCCCTTTAGTACACAAGTTCCTAGAAGTTGGTACCATTTGACCCTTTAACCCACACAACCAAGTTTATATACCATAGGAGCTAAGTGGGGGCCCGTGGGGATATTCATGAGTCCGAAGGACAGCTTCGATGACAAAAAAGGCATCTTTTAATGTTTTGAGACGGATCTCGCCATATGTAGGGATATTTTTGGGGTCCCCTTAGCTCTTACGGTGTATAAATCTGGCTGTGTGGGTTAACAGATCTCTTTCGCCTTTCCCCAGCCTCGAACCTGCGACCTAACCCTTAAGTATGCAGGTTCAACGAAGTTGGTACCATCTGGGGTATAGGGAGACCCTAAAGATATCCCTACATGTGGCAAGATCCATCTCAAAACAAATTTGATTTGTTTTCCTTCTTTTTTTATTGTATTGATATTTACATCTATGTCAGGCTGTCGGTCTAATCGAAAGATTTTGAGAGTTAATTTTAAGTAATTTAGAAGATGGTGTTATAATATTTAAGTTTGAGATCACCACTGTAATTGATTTTTATTCATCAATGGTTTAGTGGTCTCCTTAAGAAGCCATTTTTTAAAATCATATTTACTCAGTTACACTATTTGAGCAACTAGCAAGGAATTGAAGTACGGACTCTAAGTAGCATGTAAAATATGTACATAATTTACAATAAACTAAATATATATACTTTATGTATAATTAATATAAAATTTTAGACGAATTTAATTATGTACAAGTTATTAGTTAATATGTTATCATGGGACTACAAACCCAAGTGATTGTATGCTCATGGTCTAATATGTTAACTCTTGCAAATGTTGTTTTCAGTGGCATCATATATAGTTAGTGGCCAATTTGTAGTGTAATGGCAAAGAGTGAAACAACACAACAGGCTTGGTTACCAGAAACAAAGCTTGAGGCCAAAGTGGTTGATGCTATTCAAAAGAGAGCTTCTAAAGGAAGTTCTATGAGATCCTTTGATAGCATAGTCTTGAAATTTCCAAAGATTGATGAGAGTTTCCGAAACTGCAAGGCTACTTTTGAGCAATTTGGTACTTATTGTTCAATATTTCTATATATCTGTGACAGACATGAGATAATTAAACCATGAACTCATAAACTTGCAATTAATATGTTTTTTTTTTTCCAATGTTAGTTTGTTTGTTGATTACAGATGAAGATTCAAATGGTGCAATTGATAAAGAAGAGATGAAAAGATGTTTCCATAAGTTGGAAATTTCATTTACGGAGGACGAAATCAATGATCTATTTGAGGCATGTGATATCAATGAGGATATGAGAATCAACTTCAACGAGTTCATTGTCTTTCTATGTCTCGTCTATCTTCTTAAGGATGATCGAGCTGCCCTTCATACTGTATCCAAAAAACTGTTATTTTAAATGCACACACAGACACACTTGCTCAAGTTCATGAAAATAACAATTGCAATTAGCCCAAAAATGGAGACTCTCTTGAATGAAAGTTATTTTCTGTCATTAGTTGAGAGGACACAGCTTTAATTTCTGCGGATAAGAACATATTACTGACAGAACCTTCACAACCTTCATATTGCAGCTGCAATATGTATGATGTTTTGTGGTATTCCAGTAGAACCCTTAATTAACGCAACAAATCTAACTTAATGTTGCTTATTACATAAGATTCTTACAGAAGCGCAAGAAACACAAAATGTTACTTGAGCTTCTGTAAGAAGAAAAATGCAACACAAATCTTACTTAATGTTGCTTTCTTTAATAAGAGTAAGTACGCCCCTTACCTGAAAGATCTTAAGATCGAGAAGAGAAATACTAATCAGGGTAGGGACGAAATTGACATGTTGAGTTGTTTGTATTTCATGACTTGTGTAGAATTTGAAAGAAGGGATGCCAAATCTGCAGGCCACTATTGAAACGTTGGTAGATACATTTGTTTTCTTGGACAAGAATAAAGATGGTTATGTTAGCAAGAGTGAAATCATCCAAGCCATAAATGGTCGTATAGCAATGAGAAGATTTGGTAAGGTCTTCTTTATCTCAGTGTGCATGCTCATATAAACTAGTACAAACAAAATATTATCACTTTTTTCATATGTAATATACAGCAAATATTACCCTTTTTTTTTTCTTTCTTGAAACACACTATGATACTGTATGTTTGGAGAAATTCTGAATTGATTTGCTGAGGTGATTATCAAGACAAAATAGATTTATAATAAGTGCATTTATATCTTTGAAAATATGAATTTTCTTTACATTTTTATCAAAGAAACAAGTATTGTGATTAGTAGCCTAGGTGGGAGTACCACTTGAGCTTATTAGCAACTCGCTCAAAAGAAGTGTTATCCGCAACTTTCATGTGCTAAATCTTTTGCGTTCTGATCATTGCAGACGAAATGGACTGGGACAAAAATGGAATGGTGAACTTTAGGGAGTTTCTTTTTGCATTCACCCGATGGGTTGGAATTGATGAAGAAGAGGAAGACGATGATTGATAAAATACTTTTTCATATTTCTCCAGCTGTTTCCTCTTACAATGGTTGCTCCACTGGTAGCCAAACTCGTCCAGTTTCTAATCTACAATTGCTAAAAATATGTATTACTGTTCCATAAGAAATATTGTCAAACAGAACCATTACATCTTTGTAACTCACCACGTAAATGGTCCGAAACTCTAATGTCATTGTTATTCTACTATACATAACTAATCCATTTCAATTTCAAGACGTTATCGTTAAATATTGAATACAGTTTTAGTCAAGACAATACAGACCTTCACACTTACGAAAAAGAGAACTTGAAAAAAGGCAATAATGATACAAGGGATAGCAAATTATAAAATATGCCAACACTAGTAGTACTAATCTAAATAGAAAACATTGACTTGGGGCAAAATTAATATCTACTGTCCATAAAATAATATATCATCTACCGACAAAAAACACCATCCCAGAAAGCATGCAGCAGTACATTTCTTTCTTCTCCTCGCTATTTGCACAAAAACCATACCTCAGTACTTTAGTCACTAACAAAACTGTAATTACAAACTATTAAGCCTAATGTAGTCTAACCACTAGCTTACATAAGGATGATCAAGGAGATAGGATCCCCTCCGACCAAATTGACCACGCATAAAATATCGAACCCTCCAAACTCAAATCAGTCAATAATAGCTTCTTATGTGATACAGTCATTAAACAACCCCAAAATAAACAATACACACACTCCATAGAGAAACAAGTTAGAACTGGCACATAACAGAACCAGTACCGCCATGTCAGTCAGAGGAAACCTCAGACACCAGAAAGGAATTGGAATTGCTGATTACTCACAGAAATTAACAAGCAAGCTCCATAGAGCCCTCCAAGAAGGACCATCCATCACACCCTAGTCTTGGCCCTTTTCATACCGAGACTGTTGTGGAAGGGAGAAACAGAGCCAGACATGGGTGAACCTTCCCCACGAAGAGTACCATTTAGCATTGCCAACTCTCGCAGCTGCTGTTTCTTGTAAAAATCTTGACATTCATCCTGAAACACGAGAGTGTGAATGTTTGGATGAAGGAAGAAGTAATTTCCCAAAAAAAAACATAAATAAAGGACATCAGATAGGACAAGGGAATAAACTTTTTATGTCACAAATAATGTATTATTATCATTATTATTTAAATTCAATAATAAACTATATCATATGTAACATAACACAACATTTGTGATGTAAGAAATAAAAATATAAAATACATCCAGAAAACATGTACAATAATGTACCAACATAGTAGGGACATTAATAATTTTTCAATAAGAGTTTTATAGTTAGGAGAAAGGAGTATTTACCATAGGCTTGAGCAGATCTTCCAGAATTTCACGTGCTTGCATTAGCCGAGAATCAACTACTTCAAAAGGTAATTCGGCTTCCACTACAATATGAAGAGGTTCATTCAGATGTTCATACCCTGGTTTCCCTCTCATCATTTCTTCCTGCAAGACAGAAAGTACTAAATTTACCTCAAGATTTCAAGAATGAAAAGAAGGGAAAAAAATGAAATTTACTGTGGGTACATCTAGCACCAGGTGCGGTCAAAAAAATTAATTAGTAAAAAGACCACTAAGAAATTTGTCCAACCTAAAATTTTCTAGAGCAATTTTAAGTCACATGTTCAATTGACCAACCACACAGTCTCAAGCTAACATTTAGCAACTTCACATGTACCATTTTACTAATCTGGTACCAAATTTCCTTTGTTCTTTAAATTATTAATAAACATTTCAGGTAAGTAGATTTATAATGGGAATCCATATAATAAGGCAAGGCATCCTCCACAAAGTTTTCTTATTTAAAAACAAATAAATAAAGAAGCTTGAATATGACGCTAGCTCTTGTGGCATATAGCTTGACAGATCATCAAAGGAAAAAGCTTTCAGGATTACCCTAGCTGGATCCTTTATACTGCCACAACCTCTAATCAGAACGCGACACTCAGTACTTGCTTCCACTCGCTTAAGAGAGTTTCCCCTAGGACCAAGGAGACGCCCAACAAAGTTGAACTGCAACAACAAACCTATTTCAAACTCATGAGTTAAGATAAAGTTCCTGTAAAATAAAAAATTGAGAGAATTTAACCCATACATTAGGATATTTGTCAACAGGGATATCCACTCTGATTGCTCGCTTAATGATTAAACCCGATGAGCTACCTTGAGAGCTCAACCAGTTCTGTGTTGTTGAGGGCTGTAATAAACTTGACATCTGAATAATGCGTTGCAACATTGTCAAAAATCCAACAATGCATCCAAAGTAGCAATTTCTTTACAGGATAAAAATAAGATTGGTGCTACAGGGATATTAAAAAGAAAATCTTCCACAAAGTAGACCTAAAGTGCATGGAGATATGGAAACAACACATTAGGGAGTAACTCAAGCAGCAAAAACTGAAATTATGCATGCACCTTAACAGATATAATGTGAAAATGAAAAATAATGTTGACATCAAATATAATCTAGAATAGTTTCTGGAGCTTAAATATTCATTTCATCCATCATTATGGAGGCTCACATTTATGACATTTTATTTTTTTGCATCTGATGAAAGGTATCCGCCAAATCATTCAGCAACATACAAAACACATCATCTATGAAAAATTTAATGAGTTATGATGTGAGATTAAAGTAGCCTTGGAAGGCAACTGAAATAATTATTATATGCATAACTTTGAGGGTCAGTAATATATGCAAGAAGATGGGAAGTCCACACTCAATAATTTTCTCCAGATTGACTGGAGAGGCCCTTCCCATATTCTGTTATTAGGGACCTCATCCTCCAGAAATGCAATCAACACCAACAATAAGGAACCTCCAGCACAGTCATCTACCACAGTACAGTCTATTTTTACAGCAAGGCAAGGCATAATAAACTAGAGAATTATTTCTGAGTAGATGTACATCTCCAAAGTTAAGCTAAAATTTACTTGCTCTTTGATGTTAGCATCCAGATTCCTGTCACAATGCACTGTCCTAAATTACAAACACTCAAACAAATGTTGGTTAGAATTAAATGTAAAAGGTGGTGTCAGGAAAGCTTCTAAAATACAGTAAAATTAGACGGAAATTAAGGTTATGTTAATGGTTAGTATCCGTACTTCTGATTGAAACCGCGATGCCCATCCATTCACATCAGCACCTCCATTCGAAAATATTCCACCAGAAGCCAGGGGACTAGCACGCTCAAGCCCACTTTGACCTATAACTGATGCATTCCCCAACAGTGTAGTTACACGCGATATTTCTGCTCCAAATGTCAATTTTCAAGAATAAGATGTACGAGTCAGCATTTGTTAAAAAGTTAGCAGTTACCACAAAATGGACATAGAACACTCCTTTTCCTTTCTCAAGTCAGTCAAAATTAAATGTTATCCCAAAAGTTAAAGATATAACCTCTGAAAAGAACATGAACTCTACGTGTCAGAAAAATAAAACATGGAGTTAAAGTTAAAACTTCATCTCGTTGTATGAAAAGCACAGTTAAAACTTAAAAGAAACTATCACCTATCTATAAAGTTAATAAATTAATCAGGATGCATGAAATCACAGAACAAATTTATATAATAGAATTCAAATTAATAGAGAGGAGAAATATCCAAAGGAGAGTATGTAAAGACAATGAGTCACTGTTAGCATTGAAAGTGGTAAAGAAACACTCCACTAAATGTTGAGAATGCAATATTAGGGTAGCCAGAAATATTATCATTTCCAAAACTAAGTAGACAGATGACAAGATATAATAATAACCCACAGAAAATCTTTGAGCTCCATAAAAACCTTCTAGATAATGCTATCCTCTGAAAATGGGCCTTGGCGTGTAACAATTTCCAAGTATCAAACCAGAGATCTGTTTCTTTTACTAAAGATTTATCCCAATATCCTGAATCAATAACCTCACGATCTCTCTATTTGATTAGCAAGGATCATCCTTAGCCATTTATTAACTTTGCAGTCAACTTTAAATCATTTCGAGACAAAGAACCAGATGCAGCAAGCCAACCAGCCAAAAGCACTCACCCTCATTGAGTAATATATAAAACTCATCTTCTTGAATAAATTTAAAGATACATGGGAAGTTTCCTCATATGGTCTTCAGGGGGGACATTGCTGTAATCTTCCCAGTTATTACCTATAAAACTAATTACAATGGGACAAAAAATAAGAACACAGAAGGGCACAAATAACAACCAGAATGGTTATGTTACCAATATTTGATCCAATGGCAAACTTCAAAATGAATTTGACTTGATAAACTGTCTTGGAAGCTCTACTAGAAGAAACATCAACAAATAAATTGGAAATCAATCAAAGCAAGTGGATGCAAGCAGAAGAGTTACTGATATAAAGTTATCATCCAATTTGATCCTCTCCATACTCATTAATCAATGTCTGATAAATCTTCACAGCAAGAAAGGTGGAGTCATTAACTAATTCAACTATTTATTAAGGGCAGAACCTACAAGTATATCTAGACCTAACATAAGCCAGTGGCAGAGAATTGTAGTCTACAAAAGAAAGTAAGATGCTTGAACAGCAGGATAAACTCTTATGAGTCCAGCAATGAAGGAGATTTGGGTATTTAACAAATTAATTCACGAGTTAACAATAACTCTTAAGAGAATAATGGACCAAGAGATGTCCTTTGCAAACTACCATGTAAAATCTGCCAACTAATTCTACTATTAGTTAGGATCAGAACTCTTTAATATTTCCAAGCCTTGACAGTTAGTGAATTGTGGTCTACATAGGATATAGGTTAAAGGTTAGAATAGCAAGAGAAACTCTTATTAGGTTGTTGAGGTATTTAGCAATCTATCACATGTTACCAATAAATTATTTTACGTCAAACAGTGTTTCATCAAGAGGTGTCCCTTACTCTCCTATCATATAAATTTCATTAATGTGGTGTCATTAGGTTGATGTTGACCAGTATTTAGCTACTGTTTTACTCACATAGCACATTACTCACAGAATCCCCACATTTTGAGTTACAATCTCTGCACCCCATGCAAACCTGCTATATAATGGCCAGCTTTAAGATGTTCCGGTTCTTAAACTCACCTTGGTTCAACAACCTGTACGTATGACGAAGGACAGGCACAAATGGACTGATTTTATGATGTTCTTCAAGCAACTCAGATAAATACCTACAATTAATCAAAACAAAAGAAGGTTCAGCAATATGAAATCAACCTTTAAGGAAAAAAGAGCAAAATAATGCTAAAATTGATAACTTCCAAATGATTTAGACGACCAGAGAAGATTTGGAAAATAACGTAAAGGGATCGTACTACCTAGTAGAGGAAAACCCAAATCTGTCAAATTAAGTCCAATATTTGAGCTTTCATTGAGAATTGATAATTAAATACGTAAAAAAAGAAGAAGACAGACTTGAACTCTGAAAAGCACAAAGAAAATCATAATTTTTAAGTTGTAAAAGAAGAAGAATCGAATAAGTAAATTGACTCTCAGGGGACTGAGAGTCGTCAGCTCAAGACCAAATGAAGAATCGAATAAGCAGTTGACATATAGATGAAGAAAAACATCAAACAAATAATCCAGATGGATTGATCGGGCACAAATTGAAACAAAGAGACGATCGAGTAACAAACTCAAGCCAAAACCAATAACAAAAAATTATAGTCAAAAGAAGATCAAAGGGAGTTACTTTTCTTGCTCGAGAAAGAGAGCAGCAGAAGAGGAAGAAGCGGAGGAGCGAAGGCCAGAGAGGTGAGGAGCCGATGGTGAGTAGGCCATGTATCTTCCAGCCTGCGATGACGTCATTTCCTCTTCCCCTCTATTTCTCACTCTCTCTTCAACTCCTCAAGGAATCAAAGACTGTTCCTTTTTCGATTTGGGGCTTGTTTGGCCTCCGAGAAAGTGATTGTTTTCCCCTCTTGCTAGCTCTGTGTGGCTGAATGGTGAACTGGTGTGTGTGAGGCGATATCGACCAGACATTTCTCTCTCAATTTTTGCGTCGGTGGAGTTTTATTTTGTTTTTAAATGAAATGAAACGAACGTAAAAAAAATAATACTTGTATTCTACATCCGTGCTAAGTGAAATTGTGAATAACGCTGTGTGTATGTACTGTAATTTCTTCCCTTTTCTTTTTTATTTATATTATTTATACCTTACCTTTTTTATTTTTATAAAACCTTTATTTATTTTCCCTCTTTTATTATTTTTTCCCGCTAAGGGTTGTTGGTTGAACAATCTTCTTAGTAAAATTCAGTTGTATTGTAGCACAAAATATTTGCTAGTAGGTAGTGGTTTTAACTCTCTTCTAATGTAAGAAGTAATATAAAAAGGGTTTATGAGTTTCTATAATGTTTATTAAAAATACATTTTTTTTATAAAATATCATACATTTTAAAATAATGTCGAAAGCTTCAATGGATATTGAAATTATGTGAATTTTGAATATGTTTCAGCTCTTCAATTTTGATATGAATCATTTTTACAGAATTTATTTTTAATCTCATCTAAAAAGAAAATATATTTTTTAAAACATATATGTATCTTTTTTTAACATTAAAAAAAAAGTAATTGTTAAGATATATATAAAAAAAAAAAAATGTGCATCTATATACAATGTTAAAAATAAAACTTAATTTATAAAAATGGTTATCGGATGTAATTAAATATATTTTCAAGAGTAAATAGTTTTTAAAGTAATTAAACTTATAATTATTCTACACATAAATATTTATTTAAAAATAAGACTTATCATGTCAACTAATTATGTCTGTCAAAATTTAACACTTATTATATCAATTAATTAACATTTTTGATGTCTTAATCTCAAAAAAGTATTTATGTTTAAAAAAAATTAAAAGTATGGATACTTTTTTTTAGAATAAAATAATTTAAATATATTTATGTAAAATAAATTTAAATTTTAGTATTTTAAAATTAATTTAACTTATTTTAATTAATTTATGAGAGGGTGTTATCATTTAGTTAAAATTAATTTTTATTTTCTTAAAAGCTTAACAAAATATACATTTTATAACATTTGTAGCAGTTGAGAGGGATCAAATCAAACTAAATGTCTTTAGTTATAATATATTTGTGAAGTATAGCTCCAGTTTACTTAATTTTTTATACTATTATTTTTTAATAAATAAATTTTAAAAAATATTAAAAAAATATATATATATTATCTTAAATTTTAACTATTAAAATTAATAATATAAAAATTTTATTATGTTTTTTAATTCAATCATAATATATTTTAATATATAAATTATAATTGTATAATATTTTTGCATTTGTAAAAAAAAAAAAAAATTAAATATCTTTAATCAATTTTAGTTTTACTATTATGAAAATTAAAGACCAAAAAATATATTATTGTTATAATTTAGATGTCAAATCTAATTATGATATTATCTAATTAGATTTATCTCTTATTATTTAAAGTTTGAAATATAGATTTAATCCCTTATATATCTTAAATAAAGATTTAATATCTGTTATATCTAGTATTCGAAATTCATATTGTATCTTGACAACCCTATAAATAAGGTCTTTAATAATGTATTGTAAATACACAATAATCTGAATTTATTCTTCTATTCTATTTCTCTATTTCTTAGTTCTTATTTATTTAGTTTCATAATACGTTATCAGCACGAAAGCTTTTAAACTTCTGAACTCTTGAAATGAATCTTCAAAGCAAAACAGTTTATTCTGAGGAGAATGATAATATGTGCTTGGTAGATAGTGCAACAACACAAACAATTCTACGAGATGCAAAATGTTTTTCTTTTTTGAAATTTGCAAAAGTAATTGTGAGCACAATCTCTTGCACAACAAAATTAATAGAAGGTTTCGGAAGAGCTAATATTGTCCTTTATGATGGGACAAAATTGGAAATAGATTGTACTTTATATTCCTCCAAATCTAAAAGAAATTTGTTAAGTTTTAAAGATATTCGCAATACTGGATATCATATTGAGACAATAAATGAGAATAATAGAAAATATCTTTGCATTACATCTATTGTCTCTAATCAAAAGCTTATTGTAGAAAAGCTCAATGCATTCTCTTGTGGCTTATATTATACATTCATAAGTACAATTAAATCATATGCAGTAATGAATCAAAATAACTCAAAGTGCAAAGTTTTGACATTATGGCATGATCGATTGGGTCATCTAGGTTCCACAATGATGAAAAAAATAATAGAAAATTCAAATGAACATCCACTAATAAATTAAAAGATTCAATTGCCAAGTGATTATCTTTGTACTACATGTGCAAAATGCAAAATGATTACAAGACCATCAGTGACCAAGGTTAATGTTGAATCTCCTTTATTTTTAGAGAGAATTCAAGGAGATATTTGTGGACCCATTGATCCATCAAGCGGCCCATTTAAATATTTTATGGTGTTGATAGATGCATCAACAATATGGTCATATGTTTGCCTCTTATCTACTCGTAATCAAGCATTTGTTAAGCTTTTTGCTCAAATCATTAAGTTAAGAGCACAATTTTTGGATTTTCCTATTAAGAAAATTCGTTTAGATAATGTTGGCGAATTCACATCCTAAGTATTTAATGATTATTGTATGTCGATTGGTATTAATGTTGAGCGTCATGTTGCCTATATACACACCCTAAATGGTCTAGTTGAATCATTTATTAAGCGTATTCAGCTAATTGCTAGATCATTAATCATGAGAATGAAACTTCTTGTTTCTACGTGGGGACATGCTATATTACATGCTGGAGCCTTGGTCCGTGTCAGACCAACATCTTATCATACATACTCTCCATTACAACTAGTATTTGGTCACCAACCAAACATCTCACATTTAAGAATTTTTGGTTGTGTTGTATATGTTTCAAATTGCACCGCCACATCTAACTAAGATGGGCCCTCAAAGAAAGTTGGGAATTTATGTTGGCTTTGATTCTCCATCTATTATCAAGCATCTAGAACCCTTAACGAGTGATATTTCCACGGCACGCTTTGCCGACTGCCAATTTGATGAAAATTTTCATACATTAGGGAGAGAGAAATCAAAACTTAATGAATGTTGTCAAATTTGTTGGGATGTATATTCATTATCTCATTTTGATCAGCGAACAAACCAATGTGAACTTGAAGTTCAGAAAATTATTTATTTATAAAATTTAGTAAATAAATTGCCTGATGCCTTCATCGACTCTAAAAGAGTAACAAAATCACATATACCGGCAGTAAATGCCTGTGAAAAAATATATATCTGAACAGGAAAATTTATGAACTCAGCTTCAAATGAATCTCAAGTTTAATTAACACGTGGTCGACCCCTTGGTGTAAAAAATAAAAATCCTCGAAAAAGGAAGATGCAAGTAATTGTCACCAAAGAGGATGTAAGAGAAGAAATTGATAATAATAATCAGTCCAACATTATAGACAAATGACTCATGTAGAGTCTTAGGTACCTGAAAACATCGAAAATATTGAGAAAAATATGATATAAATGAAATTGTTGTTAACAACACCTTCGCTTTCAATATGGTTCTTGAAGTATTAAGAGAAAATGAGGATCCTGAACCAAAAATCCATCTATGAATGTCGACAAAGGAAAGATTGGCCAAGATGGAAAGAAGTAATTCAGGCTAAATTAGAATCATTTACAAAGTGCAAAGTCTTTGGGCTTATAGTCCAAACGCTTGAAAAAATTAAACCAATAGGATACAAATGAGTCTTTGTGAGAAAGCAAAATGAGAAAAATGAAATTGTGCGATATAAAGCAAGACTTGTTACACAAAGTTTCTCTCAGAGACCAGGAATTGATTATGAAGAAACATATTATCCCGTAATGGATATGACACATTTCGATTCTTAATTAGTCTTGCAGTTATGAAAAATCTTGATATGCGTCTTATGGACGTAGTGACTGCTTATCTATATGGATCACTTAATAATGACATATACATGAAAGTTCTTGAAGGATAATGAAAGCTCCTCAAAGCCCAACATAATGAATTCTATTAAATTACACAGATCATTATATGGGTTAAAGCAATCTGGTCTCATGAGGTACATTCGCCTCAATGAATACCTTTTAAAAGAAGGTTTTATGAACAATGCAATATATCATTGTGTTTTCTTCAAAGTATCAGATATTGGTTTTATCATTGTCGCAATATATGTTGACGACTTGAACATTATTAGGACCCTTGAGGAGATAAATAAAACATGCAATTATTTAAAATTAGAGTTTAAAATGAAAGAACTTAGAAAGACAAAATTTTGCTTGAGACTACAAATTGAACATTTATCAAAAGGATATTTGTTCATCAATCGACATACATTGAAAAAGTCTTAAAGCGATTCTACATGGACAAAGCACATCCATTAAGCTCTCCTATGGTTATGAGATCACTTGATATAAAAAAGGACCCATTTCGCCCTTAAGAATATGATGAGAAAATTCTTGGTCCGAAAGTACCATATTTAAGTGTTATTGGTGCCCTTATGTATCTTGCAAATTGTATACGACTAGATATTGCATTTTCAGTGAACGCACTAGCAAGATATAATTAAGCACCAACGAAAAGGCATTGGAATGGGGTTTAGCATATACTACGTTACCTTATTGGAACAATAGATATGAGCTTGTTTTACTCAAAGAAATCAAAAATGCAATTGACTGGATATGCAGATGCTGGATATTTATCTGATCCACATAATGCAAGATCACAAACTGGATATATTTTTACATGTGGAGAATCTGCCATATCATGACGATCTACAAAGCAAACTATGGTAGCCACATCATCAAATCACTCTGAAATACTTGCATTATAAGAAGCAAGTCGTGAATGCATATGGTTGAGATATATGATCCAACATATTTAAGATACATGTAAATTACCTTTAATTAAAGGAAAAACCACAATATTGTATGAGGATAATGCTGCTTGTATAGCACAGGTTAAAGGAGGTTATATTAAAGGCGATAGGACCAAATACATCTCACCAAAATTTTTCTACACTCATGAACTTCAAAAGAGTGGCAACATAGATGTTCAACAAATTCAATCAAACGTTGACTTAGTTGACTTATTCACTAAATCCCTTCCGACAACAACTTTTAAGAAGCTAGTACGGAAGATCGGAATGCGTAGACTCAAAGACATTTCATAATCATCGGGGGGAGTAACTCACACACGCACTGTACTCTTTTTCTTTTGCTCAGGTTTTATCCCACTGGATTTTCCTAACAAGGTTTTAACGAGGCAGACTTTGTGTGCACATGAGAACTATGTACTCTTTTTTCCTTTGCTAGGTTTTGTCCCATTGGATTTTTTCTAGCAAGGTTTTTAATAAGGCATATTTCTTTATGTAGTTGACATCCAGGCGAGTGTTATAATTTACATGTTAAATCTAATTATGATATTATCTAGTTAGATTTATCTCTTATTATTTAAAGTTTGAAATGTAGATTTAATCCCTTATATATCTTAAATAGAGATTTAATATCTATTATATCTAGTATTCGAAATTCATATTATTTTTTGACAATCCTATAAATAGAGTCTTTAGTAGTGTATTATAAACACACAATAATCTGAATTTATTCTTCTATTCTCTTTTTCTATTTCTTAGTTTTTATTTATTTAGTTTTATAATAATTATATTATTTATGTTATTGAATAATAAATTATGTCTCTTAAATTGATCTTATTATTTATAAATTATAATTATATAATATTTTTGTATTGCGAAAATAAAAAAGAGGTTAAATATCTTTAGTCAATTTTAATTTTACGATTATAAATATTGAAGACAACAAAATATACTATATGTTTGTTTTTATAATTATTTATTTTATTTATAATATATGTTTATGCTTCTTCTTTTTATGCGTCCGTATAGTTTTACATAAGTACTATAATTTTAAATAATAATATTATTAAAATTATTTTTAATATTATTGACAATATATATATATATATATAAAACGGTTGAACTCGTATCAATACCTTTTAATATTTATGTCGTTTTTATTAAACCCACCTTAAACTTTAGAAAAAACAAATAAAAGAAAAAATTAAACTAGAAACCGGCCGGTCCAGAAGGTTCGAACGGTTCGATCAGATTATTATTATTTTTCTATTTCGTTTTTTAAGAAACTGGACCGGACGCGGACCTCTTGAAAAGACCGTCCTTGGCCCGAGAAAGTGCACTCAGACGAAGGAAATATCTCGTACGAGCACATCGGTATGGGACTGTGAAGTCTTTGATTACAGTGGGATTGCAGGTGTAAGCTAAAGCCTCAAAGTTTCGATTTTGGACAACCTAAGGATTTCAAAATATGGACGAAACTACTCCCTTTACGAATCTACATAGCAGAGAGTACCAAGGTCACAAGAAGAAGGTCTCTCTCTTATATATTTTTCTATGTCGCGTTAAATGTTTAGTTTATGTGCAACCTAATTAAAATTTAAACTCGTTTTTATACATTATTTATTTTTATTTTACTTCATGAAAAAGGTACATTCAGTGGCTTGGAATTGCACTGGCACCAAGCTCGCCTCCGGTTCTGTGGATCAAACAGCTCGAGTTTGGCACATTGAGCCCCACGGACATGTAAGATTTGATTGTATTTCTTTTCATGTCGCTCGGAAAACTCTTGGGTTTCTCTGTTTTTGTTTAATCATCCACAACACTATTTTGTTTGAGTTGCTAGAAATGGGTGTTGATTTTAGGACTATAAGATTGCCGATGTATGTAGAATTATGTAAGTATGGCTATAATTCATCGTTTCTACTCAATTTATAGCTCAATTGAAGTTTCCCATCTTTTAAATATATCAAATTTTGTTTGGGCAGACTCAAAACGTAGGCATGAGTTTGCATAGATTCACAACTTGGGCAGGAATATCTAAATTTCGTAACACAAGCATGTAAAATTTAAATCCGGTTTCATAATCATGTCACTATGCCTTTGAAACATGTGTAGCCGACCTAAAATTTTTACATTGCGAATATGAATATCTCAATCTACATCGTCAATCTGTTGCAAACCCATGCCTATATTAGTTAATTTCCATTTTTGGGTATAGTCACCGTAATTATAAGGTGTTTTACAATACGGTTAGGAAGCTGTCATAAAATTAGCAAATTATATGCATGGTTGATAGTTTAGTAATGTTGTTCTTGCTGTTTTGTGGATTTTTTTATTCATTGGTTGAGAAGAAAATTAGGGGGAGCAAATTAGATCTATTTTGCTTACAGGGTAAAGTTAAAGATGTTGAATTGAAGGGACATACTGATAGTGTGGATCAGCTTTGTTGGGATCCAAAACATTCTGAGCTAATTGCAACAGCCTCAGGAGACAAGACTGTCCGTCTATGGGATGCACGCAGTAAGTGATTATTGAACTGTGTTCATGTGTTGTTTGGCAAAAAAAAGAAACTGTGTTAATGTGTTGGATTATTATTATGGAAGAGCACACAAGACTGTCTAAATGCTTGTTATTTTTTTTAATGGAAAATTTTGTTTTAATCTTTAACTCTAGAGAAAATTGGAGCTTGCCTTATGTTATCTCATTTCCCCTTGTTTTTGTTGTGTAATAATAAACTTAGATTGTGCAACTTGTATTTTTGTAAGGAAAACAAAATCAAGCTAGCAGGAAAACTAGAGCATCACACTTGATGCAAGCAGTTAACATGATAGAAATCAAAAGGCAGAGAATTATACACTTTATTATCTTTCTTGGTTCTACAGGTGGAAAATGTACACAGCAGGCAGAGCTCAGTGGGGAGAACATTAACATTACCTACAAACCTGATGGGACGCATGTAGCTGTTGGCAATAGGGTATGCTATAATCCCATATGATCTGCCAAAACCTCTTCAACTTTCTAAATCTGTTAGTTGTTACTATCTTCAATCTTTGAATTCTGAATATTGTTAGTTCTGTAGCCTTGTCTAATATCTCCTAGTTTTGATATGACTTTTCTGGGGTTAAAGCGTTGATGTGATATTTACTAGTCCATGAGCAAACTGAGGAGTTAGGTTTCCATAATTCTTATGGCATTCTTTCTTTGAATGTAGGACGATGAATTGACAATTTTGGATGTTCGGAAATTTAAGCCAATTCACAAGCGCAAGTTCAATTACGAGGTACTTTCTATTCAAGTGTCATCTTTTTGCATTATACATTATAGTTTGTTAGAAAGAGTTAATTTTAAAATTGTGATATGGTGTTGACAATCTTTAAACTCGTACTTCATCTTTTAGACTTCTATGAATATGGTTAACAAGAACTATTGTAGTTGGCCCCCCTGTCTTTTCTTTTTGGCTTTTGATAAATCTTTGGCTACAAATTGAGCCACAATGATCAAAAGAAAAAGAAAGTGAATTATTGGTAATACTCTTTACTCTGGGATAGAAAATGCATAAGCATTGCATGGCTAGGAAAGGTTTGGGATTTCTATAAACAGAAGGAATTTTGGCAATTGAAAGCATCCTAGAAAAATCATATGATATTAAGAAAAAATGAAATATTCTTTGGGTGTTGGGCTTGTGTGGAGAGCGTTGTACAAAACATTGTAATATTTTCTCTCGTAGTAAAAAAGAGCAGCAACAATTAATATTTTGGGTCAACGACGAAAAAATTTGTGTTATTTTCTTGTTTATGCTTTCCTTTATATTTTCTTTCTTATATATGGTAGTAGGATTGTCAAATTTTCCTTAAACATGAAGGACGCTAAGAGTTTCGGAGCAAATTTGTTTGTACTTGCTTCTTCTGTGTCATTCATTTCCATGTATAGAGCCACCTCTTCATTACCCCTCATATTTTACAGGTGAATGAAATTGCTTGGAACATGGCAGGTGATATGTTCTTTTTAACAACTGGAAATGGTGAGAAAAAATCATGCACAACCAAATGCCTTTCTTTCTTCGTGCTGGAATTGTTATTTAGTTGTATATCCTTCTTTTTAGGTACGGTTGAAGTACTAGCATACCCATCACTAGGTCTAATTGACACTCTTATGGCTCATACTGCTGGTTGCTACTGCATTGCAATTGATCCAATAGGAAGGTATGCTACAAGCTAATCTAGGTTTTATGATGGTTGAGAAAATTATATGATGTATAACAGTATAAGCTTGGATTTGGTAAACAAAAATTCCGAATGTCATTTTATTGAAAATCCCCTGAAATTTTGAACTGAATACCATTGCAGGTATTTTGCGGTTGGTAGTGCTGATTCCTTAGTCAGCCTGTGGGATATCTCTGAGATGCTCTGTGTTACTACTTTTACAAAACTTGAGTAAGTTTCTCTTTGTGTTTCTTTCTATATCCTAGGTATGTATTGGAAATTACCCTTTTTAATCTATATCAGATGGCCTGTGAGGACAATAGGCTTCAACCATACTGGTGAATATATTGCTTCAGCCAGTGAGGACTTGTTCATTGATATAGTAAGAAATTGAAATAGCCTTTACATTGCCATTTGTAATTGAAATGAGATGAATCAATAACAATAATTAACTTTGTAACGGCAGTCAAGTGTTAAAACTGGAAGGACAGTGCATCAGATTCCATGCCGAGCTGCCATGAACAGTGTTGAATGGAATCCAAAGTACAATTTACTTGCATATGCTGGGGATGACAAGAACAAATATCAGGCTGATGAGGGTACTTTATATCTGTTAATCCAAAGTATTAATTGATTTCTTTTTGTATCTAGTACGAGACAACTGAAAAGAAAAGCTATTAATTCACACCTGGTTTCTCATTGCAGGTGTTTTTCGAGTATATGGTTTTGAAAGTACTTCCTAGATTACTCTCTTGGGCTTTTTATTGTTCAACTTGAAAAGCTTAGTTCTTTAACAAACCATTAAAGTTAGAGTCGTGTAACAACCATGGAATTTGTTGTGTTATTTTACTTGTTTTAGCAACCATTAAAGTTGTACTCTTGTAACAACCATGGATTTTGTGGTGTTATTTATTGTAATGTCACTGCCTTGAAATTCAGTACAGTTCTAAAAATGGAGTTTGTATTATTTATGAATACGATTGACAAATTTCACGATAGAAGAGTAAAAAGAAAAAAAGATTCATTCACGTTACTGCTGATAGATTTCAGCCTCATATTTTGCTTAGCGTATTATGTGTTTGTAGTAAGAAAATAGATATGCTGAAATATCTCAATCGACTGTAACAGCAAACCCTGTAATAAATTCCTATAAATAAAATGACCTTTATTTACATTCTCTTTAGAATCAATTCCTCAAAAGTCGAGAGGAGTTTATTTTCGAAGGGAAAACAGAAACTCTAGCCATCCTTGCTACATATACTTTGCATAAATTTTTTTCATTTAGACTAATGGATTCATTAGGTCATCAGAAGGTAAATCCCATACAACACTGTCTGAATTAAACATCATTGGTCCATTTCTCCTCTCTTTTCCAACTTCAGAGTTCTCTCCATTTTCTTCAAGTTTGTCCTCTATCCCACATTGTTGATCACCTGCTGTGCATGTGCTTTCAGTACACATGCTCTGGTTCCACAGTGATCCAACCCCTTCATTGCCAAACGATGATGTTCCATATTGAAATCCAGACATATTAAGGGGGAAAGAACTGCTATTCCCCGAAAAGTTTGCAAAGGATGATGCTCCATTGGAGTCCCAAAATTTGTTTGAGTGTAGCATATCAGGTTCATGCATTGCCCTTGTCCAACCGAATTTGATCTTCTCAATTGAATCATATTTTTCTTCCTGCTTACAGTTAATGTAGGCGGAAGTATCGTTCCCTAGTACTGCATTAGGTTGCTGGAGTTGAAAGTCGATGCGCTTCTTAGTAAGAAGGTGAAGCATTTCATCTTTAAAACAGCCAAGGGCAGCTTCTGCGAGATGAGCAACCTGTGGGGGTTCTAATGTGGTTGTGATCTCAGAAATGAGGTGGGAAATGGGTTTGTGTGTGACAGGGTCAATTCCCATGCCAGTAAGTTGCTTCTTCAACTTGGTATTCCAGTGATTTTTGACATCATTGTCAGTTCGACCAGGAAGCCGAGTGGCAATTATGGACCATCTGCGATGTTCATGCAGAAATGTAAGCAACACTCAACCACAACAAAGAAATTGCTCAACTTAATTCCCAAATGGTGAAAATTGGGGATGGTTAGTTATCATATCACCTGTTTCCAATGATTGAATGAAGCTTTATAATGGTCTGCTCCTCTTCCTTTGAGAACTCGCCATGTTTAAGGTCAGGGCGAAGGTAATTGGTCCAACGCAACCTGCAGCTCTTCCCACATCTTTGGAGACCTGAGAATACACAAAGCACAAGGAATATGAATGACAAGTTGAAACGACAGGTTCATATATTTATACCAAAAAATAATAATAATAATAATAATGGAGTAAAGGGGTTAGAAAAACAAATCAAACCGGCATTTTTGGGGATGAGGCGCCAATTGCGAGTGCCGTGTTTGGCAATGTAGGAAGAGAGCTTATTATCTTCTTCAGGTGTCCACTGTCCCCTTTTCACATTGTCCTTTTCACAACATGGAATGCGACCCATGTCTCTACTTTCTCGAATTAAAATTTTATTTTAAAACTAAGCTCTTAAGAAGAGTAAAAAAGAGTGAAATAGATCTGAATACTACTGCTGCCTCCTTAAAATGAAGCTTTTTTATGCATAAAACTTGTTTTGTTTGGATGAAAAGAAAAACTAGTAAAGATATGAAAGATTAAATTGGATATTATATTTCTATATATGTGAAAAGCTAAACACCAATTCTTATATAATGAGAGAGTTGAAAGTGCATGAGTCTGCAAGGCAGAGAGGAAAGAGGCATCAAAGGCGCATGAATCTATTAAAGAATTCAAAGCTGTAGAGCGTGTGAGAGATTGGCTGGTAGCTCACCCACAAGACACCTGGTCAACTCTTCGTCTCTCTTTCTTGTTGACTTCTTTTATTTGGGTAGCTTTCTGCTTTGCTCACACTAAACCATCTTTTTCATGAGAGGAGATAAGGCAGATTTGTCTTCAATTTGCAGAAGTTAAGGTTGTTGCACGTGCTGGTCTCTTATATATTCTACTCTTTGCTTACTATTTTAGCTAGCGATAGACATAGATACAAAGCCAAAATACATGAATGAGTGATAAGACTGTTGGGACATTGACTAGTTCAAGCCGGTTTGGGTTATGAATTTATATCACTGTCTTAAGAGTGTAAAAAAGTTGGTTATATAAACAGGAGCGAGGTTTGGAACTTGTTACAACAGGGTCTGTAATTAAGTCTTCACTCTCCCTTATGCTAGTTGAGATTAAAATAAAATTAAAAAAGAAAGAAAGAAAAGGAGAAACCTATGTTCTGAGGTTCTAATTGTGAGAAACCCCATATCCACTATATCACAAGGTCAATCACCAATTTTCTTATAAGCAAACTATAACTAGCAAATTAAAAGGGTAATTGTCTTAAACGGGGAGATAGGTGGGGGCATATGCTTTTACTATATATATATATTTAATTTAAAAAATATCATTCAATGAGTTTAAAGAGCTATAAAATGTCATTTCTTATAATTAATATAAGGTCAATATAGAATTAAAATGTCACTTTATATATATATATGTGTGTGTGCGCGCGCGCGCGCGCGCGCAAAAAATAATAGTTGATAAAATGTTGATTTAGGATGATTAAAAGGGAAAAAAAACACTCAAATCATGTTTTCCACCCCTTTTTGGCCTTTTTATACAAATACTCAAATTCAAAGCAAGCTAAGTAGTTTTGATAAAAAAAATTGTAAATAAGCATATTAAAGTTTTTTTTTTTTTTTTTAAGGAGATAGAAATTTCATTTAAAAAAAATATAATTTAATAATTTTAACATTAGTTATACACAACACATAATTTAAGAAATAAAATTAATCAAATGACTAACAACATAGCTAGTATGAAATAGATACCATAAACAACTATAATTCTCCACCTTAACAATCCAATTAGGTAATTCAAAAAAACTAATCAAGCTTTAAAAATCGACACAAACACTAAACAAAAACATACATAAAAGTACCATAACCACAAACCAAACTGAAGACACAATCATAGACCCAAAATGTGTGAGAGCTTGAACAACACATCAATTTCACACTTTCTAATTCTGCAACCAAAATAAAAGCATTCTAGTTATCAACCGTAACTCTATCATACTTAAGAAATAATCTATTTTAGCTTTATGCTTGGGAGCAAACACCTGCTAGAACTTGTTGAGATAGCAAACACCTTAATATGATGGCTCTTACCATGTTGCTCCCTACAATTTATAGCAGCCTTTCTTTCTTTTAGGCTTGTTTTCAGTAACCATATCAGATAAAAAAACATAAGAACTCGTAGCAACAATTGCACCATTGTCTAATCTTGTAGCCTCATCTTCCTCGGTTCCAACAAAATTTCCAATATCCATTGAGCCAGCCAACAGGTTTACCAGAGAATAAGCAGATAACAGTTTGCTTTTAATAAGTTGAAATGAGCAAGCATATGATATCTATGCTATGCATTACCATACCTATAAGAGCAATGAAAGATCGAATAACCGAAGGACATCAATGCAGCAACAATTGCAGCCATTTTATGTTATGTAAATGTTGAGATAGTACAATTAGAACTTAGAAGCACTCCAAGAGCAGCATGTAGAAAATATCCCCATATCCTCGAGTTGTGGTAACAGTAAGATTTATGTATTGCTCTATCCACATAATAAAACTTCACACCAAGTGATATTCACATAATGTAAGTATCAGACTAACTCTTAGTTCCAAAGTGTTATTGGTCCAAGTTATATCTTTGTTTACAGAAGAAAGTATATGTGGATTTTACCCCCTCTCATGCTTTCGTAAGGTTAGAGTCTTAGAGACAAATGAAATACACAAACCCAGATGTCCTATTAACAAGAAGACACATATGACATATTGAGGATTGAGGGAAAGGAGCATAGAAAACATACCTCATGCAGTGATGCTAATACCAGATGTGACAGTGTAGCCAATTCCAGCGCCACTTTTACAAAAGATCCACAAACCCAAGCATTCTTTTCTCCTGATCAAATTCATGTGAATTGTGAAGCATTCATAATAAAGCAACTTTTCAAACATTTTATCGAATATGTTACAGGCATATAATGAAACTCAACAGCAAAAGAAACAGCTGTTTGAGTACTTACCCAAATGTATACTCACAGCTTCAAAGTAGGAGCAGTTTTGATCAGGTCCACGTACAGGGTTAGGAGAACGGTAACATTTACAGCGAACCAATGTGGAAAAAAGGGTTATCAAAGCAAAGCTGTCATTAATCAATCTTCTTGTTTCGTAACAACTTGAATCATCTCATCACTATTTTTTTTTTTTTTTTTACATAAAACATGTAGTCATAAACGTATACAGGTTTCTGTGAATAATAAATATTTGTAAAAGCATCATTATTTTTCTTGTTTTATACCGAATAATTTCAAGCATGTTTTAAACGAAAAAAAAGAAAAGTTCGTTTACTAATTACTATAGTTCTAAAGCTATCAAATTTTTTCTTACCAGCCGCAAGTCGTAAAGGCTTGTTCAAATCTTCTAACTTCTTTTAGGAACTGTTTCATATTCTGCGAATTTTTTTAGAAATATTTTTATTACTAGAAAGAAGGAAAAAAAGAAGAAAAAATAATAATAAATATAACATTTTAAAATTTATAATAATAAAAATTACACTCTTATTCATATTCTCTCAATTAAAAAAATAATGTTATTTTTATTATTATGAGTTTTAAAGAATATTATTTTAAATAATTTAAAAATAATATATATATATATAATATATAACTGAAGTGTCTATCGTATTCTGGAAGGAAAAAAAAAAAATCACTTTATACGTTCATTTTTATTTTTAACTAAAATTTTATTAATTTTTTTATAATATTAAAAAATACCCCTATAATTTTTTTTTATTTTGAGTCGAAGCTGCGAAAGCATGAAGAATCCCATGGCAAGTTTCTTCAGAAATTATGTTTTACTTATGTTCCAATCTTGTTTGTATATGTTAGGTTCTATTGTTTTTATGCTAATTGGCAACATATCTATTGCGATTTGCAATTTCTGATGAATTTCTTTACTGCTACAGTTAAGTTGGATACAGTGGAAGCAATATGTGCAGAGCCTGATTGTACGAAGGTATTCTCTAATGAAAAAGGAATTTTGTCTAAAATGGACAAATTCCATAAAATAGTTTAGAAATGGGCTGATTTGTGTTAAACTTTACAAATGGGCAAATTAAAATTGGTTCTTCCAGTTGCCGGTTTCCACCCCTTATTTCCCACCAAAATTTTCTTACTTCTTCTCTCTCCTTCTCTACGCACTCTCCCCTCCATTTTTTCATCTTATCACGCACAAGAGTTTCTCTCCATTTTCTCTCCATTTTTTCATCTTATCACGGCAAACTTTGAAATTTGAGGTTAGTGATATTAAATATTTTGGTTGGGTAGAAATTTCGCAGTTTTAAATAGCATATAAATGGTGAAATTTGTACCAAGATTTGTACCAACAATTTTCGCACGGCAATCGTTTTGGGTCAATGTTTTTTTTTGAAAAATTGCCAATTCTTTGGTTGGAAAGTGATTTGGGTGTTATTTCGGCGTTTAATTTGTTGTATGAATCTGCCATTTTCAGTGTTTAATTTGAACTCATGTAATTCGCGTGTTATCATTTTTAATCTGCTATTTTTGTCTTGGTTTATCCGGTACATGTGGGGTATTTCTCTGGTATATCTTGATATACCTAGGTATATCGAGATATACCATGGTATACCTAGGTATATCCTAGGTATATCTAGGTATATCTAAGGTATATCGAGATATACCACAGATATACCTAGGTATATCTAGGTATATCTCGATATATACCTAGGTATATCGAGATATACCAGAGATATACCTAGGTATATCTCTGGTATATAGAGATATACCATGGTATACCTAGGTATATCTGTGGTATATCGAGATATACCTAGGTATATATCGAGATATACCTAGATATATCTAGGTATATCTGTGGTATATCGAGATATACCTAGGTATATATCGAGATATACCTAGATATACCTAGGTATATCTGTGGTATATCTCGATATACCTTAGATATACCAGAGATATACCTAGGTATATCTCGATATACCACAGATATACCTAGGTATATCTAAGGTATATCTAGGTATGTCTCGATATACCTAGGTATATCGAGATATACCTAGGTATATCTGTAATAATATCTCGATATACCAGAGATATACCTAGGTATATCTCCATATACCACAGATATGCCTAGGTATATCTGTGGTATATCGAGATATACCTAGGTATATCTTAGGTATATCGATGGTATATCTCGATATACCTAGGTATATCTCGATATACCATCGATATACCTAAGATATACCTAGGTATATCTCGATATACCACAGATATACCTAGGTATATCGAGATATACCATCGATATACCTAAGTTATACCTAGGTATATCGAGATATACCATCGATATACCTTCGATATACCTAGGTATATCTCGATATACCATCGATATACCTAAGATATACCTAGGTATATCGAGATATACCATCGATATACCTAAGATATACCTAGGTATATCTCTAGTATATCTGTGGTATATATTGATATATCTATGTATATTTGGTATATCTGTGGTATATATCTGGTATATGTAGTATATTTGTGGTATATCTGTGGTATATTCGAGGTATATCTCGATATACGAAGGTATATCTGTGGTATATCTAGCAATATTTGTGGTATATCTCGGGTATATCTAAGATATACCTAGGTATATATGGGGTATATTGCGGTATATAATTTCATATATCAATCTAATTATATGTATTTTTTAATTAATATTGCTTAATTATTTGAAAACATTTTACAGAATGGATTGCCTTAGTATTCTAATAATTCATAATGGCAAGTGGTTATTGAAAGATGATAAAGAAGTATATCGAGGAGGTGAAGGTTCGGTGATGAAGATTAAAAAGGGATTTAAGTATAATGAACTTAAAGAAAACTTGTTTATGAAGTTAAAAATGGATAAGTTAAAGTATGAAATTTCAGTAAGATACTTCTATAAGAATGATTTGAATTTACCTTCTGTTTTAATTGGTGATGATGAAGATTTGGATGAGTTTTTTTACCTTCATGTTCAAGATAATGAAAGAAAGGCTGTTCTATATGTAACAAAAAATGAGATAAGATCAGTAGGTACAAGTCATTCCATTTGCCGTGAAGAAGAACTTGTTAATACTAGAGGGCGTCATGTAAATTACTTGAGCGATACGCATCCGCAGGAAGGATCTCAAAATCCCATAACAAATTGCGATATTATACTTGATGGTATTGGTGATGATTTAGATAACTATTTAGATATACCGCAGATGGGTGATGATGTTCATGTTGATATGAATAGAGAGTGTCAATTAGAAGGTGTTACTGTCAACGAAAACATTGATAATGACATGACCGGAATTGGTACTTTACAAGGCAATGATAATGAAATGACATCAGATGAACAAGAAAGACTGATTTTAAGAGAGCAATCATTAAATGGTTTAACTCAGTCTGAAGGACGAAATGTTGTTGGGGGCAATAATGAAATACGTTTTGGTCCATCAAGTACAGGCACAGAGATTGTTTCTAATGGTGACGTTTCCTCTTCTATGGCACATGTTGAGCTTGATTTGAAAGTTGATCAAGTGTTTGACAGTAAGATACATTTCACCACACATGTCGGGCTTTATGCCATAAGAAATAGATTTGAGACGAGGACACTGACAAGTAAGAAAGACCGTGTCGTGATAAGTTGCATTCAATGTAGTTGTATTTGGAAGATTAGATGTAATCGGATCAAGGGGTCAGATAGGTTCAAGGTAAAGCATTTTCAATCATTACATACTTGTGATCCTAACCATTACATGAGGAAGAATAGGACTGCGACCTCAAGAGTCATAGGAAATGCCATAAAAATGAAGTTGGTGCGACCTGGAAGAATTTATAAGCCGAAAGATATTATTGATGATTGTCAGAATGAGTTTGGGATTGAGATTGGTTACACCACAGCATACAGTTCTAAAGAGAAGGCTCTGAGGTTGCTACGTGGAAGTGAAGAGGAATCTTTCCTCAAGCTTCCTTCCTACTGTCACGTCCTGAAGGAAAGGAATCCCGGTAGCGTCACACATATTGAAGTTGACCATTTATCCGGAAGATTTAAGTATTTCTTCATGGCATTAGGTCCATGTATCAGAGGATTCTTATCTTGTATAAGACATGTAATTACAGTTGATGGTGCATTCTTATCAGGTAGGTTTGCTGGGACATTATTCGTTGCAAATGCTTCTGATGGAAATAACAACATATATCCACTGGCCATTGGGGTTGGAGATTCTGAGAATAATGAAGCATGGGAATGGTTTTTGCTAAAAGTAGCAGAGTTAGTCGGGCACATTGACGACCTTGTTATTGTTTCTGATAGACACCAAAGTATTATTCAAGCTGTTCCGAAAGCATTACCCAATGCATTGCATGGTTATTGTGCATTTCACATGGAGATGAATTTAAACCACAAGTTTAAGAATCCAGATATTACACCTTTGTTTAGATGTTGCTCAAGGGCATATACAAAGCGTGAATTTGACAAGTACATGGGGGATTTGCGACAGATCGATCCTAAGATTGAAAAGTACTTAATGGAAGCAGGCATTGAGAAGTGGTCAAGATATCATTTTTCAGGTATGAGATACGGTATAATGACTACAAATAGTTCAGAATCCTTTAATAATGTCATGAAATGTGCTCGTGAATTACCCATAACCATGCTTGCTGAGTACTACCGTAGCAAAATACAAGCTTGGTTTGTCGAACGTAGGGAAGTTGGGATGAGATGGGGAACTCGCCATCTAACCGATGAGGTTGAATCAATTATGCGTGTAAATCACAATAAGTCCTTAAGGTACAGGGTTTTCAGAATTAATGCACATGTCTTCCAGGTATGCCATTCGTACAACTATTTGATTGTTATTATATGTTTATCTATTTCTCTTTATTGTCTAATGTAACAAGTTGATTCTTACCAAAATTAGGTTATGCATGGTGACACTAGTCACGATGTGGATCTACTGAACAGAAGTTGTAGTTGCAGGGAGTTTGATACTCACAAAATCCCCTGTTGTCATGCCATTGCAGCGGCCTGTTTTCAAGATGTTGATGTTCATTCACTTGTGGACATTTTATATACAGTAGATTGTTATATTATTGCATATGCAGAGTCCATTTATCCGGCTACTGATAACGGTGAATGGGACATCCCACCAGAGATCATAGATCTAGTTGAACTTCCTCCCAACACGAAGAAAAAATGTGGGCGACCACGAAAACGACGCATACGTTCACGTGGGGAAGTAATAAAAAAGGTCATACTATGCAGTAGGTGTGGAAATAGTGGTCACAACATGAGGACTTGTAATGTGTTCCGTCAGATGATTGTAGAACCTTCCCTATCTTCTCACCCATAAACATTTTATGCTATTAACGGTTAATTTTATGTCATCATTAATGGGCTAATGTATTATTTATGTATTTTCGATTTGTATTAATTAATTATGAATACAAATATCATTCATAGGGACTTATACTAGAGATGTATCAACATGTATTTTAATGTATTTTACTATTCGTTTTTTTTCTGTTGTGTTTACCATATACACTCCAGATATGGATGACTTACCACATATAGCTTAGCATACATATCGAAATGTAAAGTTGTAGGGTTACCTCAATATATATGGACTTAAATAACCTAGGTATATATTGAGATATACCTTAGATATACCTATATATATCGAGATATACCTAGATATACCTATATATACCTTACATATACCTATATATATCGAGATATACCTAGATATACCTTACATATACCTAGATATACCTAGATATACCTTAGATATACCTAGATATACCACAGATATACCTAGGTATATCGAGATATACCTAGATATACCTTAGATATACCTAGGTATATCTCGATATACCTAGATATACCTTACATATACCTAGGTATATCGAGATATACCTATGTGTACCACAGATATACCTAGGTATATTGAGATATACCTAAGATACCACATATTTTGAATGTTTTATGTGCGCCACGGCTAGAATTGTCTTGTGCCGCGGCGACTTAGGTTCTGTTTGAATTCATTTGTAACACATTAATGCGCGCCGCGGCTTGAATTATATTGTGCCACGGCGAGATAGGTTCTGTTTGATTTTTGAATTTTAACACATTCATGCGCGCCGCGGCGGAAATTGTATTGTGCCGCGGCGACTTAGGTTCTGTTTGAATTCATTTGTAACACATTGATGCGCGCCGCGGCTTGAATTATATTGTGCTGCGGCGAGGTAGGTTCTGTTTGATTTTTGAAATTTAACACATTGATGCGTGCCGCAGCGGGAATTATATTGTGCCACGACGAGGTAGGTTCTGTTTGATTTTTGAAATTTAACACATTGATGCGCGCCGCAGCGGGAATTATATTGTGCCGCGGCGAGGTAGGTTCTGTTTGATTTTTGAAATTTAACACATTGATGCGCGCCGCAGCGGGAATTATATTGTGCCGCGGCGAGGTAGGCTCTGTTTGATTTTTGAAATTTAACACATTGATGCGCGCCGCAGCGGGAATTATATTGTGCCGCGGCGAGGTAGGTTCTGTTTGATTTTTGAATTTTAACACATTGATGAACGGTCTCACGTTTTCCCTCTCTTTAAATACCATAAATCTCTCATTATTCTCTCCATTTGATGTTCATTATCTCCTACCATATACACTCTAGATATGTGAGGATATACCACATATAGCTTAGCATACATATCGAAATGTAAAGTTGTAGGGTTACCTCAATATATATGGACTTAAATAACCTAGGTATATATTGAGATATACCTTAGATATACCTATATATATCGAGATATACCTAGATATACCTACATATACCTATATATACCTTACATATACCTATATATATCGAGATATACCTAGATATACCTTACATATACCTAGATATACCTAGATATACCACAGATATACCTAGGTATATCGAGATATACCTAGATATACCTTAGGTATACCTAGATATACCACAGATATACCTAGGTATATCGAGATATACCACAGATATACCTAGGTATATCGAGATATACCTAGATATACCTTAGATATACCTAGGTATATCGAGATATATCTAGATATACCTTAGATATACCTAGATATACCACAGATATACCTAGGTATATCGAGATATACCTTAGATATACCACAGATATACCTAGGTATATCGAGATATACCTAGATATACCTTAGATATACCTAGGTATATGGAGATATACCTAGATATACCTTAGATATACCTAGGTATATCGAGATATACCTATATATACCTTACATATACCTAGGTATATCTCGATATACCTAGATATACCTTACATATACCTAGGTATATCGAGATATACCTATGTGTATCACAGATATACTTAGGTATATCGAGATATACCTAAAATACCTAGATATTTTGAATGTTTTATGCGCGCCGCGGCGGGACTTGTATTGTGCCGCGGCGACTTAGGTTCTGTTTCAATTCATTTGTAACACATTAATGCGCGCCGCGGCTTGAATTATATTGTGCCGCGGCGAGATAGGTTCTGTTTAATTTTTGAATTTTAACCCATTAATGCGCGCCGCGGCGGGAATTATATTGTGCCGTGGCGAGGTAGGTTCTGTTCGAAGCCCTAAATTTAACCCATTGATGCGCGCCGCGGCGGGAATTATATTGCGCCGCGGCGAGTTTCGTTCTGTTTGAATTTTAAAAATCTCGGTATTATCAATCAAAACCCACACTTTTCCCCAAACTGTCTCACGTTTTCCCTCTCTTTAAATACCATAAATCTCTCATTATTATCTCCATTTGATGTTCATTATCTCCTACAAATCAAAAGTTCATCCCATAATCTTCCATAAATAACACTTCTTAAGTTTGAAAACCGATATCTTGTAACACCTTGATGTTGTGGAGTGACAGAAGGTAAGAACCTCTTCATATTCAGCAACAAAATATTGGGCTTTTGCATCCGTGAGGGATTTTTGTTCAAGAATTGTATGTAAAATCAATTGAGGTAAACTTATTCAGAAATTATGTGATTTATCTGGAATCAGTCTATTGTATACCAATATATTGGCTTTAGGATATATTTATCGAGATATACCTAATATTTTACTTTAATTTTTGTTTTTTGTGTTTTTCTCATTAGTTAACCAAACAATATTATTGTTCTATTGTAAGATGGCTCCTAAACGAAAGACGGGTGACAGTATTCGTTCGAAAGGAAAAGGTAAAGTTGTTGAGGAACGAAATTTTAATACCTCTCGTTTTGTTAGTAGAGAGGCGGAAGAGCGGTACGATTGTGCCGCCAAAAGGAATAAAGCTTTTGTTAATGAGAGGGGATTAGACTTTGGACAAGTCGGAGTGATGGGTATTTCAGATAAAATTGAGGCGTTAGGGTGGAGAAAATTTGTACAAGCCCCAGAAGCTGGTGTGAGTTCATTGGTCAGGGAATTTTACGCGAATTTTCCAGATGCTCGGCAGGGATTTGTATGGGTAAGGGGTGTTCAAGTCCCATTTAATAGGACGGTTATTAATGCATACTATGGGTTGAGAGATATTGAGGATAGCGGTTATGAAGCCTATATCAAACAAGCAGATTACGATCAGATTATAAATACCCTAACGGATGGTTATGCGGAATGGGAATATAAGGGAGACATGGTCAACATCTTTCAAGCTAAACACCTTAGAACCCACTCCCGTATCTGGCAGTATTTTGTATGTTCTAGATTAATGCCAACCCGGCATTATAGTACTGTTGATAGGGAGCGGGCAATCGTACAGTATGCGATAGAGACGCAGCGAACCCTTGATGTTGGGAAGGTTATCCATGAACGGGTTGTCTACTCATCTATGCATCACAACGTAAGCTACTTCTTCCCCCAACTGATCACGGCCCTTTGTGTGAAACATGGAGTCCAGTATGACAAGGGTGAGGTACTACTACAACCTGGTGAAACTTTGACGTTCCAATACATGCAACACTTAACTAGTGGCACAAAAGCGGGACAAGGTAGTAGGAAGGGTGATGGCTCCTCTTCTAGTCACGCTACAACCAAAGAAAGATTGATGAACTTGGAAATGAAGGTAAATACAATACAAGAGTACCAAGTTCTACTCCACCGAATGATGAGCTTTCAATTGAGACAACAAGGAATAGATTTGAACCAGTTCGGCCCAATTCCGCAGTATCAGGGTGAGGACTTCGTTTATGAACCTACATCGAACGAACCCCAGGATGAGAACGAGCAAAATAATGATATGGATGACTAAGCATCCATATACCTAGGGAATTATGTTTATTTACTTCGTTTATTTTTATTGCCCGTTTTGGAATATTTATATGACAGTACTTGATTTTACAAGTCATGTTTTGGGTTGCGTTATTTTATTGAAACTTTATGCACGAATACAATGATATAAATTTTCTGTGCAAATTTTCTGTGAGGATATATCATATCTAGATATACCAAGATATACGGGATTATCTACCTAAGATATACATTAGTTAACGAGAGAGATAAGTAGATATAACACAATATACTACAGTTATCCCTTAAATAACAGAATTCTTGCAATCCGCACAAAATAACACACGGAGTTTTGGTTATGTTAAAAAATATATACACCACATAAAATGCCAATTAACTTATACAATAATGTAATCGTCTTCAGCAAAGAAAAGTTCTAAACATAGTTTCTTCCTAAAAAAATGAACTGCCTCGTCTTTAATTTCAATTAAGGCCTTCTCATTAACCAAGTACTCGATGAACTTCAAAGCATAAATGCCACAGTCTCCCCTGTGCAATCAAAACAATTTGAAAACATATTAAAGTTAATTGACATAAGCCATGGTTCACCTTAATATATTAAAGACAAAAGAATGATGTAACTAAGTAATTTAAAATACTTACGCTTCAACCTGTTCAGGAACAGATATGGCATTACGATAAAAGGGCCACCGTTCTTTTATTTCATATTCAAATAATCCCAAGCTTTTAATTAAGCTTGGGATCATTACACATAAGTTATGAAGTCTTTTCTTAAGACTTCCATCCCTTATGTGTTTCGGAAGTGAATCGTAGACATCAATCTGTTGCTATCTTAGGTCAATTCCGATAGCAATCCAATGGCCCTTCTCCAATAGAACTCCATAAATCATGTGCACATAATTCCATGACTTAGCATGTTTAGGCCGTACACCTGGTTATGTTAAGATGTATATACAACAGATATACCATGTTAAACTGTATAAAATACAAAAAATTATGCATCAATGATTATAACTAGAGAATTAACCTGTTACATAATCCAACCACTTTTTGTTCTGCGACCAAAATTTGGTTTGGTCGTTCTTCTTAAGTTTCTTCCATTCACCCGCACTTGACTCCACGTAAGCCTACATTTTAATATTCCATAATGCCCAAATACAATTCAAATAAGTTAAGAATTTATTTTTCAATAATATTGTATAATATTATTGGTACTTACCAAAAAGGTTGAGTCAACTGTAGTCCAGAGATTGTTAGGGAACAAGTCCGGGTGAATTTCCTCCTTTTTTCTCAACAACCATAGGCCACAATCAATGTGCTGCATAAATTTATTTTAGGATCAAATAGGAAATAGTGGCATGCATTAGTTGTTATTCGGCGCGGCATTTAAAATAATGAGAATTATCCTTAGAATACCATATTTTCATATCAATTTTGATTATAAGAGAGCCAAAGCTAAAATTCATAACATAAATATACCTCGTTCAGTAAGGATGAATGTGGTTTGAATATACGATGAAACCAGAAAGAATTTGCCATACCCTTGCTTGGGCAACAAACATTAATGGTTTCCCTAAAAGGTAAACAATATAAAATAAGATTAATACGGTAAACCTATTAATATTGATAAGAGATTTTAATAGAAATATAAGATGTAAATAAATATATATAAAAGAATATACGTACTGGTTGTTTGAGTAATTTGTATATAGCCACTCCAAGAAGTATCTATATCTATCTTGACTGAACATCCTCATTGGGTCATAAAGGGTTGGCACTTGATGTTCCTCCGATTGTTCAGATCTTATTGATATACCAGATTTCTTCCTTGGATGAACATAGGGAGATTTGAGCGAGGGACCAAGCTTTCGCTTCCTACGACTGAATGTCGTAGCAGATGGTGCGGACGTTCCAATTGATCCTACGCCCATGGATGCTAGCGATCCTAATCGCATTGACGATGGACCACTTATAATAGGGGCAGCCTCCAAAATCTCTTCCAGAGTAGATAAATTGACGTTGGACAAGTTCTGTTCCTCGTGGAAGACATCAGTTGGCTGTTTCTCAATGTTTACTTCAGGGGGACAAGTTTCGCTGACACCGACAAATGTATCGTCCTTATATGTAGTAGCTGAGGTTGTTTCCTCAGCAACTTGTTCTGCAAAGACAACTATTTGTTTGCAACCATTATTTGGCAGTAATGGCTCTTCATTTGTAGGCATCACAATTTCTTCGTCCTCAGATAAATTCTCATCCGCAACCTTACGTCGGTCGAAAGTTGGGACAGATTTAACCCTGGACGGTTTGACTGAAGCTGAAGCTTTGATTGATTCGTCCCGTGGTCGTGAAGAAGTTTTTTGTGATCTTAAAACCTTCTTCAAAGCATCCATAATCCATATTTGGTTATCTTTTATTGTTGCCACCTCTTTTTTCAACTCCCTAATCTCCTGCAAAACCTGAGGTACAATGAAATTAGATACGTTATCTATAGAATCATATATATCATTGAATGGCAAAATTTTATCCTTGATAGTTCCATTACCTCCATAATGGAAGTTGATGAATGAGCTGAGGTATGATGAGTTTGGACTTTTGGGATTCGGTCACTACTATGTTCAAAGTGACCAGATTGATACTGCATATCATCGCCTTTTGAAGGCAATGATTCATCAATTGTACCAACGTTTATGGACACATTCGGCACACCGAAGCTTGCATCCTTGGCACATTCTTGTGCTGAAACGTAGGAAGGACTTTGTCTCTCAGTTTCATTTGGAGTGAGTCTCTTCAACATATTAAACTGTACAATAACCAAAAAAATTAATTAATTATTTTTAACCAATTCAAGTATATCAGAATAATTAAAGACAATTTATATATGCTAAACACTTACATCCTCTCGTTTGAAGATATTCTGGTTCAACTCCCAGAATTTAATAGTCTGTCCCTTTCTTAGATTTTCCCAACGTAGTATCCTTGGGATTTGATCGGGGAATACTTGGGTGGCTAAATCAGAAATGTCCACCTGTAAGGCCTCATAAGCCCAGACTTGCAGTGCCCAACAAAATCCGTACACACTGTAAGTGATCGCGTGTTTGTTTGAATCTTCAGACGCGACCTCCATGTGGCCTTTAGGTTTTCTGTCATTAATATGCATAATGACACTCTTCAACCTTCTTATTAAATAGTCATAAACTATTTTACCTCATGGGTACATATTAAATTTGTCAAAATCTTCAACCAGTTCTAAATAGTCTTCAGTAATGGACCTTAGACTATTATCGGACAGAAGAATAATTTCTAGGGTATAAATAAGACCCAACCTCAATACATCATCCAAGTCAGTGGAGATAGGAAGCTTTGTGAAAACCTTCTCCAGGTCGCCTTTCTTAAATGAGATTGTCGGTCTTAAAGTATGTCTTCCGTAACCGATTATTTCGAGCTGGGCATTCTTCCGAACCGGTAAACATCAAACCGGTAATTAAACTAAATTCTCCATATCCAAAAATATGAGGTGTGCCATTGATAATCACTCGTAGCTCTTTCCCCGAATGATCTTTGTCTTGCATCATCAATAAGTGATGCAACAATCCCCCTGTGAACTCAATATGGTTCATCCTTGTGATGAAACCAAAACATAATTCTTCATACCTCTGAAGTAACCCAAATCGCTCAAGGGTCGTCTTCAATGTGCTAAAATTTTGGAGCCGTGATATGTTGGTAATTTTAGCAACATAATATCCAGAGGGGGAGACTGAAGGACTATAGCTTGATTCACCTGCCATTTCCTGCAATGTAAGAAAACAAAAATAATTAATACTTATGAACAAGTTGTTGAAAATAACGTTCAAAATAACATGAAAACTATTCAATACACTCAGATATATCTCAATATACCGAGATATACCAACATATATCTAAGATATACCAACATATACCACAAATATACCTAGGTAAATCTGTATAGAGATATACCTAGGTATATCGAGATATACCTAAGATATACCTAGGTATATCGAGATATAACTAGGTATATCGAGATATACCTTAGATATACCTAGGTATATCGAGATATACCTTAGATATACCTAGGTATATCGAGATATACCTTAGATATACCTAGGTATATCGAGATATAACTAGGTATATCGAGATATACCTTAGATATACCTAAGATATACCTCGGTATATATCGATATACCAGAGATATACCCCAGATATACCTAGGTATATCGAGATATACCTTAGATATACCTAGGTATATCGAGATATACCTTAGATATACCACAGATATACCTAGGTATATCGAGATATACCTAGGTATATCTTAGGTATATCGATGGTATATCTCGATATACCTAGGTATATCGATGGTATATCGAGATATACCTTCGATATACCTAGGTATATCGAGATATACCATCGATATACCTAGGTATATCTCCATATACCACAGATATACCTAGGTATATCTTAGGTATATCTCGATATACCTAGGTATATCTTAGGTATATCGATGGTATATCGAGATATACCTTCGATATACCTAGGTATATCGAAGGTATATCGAAGATATATCTCGATATACCATCGATATACCTAGGTATATCTCCATATACCACAGATATACCTAGGTATATCTTAGGTATATCGAGATATACCTTCGATATACCTAAGATATACCTAGATATACCTTCGATATACCTAGGTATATCGAAGGTATATCTAGGTATATCGAAGGTATATCTCGATATACCTAAGATATACCTAGGTATATCTCGATATACCTAGGTATATCTCGATATACCTAAGATATACCTAGGTATATCTCGATATACCTAAGATATATCTAGGTATATCGAGATATACCATCGATATACACCATCGATATACCTAAGTTATACCTAGGTATATCGAGATATACCATCGATATACCTAGGTATATCTTAGGTATATCGAGATATACCACACCCCAGAAATACCAGAAATCAGATTTTTTTTTTTTTATAAATCATACATGAAAGGGTAACAATGAATAATTCCATTTTCTGATACCATATCTCGAACCTTCAATCTCAATGGCAATGGTTACTAGTAACCCAGCCAGCAAGACTGATGGGAGACTAACAAACGATAAAAACACAATTTTACAAAAGCCCAATACAGAAATACCAATATTTCACAAAAACCCAATAAAAAATCATTCCCAAGGAGTTTTTGTGAAGGGACGGAGAAGACATTGATTCAACAAAACTTACCAAAAGTTGCAGAGCTCACAAATGAAGTTTGTGTTCCGTGAAATTATTGTTTCCTGCGTCGTCTTCGTCCTCGGTAATAGACTGGAAATGTTCCTAAATCGTCTTCCTCGCGAGGTAAGTGTGCGTCGTTTGGTTCCTCAGGTAAGTGGGAGAGTGGTCGAGTTTAGTTCAATAGACTAGAAACTGTTGGATTTAATTCAAATGTTTTGAAGCACCCTTTTTCGTTTTTTTTTTTAATAAAATACCGGCTACAAACCAATAAAACAGGTGGACAGTTAAAAAAAAGCCCATTTGTAAAGTTTAACACAAATCAGCCCATTTCTAAACTATTTTATGGAATTTGCCCATTTTAGACAAAATCCCAATGAAAAATGCCTTAGAGCCCATATTCAATCTTGCCATCAACATATTACTTGTGAGGTATGTGGGACAAAGCAGCTCAAAAAGAACATCAAAAGGCACCTACGCATGCATGAGGCAAACCAATCAACACCAAGAATTAAATGCAATTACAAGGACTGTGATCGCATGTTTTCGACTGTAAGTTGCCAGTTGCTTGAACTTTCATGGTTGTGTAGATCTGATTCTCTGAAGCAGAAAAAGTGTAGTATTTCGGAAATCATAGAATTTAAGCATTGCTATGATTTTTTTTAATATTGACTTGATTTGTACATTTGCAGAAATCAAATCTCCAGCAGCATGTGAAGGCTGTACATCTAAAGCATAAGCCTTTTGCGTGCGGCTTTTCGGGTTGCACTATGAAATTTTCATTTAAACATGTAAGAGATAACCATGAGAAGAGTGGAGTTCATGTTTATACACATGTAAGTTCTATGCTCGGAACAGCTAACATCTTTATTTCCATAACCTTCATTGTTTTGATAAGCATACGGTTGAAATATATTAGAAGATGAATTGATGCATGGAGTGTTCATTACATGGATTCAGGGTGATTTTGAAGAGACTGATGAGCAGTTCCGTTCAAGGCCAAGGGGTGGGCGTAAGAGGAAGTGCCCAACTGTAGAAATGCTGATACGAAAGAGGATCACTCCACCAAATCTTTTGGATGGAAATTCCGGATACTTTTCCCAGTTGCTTTTGGAGGATTTACTGGAGGATCTGTAAGTTTTTCTTTAGAACAAAAAAATGGTAAATTCTTAGTGTAGGGTGATGCAGTTTGTGAATCTCTGTATACTTTCTAATATAAATCTCAATACTATCTTTGAGATATTTGATTTTTTCCTCGCTAACCTGGTCCCCTTTATTTATGGATCCCAAATGGATGCAACTGGCTAATGATTATGTCATTCAGATTCTTGAAGCAATTTTAACGAGAGAAACGTTATTTTGAAGATTCAAATTTGCGGTAGTCATAAAAGTAGAGAATTTGATTAACTATGTGCATGAACTTAAAAGTTTCTTAATAATGAATATAAATAGGTTCAGTATTTGTTTTCTTTTGATTTTTCACGTTCATGAACACAACGCATCAATACCTTGTACCTCAAAGTGATCCAGTAAGGTCAACTGGTGTCACTAGAAAGCAAACAAAGTTGAATGTGTGAAGTCTGACACAGAAAGAAATGTTGTCACTCATCATTGTAGTTGCTGTTGAATATGTGTAGGCGTGGGAGTGTAACTGATATGAACAAATGCAAAGTGTATACATCATTGTAAGGGTTACATAATAGAAGTATCATATATGTAAGGTAGTGATACAATTGTATAAGATGCAGCGTGACCCATGTTAGCACGTGCAGATAGGAAATAACTGATTCCTGGCATTGTACACTCGGGTATATAAGTTTGTTAAGATAGTTACACTCGGCGCAATGTATTTTTCAGAGAGAATAATCAGCGAGTCTTCAAGATTTGCATGAGTGTGTAACTTTGGCTTCAAGATCATAGTGAATTGGTTGGATTGGCTCCACCCGTGGATTAGATTCACGCATTGTGAATTGAACCACGTAAAACTGACTGTGTCTTCTTCTTCTTGATCATTGTTGTTCTTATGTTTTCGTTGTTTGTGCGATTGGTGATCTAACAATTCTGGTATCAGAGCTTAGGTGCAAAAATTATCGCACAATTCTTGCCAAATCGAAGTTTTGAGTCTGATCAACTCAAACCCATCGACTCGCAATTATTAAAACTGAAGCGCACACATAGAAGAAAGAGCAATGGGTTTCTCAAAGTATGAGATCGACAAGTTCGACAGCTCCGGTGACTATGGATTATGGAAGCAAAAGATGTACTCACTACTGGTGCAACAAGATGTTGCAGAAGGAATTGTAGACTCACCTGAATACCCTGAAAACTACCCAGAACTAAGCAAGAGAAAATTGCTTGAGAAAGCATACACAAGTATTATACTAAATCTTGTCGACAATGTAATCAGACAAGTTAACAAAGAAAAGACTGCCTTACAAGTTTGGAAGAAGCTAGACGAACTGTATCTTGTCAAATCTTTATCCAGCCGAATCAACTTAAAGGTACAACTCTTTGGATTCAAGATGGACGTCTCAAAGAATCTTGAATGTAACCTTGATGAATTAAAGAAGATGACAATTGAACTTGCTGATTCTGGTGAAGAACTTTCAGATGAAAACCAAGCCATTATTCTACTCAATTCAGTACCAGAAGTATATAGGGAAGTGAAAAATGCACTACAATATGGTAGAGATGGTCTTAAGTTTGACACGGTTGTATCAGCCCTCAGAACAAGAGATGCAGAATTGAAGTTAGAAAGAAAGGAACTTGGAAAAGTTGATAAGAAAGATAATTCCTATGGAGATTCTCTCTTCACCAGAGGAAGATCTAACAAGAAAGATAATGGATTCAAGAAAAAGAACAGATTCCAATCCAAAAGCAGGTCGAAATCTAGGCAAAGAAGTACAAAATGTTGGGCATGTCAAAGAGAGGGCCACTTCAGGAGAGATTGTCCAATTCTCAAGAAAGGCTTGGATAATGCCAGTGATGGTGATCTTGATATAGTATCTGATGATAATGTTGGTGTCCTAACTGTTGCTACTTGTATGAATGATGATGAATGGATTATGGACTCAGGATGTTCATTCCACATCTGTCCAAAGAAAGATTGGTTTGTTGATCTAAAGGAGAAGGACTGTGGTCGTGTGCTCCTTGGAGATAACTCTGAATGTAGAGTGAAAGGCATTGGGAAAGTGAAGATCAAACTGCATAATGGGTCTGTGAAGTTGCTATCTGATGTAAGGTATGTGCCTGAGATCAAGAAAAATCTAATTTCTGTTGGAATGCTAGATGATAGTGGTTATTCCATCAAAGTTGATTCAAACAAGATGAAAGTAACAAAGGGATCACTTGTGGTCCTAAGAGCCATCAAGAAATTTGGCTTGTACACTCTGGAAGGATGCTCAAGTGTAAACTCTGTGACAAAGAAGGCTGAAGATAAGACTCTGGTGTGGCATAAAAGGCTTGGACATCTCAGTAATAAAAGATTATCACATCTGTCAAAACGTGGCTTACTCTGTGGAGACAACACTACAGAGATAGACCTATGTGAACATTGTATCATAGGAAAGCAGAAAGAGTCAAGTTTGAATCAGGCAAACACACAACAAAAGGGATCTTAGACTACGTACATTCAGACCTTTGGGGACCTGCTTCAACTGCCACACCTGGTGGAAACAGGTATTTCCTTACATTCACTGATGATTTCTCTAGGAAGAACTGGGTAATTGCACTGAAAAGTAAAGAGGAAGTCTTCAGGCAGTTCAAACAGTGGAAATCACTAGTGGAAAATGCGACAGGAAGAAAGATCAAAACTCTCAGAACTAACAATGGAATGGAATTCTGTCATTCTGAGTTTAATGAGTTCTGTAGAGATAATGGAATTGAACGGCACAGAACAGTTAGAATGACACCACAGCAAAATGGTGTGGCTGAAAGGCTAAATAGATCGCTGCTAGAAGTTGTGAGATGCCTGTTGTCACATGCAAGCTTACCAAAACAGTTCTGGGGTGAGGCAGTACAAACTGCTTCATATTTGATCAACAGATGCCCATCCAGTGCCATTAATTTCAAGGTACCTGACGAAGTATGGTTTGGAAGACCAACTACCTATGCTCACTTGAGAGTGTTTGGATGTATAAGGTATGTACATGTAAATGAAGGGAAGCTACAACCAAGAAGTGTGAAGTGTGTGTTCCTTGGTTACCCAGAAGGTGTGAAAGGGTATAAGCTGTGGTGTCCAAAGACAAGAAAGATAGCAATCAGTCGAGACGTAATTTTCAATGAAGATGCAACTATTACAGATCTAACAAGTGCACTAGACCCCAAAGATGACAACCTCTTAGTTAAACCTCAGTCAATCGAGGTGGAGTCAAGTGAATGTGATCCACTTGACGTGCACACAGATGAACAGACTGAAGCACCTCACTTGAATGAACTCACTCATGAACTACATACCAATGCACAGCCTACTATAAGTGATACTGAGATCATTTTAGATGATGAAGATCAGACTCTACATGACACAGAATTAAGTCAGTATCAACTGACTCGAGACAGAACCAAGAAGGTCATAAAGAAGCCAAGTAGATTTGCAGAGGCAGATCTGATTCAATATGCTTTGGTTGCAGCAGAAGAGCCATGCTATGATGAACCACAAACTTTTAAGGAAGCTGTAACTTGTAAGGAATCAAGTGGAAAGAAGCCATGAATGATGAATATACCTCTCTGATGAAGAATAACACATGGATTTTGGTACCTAAACCAAATGGAGTGAAAGTTGTGAGCTGCAGGTGGATCTTTAAACTGAAGGATAGCCCTGATACCTCTGATCATACTAAGTTCAAGGCAAGATTGGTTGCACGGGGATTTACTTAGGTGGAGGGAATAGATTATAATGAAGTGTTTTCACCAGTGGTTAAGTACACTTCAATCAGGTTGCTGTTGGCTTTGGTTGCACACTTTGACATGCATTTAGAACAAATGGACGTCAAAATCGCCTTTCTTCATGGTGAGTTGGAAGAGAGCATTCATATGGAACAACCTCCTGGCTTCAAAGTAAAAGGAAAGGAAGAACAAGTGTGCTTGCTGAAAAGATCCCTTTATGGACTTAAACAATCTCCTAGGCAGTGGTATAAACGGTTTGACAGCTTTATTACTGTCATAGGATTCAAGAGATGTGAGCATGATCCGTGTGTCTACATCAAGGTGGAGCAATGGAAGCCAAAAGTGTTCCTGTTACTGTATGTGGATGATATGCTCATTGCTAGCATTGACTTGAATGAGGTTGCATTGGTAAAATCTCTGCTGGCATCTGAGTTTGAAATGAAAGACCTGGGGCCTGCTAGGAAAATACTGGGAATGGAAATTCAAAGAGATAGGACATGCAGGAAGCTGTTCTTGTCTCAGAAGAATTACTTATTGAAAGTATTGAAGAAGTATGGAATGTTGGATGTTAAATCAGCAACAACACCCCTTAATCCCCAGCACAAACTCTCTAAGGATTTATGTCCTACCAGTGACGAAGAAAGACATCAAATGCAGAATATACCATATGCCAGTGCTGTTGGAAGTTTAATGTTTGCAATGATTTGCACAAGGCCTGATTTGGCTCACAGTGTTAGCCTTGTTAGCAGGTATATGGCTGACCCTGGCATGCAACATTGGATAGCTGTTAAGTGCATTTTAAAATACATAAAAGGGTCACTGAATTGTGGTCTGATATATGGTAAGGGGTCTGTGAATGCAAATACCGTAAAGGGTTTCGTGGACGCAGACTATGTTGGAGATCTTGACAGAAGAAGATCATAGACTGGTTATGTTTTTACAGTCTTAAATAATCCAGTAAGCTGGAAAGCCACTCTTCAACATGTGGTTGCTCTCTCAACAACTGAATCAGAATACATTGCCCTTACCGAAGCTGTTAAGGAAGCCTTGTGGCTACGTGGGATTGCCAGGAGTTTCAGTCTAAATGTGGTGACTATACCAGTGAACTGTGACAGTCAAAGTGCCATCTGTTTGTCCAAGAATCCTACCTATCACAAGAGAACCAAGCATATTGATGTAAAGATGCATTTTGTAAGAGAGATAATCACCTCAGGTTCTGTGGTAGTGAATAAGATTGCTACAGCAATCAACCCAGCAGATATGTTAACTAAAGTAGTACCCTTGAGCAAGTTAAAGCTGTGCAAAGATCTGCTAAGGGTTGGAGAAGGTTAGTGGAGGTAGCAGGAGGTGGGAGCCATGGTAACCGAAGCACATGATGTTCTTTATGAGTCAAGGTAGAGATTTTGTGAAGTCTGACTCAGAAAGAAATGTTGTCACTCATCATTGTAGTTGCTGTTGAATATGTGCAGGCGTGGGAGTGTAACTGATATGAACAAATGCAAAGTGTATACATCATTGTAAGGGTTACATAATAGAAGTATCATATATGTAAGGTAGTGATACAATTGTATAAGATGCAGCGTGACCCATGTTAGCACGTGCAGATAGGAAATAACTGATTCCTAGCATTGTACACTCGGGTATATAAGTTTGTTAAGATAGTTACACTCGGCGCAATGTATTTTTCAGAGAGAATAATCAGCGAGTCTTCAAGATTTGCATGAGTGTGTAACTTTGGCTTCAAGATCATAGTGAATTGGTTGGATTGGCTCCACTCGTGGATTAGATTCACGCATTGTGAATTGAACCACATAAAACCGACTGTGTCTTCTTCTTCTTGATCGTTGTTGTTCTTATGTTTTCGTTGTTTGTGCGATTGGTGATCTAACAGAATGACCCAAGAATGATGCATCCTCTCATCCAAAAGAAGGCTCAATTTTCTTTTGTACAAAGTACATCTCCACAGGGTAGTAAATAGCCAACGGCCAAAAGCATGCTCTACAAGGCTTGCTATTTGTCGGGGCATACACAATACCGAAGGATTGAGAGAAGTTGAGGTTGGCTCATCGGAGAGATGTGATGAGATTTTGTTGGCATATAAAGCAGAGACACGAGGTGAACATAGGAAAGCATCTTTTTTCGTATTATCTTTTGTGTAAAATATCATCTTCCAATTGAAATCACAGTTCAAGTCCCACCCAATTATTGTTTGATTAAAATCAATTTCCAAGATTTGAAACTATAAATAAAATTGATGGGAAATTTAAATGCTTACATGAACATCACAAAAGGACTTCACCAAGTATGAAAATAAAAGGAATAATAATTAACACGAATGTTCATAATTGACCTTTTCAAGCATAAAAGTCGTTTATACGAATCCTTAATTAACTAAGTTTTAAACTGATAATTCCTTCAATAGATCCAATAAAACCCATTACTGAGATAACAAAGCAAACAAAACTGAATATCCTGAGTACAATCCATTTTTTCGTCCATGTACCAATGTTCTTCTGTCTACAATACATCTCCACAGGAAAATATATAGTCAAAGGCCAAAAGTTCAAAGCTCCTAACACTCCCAAAACTTGATTGAAGTATGGAAACATCATAGCTAATGCAGTAGTGGATAAGACATAAGCAGTTCGAAAGCATAATCTGAAAGGATTTACTTGAAATCCATGCATCGATGGGAATTTGATGTTGTATGAACTATTAACAAATCCATTGTCCTGAAATTTCCCCTTAAACCATCTTTCAGCAACTGCGAATATCGGCTGACTATATATCTGACAAAGCATACCAAGAGAACACTTAGCAAAGTGTAGAACATCAAACTCGGAGCTGAAAATAGTAAGCTGACTTAAGAATATGGAAGTACCTGATATCCTCCTACCAAGTGTAGGACAACACAAGCATTAGCAAAGTCAATGAGCCAGTAAGGTTCATAGAATCCAAATCCAGTTAAGAGGTTCCCTGGTGTGTCATTCCCAAAGGATGCATAACCGAAACATCCACAGAAAAGGTAGAAGAAGGTTGTTATGAAAACTGCTATAGTTGAAGCCTTCTTCATGGTTTTGTTTTCTGATGGAGGGGACTTCAAAGTATCCTTCATTCAACAAATTAAACAATTCAGAACTTGTAACTCAACCTTTTTTTTCTTCCCTTTTTTCTCCTTGTTTAATAACTGTATTTACCTGAATCTCAAGAACAATAATTGAGTATGGATAGGCATATGCAATATCTCCAAGAGCTTGGAAGGCCAACCACAACTTATTTGTCGCATTTGAGGCTGGAACACCTGAAATACTCCCTTTGATGGTCCCATTTGCTGCAATCACAAACTTGTTCATTATTTTCCAGATAAAATTGGATATCAAATTGCAGTAGAGTACCAAGATAAAATTTTGTGGAGTCCTGTGATTGTTTAAAGAATTGAGTAAGATCAGCTGCTTACCTATTACATTCCTGAAGCCAAGTGCAAGTCCGATAGAGGCGTAGGAGAAGGACATGACTGCAGCAATGACTGAAAGCCATTCCATGTTATGGAAATCTGGTATTTGTGAGACTAAAATCTGTAGAGCTCCAAACAGAAGCATATACAATGTATCTCCATATGAACATGTAGCCTCATGCCCTTGTTTGTGATAACAATTTGATTTCTGAATTGCTCTGCAAATAAAACGTATAATAAAATGATAATCAATACTAATCAAGCATAATATTTTTCTGGTTGAACTCAAATAAATAGGATGAAAGAGAAGCGTGTATGCGGTGCCAGTGCCAATCTGTCAAAAACTATAACAGTCAAATGCATGTGTGTGTACCTGATGCTGGTAGCGGTTGTAATAGTATAAGCAATTCCAGTGCCATAAAGGCTAAAGTACACAAAGAATCCACAAAATCTTTCCTGTTTCTCTCCTAAAAAAACATCATATATCAATCAAATTTTGACTTAATTGTAATTGAACTTGTTATTTCATATAGCAGTCAAAACCAAGTTATGACAGAACTCAAATTAGTCTAGTAACTAACGAATTAGTGGTAATGAAAAATTAAGAGATGACCCATTTTTAGTACAGTCCCTTTGGTATCTCCTAAACCTTAATAGATTATATATAATTGGGTCCCATAAAAACAGTGATAGAGATTATAATGAAGAAGAACCTAAGATTGTCCGAAGTTGTATTAATATTTAAAACAGGTGCCCACCAAGATACAACTTGACAGCCTCTGTATAAGATTGAATTCTAGCAGGACCATGCTCAGGATTTGGGTATCTATAACAGTCACAAAGAAGGTTTGCTGAAACAAGAGTGACCGCTGCGAAGAGTAGCACAGACAATGGACCTGCAATCCATCCAAGCTGAGCCATGCTCCAAGCTAGTGATAAAACTCCAGCTCCAATTACTCCTGTTATAATATGTGATACTGCTGTCCATGTTGTTCCTTCACATAATAAGGATTTAGAACAACAACAAGAAGATTGATTAGTAATGAATATAAAGCATTGAATTGGTTGTTAAAAAGGAAAGTGAAATGGTAGAGGAACTAGCTTACATATACATATGAGATTTGAAAATACTAATGTTTGAAAAATTGATGGGTAGTTTAGATATGAGGAATCAAAGAAAAAACAGGACAAATCACAATAGGTCATGAACCCAGATTCTTAACTAATTTACAAAAAGGAAAAGAAAAAATAAGAGCTTACCAGTTCTTTCCAAGGGTAAATTTGATGCATCAAAGGAAGAAGAGCTTCCGAGCAATGGTGAGAGCTGATCTTCTGTTTGGCCACCCATTTTAGCCCATGAAAAGCTCAAATAGCTGATTGGCTTGTGACTTGTCTTGTTTTCTAGACGACGGATTTTAAAACAAATTACATAATTATAGTAAATTAGAAGCAATGTCAGAAATTAATGTACAATTGAGAAAGCTAAAGAATAAGCAATACCTATCTACCGTTAAGCATATACGCTTGACAGTTTGGTGTAGCTAATATATGGAACCTGTTTCTTGATTGGGGAAATTTGAGTATAGTCATCAGATTGGTTGAACTTGAACCTCAATTATTATGATTTTTGTAACTTTAGTCTTACTTGGTAAACGAATTGATTCATAATGTGATGAGTCATCAGTTGACAAACTACAGTATACGTATAAATCGTATTGAGTGGAGTTGTAATCGCACGTAAGAGATCACAGTAAGCAAAATTAATCTATTTTTATTTTAATCAGGTGGAGGGTATAACAACAAGAGATGACATCACAAAGATGAGTGATGCTTAAAATTTCTCTTACTACATGTGAAGAAAAGGTGACAAATGAGTCGGTCAAAAAAGCACACTCACAATCTCTTAGATTATGACAGGATATCCTGCATCAAATAACGTATAAAAAGTTAGAAATGTTTTTTATTAATAAAAATTAATTAAATTATATCTTGTTAAAAGTATGAATAAATTTTATATTAAAAAAATATAAATATTAAATTAAACATATAATTAAAATTAATTATTTCTCCTAAGAAAATTAAAGCCAAACAACCATTTGAACTATGCCAGAAAACTTGTCAGCTTCCTTGATGTGTTTCCATCAACCTCAACACGGTGTTGCAGACAGTATAGCATATATATAGAATTTCACAAATACTTTATTTCATAATTAAAGATTTAAAATACTTTATTTTCAATAATTTGTAAATTAGATAAATATTATAAGTTAAAGGTAACTGATTTTATTTGTAACTATCTAAAAAAAAACATATATATTTTTTGAGTTATGAAAAGACATATATATATTGTATTTTTTAATATACATTAAATACATAATTTTTACACTATAAAAAATATTTATACATCGAATAAAAAAAGAAGTTAAAAATTAAAATTATATCTATAAAAATATTATGTTATATAATTAATTCACAAATATGTTTAAACAGAAAAGGTAAGTAAAATGCTTTTCCATCTTATTAGTAATAACAAATTTTCAAAAAAAGACTTTTTAAATAAAAAAACGTATTTTTGGTTACAAAGAAAAAGAAATATAGAATTTTGTATGAGATGTTGTCTGCTTCTCATTAAACATTCTTTTATTTTCTATTTTTAAATACATATTTAAAAATAACTTATTTTATGTACTTTCAAAAATATTAAGATTACCGAAAATCTAATAATTCGACGAATAACTATCAGAGTATTAATAAATTAGATTGTGTCTTCAAAATTTTTCTTTTTCTTTTTAGGCAATATTACTTTTAAATAAGTATTTAAATAAATTTTATTTTTAAATACATGTTAAATTTTAAATATTAGTTAATTAGAGGTTAAAAATGGTAATAATATTAAAGATTTAAGAAAAATAGGCTCATATGACCCCCTTTTGTTGTTTTTAATCTAAAATGGACACTAATTTATATATTCCAAATTTACCCCCAGTGAATTAAACATATCAGCCGAAACCCACCGAATCTCTCGTTTTCCTCTACACCTTCTTCCTTTATCTCTTGCTTCTCGTCCTTTCTCGTCGTCGCCGGAGCTCTGTGGAGGGTTGAAATCGGAATCTAGGATGTTTACACTTTGCGTTGGAGATTGAGGATTTAATTAACAAGGACCAAGAGTTGCTTGCTTTGATGATTGCCGCTCGAGTCATTGCTGATCGCTTTGTGAATCCTAATGCTCTGATGATTGGGCTTTAGACAACTCTGTTCTTCGAAAAAGTTGGCGATCGTAGCACGAACCTGACGAACTTCTCGAGATACCGATCTCCGGTGACAATCGCCATTGATAACGGCGAGTCTATTAATATGAACTTTTGGTATCAATATATTCTCTTGAATTTATCTTACTGTTTGGATTCCGAGAAAGTTTCAAGCGAATCTTTTTTCTTAGCTAACAAAGTTACATTGATTTGTGAATGATTCTGATTTTGCAGATAGAAATCGAATCAAGCGTTTCACACTTTAGCTTTATAGATAAAAAATTTCAAAACTCATATCTGATTAAATTTTATGTTGGAGCTATTGATGTACTACTATTTCTATATTTTTGAAATTTTGAATCATGTATGAGATGGTAGAACTGGTCTAAGCTCACTGGTATCTAAATTTTTTTCTCGCTGGTTTTTAGTTGGACATGCGTCCAACTCTGTTGAAATAAGCTCGCTGATTTTTAGTTTGACGTACGTCTAACTCTGTTGAAATAACGTCCAACTCTGTTGAAATAAACTCGCTGATTTTTAGTTGGACGTACATCCAACTCTGTTGAAATAAGCTCGCTGATTTTTAGTTGGACGTACATCCAACTCTGTTGAAATAAGCTCACTGGTTTTCAGTTGGACACATGTCCAACTCTGTTAAGATGAGTTGGACATACGTCCAACTGAGGGATTATTCTGGGCAGTTTAGTTGGACATGTGTCCAACTCGGCTCCGGTGAGTGGGGTCGCCGGCCGGTCAAAATTCGGTCAGTTGGACATGTGTCCAACTGAGCTCCGACGAGTGGACATATGTGTCCTTTAAAATATATTCCTCTGGTTTTCAGTTGGACACATGTCCAACTCTGTTAAGATGAGTTGGACACATGTCCAACTCTGTTAAGATGAGTTGGACATACGTCCAACTGAGGGGTTATTCTGAGCAGTCTAGTTGGACATGTGTCCAACTCGTCTCCGACGAGTGGGGTCACCGGTAAGTGGGGTCGCCGGCAAGTGGGGTCGCCGACTGGTCAAAATTCGGTCAGTTGGACAACCGTCCAATTTTGAGTAGTCTAGTTGGACATGTGTCCAATTAAAATTCATCACAATTGATTAATGAAATTAAGGGCATTTTTGTTACAATATGTAAAATAATCAAGTGGAGAAGTTCATATCAAATTTTTAATAAATAGGGGATATAACCCAAGATTTAAAAAAAAAAAATTACCTTCATTTCCAAATTCCGATTCCTAAAGAGAAGACAATAAAACTGCACAATTACCAAACAGATTTTCACCCTACTTTTCTCTTTGAAAGTCACGCAAGGTCAAAACTTTTTCAGCCCAGAAAATCCCAAATTCACAGATTCACGGTCGAAATTCCAAAATCTCAAAGACCCAGAGCTAAAGAGAAGCGAAGATGTGTTGCCCGAGCAAAACTTGCATGATGTGTTTGTGCTTCATACTGGTAGTGGTAGCAATTGGTTTGGTATTTGGATTTGGAGTGTTCAAGAATGGCTTCCACAAGCTTAAAGACACGGTTCATATTTGCGATCCCAGCATTCATGGCTCTCTTTGTCATTTTGGAAGGCCCTTCTTAGGTTATGCAGCTCCTCCTCCTTTCTATAACTAAGTAGATTATAATTCTTTCGATGACTTCTCTTCAATTTCAAATTCTGTTTGTAGTTTTTTTTTATAAATAATTTGAAGATTTAAGTATTCTAAGATTTCTATTTCTGGGTACTTGCATTATTGATTTATGTTGTTCTTGGATATGATGCCAATCATATTTGTTAACATGGCGTCGATTATTTCATGGGTTCTTGATTTGTGTATTTGAAGTATGAATTAATTTATGTTTTAGTTAAGGAGGAGCGGATACTTCTGTAACTTTCTTTTTTAAATTGGGTAGTTGGGTAAAATTGATATAGTTAGCTTTGTTCTTAGTAGAATACTTAATCACTTTAGTACCTTACTGGTATACTTTAGTTGTTAACAAATAGTATATTTGTGTCACATTTTAGTTACATCAATAAAATAATTAAAATATAATTAAAATGTATTATTTATTAAAACAAAAAACGAAAGCAACAAATATGAACTAATTTTAAATAATTTGATAAATATGTATCAATTTTTAAGTAAAATGATAAATATATCTAACAGATAAATAATTATTGAAGCACTTTTACATTATTAAAATTACCCATTATTTGAGAGAGAAAGATGGAGAAAAAAAAAGTGAATGGATGTTATTTTAGTATAATATGAATAACTTTTTTTTATCAATACAATTTAATTAATTAGGAGTCTTATAATTATTTTTTATTCTATATTTTTAACATTACATCTAATCATTAATTGACACATTATTACAATCCATAACAATAACTAAAAAAGTAATCCTACCAATATGTTATATTCAAGGCAAATAAAAAGAATAAAAGTGTAATGGAAAATGGCAAACTAATACTAAAGATTAAAAATATGTGACGATTTCTTATTACTAACAATTGACAATTTTATGATAAGGAATCATAAATTTTCTTAATATGAAAACCAACAAACATCAAGAAATTAAAGGAACACCTTATGCATGTCAAGCTTATTTTTCCCATAAAGAATTGCATTGCCAAAGAAAATAAAAACACTTTTCAACATTCATTTCTTATTCTGTTTCTAGAATTGTTTGTTACATGAATGAAAATTTTCCCCGAGATATGATAGTACAATGACAGATCATGTAATATTTCTTTCTGAATGGAAAATTGCAGGCTTTTTAGCCAATAATCAATTTGTAAACATTCCATATGTGTTAATTCTTCTACTGGTGTTTCACTGCAATTGGACTCCTCACAATATGCTTACCATCTGACCATCTCAACTCACCAAATACATATACTTTAGGCTTACCAACAACCTTTGGCCTCAAAGTAACCTTGAATTTCTTCTCTTCACCAATTGCATTGAATTTTAAGCTTTTAGGTTCCACAGATATAGAGACTCCAGCAGGTGCCTTCACATCTGCTTTGTAGGTGCCTGGACTTCCAACATTTTTAAGTCTTCTAGTAAGGACAATCGGATCTTCACCTAGCCTAGGAACTGCGATCGAAGGGTAGTTCAAGTCATTTACATTGGATGACTTGGTACAAGTGTGAGGTTTATTTGAGAACATCTTTAGAATAGATTCATTGTAGCCACGAGAACACAAGTAGTTCAAATAATCATCCTCATTTAAATCATAAACAAGTCCTGGGTCCATTGCACGATTTGGTTGAACATGTCCAGCACCATATGCAAAAGGTGTTGCTTTCAGTTTTGATGAATCCGACATTGGCTTCAACTTGTTGTCTCTGGTTTTGGCTGCAATGGAAAAGGGTAGACTTAGTACTTTTGTAGCAAAAGCAGTTCATGCCCTAAATAGCGTGTAACTAGAGGTTTGGACTTGTGTACAAGCTAATTATACATAGCTTGTATACGAGTTATGTACAACCTTATATAATCTGTGCATGGTGAAAAAAGTTTGAGTTTTTGCCAATTTTAAGTCAAACTCAAAATACTCACAGTTTTTTGTGATTCAATTAGAGAAAAATTATATCTAAAAATTTTGTATGAAAAGAATGTTTCACCTGTGGTCATTATAGCAGATCTGATAGCAGCTGAACTCCATTCTGGATGAAGTGTTTTAATAAGGCCAACAATACCAGAAACATGAGGGCATGACATTGAAGTTCCAGATTCTGTGATGAATGGAACTCGACGTTTATCAAATACTGCATCAACCGGTCCTGTTGCTTCAGAGAAAGCTGCAATTATGCTAACCCCCGGTGCGGTTATATCAGGCTGAAATGCAAAATAAAAATCATGTTTGTTAGAATAGGTGATCAACACACTCTAACGTGATATCATAATGGGATTACATTCAATAAACCACCAAACCTTAAGAATTGCCGGGTCAACAAAATTGGGACCCCTAGATGAGAATGCAGCCATATATGGAGCTGGTTTTATTCCATCTTCTGTCTTCACCCCAGTTATGGTAGCTACTGGAATCCTGACACATTCATGTGGTAATTGGACAAAAGTTAAAAAAGATGATCACTATTATCAATGAAAAATACAGATGTAGTTTTGCCAAGTACTTGGTAGAGCTGATGTAAGCAAAGACAGACTTGCCATCAGAAAAACTTATTTGTGAAGCAGGAAGGACATGAGGATCAGCTAAAAGTTCAGTACCACTCTTCTTGTCATTAACCAAAATCATTCCAACAGCACCAGCATTTGCAGCAATCATACCCTTTTCAGTTCTACCATTGTCGCCTCTAAGGCAGACTAAAATCTTCCCTTTCACTTTATTCGAATCAAGAGTCATAGCCTTGCAAAGAATACTACAATAGTAGAAATAAATAAGGATTATTAACATTCTTGTTCTATGAAAATTTGGGGTAAATTGTGAAGATACTTGGAATGTTATTGATTTTACTCACGCATCTGAAGCAGATGCTGTAGCAACTTTAGCATTGGCTGCACTGATCAAAGAGAAGAACTTTCCCGATGGCAAAGATTTAGAGGAAAGACTTGCTCCCTGATATTAACATAAGCAAGGTTTTAAGCACTATAAGCTACTATAACTTAAAATCAAGTTACTATTTTGCATAGACGTGTTAAAAAGTAACATGCCTTATAAAAAGGAGTAAAAAAGCAAAACTTGTCTTATAAAAAATAGTAATTTGAATCAAATCATGAAATTTGAGTAACAAATTGAAGAAGCATAGGCTTTTATACCTTGATATTCATGTTATTGCCAAGGGAAACAACATTAGTAAATTGACGATCAATAGTGCTAGCACCAACGGTGAACATCCAAGGTGCTACATTTGAAACAGACCCTGGAAAAGGTCCTTGATTGCCAGCAGAAGCAACCACAGTAATACCATTCTTGACAGCATGAAAAGCACCAATTGAAATCCCATCATTGAAAAATTCTGAAGGTTCACCACCAAGTGATACAGAAAGCACGTCAACACCATCACTTATTGCAGCCTCAAAACCGGCCATTATGTCTGCATCAAAGCATTCATTTCCATCAATTGGCGGCCAACATACTTTGTAGGCAGCCACACGCGCTTTTGGTGATCCGCCCTTGGCAGTACCATTTCCAAAACCCAAAACAGAAGCTCCTGAGACAAAGTTGCCCCCAGCTGTGGACAATGTATGAGTACCATGACCCTCATAATCCCTTGGACTGAAAAGTGTAGGCCTAGTTGATGGGGACACTCTAGAAGTGTCACTGTTAGAGCTCAAAAATGCCATATAACCCATGTGAAAATACCTTGCTCCTATCAGCTTCCTGAATAAGTAAAAATTTGATAAGGACAAGTGAGTTCAAATTTTCACTAGCTTAATGAGAAGTAATAAAAAGAAAGTTGGACAACAGTTTCAGAAATTATTGATTAACCAACAAACTGTCTTGGACTTAATTTAGTAGTTGACTTTCAAGAATAATAAAGAAAGTTTGAACATATGTGTCTCAGTTGAAAAACCACTATTACTATATGCATGAAAGATATTTGAATCCAATTGGAGTTATTGCGAGTATTCACCTCTCTCTTACGTCTTATTTTTGTTTTTACATAACTACAACTCATTTATCCGTAACTAAAACTCAAAACTTGAACCTTTTAAGCATTCAAATAAATTATACATCGTTGAATCATATTAAATATACAATAATAATTAAAAAAAAAAAAGTTTTTTGAGTTCAATTCAATTGACTCAAACTTGTACAGTTGGACCCAATTAGCAGTTCGTTACAACAGTAAATTTTTGGCCTTGGCCCCTAGGCCATGTGAAGGCAGATTTCTTCTACATACTATGCATCTATGAGAGACAAAGAGTCAACTGTACAATAATTTTCTATGTTTAACAAACAAAAACCAAATTAGGTGATCTACATGTTCTAAGTTTCAACAATGATAGAAACTATACAATTGTTGAATAATAAGTCCAAACAATTTAAAGAAATTGATAATTGACTTTGGTCAATTTGCTGGACTTTCAAATTTAGAATATTTCATAGTGTTAAGTTCTCTTTTGTAGAATGTTATCAAATAAAGCTAGACATATAAAAAAAAAATGGAAGATCTGATAAGAATGAAACCACAAGCAATGCTTTCAGCTTTAGCAAAGAGCTTCTTAGTTAGCATGTGCATGATATCAATGCTGAACACAGATATATACAAGCTTATTTATTAATAAGAAACATGGTTTTTGCTTCTTTTATAAGTAATAAAAGTCAAATATTTAGGCTGAGGCTACTTGATTAAAACTGGCAGTTCTTGGATCAATGAAGCTTCCCTGATCCAAGCTAAAGCTAACGAGTAGTTAATATTTTGGTAAAATAAACGAAATTATTGAAAAGGCTGCATAGAAAACAGACGTAGATAAAGGCTGACTACTTTTAACAGAATCTGATGAAGCCCTTTGAAAGAAGATTTTATTTAGAATCTTTAGGAAAACAGAAAGAAGAACAAGTGGAAAAGAGAATGGACCTATTGCAATATACTCCAATCTTGGTGTCATGCTGACAGAATCCTCTCCACTTTGAAGGGACAGGACCCATCCCTTCGTCACTAAAGCTCTTTGATTCAGGCCAAACACCTTTCACAATTCCATTTACCAAATCAAAAGCAATTCACAAAGCAACACTGTGGCACTCATTCATATACAAATCAGACTCAGTAATGCTTTATTAAATTTGACGTGAAAGTTGGAGATATATGATGTTTAAAGTAATTTTAAGACTATTACCAACATATAATTAATAAATTTGAACTGATATATATATATATAAGCTATAAAAATTATTTTCTTATAAAGATTTATATTGGAAATGAAAACAAAATATGGCTACTTATCATCAATCTTTTAATGACCCCACCATTGTCATATTTTTCATATGGGCAGAAAAGACAACATGAACATAATACTTATCAAAAAAAAAAAAAAACCTTTTTGCATTGAGTAATGTGACAGATTATTACAAGTCAAGAAAAAGAAGTTTCACTTATCTTAGCCAATAATATTTTTGCTATATCAGTTATTGTCTGCAACAACTTTATATACAAAGAAGCGTTCATATTTATCTTCTTCTTAATTTCATAAACTCTATTTAGATTTTGACTTCCTTCGACATTCTAAATTATTAGAATTTTAGCATAAATTACTATTCTCGAATTTTTTTTTTGTACTATCATGTAAAATCTATTGATAAGTTTTTTCTTCTTGTATATAATGCAATCTATTGATAAGTTGATAAAATATAAAAATTACCAGTATCAAGGTTTCCAATAATGGTGTCTTCACCAAACCTTGCCTTCTTCCAAATAGAACCCGAAAGAATTCCTCCATTTTTTTCTAGACCAAGAAAATTCCATGAACGAGTTGTGTGGAGTTTCCTTCCTTTGTTTAAGAAAACCGAAATAACATTTGGATTCTCTATAATTGCCATTGATCATATCATTGAAACAGAGGAAACAGAGTGTGAGTAAAAACTGAAGGTTTAATTGAGGTTTCAAAAAAAAAAAAAAGGTTTAATTTTTCATAATAAACACTGTAACTAACTAACTAATTAACTAACATATTTATAGAACGTGTCAGAAAAATTAAATTATTACTCGAAATCTGTTGGGCTTCTTCTTCATCTAGCATTGCTGCAAAGCCATTGATGTACCTTCTATACGAGTAAAATATTGCTTCTTTAGCCTTCTCATTGCTGTGCACGAAAAATTATAATTTTTTTTTTTATTAAAAACAAAAACTTGACACTCATTTCTATAAGAAAAAATTACCTATATGATATATACATAACAAGGATCGAATTTTATTTCATACCTTCCCAAACAAGAACCAAGCAAATTATAATGTGAATCTGTAACGCTATCAAGATCAACTGAAGTTGGGTTTAGGCCATGTGAATGAGCACCTAAGTATACAATATAAGACTGTACAAAACATAAAAATATGATTAATCATAGTAAACCCAGATAGTTAATTGAACTTAAAATTACTTAAAAGTTCACAGAAGTGTAAAAGAATGATGAAACTATGATTGTATTAGGGAAAAAAAGTGAGTCATGCTTGCCTTTTTAGCTGCAAAGGCTGGTGTCTGAAACAAAGAGAAAATAACAAGAATTGATAGAAGAAAGGGAGAGACATATGAAAGTCCCATATCGTTTTCTTTGAAGATCGAGAAATGTAGAGGGACTTTGCTTTTAAAGTCTAATAATGTTTTTGGAAGCAAATTTGTTTCTTCTTTTTTAATAACTGAAAGCTACTGACGTTTTCTATTTTGAAAGGAACTCTTGCGCTCTTGGCAGTTGGCGTTTTATTATAATTTTCAATTTCACCAGTCTCTAGGCGGCGTATTCCGAGTGATTTCCCACGATAGTTTTAAATTTGGTTAAAAGTTTAATTTTTTAAAATTAATAATAATAAATTTAAAATTGTACATTTTAGTTATATTAAAATTAGATAAATTATAAAAATATTATTTCATTCTAATTCATACTTGTTACATTGCACAGTATATAAACAATTTACATACCTGATAGTATATTTACATACACGATTATAGTATGTTTTTTAAAATTTCAGCCTTATTTTTACTAATATTTGTAATCTTAAATTGAATCTCAGACCCCAGTCATAAAACAAAAACATATATTGCGAAAAGAGACAAGGAAAAGAGTCGATATTTGCCAAATAATCAATTCTTTTTTTCTCTTTCGAAGATCAAATATAGAATAAAAAAACTAGAGAAAGAGACAAAGAAGAAAGCTGATATTTTCAATTGAAGTCTATTGCATAATGTTTATAAGAGACATTATTGAAACATAATATAACTTTTTAAAAGACAATTACATATAAATAACATCAAATATTGAAGAATACAGTTAGCCTGTCAATGTTCTAATCTGAATAAATGTTCTTTGTTATTGAACGTATGCAAGGAAAATGAAAATAAATCCATATCTAGATAGTTTAACACAATTTACATACATGTAACACAGTTTATATATTATGTAAAATAATTTACATAGTATGTAACACAGTTTATATATCAGAACAAACAAACGTTACATACCTCGCAAAAAATTGTAAAATCTGTTTTTCTTCCTTTTTTCAAAGTTTGCAGAAAATTATAGAATCTATTTTAGACATTCTCATTTTAATAAATTTAATGTGCTTATATGTTATTTGAGTTTGTATATTATTCTTCAATTTTGGCTAAGTTGGAATGTTTTACTTAAGTTTGTATACTCTGTTTTGCATAATAAAAACAGAGTATCTTAATTTATCACCTAATAAGAATTGGTTCAACAATAAAAATGGGAGATTAATAAATCAATGAAATGGATAAAAAAAATCAGCTTTCAATAGAGAGAAAAAAAAAAAAAAGGCATGAAAAAAGATATAAACAATAAATAAAAGTCAAATACGAAACAAAAAAAAGGAACATTAATTTAAAGTTAATAATTGTTAAAGGATAAAATAGTAAAAATATAGTTCCAAAACAACGTCGAATCACTAAATGAAAAAAATGTTATTTTACCTTATTTGTTTTTATTTTATATCATTAAATTGCGTATTCTCATTAGCGTACAGCGTACATAGCTAACAATGAAGGTGGGTTAGACGGTTGAGTTACTTATTAGTGTTGTGTTAAAAGCGATTTTAATTTAGAACAGTTTCAATTGAAAATGCTTTTAATAAAGTACCTATTGTTTTGTATAATAAAAAGCATTTTTAACAATTACTTTTTAGGTAGTTTAATAAATATTAGCTTATCAGTCGCGAGTATAAATTGGGCTCGTTCGGTTGTAGTCGTGCAATTCTTCGTCGTCGTCTTCTTCTTCTTCTCCTTTAAGTAATTTAAAATAAAATAGTTTTAATATAAACATTTAATGTGTGATACAAACAGAGGCAGAGCAAAAATAATAATAATTAGAAGGGTTGAATTTTTATTTTTATTTTTTATACAAAGTAAAAAAGCAATAAAAATTAGAGTAAATTAAACTTAATTCAATACTGAATTTTTTATGTCATATTATAATAGAAACATAGAGTTAGAGCTCAAAAAATATAAAGTTAACACATTATAATTAACTTATAACAAAAATTAACAAAAATATAATAAGTTAATAATTATTTGTATTATTCATGAATAAAATAAATGTATTAACTAAAAAATCTAAGCAAATAGAAAGCTCAATTAAATACATCAAAATTTATAGTTGTTAAAACTAAAATAAACATATGAAAATATAAAAAGTAAAATAAGATTTAGAATTTTAAGCTTGAGACTATATTTAAAAATATATGTTTATAAATTATATAACACTGACCAATAATAATAAAAATAATAAATTTTTTATATAAAAAAATTTCAAATAAATTCTAAAAGATTATTAAAATAAAATGTCAAATAATATAAAATTAGATGAAGTTAAAATTTTGGTTGAAATAAAACATGATAAACATAAACTTAAAAATTTTAATATGAAGTTTATCATATACTTATTTTTTTTTAATTTTATTTTTGTAATGTTGAGTTTAAAGTTAAATATTAAAACTTTTTTTTGGATTATCACATTTAATAAGAATTTTCACATAATATATGACTACAATTTTATTTTTATTACTAATAATTACCAAATACATGAAAATATATATATATATATATATATATATATCATTTTATTTACAATTCATATAATTTTTAATCTACGTATTTATTAAATATTGTTAATATATTTTAAAATATGTACATAAAAATTATACACAATATATTATTATAAATAAAATATTTATTTAATGTTAAAAATATACACATAATTAAATTTTTATAAAAAAATTAACCAAAATTGTAGCCACATCTAACTCCTATCCTCCGCCCTGAATACAAACTTAATGACTTGAAGCTTAATCAAAGGAAGTTAATTACTTATTTTAAAATATTATGTTAATTTATATATAAAATGTATATTTTGTAAATTATATACAATATATACATTATTTATAATTGATATATTATTTTAAAATTTATATAATTACATATATATATATATATATATATAATATATATATATATATATATATATATATAATTTAGCGTCGGTAACTAAAACTAATAGAAGTGATTTAAGTGAGAATTTAATAAATATTTTAAAGTAGAGCATCAATCAAACTATTTTTCTTCAAAAACAAGTATTATTAGGCTAAGTATTGTTTAGTATAATTTTATGCTCGTTTGGATTTATGTCCTCCAATAATTAATTGGATATTTGGATATTTTATTTTGACCAGACAACTTGTAGTAACTGGTGATTAAAAAAAAAACAACAACAACAAGTATTATTTATCTTAATAATATAAATAATATTTCTGAAAATTTTAAAAATGTTTTTTTAATAGAATTATTTCACTTTATGAAAGTGATCTGATAATTGATACTTTGAAAACCACTCCAATTAAAAAGTTAACTATTCCGTTAATTATGAAACCTAAGATTACAAATTACTGATGTCTTATAAGATTTATAGGATAATTGTTACTGAAAAATTAAAGTATAAATTTATATAATGGTTATCGACTATTTTATTAGATTATTTTATATGTTAACATATAGAACGAACGAATACAAAACGCCTTATATAGCGTTGTGTTATTTCGTCTCTCTCAACCTCAGCTCAACAACATTCGTGTTGTAAACCTCCCAAAACAACCACCAGTACTAATCGAAATCATCATTTATTGTCGAAGCTGGTGCCATCTCCTCCACCAGTTGTCATTACATGGAGTTCTGTTTGCCAGCTCCGGTCTTACTCCATTGCCGTCCAGCTCCTCTACCTTCAGCTGCTCTCTAGTGTCGTGCTAGGTTTATTTTTCAGTTTTTTTTTTTATTGTACCGTATTGTTTTTTTAATTTTTTTTATACTTTATATTATTGTTTTTGCTTTTTTTAATACTATTATAGTATAGTATAGTGTTTTCTTTTTGTTATTTTTTTTCTTGTTTGTTTAACTTGCCTATAACTCATAATTAATTTGCTTACTTTTATTTAATGAGATAAGAAGAGCAGGGGGGTGTTATAGAAATTTAATAAACTTTTCAGTTTAAGCAGCAATAGTTGAAGTATTATACAACAATGGATGTAAATATTTGAAAAAATATATATATATAAGACGGCTATAAAATAAAAATAGAATGTATATAGGCAGCTACTAACCCTGTATAAATATTATATAGAATAATTATTAACAATTTTATAAAAATTATATATAAAATAATAAAATATTTACCAATTATTTTATAAAATATTTTTAAAATAATTACTGACAGTCTTATAAATATTATAAAAGATAGTTATCAGCCATTTTATAAGATAACTATTAATTGTTTTATAAAAATTTATATACGATAGCATTATATTAATCAGCATGTAAAATTTTTTTTAAATGATTAATAACTGTCTTATTTGACAATATAATATTATTTAAAATTATGTGAGTGAAGTTTTTTTAAATTTGTTATTGACGAGAAGTTTGCTATTGATGTAACGTTCATTGACCTTTTTTTATTTATTCATTTACTAATACTTCATTTCTCAGTAGTTGAAAAATTTCAGATTCATGTATTATTACTTATTAGCCTTTGATGTGGTTCACAGAATTTCAAACTCCCCATAACTCCAAACTACTTTTTTTCTGCTTTTTTGGTAGTCTTTGTCTTACCCATAACTCCAAAATTTGTGAATTAATATTGCTAAAAATATAAAAAGCATTTTGGACAAGTGTATCAAAAAATAAAATAAAAATTAACTGGTGAAAGGGAGGAAGTAATACTAGTGAGAAAAGAATTCAACATTAATTATTTTTAAATTGAAATAAACTTTTAGTTTAAATATTACTTTGCTATTATTTTTAAAGGGTATTTTAATAATTTAAGGGGAAAAAATTAAAAGTATATGTGAGACACATTAAGGAACGGTAAAATTAATGCCATTACTAAGTCTATTTTTGATAATATATCAAGTATTACGTCGTTACGAGACAATTTTTTTGAAAGTTATGGGGTGTTACAATGTTTGAGGTAAATTTTTATTGATTGGATTATATGTATTAGTCTTTTTTCAAGCAACTTTGAAGGTCAACGTTTGAGACAGGTAAAAAATTTATTGTTTGTTTGATTCCTTAGTGTTACGAGCAAGTTATTTATACAAGTTTTTTTGCCAAATTAAAAGTGGGTTAAATTAGGTTTGACTTTGAGGAAGAAAAAAAAAAAAAAAAAACTAAATTACAAGTTCTTTTTTTTAAATTATGATTATTTTATAATGCCTTTAATCATATCTTAAATAATTGAAAATTTTAAAAAGAAGAAAAATATGAAAGATTGATATTTGGATCCGTCTTGAGACCGATGATCGCTTATGATAGTTTCTCGTTCTTTTCGGCAAGTATTTGACTTCGTATAAATCCCACAGGCCGTGATAGAAGGTAATCACAATTAAATCACAATGCAATGACCAAATGCAAATCATAGTGGGCGTAGTTTTAGGTCGTATAGACAACAAGTCGTAGTTAAGGATTTGATATGAACATGGTTCCATAAGCTCCCATTTTTCTGCACAGTAAGCTATGAGTTTCACATGGATCCGTAAGTGATAGTGACGTCCAATTTTTCTGCATTTATTTAATTCTCTAGATCATACAATAAAGTCCATAAAGTCCATGATTAAGTCTTGAAATTTATATTATCAATGAGCATATAGTTTGATTAAGTTCTGAAACCTATATTATCAATGAGCATGTCAATGGCATGTAGTCCATTTGAATATATAGAAAATTTAGATTTGAGTTTCGATTATATGTGTTTAAATAATGTAATCATTTCAACAATAAAAAAAAAATCTGAAGTTATATATTCATCTCCACACATAATAAGTAGGTCTAATGTGCTGTGTTATCAAGTGGTTGTCTCTAACACCCCAATTGTGAACTTAGTCAATTTTTACACGTAATTGTCTTGACAACATAAGCATGAGCAAACTAAACTTGGGACTCAATGAACTAAAGTGGTATTGCAAACACCTCTAAAAGTGATTGTCAAGTTTCAGCATCAATCGTTAACTTGAAAGAGTTGGGAAACAAAAACGTATCAAATATTTTACATTTCAGATTTTGCTTTCAAGAATACATGTTTCTGAATCAATCATGAAATTCCTATGGCATACAAACCAATCAGATTTTAAATATATCAAAGACCTAAACAAATCCCATCTGCAGGAAATAATCATGGTCACCGCAAATCCTGAAAACTAATTTTAAAAAAAAAAAAAAAACATCTTTGCTTTAGTTAACAACAATCTTAAATATGATGCCTCATTTTACAGGTGAGGTTAAGCTTCAGAAACCTTTCCAGGCATCCAGAACTTCTTGGAAAATTTCGGCTATCAATTCCCTGTCTGCACATATCAAGAATCCATTGAAGTCATCTTGGAGATCAAATATCTTACCAAACTTCACAAGATACCTCAAGCAATTGTTCTTCAGTTTTGGTAATTGATAAAGAGATGCACACTGGAGCCTATCAAGAACATTCTTTGCATTGATATCTTCAAGGAGGCTCTCATGACATGCCTCTTTTAAATCAGAGATATCGTATTTATCAGCTGCTTGAAGAAGTGCTAACCTGTGGTTTATGAATTCTTCATCTTGGATGTTGCCATAAATGTAATTGAGAAAGGCCTGACAAGCTTCTATAGACATGTCACATATATTGATCGTCGACAGTTCTTTCTCCTTAAGGTCATGTGAGAACATGCTCTCGAATACAGGTGATCTAGCTGCAAGTACAGCGCGGTGTGCTCCAATGCTTCCCTCGGAAGCATTGATTATAATGTCCGTGTGGATACCTTCTGTCAACATTCGACCAAGGGATGCTAGTGCCGCTGCATATGATCGGGTCTGATTGAATCCTTCTGTCCATACGGAGCAAGGTTTTCCACCCTGTGTATTATGTAACAAATGTTATTGATAAATTATGCATATGTTCAAATGAATCAAATCCTTAATTCTAATCAATTGGTCATTCAGTCTCTCTATGTTTCCATAAGTGGCTCCTCATTCCATTGTGTGTTTGAAACTGTTTGAGATAATCCAAATAAGAGGGTTACAACATATATGGCGCTAATCCATTGAAGGTATACAAAAAGAGGTGGTGCCCCTTGTACAGCAGGGCTACACAGGCCCACTGACTTGTGACCATGGGCTGGAGACAACTTGAGGCTTGGTGACAACTCTTGGGATGGCCCATCGAGTATTGAGCTTTATTGATGGGCCTACGAGGTTAGGGTAGGGTAGGGTATTTGATTCCTTAGTAGTTAGTACCAAACAGAAACCAATACTAATATTTGCCCCAGATAGAAAATATCCTACAGAATAGCTATTTTAAATGCTCTTTTGTTTGGAAAAGTCTATCCTACAAAACAGCTAAATCTCAAATGCGACGTGGCAGTGTATCATTGGTCATTATAGTTGTGCCCACGTATCTATAGCTAATGGTAATTGTGATGATCATAATTGTATCATCTTTTCCATTAGTATAATATAAATCACTAAAAACAATATAAGAAAAAAAAAATTATAGATTCTTACTTCAGGAGATGAAGTCTTCAAATCAAGGAACTCAACGTCAATAATGAATTTTCCAGTTAATGGAACATCAATTGCCCAAACAAAATCTTCATTGCTCTTGAGTTGTTTGTCTGTGATCGCTACATGGGCATAAGAGAAATAGAGTCAACATATAGAGGTCTATAGAAGAAATCAGAATCATTAAGGAATGAAAAACAAAAAAGAAAAATTAATAGGTAAACCAGGATCGACATAAGGAAACACATGAACTCTCATTGCAACATAGAGTTTCTTCTATTATAATGATTTGCAAAACATGCAATAGTTAGTGGCTAACTGAGTTAACTCAGCGCTCGCTCATAGTTAAGAGTAAAACAGTAATTTATAATTTAGGATAACAGAGGCAAAAAAAATAAAAGAAGGGTAGGACACCAGAAAAATCATTGATCTTGAATTTTGATTACCTGGATGAGTCAAAGCCTTGCGATCACCCACAGAGCTAACAACTCGAATATTAAAAGTTGCAATCGGTGGATTATCTCTTGTGAAATTCGATACCTCTGGGAATAATCTAACCAACAAAACCCTGCTCTTCTCCACAGATAAATGCCTTCAATTCAAACACAAAAACTGTCGATTAAAATTAACTCGATCCCCAGAACCAAACATCACAGAAGACACTCGGAAGCAAAAATAAAATAAAATTAATAATAATAATAATCCCTCTTCTTCTCCTCAGTTTTTTCAGCTGCCAAATAGAGGCTTAATGGATAATCGTTACAAATCAAAATTTAATTTGCATGCAATTTTAAAAGTACAGGAATACCCAAATTCAGGAAAAAAAAAATTATTCGGTGGATACATTAAAACTAACCATTTCCATTTGCCGATCTTAAAAGGATCAGATTTTCGATAGGTACAGGAAGCCAAGTTTTCAATCCTCCATTGAGCGAGGCGAGAGTTAGTGTCAACAGTGTAAACAGAATCGTTCATCCTTTTAGCAAAGAAAGCCAAAGCGAAAGTGATTTCATGGAAACAATCGAAAATACCCTCTAACAAAAACCTTCCGGGCTTTCCTAGATTGGAAATTCCTTAAGTCATCTCTCTTCATATGAAAATTTAATACGGGCTTCGGACCACACAACTTGCATATACTATGTTTTTTTATTCACTCTGTGATCTTCCACCTGTACCAGTGTTAAAAGTTCCTTGATTAGACCAACTTTTTACAATTTGGGTCTTAATATTTTCTAAGCAATTTTGAATGGGTTGCTGCTATTTTAAATATTACGGGCACGCAAGCAATGGAGTTGGCACGCAAGTAATGGGTATTGTTTTACTCCATTGATAGTGAAAGCTTTGTTTTGGCAGAAAGAGAGAGAGACTAGGAGATGGTTAGTTGATTGGGGCGGTAGTTTGTTGGCTTTCAGGAACTTCACGGTATGGGATGATCGTATGTACGAGGGGATTCTTGGAGGTTATATAACGAGTCATTTTCGGTTTTTTATTTTTATTTTTATTTTTTATAACCTTTTATACAATACGTTTCATTTTTTACTATTTATTCAATTAATTTATACTTAGATATTATCCCGAGTCAATAGAGTTAGCACAATAACTTAACTGATAATACATGTTCAAGTATTGTTATGGACATAATCTAATTTAATATTTATTTGCAGTTTTATGATATAATCTAATCCAATCGAGTTAGCACAATAACTTAATTGATAATGCATGTTCAAGTATTATTATGAACATAATCTAGTTTAGTATTTACTTGCAGTTATTAGGATATAATCTAATCCGATATTCCTGTACAATTATGTTTGGATCTTGCAATAAATTAGTGTTAATAAATATTTTTTTACGAAAAAAATTATGCTTAGATTTGTGCATGTATTTAATGACTTAGTATTTTGTGTGTGTGTGTGTGTGTTTTTATTTATAAGGACTTAGTATTTTGTTAATAGTTAACTTTTACTTTAAAATAATAATAATTTAATCTCTATTTTTTTTAAATTACATAATTTAATTTATAAACTTTTAGAATTTAATAGTATTTTTATAATTTAACAAAATTTAGTCCCTAAAATATTTATGTAAATTGAATTTGATGTTTAATCTTTGACAAAAATTATAAAATTAGATTAAAATTATTAAATTTTAAAAAGTTAAAAATTAATTTATAGATATTAAAAAATTAAAGATCGAAATTTGTTTTAAAGTAAATGCTAAAAACCAACAAAATACTGAACTCTATATTTAAATATAAACATTGTTTAAAAATATGTTTAGAAATAATATTTGATTGATATTTTTATTTGGTTATTAAATTTATAAATAATTTTTTTTATTAAAATTTGATGCATATTATAATTTATATGGTATAATTTAATTAACTTTTTGTTAATAAAGAGGTCTTATAATTATTTTTTTATTTTTTATTTAATTAATAATTGATATATTATTTAATGTATATTATAATTTAAAAGATATAATATTATTTTGAAGTTTTGACCAGACTTATAATTATAAATATAGACGATAAAACTTTTATCGGGCTTATTTTCTGTTTTTTATTTTCATCGACATCATTATTATTATTTTATTTTTTTTAATGATTTTATCGACATTAATTGATTTTGTATTTTTATGATTTTGTGTGTATGGTGAACCATGCTTGAAAAAGAAAAGAATTATTCTTAAATTTGGAGTGCTTCAATCTTTGAAATATCTAAACTAATTCTAAAGTTCTTTGATTATTCAAATATATGCCGTAAAGATTATTAAGTTTCTTTTTTGAATAAAAGAATCCCCTTAGGTCGGCTTGTTCTTTCCTTCCTTCCCTAGGTGGTTCTTTTCAGCGTTTGAATGATAGGATATTTTGAGATTGAGCAACTTGATTTGAAAAATACTTCACACAAATGATATTTATTATATAAACCACATTTATTTTTATTAATTCACACTAATAATATATATATATATATATATATTTTTATTTATTTTTGTATTTGAACCAAGTTAAATATATGTTAATTGTATTAGACTAGTGAAGGAAGCTTTTACAAGTGGTTATAGGCTTTGCAACTGTGTCGGCCATGATGAAAGCGTTTGGTGAAATCCAACGTACTTTCAAGTTTCCACTTGTAAGTGGATGTGAGCTTCTCTCATCCTACCAAAATTAGATCTGCCAATCAAACTCGCCGACTAACATTAAGTATAAAGGAAGTAATTTTTGACACTATGCAAAAAATTTGATTTAAATTTAAATTATATTAATTTTAGGTTAAAAATAAATTAACGATGTGAAAAAAGGTGTTGGATCCGAGTTGACATGTTCAACCTATTCTTAAAAAAAAAAATTAACCATAACTATCTATTAAATACTTACCCAAAAATCACAACTCATGTAACTTATATAAACCTTAAATTTTTAATAATCTAATAGAACTAAAAGCAAATACACATCGTTAAAGGTAGAAATTTTCAGTGATACAAAAAAACTCGACTCGAATTCAAACTGTATTAATTTTGGATCAAAATAAGTCAATTCAAAATGACAAAAAAAAAAAATCAAGTTAATTTTGAATTTTTCCTATTAAGGCCAGATTAAAATCTGATCAATTTGAACACAATTCAAAGTGCCACCCATTTAAGCACACGATGAGTAAGAATGAAGTCATTTGAAGAAATATCATGTCCAAGAATAAATTTAAAATAATAATAAAAGGTAGTTATTTGAATTGTATTTACGACACTTCATAAACTAACAAGATTTTATTTACATTTAATAATTACTACATATTCATTTCATCATAGGCTATAGGTGGGGTCTTAAAAAAAAATGTATACTCATTCAAAAAGCCAATGAAAGATAATAAATTAAGTCACAGTATTAAAACGTATGTTCTAAATTTTAAACTGATGTATTTTATTATTTAATAAAATTCACAATTTTCGTAAAATATATTTAAATAAATCTATCACCTGAACTATCCTGTGGATTATTCTAAGCTTTTAATAACTTCTTTTGGTACGTATAGGGCATTGTAAGATATAATCTTTTATGTACAAAACCATTATACGTACATACAAATATTATTGTACACAAGTGTTGCACATATTAATAACGATTAAAAGTAAGCCCTCTTAAATTGCAATATAACATAACTTTTGGAGTTGTGTTTTATGTTATTATTCTATCATAAATATTAATTTAATTAATTAAATAATTTATTTTATAAACTTAATGATTTAAATTGAAAAGTAATACAGAACCTGTTTTTAAAATCATGCTCACTGGCATTAAAAGAACCCAAAAATAAAGGTCAAGTGATGCTAAAATATAGCTTTAACCTGATTATAGAATTATTGTTTTTCTAGTAAAATGGGGAAATATTCTGATGATGATGATAAAGTGAGCACATGATGAACTCCATACTTGCGCAATGTAAGTATGCATTAGTGTGATTTTAAATGATTTTCTAATAAAATAGGCGTTTCATTAATACCTTAGATTCAAATAAACATGAAATACTAAAATAAATTAATTATATTACGGAAAAAAAAAATTCATTGCTTCTATTTATTTTGAATCCTTTTATTTATTTATTTCGAAATTTGAAAAAGTATTGCTTGGTTTTTTTTTTTAAAGAAACTTTAAAGTTTCATTCTTTTTACAATTATGTTATGTGAAGCAAAAAACCTTATAGCAAAAAGATTGAATCATAGTATAAAACCTTAAGGAGGAGATTTTTTTTTTAGTAAGTAGTAATGTTGTATTTAAAATTAATAAAATATAATATTAATGTAAAATAATAAATAATTTTAAAAAAAATGATAAAAAAAATATTTTAAAAGTAATGGATGATACTTCATTAGTGAAAATGACAGAGTGAGAGAGCAATTTAGGTCACCACAATTTGGGCCATCGCACCATTCGCCAGCTATCAACTTGCAAGTCAAAGTTGAATGGTGGTTGTAGTTTTTAATTTTATTACTCTTTGCCAACCTAAGTATCATCAACATGACCGGTACCGACATATTTTAGTAGAGAACCTTATTGAATTATATGTTTGAGATTATAAATTTAAAAAATAAAAAAAATAAAAAATTATTATTATTAATGATAATTTTAAATGTTAATTTATTGTTAATATTTTTAAATATAAATGATGATATCAAAAAATAAGTATTATCCTATCTCTTTTCCATAAATCTTATCTCAGTTCAAAAAAAAAAAAAAATCATTAACATTAGTTGGAGCACACCCAACAAATCTCTATGCAAGTGTGGTTTATACTATTTTTATGGGGGTATTATTTTTTTTTTTATAATATATTATTTAAAATTAATTATTATTTTTATTAAGTATTGAATAAATATATATATTTTTAAATAATAATACTAATATTACATTTTATTAATTTAAAGTACTATTTTATTATTTATTCTAGAAATAATAAATAATTTCTTATTTTTATAAGGATAGAGTAAAAAATTTTAATTTTTTTTTTATACAAATTGTTACATTTTTTAATCATAACTATTGATATTAATAAATTAGAGAAGAGAAAAATATTCCTTAAAATTTCAAGACTTGATAACTAGTAGTGTAAAAATTTGAGTAATAAATTATATCTCTTGATACTATCCCACTTTATATATTACAACTATATTACAAACACAACTGATGTTATATTTTTTATTAGATATAGTTATGTAAGTTCGATTATATTTACCAATAATATTGTACTGAATTACTTTAATTTATTACAAACTTATGATAAGTGAAAGATAAAAAGGTCCCATAAGTTTTAAGGAAAAAAAAAAAAGTTACTCCTGAAGTATGTTATTCTTATAATTTTAATTAATGGTGAATAAATAATTCGATTAATTTGTCTAAATTAATAAATTTGATTTGATCTATAAGATTTGGATTGAATTAATTGATATATTTTATAATCAGGTTAGAAAGTATACAATTCGTTCGAATTCAAATTGATACATTTTATAATCTGTTACAATCTGATCCGGACTAAATTATTATTAAAATTATAAATAAATGCATATTTTATTTTTAATGTGTTATAATTAAATATTATACATATCACGATTACATTAAATTACTATTTTAACTTAAAAATAAATATAAAATATTATATTCTCTATAATAATTTAATATTGCTCAAAAACATATTTCTTATTATTTTGATTTTTTTAGTTGTAATTATAAATATATAATTTTTTTAACAATGTAACAATTTAAAATTTAAGTATTAATATACGTTGTGTTTATATATGACAATAATTTAAAAATAAGTATAATTTTAATTTAACTTTTTTTTATCCGAAAAATTAGATGTGTTTCAATTCGGATTGAATACATCATTAAATTGAATTCGAATTAAATATATTTAAATTTGTTTCAAACTTTAATTTTAATAATGTACTTTAATTTTAAAATATTTATTAAAAAAAAACAGAAAAAAAAAAAAAAAAAAAAAAAAAGAGAAGAAGAAGGAAGAGAGATTAAAATATACCTGCTCGACTAAAATATCACCCTTTTTTTTATTTATGAATTATGATATAAAGTTGAAAATTATAAAGCACTCCTCCTTTGCAGAGAATGAAAAACGTTATATGCCTCTCATATATATCATATATAATTAATTTAGGGATTCAAATTTTTTAATTTTATAAAATATATATTTTAGTTTTTTTTTTTTTAAATAATACACCTTAGATTCTCTAATTTTTTAAAGAATACACTTAAGTTTAATTAAAAAAAAAAAAATCAATTTTTTGGCACAAAATTCTCATGTGATTTTTTAAGAGATAATTTTATAACTCCAAATTTTGTTTGCTAAAGATATTTTTAAAAAATAATTAAATATAAAACTAACTAAATTTTTTGAAAAAAATTACATTTTTTGTCAATTTTTTTATATCAAAAAATTATTTTTGTAAAAAAATATTAAAATTCTAAAATTATTATTCTAAAAAATTACATGAGAATCGTGTGCTAAGAAATTAACATTTTTTTTTTTGAAAAATTAAAGTTAAGTATATATTTTAAAAAGTTAGTGAACCTAAAGTATACCATTTGAAAGAAAATATACTAAATTATTTGGAAAAAAAATAAATTAAAATATATATTTTTTAAAAAATAAGGAATTAATGAAATATTAAATTCGTTAATTTAGTAATTGTAAACTATTTTTGTACTATTTATGGAATGGTGGGTAGAGATTTTGATCGCTCTGTAATTAACTCGTGCATGTATTTGTCTATTTGACAAACTATCAATAGTCAATACAACATTTTAAACCTAAATAATTTGTTAGAGGGACAGATTTCATTATCCTCAATTTTTTACATAAATTTAACGACAAATCTTACATTACAAAATTTAGTTAGATTTAATGGTTACAACTTTATTTAGCTTACTCCATCAACTTAACATTTATTATTCTTTTGCAACTTTTTATATTATATATGTATCTCTTTCCTCTTTCATCTTCTCTCTCTTCTAATTAAATTTATCTAAAAAATATTATCATTCTCTCTTATAACTAATAAAATTTATGTTAAATAGAAATTAAGAAAAAAAATATGAGATTAATTAAAACAAATCAGAATTGGGTTCCTTTTAAGAAAAAGCCTAAAACTATACACCATGATTTTTTTTTTATTTCTCAAACGCATGCAATCTACCATTAATGTCAAAAGAGAAAATAATAATACACTCAAATATATAAATAATTTAATTATTCAATCAGTTTAATTTTTAATTCATTTGAAAAAAAAACATATTTTTTCATTTTCTTACAAATGCTAAAAAACATATGCTTATTTATATCATAAATTTTTTTTTTCCTAAAAATGATTAAAAGTGAACTATACATATAAAAAATTATGTTATAAAATTAAATTAAATAATAATTACTACGTTTAACTCTAATAATAAACATATATCTTCAAGTTTTGCATACTTGCTAGTGTGTTTTTTATTTCTTATTTAATTAGGATGAGTTGCAAATAATCACCCTTACATTATTAACGAATTCTTTTCATCGACAAATAGATGTAATAAAATGAAGAAAAAAAAATCAGCATAACAGAATAATAATTTAAATATATTGATAGACATAATTTCAATTTAAAATGTAAAATCAATTAATAATCTATAAAATCAAAGAAAAATTAAGTAACATAAAAACACATATTTATCATTAAGTAAGTTTATTCAATGATTATAAATTTAAAGGGAAATGAGCATCATTACTTAATATCTCATTATCAATTTAACAGGTCATTGTAACTTACTCATCTTATTATAATTTTTATTTGAAAAGTAAATATTAATTTTACTATCGAATATATGTGGTGGATGGTGAGATGTAGGATAGTGCAAGTTAAAATTTCTTATCCTACAAGATGTTCTCATTCTTTGGCTACTTGCAATTCAAATATCAATTACGAAGCACTCTGCTACACGCTAACTTAACTAGGAATCTAGATGGACCCCATAGTGAAAATTTGCATCTAATAGAAAAAACAAAAATAATATATTTAATAATTAAATCTCGCATCTAAAAAAAACATATCCATACATTAAAAAGATTAAAATAATACTATACCCTACCATCAAAACCTCTGTCAACTGTAGTTAACAATTTTACTGGAATTCCGACTATTATTATAATCATTTAATTTTTTTTTTTATATTTAATACATAATAAAAATATTATTTTTATACTTTCTATAAAATATAAATTAAAGATACATCGTATAATTATGATATAAAATAATCAAATTATAACATTTTTTTTTGTAATATATATAAAATAAAAATGTTCTCTCTGTATTATGTACAAAATCTTTCGTTCCTATATTTATTGCATTGAGACATTTAGAATTATTTTGTTATGATTTTTATATTTTTTTATGTAACATATAAATAATAAAAATGTTACTTTTGTACAATGTATAAAATTTTGCATTTATATCTAAAATTTCTTTGTTATGATTTCTAGATTTTTTATGTAAAATGTACATAATAAGAAAAGTTTTTTATTTACTAAGTATAAAATATTGCGTTCATACATTTTTTGAGATAAGGCATTTAGAATATTTGTTATGATTTTTATATTTTTTTATGTAACATATACATAACAAAAATATTATTTATGTACCACGTACATAATCATGCGTTTATATTTAAAATTTATTTATTATAATTTCTACATTTTTTTTGTAATATGAAAATAATGAATTTTTTTTATCCTATGTATAAAATATTGCATTAAGACATTTAAATTTTTATTGTTATGATTTCTAAACTTTTTATGTAATATATATATAATAAAAATGTTATTTATGTACGATGTATAAAATCTTGCGTTCATATTTATAATTTTTTTATATAATTTTTAGATTTTTTTTATAACATATATTAAATAAAAAAATTATTTCTATATTATATTATTTTTGTTTCTTTTGCTATTAAATGTAAACACCTCCTGCATATATCCCGAATTCGATGAAAATTTGTGTGGTTATATTAGAGAGCCCAAGCCCAAACCCAAACCCAAACCCAAGACCAAGCCCAAGCCCAAGACCAAGACCAAGACCATCGCACAAAATAAACTACTCAAGATTTAGCGATTTATTGCCTCCGCATAGCATCAATTTTTTATCCTAATACATTTTTTCTATTCTCGCTCTACAACAGCGTTTTTGGGAAGAAGATTTACAATTTTGTCCCTTTCTTTATCTTCTTCATTTTATCACTCACAATCGATGCCCTTCGCGCTTTTTTATTACAACCATCATGTAATCTTAATTTCTATATATATATAGAGCTAATAGTTAGTGATTTAGATTTTGGAGATTTATATTGAATTAATTTAGATTTTACATATGAAGAGAATATAGTGATAACTTTGAGATACTCTGTTTTTGTTAGACAAAACAGAGTATACATACATATTATGTACATTAGTATGTAAATTGGGAAATAAGAGAATAAGTCACCTGAACAGAGGAAATGGACAAACAGGATCAATAATATTTCACAATAAACTAATATTCCATCCATTCTCTCTCTTTTTTATATCTTCTGCAAGCTTCTTATTGTTGATCCTCCTCCTCCTCTTGTGGTCTCTCCGTAACTAATTTGGAACAAAGAAAAAGATGAAAGATGCAAATATGTTATAAACTAGAAATTAATAGGATAAGCACAATCACAAAATTGAGTTGTTTGGAAGGAAGTGGGTTAATCGATTCACTGTCATTCATATATGTAGTTATAAATATAGAGTAGCCTTGAGAAACCTAAAGTAGTTTATATGTAGTTATAAACTAGTGTACATACTATGTCATAAACTAGAAATTAATAGGATAAACACAATCATGTCATAAACTAGAAATTAATAGGATAAGCACAATCACAAAATTGAGTTGTTTGGAAGGAAGTGGGTTTTTGGATTCACTGTCATTCATATAAGTAGTTATAAATATAGAGTAGCCCTGAGAAAACTAAAGTAATTTATATGTAGTTATAAACTAGTGTACATACTATGTCATAAACTAGAAATTAATAAGATAAGCACAATCACAAAATTGAGTTGTTTGGAAGGAATTGGGTTTTTGGATTCACTGTCATTCATATATGTAGTTAAAAATATAGAGTAGCCTTGAGAAAACTAGAATAGTTTATATGTAGTTATAAACTAGTATGTAAACTGATTTACATACTATGTAAACTCATTTACATACTATGTAAACCAGTTTACATACTATGTAATATGGTTTACATAGTTTATATGTAGTTATAAACTAGTATGTAAACTGATTTACATATTATGTAAACCAGTTTACATACTATGTAATATGGTTTACATAGTTTATATGTAGTTATAAACTAGTATGTAAACTAATTTACATACTATGTAAACCAGTTTACATACTATGTAATATGGTTTACATAGTATGTAAATCAATTTACATAGTATGTAAACTGGTTTACATACTCTGTAAATCATTTTACATACTCTAAACTATAAAGTGATACAAGTAAAAATGTAATACTTATTGCATGAAGGTTTCTACTATAAGTTTATACAACAACTAGAAATGCCAAAGAAATATTTCAACTAAAGTAGTTAGTTTATATGTAGTTATAAACTAGTGTACATACTATGTCATAAACTAGAAATTAATAGGATAAGCACAATCATGTCATAAACTAGAAATTAATAGGATAAGCACAATCACAAAATTGAGTTGTTTGGAAGGAATTGGGTTTTTGGATTCACTGTCATTCATATATGTAGTTATAAATATAGAGTAGCCTTGAGAAAACTAGAATAGTTTATATGTAGTTATAAACTAGTGTACATACTATGTCATAAACTAGAAATTAATAGGATAAGCACAATCATGTCATAAACTAGAAATTAATAGGATAAGCACAATCACAAAATTGAGTTATTTGGAAGGAATTGGGTTTTTGGATTCACTGTCATTCATATATGTAGTTATAAATATAGAGTAGCCTTGAGAAAACTAGAATAGTTTATATGTAGTTATAAACTAGTATGTAAACTGATTTATATACTATGTAAACCAGTTTACATACTATGTAATATGGTTTACATAGTTTATATATAATTATAAACTAGTATGTAAACTGGTTTACATAGTATGTAAACTAGTTTACATACTATGTAATATGGTTTACATAGTTTATATGTAGTTATAAACTAGTATGTAAATTGATTTACATACTATGTAAATCATATTACATACTATGTAATATGGTTTACATAGTATGTAAATCAATTTACATAGTATGTAAACCGGTTTACATACTCTGTAAATCATTTTACATACTCTAAATTATAAAGTGATACAAGTAAAAATGTAATACTTATTGCATGAAGGTTTCTACTATAAGTTTATACAACAACTAGAAATGCCAAAGAAATATTTCAACTAAAGTAGTTAGTTTATATGTAGTTATAAACTAGGGTACATACTATGTCATAAACTAGAAATTAATAGGATAAGCACAATCATGTCATAAACTAGAAATTAATAGGATATGCACAATCATAAAATTGAGTTGTTTGGAAGGAATTGGGTTTTTGGATTCACTGTCATTCATATATGTAGTTATAAATATAGAGTAGCCTTGAGAAAACTAGAATAGTTTATATGTAGTTATAAACTAGTATGTAAACTGATTTACATACTATGTAAACCAGTTTACATACTATGTAATATGGTTTACATAGTTTATATGTAGTTATAAACTAGTATGTAAACTATGTAATATGGTTTACATAGTTTATATGTAGTTATAAACTAGTATGTAAACTGATTTACATACTATGTAAACCAGTTTACATACTATGTAATATGGTTTACATAGTATGTAAATCAATTTACATAGTATGTAAACCGGTTTACATATTCTGTAAATCATTTTACATACTCTAAACTATAAAGTGATACAAGTAAAAATGTATGTAAACCAGTTTACATACTATGTAATATGGTTTACATAGTATGTAAACCGGTTTACATATTCTGTAAATCATTTTACATACTCTAAACTATAAAGTGATACAAGTAAAAATGTAATACTTATTGCATGAAGGTTTCTACTATAAGTTTATACAACAACTAGAAATGCCAAAGAAATATTTCAACTAAAGTAGTTAGTTTGTATGTTGTTATAAACTAGTGTACATACTATGTCATAAACTAGAAATTAATAGGATAAGTACAATCATGTCATAAACTTGAAATTAATAGGATAAGCACAATCACAAAATTGAGTTATTTGGAAGGAATTGGGTTTTTGGATTCACTGTCATTCATATATGTAGTTATAAATATAGAGTAGCCTTGAGAAAACTAAAGTAATTTATATGTAGTTATAAACTAGTGTACATACTATGTCATAAATTAGAAATTAATAGGATAAACACAATCACAAAATTCAGTTGTTTGGAAGGAATTAGGTTTTTGGATTCACTGTCATTCATATATGTAGTTATAAATATAGAGTAGCCTTGAGAAAACTAGAATAGTTTATATGTAGTTATAAACTAGTATGTAAATTGATTTACATACTATGTAAACTCATTTACATACTATGTAAACCAGTTTACATACTATGTAATATGGTTTACATAGTTTATATGTAGTTATAAACTAGTATGTAAACTGATTTACATACTATGTAAACCAGTTTACATACTATGTAATATGGTTTACATAGTTTATATGTAGTTATAAACTAGTATGTAAACTGATTTACATACTATGTAAACCAGTTTACATACTATGTAATATGGTTTACATAGTATGTAAATCAATTTACATAATATGTAAACCGGTTTACATACTCTGTAAATCATTTTACATACTCTAAACTATAAAGTGATACAAGTAAAAATGTAATACTTATTGTATGAAGGTTTCTACTATAAGTTTATACAACAACTAGAAATGCCAAAGAAATATTTCAACTAAAGTAGTTAGTTTATATGTAGTTATAAACTAGTGTACATATTATGTCATAAACTAGAAATTAATAGGATAAGCACAATCATGTCATAAACTAGAAATTAATAGGATAAGCATAATCACAAAATTGAGTTGTTTGGAAGGAATTAGGTTTTTGGATTCATTGTCATTCATATATGTAGTTATAAATATAGAGTAGCCTTGAGAAAACTAGAGTAGTTTATATGTAGTTATAAACTAGTATGTAAACTGATTTACATACTATGTAATATGGTTTACATATAAACTGATTTACATATAAACTGATTACAAACTGATTTACAAACTGATTTACAAACTGATTTACATAGTATAGTATGTAAACTGATTTACATAAACTGATTACAAACTGATTTACATATAAACTGGTTACAAACTGATTTACATATAAACTGATTACAAACTGATTTACAAACTCCATGCATTAATATAAACTGATTACAAACTGATTTACATAGTATAGTATGTAAAATGATTTACATACTATGTAACCCAGTTTACATACCTGTATGTATATTCTGTTTTGCTTAGCAAAAACAGAGTATAATCAATTCCTTTTAAATATATTTTCTAGCAAAAAACTGAACAATTCTCTGATTATAATTGTTGCTTACAATATATTTCGATTAGAGCAGCAAGACAGCGCAGTCTGTAATTCAGGTCGTATCTTCCTGGAAGATCAAAAGATTCAATAGCTTCGTATCTTCCTGCGCAGTGTAATAGGTATGAATTAGAGTGAAAGGATATTTTTGTAATTTATCTAATTTTGATATAACTAAAATGCACAGTTTTGAGCTTATTATTGCTAGTTTTGAAAAATTTAACTTTTAATCAGAATTGAAGCTCTTTAGGCAAATTACTCAGATTTAGCTCCAATTTCATCCGCGGAAGATTCTCGGGCTCAGGAGGTCTTATGACCTTATCAGACTGATTGTCCTATTAATTAATTTTTTTAAAAAATATATATTATAAGTACAAAAATTTACATTTATTTTCATATTTATATAAATTATATATTTATATGATATAAAATTATTTAAAAAATTAAAATTTTTATTGTTATGATTTCTAAATTTTTTACGTAATATGTATATAATAAAAATGTTATTTATAAATGAAGTATAAAATCTTGCATTCATATTTATAATTTTTAGATTTTTTTATAACATATATTAAATAAAAAAAAATTATTTCTATATTATATTATTTTTGTTTCTTTTGCTATTAAATGTAAACAACTCCGGCATATATCCCGAATTCGATGAAAATTTGTGTGGTTATATTAGAGAGCCCAAGCCCAAATCCAAGCTCATCCCACAAAATAAAGTACTCAAGATTTAGCCAGTGAATTGCTCAAATAACAAAAATTTGAATAAAAAAGCTTTTTAGACCTAAATAGCACTTTTTGGACCTAAACGGTGAGTTTTATTTATATAATATATATGATTTTTACTAAAATATCCCTTTATCTGAGTATTCGTAAAGACCTCGTCATTTTCGTGTTTCCTTCAAAGTACATTCACATTTTGTATGTACAGGTTACATACACATTTATTTTGTATGTAACCTGTACATTCACATTTTGTAAGCTGTTCAAAACAACAATAACATATAAACAATACAATGCATTTCATGTGAATGTACATGTTACATACAAAATAAATTTGTATGTAACCTGTACATTCACATTTTGCAGGAAGAACAGTTCGTATGTACAGGTAACCTGTACATACAAAATGTAAATGTACAGGTTACATACAAAATAAATGTGTATGTAACCTGTACATACAAAATGTGAATGTACATAAGCTGTTATTCTTCTTCTTCCAGTGGGTGATTTGAATGTACAGGTTACATATAAAATAAATTTGAATGTAACATGTACATTCACATGACTTCATCTTCATCTGCTCCACTCTTTCCTACATATATTAAACAACAAAAAGCTTCAAATTACACTAAAAAACAGCGACAAATAAAGAAATCACAATTAATTTATATTAAAATTTAAACTTATAGGATTTCATACAAATCAAGGAACAAGAAGTTTCAAGCTAACACACCAGATTTGCAAGCAGTACAAAGAGTGCAAAAATGCCACCAATAGCTTGTAAATAGAGGAAGAATAGAGGGAACAAACTGCCGACAACAACGAACAATGGTCACTATATAAATGAAAAATGAAAAGAGAAAAGAGAACCCCTGTCAAACAGGAACACAGAAGAAGCGAAGAAGAAGAAGAAGAAGCGAAGGCAGAAAAAGCTAGTGGGTTAAAAATGTCATTTATATCTTGCCAAAATACAGTCGTTTTCCTATTTTGGTCAAAAAATCAATTTTCATTGAAAATGTATCATATCAAGAAATTAATACAGATTCAGCTCCAATTTCATCCGCGGAAGATTCTTGGGCTTGAAAGGTCTTATGACTTAATTAATTTAAAAAAAAAAAATATATATAAGTACATAAATTTACATTTATTTTCATATTTATATAAATTATATATTTATATGATATAAAATTATTTAAAAAATTAAACTATATTTTTATTTTTTTAAAATAATTTTATCATATATCATAACTTAATTAATATAATTATAAAAATAAATATAAATTTATATATTTTTATATTTTTTTTATTTTTTATTGAAAGAGTAAAATTTAGAATTTTATCAGAGTTATTAAAAACTTTAATTGAATATATTTCTGTAATTTTTTTAAAATCAAATGATATTTGTCTATTTAGTGCAATGCAAACCATTAACTTAAAATAGAAAACAATAAATATTATTGTATAGTTATAAACTACATTAAAAATGAATATATTAATATAAATATTATATTTTTATAAAATTAAAAATAATAATATTTTAAGTACAATTTTGTATGATACCATAATAGTCATATTTTTTACAAAATCAACTTCTTCTTCTTTTTTTTTTTTGTGAATTCTTGCCTTTCTTTTGAATTTATAAGTTAAATAATTAAAAAATTTCAACTCATTAATTTATTAAATTATTTTTTTTAATAAAACAATGTCTACAAATTTCTTAAGGGATCATTTAATTCCTTAAAAAAATGTGTTAAAAAAAAAGAGTAAGAAGGAAAAAAAAAAAATTAAATCACCTTAGTTATCTATTATTAATAAAATATGTGTACTTTTATAATAAAAATTATTAAAATATTTAGTGAATAATAAAATATGTCTTTTTTAATATTTTTTTTTATCATAAATCTTTTAATATAAAAGATCATTACGACATTTTCAATTTTTATTTATTTATTAATAATAAGCAGTCATTTTACCTTGGACCATGGCATTTCGTGGCTTTTAAGTTTTACCACCAAATTAGGGAGATATGAACACACGAATTTTCCAAATTCATCTCCTTCCAGTCCATCCACAGCAACCAATTATCAATACCGGCATTTGAAATATTCTGAATCAGCTTCAACCTCTATGCCCCTTCTACACAATGAAAAACTCCATCCACGACTCCAAGAAATCGTGAAGCTTTTCCAATCTGTTGAAGAACCCATGGCCAAGTACCAATAGCTATTGATCTACGAAAAGAACCTCAAACCTTTCGATGCCCAATTCAAAACCAAGAAAAATAAGATTGAGGGTTGTATCTCTCAAGTCTGGGTCAGAGGCTATCTGGACTCTACAAACCAAAGTAACTAGAAACGCCAAAAATATGTAAAATGAATCATATTATAAGCTGTGTAGTATGAACATTTTATTTTAGTCAATATATGTTTTTTTCACGCTATGAACCGCATAAAGAAGTTGTTATTACCTTTGTGGTGACTGTAATTTTTTTTTACTAGTAGTTTTGGGGAAGAAAAGTTATGTAGCTTCTTTAGTCAGTAGTGTTTTTTAACCTTTTATTGTTGAAAGAATCATTACAGTAAGCCAACAACTTTCCAGTAGATGTTCAATTGAAGGTCATTTTAACTCATTTACTATTAAATTCTATGTAATTCAATATTGTTGATGTATTATTTATATTGTTATAATTTATAAATCGTAGGATTGCTATTTTTTAATTTTCCGAACTTGAATAAGTGATTTTCACTTGTTTATATTTGGCATTTTTGTTTTAAACATATTTATGGAAAGTAATTACTGCTAAAAATGAGACCCTCCCTCTTTCCATTATCTATTTAAGTTACTCATGCGATAAGTACCTACTCACGTTTTAGAAGCCAACAGGTTCCAGTATTGGAAACTTTTAACTTTATCGTTTGGTACTTGACATTTTTTTTATTATGACTCTGCCCTTTGATTTTTGTAAGAATGGACTAGTCCAGAAGAGAAGAAAGTTGTACCAAATATCTACTAACAAAGGACTAAAAAAGACTTAAGAGAAATAGACAAGCATATTGCCAGAGCAGTTATGGCCAGGTTTCTCGATTGCAACTCTTCCTCTAAAGAAGAATCCTCTGAGTTTTTCAAACCCTTCATCCCCCGTCTAAGTACTAAAACTATGGTACTACTGTCTCTTCTTCTTTGGAGTAATTACTATTTTGTATCTTAATCTCTTATCACTATTATTATGCCAACGTGAAAAGAAACTAAAGTTTATTGCTTAGTTTTGGCAGAAATGAGTCTGTCTGGTCCATGTAGTCTGGGTGGCTGAGTCTTGTTCAAGGGGGAGTGGTTGAAGCCCTAAGCTTACAGGACAAGATGGTTAAGATTAGTGTGTGAACATAGGCAGATTTTAAACTTAGGGTATTCATCTTAGTAGATTCATATGACTTTTGGAGTCTAAATGTCTAATGTTAAGACCCATTTGTTACACTTTGTCTTCAAATGCCTCTTGAAGGAAGTCATTGCCCTTAGCTTTGCTGGCCCATCATATACGAGCCAAGCCAAAATAGGAAGTCATTGCCCTTATTCTGATTAGTCTTAATTCTCTATTCCACATGGAGCTTATTTGAAATGGAGAACATTTTGAACAATTGTTGATTTTTTTGTGTGATGTTCATTTAAAGTTGAAATTCTATATGTTCAATACTGCAGTGCATACCTCGAGCTTTTCAGAGGCATTTTGACGGAATGGTACCAGCACAGGTCATTCTAAAACAGAAAGGTGGAATGTCTTGGCAGGTCAAGCTTGAAAAAATTGACAAAGACTTGTATTTTACTGATGGTTGGGAAACCTTAGGAACCAGTCTTCTTGAACATGATTTTCTAGTGTTCAAGTATGTGGGCAATTCTTTGTTTCATTTTAAGATATTTAGTAAATATGGATGCAAGAAGCAAAAAATGGAGGCTATGAATATAACACTTGGAAATGAGGAAGAGTATGAAGAAGAAGAACAACATACTTGTAAGAGCACTGGTCATGCTTACAAGCAGAACAGTTCAGAAATAGGCCTCAATGAAGGAGAGAAGTCAGGTTTTTATTTATATATAAATACATGTAATTGTTTAATTTTGTGCACCAACTCATTTTAATATTGTATGATATGATCTATAGTTCTACACTATGCTATAACTGGTCCAGTTGGCGAGAGTCAAGATTGTACTAGCAAACGTGTCATAATAAATTCTGAGGTATTTGAACATGTGAAGATTGAAAAAGAGGATGAAGAGGAGCATATTCATGACAGTCATACTGTGACTTTCGAACAGAAGGGTTTGATTATAGCCTCCAACAGAACAGAAAAATCAGGTGGTAATTACAGTTAATAGTTTTAAGTTCTATTCCTATTTTAGTGCCCCGTTTCAATTTGTCGTTGCATAATGATATTAGAAATAAAAAAGGTGTTGATGGTCATATCCTAATAGATCCATTTGGAAAGAGTCAAGATATAAGGACTGAAGTTGCTGAGGTTGGTAATATCAAGCGGAGCGTTGGAAGGAAGGGTCCTCTCTTTGTTGTGACAATAACAAAATCCTACCTATACAAGCTGGTAAGTCTTGTAGCCTGTATTCTTCCATACATTTACTTGTTGAACCCCAAGTTGTGGGTACTTTGCGTTTGGGTGAAAATTGGCCCAAAATTTTGCTTTTTTGCTTATTTACAAAATGTGTAGGTTATGTAAGGATCCCCTAACACACAAGCTGTACACATACTACATCGTGATTTTATGACATTTTCAGCCCAATCTCCAAAAATGCACCATTTAGGACTCTCGACTGTTTTACTTTCAAATTCTTAGGTTTTATCTTTAATCGTTGACTTATCTTAATTTTGTGCAAATGGTATCAGAAGTTTTTTAGAAGAATTTAATTGATATTATATGATTCAAATAATATCTGTAACGTGCAAATTGTTTACTGGAAAGCATTGCAAGATTCATAGCATATCCTTGAAACTTTATTTCTTGAAACTTTATTTCTTAAAACTTGATGGCTTTTCTTTCTCATTATAAATTTTGGCAATTCTGGCAAATAAGCTGAAAATTATATATCTGGCTATTTTGCTATCATCTCAACAATATTTTTAATATTTTTGGTATTATTATTATTCTGTCATCATAAGCTATGAGAGAATGTTAATTCTCTTTGCAGCATGTACCGAGTTCAGTACTCAAGAAATTTAACATCAAACTAAAGCCAATTGTGACACTCCATGGTCCAAATAACAAAGCCTCTGTCAAAGTCAATTTTGCAAACAATGGTATTGTTTATATTTCTACTGGATGGAACAATTTCATGAAGATTAACAACGTCGGATTGAGAGACAAATGTTTAATCAAACTTGTGGTTGACAAGAGAAAAATATGTGAAGAAATGCATGTGAAAGTTTTGACTCAGAAATGAACTCATGAAACAGCAAGCCATGAATTTCATTACCAAGGCTAGTCCCTATAATGAACAGGTAAAGTAAAAATCTCCTCTTGTTTCTTTTTGTGGCTTCATGGCATAAGACATAGTCTAACTGATGGCAGTTTAACTTTATGATAATGTGTGTGGTCTTAATTTCTTGACACGTTAAAGAACTCACTGAAGTTTTAGATTTAACACTTTTTAAACATGACAGCTTTCAGTGGTAACAGCCTGGGTTCAAATTATGCAATAATGTGTTTGTGATTGTGGTGGTTTATACTGTTTCACTGATGTCCCTATTATGAAGCATTAGAGCTGGTATTTCAAGCTTTTGTCATGACTATTTGATCAGTCCATATTATAAATTTGCAGCTTCATAATGTTTCGGTCAAAAGGGGAGAGCAACTCCTCAGTCCTTTGACACTATTTTCCACATCTCTCCTATCACTTTTTTGATATTGATCGACAATAACTTTATACTTGTCATTGGCAGGCTAAAATCGTAAATTGGAGGAATTGGTAATGATAATAAGTAGACAAACAATTAGATTATCCTTGTAATTGTAAAGATAGAAGCAAAATTGTTAAGCATTGAAGGATAGCTAAGATGACTCCTCGTGAGATATTTATTGAAAAAAGTCTACACCTATTAAATTTGAGGAATATCTGAACATAGTACAATATTTTTTGGGGGGCGTTATTTCCACCAACACAAACACTGGTGCCACGCTCACTTTAAAATTGGTTGGACTATTTGACGCATTCACCCTTTTCATTAAATTAAAATGCTATTGTAGTCCTTGCAGAGTTTTGTGAATGATGAGGTTTGGGATTGACATTGTTTATTGCTTGCAATTAGGTTCTGAGTGGCTCATGTAAAAAAATATAAAATTTTATAAAATATAAAATATACAAAAACTGTTGACCAAAATAATATAAAAATTATTTTGTTCACTCAATTTTGAATTGTTAAAATAGAATGATAAAAGAAGGAAAAAAAAATCCAATTAAATATAAAATTTTCAAAAATAGTTGAACAAAAACTTAAAAACAATTGTTTTTTTAAAATTTAGTTTTAACCGGTTAAAATAGAATGATAATTTTGTCTCCATTAAATTAACTTTAATGTATCATAAATTTTATTAATAAAATAATATTTTTTTATTGTTAAAAAATTAGTTTTTTTTTTTTGTTCAAACGATAGGGTACTGATTTATTAAAAAGGTCACTAGGCAGTTAACAGAACAGAGAGTACAAAGAGCAAGATTGCTCCCAGGGTAATAAGCATATAAATTTTGAAAATATTACTAGCACACAATAGCCACTAACAAAGTTTACGGTCAAGTCGGCCGCCATGTTAGCCAAAAGCTTTGGTAACCAAACGCCAATAGTATCCAACATTTACAATAATACCTCCCGGGTCAAAAACCTTATGATCAAAGATTAAATTATTTCGACTTTTCCATATGCTCCATAAACCAAGTACCACCTTAGCCAACAACTCAGCTCCATTAGTACGAGGTCGTGTCCATTTGAATAGATCTCGATAGAACTCTAAGAAGGATCTATGATCATACTGATGAAAAGGGAAAGAAGAGCATATGGTGGAGAGAACTTGTTGGACTCGAGAACACCCTACTAATAAATGGTTAACTGTTTCTTCTGTACGGGCACAAAGTGGACAGGAAGAGACCTCAATAGGGCAATGACGTTGAAGAAGCGAGTGACGTACAGCCAGTGCCCCATGCAAACATCTCCAAATGAAATGTCGCACCTTACATGGCACTTTAATTTTCCAAACTGACTTCCATACCAACCGGTCCAATCTATTCATGGTAGAAACATTAGACAAGGGACGTCCCACGACTTCACAGGAAAGTGGGTACCCAGAACTGACTGAATACCATCCACTGGTTTCAAAATGTCAACATAAACGATTAGTCGACCCAAAATCCAAAACAGGGATTTCCAAGATGCATCTCGCCTCTCTAGGTGAGAATAAATGGTTAACTTTAAGAACATCCCAACCTCCTGACCCCGGAAGAAGTAATTCATTTACCCAAGTAACACCTGCACTCCTAGGAGATTGAGGGCAAAAGCCAGGAATACCAGGAACCCATGGATCATCCCAGATGCGAATAAGTAGACCAGAATGAACCTCCCATCGAAGACCCATCTTAAGAACCTTTCGTGCCTGCAGAAGACTTCTCCATGCCCAGGAAGGAGACGAACCCAGACCAGCAGTCAAGAAAGATGTATCCCGAAAATATTTACTCTTCAGAATACGACCCAGTAAAGAATCTGGAGACTGAATAATCCGCCAGCATTGTTTGGCCACCATAGCCAAATTGAAAGCATGCAGGTCTTTAAAGCCTAAACCACCAGCCTCACGAATATCACATAACTTCTTCCAAGCCACCCAATGTATTTTCCTAGAAGGACCTGAGGAGCCCCACCAAAATTTTTTCAAAATAGACTCAATGTCACTACATAACCCAAGAGGAAGAACAAAGCATTGCATAGCATAGTTAGGCATGGCGCAAGCAACAGATTTCAAAAGAACCTCTTTGCCCGACAAAGAGAGTGATCTGCAAGCCCAATTTTGTACCTTACTATGAACCCTGTCTAGGATATAATTTATCTGCGACCTTTTATTTCTCCCATACAGTGCTGGAAGGCCCAAGTATTTGTCAAATCCAGTAGAGCAACGAATTCCCAGATAGTTTTGAATAGCTTCTCTAGTGTTGGACAGAGTATTTGAACTGTAAAAAATACTTGATTTCTGAAAATTGACAGATTGACCCGACAATCGTTCATAATACTTCAGAGCTGATCTCAAACGCTCCACCTCATTAATGTTACTCTTGCAGAAAATAAGTGCATCATCTGCGAAGAATAAATGAGAAACTGGGGGGCTTGTTCGACTAACCTTGAACCCACTGATAGTCCCTATAGTTTCTTCTTTTTGTAGCAAACAAGACAATCCCTCAGCACAAATCAAGAATAGAAAAGGAGACAGAGGATCACCTTATCTCAGTCCTCGGTGCGGCCTAAGAAACCCAAGCGGTTCTCCATTTATTACACAAGAATAAGATACACTAGTCACACATGCCATAATCAATTTTACCCATTGATCTGCAAACCCAAGCTTCAACATCATTCCCTGTAAAAAACTCCACTCCATTCTATCATATGTGTAAGGTTTATTTTGTATTGGCAATTTTCGTGGACAAAATGTTTGATTGTAATCTAGAATAGGAATTCAACGATTAATCAGACGATACAAGATGATGGAGTCACCAAGCCTTCTACGCCCATATGACAGGTATAATATTCAATCATGCATACATCTGCACACAATTGAGCACGACACTTAGTATGGATCGTAACGTAAAATATTTTGTGCACATGTTGGTCGATCAATCGAGTGATCGATCGATCGAGCCTGAGACAACTTCGATCTAGATTCTCTCTGTTTGGATTGGATCGATCGAGAAATTGGATAGATCGATCGAACCCTTTTCGATCGATCGAGTATAGATCTATCTTCGATCCAGGTTCTCTCTGTTTGAGTTAGATCGATCGAGTGTAGTGTCGACCGATTGAGAATGGTCTCGATCGATCGAACGACTGTATTATATTCCTACTCAAACTCCTTTTCTAATTCGACCCTTATGACCACATTTAATGTTAAGGACAAAATTCTTATTTGAGGATAATTATGGTAATTAATAAATCCTGATGTGAATAGAATCATAGTATGAGAAGAATTCTTTTGAGAACTAAATCCTGATATGAGTAGAGTTATAGTGAATTGCAAATCCTATTTGAAGTAAAAGTTGGACTCTATATAAGGGAGGTTAGTTTGTGCATATTTCAACATCTTGAATCAACCTGAATTAATATTCTCTATCATCTGAGTTGCACTTTAACTTCTTCTCTTCATCTATCTTACTTAGGCGTTTTCATGTTATATTCATATGCCTAATTGATTCGCATGATACTTGAGCTTTATATGAATGTTCTAGGGTTTTGCTTGCTGATTTTGTTTCTACATCGCATGCTGATTGAATCTGCTAGTTAGGATTGTTTATTGTTTGAATCCGCTTTAGGACACACATTGCACTTGTGTTTTTGTGCTAACGTTACAGGTGACAAGTTCAGTATTTCGTGTGACTCGAAATTACTGAAGGTGACGGGTTCGGTTCATCTTGTGTGACTCAAGTAGATCGGAACGTTGGTCCGGATCCAGACATCTAACTATTGGAGGCTGTGAAAGGAGCAAGCGGCTCGTAAGTAAATTACAGAAAGGGGGATCTATCTGCGACGGGTAGTTCTGGACTCTATGGTTGTAATTGAACATAATTTTCATAGTGGATAGTTAGGTGGTCCGGTGGACCGGTGGTTTTCCTCTTAGGTCATTGTTGTGGCCTAGGTTGTTTCCACCTAAAAATATCGTGTGTCGTTTTATTATTCCGCATTTATCTTTACACGCGATTGCATGTCTGGCCGTTGTGATTAGTTTATATATATTTGTTGAAAATTGAAAATAACCTATTCACCCCCCTCTAGGCTTATTAGATCCGTAATTAAAAACTTTTTCAATATGCCTTACTTATATCCAACTTCAGAGCCATAAAATGTTGCTGACCCCTTCTTCTCTGTTTTAGAGCATGCAATAATTCATGGGCTACAAGAATGTTATCAGTGATAAGGCGCTTAGGGACAAACGCACTTTGAGTATAGCTAATAACATCAGAAATTACCCCACTGAGCCGATTCACAAGAATTTTTGCAATAATCTTGTAAAGAACATTACACAAGCTAATTGGCCTCAATTGAGACATTTGTCGTGGTGCATCAATTTTTGGTAAGAGAACAATATGAGTGTAGTTGACAGCAGAAGAAAGGGTACCATAGCGGAAGAAGCAATTTAACAGCATGTACAATATCAGCAGATACAATATTCCAATATTTTTGAAAGAATAAGGCAGACATACCGTCTGGTCCCGGAGCTGATGAAGGATCCAATTGGAACAATGCTGATTTAATTTCAAGGAAGGTAACTTTTCTCAAAAGTTGCTTATTTTGCTCACTAGTGACACGTTTTGGGACCAAAAAATCCATGAAATCAATTTCATCGGGAGGCTTTGATTTAAATAGATTCAAGAAGTAATCCTGAGCAATTTTCCCCAAATCTTCTTTACTTGTACACCACTGTCCATCAACATTTTCCAGTCCTGCAACGAGCGCACGACGGCGCTTTTGAGCCACTATGGAGTGAAAGTAGGCAGTATTCTGATCTCCATCTCTCAGCCAACGTATACGAGATTTCTCTCTCCAAAATTTCTCCTCCTCTACACAAGTTCGTCTCAGAGCTGTCTTGATATTAAGGTATTCCTCAGACCCAATTTTGTCTTGCTGCTCCAGATTGAGTAAGGAATTTCTCAAGGTACAATATTGTCTGTGAGAATTATAATTGCCATTTCTTTTCCAATTAATAAGACCACGCCTACACTCTGCTATTTTCACTTTCAATTGGAACCAGATTGAACCATGAACCACCGTTGTCCACGCCTTGCGTACCACCTCTTCACAACCCAAAACTCTCACCCATCTCCGTTCAAAAGCAAACCTCTGTTTCACTTTCCTTGTGTTAGTGGCTAACAAAACCAACAAAGTCTTGTGGTCAGCTCCAACAACATCTAAATGTGTGACAGAAGCATTTGGGAAAAAATCATGCCACTCCTTCGTTACTAGTGCTCTATCATTTCGTTGTGAAATACATTCAGATCCTTGTCTTTTATTGCTCCAGGTAACAATCGGACCGATAAAACCCAAGTCAATAAGTGAGGCATCAAGGATGAAGTTTCTAAAATCAGCCATAGAAGCTTGTGTTCGAACTCTACCGCCCACCTTTTCAGTATTTGAAACAATATCATTGAAATCTCCTACCATAATAACCTTGTTACTGAGTTGCGCCCGTAACATCAAATTATGCAATTGGTCTCGCCTAGCAATATCATCACAGCTAGCATAGACTCCAAAACAAACCCATGAGGAATGTCGTTCATGATCTGTAACCAAGAACTCAATAAAAAATGATGCTGATAGTCGAATGGTTACCTCGATTTGATTACTCCATAACAAGCAAATACCTCCCCTTGTATTAGTAGAATCCACTCCATACAGATTAGGTAGGCCAGAAAGATGTTTCAGGTGCTGTAAGTCCCTTACTTGATGTTTAGTTTCTAATAGAATGACTATGGATGGGGAATGGAATTGTATAAATTCTTTAAGTTCTCGAACTGTCACGGGGTTCCCCACACCTTGACAGTTCCAAACCAGCATTCTCATTTAGCATAGGGCCGTTTGGGGCCGGCGTCCTCCACCCATTCAGAATTATTTTCAACATTAGAGTCTCCAACAGAAGGGCCCCCATTACACAAGTAAGAGCCAGGATCATGTACGACCCCATCTTGAACCTTAGTGCTTCAACTAGGCTGATGTAAACTTCTGGCTAATGTGCGCACCTGACTTAGGCGTTTGAAGGAGTTAGGTGATACTTCCTCTGTTTGCCTTCCAAAGGAAAATCGAGTTGATGGGTTTATAGTTTGATCATTGGTTTGATCATCAATTGGGTTGGTGGGGAGTCTATGTCCCTCGTCATGTTCTTTTTTATCATGGCCCATGTAATTAGTTGTGCTTTGGTCCATGACATCTAATCTTCTTGACTTTAGAGTTTGCTGCATGATTAGATCACAACCAAATGGGACCACCTCTTGGACAGTTGGTGTTTTGGCAATAAATTTGTTTGAATCATGATGGACAGTTGTCATAGTGGGGTGATTATGCTTTTTTAAATCTTTGACTACCAGCTGGCTATCATTGTTTATATAGCCACTCATTGGTTCCTTTCTTTTCCAACTCCCTCCCTCCTTTAATGTTGGACCTGTATTACTGGAAGCTCTACCAGAGAGATCACCTTTGAACACCCTTGATTGTGAAACTGCTGTTATATGCCTTGCTTTAAGCCAGCTACCATAGGGAAGGCTACCTTGAGAGACGTATCTGCGTTAAAAAATTAGTTAAAGTGTAAAAATAAAGAGACTAAAATATTCACCGTAACTTTGAAATTGTCTCTGTTTCAAAACTGTACCTATATGTTTTTTTTCCCGTAGTCATCTGCTAATTAGAATTTGGAAGCATCCCAAGGGTATATTAAAAAGTTTCCATCCCTACCAAAATGTCGTCCTTGATAAGAACCTCAAGTCTACTTTATTACTATACTTGTACCGATAATGTCTTAAATATCCAACTTGTTCTAGTTTAAGAAATAAGTACTTCTCAGAAACAGAAAAGTAGTTATTATTTATGTTTGTCTTATGTAATAATGCTTTAATTTTGTTTCCTATCTTAAATAATAATATGCACATTTATTTAGGTCCTATATGTCACCACCTTAAATATTGATTACTCATAAAATATATATGAGCGCTGGACCATATTAACATTTTCAATATAATATTCTTTAGTTTAGGGAAACAAAGTTTGAAAAAGAGAAAAGAAAAAAAAGCCCTACTAAGTTAGTTATTTAGTCTTCTCACTATTTACCTGAATTTTATTATTGTTTTACCAATATATTATATATATAAATTTATATAACACATAACATTTTTAAACAAAATTACTTATATATTATAAATTATTGACATTTATTATGCCTGTTAAAATTTAATATCAGGTTAAATAAAAACTATAAACTTGACAATGGAATAAGAATTACATCGAATATGAAATCTAAACATTATTTTATTTTTACAATTAATTTTGAAGCTTACGAAAATTAATTTCGTATTTATTTCAAATATATTGTAAAAATTAATCAAACAAAAATAAATATAAGTAAAATAATGGCTTAATTATATGTCATAACTCCATTCATGCATAATATTTTATTTTTAACTTTGAAAAAGATATGTCATTATTATTATAACATAAATGAACATATATTTATTAATGTTATAAAAAATGCACATATGTAGATTAAAAATAAAACAAATTAAATAAGTAAATCATTTATGCACTAGAAGGTAAAATAATTCACGTACAAGACATATGTCTTTAACTAATCTCTCCGAAGAAGTACCTCCTAAAAAAAAAAAGTAATGCTAAACCAGCTCAAAAGAGTGTTTTGTTTAATTAGTAGATAATCGTTTTAATCTTGAAATTTTATAAATTGAGATATCACAAGCAGAATTTGAAAAAAGTCAAATAAAGTGTTCAAATTTTAGTAATGGAAAGGAAAGTTTTTCCTTTTCTTTTCAAATGGACCTTAGTTTCTGATATGCGAACTTATAGGACCAAAAATACCCTTCTAAATGTGTCCAAGTGAGGAAATAGAGGTCCTTATTTGGCTTTTCACCCAAAATACAAATTTCCGACCCATGTCAATTTTGCACCTCTTGTCTCTTATATACATTAGCGGGGCATTACTTGGAGTTCTATATATAAATCTAACCAAGTACTAGAAAGAGTATCTCGATCACCTCCCATGTAAGTTGATAATATTTACATTTATATATCACCAATAAGCATGACTTCTCAAACTCAGCAACTTCACTTTCTCATGTTTCCTCTAATGGCCACAGGTCACATGATCCCTTTGATAGACACAGCCCGAATGTTAGCACAACGTGGTATGTTAATTACAATTGTTACCACACAACACATGGCAAGCTCTTTCAAACCAGTTCTTGACCGTGCTATAAAATCTGGACTTCAAATCCAAGTGATAGCACTAAACTTACCATGTGAAGATTCAAGCCTAACTCTCCTAAACACAGCTTCTTTGATGCAACAACCAGTTGAAAAACTTGTTCAACAACTAAAACCAAAACCCAATTGCATAATTTCTGACATGTGTTTGCCATGGACAAGCAACATAGCTCACATGCTCAAAATTCCTAGAATATCTTTTCATGGAGAAAGTTGTTTCTGCATTTTGTGCTTGCAGAATTTACAAATCTCCAAGAGTTTTGTAAACTCTGAATCAGAGTGCTTTATAGTACCCGACGTACCAGATCGAATTGAAATAACTAAAAGCAAGTTACCAAGATTTCCAAACCAAGAGTACAAAGATTTTAATGCCCAAATGTATGAAGTGGACAAAGAGTCATATGGAGTAATTTTCAACAGCTTTGAAGAGTTAGAGCCAGCTTATGTTGAACAATACAAGAAGGAAAAAAGAGGTAAAGTTTGGTGTATTGGTCCAGTTTCTTTGTGCAATAAAAGTGAATTGGATAAAGCTCAAAGAGGTAACGTATCAGTAATTGATGAGAATGAGTGTGTTTTGTGGCTTGATAAATTTGGAAAATGTTCTGTTTTATATGCTTGTCTTGGAAGTGTATGTACTATTACTACTTCACAGTGGATAGAATTTGGGTTAGGCTTAGAAGCTTCAAATAAACCATTTATTTGGGTTATAAAAGGAGAGAGTAACATATTAGAACAAGTTAAAAAGTGGATTAAGGAAGATGGATTTGGGGAAAGAACAAAATCAAGAGGTCTTGTGATTTTGGGTTGGGCTCCTCAAGTAATAATATTGTCACATCCTTCAATTGCTGCGTTTTTAACGCATTGTGGATGGAATTCAACATTAGAAGGGATATGTTATGGGGTTCCTTTAATCACATGGCCACTATTTGGAGGCCACTTTCTAACTGAGAAGTTACTGGTTCAAATTTTGAAGATTGGTGTTCCTATTGGTGTTATGGATCCAGTACCATGGAGATTAGATGATGTTGGTAAGGAGCAATCTGGGCCGTTGGTAAAGAAGGAAAATGTCAAGAGGGCTATAGAAGAACTTATGGATGGTGAATTCGAAGGAAATTATAAAGAGAGAAGAGAAAGAGTTAGATTGCTTTCTGAGATGGCAAATAGAGCTGTAGAAGTTGGGGGTTCTTCTTATCTCAATATTGATTTGTTTATTAATGAAATTATGCATCTAACAAGATGTGAATGATGGCCGTATATGGATATATGAGTTAACCCTAAACATGTCGTGTTCTGCTTCGTGCTTCTTTCGCAAGCATTTAATGGTAATGTTTTGGTATATAAAATTAGATTTGGGCTTGAGTTTGTAACTTCTAGACCGTGATTACTAGGTGTTTGTGTTAGTTTTAGGATTAGTACAAGAAAATTGTGCATTATTTTTCATTGTAATTATATAATTTTGCTGTAATATTAATAAAATTATCTCTCTTTCGATAAAAAAAAAAATGTGAATGATGGCCATATGTAATAATATGCTTAACTATTCAATTGGTCCTTAAATTTTAATTAAATTCATACTTAAGTTCTAAATTTTTAAATTTTATAATTTAGTCTTAAACTTTTAAAATTTTACACATAGGTTCCTAAATTTTTAAATTTTATAATTTAATTCTCAAATTTTTAAAAAATTTACATATTGATCCTATATTTGGTACTAAAATATATATTTTTGAATCAAAATTTTAGGACCTATATGTGAATTTTTAAAATTTTGAGACTAAATTATAAAATTTAAAAATTTATATGTAAAATTTAAAAAATTTAATACTTAAATTATAAAGTTTAAACATTTACGTTAAAATTGACGGAGTATGTATCATTTTGGATCCAATTGTGAGTTTGTGCATTGTATAGATACTGATAATTTACCGAAAGTTTTAGAGTACTATAGTTATTTCATAATGAAGTTGAGTGTGGCTTAGCTTTACAAAGAATGGTATATCAAGTATCTGGATTGCTGGAAACTAGAAAGCGTATTGATATATTTATATATTTACGAATTAAATATATTTTGACTAATAGAGAATAAATTTTAATGAAAGAGAGGTAAGGCCATAACTATAGGCAAACATATGCCAATCACAATGCGCAAATTACCTGAAAATTATGCCAATCTCAAGTTGTTAGAAAAATACGTTTGTCACAAACTTTTGATACATAATAATGCGTTGAAGAATTATTGGATCAAAAATTGAGGTCTATGTAGTAAATGTTTGGACACACAAAATTCAACTAATGATAAATTCACACGTAAATTAGTATTATCTTTAAGTTGTAATGAGTGATAATTTATACTATAATTCAAATTTTCACACTAAACAAGAGCTAACACAAACTAAATTGCAATCCAATTTTAACTGGCTTGAATAACTTAAAAAGTTAATGACACAAATATAAAAATAATCATAATTAATTACATAAGTTTTTTCACAATTTTTTCAAATACTACCATTCGTATGATGTGTTAGCGGGAGTCATTACTATATAATATATTGTAATTAATATATATTTTTTTGTAATAAAATTATAGGTTGTTCATGATTCTAATTTATTCAGAACTTTTGTATTTATTTTCTATATATATTTTTATTTTAAGATAAAAATATATAAAAAATAATTTTTATTCATATTATATTTAATTTGGTATTAAAGTAAAGATTAAAAAAAAATTTATCTTTTTTTTTTTCTCGTCTCCAATCGGTCCAACCACAGTCAAATCCACAGTCAAAGTTAGCTTGAGAATTATAGGTTGTGTGAAAGTGTTTTCCCAACTTTTCCGTCTCCAGTTGTGCGCTTTATATCTAAATTTATACGGTATTTATAAACAAAGGATGTGAGTCATGTGACTAGCAATAAAGGCATTTTCAAATTCTATTTGCAGCTAAGATTTATCACAGAAACTTTTAAATTAATGTGTTACTTTCATTTAAAAAAAAAAACACTTATAATGATTTTACTATTTCGTGAATATCCCCAAGTAATTTATAATTTTTTTTCAAATATTATATGTTATTATTAATAACAAGAATGGTTAAAATTTCAAATACCAAATTTACTTTACTATTATCAGTACTATTTCTTTGAAATAGATTAATAAGTTGACATGACTTACAAATTACAATTCCATTGTGTATAATAAAGATAATTCTACAATTTTAGTTAGTTAGGGATGTTTTATAAAAGACTTATTTTCTTTGAAATTTGTACATTTTAATTTTGTAAAAAATTGCAACAAAATTTATTATTATTGTTCATTTAATTAGGATTTTTGGTTGAAAGTTTTTATTATTTTAATTAAATTTCATAAATTTATGAAAAGTGAGAATAATTCATGTTAATATCAATTAAAAAAAATTAATTAATACATGCACATAAAAATTTAATCCAATTTAGTTATGTTTGATAACCATTTTGATTTTTAATTTCTAATTTTTTTATTTTTGAAATTGAATTTTTAATTTTAAAATTTTGAGAAAAAACATAAAAACTTGTTTGATAACTAATTTTTATTTTTAATTTTAAAAAATAGAAATTAAAAATTGGATATACTTGTTTGATAACTAATTCCTAATTTTTAATTTTGATTAACTTTCTAAGTTCTAATATTCAATTTCAAACTAAATTTTATAAATATTATTAAATTTTGACTATTTAATCATTTTAAGTAAGGTTGTATATTCTTTAGGATGATTAGATTATTAATTTTTTGTGTTAAGAAATAAAAAATAGGAATTCAATTCCAAAACTTATTTTTTGTTTTTTAATTTCAAATTTTGGTCAAATTTTAAGATTAAAAATTAAAAATGAGTTATCAAATATACTTACTTTTAAGATTAGTAAAACTTAAAAATTAAAATTAAAAAAAATTATCAAACGAACCTTTAGGTTCTTTTAATTGTATTTTGGTAGGCATTTTATGGCACAAGCTAACTTTGGATTATCATTGGAATTTGGATTGATCTAATTTGATTTAAACTAATTTAGATCAGCCTAAACACTCTAACTTTCACGAATTTTCGAGCAAGGTTGAGATAAATAGAAAGAAAATTATTTATTAATTTTAGACTAATAATTTATACCAATAGCATATCTTAAATAACAAAAGGAGAGAATAAAAATAGGAAAAAATGATTTCATTTTTTTAACCTTTAAATTTATAATTTTTTTTATTAATTGGACCAATATATTAGTGTTGATCTACCAATAATGTTTAATTTTTCTAAATAGCATTTCTAAGGTGTCTGACAGATGACAAGTGGAGAGCTAATTTAATTCATTAATTTATATTTTTTATTTAAATTATTTAATTAATTTTATTTTTAATCCAAAAAAAAAATATTTGTTAACTTTTTTTTTTATTATTAAAAAATATATTTATTTATATTATAAAAAAAAAAACATATAATTTTTTTAGAAAGATTATACATAAAATTGTGTTATGTTATATAATTAAATTAAATTTATATTTTTTTTATTTATTTTTATTGTTACTGATAAAAGTTTTAAGTATAACTAGGTTTGTGGCACAAGCAGACTTTCACTTGTATTTTATTTTTAGTTAAAAATTTTCATTAATTTAACAGGATCGTTCTCGTGTAATTTAGTTATCTTTATTCATGCTAATTTATAAATTTATGTTTAAATTTTTTTTTTAAGATAAAATAATATTTATGTAATTTAAACATATAACTTAAAATAAAAAAGAGTGCATCTTAAGCCTGTTTATTTTCATTTACCTTTATGTTTCTTTAGTCGTTTCTTTTATTTTTCCGGAAGACTTCTTAATTAGTTACAATTTCTATAGCCTGATATTAGCGTTCTTCCAAAAAAAAAAAAAAAAACCTATGATATTAGAGTAAGACTGAAGCTATCAAATGCATTAATTTTAAAATTTTAAAAGAAAAAATAGAAATTAAATTGTTATGAAACTTGCCCACTTTTTCTTTCTAATATTTTAGATTAAAAAAAATAATAATAAAGATAAGCTAAGCGCACACGCACAAAAAAAAAAAAAAATACCACTTAAAATTTATAATAACATAAATTATATTTTTTATATTTAAATTAAATATTTTTATTATTTTAAAAAAATTATTACATTATTTTTTTTAGACGTCGTTTGAGTTGAACTGCAATAATTTAAATTCATTCAATATTAAAATTATTTAATTCGATATTATTTAATATTATTAAAGTATTATTTTTGTTATTGATATTAATTTTTGTAATTTTACAATAAAGAACTTTAACTTTTGATCCTTTATATATACGGTTCTAAATTTTCCCTGCGGCCAAGAGCTAAAATTATGTTGGCAACACAACATGCTTAAAAGAGAAGGCATATATATCCCTTATAACTTTAATTAATCCAAACCAGTAATTTTAGACTGTAATTTGGTGGGAAAAAAGCTTGTTTTAAGTGGGTCCAATAGAGGTACATAAAATTGATAAAAGACTACCAAAATAGTTTATTCTGCCATTAATCATTCAAATGTTGTTTCAAAATTGAACCTATTTGAAATTTTGGCTCTGCTTTTCATTTCAAATAATCTAACGTATACTTTCATTTTGGCCTTTATTCCTTGGAGAAATCTGTATCAGTCAGTCACCAACATCTGAAGCATTGAAAGCATCACACTTAATCTATGTCACTGCCACCTGCTCTGCTAAGGGCAAATGCGTCATTTTCTTTTTTATACTTGTGACTTGTGGTTAAGATTTTAAATGAAGCAAAATATTAAATTAATGGATAAATAATAATGGATTTTTGTAGAATCTACTTTGAATACACCATTACAAACTATTTTACTCACATAATATACATAAAATCTCACCCTTAACATACAGAACCCACAAAATGTTATATATAAGGAAACTGAATGCAACATTTATGTTGAAAATGTTTAGAAAATGCTATACATCTCCTCTATTTGTAAGTATAGCAGTTGCCTTGAAAGGTTATTCACAATGTTTGCTAAACCTTGGCAGGCGAATCTAGTGGGATTTTTCTCCTCACCAAACACTAGCACAAGAATTATTATTATTATTATTATTATAAAAGAATTATTAAAGTTATAAGTAAAAAAATATTAAACTAAAATTACAAGTATTTGTTCATAAACAAGATAGAATAAAGAAAATGACACTCTTTTGAAAGTTGATCCTCCATTCTGAATGTCATTGAAACAAAGGAATTTGCATTCTGGTGTGGGAAAAACCTGAGCTATTATTCCTTATAGTTGAATACTATACACAATCATCCTTATCGTCTTAAGTCTTAACTATGCTTTTTTAGCAAAAAAAAAAAAAAAAAAGTCTTAACTATGCTTCAAAAAGTCACATTAAGATTATTTTGTTCAATATAGTTTTTTTTTTTTTTGATTCAATATAGTTGAGTACATTACCTTATGACCTTGTTTTGTTTTATTTTTTTTTATATTATTTTCTCTCTTATGCATAAATAATTCAATTATTTAATTAATTTTATTTTTAATTTATAAATAAAAAAAATATATTAATTTTTTTATAATATTAAAAAAATATATATATATTTACATTAAAAGAAAAATAAATATATGTTTATTTTTTTAAAAAGGATTAAAAATAAAATTTTATGAATAAATATGTGATGTTGTAGGATTATACTTACATTTTTAAAGTTAAAGTGTTAATGCACTGCTAGGCCATTAGTTACATGCTTCACCACTTGTGTAATTCATTCTCTCTTTTCCGAGTTTATATATATATATATATATATATATATATATATATATATATATATATATATATATATATATATATATATATATATTGTTAAAGTTTTGGACTGGTTAATTTCTAATTTGTAAAGTACACCAATTTATGTACATGTAACATCAACATTCACCTTAAAAAACAGAAAAGGAAATAAAGAAACATTATTTATAACTTTATTGAGAAAAAATTTATAAAAAATAAATAATTTTGTACAACAACTTATAAATCTACTTGTCAAATATAATTAATATTTTGCTGCAAGTGGTTTATAATTATTGAAAACATTACTCAAGGTAAAGCCTATATTATAGCTATGACATGATTTTTAAGTGAGGTCCTGCCGTCTAATCCAACAATCAAAGGGTCCCTCAAGAGGCCACAATGGGCGTAACGTGATATATGGGTTTGTTAAATTGCAGGCCACTTTGGAGAAATATTCAAGTCAAACACTCTTTAGCTATGAGTCTATGACCTCCCCTTTTTATGTCTACAACACCTTTTTTTTTCATTTATAACATTGTAATTCAAGATTGTTATTTTTAATAAAAATATATTTTAAATTTATATATATTAAATAGAATAATATAAAAGATGAAGAGTTAAAATGTTTATTTTGTTTATATAATAAGTGTTATTTAATTTTTTAGTTTATAAAATATATTTTTAAGTCTATTTGCTTATAAAAAATGTATTTTGAAGTCCCTTTACTTGTAAAAAAATGTCAAGTAAGGACAAAATTAATTTTTCATTTAGATTTTTGTTAAATCTAACATAATAGTATATATATCACATGCATGTTTATATTTTTTGATAAATATATATCAAATTAAATAATTTTTAATTAAAAAATTATTCTAATATTTTACAATTTCTTTCTATTAAACTTAAATAAAATTTTTATTGTCTAATTTGTGATTTTATATATTAAACAATGAAATTTTATTTAGATTTTATTAAATTCGATCAAATTTAAATAAAATTTTCATTATCTAAGTTGTGATTTTAAATATTAGACAATAAAAATTTTATTTAAATTTTATTGAAAATTATATTTAAATGAAATTAAAAATTATATTTAAGTTTTTTTAAATTAAAAAAATTAAGTATTTTTTAATTAAATATTAATTTTTTACGTATATATATATATGACACATTTACTATTCCGTTAGATTTAAAAGAAAATTGGATGAAAAATTAATTTTGTCCTTGGTTAACACATTTTCTACAAGTAGAGGGACTTAAGAACAAATTTTTTAAAAGTAATGAGATTTAAAGACACCTTTTATAACCTAAATAAATAAATGCTACCTTTTATAAAAATAGAAAGACACTTATGACACTTTTTCTTAATATAAATTTATTGTTTTAAAAGATGATTGTAAAAGTTTATTTTATGAACTTTTTTTTACTCGTTTTTGTAAATGTAACAAATTTCTGGCATCCTGTAAAATAAATTTTTGCTATCCTTTACAAAAAAATTAGTGAATTTGTGTTATTTTATTTAATTTTATATGAATTTAAAGTATATTTTTATTAAAAGTAATTTATTAATGGCTCTTTTTTCACTATATAATTTCTTATTTAAGACAATGATATAATTTTAATTATACTCAATAATAATAAAGCAACATATTAGTTATAATATCTCAAATTTTTGCATAAAAACTTTATCTTACAAGAGGTGGTAACAATTTTGAGCTCCAGTTGACAGACCGGAAATTAAGGATTATAGTTCTATACTATATTTTAGGAACACTTTTGATTGATATATTATGATAAAAACTATTCTGGAAAATAACAAAACTAACATCACAAAAATTATAATAACAAAACTAGCACTCCTATGTTCAATTAAAATTGAACGACAATAATTTAGACTCGTTCAATATTGAACGTTCAATATTATCCGTTCAATTAGAATTGAATGACGATAATTAGACCTATTTAATATTGAACGTTCAATATTTTACGTTCAAATTGAATATTGAACGTTCAATATTAAACGTTCAATTCTAATTGAACACAAGGGGTGCTAGTTTTGTTATTATAATTTTTAGAGGGTGCTATTTTTGGTAATTTCCCAACTATTTTTGAAAACTAAATGGCTCTCACTCTTTTACAGTTAAGTCAGTAAAAATTATATGATGGTTATTATTTGAACTAGAAGAAACTTTATTCAGATTATTTTTTATATTTTGTTCTTTCTAATCTCTCTCTTCCTCTGTCATTGGAGCATTTATGGTGCTTCTCCTAGATTTTGAATGCTGATTGATCATTACATAACACATGAAAGCACTGCATTCACCTTCTTCCAATTCTGGGTCAGATTATATCTAAGTTTTCTTCAAACTTCAATTCAAACATCTCATTAGTTCTCTCACAGAATTCGAACAACCTTAATCTGTTTAAACATTACGTTTGCTATGTGAGCTCTGTTTCTGCTCTGTTTTGCATAAATTTGTTGTGCTTTCTTTCAGTTTCTCATCAAAATAATGACGTTTTATGTTTCTCATTCTCTCTTTTAATAAGTCTTAGTTTCTTTGCTCTGTTTTTTCTAGACTTTGTTTATCTTCTTTAACTTGATAATCTGATATAAGCATACATAAGTATCGATCACTATCTAAATTTGTTAATGAGTTTTGTCCACAAGTACTAATATGTTCATCTTTTTTGCATTGACAGAGTATATTACGTTAATTGCTAGAGAACACTGGAGACTCCAAAATGCCACAAGAAACAAACTTTAATTCAATTTTCACATCACCTTACAAGAACATGAGAGGACTAAAGGATTTATTGCCTAACAATGAAGCTCCATTAACATTCAATGAGGACATCATTAATGACTACGAGTTAGCCCAAAGAAAAGCCGAAGAAGCAGGTACTGGTTCTACTGACCATGCATTTTTCATATTTCATTTTAGTAATGTTCGTACCCAAGATTCCTACTTCCTATATGGAGTATGAATTCAAAACAAGAAGACAAACCTAGAAAATGTGAAATAAAAAATAAAAAAAAGGAGGAAAAAAAAAAGAATTAATTTCATTTGGTTATTCTTCCAATGAACTCTGTTTTTTGGTTTTATTTATTTTTATAGTTTTTATTTTTCTATGATAATTATTTGAACAGTATGTGGGTGTAAACAAATAAAAGGAAAATATTTTTCTCATAATAAATACACAAGTTAAAATGTAATTAATTTTAATTTAATATTTAATCTAATGTGCAATTATTAAATCCATATAATATTATTTTATTTGCTAAAAATATACGCATTTTAAACTTAAAAAAATTATTAATTAAAAAAAAATTAATATTTTTAATATAAATGTACTTTAATCTCTATTTAGTTTTTTTAAATTGTGAGAATTAAGGTGTATTTTAGTTTAATTTATACTTTGGCTCAAAAATGAACAATATTACTAGAAATTATATAAAGAATAGAAAATTTATCATAACTTTGACTATGTTTAAAAGCTGCCTCTATTTTCAGTAGTGGGGATTAAGAAAAAAGAAACTTTCAATAAACTTCATTAAATTTTGAAAAAATAATAATAATTCATTTAAAGATGTGTAATGACTATGATCCAATCAAAAAAAAAAGAATCTACCATAAACTTCATTAAAAGATGATTAATGACTATGATTACAGAAAATTTTATGGTTTAGAAACTGGATGTGTTTGCAGCTTCAAGGAGGTATCAAGCAACAGAATGGCTTCGTCAGATGTACCATGGAGCCTCAGAATCACTTCCCAAAGAACCACCCGAAGAAGAATTCTGCCTTGCACTTCGCAATGGCCTCATTCTCTGCAACATTCTCAACACAGTCAGTCCTGGTGCTGTTCCCAAGGTCCTAAATTTTGTGCCTTTCACTGGGTGCTCTTATTTTTTATTTTTATTTTTGGGTTCTATTGTTAACCAATGATTCATATATTTGTATGTGCATTAGGAGATCAGATAATGTTGATTAAATTCATTATTCTTTCTAAACACACCTTACGTTTCTTCGATGTTTACATCTTTTACTGCCCAATTAATTAATGGAACTGATTTCAGCCAAAGGGCACTTTGATTGCAACAAATTTTGGATAAATGTTAATTTTAGATCTCATAGTATTAATTTCATGTAAACTTGTAATAACATTGAGCTGTTTGCCCTATTTTATTTTGTTCTGTAAAAGGTGGTGGAAAACCCAATTATAGCGGTTCAATCAATAGAGGGAGCAGCACAGTCTGCAATTCAGTACTTTGAGAATATGAGGAATTTCCTTGAGGCTATTAAAGACATGAAGCTCTTGGCATTCGAAGCATCTGATTTGGAAAAGGTTATGTTCTTTCTGTATCTATAATATTCACACCCAAAATGGATTGAAAGAGATAAAGGGTCTGTTTATTTCTACTTGTGAAACCTACGAAAGCACTTTTGATGATAAAAAATGCTTTAAAACAAATGGGAAAAATTTGTAGAAGGGCATTTAGGGCTCAAAATTATGAAAAATTTGTGTTTCTTTCTGAAAGCAGTTTTGTTTGAAAACAATTCTAACATAAGCACAAATAAACATACACTTAACACGTGAACAAAAAATAACATCTCTTTATTTTTCTTGATGCTACTTTTATGATTCTTTAATTAGAGAAACTAACTTGGAACTACAGGGAGGCTCATCAAGCAAAGTTGTGGACTGCATTTTGTGTCTCAAAGGGTACCATGAATGGAAGCAAGCAGGTGGAATTGGAGTTTGGAGATATGGAGGGACAGTGAGGATAACATCTTTCCCAAAGGGATCAGCAGCCTCTTTGGTTGGCAGTGAGAGTACTGATGAGTCTTTGGATGAATCCGAATCATCACAGTATGAACAGCTATTAGAACTTCTCCATTTTTCTAGTGAGGTCTCACATGAGGAATCCAGAGCTGCCAATGTTCTGGCTTTCCTTTTTGGTCATTTTGGCTTTGGACTGCTTAAGGCTTACCTTCGAGAGTGTAACGAAATAGAAGACTGGCCTTTAAATGGAATGGTAGGCAAGAGACCCTTTATATATTTTTTTTCTTCTTAAAAAATGGCTCTAAAAGTCCCCTTTTTTTTATTAATAAAGAGAAAACACACTCACACACTCGGGTGAGATTCGAACTTGGATTCTTGGTGGAAGATTGAGAGCCTTGCCACCTAAACTACAAGAAATTCCCAAAATTGATGGGGCAAAGAGACCCTTTATATTTGTTTTGATGTGAAAAAGATAAAAAATTAGAGAAGCCCATATTAGTGCTAAGCCATTTGTAGCTTAAAAACTTGTAATGCATCTTCCATAAAAACTGTAGTTGTGATGCTCTTTCTTTATGCCTGCAGATCCTTTCTTTGGTGAATTCTGATTTCATTCCTCCTAATGAATGGATTGTAGGTAATAGACACTTTGCTCAGAAGGGTTGTCAAGAATTTCTCAGCACAGCTTGTTTCTCAAGGCACTCAGGTAGTCAACAATTGAGTTTTTAGCACGTTTACAAAAACATTACTATCATCTCAGCAGTAAGAATATTTTACCTGCAGCTTGGACTATTTTTGAAGAAATTATTGAAAGACAATGTTGGTTCTTTATCAAAATCTGAGTTTTTAGAAGCCATTTCACAATACCTTAGTCAGCAAAGTAATCTGGTGTCAAGTGATTTGTCCAAATTCTGTATATGTGGTGGCAAAACTGAGGTTGTTCAGCAAATTACCAGTCATTCATCGGATCATGCACAGCTGATTGACATTCAACAGAAACAGCTGCTGGTAAGATTATAAGCTAGAATGTTGGTTAATGTCCTTTGAATGAATCAGATTACTGTCTTCTTTTTTCAAATCACATATCAATGACTATGTTTTGCATCCTTTAAAAACGTTTTAATATGATTTTTGCGCGCTATCTCCTGCATGTTTCTCTGTTTCCACTCATTCATTCCAAAAACTGGCACATGCTCATCAATTTTGGCGCTTTGAAGGATATAGCAAATAGACTTTGTCCTTGATCAATGCAACTTGCTGTTGTATTTTTGGCATTTCATTGTAGATCCTGCCATCCACGATGATATCTTGTGAACATAATCTTTTCCTATCTTACAATGAGGTGCTGAAACTCATATATGTTGAATACTTCAGGAGCTAAAATCATCTTTCGTTGAGACAAGATTGGATGTCAAAAGTGCTCTTACAAATTGGAAGGAAGAATTTAGAAGACTTGGTAAGAATATGAAGGTTTAAGTCTACCTTAAGTCTAGACAAGTAGCCATATTGGAGAAAAGTTCAATTTTGTTACACCATATTTTATTACAAGAATTGGGCAACTTACATTTTAGTTTGTTTCAGATCATCACATGAAGGACCTAGAAGTGGCCTCCAAATCCTACCACAAAGTTTTGGAGGAGAACCGGCTTCTTTATAACCAAGTCCAAGACCTTAAAGGCAATCTTCAATTTCATTGAACTTAAATTGTTATATGCAAATTAGTAAAATTGTTGTTGATGTGGAAACTTTCAATGTGATTTACTCATTTTTGTTAAATTGGAAACATATAGCCTGTAGAGCTTAACTAATGAATTTTCTTTTCACAGGAAGTATTAGAGTTTTTTGTAGAGTAAGACCTTTTTTACCAGGACAATCAAATGGAGAATCCACCGTAGATTACATTGGAGAAAATGGAAATATGATGATTGCCAATCCCTCGAAGCAAGGAAAAGGTTCAAGAAGGATGTTTTCATTTAACAAAGTTTTTGGATCGAGCATGACACAAGGTATCTATTTTAATTTTTAATTGTTGTCAACAGTGTTCTTTTTTATTGGAAAATTTTGATGACATTGTTTGCATTATTATGTGCAGAGAAAATATACATTGACACTCAGCAGTTGATTAGGTCAGTCATGGATGGATTTAATGTTTGCATCTTTGCATACGGACAAACTGGCTCAGGCAAGACATACACAATGGTAACATTAGCCTACTTATAAACAGATAGAGCAGTTACGCTAGTTGTTTCCAGTTTATGATTGAAATGTATACTATAAATTTTCTATCCTCTTAGATTTGTTAAGATAACCCAAGTTTCCCATTTCAGAGTGGTCCTGATATAAATACTGAAGAAACATGGGGTGTTAACTATCGATCTCTACGTGACTTATTTGAAATATCAAAAGCAAGAGCTGATGTTATAAGATATGAAGTTGCAGTACAGATGATTGAAATATATAATGAACAAGTGAGAGATCTATTAGTCAGTGATGGCTCTACCAGAAGATATCCTTTCAAAATTAGTTTCTATAATCTCTTGGATAACATCAGTTGGAATATCAGTCTTATGATTAAGTGAAATATTTATTCTGTACCTTAACTACTTGCACATTAGATATACGAAACAATTCTCAGTCAAATGGCATTAATGTTCCGGACGCAAGTTTGGTTCCTGTCACATGTACTCAAGATGTTCTTGATTTAATGAGAATAGGCCATAGGAACCGCGCAGTGGGTGCTACAGCTCTAAATGAGCGAAGCAGCCGTTCTCACAGGTTTTTTTTTTTTTTTCCCCTCTTCTGCCTTCTGTTTAAGATTTTTTTTACTTTTAGTACAATTCTTTGAGTTAAATTATTTAATCAATGTTTCTTTTATCTAATTTCTATGTTTCAGTGTTTTAAACATTCATGTTCATGGAAAAGAGTTGGTTTCTGGGTCTAGTCTTAGGGGTTGCCTGCACCTTGTGGACTTAGCTGGTAGTGAGAGAGTGGATAAGTCTGAGGCTGTTGGTGAGAGACTAAGGGAAGCTCAACACATAAATAGATCACTTTCTGCACTTGGAGATGTCATTTCTGCTCTTGCACAAAAGAGTCAGCACATTCCTTATAGAAATAGCAAGCTTACTCAAGTCTTGCAAGATTCTCTAGGTAAACAAAAGAATTGCATAAAAGGGTACTTCAATTTGTTCGTCTGTGGAAAGCTTAAACTGAAATACATTATTATTTTATCTCATGATATGATTCATGCTTAAGATTTTTGAGTTATCTTATTATTGAATTTATTCTTCATATTATATGTAGGAGGGCATGCCAAGACTTTGATGTTTGTACATATAAATCCTGAACTTAATGCTCTTGGCGAGACAATTAGTACTCTAAAGTTTGCCGAGAGGGTTGCATCCATTGAACTTGGTGCAGCTCGATCTAATAAGGAAAATGGTGAAATCAAAGAACTTAAAGACGAGGTATTTTTTTTAACTCTCTCCTGCAATTCTGCAGGCAGACTTTGTAAAAAGAACTTATTAAATGAACTTGTATTCATACAGATCTCGAACCTCAAACTGGCATCGGAGAAAAAAGAAGCTGAACTGGAAATGTACATAAGTGGGAATACAAAGAACACAATAGATTCACAGAAAACAAGGGCTGTTTCACCTTTTCGTCTTCTAAAGCGTAGCCTTAACACAAATCCAGAAACTTCTCAACGACCCTTGGATGAAGCTAAAGTCTCTGAGGTAATTCATGTAAAATAAAATCACTTCTTTCTGTTTCATTGTTTGCATGTTAATATACAACAAGCGTGTTAGATAAAGTAAAGAATAACAAAGAGAAGTGAAGAAAAGTAAAGAAGTGAGAATTGCCCTAAGGTGGCCATATGTAGAAATTTCAAGTTCTTTGCTAGAATGTGAGTATATGAGTCAATCACACGATACAGAACTAGTGACAGTAGTCTTTTTTTTATTAAAAAAAATATTATTATTATTATTTTATTTTTTTCTCCTTCTTTGGCAACCTAAATATCAGGTTCGAAGTTGTTCTTCGGGTAAACAGAGAAGGTCAAGGCTCCCTTCTGCATTCACAGAAAAAGAGACATTGCCAAAATTGTCATTCCTAGTTGAAGATAGATTGGCAAGCTCAGGAAAGCCAAGGTCACCTTCTCCGCCTGTTAGGGGTTCATTGTCTACAGATAGAGGAACTCTTATTAAAATTAGGAAAAAGTTGGAGACAATTGATCATCAACCAATTGCTAGAGTTCCTGTAAATAAATCTCTTGCTCCAATGCCAATGATCCCATCCACCGATAACAACACCCGAGTCTTGTTTAATTTGCAAGATCCAACTGGGCAAGATAGTACTGTTTCCGATTCATTGTACCTCCTCCAAATGGGGAGTTCAAGGAAAAAAATACATCAAGACGATGAAGATCATGAGCAGTTTAAACAAGCTCTCAATATTAGAGATGGTGGAATTAGGAAAAGTAAGGCTGAGATTAAGGCAAAGGTAAAGCAGACACAAGTCCAACCTAAAATTCAAAAATCTGAGGTGATGACAACGTTGATTTCTGACTTGGATGTTGGTGAAAAGATCGAAGAGACTCCTAAAAGTGACTTTTCTGAGCCAGAAAATGAACGATATTTTCCTGTTGTTTCACCAACGCATAATGCATTTAAGGTTAAGAAGCTTCAAAAAAAATTCCCAAGAAACGCCCAAAATCTTGAACCAAGGTATAATATAACGCAATTCTATTACTTCACTAGTTTGTATCTTTCGAAGAGCCAATCAATTAGAAAACTTTATGTATTCTCTTCCTCTTTAAGAAGATTGGTTGATATCTTCATATGCTTACTTTTAAGCAATCTTTGCAGAGGGCTGGTGCAGGCAGTGGAACCTAAGTTGGGTGGAAGACCTGAAAATAAGCTTCCAAATGTTGGATTGCGTTATACGAAGGAAGTCCATCCCAGAACTCAGAAGGAGCCGGTCTACACCTAGAGGAAAATATATTATGTTACCATGAGGAAATCATATAGCTAGTTCATGAAACAATTGATTCAAATGTTTATATAATTTTTTATATGTAAATGTATAGTTATGATTAATGTGAAATTTCCGATTACATCCTCTTCTTGTATGTCGATAATTGAGAGGATCTTTCAAAATTTTCTTCTTCTTGTTCTTCTTCTTTTGTATCATTGATGTGTATATCTTTCGATTTGAGTTATGAAAAATTTAAAATTAAAATTTAGGGCATGTTGAAAATTGGTAATGTCGTTGTAGACAGATGCGGATCTACTTGAGTGTGAGGAGGGGCACGTGCCTTATCTTAACTTTCGATGAATAAAATTTTAGGTGTAATATTTATAAAATTATAGACAAATTACATGCACAATTATAACTCTCACCTAGATTTAAAATTTTAGATTTTAAATATTTAATAACTCGTTATAAACTCAATAATATGCATATATTTTCATTAAAATGATATACATATAATTTTTTTTCAATTAAAAAAATATTAATTGAAAAATATATAATATTATTTTTTACTTAATAACTGATGTACTTGCTGGATATACATTCTAAATTTGCAACCGCAGTAGAGAAGAGGGATATAAGTTAGGAACAGATGATGTGTTTGGAAAGGTTGGAGTTGTAATGTTTGATGGATAAATGGTGTAATTAATCCCTAGGTCCTCGTAAATTAGGTTTTGGGCCTCATTCTACAAAACTTGCAATCGTTTTTATTATTGTGGCTTCAACTGGGGGGTTATTAACTAGGCCCCTTGAGTTGAGCTACTAATATTTAAGAGCAAAATGATAGGGTCCATATTAACGGTACGCTCTAGTTTGTGTGATCAATGTAATGTGGATGAGGCTGGGAATAAAGTGCCATATGTGGATGTGGTTGCTTGAGCCTATGTCAGTCTTAAACACTTATTGTGCGTGTATCTGGCGGTGGAACCACCTAGTTTTTGTGGGACTTAGCCTAGCTTATCAACAACAGAGCTGCGAGGCAAATCAAGAAAAGGACATGAAAAAGATGTTATGGTGGGATCACAATTCTCTCAATGATAATACAAAATCCTCGTGTATTCATGTTGTCCATTGCATCAATGAAATTGGCTGTGCTTGTTGATCTTTTGTGTCCCCCATTAGTATTTTGTGGCTGGGGCATTCATCCCATTTACCCCGATATTCGCCTTTGATATAAATTAAAAAATTATCTGCTATTTTTATTATTATATATTTTAAAATATTTATTTTGTATTTTCCAAATAAACTTTTCTATTAGCCCAAATAATATTTATATTTATCTATTAATGTTGCAAATCCGTCAAGAACGTTTTTTTTTTTTTATCTTTTTTAAGTAAAAAAATAAATAAATTTTTGTTTAGGAAACGATAATTGGCTTTGGAGATTTGAATAATACCTTAGAATTCCTGGCTATATTTTTTATTTAATTTTAGTTGAATTTTAAATAAATATTTATTTATTTAAACATATTTTTTAATAAGACCATTATGTTTACCTGAATGTATGTTTATTTTGTTGATTGTTTACATATGTGGAGATTGTAGACCGAGAGATTGTGATTGGTCATACATTGCTCACAACAAAAATAGAGTGCTACTTGTGTATTTGGGAATGGATATTGTCTTGACTTTATTCAAAGAATTTTTTTCGAAAATGTTAGCTAAATTTTTCAAAGATAATAACATTTCCTTGAACAAAGGATAATTTTTCATGGCAATAGTCATTTCGTTTTTATTTATTTATTTATTTATTTATTATATTACAGGTTTAAAATATTCTTAAATTTATAATAAAATTTTAGTCTTTAAATTTTTAAATCACACATAAGTTCCATAATTTTTAATTCTACAATTTATTTATCAAAGTTTTAAAAATTTATACATAGGTCCTATATTGGGAATTAAAATACATGTTTTTTAATCAAAATTTTAATACCTATATGTAAATTTTTAAAATTTTGGACTAAATTGTAGGATTTAAAAATTTAAAAATTTAAAAATTTAAATATCGAAGTATAAATTTAGATATCAATAATAAAATTTAATCTATATTATATGTATAATTGTTATGTAAATAAATTAGATTAATTTATTTTTGCTTTTTTTATTTTCCTCTTTATCTTCTTCTTGTGAGAATGTTAAATACTAATATCATTACCCTATATGACATTCCATGTTTTAAGAAATTTTTTGTAAAGCAAGTACTAAATTTTGTTATATTATTCATTTAATTGTACGATATAATTTTTTTTACATATAAAATTTAGTTTTTAACCTCCTTTAGGAAGAAAACAAATATATTTTTATTTTTTTATAACGTAAATAAACATAAATTTTTTTAACATTAGAAGAAAATCAATATACACTTTTTATTTATTAAAGGAATTAAAAATTAAATTATTTATGCACCGAAAGAATTATTATTTATTCAAAAATATAATGGTCTAATATATATATATATATACATACATTGATTTTTGTGATTAGTGAATTCAAATACTTCTAAGCCAAGTTTATTAGTATTCTTTAAAAGGAGTTTTAAATACAGTAAAGTCTTTCTCAGACAGCTCATGGACATGTGATGCTATTAGCACTATACCATGTGAGCACTGCTGGAAAAGACCGTCTCTCTTCGCAAAATACACAATACAAATAGAGAAAACGTCAAGGAATCTCATTCCCTTACAATAATTCTAATTACATTAATCCAAACATATCATCAATCATTATTATAGCTGCTACATAGCATAAATAGTTCATTCACTGTTTCCTCAACTATTAAGCGAGTCCCAGTGTCCCACTTAAATTTGTTTACTACAATTATTTGAAAACAACACTCGTAGCCAAATTAGAATTAGAAAATAGGACTACATTGCACCTTAAGACAAATGCGTTACACTTGAAAATTATGTAACTAAATTGCTAATTTATCCAAAGTTACGAGATTGTTAGCATCTTTCTTAAAAAAAAAAAAAATCATGCTACAATTTCTCTTACGTGTACTAATAATATGGATTTTCTAAATGAAATATACACAAAGATAAGGAAACAATTAATGTACTTAGCATCTCTGGTATTATTTTGTGATAGAATCATCAGAGAAAGCAAATGAGCAACTAGAAGATCCTTGTGTACTTGAAACCACCTTTCTAGCAACAAGAGGTGACTGTGATTGAATTGCTACTGTCAAGCCTGGTTTTGAAACATCAGATTCTGTCCTTCCGGTCTCAACATGTCGAATTTCTTTAAGCATAGCAACAATATCTTTCATAGTTGGACGATCATCAGCTCGATTGCTAACACATAAGAATGAAACTGCAAGTGTTTGAAGCAATTCATGCATTGTAGGATCAGATCTTCCTCTTAGCTTTGGATCAAGAACGTCAATTGGGTCTTTTTTGCTTGCTAAGTGATCACGAACCCATTGAACTAAGTGTGCACCTCCTGGTAATGTTGGGTCTAGTGGATGTCTTCCTGTTAAAACCTCTAAAAGAACAACTCCATAACTATACACATCACTTTTCTCAGTTATGTTCTGCATCGAACCATGTTCTGTAATAATAACCCAGATCATAAAATGTATTATTAGTAAAACCCAATTCGTAAATTTAATGAAAAATATGAAAAAATACATATTCATTGTCAAATTTTGATTACAATAGTTAATAACTATATATACCTGGAGCCATATATCCGTAAGAACCAGCAAGCTGAGGCCTTTGACTTTGTTTGGACAGATCTTCATCATCAGTGTTAGTACTCACAATTCTAGCTAACCCAAAATCAGCAAGATAAGGCTCAAAACAAGGACCTAATAAAACATTCATGGCTTTGACATCACCATGCATAATAGAAGGAACACAATCATGGTGTAAATAAGCAAGAGCATGTGCAACACCCAATACTACTTCATATCTAGCTTCCCAATCTGCTCCTCCTTTCCCACCTCCATGTAATAAAGAACTCAGGCTTCCATTTGGGAGATAGTCATAGAACAGTAGTTTCAGATTTCTATTCGAACCCCATCCCAAGAGCCTAATTATATTCTTGTGTCGAATCGAACCCAGTGTCTGAATTTCAGAACTAAATGCACCTGACTCTTCAGAAGACCACATCTTTTTCACTGCTAAAGTTTCTCCATTGGGAATTGTTACTCTATACACAACTCCAGAGCTTCCAGTACCAATCACATTGGATGATGTTAAGTTTCTCACTATATCATCAATTGAAAATTCAAGTTTCTGGTACAATGTCATTTCCCAACTGTTATTTTCCATCAGATTTCTACTTGCTATTCTTGTACGGACAAGAACATATATTGCAAGCAGGATTAGCACCAAACTAGCACTAATGAGGATAGACATCAAAAGCCTCATGGCTGATCTGTTGTTATTGGAACTCATACTATCAGCTGGGTTTACAACACCGTTGGAGATATAGAGGCCTTTATTTGAAGCAAGGTCACTAAGAGGGATTTTTTTGAAAAATGGGGTGTTGGGTAATTCACCAGAAAAGTCATTGAATGAAACATTGAGAGCGACAAGGTTTTGAAGGTTTGAGAGAGTGTTTAAATCTCCTGAGAACTTGTTGTGGGAAAGATCAAGGACTCCTAGCTTAGTAAGACCAGAGAATTGAGATGGGATTTCCCCAGAAAGTTGATTGTAGCTAAGATTGAGTGAGATTTCAAGTGATGGGATTTGACCAAGTTCCTTTGGAATTTCACCTGAGAAGCCATTGTTACTGAGGTCTAACAGCTGAAGTTTACTGCAAGAAAGAAACTCAGCTGGAATTGTTCCTGAAAGTTGATTGCTACCAAGATTGAGTTTTGTTAATTCAATCAACGACCCGATTTTGTGAGTCAACTCACCTGTTAGTCTATTCTCTGAAATGTCCACAAATTGCAAGCTTTTGGGCAGAGTATTAGGGACAATACCAGTTAACCCATTTGAGTGAAGATCAAGAAACTCAATGTTTTGGCACCCAGAAATTGATGGAGGTATTCCTCCAACAAGATGGTTATCACTTATGTCAAAAAAATTCAAACTTTCCAAGTTCCCGATTTCTGATGGAATAGTACCTGTCAGCCTATTCCCATTCAATCTCAACCTGTAAAGGTTTGTGCAGTTGCCTATATCTGGTGGTATAAAACCAGATAAATCATTTGAAAGCAAAAGAAGCTTAGTGAGGTTTTTCAATTCAAAAATATGTTTGGGTATTGGACCATTAAGATTGTTATAAGAAAGATCAAGAGCCTGAAGCTCTTCACAATCAGAGAGACTCTCAGGAATATTACCTGTTAGCCTATTTTTCCAAGCAAATAATAGAGTCAACCTTTTCAAGTTTCCAATATGAAGAGGAATCTCACCCGAAATGTCATTGTTGTCAACTTCTAAATGAGTCAGAGCTGTACAATTTGAGATTTCTGAAGGTATAGTACCCGATAGCTTATTGACACTCAGCTGAAGCTCTTCAAGATTAGATAGTTCACCAAGACTTTTTGGTATGCTTCCTGTGAGAAGATTTTCTGATAAATCCAAAACTCTAAGGTCTCTACAACTTGATAGCTCATCTGGGATTGTACCCACTAAGCTGTTCTGCCACAAAAGTAGACTCTGAAGCTTGCTAAGCTCTCCAAATTGCCTTGGAATCGAACCCGAAATCGAATTCTGATACAAGTACAGGTTCTGCAACTCACTACAGTTACCGATTTCTTCTGGTATAAGACCTGATAACAAAGAAGTGTACATAGCAATAGTTTTAATCTTTTTCAGCATTCCAAAGGAAGAAGGTAGACTTCCTGTTATGCTAGTTTCAGCTAAGCCTAGCATGACCAAGTTAGTGCAGTTTCCAATCTCCCATGGAAGTTCACCTTTGAGATTCTTGTTCCCACCTGCTCTGAAAATTTCTAAACTTTTTAGTGACCCAATGCTTTTTGGAATTTCACCACTAAGTTGGTTATCATAGAGAGTTAGATAAACCAAACTAGAAAGATTTCCAATAGCTGATGGAATTTCTCCTTCAAGGTAGTTTGTATTGAGAGATAAGCTTTGTAGTTTGCTTAGCTTACATAGCTCCTCTGGAATTGACCCAGAAAGAGAATTGTCACTAACATCAATTATGTTCAATTGATGATAATCTCCAAATTCTTTTGGGATTGTGCCATTGAGATTAGTTGAAGAGAGGACAAGTGACTTCAAGGACTTGAGAGAGTGAAAATTTGAAGGCAATGAGCCTTGCAAGTCTAATGATTTTAAGCTTATCTCTACAACTTGTCCATTTGAGTTGCAATGAATCCCAAACCAAGTGCATAGACTTGGGTCTGATGGGTTCCATGATTTTAATGCATCTGAAGAAATGTTTAAACTGTTTTTCCACGTTAAAAGAGCTTGGGCTTGTTCATCAATAGAGAAAGAAGATGAAAAGAGAAGAGAGCTAATGAAAAAAAATAAGGCTAAGGAGAAGAAGAGATTGCTTAGAGAAGCAGGCATTGCTGAGAGAATAGAACAAGTGGTCTGTTTTGGGATTGTGAAGGGAGGAACCCCATGTTTTGTTTATAATAGAAAAACAGAGAAGATCTAGATCCAAGAGCACTTTCTCTACTATTATTAAAGTAATTTGTATTGTTGTTTAATTGAGACATTAGGTGATGCAGATGTGTTATTGGTTTTTTATTTGTGCAAAATTAGTTTTTTTTTTCTTATTCAGCATATCATTTATTTCTTTATCTATCAGTTAAATGGTTTTTATGGAAATTTTGCTTTTTGTGTAGGTATTTATTTATTTTTACTTGAGTAACTTGTAGAATGGAACTTGTGGTGCTGAATTTCATGAAAAAACATATCCCTTTTTATTTTCTATCCTTGACAGTTGTTCCATCATGTTTCTTAAATTTAGGAATTATTTTCTTTATTAAAAAAAAAGTTAAATTGTACATAATGTTATTCAAATATGTGATTTGAAACAAGAGATAAGTAAACATTACACGAGACCACTGAAGCTATATGTTTTTGTTTATGAAATGGGGAGGTGGAATTTGAAATTTGGTTAAACCTCAAGGTATGTCATTGTTACTTGGGTCACTATTGCAAAAAAAAAAAAAACTACCATTAATAAATAACAATTGTGAGAATAATAACAATAATTATCGAATGTGAGGAATTTGAAGTAGGTTAAAGATACCAAATTTTGACTACTCTACCAAAAATTGATGTCAAAATAACAATTTAAGTTGCAAAAATAAAAATAAAAAAATTATATTACAAATTTCGAATAATGATGTATTATATTATAACTAATTTATTAAAAATTTAATATTTTTAGATAACAAAATCATGTGGGTCCGGACCAATCAGATATTGTCTCATTATTTGACATACTCACAACTTTGTGATACTGGTAATAAAAATATTATCACTAAAATTAATTGTATTCAGTTTCACAACATCACTGACAGTGATACAAAGGAGTTATTACATCATTATTCGTTAGCCTTGGCCTCGAGGCCTAATGTAGCAGAATGTGTTTGTAAGATCTGCTTAACTAATGAATTTAACACAAAGACAGTGATCTTAGCTATTTAAGTGTATCTTCTTCAATAATAAATCCATTACAGGTCTTAAAGTGGTCCATTTAGTCATTTGGTCACAGTTGTTAAGTAAGACAACAATGCATGTGCTATTTTCCCATCTTCATTTTCGGAAATACGTTGTACTGAAGCAATTTAAGTTAAAAATTAACCAGTAGTTGAAAAGGTAAATAATTTGGTGACGTTAATTATTGATAAAAAGGTCAACTAGGGCTTTGTTTTTAACAAAGTAATTATAATGATTTTTTTATTTATTTATATATTTACCAAGAATTATCTCATTTCGAGGGATCTGGATGAATTATTCTATTGAACCAGAATGGGTATGTATGGTAATTTTAAAATCATAATTTATTTAAGATCTATTTTGTGTGGAATCTGATGGAGAAGTGAAGAGCACATGCTAATCAATGGAATATGAAAAAATTAATACTAAATATTATTATTATTATAAATTATAAAGGTTTTAAAAATTACAAAACTGGTTAACTTGTCCGGCGGTGCTCTTTGTTCTAAAAGATCAAATGACAAACAAGTGGGATACAAACGTGTGAAAAGGCAAGGGTATAAATAATAAATATTCAAATTCATGGGTTTTTTTTTATTTTATTTTATCTAATATTAACTAAATATGGTTTGAATTTATAATTTAAAATAGTGAAAAGTGAATCTTATTGTTATGGTTAGATTATTAAATAAACAACAATTCATGCTCTTTCAATTTCCACTATAAATTCATATTTATTACGTCATATTAAATATCATGATTGTATAATTTATATATAATTATACTTTTGGTTGTGAAATAAATAATACGATTATGTATAAATTTTGTACGATCAGAAAGGGATCGTCTACATCGTATTGGACTTTAGTCTGTCTGAAATTTTAATTATAAAATAATATGTCTTAACTTTTTCTTTTATCTTAAATTAAAAATGATACTTTTTTATTTTAAAAAATGTAATAAAAATATAAAAATGAATTAAATATTAATTTAAATAAATTTTATAGTGAAAAAGTATTTTAATAAAAAATTTATAATCAATTTAATCCAACTATATTATACAGTTTTTCATCAAACACTGAACAAACTAATTATAATACAATTCAATACAATTAAATCCAATATAATTATACTTAACCTTATTCAACACGGTACATTAAATATAGCTTAGTATATACCATTGTTTTAAATTTAAAAGTAAATTTTTTTTTTTTGTCATTATGAGTAAAACTTGGATATAAAGCTTTAGTTGTAGCTACTCCATATATGTAAATAAATAGGGATTAAATGTAATTATACACAGGACATCCCTAGCTTATTGGACAAAAGCTGTCATTTATATTTTTTGTTGTAATATGGTAAATCTACTTGCATAAACAGAACTTAATGGCTGAATGCTGATCACGAGTTTTTAATTTATCAGATTCAGTTATATATGCCGGAGAGGAGGTTGATCACACATAAATTTCACTCCTTTGCATATCCACTGCTGTATTCAGGGTGTTGCCAGAAAAAAATAATGAAAATTTATTAAAAAAAACACTCCTAAAATTTATAGTAATAAAATTAACACTCTTAATAATATTGAACGTTTAATATTGAACGAGTCTAAATTATCTTTGTTCAATTATAATTGAACGGGTGTTAAAAAAATGACATATTAATTATTTTTTTTTTAATTTTGAAAATATAAATTTGAACACAATGGGTACTAATTTTTTTATTACAAGTTTTAAGGGGTGTTAATTTTGTTGTTTTTCCAAAAATAATTAGGGAGGTTAAAATTTTTTTTTTATACAAAGTAAAAAAAACAATAAGAATTATAGTAGATTATATTTAATTCAATACTGAATTTTTTATGTCATATTATAATAGAAACATAGAGTTATAGCTCAAAAAATATAAAGTTAACACATTATAATTAACTTATAACAAAAATTAAACAAAAATATAATAAGTTAATAATTATTAGTATTATTCATGAATAAAATAAATGTATTAATTAAAAAATCTAAGCAAATAGAAAATTCAATTAAACACACAAAAATTTATAGTTGTTAAAACTAAAATAAATATATGAAAATATAAAAAGTAAAATATGATTTAGAATTTTAAGCTTGAAACTATATTTAAAAATATATATTTATAAATAATATAACACTGACCGATAATAATAAAAATAATAATTTTTTATATAAACAAATTTCAAATAAATTTTAAAAGATTATTAAAATAAAATGTCAAATAATATAATATTAGATGAAGTTAAAATTTTGGTTGAAATAAAACATGATAAACATAAACTTAAAAATTTTAATATGAAGTTTATCATATATTTATTTTTTTTAATTTTATTTTTATAACGTTGAGTTTAAAGTTAAATATTAAAACTTTTTTTTAGATTATCACATTTAAGAAGAATTTTCACATAATATATGACTACAATTTTATTTTTGTTACTAATAGTTACCAAATATATGAAAATATATATATATATATAACTGTTTTATTTACAATTTATATCATTTTTATCTAAGTATTTGATAAATATTGTTAATATATTCCAAAATATCTACACAATATATTATTATAAATAAAATATTTATTTAATGCTAAAAATATACACGTAATTAATTTTCTATAAAAAAATTGACCGAAGTTGCAGCCTCGTCTAACCCCACTATTCTCCGCTACTGTATCACATACTAAAATAATTTTGAAAATAAAAATATATTTATTTAAACAAAAATTCAAACAATAAAAAAATATAATGACTGTAAATTTGTGTTAATTTATCATTCATCATATATATACAAATTCAAACATTAGTTTTCATGACACTTAGTTTAGAAAAAGGCAACCGTTGAAGTAAAAATTGTCAAAACGAATTTTCATTGACAACAATTCGGCATATGATATCCAATAGCTATAATTGTTACTTCAACAGCTATAATTGTTGATAGCAACAAGACCATAGTGGTCACCTTACAAATATTCACTTGAAAAAGATTTAAGAACCTCCCATTAATGGGAAAATAAATTGAGAAATTAACATCTCTAAAACTTAACGATAAAAATAACATCTATTAACATTAAAATTATTTAATTTAAAAGAAATTAATATTAAATAAATTTAAATATTCATAGATAACGATATTTAATTAAATAATGTTTAATATAAAATTATGAATTGAGCTTTTTTAATAATAAAAATTATTTTTTATATTATTTTTGTAATTATAAATTTTAAAGGTATTGTTATTTTTGTTTTCTCGTAATAGGATAAATATCGGTTACTTTTCCAAATTCTTACTAATTAACCATTTGCTCTCAATAACTATCACATACCTAAAGTATTAAATATTCTCAAAGAAATTTAATCATTATTGACAATATTTTATTTAACAGTTTCAATCTGTCTCAAAATAATACTATTTTTTCTTTAATGATATATTTTTTAAATATGAGGACGAATTAATAACTATATTTACCCATATAATTTTTTTATAATAATATATTTACCCATAATTGAACTCCGACATGTAAATTTTAAATAAATAAAAAAAGCTGTTGACAATTAAGGGAAAAAAAAACCATACTCATTAATTAATAATATTTCACTATATATTTTTGGAGACATTCTTATATATAATTGATACATGAATTTGTGGTAAATTAAATTTATGTTAACTTTTTATTTTTATTTTTTAAATGTAAGATGTGAATATTAAATCAATGATTAATATTTAATATTAGTAGAGAGTACATAATAAAATAGCATATAAAATTTTTTCTGAGAGCTAAAATTTAATAGAAGGATCTTCACATTTATACACTCCAGAAATATTTAGTATTTTTCTTTTTAATTTACGATATATCTCAAAATATTGCATAAGCTCTAAAAAAAATTTAGCCTACTACTACAACAAAAAGAGAATTATTATTTTTTTTTTTTTTAACAAGCGGTATATGACTTGAATTTGTGATTTATACAACTAAACTATTAGATAAAATTACATTCTCATTTTTTTTACTTTATAAAAATATGATAAAATGAGAATAAAATACTCACAAATTTTAAAGTCATTTTCTTTTATTGTTTTCATACTTTTCTTTACTATTAATTTTATTTTTTAAATTCACAATATATAATTATAAAATTATCTTTTATTTAATGTTTTATGTTGTTTTATACTTAATATTTTAAAAAATATATATTTAAATAAATTGATATTTTGATTTTTTAAAATTATTTAGTAAAAGTAAAGGAATGAATGATTTTTATGCTAATTTTCTCCTCTAATCTTAGTCATATTCATTCTCATAATTTCAATTTACAATTTTAATTATAGATTAGTAGATACACGCATCCTAGTAATATAATTAAAAAAAATTAGTTATTCCTTATTTCAAATTATACATAAAAAATTATTTGATCTAAAAAAAATTATATATATATTTTTAATTTTGACATGATTGATTAGAAAGAAAAGATTGTGGCTATAAAAAAAAGATAAGATAAAAATCAAAGCACGGTAAAGATTGGGTGACCGTTGACACCGGCCAAATTAGGTGCAGAAGTACGGTTTTTATTCATTCTCTCAGTTGGTCCAATGGACGACTCTATTCTTAGTTCCAGATAAAAAATAAAATAAAATAAAAATTGAAATAAATTATAAAGTATAATAGAGGGAAAAGGTTTATTTATGAAGTGTCTGTGAATATAATAATTATATTAAATGAGATTTTAACACAGAGGTTGTGATAAATAGTATTGTTATAACAGAAAAAAGTCCTTCTATATCCAAGAAATAAATGATAACTCTTGTAAGAATGGGATCTTTTTAGTTTGAGCTACCTAGTTATGGTTCAATCGTAAAATTGTATAATTGATGCAATTAATGCTTCATACTTCATAATAATTACATGAAGAAGTTGTATTAATAATTTCTTGTCACGTAGTAAATTATTTTTTAATCGTATCTTCAAGCACTAATACGTGTGTGTGTTTTAAAGAAATGTATAACAACAATTTTTTTAAAATATTTTAGAAAAGTATTTGAGCAGTTATTGTTGAATTTAATGTATACTGCAGTAGTAGAGAGAGATCAGTCGGTATAAAGATTTTAAAATTTCATTTATATGTAACAGTGCGAGTATTTTAATATCAATTTTCCAAGACATATCTAATAATTATTTGATAAATTATCAAAAATAACACTCTTATAGTAACAAAATTAGTACCTCTGATAATATTGAATGTTCAATATTGAACAGGTCTAAATTATTGTCGTTCAATTCTAATTGAATATGTGTTAAAAAAAATAACATATTAATCATTATTTTTAATTATGAAAATATAAGTTTAAACACAAAAAGTGTTAGTTTTGTTATTATAAATTTTTGGGGTTTTAATTTTGTTGTTTTTCCTAAAACAATTTTGGTTATTGTTAGGGTATTATTTTGGTGGTTTTGAGGTGTTATATTTATTATGTTTGAAAAATATTTTTTTTTTTTTGTCGAAAAAAAAAAATTTCAAACTTTCGAAAACAATCATTTTCAAAAGAAAACTTTCTTTTTAGGAAGCACTTATTACTTCCAAATAAGATGAGCATAATTGGTGGTAGTGAAAGCTTTCTTTTTAGGAAGTACTTATTACTTCCAAATAAGATGATTATATAATTGGTGGTGGTGAAACAATTATTTTAGGATTTCTCTTATTTTCTTCCCACCAACTGTATTTGACAATTTGCCTTCTAAAGACTTGATATTTTTCCGATAATAATATGGTTCAAATCTCTCTATCCTTGGTTTAGTAAAAAAAACTCTATATGGAAATTTATATATATATATATTAATAAAAAAAATAAAAATCATAAGATAGACAATGAAATAAAATTACCAGAAAAATAAAATTAAATAAAACTTAACAAAAATCATAAGATTGAGATCCAAATCACATTAGAAGGTCCAGGATCTTCGATCTATCTCATCACATGATTAATGTCAATGGTTAGCAGAAATAGTAAAGAAAGCACATGACAAGACACTGCTAATTATTTGTGTTAACATATTGAATTGGAAAAAAAATGGTAAATAGTGGTCTCATGATTCAACAGTTGAGAAAAAGCAATTTATTTTTGGTTTCGTTTTAGAATCACTTCTAAAACTTTCAAAAGTATCATAGCCCTTTCAACTTGGTGTAATTTATTAATGGGCTTTTGTTGTCAGTTTTGGCTTTCGGGCATGAGAGTTTGCACATGTTAATGAACAGAGAGAGAAAGAAGACTCGGTGGCAAGAAGTAGAAAAAGGATTACTTGCTTTTAGCTCATGATGGAAGATGGATACTGATATAAAAACTTTTATAATGGGATTTTAGTGCAACGAAATAGAAAAAAACAATTTTAATCTTAAATGCACAAAATTTATATAAAAATATAAAACTGCAAGGGAGTTTTGGAAATGTAGAGAGAGATATATGGACCTTTTAGAATATTGGTGTATCATCCAAAGGAGCTTTTGTGATTGATGGGTACTTTCTTGGCACACGTGCTGTTGAGATGCAAATTTAGTGGGCGAAGGCCGCCTAATGTTAAAAAATAAAAAATAAATAAAATTTTTCTTGAAATAAGAAGCAGTTATCTTATCATAAATTTTTAATTAATGATAAAAGATACTTTCATATAATTATACTTTCATATAATTTTAATGATAAATTATTAAGTATTTACCGAGGCATAAAAATTTTCCATTAAAAAAAGGACGTATTTACACTTAAAAATTACCTATCGTTTCTTTAAAAAAAAAAAATTAGCTACATAATTTTGAAGTGAAATACTTTAGTCTTATGCAATATATTTTTCAAAAATATTAAATCAAAGAGAAAAAAGTGATGGTAAAGATTTCATACTTATTTTAAAAATAATATTTATATAATGTATTTATTTTTGTGACAATTTAATATTGTTATTACTAAAAAATAATTGCACAATGACAAATAATCATTTCTTTCTATTTCATTTTATTTTTTTCAATACATTCAGTTACAATTTATTTAAATTAAAATAATCTTTATTTAATGTATTTGAAAAAATATAAAAAAATAAATTTTATCTCTATACGATCACTTTTAATAGCAAAAGAACTAACTATTAAAAAATAAATAAAGAACTTAATTGTAATTTTTAAAATTAGTAAAGACCCTAAATTTTTTTTTGAAAAATTATCAAAATAATACCCATAAAATTTATAATAATAAAAATTACATCTCAATAACATTGAATATGTAATATTGAACGAATTTAAATTTTCACAATTTAATTTAAACGATGTTTAATTGAATGAACTTTCAAAGAAAAATGATGTAATATTCATTTTTTTAAATTGTAAAAATATATTATTTAAACATAAAAAATACTATTTTTATTATTATAAATTTAAGAAGTATTATTTTTTTTATTTTTCTAAAATATTTTCCTCTAAATTAAAATGCCCCATTTTAAAAGTAGGATGAAGGGCAGCAATAATCTACTAACTATCATAAAAGTGTACAAAAATTTATTAATTTTTGTGTAAGGTATTATAAGTTCAATAACTATTAAAAAAATACTAAAAATCTAAAAAAATATTAAATTTATCCACATATTGACTTATTATATATGTGGAAAAAATTATAATTTTTTTTTTTGACAAATTTTAAACTTTTAATATTTTATTTAAAAATTAATAATTTTTATACATTTTTATCATAATTATACAATTTTTAATGCCAATTTTTGTTAAAAGTATGTGGCTAGAATGCTGTTTTGTTTTTTCCAGGACTATGGTCCCATGTACGCCAATGGGTTTCAAATACTGAATAGTCGTACACTTTCCAATAATAATAAATTTAAGAAAAGCCAATGATGAATAAAAAACCAAGTTTAATTTGTCAATCTATCAAATCTCTAATCAAATTATTTCAAATCCATAGGGTCCGTGAAGATACTTAAAACAAACTTATATCCAATCAAACGTGCAAATTGATTGTTTTTTTCCTTGTTGCTTTGACTTTTAAGGGTGTTTTAGTGATAATTAATTAATACATGTTTTTATCTATTTATTTGTTTGGCTATTTCTTTTTGGCAATTTCCAAAGACTAGTACTCAATATGTATGGTGTCAATGATCTGTGTAATTGGGCATTAAATCGTGGTTTATCTAAGCACTTAAATATCAATTATCAACTTGAATTCACAATTATTAGCAACTTGAATTTTTTTTTTTTTTTATTATAAATGAAATATTTGACAAATTGAAGCATCTTAGCTTCTTTTTGGTCCTTTTAAGTAAGAGCTACCCTCTATTAATTATCTTTTGAGTTAAATATTTCTTTTTTTGCTTTCATTCCTTTGAATTATTTTTTCTAGTAGTAGGTGCATTAGTGATGCCCTTTTGTGTTAACAATTAGTTAAACTTCAATTTTTATAATTAATTTGAACCCTATCATGGCTCTGCTACCATTTGGCCTTTGCTATGTATTTAATACTTGGTCATGTCATTTGACCCTTGAACCACATCTATTTCTTGGTGTTTGCTTTGTCTTAGTGGAGAAGATGGGCTTTTGCTTTCTTTATTTTTAATGAGAAAAAACAAGGCTTTACATAATATTCAATGAATTTCTTCCTTGAGCTTAATTGTAAGGTCAAGTCTTTGTCGCCTAATTACAATCTTGCTGTCCTAAGATTCCTTAAATTCTGGAAATGGGTTCCATAATAACTTCTTTTTTTTCATCATATTATTTTATATAATTTTTGTGACCAAGAAAAAAGTGATAAAGACTAGTTCTTGGATAATAAGCATATTAAACTCAACTCTTTACCTAAAGCACAAAAATTCTAACAATTCAATCAACTTTTAACGGTCAAAATTTGAATGTGAATGCTTTCTGCTGTCTAAACTTTCGAATATCTTACTCTCTTTTTTATTTAATGGATGGAGGGCAGTGAATTTGTAAGAATGATTATATATAATACATATATGACAATGACGTTGAATGGGAGACATGATAACACAAGTCCAAATCAAATATTATTTTGTTAGATCTTGATTAAGAAGAATTCAAGAATAGAAGATCAAGTAAACTTGGACTAAATCATGATTAGCAACAACAACAAAAAAAAAAACTAAGTTCATGTCTCTAGGTGATAAAAAGGGCTTGCATTGAATTATGATCTTTGGTAGACTTTATCCACCGTATTGTATAAATTTAATATAATTGTATTGAATTAAATTGTATTATAATTAGTTTATAAAATGTTTAGTGACAAACTGTATAATACAATTGGTCAAAATTGATTATAAATATTTTAATCAAATAATTTATATTATAAAATTCATTTAAATAAATATTTAATTTACTTTTAAATTTTTATTATATATTTTTTTTGAAAAAATATTTTTAATTTGAAATAAAAGAATACATAATTTTACAATTAAAAATTTAGACAAATTAAAACAATTGTCTAATACGATTTACATCTATGTCCCCTATACGTACAAAATTTCTATATAATTATCCTATTTTTACATTATAATATACAATTTAATTTTACACTCAAATGCATACCTGTATACAAATTATATAGTCAAAAATTTTAGTAATGTGTAACAAACATGTCATATATGGGATGAACAATGATAATTGTTTTAACTTTACCCACATAATAAGGAGAAAAATATTTTAGAATTTCTGATATTATGTAAACTAAATATTTTAGTTTCATAATTTATGGTTGTGCATTTTTAGTCTCATTATTCATAAAAATTAAGAATTTTAATGTAAAAATTGTTTTTAATAGTTTAAATAATCATGGGTCTTTAAGTACTAATTTTTAATATTTATAAGACTAAATATACTTACTTTTTATAATAACTAAATTATTAATATATGTTTTAATAATTACAAAATTTTTATATCAATTAAAAAAAAAAAAGGCCAATTATGCCCCTCTATATTTTGCTAATGATTATCTAATGTAATTAGTGATTTATTTTGAATCACATCATATATATATATATATATATGATTGTAAGGAATTATTGGTGGGAAAAGTTTGTATCCAACGTACTAAACAACCGTGCAATAACATGGATCCAATATAAATTTTGTCATTTCCTTTTTTCTTTTATTTTCCAAAAAATATATATATATATATATATATATGTGTGTGTGTGTGTGTGTGATATTTTTAAAAGAAACACAAAGCACGGGGCATTTCGTGCACTATTTTTGCCCATGTTAAATATGGATTAGGATTACGTTCCAAAAAAATGCTAGCACAAGAATGCGATTAATTTAAGGATTTCATCTATCCCTATATAACAAGAAATGATAATTTGACTGTAATTCTATGCCGGTTTATTATTATCATTTATCAGATAAATTGATGTTAATTGTCATTATGAGGCTATGAGCTAAGATGGATCAATTTCAGAAACAGAGCACGGTGAAAAATGGCATAAGATCCAATCATATAACTAACTACATAGTAAATTTAGGGCATTTTTAGATATATTACTTCTTGAAGAGGTTTTAAAGGAACTCATTGAATTGAAGTGATTTCAATAAAAATAGAATCATAACATACAAGTATTTAAATCACTTCATCTAAAAATTGTTATATATTATTAAAAATATTCATTTCGTTTAAAATACTTTCAAGGAGAAATAATTTTAAACATACTTTCTTCTCTCTTTTTTTTATTATAAACAAACACTAAAGAACTTTCATTAATTATAGATCCCGATTACAATCTTATATAAAGATTGTACAAGAGAATATATTACATTTTTAAATATATAGTCAAGATTCATAAAACTGCTATAACTTCTTAAAATCTGTGAGCAAGTAGAGTAAATTTTACATAATAGCTTAATATTACAAATCACATTAGTGTTTATCTCAACGACTTGAAAAAGTAAATATTTTAAAATAGTAAAAATTATATTACAAATGTAGACATTCACTGTAACAACATAAGTACTAAATATATCACATACAAATTTTCAATACAATAAAAATAGCAAGAAATACAAAAAATACACTATGAAGCTCACAAAATTGGCACACTTGAAGAAACACTCCTCCTTGTCGGTAGAAGTTTGCCACCAATAGACACAGTTAGCCACCGTCACCAAACCACCAGCAATTGTGCCGAAAAGCCACCAAATTGCATCCGAGGAGAATGGAACATTCAGACAACGAAAAAAAGAAAGCAGATCTCCTGACGGTAGCACAACACTACAAAAATCCTAACACTGGCAATCAAGTGATGCCAATGTGAGAAAACCCACCAGAAGAAGCATAAACAGCTAGGGAAAGCAACAAAAAAGAAGGAAAACTACACAAACCAAATAGGGGGATCGATGAACAGACGGCTAGATGACTAATTGGCCTACTGTCAGTCAGAAAACATCAAAGGACACTCAAAAACTAGAGAAAAGCGAAAGAGAAACCCTAATGAATCTCAAAAATAGAGCTCAATTTTAAATATACCTGAATGAATTGCTTGTATAGATTTGATTTGGTTATTAAGATTTTTTTTTTTTTTAAGTAATGCTTAACTCTAATGCGTTAGCATTGTATTGGCTATGATGTCGACGTCTGGGAACTGTTGAAATAATTATAGAATCATAAGGGCCAATTATATTTGTCAATGTGAATCTACATGAATCAAGTTGATACAAATTATTTTCCTGTGTGTAGTCGGCATCAATGAATTGACCATTGACCTAAACGCTTTCACTCATAGATTCAGTGACCACCTGGGCCCAAAATGCTAGACGCGTGTGTACCATTCACACCTGTGCTTGGGACTGAATTGGGCTTGCGCATAACAACACTCCATGTTTTACAAGTTTATGCTGCCAAATGAATCAATATCTTTTGTTTGGCAACACAAGTACTAATTTTTTTTTTTTAAACATATATAGCCTTCTTGAGAAATGGAGAATATTGACCAAACCAATAGTTGGTTTTAACTTTTAACTCTGAAATTAATTACTCGGTTTAGACCGATTATATGATATATTAGCTTTTTAACTTATGTAACTAAACGGCAGAGCTTTGTCCCTAGGTCATTTACATCGTTTTGTTATTCCTTCAGCTTCCTTAATTTCGCAGAAATTAAAGCTTTTTATTGAAGCTTTGTTTTATTGGCTGCCGACCAATCTGTCCTTTTTCATTTACTAGTAATTTTTCATTTTTTGTTTCTGTAAATATTTTCGAGTGGAGTACTGGTTGTCGTTTGAGTTTTTAAAGCTCTGTTCTATCAGTCACTAACAAATGGAGTTGTCCTTGATATTGCATCATCTGTTCCTTGATATGTCATGAAGTTACTAATAGCAACTCTATAATTTCTCTGAAAAATGTGGATATTTATTTGTAATATCATTTGGGTTTTGTTCTCAAGCTTTTGACTATGTCTGCAATCACCCACTGGAAGAGGAAGAAGAACAGCTTATGGAATTTGTACATTTACATTTTGTATGTACAGGTTACATACACATTTATTTTGTATGTAACCTGTACATTCACATACCTATACATACAAATTTGTATGTACATGTTACATACAAAATGTGAATGTACAGGTTACATACAAATTTGTATGTACAGGTTACATACAAATGTCCATAATTACAGTCCCTACTCTAATCTGCACCTTTTTCTTCGCAATTAAATACCCACCTTCTTCTTCGCAATTACCTATATAGCAAAGATATGTTAAAAATTACTTGAATCTGATTAACAATTTTTGTGCTGAAACTTAAAGGTAAGGTGTACATACAAAAATGTAAGGAAAATATAAGGTGTACGTACAAAAATGTAAGGTGTACATACAAAAATATAAGTTGTACATACAAAAATATAAGATGTACATACAATAAAAATATATTGTAAAATGACAGAATTGTAAGAAATTGGTATCAGAGCCATAAATATAAAATATAAAAATAAAAATAAATTAATAATTAAATTAAAATCATCTTAAGTATATACAAAAATTTCAGAAAATATTATAAGCTTTACATACTTATAAATTAAAGAAATGAACAAAAAGGATATTTTGGTAAAAATTGTATCTAATATTTAATTAAAACTCACCATTTTAACCTAAAAAGGTGCTATTTAGGGAAAATTGGCACTTTTTACCGTATGTTTGCTATTTGAATAAATCACTCTTCACACCTGTGCTTGGGACTGAATTGGGCTTGCGCATAACAACACTCCATGTTTTACAAGTTTATGCTGCCAAATGAATCAATGTCTTTTGTTTGGCAACACCAGTACTATTTTTTTTTTTTTTTAAACATATATAGCCTTCTTGAGAAATGGAGAATATTGACCAAACCAATAGTTGGTTTTAACTTTTAACTCTGAAATGTATCTCTGATGATCCCAAATTTCAGCTAAATTGACAAAAAAATTCAAGTCAGCTGGAAATATACAGTGCAACAAACATAAAGTAGTCAAAGTCACCTCCCAAAGCATTTCATAATTGAAGAGGTCAGAGATGATGTTATGAATTTCAAGCCAGCAGATCCACCAGGAAGTATGAAATAGCATAGTATGCAAGTGAAAGAACCTGAAATTTGCATGGCACGAGCAGTTTAAATACACCGAAATTGAAGACAAAAGATAAAGAGAAAAGGGTGGAGGTTAGAAAAATACCTGCAATACAGAGAAGAAGACAGAGAGAACATAACTATGAAGCATCATAGAGACGTATATCGGTATATGGTACCAACCATACTGCCTACAAATCCCAATGTAAACGGGAGCCTCTGGATACATTACAGACAAGAAGAAAGACAGCAAGTCGATAAACATAAAAAATTATTTAGCTTTGAGATTTTACAAAAGCAATTGAGTGTATACAGTAGAGATACCTCTTTTGTAGTCATATGAGCAAGCTGATTCTTTGGACCTTTTAGTGCAAAAAATGACCCAATGATAAAACCACATCCAACAGTAAAGCAGATAGCAAACTTCTGAGGCATCAGCACCATGACAGGGAGGAACATGGTGAATGCAATGAACACAAAAAACACACCAGTGGCCAGAAACAACCCAAAGTACATGAGAGCCTTTCCTGATGGAATTGTGCTTGTTGCAGTCTGCAAGTTCCCAGGTAGATCTCTCACTCCCTTCGAAACCCTTAAGTGGTTTAAAACAAATCAAAGAATGACTGCATGAAAAACTAAGGCATCTGCGTAAAGTGAACTACTTCAGACAATTTACAAGTATGAACATTCAGCCACATATAGAGCCATATGGTTTAACCCTTTGTGATCCACTTCCATGCTCTCGTTTCAATCCATGCGTGTCGAACTTCTTTAAAAAGCAAAAAGGGGGCTAGGTGGAGGGAAAATATGTGATATTTAAAAGCATCCACAGTTAAATTACGACACTTAGCTTTTAAGCATTATTTCACTATTAATAGGTACGACCCCATCTTTTTCCCCATTAATCTCTAAAAAAATAAACTTTTACAGAATCATAATTTCAAGGCTTGCCAAATTGCAAATTTCCAAAAACACCACCACCACCATAGTCATTCCATATCACATAACTACCACTAAGACCGTTCTTGCTTCTATAGATCATATAGTTTTGCTCTATGAAATTAGAACTAAGACCTGATAATTTCAGACTGCCATGAAGAAGCCGTTTCTTCCAGCCATGGTAGGTATGTATTTCCACTTTCCATCCAATCACTTAAGTCAAATTCCACTGTTTTCACCTCTTATGAATACCATATATTGAACTTCATTTTTTCAGATTTCCCACACTCCCGTCTAACAAATGACCAAATATTTCTTCACTAATGCTTCCAAAATTCACAATATAGAATATGTTAACTGTGTTAACTTTCGTATTGGAATAAGCATTGAAATAGTGGGGTTCATTTTTCTCATATATCGACTAATACCCACGTTGAACAACTTACCAAATCTTTGCCTACACCTGCCCAGGACCCTCCACTCAACTTTGTTCTTTTCACTATACCACATTACAATTTAAAAACAAGGAATGCAAACGTCGCGATAGACAGACAATTTACACGCCCATGTTTTTGCATTTTTTTCCAGTTAAAAGGGTATGTAACTTCCTGTTGAACATGAGAACATACCCAACTATATGTGTGTGTGAGGGAGAGTGCACGTGCATGTGCACGTATGCGCTCAATTTTACTTTTGTTGCAATTCCAAATGGTCAGAATCCGGACGGGAAAAAGACCCAAAAATATGTTTTTTCGCATCACCTCTATCATTTTAGTGTAGTTCAAAGCTAATTGTTAGGGCAATTGATATCATTCATGCATAAATTCCAATTGGGCAGATGCATTTCTCTCATGCGTAGACTAGGTACAGACAATCTCCACATGCCTTGATATTCTAAATATTCATTCCTCTAATAATACTATATTGCAACATAGAGACACCCACAATTTTAAAGGATTACGTATATGTACCCATAACCGAAATTTCAGTAAACAGATAAGCTCATTCTGCAATTTCACTCACTCAAGAAAATCACCTATCATTTGGAGAATCAAAATATATAATTTGATTAGATTTACTCACATACATAATCCAGCAAGCTCGATTACATACTATAAATACATGTAAACATATATAAGATACGGAAAACATTGAATTGGACGGAGGAAAAGATGAGATCATAGAAAAACTTACACGTTAAAAGCGCCTGAAACGGTCTCGTTGGTGGATCGAACAGCAGATTCGAGATCGAAGCCGAGGCCCAAAGAGGAGCTCTCATCTTGCGAAGCTGCATATGAGTTCCAATCTTCTAATAACGAAGATTGAGGTATCTCTGAGCTATCACTGCCACCACTTCCCTGGGTAAACCATCCCTGAGCAATTTTCTGCATGGTTCTTTTTCTTCTTCTCGGCTTCCAAACACACCCCTCACTCTCGAACTTTGATAGAAATTTTCAATTAATTAAAATTTAAAACGAAAAATAAAATTGTGGAGTGGGTGGGACTTGGGAGTTATTTTGTCAGAACGTTTCTATTTGGTAAGGAAATTGTACTGTTGGTCTGCCTGCCTTCTGATTACTATCGCCGGACGCCGGAGAACTTATGAAGCAAGGAAACCGGATAAAGGGTAAAACCGTAAAAGATTGTTCAATGGAAAAGAAAACGACAGTGTCGCAACCGTATCCAATTAAAGGCCAATTCTATTAATATTTTTTACTTTTCCAATTTTACCCTTTGGAATATAAAAGTTCACTTTCTTATCTAAATGTTTAATTTTAAAGATTTTTGAGTCAAAATTCATGATTTTTAAAAGTAATTTTTACCAAAATTTTAGTAATTTTATTTTTTTTCATATCCTGAAATATTTTATTCTTTTGGTATTTTTAAAGAATTTCTTTTAATTTTTCTAAAATAATGTCTAAAAAGATTTTAAATTTTTCTATAAAATTTTCTTTTGTTTTTGTGTTTTATAAATGTTTTAATTTTTCTTTTAAGATTTCTATTGGTTCTTGTGATAAAATTATATTGTTCATTTTTATTTCTATACATGCTAAAAATATTTTTGTAAAATCTTTCTTAATTTTTTTTGGTTTGTAGTATTTCAAACTAGATTAATTAATTCCTTTAGATTAGAGATTTGTACTTGTATAAACATTTTTATTACTTATGGTGTAATCATGTTAATTCTTTATTCTAATTTTAAAGCATTTTGTAAATTATTTCCTTAGGTAATCATTTGATTATTTCTTTAATCTGTAATATTAATTCTATTGTTTATTTTTTATAATATTTTAAATAATTTACTTTTCAATTTGAGTTTGTTGATTATATCTTATTTTAAACATTCTGTTTAAAGCCTTCTTATTAAGTTTTGTTTTATGTTTATGGCTCTGATACCAATTTTTACAGCTGAATTTTGATTATTTTGATTTTAAGCTTTAATTAGCTTATCTTTCAATTTGTTCCTTAAATAAATAAAACTCAAAAATTAGGTTATCAAATTCTTCTTCATTTACTTGTATAAATTTGCGTGTAAAATAATTTTTTAATATTTTTTCTACCGGATGTTTATTAAGAATAGTATGCTAGAAACATAATCTATATAATAATCTAAAAGGATATCAAATTTTTTAAAATTTTCTAAACATATTTCATAATCTTCATTATAAAAATATTCTTATAATAATTCTATATATTTTCCTTCAAAATATTCTATATTAGTCATAGTTTTTCTTGTTGAGTTCCAAGTTGATATTCTTCAAGTTTTTGGTCTATCCAATGACTCAGCTCCTAAATTTCCTTATTTTCTTTTATATCCATTTTTATTAGTTCAATGCTTGCTTCAAAATCTAAATGTTCCATGTTTTGTCCTTTTACTAAATCATTTTTTTTCTTGTTTAGAAAAATAATCAATTAATTCTTGTAAAATTCAATTATTTTAAATCTTTCTGTACTTTGTTCAAAGTTATCTTTTATAGATATTTTAAAACAAACAATAGATTGTTTAAAATAAATTACATCTTTTAAATTTTCTTGATTTTCAGAATATTTCTTACTTTTACTTCAATAAAGTTTTGTCTCAGGTTTCCTTTTCATGCTATTATGTTTATCTTTCATTTATTATGATTTCATGCAAAATAAATAAGATTTTAACAATATTAATGAAGTTTTAAGGTATAATAGCCTCTATTTGCAAACTAACATGTTTCTGAATATGAGTCTACTGCGTTCTTCTTCTTTCGCTTCCTAGCTATCTCTTTCTAGTTCCAAAGAGTTAAGTCTCACTCCAGATCCAAAGTTCTAGTCCTTCTGACCCTATTGATCTTGTGAGAACCGTACTTAACTTGCTAAAGGTAAGAGTGATAGTTTGGATTAAAATAGACTTTTATTCATCAAACAGAAAGTTTATATAAACTAGAAAACTAGTAACCTTGAAAGGATTGTTAGTTCTTACTTATTGCTAGATACATAGCTAAAACATGAAAATATAAAAGTGGATAGATGTTAAGTTTTCGCAATGAATCCCTTAGCTACAGAGAGTTCCATTTTATAGATATAAGGGTTCCCTATTTACAATGGTGGGATTGTATTATTCCTAACTTTTATATTTGGCGTTTAACGCTTACATTATTGACGCTGTTGGCTCCAACTATTGAAGTGGTCCTACAAGTTCTGCTATGTTGACATAAAACTGTGTGATGAGCTTGTATTCACGCAGGCTTCCTTATCTCTGATGCAGTAGATGGATTTGTGGTCCTCTAATTGTTGTTTTGAATAATGGAAAAATGCCTTTTTGGTTACCTCACTTACTTCAATCTCATTGCAGTTGAAGTTAGCTTCATAGAAAATTACTTTTTTACTGTTTTTCTTAGTGATAACTATATTACTTTGAGAAGTAATAATAGTTTTACTTGTACTGTAATTAATCTTAATTTTTGAAGAGTTATTAATTCTTTTTATTTCATGATAAATTTGACTTAACATCTGTTATCTTTCTATACATAATTTCTCATGATTAAATTCCTTTTTTAATAAAGATTTTGGTGGAGTAACTTCTCTTTTATTATTTGATATACCAATTTTAATGAAATGATAAGGATTTATTGGTGTTTCTTAATTCCAATCTATTAATGAACTGAAACATCTTAAATAAATAGGCATATAATAGCCTTGATTTTCTTTTTTAAATTTATGATAGATTTTTTGAAATTTTGAGGAAAATATATTAATTCCTTTAATTCATTTTCTGGATATATGTTTTCTATTAATCCGGCATGAAATGACCTATAGACAAATACTGGATTAGCTCCTTCTAAAATGTTGAATTTGCTTCTTGATGAAAAATCTTTTTCTGTAGTATAAAATTTCATATCATCAAGATGTTCCTCAGTAGTTTTTTGCTAGATTATACAGGCTTAATCATTGATGTTTTGTTAAATTTATATATCTTTTCTTTTCTTCTTTAGAGTAATTATTTGTTATTTTTTTAAAAATTACTGGTCTTTAAATTTTATCAAGGTTTCTTAATTTATTGGTTTCTATTGCTGGTTGTTGTACTATTTAAAAATATTTTTTTATTATTTCCGTTGGTGTTAGTAGTTTAGAAACTTTATAATTAGTGTAACTTCCTTATGCTTCTATCATATTGGTAAATTATCCATAGATGATTCCACTAAATCTTATTATTGTTTTGCTTGCCTCTGGCTAATTAGTGTATATTCCTAGTTTTGATCTATTATATACTACATAAACCTTTTTTGAATCTTCCTTTTCAGCTTCATCTGCCCAGTTGATTTTTTTTTTTTTCTTTTTTTCTAAATTTTTACTAAGTTTTTGGATTATTACTGTCAGTTTCTTCAGTTTCTATTATTGAAATTTTTATTCATTCCTTTTCAAATTTTTTCGAAATTTCAACTTCTTTTTCTTTTGAGTTTTCTTTAAGCCATTCTAGATTAACCAGAATTCGCCTATTTTTTAAGTTACAATACCTCTAGTTATTCTCTAAGACATTTGATTTCTATTTCATGAATCATAATTTTATTTTCTTTTATTTGTATTTCTATCTTAAGAGGATCTATTCCTGATTTTCTATATTCTTGTAAAAAATTAATAATATTAAATAATGTTTTGATAATTCATTACTGGATATTAAAATATTATCTATATAAAATAACAAAAATTGTGATATTTTTTGAAAATACTATCCATATATCTTTGAAAAATACATGGTGCTTGCTTAAGTCCAAATGGAACAACTTTTCATGAGAATTGTACTTGAGAGCAGTTACATGCTATTAATTTTTGTGATTCATCATCAAGTCTTATTTGCCAAAATCTACTTTTACAATCAAAACTTAAAAAATACTTCTTTCCTTTAATGAGTAATAATAATTCTTTTTTTTTTTTAGAAAAAATAACCATCATCAATAGTTTCTTTATTTAAAGCTTTAAAATTTATTACCATTGTCTTTTTTCTTCTTCTTTTCTCAACTTCTTTTTTTACTAAAAATGTTGGACTAGAATATGGTGAATTATTGAGAATAATTACTTTTAATTTCAAAAATTCTTGAATTTATTTTTCAAATTCTTCTCAGTCTTCTCGAGTATAAATCATTAGTTTAACTCTTATGACATTTAAAGAATCTTTTAATTTTACGTTTGCTATTTTATTAGACTTATTGATATTTGGATCTAATGAATTTTATGAGCATACTCTTTTTAATAATTTTCTTATTCCTGTTAAAATTTTATCTTCTTGTATTTTATTTAGAAAGAGGTTTTGTTCAACCTCTATGCTAAAGAAATATTTTCTAAATATAGTTTTTGTTTTTTCATATCATTACCACGTTTTCGCTTTTTATATTATGACATAAACATTGGTGATGAAACAGTTAATGTTTTCCTGATTTTTGATACATAAATTATTTTTCCATCTAGGGTTGTCAATCTTATTTTATCTAAATATTGGGTGAATGGTTGATACAAGTTTAAAAAATTATTTCCTAATAAAATATCAACTCTAATTTCTTGTTGATAAATTGTAGGTATATAAAACATTTCTTCTCCTATTGAAACATGTGTATCTTTTAACACTTTATTTAGATTTATTGTATTATTATTTGTAATTTTTACTAATAATTCTTTTGGTGATTTTTCCAAAATTTTTCTAAAAATAAATATTTATTAGCTACACACATACTTGCACATGTGTCAATATATGCATGTAAATGATAATTTTTATATCTTTATATATGTCCTATTTAGATTTGTTATGATTAATATTTCATACTTTATTTAGAATTATAATCAGAATCAGATGTTTCTGAGCTTGTTATTTCATCTTCAATTTCTTTTAATAGACAAATACTACACGTATTATCTATATCAGATTCCTCTATTGGTTATAGTTTCATTTTAAAAGCTTCTTATAAAATTTTTGCTTTCTAGGAAAATTCCTTTTTAAATTCTTTCTTACGTTGTAGTCTATTAGGACATTCATTAACATAATGTTCTTCCTTAATACATATCTAACATCAACATTTCTTTTTTCCTAATGGACAATAATTTTTCTTTTCAGGTGTATCATATTTTTTTCTTTTTAAATATCTTTGTTTTTAAGGTTATCTATTATACCTTCTTCTATATTTCTAAAAATTTTGTTTCATAAATTTATATCTTTTAAACTTTCTAAAATTCTTATGCTTTTTATATTTATTATAAGGTTTTATGTTACAACTATATTTTTCTGGCATTTTAAAATCTCTTGAATCATAACAGATTTTATTATTTTTTTTAATTTGTTTGAATTCTTTTATTTCTTGACATTTTACTATTACCCAACTCTTAAGACTTGTTATTCTTCCTCCTAAAGTATCAGGTATAGTTTCTCTATTTCTTTTATTACATCCTTCTGTCATATTTTTATGTAATGTTACAGGTAGTTTTTGAAAATACATTTTTTTATGGTAATATATTTCATATTTACATATAAAATAATCTATGTAACACATTTCACATATTTGCTAAGTGCCACTTGGCTTCAGTTATTTCATTTTTACTAGATTCTGTAATATTTTTTCTTTTATCTTCTCTAATAAATTATTTATATATTTTATTTACTACAATATTTAAGTAATCTCTTTCTATTGTTGAATTTTCTTGCATTTTTAAATGTTGTTGTTCAGTTAAATTTAAAAATCAAACTTTTACATTTCCTGTCATTTTATGAGTTACTAAGATTATACAAGTTGAATGATTTGTTTGTGTGGTCGTAGAAGTTTGTATAATTACACTTATTCATCTAAGACTTTTTTGCTATCTTTTATGCAATTTAGTATAAATATCATATTTATAATTTTCATTTGGTCTAAATTCTGGTGGAATACTTCCTATAGTATTCCAATATAATCATTCTTTCATTTTAGGTTGTTGTTTTCTTCTACTTATTGGTTTAGGTTTTTCTGGTCTTTGTCTATATCTATCTTTCCTATGTGGATCAGACGTTTCTCCTCGTTTTAGAATTGATCTTTCTGGGTTTGTTCTTGGTACTAATACGGGTTTCATATAAATTATTTGGGTTATATTTTCTTGTTCAGATTCACTTACACTAATTATTGTCATATCATTTTCTTCTTTATTTGTGCAAAGTTTTTATTCATAATATTTTTCTAATTCTTCATTTGTTAAAGTTAACAAACTAATTAATTTTCCTATATTCTTATTCTCAAGATTCATAAATTATTCTTTTAGATTTTTTTCATATTTCATTAAATTGTTATTATTTCTTTAAATTTTTTATCTTTTTTTTTTATTATCATTTTTTGGTATTAAAGCATAAGATCTCTTAAGAGGTTCCTCTTTTAATCATTTTAATGAATCGAATCTTAATCCATTTCCTCTTTGTATGTTATTAACATCTCTTTTTAATTCTATAATTTTTTTTATACATTTCTAACTATATATTTTTTAATTCTTGTATATTTTTAATATTTATTTCATCTATAGTGTCAATTTTTTCTACTATAAGAATTAAGGCTTTCATTATAGATATTTGGTTTTTACATACGCTTATTAAGCTACCATTTTTTTCTAATTGTATTTCTAATAGTTCATCTTTTACCATAATTATTTTATTAAGTAGACCAGTTATTTTACTTCTTCAATTTTCTCTTTTAGTTCTTCTATTTCTTTATTTTTTTTATTGATTTCTGTCTGAGTATTTATAAATCTAATTATTTATATATTATCTCTCTTTACTGATATAAGAGATTTTTCTTTAATACCTAAATTTCATTCATAAAGTACTCCATATTCTGTTAATATTTTTTATTTTTTATTACTTATCTTATTTCTTTGAAACTTTTATGTATTTTTATATATTCATTTTGTTCATATATTGAACTATTTTAGCTGTTTGTTAATAAATATCCTACTAAATAATGTATTGAAAATGGATGATTTCCATCTTTCATTAAGTTTTCTCGTTCAAAATCATAAGCTAAGCTTAATACTTAGTTTAGATTTTTATCATGGATATTAATAGCAAATCTATGATACGTTGTAAATTTTAATTTTTGGTATCCTAAGTTTCAATTAATCATTCCTAACAAAACATCTTTTCTGTTTGTTATTCTGTTATCTAATAATGCTAATTTAATTGGTGTATCTATTCATTCTCTAAAGTGTGCTTTTATCAAAATTTGTATTCCTCTTAAGTCGATGTATCCAATCTTTTCTCTATCTTTTTCAGAAATTTTTGATAATTTTTTCATAATAGTTTATTTATTAATTAATGGTATATTAAACCTTTTTTTTTTTTTTGCATCTGCTATAGTAATACTCATTTCTTTATTACTAATGCCATAATATATTATATTTTTTCTTGGAAATAATTTTCTTATTTTAGAAAATGATTGTTCCTTAAATTCATTTTTTTTTCTTTGAGATTTAGTTTTAATTTTTGTATTTCTTCAAATTTCTTTTTACTAAATATCATTTCTTGTAAAAAATATCCAAAAATGTCTTATGTTTCTACTTCTATTATTTCTTGATTTGCTATTATTTCTGACATTTTTAAAGAGTATATATTTTTATCTTGTTTATAAGCTATTACAGATTTTTATTATTTTTGTAAGGTATTACATGTTTTTCTATTTTGTAAGGTATTATAAAATTTCATTGTTATGTAATGGTTACATAAGTTTGGGGGTATGAGTTACATAAGTGATTTCATAAGTTACATAAGTTTGTTTATAAAATTTCATATGTAAGGTATTTCATTGTGATGTAAGGGTTACATAAGTGATTGATGGTAGATGTTAATAGTGCTTCCAATTAAAACCATGAAACGACGACGTCGCGTACTATATTTACTTATTTAGGGGGAATCTGTTCTCAAATCTTCTCCTCTTTTAGAATCACTAATCATCTCAACTGATCAAGTGAGGTGTCCAGCGTAAGTGAGAGTTTATTTGTCTATGCTTTTGATTGGTGTGGTTTAGTCACAAAGGAATGAAGAATACACCAATAGTGCGATGCAATTTGGATTTGTCAACTAGGTTTGGTTAACATTTCAATCTAACAATACAATATAACCCTTTTGGCATACTTGGAAACTTATAATAGATAATTTAAATATAATCGAAAAAAATTAATTATAAATATTTTAATAAAATAATTTATGTTTAAAATTATTTTTATTATAAAATTTATTTAAATTAATATTTAATTTATTATTATATTTTTATTACATTTTAAAATAAAAAATATTATTTTTAATTTAAAATAAAAAAATTAAGATACATAATTTTATTATTAAAAATTCAAACAAAATTAAGTATATAGTACAGTTTAGATTCATATTTATTATTTTATTAATCGTATAAATTTTTTAAATAATTATATTATTTTTATATTATATAATATAATTAAATATATAATTATTTACATATTATATAATTAAAAATTTTAATATTATGTAACAATCACGCTGCTTAAGTTAAATTATGAAAAATAGAACACGAAATCCTTAAAAGTTTGAACCCATGCGTTCATACAGTGCTTTGTCGAACTTTGACTTTTGACGATGCTCAAATAGCAATAATATAAAAACGAATGCTAGAATCCTATAAATTTATATTTATATTTATATACATATTAATTAAATTTAATTATATAATATTATTTGAGATAATATTTCATATTATTTAAAATATAAATTTTATAAGTAATTATAACACTTAATTATCTTATAAGTTAATTTTTTAAGGAGTAAATATCTCATGTTATTTATAAATATATAAAATTTACATAATATTAAAGTTTTAGTCGATTAATTGGCTAAATACTTTAGAATCACCTCACAAAAAAACATTAATGGGCCTTGAAAGGAAAAAAAAAAAAGACAGGTAATCTAAATAAAATATAATATAATAAAATAAGTTAACAATACAAAGTGATAAGCTTTGCAAAAGATGTCCCACACTTTAATGGAATGTTAGAGGGAATGTCTTACATTGCTTAAGCATGGTACTAATGTAATATTTATATGTAATTATGAGACTTAGCTATTTTAGAAGTTAACCTTTTAAGGAGTGAATATATTATCTTGCTTATAAAATATATAAAATTTACAAATATATTATTTATTTTTAATATTTTTTTAGAAAAAAATATTTATTTTTTTATAATGTAAATGCATATATATATATATATATTTAGTGTTAAAATAAATATATTTTTTTTTATTGAAGGGATTAAAAATAAAATTAATTAAATAACTTAATTATTTATACATTATAGGGTATTAATTATGGTCTGACATATGGACAAATCTTTTTAAAAAATGAATATTTTTTTTATTTCTAAAATTAATGAGATTAATAACTAAAATAATTATGTAACTTTATTAAAATTCTAATTTAATTTTATAATTTTTTGATTAAGTAGAATAAGAATATTAATTTTTTTAAAAATATAGTTTATTCATGCAATTTTTTTAGTTAAGCAGAATAATCACACTAATTTTATAAAATTTTTAATTAAATATAAAAAAAAAATTATATATAGACTGTTATTTTAATATTTTTTTAATTTTTTTAAAAATTTTATAAAATTAGTATCATTATTTTATTTAATCCAAAAATTACAAGATTATATTGCATCTTTAAAAATAATTAATATTGTTATTATAATTATATTATATTTTTAATAAATTTATAAAATTATTTTAATATTATATTTATAATTAGCATGACTATAATTTTTTTTAAATTCAAAATAGGTCCTTTTAGTTTAAGAAGGATATAATTATTATCACATATTATTAAAGATCATTGTTATTTTTATTTTGATACGAATAAGTTAGAAAACGATGAGCAATTAGAGCCAAACAAGTGTAAAAGATATATGTCCGAATATCTTTTAAGAATAACTTCAGCATACGAAAAATTCAAACCTGTATTCTACGTATAAAGACATAAACTCAACATCTTAATTATGATATCCAAACAACTGCACTATTACTTAATCAATAGCATGGTTATAAATTTATGTTTATTAATTGTAAGTGGCCTGCCACCACGAGTTCATTTTTTGAACACTTGTCTGTCAATAAGCCAAGCCGCCACCAAATTCATCACCGAAAACAAAATAATCTTAATACAGATCGTCACAGGAGGATCAAACCATTAAATTGATTGATAAATTATATTATAATTAATAGAAACGATATTTAATAATAAATTATATTATATAATTTAATTTAATTAATTATAAATATTTTAATAAAATAATTTATATTTAAAATAATTTTTAATTATAAAATTTATTAAATTAATATTTAATTTATTTTTATATTTTTATATATTTTTAAAATATAAATATTCTTTTTAATGTGAACTAAAATAAAAAGAGTAATATACGTAATTTTATTATTAAAAATTTAAATAAATTACATTAAGTTTATAATACGATTTAAATTCATACTTTTTAATTATACAAAAATTTTATATAATCATATCATTTTTATACCGTACATTTCACAGCTAATTATACGATGATATAAAAATTATATAGTCAACATATTTAATATTATCAATAAATATGCACCGTATCTAAGTCGATGGACTAAAATTTTCAAACGACAAACAATAAGGGTATTTTTCTCTAGACTAATTAGTTATTCCCATTACTTAATTAGTCTTGAGAAAAATTAGTTATTGATATTTGAGCTCAGACATGCATAAGTGGCTAAATCATTTTCCTTTCTTTTACTGTTATTGTGTTCGTAAAAACATCAGAAAAAAATTTGAACTTAGGTATAAGGTTTCCCATAACATAAATTATTCGTTATTTTTACTTATATTATAAATAAAAATTATGAAAATAATTTTGCTTAAACTGCTTAGAGCCTTAGCTCTTCATATATCAGCGCATGGCTCTGTTAAATATGCAGCCACTTTAAACAGAGACTAACCACAAGAAAGAAGTGACATTAATATGGAGAAAACCTTAAACCAGTGTTTTTATTCAAGCATTTAAAAAGCTTAAGCAGCTCTATTTGTGTATGTGAATATTGTAATGCATTTTCATAAGCACAAGAATGCCAGATCCTCAACTGGCATTATAAGATTGTCTGATATAAAGTATTTGTCCATTCAATGTAATTTTAGAAAACATTAACATATGAGAAGGCTCAAATAAGTCAATCGATGAGAATGAAAGTCAATGCAAAAGAGTAATAGTATTATTGTTTGTATATTAGTGAATGGATACACATAATAAATACTAACTCAAAGAATTTTAAGGATCTGAACTTCAAATATCAAAGGCTCATCAATGTGAGACAAGAGGCTACGTCGAGGGCCGAACTGCAACCAGAAGCATAAGAATGATGATGAAGGGATTAGTTAATATATCGAAATTATAAGCGACTATGTTTTCTTTAGTCTTCGGAACTCAAACTAATAGCTAACAGAAATGAGCATTAGGGAGCAGGCTTCAGTAATTAGAAATAGATGAGTCAAAGAGTAACCTCTTCAGGTATTGGCTTTAAGTTTTCATTCAGGTATCCAACAGAAGGAGGAATCAATGCTCTTCTCTTACCTGAAGATCAATTCCTTCAAAATGAATTCTACTGCAAATGACAGCAAACCGAAGGAGGCACATAATACTAACACATGAAGACAAACACAATTTTCGCTTATTGGTCAAATTCCTTTATTATAGTTGTATGTGTTTCTCATAGAGAGAAAATTGACTTAACTTTACATAGAAGGCCTCATCTAGGCAGAGAGTGAATGACAATATGGAAGCAAAATAGCAAGGAAAACTAAAAAATAAAGTACAAAAGCCAAAGAAAATGAAAGCAGTAGACAAATCCATTTACCTCCAACCCTCATGCCAATAAGGACCTCTTTCAAGCCCTTTATAATCTGCCAAAAGGAATAATAAGTCGTCATCACAGATGAGATATATTCACAGTCATCATATTGCTATTACTAGTATTTGAGCGTCACATGTTAAGGTCAATCGGAAACTGACCTCATTCTCATCCAAAGGAAGAATTACAGGAGTGCTTTCTCCACTGAATTGATCCACAGTACTATATTGATATTCGATACAAGTTGTAGAAAGGGTAAGGAAATGGGATATATAATTAATAACTTATAGAAAAAGTTCAAAAGCAGAAACAGAAACAAAAAGAAGTCTAAACTGCTTCTCAAAGTGAATGTCAAACAGGGTGCAAATTTTACCTATGAACAAAATATCCATTTGAACGCCGGCATACATAATTAATCTCAACTTGATCCCCATCAATTGCTTCTGGTCCTTCCCCTTCAACAATCTCTGGAAAAGGGGGAGTCAGAGATCAACGCAAAATTCAGAAGCAAACAAAACCGTAGTGCACAAGATTCCCTTTTACACCACAATGTGGCCTCTTCTTTTAATGGAAGTTTTTCATCTATACCATACCATATTGGCTATTCATCCTAACAAATAAATATAATACATTATCTTCCTTGTCATTGCAATTTCGCACCTTGAATTTTAACACCACTTGGAAGCTTTAAGGTCCTGAACACTTCAAATCCCCAAAATAGATCACATGTGAGAACTGATACTAAAAAGGGAAGCTTAAAAAAGCTTTTCGCCTTCCAACATAGAATAAAAGAAAGAAAAAAATATTGAAAACTAAACTACAATACTAGATACAAAAATTTACCGAATAGTATCAGTTTCCTTCATCTCTGGCATAGGTGCAGCAAAAGTGGGGCACAATAGAATTGGGTTTAATACCACAAACTGCAAAAGGAGCCTCCTTGGCCACTTTTTGACAGATATTGGAAGAATTCTCTGAATCAACTTATTTGCTATGACATATTTGAATTGCTCTTTTTCAAAACATCTGGTTTGTGCAAAAAGGTTCAGATTTCTACATATCCAAAACAAATAACATTCAAAATGGTAAAATTCAGATTTTTCACAACATGAGTACATTATAATATATAGAATGCACGATAATGTCTAGCTATATTTTCATAATTTCTATTTCCTGCCTAATATTAAACCAAAAGAATGAACCATCAAACTAAAATGTTTATAAAACAAACTCAAATTACAACAATTAACAGCAAAACTGAGTCGCCCACCGCTACCTTGATATAATGAATTAATAATTAGGGCTCTATTTTGACCAATAGAAAGCGGTTTAAACTAAATTTCACACGCTACAATTAGCAAACTCCCGATGGCGGTGAGGTAAGAGCAAAACAAAAATTCGAGTGGATGATAGGATAAGAATAATTTTGAAGATAATAAAGCGCATAAAACAAAGGCTAGAGTTTTGCCTTGTACATCTCGAAAACTGTCGGAGTTTAAGCTGAACAAGTAAGGTTTGAGATGAGAAAGCTTCCATTCTTTAAGTTCCGCAAGTAGTGTTGAAGAGTTAATAGAACTGGATAATGCAGTGCGGCTAGAACAATTGGAAAATGCACCTTCAATATCTTGTACGAATGATAAGTTAACAACTACGGAAAATAACCCGAATGGGGATAACGGGACAAACTTACGGGGTGACAAGTTCTGATATTGGTTACATAAATTAAGACACATACAACGCGTCCCAGACTAATAAATAAATAAAATAAGTGTGCCGACTGCCGACCCCTTATCCCATTTAAATTTCAAAAATAACCCTGATTTTGAGCTTTAAATTTCTCTATTTGTTTGTAATTTTGATATATATTAATATATTTTTATCGAACATTTATTTTTATCTATAATAAAATATATGTTTTTTATATATAAATGAAATATTTTTTTATCTATTAAACTGAATATATATATATATATATATATATATATATATATATATTATAACTAAACATATACTTTTCTATTAAATTATATATATGTATTTTTTTTAATTAAATATATATTTATTTGATTTAATTCAACATATGATTTTTGTAGATTCTTTCGTGATAACTTTTTTATTTACTTCTTCAAAAGTTCCTTCAATATTTTCTATTTAATGAAAAGTAAAAATTATTTAAGAAAAAGACATATATTATATTAAAGAAAAATTATATATTGCATACTAGAAAAAAAATATGTAACATCATATGTATCACTTTAAAAAAAAACTTATTAACCAAATATCAGAAAAGAACATATGTATTTGTTAGATAATATTAAAAATTCTTATTGTAATGAAATTAAATTATATTGTATAAAATAAAAACTAAATAACACTAGAGATTTTGATGCATCATATGTATTTAAAGTATATTGACACAACTTAATTGATCTAAATTTTTAATTATAAAATTATGTCTTTCATAATCAAAACCAACAAATATTAAAGCTCAACGTATAGGTCCAATTTAAAAAAAAAAATTGAATGGTTTGAGAAAGGAGCCTCTCTCTAACCATGTTTTCTCTCACTTTTTTTCTAAACTAGGGTTTAGAGTCACTTACTTGCTGTAGCTGACGCGAGCCATCTAGCCATCAACTAACCCTCATTTTCCTTATTGTTTCGACGTTCCTTTACTTCATTGTGGCTTATAACTCTGACATTATTAGTTTTTGTAGATGGTTTGGCGTCCTGGGTCTTGGTTGTATTGATGCTTGTCTAGGTTGTGCTGGTGTTAACTACATTGGGGGTTTATTGGTTGTCTTCGGTGTTGCCGTTGTCCTTTTTTTGTACAAGTTGTCGTTCGTCAGAGTCTTTTGGTTCATCACCCAGTGGTTGTCGACCAATTTGTTTTTAGTTGTTACAGTTGTTGTGGATCTAGTAGTCACCATTTGTTGAATAAGGCATTTTTGGCCAGTTTCTGTGGTTGTTTCTACTGTTTACAAACAAGATACAGGATTGTTTTGGGTTGACATTAGTTTATTCGACTTGTATTACCTGTTTGTCCAACATTGTGTTATCCTTTTTTTGATCACCTTAGTTGTTGTCGTCATGTTTGTTGTATGCATTGCTTGAGTGTCATACCTTGTTCGTGGTATGCACTTGGGTGTATTTTGTTCCTTCATTAGGAATGGTGTAACTTATGATTCTTTTTTCTTTTAAAATTCACACCCATTTCTAATACATAGAAAGCAAATTTGATAATATGCAGTGAAGGATGGACCCAATAATTTTTTTCTAGGAGCTGATATATATTAAAAAAATTTTGCTACAACAAAATTTATTTATAATATCAAGATTTATAACTAACATTAAAAAAAAATATAAACTTAAAAAGCAATATATATATACTTAAAAAGCAAACAAAAATTTTATTTAATTTGTTCCAACCAAATTCATCAATTATCAAATAATGATAAACAAATTTAAGGAAATAATGATCAAATGTTATGAAGAAAGAGAAGTGCTAAATATATACAAATTTATATTTATATAGGCACTCAAATTAATAATTACATGATATTTGTTGATAAAAATTTTAAAAGTTATAATTTTACAGAGTATTTAACATACAATTATTGATTTTATTGTAAGTTTAAATTCAAATATTTTGAATATTTAATATTTTTTTTTAAAAATATAGATAACTTTAATAAATAAATAAAAATACTAGACTTTGACTTGATGCAACAGGAGCAAGCAACAGACCAAAGAACATAATTATATAGTAGAAAATGAACAAAGTTATGGACAATATAATACCAATAAATGGTATATTAGTTTAAGTTTATTTATAAAATTTTGGTGATAAATAATATATTGTGCTTTACAAAAATATTAATAATATTTATTAAAAATAAAAAAACCTCAAAAAGGCTATACCGAGCATGATTCCGTTACTTAATATAGTTTTTCACTTTATGAGACATTACTAACAATATTTGTCTTGTACGTAACTAATTTTTTTATTATATATTAACAAAAAAAAAAAAAAATTGATAGTCGTTAACATGAGTTCGTCACTGTATAACGCAGTCAAGAACAAGTAAAGGAATGAAGTGGTGCAGCCCACCATATACTTGGTTAGCTTAATACAGATGCAACATGGCAACGGGTAATGCTTATATAGCCATTATAGCTAGAGACCACTTCTGCAATGTTGTGGGTATTTGGAGTTGCAATGGCGTTACAGGATCTGCAGAAGAAGCTGAAATTATGACCATAGTAATGGCAATTCAAATTGCAATCTTTAAGAAGAGTGATATTCCACAAATCGTTCTTAATAATATTAAAAAGGAACAACAAAATGCTATGCAATTTTCTTTTTATCTTTTTTTATATTAATACAATGTTATTTTTAGCAAAATAATAATAATAATAATAACGGTCAATGTAAGAGTAAAAGACAATAGGAGTTTTTGTTTTTTTTAATCTCGTTATAATTATGCAAATTAACATAGATCTATAGACAATGTAATTGTAATAAAATAAATTAAAAGTTTAGATCTATCATTCGCAGCCAAAGATTTTAAGAGAAGCATCATATAAACAATAAAAAGTAATATTATATACATTTTAATTATTACTTATTTATTTTTTATTGAAAAAATATATTATGTGTATTTTATTTAACTATAAATATGTTTAAATTATTAAATTTATAATATATTTTTAAATCATAAAAACTTAAAAAATATATAGATATATTTTAAACATATAATTTATCTATAATTTTATAAATATTATAAAATTTATATTATCATAGTGTGAGAGAATGTTAATGCCCTTCCTATACCCATGTGGTTCTGCCAATCATTATTCGTGATTTTCGGGCATGTTTGATTGACAGTAATCATAATCGTAATAGAATTAATTCAGATTATTATTCTGTTTGATTTGACTGTAATCTGTAATAGAATGTAAAGGGATTACAGCAGTAGCAGTAATCCTCATTACGCATGCAGCCTTCTATAATTCTTATTAGGCTTTCAACACTCTATATTTTTTCAAAATTTGTATAATTATTTATGATTTTTTTTGCTCATTCTATCTCTTTTAGTAATAAAAAGTTTATTTTTTAATTTTACTTCATTTATAATTTTATAATCTTCAATTTAATATTATTATTTATTTTAATTACATTATTTAAACAAACATTGTAATAATAATATTATTATTTTTATATTTAATTCTATTATAATTATTATTTTTAAATGAAACAAATATTCCTAAATAAATGGGTAAAGTGTGACATGTGTTCCGTACTTTATAGTTTACACAATAAAAATGCATAAATTTAGACTTTTTTTAATCAATTAAATAATTTTTTTATTCTTTTATAAAATTAATACTAATATTTTTATTTTGGTTGTTATCTTAGAAATTAGATAAATTATATCATATTTTATTTATGTAATTAAATTTATAATTTTTTTATTATTTATTATCACATTAAAAATTTCCATAAAATTATTATTTTAAAAATATTCTCAATATTTGATAATATTAAAAACAAATGATATAATTTAATTCAATTTTTCAATTAATAGTAAAAATAAAATTCTAATATTAATTTTACAAAGACAACAATATTTATCTAATTCCCCAAAAAAAAAAAAAAAACTACAAAAATTATATAATTTACTTATATAAGCTATAATTCTACTAACGTCTTTCGCCTTAAATAAATTGTGTATAAGTCCATAGCCATAGGGGACATATGACGGGTGGCAAATGCTTAATAATTAAGGCATAACAAAAGCATAGCAAAAAAAAAAAAAATTTAAATATGGAAAATACTTCTTATCTCAATTTGATATATCTATTACTTTGGCAAATTTTCATCGAATAAAATTATGCAATCTACTTTTTATTTTTCAATTAAATTTTGTCATATTAATTGAAAAGCTGTTTCAAATTAAAATATATAGAAATGCTCTTAAATTATTGGCATACAGAACACAAAGTAGACAAAAGCTTTCCCTCACCATGTCATCTACACATCTATGGATGCTATATTTATTTATTTTGGGTAATCTTCATTATTTTTGGCTAAATCAAGCAAGGTATCAACATTTTGAAGAAAAAAATAAGAAGCAAGGTATCAACAATATTTCAACATAAAAAGCTATGTTCACGGCTGGCACTTTATCTTTGTATCTCTCTCAAATGACTATTATCTTTGATGAATTGCTGCTAGAAAACTAAATAAAGAAATAATTCCTAAATGTCATTTGATAATGATTCAACATGCAATACTTCATAATGTTTAACTTTGCAAGTTGATGTGAAATACTAGTATTCTTGCTTCTAAATTTTATGGAGGGTAGTTTCTAAGGATAATATACTTATTTTAATTTATAAATTTTATAATAATATTATATTTAAGTAATAAAATAATTATATAAATTATCTATTGCTCATAAATAAATAAATAAATAATAATGTAATATTTTAAGTTAATAAAATTTAAGATTAGTGACATTATTTTTTAAAAAACTCAAATATCCTATAGATGATAAGAAGGACAACAAATAAAATTAATGTAGAATATATTTCAAAAATAATTAATAATATCTAGTAAGATAATATCTTTAAAATTTCTTCAAAAATCATAAAATATTTATTAATGTATTATAAACTATGTTTTTGCTAAGATATAAATTCGAAAAGTGGCTTCTTTTGTTCCATTCTTTTTCTCTCTTTTTAAGTAAATAAAACTTAAAAAAAATATAAATATAATATTTTTAAAATTTTTAAAAATAAAAATAATATTTATAATATTAATTTATATTTATTATAATTTAAAAAATATATTATTTTTATTATTATTAATTTTAAAAAATATTATTTTAATTTTATGGAATGTTATTTTAAATAAATTAAAAAGAAAAAAAATGAGACACGAAAGTCGGTCAACGAAAACATACAAGTAGACTCGGTATACGTGTTGTGAGGTCTTAAAATAGTTCAAGACCTCATTTCATTAGTTACAAATTTTCTTTACTAGGTCCCATTAATTAACAATAGAAGGATCTAGAAACCCTAGTGAATCATACTATTTAAACCTCCGCTGCCTCCCATTTAGTAGAGTATCTCTTCTGCCCCTTTTTTTACTTCATCTGTGCATCAAATTGCCTTCATTTCTCGCACAAAATCCTTGAGAGAGCTGAAGCCATGTCTGAGACAGAGACGTTTGCTTTCCAGGCTGAGATCAACCAGCTTCTCAGTCTCATAATCAACACTTTCTACAGCAATAAGGAGATCTTTCTTCGTGAGATCATCAGTAATTCCTCAGATGTATGTTCTTTTGCTTTTTTATTTACTCTTCAGCGATCTGCTGTGTTCGATTATTTTTTAACTATTTTTATTCAACGTGATCTGCTTTTGTCTGTTGATTTGTTGGATTGTGTTTTCTATTACCCGTTTGTATGTTGGCACGTTTTGTATTGGATGTTTAGTTATCTTGTTATTTATTAGATCGCATATTTTAGGGTTAATATGGATGAGATAAGAACTGCTCCTGGATGTGATTGTTTTCATTGATTTGAGGTTTTACTAGCCTATACGTCAATTGGTCAACTGATTTAACAGATTACATGTTTATACATTATTTAATAAAACGCTAATGGATCTTTTGCCCCTGGGTGTTTTAAGAGCACTAACAATCGTTTCTTAGTGAAATTGTTCTAGTAGTATATCTTAGCTTTTTCATTCAATAAGCTATCTGTTATTATACATTTTTTCGTTTATTTTGGGTAGTCATCCCTTAATTTAGTTGTCCTTTTGAGGCGGAGGTTTCACTGTCATTTTGACTTTGTTTGAAAAAGGTATATATTTTTTTATTTTAGATGTTGAAACATGTAGCTGGACGCAGTACTACTTATTGATTTATAGTTAAGACATCATCGTTTATGATCTTTTATGTTGAACTTGTAGGCTCTTGATAAGATCCGTTTTGAGAGCTTGACAGACAAGAGCAAACTAGAAGCACAACCAGAGCTTTTCATTCACATTATTCCTGACAAGACCAACAACACATTGTCCATTATTGATAGTGGTGTTGGCATGACGAAGGCTGGTATGTTGTTGCCCCATCTTGTACGTTTTTTTTTTTTTTTTTTTTTGTATTTTGTATACCTACTAACTTGATTAATGTTTATTACAGATTTGGTAAACAACCTCGGTACCATTGCTAGGTCTGGAACCAAGGAATTCATGGAAGCTTTGGCTGCGGGTGCTGATGTGAGCATGATTGGACAATTTGGTGTTGGGTTCTACTCAGCTTACCTTGTTGCTGATAGGGTGGTTGTTACCACGAAGCATAATGATGATGAACAATATGTCTGGGAGTCTCAAGCTGGGGGTTCTTTCACTGTTACCAGAGACACCTCTGGGGAGAACATTGGCAGGGGTACAAAAATTACTCTTTTCCTCAAGGAGGACCAACTTGAGTATCTTGAGGAGCGTCGCGTTAAGGATTTGGTAAAGAAACACTCCGAGTTTATTAGTTATCCCATTTCTCTCTGGGAGGAGAAGACCACTGAAAAGGAGATCTCTGATGATGAGGATGAAGAAGAAAAGAAGGACGAGGAGGGAAAGGTTGAGGAGGTAGATGAAGAGAAAGAGAAAGAAGAGAAGAAAAAGAAGACGATCAAAGAAGTATCACATGAGTGGTCATTGGTTAACAAGCAAAAGCCTATATGGATGAGGAAGCCTGAGGAAATTACCAAGGAAGAGTATTCTGCATTCTACAAGAGCCTCACCAACGATTGGGAAGAGCACCTTGCTGTAAAGCACTTCTCTGTTGAGGGTCAACTGGAGTTTAAGGCTGTACTCTTTGTTCCCAAGAGGGCTCCCTTTGACCTCTTTGACACAAAGAAAAAGCCCAACAACATCAAGCTGTATGTTCGCCGTGTCTTCATCATGGATAACTGCGAGGAGCTGATGCCTGAATACCTTGGCTTTGTTAAGGGTATTGTTGATTCTGAGGATCTTCCTCTAAACATTTCAAGAGAAATGCTGCAGCAGAACAAGATCTTGAAGGTTATCCGCAAGAACTTGGTCAAAAAGTGCATTGAGCTTTTCTTTGAGATTGCTGAGAACAAGGAAGACTACAACAAGTTCTATGAATCTTTCTCGAAGAACCTTAAGTTAGGTATCCATGAAGATTCGCAAAACAAGACAAAGCTTGCTGAGTTGTTGCGTTACCACTCAACCAAAAGTGGTGAGGAGATGACTAGTCTGAAGGATTATGTGACTAGGATGAAGGACGGTCAGAATGATATTTATTATATCACTGGTGAAAGCAAAAAGGCTGTGGAGAATTCTCCCTTCCTGGAGAAGTTGAAGAAGAAAGGTATTGAGGTTCTGTACATGGTTGATGCCATTGATGAGTATGCAATTGGTCAGCTCAAGGAATTCGAAGGTAAGAAGCTTGTTTCTGCAACCAAGGAAGGTTTGAAGCTTGATGAGACTGACGATGAGAAGACCAAGAAGGAAGCCCTCAAGGAGAAGTTTGAGGGACTTTGCAAAGTGATCAAAGAAGTCTTGGGTGACAAGGTTGAGAAGGTAGTGGTGTCTGACCGTGTGGTAGATTCTCCCTGTTGTTTGGTTACTGGTGAGTATGGTTGGACTGCCAACATGGAGAGGATTATGAAGGCACAAGCATTGAGGGACAATAGCATGGCTGGTTACATGTCCAGCAAAAAGACGATGGAGATTAACCCCGAGAATCCCATCATGGAGGAGCTTAGGAAGAGGGCTGATGTTGACAAGAATGACAAGTCTGTGAAGGACCTTGTCCTTCTCTTATTCGAGACTTCTCTCCTAACCTCTGGCTTCAGTCTTGATGATCCGAACACTTTCGGCAACAGGATCCACAGAATGTTAAAGCTTGGATTGAGCATTGATGAGGAAGCCGGTGAAGCTGATGCAGAGATGCCCCCATTGGAGGAAGCGGATGCTGATGCTGAGGGCAGCAAGATGGAGGAAGTCGACTAATTTCATTTTCCCCTTTTATCTCTATCTAGTGCTAGTTTTTATTTATTACTAAGATAAGAAGTCTTTTTGTTTGCCCTATGGCTTTCGGATTTGTTTTTAAAACGTTTTCGTATTTTGTGTTTTAAGACTGGAATATATAACTTTCATTGCCCTAATGTTTTTGAGATATTTAATGGGTAGTATTTTAAGTTTTTTGGCAAGTGAAATATCATTTCATCGGGACGCTTGCGGTTGTTGCTGAAAAATTTCACGGCGAAGTGCGACTTTTCCTACTGATATTTATAATCAAAAGACAAAGATCTGCATATTCCATTTTTCGACACATGGATTACGTATAAATTTTATTTCAAGGTTTTTTTTTTTTCCTTTACTTTTTCCTTTTGAGAATGCGACATTTGGATTGTATGAGTTACGCGTGAATAGAATGAAATTTGATTTGTTTTAAACGGTCGGGATAAATGGTATATTCTTTGTACTGTAACATATGGTTATCCTTCTACACTTGGAACTATGATAATGTCTTCGTTATTTTGCAGTTTTATTCCCGGAAATCAAATGGACTCGATAAATCGAAATATAAAAAATTGCAAATTATTACTAAATATACAAATTTGGCAAAATTGACATCTTAATAGGAGAAATAGTCATTAACAATTTTAATGTTCTTTGCTAGTAAAAATCGTAAGGTACTTGAAGAGAAAGGGAACTTTAAAGAAGATTCAACGGAGGATGCGTTTTAAGGAGAAATCTTAAAATTTTTATACTATTATTTTTTATTAGTATATCATCACTTTTTCATTAAAAAAATATATATCTTAGCTTTCTAAATAATGTAGAATATGTGCAAATATCACTCATCAAGCCAAAAGATAGTAAAGATGATAATGAAAATTGAAAATGATGCTTCTAATTAAGCGAGATGATTGTCTTTTTTTTTCGATCCTTAAATCCTAACAATTATGGTACTGACCATATTATATGTAGCAAAGATATGGTATTTTTTGTAAATAAATAGTTAAATGTGAAAGATTATTGATTTATTTTCCTAAAGAGTATAAATATACGTCTTTGTTGGATTATTTTCTGAAATATCACGGTATCGATTGATTCAATCAAATAAATGGTCAAATGTGAAAGATTATTGATTTGTTTTCCTAAAGAGTATAAATATACATCTTTGTTGAATTATTTTCTAAAATATCATGGTGTCTATTAATTCGATCAAACACTATATTGAATAAAAATATAGAATGAACGTAGAAGGCTCAAGAATATTCTTTTGTAAATCTTGCAGCACAATTGCTAGCCAACTATGGTTTTTCTTTTAAAATTTTGATGTATTTAAAAATTTTATTTTCTATTTTCTTGAAGAAAATTTTCTATCTAATTATCAAAAGAAAAAAAAATGATAAATATACATGGGTAGTCATCTTAGAATAAAAATAATGAAAATGAATTAATTAATTTATTTTTCTAATACTTTATATTTATCTATACTATTTATAAAAGTCTGAATCATATGTAATATTTTTTAGATAAAATTATCGCTATATTTTAAGCTATTAATATTAGTTGTCATTTAAGATCTATTTTCACATTAAATAAATACTTTAAATATGATAATAAAATAACAATCATATGATGAATACCATAATCTAATAAGAACTTTAATTACCACATTCAATAAGGACTCTAAATATTATTTTACTTTCAGAATTAATGAAAAGTATAAGAAAATTAATTTCGTATTTATTTCAAATATGTTATAGAAATTAACTAAAAGAAAAATTAAAATAAGTACAATAATATTGCACGTATTTTTAACCAATTATGTACAAATTTGATATTTTTATTTTTTATGAAATAAAAGTTGATATTGTAATTGAACAAAAAAATAAATAAAATAAATTTGATATCATTTAACCATAAAATTAGGTAAGAAAATACGAAATATTGAAGAAATTTTTCTTTTTGGTCGGAAAAGATAGTCGTCTTTCACAAAAATGGTGCATGGTGGCATGGCATTACAATGTTGGATGTCCTCAAATATTGTCGTCCAGGTTTCCAGAGGAGTTTTTTACGTGCTTATATCGGATTTTGCTGATCTAGCAAAGTAAGCTGCTATGCAAAAATACATACATTCTTCAATGACTACTATTTATTGACCATTTTCTATGATACAAGTAAGTAAAGGAGAAAAACCACAATTCCATTCCGCATTAGCCATGTTGAATGCTAACAACTTTCATTCAATTGAATTTGAGAAATTTAACGAACACAAGCATAAAAGCAACGAAAACATGCCTACAATTACAGGCTGAAAAGCCATATTGACTGCTGGAAAGTACAGTAACTGAATATAAAAACACACCACAAAAAATTTCTCAATAGACAAAAACTATGTAAAAGTTTTCTTATAGGCCTCACAAATGCGGCAGCGAAATGTTGTTCAGAAACGTGCAATCTGTGCTTAGCATGCCTCATAGATCTTAACACAAATTGGATTCCTTAGGTATCATCCACCTGCGAGTGGAACACAAAGCTGGGGAATGTTGTGGTGATGTCTCTGCTCACCAAAAAAAAATATTCACATTTAAGGGAGTGAAGATATTAAACCAAAGACAATTTACAATTTCTAGCAAAGTTCTGTGAAAGTTTATAAAAATCAAAAGTATTCTAATTTCAAAAAGTTAACCCAATGAGTAAAGATACTCATATTTTTTATAAACTTTTTCACAGTATTATCTTTTATCATTGTGGAACAATTCTTCTAACAAATTCTACTCAAGGATCATCAGATGAAACAACAAAAGTTGGAACATACTTAAGGTATTGAAGTGTCATATTCTTCAATAGTGATGGATGGCGTAAGACCAGGCTTCTCCATTCTTCTTTGTCAATTCTTCCATCATGCTTGGTATCAGCTTCCTCAAATGTCTAAAATTGAAAAGTTAATGTATAACTTCTACCAAAAACAAACTATTTGGCTGAGCATGTAATAGCAAAATCATTCCCGACAGTCCAAATAACATATCTTCTTTCGGGAAATAAATACCTTGTCAATTATGCTTTCAATAACATCGTCTGAAAGATTCATGCCAGATTCTGCAAGAGTAGCCACTACCATTTGCTTCACCTAATTAATACCAAAACAAAAGTCTATCTAAACTGTCTGAGGCAAAAAACTAAAGAATCTAAGACATCAAATTGAAGACGACAGGCTACTCTGAAACAAAGTGTTACCTCTTGCCTTTCGATAAAACCTTGCTGCTTCAGGTCATAAAGTTGAAAAGAAACTGAACACAATGCAACTTCATTAATATTAAATAGAAGCGCATCCCTCAAATAATGCAGAAATATGTGAAATCACTTAAAAGTTCAAATTCTATTATAAAAGAAAGATTCTAGCATATAATTCTAGTGAGTATATGGAATCATTAATTCATAGTAACTAGCGGATTAGTTTCAGTACAATAATTAGTGTGTTTATCATGATGATTAAACAAATATATTTTAGTACTGAGGTAGAATTAACACAAACTTCTTGGAAGGTAAACTTCAGATACATACACTCAATCTTATCATCAATGGGGGCATTGGGATGAAAAACAGAGAGCGCACGTGCAAATTCCTCAAAACCTAGTATTCCATTGTGCTTTGTATCAAACAAGTCGAACACCTGGAAATGACCAATAAAAATATAGAATCTGAAGTGACATTCCAGAGATGATTTAAAATGCACCATTGACAAAAAAACGTGGTTGATACAACAAGACAGTAGGCTGTTAGAGGGGTTTAAAAAAAGATGTAAAATGTCAGAACTCAAAATAAATTACCCGGTCAGCGAACAAGCTTTCTTTCTTGTTTGTCTTAAATAATGCGAGTTGAAACTCCTCCTACCACAGAAATAAGACCATAAAAAATAAGACATAAATGATAGAAAAAGAGCATCTATGCTAAGAAGAAGAATTTGCATACACATGATGAACCCAAAATATAAAACGAAAAAAAGTTTTTGTTGATGGACTTGTACTGCATAGAAAAATTTAACCTTAATACATATTATGAATCATTGCATTAGATTAGGCAACATCAGAGCTTTTAAATGAAATACCTTGTTGATCAACCCATCGTCAATCACTGCACTGCTTATCTTCTTAAATAGTTCATAGAGTGCCTCAATTTCACTTACACTGACTGCACAATAGAAATTACAATTTAAGTGGACCCAGTTCAAGTGTTCAAGTGACATAAGCAAGCTGAGATAACATGTAACTTAGAATAAAGACTTTGCTAAATTGACAGCACTGGAAATCCAAGAGTTCAATTTTTTTTTTTTTTTTTTGAGTTTTCATTCATTCACTTAGAATATCAGTAACACAAGGTTATCATTGTAAGTAAAAAAAAAAAAGTTAATAATTAGATTGGGTAAATATCTTACAGACTGTTTCCCTTGCCAAAAGTTCAGGATCTTCTAGACCCCTAGGTTGTTTGTACAACTCGAGATCACAGCATTGCAGAAGGGAAGCAAATAAATGCTTGATCCCCTCTATGCACCGCACCATGATATTTTCTGCAAATCAAAACACTCCATACCTGTTTCAAGAAAAAAAAAATGGATAAGAAATTCTATTTAGGTCCAACAAGGTATGATGAAATAAATTTTTTGCTAGAATACAAACCTTTTAACCATTTCCTAGTATTGACCAAGCACAATACTGAGATCTGACAAAAATTGAGCAGCCAACACTATACCTGTTCAGGAAAATGGATTATAAGTGTAACAGCTGCATCACACAAGATATAATTACAACAGAATGTATAAGGAATGTTTAGGTAAAAGAATACTATGCTAAACAACTGACACACGCATCATATTTTATAGCACAACAGCTTTGTTATGCTATGTGATACAAGTTGCTAACAAACTATTGTACTGTGCAACTATCCAAAAAAAAAAAAAAGTTCAATGAGCTACTCATTGACAATGTCTCAATAACATAATCTGCAAAAATACAACTATAAGTTCATAACAAACAAGTTGCCATCAGTCCTCAAGCACATGTTTACGAGAAAATAGGTTGGTTAAAGAGAAAGAAGGAGAAAATGGGTAATGAAGACTTTGCCTAGAGAGGAACTATAGAAAATTGGAACAGAGAATAAGCAGTACGAAGAGAAACTTTGGGGGAGATACTATCAAAAGAAGAGCTAATGTCGAAGAGTTAGCAAATCTATAAACCAAGACCATCGGCTACTAATGTCAATCAAACTTTTCCAATTAAATTTTCAGTTTAAAGCAACTTTAAAAACAATCAAAATTTCTTGTGTATTCCTGAATATAAAAAATTCCTAAGTTCTCGTTAATTGCCTTATAACCTATAAATCAAACATCAGAACTCGGATAATCAAATTCCAATTATTAAAGGTTCAGCAAAAACTATGAACTTCAATATAATACAGACAACACTAGGTATAATCATCGGTACATGTCCAAGAACCAAACATCCCTATCAGCAAAGGAGGCGGAAATAAAGCATCCACTAAGCAAATCCAGAAGCTACCGATCTCAGAATTTGAAAAAAATAATAATAATAACAAAATTCATTCAAGATCCGAATGCCAAGTGAACCAAGCAGCACACTTCAGATAATTTTCACAACGAAGCACAGTGATTCACTTAGCAGATTTTAAAAAAATCCCCATATGTTGAGAATAATTAAAATAAAACAATTAACAGCTTTGAAAAAAAATTGATAAATCACTTCAAAAAAGGCGAATGACTCAAAATTTGAAGAATCGTAGAGGAAAAAACAAGAGAGAAAATTGAATCTACCTATAAACGCAGAGGTGATGAGGTTGTGTGATAGCAGAATTGGGGATGATGGCGTTAGCAGAACGTATAAAGAGAGAAAGGTGACTACGAATCTGACAGAGTTGGGACTCGCAACTTGGGAGAGTATGACGATGTTGATTGTTGCTACCTCAGAGACAGTTGTAAATTGTAATCCTTCACTGTAAAGTCTGCACGTCGCCGTTTCTTTCTTTTGCGTGTAAGATTCAGCCACTTTTACGTTTAATTAATTATTATAATTTATTATTAAAAACGAAGCAATAGGGTAATTATAATCGTAATTAAATAAATTTGATATAAAATTGTTCAAAATATTTAATTAATTATAATTATATTATATGTAAAAATAAAAATATATTTAATTAATAATTAATTTTAAATTATTTAATAATTAATTATATTTATGTTCAAAATATATAAAATAAATTACAAAAATAATTATAACATTTATTTAATTATGATCATGCATATATTATTATGAATAATAATAAAAATATATATAATTAATAATTAATACTTATATATTTACACAACATGTTGAACCGATAACTAATACATATTTAACTCATTATAATTGCACTACTGTTTATTATAAAATCCTAAAATACTCATACGTCTATGCAACTAATATAAGCACAATAATTGTATATTTGTGCTTTATTTACTTGAAAGGTATGTAATACATGATATAATGATTAATTTATTTATATATCTATATTATATATAAAAATTAGAATTATATTTAATAAATTTTTAGATAAAATTATCAATATATTTTAAGTTATTGATATTAGTTACATTTTTATGATATATTATTACATTAACTAAGAATGATATATATAATATTAAAATAAAAATTATATTTAAATAAACTTAATTTCGTATTTATTTCAAATATAATGTAAAAATTAACTAAAAAAAATTAAAATAAGTAAAATAGTTCACGTACAAAGCACTTATTTTTAATTAGTAATAATACATAAAAGTCTGAATTACGCTTAATTTTTTTTGACAAAATTATCCTTATATTTTAAATTGTTGACATTAGTTATCCTTTTATATTATATTTTCACAATAAATAAGAACCCTAACCATGATAATGAAATAATGATTACATTAAATAAGAACTATAATTATATGATGATTACCACATCCAATAAAAATTCTACATATTATTTTTTATAAAGACTTTAAACGTAATAATATAATAAAAATTATAACTAATAAAGACTCTAGATCACTACATCCAATAAGTTTTTAAAATATTATTTTAGAGTCGCAATTAATTTAAAAGTATAAAAAAATTAGTTTTATATTTATTTCAAATATGTTATAAAAATTAACTAAATAAAAAATTAAAATAAATAAAATAATTTATGTACGAAATACGTATTTTTAATTAGTGATATTTCAAAGATTTATAATTCATTTAATGGTCTGCTAGTGCCTTTCTCTTATCTCTTATTTCATGGATTCGAATTATACTAAAATATTGTCTAATCTATTTTTATTTTTTGAATACGGTTATTGTTTGGTTTGATATTAAAATGGAAAAAAATCAATTTAGCACCGTAAAATTTTTTTTTCCTATACTTACATTATTTATTGAGAAAAATACTTTATTTATTATATTGTATTTTCTAATTTTTTATTCATTTGAAAAAATAAATAACTCTTAGTTTTCATTTTTATCATCACAAAATTTATTTCTAAGTTTACTGTCATACAACACTAATATATTATACAATCATCAAATAATTGTACAAAACACTAGTATAAATCATTTATTGTAGGGAGAATTATAATTCATTTTCAGGGAAATTAATAATATATTACAATGATTCCAGAAAAGAATGAAGAAACATAACATATTGCAAGGAAGAATTGGAATCAATTAATCGTATATGTCCAAATTACAGAGAAGTTTGAGCCATGGATTAAAACCAAGCCAATCGATCTATAAATTAGAAGAAATAGAGAAAATCAAGAAGAGAGAGATATAGTAATTTTTTTTTTAAGGTTCGCTTGATAAATGAAAACCTCAGATACCATTTACGTTATATGAGAGTGACAACTGACAAGTTGTTGAGAAGAAAGACGGGGTTGAGGTTCAACAAAGACAAGTAAGCCACCAAACAAGCCCTCATCTCAGGTGCAAAAATGATATGGCAAAACGCCTACAAAATGCTTCAAATTCTAACTATCAACAGTTTAAGTTCTCTTATCTTCTTCGATTGTCTCGGTGTGGTCCTTCCTCTTCTTTATCCTTAAAAAACACTAGAAAAAGTAGAAATCCAAAAAGGAAGAATCCACCTTACAGATAATTATTATTCATGGCCAATATAGACTTCTTTCTTTTTTGGAAAATGTGCACTTGCAATATGTCTGCCAAACATTTCTAGCACTAGAGCCACATGTCCACAACTTCTCTACCAAAGATAACAAGTGAAGCTTTTGAAACAGATGTACAAAGACAATATTTAAGGCCAAACCTGGGATGATATATCCCATTTACCCTAAGTGACCAATTTCTTAGAAAAGCATGATACCATATATCAGCTTAAATTCTCAACTTCACCGCCACCTTTACAATTGTTACTGTATGAGGCTATGAGCTACAGGAAGTATACAAGTCATCAGAGAGACTCACCAATATGAGCAAGTAAATAAAATACCCTGGATAAAATTAATTAGGTGAGGGAACAAGAGAACATCAGTTTGACATTATTAGATTTAAGAGCGACTTACAAAATACTACTCTTCCACTGCTTCCAATTATCAAAAGTTTGTTTCAATATTTGAATCTCGTGACAATTTTACTCAAACCCATAATATATGCAAAAATTTAAATATTTAGTCCTGTAAAATATTAAGACTCTAACCCCTTATGCTTCAAGGGAAAAACTCGCATGCAGTACTTGCTATGGAATTATTTCTGTAAGTGTTCTATAACTAAAATTTGGAGGGTTGAAATGTAATAGTGTTGAAATCCAGCTGTACTAGCCGTTATGTTTCTAGCCGTTATGTTTCTAGCTGTTAGCATTCTTTTATTCCTTTTTGTTATTCCAATTCTATTATAAATTAGTGATCAAACATTGTAATACATAAGAGAAATAATACAACAAAGTATTCATCTCTGCATTTTCTTAACATGGTATCAGAGCATTTTCGATCCTAATCACAAGCAACCACAACATTAACAACATCAACATCAAGCAGCATAAACAACAACTAAAAAAAAAAAAAAAAATACCAGCAGCTGCCTCGTCGCCAACAGCTCATCGCCAGCGCCACTAGCCCGTCGCCAGCGCCACTGCCTCGTCGCCAACAGCCCATCGCCAGCGCCACTAGCCCGCGTCAACAGCTGCCTCGTCGCCAACAGCCCATCGCCAGCGCCACTAGCCCGCGCCAGCGCCACCAGCCCAGTAGCAGCAGCAGCACCGCTGCAACCTGAAGTCGTACAGTCAGCAGCTCAGCCACATCGCCAGCCACATCGCCAGCCACACAGCAGCAACAGCCGTCAGCAGCAACAGCCGTCAGTCAGCAGCTCAGCCACATCGCCAGCCACACAGCAGCAACAGCCGTCAGTCAGCAGCTCAGCCACATCGCCAGCCACACAGCAGCAACAGCCGTCAGCAGCAGCCCCACCGCAGCAGCAGCTCCACCGCAGCAGATCCAGTCAACGACACACCAGCTCCGTCTTCATCAGCCCAGCACCGTCAGCAGCAGCTCCACCGCAGCAGGAGCCGTCTTCAACAGTCCATCGCCGTTCCAGTCCGTCCAGCAGCTACGCCGTTCCAGTCCGTCCTCCAGTCCGTCCAGCAGCTACGCCGTTCCAGTCCGTCTGTCGCCAGCAGCCACAACAAGCAACTCCGTCCGTCCGTTCCTGCGCCAGCTTCTGCGCCAGCTTCTGTATCAACTCCTGCTCTGTCTCATTATATTATCTACCATACAATAGATATATAAACACAAACCCTACCCACATTTTTAAACCCAAACCCAAACCCAAATCCAAACCCTACTCACATTTTAAGCCCAAATCCAAACCCTACTCACATTTTTAAGTCCAAACCCAAACCCAAACCCTACCCACATTTTCAAGCCCAAATTTTCAACCCAAACACCAAACCCTACCCACATTTTCAAGCCCAAATTTTCAACCCAAACCCAAACCCTACCCACATTTTCAAGCCCAAATTTTCAACCCAACCCAAGCCCAAATTCTACTATGAATTCATCACATCCATTTTTTATTCATCATAGCCGATCACCCAAACGCTGTGAACATTGTAATAGACATGGTCATACCATTGCAGAATGTCGAACCCTCAAATTCAATTGCAAGTTTTGTGATAGGAGAGGTCACACTGAGGAACGATGTAAAATAAAAAATGGTACATGGGTTCCTAAGCAACAACATCAAGGGTCTAAAAGGAACATCAACTCACGTGGTTTCTTTCCTACTGCCCACGCAGCAAACACATCTTCAGCACACAATTTCCAGTCAAATGGTTCCCAGGCAACAACCCATCTAGCCTCTCAATCCAACCCTTTACATGAGTTTTCTGCAGAGCAACTCCAACAATTAGCACAGGCTGTCTCCATGATGGGTTCAACTCATTCCTCTGGTAATAGTAATGCTTATGCAAAAGCTGCAGGTCTGGCTCCTTTTTCCATTACCTCTATAAATTCTGTGTTCACTGAACCTTGGATTTTAGATAGCGGAGCTACTGATCACATCACTTATGACCCCACAGTTTTCACTCACAAGGAATCATCAAAAATAACCTTTGTTAAATTACCTACTGGTTCTCATGCCCCAATCACTTCCACTGGCACCATACCATTCAATGCAAATATCACATTAGACAAAGTTTTATGTGTTCCATCTTTTCACTTAAATCTAATATCTGCTAGCAAACTCACTACTTCTCTAAACTGTTGTGCCATTTTGTTTCCTACCTTTTGTGTTATACAGGACTTGGCTACGGGGAAGATGATTGGCTCGAGTAAACAGCGTGGTGGTCTATATTACATGTCTCCACTACAAAAGACGTCTATCTCATTTCAAGTTTCACTCTCATCCAACCTATGGCACATGCGACTTGGACACCCATCCCCTGCTCGTCTTCGGTTAGCTTCTCCATTATTACCCTCTAAAAATATTTCATTTGATAATAATTGTAATGTTTGTCCAATGGCCAAACAAACAAGACTTCCATTTCCTCACAGCTTAATATCAACTAAATCTCCATTTGATTTGTTACATTGTGATATTTGGGGTCCACACAAAATTGCCACACATTCTGGGGCACGTTTTTTTCTCACTATTGTAGATGACTTTACACGATGCACATGGATATTTTTGATGCAACATAAATCTGAAACCCAACACCTTCTCAAAACTTTTATTGCCTTTGCCAACTCTCAATTCCATGCCAACATTAAAACCATTCGGGTAGACAACGGGTCTGAATTTTTCTCCATGCGTAATTTTTTTCAAACTAATGGCATTGAATATCAGCGCACTTGTGTTTACACTCCACAACAAAATGGAGTCGCCGAACGCAAGCATCGCCATATTCTCACTGTCGCAAGATCATTACTTTTTCAATCTCACTTACCCCTTACTTTCTGGGGTGAATGTGTCTTGACCGCTGTCTATCTTATTAACCGATTACCTTCACCATTACTTTCCACTAAATCACCTTTTGAATTATTATACCACCGTTCCCCATCACTGGACCATCTAAAAGTTTTTGGTTGTCTTTGTTATGCAACTGTTGTTCATCCCATTCATAAATTTGATCCCCGTGCCACACGTTGTGTCTTTATTGGGTATCCTACTGGCCAAAAAGGTTACAAACTCTACAATTTGGAGACAAACAAATTTTTTGTCAGTCGTGATGTCCGATTCAGTGAACATATCTTCCCTTTCTCTCAAAATTTGACCCCTCAGCCCTCCATTTCCTCTGATTTACTTAACAACTGGACTCCACCGATCGATACGCATGATGAACATGCCAACCCCACCCCTTCCCATACAGATAACCTCATTCCTCCCATCTTACCTCTGTCCACCTCCGTTGACCCCACCCCTTCCCATACAGATAACCCCATCACAGATAACCCTACCTCTCTCATCACACCCTTGTCTATCACACCCGTATCCACCTCCGTTGAACCCACCCCTCCCCATACAAATAACCCCATTCCTCTCATCCTCTCTCCTCGACATTCCACTCGCTCTACACATCCTCCAGCATGGCATAAAGACTACCACATGTCCAACCATGTCAATCATTCAACCTCAGGGCCTCGTTCTGCATCAGGTACTCGGTATCCTCTTTCCCACTTCCTTACCTACTCCCGTTTATCTTCAGCCCATTGTGCTTTTCTTACTAACATTACAGGTCACGCAGAACCCACATCTTATGCTCAGGCTATTCTTGATCCACATTGGTGTCATGCCATGACTGCAGAACTAGAAGCTTTAAAACACAATAACACTTGGAGTTTGGTTCCACTACCTGTTGGTCATAAACCGATTGGATGCAAATGGGTCTATAAAATCAAATACAGGTCTGACGGCACCATTGAATGTTACAAGGCTCGGCTTGTTGCTAAAGGCTACACTCAAATTGAGGGGATTGATTATCAGGAAACTTTCTCTCCTACAGCCAAACTCACTACCCTCCGCTGTCTTCTTACTGTTGCTGCTGCTCGCAATTGGTTCATTCACCAATTAGACGTTCAGAATGCTTTTCTCCATGGCGATTTACATGAGGTGGTATACATGGAACCTCCTCCCGGTCTTCACCGACAGGGGGAGAATATTGTATGTCGGCTCAACAAGTCTCTCTATGGTCTCAAACAGGCTTCCAGAAACTGGTTTTTTACATTTTCAAATACCATTCAAAAGGCCGGTTATCAACAGTCTAAAGCAGATTATTCTCTTTTTACCAAGGTTCAAGGCACTTCATTTACTGCAGTTCTTATATATGTTGACGACATACTTCTCACGGGAAATAATCTTCAAGAAATGGAACATCTCAAAAGGTTCCTTCTCAATCGCTTCCGCATAAAAGATCTCGGAGATTTGAAATATTTTCTGGGCATTGAATTCTCTCGTTCTAAGAAATGTATTTTCATGTCTCAAAGAAAGTACGCACTTGATATATTGCAGGATTCGGGACTTTTAGGTGCACGCCCAGACAAGTTCCCAATGGAACAAAATTTGAAACTCACTCCTACAGACGGAGAGCTACTGAATGATCCAACAAAATACAGGAGACTGATTGGCCGATTGATCTACCTTACTGTCACAAGACCTGATATAGTCTATTCTGTTCGAACACTAAGTCAATTCATGCATCAGCCTCGCAGACCTCACTGGGATGCCGCCATACGAGTTCTTAAATATCTCAAGGGGACTCCAGGTCAAGGTTTGTTATTTTCTGCTACCAACAATCTTACACTAAAAGCTTTTTGTGATTCAGATTGGGGAGGTTGTTGTGCGACAAGGAGATCAGTTACAGGATATTGTGTTTTTCTTGGAAACTCACTCATCTCATGGAAATCCAAGAAACAAACCAATGTTTCAAGATCATCAGCAGAATCTGAATATCGAGCTATGGCCAACACATGTTTGGAGCTGATTTGGTTACGTTTTCTACTACAAGATTTAAAAGTCCCACAAACAGCTCCTGCACCATTGTTTTGTGATAATCAATCAGCTTTGTATATTGCTGCTAATCCTGTTTTTCATGAACGTACAAAGCACATCGAAATTGATTGTCACATAGTTCGAGAAAAACTACAAGCTGGAATAATCAGTCCTTCATATGTACCTACACGCTTTCAATTGGCAGACATTTTTACAAAGGCCTTAGGGAAGGATCAGTTCGTAACATTACGTGACAAGTTGGGACTTCATGATATTCACTCTCCAACTTGAGGGGGAGTGTTGAAATCCAGCTGTACTGGCCGTTATGTTTCTAGCCGTTATGTTTCTAGCTGTTAGCATTCTTTTATTCCTTTTTGTTATTCCAATTCTATTATAAATTAGTGATCAAACATTGTAATACATAAGAGAAATAATACAACAAAGTATTCATCTCTGCATTTTCTTAACAAATAGTTTGTGGAATTCCAGAAAATTTAACCTCTTAAACAAACAATTGACACGCAAGCAAAAGCTATTTCCATAAGAGAATAAGGGGTGCAGGTAAAACGCAGTTATGAAAAACAAACCAGAGAAGCAGCACATAGGACAGAGCTAGAATGCATGACTAGTCTTGTTCTCTGAGTAATTGGAAAATGTGAATTACAAACAACTCGTTCCAACTTAACAGTCCTAATCTGCAAATAGCGTCTACAATAAGTATATAACTAAATTAGCCCAAAAATAATATGTTAATTGTATATAATGTATACATACCGTACATAATGTGCCTAGTGTACATAAGTTAAATATGTATACTCTATGTACAAGTTAACATATGCTATTATGAGACCAATTCAATTATGTATAAGCAAATATGCTATTTTGGGGCTTCAAATCAAATGATAACCCATGCAATCATGCAACATCAACAATTGCTTCGGATGCAATCCCTTATGTTCTGTGTCTCATGCAATCCAGACCACACCGTCACTCTTTATTTGGTTCAATACAGATACATATATTTCATCTTTATTTTTCATTTTTATCTTGACAGGGAAGTGAAGATTAATACAGGATTTGAGTTAACTGCACATCCTGCAAACATGATGCTTATAAATAATTTTTATTGGTTCAAACAATAGAGGATCTGAAAAAAAATGAAATAACACTACACGTCAAAAGGTATGAACCATGTGAGAGAAGCAAGTTCGTTTATTTTCTAAAAAAAGGAAGTATATTAAGATATGCATCGGCATACCGGGTGGTAATAGAGGTAAACTGACAACAGTACGTGCAGCCAACATTGACATCCTGACAATGATGATAGAGAACATTCTGAAATGTAGAATAGTATCAAATGTCAATGGCAGGATCCAATAACATTAAAATACAAAACGTAACTAATGGAATTGTTGGAGCCCAACAAGTCTAGACTCCGTAAGTGCAAAACGTCAACCTTGTTAAGACAAGTAATTCAAGAACTTATAAAACCCATTTAGGTTGTCTTTTTTTTTTTTTTCCGTGTGGGTCTCTTGTTTGTGTTTTCCTTTAACCTTTATCTATATCATGAATCATAAAAAACAAAGATGAGAACATTATATCAAAAAACTGCAAACCACTGATAAATCTCATGAAGCTCTATAATTCACTTGAAACTACCAGTCTACCACACACCAGAACTCAGAATATATACAGAACCAACAGGTCATTATCAACTGTAATGAACTGAAAAGAACTATTAAGGGATGGTTCTAGAATTGCAAAAGCTAGATATCAATCTGCATATCTGAGCGTGAAAACCAATCTGTAAGTTGGATAACAACAATAGATATTAAACGAAATTCCAACATATTTTTCCTCCCAATTTCACATCGACAAGGAAAGCAATAGAACTTATATGAAAGTTGTAAATATGCACATTCTCAAGAATTTCTAATGCATAACATAGGCCGCATATAAACTAAACCAAGAAAATCTTTCGAACTAATCCTAAACGCCAATAACCAATAACATCCTCTCATGTTCATAGATTATTTTGGAGACCCTAGGTCAAGAGGAAGGTTAGGAGCAAGGGAAAAAGTTGCATGATTTAAGAAAGGGATGAATTTTTAAATAAACTGACTTGAAATACAGGCAAGCAGACACAATACTCAAATTACACTGATTTATAAAGACCACACACAAAGTCAATAACATCATAACTCATACGAACCACAGTTTAAAATCCGAATTATTTATCCTCCATTTCTCATGTTTTCTCAGCAACCAAACAGCTAACGACAACGTAAAGAATTAAGAGAAATCCAAAAATAGATAAAAGCCACAAATTTAGTAAATATATAAAGGTGTTTCACTGGGAATAAAAGGAAACGCTGAGGCTACAGCCTAGAAAGAGCATTTGGACATTGTAGCGATTGAGTTATAGAACTTACAGCTATATATGCTTGTTAACCCCAGGCATGAAGGATGGAGGCGACTGAATTCGCAACCCGTTGCGAAACGTCGTCGTTTGCGTTTCCCTCCTTTACTTCTAATTTTACGAAACGTCGTCGTTTGCGCTTTCCTCCTTTAGTTCTAACTTAACGAGCTGGGCATTACTGCTAGTCTGCTTAAGCTCAACTATCTTTACTTGGTAATTCATAAACCATCAGAAATAGTTTCGGTATAAATTCACGAGACCCCCAAATTTCAATATAAACTGCCATTCTATTTTTTCTTATATGTCAACATTTTGCCCACTTTCATAACCGGTTGTGCAACTATAAAATTGATAAAATAAAATAAAAAGTGTCACAATAAAAAATGAGTAAGTCGAATTTTAAAGTAATAAAATGTTATACTATTATCATATAAAAGTGTCATAAAATACTTATGGTAATAGAGGAAAAAAGTTCACATGTACTACGTACGTGCCAAAAATTGAATCACATAATACATTAAATTTAAATAAATATATCACATAATTTAATTTTTTCTCTAAACATAGAGACTGCATGATCGAATCATATCAATTTTGTATTATTTTTTTACGCAAAATAAATACTTATTAATTCAACTAAAATAAAATGTCATCCATACATTTCTACAATCAAAAAAATTTGTAACTTGCTATTAAAAATATAATTACATATGAACACATCAGTAACAACACATTATGCTACACATATCTTTAAATGTCTCATTCTGACTTCATTGATGAAGCTTTAAGCTTTGGAGTTAGTGATGGTCAATAATTGCTTCCGCCTTACGAGCCAAGTCGGAGTGGTTGGATCTGGCGGAACTTGGATGAGGGAAGTAAGAGTTTCTGTGGAACCTGCACCGGAAAGATCCAACATGTGTAGTAGGGGAACAAAGACAGTTCCATCTTGCTCCTCTAGGAGACTTATTTCCCCTAGGTGATGTTATATGTGAATGTTTCTTTTCATCTTCCAAATGAATTTCAATATCTGTTATGTCCAACTTTGGTTTCATTGTCTTTACTCCTTGCTCTGGGATATTGGGTCTCATTAATTGATTTTGACTCCTCATCTTTTTATCTGTTCAAACATTATTAGGTTAAATTTTGGAAATTAGCTAAAGAACTATTTTTAAAAAACAAATGTTGAATTTTGTTTATATATATATATATATATATATATTATATATATATAGTTAAAAATATGTAAAGTGAACTATTTTAATTATATTAATTTTTACACTATATTTGAAATAATAATAAAATTAATATTCTTATACTTTCAAATTAATTGTAAAAATAAATTAATATTTAGAGTCCTTATTAGATGTAATAATTATCATTTGATTATCCTTATTTAAATGTGATAGTAGATTTTAAAAATGCAACTAATATCATTAACTTAAAATATATAAATAATTTTATTCAAAATAATATCATTCGTAATTAAAATATATATATTGAGATTTGAGGCCACATATTTTTTTTAATTATGAAATTTGGTCAAAAGTTGCCATCTTTCAATATGCACGTATATGTCCATAAATTATTTACAAGCTAAGCACTTGAATTTGTACCACATTCTTTTCCAATATCCTAAAACACACTATTTAGGGCTTAGAACTGCATCAAAATATGCACGTACAAGATACATTTTTTACTGAATACGATAATTTTTTTTTATTGAAATAAATAGTGGAAAAAATCCAAAATTCAAAGAAAAAAATATGAGTAAAATAAGCTCCTTATGATTTTTTTTTTTTTTGTTAATAAATTAGCTCCTTGCATTATTTAAAAAAAAAAAAAAAGAAGAAGGGCATTTTAGGGGCTTAACAGTAATTTTCAATTCCCAAATCTATCTTAACAATAATAATTTGTGCATGGTAAAAATATTTACAAAAACAATAGATCGATTACCTGTTAGGATCTTAAAATGGTATTAAGTTGCAGATTCAAGTATCTGAGGCAAAGGAGAAGAATGAGATGAAATCCCAAATAGGATATATTATCTAAAACTCATAGAGAGAAATAGATTTAAAGAAGAGATGTCAAATAATTTTTAAAGCAGTTTTTTAATAACTGAATTTTTAGTTACAGTTTTTAATCAACTGCTAATTTTGCTGTTTCAATCTTGTGGTTCCCTCTTATCAGTAATTTGTGGCCAGTAATTTTTTCAGAAACATTTTACTTTCTTATCTCTGAGGATCTCTAATACGATTCCCCCCCCTCTCTATGGATGCTTTTAGAAGTGAACATATTTTAAGAAAAAAAATAGATTCAAATTTTATTTTTAAAAGCTCAATACTTATCCATAATTTTTATACATCTTTAGTATAATTTTTTTTTTCTAATACGTTTATCCTAGTTTTTATTCCATGGGAAATCAATACGAAAGATATTTTTAGAAATTTCTTGTAATTCAGGTAGTAAAACTCTCAATTCTTTCACTATAAATCCAAGTTCGAATCCTACCCAAATAAGAGGACTTTAGATCTTAAAAAAAAAAAAAAAAAGGAGATTTTAAATCTTGAATATCAAAATTCTCTTCACCATTATATCATTTTTTTTTTTAATTATATATATATTTTTGCAAGTCTTATTTAAAACAAATATTTTTTTGCAGTAGAGATAATTTTTACGTAAAATTGAGGAAAATGCATGATATTGGAAAGTTATACACACCAACACTACAAGAAAAAAAAATTCAAATATAAAAGTGATTTATCAATTCAAAGGTTTTTATGATGTATAACTCAATGAAAAATAGTAAAATACAAGAAAGCACACATAACAGTGCGTAGAGAGAACCGTTTTGTTGGTCAGTTCTCCAAGATAGAGAGAGAGCCAACGGGGCAGGTTTAGCGTCCAAAATTTACATAAAATATTTTCTTATGTATATTCACTCATATTACACTAAAATCATTTGTATTTACTAGCTACTTTTTTTTTATAAGATATTTACATATATAGCTTGAAACAATGGATTAGTTACCCACCAGTAAAATCCAACACTTTCTTTCTCTAAAAAAAAAAAAAAGTCAAATGATACTACATGTGACTTGAGAGTTGTACCACCAAACTACTAGATGAACTACAAATCCAACACTTTTTGGCTGACTTTCGTGTAGTAAAAAAGAAAATAGGTTTCATGTATAGTTTGGCTACTGGTGAGTGGTGACTCCACTATACAAACAATTCCCTCACTCAAGTAACAATGTGAAAGTAAATGTAAAATCTCACGGAAGAAAAGTAAAGAAAATTGAAAGCATAGTCTTCTGTCTCTTCATTTCTATCTCTGCAGCTCTTGTTTACAAAGAGGACAGCAAGATATAATTCTGAGCCATTGATCCACACACTTGGAATGAAACAAATGTGAACATGGTAACTGTCTCACTTCTTCCTTCTCTCTGTACTTGGCTAGGCAGATGCAACATTCCTGCGTATAACAAAACAAAATAGAAACAATAAGGACCTTTAAATTGTTTCTGAATGTATATAAAAACCCAGGAATATGTCTGTTGTTCCAAAGAATAATGATTCAATGATTTACCAGATCTTCATTTGATGAGTCTGAATTGTAGTCTGTACCATTTTCACTCTCCAACTTCTTGTCGATTTCTTTGTATCTCCAACTGGGCAGCTGAGAAATTTGATCATCAGGCGCTGCTCTATCAACGGAACCCATGTTCATGTTGTATCCAAGCAGATTACTGATGAGTGGCACACAACAACACAGCAGAAGAAACAATAGGAAAGGAAAAGAGTAGCTGATAACATTCCAAGCAAGCAGAGACATACAGAGCACATGGAGTTTTGGAGCTCGGTGTAATGAACTAAACCGAGCATCAAATATCCAAACATTGCCCATTACAAACCATATTGCAAAGAATAGATCAAGTGAAGTCCGACACTTATTCATCAAATGTGTTGTCCTGTACAAGTTATACTTCAAATTAGTAATGTTATGTAACTCCATTAACCAAAAAAACTTGCCTATGCACGAGTAAATGCATTTGAGATGGCATCTATTATGATTGTAAATCACAACAGCCTTTCTGAGAAAGTTATTAAACTTAACTAGTTTTCTTGTCCCTCTTCAGAACACAATCATATGATGTTTTAAGAAAAAACTAAAATTTTCAACTACTCCCCAAAAGGAATTGTCCGATGAACATGGTCAAGTACGATGAAAATTACCCATAGTTAAAAATAGGGATAATCATAAGTAGTAACTGATGCATAAGTATAAGCTACCTGGAATCTTCAACGCTCCTCTGCTGTTCAATATCAGAAAGGCTGAAGCCATCAGCTTGAGTCAGATTAATATACCGATAATGCCCATAGAGAAGCAGCAGACTGAGGAGGCAACCAATATTATAAGCAACAATCCACAGTCTCATTGGCCAAATTGGATTCTCTTTCTTTGACATGAACAAAGTAACAGTTATGAGACACATTTGAACAACTAAAGCTATAAACTCCAGCAGCATCCAAGTGCTAGAATTAAAAGGATTAGACCCAAGATCTGACCTTGATCCATTTTGGTAATGGAATACTCTTCTTAAGAAATTAAACCATCTTGCTCGAGATATTCTCATGGCCATTCTTATCAAGAACGAAGAAGGTTGAGCAAGAGAAGACCTAGTTCGGGCCCCAATAGCCATATGTTCTTCACCTGCTGATGATGAACTTGATGTTATTGGAAAAGTACTTCCAAATATTCTCATATTGAATCGAGCTATTAAGACCACAACCAAGTCCAAAATTTATCAGTTAATCAATTCTGCTCCAAGCACTGAAACAGGAGGGGGTGGGATTCCAATCTTGCCTTTGTCAAATAATATGGTTTCGAACTCAGATAATTAGAATACTAAGCATGAAATACATGAAAATTTTAATCACAAAAATTGTGCTAGATATCAGTCTATCACAACTGCGGGGCTGAGAGCTGTATTTGGTAAGAACTTAGAAGGCCAAGTATTTCCAAAATCCCTAGGTCATGAAAATCTCACGTTCTTGGTTATATATATTAATATGAAATTTAAGCAAGGCAATGATGTAAATACCATTTGGTTTGAACAACCGCTTGGAGTGGTTGAACACGCTTCTTTCTGCAAGCACTTATAGTACGGAATTTTGCTCTAAAACCCTCAAATTCGGAAATTTGGGAAATCGCTTTCCAAGCTTGAAATCACTTGGGTAATACTAAAATCAAAGAAAGCCTCTAGTTGTGTTCGAAAATCTCAATCCTCAACAACAATTTGGGTTTACAATAAACATTATATCTTTGTACGTTTCCAACCAAAATATTCAATCCCACAATTCACCCACCATAAATTAATTCAAAAGCAGAGAATAGCATGTACCGGTTATTGTGTGTACCTGAGAATTGACCATGAAATATACAGAACCGAAGAAACTGAAGTGCATATAGGATGATTGGGGGACAAAAAACTGAAGAATATGGGTGTGAAGAGCATATGGTGATCAAGAATCAACAGCTGAAGTGCGTTGCTTTATTTCCAAGTGAATCAAAGAGTTTGGAGGGAAGCTAACCGTTGGCCAACTTCCATCTGGCTTTTGTTTATTTAAGCAAAGCTGAGAGCAACTGCAAATTTCTCTATTGCTAAGCACGCTCTTTTATGTGTTCTATCTCCACTCTCTTACGTCTTTAAAGAAAATGTAATATTTTGTTTTGTTTTTTTTTTTTTTTTTTCATTTTAAGAAGCGTACAATTTGATTAAAAAAAATGACAAATAATTATTTGATTAGCGTAATAGCATGCTAGTTAAATTCTGTTTGTAAATAACTTCAATTTTCTTATAATGTAGTTATGTAAAATTTCAATTTCAACATATTTCGTTCTTTTGGATTTAGGAAAATTAAAACATATTTAGTCCTTCATTTTCACTTACTGACTCAATAACTCAGATTAGTGGTTCACAATAAAAGGATATAATAGTGTTACAATAGAACTGGTTCATGGAAGTTTTTCTCGAATTGTTGAGGGGAGAGTAGCTAAGCTATGCTATGCCTATGAGATCTTGTATTGTTGTTGTTGAGAGTTTGGCTACCTAATTCAACTATCAAATGTTTTTTCCTGTTTTATATTAAAGAAGTATGGCCCTCCCCTCAGGCTCTATATCTTATGAACTTATTATCCGAAATACTAGGCACTACTATTAAAACACTCTATGTCACCACAGATATAGAATAAATAAATAAATAAGAATACAATTTCACGTGTCTACTACTTAATTTAATAGATTACGGAAAATTTGTATGTTGATTAAGGGTTTTTTAATTCATTTCTTTTCTTCCACAAGGTAAAGCCATGTGTCACACCAATTTATAATAACCAAAAGATTTCTTGTAGGAACTTCCAAGTGATTATGTGTCAACATTTTCTTCATTAATAAGATTGCAGTTAATACCAAATTAGATCGTAAGATTTAGTGTTGTAACTTGTTTCTTTAAAACGAATAAAAACAAGAAACCTACCAGATGAACCACCTAATCCCAACACTTGCCACAATCAACGATGGGTCACTAGGATCAAGCCAAAGTAGAGCAAGACGGTGGCAAAGGAGGAACTGAAGGATAACCAAAGATGTCATTCTTCTACTATATGGTACTTGTTGGGCTAATCACAACTACCAAAACCAAAACAAAAATAAAAATAAAAATAAAATCAAACGGTAGAGACAACCAAATAGCATAACATTTTTCTTGTTGTCGGACAAGAAACCAAAAAGCTTGAAACGCTAGAGAAGGCATAGAGATTTTAAAAATAGAGAGAGAGAGGCCCTTTTTTGCTTAAGAAGCTGACTATAATATGAAAGTGAAATTTTTAAAAAACTTCTTAGATTTATTAATCGATGAAAACCTATAATCAGTATGGCAAGTTTTTATTGGAATTGCTTTCCAGAACAATAAACATTGTTGTTCTAATAAAATATTTATTTTTAAAAATATATATTTATAAAAATGAAAATTTTGTTCTGACAATAAAATTAGCCTTTATTTTTAACTTAGGAAAAAAAATTAGAATTGTTAATTCTTTGTGAATAAAAAAACTGTCTTTTGTAACTTAATGCATTTAATTACAGAGCTATAATTAATGTACTATGACTCCACAAAGTCCATAGGAGTTTTAAAGCCCACAAGGCAGCTATAATTCATGAAAGATCGGGCACCAAAAGTTAATTAATTATTTAATTTAAATAATTTAATTATATAATTATTGTACTGAATATTAAAAATTTAATAATTTTAAAAAAATATTACAATAATTTTATTATTACGTATAAATAAAAATTTTAATCCTATAATTTTTAAATTAGGCATATATAATACACTTATTGATAAAAGTTAGATAATATATGTTCTTAATTTTAATATGTTTGTTAGATTAGAAGTGTTTATTTTAAAAAAAATTATATGGTTAAAATTGCTTACTTTTCATAATAACAAATTTGTAGTGTCTAACTCATAAAATATAGAACTAAAATATTTATTTTAAAAAATTATGTATTTTAATACTTAATTTAAAAATTATAAAATTAATATATTAATTTGATAAAAATTATAAAATTTCAATGGTTCCTTTGTTTTTTTTTTTTTTAATTTTAATTTGTTTGCATGGTTTTTGAGTCGGTGATTAAAGATCCAACAATAAATTTAAAAAAGAAAATCTGACTAAACAAAACGAAAAGGAAAGAAAATCCAATTTGGTTTCTGGAATGAAGAAAATTTGACCAATTTAAGTGGTGAACGGTCCTATGATAATTAAGAATAAACTTTATAAATTATGCATTAAAGGTCAGACCTCGGACGAAGTAAGATTCGAGGCAACGTGTCTTTAAAACTGAGATTATTATATTGTAGTATTATATATATATATATATATTAACATATCAGTAAATCAATAAAATTATAAAATATGTATTAATTTATACATTAAATTATAATAAAAACATTTTTATTACGTCTATAAAAAACAGTTACAGAGGATATATTATCCACTATTTTAAGATATATAAGGTGGTATTACCTACTAATTATATTAAACATATTTTTAATTAAATATTTAAAATTTATATTTTTAAAATTAATTGCAATAATTTTATAATTTAATCAATAATTCTCCTAAAAAAATGGCTAATGTACATAGCAAGTTATTCTCTTGTATCCTCTTGGCGGCCACTTTAGTCAAAAGATAACGCGCAAATTAATGTGAAAGTTTGATATTTAAGGGTAGTTTAAAATATATACCTTACATATAATTTATTTTTATAATATATTTAAAATAAATAAAAAATTAATATTATTATACTTTTCATTATAAAAATAAAATAATATTTAAAAAATTTATAAATATAATAGTCATTATATTTAACTTTTTTATGTTTTTAAATTAATTATAAAAATAAAATAATATTTAAAATCTTATTGGATGATAATCATTATCTTATTAGAGTCCATATCAAATGTAATTATTATTTTATTATCATATTTATAGTTCTTGTTTAATGTGATAATATATTCTTAAAAAATAATTAATATTAATAATTTAAAATATATAAATAATTTTAACTAAAAAAAAATATTAGATGTGAAATTTTTTCACTTGAATTGTGTTAAAAAGGAAAAGAAAAAGGGAATAACACGCATTATTGTTTGAATTTGTATTTTTTTTCCTTCAAAAGAATAATTTCGTAAAATGAAAATTAAAAGGCTGTTTTTTACCACTTTATTAAAGGAAGCTGAATAAGTTTTGCTTATACTATTTCAATTCTTTTAACTATAAAATACTCTCATTTATTATTCAGAGGCAAATTAAAAGCTTGTTAAGGATTCTTTATTAATAAATCATATCTCTTAATTACATACCATATAATATATATTACATGTATGTAACCAATGATTTAAAATTTAATTGCACGATATAAATTTTTTTATAAATAAAATTTTATTTTTAACTATCTTTTTAGAAAAACATATATTATTTTTCTTACAATATAAAATTACATATATATTTTTTAAAAAAATATTTCTTTATATAAAATAACATATTATTTTACGTTTTAAGAAAAATAATGTGGTGATTAAAAATAATCAATGCCAATAAATGAGTTAGAAGGAATTTTTACAATGAAGGGAAAGAATACAAGAAACAGCATCAGCAGCTCATTTATGACTTGTGGGAAAAGAAAAGGACCAAACAATCAAAATGATTGAACACCATCTCTGTATTCTCTGTGACAATGTTCTGTTTCGTTTGTTAGTCTGTTTCGTATAGTAGTTGTAATGTATCTGAAGGAATGGACCTTAAATTTTTTCAAAATAAGAAGAGGGAATGAACAGACCATCTGTTTACAGAAGAAAACATTAAAGCAGATTGGTAAACAATTATGTGCCTGCAGTTCCAACCAAGCTGCAAGCGAATAAATACATAATAACTCACTAGATCCAGATTTTCTCTATTTATTAATTTCCATTTGTTCACCAAGAACAAATTCAGCATACAAATGCTTTAGAGCAATGACTACTGTGGTTATGAGAGGACCCATTATTGCACCCTACACATACAATTACAATTGTATCATTAGTGTACATTATGAAGTTAAGACAGGTTAAAACTACTGCAAGTAACAGATGTTCCACAACTTTGAACAAAACATGCAAAAGATATGAGATGCACAAAGAAATAGCAATGTAATAAATCGCAAGACGTTACTAGGAGCTCATATCAGTACACACATCAAAAGAAAGAAGCTTGTCAATAACAAAGGATATGAACAATAGAGATGATCTTAAATAAGTAGAAATTTACCTCCAGTGCTGAGGGGAACAATGTGATTCCACCAATGATGCTAAGTCCTGTAAGATACTGACTATGACCGGGTATGTCCTCCTGAATCTCAGATGCACCATAGTCCATAAGCACAAGGTGAATCATGGATAACACAGTGGCCTTTATGTATCTACCTTCCAACAATAGTTGCACGAATGCTGGAATCGTTGCAATCCCATAAGGAAAAATCGGCAACACAGAGCTGATAATGGCAAGAACAGTGGACACATACAAGAAATGTATTTTGTAAAGTCTGAACAAAAGCCAAGTTAGACATCCTTGAAAAAATGCAATCTCAGCAGTAGCCAAAAGAACACCAGAAACAGCTTTATCAAGAACTTCAACACATCTAACCCTTGCTGAGTTTGAAATCGGAATCATACACATTACTTGTTCTGTCACACCACCAGAATCTGATGTTATGAGATAATACAAAACCCAGAGAAATACCATTAATTGAGAAACAAAGTTGAAAACTTCAGCTGCTCCAGATATGATTGAATTTCCAACACTAAACATGACTTTTGCACTTCCTCCTAAAACTGACTTACTACTAGATAGCACACGTTGAGATATATCCATCCCTTGAACAGCAAACTCTTTGGCCTTTTCAACTAAATCTTCCCTTGTTACTACTAATTCTCTAACAATAGCATCTAACTCTGTGTAAATATTTCCCCATTCCTTCTTACTAATTTGGTTTTTCAAGCTCAAAAGCCTCTCTGTGTAAGGTGATGTTTTCATTAGAGCTGTTGAAGGTGCTGAAGAGTTATCAGGACGTCTAATAGCAAAATCCTTAATTCCTGTGACAAACTCTGTTAGATTATACTGTATTGCTAGACTATCTAACTGCTCAGACACTGTCTCATACAATTTGGTAGAGTACCTATCAACCATGCCTGGAACGTCATTCTCATCCATCCATTTCTTAACACCAAATTTATCCAAATAATTGCTGTCTTCCACTTGAATTTTCAATGACATAACAGCATCTTTTCCTTCAATTCCAATCTTGTATGAGAAAAACAGAACACCAAACAAAAACCCAACAATCATACCAACAATTAACCCAATTGCCACAATAGTTTTCAACTTTTTCAGTATCCTTGTAGTGAAGAATGCACTAACTGGGCTATGAGGAAAACTACTTGACCTAAAAGAAGACACAGTAGACAAGGTGGATTGAATTCTTTTGGCACTAAACAGAAACCCAAAACAAAGAATTGACAGAGACCCAATAGCACCTATCATTTCATATGCAGATATGAATACCCAAAACGAGACAAGCCACCTTAGCAACTTGGAAAACCCGCTTTTGTGCCTCCTCTTACACTCTGATTTGGGCTTTTTAAGCATAAACCTGAATAGAACTTGACGAATTTCAACAAGGGTACTAGAAAAAACGCGAAATATAGCCAGAGGGATTGCGAGGACAATCTCTGTAAGGCCTGATTTAAGAGGTTCAGACCAAAACGCCACGAGGGCATGTTGAATGCCTCGAAGAGGAATGGAACAAATCCCAGCCCACATTATTGATCTAAGATAACGCTCTAAGAGTTTACACACGGCGTAAATGATGAATATTGTGAAGGCCATGCCTGCGTGAGCCATAGCTATGTAAAGAGCAAGGCGTACCTGAGGATCGCCGGAAAGAGAAGTTTTTTTATCTGGGTTGGACGGTTTTGACGCCGGCTCTTCATGTTCCGGCGGTGGCGAATGAAACTGTGGCGTTTGGGATGGTCTGTTTGAAGATGATCGGAACATATCTTGCCAACCTGGGTTAGGGAAGTTTTTATCCGAGTAAGGGACTAGCTCCATTCGGTCTATTTCACAGAAAGATAATAAGTTAAAGAGGCTTTAATTAATGGCGGACAGACACTAGCGTTTTCATATAATCAGACTTCAGACAAACAGAGAGAGATTATGTACTGGCCAATTGCAGAGAAAGAGAGATCGTGAAAGGGAATGTGGGAACAAAGACACGTAGAGAAAAGAAAGAGGCAGGAATTCAGAACTCTGATGGTTAATGGACGTTGATTTGATTTCATGCAGCTGAGTTCTCATGTCAGAATGATTTTTCACCATAAACGTGGACGATAGTTAGTATTTTCATTTCCACTCTTTGTGCTTCCTCTCTTTGGGACCTTATTATTTTTAGATTCTTTTACTTATTACTATTGTTAATCCTGTTTATATATTTCAACCTTTTCAGTCACAAGCAACGTATATTCTTAGCCTACTCGCTGTGGTTCCCTTACAAATCCCAATAAAACAAATATAGATGTTAACTAATCTCATAAATCATTTATGAAAACAAACTCCTAGTGTGCTCAGAAAGTTGAAGGCTGTGATTGTTCAGGAATGGCATATGAAAAAAGTAGTCATTTACATATTGCTTATGCTTATTCTTCTATTAAGGCAAAAGTAATCAAATATTCTATAACCAAGTGACATGCCTAACTACCTAGCTAGTAATCTAGTTGCTACCTTTGCTAAGTGACTAAAAGGCTAGAGGGATCAAATCCTGGCAAGAGATCTATGTGTTTTCCTTTCTAATGTAAAAAAAAAAGTGACATGCCTAGAAGGATCCAATTTTCTTCCCATACACCATTCAAGTTTACTGAATCAAATGAAGGTGAACTCTGCAGAGGCTTACATCCTTCTTTACTTTTACACTCATACAACTCTTCTCCATCATATTGCACTTTTAGCAAAAGTCTGAACCCGTAGAACATGAAGGACAAGCACTTCAACCACCGCAAAAAATTTGGCATGTGCTCTGCAACCAAATCCACATAGTTATGCTTTCCTGAGTTTAGGAATGTCATTAAATTTTTTTTTTTGGGTCAAAAGGAATGTCGTATTAATTTGCCGGTTGAAAAAGGGGTATATTTTTCATTATTTTCAATTACACATTTGAATTTGTTTGTTCATGGTGAAAAAGTGCTGCTGACACCTAAAAAACGCTTTTGAACCAAAAATAAAGGAATGTTTGTTTCTTCTGTTAGAACCTTGTAAAAGTGATTTTGATAGCAGAAAAATGCTTCAAAATTAAACATGAAATGTTTTAGGCCTTAAAAAGCACATTCTATGCTTGATGCCAAATAATGGGCTTCTTCTTAAAAACTCTTTTTTCCTTAAACAACTTCTAGTTGAAACCAATTTTTATATAAATGTAAGCAAACAAACCCAAAAAACGTCATCAATAGTGCTCTTCATGCATCATAAAACATATTTTCTACATCTGGAATGATTTTGTGTTTTCCTTAAAAAAATATTCTTAAATCACGTCTTTTAAGTTTTAACCATAATAACATAAGCAAATTTAGCTGGAGGAAGCTTATTATAATGCTCATAACTGCTTCTCCAAACATTTCTCCTTCTCCCTATTTGTAGAAGAATATATTTCATGATTTAACACATCATACAAAATTTACGACAATAAAGCATGTTCCACTTGTCCCTCCGGGTAGTGGAGGGAACATAAAGTTTACGACACCGTTTTTAGGAGATTGAAATGATTAAAAAATAAATAAATAAAGAAGACAGCCAGTCAAGTGGAGATTGCTTGGTAGCTTCTCCTACCTCGAAGCCTCCGATAGCAGCACTGTGAAAAACAACGAAACCAAAGCAAACACACAAAACAGACGCGAAATATTCCCAATCTTTATCAAAATCCAATTTTGGAAAAAAGAAATGGAAGAGTCTGAGGACATACTACTGAAGTCAATGGAAAACTCTGGAATTCGGATTCCACCATACGTCTCTTCAATTCGAGAATTGAAGTCCTCCACTTTAATCTCGATATGCGCTCAGTCCCTCAACCTCATCGAAAAAACGTCTTCGTTTCCTAACTTCCTCCCTGATTCCTCGGTAGCCGATCAGTACAAGATCTGCATGGACATCGCTTCTGGGATCAAGAATTTGGGCTACCACGGTGACTTGAGCTTCCAACAGGTGTGTTTTATTGTGAATTATTTCTGGATTTTTCATTGTTTTTACTTTTACTATCTGGGTTGATGTTTGTTGATTAAGAACTTGAAGAAAATAACTCTTTTTGTTTGTTTGTTTTTGCTACTGTATTATTTTCACTGTTTTACTCTCGTAAATGAAACAATCATGTACTTATATTGAGTTGAATTTCTGTTTTGTACAATCTTTATATGCATATAACAATATTCGTTATACATGTTAATATGTGATTGTAGGTGAACCTGTGATTAATATTTGTCCATTCTCCTTTCATCTTAAGCTATTTTTAGAGCCGGATACTTTACAGTAACTGCTTATAAACGAACTTATGTTGAGACTAAGCTGGTAATGAGCTTAATCTATAAACTATTAATTTATCAACTGTACAAAGGAAAGTATGAAACTTTATTAATGCATCATGTACTCAACAATGAGAATTTCTTGAAAAGTTTAGGGCCTCTTTGGTGATTGGGCAGATTTCTATGGTTCATCTGCCCTTTTGGCCTAATATTGCTGTGTTTGGTTCCAGTTTCTTCTGATTGTGGTTGTTGTTATTCTTATTTTTCTAAAACTACGCTTAGAAACAGATTATATGTGTTGCTTACGGCAGTTCCTTTATCCATCTGAAGAGGACTTATACAAGCTGATAAGATTCTTGGTGGAAAAGCTTTCTGAATCAAGTGAACTTGGAAGAGACGTTGATGGGAACTATGTGGATGATGGAGAAAAAGTGAAAGGATATAATTCTGGCAGCCATTTGGAGGACTTTACTGGAAGTATTGAGGAAAATGGAGTAGATATTACTTTTCAGAAAATTGAAGCGACGTTGAATGATCTAAGGTTGATGACTTCGCCAGGAGATGCCTCTGTTAGTACGTCTACTAATTCTAGTATTACTCCATGGAAAATGGATGAAATGAATGTTGAAGGTGTGTCAAGCTCAAGCACTAGACAAGCCAACAATGATGGACAGAGTTTAACTGAAGATCCTCCAGACAATGAAAGAGATACATCAAGGATTAGCACCACTGCAGCTTTGAGAGATGATGAACATTTTTTGATGTCTGGACAGCAAATGCCTTTGCCCAACGAGCATTCTTCTAAGGTATTTTGAACTAAATTGAACATGCTCTAGTCTGATGCAACTATATGAGACTTCGTGGTCTAAATTTCTGATATCAATAGAAATGGAGTGCTTTAAATGCAATTAAAAATTTTAACTTTGAATATAGCATCAACATATGAAGAGTGCAAAAAAGGCAAAAAAATAAAAAAATAAATAAGAATTAATCATGTAAAGATAGAAAAGTACAGACATACCTGACTCTTTTTCTATTTGATTTTTTTTCTTGTTCGATATAAAATTTCAGACTGAAAAGGTAACACATCAAGATAAACTGTTGGTGGAGTCATCTCATGTAAAGATCTCAGAACTGCAGCACCTTGAAGAAGAGCTTCAATTGTTAAAAGCAGCAGTAGAAATGGCATTTGATGACCAGCATCCCATTGAATTTCACCTTGAAAAACTTAATGAGAGATTAGACACTGGAAAGCATCAACTTTCAGAGTCGAAATCACAATGGTAGGATATGACTGCATACTTTATTTTATATGATATGAAAAGATGGTTATACACGGCTAACATGCTCCTTTTTTTCAAACTCAAAAAATCCAATCTGAAATATGCTTCTAAAAGTATAGGTATGTACTTGTGTATTTAACCTTGTGGGAATGATTTTCACAGGGAAGCTGCTACAAAGCCTTTGGAAATGAGAAAAGAAGGTCTTGAGCAGTCTCTGTATGCAGAAAACCCTGAGGCTCTGGAAAAGCTCCAAAAGCTGAGAGAGGTAGAGCTAGAAAAGCAGTCAATTTTATCCGAAATTTGTAATAGGTATGTAGTTTACAGCACCAAAGCAAACTTCCTTACGCTGGAAAGTTTTATTTTTTCCTTTCAATGCTCTTCTTTTAGAATTGGTGACTGTACTTCTATAAAAAAAAAAAATTGGTGACTGTACATTATGATCTGTAATTTTTTACTAGGATAATAACTTTATCAGTATTTTATGTACTTTATCAACTATATGAAATTTTGACTAGATGTTGGAGAAGCTCCGTCTACGACACCATTGGATAAAGCTTTGCATTTTTCAAACCCCGTACTCTGTTCATTAAAAATTCTCTCTTGTTTGGTACTTTTTTTGGTCAAACAAAACTTGCAGTTTGGAGTATTCAAACTAGCGTATTTCTTGGAAAAATGCCAAATATTTTATCACTTTACTAAACGGTGGTTAGTATTTGGTACCATTAAGTCACAAATGTAATGAAGATCAACTTATTGTAAGGGGAGGCATGAAAAATATAGATCAATTCGTTGTTGTGTTGAATAATGAACTTATTTCTTGTTGCAAGTGGTACCCATTCTATGTACACTGCCTACATTGATGTCTTATCTATGCGTAGGGAGGATGAGCTTTCTAAACTTTCTAAAGATCTAGAGAGACAGCCGAAGGTGGCATCAAGGAAATCCTATATTGAGCGGATAAAGGAGATCACAAAGAATAGTAAGAAGCAAGATGCTGACATTGAGAGAATCTTGAAAGAAACCAGGGAGCTTCAGCTAGAGAGTAATTCTATCCAAGAACGGCTTAATAGGACTTATGCTGTTGTAGATGAGATGGTATTCAGGTATAATATTTTTGTTATCACTATTCTTTTACTTGCAATGTGTTCTTACCCTTGGTGAGGATGTTAGTGATGAATAGAATCAATGTCTGAAAGATTTTCATTTAAATTTTATTACTTCAAACCTAAATAAAGACAGAACCAAGAGCATTGCTTGGCCTACTGAAAAGAAACATGTCTCATTTGCAGGGAAGCTAAGAGAGATCCAGTAGCTAAGCAAGCTTATAGGCTCCTCACAAGCATCCATGATAGCTTTGAACAAATTTCTGAAAAAATCCTGGAAACCGATAGAATACGAAGAGATGTGACTGAACGAGAAAAGAAATTAGCTGCAATGGCAGCGCGCCACTTAGATATAGACAAATTACGAGCTGATCTTGATGCTATCAGGAAAGAAAATGAGACTCTTGAGAAAGCATTCAACCTCAAATGAGTTATTAACCCCCTTTAACAATTTATCATGTACACTACTTTGGTTGTGCTTTTCGATGCGAATTTGAAGAGATTTGAACTTTGTTCTCCTCTCTTTTTGAGATGTAAAATGTCTTTAACCAACATGTCACTGGCAGATAATTTGATTGTATTGTTAGGAAGTGAACTCACTTGAGATTGTATTCTTTAATTATGAGAAAGTAGTGAAAGCAACATCTTATCTTCTTGAAATGCTTGTCAACCTAGTTCATTATTTTTTTCGCTTGATATATTATTAATGCAGAACTCTGTAGAGATTGCTATAAGGTTTCTGAAACTATCTAGGTCTAATTTTGGAAGTCATATTATACACGCATAGCCCATGAGATCCATACAAGTCTAAAGAATGACAAAGAGCTAGCAAGTTTGATCTATTTTCAAATATAGATAACGAAATATTTTTTTGGGTGAAGGGCACAAGGTATCATATAATTTAAACAATTTGAACGCACAAGTACACTAACTTATTAGTAGATCACATAGATCTTGATCCTAAAAATTGTATTGAACCTAAAATTGTACCCAAAAATACAGTATCTGTGAAATATCATATTAATCCAGCAAAGGCTTAATCTAATTTCACTTTGGTATACATAATATAAACAGATTAAAAACATATGTAAATATTGGCCAGTGAAGAACAAATTTTACTGAGACAAGTTATACATGCAAGTACCAACCAAAAGGAAGGTGCAGTTTCAAATTGGTTGGTGGTGATGAGTACTTACGTATACCAATAACAAGGGGACCTTGGTGGTTGAAATAGGGCCAAAACCTAAGACAGATTAACGAAATCAGTCTTCTTGTTGAAACTTCAATTTCAATTTCTTGGGATGGAAGCATCTTATTTCATTGGATTTTGATTTCTGGATTGCTGCTCTATACTTAGCAGACAAACTGGATATTGTGATCTTTGATCTATCGTAATACGACAACTTTCTTTTTTTTTTTATGAATAATATTAGAAGTTTAACGGAGAACAACAAAAATATTACTATTAAAATTTATAATAATAAAAATAATATTATTTATATTTAAATTATATATTTTTACTATTAAAAAAAAATTATATCATTTTTCTTTGAATGCCGCCTAAATTAGACGTCATTCAAATTGAGTTGCAGCAATTGAGATCTTCTAAATATTAAATTTCGTCCAATTAAATACCGTTTAATGTCATTAGTGTGCTATTTTTATTATTATAAGTTTTAAATGTATTATTTTTTAATAATTTTCCAAGTATTTTAAAAAACACACAATTTAATACTATTTACAATTATCGTAACTATGGTATGTGACAAATTTTTTTAAAAAAATAAATAATATTTTAATTTTTTAAGTTAATTTATCTTATTACATCATAATTAATATAAATATAAATATGTGTATAAATTATATTTTATTTAAAAAAAAAATTACTCTTACCTTTATCTCTCTCTCTCTCTCTCTCTCTCTCTTTTCCTAAGGTTGTAAGGCTTTATCTTAGCAGCATAATGACATAACACCATAAGCTCAACCCAAAGATTTAATAATATAATATTAATAATAATAATTAGATTGTAGTAAGATCATTGTATTGTATCACATACATTAATAAAAGAAAATAATGGTATCTTAGCTTAACCGGAAATGAATGTAAAATGACATTTGTGTTTTAACGTAAGAGTACAGCATTACCCTCCTTGCTTTACTGTTTTTAAGGCCAAGAAAACATGACAATTGGCAGCTTCATCTAACATTTGGCAATTTCTCTTACATCGAATAATAATAAATCAACCTAACAAAAATGAAAAAACATATTTTTATTTTAATTTGTTATCCAACTCTACTTCACTTTGTTCACAAAACCTTGCAGGAGATACCAACCTTCGCTCTCTCGTCTATAAATAAATTTGTTCGACATATAATGATGTGTGGTTTCAAAATTTTCAATTCGATGTTTTTGGTGTGTTCTAGCGTCAATGTTGGAGCGGTTTGATTTATATCTCATCCAACAAACTCTTATTTGTTGGCATTCTTATGGGTTTTCTTGATTCACTAGCTTTGAAAAAGTTTATCAAGAGAAAAGATAGTGACGCAGGAGAAGCAGGTCCTTTCTTTTTAACTTTATTCATTCTTCAATATTTCATCATCATAATTAATCTCTTAATTTGCCAACAAAATTGTATAGTATATATAAATCTTTTTAATGTGGTTTTTGTTGATTCAGGAAAATACATTGATGATGATGATGAGTCAATTGGATTGAAATTTTTTGATCCAATTCCACAATTTTTTTTTTTAAATCGAATTGTTGTTATTTTTAGACTATATTCGATAAAAATGCAGTAACCACCTTGAAAGACCCTTGTTCTGCGATGTCATGTTCTTGGTGAAATTTATTCTATTTGAGAATTTCTGTAATAAAATCTACCCTCTTCAAATTATTTGCTTTCTTATTATATGTTGAAAGTGAAACTGTACAAAAATTAAGTTGATGAATTCATAATGTTGAAATTGTCATAATGTTATATTATTCTAGAATTTTCTAGCGGTTTTCTCAGGATTGTTTCATTTCACAGGTAAAGCACTGGAGGAACTCAGAAGTTCACTCTACAATGACCTTCGAACTTCAGAAGGAGCGAAGCGTCAACAGCAACGCTTTTGCGGACCAATTGTGGCTATGACCTTCAATTTCATAGTCTCTGTTGGGATCATTCTCGCAAACAAATTAGTACGAGCTTTTCCTTTATCTTCTTTGCTTTCGTTTTGTTTATGCTTTTGAGACTTGGAGAAGCGCTCAACTTTTGAAGCTAATGGTGCTTTAGCCTTAGGAAACACACATTTGTGCTTACTAATAGAAGCGCAGATTATGTACTCTCTCTTTTTCTTTACAAGGAAGCATTTCTCTCAAAAAAGATTTTGATTTAAATCACTTTTAACATAAATACAAGCAAGCATACCATAAAATTGTTCATATGAGCTAATAATGGCACCAACTGCTATTAAATACAAATTTATATAGCTTATAGTATTTTTCTAGATTTCTAATTGTCTTGCATTTGATTATATTTTGGTTTTCAGGTAATGGGAAGAGTTGGATTCAATTTTCCAATTTTTCTGACATTAATCCACTATACAACAGCATGGATTCTACTTGCCATTTTCAAGGCATTTTCACTTCTTCCTGTTTCTCCACCTTCTAAAACTACTCCTTTCTCCTCACTCTTCTCTTTAGGTGCTGTAATGGCTTTTGCCTCAGGTCTTGCAAATACCAGCCTCAAGTATAACAGGTTCTGATTGTGTCCCATTCCCTTTTTCTTTCTTTCTCTCTCTCTTTATATTCACTAACTTGTCACTTATTTTTCATCCTAACCATCCAGTTCATATGCAGTGTTGGTTTCTACCAGATGGCTAAAATTGCTGTTACTCCTACAATTGTTTTTGCAGAGTTTCTCCTCTTCCACAAAACTGTTTCTTTTAAAAAGGTACTATTTATCAATCTCCTTTATTTTGTCCCTTCACTATTAAAATTCAAAACATTACATGTACATCTATTTGTGTTTTTCTTCTTGACATTTTGCATTTCGGCACCTATATAGATGGGTTTTGGAGATTCGGTAAAATGTTCCAAAATTGCTTACATACGCTCATCCTTATGACCTTACCTAACTCATGTGCAGCCTTACATAACTCTACTCATGTATAGCTCGTACCTCACCAAAGCATCGATTTTGAGACAATTTTTACTTTAACTCTGAACTGTCAAAACCTGCTACTTTAGATTCTTCTTCTTGAGCATATATATATATATATATATATATCCATATTTTTTTATGCAAACAATAAAAAATAAAAAAAAGCTTGTGCGTTTTGCAGGTTTTGGCTCTTGTTTTAGTTTCAGCAGGTGTAGCAGTAGCTACAGTAACAGATTTGGAGTTTAATTTATTTGGTGCTTTAATTGCTATTGCATGGATAATCCCAAGTGCCATAAATAAAATTTTATGGTCTAATCTGCAACAGCAAGAAAATTGGACTGCTTTGGCGTAAGTAAACTCTCTCTCATCCATTGTTAAGGAGATTAAGAAGTGGATCAGACATAGTAGCTATAATTTGACAGTACTTGATTGCAGACTAATGTGGAAGACCACACCAGTCACAGTATTCTTCCTAGTTACTCTGATGCCATGGATTGATCCTCCTGGTTTTCTATCCTTCAAGTGGGATCTCAACAATACAACTGCTATTCTTGTATCTGCTGCCCTCGGCTTTCTTCTCCAATGGTCTGGAGCTTTAGCACTTGGGTGAGACTATCTTCTACTGATTAATTTTCGAACTTGGAACTGATTATCTGCAATACCATTTATAATTACTATAAAATAAATACTCTAAGATATGTTTGTTTATACTTCTGCTAAAAATAGTTTCGGCCAAACGCGGTCTCATGAGTAAGTCTTTTTAGAAAGAAACACCCATTTTGTGCTTTCTTAGCCCTAAAAGCACTTATCAATAAAAAGAAGTTTGTTTGCTTCATAAGTGTTTTTTTTTACTGTAAAAAGAATTTCTTAGAGCTTCAAAAACATATGCAAACACACTCTTATTGAGTTGGCAGCATTTCTATCATTTTTGAGGAACTTTGCATAAAATGAAGTGTTATTTATTACTCCTGAAGTATATACTCTCAATCAATTACATTGCTTATTCTCTCGATCAAGCATATTGTATTTGTGCTTTTTTTTAAATAGTTGTACTAATATTACATTTCATTAACTTAGACTACCATATTATTATTTACTTTTCTCGCCTAAAATACCTTGTTTAAGGTAACTCACAACATGATGCTTCTCTTTGTGCAGAGCAACCTCTGCAACTTCTCATGTAGTCCTTGGACAGTTCAAAACATGTGTACTATTACTAGGAGGGTATTTCATTTTCAATTCGGATCCAGGATATGTGAGCCTTTGTGGAGCTATTGCAGCATTATGCGGAATGTCAATTTACACCTCACTTAATATAAAAGACCCAAAAGAAAATTTGAGCAAATTGCATTTGAACTTACCTTTGTCAAAGCCCAAAAGTACTAGTGATCTGGACAACACAGATTCAGAAGTTAAGGAAACCGCAATCGTTGTCTGAATTAACCAACTTAAGAACTGCAAGAGGAGAAAAAATCAAGTTTTAACCTGAGGAAGGAACTCTGCTTTGTTTTTTTTACGTGTTTGAAAGTTCCTAAAAAGTGTTGCAATTTTTACATTTTTACTCAACCACACAAAAAGTCAGTCTTTTCCTTTACTATTTTTAGCTAAAAACCGTCTGGTTTTACTTTGAATATATGTAACTCTCTTGAACAAAATGCCAAATACAAAGTCTACTGACATTTTACTTCAGACCTTGATTTTATCAAATTCTGTTCAGTGTCGAAATATGAAATTATAAGGTTCTTTTATTCTTTAAATGGCATACTTTTGAGAAAATGTCTCAAACTCTGATTTAAAACCAATGAAAACTGACTAACAACAATGAATTGTGAGGAAAAAAAAAATAATTTCTATTGACGCGTACACATAATGGTAGCATCTAGGCTACGTTACATAGAAATTACCAAAAGAAGAGAGATGCGATTTAGCAAGCTTTCATATATCAATTACAACCGTATAGTTAATTCAACACTGTCACAATCAGAATATACAGGTGAGATATCAGAACTCAGGACAGTAAAAATTGGTAAATCCCACCTAATCTATTGTTCTCTTTATTTCCTATAACATCTCGAGGGAATTACAAAGTTTAAATGAGCTAAATGATCACTACCCATACCAAAAATAAATAGAAAATATGGAAGAGAAACACATAACAGAAGTTGAACAAAAGGAAGAATGCCAAACCTGACCCCATCAACTTTCACTGGTCAGCATCCCCCACAAGATGATAACAAAAAATCTGCTGCTGCATTTTATATTTACACTCAATATTCGGCTGGCACATCAAATTACCAACTTATCTTCATCCATATGAAGCGTTTTTTACAAAGTGGCCTCAGATAAGTTTTTTCCCAATCAGAAACCAGCATTCCAGTTACTTTGTGCATGTTGAACCTGCTGATGAGCACCAGATGGAGGTCCTGAAGTTTCAACGGCTCCAGCCATAGCCTGAGACTGTTGCAGAAGGGTAGGAGGAGCGGTTATTGTATGCCCAGATGGATATATTCCAGCAAAGGCCTGTGCAGGCAAGAAAGTGACATGTTGTCCCTTGGGAGGGAGTTGATACAAAGAATTGACTGGCAAGCTTGAGATATCCTGTCCAGGTGGAGCATGGTGCCAGACAGTTGAACCTTCAGTCTATAAATATGACCGGAAAAAACACTCATGTAATATGAAAGGAAAAAATATTCATAAGTAAAAATGCCCTCCAACAACTCAATTGCCAAACATTAACATACAATAATCGAAATCTCAACAAAAGACAAGTAAAAAAGTGTAAAACCAACCAGTTGTCCTGTAGTGTAAATTTGACTTTCTTTCAGTTGAGATGCCACAATGTCTTCATTACCCATAGAGCTTCCAGATGAAACTGCAGAAGCATGAGCATAACCCACTGGAGCAGTGATAAATGACCTACCAGATTGAATACCAACATGAGTAGGGTTTCCAACATTGGTCCCTGGCTTGAATTGTGGAAGTGAAAATATAATCCCTGCAGCTGCGGCAGCTGCTGGTGGTAGAAACATGTTTCCAGTTGAAGGCTGTGGAGGAAACCCATTATGGCCCAAGAATTGGTGTATCGGTGGCATATAAATCAGAGATATGTATTGACCGTATGGAAAAAAGTTGGGGGGATAAGTCAGCCTGAAAAAAGGAAATGAATGTGGAGATACAGGTATTGAGCTAGGAGCAGGTGAAACTAAAATTGCTGCAGACTGAGCCCGAGAGTGCAAACTCTAAAATACAACAAAGAGAAGCATTGGAGTTATACAAGAAATTGACCCGAGTATTAGTAATAATACTCATAAAAAATAGAACTAAATAATAACTGCCAAAAGCAGTACAGAAAATAGAAAAGAAAATTTCAGTGTTTGTTCAGGTGAAAGGATGTCGCATGAGACAACTTAACAAGCTAAAAAAAAGCGTGGGAATTTTGAATAAATGGATTTTGTTTTCACTATATGAATCATAATAATTCCAAACATTAGAAAAGATGTCCCATATAACAGCGCATTTGAACTTGTGTACCAAACCTTGACCGTGAGTTTACAATAATTTACATGCCATAGTTCTTGCATCAAAATAGCAATCTTCAGCAAGATGAGTTCAAGCTACTCAAAAAATTGATTGTGCATATAATTATGATATTCTGGATGGTTTTGATCCTTGATTGCGAGAGGAGGCAATGGACACCATTATAAGGAAATAATAATTCAATAAGAGAAATAATAATTATTAACTTACGATCAAAGTAGCAAGAGCTATTAAAAGAACACGTGAGTAAGAGGTCACACCTAAGTGTGTCCATTTGGTAAATAAGAAGGAAAAGTTAAATTGAAAGGCTTACAGATAATTTTGGGACAGGAGTTTCATGAGCCTCAGGTTCATGTCCGTCAAATGAAACAAGCAGGCTTCCAACCATAGAAGTCTTTATACCGATACTATAGTTTGGATCATTTGCAACAGGGAGATTCTGAGAGTCTTCTCTAGGTGACTGAATCTCCTGCTTCGGTGGTTCAGTTTTCCAGACTGTACTAACAGGAACGTTGCCTTCACAAGAAGATGAATCTTCAAGTGCATGAGGAAAAAACCGTGAATGATCAGGAGAAACCAAATCTGAAGACAAGGATGTGTTTTTATCACTGCATTAAATATAACAAAGAAAAATGACTAATTAATCACAAGGTATGCAAAAATCAAATGAAAAACCCACATTCACTTCAAGAAAGTCAATCCCACTAACATGTTAATGTCCTCTCACACTCACACTCACACTCACACTCACACACACTGTCATGCAACACAAACACACGCAATATCAGCAGACATAGCCATGAGCCCATGACCGCAACTGTCCAAACTTAAATATCCAGAAACAGCTACCACATTCACGTGGTAACCACCCATGAAACATGGCCCTCAAGAATAAAAACTCATAACAAGTAGACTAGAATTTAGCCCACCAACCCACTGCTTCCATAAAGAATGACTACAAACAAGCCATAAAAAGGTGGTCACAATATGAAAACTATGACACAAAATACCGAGCCAAAACATAGGGTAGACATGCTATAGAGTTCACCAACCCAAATGGCTCTTGAAAACTTTCACCATTATCCTGAGAAGATTGAGCGGCATTATTATCATCATCATCAATATTGAATGAGTCCATTTTTAGCACAAAAGTAGCATCAAAGCTTCCAAAGGCCAAACCATTTTTTATTGTCTCTGACACTTGAAAGCGATTTGGGAAAGTAACATGCTGATTATCAAAGACATTTGACTGTGGTGGTGACCGAGAAATACCTCCAACAGTGATGCCTACAAGCTCTGATGTAACAAATGTTTCTGAATCATGATGAGTACCCCAAAGATGAGTAAAAGAGAAAGGGATGGTGACCGTACAATTCTATACTTATCCAACAACACTTAGGTCTCATACTTATTTTATGTGACAATTTAGTCCTATTATTACTAAAGTGACAGCATAAGAACAAATGACTATTTTTTAAGTGTTTATTTATTTTTTTCTATTTTTCTTTAATTTTTTTCCTCAAATATTTTGCTTGCAGTTTATCCAAGTTAAAAAAATCTCTATCTAATGCAATTAAAAAAATCAAAAAATAAAATGAGAAAAAAATTTGACTTTATCCTTGTGCGGTTATTTTTTAATAGCAATGTCACTAAATTGTTACAAAAAATAAGTATAGGACCTAAGTGTCATTTTTGTAATAAGTATGGGACCTAGCGGTATTTTCCTCAAAGAGAAAATTACTGCAGAACCGCTCAAGGTATTCTGAAATTGTAAAACCTCTATCAATTATGGAAAATAGAAAATTGTAAATACTTCCACTGAAAAGCTTGAAAATGTCACTGAAAGGAATATAATTGTTATTTTTTAACCTGGAGTCTTTAAGCTTATGCAGGTAGGTATTTATAATTGACCCCTCCTTAAAAAGTCCCTAAGCACAATTTGTATCCCAATATGTTGGTAAATATTGATTACCATCGGCGATTAGGAAAGCAAAGTCCAAATAGGCCTAGACTAATGCAATAATGTGTAATAGTAATGACAAATATTCCAAGGTGAGAAAACTATCACTAACAAAACAGAGGTTCATCTATAAATACAAGACTTATAAAAAGTCCTTTAGCTGTCTGTATACTTGTATGCCAAAGCAGGCTTTTTAAAACAACCTATTCTGTAAATATCATGTAATACGTTCCTTTAGAACAAGCAAGAGAATCTTGAGGTAACTGACCATCAGCATTTAAAGGTCTGCCAGCAGACTTTCCTTCAAAGCTCAACAAAGAAGACAACTGAGAGTTTTCAGGGACTTCATTTCTTTCATATGTCTTAGATTTGATCAGAGACTTCTTTTCATGCATATAACTTGCAACCAAAGGGACTGCTTTTTCGTTGTTCATCAACTCCATGTCAATGCTTTTAGAAATAGGTATGTTTCCATGAGTAGGATTAAGTTCAGCTCTCTTGCAGACTTCCTTTGCCAACAGTTGAGATTACACCAACAGAACGGCCCCATGTAGAAGGTGCCACTCCAGACTCTGCAAAAGGGAACGCATGCGTAGGAGTGGCAGAAGTTGAAAGTTGATCAATTTTTAATAGACTTTCCTTGCTCATTTCCCAGTGAAGCAGCAATGACAGCAGAATGAGAAGCAACAACTCCCGGCTTGTACACATCAGTCAAACAGCCATCAGAACCTGAGAAGGATTTTGGGGCATTAACATGACTAGAACTCCCATTTGATAGGTTTGTGGTACCATTTGGCATGCCAGTATATCTGCAAACAACAAAGCATACAATTATTATAAAAGAAAAAACAAACTATTCTAGAAAAACATGCGTGTCAAATCTAAGGACAACTTGACAAAATTACATTGTGATATGAGATGCAGCACCGATTTTACTTTTGGTTGTAATTTTCAGTGAAGAAGACATGGAATCTCTCTCTTTATTATTAATGGCTCCATGTTCTCTACGACCAGAACTCCTCCAACCAGCAACATCTATAAAGAGCATTTGAAAGAGAAAAAAGATGATGAAGCTATTCATAATTGAAAAGGTAACCATGGAGTAAGATAAGTAGATATGCAAGTACTAAACATGATATGATACACTTTTGGATCAGATAAGCAAATTAATTGCAAAATTCACTTCTAACCTTTGGTAATAAACTAGGCGGGAATTTTATATTAGTGTATTTTTGCAAAATAATAGAGAAGTAAAACAGTTTTGGGAAAATTATAGAGAAGAAAAAGATTTTAAGGGATAGGAAAGGAAAATCCTGCACCATCTATAACTCTACAATCCTCTGTAGAACTTGTATTCCAAGAGAAAATAAAATACCAACTTTACAGGTCCTGTAATTTTTTTCAGGTCCTAGGTGCCCCCAGAAAAGCTATAAACTTTTTGGAGATTGAAATTATCTTTTGCAACACAAAATCCTTCTTTGATCCACTCAAATGACACAATAGCCTGCCTTACAATAAATTAATACCGAATATGTAAAATACTATAGTACAATCTGTATGCTCCCATGTTACATCCCTTCTGACATCACAACAATTGTCCACCACAACATGCTTTAAACTTTTGACTATCATGAGAATTGAGAAGCATAACAGCAAGTCAGCAACTAACCTAATATATTCAATAGGATATACAAGACGGAATATTGTATCTATGAATTATAAATTATGTCAAAAATATTTCCTCTTATGCGTGTATTATTGCATACACCAGCAAAGTAAAACGGGTTCAGGAATGACAGGATTTTAAGTCTTTCTGCAAAATGAAAATTTTTAGAAGAACCACGAGATGGTTACCTTGACCACCACCTCGAGCAGCACTCCTGTGGATACCAGTTCCTAACATTGATTCATCTAGTCCTATGCTGTTATAATTCTGCAACTATGGGAGCATTAGTCAGAAACTTATTCAACTCAACTGAACTAAAATATAAAGTAAACCTACTTCTTAGAAGCAGCATAATAAAGTCATTTGTTCATTACTTCTTTAAACACCAAATGAAATTCATGGTGACATTTCAATGAATTTTAGACCAACTCAAACAAATGAACAAATCATGAGTTATGCAACCTCCTTTCTCCTATCACGTCTCCTCTTGACCTCGTGAAATGTATCTGCCAACAAAATACTCCTCAGATTAAGAAGCATGAAGAGGGGCAGATGATCTGATATGGTGTAAAGAAGCTCACACTAAAATCTAAATACTAATGCAAATGCATGATGATGGATGAAATGTAAAAAAGAAGAAGATAAAAAGCCAAAATTAGTTTAACTCGATTGAACCCTGGAATCCACAAACATGTGCAAGAATTAAGAAAACGAGAAAGCATAACCTATTTGAAACAATAGGCCAGAATGATGCAATAAAGCAACATCAATATAGGCCAGCAGCAACCATCTAAGCTACAAATAACAAAGTTAAATACCAAGCCAAACATATATCTATGTCATAAATTGTTAAAACACTTCAATACCATAGCTGGCGGCTGCATTCAGCCAAGGCAACTGAAAAAAGAAAATAAAAAGATTAAGAACACTACATCAGCAAAGCAAAGACAACTACAGTCCACAAACGGCACAGCATAGTGCATTAGAAAAAACAGTCAGACTAATATTGATACAACAATCCATGTAAAGTAGAGTTACTTGAGTCCATAAAATACAATAAATGACATACTTAAATAATTATTTCATTAAACAATTAAGCCACTGCAGTAGGTCGAGATTTTTTCGGATTCCAATATTGTTCAAGGACCTCAACTAATCCTTAAATATTATATTTGGTGAATTTCCAGCAAACAAAAACTAGGAAGAGTTTGACAAAGGAAACTACAGAAGAAGAACGAATCGAAGTGAGAGACCGGAGGCAAGGAAAAGAGTCGAGTCGATCAGGCTCGCCGACCAGGAGAAACAAAACTAAATTCGGATTTGGCAGAAAAAGAAGCAACGCTATGGATACCATGACCGATCGCCATCGATAAAGAAGAATCTGGTCAAAAGACCGGCCGGCACCCACCCTTCTAGAGGGACTGAGAAATTAATAGAGTACAAAACTTATCTTCAAGCTTTACCTTATTCTAATAGCTTGGAGTGCGATCACAGAGTCACCAAATGAAGTCTTCCGTTTCTTTCGGAGGTGCTGACCCGCAGCAAGGTAGACATCATAACTAAATGGCATGCGTACCTCATCAGCTTTGGTTGGGTTTCTATTTCAATACATCATAAATAATAGGATTACCAAAAACATAACTCGTAAAAACTCATGATATCAGACACATTTTTTTTACCCAATTAAATAAATCAAAGAGCCCAAACTACTCACAAAACTTAATCAATATCTAAGCAAGTATCCAGAAAGGATCCTGCTTTGCTCCATGTTGACTCCAGAGTTTTCCATTTTCTTCATTCTCTCAGCAACCAGACAGCAGACACCACTATTTCATGTAATCACCAGAACCCATAAAACTCTACTACTCATATAACCAATAAGAAGAAGACCCGAGGTCTTCCACAATCAAGAGAATACATGTAAGGGCCACATAAATCCAAATATACAGAAACTCTTACGCAGTATACATAAATATGCACAAAGTTACATTAAACAATTTTATACCTAAATAGAGGAGCTTTTGGGCGGTCTCGTTGGGATCCATAGAGCACTCCTTAAGCACAGCGTAGATTTCATCGTCACTGTGTTGCTTGCCAGTGATCTCCCTTATGTTCTGGATTGTTTTCCGTGCATAATTAGGGATTGAAACCCTAGACACCCCAAGGTCCCCAACGCCACTGTTCATGTTCTGTGAGAGAGTGTTTCTGTGTCACTGGCGAGGACTCGGTAATAAGCATTACCATGTAAATCCATTAATATTAATTAATAAGATTACATATTTACACAACTTAAGTTTTTAGGTTGTTAATGTGATAATAATTTTTTATTAATAATAATTTTATTTAATATATAAAAAAAAAAAAAATTATATTAATAATAAAAATTGTTGTAATAATATCATTATTCATTAATAATAATAATAAAATTAAAATATATATTTTATTATATTTAATCAAACTTATCATGAATTATCAAAACTAATCGTTCTCGAGGCTTTGGATTTGTAATTTTTGACAGTGAAGAAATTGTAGATGAGATGTTATCCAAAGGAAATATGATTAATATGGTTGGTACCCAGGTGAGCTTGACTGATTGGAGTCCAAGAAATCAGCTAATAGACCTAACACTTTTCCATCAACGAGCATGCATTTTTTGCATTCTCCAAATTTATTAAGACCATACCAAAAATGAGTTTATCTTTCTTTAGTTAGATATTTAGTTCAGTTATATAAAATATCTTAGTTGTCATTACTGATGATAGGCTGAGGATGTTACAGGTATAGATCAACCAAGGAAGGCTATCATATTAGTTCTACTCCAAGGAAGCCTAGGTTAACTAAGTTGTTTTGTTGTAGGTGGAGATCAAGAAAGTTAAACCAAAGAAAGCCTCAAATCCTCCCCCTCTTCCCTCATATGGAGGTAGCAACTCTAGGGCTCGTTCTTTCAATGATGGCTTTGATGGGGGTTATGGCCCTGGCCCAAAGAGGACACCAAGTGGCCTTGGAGGTAGGCTTGGTGGTGGGTATGGTTTTGGAAGTAGTAGTGGCGAATTTAGTGTTTGAAGCAGTAGCTTAGGTGGCTATCGAGGTGATTTTGCCTTCGGTTATTCTGGACCCTATGGTAGTGGTTATGGAGCAAGTGGTTTAGGTGGGTAAGGTAGCAGTAGTGATGATTATGGAGTATATGGAAGTTCAGGCTATGTTGGTGGTTATGATTCTGGTACTGGTCTACCATCCTTATGCAAGGTAGGATTGAAGGACAGTAGTCAATACCTTTTTGGGCAAGCTAGTAACGAAGACCATTTTACTCTGATGTTTAAGTTTGCCATAGAAGTTTGTCACAGGTCTCTCTAGTTTTGTTTCTACTGCACTGATAGGCACATTCTCACACCTGCTAGAGATTTCCAAAAATTGCAATCAGGAAGGCTTTGGATGATCAAAAGAGATTTATTAGACTGTATCTTGTATGGCTGAGACAATTTTTTGAGAATGATTAAGCTAGTGTTTAGTGCCTACTCCTATTTTAGTTGTATACATAAATCTTTAGTCATTTATTACTATCTACTTAATTCTGATTAGAATGTTTTCTTATCTATTTTGGACTAGTATTGGTGGTTATTATGTTTTAGTTTGATGTAGGTAGAAACATTATACTTAGCTTGAGCGTCTGCCTACGATACTTATCTTGAGCGTCTGCCGGCATTTGAACTTGTATTTGCTCTTGTAATGATTAACTGAATGAACAAGAAAATGAGAATGCATATATCTGAGTTATGCAATGTCTGTTTAACTGACCAAAAGAGAAGAAATTGCAAAATTACTATTGTGGTATGCACTCTACTCAGTTTATAATATTGAGGCCTTGAGGGTTACTAATGCAATTCAATATACGACAATATTGATTCCTATCTTCTTTGTGTTTTTATTCACGTGAGCAAGAATGGGTTAAAAAAAAAAGTCCTGTTCATTATTCTGGTATGATAGAGTGGAAAAAGATAGTTGGGTGCCCTATTCAAGCAGATATGTATGGATTATTTGAGTGCTATTAATTGCTTCTCTGTAATGTGGCTTAAACTAAATATGGCCCCAGAAGTTTGATATTTTACATTTGCAAGGGTAGTGAGGATGGCACAATTGTAATTTATCATGGGAAAAACATTTATAATTTGTACATTGTTATTAAGGTAATCCAAATTGTCTTTCTTGTAAACTTGTAATGTTATCGTCCTTTATTTAATCAGTGTTGTAAATAACGGGTTTGTGTAAGTAATTTTAAAAAAATAATTTAAAATAAAATATTTTAGTTAAAAATGATCTTAAAAAAACCATTTAAATATTTGAAACATAAATGTTAAAAAGTAATTTTAATTGATATTTCAATAATAATTTTAAATAATAGCATGTATTTAAAGCTCGTTCTCCTAAAAACAAGTATAAATTCTGTTAAAAACACGAATAATATTTATTAAATGTTTGAAAGCACTTATCATACATATTATTAAATATTTTAGAAGTATTTTAATCAATTTAAACGCTCTTTTAATAAATAAATAAAAAATAAAAAAGTTTGTTCCAAGCGGACCCAACAATTTATACTAAAGAAACGTGTTAATAAACGGATAAGCCTAGCTACAGACTTGCACTGCACCCATGAGTTTAAATGAATTGTATAAAATGTCAACAAGACATGCGTTCGAGCGTACTATGAAAATTCCAATATTCTTTTGTCATTTAAGTGAGATATCATTTCAATAAGGCTTATAAAATGAGTTGAGACATCTTAAACTAAATGAGGTTGTGAGAAATCATAGTTATATCCTAATTATATGGAAATGACAGTATTTAACGTTTTAGTGCTGAAATTCATTACAAGTTATAATCGAGCCTCCCAAGTTGCTCGCGATTATGGATGATAATGATTTGGATCGGATTTGTTCCGATATGATCTGGTGATGATGATCAAATATGTTGTTTAGAATTCATTTTATTTTTTGTGATCATATGAATTGAATTAATTGTTGATAAATAAATTAGATGGATATTTACAACTTGATTCTAATTATTTAAAAAAATTCAATTTTTATAATTTATAATATATTATTTAATGTAATGTATTATATGTTTTAAATTGATAAATAAAAAAAAAAGGATAGCATTATAGGCTTATAGAATTTTTTTTATTAATTATTTACAATAAATATATTTCAATTTTTATTCAATTTTTTCATTAATATTATACTCTATAAATAATAATAAAAAAATTATAATAAAAAATTTGACATAATTTATTTGATCTCGTCTAAAATTATAAAATGATATATTATAAATTTTTTCAAATAAATAGTGGTAAAAATTTAAATAATATTTTGGAAATATATGACTATTTAAGTTCTAAATATTAAAAAAATTTAACTTTGTATCAATTTATAAATCAATTTAATATAATATGATTCGTTATTGTTATATGTTAATTATAATTATTTAATATTATATATGAATTATGATCTAATTTAATTCAAAAATATGGGGTTTTGGGTCCTTTTTTACAATGCATGTATATGATGCAGAACTTTTTTGTAAAAGTAAAATACCTTTATAATATGCCAGCAAGATGTAAGAAGTAGGGGTCTCAAACGGATAATATGGCTCCTTGAACACTTGACTCATTAGATTATCAGGTTTGCACGATACAATCTATTAAATATTCGGTATGGTTAATGGCCCGAAGTTCGTAAAAGGTTGTGCTCGGCCAGCACACAAAATATCATTATTTTAAAAGTTAATTTTAAAAAAATACTAATAAATAAATAATTTTTTTATATTTAATAAAAATTATGCATAACTTAATAGATTTCTAACAATCTATCAAATGAGCAGTTGAGAGTTCGATTATCACTTTTAATTTTTTAAAACATTATTAATAATTTTCAACTAAATAATTAAATATATTAATAATAAAAATAAAATAAATGAGTCACGGGCCGTGTCGACCTTTTAAGCACAGCCTAACGGGTAAGGCACAGAACGTCAAAGTCTACAGGCCAATAATAGAGGCACGGTACTGCTGATATACTGGCCAAGGGCTAGCACGGCACGCTAGTTAATAGGCTACGAACTGGCACGACACTCTAATTTAACAGACTGAATCTTGCCGTACTGGCTCGATATCTTTGACACCTCTAGTTAAAAGTACAACAAAGAAATATTTGCTACAAAAAAATCGTATCGAAGAAAGACATTTTTTAAGAATCTGCAATTTTTTTATATCAAAAGAGAGCATATTAGCGATTACAAAACAATATTTTTTTAAAGAGTGGCACTCAAGGGTCAAGATTCTACCACTCTTATTGAAATTGATAGATTTGAGCACCTGGTGGTAAAGATTGCTTTTGTATACTCCTAAATTAAAGCCAGTAATACGACATTGTAATACGACATCGTTCAGGATCTAGGAAAAGATTCATAAACGATACGCCTCATCGGGAACAAAACAGGGAACTTTGGACTTCACGCTGATTTTTTCCGTCGTATCACCATAACCAGTTCCTTTAAGCCAGCGATTCCGCAATCTCTCTCGAACTCAGTGAGTAATGGGTGGCGATTTAAAGTACCAGATCTCACAGAATGCGTACATAAAGCTGATTCTCCATGCCCTAAAGCACAAGACATCCTCCGTCAACGGAATCCTTCTGGGCCGCATCTCATCCTCCAACGACGTCGTTGAGATCACCGATTCAGTCCCACTCTTCCACTCTCACATCGGCCTCCTCCCTCAACTCGAGATGTCCCTTATCCTCGTAATCAATTTATCTCTTTCGCTTTAGCATTCTTCGTCTAGATTTTCCTCACTGCTAAGCTTTGTGTTTGTTTTGGTTAATTAATTCGATTTGTTACTTACGTGTTACATCGGCATAGTTTCTTGTGGGGAATTTTTTGAGCCAAAATTTTAGTCTTTAATTTGGATTGTTTGTTTCGTGAATTGGGTCAGATAGAGGAGTATTATGCTGCTAAAGGCTTGAACATTGTGGGCTACTTTCATGCGAATGAAAGGTTTGACGATTACGAGCTTGCTGGTGTGGCGAAGAACATTGGCGATCATATTAACCGCTATTTCCTTCAGGCGCCGATTCTTTTGGTATGGACCTGAGCTTTGGTTTGCTGTCTTTGCTGCCAATTGGTTTTCTGTTGTTTTAGTTGGGGAGTGGTTTTTGATTTCGTTTTGTTTATATTCTGGAAATTTGTAGTTAGATAACAAAAAGCTTGAAGCAATACAAAAGAGTAAGGACCTGAGCCCCGCATTGCAGGTTAGTATGATTGCTTGTTGTAGCGTTAGCGGTTTTCCTGTCCTTAAAGTCTATGCCTCATTGACCTTTTGACTATTAGAATGTTATCGTTATATTAGCAATATCACCATATCAGGTTAATGATGTTTGGTATAGTTTGTTATCTATAGCTAGATAATCAAATATGGACTTCACTTGTGTTGATTCGTAAATGATTACGGTCCACATTGCCCGAAGTAGGGATTGTTTAAGCTCAGAAACTAAACAATAACTGCAAGAAGTTTGTTCAAAGTCTGGTTGCTAGCTCTGTTAAGATTCCTTCAGTAAGGTTACTTTGAAGTGATGGATAAAAGGACTTTCTTAACAGTTGTTAGAGGCAGGTGTTATTTTATTTGCACTTCAAATTCAAATAAATCTAACATTTTTTTATGCCTGCAATGTTACCAAATGATTTAGACAGACAATATTAGAGGTGATATTCGATTGATGGATATCCATACAACAAGTTGATTTTTGAACTTAGTATGGATTGTAAGGATGGTTTGTTGGTTAGAATTCTGTAAGATTTAATCGCAGTTGTATCAATCTTTGTTACACTATTGTAAGGCACATTGTAAAAACTCTTAGCACTTCAGCAGTGAAACTTATGTTGGCTGCATAGAGTCGTGGGTCAACCCTATTCCTACACTAACTAAGAAACACGAGCGTCCAGATGTATTAGAGGTGTAATTCTTGTAAAGGGATATATTATTGGTGTATTCTGCCACTTTCTGGTTGCATGTATTACTCTCATTGCCTTATGAAGAACCTATCTTATTCCTTATAATAAATAAACAAAAACCATGTTTTTCTGGTCTTGATTGGCCCAAAATATCATATGGTTCTGTAGTGTCATATCTCGATTTTTCCTGTAAATACTTGCTGTTACTGGTGTGGTCTTTTGCCCCCTTCTCATCTCCCCGAATGCAGCTTTACATAAAGGACACATCCAGAAATTGGAAACTTGTTGGATCTGATGGGAACAGCCAACTAACCATCAAGGAGCCATCAACAAATATAGTTTTAATGGATCATATTTCAACTGAAAAATGGAGGGGTATTGTAGATTTTGATGATCACCTTGATGACATTAGCAAGTCAGTATCGTATACATCATGATCCTAATTCCTTACTTTTTAACATATTTGCATATGTGCCTTTGCCTTATTCTAATTGTAACCCTTCTTGGCCAATCACGCTTCTTTTGCAGAGACTGGCTGAATCCCGGACTGTTTAAGTAATTGAGCCTTTGTCACCAGCATTATGGTTACGTTTAGAGTCATGCAAGTAGCTGCGGCATTCATATCATATGCTCAATTGCTGATGCTGGAATTCAGATGCAAAGTTTTGACTGATCAAAAGTCAGATTGACCTAAAATCTCTTGGCCTTTTTAACTTTAAGAAGAATTTTCCATGATGTACGACTTATCTTTTACGCAACTTTTTTCCTCTGAAGATGTCTAACGCAACATTTGAATTGAAAGTTAATAATAGTAGAACTGAAATATTCATGTTTGCTTTTGTTTTCTTTTTCGATAAGCCTGGGGGTTAAACCACTTTTAATTGTTGTTTTTTATTATCCTTAATGTTAATGATCATTATCAGCCAGTTTCTGGACTGAAACTTCACTGAATCACTCTGAAGTCTCTGTCCTATTTCTCCTGCAAGGATTACTGGTGTTACAATTACAAAAAAATACTAGTTGCAATAAAATTTATTTTCAAGGATATTCCTTTGCAACTTAAAAAATAACAGCCCTTCAACTTATAAAGTTTGTTCTCACAATTTTATTCCACTGGGAATAGTAGTAATTCTCCATGGCTCGAATAATGTGGGCACTTCACTGGAGTGAATGTATTTCTAAGTAATTCATGAACAGGAAAAGTCATCACAACCTCTACCCAGTTGCCGTGGTATTGGTTGCTTATTTACAACTAGGGTGGGTATTTTTTTTTTCAAAAACCGACCGACCTAAGTCCAGGACCAAATCGAGTTTTTTGTTTTTGTTTTTGGAGGTTGGTTGTCTAGTAGGTTCAAAATATTACAAAATCGATCTTGTCGGTTCGATTGTAAGTCCGTCAAAAATAAAAAGCAACAAAATCGAACCAACTTACATTTTTATATATTAATATATTTTTAAAATATTATATAATAAATGTTATAAAAATAAATAAAATGAAGTATTAATTAATATTATACAAATATACAATGTAAAAATCTTAAACAAATATTTAGCGTGTGAAATCATGATTTTAAATTTAGGAGGGTGAGTAATTGAGCATCAAACATGAAGTTTCAATAATGAGATATCATTCCTATATGACACATGTTGATAGCTTTAAATTTATCAAGCATTAGATATGAGTAAAGATAGTAATTCTTATAATCGATAATAACACATCTGTATGCTATAGCTTTAAAAAAATGTGTTTATAGGAGTAAAATATTATTTGTATTTTTTATTGCATATTTTATTATTATAATAATTTTTAAGTAAAATTATAGGTCCAAAACCTTCGAACCAACCTTTCTCAAACAAACATTATAGGTTGGTTTAAATGTTAATTTTTTAAGAATTATAAGTCAACTAAAATTTTAAATTTTTAAAATTATTAAAATAAAATTAACTTATAAAATAACTTAATATCATACCTTAAAAGCCTACGCACACCCCAACATACAACGGTTATCATGAGAAAAATGTACAAGTTGACCAGATCAAAACAATTATTTGACTTGTTGTTAACTAGTTAATTGCTTTCGAGAGAATTAGGATTCGGTAGTATAATTTGTAATTTATAAATAATTTAATTATTTAATTAATTTAATTTTTATTTTTTAATAAAAAAAGAGTTTATTTTCTATTAACAAAAATAAAAAATATTTATTTATTTATTTATATTATAAAACAAATATTCACGAATTTAAAAATAAAATATTATTAATAAATAAGATTTTATTATATAATTAAACATTTTTTTATCATATAATTAAACATTTTTCTTTGATATTTTAATTTTTCTTTTTTTACGAAAAACCAAATTCCCGTTCCATTCCTTGTAAACAGACTAATATAATTATGGGACGTTCTTCTAATAATTTTTATTAAATAAATATATTAATTTTATAATTATTAAATTAAGTATTAAAAATTATATAACTTTTTAAAGAAAATATTTTAATCTTATAATTTATAAATTATGCACTACAAGTATTTTTTTTTTTATAGAAAAATAAGCAACCATATTCATATAATTTTTTTTAAATAAATACTTAATAGTACAACAAAAGTATTAAAATTGAAAATTTATAGTGCTTAACTTTCATAAATAACAATAACACTATAAATATCTAATTTAAAAATTATACAATTAAAATGCTCATTTGTACATAATAATAAAATTACTGTAATATTTTTTTCAAAATTATGAAACCTCTTACGCGCAATATAATAATTATGATAATAAACTATTATTTTAGATAATAATTACGATAATAAATTACTTAAATTAAATAATTACGAAAATAATTTGGTGCCCAACTTTCCAATTTATATTTATATTTATATTCATCTAAGTACTTCCTATCTTTAACAAACCCAAGGTACTTGCTATCTTCACCTTTTAGCTGGAAATTACGTTTTACTGCCAGAATTAAGAGGGGAACAAACCAAAACCTTTCGGTCATAATAACTTGGCAATAAAAATTCTGCAAGGATGCAAGTCAACAAATACTTTGAATCTCTACTTAAATAGCAAAGAGAATAAGATGATATCCACTTAAATTGAGAGACATGGAAAATATTCATTCGCATGCGCACAATTACAACAAACTTCTATGTAGGAAAAGAGAAACACAATTACAATACCCCTGCCTATATTTTACATCCCTACTCAACAGCTTTATCCAAACCCTATCCAATCCTGAAAATATTATGAATCTTTCTGCAGGGTTAATGCTTCATGATCAAGAATGGCACTCATGAACATCACATTCAAAGAGGTTTCAGCACTCCTATTATTCATTGCATCTCTAGATAAAGCAAAGGGTTTATGGGAAATTCTATAACTGTCTATAGCAGCTATAAGCAACAGCTACTGATACAGCTGCACAGACAACAGCTAAAGCTGCATATGTGTCTTCGCGTTCCCAAGTTTCAAACCATGTTGGTAGGGCACAAACCTTGCGAGGGGAAGCTCCTTTGCCACCGTTTGTTCGGGATATCGATTTCCTGCTACTCTTTATCTTATCAGCAATTGCCTTCATTGCAATCTCATTTTCATCAGAACTATGTATTTTTTTGGGTAACGTAGGGTTCTGACAGCATGAAGAGTTTCCATTCTCTTGGCAGCAGCTCACTGTCTCAACCTGAGTTGTTGAAGCAACAACACTTGTACAACTCTGTGTTTGTGCCAATTTTGTATCATTTTTTCCAATAATTGCCTCACCATTCATCTGGAGCCTTAACTTTTGAAATTCTTTTTGTTGTTCCTCTGGTAAACCCATCTGACCCCTGAATAGAATTGTACCTCCAATAAATATTTTCAACTCTATTGCAAACATACATGATAGAGACAACTTAGATAAGATGAAAAGGCAATGCCAACATTTTCATAAATTATCATATCTTAATTGATCTTCTAACAAATAAATTAACAAAATACTAATACTAAATGGGTTAAAATTCTGAATTCTTCTTTTTCCTAACTTTATATTTTTTTTAGTTCATAAGCATTCAATTTGGGAGTGGGATAAACTCCCTCTAATTTGAAAGGGGTAAACTCAACCAACTATTCCCCAAACTTTTATATTTTGATCCTATTCAAATTGAATTTATATAGCCGGAAACTTTACTTAACAATACCCAAAAAGTATTATGATGCAATTAAAACTTCCATCGGGAAATAGCCTGCTTTGCATTCAACTTAAGGACCATGAAGAAAATAAATAACAAAAGAAAAGCAGATACCTCCAGAGCTTATCAATAGTTTCTCCTTTCCCAATATGCAGCTCCAGCAATGCAGGTACATCATCTGGAGTAACATACCCATACCTGCAGACATGGATTACCACTTATCAGATAGCCCAGTTATAAATACATTATATAACACTTTGGATTAAATTCAAGCTTTTAAACGTCACATAAAAAGTTTAAACACACAACGAAAATATATCTTAAAGAAAGATTTTTCACATACCAGTGCCCAGTGACTTGTCCTTTAATATTTGGTCCAAATATAATCACATTTCCAGCATACTTATGGCCTCCAATGTGTGAACATGGGCTAACAGACACTTTACCTTGGAGACCATATGATTCTATCTCATCTTTGAATCTACTGACCAGGGCCGGTCCACAAACTCCACAGCGGCGATCCCGGGACCCATGACAACACACAAACAGATATGAACCCTTTAGTGTTTCTGGTGATCCAGGCAGCCATTCACCATCCTTGACAAGTACTTCTTCAACAAATGTTTCAACATCAAAATGTGTCAATCTCCTGCATTTTTATATTAAAGTTGATGTCTTTAGCCAATAATTGGTTACGTAGCAGAAAAATTCAAATGGAATAAGCAAAAAGATCTTTCTGGGTGACCTGTATCTTATCATGTCAGGAAAAATTAGTACGTCTCCATTTGATGTCTCAGTTCCATCATGCCCCTCACATATTGTCAACCGGGTCTATAATGCAGTAAAGGATGATACAGTGAGAATGAAGAGCAAAGAAAACCGCAACCAAAAAAGACTTTAGATGAAAGACAAGTCCCAATCTCGATGGCTAAAAATTAATACAGACAGCAGTCAAAAGAAATGTTTTGGTTAAAATTTTCAAAGTTCAGCAGATCAGATGCCATAAGAGGTCTTATATAGGATAAAGGATAGAATTCCAAACTTGTCAAAGTTCACAGTTATACACGTCTGAATATTTGGTACTCAATTTAACTTCCCATAAAAAAAAAATTCTTTAAGCATTGAAGCTTCTTTCAAAGAAACAATAATCCCACATCCGAAAGCATAGATAACACCTTTATATACTCATAAGTCACGTTTGTTAATAAAACATCAACCTTTCAAGTTAAGCCCCAGAATGCCACCCTTTGATAAGCAAAAGAGTTGGTGAGCTGACCTCAGCTTCATTGGACACAAGAAAATAAACCATTTTACAAACTCAAAAAGCTCCAAATACACATCCCATATCACACAAGATTTCCCAATTCAAAGGAAAAAAAAAAAGGAGCTAAAACACCATAAAATCACCTATAAAGAACACAACAGAACAGAATCAACCCACGTAGAATTCAGAGTAACAATCATCAAGTAGTAGCCAAAAATGTAACAGGAAAAAAAAAATCAGCAAAACAAAGAAGATAGATTCCAATTAAAGATATCTAATACCCTAAAACCAAATTGAGACCAAATAACCAACTATGTAAAATCAAAAGTCAATAAAAAGACAAGAAATTCACAGAATACAAAGAACCCATTTCAAACCACCAATCTGAAATCCAACCTACAATACAAAACGAACCAAACACCGCTAAATCACAGACCTCTTTCTTCATATTACCCTTTCTAGCCATCACAGCGGCAGAGAGAAGCCTCGGCAAGCGATCAAACTCAGCAGCCTCGATGCGAGGGGGCCAAACTCGAGGATTCTTATAGCACAAGAACACATGGCGCTCGTAATAATCAACAGACCCGGCGAGCTCATTAGTACGGAACTCGGGCCTCGAGAAGCCGAACTCGGCGTCGCTGCCACTACCACTGTTATCAGCGAGTAAACCCTCGTTCTGGAAGCTTCCAGAAGCACTTCCGATCTGGGAATTGGGATCACTTAGAAAACTGTCAAGTGGGTCAGAGACTGGGATTGGTGAGGAAGAAGAAGATGGGTTCGCGAATGATAGAGGGTCGTCTCTGTCTCTATTGCTTGCCATCAATCTTTGGAGAGAGAGAAAGGTAGAGGGGCGGGAAGGAGAGAGAGTGAAAGAAGCGTGGAGGCTAAATCGTTCCAGTGGTATTGGAGGAAGTGAGATGTGCCAATGGTAAGACTTGGGTCACCCAAAAAGGGCACGGACACGTGGCATTCAGGGGTACAGCCTCCATAGTCAGGTGTTCTGACCTTTAATTACATATTGTATCTACTGAGCACTTAACAGCTTGCTTATTAGCCAGCCTTTGAAAATTTGTAAGAAAATAAAGTAATTATCACATTAATTATTTATGATCTAATCTATGTTAATAACAATATTATTATTACTTACTTAAATAACTTCGATAAACCCAAGTTTCAACATTTGCCCTATTAGCATAGATATTATAACACGCAGCATCCAACTTTAATAATGTAAAAAAAAAAAAAAAAAAAGATATTAAATTTAAGTGCAATCTAATATAAATAATTTAAGTAAATATCTTAACCAAATAGTCTCGACTATTTTTCCATTATAATAAAATATTTTATTTTTTAGGAATCATTCATTAATTTAAATTTTTAAATTTATTATGTCAACTTCATTTCTCTTATAGATCATTTGTCTATCAAAACTACCCAGTTATATGAATAAACTGTTGATAGTAAATTAACTTTAAATGTTGGTTTTGAGGAAAAATATGACAATTATGATGATCGGCTACGTGTGGTAAGCCCGATATTGCGGGTGATTGGCACATATCTGCTTAAATCAAAAGGCGTAGCCAACAAGACAAATAATGTAAATATTTTTACAAAGAACATACAATATCATACTGATACTGCTTGTACCGTCTTTTTGGCAAGCACTTTTCCTTCCAATACAAACAAAATTATGACGTAGAAATAGGAACATTTTAGTTTTCGACCATTTATAATTTCTTATGTACTAACAACAAACACATAAATCAGTGGAGCTTCTCACCAGGTAGATAAGAAGGAGACCCACCCTCAATCTGATTCTTTTTTCTATTAAAAATGCCGCTCAAATTAGACACAAGTGTTTCTCTTGAAAGGGTACTTTTATGTTTATGCTTCTCCAACTTCCGGGTCTCAATACCTTGAGGGCTTTGTCTTTGAACTCTATAGTGGCGTGGTGAAGATCCTATTGACACTTCTGACTCTGCTAGTAGACGAGATGCAACTTCAGCTGCCTTCTTTTGTTCTCTCTCACGCCACTTTCGGAGCTCTCCCTCCACTGCTTTCTTGGCTGCTTCAGCCATTTGTACCTTCTTCAGAGCCTCCTCTGTTTCAGCCTTCATATCCTCAATTTCCTTTTGAGTTGTCTCTAACCTTTTCAGTGCTTCATTTTCACTAGCCTTAACAGCTTCCACCTGAGCCATGGCAGCAGCCACTTTCATTTCAGCTAATGTGTTAGATTCCTCAACTTTGCGGCTTAACGACTCAAACTCTTCCCTTGATATGGTGACTTTTGCACCAGATTCTGAAGTTGAGGCACGTGCAGCATTAGTTTGCTCGGATAAGATCTTAACTTGATGAAGGGCAGTTTCCTCTGCTGCTTTTGCTTCCTCAGCTTCTTCTAGAGCAACTCTGAGCTTCTCTTCTGCTTCTTTTACTGCATTTCTGGCAGCTTTAGCCTCCTTCTTCAATCCCTCTGCTTTAATCTTTGTTTCTTCTGCTTCTCGTTTTGCTTTTTCATTTTCTAATGAAAGTTGGTTCAGGGTCGTAATCAAGTCATCAAAAGCATGTCGTGCTTTAGATTCCTCCGCAAGGCATGCTTCGAGCTCACCCTTACTTTTTCTAAGTTTAATATGAAGATTTCCAGCTACAGATTCAGTTTCTGCTTCTCTTTCCTTCAGTGCAGAATGCTCTTTCTTCGTATTCTCCAGTTCTACCTTAAGAGCTTCCACCAAGCTTCTAAGGGAGCGCTGCTCTTCTGCAACTTTCTTCAATGATTCGCTTGCACCATCAAGCTCTGAAGTAACAATTTTCACAGAATCTAGATCAGAAGCCTTAGCATTCTCCATTTGTTTTTGCAGAGCCCCAATTTCATTTAATTTTTCACTAAGTTGTTCTTCGAGACTTCTGGTCAGCTCTGGGTCAAAGCCTTGCTTCAGAACAAGCAATCTCCTTGAAGACTCCTCTAAGCTAGCCTTATATGACTGCCTCTGCACATCCTTGCAAGAAAACATCTTTGCTTGTTCCTGTTGGGATTGCAAAGTTGCAAGCTTAACTAGTGCGATTGATTCCTGAACAACTAAGATCTCCTTAGAGAGTTCTGTAGCTCTATCTGCATTTGCTTTGGCTGCATTATTAGCATCTACTGCTTGATTGAAAGAAGTGCCTCTTGCTTCAAATGTTGCATCACGGTCCTGAAGAATTTTCCTTAATTCTTGTTTTGCAGCATTAAGTTCATCAACCACTGTCATGTGTAGTGTCCTTGCTGTTTCCAATTCCTTTTCCCAAGCACCATCAGTAGCAGGAGGATCTGCAGAGCTTGCTTCTTCAAGCTGCTTTGCCTTATGTTTTGCAGTTTCAGTTGCCTTAAGAGCTGATTTCTTGGATTCATAGAGAAATTTCAACTTATTGCTAAGCTCTTCAGCTGTTACTTTAGCTTTTTCAAGTTCTGTACGTGCTTGGACTTTAGTTGTTTCCGCACTTTTTAGTTTTTCCTTCAACTTGTTTAGTTCTTTTTGGGCCAGGTGAAGTTCTGTCTCCTTGACCAATACTTTCTGCAATTGGGAAAAGGCGGAAAGAATAAATCAAATGCATAAATAAGATGAAGATATTTTAGTCACAGGGGAGCATTGTTTCGATGTGTTACAACGAAAAAATAGAAAATAGAAATTGCCTCAGATAATTTCCACAACTTTTCCAACGTTAGATGATGAACACAAAACAAAAGTTAGACAAAACACTGACTCTTCATTGTTCATGTTGGGCACTTAATACTTACAAATTGGTGACAATTTACATATAATTCAGAAAAATAGGTGTGCTCGACCCCTAGACATGAACCCTTGTTAGACACTTCCAGATGAGTACATGTAACATATCTAGCAACACTAAAGTAAAAAAAGCTACCTCGGCAGAATGAGGTTTTGGCTTCTTGATGGAAGGCTTCTCCCCAGAGAATGCGCCTTCACCAAAAAGAGAAACTGCATCTTTAACAGACTGGAAAGGTGCACTGGTGTCTATCTCTCCCACCACTTTAGAGTTAGGCGACTCTGTAGTATATTCATGTTTTGCTACCATACTGCTTTTTGGTTTATTGTATATCTCAGACGTCCACCTGCTGGAAATATGCAACTTCTCATAATATATACATGTATACGTTATAAATTTATATGATGAAATAATTGTTAAAAAGAAAGAAGAAATGAGAGCAGAATTGAAGATATAGAACCCATAAGCTAATAAAAGTTCAACATGTCTCAAGTCTCAACATGCAAAGTGGAAGTTCATATGTATAAAATTAACTCTTACAAACAGTAAGGTGCAATAAGAACAGGAAATTCAAATTAGAGAAAAAACATAAATAACCTTAAACATACAGGTCATCGTTAGAAAGATCAAAAACAGGAACCAAGAGACATCTTCACCAACTTGAACCGAACCTAAGCAATTAAACAGCAGAACCACATACTTCAAAATGAAAATGTGGATGACTATTCAGATATGCATCATGGAATAATTTTTTTTTTAATTGCTTCAACAAACAATACCATATGCATATTGCAACCTTTTAGCCGAACAAACTAACAATACATCTACCTTTACTTTAACACCAGATGGCATCAACGAGCCATCTCCTTGCAGGAACAATTTTGATTTTGAACTCCTTTAACATTAACATAGTAGAAATTTGTTTCGCATAATATCCATCTAAATAAAAATAGCTTGTAGATTCCACTTGTGTGGCTAATAAAGTGGCACAATACAGAATGGCCAATTGATAATTAACCCAAGTTATCAAAGCTTCCAGACTGGAAAGGACCCAAAAGCACATTTAAGTACATGAGATTAAACACAGATCATGTTATAGCCCATCTAGCAACAAGTATAAATAAGGGGCAATTTTTGTCATTTAAAAATTACTCAAGTGAATAATCTTCACGATTGCAAGAGAAAGAAAATACACTCGACATTATCTCTAATAGTAAAGAAGATTGAATTTTTACCGACCAACCAGTGGGACCTAGTCATAAATTTCAGAACAAGTTTCGAGATTCCAACTAAATACATACAAGTGCTCTTCCTGAACAATCAATAAGAACATGATGATGCCGTACAGTTTTTTATATAGCAAAATAAAAAACCAGGCTTGGTAATGACACGAAAGAAAGAGAGAGAACCCAAATAATGAAAAAGAAGAGCTTCGACCTTTAATTTCAGTAAAACTGTAAACTATAGAATAGAAGCAACGAGTTCATCTTATCAAGCAAACAAGAAAAATAAAAAGAAGAGGGAAAAGAAATCTAAATATTAAACGCCGAAAGCAGTAAAGTCAATAGAATCGCTTACCCCACAAACCCTAATCAAACGGGAACAGAAAGCAAGTATAACAAACCCTAGAAATCACCACTGCTCAAAAACGGAACATAACAGAGACAGTCGCATAACAGCGGGTCAAAGGCTTAAGGTAATCTTCACCGACCGTCATGTCCCACACAAACGTCAAAACTCTTGAATATTTCGATGCGAAAACCAAAACCCACAAAGAACAACTATATCTGCACGCGTTATCCCGAGAATTCGAAATTTCCACCAGGACAGAAAATGTTTTCTGGGGAATTGAAATGCTTGAAAAGAAAATAGAGCTTGAAATTAAAATGGGTGTGCGTTACTTCGAGTCTAGAAAACGGTACAAAATATTTTGTCTTAATGGAGAGAAAGAAAGAGAGCGATTTGAAAATTCGAAAGCTGATTAGCAGAACGAGTCTGTCAAAGAAAGAGAACAGTGCGGGAGGGAGAAAGAGAGATTAGAATCAAGTGCGGATACAAGTTTCTACATCTTTTTTTATTATGCATAAAATGATTATACATTCGGGACAAAAATGTCTTTTTAATTGAAATAAGCCTACCCAAATAAGTACAAAACGTACAACCTTTTAAAACTACTATGCACGCGGCCAATATGTATGAGGAATGAGTCTAAATCGTTGCGCCAACTGCCAAATAAGTTAATTCTACCATCAGAGTCCGCTGTATAGGAAAAAAATTTCCAGAGTTAGAGGCTCCTCTGACTGGTGACCACGACAAAAAATGCGGAGAGTGGAGAGAGAAAGAAAGACGGTTTAATTCGTTGGATTTGCTGTTTATATATTAATTTATTTAAATAATTTTAAATATTAGTTAACGTTAAGTGAAAGAATAATATTTAGTATTTAATCAAACATTTAATTAAAATAAATTATAAATATGCAAATTTATGGAATGTTTGATAAATAAATGTGGGTTATCAAACATAAAATTTTGGACTATAAACATTACAAGTTAGGACAATGGGTAAGATGGATTCAAACAACTAAAAAATGGTTTATACATATAAACGATCTACCTCTACTTATAATATGTCTTATTATTTGCAACAAGCAACTCTTTGCATAAAAAAAAGTATACCATTTATTTTTTGTTGCTTGTGTAGAAATAGTATGCATTTTTCATTTTGCAAAATGACATATAAAGATATGAGTTTTGGACTTAAGGACTTGAAATAGTTTAGCATCATTGCAAATGTTACAAAAGGCTATATGAGTGCTTGTTCTTAAGTGAATGTTTTTCTTCATCTTATTCTTCTATAGTAATTGTATTTTTTAACTTGAAGTTAGTGAAATTTATCTCTTTACTTTACTGTTTTTACTTTATATTTCTATTGTATATTGATATCCATGTCTATAGAGCTTGATAGTATGTTTCTTGAAATATCTTTATGGGTGTTTACTTGAATATTTCCATTGTATTTGTTCACTAGTTGTGTTCACTACTTGCAATATTTTGGCCTCACTTTCATAAAAATCTTAATTAAAGTTGTGGCTAATAATATTAATAATTTTAGAAGAAAGAGTAATTTACATTGTTTTTTTTTTTTTTTTTTGTTTCATATTTTCAATTGACATAAAATTGATATAAATTAAATGATCATAAATATATAAATTACATTATAAAATTAAAAAGTAATATATGCATTAACAATATATATATATTTTAGTTTGATTAAATCAATTCGTAAACTTTAAAATCAAAACTACTCTTCTCAAGTCTGTTTTGCATTTTTAAAATAGAAATCAACTTATTTCAACTTATAATACAAAAAAAGAAAAAAAACTTGGTTTGATCTCTCTTGATTTCAGTCGGGTTGGATAGTTTACCTTATATGTTACCCTTAGTATTAATTGGTTCTTGCCCTTTGCTTATATGTTTTTGCTGCCAATAACATGTACAGCATAATGAAAACTTACAAAAAGAAAGTGGCTAATAAGAACTATTTGATATTTCTCCAGCTTACTAGATAACATTAAGAGGCACTTACTTAGGGCTATCTCAAACAACATTTTCCATAACTGATAAGGTGGTTATAGAAGACGTATCAAAGAGATAAGCAAGAGAGATTAGAATTTGAAAGTTCAAGTATAATGTTTACTATTGTGAAGGCAACATTACTTATGGTTGAAATTGATGGCACAATGATACTATGAGGAATATAACTCGCAAGATAAAGAACAGGTCAAAGAATGATGCACAAGGAGGACAACCTCTCTGATGCCTAAGTTAGACATAAAAGAAGCATTTGAGAGGAAGAAGAAGACCTCAATGGAGAAAAATAATGATATTGACCGACTTCCTAATAAATAAATAATTATTATGTTTATATTATTGAAGTAGTCCCACATCGTCTAGAAGATTTTAGGATGTGTAGTATATAAGGCATGGACAACCCTCTTTCTATGAGAGCTCTTTTGGGGTAGAGTTAGGCCCATGGATTTTTACATGGTATCAGAGCAGGTTTAACTAGAGATGTGGGGAGCCCGAGCCCTGCGTAGAGGGGGGACTGCTGAGTGGGTCCAGCCCCTGACGTAGAGAAGGGGGGACTGCCGAGTGGGCCTAGCGCCTGACGTAGAGAGGGGGTATTGAAATAGTCCCACATCGTCTAGGAGATCTTAGGATGTATAGTATATAAGGCATGAGCAGGATGTGCTCTTTTGGGGTAGAGTTAAGCCCATATACTTTTACATATATATAATGGCTAAAATACCCATATCATAATGGGTTTGTGCCACCCTGGCATTTACCGTGATAAAAACACCAACATTGCTTAATTTGTTCAATTTAGTCTACGAAACCAACTAGTCATTGAGGTTCTTCTATGTGGTCTAAAGCTTTGAAGAATTTGCCAATCTATAGAGTACTTTTTCTCCCACACATAAAGGTTGCATTGTTTTTAAAAATAATATTTAATAAATATGCAAATAAATATAGTTAAAAATGAAATGATTTATTCCTATAAGTATGTATTATGGGTCAGGTCCGATCCGAATCGTTTTGACCCGCAGTTCAAATTGAACTGAACCGTTTTAGACAAAACGAGATTAGTTCGGGTAATATCCGCGGGTCAAAAAAACTGAACTATTGACCCATTTTTTAAAAAAATTGGAAAAAAATTATTATAAATTTTTATATAATTAAAATTTTTAGTAAATAAACGGGTACTTGGATTGTACTCCGAACTGAACAGATTTTTGCCCTAAATTGAACTGAATCTAACTATTTTAAATCAAATGGATAATGATTTGATCTGTTTTCGAACAGTTTTGTCCCGAATCGAACTGACCCAAATGGATCGAATACTTGCAGGTACCCGAACCGTCGGATCAAATTGCCATCCCTACGACTATTTATACTGAAATAAACTGTCTTTGTAGTAAAAAAAGATCAGAATAAAAAAGTATTTTGTGAGCAAGGTTTTTCATTTGTTCTATTTGATATTATTGTAAATTATTAGTACGTAATTTTATAATTATTTAAAGCGCCTGATAAATAGAACAAGGACCTGATGATTATGATCAGAAGCACTGAAAGCGAGAGCGGTCATATTGTTTTTTTTGTACTTGATCAAAGATAGAAATTGGTTCAGGAAATATATAATGAAATGAATAGCTTCAAAGATAATAAAGAAAGAAATATATTCTGAGCTTATGAATTTCAGTTGAGATGTCATATTCTAAAGATTTTTTTACGTGTCATGGTCTCACAAAATAGAAATTAGGCCCATAGAAAATTATTCGACCGACAAAAAAAAAACTGTCCTTAAGCCTTTGAGGATAATTTTAGGATTTATTTTCCCTTTTATTTATATTATTTTAATTCTTTCATAAACAATTAATCATATTATTTAATCAACCCTAAAAAAGAGAAGCAAATAGGTAAGGTGTATTATTATTAGTCAGAGTCAGAACTAGCTTTATGGGGTAGGGTCCTCACCCTTGGAAAAAATGGTACTTATTATTATTAGTCAGAGTCAGAACTAGCTTTATGGGGTAGGTTCCTCACCCTTGGAAAAAAAAAATAGTGTTTTCTATGATTAATGGAAGAAAAGTTGATGTTTGAAAACCTCAAATTATCGAATTTAAATTGAAAATTTTGTATCAAATTAATTTAAAAGTTAAGCTAAATTATCATTAATTTAAAATAAAATTTAATTTAATTTTAAATAAAAAAATTATGTTAAAATTAAAATAGTCTTATATTTCTTTTAATCTTTTATGATATATTAATTATTATTTTTTATTTTTTTAAAAAAAATAAATTGATAAAAATAAATAATTATAATTTATTTATTTTGTCATATTATTATGTTATAATATTTAATATCAATATTTTTAACATTTAAATCTACTCATCTCTTTAAACCAAAAAATAAACTTATATTTAATTTCATTTAATAATATAAAAATTTTCTCTTTAAATCAATTAAGTATTAATATTTACAATAAAATTTTACATATTTTATCTGCTTGAATTATGTTATTTTTTTTTCAACTATTTTATTGTTTTAAGAATTATGTGATATTTTAATTTATTTAAATTTTTTATTTTTTAATAAATATTTATGTTTAATGATATATATAAAAAATTTATTAATAATTCAAATTATTTTAAACTAATTTTTTATATTTAATTTTAATTCGAGTTAAATTGAATATAATTCCAACTATGAATAAATGAATTTAAACTAGTTAATTTGTGCTAACTCAAATTCTGACCATTTTTTCTACTTCTGTCTGTTACAAGTTAATGGTGCTCAGCTGCTGGTTCCGCCGCTCTGCTGAGCCATAAAGGTAAAATGCTTACTATGAAACTACAGCTGGAAAGCAGTTAAATAACTGGCAGACCATAAGTAGGAAGAAATAAACCTCAAACCTTGAGCAGTTGACCAGAAACTCACATTTATCTTCACCTAACCCACTTTCACAGTCTTAATGCAGTAGTACTACATTGACCCACGATGAGATAAGGAGTTACACATTTATAATTCAATTATTGACCACCACCAATAAAATAAGAGCAAGCTTGCTAAATTTATTGGGTTATAATAATGTTTATAATTTAATTTGAATTTGCATTATTTCACAGTATTTTAATTTTATGGCAATGTTTACAATTTGTTTTCTGAGTTCCCAAATTTTCACTTTCTTGTCCAAATGATATATCTGTGTGGATATCTCACACACTTATTATAGTTACAAATGCAATTGTAACGCATGTAAATTTCCTAAACAATCACTTAACTTGTTTTACTTTCATCTTTTCCACCAGCCAATAAACCCACGTTTTTTAAAGCCAAATCTCCATCTCAAAATTTGAGTAACTCAATTTTAAATTTCAAATTAGAAAATTATTCGTCACACGATTACACTACTCAATATTACTTATATATTATAAATTTAATGTATATTTGTATTTTAACGACATTTAGTCATCGACCAAAAGCTTATCAATTGAGTGATTTTGCTGTCATAAAAATACTATATAAATTTATATCTTAGTAGTATCTATATTATCGATATTTATTCTCTCCTATATTATTAAAAATCATTATTTTAGTATCCAAGTACCTATTTTGATATTCTTTTTGTCAAAATATTATAAGAATTTTACTTTTTGGTAAATAAAAAGTCAAATACATAACACATGTATTTAATAAAAAAGGATAATTTGACTTTTTTTAATATATGGTTTATTTTAACTTCATGAAAATAAATCTTCTAAGTTTTTTTTTTTATTATTATTACATAATCATTTTAATTATGTAATTAATTTCAAATACAAAATTTTATTTTAATAATTTAATAAATAAAATATTTAAGAATAATAATTAATCCAATAAACAAAATATTTTTATTTTATAAAAATAATTAAAAGAATTATGTAACAATAATAATAACCGTAAAAATTTAAATATTTTATTTTTATGAAGTTAAAATAAGTCATACATTCTTCATTAACAAATTTTTTTTTATAAAAATAAAACTCAAAATTTTGATTTTTTATTGTAATATTTTGACAAAAAGAATTACAAATAAGCAACTTAAAATATTAAAATAGTACCTTTCAATGATATAGAAAAAAATGAATAATAAAGTGATAAGATATGTATCACAAAGTATCCCATGTTAAATGATTTGCCTAAAATAAATCTGTACACAAATCTCACAGAAAAAGATAAGATTATCTCAGACCTTTCCAGCCATCATGAAAAGACTTATATACCACAAACACCATGAGAAAACAAAATTTACACAAAGTTAGAATTAAGGGAGGAGATATACAAATGGAAAAGGATAAGCATTTTCCACTATTTGAGACAAGAAAAGCCAAGGGAAGAGTAACATATAGGCTATTTGCTGCTTCAATATTTGTTGGTATATGTTTAATTTTGGTCTACAGAGTAAGTCACGTACCAAAACAAGAAGAAGATGGAAGATGGGTTTGGCTTAGTTTGCTTGGTGCTGAACTATGGTTTGGTTTTTACTGGATTCTCACTCAAGCTCTCCGTTGGAATCGAGTCTATAGACAAACCTTCAAAGACAGACTCTCTCAAAGGTTAATTTTTCTATATTATCATTCTCAAGTTCATTCTTTTACTCTGGTTTGGTCTGTTTCTTTTGCTTTTTAAACTTTGTACAAGTGTTTTCAAGGCAATTAAATTATGTGATTCCTTTCTTCTGAAATCACTTTTGATATAAGCACGAGAAATAGATTGTTTGAATGTTGATTGTATTATGAAACAGATTTGGGAAAGAGTTGCCAGGAGTAGATGTATTTGTGTGCACAGCGGACCCAACAATTGAGCCACCAATGATGGTAATAAACACTGTTTTATCAGTAATGGCATATGATTATCCAACAGAGAAGCTGTGTGTGTATCTTTCTGACGATGGTGGTTCAATTCTCACATACTATGCTCTTTTTAAGGCTTCCAAATTTGCAAAGCATTGGTTACCATTTTGTAAGAGATTCAATGTGGAGCCAAGGTCTCCTTCTGCTTATTTCAATTCAATGCCTTCTCAAAGTTCAAATGACTTGGCTTTCATAAAGGTATATTTTTAAAACTATTCATCGTTATTACAATATTGTTCTCAAGATTCAAAATTTCATAATTAATATAAGCCTAGATAGGTTTTTTATTACTGGATTTTTGTTGTTAAAAAAGTAATATTGAATTTTTATTTGATATTTTTATACTATTAAATTTTACAAAAATACAATCAAATTTTATAAAATATTACAAAAATATCATCGATCAATCAATTAATAAGAATTATGGCAAGTTACAAGTACGTCAAATATATTTTTGTAATATTTGCAAAGTTTAATTAAAAAAAAAAATTCTATAATATTTTAATAATATTTATAAAGTTTAATGATATAAAAAAATAAATTATAATTTGATGATATTTTTTTATTGGCTTCAAAAATTCTGTCATAAAAAATTATATTTACTCTTAATATAATTGATTAAAATATACGTCACTTACTGAACAATATTCTTTCTTTCGTTAGTATGCAAGTTGGGGTGAGATCCTTTGAATTTTGGAAAGGGAAAAGTGTGGAGCTCTATACTTTATGTTTTAAAAATGATATCCTACTTTTTTAATCAATTAAAAAACCGAAGTCCCAAGTATCAAACTATTTGATCTTTGAAAATATGTCATCCATGATGAATGCATTTTATTGAGATAAAATTACCTTACAACTCTCTCAGGTAAAAATATTTCTTTGCTTCTTTTTTTTTCCTTTGGAAATTAGTTGTTTATTACTGATTTTTTTTTTTTGGTAGAAATTGTATGAAGAAATGGAGAATGATATAGAAACAGCAACTAAGTTAGGCCGAATACCAGAAGAAGTAAGATCAAAACATAAAGGGTTCTCTCAGTGGAATACATGCTCTTCTCGACATGATCACCATACCATTATTCAAGTATGTTATTTGCTGATGATCACATTCACAAGTTTAATATGAAGACAAGAACAAAGTTCAAAATTATAGAAGAAGAAAAAAAAAAACCATTTAATATTGTTTTGTTTTATTGTTCCAGATCTTAATTAATGGGAGTGACCCAGATGCAGATGCGACAGATGTAGCAGGGTGTGCGTTGCCAACTTTGGTTTATTTGGCAAGAGAGAAGAGACCCCATCATCCCCATAACTTTAAGGCTGGAGCTATGAATGCATTGGTAGGGACACATAATTATAAACTTTTGTTCCCATTATACCCTCAGAAGTGCACTTGGTTTGGTACAAGCCAAGTGTCACTTTTAGTCAAAAGTGTTTTTAATTAAAGTTAACAATTTACTGGTTTAGTAAATTCATCTCTAATAAGAGAAATGTTAAATAAACATTACCCTGTACACATATTTATATTTGTATTAATTATGGTGTGTTATGTTGTAAAAGTTTCTATAAGAAGATATAATTTTATTGTTTTTAAAGTAGTTGATAAGTGAGAAAAAATAAGTCACACGATGATAAAGTACTAAGAAAAGCACAAGTTTTAACCCCATTCGAGCCCTAGTGGAAACTCATAAAAGCTATATCCTATCAAAAATTATTTTAGCACGTAACATAATATAATTAGTATGAGTGTAAATGTGTGCTTAACATTCTTCTTTATGATAATTACTATTTTTTAATGCAGATTAGAGTATCTTCAAAAATAAGCAATGGGAAGGTAATTCTAAATGTAGATTGTGATATGTATTCAAACAACTCAAAGTCAATTCAAGATGCACTTTGCTTCATGATGGATGAAGAGAAAGGAGCAGAGATTGCATATGTACAATTTCCACAAAGTTTTGACAATGTCATTCAAAATGACTTGTACGGTGCTTCATTAAGAATAATCAGTGAGGTAAGTGTTTGTGTTTATTTTTGTTTTATTTTTCAAGTTATCTAGTTTGTACCTTTTCTCAAGTAATGTTGTTAATTGTGATCTTTAAGGTGGATTTCCATGGTTTGGATGGATATGGAGGCCCTCTTTATATTGGAAGTGGCTGCTTTCATAGAAGAGATACTCTTCTTGGAAACAAGTTCAGTAAAGACTATAAAATTGAATTGAAATGGGAGAGTAGAAGAGAAGTAGAAAGTGTATATGAATTAGAAGAAAACTCAAAAGGCCTTGCAAGCTCTTCTTATGAAGAAAACACCCAATGGGGGAAGGAGGTACATCTCTCTATCCTTCTTATTTTGGAGCAAGGATCAAAATACGATAAAATGCCTGATATATCCGCAATATTTTCTAATGGAAAATACCAATATATAAAATATAAGAAACACCCGTCGATATTAATAATAGTTTTTATAGCATTTACAAAAATTTATGTCGTTTATCTATAATGTCTTCAATATTTTTTCATATTTTCGTAAAATTGAAGTGTCAATTTTTTATATTGCTTGAAAATTGAGGATAATGAATGTGCACTTAATTTGAAAGCACTTTTATGTATTATAAATTTATCACAAACACAATTGACATAGTAAATCTCACTCTCTAGGCTCAAATTTATAACGTGTTATCATTTTCTTGAAATGCAGATGGGTTTGAAATATGGGTGTCCAGTTGAAGATGTGATAACAGGGATATCAATTCAAACCAGGGGATGGAAATCAGTGTATTACAATCCAACTAGAAAAGCCTTCTTAGGAGTAGCTCCAATCACATTGCTTGACTCACTAGTTCAACACAAGAGATGGTCAGAAGGTGATTTCCTTATTTTTCTGTCTAAGTATAGTCCTGCTTGGTTTGCACATAACAAGATCAGCTTTGGCCTTCAACTTGGATATTGCTGTTATTGCTTTTGGGCTCCTACTTCCCTTCCCGCCTTATTTTACACTCTCATCCCTTCACTTTATCTCCTCATAGGCCTTCCCCTTTTCCCAAAGGTATATCACTCTCTCTTTCTTTCTCTCTACCTCCCTCTCCCTCTCCCTCTCCCCTCCTCACTATCACTATTTGTGTCAGTAGTAATGTCTTTATTTTGTGAATTCAGATCTCAAGTCCATGGTTGATACCATTTGTGTACGTGATAGTTGCCAAGTTCACATTCAGCTTAGCTGAGTTTATGTGGTCAGGTGGCACTATCTTAGGGTGGTGGAATGAGCAAAGAATTTGGCTTTACAAGAGAACAACCTCCTACCTCTTTGGTTTCATTGATGGAATTTTAAACTCACTTGGGTTTTCAAATTCAGCATTTGTAATCACAACTAAAGTGGTTAGTGAAGATGTTTCACAAAGATATGAGAATGAGAAGATGGAGTTTGGAGCCACCTCTCCATTGTTCACAATATTATCAACACTTGCTTTGATCAATCTTTTCTGCTTTTTTTGGGTGGTAAAGGAGGCTATTCTGAAAGAGGGTATTTCAAAAGTTTATGAGACATTGTTTTTGCAGATTCTTCTTTGTGGGTTTTTGGTTTTGATCAACTTGCCTTTGTACCAAGGCCTTTTCTTGAGAAAAGACGCAGGAAAGATGCCAAGCTCTGTAGCAGCTAAATCAGTTGCTTTTGCCTTACTTGCTTGCGCTCTATTTGGATATTGCTATTAATTGAATTATACAAATTCAATGTTGTAAACCGTTTGAGACCTTTTTTTTCTTTTTATATTTTTATTGTTATAAGTTTTAAAGAGTGTTAGTTTTATTATTTTTTCACTCTTTTCTTCCCTTCTATGCAGTAATAACAAGATAAGCTTGCCTTTTGTTTTGTTTTTAGTGTCTTTAAAAAAATAGTATGTTTTTTTTCTCTCAACCCAGACACATTTAGTTAGCTCGTTTATCATCTTCTCGAAAAGAAACAAAGGGCTTATCTGAACCAAATGGTTGCAAATGCTAAATAGCTTCACATGAATCTCTTTTCGCGCAACCTATGGTGATTGAGCATTTCAACGTATCTGAACTATTATTATTGGTGATTGAGCATTTTTTTCAACGTATCTGAACTAATATTGTTGGTGTTGGTGGTGGTGGTGGTACGCTAAAATATAGTCAATCAAGCATGCCCTCTAAGGCCCTAATACACCCAACAGTTAAAAAAAAAAGTACTTTGATGATACAATGAGGTAGAACGTGTGTGATGAGAAATCTTGGAAGCTCATGGATCAGTCCAAGGGAAGATAGAAACAAATTGGCTTCTAATAATAATTATAATATCAGAAATATATAGATACAATAAAGTGTTTTTCTGGTTTAATCCTCCCATCACAACTCAATTTTACAGCACAGAATATAAACTCCAGTAGGACTCACCACTTCTCTACAGCTCCTTCCTTCTATGGAAAATTATGGTGGAGCTTGTATTAATAGAACAACATACTCTTCGATTGAAGCACTTCAATAGGAAGGGCCTTGTCAAGATTGTGTAGGCGGTTCGTGAATGCAGCAGAACCATTTTTTCTGAAGAGCAGCAAATTATCAACATAGGGGAAAATGTAAGGGATTTTGCCCGAGCAAATAAGAGATAAAAATAAATGATGCATCCAATATGATGTGATGAAAGGATCTTTTCTCCTCTTAAGCTACATTTATGCAAAAGAAACATAAACTAGAAAGCTCATGTTCCATTTACTTTTATAAGCCGCAAAGGCAATCAGATTATACATGTCAGCCCGAAAATCTTATTTTATTTCCTGAAGCAAAAATTCTTTAATTTCAAGAAACCTCTAAATAAGAAATTAGCATGTGTAAAGCAAATCTGAGTGGCTTACAAAGCAACTTTTCATTGTAATTAAAAATATAAAGGTTGATGATTGTTGATCTACTCCCAATCACTGCAAAGAGATTGATCCCCCCCACTCCCAAAAAAAAATAAAAAAAATAAAATTAAACAAGAATTTCACAATTTAGCATGAAAAAAGAGCTAAAAATGTTAGATGTGTAACCGAGTGAAAATTTTTATATTGTGTAATGCACATAACTCAAGCTATATTGTAAAATTGTTGCAATCTCAAGCTCATATTGTGAGTTTGCCCAAAAATATTGATGTTACCACTGCACCTTCACTCCGTATTAAACCATCGGAGAAAGAAAGAATTTGGTTAAGAACAACGTACAGACTGAGGCTTGCCAGGATCCACTCCAGGTCTGGTAGGTTTGATATTAGAATCAATCTTTCCCGGAGAATCAGGTTTTCCACCCGTTTTCTTCTCATCCCTAGCCTTGTTAAATATCACAGTAAATCCTTCGGCTGAAGCAGGATCATTGACATCCCATTCACCAAACTTTGGCAGTGGCCGACCTTTATCCTGCAAGAAAAAGCAGAACATTTTTTTTTTTTTTTTGTGTGTGATTTTGATAGCTAAGAAAGGCAAAAGACAACCAGATAAAAAATAAGAAATCATATTAGATATAGTGAAGTCATCCAAGACAGACAAATTTGCTTCAACCATTAAAAAATATATACCTGGATTGTTTTAAGCAAATAAATATAATGCAGATTAATTCAGCCTCAAGGATTATGGTCTTTATAGAAGTTGTCCAAGAATCTCATATGTACAGGCTTAATCTGCCTTGTGCTGCACGTGCATGATGATCAAAGTTCTTTCTTTTGTACTTCTAAAGCTACCAGTTAATGTATACATGCTAAATACAACCTTCCCCTATCGCAAGCTAAATACTAACTTCCTATATGAATGCAAACCTGGGCCATTGCTAACTCGTTCTCTGATTCCAACCAGAATCTGATTTAAATAAAATAAAAGCTTACAACCCTTAAACATGGCTATCCTGGGGCCAGGCAATGAACTCCACCATAGCTATTTACAAGATGATACACTTATGACGCAGAAAATCATGAGCAGCATTTGGAGTCTAACTTCCTTCTAAAGCCATTCGTTTTCCAAAATATTTGGCGAATATAATTGATCAAATTCCTATTGAAATTGTAATTCGGGAGAAAAATACAATTATATTGTCAACCGTGCCGATTTTCCATATTCAAAAGTACAGCAAAACATGTTAATAAAGCATGTACACATTGCAGGAGTAAATTTTAAAAATCACAGTCCGTTTCTGTTGGAAATTGTGAATGAATTTGAATAAAAAGAAAGAGAAAAAATGCAAAAGTTACATATTTGTACCAAAAGTTTCTGTTTCATTGCCCATTGTTCCAAACTACTTGCGTTTTCCAATAGCATAATTTTTTTAAAAACCAGAACAATCTCTAAAACCGCATGAAAAGATAATCATTTTCTTTAGCTCCAACAACACAAAGTTACATCAATGTAATTCATCAAATCAACTAATCATACAGTGCCGAAACCCATAAATTTTGAAATAAAGTAATAGATTCAGAAAACGAAAAATTGATCAGAATTCATTAGCATCAAATCAACGAAGTATTAACCAAATCTATGCGTTATCGCTCAACTCAGCCGATGATAATTAGTTATCGAATCAAACAGATATAAGCATCAGAACAAATAAAAAAAAAATAGTTTTTCATAAATATAATCAAATAAGGAAAAGCGATAACGTACCGACATGAATTCAAGCAATAGATGAACTTTTTTTTCCTGGGAAAAGAAAATGACTCAGTGAGAGAAGAGAGAGAAAGAGACAATACAGATACAGAGAGATTTTGGGCCAGAAATGGGCCTATTACCATGTAAAAGCAGCGAATTTAGGCTAACGGTTCTCGTACAAACCACGTTATTTTCTTAAATGAATGAGAAGGGGGTAGTGAGTCCCCGTCGCCGTTAGCGTTAGATGGAGACGGAAAAGGTCGAGACTATGAACAGAAAATTGAGCTGGGTAACGGAGTGAATTGGTAGATTACTATTTATGTGCATGACATTAATTTTATTTTCAACTTTCTTTTATATATATATATATATATATATATATGTTTATTTCTATTTTTTTGTAGTATTATAAAAAAATAAATAAATATATTTTTTATTAATAAAATTAAGAATAAAACATATTATTTATTCTTCAGCTTTAATTTTTACATAAAACATAATATATTCTTTTAGAAAGTAGTATCATTAAGAATGTGGATCATGTGAAGTATCACATTATTAATAATAATGAATATATATATATATATATTCAAGAAAGATTACACACTATTTTTTATAAGGTATTATTTATTTATTATTTTTAAAGTATATTGTATATTGATGTTTTTAAATTTATATATAAATTACAAGTTTACAACACATACTAAAAATAATACTTGCACTAAACTATCACGTAATTTTTCTCTATATTTTTAATATGGAATTTTGGTGGTATCTATATATATATATATATATATATATAATTGTACTTAACCAATTAATTGGAACAAGACGTGGGTTAATCTTTAAGTGTGAACGCAGTCGAGATTGCACGCTTGCACGGAGGCAGAGGATACACTGTCTTGCTGGCAAATATTCTTTAACTAAAGTTTTGGGTTCTCAAGGTCTTTTATATGGGTTAGAATATAATTAATTAAAATTTTAATTTAATGAATCTGATTGATGTCTATATTTGATGTTGATATTGATATTGGTATTGATATAGATTCGTATCTACAGAAATCAATTTCTGATTTTGATACAAACCCAAATGGCCAAAATCACAAAATATGTCAAACTTCATAATGAGTATGAAAAATTATGTTTGTCTACCTATTTTTAGATAATGATTGATTTCTATATTTGATATTGATATAGATTCGTATCTACAGAAATCAATTTCTGAGTATGAAAAATTAGTTTGTCTACCTATTTTTAGATAATAAGCTTATATTATATGTGCATGAATAATAATAATTAGCATATTTTTATTATTAAAAAAATGTTATTTTCTGTTTTTATTTTTCTTTCTGAAAACGGATTACAGACACAGATGCTATATGTTAGCTGTTAAAGCATGTTGTTATTTGATAAATAAACAAAAGGTGAGGAGACGAAATAATCACATTATTTATAAAATAAATAATGAGCAATTTAGTATTGTTATTATTGGATTAAATTAAATTAATTTTATAATTTTAAAAAATAAGTCAGCAAAGTCCAATTCATATTTTTATGTTAAATATAGATGCCACTTTCCCAATAAATAAAGCAATTTTAATAGTCTGGCTTTAGTATTGCAAGTTTTGGTATCTTCAATAATAAAAATGAGAGATTGATCAGCTTATTTTTTGGTTGGAAAAAAGTAATGGATCATGCTAGCACATCCTATTCTTTCTCTCTTTTCCTCCAATTATGCAATCAGAATTTGTCTGCATCTCTTTTTTAATTATCAAAAACACTTTTTAGAAAGTGCTTCATTTTTCACTTGCAGTCAATTGTTAAATATGATGTGATGGAAAGAAAAGGAGAATGAACACATATCATTTTCATATATTAGTACCGTCGCTCTTAATGTATATTTGTTGCAATGTTTAAATACCAGAAAAGCTTGTTGCACTAGCTTGTGGACATGAACCCAACAACTCATTTATATTTCTTAAATATATTCCTTGTGCAAGCATTTGACGTAAAGATGTCTGTACTTAGCTATGGCCTTAGAGCCTAGATGAATTTCCTTTTCTTTTTTTACCCAAAAAAAAGAGTATTGACGTAAAGTTACAAGTTTGTTTTGTATAATTTTTCCCATGTACATGACACTAATTATTAATCTCAAAGGTGAAGACTGAAGAAAATTTCTCCAAAATGTTGCTACTAACAAAACAACATATGTACCGAAAAGCTTATTAGCAAGTTTGACATTAAAAAAGCTAATTCTAACCAGGCAGTTTGGCCAAAATGACTTTGGTAACAGAGCCAAGGAAACCTAATATAGATGGTAAAATAGGTTTACAATAATCTTTGTACCCTCCCCAAAAAGGAGATGGCAAAAATACAACTGTAAAAATAAATAAATAAAGAATATTAATAAAGTCAATGGTCCCAACTCCCGGGAATCACCCCCAAAAAAAAAAAAACCCATGCTGCATGAGGAAGGTTGATAAAAGGCATGCATGGCTTGTCCGTTGGCTTCCCCGAATCTCTTAAAGATCCAACTCTCATACTCCCTCGGTCCCTCCTAATGACAGAAGTTCAAAATTACCCACCCCAAGACCAGTCCTTCCATCTACAAAGCATAGGGATGAGGGAGAGTTAAGTAAAGAGAGACTCAGAAAACAGAGGCTCAATCTTGTGCAGTAGCAAAATAGTGCTTTAAGGAACCGTGATTTATTAAAGTTAACCGAATTGAAATAAATGATTTTTTTTAAGCAAATGGCCAAGTGAAAAAAGATGTGCACTTACATGTACATGGTACATTGAGGGTAGAATACCGCTTTGATGGGGCAAGATGATGCACCTACATATATTTCAGTTAACCAAAGCCAAACCCTTCATTAGCTTCATGAATAGCAAGCAGCAAGCGTTCGTGGAGCTGTTCCTTCGAGGTATACTCCGGTAGATCTAGTTGATTAAAGCTGAAATTATGAATGCATGTCAATTCATGCCCTAGGCAGAAATTAATTCTATTCGAGTACATAATTTAAGAAAAAGGATACATACCATGTGTGAGCAGAAGGTAGCCTGTCAGGAGCACCATATGCCTTGTGAATCTGAAACCTCTGAGGGCCAGAGATGCCTTGCAAGGCCTTGAAGCCTTCCAGTGGAACCTGATGAAAAAAAAAAAACCAAATACAAGCTTTACCAACTAAAAAGCCAAAAACAATGTAAGGAAATGCTCAGTTTTTTCTGTAGGAGATCCACGCATTTACCCAAAAGACGGTACCAAACAAAAACAAAATTGATTTATAACCTTGTTAAAAACAAAACAAAAAATCTCCAAACGGAAAGGAAAGAAAGGGGATGAATAAACCCAAGATTGTGATTGGAACACGACTTTTCACAAGGAAAATAACCCTGAAAATAACGTTCTTATGAGTTTGAAACTAAATAAAAGAAAAATCATAGCCACAGGGTGAGGTTGTGAAATCCATAAATAAATAAATAAAAAAGATTTCTCTGTCTGCTAATTCATGGAAAAAACTTCCTCACCATTCTCCCCTCACACAATTGCAATTAGAAACAGAGCCCAAGTAGTTGATAAAGCCAAGAAAAGATCGGGGAAAAAGGTAGCATTATGGATGAAGCTAAAAAACAAGTCTGGTCAACCATATGCCACTAAATCCACTCCATAAAGCCACTTTTTCAACATTTGAGGGGAGGGTCAATGTACAGAATATTGAGGTGTTGAAAGGTTCAAAGAAAATAATGGTGAAGAAATAATGTGTTACTGGCAAAATCTATATCCTACAGGCACTCTGCAATTGCATCCAATTACCTTCGATGTCCCAGTCACAAATTGCAGCAGCCTTGCCATGTCTTCCTTGTTGAAACCTTTTACCACTTCCCAAAACCATTGAACAATGATGGATGCTGCCGTATAGCCAGTATACTCAGTATTTGTCCTCAGATCCTCCACTGCAAGGACAAGAAGGCAATTTAAATACTGTTAGAGAAACCCAAACACAGTACCATAATAAACAAATAAGTTAAAATTGCAAAAGAAAATGCAACTTACAATCAATTTCAGGAAGCCCACTGATTAGTAGCTCGAGCTCTTTATCATTGAAAATAGAGATAAGGTCTGGCAGTACCAATTCATTGAATCCTTCCAGAAAGGAATTAATTTGAGGACGGATAGCATTTGTCAATATATGATCAGCAACAAGGTCTACATACTCATGTTTGGTTTCCTCTGTAACCCTTATATTTCTTCCTCCAGGTTTGAGCTCGAAATCAGAGACCTATTTCAAGGGAAAATCTATTTAATTCCCTATAAAACTAAATTCAATTTTTTTGGTAGTTCTGTTGGTAAATAATGGTCCATTAAGTACAGGATTTATCTTTTAAAATAAAAAATATATTAAGTTAAGCCTTTGTTGGAATTTTCAAATATATTACTTGGTAACATCTTTTGATAACACCCGTCTTCAGAAAAACTAGTAACGTTTTCTGCATTTTTAAAAGATGTAACCAAATACAAAGTAATTTAAAACTAAACTAAATAAGAATTATAGAGTTTAATACAAGTGCAACTCAAAATTTAAGACCCTTTTTCTTAATTTTAAAAATTCATTTTTGAACCATTAACTAAACAAACAGGAGTTTTGAGAATAATTTTAAAATAACGATATGAAAACAGAACTTGATGTTTCTGTACCTGGTTTTTCTCATAAAGGATGTGCTTTTCCTCATCTGCATCCATGCTAAAAGTAAGGTCAGGAATGTCGTTTACATCATTCTGGCATAGGCAAAAGAAAAGAAAAGAAAACATTATGAGAGTAAAATTGCAATCAGCATAGCACGTTTGAATGCAATGCTAAGGGAAACCACTAACCTCTAGCATCCACTTCAAATTCTTGTAGTAATCGGGATCAACAGCTTCAATATCATGGTAAGTCACTTTCACACCAAGAATGTGCTTGTAGAAAGAGCGAGTGAAATAAACATCCAAAAGTTGCCCATCAAAAAGTGCCTTTGCAACCTATTGAAATTAAAGAAAAATAGGAAGAAAAGTTTAGACAGAACGTTCGTAAAAGACAAGCCTCAGCATCCAAGAACAAATAAGTTAATGAGAATTACCACTCGACCGACAAATTTAAAGTAAGAAAGATGCTCCGTTTGGTAGACAGAGTTAGGATTTGGCTGGAAAGTTGCATTGCTTCCCACAGTGGTAAATAACAATGCCCCCTTGTCAAATATTACTCTTGAAAGTAATTGATACCATTCTCTTGTCAAGCCACCAGCATCAATACCCTCTTCACCTTGAAATTGCACATTCAAACGTCCCTTTAAGTCCTGACTAGGACGCATGCGTAATTGATTAAACGAGTCCTCCAAAACATAAGCTCGCCGAACACTTATTCTCAGAGGGCCAGCCAGAAGCTGTTCATGCTGCTGCCTAATTCTTGAGCGGAAGTGTGCTCTCTTGTTATCAAAATCAATTAACCTTGGTGCCTTTAACATCATAGAAAGTGATTTTTCCAGCAAAGCTGGGTTCTGTCTGATAAATGCATTCAAAAGTCGACGATGTTTCTCAGCAAATTTTACGAACGTAACAGCACCATCATGCTTTCGCTGAAGATCCCCACTGCATTTTGTGATTGATGGATCTGAGAATTCAGAAGACTCTTTGACCTCTCTTGCTGTCACATTGGCATAATCTTGCAGAGTAATTGAATGGTTAGCTTGAATTTTTTCACATAGAACAAAAAATGCCTCAATGAAAGGCAGAAGCCTCTGGGTTCCAGGAGGAAGAGAGGAGGAAGAGGATCCCTGTACATGCTCTCCAACATTTATATTTGACTCAGTTGCATTGAGTGAACTCTGACCCAGCTGTGTCTCAGTTGTGCTTATACACTCACTCAATTCTTGCCATAATGGCTCAAGAGCAATATTTAGCTTCCACATGGTGGCATGCTCGTCTTGCTCCTCATCTTCCTCCAGACCCAAACTCTCATTAGCACCAGGTGATATGAGTGAGCTAAGTGCTTGAAGAACGCGTAGAAATGCCAACCCAGCCATAGAACAAGCACTCAGACCAAGCATCTGTGTCTTTTGAAGTGTGACAAGCTCCTTTACAGCAGAACTGCTTAAACCATGAGCTAATTCTGATAGCTCTGTAGTAAAGAACTTCCGTTGTGGCACAGCAACAGTTGCCAACTTCTTCAGAACTCCAGCAGCAACTGTATACACTTTGTCAGAAAGCCTAATCAAGTATTAAGATCACGTTAGTAAAACACTTGCATCTCCCTTCAAAGCAACATATGAAAAGAAAAAAAGAATAGGAGAAAAGATAGTGTTTTAAGAGGATAAAGAAACATTGGAAGATGGTAAATCATACAGGAAAAATAAAATGTGGAAAGCCAAAATGCTTTAATGCAAAAATATCAAAGCTGCTAAAAAGCTCAGACATAGGAGTTAGGACACAAGTAGTACCCCTCAGTTATGTTACACGGACTCTTTTAGGGCACTGAGTATCTTAAGTTTTTAGATATGTATTTGAGTATCGGACACACCTATTTTTTTAATCTTTCTTTAAATTTTCACCAATTTGGAGTATTAAGTATCCACACCCATGTTCATATCGTGTCCGTTAAACACAGATACTTCATGAAAAAATGAAAAAGTCCATATAACATAATGGCCGTCAAGACCCAAGAGGCTGCAAAGATTAAAGAAATCAAGAAAAACAAAATACGGAAGTTAAAACGCATTAAAAAGCTATTCAAAAATATCAAAACTACTAAAAGCTCAAACGTAAGAGCCAGAACACAAGTAGTACCCCTCACGCCAGGAGGCTGCAAAGATTAAAGAATTCAGAAAAAATAAGATATGGAAGCCAAAAGCTTTAAAAAGCTATTCAAAAATATCAAAGCTACTAAAATGCTCAGATGTAAGTGTCAGAAAACAAGTAGTACCCCTCATGACCCAGGAGGCTGCAAAGATTGCTTAAATCAGATTGTCGCAGATGCAAAAATATATTCTCAGCTCTCCTCTTTCCATCTGAAGTAGATGATTCTGCACTAGCATGTTTACCCAGTTGACTAGGATCTGTCTCCAAGATAGGAGAATCCTGTTTCACATCTATAGTAGCTTCATTTGTGCCCCCATTTTGAGAATCGTAAGTTTCCTTATCACAACGAGCATGAGCCTCCAGTTTTGAGGCTGCATTATACACTACTACTTGAAGGAGGCCCATGACCTGAGAAAATGCAAAAATATTTTAGCAACAGTAGGCAGCTTGCTTTTTGATTAAAAAACACTAGGAAACTTTCTACAGTTGCATGCAAGAGCTCAAGCTACTAAAAACCAATTAACATCTGGTATAGTATGCACTAGTCTACACAATGCATTTCTAACTTGTCAAATTCATTACGTGTGAAAATGTAGCAAGACTGCTCTGTTCATAATGCATATGCAGATAGCAGATAATTAAATATTTGACTCTTGCGTCCAGAGAGCTCAAGAGGGTTGAGACACAGAATAGTGTCCAGCCATCTAAATATTACAGAAAAAATAAACGTGGGGTGGAATTATTTCATAAACTGCATAAACATAGAATCTAATATACCTGCTCTAGATGGCCAGAGCTTCGGAGAAAGAGAGGACGACTTAAAAGCTTCAAAAACAACACCAAGGGAATATCCGCATCTAGGTCCTTTCCATGATCTTTTGGAGAAATTATTCTTTCCTCAATTTTTGCCTTGCCTTTGTCCTTGTTATCAATATTTATTAAACGTAATGTATCTGGAATATGTGAGGTATGAAAGTAACATAACATATCTGCAACAGTAGAATGATTTGTAGCCAAATAAGTCAAAATTTCAAGAATCCGTTGCAATACCAAGGGAGGAACACCTGTTAAAGGAAAAAAGTTAGTGACAGAACCTGTGAGAAAATAATTGAAGGGTCAAACCAAAATCACGCAGATGATTATTGTCCATTAGAAAAGGCATTACCATTTAATAATTGTGATCGACCAAAAACAACATTTGAATGACAACCATAAAGCCTCTGGGAATTAAATGTTGGAGATCCATTGACTGATCCTTCAGCTTCCGTCTTGATCATTTCTAATAGAAGTTGGATCAAATTTGTCCTTGTAACACTATGTGCACATACACTCAGTAAAAGTCTCTGCAGAAGGCCTTTAGCAAGAGGCTAACCACAGAACAAAAAACAACCATGTTAATGGAATAATCTAGTGAAGTGCATATTGAGTATCAATGAAGACACGCTATGCATGATGCAAAATTGTGTCATCATACTCTTGTATTAAAAATGTGTATAACAAGAAATGGGTTTATTTCAAAAACACTATACAAAATGGCTAACTGCAATCTGATTGAAATTATGTTGAAATGTGCATTAAAAATGTTAAAAGACGGAAAAAGAAACTAAAATAAAAAAAAATGAAGACACCAATAAGATTTACCTGCACTAACCGTAGAAGCCTGATCAAGGCTTTCAACGCATTAGCATCTAGAAGTGGCTCGCCTTCTACTTCTTTCACTTTCAATTTATCTGAAATTCCAGATACAGTCCTTCTGCCAATTGTAACTCCAACACCTCTATCCATTGCTGACTGCCGATCAAAACCTAACCCATTTCTACGACTATTTAGCCTGTGGCTATTTCCTAAAAGACTACGAGCCTGATAATGACTCATTGCTCGGTCTCTAAGCATTTGAGCTTCAGCAAGTAATGGAGAAGGCAATGCAGACAAGACAGCTTCAGAAGAAGTCAAAAGTACCTGGCATAAAAGAAAGGGATAAAAGGTTATTGTCACACTATAACAAGACTTCAAAGAGAAAGCACAAGATGCAAACCTCTTCACGCAGATCAGCTGGAAAAGTAGCAATGATTGAAGCATTATCCATATCCACTGGTTGTCCGTCAGCCTGTTGGGTAATCCTTTGTGCTCTTTGTTGAGCCAAAACCTCAGCTTGAATATCTGGGGGAAGGGCAGCTAAAAACTCTGGATCAATATCTTCAACAGAAGGAGGTGCATAAGTAGGAGGTTGGATGGACTGGGCTTGTTGTGAAGCTAGAACTTCAGCTCGTAGATCTTCTGGAAGTGCCTCCAGGAAGGTGGGATCAATTGCATTAGCACTAGGAGCCTCCTCGTTCAAATTACCCCGGTCAGCCTGATTATTCTCAGGTGTAACTAGTGAGTTTTGAACTGATGATGGCTCCTCAGTATGGAACTCCAAATTTTGGAGAGGCAGTGCATTTTGATTTACTTCAGCATCAATACCACTCATATCAACATCAACATTTGCAGGCACTGAAATACTAGAGGCACCTAAATTAGCAAAGTCTGAACCAGCATCCACTGCAACATTACTGGCCTCACCATCCGTTATAAATGACCTATCACTGCCCACAGCCTGTTGTAGATCAGCACAAATGCCTATAGTTGAGTTGGCAGACCCAGGCACTGTATCTAATTGCTCAATAACAGTTGCGTTACCCTCCCCAATTTCCATACTATCATGACCACCTGGTATATGGTTTAGCAAAGATGGTTGAACCAACATGGTTTCAGGTGGTTGCTGATGTTCCCCTGCTCCTTCAGATGCAGATTGTGATCCCACTTGTCCTTCACAGGGAGCACATTCAGCTGCTAAATTGAGTGGATGAGGTGCAGTTTCGTAACCATTGTCTTGACCCTGACCTTCACTTTGTCCACCACTGCTATAACCATGCACCACTGCAACTTGACTATTATTGGATGGGGGGGCATCTTGTGGGTTCTCCATAATTCCTGAAACCTGAGACTGCCTTTCAGTAGTGTCAGCAGAAGCAATACTTTGTAAATGGGATACAAACTGTTCCTCAACGGCATTTGCAACAGCAGCAGCATGAGCAGTTCCTTGTGGTTGCCCATCAAAAGTCCACCGGCCATCACCTGGCCCTCTCCTTCCCGGTAACTGTAATGAATCAATACCTACAGAATAATCAGTCAACGGTGGTGGTGCAATACCACCCAAACCACCAAATAGGCTGCCAGTTGCATGATCATATGGAAGAACAGGATCATCAAACATGTAAAAATTGGATACATCAAAGCTTCCTGATGATAAAGCCTCCAAGTCTCGGGATGAATTAGCACCTGAGGATAACATTGAGAACAGATCTCCAGAATGGGAAGGCCTCAATAGAAGAGGATGCTGGAAAGCATTACCTTCAGCAACTGGTCGTTCAAAAGAAGACCTACCACTCTGCTGGCGGCGCTCAAGATCTAAAGACCTTCGCAGATCAAAAAGATCTACATTCACCCCTTCAAAAGGTTCTGCTGCTACATCAATTAGACCACTTGCAGCTCCAGGTTGCCCAAGTACCTGTAAATGATCAAGCCCATCAAGAGCTTCCCTCCATCTAACCTCTATAACACGATTCTCATGAAAATCATCATCTTCATCAATCATTTCATCATTGTAATCATCTCCCAAACCAGTATCATCATGGTCTTCTACATCCGTATCAGCTAAAGACATCATACCACCATCTTCAGGAATATCATCATCCTCATCTTCCCCTTCATCATCATCCTCGCCTTCATCCCCCATGTCATCATCTTCATCCCCCATGTCATCGTCAGCCCTATTCTCAACATGGAAAGTCATCTCCATTTGGTCGTTATTACGCAAGACTCTACCATCCTCCATCTCTTCACGCATGATATTCACTCCAAGCTCCATTGTTGGGTTGGAAGGCATCGGCTCTTCCAAATCTATCCTCATATCCTGTTCCACTGAATGATTTGGATTTGCATCATTATTACCATCCCTCTGAGGACTTTGTTGATTTTGTTCTTCATTGTCAGCCACATCTCTAACTTGCTGTTCACTGATTGCATTTTGATTATGCTGGACATTGTCAGCAGTTGATAGTACAGTCAGATGATCATCAGCCCTTACATTTACCCCCGTAGAATTTTTCTTGTGCCCACCATCAGATTTAAAAATTTGATCACTAGAATTAGCAGCTCTTGTTAGGCTTTCCAGAGTCTTCAATATAAGATTCACAGATTTTGGAGCCTCAGGATGGTCCAAATCAATTACCTGAAGAATGCTAGTTAGACACTGAACTATTCCTCCATCTATCATACTCTTGGCTATGTCAGGTGAGCACCCAGAACCAAGTAAGTTGCTGGAAGATGAATTTTTAGACAAAATAGAATATACCAAATCGAGAAAAGCATAGACCGTTTTGTCCGGTAACAAAGTGTTCTTCGTAGGATTACTATCCAACTTTGAGAATGAGGACAATGCTTTAACAAGTTCATTAAGGACTCTTCGACGTCCTTCTCCGGAACGACCACTCAGAACCACCAAGAACCAAGAAGCTTTTTCAGATACCTTGTCTCTCCATTCGTCAGGTCCAGCAGACTTATCTATCGTGAGTGGCAGCAACCTATATAAAACATGATGAAATACGCCACCATATCCAGGATTATCCAACAGATTAGGTGCCCCAGTCTGAGACAACTCTGAATCCCTTCTAAGTATAACACCAACTGTATGTGCATACATCAAAAGGATATCGCTCAATAACTTCAGAACAAAAGTCACCTTCGCAAGTCCAGCAGATCGTTCAGATTCTGGCTCTGGTTTCTTTGTTTCATCAACCTTTGATTTTCCCTTTACCTTGATAGCAGGTTCATCAACATCCATCGCAGATGAGTTACTAGATGAGTCTTCCAGGCTCTTTGGCAAGGCAAATTTTATGACAATCTCAAGAAGCTGATCAATTACTTGAGCCAGATTTGCAGGGATCTTCTTGTGGCTTTTGGAGCACTTACCCGATCCCTCGTGTATTTTATTCTCGGGAATCCGCACAGAATCACTGGAAGAGAATTTAGCTTCAACAGCGGATGCCTTCAATTTCTCCTTTGACAACACAACATAAGTCCTACCTCCTGATGTCTCCAATTGACAAACAACAGCTGTAGCTTTCAGGAAAACTACAGGATCCCTACAAATAACAGATGCCAGTGATGTCAAAAATGCCCTTGCAGACATACGTCCCCCATTCCGGTTACTACTCAAGATTTGTCGAATCTCCCACTCCATTGCAGTTTGCAATGTCTGTGGATCTTCAAGAAGATGTCGAACAATAGCAGACACAACAGAATCATATCCCGGAAAAAAACAACTTTTTGGAAGAGCGAAAAGACTGGTTAAACCTCCATTCTCAAGGAACTGCAAAGCTAAAGAATGAGTTTTTGTTAACCGAGCACACAACTGCAGCACGGCCTGCATCACCACAGCCGGTACATGCTGCTTTATCAAGTCACAAGCTACGAACAGAACCTTGCGACTCTCTTCTATGGTCAAGTACCCCGTAGATTTTCCCAATATATTTTCAAATGTCAAAAATAAATCTGTCTCATTCATGTCTAGAGTCATTTTTTTATCAGCAGAAGCAGGAAAGGACAACGAAACTTGTTCTCCAGACGAATCGGCTCCTGTTTGAGTTCCTTCATTATTGTCAGAAAATATTCTGGGACGGGATTGCAACATGCTGTCCAAAATAAGCAGTAAAGCACCAACACATTTTGAAGCAAATATTTCAGTGTCAGATTCATTCTTGACCTTAAAGCTGGTCAAGATCTCAACAGCAGCAGAAACAGCACCATTCTGTGCAGCAATTTCTCTTGTACTTGCATCCTCAGAAAGAAGCAATGCTATAATATGGGATAACATACTCAGGGTATTTGTATCCTTTGAAAAATCTATGGGACAAAGCTTTAACTGCTGAATTAGAAAAGTACCAACTTTTGCACGGTCCTCTCCTTTGTTACGGTTACAAAGAGTCACAAGCAAATCAGTTAATGGAAATGCCATTGTATCACTACTTTGAAACAATCTGACAGATGCAGCAAGAACATCATCAACAGGAGGTGTCGGCATACAACCTTCATCTGTCACCACCTCAGCAGACTTGTCAGTAGTGTCAGCTTTAGACGAATCTGACGAGCTTCCAAGGGACAAAGCAAGTGCCCGAGCTAGTTCATCCTCTTGTACAGGATCCTCAGGGTGACTGAAAAGCCACTCCATAGCCATCTCAACGCTATTTGTTGCCACGCGTCTAAGTGCTTCCTCTGCTCTAGCCCTTGAAAAACCCATCTCAACAATTGTTGTAATTGTAGCCTCATCTAGTGGAGGAGGCATGAAACGTTGGTTTGCACTTCTAGCAATTCCATTGCGGTTGCGCTTTACATCTCCAACACCAGAATAAACATGTGTTATGAGTGAAACAATGGAAGCAATTAAACCAGGACTACAATGGGGGAACATGGGGTTATTCCAGACAGGAAGAATCACATGAAGGACCTGAGATTGGAGCATACGAACAAAAGCTTCTGGGTCCCTAGGGACAGGAAAAAGCCCTATTGATAAACCAATTGCAACTGGCTGAACAAGCAGCTGTGCCTGGGATGCAGAAGTGGGGGATAGTAGTAAAGATGAATTAACAAAATACTCAAGCAGCTGGCAATAACTGTGTAGAGTGTCAAGCAGCCATGAACAGTGGGTCAATCTAGTGTCTTCACCTGTCTTTTCATTGTCATTAGTTGATGTTGGCATAGAGTAAGGCCGTTTCCATAACAACTGGCTTGTAGCTTCAAAGGTTGTAAGCAGCTCCTTGAAGGTACCATTCACATAAAAATTATTGACCATTGAAGTATAACAAGTCCGTCGCCTGCTGTCAAAAGTTAGTGCTGCCATATCATCCACAACCTTCCCGTGATATCTACATTTCACTGACAATGATGTATCAAGCCCCACTGAAGTTGAATGCCCTGGTAAACTAAATGCTTCGAGGAAAATTTTTGCAAGGGAAGTGCCAAGAGTCTTGGAAGCTGAACTCAATGACCCTGGGTCAATTCTACGGCGATTTGGAGATGTGAATCCCTTAACCAGAGCTGTGAAGAAGGGGCGCATTGTAGAAACCAGCTTGTTGAGAGTTTCAAAAACCAATACTTCAGGACTTTTCTTTTTCAAATCCGGAGGAGACGTCTTAGTTACATTAGAAGACTCAGAGTCGACGTTCAAAGCCTCCAAATGTCTGCCTGTCCTTCCACCCCGCATACGTGTAATCCCATGTCGAGTACGACGGTGCAAACCTTCACCAGAACGAAAAACTGAAAGGAACTCCCGTTCACCACCCCACAAGGACTGAGAAGCATTCCTAACTGAAACTGGGTTCAAATTTCTCACAGCTGGAATATTAGTATCATCGTCACTCTCCCTTCCAACAGCACTAGATGAAGATGCCTCTACATTCTCAGATTCTTGATCAACACTGCTCTTCTCATCTGACTTGAGATCATTACACAAAGATATTTGCCAAATGATCTCCCTGTATGTGCTCCCCAGATCTTTCAGTATGTCAGCATCCGCAGTGCCCAGTTCCGAGACCACTGTAGTAGTCCCCTTCAACAAAAAATTAGACAAGGACAATATACCTTCGAGATTGGAAAGAGATCTCAGAATGTTCATTTGTGTTGCAGATTCAAGCAAAACAATTTGATTTGCACCAACAGAATCTAAGAGTTTATTTGTTGATTTCAGATGGTCTCTCAAGAATGAACACACTGCCTTAGCTAAAGAAGCTGAATGCTGTGGTGAAAAATTCTTAAAGGCCACATAGATACTCTGACCAACTGACATTGAAAGAGGCATTAAAGGCATATTGAATAACTGCAAAACAGATTCAATTCCATTCTTCTCAACAAATATGCGACATGTATCAGCATTTTGAAGTATTGTTTCAAGAAGTCGTGCAGCATTGCTCACACCATCAGGAAGGAATGATTCAATGTTCGCTAATGATGAATCAGAACATGGTTCGGAGATCTGATCTGAACTATCCATCTTGGATGGTTCCTTGTCATTTAAAATCAAGTTCTTATCTTCTCCATCAGTATCCATGGGAATGAGAACAGAAGAGCACACTGGATCAGACGACGATGAATGAGCATCAACCCCATGCCCAATTTTTGAAATGACATTTAGAATCTCAATTAGCATATCCACCCCAGGCCCTCGCAATGAAGAAGCATGGCGCATGAGTTCATCCAAACCACTAGACAAGGCACCGGGGGTATCACTGGTGAGAGCACGCAAATAGGTTCTGTTGGTAAATATTTTCACAAAGCACCTCAAAGCATGGCGATCTACCACAGCCTGGAGACCATTGTTATTTAAGCAAAGGGCGTCTAAACATTGTGGAATGCATGTTATAGCTTCCGTAGAACACAGCATGTCATCCATTATAGCATCCAGAAAGGCTGAAGGAAGACCTGCTGCGTCTAAGATAGAAAAACATGTAGGATCTTTGTGAATCAAATCACTCATGACAGTAGTCGCAAGAGAAAATACTCCACCACCAAAATATTTTGCCTTTTTGAAAATTATGCATAAGCAATGTGGTAACAGACTCTCCTCAGAGCCATAAATACGGGTGGTACTTCCAGGAGCATAAGTTCCAAGGGATATTGCACGAAGAAGAGCTTTCATTAGTAAACACCGGTAATATGAAACTAATGCTTCAGAATATATAGGCTGCATGTCATCTAGCTCAATGGAAGCACCTGGAAGTACCTGTGTACTTGTCTCACAATTACCAGACTCTTCATCTTGTTGCTTCAATCCACTCTCTACATGAGACACCTCCACCTTTAGACGAAAGATTGTATCATCTAAGCCTCCTAAGTCTCGGAATAGTGCAGCAGCAGGATTGCTGTAGTCCATAAAAGCTTCTAAAATATGCACAGCTGAGCTGACCAAATGCAAGTGTTGTGGATTTGTATCCTTAAGTAGGGGCAAAAGAGTAGGAATAAATCCTGCTTCACGGAGTGCAGAGCAACCTGATGATGATGAAACCAAAACTGTGACAAGGGATAATAGAGCCTCTGAAAACATAACTGACCACTTTGAAGTATCACTAATGACAGAATCAAGAGCCTTTTGCATGAGGCTCGATAGTATACCCCTGTGACCACCAGATGTGACAGCGGACAATACTGTAGGTTGTCGTGACCGATCTTGACAAAGAGCCACCAAAGAGAGAAGGCAAAGGATTCGAATTTTCTCTGGCACTGCATCTTCGTAGCTCAATAGCAAGACTAGTTCATTGACGAACTCGGGTTCAGTGCTAAAGAAAGAATTTAGGTCATCAGCATCACCATTTGCTTGGACAAGAACAATGAAGGCATACAGGCGAATACATGTGTACTGCTGTCGAGTAGCTAAAGACCCAAAAGAGCTTGCATACCGCAGTCTTGTAAAAAGAGAAAATCTAAAATTAATGGGAACTTTGTATTCTTCAACCAACTTACTCAAGAGTTCAAGATCGGTCTCTAGTCGAGTGTTGATGTTGGGTATATGAATTATTTGTAAACCTGGAGACGAATATTCTATAGCTGGGTTTTGAATTGATGAATCATTCAATGCATAGAACTCATAATGGAGAGTGCAACCTAACTCGTGAGCAATTGGATCAAGGCCATTTGATACGGCACAAGAAATTAAGCCAAGACCCTCTTCTTTTGCCCCCCAACCTTGTGCAAGAGAATATAACTTTGTACTCAGTGTAGAATCTCTAATGGAGTGCTTCCCTATTGGTTTCTTCAAAAATGAAGCCAAAGTTTGCAAGCAAGCCTCAACCACATCCGAATAAGTGCAAGCAAGAAGAGATGAAACATGCTCCTGCAATGGCATAAAAAATTCAAAGAACCAAAATAAAAATCAATTTGGGGCAAAAATAAATAAATTAATATGCATTTTTTTTTAATAGAGAAATAGAGGTATGACCAAGAAACCCCTACTATCAAAATATCATAGTATGATGGTGATATAGGGAGATTTAGAAATGAAAGTAAATAATTTGAGAAGAGAGAAAGAAGATGAATTTGGGGGTTTGACAGGATAAAAAAAGAGAACCAATTCTCTCATCTCGTAACATTTCATATCAAAATATTCATCAAAAGTTACAAATAATGCATACGCTAAAAGTACTTATAATAAACCAATTGGTCATAAATTATTGGGTCTTACATAAATTAAAATAACAACAAATAATAAAAGACTATAGTATCATTTCCTATATTATTCTCCCCATTTGAAAAGAACTCGACTCCAACGAGTTTGTAGGACCATAAAGTAACCACGGAAATAAGAAAATTTTCTTCAACTTCTTTAAAATGTGCATGAAAAGTAACATAAAGTGAGCATAAATAATCCAAACCTGTGGCACAATAAATGAAAACAAACAAGGCTTTGAATCTTGGTTAAGTAATGATCTATCTCATTTGAAATGTAAATGCATAATTATATAAGTAGAACATTCTAGTAAGCATGCATTAAAACCACAAAATGAGGTAATAACCGTTTGACCAAGCCAAGCATTGGATTTTGAAAATGAAAAGCAAAGGTTATTAGAAAAATCAAACTTAAGACCAATGGTATTAACCAAAATACATACCTTAAAATGTGTTGGTTCCTTTGCAAGATTTTCAAGAGAAATTACAAAGATATGTTTGTTGGGTAATTTTAGTTCCAATGGAACACAAAGAGTCGATTTGGGTGGAATAGGAAGTGAAATGACCTTTTTAAAGATTTCCTTGGACCAAATATACTTGAACTTAATATAGTAGGAAGAATTAGTTTTCAAGGTTAATTAAGTATACATTTTTTCACAATGCCTTTGGCTTTTGGTGTACTTAGAATAGTAATTTTGGGCGGTCTAAGTAAACAAGACACTATCACAAGTTCTTCCTTGATAGAGAAGTTAATAAAATTTGATTTCTACCATTCCAAGGAAATAAGTAGCAATTTTGCTCCTCTCTATGAATTGGTTCACTTGATCTTGCCAAGGTTTTACAAAAAGGACATGACAAACATTCACCTCAATCACATCACACAATACTTCATCTTAGTAATGCTTACCAATGGACAACGAAACTTTACATATTTCACTAACTTTGATATCAACTCCTTTCTTAACCCATTTAGCAATATTCGGACTAGGATGTGTTTCGATTTCTAGGCTCAATGCTTTCACAACACGAGGAGAAATAATATTAACATTTGAAGCAAAATCAATCATCACATCACACAATTTTTATTTTATGGTGAATCTAGTCATGAAAGTAGCATGTGTTTGTGACTTCTTTACTATTTTGGGTAGTTTGGAATTTTGGGGTAGCATGATGAATAAGTGTCGATTGAAACTCATCAAAACATTTGAGTATTTGACTCTCTTTTCTTATTAGACATGGGACAACACTTTGAGAAATAAGTTTAGGAGAGTTAAAACCATAAGTTGATGTATATGAGTAATTAAAATGATCATATTCTTGCAACTATATTGATTTCATCTCAGTTAATATCTCACTGGTTGATAACTCAAGCTCACTCTATGATACTCACTAATACAAAAAATCCTTAACTTGTCCTTCTAATTTAAAGGTAGCATAAGACACATAATCAAGGTCATCAAAATCATCATAGTAATCAAAGTAATTTTCAACACATTCCAAACAATGTAAGAGACCATTAATGCATTATCAAATTTAGGGGCATGGGATATTTTAAATGAAGAATAATAATCAAAATAGGACATTTTTAAAAGGGTTTTTGTTCTAATGCATTTTCACTAAAATGACTAACAAAATATAATAATAAAAATATACATCAAGTAAGAAGGATTAGATTAGAGGTATACCAAACCAAAGCATAAACTGCTCTAAGGAGTCAATAATAGTGCCAATTTGCTCCACGATGTAACTCAATCAATATTAAATCCAAGACCAATTTCAATTACTCCCAAACTAAAAAGTCTTTAAAAATTAACCCAATTATCACCACAAGCTCACAGTAACCAACGGTGAGTACTCCAAAAAAATAAAAAATGCAATTTAATCCCAAATAACCAAATTCAAAATAATGAGCCAAAATCTTCGATCAACTCCAAATTATCTCCACAAGCTCAAAATTAGCATTATGAACAAGCACTAATAACTCCAGAAGTAAAGGATTTAATACCTCTTGCAATTTAATTCCAACCATATAGTACCCCAAGAGCAGTAGAGGCCAACCAGTAGAAAGGCTAATATATGTGTTCTTGTTCCACACGCAATGCAACCAAAACTTTGGGCCAAGAGTTGCGATTTCTCCTACTGGTTAACTGTAATGGTGGTGGTGTCCAACTAAGTTAGTGCTTTGGGTGGAGATGAAGATTGGGTTTCTCACCATGGAATTTGTGAATGATTCAGGTGGTTTTTGAAGCTGGAGGGTTGTGGCGTGCTTGATATGGTTATGGCTTTTCTTGATTATTATTTTTTTAAATTAAAACACAAACTAATGAATAAAGAAAATGGGTAGAGGATAAAATAGTAATTGGGTTGAACGACATTAGAAAAAAGATAAGGCATTAGATCAGAGAATAAAAAAGAAACTAAGATTGTAAAATAATAGAAGTAATAAGAGAGATGAGGTGGGTGGTGGTGCGATAGGCAGGCTAAATTTTGTGGGTTTTTGAATATATTTTTTTTAGCTTTTGAAATTTGGAAACGTGATAGAAAACATATTAGGAAACAAAAAGAGAGAGCTGGAGCAGAGAAAGAATTATGTGAGGAAGATTAAAGAAATTCTTCTTTTTGGTTTTTTCTTTTCTTTTCTCTAAATCAATAATAGTATGCAGAAAGAAAAATGGATGAGAAAGAAAGAAGGAAAAAAACTGGGAATGAGTAAAGAAATTAGAGACCATAAATTAATAGAAGGTTGATGATACTAGAAACTTGACTGATTTTCTTGAGAAAGAAAATCAAACCATGCTCTAATACCTCCAATTTAATGCAGGGAGATATAGATATCGAAGCATAGAATTTGAGAACAAAAGAAAAAGATGAATTTAAAAGTTTAGGAGGATAAAAGAGAATCAATTCTCGCATCTCATAATATTCCACATCAAAATATCCATCAAAAGTTACCAACAATGCATAAGCTAATAGCACTTATCGTAAACTAATGTGCCATAAATTATTGGGCCTTAGATAAATCAAAATAACAACAAATAATAAAAAATATAGTATCCTTTCCTACATTAGATGGTAATAGTGATTACAGAACCAAAAGAAATGACAAGGAAACACGAATATGCTAAATAATAAATAGCAACTAAAAATGAAAATTAGAGGCATAATAAAAAAATCTTCTATCCAAATATCATATATGATGATAATAGTTGCTGTAGAAAATAATAACACCATTGAAACTGATGAATGTATAAAAATATAGTTGGTTCTTTTCCTAACAGCTTAAGCTTTTAAAAGAGTTGGTGACCAACAATTTTTAACATGGTATTAGAACTAGAGGTCATGTATTCAATGCCTAACAACCTCAATTATTCAGTTGCAAGTATTTGGCCTGCATGGTGCATAGAATCAACACTTGTGAGAGAGTGATAAATGTATACTCTTAGCAGCTTAAGCTTTTAAAAGAATTGGTGACCAACAACTTCTAACAGAAACTAACAATCCCAAAAAAGCAAGAATGATAGCAAATGATAGCCGAACTACCAATTTGGTTCCAACATCTTCAAAGTCGATCGAGTTAATCAACTATCTTTTAATTTGACCATTTTGGTGACTACTCGACCGAATTAGTGTTATTTTTTTTAAATTGAACAATTTGGTACTCTTAACTCTTCTAACTTAGATCAACATACTTATTTCCATGAATTAGAAAAAAGAGAGAGCCACCTAAAGGACAATTGTTACATTAATTCGGTAAAAAGAGTGTTACACGTCATCAACCCAAAATAAAAACAGAAAATGTAGATACCAAATTGATCAAATTAAAAGAAAGGGGCAAATTTGATAGGGTCAAAAAGAGTTGCTTGACAATTTGGTAAAATTGAAAGATATAAGACTAACTTGGTCTAGTTACCAAGTTGGTATTTCGGCCTTATAAATATAATAGTCAAAATAGAATAACAATAAGAATTAAGATGACTGCATTCATGTCTGAATGCAGAGGCAGAGGATTATGGGAGCTGGATTAGGCTTCAATTTTTGAAAAATATGTTATTAGTAAATGTATATTTTGCAATATTTGAATTTTAAATTAGTTAGCCTAGTGTATATAATCAATGATAACTATTTTTAGAAGTAATTTTAGAATGGCTAGAGATAATTTTTTCTCTATTCATTCTACATGTAGTTATTGACTTGCTAATAAATATGTTTGCAAATAATTTTCTTCAATTGTTTTCTCGTCATTTAAATGAAACATATATATGTCTATTATCTTGTCATTTCTTAGAATCATTTATATTTTCTTTTACTTATCTTGGTATCTTTTCTTTAGGGGATTTAAAAAAAAAAACCCTACAAGTTACAAAAAAGAAAATTTAATTCTAGCTGGTTTTACAACAGGACATTGTACGATATTAGTTTACAATAGTAGTGATCCTACATTTGATTATTTGAGTCACCCCATATCTTAGATGGCAAGTTTGTCCTGCAATATAGGTCAACTTTTTACTTCTATTGGACTACATAACATTTAGGAAATTAGTTAAAAGCGTAAATATTTTTTTACTATCTATGGTCTACAAAAGATTAAAAGTATCACTAAGCTTTAATATGTGTTAACTCCTACCGAAGTTCAATTAATGTTAAATAATTATTATTTCCTTTAATTTTTTGATAAATTAATGGTGATTGTACTTATGAAACAACTTAAAGTTTAGTAGTACTTTTGTAACAACACCATGGTTCGTTGCTAAATAAAATCTATTTACATAATTAAAATTATACAAAATTGCATCCTTTTAGAATACATTACAAGCAAATATGCACAATTCAATTTTAGCCTAGGTGTTGTCTAGCTCTGCCACTCACAAAAGTAATTCAAAATATGATAAACCTCACTTTAGTTCTTAACAAAGTAAGATAATTTACCAAACTAATAATCATAGTAGGTTATAGAAAAAATACCTCATAAAAGATATATAAGTGCTTATTTGTGCAATTATCCAAAATTATTCTTATAACACGAAGAATTTGTAGAACGGCTTTTCTTGGGAAAGGAGTATCTGAATCAAGGAAATCATCCTCAAGCTTTAAATCCTTTCTGGGTTTAATGTACCTCTCAAAATATGTATCAAAATGATTAAAAAGATCAACCCAATGGTGGAAATCTCCCTGCACCATTAAGAAAACTCATAAACTTCAAATTAAAAAAAAAAGGACCAAGACAAATGAAATAATTCAAGGTTACAAGGGCACCTTATCGAAATCCCAGATGAAACTTTTTAGAGGTTCTTCTATATTCTCAAGTGACACAGCAGTGACACTGTTGACAAAGGATCTGATTTTTGGAGGCTGAGACAAAACAAAGAAATAGAAGTGTATTACCACCAAGCCAAAATTCGATCACTAAGACTAAAATCCAGTCTACCATAGTAGCATCTTGCTGAGCTAAAAACAATGAAAATATTATCCCATCTCAAAACAATTACTTCTAGATACAAACATATGACTAGCCACTCAAGGAACAATGCCGCTTCTTATAGGCATTGAAATTTTAACCAAGAATATATCAAGATATTAGCAAAAAAAATTATCCTGAAATATGAAGTCAGTAAATGAATGAAACATTTCAGCTTCAATCAGAATTCAGATTGCTGTGACCAGCAAAGTCAAAAGAATCAATTTTAAAAACTAATATTCATCATACCATCTATCCATTCAGTTTGCATAGGTGACACTTGTTTAACTTCTCTTTATATCAAAATAACATTTTCATCATAATAACCTTTCAAACTTAAGTGATTCATTCAAAAGTTCTAATCGTGCCTTTTTAATTTTACCTAATTTCAGTAAAATTCATAAAAAGAAAAATAATAAATAAATATTATAAACGCCTCATCAAGTGCATCCACATTGAGAAAATCAACCAAAATTTCACTGTCTTGAATATAAATCTTTCCACATAACCACATAGAGCCAGAAAATCTAAATAATGTTTGTTTTCTCTATGCAAAGCTGAAGTATGAAATTTAAGCTCTCCATTCCATCTGCTCTCTTTCAGCCAACAATAAAATTCTCCATCAGAGAAGTTGAATTAAAAATAGATACAATAAAAACAGTTAAAAATTAAAAGATAAAATAACAGACCTATACTAATTTGTTTATAATTGAAAAAAGATGTTATATGTATAGTGTAAATATGTTCAAATTATTGAGTTTCTAGTACCTTCAAAACCTAAAATTTAAATTACAGAGGCATTCTATAATATTTTATCCATATAATTTGCCTACAATTCTATAAATACTAGACCAAAAAAATTTCTGTGTCTGATAGGTGAGGGCGTCGTGCCCCTCCTGACCTCTAGGTAAATCCGGTTCTGCAGTGAAGTGAATATCAGCGCAAGGAAAAGTAATAATATTTGTACCACGTGAACTACTATTCGTAAAAAAGGACTCGGAAAAATTTACCAAGATAACAATCACATAAGCAGACACAAACCATTCAAAAACATGAGAATTCAAAACAAAAAAAACAAAAAAAAATATATATATATATATATATGTATGTATGTATGTATACGCATAAAGAATTCAAACTCTAAAATACCCACAAACAAGCAAACATATGCAAGATCAAAAAAAAATTGGCACTTTCATACTTACCACTTCAAGTGCCCTCCTTTTCAACTTCATCTTATATATGATAGCATTGCACGAACCAAACCGCCAAGAAAAATAAACAATTCTCAGAAAAACGATAATTAATCCAGGAGTAGCGGGACCACTTGGTTGATGAAACTTTCGAAACGAACTAAAGTAAATTGAAAATTGAAGTTTTAAAAGGATTTCGTATTAAGAGTAATCACAACGATCGGATCGTCAAATTCAATTTCAGGAATTATGGTAAGAAACTAGGGTTTTGAAACGATCACAGACAGAGAGCGAGAGGATCACAGACAAGGAGAAGCTGAGGAGTTGATGATATTTGATATGTATAAAGAATAATATATATATATATATATATATTAGTTTTTTTTTTATGTATATTTGGTTCCACTATAATTTTTTTAAAGTGTTATTATTAATTATTTTTTTATTATATAAATTTTATAAATCTTTATTAAAATTAAATATTTATAAAATTTTACAAAAATAACTTCTTTCTTGTAATATTTTATTAATTTAATTATAATTTTTTTTAATTATTAGATTCATTTTATTTAATTTATATTTATTTATTTTTTTTAATTTAGAGTATTAATTTTATCAATTTTTTTTATAATAATTTAGATAAAAAAAAATTTGTATTAAGTTAGATAAATTTAATTTTAAAATTTATTTAATTTTTTAAGTGATTATGATATCTAAATTTCTTACTGTAATTTGATTTTAATAGTATTTAATATTTAAAATTTTCCTTTTTAAATTTACGTTAATATAAAAATTTTAATATTTATCAAAAAGATTATAATAAATAAAGGAAATTTATATGTATTTTTAATATTTTCTTAAAAAAATATGATTTGTACTGTTTTTTTTTTTATAAGTAGTGGAATTAAGTGTTGTAAAAAATAGGTAGATAATTAAACTATTTTTTTTTTTTTAAGAAAAAGATGACATCTAAAGTATTTTTCTATATAAAAGATACTAATTAGAAATATTAGAAATATGTATGTTGTTTATGAATTATTTTACTTGTTTTGATTAATTTTTATCTATATTTAAAATAAATACGAAATCAATTTTCTCATATTTTTAAATTAATTATAAAAATTAAATAATATTTAGAATTTTTATTGAATAAAGTAATCATTATTTGATTATATTTTTTATTGAATGTGATTATTATTTCAATAGCATCTTTATTAAAATAATATTTATAATTTTTATTTATTGTGATAAATATCTTATTATTAGAATTTTTATTAGATATGATCATTATTAAATTATGTTTAAATTTTTTATTTAAATGTTATAATAAAATTTAAAAAATAATTAATATCATTAATTTAAAAAATAATAATAGTTTTATTTAAGATAATATTATGAATAATTTAAACTTATCCATATAGTATAGGAACTTATAAAATCTATCGGCAAAAATCCAATGAATATCTAGAAGGGAATTTATTTTTTTACTTCATTTTTTTCCACAAATTCAAAGGAGTAGACGGTGGATGATAAATGTAAATGTGTAAAATCACATCCTACGGAAGAAATAAATTTACCACAGGACCACACCAACATAATTGAACCTAAAAAGTCTTGTTAAATCATATTCAACAGATGAATTTGTAATTTCCGATTCAAATGCAACGTGATAATAAACACTTTGGTCACATTAGGTTTGGAAAATAAAAACATAATAGAAAAATAATAATTATCGATATTTAAAATTAAATAAAAGAAGGCTAAATTTATTATTTATATAGTTTTAACCTGACTAGCTATCAAAATAAAATGATATAATATTTTAGGACTAACTCCTCCCGCATACAAAACAAGAATTTAAACTGGTGCAAAAAAAAAAAAAATGCAATAAAGCAAATAAAATTAAAGTACTTAATAAAAGCTTGCTAACTACTCATTAGTTATTATATATTAGTGCATATCAAAATAGATTATTAATTATACTGATCATTCGAACGAAATAAAATAAAGTGATAAATTTACTTAAATTATAATCCTAAATGATGAGGCAACCGATTCAACAGCAATTTTTTTTTTCTAAATAGTTACCACAATTCGATAAGATAAAATATCTATATATTTATTAGTTGAAACTATCTGTTATAACTATTTATGCTACTATCGTAAATTATCTATACAGTTGTTTTGATTGATCTCCCTTAACTCCAAAACTATATTACCATATATTGTGTTATAAGTACTTACAATCAATAAACCTTAAACTTAAAAGGGATAACATTCCCCCAAAATATTATTTTTATAAAAACTATTCGTATTAATAATATAGAAACACATTCAATACATTATTGACATATAATCTTAATTCAACACAACATTTTCTCATATTGCAATATAAAATAACATTCAATGTATCATAACTAAAGAATCACAATTTATTAAAATCAAATATTTATATTTTAAAATATCAAATTACTAGTATGAAAAAGAACAATTAACATATTAATTACTCAAAAATGCCTAGATATTTTAGAAACACAAAATAAATATAGAAAAATTCATAATTTCCTCACAAAAAAAATCCTTAAAAAAAACTAAAAAAGTGAATAAGTATTTATAGATAATTTTTCAAGCTTCGAAACTCTAATCGACTCATATTTACAAACTATTTGCGAGGCATGAACGAGGTCCAACAGATGAAAAAAAGAACAAAGCATCCTTGTTGTCTTATCTCGATGAGCACATTGCAAGGACCATAGTAAGCCAAAGAAAAATAAAACTTGGCAAATAAATTTTTTACAAATATTCATAATCAGTGAAAATTAGATGTAAGTAAAAATACACTTAAATATGTAAATTACATACTTCTAACAATATTGTAGTGTGTGTAACATGCAAACATACAAAAATTTTCAATTTTATGTAAGTGTATGTAATATGGATTTAGACGTACTTTTAAGGCTTGCAGTTACCTTTAAAGAAAATGCATTTTAGACTCATATTTATTTAGGTGTGTATTATAAATTTATTATCTTTACAAAAATGGTAGATAAATAGCATCAAAAGTCTGTTATTTTTATAAAAAATGTATCAAAAATCTATTTTTATTGTACCTTTTTTGAAAAGATAATAAATTTGTATTGCAATGTCACATAGATATGAATTTTATTAAAAGTAACAAATTAATTATCATTTTTTCTATAAAATTTATGTGATCTAAATTTACTTCAAATTATTCGATTTTATCATTTTATTGAATTGATTCGTTTTTTGATATGAAAATTTTCATATGAACCAAACAAACTCATACACATATTATTTATCTTGTTTTTAGTTCTTATACAATAATTTAGTTAAATAAACATTAAAATATCTAATAGTATTATGTTAGTATTAGATTTTATAGTTTTTTTTTTTCTTCAGTCTTATACTCAATATCTATATTTTCTTCATTGTAGGTTTCATAATGGAATAGCTATTTATATATTAAATTTAAGGATAAATTAACAAACATTAATGCAAGCATTCCATTTAATTTTCTTTCATTAAAAAAATAGCACTAAAATACAATTATTGTCCCAAAAGTACCATTTGATTTGATTTTTTGAACAGTGTGATAAAATTAAAAAATAAAATAATAATACATTTAAAAATAATTTAAATTAATTAAAAACACTCCTTTCCTTTTCTTATAAAAACAAAATTCTCCGAACCCCATTTCTTTTTTCTCCTTTTTAGACTCTCCATAGCATCCATTTGAGAACAAAACCCTTATCTCCCCAACTCTATTTTCGTTCTTGAATTTTTGCTTCTACCCAATGACTTAAATTCCTTCATCTAAAGCTTTTTTCTCCAAAACTGGGCACATCATTTTGTATAACGTATATTTTAATAATAAAAATAAATAAATTTTTATAGCATCGAAATATGAAAATTATTATAAATATACCACAATTTTTTTTTGTTACATCTATACTATTAATTTTTTTTATTGTTATAATTTACTATTAGCATTAAAAACATAGGACTTAACAAAAAACCACATGCGCATTTCTAATATCCCTAGGAGCAACGCATTCCCCAAATCCCAAGCCTAAACTGCTGACTACTCAACCCATCGTACAAACCTATCTTTGAATGGGGGTGCTTTAGACTACTTCATAATTCTATCAGAATCAGAAGTAGATATTATAGATTTAGCCAAAAGTAAAACTCCAAGTAAATAGTTTGAAATGCTCATCACTTGGCTGCATTTTTCATCCATCATTGAAATTTCGTTGCAGACATAATGAATTCCTTTGCTAATGTCAGTCATAATCTCGCCAAAATTTTTAGACGCCAATAATGATTCGAATAAGAAGTCTTTACTGCTCAATATGTTCTTTAGAAGATTAAGAGCATATATGTTCTTGCCTTCCCCATTATTACAAAGAGCCAAAGTGCAAAAAATTTATCTTGTTCCCATAGTTTCGGAAAGCAACTATTCAACCTGACAGACAAGGGCTCCTACTTCCCCTGAAACATATATAAGAGAGGTGATCAATGATCGATGGATCCCATACAATCTTGCCCTAAATAATGTTTTTAGTAAAATCATCAGAAGCAGAATACCCACTTCTAAATTATTTCTTGGTACAAATGAGCCTTTCAGTTGTAACCAAAGATTGGGAGGACTTGCATCATAACCACTATAAAGGAGAAAAACTGCAAGTTCTTTTTCTATTTTTGCAGCAACCTCAGTATCAAGATTTCAATTATAGAGAAGAGACCTTCGGTGCAACAAAATAGCTTCATGAGGAATCCCTGCAAGTATTCACAAATTCTGGAAGCACTTCTATTGCTTTCACAAGAGTTTCCTGCAATTTACAATCTGAACCAAAGTTTTCAGGTAACCCTTATGGTAAAGCAGATTCGACAGTATCTAAAATAACTTTGCATGACTGAGCTGCTTCTGCAAAAGGTTAAGGAACATTGGTCGTACAAGACATTCCAACAGGCTTCAGCTAACAATCTTATTTAACATTGCAGCATCTTCGTTGACAAGAAAGAGAGAAAAAGATATTCAACATCTATTATGAAAGACAAGTGTGAAGTCATTTTTAAGAGGAATGGCTTAATTGATGGAATATTATTGCAATTTCAAAGGATGAGCTAAGCGCTTGCATCATCAAAGTGATGAGCTAAGCGCTTGCATCATCAAAATGATGACCTAAGCGCTTGCATCATCAAAATGATGACCTAAGCGCATGTGTCATCTCTCCAAATAGTAACATTTTTCTCTCTATAAATAGAGAGCTCATTTGCTCATTTCCATCATCCCAAAATCTCAAACATCCTAAGCATTCCAAGCTTCTCCACTTAGAAAAGTTCTTTCCTCATTGTGAGAGAGAGGTTAATTGTATTCTCCTAGTATAAGAGAGAGAGGTATCTTGTTCTCTCCTTGTATTTAGAGAGAGGTTGTAAATCTTTCAGTATAGTGAATTCCTTCTGGCCTTTGCCCGTGGAGTAACCCGTAATCATTTTGGGTGAACCACGTAAATACTTGTGTTCGTTTTTATCTTCATTCTCTCAACTTTACTTTGATTGTGTGTTAGCTTCAATCCCTAAATTTCCTAACAGTGGTATCAGAGCTTTGGTTGTGGGTATTGTTCACGGTTCACGTATACAGTTACTATTCAAGTATACGGTTACTGTTCACGTATACGGTTACTGTTCACAAATACAATTATTGTTCACTTGTAATAGTGGGAGCCGGTTCAAGTAAGAAGCATATCAAAAATGACGACAACAACAAAGTTCGATGTTGAGAAGTTCAACGGAAGTAATTTTTCGTTGTGAAAAATGAAGATTAAAGCAATTTTGAGGAAGGATAATTGCTTGGAAGCAATTGGAGAAAGGCCAGCTGAGATCATTGATGATCAAAAATGGAATGAAAAGGATGGCAATGCAATTGCTGATCTACACTTAGCACTAGCCGATGGAGTTTTATCCAGTGTGGCAGAAAAGAAGACAGCAAAGGAGATTTGGGATACTCTAACAAGACTGTACGAGGCCAAGTCACTTCACAACAAGATCTTCTTAAAAAGGAGACTTTACACTCTTCGAATGGCGGAATCCACATCGGTAACCGACCACATCAACACCTTGAATACTCTATTTTCGCAACTTACATCAATGGGTTACAAAATAGAGACAGCTGAACGTGCGGAGCTTCTACTTCAAAGTCTACCTGACTCGTATGATCAACTCATCATCAACCTGACGAACAACATCCTTTCGGATTATCTAGTCTTTGACGAAATTACAGCTGCTGTTTTGGAAGAAGAAACTCGGCGTAAAAACAAAGAAGATAGACAAGTAAGTTCGCAGCAAGCGGAAGCTTTGACGGTGATGAGAGGAAGATCAACAGAACGTGGCTCTAGTGGGAGTCAAAATCATGATAGATCGAAATCAAGAAGTAAGAAGAATCTCAAGTGCTACAATTGTGGCAAGAAAGGGCATGTCAAAAAGGATTGTTGGAGTAGAAGGAGGAATGGAGACCCTGAGCCACCAAATGCTCAAGGGAATGTAGCAAGTACCCCTGATAATGGTGAAGTCTTATACAGCGAGGCTATAGCAGCAGTTGAAGGTAGAAAGCAGTTTTCTGACGTCTGGTTAATAGACTCAGGAGCAACATGGCACATGACATCTCGAAAAGAATGGTTCCACAAATATGAACCAATCTCAGGAGGTTATGTACACATGGGGGATGATCATGCTTTGGAAATTGCTGGTATTGGTACTATCAAAATAAAAATGTTTGATGGTACAGTTCGCACTATTCAGGAGGTACGACATGTGAAGGGCTTAAAGAAGAATCTATTGTCTTTGGGGCAGATAGATAGTCTTGGATGCAAGACTCATGTTGAAAATGGGATTATGAAAATTGTCAGAGGTGCGCTTGTGGTTTTGAAAGCAGAAAAGATTGCAGCGAATCTATTCATGCTTAAGGGAGAAACACTACAGGAAGCTGATGCATGTGTCGCATCAACCAGTAAGGGAGAAGATTCAACGATGATGTGGCATCTCAAATTAGGCCATATGTCAGAACGAGGTTTGAAGATTCTCTCTGACAGAAAGTTGCTTCCAGGGCTCAAATCGGTAAATCTACCTTTTTGTGAGCATTGTGTTACAAGTAAGCAGCATAGATTGAAGTTTAGCAGATCTGATGCAAGGAGTAAATACATTCTTGACTTGATTCATTCTGATGTATGGGAATCACCCGAGATGTCCCTAGGAGGTGCAAAGTACTTAGTGTCTTTCATTGATGACTACTCTAGGAGATGTTGGGTATATCCAATCAAGAAGAAGTCAGATGTGTTTCAAGTGTTCAAAGACTTCAAAACGCAGGTGGAACTTGAATCTGGGAAGAAGATCAAGTGCTTGAGGACAGATAATGGATGAGAGTATATAGATGGCGAGTTTCTTGCATTTTGTAAACAAGAAGGTATCAAAAGACAGTTCACAGTCGCATACACGCCTCAACAAAATGGAGTGGCAGAGCGGATGAACAGAACTCTTGCAGAAAAGATAAGAGCTATGTTGAGATCTGCAGGTCAATCCAACTCCTTTTGGGCAGAAGCAGCCAAAACTGCATGTTATGTGGTAAATCGGTCGCCATCAACGGCAATCGAGTTAAAGACACCGATGGAGATGTGGACTGGAAAGCCAGCAGATTACTCTACTTTACATTCATTTGGATGTCCTGTGTACGTAATGTACAACGCCCAAGAAAGATCGAAGTTGGATCCAAAATCCAGAAGGTGTATCTTCTTGGGATATGCTGATGGTGTCAAGGGGTATCGCTTGTGGGATCCCACTACCCGCAAGCTCATAATCAGCAGGGATGTGATCTTTGTAGAAGATCAATTACAAAGAAAAGATGGAGTCGATAGCACATCAAATGAGAATTCAGAGACTACAATAGTTCAGGTGGAAAATAATTCAATACAAGAAATTCAAGATTCTACTGAAGCAGCACCACAACACGGTGTACAAGAACCAGTTGAGTCCGAGGTTCCAGAAGTTCGTCGGTCAACTCGTGAAAGAAGGCCGCCAACTTGGCACTCGGAGTATGTTACTGAAAGTAATGTTGCATACTGTCTTTTAACAGAGGATGGAGAGCCATCAACTTTCCATGAAGCTACAAGTATTTCAGATGCATCTCTGTGGATGACAGCAATGCAGGAAGAAATTGAAGCTTTACATAAGAACACAACTTGGAAACTAGTACCATTACCACATGGAAGAAAAGCCATTGGTAACAAATGGGTCTACAAGATCAAGCGAGATAGCAATGATCAAGTGGAACGGTATCGTGCAAGATTGGTGGTAAAAGGATATGCTCAGAAATAAGGTATTGATTTCAATGAAATATTTTCCCCAGTAGTACGACTTACAACAGTCAGAGTAGTCTTGGCAATGTGTGCAACGTTTGACTTACATCTAGAGCAGTTGGATGTAAAAACTGCATTTCTTCATGGAGAACTTGAAGAAGAAATTTATATGCTTCAACCAGAAGGTTTTGCTGAAACAGGCAAGGAGGACTTGGTTTGCAGGTTGAACAAATCTTTGTACGGTCTCAAACAGGCGCCGAGGTGTTGGTATAAGAGATTTGATTCCTTCATTATTAGCCTTGGATACAACAGACTTAGTTCAGACCATTGTACATACTACAAAAGGTTTGATGGTGATAATGACTTTATTATCTTGTTGTTGTATGTGGACGACATGTTGGTAGCAGGAGCCAACAAAGATCGAATCCAAGAATTAAAGGCTCAATTGGCTAGGGAGTTTGATATGAAGGACTTGGGACCAGCAAACAAGATTCTAGGGATGCAGATTCACCGAGACAGAAATAACAGGAAGATTTGGCTTTCACAGAAGAACTATTTCAACAAGATCTTGCGACGCTTCAACATGCAAGATTGTAAGCCAATATCTACCCCACTTCCTGTTAATTTCAAGTTATCCTCAAGTATGTCTCCTAGCAATGAAGTAGAGAGGAGGGAGATGTCTCGAGTACCGTATGCATCAGCAGTGGGAAGTTTGATGTTCGCTATGATATGTACAAGACCAGACATTGCACAAGCAGTGGGAGCGGTTAGTCGATTTATGGCGAATCCTGGTAGAGAGCATTGGAACACAGTAAAGAGGATCCTTAGATACATCAAAGGAACCTCAAGTGCTGCATTATGTTTTGGAGGATCAGAATTAACTGTCAGAGGTTATGTGGATTCAGATTTTGCAGGAGATCTCGACAAAAGAAAATCTACTACTGGCTATGTGTTCACACTTGCAGGTGGAGCTGTAAGCTGGGTTTCAAAACTGCAAACAGTTGTAGCATTATCTACAACAGAAGCAGAATACATGGCAGCTACACAAGCTTGCAAGGAAGCAATCTGGATAAGAAGATTAATGGAGGAGCTCGGGCACAAACAAGAGAAGATTCTTGTGTATTGTGACAGTCAGAGCGCCTTGCACATTGCAAGGAATCCAGCATTTCATTCCAGAACTAAGCACATAGGAGTACAATATCATTTTGTTCGAGAAGTAGTGGAAGAAGGAAGTGTGGATATGTTAAAAATTCACACAAAAGAGAACCTAGCAGATGTAATGACAAAACCTATCAACACTGACAAGTTTGTATGGTGTCGATCCTCGTACGGCTTAGCAGAGACGTAAGCAGCAGGTTTGAGCAAAGGCTAGTTGGAAGAGATAATCGTGAAAGATGACTTCAAGTGGGAGATTGAAAGACAAGTGTGAAGTCATTTTTAAGAGGAATGGCTTAATTGATGGAATATTATTGCAATTTCAAAGGATGAGCTAAGCGCTTGCATCATCAAAGTGATGAGCTAAGCGCTTGCATCATCAAAATGATGACCTAAGCGCTTGCATCATCAAAATGATGACCTAAGCGCATGTGTCATCTCTCCAAATAGTAACATTTTTCTCTCTATAAATAGAGAGCTCATTTGCTCATTTCCATCATCCCAAAATCTCAAACATCCTAAGCATTCCAAGCTTCTCCACTTAGAAAAGTTCTTTCCTCATTGTGAGAGAGAGGTTAATTGTATTCTCCTAGTATAAGAGAGAGAGGTATCTTGTTCTCTCCTTGTATTTAGAGAGAGGTTGTAAATCTTTCAGTATAGTGAATTCCTTCTGGCCTTTGCCCGTGGAGTAACCCGTAATCATTTTGGGTGAACCACGTAAATACTTGTGTTCGTTTTTATCTTCATTCTCTCAACTTTACTTTGATTGTGTGTTAGCTTCAATCCCTAAATTTCCTAACATATTATTTAGGGCAAGTTTGAATGGGGTTGTTTAATGGGTTAATTAGTTTATGTTCTGATTTGAGCATTTAAGTTTTGGGTTTTGGGAATACATCGCTCTTAGGATGTTTGAGCATTTGATTTTTTCATCAAGTCTGTTAGATTTTTAACGTCAATAATAAAATTGTAGCAACTAACAAATTTAATGGTATAAATATAACAAATTTTTTTAATAATATATTTATAATAATTTCATAATTTGGTAGTATAAAAATCTATTTATTTTAATTATTGGAAAAAATTAATCGTAAAGATTAAGATATTTTAAAAGTTTGAAGAAATTGAATAATAAAAATTATAATAAATTAAATTAAAATGTGATATATATATATATATATATATCTTTTTAATTGATATTTTGATATTGAAAAATTATACCCATTTGCTACTTTGGAATTTAAATAAATAAAATAATAATAATAATTTTAAGTTTTTATACTCTATTAATCTCTCATATTTATTTTAAAATAACATTTAGTCCTTAATTTTTAAAATATTTAATTTATTAAAATTTAACAATTTTTTTAAATGTATTTAGAGCTAAATTTTAGTTTTGTGAAAATATTATTAACCTAATTTTATCATGAAGTAAAAGTTAGATACTAACATACAAAGATAAACGCTGCACTTTATGTAACTCATCAATACAATCATTTAGCTTTTTATTTTACATGAGTTATTAAAATTTCTAATTATGTATACTTTATTTAAATTTTAAAATAAATAATATATGTTAAGTAAATATGTAGGGATTAAAGAGGGTTTATAACAATTGTAAATTTTTTATTTAATTTTATGGTATAATTTTTTTTTAACTTTATAATAAAAAAATATATGTTTATTTTTGTTAAAATGTAAATAAATAATTTTTTTACTAAGGATAAGTTTCATAATTATTGTGAATTGTTCATTTTTATCTTATAATTATTGGATCATGTTAATTAAATTTCACGATTTAATATAAATAGTCAATTTAATATAATTAAAATAATATTATTATATTTAAATGTTAAAAATAACAATAGTCATCTTCTACGTCACTATTTAATTTTGTTAAAAATATTTTAATAATTTTAATTTATTAAATTAAGAAATTATTGGAATGTTAAAGTTTGTGATTCACGAGATTTAATTGGAGTAAATTATGTCATTTATTTTTTAAAAATTTAATATACAATTTAAATAATATTTTTATTTATGAATTGAAATTAATGATATTGTAATTTATAATACAATTTTTTTTTTAATGATGATCATGTTAAAGATAATCGAAAAAAATAGAAATCTAATAGAGTCACAAATTGGACTTTAATGTATTTTTTAATAAAATTATAAGAATAATTTGATTTAATTTAATAATAATATAGTTAAATTACTCATTTTTATAAATAAACCGGACTATTTTGCACCTTTAAATCCAAGTTGCAACTAATCGAACCTTTAAAAGAAAATATTTCATTTTCCGCGGGAGAGATGCACATAAAAAATATATATATAAACGGCGTCGTCTCACTCTCTTAAAGTAAAATCTATTCATCGTCTTCTTCTGGAAACCCCGAAGTAGAGGGTTGCAAATTTTCACAGAATGACCGCACAAAAAGAATGAACAGGCATAGACCAGTGAGGGCACTATCACGTGTGTTGTCACATGCTCTGTCATGTAGCTCTTCAGCGTCTTCCGAGACAAGCTTTCCTCTGAAGCACGTAACGAGGTCAAACTTCGTGTCGGCGCTAGCGGAGCTGCGGAGCCATGTGCGAGCGGCGGACTTCGTTGCAATTGACCTGGAAATGACAGGGGTGACCAGCGCGCCCTGGCGCGAGTTATTGGAGTTTGATCGGTCCGACGTGAGGTACCTGAAGGTCAAGGATTCGGTTGAGAAGTTTGCTGTTGTTCAGTTCGGCGTCTGCCCCTTTCTCTGGGACTCATCCAAGCAGTCTTTTATCGCTCGCCCGTACGTTCTGTCTCTTTCTGGGTTTTATTTGTCTATTCATTTTGCTTGGTTGCCGAGAAAAGGTAGGCAAGGAAATATATTTGCACGTGTCTATCTAGTCCATAAACAAATGCGGTTATGAAGTTTTAAGTTTTTCCGTTGCTGAGAAAATCCGCTGGTACATATTTTTTTGTTCGAGTAATTTTTATGATATTGCCCACGAAATTGTAGTTGAGCTCTTCTTCTTCCTTTTTTTTTTTTTTTTTTTGAGGTATTGGTGTATTGCTTTCATTCATGATTATATCCTATATCCAAGGAAATAAATGGCGCAGTACGAATAGTAAGAGCAGCTAAACAAAGCAAATATAACGTAAGAGCACAAAACATGACACACCGATCCACTTACACGTAGAGCTAGTTAGAGTCTTGCACTCTTGCTAGCAAGAGCCAAAGCCATCACTAAGTGAAAACTATTGGAGTTTGCTCAAATGTAAAGAGATATAAACCTATACAAAACAGTTGAGGTGGGAAACTGGTCGTTTGCTGTGAAAATGTAAGAGACCATAAATTATAGTTTTAAAACAATGCAATAACATCTCGTAAATTGGGCCTACCTGGTTGAGTGGTTTCTATTGTAAAGTTTTTGTGTACTCGGTAGGTTCTATTGCTTGCTTTACCACGATCTGTCCTCTGTGATAGGCACAATTTCTACATTTTTCCGCAACAAGATTTCTCGGTTCATGGTAGCTCTTACGAATTTCTCTGCCAGACTGCTTCCATTGAGTTCCTAGCTAAATACCAGTTTGATTTCAATGCTTGTATACACGAAGGTAATTATTCTGTTTCTTTTCTAATATGTACTGGATGGCTCATGTTTTAATTTTATTCACTAATTTTCCATGCCATCCTGTTATGGTGCTTCTTTTTTGACAAGTTGAACCTTCTCAGGAATAACTTATTTATCAAAAAGACAAGAGGACGAAGCTCTGATTCGATTGAATATAGAATATGGGGATAAGTTATCAGCAACATCTTTCGATTTTAAAGAAAATAGAGAAATACCATCATGGAATATGGTAGATGTTCTGTTTACTGAACGAATGAAGAACCGATTCCGTGAATGGCTTGACAGACTAATGAAGCCTCATAATGGAGGGCTTCAATTTCAAGAGAGCAAAAGTGATGCAAAGCAACAATTTCATACCTTTTTCTTTAAAATGCGTCCAGCTCTTAGCCTGAGAGGATTCACTTCTCGCCAGCTTAAGTTAATTAAGTTGGTAATGTTAATTTTATGTTATTTTGATTACTTATATTTTTGTTTATTCTCGGTTTCACTCTAGTACCTTATTGTTAGTTTAGTGCTCTTGCAAATGATCCCAAGCTAGGAAACAATTAACTAAACTGTTTCTTTTTCAGTGTGGGAAATATCCACATCTTAGTGTCCAAGCTTGTGTAAACTTCTCTCTGAGTACGTAAAAGTTTATTTGACCTAGGTTAATAGGAAACTCACCAAGCTTGACTCTGGCTTGCTTGAATTCACTCCCTTTAACTCAAACTAGGTTTCTTGGTAAGTTCTAGGTTTTCAAAAATACATCAATTATATCTGTACATAATACAATCAAGATTAAACTATTTTAAAAAAAAAAATATTGTAAACTTAGGAGTGAAAATGTTATGTATGTTTAAGCTTGAACTTGAATATAAAGTATGAATGGTGCCAATGTTTTTATCTCCAAACAACCCCTACAGTGAAGAATGATATTCCTTTCCTTTTGTTATACCTTTCTGCCATTTATTTACAATGTTTGGTGTGGAATATGCAGGTTATACGGAAGCATTTTAAAGATCTTTACTACGTTAAAGTAAATGGTGAGAACTCTTTACCACAAGAAGTGGTAGTTTACACTGAATCCAAGGAGGACAAGGACTTACTTAAGGTAAGATATTTTTCCATAAAGATCTTTATTATGTTCAAGTGAATGTTGAATGTGTATTGTTGTATGTAAAATGTTCAAATTCTCTTGTTAAATATGTTAGTTTCTTAGTTTTGTTGCTTAAATTATTTTTGCATCAGCAACTTTTTTCAGAAATTATCAAATAATCACTTTTTTTTAGAAATTATCAAATAGATTATTTGCTTTCAATACATTTGGCTGGTTTCACATTTGAGCTGGCTTGGTGATGGGAATAAAGAATAGGATTAATTTGAATATTTATGAGATATTAATAGGATTTCAGTGATCAAGTATGGAATTTTAAAATAATATTAGGATTTTGTTTAATATGTATCAATTTTCAAATTAGAGTCTTCAATTTTAGATAAGAATTTGTTTTGTTATCTGAAATGTTCTATAAATAGGACCTATGATTGCATGTTGAGATATACTTGGATTATGAATTAATATATCAATACCCCCTAAATTTCTTTCCTTCGCAATTATCCTTCTCTCTCTAAATCCCAAAGTCTTCAATCCCTAACCCTAAGTTCCCTCCTTTTCTCCAATCTTCTTTCCTTTCTCGATCCATTACTTGGTCTTTTGAAACTTCTACTAAAGTATTCAAGTTTCCTATGTTATAGGGGGTCCACAAGTAAACCAATGACTGTAAGAGGAATTGACTTAAAAGAAAAAGATATATAAAAACTATACAATCTGAAACATGGCTGATAAGAGAGAAGAAAATATCAAATAAAACATTAAATTGTGATCTTGTGTGTATGAGGTCGTCAACTTGACCTCATGAGGAAGTTATATGTGTTTTCTATTCTGATCAACTGCAGGAAGAGATGAAGAATGAATATCAAAGAATAGAAGATATGAAAGTCAAAGATGCAATTGGGTTTCGTCATGTCATTGACCTCCTTTCTGCAGAGCAGAAGTTAATTATTGGTCACAATTGCTTCTTGGGTACAAATATCAGTCAGAATTTGATAAATAGGCTATTTTGATAATATATTATTAATAAGCTTCTTTTTGGGTGATACAGATCTTGCACACATATATAGCAAATTTTTTGGTCCTCTTCCTTCAACTGCAGAAGAATTTGTCTCCTCTGTTAACAAACACTTTCCTCACATCATAGACACCAAGATACTGTTGAATGCTACTAATATACTCCAGCAGCGCATGAGAAAGTCCAGTACATCACTGGCCTCGGCTTTTGCCTCCTTATGCCCACATATGGCCCTTAGCTCTAAGAGCACTGCCCTGGCTTCTAGCTCCTATGTAGATGTGGAAATTCAAGTGGATGATCTGAGGTTTGCTTCTACCACTCTCTTTCTTGTATATAGAATTTGATACTGCTACAATAATTAGGCTGATATATTGATTTTCACAACCTAAAATGCCTCTCTCAGTCCACCCAGCATCCTCTCCCTAACCCAAAACAGAAAGGGAGCAAATGGAAAAATTGAGAAAGAGTATTAAAAAAGGAAAAAACAAAACATTTAATTGACTTTTACATATGGCCTAGACGTACAAGCAACTTTGGGTAAGGATTTGTAACTTCTAAAATTCTATACAATCACCTAGTGTCTGTTAGGCTGTTAGCTATTGCAGTTCTTTAAGCCTGTTCCCAGTATACACGAATATGTATCCATGAGGAATTTACTGTAAACTCTCATATCTTAGAGAGCTTCAATCTTTGATATTTAGTACAAAACATAGTACCATTATGGCACTACTGTATATTTGTCTTTTGAAGAAATGTGAATGCCATTTCTCTTTTGTTTATGAAACTGATGAGCCGCCTCAAAACCATAGATTTAATTTTCATCTGAAGGTCCTCTAACTGGAATTCTGGAGCCAAGCATGAAGCTGGATATGATGCTTTTATGACAGGATACATCTTTGCTCAGGCATGCGGTCATCTAGGCATTGATTTTAAACTTCACTTCCCATCTGAAAATTTGCCATACAGCGAGAAACTAAAGCAGCACATCAACCTTTTATACCTTAGTTGGTCTGCTGGAGATATTATTGATCTAAGTACAGGTAATACGATTACTAAATCATTAATACCTTATAAAAATAAAAAGTGGTACCCAAAGATTGTGTTCGAGAACATTGTATTACTGTGGGGATTTCCATACAAACTCAAGGCAAGGGAAATAAAAGAGTGCATCTTGAAAGTCTTTGGTCCAGCCTCTGTTATATCGGTGTACCACTTAGATGAAACTGCAGTTTTTGTTCAGTTTGTGAAAGCGGAGATGGTCTCTGACTTTCTGCATTTAAAGGAAACTTTGGAGCAAAATAATGGTCCGATCTCAGTTCTGCATCCCCTGGCAAAACTTTTGGATGGTGGAAATACTCATGCTGCTTGTTATGAAACGTACAAAGAGATATGCAAGTCATCTACTTCAAGAGGGTTGTTTGCAGATCAAGCAGAGTTGTTCGGTGTTAAATGGAAAACAAAATTGCCAGAATTTAAGGCTATATCAAAAATTAACCCAGAATGTGAATGTGCTGTCACTGAAGACTCGAGGAAGGTTAAATCAGAATTTACTTACCAGATGGAGGCAATGCAATGATTATAGATAATTTTGAAAATGGTTCATCAGGTTCCTCCTTCACAGGTGATAAGTTCCTCCTTCACTGGTGATAAGGGCATATATTCTTCATTTGATGCTGAAGGCACTCACCTCAAAACTTCCGTTTTGTGAACTGGCTTTAAATTTTGCTGAAGCACACATTCAATCGTACAGATTCTTTCATCAAAGAAATCTGTATCAGTGATCTTTTTACACAAAGAGCAGCAAAAGAAATGAAACTCAAAAATCATTAAATTTTGTACCCAAAAAAAAAAGAAATGAAACTCAAAAATCATTAAATTTTGTACCAAAAAAAAAAAAAGAAATGAAACTCAAAAATCATTAAATTTTGTACCAAAAAAATACTCATTCCAGTTTATTTGTATTTTTTTTCAATAATTTATTTTTGTTCTTCTCTATTACTTGCTCATTATCTTCAAGCTATATAGAAATTTATTATGGTTGATTTCTTGGCAACCCCTGGGATTGTGAGAGCAAGCTATTGATTTGATCTTCAGATTCAGAAACAAATTCATTATGCCCTCTATGGCTGGCTTGACACATATGAACATATAACCAAGTATCTTAACTTTCTTATAGCAGACAAAGTAAATGCAATTTTTAGGAATTTTAACGTGTTTTTTTCTTCAAGGTATTGTGAATTTTACTACTGGTAAAAAAAAAAAAAAAAGTTCTATATTAAGTGGCTAGGTTCATCCATCATTACATCAAGTTTGAATTCATCAACAGAACAATGACTCACCTATATTCGTGAAAGTAAAAAAGTGTAGCTTACAATTTTTTTTAAAACAATATTCGCACAACCTAAATTTCTATTGCCAGTACAAATATTTATGAATGAAAACTTTATGCAACAATAATGGTACAAAAGTGCCATTAATTATAGAAGTAAAATAGAAAATACATGTATTATTATTAATTTTAAGCAACCTTGCTGTATGGAAACTTTATGAAAAATGAGAAAGTTTGAAAAGTTGTATGAACTTTTTTTCCAAACTTTTTTAAAAACATATATGTTGTATAAACATTCTAAAAACAAAAAAGTTGTCCAAATTTTATATTTTTAGAATATTTTAAAAACTTCTAATATTATAAAATTTTTGAAACTTTCTAAAAATAAAAAATTATTTTAACTTTTTTAAGATAAAAAGTTGCTCAAATTTTCTAAAACTAGAAAATTTTCGCAACTTTCTAAAACTCAAAAATTTTCTAAATTAAAAAGTTGGCCGAAATAGAATATTGTTCAAACTTTCTAAAATTAGAAATGTTGCCTAAACTTTCTTAAACTAAAAATGTTTTCTAAACTTTCTAAAATCATAAAAGTTGTCAAAGTTATTAAAAAATTTCTAAATTAAAGTTGTTAGACTTTCTAAAATTAGATAGTTGTCCAAATTTACTAAAAATAAAAACTTCAATACTTATAAAGTTTTCAAAATATTCTAAAAATATAAAGAAAGTTAATCCAAATTTTATAAAAATTAATGTTGTACCCAAGATCAGATAATAATGCGGAAGCGATAAAATAATAATAACGAGCACCTACAAAATATAAGAAAAATAATCAACAGAAAAGACACAAAGATTTAAGTGGTTCGGTAGTCAATGCGACTACCTAATCCACTGCTGAGGCCGGCACCGAAATATTCCACTATACTTGTCAAAGAGGAGTACAATAAGATTTGCCAACAGTTAATTGGCCAAATCACTCAAATATCCAAATATCCAATTACACCCAAATTAATCTCTCTCACAAAAACAATAAATAAATCTGTCTTGCCAATTTAGCAACAACAGATAAATTAAAGAGAAACAGTAACTATAAATCTGTTACCAAATAAATAGAGAGAGAAAACTTATGTTCTTAATTGAATTTATCAAATGGATCTCCTCTCGCCGCCTCTATGTTTACTGCCTCGAAGACTGCTGCTGGAATGCTCTGCTGGAGTTGCTGCCGCTCTGAAGTTGCTGCTTATCTCTCCCTGCGGCTGGAGTTGCTTCTGCGTCTCGTATAAAACTGCCGCTGATGATACTTTATTATATGCCAAGCCGAAGTCCGCTTTTCCAATTGTCGCTGATGTTATTTATATATTAAGACCTAATGGGCTTTTATTTATTAAGCCCATGACTTAAAAATTTGGGACAACACGCAACAATCTCCACCTTGGACCAAAAATGCGTACCAAGTATTCAAACGCTGAGTCTCCAATATCATCACCTCAAGGTACCTCTTGATAGGCACCAAAACAGCATTCTATTTATGGGTAAGAATGCTCCACCCTCTTCAAGGTTCTCAACAAGAACTAATATGGATCAAGTCCAAGCAATGCTCAAACTTATCCCTTGGCACTGATTTTGTCAACATATCAGCTGCATTCTCTTTTGTATGAACTTTTGACAGCTTTATCAACCCTTGATTCATCCATTCTCTAATCTTGTGATACCTCACACTAATGTGTTTAGTCCTCGCATGAAAAGCTTGATTCTTAGCTAAATGAATAGCACTCTGACTGTCACATAGGAGAGGTACACTCTCTTGTTTGAAACCAAGTTGTTCCAACAAACCCATAAGCCATATGCCTTCTTTTGCTGCCTCAGTCATAGCCATATATTCGGCCTCTGTTGTAGACAATGCAACTGTATCTTGCAAATTTGACTTCCAACTTATACAGCCACCACCAAAAGTAAAGACATAACCTGTCATCGACCTTCTGGTATCAAGATCACCAGCATAGTCAGAATCCACATAACCCATGGCAACATTAGAAGCACCATTTTTATCAAACATGATGCCACAATCACGTGTGCCTGCCAAATATCTAAAAATCCATTTAACAGCATTCCAATGCTCTTTACTTGGATTTGCCATGTATCTACTCACAACACTTACTGCTTGAGAAATATCAGGTCTAGTGCAAATCATCAAATACATTAGACATCCTACTGCACTGGCATAAGGCACCTGAGCCATGTACTCTACCTCATCCTCTGTACTAGGACATAAACTCGTGGACAATCTGAAATGTGCTGCAAGGGGTGTGCTCACAGGCTTAGCATTCATCATGCTAAACTTATGCAGGATCTTCTCCATGTAACCTTTTTGGGACAACCAAAGTTTTCCAGCTTTCCTGTCACGACTGATCTCAATTCCAAGGATCTTTCTGGCAACACCGAGATCCTTCATCTCAAATTCGCTTTTAAGCAAATTCTTTAAATCATTGATCTTTTCCTTACTTTGAGCGGCAATTAACATATCATCAACATATAAAGTAAGTAATACCAATGTTCTATCATCATAGATCTTAAAGTAAACACAACAATCATACTCACAACGACAATAACCATGAGAAACAATGAAGGAATCAAACCGTTTATACCATTGGCAAGGTGATTGCTTCAGCCCATACAATGACTTCTGTAGTCTGCAGACATAGTCTTCATTACCTGATTCAATGAACCCTTCTGGCTGTTGCATGTAAATCTCCTCATCCAAACCTCCATGGAGAAAGGCAGTTTTGACATCTAACTGCTCCAATTCTAGGTCATATAAATTGACCATGGCAAGAACAACTCTGATGGAAGTGTGCTTCACAACAGGTGAAAAAATCTCATTATAATCAACTCCTTCTTTCTGTGAGTATCCTTTTGCTACCAATTGACTCTTATACTGCTTCAGTTCTTTTATTCGATAAACCCATTTGCAACCAATAGCTTTCTTTCCCTTAGGCAGTGGAACCAACTCCCAAGTCTTGTTCTTGTGTAATGACTTCATTTCTTCATTCATTGAAGCCTTCCAATTCTCACTGTCTTTTCTGCTCATAGCATCTTGGAAAGAATTAGGGTCATCACTACTAGTGAACAAAGCAAATGAAACTGTGTCGTCTTCAAACCCAAGTCTTTGTGGTGCCCTACGAATGCGTGGCTCTCTATGAGTAGCAATACTATATTGGTCTGATTGTTGCTCTTCATCCTGAGCCTGTGGTTGCTCTTGATCCTGGACCTGTGGTTGCTGCTGAACATCTCTAATGACCGGTTGATAAACCTTGTCCTGTGAGTTTTTAAATGCAAACTCCACCTCCTTTGGAGCTTTATCCTTCTCACCATAACTTTCTGACATAGGCTCTACCGTCACACTTTTCAGCATAGACTTCTCGTCAAAAAACACATCTCTGCTAATAACCAACTTCTTAGCTTCTGGATCAAACAACCTGTAACCTTTGACACCTTTATGGTAGCCAAGAAAAATGCACTTCTTGGATCTGGCATCTAACTTTGATCTCTCGTCACTCTGTATATGAACAAAAGCAGGACAACCAAAAACCTTTAGTATAGAATAATCAACAGGTTTAGAGTACCATACCTCTTCAGGAATTTTGAAATCGATGGAAGAATGAGGACTTCGATTAATAAGGAAAACAACAGTGTTCACAGTCTCTGCCCAAAAATTCTTTGACAAACCTGCTTGCAATCTCATACACCTTGCTCTCTCTGCAATGGTTCTGTTCATCCTCTCAGCAACTCCATTTTGCTGAGGCGTCTTCCTCACTGTATAATGTCGAATAATACCAGCTTGCTTGCAGAACTCTCTGAATGCCTTGTGCTTGTACTCGGTACCGTTATCAGTTCTCAAAATCTTTATCTTTCTGCCGGACTGGTTCTCTACCTCTGCCTTCCATTCCTTAAAGATATCAAATACCTGAGTTTTACTTCTCATAAAATAGACCCAAACCTTTCTGGAGTAATCATCGATGAAAGTAACATAATAGTAAGCTCCACTTTGAGAAGCAATAGTCACGGGTCCCCAAACATCAGAATGAACATAGTCCAAAATATCAGAACAAGAGTGAGTTGCTGCCTTAAAACTAACTCTTTTCTGCTTACCATAAATACAATGTTCACAGAAATCAAGCTTGCAGGTCTTCACACCTTTCAGCAAGTTCCTCTTATGGAGTTCCAACATATTCTTCTCACCCAAGTGTCCAAGCCTCATATGCCAAAGCATAGTATCATCAAAAGTAGGATCTTCAGAAATTAAAGCAGCTCCACCTACAACAGTATTTCCAATCATCTTGTAGAGATTGTCAAATCTCTTACCCTTAATTACTATTAAAGCTCCTTTAGACACCTTGAGCACTCCATCTTTTGCAGAATACGAATAGCCCATCTCATCTAACCCACCAAGAGAAACCAGATTCTTTTTCAAGTCAGGGATATGTCTTACACCTGTTAAGGTTCTCACAACACCATCAAACATCTTAACCTTTATGGTTCCTATTCCAACAACTTCACATTTTGCATTGTTGCCCATATACACACAATTACCACTCTTAGGAGTATAAGTATCAAACCAATTTCTATGTGGGCACATATGATAGGAACAACCGGAATCAAGAATCCAAGAATTGGCAAAGGAATCAATACCTGATGAGACAGATAACAAATCATCATCTTTGTCTTCACTTTTATCCTCTGCAACACTAGCTGAATTAGTGGGTTGTGTCTGGTTCTTTCTATCCTCCAGTTCCTTGGCTAAAATTCTGCAATATTTTCGAATGTGACCTTTTTTGTGACAATAATGGCACTCCATGTCTCTATTAAACTGTCTAGGTCTTGAGCTTGATCTTCCTCTACCTTTATCATAATTTCTGTCTTTAGACTTGCTTCTTCCACGCCTGTAGCTGTGATTGTTACTATCTTTCTTAGTAACGACGAGACCATCTGCTTGTGATTGCTCACCATCAACTTTCTTCTTCTTGTGGTAAGACAACAAAGCTTCCTTCACACTCTTGAAAACAATGGTCTCTTTTCCATATAATAAGGTGGTAATCAAATGATCATAAGATAATGGCAGAGAACACAATAACAACATACTTTTATCTTCATCATCAAATGTTACCCCTAACTGAGCAAGTTCAGAAATTAACCTATTGAAGGTATTCATGTGTGTCAACAAGTTTGTATTCTCAGACATACGAAGAGTGTACAACTCTTTCTTCAAAAATAATTTATTTGTCATATTTTTGGCCATATAAAGCTGCTCTAAAGTTTTCCATAAATCATAAGCAGTTTTCTGATCAAAAATATTATGAACTACCTCATCTGAGAGTCCCTGACGAATTGCACTTGCTGCCTTTTGATCAAGCTCATCCCATACTTCATCTTTCATATCAGCGGGCTTTTTATCTTTGCCTTGTAATGGCTTTGCAACTCCCTGTTGAATTAAAACATCTTTCATACGCATTTGCCATAGCGAGAAATCATTATCTCCATTAAATCTTTCAACCTTTGTGGATGACTCTGTGCTCGTCATCTTTAACCAAGCTCTGATACCACTTGTTGTACCCAAGATCAGATAATAATGCGGAAGCGATAAAATAATAATAACGAGCACCCACAAAATATAAGAAAAATAATCAACAGAAAAGACACAAAGATTTAAGTGGTTCGGTAGTCAATGCGACTACCTAATCCACTGCTGAGGCCGGCACCGAAATATTCCACTATACTTGTCAAAGAGGAGTACAATAAGATTTGCCAACAGTTAATTGGCCAAATCACTCAAATATCCAAATACCCAATTACACCCAAATTAATCTCTCACAAAAACAATAAATAAATCTGTCTTGCCAATTTAGCAACAACAGATAAATTAAAGAGAAACAGTAACTATAAATCTGTTACCAAATAAATAGAGAGAGAAAACTTATGTTCTTAATTGGATTTATCAAATGGATCTCCTCTCGCCGCCTCTATGTTTACTGCCTCGAAGACTGCTGCTGGAATGCTCTGCTGGAGTTGCTGCCGCTCTGAAGTTGCTGCTTATCTCTCCCTGCGGCTGGAGTTGCTTCTGCGTCTCGTATAAAACTGCCGCTGATGATACTTTATTATATGCCAAGCCGAAGTCCGCTTTTCCAATTGTCGCATTGTCGCTGATGTTATTTATATATTAAGACTTAATGGGCTTTTATTTATTAAGCCCATGACTTAAAAATTTGGGACAACACGCAACAACTAAAGTTGTCCAAACTTTGTACATAAGTGGAAGCAAGGTGGCAATACCTACACGTGAACATGTATATGACAGGACAAAATACATGTTTGAGTTATAATTTAAGACAAATTATTTTGTACATGCTATTGACACAAAATATTTGTTTATTGTATTAATTAACTTGCGAACACAACATAACACGAGTACAACACACAAACAGACACTATTTCTACCTCTACAAATGTATGCTTAGCTTAGTTGATTGAAATATTAGTTTGAAGACATGGTAAAAACTGATGGAGAATGGAGAATGAGCTATCCTCTCTCCATTTTTTTTAAAGTAGTAGTTTATTGTATTACTTGGAATCTGTTAGTATATGCCATTATAAACCTGAGCTTGGTTTTATTTTGTTTTAAACGTATGATATAAATACAAATGTCCAAAAGGAAAAACTCAAAAAGAAACAAAGATTAACATATGCCCAAAAGGAAAAATATGTACAATTGATAGATTTGAACTTAAGGCAGTGAACTCCTACAGTCTCAAGTAATCTAATAATTACAGAAATAGTTAAAAGTTTAATAAAAATAATAAAAGAATAAGATAATCTATAATCTTAGCCAACATGGTTCTGTTAACTTTAGTCGCAAACATGTTCATCAACATCTGAAACAATGTCATCCAAAGTAAAAGGCAAGCCATAAGAGAAAGAAAGACTAGGTTTCATCTTTGGAACAGTCACAAGTACTGCCTCATTATTAAGAATTTGTTGGACTTTCCTCATTGAAGGCCTCTCTAAGCTATTTGGGTTAGCACAACTTAAACCCAAAAGCAAAAGCTTCCTCATCTCTTCTTCATCAAACTCTCCATTCAATCTTTTATCAGCTGCTTCAATGATCTTTCCTTCAGAGTGTAATCTCCAAACCCAATCAACCAAATTTGCCATTTTTTGACTACCTGTTTCTCTTTCTATAGGCCTCCTTCCACAAGCCACTTCAAGTATAACTACACCATAGCTAAAGACATCAGTCTTCTCTGTTGCTATCCCACATTGAAGGTACTCAGGTGCTAAGTATCCCATTGTACCTGCAGTTAGCGTCGATACGGGACTCTTATCATGATCCTTAAGCTTTGCCAATCCAAAATCAGCAAGCCTTGGATTTAAATTACCATCCAACAATATGTTAGCAGTTTTTATATCTCTATGAATCACTTGTTGTTCACATTCTTGATGAAGGTATGTCAAAACAGAAGCTAAACCAATTACAACATTTTGTCTATGTGACCAATTGAGTAAAGTACCTTCCTCACATTCCTGATAAAGCACCTTTTCAAGACTTCCATTGGGCATAAAGTCATAAACAAGCAATAATTCACCCTTCTCAACACACCAACCTTGGAGCTGAACCAAATTTTTGTGCCTTATACAAGCAATAGTAGACAACTCAGCTAAGAATTCAGTTTTACCTTCATGAGAATGTCTTGATCTTTTGACAGCAGCAATAGTTCCAGTACCCACAAAAATAGCTTTATAAACAGTCCCAAATGCTCCATTCCCTAAGATTCTACTAGCATGAAACCCTTTTGTGGCCACTTTAAGTTCTCTGTAACTAAATTGTCTAGGGGCTGACACAAGTTCTGCTTTGAAGCTCCTCTGGGTTTTAATGTTCTTCCATTTTCTTAAAGAAACATAGCCAAAGAGGGCAAGGACTACACAGAAGAAGGCTGGGCCAGATATCCCAAGTCCCAAACCAAGATTCTTATACAGCTTATTGGTAGAGTTTGATGTAGGAGTTCTTAGTGCTACAATCAATGAACTATCTGACACATTATGCATAGGTGATTTTGGTCTAACACTTAAAAACCCAAAAGTTTGGAATTCCCAATTCTTAATCAGATGAATCTCAGTACTCCCCTCTGTTGATGCAGAAAAACCCACATACATCATCTCCTTTAAATAATCAGAAAGGTTGATATCTACATCCAAAAGTGGCTCCTCAGGTTTGACACTTGTGTAGCTCAAGTAAAGTTTCAATCTTTCTTGGTCATTCTTGTAATTAATCCAAGCTGTGATAGACTTTCCACTCGTGAGATCAATCCCCTGCTCTATTGGGTCAGCCGTCTTGATGGAATTTAAGCTGTTAATGTCCAAACCAACATGGTTTTCACTAGGGTCATTGAAATGCAAATCTAATCGAGTGTCAAATTCAATGGCTATGAACTTGTTCTTGGTCAATTGGGAAGAATTAACAAGACCCAAATAGCCTCCTGGGCTCCCAAGAGTTTCATTATCAGGAGAGAGAAAGAAAGTTAACCCATCACCATAAGAGCCCAGATTGAGATTGCTGATAGAGAAAGAGAAGTTTGTGGAGAAAGAAGCTGTGATATTGGATTCATGGTCGAAGAACTTAATTGGGTTGTTATAGATCATAGCGCCAGCACTAGAAGATGGAACGCCTAGCTCTCTTGTTAAGCCTAGTACACCATTTCGGAGATAGGAATCACCCAGAAGAGTTAGGTTTCTTAGATTATTGAAAGAAGGGAAAGCTAAAGTCACGTTGTCAGCAGATACAAAACTTAGTTGTGAGAAAGAGAAGAGAACCAAGGAGAACAAGAAAACAAGAAGCTTTCTTGTAGACATTGCTGTGAGAAACAAAAAGGTTTAGGTTTCTTGCTTTTTCTTTTAGGGTTTAGAGAAGTTGAGAGGTTGAAGATTAATTTAGAAGAGAGTTCTTGGAGGAGAAGAAACATATAGAAGGAAGAGAGAAAGAACGAGGGAATGTGGTGGGCTTTGATAATGGGCACGTGGGCGGTTTGAAAAGAATATGTAGTGCTGGCTAGTAACGGTAACCATAAACCATACACTTTTTGGGATGGGGGAGTACGAGAGCTTTTTCTTTTTTATGCAAAATGAAACCATTTTCATTTACTTAAAACAATACGGCAGTCTATAATATATATCAGATTATAACACTTAAATACAAGAGCAAATTGCCAGTTAAATAAAATATAGCTTATTTGTATCAAATTCAAGTCTCAATCATATATGTTTTCGAAAAAAAAATTATAAACATGTGAGTAATATAACTTGTTAAAAAAACACAAGAACAAATTTAAAATTCAATTTGCAACTAGTTAGCCCGCCCCACCTTTTTAGCAATTCAATGCACAATCTAATTTGACGTATATGCACACTTTTAAAATTAACCAACAATGTTACGAATTATTTGGCAATTGAATTTGGCAGTATAATTTTTTTTTTATGACATGATCGTCTAAATTTATAATATTATTTTGTTTCTTGATTAAACTCAAAGAATGTATTATTATGATCTTGGCTCCACAATACGAAAACTTTAATTATAGTAAATAATGATAAAGCTTCATTGTTTTAGATTAACTAAATCACAATACTCTATTTTGTTTATAGAAAGTTGTTTATATTTTTTAAAAATATAATTTTTTTTTTTAAGTTGTTCAATCTTTTTAAAAATAATTTTTCTTTTCAACTTTCCAAAAACAAAAATGTTTTTCAAACTTTCAAAAAAATAAAAGCTTTTAAAAATAGTAAGTCGTCAAATTTCTAAAAACATTGAAAGTTTTTAATCACGGATCAAATAAGCCTAGAGGGGGGTGAATATGTTATTTTTAATTTTTAACAAATATTAAATGTGTAATCTAATCACAACGGCCAGACATGCAATCGCGTGTAAAGATAAATGCGGAATAAAAAACAACACACGATATTTTTAGGTGGAAACAACCTAGGCCACAACAATGATCTAAGAGGAAAACCACCGGTCCACCGGACCACCTAACTATCCACTATGAAAATCAATGTTCAATTACAACCATAGAGTCCAGAACTACCCGTCGCAGATAGATCCCCCTTTCTGTAATTTATTTACGAGCCGTCGCTCCTTTCACAGCCTCCAATAGATAGATGTCTGGATCCAGACCAACGTTCCGATCTACTTGAGTCACACAAGATCAATCGAACCCGTCACCTTCGGTAATTTCGAGTCACACGAAATACCGAACCGGTCACCTGAAACGTTAGCACAAATAACACAAGTGCAAAGTGTGTCCTAAAGCGGATTCAAACAATGAACAATCCTAACTAGCAGATTCAACAGAATATGATGTTAAAACGAAATCAGCTAGCAAACTCTAGAACAATTATATAAAGCTCAATATCATGCAAATCAATTAGGCATATGAATAAAACATTAGAACGCCTAAGAAAGATAGATGAAGAGAAGAAGTTAAAGCACACTTCAAATGATAGAGAATATTAGTTCTGTATAGTTCTGGTTACTTCAATGCACAAAACAGCCATTCACTTATATAGAGTCCAATCTTAGCTCAAATAGGATTTGCAATTCACTATAACTCTTCTCCTATCAGGATTTACCAATTACCACAATTATCCTCAAATAAGAATTTTGTTCTTAACATTAAATGTGGTCAATTAGGTAAAAATAACATAAGGGTCGAATATAGAAAAGGAGTTTGAGTAGGAATATAATACTGGCTCAATCGATCGATAGACTGGCTTGATCGATCGAGACCATTCTCGATCGATCGACACAACACTCGATCGATCTAACCCAAACAGAGAGAACCTGGATCGAAGTTGATCTATACTCGATCGATCGATAATGGTTCGATCGATCGATCAAGTCCAAACAGAGAGAACCTAGATCGAAGTTGTCCCAGGGTGATCGATCGATCGAACTATATACTCGATCGATCGACCAACATGTGCACAATACATTTTACGTTACGATCCATACTAAGTGTCGTGCTCATTTGTGTGAAGATGTATGCATGATAGAATATTATACCTGTCATATGGGCGTTGCAAGCTTGGTGAATCCATCACCATGTATCGTTTGATTAATCGGTGAATTCCTATTCTAGATTACAATCAAACATTTTATCCACGAAAATTGCCAATACAAAATAAACCTTACAAACATAAAATTGTCAAAACTTAAAAAAAAAAAAAAAAAAATTTGAATTTCACAAAAATATAATATTGTTCAATTTTTTTATAAAATAAAAAGTTGTTTAAACTTTTTTAAATAGAAAATTGTCAAAACTTTCAAAATATATAAAAATAAAAGTTTTAAAATTTCTAAAAATATAAAGTTGTTTAAACTTTTTTAAATAAAAAATTGTCAAAACTTTCAAAATATATAAAAATAAAATTTTAAAACTTTTAAAAATATAAATTTGTTCGAATTTTTTATAAATAGAATCATGTCCAAACTTTAAAAAAAAAAAAAGAAGAAGAAGAAGTTTTGTCCAAATTTTCTATAAAAAAAAAAAGTTGTTTAAACATTTTAATAATATAAAATTTTCAAATTCTATAAAAATAGAAAAATAAAAATCAAATTTTCAAAAAAATAAAAGTTTTTCCAAACTTTTAAAAAATACAAATTTTCAAAGTTCATTAAAATATAAGATTTTAATTTTTTTTAAATATAAAGTATTTCAAATTTTCAAAAAATAAAAATGTGTTAAAATTAAAGATAACTTTTTAAACATAGAAAGTTGCCCAAATTTTTTTAAAAATAAAAAAGTTTTCCAAACTTTAAAAAAAAAATAGAAAAAAGAAATTGAACTTTCTAAAAATAAAATGTTTTTCAAACTTCCTATAGAAAAATTATTAAAAAATTTATATTACAAATAAAAATTTTCAATTTTCAAAAATTAAAAATTTGCTTAAAAAATATAAAGTTTTAAAACTTTTTAAAACTATGGGTTTTCAAAAGATTATTGTTTGAGGAAGTAACTCAAAAATTATTTTATGTTTAAAAACAAAAAATTAGTTTTAAAAATAAATATGTGTTTGGAAATAGTTTTAAGTTATTATTTTTAAAAAAATTGTTCTAAAAACGAAAAAGCTGAAAATACCTTATAAAAGTTTTTTTCACTGTTTTTAAAAACAAGTAAAAACACGAAAAAGGCATAATTTTCCCTTTTTCGGAATTTTTCTTCTCGCTTTCTGTTAAATATCCTTCTTTTTCTCTTCTTTTTTTTTTTTTTTTTATTCCTTTCCATTTTATTTTTTTTGTTTTTTCCTTTTAAGCTATATGGTTACTTTGAATGTTACATATATTTTAATATTACAAATTTTTTTTTTAACCATTGCAACAATTGTTATAATTACTTTTTTTTTCTTATTTATTTTTAAATAAAATATAGTTAAGTCACTAAGTTTTTATTTAACTGGACTTTGTTTTTAAAAACTAATTAGAATAAATTGTTACCTTAATTTTCTCATTTTCATTAGTGTTGTCTAGTTTCCCTTCTGACTAGATAAATACGAAAAAAAAAAATCAATTTTTTAACGATAGAGATAACAAGATGGATAAAATTTATTTGTTAGTGAGTTTGGGGACTAAAACTCATCGCCCCATTAAATTGCCAAACTCTATACCTTACAATTTTATATAATTTTTCTATATATATTTAGTTATGACATCACTTATTCCTAATTGAAAAAAAAAAAAAAAAATCACTAAATGAAGTATTTCATTAAGAAATTACAATATTATAATTAAAAATATATTTTATTTTTCTTATTTAACAACCATAAACAAACAATCTAATTATATCTATTATTTAGACACTAAATTTTGATATATAAGAAACATAATTTAAAAGAAATTATTTTTTTTATAATTTAAAAGATAAATATATAATTAAACATATATTATTCGTTAGTAGAGAATACTAAGATCCCACAAATTCTTAAAAATTTTCTTGAAAATCCCCACCCTATCCCACAAATATTTATTGTGGAAATGAGACGTTAATCTCAACCCCACCTCTCGTTTCGGTCTCACTAATACGTGAATTTTCAAATTTAATTATCTTGGTAATTTAACTTCTCTAATTTAACCAATTTATTACATAATTTTTGTAGTTTAATAATATATCTTAGGTTCTAAATTTACCAAATTAAAAAAAATAAAAATTGGGTTACATAATTGATAAATTGATAAAGTTTTATATAAATTAATTAAATATATTTTTTGAAAGTATTTTTCTCATGTACAAAAATTGTACCTTAATAATTTTTAAGGCAGCTAAACACTTTGAGTTTGGAGATTCAAATTTCACCTATAAAAAATATAAGTCCAATTATAATGTTTAAATTATTATAAAAATGATAAATTTAATATTAGAAAGTTTTCTACCAAAATAAAATATAAAATAATTTGGCCAAATAATATTATAATAATAATAATAATAATTTTTGTTTAATTTTTTTTAAAAACAGTGGCCAAATTTTTATATTTTTGAGTTACGATTTAAAAAGAATTTTTAGATCTATTTTATAATCATGCAGCCAAACAAATCCTTTAATTTTTAAAGTTTATCCAAAATCTATGCTCTGTGGTAAGTTACAAGATCTATGCAGATGGTTTAGAGTTGGCACGTTTTATTCATTAAAAAATTATAGAGTTACTTTGGCACTCAAATCCAGATTCGCATTCAATTTGATACCTTTCTCTTAAAGTTGTTAAGTAGACCGTGATGGATTTCGAGCCAAATTCATCGTGTGCTAGAACTTAGAACTGGCTTACTTAAATCCCCCAATAAACTAATGAGTTCCCTAGTATTCTCCTTTCACTACAAACTAATGATGTTGGAATCTAAACGGTAACGTTGAAACTTTAACGTTTTCTTTAGTAAGAATTCTGAAAAGAACTTGGAATTAATATAATATTTTAAAAAGAAGGTCCAAGTGATCATTGGATTAAAATCCAAAGTTGAATCATGAGGAAATCATACGTCATGTAGCCGTTACATGCGCGAAAAGAGAACAAATGATTCCTCAAATCTCTTAAGAAATTTTTATCAAATAAATTATTTAATAATAAAAAATAAAAGAACGTTATATTTTTTAAAACAAATCATAATAAATTCAAGTATAATAATGTTGCATTCTTATTGTGATCTCTAATTTTAATTTATAGCTTTAAATATGAGTAAAGATATGGATACAATTGTTTTTGTTGTCACTGTATGAATTAAATATTATACTTTTACAATTAATTATACTTCAATATTATTATTGCTGTATTAAATTTATTAATGAAAAATTATTATAATAATATTCTAACTCTTAAATATTTATGATAATTCTAGTTATTGTACATAAATAATATTTGTAAGAAGAGGAGTAGTATAATTAAGTTCAGTAAACACAATTGCTATGGAAATAGATTAACTGAAAAGGAAATTAAAACTACTGAATACGACTCATAGGAAAAAGAGATTATGTTCAGAACAACTGAAGATAATTCATTTAATTTTTTTTAGAGAATTACAGTAGCTATATCAAAAATTAAAGAAATCCAAAAATTGGAACCCAGTTCATGTTAATTTGGCCAGAAAGAACGAGCATCAATTAAATGGAACAGCCCAAAATGAGACATCGGTTAGAAAATTATCTAATTTGCACCTAAATAAGTACAGTACATTACAAGTGTTTATAAGTAAACAGTTGCATGCATTACTCCTCTCTCATATAATATGTGAGACCCACTTCTTACATGTTAAACCGACATGATGTTATGTAAAAGTGGAGTACACACAATTATTGTGCTCGTGGAGTCACTTTGAATTCTGACAATAGAAATGAACAAAAGAGCTTTTCGCAGATAGTAGAGTAAAAATTTGGCAAGAGAAATGCCATAATTTGAAGCATCTCTATAAGTCCCAAGTATATATAGGCATGAGGGCATGCAGAAAATTGCACTTCCCAACACAAAAGCTCCCAGCTTATCGACCAAAGAATAATATACGATGGAGATCAACAGTCCAGTGAGGTCCTCACTACTTTATCTGAAGCTTTCGAGGCAACAGAACTACAAAAGAGTGCACTTCTATTTAGTCAAAGCAACAACACTTACTAATTCACTTTTCATAAGCATTTAAATAATAATTTCATGGCTTTGAACTAATCACCTTCAGTTATATTGCAGAAGCTTTCCGGTGGGAAGATGACCTCTGGGTCTATTCTAGTTTGGGAAGAAACAACCAAAGCAAGGCAGCTTTTACTGCAAAAATAACCAATTAACGTTTCTTTTAAGATAAATAAACATTTCAAGAGCTTTAAAGAGTTCAAACTTATGCCTTCAATCACCGATTCAAGAGTTCGATAGCTTTAATCAGTCTTCTAAATAAAAGTAAGGAAATTTTTAATGAGAAAAATCCGTGATAGGTTCATTTATTGGATGCAGAAGTCTAGGAACAGGCCTGAGATAGAATTGGTCACTCAAACTGTTAACTCATCCAGGAGACGAAGTTGTTATTGCATACCTGGCCCATGAAGGAACATATTTCTTATTTGATAAATCGTCAATGTCTTCGTCTTCATCTTCATCTTCATCATCAGAAGCTTTGTAAGGAGAAATATCATAGGATTGATCTTGACTTGTACTGGCAATCAAAGTGTCATTTATTTTTGGTTTGTCTGTCTCCCTCAGTACCTACAAAAAAGACAGTATCAACATCAGCCTTTACAGAAATAACATACAAATAATAAGCTTTAACTATAAATGAGTTAGGGATTCCATGAAAGGGATCAATTAAGATGACAACGAGAGGATCAAAGTAGCGTTTCCATTGACCAATAAAGTTTTTAACTGTAGCACACACATGAGTGGTTTGAATCTGGCCTTTCCATTCCAATGTTATTTATCATAGAAGGGATTTCTTATAGGCAGACTACAATTCAACACCCTGTTTCAAGCCTAGAAAAATGTCCGAGATTCTAACAATCTAACATCCCTAATGGAGCAGGCACATGATCTTTCCCAAAGGAATAAAGTTATCTGCTAATTCAGCTGATAACTTCCAATTCATGTTATACAAGCACACGAAATAATGCTTGCTTAGTTGCCTTCAACACTAAAAGGGTGGGAGGTCCATGGGGGAGAAGAAGAGTACCTCTAGTTTTGTAGTCCACAAAATGAGCCTCAAATGGAACAAATAGTGAAAACACAAAATCTATGAAAGGAATAATATAAACACACTCACAGTAAAAAAGAAATGTAAACATTCTTTTATGATGGGAGAGGAGCATTATTGCAGCATTGATTGTGTACATATGACATCATTGACATGTAACTATAACCAAGTCTCTAACATATGATTAGGATTTGTATATCAACTGTCATTAGGAAAACTTATACCGTCATTTTATTTCCAAAATTGCTTGAAGCCTCAAACTGTTCATTGACAGTTCCTGCTCTTCTCTCATCACTCGTTGAAAGCCTGGATTTTAATGGCTCAGTCTCTGAAGATTTCCTGATACTGTCACCTCCATCTAATTTTGCTGTCTTCTTCTGCTTCTCTAGTTCGTCCTTAGATTTCTTCATTTCACGTCCTCCTCCATCCTATACCAATGAACCAGAGTTTTGAGTAAATACAAAATAGAAGGCAGGAATAACTCATAAATATGACTCACAGTTTCACGTCTCTCTTCTTTCCCTGCACGTAACTTCTGCTCCTGTTCCCTCTGTAGCCTCCTTGATTCCTCTATACGCATCCGTTTTCTTTTTTCTTTTCTTTCTTCTTCTTCCCTTTGTCTTTTCTTAGCTGCTATATCGGCCTCATTTTTCTTACGCTCTTCTTCTTTTCTTTTCTTCTGGAGCTCCATCTGCCTCAAGTTCTCTTGCCCTAGTCTTGTTCGTTCAAGTTTCATAGCTTCCTTCTTAAGCTTTCTTTCATTTTCTTTCTTCTCCGCAAGACGTTTTGCAGCTTCCGCGGCCTCCAGGGCCTTCACTTTGATATCCCTCTTACCTGTAAAATTGCACAAAATTCCATATCCTGAACCTGACTGAATATTTTGGACCAAGAAAAATACACCATAATGTTATGCAACAACAAACATGCATCTTGTGGCTCGTGATATCACGAATTAAATGGATCCTCAGGAACTTATTTAGCTACCCGTACGTATTTGAATTCAAGATATCGAGGAAAATGGAACCACCATAAAACAAATGAGAAATTTCAATCATAATTACTTCATAGTATATCACCAGTTCAACTTTTCAATTAAGCGCCTTAATTGTCTCATTGCTATTTTCTTACCAGGTTGCATGCACATTAAATAGGTACAGCTTCAAAATAAAAAATTAAAGTGCCTGATTTCTAGAACGATTAACAAAAAATAGTAAATTTCCTCCTAATAAGGGAACAATTTTCAATCACAAGTGTCAACTTGCAGTAAAAGATATACCTGTTACTACTGCAGCTGCTTGCTTTTGTTGAACTAGTGGAATAAAGGAAGTGATATTGGACACGATATTATTATGTGTAGTCTCGATCCCAGAGAAACTTGGGCCTCCTTTCCTCAAGCTGCTTTTACCAGACAATTTTGGTGGCTTACTTGACCTGTCATGAAGAGATCCCGCGCCTCTCTTACCACCATATCCTCCTTGAGCTGTCGTATGTTTTTCTTTATTATTGAAGGCTCTCTTATCGTTGGCTTTTGTACGCTTCTTGGACCCGTTATGAGTTTTTGTGAGGCTAAATTCTGTGTTTGCAGAATCTAAACTATATCTATCAGTATATAACAGAGCTTCTGATGCAGGACGGTTCATATTTTCAGTGATGTCAGCAAGTGGTTCTCTTTTGGCTGAGTTTGTTATTGCATCTGAGACCAAGCCCTCTTGGTAAGTATCAGCTACCTCTTCAATGTTCTCGTTTTCTTCCTCAATGCATGGTAGCTCAGGCATTAGGCTCCCTCGCTTTTCTGAACTGCTAGAGATCGATGTTATTCTGTCCCAGAGCTTACTTACTGGAGAAATACAAGGTTTGCTCAAATCCCAACCAGACTGACTACTTGAACAAGGAAGGTATTCAGAAAGGCTGTGGGAGTCATGGCTGACCTCATTTAAGCAGTCATACTTATCCTTTAGTTGCTCTAAAGTATTATTATTAAAAAGTTTATTCCTCATGTCCATGCCCTCTAGAAGCCCTGTAGGAACAGACTGATACAAATCTGGATCTCTGTGCAACTTATACATAGCTGAAGAACAGGATCCTGGAGTTTGCAGGCAGGCAGATTTGCAAAGCCTCTCCAAGATGCTAACACGTTCTATTGAATTCTTTGGAAGTTTCAGCTCATCAAATTTTATTCCCTTGTCAGCAGAGCATGACTGATCATCATCTGTTTGCATAATAAACCCCTCAAGCACAGGCATTGTGTCATCAGTACCGATCATACAAAAGGATTGGCTATATGGTGAACTAACAGAACAATATGGAAATTTGCTGTTTGCTTCCAAATCCAATCTCTCTTCCTGCAGGCATCTTTCAGTAGAAGACCAAGGCTCGTGTCCTAAATTGGAATCAACTTCATGAAAACATGGAACTCGCTTTACATTTAAGGCCGATTGTTTTACTGCATCGATGATAAAGCTAGTAGGATTTACCATGCTTGCTTCCATCGTTGCATCAACCTGGGAGTCTCCAGGTGCCTGTCTGGTCAAACTTGAGACATGTGATACTTCAACTTCTTGCATAGAAGTGCATGGATCATTTGCACTCATCTCCCTTCCTTTTAAAGTAATACCAGCCTGCAGATACAGAACTTGGATAAATTTCTTGCACCAGAACAGACCAATTAAAGCAGGGAAAACCACAGCTCATATATGAAACCAATACCTAAAACTAGAAGCACTTACATTACGTTAAAATGAAAAATTTAAATTTTTTTTAGTACAACAGTAAATTCTAAATAGAATGACAAAAGGCAATGTTCAGGCCTAAAATAAAATAAACAAAGTTGCAAATGTATGCTACAAATCAGACCATATCCTCATAAAATTAACAATTGTATTCTAACAATTTGCTGCAATGGTACCTAAATTAATCACTGTACAATCTCAGTTAACAAGTTCATAAGCAGGCAAAGTACTGGTTATTTAAAGTGCTTAGTCATGTACATCTATATACATAAACATCAATTCAAAAGAAACTGTAGTGCAAACGGAGGAAGTCATCATTTTCAGTGTAGATTTTTTGCCTGCCCTAGTCAGTAGACACTAGGTCATGAAATATTAGGTTCACTGCATAAACAGTAAAGATCAAGACTGATAATTCTGATTAAAAAAATACATGCCATAAGAGTTAAATAGTTAATGTACCATTAAAAAGAATGAAATGCATCCATTTAATGAAAAGTAAAAATCTCAAGGCCTGATAATTTTATGGGAAAGCCAGTACCATACGATCATGATATTCAAGATGCTAGTATCAGGGTCCCCACAAACACACACACAAAAAGATGGTAGGAAACTATAAAACCAGATATTTTGCATTGGAGTAAGAGTTGTTCTTGTTTTAACCTGTCAAATCTAAAGCATACAGTTAAAATATTATTTTTTATTAATAGCCTCAAATCACTAAATGCATTGATATAAAAATGAATAGTTGAGATTTAAAAACAAGCAAAAACAAGAAGAGAAAAAACAAGCAAAGGATCCTAATCCTTCTGCATTAATCACTGAATGTGATTGGACCACATCACAATATAAAAAATCCAGATCATATAATTTTTTTTCCAAATGTTCTGACATAACCAAGAGCAATCTGAAAGATTTCCAGAACATACAACAGAAGAACAAGTACCTCTTCAACGTTCGACTTAGGTGGAGATTCAGAGCCCTCTATCAAGTTATATTTCTCAATTTGATGCAACTCTTCAACTTGATTCATATTTGTAACTAACTGTGCAACAACTTCTTCAGAATCTGAAAGTATAAACGATTCTAGGATTGTCTTGGGACAATATTCTTCAATTAACAGGTCTTTCCTCATAGGATTATCATCGATAGTGTGAGGTACGTCTTCTTGCGTGCCGGTTGGAGCATAGAAGACATCAACTGGCTCAGTCTTTCTTCGCTTATTCTGAGTCCAAGTATCCTCCACAAAAGAACTAAAACTTCTAACCGAGGACTTCCCTATAGACTCATGCTCAGCTGATACAACACCAGTGTCGTCACAAATACATCTGGATAAATTTGAAGGTTCTGACAAGGTGATGGGCCTTTTTGCAGAAATTTCACCTTGTTTTTCCTTCCCAGAGACAGGAGCTGGAATTCCATTTGAACTGGGCTCTTCTACAATGTCAAAGTCAAGTTGCTTGGGCTCCACATGCATGGTAGAATCAGTGGATGTCCTTGATGGTAGTGCTTCATGTCTGACTCCACAGTCAGCAACATCCACGTTAGACCCCAAGCAAATAGAGTCAGCTTCAGCTGGTTCTGCAGTGCATCTCTTCTGGTGAACAAATTCATTGATGCTGTTAGAAGGCAGATCTTTCACCTCAGCACAGGTCATAGAACCTTCAAACCTGTTAATTGGTCTGGCTTGTAGAGGCATGTCTGAAGGTGCAGACCTGGACTGGGTAACTTCAAAGCCCAAACTGTTGGAGTTCAAAAGCTTTGATATTCCTTCAGAACAAGCAGTCTTTGCCCTATCAGGAAACTTGTCTACAACATTTTCCTTGCATGATAAGTCATTTGAACTTGCTGCCCATACATCTTCATTGCAGTGTGACGGCCTTTCAGCAGATATTGAAGTATCGTTTGCTTTATGAGACTTACTGGAAGCAGTTAACATGGACTGGGTGACCATTTGGTCAGGGTTATTGGAGGTGACATCTCTTGTAACTCTTTCAGCACCAAAGGCATCCTCTGAACTTTTAATTCCAGAACCATATGCCTCAGTGTAATTTTCCTTATTCAAACATTTTTCCGTATTTAATGGAGACAACTTAATATTCTTTTGAATTAGAGGAGATTCCTGTAAATTTTGTGAAGCATGGGCAGGGTTGCGTGGCTGGGAAGAACTTCTAGACCTTGTTATTCTACCAGAGTAATTTTCTGATCCTTTTTTCAATATCTGGCACCTGGCGGTTTTTGCTCTTATATCTGCAATTTCATTAGTGATTTTAACAGATTTGACAAATTCCATGCACTCAGTATTTTCATCTTTGCAGTTGTTTGAAGAGAGATCCAACTCGAACAATTCATTAGCTTGTTGGGTCGAGATTCTAGATCTTGTTATCCGTCCAGAATAAATGCTGCTTCCCTTCCCCTTGCTCTGGAAATCTCCAGATTTTGCTTCTACAGCTATATAAAATTCATTATAGGTATTTGAATGATTAACATTTGACTGATTCACAAGGTCAGGTTTCTGTGCTGGCGGTTTAGTTGAATCTTTATTTACAACTTCTTCCTGAATTGCATGAGATGAACTATGAGCATTATTCAAAGAACATGTTAGCTCCGGACTTTTATTGCACATAATTCTATCATGACAAATCGTTTTGCCTTTTTCTTTGATCGAACAATCACCTACTTTTACATCTTCTACGGCACAAGTTTCATTATTTTGGTCCAAAGATTTGACAACTTTCCTTTCAACGTGTTGTTCAGACCGTGAGGAAGAAGTTCCAGTAACTGAAATTGCACCAGCACAAGCGTTCACATTATTCCCATCCGGTATATCCTTTTTTGCACTATTGCGAGTCTGAAGAGCTCTTTGTCGAGACTTGGATCTTTGAATCTTAGCAAAGGATAGAGGTGGGTCAGGGTTAGTATCCGATATTCCTGCACATCCCTGATCTTGTGGAGAGGATATACTAGGATCCTCATCTCTCTTATCTTCTGGAATTGCATTATGATGATCCTCTGCAGGCAAAACATTTGAGGCACATCCAACAATATTAGTTTGCAGTTGAAAAACTGACGTCTCATCTCTTGCATCCAAACCTTTGCTCAAAGCATCAACTTCTGCGTACAAAACGTTTGTTAGCTCTCCATCGTAGGCTGGAGAAACAGGATTCTCAATCACAGAGCATAATTAATATTTGTTGTCCTCCATACCATAATTATTTAAGCTTCCAACTCAATTATGGATAAATTCTTAGATGGCCGAACTAAACCAAAGCATGCAAAGAAAGAAGTAACATTGAAACCCTAAGATTAATTTGTTAATCATACAATTAAGAACAAATAGATAACAATGCCCTAGAGTTTTCTGAAACACTACACAAATTCATACTTCTACATCAGGCACTGTTTGGTAGCCATATGAATAGAAAATTCAAATGCTCGAACTAGGTCTAAAATTCATATAAATGGAAAAGACGGCAAAGTTACCATTGGATTCGGAGGTAGTGAGCCAAGGGGGAGGAATAATTCCGTCAACGAGGAGTTTGAATGCGAGGTGGTGATCGAAGAGAAGAGCATGGTGACTAACTTGGTCGATTATCTTCTTCTTCCTCTCGAAGATCTGCAACAACAGCTTCTCTCTCGTCGTCATTTCTCACTCTAAACCCATGAAAATCACAGAGCAATTGAAAGTGAGAGGGGAGAATACTTGGGTTCCGACTAATGAAATGAACGGTGGGGATAGGCTAGGCGTTGTTTAGCGCGGATTGCAATTCAAATTTTGGGAAACAAGACTACGATTGTCTGAAACATTTTAAACGACAATTCGTTTTACCTTAAAAAGAGGCGACACCGCGACAGAGTTACTTTGACGTTTCATTGGACGCATATTTTAACCCGTCGTGATGCCAAGGCCCATCATAGTAGCCCATTTCAATGGTTATATTTTTCTTATTGGTTTATATAAAATAGAGTAAGGATGCCTTGCCTTCAAGTGAAATTGCAATTTTATGAAAGTGTGACTTACATTTTTGAAGTGCAAAAATCTGCGACACAAGAATTGCATGTTTTTCTCCGGTCTCAAACATAATACATGGGACCCTTTTCTATTATATAGAATTAATAAGATGTTATGTAAGAGAAAAGTACACTTAAAAATAAATGTTTAAATTTTAATAATTATAAGCATATAAAAAATAATAATAAAAGCATTTGTCGTGGGTTTCTACGTTTGTAATGAAGTCAAACCAAATTCATTAATTTTTGTTATAGTTTCCAAGGTAATAAATCCAATCAAGGGTTAAACATTGAGTATCTGTTAGAATCCTTGAGAAAAAAGCCGAAATACATAAACATAAAAGCAGCAAAACTAAACTAGATTGTTTTAACCACAGTCACTCTTACGTCACCTATGTAAAGCAAAACAAGGTTTCTTCTTCGTTTGAAATTCAAAACCCATTCCTTCACTTGAACTCATCATGAACCAAAGAATCGTAGCCAGCCAAACCATTTTGTGAAGAAGAGGATCCACTCCCACCCAACTCATCCGGGTAGTACCCGCCGATCGAAATCGGAGCTTCATACATACCCGAGTAATGGCCCAGTTGAAAGCCTGGCCCATAAGGAGAAGGAAGCCCAACATGAGAAGGCCCAAACTCCACACCACGCTTCACAAGGGGAGGCTCAGCTCGAGTACGGTTATTCTCAACTTCACGATACCTATTAAGATAAACACTGAGGGGCTCAACATAATCATCAAAGCCCAATTTGCACATAGCCCAAAGCACGTCCTCAGCAGTGACAGTCTTGCGTTGTTCCCTTTGGCAACGTTCGTTAGCCTCACCAGTGATGAAGCTGATATACTCAGACACACATTCTTGAATTGTTTCCTTGGCGTCATCGGAGATTTTCGCATGTGATGGAAGTATACGACGCATGATGCGGATCACATTGGCTATAGGCATGTATTGGTCTTGCTCTCGTACAACGTTTGCATTCCCTCCATTGTAGTTGCTGTTTGAGGTATCTAAACAAATCAAGTGACAAGTACGCACCCATAATATTATTATTACAACTTTTTATTAATGATAATCTATTCATGTGCAACAACAAAGATAAATTATTCGATGCTTCTTGGATATGATATTTCAAATTAGTAAAATGAAATATCAGTATAATTATTAAATGGTCGGTAAAGAATTAAGCATTATTGTGCACATGTATCTTCACTAATGAAAAAAAAAAAGTACCTTCTTATTTTCCAAAAATTTTAAAAAAATTATTGTATTTGAAATAAATTAAAATTCCACATAAAGTAGTTAGTCATTGTCCTAATTTATTTTGTTATTATTATAATAATAATTTAATAATAAAAATTGTTATTCAAATATATTCATCATCAATTACTTGCTATCTCCATCAATCATTACGTATTTATATTTTAAAAAAAATAGTTACATTAATCTTGCATTTTATTAAATTGAAGTATTATATTATCACTTATTTTATAAAAAAAAAAATTCACATGACAAACTTTATTTAACAATAATGATACTTAATTATAATTAAGGGTAATGATATTATTATAACTATAATTTTTTTTTATAAAAAATTTCTATTTTCAAAGCAAAAAATGCCAAGGTCAAAATAATTTTAAATTTTGTCTTACAATTTAATAATCTAGTATTTCTAAAAATAAAAAAATATTTTTGTCATTAGTGTTTTTAGCTTTGGAAATAGGACTACTTTTTTTTTCATTGCCATAACTAATGTATACAGAATGTTAATTTTATTTTTATTATTAATTATATCTTAATATTATTATTATTAGATAAATTGATCTTTAATAAATTGTTATTAAGATAATGATAATTTAAGTTGTGATAGTACCATCACCTATAATTAATAATTTATATATTTTCATCACAAAAATAATTATAATAATAAAAATTGAAATGAAGTGAAGTTCAGTAAAGACTTAGCCCGGCTCAGGCTTATTTATGCATGCTTATGGATCATGAAAATTTTTTCATTTATTGTTTTTTGAATGGCTCTGTCGCTTACACATTGATGGTGATAGAGATTTCTTTGTTATTTATTATTATTATTTTTTTTTTGAAAAAATAGAAATTGAGTATTTAAGAGATCTACAAGAAAATTATGATTTGCAAGCGATTACATATCATCGGGTCTCAAAAAGGCCAAGAAGCGCAAAGGTCAAACACTTTATAAAAAGGGAATTTTATACTAGAGCAAGCACAAAAGGCCAAAGTAATAGCGAAAAACTGAAACACCTATCTTGCTTGCATGAACTACGTGCTATGGAAGTTGAGTGATAAATATGCTCAATTTTAAGGGGGAAAAAAGTAACTCAATCAATGGTTACGGTTCCAAAAAAAAAAAAGTGAACATGACATCACACGCAAAGGGTGTTTATCAATGAACTAAAGAAGGAAAAAAATGGAGGGAATTTAAAATATAATTAAAAAAAAGGATGGTGCGGTGTATAATTAAAGAAAAGTTAACCTTATTTTTGTTTCATATGAGAGAATAATTTTAAAAATAAATTACACTGAAAGGCTTTTCAGTTTCTTTAGGTGATATTTTTCGTGTTGTGGGGTTGAAGCTAGCATCGAAAGTTGAAACACTATTCATTTGTTGATAAATTGGTTGGTAATTTCCGCATTAACTAGAAAAAATTATTTATTATTCTAAAAATAAGTGATTATATAGTACTCTAAGTTAATGAAATATAATATTATTAAAACTATTTAAAAAAAAAATACTCAATGCTTGATAAAAAAAAAAATCAATGAAAATAAATCAGATTAACAAACTTATTTTGCTATCTTTTTAGCAATTTTGAATAAAAAACTTAAATTTTCACATAACACAAGTATATTTAAAAAATATATATTAAAAAATACTAAATAATAATATTAAAATACGACTTAGACTTAGAAAAAAATTGAAAGAAGAGCTAGGGTTGGGGCTATGATAAAGAAGTTTATTATTTAGTCTTTTAGAGTTTGACTAATATTATTAAGATATGATATAATGTATAATTAAAAATGTACAAATGTAAGTATATTTAATTTTTTTTCAATCGGATCGTGTAGTACATAGTAAATTTGTTATCCGATTTAAACTTAACGGATTAAAAAAAAATTAATTTAATTGTCGGATCAAAACTATAAAAATTAACAAATTAAATTAAAGGGAGCGGGGCCATAGAAGTCCCTTAGATTATGTCATGTGTGTCATTTGGTCCCTTAGATTATAAGTGGTGTCATTTGGTCCCTTAGTTTTAGAAAAATGGGCCAATTAAGGACAAAACACATGATTTTAATGATTTTTTAATTAAAATATTATTTTTTAAGAGGTCAATTAATGAAAAATTGTATTATTTTAATGTTTATGATATTAAAATATTAATTTAAAAAATAATATTTTAATTAAAAAATCATTAAAATCATGTGTTTTGTCCTTAATTGGCCCCTTTTTCTAAAACTAAGGGACCAAATGACACCACTTATAATTTAAGGGACCAAATGACACACATGACATAATCTGAAAAACCTCCATGACACTCTTTTCTAAATTTAAATTGATCAAATTATGAAAAATTTTAGCCGACCCCTAATTTCAAAAATAATAAATAACAACTCCAATTAACCATTTTGGCAAGCTAGAGTCCCTGCATGCACAACATAACTCGGTGGAAGAAATAAAAACGATATTAAGATCAATGATGAAATATTAATATTTATGAAACTATCAACAAATTAATATTAAATAAATATTTTTTTTAAAAATAAATTATACAAGATTTTTAAAACAAGGCGGATATGTAGAAGATATTGAACCGACCATGTTGAGCAAGCGTTACAGACTTATTATAGTACTTACAATACGTGGTTAAAAAGGTGATGGCATATTTTTTTAACAGATTTGTATTAATATGAATTAACACCGTTGCTTTCGATCTCTCTTTTTTTAGTTTAAGAAAAAAAAAATGCAAAAAAATGACCTCTCTAATGGCAAAAGTCATCAATAAAGATCTGACCCAAAAATGCAATATCATAAACAAAAAGCTTTGAAATGTTTCTGCGTTTTTTTTTTTGGGGCCAATTAAGGGGTGATAAATATTATAAGAAACCACGTTATATATCATTAACAGAACAGAACAGAACAGAGCAAATATATATATTGTTAGCTCACATATATAAAAACGAGAGGAGAAAAAAATCAGTTGACATTTGTAAAAGACTTTACCGGAGCTTGATTTTGCATGCCTGCGATATCGATGGAACCCACGTTCCATGCTCTATCTCCTTCCTCTAAATTAAATATGTTTTTGGAAAATTTAAAAACAAAAACCTATTTTTCTGAGTTTTTCTATTGAGTGGGGGGGGGGAGTAGACGAAACGAGTATAATAGTTTAGGCAAATATATATAGAGGGTCCAGCGGCACAGTACAAGTGGCATACCGGCGTTTTGAACGAGGAACCCATAATTACCGGTCATAACAGTCTTTTTCATTGGACGAGAGGATGTCTTTACCGGTAGTAACAGGTGCTAGTCCGCTCTGTTTCAAATGAAATTGACTCCAAATTACCTCTATCATTTTTTTGTACAGCAGTATGTACCATTAATAATTTATAAATAAATATAAAAAAAAATATTTTACATTTTACCAATTTATGCGTATATTATATAATGATAGTATATTAAAAATAATACAAGAAGCTCTATTTTTTAAGCAAATGTATAAATGAATCGTTAACAAATATAAAAAAAAATTCACTTTTAAAATAAATTTATTTCTCACTTTGATAATTTATTCCTACATATAATTATATATTAATGGTGTATAAGTTATTATACTAAAAATAGTAATAAATTTTTTTTTTGACTCATTTAACTAAGCCACTAATGCAAGAGAAATTATTTATTATTATTGGTGCATATTTGACCGAATAATATAGATAAATTTCCTAAAAAATTAATTAAATTGTTAAACTATTTAATAAAGGAAGAAAAACTTAAAAATTTTAAGAAAATATTATCACTTATCTTTTATTACCTTCGACTCTTTGAGTACCAAATCTATGAGTAATTTTTTTAAAACAATAAAATAACTTTTTTGAAATAATATTATTTATATCAAATTCATATATTTTTACTATTAAAAAATTATAATTTATTATTTTATATTGAATATCATCGAATTGGATGTCTCTCAACTTAAACTACAATTATTTAAGCTTAATCAAAGTTAAACTTTATCCAATTGAATTTTTTTTAAATTATTAAATATTATTTTTATTATTATAAATTTTAAAAATTTTGTATAATTTCCCTAATTTCTTCTAATTTAGCTTGTTATAAAGATACCTACTTCATGCCACTTGGAGATAATCATATACGGCAGGTATTTGTTACAAGCTTTAAAATGTGTCTATTGCTTTTAAAATAGAGGAATTATTGGTAATGTGTTAATTCACACCCATCAACACAAAATATAGATCTTGAGATGTATAAACGAGAAAGAACAATGTTTAAACTCTCACAATTTTCTCACATTTATGTTGATTACTCCTGGACTACCACATTAAACTAACCAATAACTTTTCTTAAAAATAAAAATAAATGCATATGTGCAGTTCAATGATAAGTATTTAAATTAAAAGTTTTTTTTTTATTTTTTTTATTTGATGAAATTTCAATTGAAAGATTGCGAGTTCTAATTTTGTCTTATTGGTCGAAGGGGTTATATTTTATACAATTTTTTTTAAATGTTAATGTTATTTTATTGTTAAAATCAATTATTTAAAATTAATTAATGTACTTGGTATGATATGAACATCAAGATAAGGTGGTGCGTCTTTTATGACCAGGTGAAACCATAAATTAATAAAAGAATTAATTGAACCAAAAATGTTTAATATTGTAGGAAAATATTACATTGGACCCTTTTTTTATTTTTATTTTTATAAAATGGGCTCTAAAATTTTATTTATCTTTTATTAATAAAAAAAAAATACACACTCACACGCTTAGGTTCTTGGTGGGAGAATTGAGAGTCTTACTACCTGAACCACAAAACATTTTCATAAAGTGTTACTTTTGACATTGGACCCTATTTTTTCTCTTATTGGAAGACATTCTCTAATAATTCTAGATGAGAAGAAATGAAATATCGGTAGCGAATATTTATACTCAAATTAAATATCAAAATTTGATTCATATTAACGTATTATCATATATAAACAATACCATCTTTCTCGTTTTCAATGTGACTTATTTGCAAATAATAATCTTCTTAAGTAACTGAACTAGTTCATTTTCCTTTGGCCATAAACTTAATTTATAAGATCGAAAATTCTTTTTTTTCAAATAACAAACATTATTCTGCTTTAATATTCTTAGCCTAAGATCTCTATTTTTTTTTTAATGTGTTATTCATTATTTTTAAAATATACTCACTTTCTAATAATTTCATTACTTGCTTTTTTTATCAAGCACTATAAAATTGTATTTCTTAAAAAAATTGTAATTATATTTTATTGATTTAAAATATTACATCATTAATTATTATAAGAATAATGAATAATTTATCATTTTTACGTTATTATTTTTTCATTTCCTCTTTGCTTTTGTTCATTTCTTCTTTACAGTTACGCGTGTATTCCCACTGTTGTTGTAGTATTGGCCAATGCTGAATTAAGGTACATAAATTTGTAAATAAGTCAAGTTATTAACTAAGCATTGACGTACAGATATCTTCATTAATGACTAAAAACTACTTTCCCATTTACCGAAAAAGCAAGATAAAATTTGATGTATGTAAAATAAATTAATCTGTGCTCTATTTTTAGAGGTTGCTATTGCCAAGAAAAAAAAAATTGTCTCAGAGCAATTCAAAATCTTAATTTAAAAGACTAATTGGTACCAAATAAAAACATGTTTCCAGTCTACCACACTTCAACCTACAGATTGTCCAATTAATCACGCAATTAAGCTACGTACACAAAATATTAAAGGTTCGTTCGAAAAATAAAAAAATTATAATTATGAATAAAAATTTCTTTATCGATAGACTCAAATACTAATTATTATTAATACTCTCAAAATAAGACGTTGATCTAAATAAATAAATGAAGGTTAACAAGCGTTACCCATTTCTTACCGAAAAGCTTTTTTCTGTTTAAAAAATAATCTCCCACACTTGCAAGTTTCAAAGTACAAGAGAAAGGCAATGAAGGCCTGGTCTGATTCAAACTTATGCTTATAGTTATAGCCATTGACTTTTCTTTGCATGGTTCTCTCATTTCCTTTGATGGTGATAAAGATTTGTCTTTCTTGAAAAACAAAAAATTAAAGGGAAATAAATTTTGTATATTAAACCTAATAATTTTCATAAATTAAGAGCATCGAAGGAAAGACCCGAGCAAAAATACAAAAATAATAAATTGCATCTTGGTGTTCATGATATAAATCATTTAATCGCTAGTTAATTAGAATGGTTTCATCTAGTTAATTAGATTTATATAGATGTGGGTAATTGCTATACAACCTATTTATAATACAATAAAATCATATTTATCTATCCCATATATGCTTTATGCCTTTATCCCGACCAGTTTCGTGCTGCTTGTTTCATGGGAAAACAAAGAAAAATGAATAAGATTGAATGATTGAGGGCTCTTAATGTAAGCATATATTAATGATTGAGGGCATATATGCTTTGGAGTCACAAATCACAACCATGTACCAGTACCACAATTAGATATGTAACAACAATTTTTGGTTAGAGGAACCAACACCACCTTTATATTTCATAGCTGGGTAGACTGAGTGCAAAATATCTAGCAAAATTCACCCAGTCTCTATCTTCCTACTGGCTACTATAACTTCACCAAAATATAATCAATACTGACATTTATATATGTACAAAACCAAAACAGACACCCTTCATTTGCCAAACCTAGATTTGCGCCTGTGTACTCTTGATCTCTTCCTCGATGTTCCGGAACCATTTTCTTTTATCCATTTAACGTCCCCATTGTTCAAAGATTCCGCTCCTCCCGAGACATTGCAGGCATTGTTGTATTGAGTAATGTTGGTTACTACAGCATAGACAGTAACTTCACTTTTTGGGGACAAGGTCACCTTTCTCTCAACCACCGCATTCTGCCCACAGCTCAAATCTTGAATTGCTGTGTCTCTCAACCTTTGTAATATAGCACCTTTATCCCGGTCAAGACAGTCTGATAAGGCCTGCAGAATATTAAGGAGGTAGCATATTGAAAATAAGTGAGCAGTGTATTCAATTTGTTTAGTAACTCAATGACATCTCCAAAGGACGAGAAATTATAAGTCACTTGCATAACCTGATATACATATTATATTCTTTCTAGATGGCTTGACCAACTATTATTATGCAGAGAAAAACACTAAATCAGAGCATGTTCAAAGTTCTCACCGTAAAATCAACAGGGACTTTAATTTCAGTGCATGAACAACCACAACCATCACTGAAGTTTAACTTTAAAATCATTTCAAATGATTTTGTCTCCAAGGTTCGCCTGGTACAAAAAAAACGATAACAATAGCAGATTTCAGATTTAGTAATATGCGGATGTGAAAAATTATTATGCGGAATTCTAATAATAAAACTATCCTAACACAGAATTAAATCTTGAAGAATAAAGTTACCTTATTTATACCATTCTCATGCTCGATTAATGAACTTTATTAAAATCTGAAAGGACTACAGTCTATTACTGTTAAGAGACAACACAAGTTTATCATTTTGAATTCCCAGGCCAAATTCTATTTCAGAGAGGAGCTTGTTAAGTATATTACTGACTAGTTTTATATTGTCCATAAATTGAAATTTGAAAAAAAGGACTAGGTCTAGGAACACAGGAAAATACACTGATCCATCCATAAGCCATGTTCATTATTTGGCAAAACCATTTGCAAAAATAATGCCCATTAAAAGCCATATCGCACAAGAGATATCCAGCTCTAACTCGTTTGAAATAACCCCTAAAGGATCCTTTTGTCATTTCACTAGTTTGCCTAATTCTAACAGTCAGGGGAGGTCCACCCTCAAGTTGTAATGGATATGGTGCACGTCCTGAATAGTAATTACCTTTTCAGCTGAAATGGTTCCTTGTCTAAAATAGCTGCCTTATAGTCTTTGTTGTCCAAGAAAGAAATCTGAGAAGCGAACAAAACCGATTGGTTAGACTCTCAAATTGGGATTTCACGTCATTATCTTTTTTCCATTTCTCCCCTTTTTTTTTGGCTGAACATCTAGCTCAGTTGTGCAAGTGAGTAGTGACTACCCTATTCTCTGACAGGATAAACTTCACAACTGAGAAAAGATATTCCTATGACTCAAATGAAATTAAATATAGAATCACATTCCTTTTTCTTGAAAGGGAAAAACAATCCCGTATTTACAGTTTGTTTTGTTTTATATAAAGAGGAAAGACCACTAAAAGTCTAAAACAAACACAAGGACGACCCCAGGATATGCTTAATAAACAAATTGCTTGTCGACAAAATGACGAAAATAACCTGAAGGAATATAAATACAATGTCATTTTTCTAAATAACTTCACCTCAACAGATTTGATGAAAGGCAGAGGAGCTTTCTGTCCATGTACACTTACAACCCGCAGGGTCCAGTTCACATATTTCCTATCTGTAATACAAGTAAATGTATTAGATCAGAAAGCTACAAAAAAAGTTTTATTCAATTAACATGTAACTAGTGATGCTCAGGCCAGTGAACCAGTTGGGTAAATAAAATTACAATCCTAAACGGGAATTATCTGATACACAAGGTTAAAAACTTACAAGCAAAAGCAACATAAATATGTCCATGCAATTTTAAGTTTATGAAGAAATACATGCATTATGATTGGACATGTTGTAGTGAAAGCCAAATGAAGCAGGAGTCATATTTTACAACTTTATAACAAGTTATCTTGAACAACAAGAGAAACTAAGAGAAATATTTTCTCTACAGACGGAAGGTAAAAAATAAAAAATACAGAAGCCAAACAGTAGGAAGTCAGCTTTCACTGCCCTCTCTAGGAGTCAACTCTACATCATACTTCTTATCTGAATAATTTTGTTTCCCAAGATGAGACAAATCCAAGGTGTTTAATGCTAATTAGTGCAATTTTATATAATGATTTCAATCATCTTTCTATAAGCACACAGAATTTTTTGCATGAAACACATCGATTGTAAATCTTGATATAGTTAATACTATTATAAATATAAATCAGATTTACCTATACTTAATGCTTGAGTTAAAATTATCTGGAAAAGATCTATCCTGATAAATGGAGGAATCTGCATATTAAGCAAGCTCATGACACCAGCTATAACCTGCTTGTCATATGAAGCATAGCAGAATGTCAAATTAGAACAGATGCAGAGCAACTATTAGTTTATTTCTATACACAGCAAAGAAGTAATATCTATCCAAAGTGGTATACGACCTATAACTTTATCCTTCACATTAAAAAACAGAGGAAAAAATTCACTTAGATATATATTTTTATGCATTAAGATGAAAAAAAAATGAATACCTTATCTACAAGCCCGTGAATCACTAGACTAGCTTTCTTGTCCTTTGGAGTTTCCTGCAAAATTGAAATATCTTAGATACATACAATAGCCAATAGCTATCTTTCCTTTGAAATCGATTATATCCTTTACTAATTCTATGGAAGCAGGCTTGTCAGAAATTTCACTCCGTTTCTTTATTCTCTCAGCCACATTTGAAAATCCCATTCAAAGATATAAACAATTATGACTATTCCCATTCAGTAGTCTGCCTAAAGATTATATTATTAACACAGTAACTTTGCAGGTATTATTTCTGAATCAGTGGAATTTTAAAAAATAAATACATTTAGATTTTAGAGGTTTGGTATGGGAAGGAATTAAGAACATAACTGTAACATCCATCAGCTAAAAGCAACTAACAACAAATGAAAAAAAACTGGCAACACATCAGCTTCTTTGTTTGGTTAAGTTATAGCAAATCCTAAAAAAAAAAAATCAGCTAATATCAAGATCAATGTCACTACAAAATTTGGAGTCAGAGAAAAAATTGCTTATCCAAATGACTGTAAGACTCTCCTGCAATCTCAATTCTACATTTTATAGATACAGAATTTAGAATCCCCAATTAGGGATGGACAAAACCCAAACCAACACGTTGAACCAGTACAATTCCAACCAAAAACAAGTGGATTAGGTTGGGTTCAAAATGCACTTTGATTGATTTCCGTTATAACCTGGCCAACTTATCTAACACCAGCCAAAAAAGGCTTGAGAAAATATCGTCCCCAAACCTGGTAAACCCATGTATATATTATGCTCTTCAAAAAGATTTGAATTTTTTGTGGGACTGAAACCCAAGAAAGGCACCACGTAAAATGACATGCACACCACTTTGATGCATGTTTCAGCTTGTTTGAATGTTGTGCATTACTGTTTTTATAGTTTATGTCAGACGGAAACAAATGTTTACGTATTCTATGTCCCACATCACCTAAAAGAGTGAACCACCAATTAACTTACCTCTATAGTACAAGCCTTTATGGCCTGGATTACTGCAACTTTTTGGGCTCATTTTGTGGACTATAAGAAGGCTTGTAGCCTGTACGAATGCGTGGGCTTCAAGTTTTTTTCTCACACTCCTTCAAGCTTTTATGATATATTATTAATAAAATTTAACAAAGCTAATGGGCTGAACTACCAACCCAACCCAAACTGGATATTTCTGGGTTGGCTTGGCTTGGTTTCACGTGTTTTATTGGCCAGTTTTGGCCCAATTGTTTTCCAACATGAAGTGTTCGGATTGACTCAATTTTTCCTCAACCCAACCCAACCATTGTGCACCCCTACCCCCATGTTAACATGACATTTTCATTCTCATGTCCAAATTGAAAGTCTACCTGCATCAAAACAGTTACTACCTGAAGATTAACAATTACAATATTGCCGCCACCGCGAAGAGCTTTCAGAGGCAGGTTACATGCTGGAGTGATCTGCAGACTGCAAAACATAAATAATATGGATGGTAAGGCCAAATTTAATTTTCAGCTTCTAGAAAACAGACCATTGCAAAAGGATTTCATGCCGCTAATTTAGAATAGAGAAATGTTAGCAACACTCTCCTATACCCTCCTTTAATTAGGAGGCTGACATGTGCCATGATAAAGATTCTAAAAATAATGGACAAATTTTCTTTATCATGACACATGACAGATGTCAGCTATTAACTACGTAGGACTTTTTGCTAGCATTCTTCTTAAGAATAGGATTAACTGGTATAACTCTCTCCAACAGTATCAAAAACCTAAGGACCACCTTCGCATTTATTAACTTACAATTAACAATCCTTTGGGATTTGAAACAAAAATAACTTCTGCGGTGAAAATGTGTTAGACCCACGGTGCGTTTTACGTATGCAAGAAGGAACGGAGGAAAATAGTGACAGATAAGTATTGTTTGTTATGCTGTGTTGTTTTGTTTTCTTTTTCCACTTCCAATTTGTTGTTTCTTTTATGTTCTATTATTTCCTTCCATAGCTATTCAGTTGTTTTGGGGACCACTAGAAAAGTTGGTTATAATTTCCACGTAGTCTGTCCTTTCTGTTTTGGAGAAACCATATAGGCAAGGAGGGGAGTTAGTGGAGAGGTGTGGAAAAGTATTGTAAACGAGCTTATCTCAAAGGAGAGAACCAAGCCTCTCGAATGCTTGGAATCTCTCGCTGTCATTTCTGAATTTTATAATACACTTCCACAAAAATTACAAGGTTTTGTCAAAGTAATTTTAAATTGATGGTTTCGCTGTTTTTGGTTACTGATTTCTTTCAGGAAAATTGATTAGTAACAAAAGTAATATCAGAGCAGTTCAATCTGGAATAAATGGCTAAAAATCAAAGTCAAAGAATGGAAGCAATAAAAAAGGTAGTTGGAGCAATACAAGGGGAACAAAGTAAGATAATAAATGAAGTTGGAGGATTGAAGGAAGGTTTACATACCTTAGCACAACAGCTTAATCAAAGGCTCGAACAAATGATTAAAATGCAAGAGGAACGTTACCCACCCTCAATTAGCAGTAAGGATAAAGAGGCCATGGCCTTGAGTCAATGACAGGTAACCATCGAGGAGGAGGTCAAAGCAGTAGAGAACATAGTGGGTCGACCCATCTCAGGCAGGATTTCAGATTTTGGAAGCTAGACACGCTAATCTTCAACGGGAATAATCCAGATGGTTGGATATTACGAGCCGAAAGGTACTACAACTTCCATCACATGTCCGACGATGAACGGCTAGAGGCGGCGGTAATAAGTTTTGAAGGAGATGTGTTGTCCTGGTATCAATGGGAAACCAGTAAAAGGGGCTTTCGGTCATGGGAAGAATTGAAGCTCTTGCTCCTCCGACAGTTCCGATCCACTCAGGTTGGTTCGTTGTACGAGCAGTGGCTCGCCCATGAGCAATACGGCACCGTGAAAGAGTATCAGCGCCACTTCATCAAGTTGGCCGCTCCACTGGTAAACATCTCTGAGGAAGTCTCTCTCGCAACTTTCGTGAATGGATTGAAGTCTGAAATCAAAGTAGAATTGAGACTACTTGGGCCGCATACTTTGGGTAGGGCCATGGAATTGGCCTAATTGATAGAAGACAAGCTTTTATGGGCTCATAAGGCAAGTAGTACTCCAAGGCTCAATTCAAGCCCGACGAACCTGAGGATCAACCTACCTGGAAATTTCAGCCCTCGAAACATAGTAGAGTAGTCAACCATAGCCAACAAATCCCACGGCAAAATTCGTCGGCTGACCAATCAAGAGATGCAAAAGAAAAGGGAACGGGATTTATGCTATAAATGTGATGATAAATGGGCTCCCGGCCACCGTTGTAGGCGCAAGGAGCTAAGTGTGCTCATAATGCACGAAGGCACAGAAGAACAAAGTGTCGAACGCAAAGAAGAAGAAGAAGTGGGTCCAGAGGAAGTCATGGCTGAGCTCAACCAAGGAGTTGAGGTATCTCTTAATTCTGTAGTTGGTTTTACTACCCCAAGAACTATGAAATTATGGGGATCGATTGGTGATCGAAGAGTTATAACTTTAATTGATCCGGATGCTACCCACAATTTCATCGCCGCAGACGTGGTAGAGAAATTAAGGTTACCCATCGTCAAAACTAGTAGTTATGGCGTAGTGTTGGGTGTGGGAGAAGCCATTAAAGGTGAAGGAGTGTGTAAGGGAGTTCAATTGGAATTGCAGGGGTTACAATTATTGCTGATTTTTTACCCTTACAATTGGGAAATTCAAAAGTTATTTTGAGCATTCAATGGTTGGAAACTTTAGGTGTAACTCATACTAATTGGAAGCTCCAAACTATGAAATTTTCAATTGGACAGAAGATGGTAACCTTGCAAGGAGACCCAGCTCTGAGCATTACAAAGGTTTTCCTTAAGTCAATGATGAAGACAATTAGGCAAGAAGGCAATGGAATTATGGTAGAGCTAGGCAGTTTAATGAAAGAGGGTGATCAAGAGGACAATGACCTTGAATTTTTGAAACCCCTATTACTCCAATATCAAGCCATTTTTGACATGCCTAAAAGGCTTCCACCCAAAAGAGGACGGGAACATGCAATTGTGCTCAAGGATGGTAGTGGTCCTATCAGTGTAAAACCTTATAAGTACCCTCACATACAAAAAGTTGAGATTGAGAGACTCATCAGGGACATGATGCAGTCAGGTATTATCAGAACCAATTCCAGTCCTTTTTCAAGCCCTGTACTCTTAGTCAAAAAGAAAGATAGTTCATGGAGGTTTTGCGTAGATTACAAAGCACTTAACAAGGTGACGATACTTAACAAGTATCCTATTCCTGTTATCGAAGAACTGTTGGATGAATTACATGGTGTCCAGATTTTTTCCAAACTTGATCTCAAATCGGAGTTCAAGAGGAGGATATTCCCAAAACAGCATTCAGGACTCATGAAGGCCACTACGAATTTTTAGTCATGCCTTTTGGCTTCACTAATGCTCCGGCAACTTTTCAATCATTGATGAACGAAGTATTTAGACCTTACTTGAGAAAATTCGTGCTTGTGTTTTTTGACAATATTTAACATACAGTGCAGATGAGTTTGAACATCAGACACATGTTGAGTTAGTTTTAAAACTTTTGAACCAACCTCAACTCTTTGTCAATAAAAAGAAATGTGCATTTGGCAAAGAAGAAGTGGCCTATCTTGAGCACGTTATTTCAGGAAAGGGAGTGTCTGCTGACCCCGAAAAGATTAAGGCTATGATGGAATGGCCTCAACCAAAGGATCTGAAAAGTTTAAGAGGATTCCTTGGTTTGACAGGATATTATAGGAAGTTTGTTGCCAATTATGCTCACATTGCCCATCCATTGACAGAACAACTCAAAAAAAACAATTTTTCATGGAACAAGGCGGCCACCACAGCCATGAATACTCTCAAGCATGTTATGACCCGGTTACCGGTCCTAGTCATGCCTGACTTCACCAAACCTTTCAGTATGGAAACCGATGCTTCAGGTTATGGTCTGGGAGCAGTGTTGTTACAAGATGGGAGACCAGTGGCCTATTTCAGCCAAGTCTTGGGCCAAAGAGCTCATTTGAAGTCCATCTACGAGAAGGAGCTAATGGCTATTGTACTAGCAGTTCAAAAATGGCGTCCCTACTTACTGGGTAGGCATTTTGGTGGTTAAGACTGACCAAAAAAGTTTAAAGTTCCTACTTGAACAGAGGATTGTTAACTCGAAGTACCAAAAATGGGTCACTAAGTTGATGGGATACAGTTTTAAGATTCAGTGTAGAACTGGAGCCAGCAACCATGTGGCAGATGCCCTATCTAGAGCACCGAAATTTGTGAATTTAGGTGAAATTAGCCTTCCTCAATGGAAGCATTGGCAAGCTCTCCAAGATGAGATTGGCCGACGTACATTTTTGAGAAAGCTGAAAGATGAAATTGAGTCTAGCAATGTTCACACTGATGGTTTCACACTCAATGAGGGGCGTATATTTTACAAAGGAAGGCTAGTGATGCCTAAGAACTCGTCCCTTTTGAAGAAAATAATGAATAAGTTCCATGGATCTTTAGTTGGTGGACATTGAGGACAGACGAAAACTTATCAGCAAGCATCTGGAGAAGTATATTGGGAGGGCATGCATAAGGATATAATTAAGTTTGTCCAAGAATGCACAATCTGTCAAAAAAACAAGTATAGTGCGGCCACACCAGTAGGGTTGTTACAACCTTTACCCATTCCTAATCAGATTTGGGAAGACATCAGTATGGATTTCATAGAAGGGTTACCAAAATTTGCTAATATTGATACCATTCTGGTTGTTGTTGACAGGCTCAATAAGTACACCCATTTCCTCAGACTTAAATATCATTTTACTGCTCAAACTGTGGCTGCTGTATTTATTCAAGAAATAGTGAAACTCCATGGAATTCCTGTCTATTGTTTCAGACAGGAATAGGGTGTTCCTGAGTCACTTTTGGGAAGAATTATTCAAGCTACAAGGAGCTGTTTTGAAACGGAGCACGGCTTATCACCCTCAGACGGACGGACAAAATGAGATGGTCAATAAAACACTAGAGACTTATTTAAGGTGTTTTGATTCAGAAAAACCAAGGAAGTGGGCAACATGGCTGCCATGGGCTGAATATTGGTACAACACTTCATTCCATAGTTCCACCAGTACTACGCCGTTTAAGGTAGTATATGGGAAGGACCCTCCTAAACTGATCTGATACGGGCAACAAACTGCAAGTGTGAGTGATGTAGAACAGTTATTAGCAAAAAGGGATACCTAATTGGATGACCTCAAAATGCAATTAATCCGAGCTCAACAACGAATGAAAAAATATGCCGATCACAAGCGGCATTCTGAGGAGTACAACATAGGTGATTTGGGGTTTCTAAAGCTACGGCCTTATAGGCAGCAATCATTGGCAAAAAGAAAGTACGAGAAACTTGCTGCTAGGTATTATGGACCTTACAAGATTCTACATCGGATAGGGAAAGTAGCTTACCACTTGGAGTTGCCCACTACCACTTCAATTCACCTTGTTTTTCATGTTTCTCAGCTGCCTAAGGGAGCAACTTACTCATCACTAGCTCTACCTGCTCAACTAACCCCGGACATGGAGATGTTGGTAGAACCAGAGAGATTATTGGGAGTGCGTCCCAGTGTCCATGGGGGGCCTAATGAGATAGAGGTGTTGATTCAATGGAAACATTTGCTTGAGTTTGAAGCTACTTGGGAAGATTATTCAAAAATGTTGGAGCAGTTTCCTCACTTTCACCTTGAGGACAAGGTGAATCTTTGGGAGGGGTGTATTGTTAGACCCACGGTGCGTTTTACATATGCAAGAAGGAAGGGAGGAAAATAGTGACAGATAAGTATTGTTTGTTATGCTGTGTTGTTTTGTTTTCTTTTTCCATTTCCAGTTTGTTGTTTCTTTTATGTTCTGTTATTTCCTTCCGTAGCTATGCAGTTATTTTGGGTACCACTAGGAAAGTTTGTTATAATTTCCACGAAGTCTGTCCTTTCTATTTTGGAGAAACCTTATAGGCAAGCAGGGGGGTTAGTGGAGAGGTGTGGAAAAATATTGTAAACGAGCTTAGCTCAAAGGAGAGAACGAAGCCTCTCCATGGAATCTCTCGCTGTCATTCCTGAATTTTATAATACACTTCCACAGAAATTACAAGGTTTTGTCAAAGTAATTTTAAATTGATTGTTTCGCTGTTTTTGGTTACTGATTTCTTTCAGGAAAATTGATTCGTAACAAAATGTTATAGGGTATCATTAATGATGGACAGGCATAGGGGCAAGTGGGGGAGGGGGCATGTGTTTTGTTCCGAAATATTTTATCTATAATTTGGTATCAATATTAAGGTGAGTTTATGTACAAGGCAACCTCTCCTTCTAATTCGTCACAACTTGCTTTATTTGTCTTCTTAAAATTAGAAAGTAGGATTTCTTTGAGCATTTCTAGGATAAGTTGACTTCTTTTTACAATAGGAAAAAAATCTAACCATAAATAAAATATCTTTAATTGGATAGTTTTGTGTTTTATGAATCCATTTATTGAAATTAATGCATAATTAAGTTATTCAAAAACTGATAATTAAATTAAAAAAAACACACTATGTTATCTATCTCCCTTTTTGTTCTCCTCTTTGTTCCCTCCCAAATTCCAGATATTTCTACTTCTTTTTAAAATAGGGGAAGAACAAATGTTTGTGCTTGTTTTTACTTGTCTCATATAAGGTGTAAATTGATGTAAATGCTACAGGAAATATTTCAAATAATATTTTCTATTAATATCCTCAAAATGATGTAAATACTTTTACATGCATTGGACGTAAAAGTAGTCTGTTGGGGTTTAAAACAAGCAACAACAAGCAGGGAAAAAACAAGATAATAATAATCCTTTAAAATATATAACCCTACAATTTTTTTTCTTTTTTAAAAAATAATTACTAATTAATCTTTACTTTCTCTCATTTCAATTGGTGCCACTGTAATAAAAAAATTGGGTTCGTCCCTAGTAGGCTAGTATCAGTTAACAACAGTCTAAAAGCCGCAATGGATGTCCTTGTTTGCAAGCCTACTAATAAAAATGATTCAAAGCATCCGCACAGGCTTCACCTTGTACTCTGTTTGTGGCAAATCATTCAACATAATATTAAAAAATAAAAGTTTCACATGTTGGGAGGAAGCATTAAAATAAGCTCAGCAGACAGTTGCAACCAATTAAAAAGTCAAAAAATCACATAGTTAAACACAAAACTAAATAAATAATGCAAAAAAATGATAAAAAACAATTGAATCCTATTAGTACCTCGTCCCCAAACATAAGACAACATCAGCCATCCTGCAGTTCTTCTCTGCCAAATTCATCTCCTTTTTGGGCAAAGCATCCTGCAGACATAGAAGGAGAAGTAGACATGGAAAATTATGTGAATATAAAAGTTTTATTGTATACAAATTTAACATCTGAAGTATCTTTTATGTATGTTAGAAGTTCAATTCATTTTGATTAAGCCTAGAAATGCTTAATGTTTCTCCGAAGAAGCTTCAGTAACATATTTAATTTGTTTTCAACATTTCAACAGATAATAAAAATGAATCAAATAATTGAAATATGCCACATCCCTCAAATTTGAAATTCTTGAAATGAAAGTAAACTATAAATCTAATGAGTAAAGAAAGACCTACTTCCCAATCAAGAACTGTGTCCTTGAGTCTTTCCCCACATTTTTTGTCAGAACAGCGTCTTGAAGTCTCTTTCAGCCCAATAGTTTCTACCTCAAAGTCCCGCAAGTACCTATATCAGTTAAAATTGTGACAAGCAAATTTAGCAAGTACATAATTATTCCGTATGTAGCTGGTATAGAGGCATATTTGATGACACCTTAAAGCCAAGATAATAACCAAAATACATGCATTAAAGCTCCAACACATACAAATTCAGGAACCTACAAACATGAGATACAAATAAGAAGAACATCTTACTCAGCTCCACAGGAAGGGCAGGTTTCCATGAAAGAGTTCCCATGTAACTCTGCAAGTTTTTCCCTTGGTATTCCAGATCGAAGATGAAGGCCATCAATATTCTAGCATTTAGTAACCAATGAAACAAAATTAGATGAAGTGCCTATTAACTAACAAACAAACGACTGAAATAAATACAAAGAAAATTTATAATACAGCTGGAAAATCTTTACACCTAGCATGAATATATATAAGAGATTGTGAATATCATGTTATGTTAACTTAGGATGATGCCAGGGGAGAACACCTCAAAAAAATATCTGAAACATTTCTTAATCGTTCTAAAAGCAACACAACAGAGCGCACTAAGGTAAGGGGACATGAAAGGTGTAATCTAAAATATGCTAGCATAAAAAGAAGAATGAAACATGCTAGCATAAAACAAATGAATAAAACATGCTAGCATAAAAAGAGGAATGAAACATGCATCAATAAGATTAAAGCACTGAAAAACAAATTCCACAACCAAAAGATATCAAAATTAGGAAAAGTAAGCAAGAATTTAACATTACCTGACTAATAACAAATTTCAAAATATTGGCCTTTTCCAGTTCAACCAAAGCCGTGTGAGTAAAGCTCGGTGTAGCACGATGAAAAGGCAATGATGCTTCCGGCAACACTTTTCCTTCACGCTGCACTAACCAATAAAAATTAAAAGAAACATCAACCGAAATAAGAACATTAAAAGAATCAACATAAAAGTAGTTAATGGTACAATCAACCAACGAATTATAGTTCACTCAAATTACTTTGACCTACATTTTTGGATCAAATTCCCCAATAAAGATGCATAAAAAAATGAATTTAATTCTTCAAAAGAAGGATGCCCTGGAAATAACTAGGAGTGCTAGAAATAAAACTCAAAATATGATTGCAACAAACAAAATGTAAATTCAATTTTTTGTTTACAAATATTCCAATTTTCTAAGAATTATAAAATGAAACCTATAATACTCATACTTAACTCAAGAGTCAAGCCAAATGTCTCCCATCCTAGCTTCAGTTCAACAAAATCACATCACTTCTTCAACTCTCTTTCTCTCTCTCTCTCTCTTTCCATCAAAGAAGTTTATTAACAGTTATCCAAAGAAGTTGTCGCATGAAAACTTTCTATATATAACATAAATATAAATTTAAAACAAGAATAAGGCAAAAACATTCAACTATACAACAGCCCATGTCCAGAAAAGAAGGAAAAATACTAGCACAGAAGTAAAAGATGTAAAAACTTTTCTATGGGATTTTGAATCTAAAGAAAATCATGATTTCATTTATTTTAAAATTTTCCAAAATCTCACAGCAACATATTGATGAACATATCAAGTCTAGAACAAAATTTGAAATCCCTCAAGGAAAAAGATGCACAAGATTATTTCAACATTTAGAACAACATCTTTAAACAATCTCATTTTATGCTATTAGAACCAGTGGAAATAACATGTAGTCACCAGAGGATGACGCCAACTAACTTAGTTACCTCTAATAGCTTAGTGTCATAGCAAATGTGTCATTTTCCCTTCTTCTCTTTCTCTCTCTCTCTCTCTCTCTCTTTTCCCGTGTGTGTGTGTGTGTGTGATCCCTAGAAAAGTCCTATAGTCTATCTCATTGCATTGAACAGTTTATTATAAGCTAGTATAAATTTAAAGACTTAGAACCTAGCAGCAAATTGAGCAAACTTCTCTAAAAGAAGCAGATCATCAATGTCATGAGGCAAACAAATTTACAATTCTCACCTGAAGTGTCCAAATCCCCTTTGGACCTCGAAAATCAGGTATACCACAAGAAGTTGATATTCCTGCGCCTGTAAACACCACTAGATGCTTACTCTGAAAGAACAGAGAAAGAAGTTAAAAAGGATTAATTTGGAATCAAAAAATAATATATATATATATCAAAATTCTATTATAATGTCAGACCTTTCGTATCAATGCAGCAAGGCTTTCGATCTGACATTAAAAAAATTATATTGGGGGTCAGTATCGGGAAAAAGCATGTCAGAAATTTTATAATCAAGTAGAAAACATAATTAGTGGGGATAAAGAGAAAACAGAGTGTCTGAAAAAAAAAAAAAAACAATTTAAACTGTAATGAGTGTCTGAAAAAAACCAATTTAAACTGTAATGGATGAAACTTGTAAATTAAGCATTGTTTCTGATATCTTCAAAAAAAATTAATTTTATTCCATTGAAATCAAGAATTTTTCTAATTGGTTTTACAGATTAAAATCATAATTTAGTGATATCCAGGGGAAAAAGTGACATGATTAAAATCCACAAGGTTCTTGAATCTAGTTATATACAATGTACTACATTCAGTAATTCACTTTATCAGCTAGTCCTCATTGCAATTCAATATCTAAATACCTTATGGAAGACTATTTTTCGAATTCTATTAATAACAAAAATATAGGGTTCAAAGAAAATACGCAACAATCTATAACCTAAGAACAAGAAGTTAGAAAATTCTTAGATCAAGTTACTTGTCTTTCCCCTTAACTATACAATCTTAGACTCAAGCTACTACTCTTCCCCTTAAGTATACAATCTTAAAACCAATTCCATCTACCATAGCATAGATATAGTGCCCACTAAATGGTCAGTTAAGACATGTTCTTGCTTGAATTTTGAATAAGAAGCAAAAAACCGTAGCACCTAAACCAAAGACTACATATCATACAATGCACCCGCTTCCAACATAAGTCAGCAATGTCCACCACAAATTTATAAAGGTGAAAACTTTAGACATGGACTGAAGCAAAATTCTGGCTTCAGCCACAAAACCAAGAGATAAGCATTAACAACTCTGAACTGCAGAAAAATCATCACATTTTAAGAATACTCCAGAACATTCTATAATGGAAGGGAGTATTTCAGCAACTGCTGAAATGAAGAGAAACCCACGAAATTCTGGAACAATCTATTAATCTTAACAAAATCTGACTGCCATCAGCATACCTGAAAGAAATCCAACTATGAAACCGCAAGATATGCACTCTCGCATTCTTTAAAGGGTAATTAAAGTTTTACCAAACAAATTATAGAATTTTCCGAGGTGAAAATCATTACATTGCTATACTCAATGTAGGAAAACTCGAATGCACAAATAATCTTACTGTATTGATTTGCATGTTAGTGATTACTAATCTTACAATGCTGGGATGACAATGCTCGTTTCATAAGTCAACCAAACATGTGAAATTCCTTTAATGTAAACGTTAAAAGAAAAAATCAGACATTAGATCTCAATAAATTTGAATGCATAGTTGAAAAAGATGGTGACAAAGAAAAGTCACAGTATTTGTACAAAACCTAAGTACAAAGCCATTAACAATATAAGCAAAGTACCAAGTAAAAGATAAACACAGCAATAACCCAGAAGGGGATGAAAGGTAAAGAAGAGGGAAAAACCCGACTTTTTCTTGCAAAACATGAGGTTGGTCGAAATACTCCGTCATTCCCACTTTACCCACATCTTCAATGAAGGAAAGCTTTTCGGCATAACCTAGGGACATGGTGATTTCGGACCAGTTTATCTCTATAGAATTATCTTCTCTTCGTCTGTATAAACTCGATCAAAAGGAAGGTGAAGAGTAAAGCCCTTCCCTTTTTGTTTTTCCCTCTATTTGCCCAGGTAGCTCAGAATTATTTGCTTCTTTTAAGGAGACTCCAAGCATCCAAAATAAGCACTCATTGCAATTCCACCCTTACTAATAAGCACCCCAAAAAACAAAAACAAAAACAAAAAACCCTTTTTATAAAATTATCAAAGAGCCCCGGCAATTTTTTTCTTTTTTATATTAATTGTTCTATTAATTAGTTTTCAATAATGAACTGCGTTTTTCCCTTATTAATAATAAAAATAGTATGCGTATATAAAATGCAAGTGTTAATCCTTCCCTTAGATTTCAATTTTAAATAGTTTCAATAGTTTGATTGTTATTGATTTTCGATCTAAATTCTTTTAAATAAATAAGTTTCATTAATTCAAAATAAAATTAAATTGGTAACATTTAAATGAAAAAATAAAAAATATATTAATTATTAAAATTATCATAAAAATTATAAACATTTTTTTTTTTTGAGCACTTTCTGTATCTATTTAAGTTTAACTATTTTAATTTATAATATGATAATTTTTTAATAAAATTTGATCTTTGATACCATTGATACTTTAAGTTTTAAACAGCAACTAAGCTCTAAATAATTTTATTAGATATAAATTTAGATATAGGAATAAAAAATTTGTCAAAACATAATAAAATATGCACAACATTACTATATATTAAATTTAAATGGATAAATTAAATATACTTTTAATGAAAAAATTCACAGAATACCTCTTGTGGATATTTTATTCAGTTATTTGTTTTCTTCAAATTATTGGGTTGCTGGAAATGCAAAAAATTTCTTGAGAGTCTTTCTGTCTGAATCTCCTCTCCCAACCTAGTTTCGTTTTTTTCTTAAATTTTTCTTAGTCGCGTTACTATTTTCCTCTCTTAATTGTTTTCTAATAGTTGTGACTTGTTCCTATAATTTGATTTCTGTTTTCTGGTGCTCTAATTTTGTGTTTATGTCATTTTATTTCGCTCGTTTGGTTCCTGATCTCTCGTTATTTTTCTCAACTCAACTGATTCTTGTCCTTTGTGATCCTTATATTTGTCTACGCTGTTAGAGCTTCTGTCCTTGAATTTGTGATGTCGGAGTTACGAAATCATGTTGATCAGTTTATTTTAGGAGATTTGATTGAGTCTCTGTGGGATGTTTCAGACCTTGTGATCATTGTTCATGTTCTTTCTCAAGCATATGAGTGTAGATGCTTTGCTTTGGGTGTACTGTAAGAGTTTGACTAAAAATGGGGCTTTAGACCTCAAAATTGTTAATCATAATACTTATGTGTATTGCTTTGAGGGAGCATCTAATATGGAGTTTAAGAATGGGGGTTTGGATCTCAAAGTTGTTAATCATAGTACTTATGTGTATTGCTTTTGAAAACTAGTTGCGGGCTTTACAGAGGATGGTGAGTAGGGGAATGAAGAATGGTGTCTCTGGCAGTGGAAAAGGCAAGGAACTGGGTAAGAGATTGAGGCAAAGCTTGAAGAAGGTGATCTATCTTAACAATCGACATAATGAGGCAACTCAGTCAAATATCGAAGTGGTTTTAGAGGATGATGAAATTATAGACATAGATAAAACCATAGCTGGTGATTTTAATGCATGATTAGCAGTGATGAAAAGCAATGGGGGTAAGGAGTTGAGTCTTATTGTTGTTGGCTATGGTAGATAGACGTGAGATCCGGTAAGCTTTTATGGATAAAGGTTTGGAATTTGATGACAATTATTTTTTATGCTCGAACTTCGAAATTCTATTGTTTATTATGGGATTGTTATTGGATACAACTTTGTTATTATCTCTAATTCAAGCAAGCATATTAAATTAAATGGGTGACTGATAATCTTTTTGAGTAATGAAATTTGAAAAATATTCTTTTAAGGATCAAATTTTGTTTTAAAGAGTTAAAACATATAGTAATTAATTTAACAATTATATATACCAGAGATAAAACATATTTAAACTTTCTATTAATATCGATCAATGAGTAAATTATATCGGTATCAATTTTTTTATTTTTTTTAAAAAAAAACCTTATCAGAATTGGAGCTGTCGTTACACCATTTAGATTATTAAATTTATCAGAAGATTGTCAACTACAAAAATCGTAATTAAAGTTAACATTTTGTAAATTTTGTTGAGATTCATTTTAAAATAGGAAAGTAAATAAAATGTTAATATGATAAATATTATTTTTAATATGATAAAAATTATTGTATTTAATTATTATTATTTTCTGTCGTTTTATTTCTATTATAAATTCATTTAATCTGTACAAAGCAATACAATCAAGTGAAATATTCAAACCAAATATTGCATTATTCTTTTCACATAGTATCAGAGCCGATTAGGTTCTGTAAATAATAAAAAAAAAAATCGCCAACACTAATACCACAGACAGTCACCCAAATCGATAGCCCACCACCACCCAAATCGCCCAAAATCAAAAACTAGCCACCCATCGTCACCAATTTGTGAAATGAAAAAACAAAAAATCACCCAAATTAGCCACAAAACTCGCCAAATCACCACCCAAACCACCACCATACCTCACCCATCAAAACAGATTCACCACCAGTCCTCTCATCCCTCATAAATCAAAAGCCCCTCCACCATCAAAAAAATCACAAAAAACTCACCTAAATCACCCATAGTCGCCACCAACCCCCGCTACCGCTCACCAACCCAAACTGTGAAAACCACCACCCAAACAGAAATCACAAAACATATCCACCCAAACTCGCTGCCATTGCTCATTCCCATAAACAGATCCTTCGCCGCCAACCTCTAAATCTCGCCAAAAAAACCCACACGCTGCTCCATCTCCCGCGCCCACCCATACCAGATCCACCACCTGCACTAAACCTGACAGCCTACAAACCCGAAACCACCAGATCTCGCCAAAAAACCCACACTTCGCTCCATCTCCTGTCTCAATTAGCGCCGCGCCCATCCAATCTCTCTATTGTCGACGCCAAGCTCTCAACTAGCTTCGCGCCGCGCCGCGCCGCGTCTCAACCTACTGTCGACGCCAAGCTCTCGCCTACCAGCGTAGGAACACATATTTGGATTTCACAAAAAAAGAGAAAGAAAAAAACAAAAAAAGAAGATAACCAAAAAGAAAAAAGAGAGAAAGAGAACAAAAAAAGAAAAAAGAAAAGAAAAGAGCACAAAAAAAGGGAGATAAAATGAGTGATCAAATTGAATCATCGGGAATCAGATTTATTTCGACTGTTCAAATCAAGCCAGCAGACGATATTATTGACAAAGCTTCAGCATTGGTAATCTATGCAGACTATATTGGTAAGGCTTTAAATATTTCTACATCTGCTTTGAATAATACATGGATAATTGATTCTGGTGCAACGGATCACATGACAAATGATGCTAGACATGTTTCATCACTTCAACCCTCTACAAAACAATTTGTCTCTATTGCAAATGGTACTTCAACCCCAATCATTGGGGAAGGATCTTTAACTCTAACTGCTACATTAAAATTAGAGTCTGTTTTAGTTGTTCCATCTTTAGATTATAACATATTGTTTGTTTCTCAAATAATCAATACATTATCTTGTGTTGTAATTTTCTGGCCTGATTGTTGTGTGTTTAAGGATATCAAAACCAAGAAAACGATTGGTTGTGGTACTCGACGGGGGAAGCTATATTACTTAGATTTAGACCCAAAAAGTATTGAAAGCCCCACAACATGCACTGACAATGGTTGGTTCTGAAGAAAGAAAAAGGAAAGAAATATGGTTATGGCATCGCCGTTTTGGGCATGCTTCTTTTTGGTATCTAAAAAGGTTATTTTCTAATTTATTTTTAGCAGTTAATGTTTTAAGTTTTCACTGCGATGTTTGTGAACTCTCACAAAGTCATCGTGCTTCATTTCCATTACGATTGAACAAAAATCCACTTTCATTCATGACTATTCACTTTGATGTCTGGAGTCCATCTAAAGTTACTACTTTGGGTGGGTCATGGTAGTTTGTCACATTTATTGATGATTGTACAAGGATGATATGGCTATGCTTGATAAATCTAAGAGTGAAGTGAACTCGTTATTTCAAAGGTTTCATAAAATGATTGAAACTCAATATCGTACAAAGATTCAAGTTTTTCGGAGTGACAATGGTGGAGAATATCAGAGTACTGAGCTTCAACAATTTTTAGAGACACAAGAAATGATTCATCACACAACTTGCTCCTACACTCCGCAACAAAATGGGGTGGCAAAGCGTAAGAATCGACACTTGTTGGTCATGGTCCGAGCTTTGTTAATTGAAGCCCAGATGCCATTATCTTATTGGAGAGAAGCACTCACTTCTGCAGCCTATTTAATTAATAAGGTCCCCTCTAGCACCATCAATTTCAAAACACCATTGCCCTTACAGATGCAGTTATTGCCTCAACTGTCTCAAATTTACCCCCTCATGTCTTTGGTTGTGTAGTGTTTGTATGCCTACACAAACATCAAAGTACCAAACTAACTCCTCAAGCATTGCGACGTGTTTTTATTGGGTATGCTAGTTATCAAAAAGGTTATCGATGTTACCATCCCCCATCTCGAAAGTTATTTGCCACAATGGATGTTATCTTTCATGAAGATACAATGTACTTTTCTGAAGCTAAATTTCAGGAAGAGTACCAGAAGGAAATTCAAACTCTCGATTATGATGGAAGTGAAAACCAAAATGTAGGCAACTTAGATATAAGTGGCATAGCCTTGGATTACATTGTTGATGACTCACAGACTGAACCGAACCAAGCAATATATGAATTAGATTCAAGTGATACGACATTAGATCAGAATGTTAATGGGAACCAAATAAATGAAGAAATAAGTAATGAACACCCCATTGACAAACTGAGTACTTCTCAACTTGAAATCAAGCCATTGGATAATATGGTTCCATCTCCTGTCGATATATCACACCAATTGTTTACTGAAGTTGTTCTTGAGCCAAACAGAAGACAGTTACCACAACGTCACACAAGAGGTATTCCAAATCTCACATATGAACCTGAACTTTCTAGTAAAGTAAAATATCCCATGAGTCACTATGTGTCTAACCATCGTTTGTCAAAATCAAACATGTCATTTGTGAATCAATTATTTGTTGTATCTATTCCTAACAGTGTGCAGAAAGCTTTAGCTGACCCGAAGTAGAAAGCTGCTACGAATGAGGAGTTGAGATCCTTACAAACAAACAAGACTTAGGAACTTGTTGATCGCCAACCAACAAAGAAAGTTGTTGGATGTCGATGGATTTTTACAGTAAAATACCGAGCAAATGGTACGATTGAACATTATAAGGCAAGATTTGTGGCAAAAGGATACACTCAAACATATGGGATTGACTATACAGAGACTTTTGTACCTGTAGCAAAAATGAACACCGTTCGAGTCATATTATCTCTAGTTGCTGATCTGGATTGACCATTATATCAGTTCGATGTAAAGAATACTTTTCTACATGGAGATTTATCTGAAGAAGTCTACATGGATCTCTCACCAGGGAGTATGATATCATAAATTCATAATGAAAAATTGTGCAGATTAAAGAAATCACTGTATGGATTAAAGCAATCTCCAAGAGCATGGTTTGGCAGGTTCACAAAGTCTATGAAAGAATTTGGCTATCAGCAGAGCAATTCAGATCATACTTTATTCCTAAAGAAACAGCATGGTAAGATCACTATACTTATTGTATATGTGGATGATATGATTGTAACAGGAAATGATCCTGAATAAAGAAAAGCTCTTCAAAGTTATTTGTCTAGAGAATTTGAAATGAAAGACCTTGGGTTCTTAAAATATTTTCTTGGGATCGAGGTTTCTCGATCAAAGGATGAAATCTTTTTATCTCAAAAAAAATATGCCTTTGATCTACTACAAGAGATTGGTATTTCAGCATGTCAACCAGTTGATACACCAGTAGAAGAAGGTCTAAAATTATGTGTTGAATCCAACCAGGTACCAGTTAACAAAGAAAGATATCAAAAACTTGTAGGGAGGTTGATGTACTTATGTCATACTAGACCAGATCTGGCTTATGCTTTAAGTATTGTCAGTCAATTTATGCATAATCATGAAGAATAACATATGAATGCAGTTATTCGTATTTTGAGATATCTAAAATCTGCTTCTGAAAAAGGAGTATTATTCACAAAAAATACAAACTATCAAAGTATAGAAACATATACTGATGCTGATTGGGCTAGTGATAAGGGTGACAGGTGATCTACTTCTTGCTACTTCACCTTTGTAGGAGGTAATCTTATGACATGGAGAAGCAAAAAACAAAATGTTGTAGCTCGCTCAAGTGCAGAAGCTGAATTTAGAGGTTTAGCAAATGTACTTTGTGAGACACTATGGCTAAAACTTCTCTTACAAGATTTGGGTTTGCCTTCAGAACAACTTGTCCAAATATTTTGTGACAATAAAGCAGCATGTGATATTGCACATAATTCAGTTCAACATGACCGTACAAAGCACGTCGAGGTAGACAGATTTTTTATCAAGGAAAAGTTGGATGGAAAGATTGTGGAATTACCAAAGATTCGTTCAGAAGATCAATTAGCAGACATTCTCACCAAAGCAGTCTCAAATCGAGTGTTCTTAAAGTTTTTAGATAAGTTGGGCATGTGGGATATGTATGCACCAACTTGAGGGAGAGTGTTGAGATTCATTTTGAAATAGGAAAGTAAATAAAATGTTAATATGGTAGAGATCATTACAAATATGGTAGAAATTATTGTATTTAATTATTATTTTTTTTGTCATTTTTTTTCTATTATAAATTTATATAATACGTGTAAAGTAATACAATTAAATGAAATATTTAAACCAAATATTGTATTATTTTTTTCACAAATTTCAAGTCTAGAATTTATGTTCTTAATGTCCATCACTACTTTATCCGAACTTCCTGCATATGATTTTCTTTATATTTATTTGCACATTAAATATATTTAGTATATTCTCTTTTAAAATCACACGACTTACATTATCATCAAACCTATCTTCCATAGTTTGTACGCTTTCCAAAGAGAATTTAAAGCCACTGCGTTGGAACGATGCCAGCTTTATTTATTTTTTAATGATAAGGATCGGTAGTTTATTCTTTTTCGAAAGAACCAACACAGGCAATGAGGATTGCAAATTTAAAATTCCAATCTGAGTATTTCTTATTCAATTTTATCATATCATAGTCAGATTCTCATCTCAAAAATTGTCACCTTTACACTTTTTTAGAAAACCTGACAAAAAAAATTAGAAAACAAAATGTTTATTTTCACAAATCTTCAACAAATTAGGCGCTTAACTTTTATGCTATGGAACGTGCCTATCCGGGTAGATTTCACCATTGAACAATTTTATGGAATAAATAATTTTTATGCAATAATTAATTTCTCAATTATAAAAATTAAATAGTAAGTTTAGCAACAAACTATAAAGTTGAATATTCGTTTAGCTTTAAATCACAATAAGTTGAATAGTTCTTTTAAAATCAAAGATATTTATCAATTGATATCCGAATTTTATCAAGACTTTATAGAGTATGAAAAAAACTTATTAGCTAAGAATGTAACTCTCACATTTTGAGCATATTTTAGTTCAAGATTGAAAGGCAACAGAGTTAAAAACTATTTGAAAAATTATCAAAAATAATACTTCTAAAATTTGTAATAATAAAATTAGTACCCTAATAATATTGAACGTATAATATCAAACAGGTCTAGATTGTCGTCGTTCAATTCCAATTGAACGGAATGATCAAAGAAAAATGATATATCAATTATTTTTTTAATTATAAAAATATAAGTTTGAATACAATTTGTGCTATTTTTGTTATTACAAATTTTGAGGGGATTATTTTTGTAACGCCCCGATATTTTACATACAAATAAGGGCATTATCTAAACATTTTAGAGATTGAAAACCTTGATACAATTAATTGTGGTTTTATTAAAAGAAAAATTGAAAAAAATTGTATTGACATTAAATGGAAAAAGATTTTATAGCTAAAAACCTTAGAAAGAAAAACTTGCCAAAAAGTTCAGCATTTATTAAAGTTTACAATTTATTAGCCAAGAAAAAGGGAACTTATTCTTAAGGAACCAATAATAATCCTCAAGCATTGCCAAATTCTCGTCATGGTGTTCCTGAAAACGTGAAAGGAAGCTTGGGGTGAGTGAAAACACTCAGTAAGCAAACTTACCTTACTTGAAACATTAAGCAACCACATGTAATAAACAATTTATTCAAGACAAACAACATGTCAATGCTTGTGTTTTCAATATGAATGTCGATGTAATGCATGGTCTCTACTTAAACAATGATCTTTGAAAACCATATTTCAAATAATGTCGTGACTCGTATCCAAAACATACATAAACTTATCTTTCTTAATTGGTCGCTTCTCATAGCAAAACGTTCAAAAATGATCTTTCTCAATATGTCACGACTCATAACAAAACTGTTCAAAACTATATTTTATAGAATGCCATGAACTCTATCGCATGAATGGTGGAGCCAATACAAAATGTCACCCGTCGGCAACCAAAACAATAAATCACCCGTCGGTGACCAAACAATAAATCACCCGTCGGTGATTAGCACGCGTGAAGGGTAAGTGCAAGTGAGTCATAAAATCGTAGGGTCAAAGCTGGAATTCCATAACAAATGCTCACATGCAAAAATACGTCCAAACCATATGGTAAGGAACCAAATATCCTCGGGTACCCAAGGACACCTCCCCCACACGGCTCAAAACAATTACAATATGCTCCCAATTAGAGTCCAATCATAACGATGGTCAAAAGCATTCTATCAAACCATTTTCAAAAATCTGTTTGATTTTTAAAGTCGAAAGTTATAATTCGAAACATGAGTTTTTAACATCAAAAGTTTTGAATGTTATGCATATGAACATGCTTATGCCAATACTACATAACCAATAATCAATTATGCAAACACAAAGCACATATACATACGAAAATGAGATCACGCTATCTATTTAGCCATAACGGTTACAAACAAAACATATATGTAAAAACGACCACGAAAATATTCATACACAAACAAAGCAAACAATACTTAATATTACAAGTAGGGTTAGTCTACTTACCTGATACGAGCAACCAATACTGCTAAAATTGCCGACTAATTCAACTGAGTTTAGCCTAAACAAATTATAATTGTATAATTATTAGATACTCATAATATATTAGGTATCCTCCTTTATATATATATATATATTAATACTTAGGTCTAACTCTTGTTTTTCCAAAAGTTTCATATTTTTATTCACAAAATTATTAGTTGTTTCCACTGTCAGCAGAAACTAAATAATTAATTTCAAACTTAATTGGTGTCATAAGATTACCAAATTTTTCAGAGTTTTTATAGAGGTATAGTAAAATTTTCAATAAATTTTTTAGGTAAAACCGAATGCTAAGCAATTTCAAAAGTGATTTTTATTCGATAACTTTTAAAACTGCCAGTATAAGAAAATCAGCAATACTACTGGACTTAAACAATTTTAGAAAAATATTGAAAAATCATATCGAATTGAAATTTTAACCGTAGTTTTATAACTTAAATATTATTATACATAAAAATTTACAAATACTTTGGAATCTGTTTTCATAGGTAAAACGGGTTTTGAAACTAGTTCAATAAATCTGCTGTAAAATATTTGAGCAACAAACATATATAAATCAAAAATTCATAACATATATATATCTGATCTAAAAATCATAAAATTTTATCAAATAATAAATAAGACCTATATAACGTATTATAAAATTTTCACAAATGTTTAACATTTATAACACCATAAATTAATTCCAAACTTTTTGTTTTAATCTGTCAGGTTTCCTATTTCCAGCATAAAATTTTGACTTCAAAAAATTATATTAAATTAAATACATAGAATTTTATAGAGGTTCCAAAGACAAAATTTTTCTTATTGTGTATAGTTACAAAGACAAAAATTTTATCTTCAAATTGAAATCAAACCCATATAAAACAACCCTAAAATTCGAGTAGTTCAAAAACTGACAGATTCAAAACACAAACTTTACAAATTCATAACAAATTCAATATAAATGATATTTTGACAAATAAATATTCGTTGAATTCTTCAAGAAATCTAGTTTAATATAAAAATAGTTTAAGATTTTATTGAATAGTATAAGGTTTTGAAACTAATTTATTTTCAAGATTCTGCATAAAATTTGCAAACAATTACTTTATAAAATTTCTTAGAAAAATCACTAAACATTAACCATAAACCCTTAAATCATAACTGATAAAGTGATGGAGGAAAATTAACAAACGTACCTAGTTTAATTCATGAACTTCTATTCTCTTATGACTGTTGTTGTGAAAGATATATATGAGAAGAATAGACGTAGGGTTTTTGTTTCTCCTTTGGTCTAGTAAAGGATTTATATATTTTGTTCTAATAAAGAGTTTATATGTGAGTAGAAACCTATTCTTATTAGGATATTCTAATTATTATTGTCATATTCTTTGAATTAAATAAGAGTCCAATATACCTTAGACAACAAATTCAAACCTACTTTCTGCTTTATCTTTAAAGAGTTTATTTATACTTATAATTCTATTTTAAAATTATAACTTACTCTCAAATAACTCTTTATTTTTTTAATAATTAATGTTATTTGAAAATTTGGGATATTACAATTCCTCCCCCTTAAAAGAATTTCGTCCTCGAAATTCATCAATCTTATTTCATAAAACACAATTTGAAAACATAACACATATAACAAATTATACATACATATACGTGCATACATGCATATAAATACTTATATAGATTTTTTTAATATCAACAAATTTACCTATATATTTAAACTATTAAACATTTAGTAAGGGTATAAGAAATCATTTGTTTTGTATATTGGGTACTTAAAATTTGAAAAGTAAAATTTGCAAATATTGGTCATACTTAACTCTCATCTTATAATAAAATATAACACTTAATGTCATGATTAGCTATGCATCTTTAGCTTTTATATCATCAACATGAAATACTTTATTTACTTTATAGGTCTGTAAGATTGTAAAGCCTAACAAATAATATTTGCTAAATTGTACTAGATTTACTATGTTCTATCCACATAGGTGAAAGTGTCTCAATTCTCTACCACAAAATCCTTCATTAACTTGAAGAGATTGTAAGCTTAAATACACATTGCAATCAATGCTCTTAAGAGATCCATCATAGCTGTACTATTTAGATAGCTAATAATCCAAATATGATAAAAATCTTTTTGTTCACCACAAAAAAAATAATCACCTAGGCTCCAATCACTAAACAATACTTCAAAATTCATCTTCCAACAATAATTTTCAATATTGCACAAACTTAAAGTCTTATTTACTCTATTTTCTAAGCATAATCCAAATTGACATCCATGTACAACTTGTTCCATAAAGTCAACCCCATTTTTTTTTTTTTTGAAAAGATGACAAATATATCAGATAATTCTTGGTAATAACATTTGCTATTGATACCTTTAAAATATCCATCATATCAAGAAATTTTCTTATCGTCTATCAAGCAAAATAAATATACACTATTTAGAGAAACTATTACTCAAATAAGATAAGGCCCCTTAGTTCATGACAACACATTCAAATTTAATCATTTATGTCTCCAATCACCAAAAATAATAATATTTTAAAATTCATACTTCATAAGGCATTGTTCAATTCTTGTTCAAACCTGAAATCTATTTTATTTCATTCTCTAAATTTAAGACCTTAAACAATTAACATTAACCTTCACTGTTAATTGGTCACAATGAAATAATGGTTATGGTCATATATCAAAGTCTTTAATTTGATGCCGGTAACCTGATAACTCAATACCATCAATTATAAAATTTGAGTTAATCCTTTATTCTAATTTGTCTCGCTAAGTTTTAATAAATTCTACTTAACCAACTTAAATCATTTTTCCACTTCTCCTTTCCTAATAAATGTTTATAATCACTTTTGACCATTATCCCAAATATATAGCCACAATACCTTGACTATCACAATACTTTGATTACCACTATTAAAACTTCAATCCAAGTGAAAAGTATGCTTATTTGTGCTCGGATGTCATTACTTAATTTCTAAGGTAATTAATCAAATAATATATATATAACCAACAACATTAGATATGACACACTTAACAATGGCAGAGTGCAAGCTAAGTATGATACTATCTTATTTTATCTTAAGAACTTACTATAGTGACTATAACATTTCTCATTTTTTCTCCATATTAAGTTAATATCTCTAATACTTAATATTCTGCCAAGAATCCCAAAATTCAATAACGTTTCTATATTCATATTTAATGGTTGGATACCAACTAAATATCATTCATACTTGTATCATTACAAATAAATTTTTTATGTCCATCTACAGTTAGACCTAAACTCATGCTCCTTATAAGTCATATCTTATTATTTCATTTGTTTATAGTGTTTCCTCTAAAAATAACTTCCAATAAACATTTATCTTGTAACATCAATCTAATTTGTATATTACTACATGATACATTCTTGTCTTGATATTTCCTTCTCAAAATCAAAATTGACCAGAAACACACACACAAATAGTCTAATTCATTTGTCACTTAAGGGTCAAGCCTACTAACCACATGGGTAACCTCAAACAATTACTAAGCCCTTTTCTTAATATTATGGTTCTAAAAAAAAAAAACTATAAAATCAAATGATAAGTAATTCCTTAAGTATACGCAAAACTTATGACCATCACTTGCAAAGTAACTCATTACCACATGGTGTCGACTTGAGCAAAACTACGAGCCTTGTATATCAAATTATTTGATACTTTCTTTTAGTATCAATTATCCACAATTACTTTGATGTTATTGTTATGATTGATCAAGTTATAATCCTTCACATCTCTATCTATCACCTCACACCATAAAATAATATCACTCTGTCTTGAGGTATTTGTGAATGCCACTAAAACTATTCAAGTGACTAAGAACATATACTGACAACAAGAGAGTTAATTTACTTGTGTAATACTGATAAAGAACAAGAAGTTATCATTAATGCTAACTTGTTCTATCTAGAGGTCTTGCTATCCTTAATGGTAGGGTGCCCTATATACCAATACTCCTCTAAAAATTTATATCTTTCCCATCATAAATAAGTGAATGTATTTAACCATTGATTATACACAGATCTATTTTCTCATAAGTCACGATTGATTGACATTTTAGTTTCTTTAGTTGGGTCAAGAGAAATTTGTAAGATTAATTACAATTATTGTAAGATCATTTTCTGTAAAAAATTTTGAGCATATTTTAGTTCAAGATCGAAAGGCCATAGAGTTAAAAACTATTTGAGAAATTATCAAAAATAATACTTTTAAAATTTATAATAATAAAACTAGTACCCTAATAATATTGAACGTGTAATATTAAACATGTCTAAATTATCGTCGTTCAATTCCAATTGAACGGAATGATCAAAGAAAAATGATATATCAATCATTTTTTAATTGTAAAGATATAAAGTTGAATACAATTTGTGCTATTTTTGTTATTACAAATTTTAATGGGGTTATTTTTGTTGTTGTTCCAAACTATTTCACAGTTAAGCAAGTGGTTAGTAAGTGAAGGAAAATCAATTGTATATCCACTTATCTATAGAATAATTGTGATCGTGTTTACTCTTTCGGTCTCAATTGCAACTATTGTAAGATCATTTTCATTTATGTGCATTGTCAATAATAGACTACCAAACAAAATAGAAAATGAATATATTGAAAATTCCTTAATGATGTACATTAAAAATGAGATTGTTGACAAATATTTTATAAACTTAATTATTAATGACTATTGAGATATTAAAGAACCTCGAGTTCCACTTTAAAAATTTAAGGTATTTTTAAATAATATGAATTAATTAAGGTATTTTGCTTCCTATGTTATTTATAATTTATATATATTTTTTAATTATTTTAATTTTAAATATTTAATATATTTTTCAAACTTGTTTTGACATTTTAGTTTCTTTAGTTGGGTCAAGAGAAATTTGTAAGATTAATTACAATTATTGTAAGATCATTTTTATTTATGTGTATTGTCAATATTAGACTACGAAATAAAATGAAAAATGAATTTATAGAAAATTCTTTAATGATGTACATTAAAAAGGAGATTGTTGACAAATTTTTTATAAACTTAATTATTAACGACTAACGAGATATTAAAGAACCTTCAGTTCTATTTTGACAATTTAAGGTATTTTTAAATAATATGAATTAATTAAAATACTTTGCTTCCTATGTTATTTATAGTTGATATATATTTTTTAATTATTATCATTTTAAATATTTAATATATTTTTTAAACTTATTTTGATACTTTAGTTTCTTTAGTTGGATTAAGAGAAATTTGTAAGTTCATTTTTATTTACGTGTATAATCAAGATCATACTACGAAACAAAATAAAAAATGAATTTATAGAGAATTCTTTAATGATGTATGTTGAAAAGGAGATTGTTGACAAATTTTGTATAGACTTAATTATTAATGACTATTGAGATATTAAAAAACGTCGAGTTTTACTTTGATAATTTAAGATATTTTTAAATAATATGATTTAATTAAGGTATTTTGCTTCCTATGTTATTTATAGTTGATATATATTTTTTAGTTATTATAATTTTAAATATTCAATATATTTTTCAAACTTATTTTGATACTTTAGTTGGGTCAAGAGAAATTTGTTCCGGCTCCGCTTCTGCCCCTGGTACTGTTACTTTGAAAGAACTCTACGCTGTGGATAGTTTTCTGTTTTCCCTTCCTATTTTGAGTTACATGCTCTATAGTCTATAAATTGAGAAAGTACAAATAAATACAACCTGCCTAATTTCTGAATACAGATCAGCTAGCATAATTGCATTAAATATAAAATTGCCTTTCTTTATTGTAACAATTGTAAAGATAGTAATGCTATTAAGAACATTAGGGCGTGATTGAGCAATGTTCCTAATGTAATCATTAACGATTTGCTTTTGTCAAATTGAATGATGAACCACAGAACCAGCAGCATGTCACCAATATGACAAAGTGTTCATTAGAAAAGGCAAAAAAAATAAAATTTACAAAGTGTCCGAGGATCACATATAATTTTTTTTTGGAAATATTCTGTGTTTATTAAGGGCTGGCCCATTTATTCATCCCATATCCATCATGATGAAGGTTATGTTTACCTAAGTCTTAACTATATATAAATTATATAAAATATTATCTTGTATTGATTTGGACACTTCTTTGTTATGCCTCACAATCTTAATCTTCATACACACTTTTTTTTTTTAATATAACTCACACCATACACAATCACACCCACACACACAAATTTATAACGGATAAAGTTCGAATCTACATCTTTAAAATATTTACTAAAAATAAATATTATCGCACCATAAAGCAATTTACATACTTTATTTAAGTAGTGGTATGTAGTTCTTACACTACTCTTTTTATTCTTTTTTATTATCTTACAGGTCTTATATTTATTATGCCTTATAAATTTAACTCTTTAGATTGAAATATTTTTGTATATAACGGGACATTAATATATGACAAAATATTTTGAATTTTGTCTTTAATTTTATAAAAATGAAAAATTACAAGAAGAGGAGACAAAATTAGCAACTATCGTTAACGCATATAACAAGGGGTTGGTAAGATTTTTTTCCTTTTTACTATATATGTTGGTTTTAAATTTATGGCTTTATACATTTTTTTTTTTTTTTTATGTAATTATATATAAGATAAGATAAGAGTGGACAAATAATTCGACTAATTTTTTTAAATTAAGAAATATGATCTGATCTGTCGGATTTAAATCAGATTAAATTGGTAAATTTTATAGTTGTATCGAATTCAGATTGTAAAGTATATAATCAATTCAAATTTAGATCAAATTTAAATTGATATATTTTTTAATTTATTGTAATATAATCTAAAATAAATTATTATTAAAATTATAAATAGTCGGTATTTTGCAGAAAAAAAAAAATACATACAATGATTAGTTATTATCAAATTATAGATTGATATCTAAAGGTTTCAAGAACCTGGACGGGTTTTTAGATGCACTGCATGTCAATGAGAGCCGTCTTTAACTTCAACGACAGAGCACGATGAAATTGAATTTGATATTATCCAACAATCTACGGCCGCTTGTAATTAACACTGGAATAAGTTTATCTATTTTTTTTTTTTAACTTATTAATAAGGCATATATTATATATCTAATTATTAAAATATACTTTTTTTTTATTTTATTTTACTATCTTCATTATCCAAATCCATAAACACTAGTTATATATATATATATTAACTAACAGAGACGTAACTAACTTAAAAATTGAAGCAAGGATAACAAAAATTAATAATAATAATAATAATAAATTATATTAATATATTAAAATTTTAAAATATGTTAAAAATTCATCACACAAATTTATTAAAATTTTAAAATAATTAATAAAAAATATTTAAAATAATACTCAACGCTCCTTTAATCTCGAAAATTATCAATAATACTCAACATTCTTTTATCAAATCCTTTAAAAAAATTATCAATCTTTTTTATCTGTAAAATAAGTAAAATAATTTTTTTTTGAGTATACATATCTAACTAAGAAAGAAACTTTTTTCCTAATATTTTAATTTTATTCATAAATCTATAAGTTTAATATATACTATATAATTTGGCAATAAACAAAAAGAAAGAAAAAACACACATTTTCAATTATTGTATCTTTCATCCAATAAATAATTCTTGCAATACGTTGAAGTAATTAATTTTACTATAAAAAATATAAATTTCATAAAAAAAATACCAATAAAATATTAAAAAATGAAATATATATTAAATATAAAATAAATTTGATTTTTTTTTGAATATTATAGTCAATAAAGATATTATTGCAATGATTATTTTGTTCAGTTTTTATATTATATATCAATAACTAATTATTTTTTTATGAAAAAATTAAATATTCAAATACTCACGAATAATTAGGTGATTCTTAAAGACTTGAGAATAAAAGAGACACCAAATTGAAGAACTTTTTTGCTAAATGGACTTTGTCCACAACAAGTATTGAACTTGTGACCTCCCTGTTATTGGAAGGAATGTTGTGCCATTGGGCTACTAAGCCACCGGCACCAAATTGAAGAACTTGAAAGTAGAAAATTGCGACAACTGCAAAGAAAAAAAGTGAAAAAGCTTGTACAAATACAAGAATGAAACCCTCAATTTAATAAACAAACTAAAAACTACAATGTCTTTAAAGACTCACAAGATTTTGAAAAAATTTGATGAAGAAGATTTTGAGGATACAATCAAGGAAGAAGAGAAAAGTAATAATTATGTGGATCCAGAGTTAATACATGACTTTTTTTTTTCGTTATTTTACAATAAAAATATCTAAAGGAAAACAAATAAAAAAAATAAGGGACCAGGGCTGATACAGACCTTTGAATTGCTACATCATTGTTAACTAGCCATAAATACGTGCTTTTGCCCATAATTTATTATAATGTGAAAAATAATAATTTATTATTATTATTATTATTATTATTATTTAAAAGGCTAAATTATATCACTAATTTTAAATTTTAACTAAATTTATTTTTAAATCTTTAAATTTTATAATTAAGTCTCAAAATTTTTAAAATTTCACATATATGTTTCCAAACTTTTAAATCATACAATTTAGTCCCAAAATTTTTAAAAATTTACACATAAATCCTAAATATTTGATTCTAAAATATGTATTTTAATACTCAAGATAACACACATGTGTGAATTTTTAAAAATTTGGTGATTAAATTATAAAATTGAAAAGTTTAAAGATTTATGTATAAAATTTTAAAAATTTAAGAACTAAATTGTTTAATTTAAAAGTTTAAAAACTTAAGTATAAATATAGTTAAAATTTAGAGATCAATATAGTAGTCAAGCCTATCTAAAAAGCTAACCATACATTTATGTTGGTATTTTAAATAGCCTTTAATAATATTTAATTAATAATTTATTATTTAATTGATAAAAAATAATTTTTTTAATAAATTATAAAATAATTAAAGGCTAATGAAAATAGTTGTTTTTATTTTAAAATATGTGAATAATTTTATTTTAAAATTTATAAAATATAATTTATATTTTTATATAATAGTATAAATATAAATAAATAGACATAAATTGTCCGATAAATTATAATCAACTTAAGTTAATTTTGATTATTAATAAATTAATTAATATGTCAATATTAAATAAATAAATAAATTACAGTTTAAAGTAAGAGTGTTTGGTGGTTTGATTTTTTGAAAAAAAATAATAATTAAACTTTATTGTTTATAATGCTTAAATTAAATCTAATCAAATTATTTTTTTAATAAAATTATTAAAATTGAATGGTCTCTTTCAATTTAATTAACTATTTTTTATAATTTTTAAATTTTAAATTTTTTTCTTTAAAATTATATTGAAACTTAAAATTAACATAAGAAAAAAAAAATTTAATTTAACTAAATTACTTTAGATATGTTGCAAATATAAATCATAAAATATCACACATAAATTAATAATTAAGTTAATAAAATTTATAAAATGTAAAATTATTATAAACTATATGCAATTAAAAACTATAAATTGTATAATAAAGAGCTGAAATTGGAAAAAGAAAAAAAGAAAAAGGTTTAAATGTGATATTTAATATTTAATAATAAATGATATAATATATTTTTAAAAATGAGACTTTTTTATATAATATATAACAGTTTAATTTAATTTAAATGGTTAAAAAATTCGAAAAATTGAATCGAACTGCTTAAGAAACAGTTTGAAAAAAATATAACCTAAATCGAATTATTTGATTCACATAATAGTTCAAACTAATTCAATTAAGTTCAATTTTTTAATTTAATTTAGTCTAATTTTTAGATATTTTTAATTTAAAGTCACACCTTTTTCAATTGCTTGTATTCCATTAACTTGTGCCAAACATGTGTTAGTACGTAATTTATTATTTCAAAAATTAAAATGACTAATGAGTTTATAATTCAATAACATAAAATGCATTTCAATTAAATATGAATGAATTGTGTTGTATTAAAAAAAAAACCTCCAGAATTCATTGAATCAAATACACTAGCGAATACATCTCCGATTGGAAGTGGACCCACGTCATCCAGCACTCGTAGCATAGTAGCATCCATTCCAAGCCTTATAAAATCAACTCTACACTCCCACCACCCATTCACACTTCAACTAAGATTTATGAATACTGCTTTCTACTTTCTAATCCTTTGGAAATGAATTATTTCTGAAACACGCTTCGTTTAATTTTCAATTCAGAGCTTTATATTTTTGAATTTTAATGCTAAGGTCTGCTTATGTTTTGCTAAGTTTTGGCAGTGATTCTGATTCCTCATTGTTATTCAAATTCAGGTACGAAATCCTTTTTGCTCATTTTTTCTGTGATATTGTGTACTATTTTCGTTCTGTTCTTATTTTGTTCTTGATTTTAACTTCTGTTGTTCGCTGGATTAAATTGATGGAGTGAAACTTGCTAGAAATTTTAGTTCGGATAATGATATGCTTGTTTAAGAGCTACTGAGGAAGAATTCGAAACTTCAAGTAATTACAAATCATAATAAGGACTCGATTGGATGTGAAGAATTGGTTTGAAATCAAGTGTTTTATCAAATAATTGAAATACAAGTGAGAAGCCACGTTTAATGTCAACTTAATTAATGAAATATTATTGTAATTTTAACGAGTGTTCACTTACCGTAGAAAATGAGAGAAGAGAACATATATAAGCACATATGTCATCTTCCCAAATAATAAGAAGAGACATATGTAAACACATATGTCATCTCTTTAAATAGTAATATTTTTCTCTCTATATCTCTATAGCTAGAGAGATTATTTGCTAATTTTTATAATCCCATTTCAAAATCTTAAATATTTTAAGTATTTAAAGCCTCTCTACTTAAAAAGAGTTATATCTTTATTGTAAGAGAAGTTAATCGTATTTTTTTATTATAAAAGAGAGAGATATTGTTCTTTCCTTGTATTTTGAGAGAAGTTGTAAATTTTTTAGTATAGTGAATTTTTTTTTATTTTTTTCCCGTTGAGTAGTCCGTAATCATTTTAGGAGAAGTACGTATATACTTTATCCATTTTATATTCAATCTCTCAATTTTATTTTGATTGTATATTAGCTTCTACCTGTAAATTTTGAGTGCATTTATGTGTTTGACATATTAATATTTTGCCGAGGTTGAGTGATATTTTAGTAATTATTTGAGAAAGTGCTTAAATTTATTCGAAATCACTTTCAGAGACACAGTTGCAAATTGGCTTAACTTAGCTAAGAAAAAATAAAGTTAACTATAATCACTAGCAAAATGTAAGGTTAACAAAAAACTCGTATTTATGGATTTGACTGATTATATGTAATTTCATGTTCAATGAAGTGGAATATACTTTTCAAACTTTAGCTTAAGCTAAAAAACTGTGTGGTCCTCATGCTTTCAATCTTTAAAAGTATTGGTTCAGAGCAATGGGAACTTCTGTTGATTTGTTGCGAAAACTGCACCAAGTAAGTGAAAAGGGAAATCAGATGGTTGAATCTGCAATTGAAGATGAGCATGGAGGAGTCATTGTAGACATGACAGAGCCCATGGACCCAGAGGCCTTTACTATTTTGCTTAGAGATTCACTCGCACTTTGGAGAAGACTGGTTTACTCTATCACCCTTTTTCTTCATTGAATTTGTGTTTGCAACAGCATTTTTAGGTTCCTTCACGTGTAACAGTTATTTTTGACCGATTGTTTGGCTCTATTATAATTTGCTAATAAACAATAATAACTATCTAGTCTTTTTTTTTTTTTTTTCTGTTTCTTTTGAGATTATAATTCATGGTTGGTTAAGTGGCATTTGCATTTCATGATTTCACTCTTCAATTGTTATTATATTATAAGGTTAATTGTCACAAAAGTTTTTTAAACTCTTCAATTGTTATTATATTATAAGGTTAAGTGTCATAAAAGTTTTTTAAATTAGGCCTTGTGTCATTTAAAGAACGTTTAATTCTTTAAATGTGTAATTATCAACTAAGAACTATATATTATATTTTAATAATTTTTATTAAAATATTATTATTTTCTATCAAAGTATTAAAATACGATTAAAATATGAGCTTATAACAACTATAAAAATGAAATTCAATATGAAATTGTTTAAGAAAAAAATAAACAATAATAATATTCAAATAAAAGATTATTTAAATATATATTTTAATTTTTAATAAAACTTAAAACTATTAAAATAGTGACAATTAATAAATATCCAAAATGAATATTTTGTAAAAAAATTTCATATTAATCCTGACTTTACTATTATTAAAGACTTGTGTTTTAATCGCATGACATAAAAATAATATTATTATAATAAAAACAATTATTAAAATAATATAATTTATTATTAATTGATCATTTTTATCAAGTTAAAAAACTAAATAATACCATTTATAATTTATAAACTAAACGATATAAATACTTAATCTAGAAAACTTTTTGTGATATTTTTCACAATATTATATTCCTCACATAAATGAGTTTCTAGTTACTTGATGTAACATTAGAGACACACCCCAATTTGATAAGTTGGGGAACAACTTGCTTCATCATTATGGCGACATAAACATTCAGAATTTTTTAATTGTCTGCATTATAACGGGTAAGTTTATTAATGCAGGGCAAGAAGGGCGTTTGGATTAAACTGCCCAAAGAACTTGTAAATCTTGTTCAAAGCACAGTAGAGGTAGTTACTCTCTACTTATAACTAACTTGTGGAGCAGCACAACTTTTTTTTGCCTATAATTTTCGAGAATTTTTTCAATACAATGAATATATAAAAATTGTGAGTATAACAAGAGAAAAATAGATACAATATAGGGATTGAATGTAGGAGAGAGAAAAATATTGAACCCTTAAAAACAGGGGTCAACGAATTTGAGTCCATCTATTTTCCAAAATGTATTCACTTTTTAATACAACTGTTGTATTAAAAAAAAACTTCATAATTTTCATCATTTTCATATTAATTTTCTAGTAGGTAGAAAAAATTGAATGAAAATTGAAATAAAAGAAAACAATAGGAAACGGTTTTTTTCTCTTAATTTTTGTTTGCTTGTATGGGTTGTTTTCTTTTTTTTTTTTTTATTGCTTTTTATCCTTTTGTTTTTCTTTAAATTCTTTTGTCCACTTGGTTTATATATATATTCTTTTGTCCACTTGGTTTATATATATATATATATATATATATATATATATAGACACACACACATATAGATAGAAGCCAAGAAAGATAGAAAAAGAAAGAGAACATAGAAGGAAAAATTAATAGTAAAAATTTGATGCAAGTTTTCATATTCTAGAGTTAAGTTTTATTTCATAAAGTTCAAAAATTTGAAGGTTCGTTGGTAGCAAACTATAGTATAAGTTTGTTATTAGTTGATTATTATATATTGGGAGCTAATTTTTTGGATTTCTCAAACACTCACAGTTAGCAGAAAAAATTATTTTAAGGAAATCGTATGATACACGGACCTCGATCCTTTCTTTACTTAATTTTATTTTGCATCTTTTAAATTTTGTATTGATAATTTATTTATATTTGTGCTAATATAATTTTAATATAAAATTATTTATTTATTACTTGTTTGTTCATCACTAATTTTCCTACACAAATATCGTCTCCGGAATTGACTCTCTTGTATCGTTGGTAGGAGGGATTTATTTACCATCATGCTGAGCCACATTACCTTATGCTTGTGTATTGGATTCCTGATACTACTAGTACGATTCCGGCTAATGCTTCACATCAAGTGCGTATCGGTGCTATTGTCTTGAAGGATAAAAGAGAGGTACTCTCTTCTTAGCTTTTACTTATTTAATTATTCCTTCTGAATTATAGAAATGGTTCGTGATGCTATCTATATGTTAATATTTGACAAAGAAGATAAATAGTTTTACCTTACCCCTCTAGTATTAATCAGATAGCCATACCATATACAGTATATAGTTACTTGAATCCACATGTAGCAGACTTGCAGTGACCTCACTATGCATTTCTGTTACATTTTTTATATTGATTGCAACTCATAATTGACCCTTGTTTTAGGTTAATGATTTGAAATATAGATTTTTTTTATTTTATGCCAGATGCTTGTGGTTCAGGAAAAGAGTGGCCCGTTCCAAGGAATGGGTGTGTGGAAAATACCTACTGGAGTTGTTGAAGAGGTGGGTGCGTTTGATTCTGTCAAACAATATGATAACTACATTGCTTGATACTTTTAGACATTCTGTAATCCTTTTTATATACAGGGTGAGGATATTTTTAAGGCAGCTGTAAGAGAAGTAAAAGAAGAGACTGGGGTAAGTAATTAGTCTGTCTTTTGTAATGATATATATTATTATGCCATCTATTTCATGTGCCAATATTAACGTTCTCATGAGAACTGTCGCTTTTTTTTTTTCTTTTCTTTTTTAACTTTTTCAGATTGAAACAGAATTTCTGGAAATTTTAGCTTTCAGGTAAAAATCATATGATTAAACTTGCTGTTTATTCTCCCAATTTGTTAGTTGAACTTGCTTTTAATTTTTCATGGCTGTGCAATCCAGTGACTGATTACACTGGTTGACTTGATGGTTCAATGCTGTTCAGCTATCAAATTTTAAAATTTGTGTTATAAGGTCATGGTCTTTAGTGTTCTCGACTAACTCAAATTACCTCAAGTTCTAAGGCAGAGTTGACAGCATTTCACTTCGCCTTTCCTTTCACCTCCTTCTTGTAGAAAAGAAGAAAGTGATATTTGGTTCTGAATATTTCACTGACTTGTATTGCTTTGTACAGATTACATGAATTTATAATAGAAATAAAACGACATAAAAGGATAATAATTAAGTACAATAATCTCTACCATATTGAGAATGATCTCTACCATATTAGAAATGATCTCTACCATATTAATATTTTATTTACTTTCCTATTTTAAAATAAATCTCAACACTCCCCCTCAAGTTGGTGCATACATGTCACACATGCCCAACTTGTCTAAAAACTTTAAGAACACTCAATTTGAAAATGCTTTGGTGAGAATTGCTTTGTTGATAGCCAAATTCTTTCATAGACTTTGTGAATTTGCTTGCTATTGTAAAAGTGGGTTTTGGGTTTTCAGGGGTGGCGCGATTTGTGGGTGTGATTTTGGTCTGATTTCTGTTTTGGTCTGTGTCTGCGGTGGTCTGTGGGATCTGTTTTGGCGGATCTGTTTTTTTTTTTGGTCTGTGGGATTTGTTTTGGTCTGTGTCTGTGGTGGTCTGTGGGATCTGTTTTGGCGGATCTGTTTTGGTCTGTAGTCTGCGGTAGTCTGTGGGATCTGTTTTGGCGGATCTATTTTGGTCTGTGGTCTGCGATGGTCTGTGGGATCTGTTTTGGCGGATCTGTTTTTTTTTTTTTGTCTGTGGGATTTGTTTTGGCGGATCTGTTTTTTTTGGTCTGTGGGATTTGTTTTGGCGGATCTGTTTTGGGGGTCTGTGGTGGCGCGACAGAATGTGCCTTTGATGTAAGAAATCTTTTCTCGTTCAACAATATGCATCTCCTTTAATTGAGATCACACATTATAATTTTTTTCAGTAAGTAAAATGCCAGCATTAAAGGGACTTTCAGACTGAACAAAAAAAGAAACTGATTTGGTTTCAGATGATTCAATGGAATCACTCCTTTTTTTTTTTTTTTTCCTTTTTTTTTTTTTTTTTTCCTTTTTTTTTTTTTTTTTGTTTTTTTTTTTCCTTTTTTTTGTTTTTCCTTTTTTTTTTTTTTTTTTTTTTTTTTTTGTTTTTTGTTTTTTTAAATAGATATATAATATATGGAATAGAAAGAAACAGAAAACAAAAAAAGGAATTAAAATACGATGAGGCTGAGCTGGGACAGGGCGTTAGTGGCCACGAAGGTGCTGTGCATGGCGCGGCGGGAGGTGCGCGATGGGCGCGAAGCTGACTGGTGGATCTGGGATGCGGTCTGGTGGATTTGGTACGCGGCGCGGCGCAACGCTGATTGGGTGGATCTGGGATGCGGTCTGGTGGATCTGGTGCGTGGCGCGACGCTGATTTGGTGGATCTGGGATGCGGTCTGGTGGATCTGGTGCGTGGCGCGACGCTGATTTGGTGGATCTGGGATGCGGTCTGGTGGATCTGGTGCGTGGCGCGACGCTGATTTGGTGGGGTGGTCCGGTTTTCATATCGCTGATTTTTTTTTTTTTTTTATCTGTTTTTATGGTTGATATGATTGGATCTGTTTTTATGGTTGATATGTCGGTGGTTTATCTGTTTCAGATCACTGAAAATGTTGTGATCGAGTTTCTGGGTTGATAGCGGCTATGGATTTGCTTTACGAGTTGGGTTTTGATTTCTGTTGGGTTTGATTTTTTGAGGTTGATTTCGGTTTGATTTTTGTTGGGTTTTTGTTTGATTTCTATTGGTGGTTTGACGAGTTTGATAAGTTTGGTTTGGGTGGTGGTGATTGTCTGTAGTGTTTGTGGGATTTTTTTTATTCAGAATTCTAACTTGGCTCTGATACCATGTAGAAAAGAAGAAAGTGATATTTGGTTCTGAATATTTCACTGACTTGTATTGCTTTGTACAGATTACATGAATTTATAATAGAAATAAAACGACATAAAAGGATAATAATTAAGTACAATAATCTCTACCATATTGAGAATGATCTCTACCATATTAGAAATGATCTCTACCATATTAATATTTTATTTACTTTCCTATTTTAAAATAAATCTCAACACTTCTGTGCCTGTAGTCTCCCATAGTTCTTAATACCTTATCATTCAATTCTTGGATTTTTTTTTTATGATTGGTTTATATTGACAACGATTGTGGTCTTTTATTTTATGACTTAATGGTTGCTGACTTGCTTCGTGTCCTCTGCTTGCAGGCAATCACACAATTCTTTCTTCAGCAAGTCAGATTTATGCTTCCTGTGCGTGCTGCGTCCCATTTCATTTGACATCCAGAAGCAGGAACAAGAGATTGAGGCAGCACAGGTGTTTTTTTTTATAACGAAAAATAAAAATCTAATCTTGCATTCTACGCGCATCATTATGAGCCACCATTATTTGAAAACTCTTACACTATTTGATTTTTGTTGAATTGATTTTAAAATTTCTTGCATGCTTGAGAATTGAGATAGATGGCAGGATTTTCTTTTTATTGTTGGGATGATTCACTTATTATTTATTTATGCAGTGGATGCCAGTTGAGGAATTTGCATCTCAACCTTTCTCCCAAAAGAATGAGTTCTCCAAATACATTACACACGTATGCTTAGAAGAGGTAAAGAGGGACATTCCTGGATTTTCTCCAATCCCCATAAAATCTATTAGTGATCAGTTGAGTCACCTGTATTTGAACAAGCAGGATCTTAACCTATCCCTAAATTCCTGATATGTTGTTGAAATTATTTACAGAATGATATATTGTTTGTTCTTATATTGATTACTCTTTATCATAAAACCATATGTTGCTCTATTCTGACATCATTATGAATTTGATGGGATTCGTTTTCCTTTATCATTTGTGTGTTAATTATGTTATTTTGCTGAAAAATACTAGTTTTATTATATGTCTGACCAGTCTGTCTGTATACTTTGCAAATGAGAATGATTGGCAAGTTAACGAGTTAAACCTTTATTATGTTGTTTACGGCTTCTTTGAATAAGAGAGCCAACTCGGTTTGTCCATTAATAAAAAGACATGCATACAAAATATATTTATTAGATAGAAAAGAGTTCTTTTTTCTTCTAGATAAGCAATTAATGGAGATTTGAGTGTGTCAAATAATAGAACCAAACAATCAGTCAAAAATAACTGTTTCATGTGAAAGAACCTAAAAATGTTGTTGCAAACACAGATTCAATGAAGAAAAAGGGTGATAGCGTAAACATGTATTCTTCAAAGTGCGAGTGAAGCTCTAAGCAAAACAGTAAAGGCCTCTGGGTCCATGGCCTCTGTCATGTCTACAATGACTCCTCCATGCTCATCGTTAATTGCAGGAAGCAATTCAACAATCTGATTTCCCTTTTCACTTACTTAGTGCAGTTTTCGTAACAAATCAACAGAAGTTCCCACTGCTCTGAACCAATACTTTTAAAGATTGAAAGCATGAGGACAACACAGTTTTTTAGCTTAAGCTAAAGTTTGAAAAGTATATTCCACTTCATTGAACATGAAATTAGATATAATCAGTCAAATCCATAAATAGGAGTTTTTAGTTAACTCTACTTTTTGTTAGTGTTTATATTTAACTTTATTTTTTCTTAGCTAAGCTAAGCCAATTTGTAACTGTATCTCGGAGAGTGCTTTCGAATAAATTTCTCAAATAATTACTAAAATATCACTAGAAACCTCCCGAAAATATTAACATGTCAAACACTAAATGCACTCTTTGATGAAACACTTGATTTCAAACCAATTCTTCACATCCAATCGAGTCCTTATTATAATTTGTAATTACTTGAAGTTTCGAACTCTTCCTCAGTAGCACTTAAACAAGCATATCATTATCCCAACTAAAATTTCTAGCAAGTTTTACTCCATCAATTTAATCCAACGAACAACAGAAGTTAAGATCAAGAACAAAATAAGAACAGAACGAAAATAGTACACAAGATCACAGAAAAAAAGAGCAAAAAGGATTTTGTACCTGAATTTGAATTACAATGAGGAATCAAATGAGCAAAAAGGATGCCAGTTGAGGAATTTGCATCTCAACCTTTCTCCCAAAAGCATGAGTTCTTCAAATACATTACCCACATATGCTTAGAAGAGGTAAAGAGGGACATTCCTGGATTTTCTCCAATCCCCATTAAATCTATCTTAACCTATTCCTAAATTCCTGATATGTTGTTGAAATTATTTACTGAATGATATCTTGTTTGTTCTTATATTGATTACACTTTATCATAAAACCATATGTGCTCTATTCTGACATCATTATGAATTTGATGGGATTCGTTTTCCTTCATCATTTGTGTGTTAATTATATTATTTTGTTGAAAAATACTAGTTTTATTATTTTTTTTACGGCTCCTTTGAATAAGAGCCAACTTGGTTTGTCCATTAATAAAAGGACATGCATACAAACTATATTTATTAATTAGATAGAAAAGAGTTATTTTTCTTCAATTAATGGAGATTTGAGTGTCTCAAATAATGGTTAGCTTTGCCATATGATGGAGCCAGCAGTAGTTTCTGGTATTAATAACATTTATATTTTTGACCCAAAAAAATAATAGTTAGCTTTTCTGGGGAACTCGCCTTAGACAGAAAAACTTGAGAACTTTCCTTCGAAGCTGGATAATGTCTCTGGCTTGTAGGAGGTGGTGGTATCGGTAATGCGTTAGTGAGTGGATGTATAATTGTGCTTTTAAAAAAATTGTCTCAAATTCAACTTGTATTCAAATTGATGAGAGTTTTTAAACTCTCTTAAAAGTCCTTCAGACATCAGTACCACCAAAACAAACATATGATTTCAGATCAAAATATAAATTCCAACACATGATTGAACTCGTTCATTGCATGACATTTTGACGAAATAAGTAATCATTTCCCAATCATGAAGGATAGACAGTCCGTGCAGTGGTGTATAATAAGTGAGAACTAAGAAAGACAAAACTCATATATTACTTACTTATTCTTATATTTTTATTTTAAATTTTAATAAAAAAATATGTTATTTTTTTATAATACAAAACAACAAATTTTTTTTTTTTAAATATATATTGTTTTACGTTGTAAGAAAATAATATTTTTTTTCTTGAGTAAGTTAAAAGTAAAATTTTATGTATAAAATAAATTATTGAAAAAATTACCAAAAATAACACCCCTAAAACTTATAATAACAAAACTAGCACTCCATTAATATTGAAAGTTCAACATTGAACAAGTATAAATTGTCATAATTTAATTCCAATTGAACGAATGTTCAAAGAAAAATAATATATTAATAATTTTTTTAATTGTAAAAATATATATTTGAACACAAGGGGTGCTATTTTTATTATTACAAGTTTTAAGAAGTGTTATTTTTATTATTTTTCTTAAATTATTTCATGCAATTAAACCAAAAATAAATTATGTCAAAATTAAAGTGTATATAATAAGTGAGACTTTTTTGATATCCCTTTCATAACATAAAAAACTAATATCATAATAATATTTCTATTTTTAGAATGATCAAAATATTAAATTGTGAGATAAAATTTCATTAAATTGTAAGATAAAATTTTAAATTATTATAATATTAATATTTTTTTGCTATAAAAAAAAAATTAAGTGTAAAAAAATTATATGACACTTAGATTTCATTAAAAAAAAAAAGTGCAACATTTCACTTAAAATATTATTTTCAAGGGAGTCCAAATCCTTCGATCAAGGAACAACCAAAACTATTGAGGAAGTTAAATGGTCAAGCATTAATAACACGATCAAACTCATAAAGTATTTGTATAAATAAATCTACAGATAAGTACTAACCAAACTTACATTTGAACAAACTCACTACCTTACAAATCCTCTTCCCCATTTCCCAAAAGACCCAAAGAAAGAAGAAAAATAAATTAATAAATAAACACACAAAAATGATTTAAAATAAAACCCATTATCGTCGAATTATCCAATGAAATCAGTTCTCCCTTATTTCCCAGTAAAAAAAAACAGTTCGATAAATAAAACAAATAAAAATAAAAGAAAAAGAAAAAAACTTACAGTAGTGAAAATCCCATCACAACACTCGCACAAAAAGCCAAGAGTCCTCCACCAAATCTACCAGCTCCGTTATCATCCGCAGCCTGATCTGCAGGATCATCGTCTGGCGACTCAGCCGGCGAATCACTGTCTGGAGAAGGAGCCTTCTTCTTCGACTTTGGCGAATCTGCAGCCTTCTCGGGAGCCGGAGCAGGTGCTGGAGTCGGCGCCTCAACAACTTTAAACAACTCTCTAGGCATCAAAACCTTATCAAGAGTGTAGATCGCCAAAGGCTGTTCATCAATTAAAGTCCCAGTAATCTTCGCCGTCACAACCTTGGTCTTAAGAGTGACCTGCTCGCCTTCATTCTGAACTGTGAAGTCAAACTTACTAGCTCCATCAGTAGCCAAAGTATTCATAAGTCCATTATTGGATTTCAACATCGACAAAGATTGATAAACAGGAACACCATGATAGAGCAGCAGAGCAACTTTCCCATTTTTAGTCAAGTTCTTATACTTGGGCAGAAAGGCCTTAAACGCATCGTCTAAGGGACAAAACACCGTTAAACCACCTTCAGCATTGTCGGAAAAGGTTTTCTCAGCATCTGGGTTAGCATTCAAGGTGTCGGCGAAAATCTTGCAACCATGGGCGGACATAATAGAAGTAATATTCAATTGGGCTGGACCTGGAGTTGGGGCTTCAGCTTCAGAAGAAGGCAAAGCCTTACTAATTTGAATAATTGAGATGTTGTAGGGAATTTCTTGAACAGATTTAACAAAATGGGCAGCGAAAGAACCGTCATTATCTTGTGCAGCGAAGCCCACTTTGCCGCCTTTCAAGTCGGTGATGTTGACGAAGCCGGATGAACCAGGAGCTGATCCGCTGGCTTGGAACAGCGTGGCGGCTAAAGCTGTACCATTAGTGATCTGGTGAAGCTTTTTGGCGCCGAAGTAGTCCACGAGGACGTGGAGAGAAAGAATGTTTTTGACAGTATAGATGGAGGGGTGTTTGGCGAGGATGTCGCTCATGGCGGCGTTGTCGATGGCACAAACGGTGATGGTAGTACGACGGTTGATCTCGGCGGCTAAATGGGTGAGAGTGAGGTAGCGGTTGAAAGATGAGAACTCTGGGTGTTTGGCGAGAATGCGAGTGATGTTGTGTGCATGGGTGGTTGTTGTGGTGGTCAATAGGAGTACTAAGAGGACTGCAAGGACTAGGGTCCTGGCAGACAACGCCGTCCGGAGCTGCATTTTAGGTATTGACTTGAGAGAGGAGATGGAGAGGGAGGATTCTAGAGACACAGAGACTTGTGAATGTGATAGAGAAAAAAACAAATGAGCATTGAGGAGTGGGAGCAAGTAATAGTGGTGGGAGTGTATAAAGAAAGGGGGCTTATAGATGAGTATATATTACGGAAGAAGCCACTGAGTTGCATTGGGTCCCATTCTCTTTTGTGTCCGTTTCTTTGGTAAGAAGTTGTTAGAAAGAAACGCCATAAATTGATGAATACTTTTGAGAAATAATAAAAAATAAAATTTTAAAATTTATAATAATAAAATTAAAATTTTAATAATATTGAACATTAAATATTAAACGGATTTAAATTATCGTCAATCAATTTCAATTGAATGAATGTTTAAAAAAAATGATATATTATCAATCATTTTTTTAATTATAAAATTTTAAATTTGAACACAACAAGTATTATTTTTATTATAAATTTTAAAAAATATTATTTTTTTCAATACAAGCTAGTAAGAAAAATGTATTACATCTCAAGATGTAGATAAATTTAAATGTTTCTTAGTTCATTTGTATTGTTGCATGATTTTAATCCTCTCTAAATTTTATTAACTATATTTTTCTTATGACATATCTATACACTTCATACAACTATTTGTATAAAAAAAAAATCTCAAAATAGAGGATGATAGGATTTTTTTTTCCTTTTCACAATGTTGATATATATTACACAAATTTTCAGAATTTAGATACGAGTCTAATTATCATGTCTTATATTTTGAGTAAGATTTTATGTACAATTATTTGTCATAAACACAAATGAATAAAAATGTGTGCCCTTATTGAACTTTACAATTATTAATAACATATTAAGTAAAAAAGAAAAAGAAAATAAAGAGTTGATTTGCTTCATTTAGGTAAATGATACAGTTAAGAAGGTTAATTAGTTCGGGAAAAAAGTACTTGTTTTAGATTACTGAGAGTTTTGCTTTTTTAGGAAGCCTTTTAGTGGGATTTTCCCATGGCAAAGTGAAAACCTTTTGATGAAAATGATTGTTTCCCATGCATAAGTATAAACGATGACTATAATTTAGTATTACGAAGATTTTATCTATTTATTTTTCAAATCATAAGATTTATATTTTGTTCTTCTAATAATGAAATGGACTAAGAAGCTCAACTTAATGACAATAATGGAATACTTTAAATGGATTTAATATATATATATATATATAGATGTCAAGTATATATTAACTCCGTTAAAATATGGCTAATACTCCTGTAGTCTTTAACATTGTAATCGCCCTATAGTCTACTACTCCTCCAAATCTCCAATGGGCTATGAACGTGTAATTTTTTTTTATTTTTATATAAAAATTATAAAAAATAATACTTTTAAAATTTATAATAATAAAAATAGCACCTCAATAACATTAAATGATGTTTAATTAGATTACGTTTAATATTAAACGAGTCTAAATTAACATAATTCAATTTAAACAGTATTAAATTGCATAGATGTTAAAAAAATGATGTAATAATTATTTTTTTAATTGTGAAAGTATATGATTTAAAATGTTATTTTTTTTTTATTAAACTTTTAAGATTTTTTTTTTTTTTTCATTTGAAAAATCATAGAAATCTGGCATGCTTTCAAATAATATAGAAATGTAGTTGCGTAGGCATATAGTTGAGCTTATAATTTAGTGGATAAAATTGTTCAGATTACTTTAATACCATAAAGCCATATATAATAAGTTAAAATCAAATATGTTGATCGAAACCACTTAATGTATTTTCTACGGTACGATTACAGATAACCGAGCCCAAGTAAAAATAATAATTTTCTAAGAAATATGTTCTAAATGTAGAATCTGTATGTGTTTTCATTTACTTAATAACAAAAATGTGATAATTAATCTTTTCGAAAAAATAAATAATAATAATAAATTTGAAGTTTTTCTATATAAGCTGAAGGCTTGACAGTTACTTGAAGCGGCAAAAAAGGCAAGGGGGTGACTTTAATAATAGATTAAAAATAGAGCAAAAACAGATCACGTGGTTCTGGCATTAAGCATCCCCTTTGATCAGAAATCAAGGCACTCTAAAAAGCACTTTATTTTATTTTTGAAACAAACAAAGACTTAACTCATAGCCCATTTCTCAAGTATAGAATAGATTCAGTAATTACATCACACGTTGGAATAGTCAGGTCACCGTGGGTCCCAAAACTAGAGCCCACACTGTAGCTCTGTAAGTCGCGTTATTTCCTGGTTACGATTAGTTGTCAACGTAATTGTGTCACATGATGCAAATATGCTTCTGTAAATTATCGGGTGACACCGTGACAGTGCAAAATGTCGGCATGACAGTCCACACAGCAATGCTAATTGTCTGGTTGTACTAAATTGTTCTTGGGGCAATTTTGGTATTAAAAAACTTACATTTTCCAACTTCCAACCAAGCATTGCTGGCTTGGCAAGTTGGCAACAGTCGTATGGTATCCGACCACGCCCACTACTGCAATTTGACCATCTTAGATCCATTCGAAGCTCCACCGACAATTATTTCGTGGTTTAGGATTTTATTCGACGCTCCTTATCTTTGTTTTGCTTTATATTTTAATTTATATAATATAATTTAATTAATTTTTATTAATAAAATAATCTTATAATTACTTTATTATTTTAAATTTTAACTATTTATTTAATTAACAATAACTATATTATTTTATGTAGACAATAACTTAATAAATATAATATTATTTATTAAAAAAAAAAATCTGTACATATCTCGTTATTATAATTACAACGACCTGTTGTTTGTATCGAAAAACATTAAATTCAATTAAAATTTGTGAAATTAGAAAGATCAAAGAAAGTCAAATTGATTTATACCGAGGTTACGTGGATAATAATATTATCATCTGTCTATAATTTTCTAAGTGTTAATGTAGATAATATTATGTATGATTATGTTTGAATCTCATATAAAATAATGATTAGAAAAATACGAACAGTCTAAAATAAGAGAATATAAATATACAAAAATAAAAGTGAAATTTTTTTGTTTTAAACTATTCACTTTATATAGTAGTCAACTCATAAATAAAATATTACATTATTTGATTTTTTTTTTTTTACCTCTTATATTTTCCTTACAATTTTTTTTATTATATAAATTAAAGTTCCAAATAAAACCTACATTTTCTCTCCCAAAAAAAAAAACTATAAGTTTTTTTATAGATAATATCAGGTAATATGTATTTTACAAATATCAAAGAAATATTGTATATCACTAAAATATTAGAAAGATAAACAAAATCCTTTTTGTTAATACATATTTAATTAATACAAATATTGCAATAATTTAGCGATATATAATTGTAAAAATTTAATTTTCAGAACCATCACTATTAACACATAAAACCAGCTTTAACACGCTTCTGTTTTCACATTTTTTAATTTTGGACTTTTGGTTTACTTGGTATTAGTTTATTTGTACTTAAATGCTCAAATAAAGTGAAAGAATTCGGAAGGGTAAAACTAGCGTCTATAAATTGCTTTATTTTAAATTTCTTAATTATATTTAAGTATTATTCTTTTTTAAACTATATATAAATTCACTTTAAAGTGTACTAATTAAATAAAAAGTGATACACTATTTTTTCAACGACTCACTTAAAACACTGTTAAAAAAATTATTAAAAGTATTTTCTTATATTATTTAAATATTATATTAATGTAAAATTTATAAGTAATTATAAAATATAATTATTATGGAGGTTAACCTTTTAAAGAGTGAATGTCTTATGTTCTTATACACTACATAAAATTTACATAGTATCAGAATTTCAGTTCATCAATGACTCAAATACTTTAGGTATCATCTAAAAAAATGAATGGGCTTTGCAAAAGAAAAAAAGGCAAGTAACTAAAATAGAATAAAATATAATAAAAATACAAAGTAAAAGGCTTTCCAAAAGATAAAGACCTACATTTTAAAGGAAATGTTAGAGATATTATCCCACATTATTTAAATATGATAATAATATAAAATTTATAAGTAATCATGAGATTTAGTTACCTTAGAGGTTAATCTTTTAAAAATTGAATGTCTCATGTTGTTTATACAAATTATATAAAATTTACATAATAAATTTTTAGGAGAGTTGGTGAACAATAACTCTTAATATAATATTAGAATTAAAAGTTATGTATTTAAGAACTAACTATAATTTTTAAATTTTTAAGAGAATTGAATAGCAGTTTTTTTAACAAAAATTAGATGGATACAGATAAAATAACGCATATGAAATCTATTCAAATTATTATATTAGAACCACATTCACAATTTTTTTCTTGTACATAATCATTGGAAAAATATTAAGCAATATATTCGAAGTTTGAGATCATATCTAACTACACTAATTTCATGACACATATGTTTTCTAAATTCGAAATACCATCTTTCTAAATATAATTATTGCATAATTTGCTAACTTGTTAGATAGCATGTTATCTGACAACAGATTTGGAATTTTATTAATTAAAGGAAATTATTTAAAGTTTGTTTGATAATATTTTTTATTCTTAATTTTTAATTTTTTTAAATAATTTTTTAATAAGATATGTTTAATAACAATTTTTAATTTTAATTTTTTTTATTATATATTTTTAAAGAATCACTGCTATAAGATGTTTCATAAATATTTAAAAAGAATAGTTTTGAATCATATTACAGATTTATTTTTTTCATTTTGACCAAAAATTTTAATCGGGATTAAATCAAATTTTATACCTTTTATATATATAAGTATAAAAAAAATGATTAAAAAATTAAAGTTTGTAAAAAATAATCAAAATTTTTGTTTATTTTTAAAGTTTTTGTTTTTTTAAAATTAAATAAAAAAAAATAATATCAAACAATTTGAAAGTAATTTTTAATTTTTTTTTAAAAATTATTAAGTAGAAATTGAAGATATCATATCAACCATGTGCAATTTAAAAAAAATTATCGTTTAGCAATGAGATGGATATCATATCACCCATGTGCAATTAAAGATATAAACCTTGAATGCATGTTTATTTTAGGTGGAGGATTCCAATAAAAAACTCTTGAAAAGAAAAAGTGAATATATTTCAAATAAGAAATTTTAAAACGGAAACAAACATGAAAATCAAAGCTGGTCCAATCTCTTTGCAATAAGACAACTGCAACTGCAACTCCACTCCAGTAATATTAATCATTAAAAAAATAAAAATCCACTCCATTGACTGTATCAAACTTCAAATCATATAATCTTCTTATATAATAGTGTTGGAAAATTTGGTGAATGAAACTTGTTTAATGGTGTATGGTGTTTAATACAAATTGACAAATGGTTTGGTATTAGTGTTTAATTGAAATGAATGTTGCAAACGGTAACTTTTAGAAACCGTTTTTAAGCAAACCAAAACTATTATTATTATTTTTATATTTTCAATTTTGAAAATATAAAAACGGTAACTTTAGAAAACCAAACGGTAACTTTAGAAACCGTTTTTAAGCAAACCAAAACTAGAGTTTTATATTATAAAAAATCATTGTTTAAAGTTCTTAAATATTTACAATGAGCAAAAAAAATATCTTAAAAAAAATTGATTTGATACACATTTTGTTCATTTCTTTACTTAATTACTATTTTAATCATTGAAATTTTGTATTTATAATTTCTATATATTTTTTATTTATGTAATTTTGAGTTGAAATAATACAATTTTTATTTTTAACTTGTATGTCCATATTATACTTTCTATAAATAATTGTCTTACGTAAGCATGGAATTCGCTTGGTGAAATCATAAGCATGGATGAAAATATTTTCATATTTTTATCAAAAAATTTATAAAGTAAAAATATTGATATAAAAATGCTATTTAAAAAATTTATTCTACAATGCCCAATGTCAAAATTTTCCTATATTTCTATAAATTATATTGTAATTTTTTAAATTTTGATAATTTTTTTTAGAAATATAAAAAATATTGATATAAATACATTGCATCAATTTAAATTTTTTAAAATTTAAAAATTTTAAATACATAATTTATTATTTATATTATATATAAATTAATATTTGTATAAATGTAATTAATTTATTCAAAAATTCATTTCATGTTAATGAAAAATTATTTTAATCACACTAGCCATATATGTATATGTTTAAATAAAAAAATAAAATTAATTAGTCACTATTATTTGTTGTAATAGTTTTAATAAAATATGCAAAAAATTTAAAATTATATATATAATTTTTGCAGTTTCGATAAATTTTCTTCAAATGTCTATCAATATTGATAATTATCAATATTTTTGTAAAATTAAAGTCTCAATATGTTTTTTAATATCAATATTTTTTTAGCACAATAAAAAAAATACTTTCATTGATAATAAGGAGAGATCACAATACAAATATAAATAAAAAATAAAAAAGCAACATAAACGTTTAAAAAGGAAATAAATTTTATGGCATATGAGGTGTGTAGATCAAATTGAGCAGTATTGACATATTCTTTGAATTGATGAACATTCATTCAATCACTGTGATATTATGCCAATGCACTTGTACATCACAAAATAATATTGCAAACCTCTCATTAAGTTAAATAATGAGATTTTTGCAATATAAAAAATGAATGTCCAATATTGGCAACAAAAACACTGAAAAATTAACAATATTGACACAAAAATTATCACTATCACAAAGAGGTAAACTTAAATGTATAAAATAAATAATTAAATAAATAAATAAATATGATAATTTCCATGCAAGGTTTTATTCTATTTTTATAAAGATATTATGAAGATTATTGTATAAGGGCAATTTATGAAGAAAATGTTTTCTTTTCTTTTATTCCTCGAACAGGTTGTGAATTTTCAAATTATAAAAAAAATGGAAAAAAGAAAAGTTAGTTTTTGCAAGTTATAAAATTACATCAATGTAATTAAAGAATATGATAATTAAATAAGTTCATAAAAATAATAAAATTGTAAATATATAAAATATAAAAAAATTATTAAATAATAAATTGTTATGAATAATTATAAAAAAATGTATTAAATAAAAAAGAAAGTAAGCAATCGTTATTAATTTTTTGGCAATAAATTTTGAATATTTTTTTAAACAATAATCATTAAAATAAAGTACAAAAGTTTGAATAAAAAAAATTAAATAAATGCTCATTTTAGCATATAAAATAAAAATTTATAATAGTGACTACAATTATAATTATAAAGTAATTCAGGCTCTATTAATACAATTATAAAGAGTTACTGAAAAAAAGAAAAAAAGGAAATGAAAGCATGAGTAAAAAGACATTTTTTTTTATAGAGAATAGAAAAGGAAACACATAATTCAAATGAATTGAAAATATAAAAATAAATAAATAAAACAAAAAAATTAATGTTAGAAAGTTGTGAATATTCGAGCAATTAACTATATCAACACTAATTGAAAATATTGCTTGATGATGAATAATTGAACCAAAAGATAAAGCTAATTGAATCTATATGAAAATTTAAAGAAATTCATTTAAATTTGAGAAAAAATAAATTTATTTTCCTATTAAGTAAATAACAATGAAAGTAGTTATATCTAAAAAAGATGCAATTATTAATTAGTCGGTTTCAAAATCATGAAGAGAGAAATTCAAAATGGTGATTTAAATAAATTGAAAGCCACCTATAATGACAACTTATGATATATTTTGCATACGAATAATATTTGAGTTAAATATTTGGTGGAAATTCTACATAAAAATGATAAAATATAGAGATTTAAAACATATTAACGTAGAAAATTATATAAAAATAGTTTTTTTTTTTTTTTTTAATTTGTAGGTTTATAAGCTAACAAACATGTTAATCATAATTAGTAAAATATAAGATAATGAAATTTAAAAAGTGAAACTAAGATTAAAAAAAATGTAGTAATGAAATAAAAGTTGATAAAGATTTATGATATATTAAAAAAGAAGTATTGTAAATTATGAAGCCTAAGAAAATTATATATATATATATATATATAGCAAAATAATAATAATAATTTTCAAGGTAAAACTACAATAAGAATATTGCAATAATGGTATTATATTATAGATTTCTTCTTTTGTGTCCGGTAATAATGAAAAGGTTTCATATGAAGCCTCTAAAAAGAAGCAATATTCCATCATAAAAAATATACAATCAACAACAAATAAAAATGAAGGAAGAACAAAAGCCAGAACATGTCTAAAGAACTTGCCTCTCAGCAGCATCAGCTACAATGGGCAATCTGGGCCTCTCACCCAGCAAGCAAGAGGAAGACCCATAAATCAAACAAACCAAAAGGAACAGAAACACAGTGCTGTCTAAACTCATAATCAAATCCAATCCAAACCCAGATGTGGGATTGAAGCTTCTCTCCAAAAGATCAGGAAAAATGAGCAGCACATCAAGCACAATAGCTTGCATAGTATTGAATCTCACATATTTACTAAAATTTCTATTCCTCACCACAACAAAATAAAGAATCAAAAATACAATAAACCCATTAAAGGGAAAGCTCTTAAACACCTTTATAGCTGGTACTAAGGGTTGTATTAGAGTTTGAATAGTACTGAATTGGGTTATGATATATTTTCCATACTGTATACCATCAATGAAAGGGTAAAAGTAACAGATTGCTGAGATAACTCGGTCTGGGGGGTCTGCTAAGTCGTTATTGCCCTTGGATTTGGAGGTGATGACTCTCTTGGAACCAAAGGGGCTTATTGATTTTCTTTCAATATTCAATAAAGTGAGAAAATAAGGTTTCCTTGCTGAAAACAGAGAAGGTGAGTAAAAATGATTGTATGAGAGGTTTAGGGAAGTTGAACTTGGAGGAGTATGTATGTTGGAGATTGCCATTTTTCAACTTTTCTTAGAAAAAGAGTAGCAGTCTATATACTCTATAAAAGAGAATGGGTAAGATTTTGATACGTGTCAGCTGAATATCTTCTAAAAATAAAAAAAATTGCTATATATCATTATTTCTTTAAAACAACTTCCAGGCCAATAGTTTAATATCTGTTATTAAAATTTTTGTTATACTTATTACTTGATGTATATACTAATCAATAATAATTTTAATAAGTGTTGATGCATATATATATATATATATATTTTTATCAAAAATAGAGCCAATAATTTTTTATACAATTTACGAATTTAATATTATTTATTTACAAAATAGTTAAATTTAAATTAAATTTATATAAATTGGATAGTAAATAAGTCAATCTGTTTAACCCATTTAAAAAATTAAATTATAACGAATTAATTCGAATAATTTTTAACCGCATAAGTAATCTAAATAAATAACTAAAATCATTAAAAATAGGAGATAATTGTTTATAATCTAATTATTTTTTAGGTTTGTCCTTTGAAATATTATTGAGATAATGTTTAAATTTATTTTATTTTTATTTTCATATTTTTATCAATTTATAATAATATATTATTTAGTTTAATTTTATATATTTTGATTATTTATTATATATTTTAAACTTAAAGCAAGTTATTCTAAAAGTTTATAAGAACTATAAGTACTCTTATATTAAAAAGTTAATATAATGAGTATAAATACTCATATTTTTTATAAAATCTTTTATAGTATAGTCTTTTATCAATATGAAATAATTTTTCTAACATATTTCTTAAAGTGTGGGTCTTTGTCTCTTGCAAAGTCCATCACTTTGTATTTTTAACATATTTATTATATTACATCATATTTGAGTCAATTGTCTTTTTTTTTTCTTTTGCAATGTCCATTCATTTTTTTTTCGAGGCCAGGCTCAAAGTATTTGGCCCATTGATTGACTGAAGCTTTGATACCATGTAAAAGTTTATAAGAACCATGAGTACGCTAATTTCAAAAGGTTAACCCAATAAGTAGAGATACTCATATTTCATATAAACTCTTTTATAATATAATTTTTTATCAATGTGGGACAATTGTTCTAACAGTTTTTACTTAAAAAAATTTATGATATATATTTTTGTTAAACCTTTTAGTTGTGTTTGAAACTTTAACACATTATCTTTAATATATCATAATACTTATGATTATTAATATTATTTTTATTTTATATTAGTTAATATTTTAATATTTTTCTTAAAATAATGCTTAAATTAATTTAATTTTTAGAATCTAATTAAAATTTATTATTATGTTAACAGGTTATATAGATAGTTGATACAATATGCCAATTTTTTTATATTATAAAGTGTAATATATGTTATTTAATATATTTAAATAAGTTAAATAATTTAATCTATTTATTAATTAAGTTAGATCATGGTTGCATTTTTAGACCTATTTAATAAATTGGTTAAGTTTAGATCAAGCTTATATAGGTCGGATCAATCCAAACCTGACACAACTCACCCTTTTGATATCTCCAATGATAAATATCATTTGGGTCTAAATTTGACCTTTGGTCAATGATAAATTTAATGCCTCTCACTAAGGTTCAAACCACAATTCTTTGAATGTAGAGTATTTTTATTTACTAAATTATGATACATATCACTGCTCATTTGAATAACCTAGTATTAAAAAAAAGAATACTTATTTTTGTCTTCTTGACTGAACAGTCATGACTATTTTTAAACGACCAGTCGGTTTACAGTCGTTCACGTCCAACATGGCACCTGGCACCTGGCACCGTTTTGCTTTTATGAGCTAATTATGATTCCAAAACGAACATAGTCCATCTATACTGATGTATTTTGTTTAAGGCAACACAATAACATGGATAAGAAGAAAATATAGCTTTTCCAGAACCAACGGTGAGTCGGTGAGCAAAATGGAACTTGATGTGTTCATATTGGCATACAGCATACTTACATAACTCCTCCATTTGTGCTTTTTCCTTCATGTATTATTTCACATTAACCAAAAAGGTGCCTTTATCTTCATAAATTTGAGACCAAATCTCTCTTCTTTTTTTGGTGTGTGTATCTTTAAAGTATTAATTTTTATATTTTTTATGTTAGAGTATTATTATTTATCAAGTCACTAGCCATTTTGTAAGGTATCACTAAATTGGTAATATGAGTACCTAAAATAGTACATGTAGTTTTAATCAATTTCAATTTGTGGTCTGACTAATGAAGTTATAATTTTATTAATCTTAACTATTTTACAATTATTGTATGTTATTATTAATGACATTACATGTGGTGCAAATATATTAAAAAAAAAAAATCAATTAATTTTATCTATAAGCAATACTATTTATTTGAAAGGGATTAACAAGTTGAAACATAACTTATACCATAATTGATATCAAAGTTTGTAACAAAATTTATTACTATTTTTCATTTCATTGGGGTATTTCTGTTTTGGTTTATTGATTTTATTTTTTAAATTAAAATTTAAAAGGAAAATTACCAAAAATAGCACCCCTAAAAATTATAATAACAAAACTAGCACCCCCTTGTGTTCAATTAGAATTGAACGTTTAATATTGAACGTTCAATATTCAATTTGAACGTAAAATATTGAACGTTCAATATTAAATAGGTCTAATTATCGTCATTCAATTTTAATTGAACGGATAATATTGAACGTTCAATATTGAACGAGTCCAAATTATTGTTGTTCAATTTTAATTGAACACAGGGGTGCTAGTTTTGTTATTATAATTTTTAGGGGGTGTTAGTTTTGTTATTTTACCAATTTAAAATTGTGAGAAAATTTAACTAATTAACGCATAGTGTAATGATATATATTTTTGTTATCATAATAAATATATCCCGGGTGTATATGGGTGCAAATAAGTAATTGCTATTTAAAAAAAAAATTGCAAAAAAAATGTATTATTTATTGCACAATATCAAGTTCAACGGATTAAAAGTGGATTGATACCTTTATTATTTTAAATTAACATTATTTTCAAGCCATTTAGTTTTAATACTCATATATTTAAAATAATTTTAATTTAGTTTTTTTATTAAAAATAAAAACACTAAAATTTAATAATATGTATACTAAAGGAGTACTAAATTTTAATAACATTTATATTAAATTAAAATTATTTAATAATATGAGCATTAAAATTGAAACCTTTAATAACATAATCAACTTAAAATATTTTTATTAAAATATGGGTATAAAAAAAAAAAAAATCAAACCCAATTCAAAGAAATAAACTAGTATATGTAAAATTCTGCTGGGATTATTCTGCGTGAGTTTGGTTTGCAAGTGATACAATTAAACTCAAAAAACACCTTTCGTACACATTATATATATATATATATATATATATATCTTTTTTTCAAGAGTCAAGTTATATTTTGTTTTAAGTTAAAATATAAAATATAATAAATTACATCTTCAAAGATTAAAAATTTATAATATTTTTTTTTTAACATAATGAATCAATGGATTCAAATCTAACATATTAAAACACAACTAATAGATACACAAAAGATGCAACAAATTTCAAACAAAGGGGGGAAAACTTTATAAGTACTTACTCTTAAAAAATGCATAACAACAAGGTTCTCCAAGAAGGCACCGACCAACAAATTATCTTAGAGAAACATGGAGACAATCTTAAAATTATTTAGAAAAAGCACAATATAAAATCGAAAAAAAACTCAAAAACCAAGCAATATCACCGAAGAAGACAATAGGGACGACGATGAACACTGACGTTGACACCCAGACATTTGAACTACAAAGCAACCATCAAACAGGAATAACAACGGGCATTGAGGTCGGACAACGATGAAGATGAAGATGAAGGTGAGCACTAAAGCCGGACGAACATCCATACAGCAATATCCATCGTGCAAGCTGCAAGGCAACCACTTGACTCCTAGGCTCACAACTGCAAGGCAACCATCAGAATCTCGACAGTGACATCCATTGTGCAATGAAACTATTAGAAAAATACCAAAAATCTTAGCCAAACAAACAAGCAAGAGGACATGGACGATCAAACAGCCCAACCATTCCCCTGTTGCAAACCAAGAACTTTATAAAACCCTAGAAAGAAGGCTGAGAAATTTTGAAATTTAAAATAAGATAAAGATTAGAAAGACACATTATATTTTAGATGAAAAAAAATATGAAATATATATTACATACATAAAATTAAATATATATAAATTTACATATATATTAATTACAATTACATTGTATAACAAAATTTTCTTAAAAATAAATAACTTTGTAATTTAAAAAGTTATTTGACTTTTGGTATTTATATATTAATATAATATGAATATAAATACGTGTATTAAATCCTAATGAAACAACAATCCGATAGGAACAGTGAACAAGCCAAAACGCAACCCCTCATAGCGCACGTTAGAAATATCCAGCCCACTTGGAAGAATGAAGAGATTAGTAGATTAATTAAACAGAAATACCAGAGAAGCCTCAATTCAGCCCCCTGACAAACTAAATTAGGGTTTCACGCGCTCTCTATAAATCTGAACCTTACTCGATTCTAACATTTTCTGGTAAGATTTCAAATCCAATCCTCTTTACTTTTATGACTTCAGTTTAATTACTTTCAATAAAATGTTTCCTTCTCCTTGAATTTATCAATTCACTTTCAAACACCAGCTATTAGATTAAGAGAAATAGCAGATTAGAAAACCCTAGCTGGATTGAGAAATATCACAGAAATGGACGAGGCCGAAGGAGGGCTTGGTGAGGGTGCGGATCAGATGGGTCAGTTCCATCGCAACGAAGCTATCTCAGCTGTTGCCGACGTGGGCTTTTTGGGTGAAGAAGAGGACGATGAATATGATGACCTTTACAACGATGTCAATGTAGGAGAGGGTTTTTTTCAGTCCATGAAGAAGAGCGAGGACTCTGGGTACCGAAACGATGTGGTAGAGGAGAAGAAGGGATTGCCACTTGGGGCAGCGCCTGAGCCTGCGATACCTGGCATTGGCGGAGGGAACGTGGGTTCTAGTGGAGGGGTGGGTGGTGATGGTGGGTCTAGAGCTCCTGGGAGAGTGGAGAGTTATAATCATTTAGGGTTTAGAGGGAATGAAATGGATTTAAAGGGAAGCATTGGATCAGGACCTTCTGTTGGTGGGGGAGGTGGGATGAGGGTTGCATTAGCTCCAGTGTCGAGTAAGGTGAATGAATTTGAGGAGCAAAGAGGAAATAATACTGTTGGTTCTCAAGGAATGAGTCAGCAACAAATACCACAGCAGCAACAACAACAACAACAACAACAGCCACATGGTGTAGTTTCCGGGAATTTTGGAAATGTGGGCAGTGAGCTGGTGAGGCAAGGTGGTGGAGTTGGGAGTGTGAGTATTGTTGGTGGAGAAGGTGTAGCTGGAAGTGGAGGGGGTGGTGGGACGATATTGTTTGTGGGTGATTTGCATTGGTGGACAACTGATGCAGAATTGGAAGCAGAGCTGTGTAAGTATGGACCAGTGAAGGAGGTTAAGTTCTTTGATGAGAAGGCCAGTGGAAAGTCCAAGGGGTATTGTCAGGTTGAATTTTATGACCCTGCTGCAGCCACTGCTTGCAAAGAAGGTATGAATGGGCATGTCTTCAATGGGAGGCTTTGTGTTGTTGCATATGCATCACCATATACTGTTAAAAGAATGGGCGAAGCACAAGTAAATAGGAATCAGCAGATGGGCCAAACTACTCTTCCCCAAGCTAGGAGAGGAAATAATGATGCTGTGGCTAAAGCTGGTGGGAGTAACATTACAACTGGTGGTAATTATCAAGGTGGTGAAAATAATAGAGGTTATGGAAGAGGAGGTAACTGGGGGAGGGGTAATGCGCAAGGGATGGGAAATAGAGGTCCAGTTGGTCCCATTCGGGGTAGGGGTGGAGGGATGGGTGGCAGAGGTGTCATGGTGAATGGTGTAAATGGGTTCGGACAGGGAATGGGTGCAACCCCTCCTTTGATGCACCCTCAATCAATGATGGGTCAGGGCTTTGATCCTGCATTTGGTGGACCTATGGGGAGAATGGGTGGCTATGGAGGCTTCCCTGGTGCGCCTACCCCTGCATTTTCTGGGATTTTGCCTTCCTTCCCACCTGTAGGTGGTGTTGGGTTGCCTGGAGTAGCCCCTCATGTGAATCCAGCATTTTTTGGAAGAGGGATTCCTATGAATGGAATGGGAATGATGCCTACATCAGGCATTGATGGGCCTAATATGGGAATGTGGCACGATCCTAATATGGTATGGGGGGGTGAGGAGCATGGTGGTGGAAGAGCGGGGGAGTCTAGTTATGGAGAAGAGGCTGCATCCGACCATCAATATGGTGATGGTAGTCATGAGAGAGTTGGGCGGCCTAATTCCATGAAGGAGAAAGATAGAGGTTCTGAGAGAGACTGGTCTGGATCTTCTGATAGAAGGTACAGGGATGATAGGGAAATGCCTAGAGAAAAAGATGTAGGTCACGACCATGACTGGTCTGAAAGAAGGCATCATGATGATAGAGATATTGGCCGAGAGCGTGATAGAGAACCTGATCGTGACAGGGAACGATCTCGAGACCGTGATAGGGATCATGGCCGTGACCGGGAGAGATACAGGGAGGAGAGGGACAGATACTCTGACCATCATAGGTATAGGGACCGTGAAGCTGAGCATGATGATGAGTGGGAAAGGGGACGGTCATCTAGGACTCACAGCCGGGCACGGGTATCGCAAGAGGATGATCATCGTAGATCAAGATCAAGGGATGCTGATTATGGGAAGAGGCGGCGGCTGACTTCAGAGTAACTCATCTGATGCTTCAGATTTTGGATATCTCCGTATGCATAGGGGGAAAAAAAAGACGAAATAAACAAACCCTGGGTTCATCCTCCAGTCTAATTCTCTCTCTAGTGGTGTTATTGTGGTTCTTTAGTTTGCTCATTGGTCCCTTCACTGGTTGCTTGTGCCCAATTCCTTAGTTGCTTTCTATGCCCAGAAGCACAATGTGATTCCCGTGTTGAAAAAGGTCAGTCAGTAAAAATGAAATTATTTTGGAAAATTACCAAAAATAACACCCCTAAAACTTATAATGATAAAACTAACACCCTAATAATATTGAACGTTCAATATTCAATTTGAATGTAAAATATTGAACGTTCAATATTAAACGAGTCTAAATTATCGTCGTTCAATTCTAATTGGATGAATGTTCAAAGAAAATTGACATATTAGTCATTTTTTTAATTGTGAAAATATAAATTTGAACACAAGGGGTGCTAGTTTTGTTATTAGAAATTTTGAGGGGTGTGATTTATGTTGTGAACCATTTTTGTATGAAAATAAAATATATCCTTTGTGAATCTGTGGCTGAAATTGTAGATAACCCATGTTTGTTATCTGTGGATTATGAATTACCAGATGCACTAGTAGTATTTTTTTTTTTAATGCGTTCCTTAAAAATACTTGTGTTATGGCCTCTTTTTATGATGGCGATTTTCAAATCTAAAACTTGGAAGATTGGGGTGTCAGTGCAATCCATGTACCAATATTTCTCTGGAATCAAACTTGCATGCATGTATGTATTATGCTCACCCCTGATGTGATTCATTGTCTTTAGGTATGGCACTACAAATATACTGTTCTATAATTTTAGTCATCTTTCTCCAGAACTTACCAATTATGGCGTGATTGATTTTTGTTAGATATGGTCCATTCATAAATACCGTTATGCTGTTCTATAAACAGAGAATTATAAAACTGTCTGCTGAGCATGTTAATATTTGACTTCTTGTTGCATGTCTTACTCATCAATTTCTTTGTTTAGTAGTGGAGAAAATTATTTCGGGATTTGGAGCTCTTGTTCAAACTTTGAGTTGCTATGAAGATACAGGGACCTCTGACTTCTGCATGGGAGAGAATCTGATGGTGTTTTCCTCGTTGCCTTACTGATTTAGAAAAGTGGAATTCTTGCTTTAAGATTTTAGCTTTCTTTCCCTTTATATTATTACTTAATTAGCACCAGTCGAACCATTGTCAATGTTGTGGATTATCATTAGGGCCTGAAATTGCTGAAAAGTCTGGAATGTGGTAGATATCTTTGAATCTTAATATTCGAATCATGTTGTAATAGGATTTAGTGCAGGATGTTGCCGATGTGCCTTTTTGTGATTGTTGTTGTAACATTATTTCCCCATTTTTTATGTTTCCCCATTTTTTATATTTCTTGTATACCTCACTATGTTTAACCTTGCAATTCTTTTGTGAAGATGTAAGAGGCTATCCATACAATTCCAGTTGTTTTAAACCCTCACAATTGTACATACTGAATGATACCTTGTACATACTGATAGATTGAATGAATATAATACTCATTTTTTCATAAGCTCCACTGGTGTTGCTTTTATAGATTGTGCCCATCGTACTCATATTCGGCCTTCTTGATACTACTCCATTGGTATGATGGTAAGTTAGGGTTTGGCTTTTTAAAATAAAGCTTTTTGTTTAGGATCAATGCCTTTTATTGCATTTTCTCCAGATAATCCATATCTAGATTTTTTATTCTTGTGAAAATTCAGATGGGTTGCTGTGCATCTTTCTGTTTCTGTTACTGTTTCAAGTTGGCATTGCTTTAAAATTGAACCTTGTTGGTATTGAAAGTTCAGCAGATCTTTGTATCATCGTAGTACTGATGACTTGTTATGCATATTTCTTAGGTTGAAACTCAAATTTTTGGATATAATTTTGTTTGAAAATTAGTTTTGTTTTCACAATATCCTTTTTCTAACCTATTAATGGAATTTGAAAAAAAAAATTGCTTTCGTAAGTGTTTTTTAGTTTCAGATTTAAAAAATTCTACAAAAAAGTTTCAAAGATTATTTGAGGACTTCTTTTTCCGAAGACAATGATTTTTTTTTTTTTTTAATATGATAGGTTTAAAGATTGAGCAAGTAGAAATGCAAAATATTATTAAAAATAATAATCCCATAATATAACCTTACCGAACAATGTTTTTATTTGTTAAAAAATAAGAATAAAACTTATCACGAAAGTAGTTTCTTTTTCTTTTATAAATGATTTTGAAAATAAAAAAAAATTAGTTTTAAGCAAAATAAAATTCGTTTTTTAAAGGAGTGAAAAATGGTCAGTCTCCTTAGTTCTGTTTCCTAACTTGTACCTTTATTTTTTTTATTTTATAACAAACTTGTACCTTTATTAAGATCGATAACAAGTAAAAACCCAAGATCAGTCTCCAACTGGAAAAGCATGTACTTCCCTCATTTTAATTAACATGCTTCCTAACTTTATTTATAAAAAAAAAATCTCAGAAACCCAAATTCAGATTCATGAACATTTATTCGTTCAAAAACAGAAAAGAGAGATTCGTGAACATTATCAAAAAGACAAACTTATTAATAAGACAGGGAAGGTTCACGTGCTCAAATATTCATCCATGTTATAATTCAAATGTGATAATGATACATTCCCTCAATTTTTCATAAAATATCAGTTCTATTAGTAAAAGAAAAATCCCTACAATAACGTTATTGTGTACATAAAGAGCTGTAAATATCAAGTACACTTGGAGCATAGTCACAGCATCACAAGTTCAAGTTACCTTGCTTGCTATTATAGCAAATACACGAACTAGTTACAGCAAGCTTACTCAGAGACATCAAATAATACATGGCAGGCATTAGTTAAGTTAAAACATGGAAAAGGTAAATGAGTAACTCAGTATTTTAATACAATCGTTGGTCAGGCTTCTACTTTCTGCTCAGCAAACTGGTTTTCATCTTTCTCTGCATCACCTTATTCTCCATCTTCTTCATCATCGTCTGCTTCATCAGCTAGTTTTGTAAGCTCTTCTTGTATCATCACCTTTATAGCTGATTTTCTCAGTGTAAGATCTGTGTCGAATTTTTGAGCTGAAATTTGGTAGACATTCAGTTAGGCACCATTAAAAGATCACGTGATAACTCATCGACTTTCTGTCAAAATCTAAAAACTAAATCATTCCATAGAACATCTTTGCTCAAATTACCTAAGATATGAAATCATTCATTATGATGCATTTAATGAAGCTGAGGCAAAGAAATACAAATTAATATCAGAAAATACAGAGGGCAATGAATCTCGTCGAACAAGGAAGTTGCTTACCAAGTTGCTTCAGAATGTCCGTGAAAGTTGCCTGCAAAATTTTGAAAAAGAAAAAGAAAACAAATTATGTTGGGAATCATTCATTGTATTGTATCATACCATGATAAACTAACTGGAATTATTGGATTTTCACATGCTTTAAGGTTCATGGTTTTATGATGTATAATGGTGTGAGAAGCCATCTTCCAATAGCCACTAGATGCAAAAAAAAATACAGAGCCTTTTCGATCACTGTCATCCCATTCCCCAATTACGACAATCCACATTTTACTGCCCAATGATGCTTTTTTACGAAAAAATTTTAATTACATTATATTATGCGTGTGGGTTACTTAGTACTGGTCTCGTATCAATTCTTAGGAGCAAACCATGCTAACAAAGGTAAAGGGTATTTAAATTTTTCGCAGTAGCCATCTAATGCATGTTTTTCAGTTATTCAGACCAATAATACATAAAGATTGAAGATGGTATCCATATAGGCAGCTTACTGTATTGAAGTCAACTTCCTTGAGGATGTCACATATTGCATCTCTCAGCTCATCATCACTTGGTACCCATTTCTCTTTGCTCTTTTCCTTTCCCTTTGCGACCTTTTTCCCTAAGTATATAACCAATCGTTTCTAATAAGAATTTTAGCGTAAAGAACAAAAAAGGCGAACAATAACTATGCATCTGAATTATGAGGCAACAGAACCTACTACTGTCTAAATAGTTAATACCAATATGAGATAACAAAACGCAAGAAAGAAAGCTCAACTAAATAACTCAGAGAAAGAAGCAGAAAGTCCAATTGTCTACCAGTTTTCTCCATAGCGGCAGATTTCGTTGGAGTTGAAGTATTTGCTACTTTTTCATTTTTCTTCTTCCTTGAAAATACTTTAGGACTAGTATCACTGTCATCATCAACCTTTGAGGGTTTTGAGGATGATTTCTTAGATGTTCTTTTAGAAGAGCTGGATTTAGTTGAAACTGCCGTTCCCTTAGATTTAGCTTTTCCAACAGATTCCTTCTTCCCAGATGATGTTTTTGTGTTTCGCTTGGGCTTTTCCATCTCTTCATCAAACTCCTTTGCTTTTCCAGCAGTCTCCTTCCCATAAGATGCTTTTGAGTTTCGCTTGGGCTTTTCGCTCTCTTCTTCATCAGACTCATCTACTGATTCCTTTTTATCGTCACTTTCAGAATGCTCGGGCATCTCATCCTCTGATTTTTCTGGAACACTATTTTCATTTTCCTTTTCAATTTCTTCTTCTTCTCTCTCTTCTTCTGACTCATCTTCTGAATCAGTAGCACTGCCTTTATCTTCTCCTTTTGAAGCATCCTCATTCTTTTTTCGACTCTAGAGAATCACCAAAAGAGTTGATGAAGTTCAAAAACCTCAAAAATTTGATTCATGATATAAAGGGATACAAGAAATAAACACCTTTGCCAAGCGTTTTGTAGTCGTGCCTCCAGATGCTGATGAACTTCCTTTAGTTGTTCTTTTACGCTTTTTTCCCTTACTTGACTAATAAGTGGAAAATGGAAGACTTTTATAAGCTGTTTTGCAGGAAGGAAAAAGAAATCTCTTGACACAACAATTTGAATAACTAACCTTATCCTTTTCTGCAAGTAGCACAGTAGTTGTAGCATGAGGCACAACCAAAAAGTCCATCAGCATCGTAACAATATCTTCCTGCATAAAGAGTTTCACCTACTTAAGGTAACTTCATCCAACTCAAAACTTGCATAACTGGTATTGGAATTAGGCTACATAATCTCTCATAAATACAAGTTTGGGATCCCAGTCAACAGCATAATAAATAACCCAGGAAAGATCCAGCCTCATTCTTGTTTGGGGGAGGGGGAAATCGTTGGGCTTCTCGAGTCTAACAAGAACTAAATAAAACAATAACATGGTTTTGCATCAACTAAATGTAATGAAGGGAGGATCAGAAACTGGAGATTATAAACATCGAAATGAAGGAAATTTCAAGGTTAATATTAAAAGAGAAAAAAGAAGAAAAAAAAAAAGAATGACATGAACTAATGGAAGGAAGTTTAGTTCAGCTCTGGAGATTAACTTTGAGGGTAATGACTGCATAAAATACGTGTAAGATAACCAACTTCATCCAAATGAAGATTCCAAGAAAAACTAGAACAGCAATAGTAAGTCTATGACCTTCCGAGTAGTAGTCTTGGTAATTGGTATGTCAAGCACATCGCAGAATTCCCATAACTTCTCCTTATTACATTTGTCAAGTTTCTCTCTAACTTTAGCCTTTTGCTTCACCTGCAATACAAAAAAACTTGTTAATGGTATTACCCTCTAGAGTTCAAGATTTTCAGCTACTTATTTTTAGATTGTAAACGGGTAATCAGCACCCATTTTTAACCGAAAAAATACAGCACCTTTTCAAGGATGTTAGAGGAGAGTTATAAATCAATTCTCCAAAAAGCACTAGTTGTTAGGAGGTGGACTAACTATGCTCTCATATGTTATTGGGTCTTAACAATTCCCTCACTTGATGGGCATTGTTTTGTAGAATTAATGAGTGTGAAGGGTTCGCACATGTGAGCTAAGAAGGCCATCAAATGGAGTTAGAATCGCACCAACTCAGTAGATTTGGATGGACTCTCACTTGTGGGCTAACATCCCATCAACTGAGCGGATAAAGAACCCATAAAGTAGAGATATATTTTAAAGTTAGGTGGAAGTGAAAGAAAGAGGGTTTCATTTAACTTAGTGAAAATTTTAGAATTGTGGAGGTTCAAACCAATACCTTACGATCTAATGCAATGTTAGAAGAGAGTTAGCAACCATTTTTTCTCAAAGCTCGAGCTATTAAGAGGAGAGTTATGAAGCAATCTTTAAAATGATCACACTATTAAAAGATGGGCTAACTATCTTCTTATATGCTATCTAGGTCTTAATAGAGGATCAAGTACAATTAGAAGCTTCCAAAACATTCAAACATGTAGTTGATCTAAAGAGATGAAAAGGGAACATATATTTTCTAAAGAAATGGTAAATTAAGTTATGAAAACACAATTCTACCTCATTTTCATCCCACACGAAACCAGAAAAACGTAATATATTACTCTTGATCTCTGGAGCCTGCAAAGTTTAGCAATGGAGTTAAAAAGCTGAAATTCTGAAAGAAAATGCACTACCGCGAAAAGGTATGCGTAGTTCCACTATACCAGCAATGTTTTGGAGAAAACTAAGCAAAGAGTAGAACAGAACAAATCTAAAAGTTAACTGTATGTGAATCACCTTCCCTCTCCTTCCAAAAAGGATTGTATGAAACAGTTTGAAGGTATCATCCATTTTCCTTCTTGATAACTTGAATGCCACTATAAGCAGAAAATATATTCAGATATCATGTGCTGCTCTAGTCAGAGATCATGTGCTGCTCTATAGCTCAGTTTAAACCGTAAACGCAGCATAAAAATGACATAAAATATTAAAGGTGACTCCTCTTAAAGCATGACAAATATTAAAAACATGTTATTTATCTTAGCATTAAATCTACCTAACAGTTTTGTTTATATAAAAGCAACAATTCCAGCATTGTACACCAATGTTTTGATGTTTAGATCCCAACTACATTATCTATATTTAATTAGTCATGTGCCACCCGTTAAACAAGAAAAAGAGTCATCGAGCACTCAAAAGGAACCATTCGTATCCACCAAAATTATAACAATGACAACAACTTCCATTGAAATTTTAGCAAATTACACAACCTATGAAAATATTGAAAAAATTCAAAATTTTACTATGATTACATGGAAATATCAAGAAGTTTATGGATGTTTTTAAAATCTCATTCTTCATACTTTTACCTTCGTTTTAAGAAATTTTCGATATTTCATCCATGCATGCATATAAATCATTGCAGCATAGGTTTTCCATGATTTAATAGGCTAGTACGCTTATGCACTAGATTAAAAAGGTCAATATGACAAACTTGAAAATATGTCAAAGTCTAATTATGTTCTTAAGTATCTTTACCATCCAAAGAAAAAAGGCACTACTAAGAAAGATTATAGATTGCCTCAACAATTATCACTAGTCCTCTTAAAAATCTTTCAGTGATAAAAGATATCCATCAACCAAGTTGTATGACACTGAAATAGGTTATTGAGATAAGCACTGCTGACATGATGCAATCTTAAATAACACCTGAACATATTTTTAAAAAAATGCAGGAACCTTACCATTGGGAATATCTTTCAGTGGGGTACCCTGGCCCTGCAATGTCAAAAATAAGCTATATAATCAGTAAATCTTAATCCTTAAAGATATATGTGCCTAAATTGTCAAATAACATAAGGCAACTAAAGAGAAAACCTTCTTAATGCGGAAATCCTTGACAGCTTCTCTTTCAATAATAGCCACCAATCTTTCAACTGATTTGCGCTCTCGCACAGGGCGATCATAAGCAGGAGTCTGTGGCTCTGGCTCTACCATTTTTTCCCCTTCCTTCGTCTTCTCTTTATTTTTCTCCATAGTCTTCCCTCTCCCACGCTTCTTTGACCTCTCCTCCTTAGCCTTGCCTACCTTCTCATCTTTCTTTTCTTCTTCATCTTCAAGCTTATCAACCTTCTTCTTTGACACTTTTTTGACTTCATTCTTTTCCTCTTTCTCTGCTTTTTTGTTTCTCTCTCTTTTTACATTTTTCTCAATCACATTTTCACCTTTTTTATTTTCCTTACTCACGTTATTAGCATTTTCATTCATGTTCTCATCTTTTCCATTCTCCTCTTCCAGGTTCTCATCTTCTCCATTCTCCTCTTCCTTCTCATCTTGTCCTTTCTCCTCTTTAATGTTTTCCTCTTGTCCCTTCTCCTCTTTAATGTTTTCCTCTTGTCCTTTCTCCACTTTGATGTTCTCCCCTTGTCCTTTCTCATCTTTTCCATTTTCTTCTGTTTTGTTCTCTTTTCTACTCTCTTCTTTCTTGTTATCCTCTTTTCCATTAGAACCAGTTTCTACTTCCATCAACTTCGTTTCAGCTTCCTCTTTTGCTGTTTCATCTTTGCTCTGATTTTCCTGTGGGTCTTCGTCCATTTTCTTAGCTTCACCTTTGTCCTTGTCCTTTTTATCCACTTCAATCACCTCTGGCTGATCAAGTTCGTTCACTTTCTTCTCAGTCACAGCTTCATTTTTCACCTGCAGGTCAGTCCCATTTTCCACTGGCTTGGAGACTTCAACCAAAGAATCTTCATCCATTATCTGATCAAATTGTCAGCTTCAGCAAACTATATCAGGCTAGGAAACCAGAAACTACAATAACAATGAAGGGATTTAAGGTAAGAGGAGGAAAAATTAAAGTTTTGAGGAAGTTAGTGAATCCATCTGAATTCGGCAAACAATAAATATTCTGAAGTGGAAAAACAAGTGCGTAATTGTACAGTTTATATGAACTTTAAACAAAGAATCAAATAATATATGTATCGGGTTGTAACGCGGACAAAGATTGTAGTTTCATGTTGAACCGTTCAGAAGTCTAACGAAATATAACTAAATTAAGAACCTTAACATTTATATTATTTGTGTTTCACTATTTCCACATGAAGCATACAGAGCTGAGAAGTTAAAAAAAAAAAACTCTTTAAATTTCATACTAGATGTGGAGCTTAGCTCGAGCAATATAAAAGACAAACAACTGCATCAAGCTCATCCTTGCCAACACTTTAAAAATACCATGTCTCACCTCATAGTACACAATTCCAAAGCAACCAATGTGCCTATTTTAATTTTGCGTACGAACTACGAAACAGGTGAAATCAACCATAATTTAGAGCTAACGACTTTTTCAAAAATCATAACGAAACCCTAAGCCCGTACTCCATAATTATCACCTTCGACAGAAAAAAAACAATTACCAAATAATTGAACAAAAAAAACATCAATACAAAAGTTAGGAAATTTAAACTCACAGAGATTAGAAAAGTGTATGTTGTTGGTTGATTTGGAGCTTCAGAGTTGAAGTCTACGAGTCCCACTCTCTTTCAGTGACTCGATTGCTTCTCTTTCTCTCTCTTTTATTTTTTCCTTTTATTATTATTTTTTTTGGCTCCGTTTCTAACTTTCTATTTATTATTTTATTTATTTACAACGTTTGGATTCGGGGAGAATATGTATATATCTCGGACTTGAAATTCGGAGTTTAAAAGCAGTTAAATGCCACGTAAGATGAGAATGTCAGACAAGTGGCGCAAACTTCAAAGTATGCATTGAGCTAACGGCAGAGATCTGGCCTCTGGTGTTTTTTTTCAAATGGACGGCCGTCGCTTGTTTTTAAAGAAACGAATGCAAATAGCGGTGTAAATATATTGAGTGTGTTTGGGTTTACAATAAAATTGAAACTAATTCGATATAATGTTTATTAAAAATGAAAATTAAATTAATTTAATAAATATAAAAAAATTAATTCAATTTAAATTAATTTGGGTTGATTTAAGAAAATTTTTAACCTTTTTTATTAATAAATTTTTTTATTAAATTTTTTTAACTCTTGTATTATCAAAATAATCAAACAAAAAAAATAGTTTAAAATTAAAAAATTACATTTGAACGAATTGTTCAATTACAAAACAATTTATAAAATATTAGTGAGTTTTAATTATTCAATTTCAAAGAAAATAAAAATAATAAAATTGTTAAATGTAAAATGTCATGATAAATAAACAAAAGAAGAAATTAGTATTAGTTCGAGTGTAACTATCAACTCTACCTAAACACCCTAAAAAGAATTAATTTTGATAAATATTTAATAATCTCAAAAAATATGGATTATTTTGATAGTGTTCAGTGAATATCTTATTTGAGGAATAATAAAAATTTAATGAAAATATTAAAAATTTAAAAATATTAATATAATATTAAATAAATTAGGTTAATTTGACTTTTGAAACGTTTTAAAAAACAAAAATAATAAAAAATTTAACATTAATCAATTTTTTTAATTTAAGAACCAATTACAACAACAAAAAAAAATCTCAAAAATAGATATTTTAAATTAAACTAATTTGGATACTTTAAATTAAGTTAGTTTTGAAAATTTTTAAACCCCCTAGATCAAAGTCAGCAAAGTACTAGACTTTGTGCTTTAAATGAAACTCACTTTTTAAACCAAAATCTTAAAACAAAATTTGGGTAGGTTATTTTATATATGACATAATAATATATAAAATTAATAATATATATATATATTAAAACACACAATTTTATTGTATAACAACACATAATTTTATAAAATTATCTTAATTTTATTAACACTTATAAAAATTATTTATGCAAAAATGTATTTAGACTTTAAACATTTTTAAAATTTATAATAATAAAAACATATAGTAGCTATTTTTAGAAGAAAAAAAAATACTAATTGTAGAGTAATTTAAAATTTTTTTCATAATTTAATGATTAGTATTTCTAAAAATAAAAATATTACCTTAGCATTAATATTTTTTTGCTCTTAAAGTAGGGCTACCAAAAAAGATCATCAATTATGTATAAGTATAACTCATACATTTTTTACTATTTTAAAAAATTTCTCCTCATTATTTCATATTGAGCATTATTTGAGTTAAAAAATGATCATTATACTATTTTAATGTTAAAATTCGATCAACTGAAGTCCATTCAATATTATTGAATTATTATTTTTGTTTATATAAGTTTTACAAGGTTTGCTATCTTAGTAGTACCATAATTTATTTTTGCTATTCATTTTTACACTTATTATTAATTGATATTTTAGTGAATCTATATTTTAAAAAAAGCACCAATTTGATTCAATTTTTATATGTGACCAACACATGCAATTTTAATTAAGGGTATTTTTTTACATTTTTGTCTTTTTTCTCTCCAACAAAAATAATATTTTGTTCAGCCAGTTTTTTCATTTCTTACATCCTCTACATTTTTAACTTATTCATACTCTATAAAAGACCATTATCAAAATTAGTCAATACTTACTTGATGTATTATTGTCTGATAAGTTCAAATTATACAAAAAAGTAAGTAATTTTAGCCAACTATAAAAATACAAAATAAAATAAGATATTTATATTAGGAAATAAAACAAGAAAAAAAAGATAGAAGTGATAAACTAGATATTAAAAATAATTGAGTGATTTTAATTAATTATGAAAATGGGTGACATCATACTTCTATTTTTGTTTAACATTATATATTTTTCACTTGAAAAATGAGAAAATTTTTAATTACAGATCTAATAAGCCTAGAGGGGGGTGAATAGGTTATTTTCAATTTTCAACAAATATTATATAATCTAATCACAACGGCCAGACATGCAATCGCGTGTAAAGATAAATGCGGAATAATAAAACGACACACGATATTTTTAGGTGGAAACAACCTAGGCCACAACAATGACCTAAGAGGAAAACCACCGGTCCACCGGACCACCTAACTATCCACTATGAAAATAATGTTCAATTACAACCATAGAGTCCAGAACTACCCGTCGCAGATAGATCCCCCTTTCTGTAATTTACTTACGAGCCGCTTGCTCCTTTCACAGCCTCCAATAGTTAGATGTCTGGATCCGGACCAACGTTCCGATCTACTTGAGTCACACAAGATCAACCGAACCCGTCACCTTCAGTAATTTCGAGTCACACGAAATACTGAAGCCGTCACCTGTAACGTTAGCACAATAACACAAGTGCAATGCGTGTCCTAGAGCGGATTCAAACAATGAATAATCCTAACTAGCAAATATACTAACATGCGATGTAAAAACAATATCAGCTAGCAAACCCTAGAACATTCAATTAAGCTCAATATCATGCAAATCAATTAGGCATATGAATATAACATGAGAAAGCCTAAGAACAATAGATGAAGAGAATAAGCACAATTCAGATGCTAGAAAGTATTAGTGCTATATGATTCTAAATGCTCAAGTTAATTGATTATGCATAAACATCCCTTCACTTATATAGAGTCCAATCCTAGTTCAAATAGGATTTGCAATTCACTATAACTCTTTTCCTATCAGGATTTACCAATTACCACAATTATCCTCAAATAAGAATACTGTTCTTAACATTAAATGTGGTCAATTAGGTAAAAGAAACATAAGGGTCGAATTAAGAAATAGAGTTTGAGTAGGAATATAATACTGGCTCGATCGATCGACAGGCCGTCTCGATCGATCGAGAAGGTCTCGATCGATCGATACACAAAACTCGATCGATCTAACTCAAACAGAGAGAACCTGGATCGAAGTTGTTCTATACTCGATCGATCGAACATGGTTCGATCGATCGGTCCAATTGCTCGATCGATCCAGTCCAAACAGAGAGCACCTAGATCGAAGTTGTCTCAGTCTCGATCGATCGATCACTCGATCGATCGAACAATACTCTCGATCGATCGACCAACATGTGCACAATACATTTTTCGTTACGATCCATACTAAGTGTCGTGCTCAATTGTGTGCAGATGTATGCATGATGGAATATTATACCTGTCATATGGGCGTTGCAAGCTTGGTGACTCCATCATCACGTGTGGTCTGAATAATTGTTGAATTCCTATTCTAGATTACAATCAAACATTTTATCCACGAAAATTGCCAATACAAAATAAACCTTACAAAAAAAAAGATTTAAAGTTTATTAATAATTTGTAGGTTAGAAATTGTATTTTATAATATGAACTTATCAGATAAAAATACATTAAGTAGATATTAGCCAATTATGATAATACATTTTTTATAAAGTGTGAATTAGTTAAAAATGTATAGAAAGAAAGTGACGAAAAAAGTAGTTGAAAATACAAAAAATGAATAAAAAATATTGTTTTTGTTGTAAAAAAGGAAGAACAAAAATGCCAAAAATACATTTAATTAAAATTGCATGTGTTAGTCATATGTAAAAATTACACTAAATTAATATGAGTATCATTAATGTTCCAATTAATAATAAGGGTAATTTTTTTTTTTACAAAAAATGAAAATAGGATACACTAAAATAGCAAACTCAATTTTATAAGTATTATTTTTTATAATTTTTTTTAAATAAATTAAACATATCACGATTTATACTGCAATTCATCTATTCTTCTAAGAAATTATTTATTGGAATTTTAAGAATATAAGATTTAGGGATATAAATTAAGATTGATCGGACTAACCCAAGCTTAAAATTTTGAATTTAAGGCTAGACTTGGGCAAAGTATTGTCGTACCATCATTAAATTTTTCAAACTAAATACAAACCCAAAGCACTCTAAAATATTTGTGGAGATTCGGGAATAATATTTTTGAATTTTGAATTAATTTAAATTAATACTCAAATTTAAATAATACAAAAAAGGTTATAAAATAATGACATTGCATATATTTTATTATTGTTTTTTTTTTTTATCTTTATTCAATAATAAATTTTATATCTCTTTTGAAATTCAACTTTAGATGTAGAATTGATGTAAGCCGATATAATATATAATAAAATATAGAATAGTTTAAAATATTTTAGAATAATATTGTCTATAATTTTTCTATTTTATTCTTATTTATATTATGATATCATAATTATATATATAAGTGACATGTATTATGGAGACTTTAAATATCATACTTTATAATAAAGATAGTTCTCCTATTTTAGGATTTATTCCTTGTTTACTATGAATTATGCTTAATTCATTCCATTCTGCTGCACTAATTTAATATCAGAACTCTCGGTCTTTTTTGAAAGTGCAATAGCCATGGATGGCGTTTGGAGCTACTTCATTGTCAAAGAACATGGAGTGCAAGTCTTCGAGGCGGATCAAAAGCTTCATGAAAATGGATCTAGAGATTTATTCGATTAGAGGAACAATTATGTTAGGTGAAGTACCCACCAACAATTGTCATCACCACCATATCACAGGTACTAAACTGGCACCCATTACTCACTTTCTTCTCTGCATTATCATCATTCATCATCCAACATACAAAACTTAATGGCACCCTTAGACCACCTATATCTAACACCCACCAGTTCCCCAACCTACTCCCCCTAAGTCGGTACCCATAACAACATCCATACCAAAATTGTCAAACCTACGCCCAAAATTCCAACATAGAAAATTTAGCTTACGCACAAAGAAGAATCCATTGTTCAGGCGATACAAAAATTATTCCTACAAAAAATCAATCAATTTTCTGGTGAATTCAAGCACACTTTGGAACAATTTCGAACACCCAATCTTGCTGCCCAGCTCGAAAGGGAAGAACATCCATTACACTCATCGTTAATTTTGAGCAATTTTGAAACTTCAAATTTAGTCACTTAAGAGCCACCAACAACGACAACAATAGTGTCCTCAAAAGCGGTTGACGACAACGCACAAGAGGCGGCGACTTTCCAACGATCAGCGATGGTAGAAGTCATTTGTGCTGGCTAGGAAGGCGACTGAATTTTGAAACAAGGACTATTGAGTTTTCCATTGTCGGACAAGGAAGTAAGTTCTTCTTCAGGGGTCAGCGACAACACTAACAATTACTGAGGAACCAAACAACTCCTGGTAGAAATGGAAGGTGTCTAAAGCAGCAACTGTCCTCTCCACGCAGTGCCAGTTAGGGGTGGCAATTTCTGACACTACATGATAGCACGATCCGAACACGACACGACACGAATTTTTTTTAGTAAGAATTGATCAATAATTTTTTTATGTTCTTAAAGATTTTGTTATTTCTTACTATTATAAATAAATAACACAAAAAAAAAATTCAACTAAATTTTTTAATGTGCCAACCAATACAAAAACACGACACGAATAACACAAACAAATACGATACGAATACAACTAACACGACAAGATTAACACCCCTAACGCTAGTGGTGAAAGTTTCACGAAACACTTCTCTTCACGAGGCTTACTATGTTAAAGTGAGTATAACAATGAATTGGGCAATAATATTTAGGTTAGGCCCAACATAAATTTGATCCAAAACAAAGTAAAAATATATCTGGCTCAACTTTCACTTTTCATCGTATTTTGAGAGCCCACTTGCTATGTAAAGTTTACCCCACTATTTTACAATTAATTGATTTGTTAAAAATTAGTGTAAAAAAATTTAAAATTAAGGAGTTAAGACAAGAATAAGGAAAATTTATGTGGGCATTTGTTGCACATATTTGGAAGATTATATTACCATTATTTTGAGTTTGGGATGAGATTTGAATGAATTTTTCTGTTGAATTTTATCATTTTTACGAGAACTTGAAGACGAATTCTTTTCAAATAAGGGATGAACTAATGTAGGCTAAACTATCATAAATTAATATAAAATGGTCTAAAATAATTCAAAATAGTCTAATTAATTATTTTTTTATTTCAATGTTATTTGTACTATGATGTCATAATTAATAGTAGACTATATATTGCAATAGATAGCATTTATTATGGAGATCTTATATATCATATTTTATAATAAAGAGACTTTTCTTCCGATTTATTCATTATTTGTCATGAATTTAACAAACTCTTATTTACCAAGTTGGAGTTATATATATTTTATTAAATTTAAACTTAATTTTTATTTTGCATCAGGTTCGAATCGGACTTGTAACATAATTGTTTGATCTTAAATTTTATTCTAAAATTATTCAAGTATAGCCATAATAGATTTACTAAAATTTAATCTTGTGAATCAACAAACAATTGAACTAAGCCACCTTTATGAGGAGCTATTGATATATTTGATATTAAAAAAAAAAACCATCTGTTATTTAGTTGTTGATCTTTCTTTGATTATACTGTATTATTTATTATTTTTAAAATATATATATTATTAATTATATATTTATATTTTTAAAAAAATATTTATATTAATTTTAAATTTTATTAATCTAAAATACCATATTTACTTTCGAGTAATTTCTCGTTCTTTGTTCACTGCCTGTCAGCAGGGACTGGCCAGACCAACATTGCGACGTGTCTCAGAAGCAGCCAAGAATTTATTCCTTTTGTGTTTGTCACCTTCTGTATTAAGATTCTAAATCTTTGGAGTGAAAAATTGTGGTTATGCATCTCAATAATTAATGATAAATAAATTTATAATTATTTTTATATTTTATATCGTAACAAATATTAATATAATTATTTATTTTAATTTTAATAATAATAATCATATAATATAATATAAAATATGTAAATACAAAAATAAATATAAAATTATATAATATGAATATTTATCTTCTAAATAATTACCAGCTGGATTCTTTGTTTTTAGGATTATTGCTACTTTTAAAGTTGTGGCTATAGGCCACCGTTTATTTGAATTCATTCATTCCATTTGTTTTTTGTGTAATAAAAAGAAGACAAAAATGCTTTGCATTTCTTTTGGTACAACTTAAAGGCAGATTCAAATAAAAAAAAAAAAAACTTAAAGGCAGATTCTTTGAGATGCACTTATTTATTTAATTTATATTTTTACTCAAAATTAATGTATTAAATAAACTTAAACTAAAATGGCAATTAAAATGTCAATCCACACTCTTTTTTGTTTCCTGAAGGGCATTTTTGTAAACGAAATATTGAATAAAATGGGTATGATATTTTAGAAGTCTTTTTATTTAATAAAATGTATCCATTTTTATTCTTATTTTAAAAGTTGTACTTTTTTGTTTCACATATTTAACTAAATGTATTTAATTAGTTCAATTTTTAACAATAAATATAATTTGATAATAATTGATTTATTTTTTTTAAATATTCAATATTATATTATAAGTATTTTGTTTGGATCAAAAAATTTAATGCAAAAAATTACTAAAAAAATACATAAAAATTTCATAAAATATTAAATTTAAATAAATAGTTGAAAAAATATTGTATTAATAAAATTTAATTTTATACTGTTAAAATAAAATAATAATATAATAGTTTTTTATTTTATATTTTTGTTAATTATTTTTGTAAATTTAAAAAAAAATAAGCTAATATAACTAGCCCTTTTTATTATTTTTATTCTATGGTGACGTTTTTAAAGTATAAAAATGCAAGTGATGAGCCAATATTAAATTAAGATTAATGAATGGGGTTATATTATATTATTTTCCTAAATTTATATTTTACGAAAATATTTATGTATTTTTGACACTTTTTTGTATTGAGTTTCAAAAAATACAATACAAAATATCTAAAAAGATAAACAAACATTTGTCAAATTGTATTTACTATTTAAAATTTGAACAGTTAAGTACATTTAGTAAAATAGGAGACTATAAAGATGTATTTTTAAAAATATGTTTGATTATATGACCTAACCTCTTTCATACATAGAACTTTATTTTTGATTTAAGGTTTTTACAAACTCTGTAATTATTTAAAGGGAAATAGGCTATGATGGACTCTTTTCACTAATCTTAATCTAAACTAACCCCTTCTTATATTTTTTAATTAAAATTCCAAATATACCCCTCTTATTATATTAAGTTATATTCGGTTTTTTTCACTTATATTCAGAGGTACTCTAGCATAATCTTCTTCATCTAGGATCTGAATTCCTCCAGATCTGAATTCCTTTGTTCAAGCGCAGATTGAACGCAACTTTCATTTTCAATGATCATAGGCTTCTATTTCGATTGCAGAAGCAGAAATTTATGGAGCTTTTATTGAGGATCGTGACTCTGCAATTAATTTTCTGAGGACCGCTCTTGCTATTTGAAATTGCTGGACTGATGTCAACTGAGAAGATTTCTGGAACTATAAAGGAATTGGTGCTTCGGTATCTGATGCGTTCGCCGCTGCTCGCCTCATCGAGGAAGAGGCTTTCTCCGCCGTTGGTGGCTCTTCCTCTCCCGAAGACGACGGCATTCAGCTGCCCCTGCTATATTTCGATCTGATTTGTTACTTCTTATGGATTTCTGATTATGCCGATATATTTAATACCTCATCTAAATTTCCAAGAGTTTATACTATGGTTTCTGCTAATATTGTTTTGAAGCTTTGAGGAAAATAGCTGATTGGAGAAGCTAGCAGAGGAAGTTGATCGGACAAAGGATGTTATGGAGATCGATCAAGTTTTTCTTTGCTTCAGACTCCATCAGAGAGTATTGCTTCGCTGAAATTTCTAGAGAATGTGCCATTTTCCTTGAGAACTATGATCTGAAAAACTTACTAAACAGCAAGAAAGGAAGCTTATCAACAATGTAATGTTGGTAGTGAATCTGGATTTGTGGAGCTTGGATGCTCTTGCAAGATTTGTTGAAATAACTCGGATGCTCATTGGGCTGGCTTTGAGGTTGAGAATTGAGCATCCGAGTTTTCTTTTTTTTTTTTTTTTTTTTCATTGCTCAATATCAAACATACAAAATCACAAAATGACGAATTTTTTTTTTGTCCAACTGAGCTCATATTTGTCCAACTGAGCTCCAGCGAGTGGAATCGTCGGCCAATTAAAATTCGATCAGTTGGACATGTGTCCAACTGAGCTCCGTGACTTTTCAGTTTTTAGTTGGACATGCGTCCAACTGAGCTCCGACGTGTTGGGTCATCGGCCAATCAAAATTTGATCAGTTGGACATACGTCCAACTCAGTTGGACATACGTCCAACTCAGTTGGACATGTGTCCAACTAAGCTCCGGTGAGTGGGGTCGTCGGCCAATCAAAATTCTGCTAGTTGGACAGTCGTCCAATTCTGAGCAGTCTAGTTGGACATGTGTCCAACTGGACTCCGGCGAGTGAGGTCGCCGGCTCCGGCGAGTGGGGTCGCCAGCCGGTCAAAATTTCATCAGTTGGACAGTCGTCCAACTCTGTTGAGGTGAGTTGGACAGTCGTCCAACTCTGTTGAGGTGAGTTGGACAGTCGTCCAACTGAGGGGTTATTAAGGGCATTTTTGTCATAATATGTAAAAAAATTAAGTGGAGGGGGTCATATCAGATTTTTAATAAATAGGGGGTCATGACAGCATATAACCCTTATTTAAAAGGTACATTTTATTCATCTATTTTTTAAGATATACTTTTAAAGTCCTGTAATTATTTAAAAGGTATACTTTAGTTGTATATATCCTAAGGTTCTATAATTTTTCAAAGTTTTCTAAATAGTCTTTTTTTTTTAAAGGATAAATTTAAAATTTTGAAAAATAAAATATAAAATGAATTATTTTTTCTAAATGAATATTAAAAATTTAAAATATTTTAAAAAATAAAAATTAAATAAAAAAAATTAAATTTGAAATGGATTAAAAAAATAGAAAAGATTAAAGAATTTTAATTTTTTATTTTATTTTTTAAAATTTTAAATGTATCATTAAAAAAAGACTATTTAAATTTGGTTGAAACTTTTGATAAATTATAAAACTTTAGGGTATAACTTAAAAAATAAAGGATTAAAGTATATTTTATGAAGAATTACATGACCTTATCGGTATACCTTAAAAAAGACATAACTAAATTGTATATTTTAAAGAATTATATGAATTGTATAGATCTTAACTATTTATTTTTCACCTCTTATTTAGAAAAAAAAATATATTTATTTTTCTTATAACATAAATAAATAAATAAATATTTTTAATATTAAAAATAAATATATAAATATATTTTTTATTAAAAAATTAAAATAAAATTGTTTAAATAATTGTATTATTTATATATTAAAATGTTAAAAATAAAGATATAAATAAATAATTTTGTTAAATATAAATAAAAAGAACATAGCCTACGAAAACAGTATGAAGACGGAAAAGTAACACCCAAGGCCACAGGCCCACGGGTGAAGCATATAGCCATATACACACTTCACGAGAAAGCCCATGAGAAAAAGAAAAATACAATTTCTCTTCAGAGAATCTCAGCACAGAGTTGATAAAATCCCACAAGGCCACAAGTCTCCCTTTCTCTTTCACTCTCAAACCTAAAGGATTCTCACACACACCCCAACCAACTTTACTCTCTTTCTCTGCAAAACCACCATAGTCAGGTCATGGAGATCCCAGAAAAGGTCATGAAGTTCAAGTACCACTTTATCACAGGTCTCATTCTCAGCGTCACCATACCTTCTCTGATCTTCATAGCTCACCGGCTCAACTTCCTTCCCATTTTGAACTACTTCTGGCCTCTATTTGCCTCCACCACTCTTGTCTTGCTCGCCGTCGTTGTCTTAGGAAAAACATCCCCAACTGCTACCGACGCTTCCGGTCACAAAGTGGGTCATGGTGTCTTGGAATACGTTGCCGGTGATCCCCGAACGAACGGTTGAAATTCTTCACTCTGCACACAGAGAATAAAGGGGATAATTCCAATTTCCTTTTGCTGTAATTTTTAGTTATTTTTCTGGGTTTTCTTTTTTAGTCTTCTGTTTGGTGTCTGTAGACTTTAGGTGAAGATTATGAACTGTATATTCTGGGATAAATAATGCTTGTTAATTACATAACTTTTGTGCTCTCTCATTCTTTATTTTCATATAAATTTTTCATGAATTTTGTATGGTTAGTTATACTTTAATCTAAGTAAGATCGGATCGGATATAACAATTAAGGAATCTGATTGTAGGTTGAAGTCCTTTTAGCATTTTTATCTTTTCTTGATAAGTGGAATGCTATATTCATTTAAATTTATAATTATTTTTTATTTATATTAATTTTATATTTTGATATGTAATAAAATAATTTTATTTATTAAATTATTTTTATTTTTACCCCTCTAATAAAAAAAACATTGTCTTTAAGTAATTTTCTTTGAAGGAAATAATGATAACGATGGTTTGGACTTTGGAGAGTGCTAATAGTAGTTTGAGGATGGGGGGTGTTTTGGTAATTTTTGTTCCCGATGGTAGTGTGTGAGGCAGATATGTCTAAAATAAGCTGATGTACCGTACTGCGCACTCCATTGGTTATTATAGTCTAGGCGCACAACTTTGGTTATTAGTGTTATTAAGAAAGAATAATCCAAGTGCCACTGCTCGTTTAAGTGACATACACTAACAACCAGAAAATTAGGCATATGTACTAATAATTATTCATTCCTCTATGATGATTATTCAATGTAGTCCTCGTTCCTAATTTAGATAATAAATAAATGTATTTTATATTTAATAATTTTAATAAAAACAATAATTTTTTGTATATTTAAAATAAGTGTTTATTAATTAATAAAATAATAATAATAATTTAGTGTATGTACAGGGGTGATAAATTTTGACACAATTTGAATACGATACGATATAAAATTTATTTTAATAAAAATTAATCAATAATTTTTTCATATTTTTAAAAATTTAATTATTTTTTACTATTATATATAGGTAATATGAAAAAAAAAATTTATATATTAACTAACACAAAAATTTAACAAAAATAATACAAAATAAACTTAATAATAACACAAATAATATAAAATAAATACAACATAATTATCGTCCCTAATAAATATTTCTTAAGCGAAGTTAGCTTTTGAAATGTTATTATCTTCAGTTATTTGTTTGATTAGTATTAGATCTACATTCTCTGTCAATCATGGAAGGGGCCCCTATGTATCTGTATTCTGTACCAGTACTGCGCGTTAGATTCCTCAAAATTTGTACCTACCCATTAGGCCTTCACAAATTTCACTAGTTTATGTTATCTATGTCTTCTACGCAGTTTTGAATCTTTTGATAATAACAAAATAAGCTTGAAATAAAGTTTACGGAATCTAAGAAGTAGAATTTTTCCCCCTAAACAGCAGAAGTAGCACTTAGTCAGGTAATAATATAGAATGATATTATTAGGTTAGTAAGTGTCGCGTTTTCAAATTCAACATTTCATATTGATTAGTATAAGTAGTAAAGTAATTAAGTAAATTATTTTTATCTGGAGAATTTGGGACGTCCAGACTAGTACTTTGAATTTATGACCCTCACAATAGAAAAGTTGAGTCACATTGGGTCTGAATTGAAACGGGTCAATTGCGACTAAAGTGGGTTTGGGGCTAACCAACGGCACTAGTGGAAATGGAAGTTTTCAATACCTTGTATTATTAATTATGATGTCTATCATTTATTTGATTGTGCATTTAAGTCTCAATAAAATCAATAATTTACCTTACTTTAAAGCACAAAATGAATATATATAAAAAAGTTGTTCAAATCATAACGTAATAATATTACTCTTAAAAAAATCTATATTTTAAGAGAATTTGCATGCTTTTATAGTTGTATTTTTGTAAAAAAGAAGTAGAATTTTTGCATACTTGCAAGTCAATATTGTAACTAGCGATTAATCTTGATGAACCAGAAAACTCTGGTTTTACAAATTTACAAATCCATTTTCTCCCTAAGTGAATATGGAGACAATCAAAGGGGGTTCTTTAATGGTGTTATAAAGAGAATTTTAAAAATGATAGCTTAGATTTTTCTTTTTTATTAAAAAAGTGGGTTCTCAAAATGATAAAAAATAATTAAAAAAAAAAAAGCTTGCAAAATTATATTATGTATGCACACACATTCATGCAAGAAGCAAAATCATGTGAAGCACACAAAAGAATTCAATGATTTTGATCATTAAGTACTTTATTTTTAATAGTTAAAAAACTTGTGGTTTAGTTGAATTAAATAACACAACTAAAACGATATTATTATTATTTTTTTTTTTGTGCACAACAAGTGTTGAACTTGTGACCTCCCTGTTATTGGGAGGGATGTTATGCCATTGGGCTAATAGGCTACCTGCAAAACGATATTACTTATATATGCAATGTTGATTAATTTGTTTTTTTTTTTTTTTTATGTAATTAAGATGTGGCTTTTGCCCTTTTATATGTAAAGGCGGTGCCCTAGTATTATATAATATATCAGCATCTTACCAACGTTAAAGCGTGAGTGAGAATCAAACAAGTCCGTTCAATGGGAGAGTGACTTCACTTTAGAGGACCCATTCAAAAGGGAACCTACTTTGTTATATTAATCCATCTAATAAGGGTGAAAGCTTCTGATTCTCCAACTACACGAGTATAAAGCCTTCATTGATTAGTCTGCCACATGGACTGTACGTACGTTATTAGCAATTAGCAAATGACAAATTCAATTTCTTTCAGCATCCCGTTCTGTGGTTATGTGTGTTCTGTTAGCAAGTGATTGAGATTTGAGTTCGAGCAATTGGCTATTCCTAAGGCGTCAGCTGACAGCGGGGTGTAGGTTGGTTTAGGTTTATACTTGAATATGTACTAATTTAATATGATTGGTTATTAAAAAATAAAAATTAATTAAATCAATAAATATAAAAAATTTGTTTCACTTGAATTAATTTTATTGAATTGGTTTAAGTTAGGTTAAAGAAAATTCTTCTCATTTTTAATGAATTTTATTTATTAAATTTTTAAACTATTGAATTATCAGAATAATCAAACGAAAAATATTATTTAAAATTAAGAGAATTGTATTTGAACAAATGCTCTATTCTAAAATTGCTTATAAAATGCTAGTAAGTTTTAATTATTCTATTATAGAGAAAGTAGAAACAATAAAAAAAATTGTAAAATATAAAATATAGTATATTACTAATAAATAAAAATCAATAAACAAGTTAGTCTTAGTCTTAGTCCGAATATAACTACCAACTTTATCTAAGTCTCCTAAAAAAGAATAACTAATTTAGATAAAAATTTAAATATCTTAAAAGGAAATTATTTTAATAGTGATCAAATTTTTAAAAAATAACTATATAAAATAATAAGATAAATATAAAATATTAAATGAATCGGATTGATTCGATTCTGGAAAATTTTCAATAAATAAAAATCAAATTAATACTAATCACTTTTATAAAATTAAGAACTTATTTAATCTAATACAATTTTAAAAACTAACAATTTAAGTTGATAGATTTGGGTTGTTTCCTGAATTTTTTTACAGAGTCACCTTCTTTTAGGCTCCTCTGGATGACGGTATTTTCGTTTAAATATCGGCCGTACTTGCGATGGACCCGATGGTTTCGAAGGATTCAATGACCACTTAGTCTTCCTATTTCATTCGTAAAATTAGTTCAATAGATAGACCTATAATAAGTACAAGTAATTTTTGTTTCTGGTTGAATTGTTACACATTAGATTTTGAATTAAAAACTTAATAATTAATGAACTTGATAAGTATTTCTGAAAAGCTTTCTTGGTGTTTGTATAAATGTAAAGTTTTTAATCAAAATTTTTACAATATTTATACTAATAAAGTGATAATACTTATTTACTCGCTATAAAAGAAAATGTTCAATTAAAATGAAAAAAATACAAAAATAAAAAATCTAGTTAAAATATAATCTTTTAAAAAATTGTATGAATTAACTCAAATTTTATCAAGTGATTTAAAAAGAATAAAAATGAAAAAAAAAAAAAAAAAAAAACCTTATGAAACATACCTCATTAATTAATTAATTAATTAAAGAATGAAAATAAAAATAAAAAAAAAAATTCTTATGAAACATACCTCATTAATTAATTAAACAGAGAGAAACTGTGTTTGGTAACATCTAATTTGTATGTGATTCCTAATTTGTCACACCATAATCAACGATCTTTTTATTTTTTGATTGAATAATCATAATCAACTGTCTTTGAGCTTCAATTCTTAATTCTTGTTTCATTTTTCTAATAAATTCATCGAATTTCTGGTTTAATTCTTCCGTACTCAGCATCCCATTGTCTTCTTCTTCTTCTTCAACTTCAACTTCAAAGTTGTCTTCTACTTCTACTTTTTCTCCAACAAGAGTGTCACCATTTGTCCATTGTTGTTCCTCTTCATCTTCTACAGCACATTCTCTACTTTCTTCTTCCTCTTTTGAAATTTTATTTGTATAAAAGCCATTTTCTTCTGTTTCTTTTTCAACTTCAATATCCTTGGCAGTTTTTTCCTCTGCTACTGAAACACCATCCAAGATCAATTCTTTTTCTTTGCCTTGTGGCATTGAATTCTCAGATGGGTTATCATCTACCATATTTCTTAAGGATTCATCTTGATGATTAGAGAGAGACAAAGAACTAAGGAGTTCAGAGTACTTTGCAAGAAAAACTAAGAGTCCATTGCATAGAAGGAACATACAGTTTTTGTCAATGGTGTGAGTTATAAGTTGGTAAGGGAATGTAGAGAAGTTATAAGAATTAAGAAATGAAAGCAAAGATGATTGGGAAAATAAATATGAAAACACATAAACTGAGACCACCAACTGAGTCAGCTTTTTTAGAAACTGAGTACTCATCAATTGTGTTATGGTGTGTAGATTTTGGTGCTGAAGTTCTTCCATTTTTCTCTCCATTGATTGTTTATTGATCAACAAGTACAAGTGCTTTTTGGATATAACAGGCTTTGTGGGAACTGGATGAGCTGATGGAGCTTGAAGCGTGAGAATATAAATGTGGTTTGGTATCAAAGCTTAGAGAGCGTTGTGTGTTTATATATAAATGGTTTTGTACTTAAATATAGGGCAAAAATCAATTATTGAAATATTGATCAAATATCGACCTTCTATTTACTATAATTTTTATTTTTCACTTGTGTTAACATTTTGACCCTATTTACCTTATTATAGTTGATCAAAACAGGATGAAAGTTTAAAATAAAAATAATCCACCCACTAGCTTCTTCGAGTTAAGTTTTTCACCTACTTTATACCTCTATAATGAAAGGCCTTTTGTTTTATTGTATGATATAATCTTCTTTTATGTATAAAATTTTTTTTTTTTTACTTTAGAAAAAAAAATTATATGTTCATTTTTTTTATAAGGTAAATAAATATATGTTTTTTAGTATTAAAAAAAATAAATATATGATTTTCTTAATAAAGAGGGTTAAAAAAAAATTAATTAAATAAGAAGCTAGTTAGTTTTACGAAGCTACACTTCTGTTTATAAGGGGGTTCCTTATTGTTAATGTTGTATTCCATAATAATGAAATACAAGATAATAGTAATAAAAAAATTAACAAAATATTTAATTAAATAACGAAGTTATTTATGAAAAAAAAAATACATTTTTATGTGTAGTTTGTTTTATGAAACTACACTTCTGTTTATAAGAGTCTTAAATAATTGAGATTTGGGGAGGGGGTTGTTTATAATTAATGTGGTATTCGATAATAATAAAATACAAGATAAAAGTAATAAAAAATTTAACAAAACACATATGCGCATTATTTAATTAAAATGACGACTAATAAAATTAGTAATGAAAAAATTTGATCTACTATTTTGGACTTTCTATAGTTGTCGGCCCCATGAGGTGATTGTAATATCTTATTGTTTACCAATATGAAGTTGATTGCTATGTACATGGTTTTTATGATTGAGATGTGCCATTCCGGCCCTCAAAAGCTATAAAATACTTATATAATGCTATCCTATAATTATAGGTATATGATTAAATACTGATTGTATGTAGAATGGGCACAAATTGATAGACCCACAATCTCTTTTATTGTGGGCTAAATTTCAGCTTTGTTGCTTGGAAGGGAAGCTAATCATATGGTATTGTGGCTCTTCTTGTTTTGTTTTATTATTTCTCTTTTGTCAATCTTGAGCTTTACGCAAATATCATTTCATTATTAGTTTCCTTTAAACATCTTCTAATAATTATGATGGGTTTGAAGATAAGTTTGAGAAATTCATGCAGGTTTTGTAATAAAGCAAGAAAATTTTCACCGATTGTTCTCGAAATTGATCATACTAGTGAATGTCATGGTACTAGCTCATTATATTATTTACTACGATTCAAACTCCGAGACACCATTATCATAACAAAACCCTTCTTTTGCTTTGGTTCGCACCAAACCTTCAAAGAAAAAAAAAAAAAAAAAAAAAAAAACTTCTGTTTTAGATGAGGTTGTTGCCATGGATTACAAAAAGAAAAAGAACAAAAAGGTGTTTGTTGTTGATTATTATCATTACAGTAACAGTGAAGTCATTTATGATCAACAAAAATGTAAATATCTCCTATACAACAATTGCATGTAATTTCTTATCCAGCAAAGAAAAACATATTTGGTTTTGAAAATATTGAAAATGTGTGTAATTGAATTATTACACAATACTGACAATAGGTTGGAATGAAAAAGGGAAAGAAAAAAAAAAAAAACTCTTCTTCTAGTAAAGTAGTTTCTCAGGCATAGCACCAAACAGTACTTAATGCTCCTCTATTACAATAGATGAAATCACTAAACTTGGAAGATAAATCATGATCTGATGTTTCAAATCAGGTTATTTGAATTATTAAAAAAGAAGGAAAAACATGTTGCTAGCTGTTGGTGAATTATCATTTCAGTACAAAAAAAAAATGTCTAATCAAGAATATACAATAATTGTAATTAAACACTCAATGTTTAGCAAAAAAAAAAAAAAAACACTCAAATTAAAGCAACATAACAGAATGAGCTTTGAAAATTGAGGATGGTTGGAGAAGAAACAAGCTCGAGCAATTATACTACTTTCTGCAACCATCTAGGCTCTAGCAACTAGTATGATGTATGATCAAATATATTCATGTCTGAAAAACTAAAGCAGAGATATTCATAACAAAGAAAATTCCAACTTTTAGTGTTTAAATGCAAATAATATCTTTATACATAAAATTGAGGATAAAAAATATATGTTTTCCACGTTCAAAAATGGGGTACACTTTTTTTTTTTTTTTTCAATAACATAAAAATGTATATTTTTTTGAAAGGATTAAAAGTAAAATTATGTAAATAAATAGACCATAAATGTAACAAATTGTTATTTTAGGTTATGTTAGGAGAATAGTAATAGTGATTTGTTAGGGGAATAATAATAGTAATGAGAATTGTAAAATGTTCTAAGTTTGTTTAAAAATTAAAATTAAAATAATAGGTAACATTAAAAATAAATTTTATAATATTTAAAATGAAATAAAATTAAAAATTAAAACTTGAAAGAAAAAAAATAAAGAAAAGAAAGGCATAATTTTTGGCATTTCCATTCGGGATACATCAATCATACATAACCTTAACATACAATTAACAATTACACCATAGGTGGCATTAGCAATCCTACTTAATACCAGAATATATCTCCAAAATACTAAAATTAAATCCCGCAACAACATAAAGCTCTCACTTGCCACAAAATTAATAACAAAGATAGTGATCTTCTAGACTCAAAAATGACCGTTCAAAGTTCAAATTAATCTGAAATTCAAAAACAAAAACAACTAGGCATCCAAAATTAATGCTGATCAGGCCACAAGAAAGTTCCAACAGCAAATGCCCTTTTCTGCTCTAGAGGACCCTCAAAACAGAGGCCATAAGCTCCAAGAAGGGCGTCTAGCTTCCAGTCTTCCATATTATCATAGTCAAATTTGGCGTACCTTGGATAGTTAAGAGGCATTTGGAAGCCATCTGGATAGTGCTCCTTGCAAAGTCCAATCTTTGTATCCTTAGCAGTTCCTTTAAACTGCCTTTCGTTTAGGTTCATGTTGACATTGTTTGAATGCCCCAACACATGTGCAAAAGCAGCACTTAAAAACCACTTCAATTCCATAATGATTCCTGAAAAAATAAGAGAAAAAAATTAACAAACACTATCTTTATAAAGCCTCAAGAAGCAGGAAGGAAAATATGAGTGAGTTATATAAATTACAACACAATTGCTCATTTGTTCAAGGGCAAACCCATCCCTTTTAAGGAACCCATTCTTCAGCATCAACATTCATAGTGTTCCTTAAAAGTTGCAATTTAATTGACTAGAAGCAAAACTGAAACGTTGCTCTAAGACAGCCTCGACTCTCCTTCTCAAAATAAAATTTTCAGCAAGATTGTCACTCTATAAAAGAGTACTGACTTTAATTTTTTAATTTCAAGCCCTTTTCTTTATGAAAAATACGAAGTAAAAAATGTGGGAAAAAAGTAGTAGAACAAAGTCTATGTTAGTAAAAGTGACGGAGCTAAATTATGTTCTAATTCAAGCTCAAACTAAATGAACTGCAACTCAATTCATAGAAGAGGAAAGCAAACGTATACGATATAAAGCAGATAATGAAAAGACAAACCTTGTGTTAAGCAATATGGTATTGCTGATCGATAGCGAATAAATGCTTAAACTTTGCTAAGTTTAAGCTTTTGGCAATCTTATTTATACTTATAAAGCGCCTCAAATGAATTCCTTGTAACGCTTGACACCAAATTAGGGTTTCAAAAGCCGGTTATCTGACTTCTTGTTGTTCGAGTAAATTCTTGAAAGGAGTGAGCGAGTTAATTATAGTAAAAGACTAAAAGTGAAAGTAGACAGCTAGATAATCACACAATACTAAACAAGGGAAACAGACCCCATAAAAAAAATGCTTCACTACTGAATTAACAGCTAAATTTTGTCTAATTTTACACTTTTAATCCTTCAATTTTTTTCGCAATATTATATCCAATATTTTTTTGAAATCTAAAAATTAAACTGAAATTGGCCATCTAATTTTTATTTTTTTACCATGAATAAAAGGAACATCCAATTTCATTGCACAAGGTTTTTGCAGTAATTTCCATGGGAATCGTCATGCTTAGAAGTTAGAACGATTCCCTAACGGTCCACGCTTATCATGTGTAGCTTATGCTTTTGAAATTTCAAAGTCCAATTGGAGTGGCTAATGGAAACAAAATAGATGCTACAACAATGGCAAAATTTTCGATCACTTTTACGCATAAATTATTTATATTATAATATATGATAAAATTATTTTAAATAATTAATATTTTAAATAATTTTATCATATATTATAATATAATTAACTTACCTATAAAAATTGATACGGTAGCCAGAATCCCATTTCTGTCGGTATACATTATCGTAACTTTGGCCATGTTGTTTGGTATTGGAGTATAACCATTGTCGTGATCTGCGACACTTAATCAAGCCAAATATTGGAAGTTTTTTTTTTTCTTTCTTCTTCCTCTCTCATTACAACTGCAATACATATTTTGTCCTACTATAATCACAATGATAACCATATTCACCTTGTTTTTCTTTATTAGATTCACGTTACTCGATAAAACCAACCATTCCAATCCTCCAAACCTGTAACCAAGCTCGCATGACTTTTTTTTTTTCTTTTTCTTTTCCAATCATCAAACTACGAGAGAAATGCTAATATTACCAACATTTGCAACTACTTTTGCACCCAAGTCTTTTACATTGTGTCAACTGTCAAAATTATTTTGAAAGTTGGAGAAATAATTCGATTTTATAGATATTAACACATGTTACAATATAATTGAAGTGTAAAAATATGTATAAATTTATGCATTTTTAGCATCCATCCAACGTCCAAACTACGATAGTTTTACATATATCACTGAACATCGTTTATATTACTAATTCATCAATAAAACAAATTGACAAAATACATCAATCCGTAAACACTCATGGCATTCATACAGTAACATGTATGTCATTAACAAAACTAGTGAGCTGATTCTGAATACATAAACGACCAGAGAGACTCAGTAGCCCAACTATGCTTCAGAAACAAACCCGGCAGTATAATCAAAGTCATGCATAACACTGCTTGCCAGATTTGGTATTTTGTGAAACCTGAACCATGGTCAATGGCACTCTCCCATAAGCAAGTTAGTCGGAAGAAATCCAGCACCATCATTACCACGAAGGGTGAAGACCATTTAATAGAATATCAAAAGGTGAAATAAATATTTACGGGAAAATTATGTAGAAAACTAATACAGGTGGAGGAAAAGAAATATCAAATAAACGATGCAAATTAGTTAGTAAAAGGATGAAATTGATGATACAAGATGTGATTGGAAAGTCGATCAGAAATTAACCATAACACAAAAAATCCCCATTCATTGAAAGACCTAGATGAATACATTTTGCCCAAAAACATTAAGAAATAGATTAAAACCTTAACAGAATTGGGATGTAAATTATAAGCCTTAGATAAATTTACCCAAAAGCAGCAGTCATCCTGCTTAGAGCTTGACCTCCACATCAACCCCAGCAGGAAGGTCAAGTTGCATCAATGAATCTATTGTTTGTGCAGTAGGGAAAAGAATATCAATAAGCCGCTGGTGTGTACGAATTTCAAAATGAAACCTTGCATCCTTGTGAACATGTGGTGATTTGAGTACACAGTAAATGCGCTTTTTGGTTGGTAAGGGCACAGGTCCCATAGTTTTTGCATTAGTATTCTTTGCAGCATCAATTATCTGCTTGCAAGAATCCTCTATCAGGGGCACCCAGTACGACCGAAGTTTGATCCTAATTTTCTGTTTTGGTGCCATCTACAGCATAAAAAGTAAGTTTATGGTGACAAGTTCTAACAGCCATCTTGTGAATGCTCAATCAACCATTCTATTGAGTTAATTTAGCCATGCTACTTTCTTATAAAGGAAATCTACCAAAGAATCAAACCATAACTCTGAGCCTATATGAAATCCATGGCAATGAATCCAAAAGGACTAAGGAGTCATATATTTGTTTGTTCTATTTCTGAAGGATTTGAAGTGGTTTCATTTGTTGATTACTTAACCAAAATCTTCTGATTGGCATTTCAACAAACAGTAAAACTTGAATGTCAAAAACTTTAAAAATATCTCCATATATAGCCAACCCTTCTAAATATAGGCAAGTTTTCTACGAACCTTTGAATAGACATCAAACTTCAATAACGAGACATAGAAATACCTCATCTATCTTGAAATTTTCTAAAGTAACATTTGCAATAAGAACAAATACAGGTTCCAATCCATATGAGCAGACATAGGAGAATTAAATGCAATGGAAACATGACCAAAACTACTGCCAACTAGTCAAACAGAAAGAGAGCACAGGAAATAAGCTTCAAGGGATAAGCATTTAATGAGCGTATCTTTTGAGAAGCTTCAACCGAAACTTAGATAACAAGTTTACCCTTATCTTAAACTCAGTGGAACATATGTTTACTGAAATTGAGCATTTCTACACTTATTTTACCGAGGAAATCTATTTCAAGAAAGTGAAAACTAGCAATGAGTCACAACTGACCTGATGGTTGATCTTAAATATCACTATTTTTCCAGCCCAAAGAACTTTCTTTTATATATTACATTTGTTAGTACAAATCTTTCAGTTCCACATTGGAGATAGTTTTCTTCAACAACAGTAATCAAGAAAGCACCTAGATAGAGAAAAAGAAAAGACCTTGTCCGCATCCTCGCCCGTGCTGAGCGATGAAGTGCTGGCAATCTCGGAACCTCCTACCTGAAAAGAGGACTGACAAGAATTAGACATAGGCATAAGTTCCCTTCATCAGCTTACAATTCAGAACTTGGAATAAGACTACTAAGCTCAGAAAAAATTCACTGAAAAAAAGTAGAAAAAACTGCAGTGGAGCACTTGTTCTACAATTTCCGGAACATCATATCACAAGATGACAAGTGAAATAAAAAGACATTAGATACAAACCCCAACGTTCTCCGAGGCGGACCCCTCTAGTACTTCAGTGGAAGCTTCTAGAGAACTCTGAGACTCCACTACTTCAGTAGTACCATTAACCCTAGTTGATGAGCGTGAAAGTTTTATAGCCCTGAATTTTAAGGAACAATTGACACAGACCAAAGAAGAGGAAGGAAGCTTTGGCTTTGAAACGGGAGAGGAGGAAGAATTGGAGTGTGGAAGAGAATGAATTAGGTTCGCAGATACGGAAGAAACTGCCATTGATCTGACTCCAAAAGCTCACTGTGTTTGCTTGAGAGAGTCTGAGAGAGCTCTGCTCTCTGCTCACTCTACTAGAATTATCCAAAATATTTTCTATTTGTTTCGCAAAATAATAAAATAGCTATTCTTTGGAACGAAAAGTTTACCCATGTTTAACATTGGGCCATGTGCTTAATTCCTTCATCACCATTTGGGCCGATTATACTGTTTACCCAAAACCCTCGTGTTGCTGATTTCGACAAAATGAAAGAAAAGAACGCGCAAATTAACGCTTTTTTTTTTTTTTTAAGTAGTCTGATAATTTCTTACACGATTTGATAATATAAATTAAATATAATAATATGAAATTTTTTTTTAGTAAGAATTGATCAATAATTTTTCATATTCTTAAAAATTTTGTTATTTCTTACTATTATAAATATGAAACAAGAAAAAAAGTCGAGTAAATTTTCTTATGTGTCAACTGACACGAAAATTTGACACGAATAATACGAACCGAACCCAATGCCGACACGAATAATAAGACATAAACACTGCTAACACGACACGATTGTCACCCTATTTTTAAGTACCGTAGCTTTGTTATATAAATGATTTAACTGATTTTATTTTTAATTTTTTTAATTAAAAAAAATACATATTTAATTTTTATAATATGATTATTTATGTTATAAGAAAAATAATTATATATTTTTTTTTCTTTTTTTTGAAGTATTAAAAATAAAATGGTATATATAAAGGAGATATTATATTATATAATTAAACTATTAACTATTTTTTTCTATAAAAAAAAAAAGGCATTAACTATTTTGTTTCTCTATAAAAAAAATTCCCAATAACACATGCTTGCAGCAAGCTACTGTGTAAATCGTTATCGTTTTCATCTTTATCAAAAAGGCAAAAGAGAGAGAGAGTTCTTTACCCAAGCCAAAGTCGTTTTAACTTTATGAGATAACAAGCATAAATGCATATTTAAGAAAGCAAAGGACGTCAATCACATTTTCATGTAATGTGAAATTGTGAGTTGCTCATATGGTTAATAAAAGTAGATTGAGGAAAAAGTCAAAGTTATTTGTTGATTATGGCTGAAGCAAAGTCCCCAAGTCGTCACATATGTAGATGAACAGATCCATGTGGTTCAATTTCTTCAAATTACGTATAGTGAGAAATGGGATGCGTAGGCTACTCAATCATCTTGAAGACTTTGAGAGGCTATTCCCGAAATTAATTATCCATTTTTCAATATACGTCAATGGCCAGTAAAAATTATGATTCAGTAGTATGGCACATATTGAAGAATATGGAGTTTGGTTGTGGGCTATTCATATTCTCCAATCTTCACGTTCTTAGTTTCTTCCCATACATCTTAGGAAAAACAAATGCAGAGGAAATTTCATGGAAATCAATTTACATTGACATTATTCTGGTAATAGTGTTTTTTTACGAGAGCTGAATCTAAAAAAGCAGTGAGCAAATAAAAGTCTCATTTATTGTATGAGATGATCAAGTAAAATTGAATTTTAATTCATAAATATTAATATTTTCCTTTATACTCCTAATAAATAAACCTTTCAGTTCCATTTGAAAAAAAAAAAAGCAAATAAACTAATTATGCAATTTTACGAGAGTTGAATCTAAAAAAGCAGTGAGAAGCAGCGGAAAAGTTTGAGAATAACTGGTCAACTTTAATGAATTACTTGACCCTTAATCCATTTTTCTGTCACTTATACTTTTCATATTTTTACCCACAATTAAAAAAAACTTGTTTGACCCAAATGAATTTTTTTTATCTTTCTTTATATACAACATATGTGTATTAAAAAGTAAAAAAATTATATTTTTTAAGATTTAATATTTTTTTCTCCTATATTCATTTTTTATTTATCTATATTTATTTTCTATTATAAAAAATCATCTTTTTTTTGTTTTTTTTTTTTTTTAAAACACTAAAATTTTATCTTTTTTATTAATAAGAAAAAACACATTCCACACAAAAAACGAGAGATAATATAGTTCTAAAATCATCCTCTTTAATTCATCGAAGAATCCAGAATCCTTTGAGAAGTCTAATATCACGTCTCATATAAAAGAGATTAAATTTGTCACTTTTGCTCCCACACCAAGTATCCTTCCTTTTTAAATCTTACGTAATTATCAATGAAATCAGAATTTACAAACTATGAGTTTAGTTTTTTTCTCGCAACCAATTATTCAACTAATTTATTAATTTTACTTTTAATTCTTAAATATATATATATATATATTTTAGTTAAAAATAAAATGCAATTAAACCTTAATTTCTTCCCCTATTTTCGTTAGCTAACTGCCCCTCTTTCTCTTAGGCTCTTGGAATATAGTTTAAAGCTTTAAATAAAACCGCCGTATCCATGATCCTAATTAATTAACTCCCACACTTCTTTTCAGTTCATATGCTCTCAACTTATAGCAGAAAGAACGTGATTAACCCAACAAGTCTCTTCAAATTCCTAAGTAATTTTCTAACTTTCTACAAAACTATGATACACATTGCCATTCTGTTTATCTTCTATTCATCTCATACATAATTAACGACTTCATTTTCCATAGAAAATTTAGGACGCTCCTTCATTTATTATCTTCATCTCTTTCATACCTCTCCAAACATCATTACTACACAATTTTTCTTCTTCTTCTTCTTCTTCTTCTTCTTGTCCACAACTCCAAAAGAAAGTATCAGAAATACCCAGAAAGAGAATTTCCCAAAAAAAAAAAAAAAAAAGATCAAAAGAAATGCACATAACAGTGACTCCTTTATTTGCAGCAGCTTTGATGGTGGTTATATTAGTCGTAATCTTTTTGGGTGGTTTTCAAGTTGGTTATTCAGCCACTGATCCCAATGTGAAGAATTATATCAGTTGGAATGATATGGAAGTAGACGAACATATTGTGTTTTTGTATTCTGGTGAACAATATAAGCAAGGAATTAGCAATGTTATAGTTGTTGACAAGAATGGTAGAGGACAATCTCGTACTGTTCAAGGAGCTATTGACTTGGTCCCTCAAAATAACAACCAAAGAATCAAAATTTATATTCTTCCTGGAATTTACAGGTAATTCAGTTAGTTCATTCACGTCACATGGGCTTATACCATGTTTCTCTATGTCTCTGTTTATAACTGACTTTTGAATAAGTTGATGCAGAGAGAAAGTGTTTGTACCAAGAAACAAGCCATTCATATCATTCATAGGAAACAAGAAAGAGAGTTCAAGTACTGTAATTTCTTGGAACAGTAAGGCATCAGATAAAGATAGCAAAGGTTTAGAAGTTGGAACATATAATTCAGCAACTGTTTCTATAGAATCTGATTATTTCTGTGCAACTGGAATCACTTTTCAGGTAATTTCTAGATGCAACAACATCCAAATCAAGTGTTTTCTTTCTTTTTAAATAGAATTCTGATAGTATCTGCATGTGGTGAGTGCAGAACACAGTAGTTGCAATTCCAGGAGCACGTGGAATGCAAGCAGTGGCTCTAAGAATAACTGGTGATAAAGCCATGTTTTACAAAGTCAGGATTTTGGGGACACAAGATACTCTTTTAGATGACAATGGATCACACTATTTCTACAGATGTTACATTCAAGGTGATGTGGACTTTATATTTGGAAGATCAAGATCACTCTACAAGGTAAATATATATTTAATAATAAAGAAAAAAAAACAAATAACACATGTTTTTTTATATTAGAAAAATCCCAAAACCGTATAAAAAATTTATATAAAATGGAACTGTATTAGGAATGTGTTCTTAGGTCTACAGCTTCAAATGCTGGTGGAGCTATAGCAGCTCATCACAGGAATACAGCAGAAGAAAATACAGGGTTCTCTTTTGTGAACTGTATAGTCAAAGGAAGTGGGAGTATCTACTTGGGAAGAGCTTGGGGTGACTATGCCAGAATTATTTACTCTAATTGTTATTTTGATGATATTATTACTCCAACTGGTTGGTCTGATTGGAACCGCCCAAATAGACAAAAGTATGAGTTTTTATCTCAAAACTATTTCTGCTTTTAAAAAAAAAATAATAATAATATAGAAGATATTTAATAATTAATTTCTTATTTCGAGTGTTTTTTTTAGGACTGCAGTGTTTGGAGAATATAATTGCAATGGACAAGGAGCAGATAGAAAAGGTAGGGTTTCATGGGCAAGAAATTTCAGTAATGCGGAGATAAGGCCTTTTCTGGATCTCAAATACATAGATGGAAACAAATGGCTTAGACTTTAATACTGTCTATAGAAAACAACTACTCTGACTCAGATCAAACTATCTGATAAACACAGATAACGATAATTGCCCACTTTGTATAATCTTGCCCTGTAGAATCACAATGGCGTTCATTAGTTTTATGTTTCTCATTCTTTTTCCTCTTTTGCCCCTCTATACTTTCAAGTTTTACTCAACATTCATTCAAACAATTTTTTCTCGCTGGTAAAAATGATACTGACTCTGTATGTTAATAATGTACGTATCGTTAACCAACTATAATGACACCATATGATGCGTACTTGCGCAAGTCCGAACGTGTGGAACACAACCAGAAAGTTGGCAATTCTATACATGGTTGAAAAGAACATGCACCTCTAAAATTATACAAATTTCAGTCTTTAATACAGCCTCGGCCACCAAAGGCGCATGTTGTTCGTGAATACAGAGTACATGCAGAACATTATATTCAGTCTCACTAGTCACTGCCATGGAGCAGTTGAGAGAGACTCAACTCATGCAGTGAGGGATCAACGATCCAAACGATCTAAATTTAATAAAATTTCAGTTAGGGTACTCAACTTCAGGAATGTACAACTACAATGACAGCAATTTAGATAATTGTTATACCAACTATATACATATAAAGCACTAAATACCCAAAAGACATTAACACTCTAAACCTCCAAACCACTCTTCTCAACCAAGGCAAAAAATAATAATAACAATGGCACATTTCCAGCTTACTAACTTGTGTTATGCACCATCGGCAGCCACTTCCATTGTTTCTAGGGGTTAATGGCTCTGCTCAGAAGTGTCACATACCTTCATGTCTGCTCTGCTCTTACTATCATCATTGTCGTCTTTGTCATCATCATGATTACCTTGGACATTGTCTATGTCATCACAGCTTTCTTTGGCATCAAATCCATCATCTATATTACGAAGGCCTTTCAATGATGGTGACTTCTCACAACTGACCAGGTTCATATCCTTACAAAGGCCATCGGAACTAGCAGATGCAGTCAAGTTGATATTTTCCTCATCAACAACAATGTGCCTACAAGTAGCAGGGTCTTCTACAGATGAAAGAGGTAAACCAACTAATTTACCGTCCTCAAAAGCTGAAGACCCAGATGGCTTAGTTCCTGAACTGATAGTTGCAGATATGGCTGAGACTATTTCAGGCTTTGACTTAATACCAATCCACTGGTCACCTAACCAATCTCGGGATACTCTTAGGTCCTTTTTATGTATGTTCAAGAGTAAGGTTTCCCCTAACACCACCAAGATCATAAGTTTAGATTAATAAAATTATAGCAGAAAATATTGAAGGTAGACGAAAGTAGCATTTTTTTTGTGTGTCTAAAAAGTACTTACCAGGAAAGAAAACTTGCATACTATCACTGCATCTGTCAACCCCAGTTACAACACCTTCCCACCAGCCATCACTCCACCATGCATCGACTGCATCTCCAATTTCAGTAACAAGGTTGGTTTGATCTTTGACAGGAGCTGGCCGAATAGTTGGGCGGTTTGAATGTCTCATGCCAATCTTATCAGGTGCAGCAAGCTTGAAAGCCGGAACCCTTTCCTAAAACAGTTTATTCATATCCTTCATAAGAAAATTTCATAGAAATCAGGAAGACTAAAATATAGCTACAAATTACTGAAAACTTTATGCATTGAAATCAATATGTAAGGTCTGTCTGGTGGACAAACAGGGGAAGGATTAAAGATCCAAAACCTTCCAACAATACAAGTTAAATCACCCTTCAAGGTAAAGATATTTCAGTTCAAAAACATGGTAGATAGCATGTGGCATCCCCATTTGAGCAAACAATAAAAACAACAGTCAGTGTATTGAAAATATTGCCTAACTGACCAAAATATTTAGTCAACACTCAACAGTTACATACACAAACACTTCAGACTTCAGTATTAGTAAGCATACCACAAGATTACCACATCTATCCTCATCTTGGAGATCATCATATTGTACTTTCACCTGTTTTCGTGACACTTGCAATACTCTGCACCTGAACCAGCAACCACGGATACCACTATCTTGGCATAGCACTTCTATCTCTTGATTAACCTTAAATGGTGGGAAAAACGAGGGCCGAGATCCAACATAATTGAGTGAAATCAACCCTCTGCCCGATAAACTATCATTTAGGTTCTGATGAGGTCCATATGGGAACGTCTGACCATCTCTAGCACGACTTCTGACTTTAGAAGGATCTTTAGTGCTTCTGACCCTCTTAGCTCCAACTCTTGCACTTTCATCCGTGCTAAATTCATCATTATCCTCCCCAATAAATACACAGCTTATATACTCAGGCTTTGGAAAGGAATCAGAATCCAAACAGGAGATAATTGGTTGCTTCGAATAGCCACATAACTTACTCAAATCAAAAGGCTTCACCCTGTTACTTATGAATTGCCTATAACAAAGATGTATTCTGGCCAACAAGGCATGAGGCAATGCATCCAAGCATTTTTGATAATGCTCCCGAGTTAAAACTGTAGCTGGACCATCAACACACTCTGCACTGATTACTTGTGCATAAGGTGTTATAAAAACTTCTTTTGGGTGAGAATTTCGAAGTGGGGTCATCCCCTTGACTTCCTGATTATGGTGAAACCATCTCACTTTAACCTTCTTTTGACCTCTCTTGTCTTCATACATATCTTCCAAATAAGCAATATACTGATTCTCTCCCTTTGCCATAACAAAGACAAAAGATTGAATCTGGAGAACAAGAAAAGGGGGAATAAAGAGTAAACTAATGTGGCAAAACCCTATTGCGATTAAAAATGTTTAATTGTATGGTAAAACCCCTTCATGCATAAAATTTCATTTTTAATCCCCTTAGGAAAAAAAAATCAAATGTTCATTTTTCTTATAACGTAAATGAACATATATTTTTTCACCGAGAGAGTTAAAAATAAAATCAGTTGAATGATTTTATCAATTTTCCAAGACAACAAAGTACAATATCACAAGGAAAGTAATTCCTCCCTCATGGACTTGTTCAAAAACTCAATTGCATGCATTTGTCTTACATCAGCTTGTAGGTTCTTACCCCTATTGTAATCCCATTTCTACAGAATGCTGAGTAATGCTTTAGCTGCTTGCCACATATCCATGCAATGCCTGACCATACGATATCCAAATCACTTCCCTTGAAATTCTTTAAATGGCAATCCTGCTAACAGGTTTTGAATATCAGACAATCATCAAAAGTGAAAATATATAGAATAAAATGCATTAAAAAAAATTGGCATGCACGTAGCAACAATTACTTGGCTATCTAACGCTTGAATGTGTAGAGCACTGACACCACTTCTTGGATTTTCAGGAATCCCTGTACCTTGGGTTGAAGCATGTGTATCTGTAAGTCGAAAGTGTTATAACATGGCAATGATCCCCAGTTACTCATGCCATTAGTTGTTCCTAATTCATACTAGTGAAACAAATATTGGTTGAGTTGAAAGTATGGGTACAACATAAAAAACACAGTTCTTTAATAAAAAAAATACATTAATATGGGTAAGGGTAACAAGAAGCATTTTTCTATACCACAGTCTAGATGATAAAAATTTGTATAATTTGTTCTTCTTAAGGCAATAAATAAAGGGTTTAACCATCAAGGTACATAAGGAAAACGGTACAATCCATTCATGCCAGAAGTTATTATAAGCCAATACAGAATTGTCCACGACTGAATCATCATTGCCAGTCTCCAAATGGGCTAGTTTTAGTTGAAAACAATTCAAGTTATTCCACAAATTTCATGATTGATTCTCAGACAATAAGCTTAACGCCCAATATTTCCAATGCTGGTAGAAAAATAAATATTTCACACAAGGGACTTCTAGGGTGTGACCAATAATAATAACATTTCATTAAGCATAGTTGTGTTTCCAAACGAAATTTTCACAAGTACATAAAATAAAATGTCTATAACACGTAAATGAAACAACTTCTCCCAAACATGCACTACCAAGTATTAGAATATAATGAATCAAACTAAAAGTGTCAAAAAGTGTTCGTTATGCAACACAAACTTGACTTCCAACAAATCTTATTGTTTACCAGCTACTTCAGGAAAGTCAAAAAACCCAAATCTATTATGAAAAATAAATGACAGCAACTTTTGAGAACATCATCGGCTACAAGAAATCCAAAAGTCAAAAGGGGACACTTACCAGACGGATCTCCATTCAGATAATGTTTTGATAGCATAGAAGTAAGCCAATCTACAACCTCCCTTCTCGACCTCCATTTGAAACCAGAACGAATGGTACTTCCCATCCCATGAACATCTAAAAACTCCTCAGCAACCACATAAAACATATGCCTAAGACTCCTCTCAGTGCCAACAACTGCAAGGATGGATTCTCCTGCCGAATCCTTTAGGAAGTAGTGAACCACTCTCTTACCCCGCTCCTTAGACACAAATTCTTCTTTCCACTCCACAAAACAACGACCATTTCCACACATTGTGACAAAAGAACTAAGTGCGTTAATAAAAGTCCAGAAACAAACTTAGAAATTCTACTTACGTAGTTTAAGATGCCAGCTGAAGCTAGTATACGTTTCAACCCTCAGATCAGGCACCTATGAGGCTAGGATCAAGCTATCAAGGAAGAAACTTGCTGATACTCTTCACCCAAACCTACGAAAAGCTCATTGCTCCTCTACACAAAGTAGAAAATTTCTGGCGGAAAAAAAATCTAAAGATCGACCAGAATAGAGAAGCGTCTACTACAAATGAAAGATCAAAAACGAAGAGTTTATAGCTGAGGAAGTCCTGGTAAATAACGAAACGTTCAAAAAACCAAATGCAAATGCTTCACTTGCATTCTGAGTCAGCAGGATATGTTTCGACATCCGATTAATAAACAATTTAACACCATTAAGCGTAATAACGTTAACCCTAAGAGCACACAAGATTCTGTGAAAACACGAAGAACTCAACAAACAAAAATTAGGTGGATAGAAAAATGACTAAACCTCTCCCCCTAACACAAAATTAATCTGTTCTTTGAATGTTCACAGGCAGATCAGAACCCGATTGCTCAAGATAATCCAAATTAAGCCTGTAATCCCAAAGAAAACGGCACGATGTATGATTTTGACTGATTCACAAGAGAGTCTTACGAAAGTTCAAGTGGGCATTTAGAATTAGGGACTACAATGGAGCTTTAGCACGCAAAGAGGAACTTGGAAGCATTACTTGACGGAACAACGACGATGATGGCGGCGTGGAACGGCTTCAACAAAGCGGTAAGAACAGGAAGCTCTGTGTCTGCTCCTTTGGGTACAAGGTAGAACAAACAAACAAGGTGAAAAGACGAAGAAGAATTGAGACCGGAGATTGAGAAAGGATAAATATTGACAAGGCCATGGACATGGGAAATGCTTTAGTGGTTAGCTGGTTGCAGAGCTTAGATCATAGAGGCAGAGGCGTAGAGCTACATAAGACTTTGGGGGATAACCAAAGTAGAACAATTTTTTGTTAAAAATATAAAATTAAAGGTAAAACAATTTGTTTGTAGACAATTATTGTTATTAGAATATTAATAAATTGTTAATATATAATTAATAATAAAAATGAAAATAAAATAAAAAAAATTATATGTTTTGTTATTAACGATAATAAAAATAATATAACCTTATTAATCGAACAATTCAGTCGGTACGTTTTAAGTTCCTAAAAATATACACGTAAATATAACTTCTTACAAAGATAGGTGCGTCCTTAATTTATATTTCCGTTAGATAAACAGTAATAATTTATGGGTATATGTTTAGATCGAAAAATATAATAAAAAATATCCAAGAAAAATATAATTTTTTTTTATAAAATATAAAATTTACAAAAATATTTAATCAAAAAATAAAAAAAAATTTACACTGTTTAAATTTAATTTTAAATTATTAAAATAAAATAACATCTTATCCTTATTAAACTCATTTTATCATTTTTTTTTAAATTTTTTATTAATAAAATAACATTTAATGTTAAAAAATTGACTAAAATATCTCTTTTTTTTTTTTTCAGAGAAACCTAACCAAATATAGTGCTCTATTCGAAAAAATAATATTGTTGTGCATTTTTAATTGTCATGTTTTTAGATTAAATATAATGCTTATTTTTTCTACAATATCATGTTTTAATTTACATAATAAATACAATATTTATTTACTCAATTTTTTATTTTTTCTTATTAAAAATATATTTTTTAAATTTATTATAAATAATTAAATACTATTAATATATAATTACTTATTAATTCGATATATAACTTTTAGGAATTAATTGATAAAAAAATTTAAATAATATACTTTTTATAATAATATTTAGTATAATGTATTGAAGATAAAAAAAAAAATAGTGTAAATTTTGCAATAAAATAATGCAAAAATTGTAGAGATTTTTGGTGCAAGATAGGCTAAAAAAATTTCTTTCTATTTTTTCCCTAAATAAGTCAAATATCTCCTTAGTTCTCAATTGTTCAACACTTTTCTTTTTTGAAGAAGATACTATCATAAAATAAATCGCTACATAATGCATTTAAGATAAAATCGTCACATTATCGTCGTATCAAATTATCAACTATCAACTATGTCAACTTACATTTTTAATTGCATCACTTATTTTGATTATAAAAATTATCCAAATTTCTAAAGTCTTTTTAAACTATTGAAAAACTCAGGAAATAAGCAAGTAGACTTTTTTAACGTCTTCTTGTTCGTTGTTGGTACATCCCTCAAAATTCAAATGTACCTGGGATGGTTACTCCTAAGTCCTAAGATAGTCCTCGACACCATGGAGATCTCATCTCTCTAGCCATCGTACTAATTGACCACCAAACTTTAGACCCCTAAACTTCGATATTTATACTTTGGGACTTTGGCATAGGTAAAAATAAGAAAATTACTTTTTAAACCTATATTATTAAACTACGTATATTTTTAATATTCAAATTTTATCAAAAATATTTTAAATTGATCATTTTTTTAAGTTATTTAAGTTTAATACTTATATTTTAAGTGGTTCTAATTTAATAAATTTTAAAATTTAAGGTATATTTTTACTATTCAGTGAATTGGGTAAGAGTATATTCGTCATTTTAAATTGTGCAATAACTATAAAAAAAAATTCATAACAAAACTGCAGATATCAAATGTGCAGTAAAAAACTAAAAAAAAATTCAAAAACACTACAAAATTGTACAATGACTAAAAAAAATAAAAATTGCAAAAAAAATTTACAGTAAAGAAAACAAAAAATTCACAATTTTACTACAAAACTGTGCAATAACTAAAAAAATTAACAATAAAATTATAGGTATCAAATGTGTAGTAAATAACCAAAAAAAAAATATTCACAAACACTACAAAATTATGCGGTCACTAAAAACAAAATTTCATAACAAAAATGCAAAAATACTGTGCAGTAAAGAACACAAAAAAAAAAAAATCACAATTTCATACAAAATTGTGTAGTTATTTCACAACAAAAATGCAAAAATATTATGCAATAAAAAATAAAAAAAATTACAATTTTACTACAAAATTATACATTAACTAAAATAAAATTAATAACAAAAATATAAGTATCAAATATGCAATAACAAAGCCCTACATTATTAGGCTTAAAAACTAGTGACAGTTAACGTTTATATAATCCGGTACTAATCACGTGGGTATCATCAATGCAATGAAAAAACTCATCCTTTTTCAAATAAACTATATAAGAGGAAACAAAGCAAAAGGTCTTCAAGCTGAGCCCTTAACCAATAAAACCCTAAATCTTGTCGATCAACAAACAATTCCACCATAATCATCCCCTCCCCTCAGTGACTAATAATTTGTATTACAATATTAAATCTTAAATAATTTTAATTTATTTATTTTATTTTCAAACATTTACTCTAAAGTCTTGTATATAATTATATTTTAAACCTAAATTTTCCTTTTGTTTTTGTTGGTAAGGAAAAATTATTGTATATATATATATATATATATATATATATATATATATATATATATATATATATATATATATATATATATATATATATATATATATATAAGTTTGAATCACGCATTATATATTTTTTTTTTTGATAAAATTATTCTTACATTTTAAGGTATTAATATTAATTATCCTTTAAAAATATATTATAACATTAAATAAACTCTAAACACGATAATAAAATAAGAATTACATCTAATAAGAATTTTAATAATATGATGATTACCACATCAAATAAGAACTTTAAATATTATTTTATTTTTACAATTAATTTGAAAGCATAAGAAAATTAAATATGATGAATACTGTATTTAATAAAGACTTTATATATTATTTTACTTTTATAATTAATTTAAAAGCATAAAAAAATTAATTTTGTATTTATTTTAAATATGTTATAGAAACTAACCCAAAAAAAAAATTAAATTAAGTAAACAAATCACTTAATTTTAACTAATGTATATAAAATTTTAAATCATGACTAAAATAATTTTAAACAAAAATTCTATTAAATAAAGACATATATTCTTTTATATTTTATTTTAAGTTTTGAAAAAATAATAATATTAAACTAATTACTAAAAAACAACTTCCATAACTTTTTTTTTTTTTTTGAGAAAAATTCTAATATTATAATTTTTTACTTATCTTTATATTTTATGTTTTTCACTTAAAAAAATATTTATCATATTCATTTATGTTTTTTGTCAAATAATTTTTATATATATTATATATAAAAATTTATATTATGCCTAATATTTTTTGAAAAAATTTTATTTATATTTTAAACTATTGACATTAGTTACAATTTATGATTTATTATTACATTAAATAAAGACTCTAAACATAATAATGAAATAAGAATCATATTCAATAAAAATTATAATTGTATAATAATTATTACATCTAATAAGAATTCTAAATATTATTTACTTTTATAATTATTTTAAAAGCATAAAAAAATTAGTTTTTATCAAATATATTGTAGAATAAACAAAAAAAAATTAAAATAAATAAAATAGTTTATATACAAGACACGTTTTAACTAGTAATTTTAATTATTTAAAAATTTGTGGTTTATAATGAAATTATTTTTAAAATTTAATAAATTATTTAATTTTATAATTTTATTTCTAATATATGGTAGAAATTAATCAATATATATATATTTTTTTTTAAATAAGTGTAAAACAATACACAGTGCAATTGATTTATTTCGAATATGTACTATTGTACCAAAACAGAAAGGCAAGTAAAGTGGCAGTTTTGTGCTTGAGCTAAGATCCTAATAACCCGAGTAGCTTCACCGTGACTGATTGCAATTGACACCAGAAAGCGTTATGGTCTGTTCCCTTGTCCGGTGTCCCACTATTTTTCTGCACCCTTGCGGCTCGCAAAAACATCTATCTTCTTAAATAAACCTTCTTTTTCAGCTTTAATCGAGAAAATTGCTCAGAACCAGAAGGTCAAATCTTTAGCATTTATACTTTTGGATTAGCTGGGCTCAGAGTGTATAGCAATGTCGGGCATAGCAATACTGTTGGATCTATTGAGAAAAAACCCAACTTTTCAGACATCTCAAAGCTTCCACTCTTCTGGGTTTTTCTCTGCCTCAGCCGCTGCTTCTGCTGCCGCAGCCTCCGTCGCTGCCGGAACCCCTTTTGCCTATAAGGCTCTGTTTGGGTAATTTCTCTTCTTCTTCTTTCCCTATATGTATTTACATGTATATTTGCATTATCTATAGTGAGTTGGGATGATATCGACTGTTAGATCTTACGCTGGTCTAACATGTCTTTGTGATTCAGAATGGATATTGATGTTGTGTTTTCATCGAGTAATTTTAATGGATCAATTATTAATATTTAATTTTCTGTGTTGCTCAGCTATGTTTGATTTTGAAGTATTTTATGATTTTTGAATTTGCAAACTGATGATCAATACACCTTAGGTAACTGACTGTTGTAATTGGATCAGAAGCCCGAGCACCAATTTTAATTTTATTGGTCAATTGTTCATTTTCTGAATGGATTTAAAATTTGAGGTGGACAGAGTCGTATTCAGCTGGATTAATTTCTTGGTTGGGTTTGGTTTACCTGTTATGTATTGTTTGAAGTTCATATGTTCATATGCTTTGAGAGATTAGTAAGAAATCGTTTGATGTAGAGAAATACTCAGTTCTTTGAGGAATGGAAAGTGGAACTCTTATATCATTGTATTAGATTTTGGTTTCACATTAGTTCTAAAATGGGATCTGTATATATAAACTTTGAACTTTTTATAGTTACATTCATTTGTTGTAGGGGGGCATATAAGAGAAACCGTAGAAAATAATAATGTAAATTTAGAATTTTAGGCTTCTGGTATGCTAGTTTACCATTTATCTTTTTTTTATCACACCGAAATAAATCCACTATTTTCTTAGAACAGAAAATTTAACATAGTTGTCAGATTTCTAGGTTGTTTTGGCCTCTGACTTTGAGGCACTATCCTAATGCCATGGTCCAAAATTGCTATTTTGGGGCTCACCTTAGTAAACCTATCTCTCCCATGAGCTTAGCTTTCTATGGTTCTTTTGAAGCTTACACCTTTGTAGATTGAGGCTTGTGCAATTAAATGGTGAGCAATGAGGCTCTTAAGGTTATACGTCTCAAATTTCTTTAATTTTTGGATTTCTTTTTCTCATGGGTGGGTTGAAAATTCTTGACATGTCTCAATATGTTAACTGACGTTAGGCTGAAAATTGGTCTACATGGGGAAAAATAGCATTCCAAAATTACGTGTTTAGCCTCAACTATCTCTATTCTTCATGCCGTTTGCTTCTATCATATTCTTGGTATTTGTGACTCTACAGTTAGACCTTGTTCATATTTCGTTTGGAAAAAAAGGTAGTGATTTCTTATGCTATTGTTGATATTTCTTAAAATCACGTACTTACTTCTTACTTGCTATCATAACCATTTCAATTTTAAATTATGGAAATGTTATTATAATGTTGTTGTTTTATGAATGTTATTAGTTTTTTGTATTTATTCTTGGTAAAAATTAAGTTAGGCTTATTATGACTTGCATCGTGGGAGAAAATGGGCTCAAGGCTCTTTAAAATGAGGCATCTCGAGTAGTAGTCTCATGTGAGAAAAACTCCTCATGGCATAAATCCACTTGGCTAAAGCTGCACAGTACGTTACCTATTACATTGAAATCTAAAATTACTTAATCAATTATAGCACAGCTCTATGATTGCTGGGTTATCCATTTTTCCTTGTAAAGCATATTACTCTAAATAGATGTACCCATCATTTTTAACAGACACTTAAAAGGCTGCTATTTTCTTGCTCATGTTTTAAAATGCATGTAAGTCTTATTTATTTGCTTAATATGACACCAAATATGTATGACAGATGCAAATATAATGGATGGTGCTGATGGTTTTATTTGCTGTGTTCTTTTGCTAATAATTAAGTTTCTATCATGAGCAGAATGTTTGTCCGACTCTCTTTAATGTTTTTTTGGTTTCATGTGAAGCCAGCTACTTGATCTTCCTCTTTCTTTAATATTAATTATAATGTCATGTTTTCTATTCTCTAATCTATGATGGTCTACTGATTTTTAGTAGTATTGCAACAGTTCTTTCAGGGTACCTGTTGCACACTGTGATGCAGGCGCAGCTTTTTCTGAAGATTATGTTTCGGATCTACGAAGTGCATCACAAAAAATCTTTCAGAATGATTCTCTGAAATACAGTACAAAAGAGTACAACATTGAGTTGAAGCCATTATTTTCAGCTTTTGAAATAAAGACACTAGCTATTACATCCTTGCGGTCATTCTTACTGTTCTATTTACCTCTTTTGGAGCCCCGTACTAATTTTGAAGAGGATGATGATGACTTCCTGGAAAATCATCAGCAGCAGCATGTAGATTATGGGGTTCCCTTCAAAAGATCAGTCAAACAAATAGCTCGAGAAGTGAGTATTCGTGTTGCTTTCAGTCTTTTTATATCCAACAATGATTTGGCTTAGCCCATGACTTGACGATACCGTGTGATTTTAATAACAATTTCCTGCTGCAACTATGCAAAATCATATCATAATTGGAATTATGTATAACAAATGTCCTGCTTAGTTTCTATCTTTGGCTAGCCCTTTACTTTCATATTAAAAATGCATCACTTTAATTTCTTATTTCTGTACACTAATATTCTAATAAACATTATGCATTTATCTGACTTTTTTGAACTGCTTCTTATATGTAAAAGATGTGCATTTTCTAATCTTTGGTTTGATGTGTCGGTTGAAAAGGGTAAAATCAGGAAGTAGTTTATCATGCTTAGTTCATTAAATGATGTTTTGTACCCTATGACAGACCACTATTGTAACAACTCGGCGAATTCTTGAGAGACTTGCTGTCCATTACATTTCCCAGCAAATGGCATGGAAGCTTTTGAAAGGTACCTACACTAGTTCATTCCCTTTTCATTTTTATATATTTGATATAAGACGATGAAGAATAATTGTTGTGGATCGAAGATATAAGTTTATTTTCATTTTGAAGAGATGGTACCGCAATGTGGTTGTGGTTTCTTCAAAAACTCTAGAAGGCTTCAACCAACTAATGGATGTGGTTAATATGTACAGATGTTCCAAAATCTGCCGTACGCAAGGCACAAAGGGGATTGCCTACTACCATTTTCTTCTTCCGTGTTAGCAAAACAACTTTCAGAGGTCAAGTTTTTAATAATCTTATTATACTTTACTGATAAAGTGCTAAATGCTGAATCAAACTGCATTGTACCTGTTTCTTTACTTGAGCAGGGCACTTCCTAGGAGTTGCAGCATCTTGGATTGTTCAAGTTGGCATTGAGATCTATCGTTTTGCTCGTCGTCTCACAAATGCTAAAGAAGCTGACGATGAGGTTAATAAACAAGAACAAGCTAAACTGCTTGGGAGGAAGATTGCTGCTGCTACTGCCAGGTGTGGTGCGTCACTTATTTTTGCTTCTATTGGGGCAGGGCTCGGTGCTACCATATTTCGCCCTTCATCTGGTCAATGGATTGGTAAGCAATTTATGTGAAAGCTCTCTATAACTTAAGTTCAGCAATACTTAGTCCACGTCTTACTGGTATCTTAACCACACCATTAATGATTTGAACCTGCAGGCTGTACTCTTGGTGATTTGGCAGGACCAATTGTGGTGTCAATTTGCCTTGAGAGAACTTTTCACATGGAATTTTAAGCTATAGGGTTAACGATTATGACATTCCTTGCACTTTCTACATGTTTGACTGGTGCTTTTTTATAATTTTTTTTAAGTATTTGGTGAACAAAACCACTAATTGCTGAAATTAGTTGAAGCAGGTGTTGAAGAAGCCACTCTAGCGTTCGTTAGAGTTCTCCTCTCAAACAATTACCATTTCCCGTAAGATAATGTTATAAGACACTTGATTTGATGGGAAATCAATCATAAATCATATTATCAATTGTTCTATGCATGTGTTTTGATGACCAGAATATTGCATCAGATTTATGTTCTACGAAATGGGCTTTTGCTATTTGGTTGACAATGTATGGTTTGGAAAAGGTGACAAAAGGCTTGACAGGTGAAACAAGCCAGGTCATGTTTGGTTGAGGAACAAACAAAGTAATAGGAATGGTAAAAATAAATAGAATTGAATCAAATTGACGTAGTAGTATAAATAGAATTGAATCAATTCACTTCAAGGCAAGTGACATAAGTGGTGTGGCGGCTATTATATTTTAGAATTTAGAGTAAATTAGTGGTGCATATAAATATTAAATGAGTGAAAAATTGAGAGGCTGAGAGTAAAAGAATTTGAACAGATACAATGTTTTGTCCCAATGATCTGAAGAATGACATATCAAAAGGCATGTTGGATCCTATTTCCTTAAAGCAAGTAGCCAAATATGAATTGAACACAATGATACAAACTGTAAAGCATACATACATCCCCATTCACCACATAATATGCCCATTAAAACGAAACAGCAACGACTAATCGAGACTTGAGACTCCTCTGCTTTTGCAAGAGATGTAAAATATTATTATTATTATTTATCACCTGAATTACGAGTAAGGAGCACCTGATTGACATTTCAAATTTTTGCTTTCCTTTGCTTTTGTACGAGGAAGTGAGCCATCTACTCAAACAGAAGTCTCTATCATAATTTGTCGTGTCCTCTTTTTCTTTATATCTTGTGTATTTCATTTCTTACTCAATGACATTACAAAAATATTGGTCTGATTTTTTAAACACCGAAGTTCATTTCATGGTTCTACTCCCTTCATATGATTTAAAAATTACCTTTAATACGAGTGATTACTATTTTTGTTTTAAAATAATAAATATAATACTTTAAAATTTATAACAGTAAAAATATTATATTTAATATTAACTCGTACCCTACTTACTTTAAGAAAAAAAAAACGTTATTTTTATTATTATTAATTTTAAAGATTGTTATTTTGGATAATTTTATATTTTTTTTTCTTAATTAAGTAGTTATCAATATTTTCTAATAATACACCAACCATCGACTAACATTTACTTAAATTTGACCGATATTGATGAAATTTGCTAATCTCATTGACTACTAAATGTTGTTAAGTGGAGGTGAAGCAGACTTTATAATTTTATATTTATATGAAGTGATTATATCTATTTGAATATAGATAATGAATTTCATTTCTTTAACTAGTAATTATAAAACTAGTTTTCACATTTTCTTCTAGTCTCGTGTGAGAAATAAAATATTATAAATATTTATATTATAAATATATAAAAGTATAATTATTGTTCATTTCAACAATTTACGCTTTTAAAAAAGTTAATTTATCAATAACTTTTAGCATGATATCTGAACTGAAGGTCATGTATTCAAAGTCTAGCAATCTCAATTATTTAATTGTATGATTTATAATGTATAAAAATATAATTGGCTCTTAAAAGAGTTAAATTTACCAACATTTTTAATATTGTAATATGAATTTTAATAATTTTAATATAAATAAAGTATATACTTGTGTTAAATGAATATAAAAATTTCTTTATTTATTTATACATATTTTCATTATCTCCATGTACTAGATTGAGAAAAAAAAAAATCACAAAATACCTTTTTCCACAAATTTAAAAATTATTTTATTAATTCCTATATAATTATCAATGTAAGTAAAAATATGATAAAAAGTATTTAAAATCATAAAAAAATAACAAACATAAAATTTATAATAATTAATTTAGCACTATAATAATATTAAAAATTTACTATAAAATATATAATATTTAATATTAAATATAAATAAATTATTATAATTTAATTTAAAAGGTGATTAATCGGACGATAGTTAAAAATATATATATAAAAAATATGATTTAAATATAAAAAATATATATAATTTTTATTATTATAGATTTTTTAGAATGTTATCTTTTTTTATTTTTTCAAAAATATAATGTATGTAAAATTAAAATTGCCAATTAAGATACGTTTGTTTAACAAAAAAACTGAGAGTGAGCGCGGCGGCTATGACGTAATGGATGGCGCATTGGCGTAGGGTTTTAAAATTACGGTACCTTAAACTGGAAATTGTTTAAAAAATAACAATTTAAAATATATAATAATAAAAATAATATTTTAATAATATTAAATTATTTTTAATTAAATAATATTTAATATTAAATAAATTTAAATTATTACTGTTTATTTTCAATAGTATTAAAAAAAATAATGTGATAATTATTTTTTTAATTATAAAAATATATGATTTAAATATAAAAAATATTAATTTTATTATTATTATTATTATTATTATTATTAATTTTAATGATGTTATTTTTTTTTTAAATTTTTTTTTATATACAAAAATATTTACATGGATATATCTCATTAGAAAAATAAATTTAAATGTCTTTGGGATTTTTTTTTTTAAATTGTACACTTTTTTTTCTTATATTAATTTATTAATTATTTTTACCTTTCTTCATTGATACTCTATTTCAATATTAGTGTAGTAAAAAAAATCTCCATAAAAACTGAACGTGGATAAAAGGGACAATAATTGCTTGAATAAAGAGACCTCCCGGGAAATGATAGATTATTGTGAATCAGTCTAACGTGTCATTGAATATTAGCCAGGAGGATTTGTGTTTATGTAACCCATGACGTAACAATATTATTTTTTTAACAATTTTTGTGTAGCAATATTATTATAATTATTTTTTATCAATGATAATTTTATTAAATTAAGTGATATTAATATATAATTAATTATAAAAATAATAAAAATATTTGTCGCAATACAAACACTCTAATATTTTAGACCAGGTCTTCCCCACGGAACATCAATAATTTTATCCATTTTCATTTCTCTCTTATTTATTTTCTTTCGTCTTTCTCAAGAAAATTTTGTACTCTATGAAAGCTCTTCTCATAACTCCACCTATATATATAAGAGTTTCTCTTACCGGTTACCACTGTCCTCCTCAATTCGCATTTCATGCTACTTGTTTTCAACAGGAATTCCCTACCTTGATCACCCATTTCACTGCTTTTCAAACAGCACAAACTCTATAATCCCATGGCCACTTGTATTGATACTTGTAGAAATGGTACAGCCGAGCGCAATCCACTTTCTTGCGATCCAAACAGGTCTCAGAATAGTGATAATCCGTTCAAGCTCGCAACTTTCTGCCGATCCAGCTACCCCGATCAGCTTTACTGCGTACCCATTTGTCAGAATCGAACGAAAACCACGCAAAGATGCACAGTTGTGGAGTATGATCAAGATGATGACGAAATCGATCTATGGCTAAAAATGAAAGATGAAGCTAGGTCAGACATGGAACAAGAACCCATATTGTCCAATTACTATTTCACTTTAATTTTGTCTCAAAATTCATTAGCAAGCGCGTTAGCCAATCATCTCTCAATCAAACTAAGTCATTTTAGTCTTCCCAGTGGTACCGTCTATGATATTTTCATGGGTGTGTTGGCAAAGGATAGAGAAATCATGAGAGAAGTTAAAGATGATCTAAGAGCAGTTAAAGAGAGAGACCCAGCTTGCATAAGCCATGTTCACTGTTTCTTGAATTTCAAAGGTTTTCTCGCATGTGAAGCACATAGGGTTGCACACAAGTTATGGTCGCTTGGCAGAAAGGTGTTAGCTTTGTTGATTCAGAGCAGAGTATCAGAAGTATTTGCCGTTGATATTCATCCAGGGGCAAAGATCGGACGTGGGATATTTCTCGATCATGCTACTGGAGTTGTAGTTGGTGAGACAGCTGTGATTGGAAATAATGTGTCAATTTTACACAATGTGACTTTAGGAGGGACTGGTAAAGCCTCTGGAGATAGACACCCAAAGATTGGTGATGGTGTGTTGATTGGAGCTGGTACTTGTATTTTGGGGAATATTAAGATTGGTGATGGTGCTAAAATTGGAGCTGGTTCAATTGTTCTTAAAGATGTTCCTCCAAGAACTACTGCTGTTGGGAACCCAGCTAGATTGATCGGAGGGAACGAGAACCCAGTTAAGCTTGATAAAATTCCAAGTTTTACTATGGATCATACTTCATATATAAGTTCTTATTCAACTTTATAAAAACGCTTTAGATAGACCCATGTAATTTGAAGTAATGCTTTCAATTTTGCAACTTTGATTTCCTTTTGGGTGCTCTGAATTTTTATCAGTTTCTGGGGATTCAGGGCTCCTTGTTTGTATTTCTAAGTGAGAATCAAGGTTCTCCTATTAGCAAACAAAATAATGAAACTTGTAAGATGATAGTGAATTTTTTTTTGATTGAAAGATATCATAGTGAATGTTGAGTGCTCTTTGTTGTGGCAAATTATGTATCTTAAAGTGAGAACTGAAGTTCTCCTCATGATTATTAATTGTATTACTTTAAAGTGCCTATATTGAAGAAGTATTAATGCTCATCCGAGTTTATTCACGTCTCAGTTGCAATGTTATTTTCATTTCTCATTTATTTACATTTACATGTATTTATTTTTAATCCTTTAAAATATATATATATATATATTATTTTATATTATAATAAAAATACCATATATTTTTTTCTAAAAAAATTTAAAAGTAAAATTCTATATATCATACAATTAAATTTAAATCCGTATGCCATCAAACTAACCTCTTAAAAGATGTTTGAGAATTTACATCAGAAGACAGCAACCTAAAGTATATATAGATAAGGAGAGTATTAAGTATACTTATTTTTTTACCTAACATTACTACAATATAAGCAATATAGGACGGCTTCAAATTTAGAATGAAAAATAAATAGGACGGTTACATTTATATAGCCGTCGTTTAAGAAATATAGGACGGCTATTACGAAAAAAGATGGGCGTTACTTTATAGGACGGCTTATAGCCGTCTTAAAAAAAAATTGTAAGCTTTCTTTTAGGGCGGCTATTAGCCGTCTTATATTCCCACATATAGGACGGCTAATAGCCTTCCTAAAAGAAAGCTTTCAATTTTTTTTTTTACTTATACTCTTGATCCCCTTTCACACATACAGTACTTCTTTTACAAACAAGCTAATTAATATCAAGAGATGGTACTCGATTCTTCCCACTAAGAGAGCTAGATCTGCTTTCATTTTAGATCAGAAAACACCCACCATCGCCACCGCCGAAGAGAATAGGAAAACTCCTCAAGAAATGCACAAGAGTACTCGCATAAGGTTGAACAGCGACTTTTTCATCCCCTTTTCTTTGCATCTTGGGTTTTCAAGTAGAATTTTTTTTAAGGTTGAACAGCGCCTTTTTCATCCCCTTTATTTTTTGCATCTTAGATTTTCAAGTAGAAAAAATGTTTTAAGGTTGAACAGAAACTTTTTTCCCGCCCTTTATTTTTTGCATCTTAGATTTTCCTCTAGAAAATTTGTTTACTAAGTACTTGTTCTTTTTTGTTAAAGTTCAAGTGGCCGATATGGAGGAAGCTTCAAGAGAACTCCACCAAGATCCCCGAGACGTCAATATCATTGTTAGTTGATGTTTTTTTTTATTTACTATATTTATAGTTGAACTTGTGTATTTGAGTGATTCATTAAACTTGTATGTCGCATCCTGCTTAATCTTTTGCTGAATATTCATGAAATCTCTGTTTACAGCTTATTCGCGATCCCCTACACCTGTGAGGCATGACTCAAGGTTTGTGTTTTATGATTAAATGATTTTTTAATTTGCACTATGGTATTGTATTTGGGGATTGTTGTTACCTTTAGATGCAGTTACTTTCTTTTTGTCTGAGAGTGGAAATTATATGGTGGATGTATATGAATGATGTGACAAAGAAATTGTATAATGTCTATGCTGTGGTGGCCTTGTTTGTGCAGATTTAAAGTGAAAAAGGAGACTTTAAAGACTTATGAATTAATAAAGTATAACGGCAAAAGAGATCATAAAAGTGATGGGCTACTTGCTTATTGTTTTTAAGCCGTCCTATAATGTTTTTTTTAGGACGGTCAAAAGCCGTCCTATATAATTTTTTTTTTTTTTTTGTGGCCGTCCTATAAACAATTTATAAGACGGTTAGTGGCCGTCTTAAAAAAATTTTATAGGACGGTCAGTGGCCGTCCTATAAAAAAATTTTTTACGACGCTCCGCGAACGTCATATTTTTTTCGATTCTTTTAGGACGGGACTTTATAGAACGGCCAGTGGCCGTCCTATAAGACTTATAGGATGGTCAGTGACCGTCCTATAAAGACAATTTTGTAGTAGTGTAAACTTTTTATAATATGCTAAATGTCAATATTATTTAAAAAATAAATTATTTTTTAATTTTTAAAATAATTTTAATACATAATATAATATATAAATTATGGGTATAAAATAAAATTGAATTTATATAATATTAATATTTCTCATTTGACTAAAGTGCTAAACTACCACGTATAAAAGCTTAAAGAACTGTAATATAGTTGAACTCAACATATTTGTATCAGTATTCGACCCAATATATTATATATCATATATATATAATATATATATATATATATATATATATATATATTTGTATCAGTATTGGCTGTTATAAAGTACGTGATCATCGTAAAGATATTTATATGAGAAATACAAGAGTAATATAAATTACATTTATTTACTATTATATTAATTATAATATAATATATAATAAAAAAATTATATACTCATATATCACATCATAATTAATTTAAATATAAGTTAATATATTCTTAACATTTTTCTATTTATATTAGTAAAACTAAACTATGAAACAAAACACAAATTATGAGCACAGTTGTACTTCCGTGATTCTATCTTTCATAACAATCAGCTCTAGTTTCATAATTCCTTTTCAATTTTCCTTACTTTCTGACTGTTGGTCAAAGTTGTTATGTACTAGAATGTTATTTAATTTTATGAAAGGTGGTTTTTTTTTTTTTTTTTGAAAATGACCATAATGTCACCATTCCCTTTATATAATTGGTCCTGAGGAGCATCAACTTGAACCAAGCAAGAATCTTTGGAAGAAGAAAAGGACAATCATGCCAGAGTTATAAACATACCCACACAGACAGAACATAATATATATGTTTCTTTGTTTGTGTTAATGAAAACAATTTAATAGAGTAACCTGAAGAGTGAAACCTTAGTATGGAATTCCAATTCCCCTGTTTCTCAATACTCTTTACCTTCCTCTGTTTAATATTTATGGTGTTCAACATACTGATAAGAAGCAAAATTACCAAATCAACCTCCAGGGCCATGGAAACTACCCATAATTGGAAACATGCACAACTTTATTGGATCTCTGCCTCATCGTGCACTTAGAGACTTGTCCAACAAATATGGACCCTTAATGCATCTTGTAAGGTTTATTTGTATTGGCAATTTTCGTGGACAAAATGTTTAATTGTAATCTAGTATAAGTGTTTACCGTTCAATCAGATGATACATGATGATGGAGTCATAAAGCTTGCAATGCTCATATGAAAGGTAAAATATGATCTCATGCATACATCCTCAAACAATTGTGCACTATACTTAGTTTGGATTGTAACGAAAAATAAATTGTGCACATGTTGGTCGATCGATCGAGAGGATAGTTCGATCGATCGAGTTATCGATCGATCGATCGAGTCTGGATCGACTTCGATCTAGGTGCTCTCGGGTTGAACTAGATCGATCGAGGCATGTTTGATCGATCGAGCATAGACTGACTTCCATCTAGCTGCTCTCGGGTTTGAAATTGCATAGTTAGATCGATCGAGTATTGGTCGATCGATCGAGCATTGTCTAGATCGATCGAGTTCTTTGCTAGATCGATCGAGGCAGTTTTTCAGTTCTACTACAACTCTGTTTTTAATTTGGCCCATATGTTACTTTTACCAATTTGACTCATTTAATGTTAAATGCAAAATCCTTATATGAGTAGAATTGTTGTAAAAGTAGAATCCTAGTATGAGTAAAATTCTTGTGAAAGTGAAATCCTGATATGAGTAGAATTCTTGTGAAAGTAGAATCCTTATATGAGTAGAATTGTTGTGAAAGAAGAGTCATTGTTTGAGTAGAATTGTTGTCAAAGCTAAATCCTGATATGAGTAGAGTTGTCTCTATTACTAATCCTCTTTTAAATCAAATTGGACTCTATATAAGCAATTTGTTTGTGCAAAATATTAACCCACACCGAAATAATATTTTCTACATCTGTTGATGTTTTCAAAGAAAAATCATATTCTCTTCATCTATTAATCTTAGGCACTTTCTTATTTTAATTGTTTAAACATATTGTGTGATTATGTTTGAATAATTCATGTGCCTAATTATTTTTCATGATATTTAGAATTACATGATAGTTTTAGAGTTTACTAGCTGATTTGTTTTTACATCATATACTGTTGAATCTGCTAGTTAGGGTTTTTCATTGTTTGAATCCGCTCTATGACACACTTTGCACTTGTGCTATTTGTGCTAACGTTTCAGGTGATGTACTCGGTATTTCGTTGTGACTCGAAATTACCGAAGTTGACGGGTTCGATTGATCTTGTGGGACTCAAGTAGATCGGAACGTTGGTCCGGATCCAGACACCTAGTTTGTGGAGGTTATGAAAGGAGCGACGGCTCGTAAGTAAATTACAGAAAGGGGGGATCTATCTGTGAAGGGTAGTTCTATGACCTATTATTGTAATTGAACATTGATTTTCATAGTGGATAGTTAGGTATCTGGTGGACCGGTGGTTTTTCTCTTAAGTCATTGGAGTAGCCTAGGTTGTTTCCACCTAAAAATATTGTGTGTTATTTTTTATTCCGCATTTTATCTTTACACGCGATTGCATGTCTGGCCGTTGTGATTAGGTTACATAATTAATATTTGTTAAAATTGAAAATAACTTATTCACTCCCTTCTAAGTATATTTGATCCGTAACTAAAAACTTTCACATCTTAAACTTGGACAAGTTTCAACCGTTGTGGTTTCATCATCAGAATTTGCCAAAGAGGTAATGAAAACCCAAGATATTAACTTTGCATCTAGACCTCAAATTCTTGCTGCAAAAGTACTTGCTTATGATTCAACTAGTATTGCCTTTTCTCCCTATGGAGAGTATTGGAGACAACTAAGGAAGATTTGTACTTTAGAGTTTTTGAGCACACAAAGGGTTAAATCTTACCAACCCATTAGAGAAGAAGAGATATCAAATCTGATTAAGTGGATTGCTTCTAATGTTGGGTCTCCTATAATTTTTACTCAGAAAATTTTCTCATTAACTTATAGCATCACATCAAGGGCTGCTTTGGTAAGAAATATAAAGATCAAGACAATTTCATAAAAGTTGTAAAGGAAAGTGTAAAGATAGTAGGAGGTTTTGATATTGCAGATGTATTTCCTTCTCTAACTTGGCTTGCTTTGATTTTTGGAACAAGGTCTAAACTTGAGAGGTTTCACCAAGAGATTGATAGAATATTGAATGATATTATCAATGACCATAAGCTGAAGAAGATGAAAGCAATAAAAAGTGGTGATCAGGACAAAAGAGCAGAAGAAGATCTGGTTGATGTCCTTTTGAAATTTCATGACCATACTGATCTTGATTTTTCTTTATATCAACAATATTAAAGCAGTGATCCTGGTAAGCCTAAAGTTTTAAGAATTTTTTTTTTTTCTATAAATATGCGTTTCAAATCAAAGTTTGTTCCATGATTGAAAAAGTTTACCTTTCCAAGCTTTTGAAATTTATAAGATCTGCTGAACACAACCAATTAATCGAGACTAAACTTTTTTGTTTTCTTAATTAGTATGCAACCTGTAGAAGAAATAAAGTATCAACTTAGTTATTTAATATTTTAGTTGGATCATATTTGTTCAAAATCTTATGCAATATAAACCTATTTAGTCGAAAATGTTTTAGGGGGATCATGTAACAGTTATTCTAACAATAAAAAAGTGCTTCAGACCAAATAGAATTTATTTTATCAAAAGTGCTTCCATGACTTTTGAAACCTACTTATGTCATAAACTACTTTCAAAAGAAGCACAAGCAAATAGAATCTTAATATAATATATATATATTTTTTATATTATTTAAACACAAATTTTAAAAAAATTACAGGACGTTTTTAGTGCTGGGAGTGATACATCAGCCATAACTGAAGATTGGGCAATGTTAGAAATGTTGAAGAATCCAAGAGTAATGAAAAAGGCTCAAAATGAGGTGAGAGAAGTGTTTAACAAAAAAGGGTTTGTTGGTGAAGAAGCCATCGACGAGTTAAAATATCTTAAGTTAGTGATCAAAGAGACTTTGAGATTACACCCTCCAGCTGCTCTGTTACTTCCAAGAGAAAATAAAGAGAGATGTGAGATTAATGGTTATGAAATACCCATAAAAACAAAAGTGATAATCAATGCTTGGGCTATTGGAAGAGATCCAAAATATTGGGCTGAGCCTGAGAGGTTTTACCCAGAAAGGTTTGTTGATAGCAATATTGACTACAAAGGCACACATTTTGAATACATCCCATTTGGGGCTGGAAGGAGGATTTGTCCTGGCATTAATTTTGGTCAAATCAATGCTGAGCTTCCACTTGCATATTTATTGTACCATTTTGATTGGAAACTGCCCAGTGAAGCTAAAATTGACGACTTAAATATGACTGAGACATTTGGTGCAACGGTTAGAAGAGAAGAGGAACTTTACTTAATTCCCATTGTTTACTATCCTTCACCTAAACAAAAATCTCAAGTGTAAAAGATAAACAAAATTAATAATAATTTGCATACTAACTATTACTATTAAAGAATAGTAATCTCTGCATCATATAGTTACTATGGAAATAAAGTTTACCAACCTTAAACTTGTTAGAAAAAAAATTAACAATCGAACAAATAAATAGAAAAAAAAAATTTGTATATGGTTCATCTTAAAATTGGCGTCAAAATTTAATAAATATGAAAATGATTGTGGTCCTAGTAGAGTTTTTTATTTTTATGAAAAGTGGTCCTAGTAGAGTTAAAGTGGAAGATCTAATGATTGTTTGTAATAGATACGAAGAATATAATAACTATTTATTTTTCTTTATTTGTTTACATGTTTGAATTACAATTTCATGAGAATACTAATTAATGGTCAATAAAAAATATATTTGATCGAATGAATTGTTATTTCTAATAACACAATTTATTTTATAAGTATTCATCTTAAAGGTTACACAAGTAATGAAAAATATTACTTGAAGTCCAATAGGTAGTTTTTACCTGACTTTAATATATATATATATATTTTTTATAATTGATATAAGGTCGATAAAAAATTAAAATGTTTAAAATATGCATAATAATCGATATTTTAATAATTAATTTTTATAAAATAAAATAACACAATTTATTAAATGTCTATTTTAACTAAAAACACTTATGGAGACTCAGTTGATATTTTATACTAATTTGACCCCTTTAAAGACAAATACCCATAAGTTAGCAAGTCTTGCTTTATTTTTATTTTATTTTATTTTATTAAAAACCATATTTTATACCACATTTTACCCCTTTCAAACAAATAGCCTTATAAACGTTACTCATGCAATTGGTAATAAGGCTGTCGGTTATTGACAACTACCATCAAATCAATATGAATTTGAGGCTTTTAAATTGATTAATTTAGGTCGTAATCTCTACACATGACAGTCAATCTAAAATGAAAACAATTGGCATTAGTTATATAATAGATTCATACATAAGGCCAGAAAATGAAGATCTTGATAATCATCTAGTTTCGATTCTAACGAAGAGAAGTCCAAGACAAAATCATATAATTTGGATAAAGTGAATCTTTTTTAAAAGTGTACTTTTTTTTATTAAAAAAAATTATTCTCTCTTTTTCTTTTTCTTTTTTTTATTAAAGTAATGATGCTTAAATTAATAAAATATAAAATTATTGAAATAAAATTTTAATTAATATAAAAAATTATTAATTTAATTGATAAAAAATTTGTGGCTATCAGTCACCCAGACCCTGCCTCCACTGTTTGTGTAAGATCGAATCTGCGGTGGTTACAGAGCCTACATTACTTGACTTGCTGAATCTGACAATAATGTTGTTTATCAGTGAGTAAAACTATAATTTTTTTAATTTACATTACTTATTTTTTTTAATTTATATTAATTATATTTATATTATAATATGTAATAATTTTTTTTAAAAAATAAATTAATTTTTTTAAATAATTTTATCACATATTATATTATGATTGATGATAATATAAAAATAAATGTAAATTTATATAAATAAAACTATTCAAATAAATCATATTTTTTTATTATAATTTACCTGTAAAATTAATTAAATAAAATATAAATAAATTAAAATATAAAATTTAATAACATATATTTAATTAAATTTTATTATATAAATAAAGTTAGAATTATAACTAAATTTAAAAGTAGTTGTTTATAGCGTTCATAACATCTTTTTCAAGTAACACACTTTCAAATGAGAGAGAAGATTAAAACAAAACGTTTTTTACACGTACAAATATTTTCCATCCTTTCCCATCAACCAAAGAAATTTCTATAATCCAATACGCAAAGGTCGTAACTCGGAATTACATTCTTAAATAATTTTGGTGGTTCATGAGTCACTCTAGCCGTAAATAATGTATATCTTATTATTAATATTTTATTTTTAGTTTTTGGTTAAAATTGAGTCTAGAGAGAATAAAAAAGTTATTTTTAAAATTACCATTTAAAGTATCTTTTTTTTAGAAAAAAATGACAAGTTATAAATTGTACTTCAAAGGCTTGAGCTCACAATTTCTTTTTTTAGTGTAGGACATTGTCATTACGCGGCGGTTTTTAGTCAAAGAAATAAATGACATTTGATTATTATTTTACAAGTGGGGCGGGGAGGCCGGGCCCGGGGATATTTATGCTTCTATATAAACATTATGTATCAATTATTGTTGAAAAACATTATTTAATTTATAAGAAAAATATAGAAAGTTTTGGTGCTAACAATTTTATTGATATATTTTAAAAGAACTCTGTTTTCATCGATCAATACATTTTTTTGATATATACTTCCTACAATTGGAAAAATTTATGTGATAGTTTATAAAAATATGAGTTATTTATTATTAAAAAATTAATTTTTAAAAATAATGATGCTGATGATTATTTATAAATATTATATTAATATCATAATTAAGTAATATAAGACAATATTTTTACTTGCTTGAACTCGCATATAAAAAGTATAATAGGTAACAATGGTCCAATTATTTTTAAAAATTAACAATTTATTCTTGATTTTTAAATCAGACACATTAAGTTTTATAATTTATGAAAGTTAGTCAATTTAATATAATTTACATTATTATATTAAAATTTAATAGAAATATCTATTTATTTAATACATGTTTTTTTATTTTAAAGGATTTTATTTTTGCACACTTCCATTTTTTCTAATTTTTTTATTATTATTTGGAGACAATTTTAAATTATAAAGTATGAAAAATGTATGAAAATGCCCTCATTTTAATTACCTTATGAAAGTCATATAAAACTTACTTATTAATTTCTTTAACTTTAAACTCAATTTTAATATTTTAGTAATAATTAAATTAAATTAATTAATATATTTAAATTATAAAATTTTAAATATTTAATTTAATAATTATAAAATTAATATGCATTTTATATGATATAATTGTGAAATATATAGTAAATTTTTTTTTTTTTTGCAGAAAATATATATTATTTTACATTATAAAAAAAAATAACATATTTTTTTATGAATAGTTAAAAATAAAATTATGTGAATAAATAGGTTATATATGCACAATTTTTATTTATTTATTAAACTTGTTGGATTTATCTTTATTGTTATAAGTGTGAAGTATATATTTTTTAATTCTTAAAATGTTTTGGCACCACTATTTATTGGAAGTGGGGCATACATGTTTTTTTTTTTTTAATTTGACACAAAAAAATTTGTAATTATTTGGCAAAATATTAATAGTTATGTTATTATAAAAAATATTACGTTTAAAATTCATAATAATTTAAATTAATATATTTTAATATGTATTTTTTTACTCTAAAATTTCTAATTTTTATAAATAACGAACTATAAGTATTTAATCATAAAATACGAGATTAAAATATTTATTTTTAAATAATATTATGAAACTAAAATGATTATTTTTATATAATAACAAAACTTTTAGAATATATATTTTTTAATTTTATTAATGTTGATTTTTATTTTTTATTATTATTATTATAAGATGGTTGTGGTGATTGCCACTACCGTTTTATGTTGATCTCATTATTTATATATCACAGATTTACGATAATTTCGAATAAGAGGTGAGTTCTAATTACTTTTTAGATTCACGTAATTTTACTATTAATTATTGATAAATCCTTATGAAGCCAATCAAAATCTGTTATATTATCACAAATTTTTTTATTACGTAACATTTTTCTTAATTCTTAATAAAGTGGCTTATTTTCAATAAAAAATAAAGTGGCTTATATTCTATCGCAGTTCACGAGTTTCTTATAAAATAGCAACTTTTGTCGCAATTGCCTATTCTTATCTCTTTCCGTCACATGAGCCTTGCTCACCACGTTGTCCTACGTCCAAGGAAATTAGAAAATTCATCCCTTGACCCCCATCTTTATTGACAGTGAAACAATATATACTCTAAAAGTACATACAACCCACCTAGCTTCTTTTCATCCACAGTTTACAGCATCTAACAAATTTGTACAACCTCATAAATTCGTTAGATTATGATCCGTTCATTTCATAGCTCATGAATATCAAAATTATAGGTAGTTTGTATTTAAATTTAAATTAAACCTTATCACATTATTTGTGCAATATTTTAATCAGACCGGACTCTCTCTTTCATAAACACAACATATCCCACTTCTTAGTGCTCGCATACCTCTGTCAATCTTTGAGACCCCAGCAAAGCAACTCGGAAAATGGAACTTCTTGCTTCATCGAAACAGGGTGTATCAGCCTTCTTTTCATACTTCCACGCTTCGCTAATGAATCCAAATGCGGATTTTTTCCTTAAACCCCTTTTCCGACGTGGGCTTTCTGGTTCATTTCACCTGATTTTATTGCTCGTCTTGTTTGTATCATGGGTTTGCAAGAAATTCAAAGTGGGTACTCATGAAGATGGTTCAAAACAGAGTTTCAGAAAAGCTAAGCCTTTGTACTATAAACAAACTTTGGTATGTTGCCTGGCTTTTTCTGTGTTTAGTCTTGTATTGTGTTTGTTAAACTACTTCTATTGGTATGGAACTGGATGGTCTGAGGAGAAATTAGTAACCCTTTTGGATTTAGCTTTTAGAACAATTTCTTGGGGTGCTGTTTCTGTTTGCTTGCATTCCTATTTCTCTAATTCAGGTGAATCAAAGTTCCCATCTTTATTGCGGGTTTGGTGGGGATTTTTCTTCATTATTGCTTGCTATTGCCTTGTTGTTGACTTTGTTCTTTACAAGAGACATATATTGATACCCATTGAATCCTCAGTTTCTGATGTTGTATCTCTTATCACGGCTTTGTTTTTCCTATACGTTGGGTTTTTTGGGAAGAATGAAGCTGAAGATAGCCTTCTTGAAGAACCCCTTTTAAATGGTAATTCTACTGTAGTTAATGATTCAGAGTCAAAAAAATCCATAGGGGATGCAACCATAACCCCTCTTTCAAGTGCTGGACTTTTCAGTATTCTTACGTTTAGTTGGATGAGCCCTCTTATTGCCACTGGCAATAAAAAGACTTTAGACCTTGAGGATGTTCCCCAACTTGAAAAGGTTGATGCAGTGGCTGTGGCTTTTCCAATCTTGAGAAATAAGCTTGAGTCAGAATGTGGCACAATGAAAAGAGTGAGTACACTAAGGTTGGTAAAAGCATTAGTTTCCTCGACTTGGAAAGATATACTTTTGACAGCTTTTTTAGCTCTTATATATTCTTTGGCTTCATATGTTGGTCCATATCTAATTGACACTTTTGTTCAATACCTCAATGGGCGTCGGGAATTAAAAAATGAGGGTTATCTTTTGGTCTCAACATTTTTGGTTGCAAAGCTTGTTGAGTGCCTCTCTCAGAGGCACTGGTTTTTTAGGGCGCAGCAGATGGGAATGAGAGTTCGAGCGCAGTTGGTTGCAGCGATTTACAATAAAGGTTTGACCCTTTCATGCCAGTCCAGACAGGGCCACACTAGTGGGGAGATTATCAATTTTATGACCGTTGATGCAGAGAGAGTTGGTGACTTCAGTTGGTACTTGCATGATCCTTGGATGGTCCTTGTGCAAGTTGTGTTGGCCTTGCTAATTTTGTATAAAAATCTTGGTCTTGCTGCTATTGCAGCATTTGTCGCGACGATTTTAGTAATGTTAGCCAATGCCCCCCTGGGATCATTGCAAGAGAAATTTCAAGACAAGTTGATGGAGTCGAAAGATAAAAGAATGAAAGCTACATCTGAGGTTTTGAGGAACATGAGGATTCTCAAGTTGCAAGGATGGGAGATGAAGTTTTTATCTAAGCTTATTGACCTTAGACAAATCGAGACAGGTTGGTTGAAAAAATATCTTTATACTTGGGCTATGACCTCGTTTGTCTTCTGGGGTGCACCTACATTTGTATCTGTGGTCACTTTTAGTACTTGTATGCTGTTGGGGATCCCACTTGAGTCTGGAAAGATCTTATCTGCACTTGCAACATTCAGGATTCTTCAAGAGCCCATCTATAATCTTCCTGATGTAGTTTCGATGATAGCACAAACCAAGGTTTCTCTTGATAGAATTGCCTCATTCCTTCGTCTTGATGACTTGCAGATTGATGCTGTAGAGAGGCTTCCACCTGGTAGTACTGATACAGCAATTGAGATAGTTGACGGGACATTCTCATGGGATTTATCTTCTCCAAATTCAACATTGAAGGATATCAATTTAAAAGTATTTCATGGCATGAGAGTTGCTGTATGTGGTACTGTTGGCTCAGGCAAGTCAAGCTTGCTGTCCTGTATCTTAGGAGAAGTTCCAAAGATACGTGGAACTCTTAAGTTGTGTGGGTCCAAGGCCTATGTTTCTCAGTCACCATGGATACAGAGTGGTAAGATAGAAGAAAATATATTGTTTGGGAAGGAAATGGATAGAGAAAGGTATGAGAGGGTCTTAGAAGCATGTTCTCTGAAAAAGGACTTGGAAATTCTCTCATTTGGTGACCAGACAATCATAGGGGAAAGGGGAATCAATCTGAGTGGTGGCCAGAAACAAAGGATACAAATTGCACGTGCCTTGTACCAAGATGCTGATATTTATCTGTTTGATGATCCTTTCAGTGCTGTGGATGCTCATACAGGGTCCCACCTCTTTAACGTAATCCAGTTCTCTAGTTTAAAGTTTAAACGTGAGATTTCCTTACCATTTCAGAAAATCAGTACTTTTTCTGAAATCAAATTTTGATCTTTGTAAAACAGGAATGCTTGCTGGGCCTTTTGAGTTCAAAAACGATTGTTTATGTCACTCATCAAGTAGAGTTCCTACCAGCTGCTGATCTTATACTGGTAAGCAACTGTAGAACTTTAACTCGCACATGATTTTAGTATATGAAATGTAGTAGTATTTTTTTTTCCCTATCTGCCACCTTCAAACTTATTCCAATAATTAGGTGATGAACGATGGGAGGATCACACAGGCTGGAAAGTACCATGACATGCTAAGTTCAGGAACTGATTTTATGAAACTTGTGGATGCACACAAAGAAGCTTTGTCTTCACTTAATCCTGTAGAAGCAGGGCCAGTTGAAAAAACAAGTATCAGTCAGGAAGAAGATAGCCATACAAATGGGGTAGTGGAAAAAGAAGGTAGAAAAAATGTTGAAACTGACAAATCAGAAGTTGTAGTCGGGCCAAAAGCACAGCTTGTACAAGAAGAAGAAAGAGAGAAAGGTAGAGTTGGATTTTCAGTCTATTGGAGATATCTAACAACGGCATATCGAGGAGCTCTTTTTCCTCTCACAATGTTGGCTCAGATTCTATTTCAGCTCCTTCAAATTGGAAGCAATTATTGGATGGCTTGGGCAACTCCCATTTCAGCAGATGTAAAACCTGCCGTCACTAGCAATACACTTATCTTAGTATATGTTGCTTTAGCCATTGGAAGTGCGTTTTGTGTCCTTGTGAGATCATTGCTTCTTGCAACAGTTGCCCATATAACAGCTACTATTTTCTTTCATAAAATGCATAAATGCATTTTCCGTGCTCCCATGTCTTTCTTTGATGCGACACCCAGTGGACGTATCCTTAATAGAGTAAGCAATTACTATATTGATACTTGGTGCTTGATTAGGTGTTGTAATGTTTTCTCGTATTTGAAGTATAGTTTCCCTGTAGATAATCGTTTTGCTGTCACATTCTCATTCAGTTGCTTCATATGTCTTTCAGGCTTCCACTGATCAAAGTGCCGTGGATCAGACCATATGGAATCAAATTGGGGCTGTTGGTTTCTCCACAATCCAGCTCCTGGGAATTATTGCAGTGATGTCTCAGGTTGCATGGCAGGTTTTCATCATCTTTATCCCTGCCCTTGCAACCTGTATCTGGTATCAGGTATTCTTTTCGATTTTGGTGGACTACATGTTATTTAGTAGATTTTAATCCATTTGTTTGTGAAATGTAGTAGATACATTTGTTTTTGCCTTGGATGTTCGTTGTATTAAATGTCAAATCTTGAACCTACTTTCACTTAGCGACATAATGTTTTGACAAGATAAAAAAACAAGAAGAATCTATGTTATTTTTCCTATCGACCAAAGTTGTAATAGAACATGTAACCACTAGTTTCAAACGAAGTATGGTGGTAACTCTAAAAAAATTACAAATATGCAGCAATATTATATATCTTCAGCTCGAGAGCTAGCTAGGTTAAGTGGAGTCTGCAAGGCTCCAGTCATACAGCATTTTGCTGAAACAATTGCGGGGTCAACAACTATAAGGAGCTTTGATCAAGAATCAAAATTCAGACAAACAAACATGAAACTGGTGGATGGATATTCCCGGCCCAACTTCTATAGTGCAGGTGCAATGGAATGGCTGTGCTTTCGCTTGGATATGCTGTCTTCTCTCACATTTGCATTTTCTTTAGTTTTCTTGATCTCTATTCCAGTGGGAGTCATCAATCCAGGTTAGTAATTTCTTGAGAGTATCTTCTGTTTATTTTCTAGTTATTGTTCTCTGTTCCAAGACAAAAACAGATACTGAGTTGATTTTTTTTTTTTTTTGGATTCTCTCTTAAAGCTATTGCGGGCTTAGCTGTAACATATGGACTTAACTTGAACATGTTACAAGCTTGGGTTATATGGAATCTTTGCAATTTGGAGAACAAAATAATTTCAGTGGAGAGAATATTTCAATACTTTAGCATCCCAAGTGAGCCTCCGCTTGTGATAGAGTCAAACAAGCCAGATCGGTTTTGGCCAACCCATGGAGAAGTTAATATTAATGATCTGCAGGTACTTTCTACTTTGATCATTTTTTCATGCTGGAAATTTTGTAGTTTTCCTTCATTATGATGTAACTGCGCTAATATATATATATGTATATATATATATTTCAGGTTCGGTATGCTCCACATATGCCTCTTGTGTTGCGAGGCCTCACATGCACTTTTTCTGGTGGAATGAAAACCGGCATTGTAGGGCGAACAGGAAGTGGCAAATCAACTTTGATACAAACACTTTTCCGAATTGTGGAACCTACTGCAGGTCATATTATTATAGATGGAATTGATATCTCTTCAATTGGACTGCATGATTTGCGGTCTAGGCTGAGCATTATCCCTCAGGATCCAACTATGTTTGAAGGGACTGTAAGAAGCAACTTGGATCCACTTGAGGAGTACACTGATGAACAAATATGGGAGGTTGGCCGAGCTTTTTTTTTCTTTTCCTTTTTCTCTCCTTCCTGATCCAAACAAAATTTTGTTTGGTTATTGCAACAATCTTCATTGTATCTCTTTTAAATGCTTCATTTAGGCCCTGGATAAGTGCCAGCTAGGGGATGAAGTGAGGAGAAAGGAAGGAAAGCTGGATTCAGCAGGTTTGCTTATAGCTAATTCAACATAAATTGTGTATAGTTGGTCCCGATTTATATCATAAAAAAAATCCTCTTTAAGTTCTGTAATCTGATGCTGCAGTTAACGAGAATGGAGAGAACTGGAGTATGGGTCAGAGGCAGCTGGTTTGCCTCGGACGCGTGTTGTTGAAGAAGAGTAAGGTCTTGGTGCTTGATGAAGCTACAGCATCTGTTGATACAGCTACTGATAATCTAATTCAGCAAACTCTTAGACAACACTTTTCTGATAGCACAGTCATTACTATTGCGCACCGAATAACTTCTGTTCTTGATAGTGACATAGTTCTGCTTCTAAGTAATGGTAAGTATGATCACATGAATTACAATCTACTCCTCCTTTGGTTAGCATTTCATGGGTCAATCTGCTTCATCTTTATGTTATGCAGGGCTTATTGAGGAGTATGATACTCCAGGAAGATTGTTAGAAAATAAGTCTTCATCTTTTGCTCAGCTTGTGGCAGAGTACACTTTGAGGTCCAGTTCTAGCTTTGAAAAGTTAGCTCATGATTGAATTGTCAAATGTAAAATCTATATTACGAAATTTTTATGGCAGTTATTGAATTTTGGAATCACTTAACTACGTATTTTTCGACCTGATATTGGGGTGTTTAAGGCAAATGTACACTAGTAGTTTAGTGACTTTATTCATAGATGATTAGGTATAGATGGTGTGAAATGTAAACTAAACGTTATGAATAATCATATATAAATTTTCGAAGTTATTATTTATTTCTTTTTTGTTTGCCTATAAATAAAACATTATGACACTATTTCCAAATAATAATAATAATACTAATAATAAAAAAAACGGCATCGTGTTTGTAGCCCTGTGGCTGTAAATGTTTTCAAATCACTAAAAAAAAGAAAAAAAGTCTGAAATTGTGCACTCGATTCGTAATGGACAATTTTGTAAGATTTTTTTTCCTACATGGAAACATAAAAAATTTCATATGGGGCCAAGGTACATGTGAGCTTCCTTGATAGTCAAATACAATAGTAATTTTTTTAATACAAAATTAAAAGGGTGAAATTTTAAATAAAAAATAAGTGTAGTGGAGGTTTATTAAATTAGATCATTTTGTATTATTTGATTTTTTAGATTATACGTTGTATTATTTAGTTCTTTAATTAAAAAAAAATGTCCAATTAAAGACAAAATATATTATTTTAATATTTTTATAATTAAAATATTGTTTTTTAACAGGCGAATAAATTATATCATTTTAATATTTTTGATATTAAAATATTAATTTAAAAAATAATATTTTAATTAAAACATCATTAAAATTATATATTTTATCTTTAATCGACTTTTTTCTTTCTTTCTAAAATTAAGGAAATAAATAAAATTACTTATAATATAAAAATTAGATGACACAAATAATATAATTTAAATTAAATCTATAATCCTACTCCCTGTTAAATATGCCAAATCTCGAAGAACAAATTACCTCATGTAGATTTGGAATGAAATGTAGCCTTCTTTTTGTTGTAAGCTCCAAGCTTCATAGGTGCTTATTTATTTATTTACTTATTTTGGTTTTGTGGAGAGACAGAGAGAAAGTGGGAATTTCATAAGTTAAAAATAATTACTTGAGCAGTTGAAAAAGAGCTGCTGATTAGTCACAAAGTCTTCACCCAACCACGAAACCAACTTAATTTTTATATCTATTGGTTTTCCTTTAATTACTCGTTTATTCAACTTTAAGCTACAATCAAAAGTCTAACCACGTTAACATGTCGAATATTGCTATTAATCAAAGAAGACCTTTAGCCTTTTCTGCAACTAAGTTGTCGTTTTTCTTAGTGGTGGCAATTCGAGTCACAATAATAATGATAATACCCTATATAAATTATTTTTTTAATACAATTAATTATTAATTTTTCTTATTATTATAAATAAAAATATAGTTATTGTGAGTTTGTGTCAAAATTATGAATATCTACAAACACTACACATTATGTGACACGTTTGACACCCCACTTCTCCTCACTATCTTCATTCCCACACCCCAATTCCTACTAGGTAGACTTAGGTTTTGATTAATGCTTGACTAGTTGAATTCATCTTTAAATAATTGATACATCTAATGGGACTTTCACCAATTTGAATGTGAGCTCTGTTTTGCTCCAATTAAACAACTCATTTTCCAAATATTTTTTTTTTTTTTTTGATGGATTCCAAATTTAACAACCCTGCATTTGGTGATTATTGTGAAGCTAGCTTTTATGGATTTTTGAGTACTTCATCTTGGTAGAATACAACGGATTGTTGTAACTTGTTGCGAATCATGGATGTTTCGAGCAACAGAACTTTGACAACTGAATATTTTAAGAACATGATGGCTATGATGGATGGACATGCAGAGAAGTTGATATACAAGGGAGAAGCCTATCATCAAGATTCTGTATAGTGGTAATGAAGGGTTTCTATGTAGAAATGGTGAAAATCCAAACCATCTTCACAGCCATTGATTTATCAGAAAATGAATTTGAAGAAAGGATTATGGAGGTGATTGGGAAGCTTAAGTCACTCAAAGGACTAAACTTTTCTCACAATGAACCATGTAATACTGTTATTCAATTTGTCATATAGCCAACTAGTGGGAATCAATTTGACACATTTGAGAATAGTTCATGTATAGGAAACATGGGATTGTGTGGATTTCCATTGTTTATAAAAATGCAACAATGATGAGGCAGAGCAACCATCAACAACAAATTTGCATGAAGAAGATGATTTGGAAGAATCGAGATTCGAGAGTAGTAATTGATTGGAAATTTCTAGTGATGGGATATGGATGTGCAACTGTATTTGGAATATATTATGCTTTCACGTTACAAAGTTGATTGGTTTTTGACAATGATTGTAGAAAGGTAAATAGTTATATAAAAAAGTCATAGTTCGTTTACGTTTCTTTTTCGCTAAAGAAAGTTAGGTTAGGTAGAAAATTCAGATAATTATCAATTATTCGAGGTTTTAATTTACTCTTCTTCTTTATAACAAAATCAAAATACTAGTTGAAAAAATTGAAAAAAGCTGGGAAATTGTAAGAAGATTAATATTCAAGTGTTAAAATATTATAAATTTTTTAATGTAATAAAACAAAAATAATAAAAATATTTCTAAATGTTTTATATGTAAAAAATTAAAAAACCCAGGCCCTCTTTTCTCTTTCATATTATTTCTTCTTCAACGACACTTATTTTTATTTTCGCTCTGTTTTCTAAGCTATAACCAAAATTCTTCAGCATTGTCATTCATGGATTCTATCCCTTATTCTATGTCGATCGCCTTCTCATCCAATTCTATCTTTCTTTGCACATTTTCCCTCCACAGTCATTAGCCATCATAATAAGGAAGTAATAAATATATATTAAATATTAGTTGTATATAAAGTTGGTGATCTCATTATTAAATCATATATTAATAAAAATTTATTAAATTATATATATAAATCAAGTTATAATAATTTTTTTTTCATTTATGAATATGATAAGAGGACAACAGATTATGAAAACAATGAAAAAGAAGATATTGTCCTCAAAATTACGCTCCACAGTATATGATTTGGCAATGCGAAAGGGGTAGCGCTAGTCATTTGACTCATTTCACATGTCTTCATTGTTCAAGTTGCTTCTCTCAAACTTGGCGTCACCCAACACCTTTTATCTCTCTCAGTAGCCCTTTTACCAGCGACTAATGTTGACGTACAAGTCTACATTCAAATAAATAAATAAAATGTTGACGTACAAGCCAACCATCTTGCCTCTCTTAGCATTTATCGAACACCTATGATTGAAGCCCCTCTATCGTCTTCGCTCTCCTCCACTGTATTTCCCTTGAAAAGCCCAACCTCCTTACTTCAAGTTCCAAGTCTTGAGTTTTTGCTCAACTCAATTGTGCTGAGACAAGAAGAGTAAAGACTCATTTACATGCCCAGTAAGCTGGTCCATATATATTTAGCTTAGGTTATCTTCAATTTGAGGCACTGGCAGCGAACCCTTCTGATTTTATATTGCTCTGAAATTTTGGGTGGGTTTGGTGTTTGTTTTTTGGTTTTGGTTTACGGATATGGCGCTTGAATCTTGGGTTGTGAGCCCGCCCATGTTCACATGTGGAAATACTTCATTGATTTATTTTAATAGCGATAGGCGAATGCAAGTGCCCCTGAAGAGTTTGCTGTGGAATGAACGGTGCCCATTTCAATTGGCGTCGAATTGCATCAGCTCTGGCAATTTTAGGGGCTATATTTTGAGTTCCAGGTGCCAAAGATATGACTTTTCTGTTGGTAAAGCTCCTTCGAAATCTGTAGCTAAAGCTAGTCATGGTTTGAATGATAAAGATGGTCCTTTAACTGTGAATTTTGAGTTTCTTAGGCGATTCATGAAACATGGGATAGTGATTGCAGCAATGGTTTGCGGGGTTTTGGTATATGGCAGTAAAAGAGCTTTTGCTGAGGAGGGTATCGTAAATGCCGGATATGATGTTATTGGGCACAGCATTTTATTACTCAGGAATGCATGGCCAAAGACGTCGCAGGTTCTTCAGGTTTTCAAAGAGCAGGGTTTAGTGTTAGCAGCCCTTCTTGGTCTCTCTGCGTTCTTCTCCATGGCCGAGACTTCAATTACCACGCTGTGGCCTTGGAAAGTATATAGTTTTTCCTCCTTTTTTGTGTAGTTGATAATTTATTCTTGTTTTTGCTTTTTTATGCCTGGGAAAGTATATAATTTGAGTTACTGAAAGCTTTACTTAAAATTCCTATTTGTTAATATTAGTGTACCATTCTTCATGCTCAAATCTTTGTCTGCAATTTTGGATGTCTGCTTGATTCTGTAAAGTATTAAGTGGTATTAGTAAATAGTAACTGATATTGATCTGCTTCAGGTACGTGAATTAGCGGAGAAAGAATCCGAAAATGGCCTCTTTAGAATGCTTCGAAGTGATGTTACACGTTTCTTGACAACTATACTTATTGGCACAACGTAATTTGCTTCTTATGTTTTCAGCTATAATGCTTCCTTGGATTGACATGGCATTTTCTTCCTTATTTTAATCTTCACTTTTTCTTAGCGTTGTTAACATTGGAGCAACTGCTTTAGTCACGGAAGCTGCAACAGCATTATTTGGTGAAGCTGGTGTTAGTGCAGCAACTGGAGTAATGACTGTATGTCTCAATTTTCTTGCATTTTGAATTGGGAAACCTGCATTTTGAAATCGTAGGTTTGATTTAAATTAGATGGCTTAAAGAGTTGAGCGTCAACAAGCTGTTAGTTCTTGTAAAATTATTGGAGAAAACCCCCTTTTCCTTTATTTGTTGAAAATAACATTCTAGTGGACGTGGACATAAAATGTGACATCATATTCTCAATGTTTATGCTAGGTTGCTATTTTGTTACTTACTGAAATCACGCCAAAAAGTATAGCTGTTCACAATGCAACAGAAGTTGCTCGGTTTGTGGTGAGTGTTAAAGCTGTTCACTTAACTAATTTAGAAGGGAAATGCTATTTAGATGTCTTTAATATTTGTTTTAGTTGTTTTTTCTTTAATGATTAGTGAAGTTATCCATTCTATTGTCACATTGTTTGACAAGTCCTTTACCTGTTGCCTCTAGGTCAGGCCAGTGGCATGGCTCTCATTGATATTGTATCCTGTGGGAAGAGTTGTCACATATCTGTCAATGGGAATGCTAAAATTGCTCGGGTTGAAAGGAAGAAGGTATGCATATCACAAGCCTGCTTGTTACATGCAACTTCTCTGTTAATCTGTATGATATTATCCCTACTGTGTTTTTGAGCCCTAAAGTTTATTTTTCAAGACTTCTTACATATTTAATTTTTTTAATGTAGTTTTTGATTTCCATTCAACGAGTTTTGTGTTTCAATAGCAAATAAAGTTTAAATATTTCAGCAAAACCAGAAATAACTGGGTGCTTTCTGCAGCTTGATAATATTCTCCTCTCTTTTTTTCTGCAATAAGTTTTTATAGTGCTTCTAGTACAATGCCAATATTGAAAGCACTTGAGATGTGGTGTCACAGAGTCTGGTTATGATAATTTTGTTATACCTACTATCTACTTTGAGAAGTTACAGAACAATGAGATATGTTGGAAAATTAGATAAAGGAAACAATATTGTTTATTTTTTCATCTATTGGGGGAGAAAATTTGCAATGCTAGTTGGTCTAAGCTCAATCTACAATGCTAGTTGGATGTGAATCAATATTTCTTGTTAGCTGCATGATAAAGAATTTGCAAATCTGGAATGCTCAACATGAGGCTGGTGACGATGACTAATACTGGTTTAAATTATTATTAAAAGTGTTTTGTTCGATTTATCTATCTAGAAACCTGTGTGTAGTTGCTTAATTTTTTTAACTTTTCTTTATCAGTGAACCCTATGTCACAGAAGAGGAGTTGAAGTTGATGTTGCGAGGAGCAGAGCTTAGTGGGGCAATAGAGGAAGAAGAGCAGGTAATGGTTAAGCTGTTCTGAAAATATTATACTCAAATATTGTGGGAGTCGGAGTTGGTTATAAACTGCAGATGCTGTTTCCAATATTTTTCAGGATTATCAAGATTTTGTCAAAGGCATTTGCCATGTTATTTGTCAGTATTCGGTGATAGGTCTTTATAATTTTGTCTGTGATGGTGTATGCAATATCTTTTTGAAATGCACTGTTATCATACTCCTTTGATGAGCATAGGATTGCAAAATGCACTTTCTTTGATGTGGTGGAGGCCCTCCACATGGAACATCGTATTACTGGTAGGACATTTTTATTTAAATTACATTAATATGGGTGGAAATTAGAAAACTACTTCATTCATCTCCTGGTTCTACGAAAATCTCAGACATTTGCACGTCTACACACAATTTACTGAGTGAGAGTACCATGGCATAAGTTGGAGTAGCTGGTGTTTTGTGGAGACTCATTGCACTGTTGTGCATGTAAATGATAATCATGTTCTTATCTAAGCTTATGAGTTTCAACTGTGAATAGTTAGAGTGGAAAGATTAAGATTGGATCTTTGGTCCTCACCAATTCCTAGACACCTGTCATCTCAGTTGTAGAATGTGATGCTTGAAGCGTGCTTGCATCTGCATTTTTGTGGTCTCTATTTGCATTCCATTTGCCTCTTACGTATTATTATACAGTTCACATGACCTCACTGGCCTAGAATTTCCCTTTGATATTTTGTGATTTTGTTTTTGTTTCATTTTTCTTCGTTATGAATGTATTTCAAAATTTCTTTGCAGGACATGATCGAAAATGTGTTGGAAATAAAGGATACATATGTCAGAGAAGTGATGACACCCCTCGTAGATGTGGTTGCCATTGATGCCAGTGCAACACTTGTAGATTTTCACAACTTATGGGTTACTCATCAATATTCAAGGTACACTAGATCATGTGGTATCCATCATTTAAGGAATGTCTTCAATGCACTATAATGATAATAGTGTGAATTTCTAGGGTGCCTGTTTTTGAGCAGCGTATCGATAATATAGTTGGTATTGCATATGCAATGGATCTATTGGACTATGCTCAAAAGGTTGGACATTGTTTACTCCTGTTCCCTCACAAATTGTAGATTCTTAAATTATTTGTTCTATGCAATGATCTCATAGAACTATATCATGTTTGATTTTGAAGAGTGAGCTACTAGAAAGTACTGCTGTTGGAGATATGGCTCATAAACCTGCATACTTTGTGCCTGGTAATGTTTGACAATTACCCCCTTTGTGATTACGATGAATGTAAAGATAGCAATTACATGTCAGAGAGTCCTAGTTTTGCTCTTGTATTTATAACTTAATGCAAATATTAAATTTTATGATAATAACACAGTATTACTTTGTATACGATATGATGCAAATACTAAAATTTATGATGATAACATAGTATTACTTTGTTGTGTAAGATTCAATGTCTGTTTGGAATCTTCTTCGGGAATTTCGCATCCGGAAGGTTCACATGGCTGTCGTCCTTAATGAATATGGAGGAACCATAGGTGTATGTTCTCTCATCAAAAACATTGATGACAATTCCTACAGCAAAAATATCAATATTATGCTTTCATAATGATGGTTATAAATTGCTGCCTTAATATCTCTTGACTGTTTCTGATGAGCAGATTGTATCCCTGGAAGACGTGGTTGAGGAAATTGTTGGTGAAATCTTCGATGAGAATGATTCAAAAGTATGTTTACTATTAATATATTTGCATTTGCCCCTCTTGGATTAGTTTTAAATATAGAAATGATCAGGTTACTTGACCAGTATTAATAAATTAAAATGTAAAAGGAAGTTGCATCATTTGAGAAAGTGGAATCTAACTCTTTGCTCTGAAAAAATAGCTTGAGATACGTACTCTAGAAGAATGGTCTAACACTTAAAATGTGAAAAAATAATTGCTCTCTAGTCCCACATACTAGAAAATAACTTCAAATGTTGAATGAAATATTGTAATATTTGTGGAATTAATCGTATAGGGTGCTTGAGTTCACCATTGACCCATGATCTTATTTGTGTTCTAATTTTCACTCTTGCCTTTGCTAACAGGAGGAGATCCAGAAAAAGACTGGTTACATTGTTATGCGAGCAGAGGGAGTGTATGATGTAGATGCAAATACATCCATTGATCAGCTCTCTGAAGATCTAAATGTCAAAATGCCAGAGGTACTTGTTATTTAGGTGCTGAAGTCTGGATTGTTAAAAGAATCTTTAAGTGGCTGTTATGAAACATGGTCAACAAATTAAAATCTTAAGAAACTTTTTCGAGTTTAGTGAGTTCTTTCTCTGCTTTTTTAGGATCCGTCTATTGCCAAATGTCCATTTCCATAACTCACCTTCATTTATGTGTCACAGGATCATCAATATGAGACAGTCTCTGGTTTTATATGTGAGGCATTTGGATATATCCCTAAGACAGGCGAGAGCATCAAAGTAGTTCTTGAGAAGGATAATCAAGAGGAGAATGATGATTCCAATTCTGATCACAAGGCCCAGAATGAGAAGCATCAAGTTTTTAAACTTGAGGTGTGTCAAAATAATTTTGTTACACATAGGTCTTTGAAAAAAGGTCACATGGGTTATAAATACCATTGTCCTGATTTTTCTTTGGAGAATTAAATTAATGTTATTCTATTATAGTAGGCTGTCTCCCTCTTCATAAAAGTCGTGCTCAAGGACAGAGAAATAAAGGAATGAAAACTGCCTGGTTACTGAGCTTATGGTATTAGAAAAATAAATAAAATTTCATAAATGCAATTTTACATAAAATGTTTATATAACCGCGGAAGGTCTCATACCTTTTACAACTGGAGCGCTTTAGTTTTATAGCTTTCAACTAGAATATTTTTGTCGCATAACTTTGAAAAATTATCCACTTTAATTCTATTTGGGACTAAAGTGAACCTCTTACACCAAAATATGAGACTAAAATGCGCCTTTTTTCAAAGTAATAGACTAAAGCATTCCTATGTCTAAAGCTATTGTAGCGCTCTTCTACCAATTTTTGGTGTATTTTATCCCCCCCTCTTTTTTTTTTTAAAAAGTACAATTTAATTTGATATTCTAATTTACTAATGTCCGTTTAAAATCTCATGGAAGCAATAAATGTAGTGGTTTCATGCCTCATTATTCAGTTTCCAAATGTGGCTTCATATTGTTTACGTTAGATTTTTAACAAACATTAATAAATTAGACAAGTTTTCTCTCTCTTTAAACATGAAAGGGACTATAATGCTCATAAAAATAAATATGGTTCTAAAATTTTCATTGTAGGATAGGCAAGGGATCCTAGGGTGTCTTGATAATTGATTAAGGATTTGAATATTATTATTAAAGTGATAAAACCATAATACTGTCATAAAATTTTCAATCCAATGACAGCGGATAAAATATACTTCTTAGTTGTTGAAAATTAAGAATGAAAGAAAATCTAGGCCGACTTGATTGAATTATCAGGTTATGTTGATTGGCACCAATGTGGTCTTCCACTGGGTATTAACAGATTCCAAATTTGCTTGTTGCTAATAATGTCACAACTAACATTAGCTTCATTGCAGATATTAGCAGGAAATGCTAGAAAGGTCAGGGCTGTTCGATTTGAACAATTAGGCAACAATGAAGGTGCAATAGAGACCAAAGAAGTGGCTCGATTGGTTCCCAAAATCATGAAAAGAAGGTGGAGTGATGGGGAGCACTCAGATAGTACGGATTATGATGGGGATCCATTCCATAAGATGCCACAGGATGACCTCACTGAAGAACACGGTGACAGTCGGTGATAGTTCCAAAGGATTCTAATTTCACCTCGTGTTTTTTGTTCTTGCAGCACGATCAAAGAGGAAAATTTGACGATCAGTCTAATACTACGAAAAACTTAAATTTTTCTGACAGAGAGTAAATTTTTTTTTAGTCTTCAAAGCTATTTGTTCCATGGCAATCTTTTTCGAGCATAATTTCTCCACACCTGAGTTGTATACTTCCTCTACGTTCAATTGGTCATTGAAAAAGGCATTGGGGATTTGAACTAGTTAAGAGGTTGAAACTTCAGGGACATGAAAAAACACTATTGGGTTGTCGTATAGAGAGCTCTCTTGAGGTAGCTTGGCATTGAAAGGATGGTTGCCATGGTTTTTTTACCAGCCACACTCGTGTACTAGAGGAACTGTTTTTTGTAAAGATTTGATGAGGATGGCTTTTCAAGGAGTATCCATTTATGTACTTTTTAACTTTTTTCTTTTGAAAAGAGTATGAAACTGCCTTTCAAAATCTTACTGTAGATTCTCAATTATGAGTTTGGATTAGTGGAAGGTAGCTTTTGGAATGATTTTTTGTTTTTTGTTTTTTTGAAAGCAATGGATATGTGTTGTATCCACTGGTTGTTTCCAAACCAAGACCCCCACACAAATGCAGATCCCATGATTTCTATCATCTGATGGAAGCTTACAAATTTAGTTTTACTGAATGATAGTTACAAGTTTAGTTTAGTTTTAGTTTTCTTTTCTCTGTTTCTCATTCATATTATTATTTAAGAGCAGGTTGGGGCTTGGGAGGTTAACAATCTCTGTTTGTAAATGGCTGCTGCTTAGGCTTTGATCCATTGTCTTTACTGTATATCACAAATTTATTATAATTCTCAACTAATGTGACAGTTTTTGTCGAATACAATTTTATTGGTCCAACTATACTTACTAATAATATTGCGTCACCTCATTTAAAATTTATGATATATAGCATTTTCCATGACAAATAACTAGAGACCGCTATGTAACAGTGACAAAAGAAGATAATCTAGTGGCAATGTTTTTAGATCGATCTGTTTGGCGTTTGAAATCATTTATTCATAATATTGTTATCCCTAGCTGCTGCTGCTTTTTTCTCTTTCAAAAGTTTTGTATTTATATTAACAAATTGAAGTTCTTCCAAGATAGAACAACTAAAGGGCCTATTTAATTGTAACAATTCAAGTCTCTGTGTGGCACTGGTGGAAAATTCCAGTAAGCACAGCTCTATTGTTTGGTACTTCTCTCCTGTTTCACATTACTCAGGTAAGGTATTAATAAATAGTACCCACATATCAATTTAAAGGAAAACGAATCAAGTAGGTTAAAATTTAAACTACTCATTTGATAATCATTTTAATTCTTAAATTTTAAAAATAAGTACATATATGATGGGTCATCTAAAAATATATTAACTACAATATCTATCGATCATCATGTTTTTCCCATTGACACCATCATAACATATAGGTGATGTTTGGTTAGTTGTAATGGAATAAATAATATAATTGATTCTATACATTATAATGTTTGGTTGTATTAAACACGTGTAATGTAATGTAATCAATTATACGTAGAGAAGGAAAAGTGATTACATATGCTGAAACAAGGAAAAGTTATTACATTGCGCGTTTGGTTCGCTCGCAGCCTTCGTCGTCCCGTTCCTGCGCTGGTGTAGTCGTTGTCCAGCTGGCTTCGTCGTCATCTCGTCCAACTCGCGACGATTTTTAGTTTTTTTTTTTGAAATTGTATTTTTTGTTGTTGCTGAAATTGCATTTTTTGTTGTTGCTGAAATTGTATTTTTTATTAATTGTTGTTATAAATTGGTTGAAATTGTGATTTTTTTTGCTAAAATTGTTGTGATTAATTAAAGTTTATTAATTGTTGTTATGAATTGCTGAAATTATATATGCTAATGTTTTTGTTATAATTAATTTTTTTTGTTGAATTGTTGAATTTAAAATAATTATGTAATTTTTTTTTTCATTCAATTACATTACAGTGGTTAAACCAAACACTGTAATACTGATTCCTTTTTTTATTACAGTGACTAAACCAAACATTATAATAGTAATACTGATTCCTTTACATTACATTCCATTATTATTATGATTACGATTGCATTTAGTGAACCAAACGCACCCATAGAGTAGGAAGTAAAACATACATTAAAAGGTATTAAACCCTAATGATCTCTTTTCACAAGTGAAGAGAAGTGTCTATTACATCCGAATCATCTAAGTTACTATTTATTCTTTCCAATACTGATTCATCATATGTGGAGCCTATGCTTGCTGCAAACATTAGTGACATGTCACTCCCTGGCAAATTGTTGGTATCTTTGCTCTTCACGTTAGGTTCCCAATGATGAGGAGATAGAGGCCTCTGTGGAAGGACCATTAATTCAGATTGGAAAAACAAAGGTGTTGTCTCATAATAAGATTTTGTTGTATCAATCCTTTTTGATTCAGACAACATCTTTAACATCTCTTTCTCTTCTCTCATCTCCTTTGCTCTTTGCAATTGCCTAAACCTCTCTTGTAATAAGGCTATTGAGGAACATTGTCTAATACTATTGCTACTACTACTGTCACAAGTTTGTGTATCCATATATATCGTACTGTCACAATAAGGCTTGAGATTGTATTGCTATTTATAACATAAAAAGTACACGTGGGTTTCTTTTTTTTTTTTTTTGAATTATTAGTTTAAGTAAAATAAAATCCACAAACTAGATTTTCAATGATAAGTAAACTAAAGTTGCAAAGTCCAAGAAGATAGGCTAAAAGACAGATTATAGAGAAAAGGGTGATAAAGAAAGTCCAAACGAAAGTGGAAGCTAGCGTTTGGGAAGCTTTTTAAGGGGAATAATTAAATGGATGCATGGTTGATAATATGGCTTTGGGAAAGATGTTGCCTCTTTTGGTGAGGCTTATTTGCTTGGATTTTCTCATTATTTTTTTTGCCTTTCAAACAATTTCTTTTCAAACTACATATTGGACTATTGAAAATAAGATATCTATGTCATATAAGAACATTAAGGCAGGACAAATGTTCCGAGAATTAGTACACTTTAAGTTTAACGTTTTCTTTTACTTGATTTTACTTTTTATCAAGTGCTCTCTTTTAATTTGTTTTTCTCAAATATATGATGTTCTTTCTTTCAATCAACTATCTGTTTTGTCTTTTAAGTCGTTGGATGCAAATGGAAAAGATGGAAGATATGGAAATATATTATCGATGCCTCTATGGATGTTATTGTTGGATGCATATGTATGTATTTGTTGCCATGTTTGTGTGCAAATGAGCATCATATTAAAAAAAATGTTGAACAAATTAGATGTCCAAATGAGTGTTAAGTTAAAAAATATATATATATAAAATGAATTAAATATACGCAATTATTTATCGTATAAATTAATCTTTTAAAATTTATATTCTAAGTTAATGATAGTAAAGTTAAGATTTTAAATCGTATAAATACTAACACACGTATTCTAGATTATATAATCAACTATTAAATATTAAGATGACATGAATTATTGGCTTCTTCTTGTGACTCTAAATGTGATACATGTGGTTAAATGTGTTGCAAGTTTTTGATATGTCAATTGACTAAATATATTCTTATTTGAGTAGAAAATTATTGGAACAAGTTATATATTTAAAAAATTATATATATAGTAGGGTTGAAATATATTATACTTTTTTTTCTTAATAGTTTAACTTTTTAATTTAAAATTTATTTTTGTTTAATTAATTTGAATATTAAAATTCAAAAAAATACTTGATCATAATGTAGATGTGTCATGTCAGTACGTGTAAAAGGATATTGATAGAAGATATAATCTGCTACAAGCTCAAGGAAGCCAAACAGAAAAACATTCCCTCCAATACATAATCCTAAGACACGAGGAGCACAGTGCACATAAAGTTGCGGAGTGCACTTTTTACGTTTTTGCTTTTCTCGAGTGTGTATTATTTTAAATCACATATGATACTTTTGGTATAGAAAAAAAACCAAAAATGTACGATATAGCGCATCAGGTGAAAAGACTAATTACCTAAGAGTATGCATGTGGTATGAAACTACATCCTACAGGAAAGAAGCAAAGAATTAGGTCATATGTTTGTTGTAGACCTTGAAAAGTCTAGCACCAACGGTCGAGAATATCATTAGTTTTGTATTTTCATGAAGTAATTAAGGATACCAAAATAGAGATGAGGTTTTAAAAGATATTTGAAAGTTTTGATAAAAATTTCAAATATATTGACATCGTATATTGAGACATACCAATTTATAATTTTTTTTTTTTTTTAAATATTACATATATTTGAACCATCAAAGCCATTTTGAACAAGCAAACGTATTCTAAATTAATATTTTTTTTCGAGAAATTGTATATATATATATATATACATTCATTTTTTTAATTTTATTATTAATTATTAATATTTTTATAATGTCAAATATTTCTGACATTCACATTTAAAGCTTTGAAAGGCCTTTACCGAACCCTTTTAAAAAAAAATTATTTTGATACATAAGGCCTATCAAACCTCTTTTGGACTATAAAAACAAAAATAAAAATAAAAGGTCAAGTAGGCGATTGATTGAGAAATTAACGTGAGATATTTTAAGAAATTAATAAAAATAATATTCTTTTATAAATAATTCAATTATTTAATTAATAATTTTTTTATTTAAAAAAATATATATTTATTTTTTTCTAACTATATTATAAAAAAATGAGCATTTAAAAAAAAAATTAAAATTAAAACTAAAAATATAAAAAAATTATATCATAAAATTAAATCAAAAAATAAAAGTAAAAATAGATGTATAAAGTTCTAAAATCGATAACTTTATTACTTCCATTCATATATTTAAACTCATTGGCGAATTCCATACATTAAAACACATACACGTAAAGGTAAATAGTGTATCAAAATTGTTTATTTTTTTATCAATTCAATTCGAAGTAAATTTAAAAAAATTTAATATAAATTTGATATGAATGTAGTCAATCCGAATATGAGAATATCAAATGTTTTGGATCAAATAGGGTCATATTAAAATTTTAATTTTTTTTTATTATTATATATAAAATACAATACATACTAATATTTTAATTTTAAATTGATACATTTTTTAGTAAATTTTATTTATTTATGGTTATAACTTAGATAATCAAAATAATAAAAAATATACAGTTGATTATTATTAAATTATTATAAAGAATTTAACATTTCTATTTATTTTTAAAACTAAAATAATAATTTAATATAATTTTGGTATGTATAATATTTAAATATAACACATTAAAAATAAATATGCATTTATTTATAATTTTAATAGTAATTCGGTCCAGATCAAATTACAGCGGATTATAAAGTCTGTCAATTCGAATCTGATTCGAATTCAAACGGATTGTATACTTTTCAATCCAAATTTGATTTGACTATAAAATGTCAATTCAATTTGATCAAAATTCGACCAATCGAATTTTTTAATTTAAATAGATTGATCAGATTATTTGTTCAACCATGAATATTTAGGTTTGAAGTATACAATCCCTCCTTTCAAAGTCATAGAGCACTAAAATATGGAGTACAGTCACAATCCTTGCTTGGATCAGATGCATGTATGCTTATCAATGCTCCATTTATAGTTAGTTCATGAACAAATTTCTCCATGTTAATTATTTAACTTTTAAAATATATATATGTTAACAAATAAAAAGTACAGCCAACAAATTTTTAGACAAGGAAAAAAAAGAAAAAGAAATTTGAACAAGTCCATATCACATCCATGAATCAACAAACAAGCAGTTTAACTAGAACTGCAAAAGGAAATAGCAAAGATAGAAGGCAAAACTCAAAAGAATTGTTTTGACCGCATTACAAGATGATGCAACTTCCTGTGGCGGTTTCATAGGTCAGATAAACCCTTGAACTTTTCTTATACTTGTTCCACACTCACTAACTCTGCATGACCAACCTTATTCCTTAAAGACTTAACCAACCCAACTGCATCATACATTCCATCACCAATTATCTCCATTTGGTTTCTGTTCTCACCCTTCAACACCACTGACACAAGACCTGCAATGTTGTAAACAATCACAAAGTTAACATTAATCAAAGTCCTGACTTTTGTTCACTCCACTTTTCATCTTTGTGAAAGAAAATTCAAAGTATGAAAGGCTAATACCATCTTCCATAACAGCTAACTCCAAGGCCTTAGACCTGCATTGTTTGCATTTCATCCGTACGTCAATCACTATCTTTTGCTGCAAAAGTGATATCCAAATAACATTTCACAAAACTGTTTGTTGAATGATTGGAATGGAATAATACAAGAATAAGTCATCTTCTGGGGAAGAATATCGGGCTATGTGAAAAGAGCTATTGAGAATTGTTAAAAACAAAATGAAAAACAGAGAAATAATTTTTAAAGAATAGCAGCTAGCTTACCTTCATTTTCTCAATTCTAACCAACCAAAGAAAATATGGTATTCAAAAAAGTGATATGATGCTTTAGGAATTTGAGATAAGAACTAACAAGTTCAATCTATATAGTAGACCAATTCATTCTGAAATGTCAACAAATTTTACATGTGAGTTTAGTTTGCTCTTGAAGTTTAAGGAACAAGTTGGCGATCCACTTTTTATGGGTTCAACTTCAAAGAACTCTGTTCTGTCATTCCTAGCCAAAATGTTCTTCTTTCTGACTAAACTGTTTGAAGTCAACTCCTGGTCATAAAGTAATAAGTCAACAATAAGTTCTAGATGTTGACATCTCAAAAGTCAAATTTCACTTAAGAAATGCAAATTATCACATGGTGTGGATGAAAATGAGTATCCACCACCACCAGGCTCATCTCAATTTAACCATCACAGATCGGATTTATATAAATACACATAGGAGTATTAATTAGAACTTTCACCTTTCAAGTTGCAACCCAAATCATGCGAATAAAATAATACAAAGCAAATGTGCAGCTGATGGGACTTTCACATCGAACAAATCGAATTATTTACCTTATCACAGTTTTTTTTTTTTTTGTACAATCCATAAAAGGCAGTTATCAGAAGTCATCTTTACGTTCATTTAGTTGAAATATTAGATTTTGTTAAGGATTAGAATATTTAATAATTATTATAATATTTTTTTATAATTTAAGTGTTTTGTTTAGAGTTTTATTAACAGTAGGATTTTAGTTTATTAACTTTATAAATATCAATATAATCTTTTATTATTATTATGAATGAGAAGTAGAATATCTTCATTTAAATTTTTGTTCTCTTCCTAACCTACTTTAATTATCTATTATTTTAATTTTTACGTTCATTTGTAGGGGTGGACGTAGGTCCATTAGATATGCTATTAAGTCATCTTACAAACCTTCGTACTAATGGATCTTTCTTAGAGTTCTATCGAGATCTATTCAAATGGACAAGACTTCGTACTAATGGAGCTGAGTTGTTGGCTAAGGTGGTACTTGGTTTATGGAGCATATGGAAAAGTCGAAATAATTTAATCTTTAATCATAAGGTTTTTTACCCGGGAGGTGTTCTTGCAGTTGTTGAATACTATTGGCGTTTGGTTACCAAAGCTTTTAGCTAACATGGCGGCCGACTTGATCGTAAACTTGTTAGTGGCTATTGTGTGCTAGTAATATTTACAAAATTTATTTACTTATTATCTTTGTGAGCAATCTTGATATTTTTACTCTTTGTACTGTTAAACTGCCTAGTGGCCTTTCTAATAAATCAGTACCGTATCGTTTGAACAAAAAAAAAAAGTCATCTTACAAACCGACCTTATCTTGGTGGTTTTAAAAAATCTAAAACCTTAGCCGACCTATAACCCTTAAAAAACTAACCTTCAAGCCGACCTACAATGTCGGTTTGAGAAAGGTTGGTTTGACAGTTTTAGACTTATAATTTTACTTAAAAATTATTATAATAATAAAATATGCAATAAAAAAAATAAAGAATATTTTACCTCTACAAACACTTTTTTTTTTAAGTTAGAGCATACAAATGTGTTACTATCAGTTATAATAACTATTATTCTTACTTATATCTAATGCTTGATAAATTTAAAGCTATCAACGTATGCCATATGGGAATGATATCTCATTATTGACATTTCATGTTTGATGCTCCACTACTCACCCTCCTAAATTTAAAATCATGATTCCACACGCTAAATATTTGTTTAAGACTTTTACATTGTATATTTGTATAATATTAATTAATACTTCATTTTATTTGTTTTTATAATATTTATTATATAATATTTAAAAAATATATTAATATATAAAAGTTTAGGTTAGTTCGATTTTATCGATTTTTATTTTTAACGGACCTACAACCGAAATGATTTATTTTTGAAATAAGAACTAACAAGTTCAATCTATAAAGTAGACCAATTCATTCTGAAATGTCAACAAATTTCACATGTGAGTTTAGTTTGCTCTTGAAGTTTAGGGGACAAGTTGGCGATCCACTTTTTATGGGTTCAACTTCAAAGAACTTGTTCTGTCATTCCTAGCCAAAATGTTCTTCTTTTTACCAAACTGTTTGAAGTCAACTCCTGGTCATAAAGTAATAAGTCAACAATAAGTTCTAGATGTTGCATCTCAAAAGTCAAATTTCACTTAAGAAATGCAAATTGTCACATGGTGTGGATGAAAATGAGTATCCACCACCACCAGGCTCATCTCAATTATATCATACCTTAACCATCACAGATCGGATTTATATAAATACACATAGGAGTGTTAATTATGACTTTCAACTTTCAAGTTGCAACCCAAATCACGCGAATAAAATAATACAAAACAAATGTGCAACTGATGTGACTTTCACATCGAAGAAATCGAATTATTTACCTTATCACAGTTTTTTGTACAATTCATAAAAGGTAGTGTTAAACTTGTGACAATGAAAGTATTTTGGAGATGGTTAATTATTATATTTGAATAATATATGTAATATATATTATTATTGTTATATGTCTAATATGTGAATTATTATTTTTTATGTATTGACTACTTGGACTTATACTGGAGTTGGGCTGCTTGATTTAATGCTGGGCTATTGGTTGACCCGTGGGCTGGCTCACTCGGTTCTAAGACTTTAAGGGCATAATAGACATTTGACATTATATGTATATATATCCCGTTAGGGTTTGGAGGCCAAAGGAACTCATTCTGTGTATTGCTTTCTCTTGTGCCGCCAATAGTTTATTTTCTAGGGTTTCTTCATCTCTTAACTTTTCTGACTTGAATATGAATGGTTTTGTGTTAGGTTTTCTCTGAAGTCTGTTCATATTTGTATTCTTTGTTCTTATTTCAAAAGTAATAAAATGTTTTCTCTTTCCAGTAGATTAGGTCATATAAATTAGGGGTCAAACCACTTTACATCGTTGTGTTCTTAATATGTTTTCACATCTTGCTGGTATTTTACAATTTTTAGGTATATATTTGTTGTTTATCTACACTGATATCTTGAGTTTATGTTTATATGAATGGGTAAAATTTCTACAAGTAGTTATCAATATTAGATTTTGTTAATATTAAACACTATTAAATTATAATATTAAATAATTATTATAATTTTTTTTTATTAATTTAAAAATTTTGTTTAGAGTTCTATTAAGAGTAAAATTTTAGTTTATTATCCTTATAAATATTAATGTAGTCATTTATTATAATTATAAATGAGAATTAGAATGTCTTTATTTGATTTTTCGGTATATTCTTAACTTACTTTAATTATCTATTATTTTAACTTTCACATTCATTTGTAGGGAGCGTAGGTCTGATAGGTCTGCTATTAAGTCATTTTACAGCCGACCTTATCTTGAAGGTTTTAAAAAATCTAAAACCTTAGCCGACCTATAATTCTTAAAAAATTAACCTTCAAGCAGACCTACAATGTAGGTTTGAGGAAGGTTGGTTTGACAATTTTGGACTTATAATTTTACTTAAAAATTATTATAATAATAAAATATGCAATAAAAAATATAAAGAATATTTTAACCCTACAAACACTTTTTTTTTTTTTTAAGTTACAGCATACAGATGTGTTACTATCAGTTATAAGAACTATTATTCTTACTTATATCTAATGCTTGATAAATTTAAAGCTATCAACATGTGCCACATGAGAATGATATCTTATTATTGACATTTCATGTTTGATACTCCACTACTCACTCTCCTAAATTTAAAATCATGATTCCACACACTAAATATTTGTTTAAGACTTTTACATTGTATATTTGTATAATATTAATTAATACTTCATTTTATTTATTTTTATAACATTTATTATATAATATTTTAAAAATATATTAATATATAAAAGTGTAGGTCGGTTTGATTTTATCGATTTTTATTTTTAGCGGACCTACAACTGTATAGACAAGGTCGGTTTTTGAAAAAAAAATGTCCATCCCTATTCATTTCCATTAATTTCAGCAACAGCCAATACACAAAAGGAGTCCTCTGCAATTTCTTACCAGTAAATCCAGGCCCCTCCCATGGACAAGCTCAGCATGCAAAGGACTTGCCCCAACTTCAGCAACTGACCTAAGGTAATCAACATGAGCTGAAATAACACCAAATGAATTGCCTGCTACAAGCTATTTTTCCTAAACGAATCCACAACGAAACAACTCAACAATCACAGCTATCAACCCTAATTCAACAAGCATGTGCCTGACACCTCTCATAACTCCCAAGTATTCCCATTTCAAATTTTTTTTTTTTTTGGTCAAATAGTATTCCCATTTCATGACAAGCTATTTAATTAGAATTTAGAAACCATGCACTAGAACTAGCAGCTTCAACAAGAAAAACAAAGGCCGACTAACCTCTCTCAACAAAGTTAATGCACTCAGAATCTCCAACAAGTAACGTCTACTCCTATCCTTTAATGACTTTAACATGCCAACAATGATTTCCAATCAAGAATTTCTAGCCAAGATCACACGATTCCCGTTACCAAATCTCCGTAAAACTTTTTTTAAAAACTTTTTGAATACTTATACAAGAATCAGGATGTAATAATATCAGTATAGAACGTCTAGCACCTGAATGTCCTATCTATGTTGCTAACCTACCCATACCATTTTATCTCTCTCTTTTTTTTTTTTTTAGGAATTAGGATGGTAATGAGATGGTATATGATGGGATAATTCATTTGTGTCACATTGGATAGGCAAAATTACAAAAATAATGAAAAAATATATAATTATCTATAACAACGAGATAGAATGAAAATTAAATAAGATACAATTTTAACCCGCGAGCAACAATATGGATATCAAATAGTACATCTCTAGCCAGAGGTCGGTACATGCTAGGTAAGCCATGGAATCGTCCTAATTACAATAGGCCCTAAAACGAAATCAAATGGACTATGGACCATTTCTATTAAAAATCCACGTTGGCCCAATTTTCATAGAAGGCCCTAAAGCAGTTTATCTCAGCCAATTAATTCGATTGATTAAATTATTAAACTCAAAATGACCCATTACAAAAATTCAAGACTGGTTCTAGACTCCAATGATTTACTTAATCCTCATTATGTATCACGTGATCAACAACAAAGAATTCTCCTACAAAAGAAACTACCCAGTATAATCAGTCTACGTGGCATGAGAACTTATCAAAATATAAAGAAACACGGAAAAAGAAGATAATTTGACTGTACCCTTTTGAATCATTTGATGTACTAGGTAGATATATAAGAGAAATCAAGCCAAATGTGTTACCTGAATGTTGAATAATCAGCTTCGATTAATCGATTTGTAAGAATACAAATTTTTTTATTGGAATCAATACAACCAAAGGTTGCACTGAGCCAACCGAGCCAAAGTAGATCGGTTCTAAAAAGGTCCGAAGGAATTAATGTGCAAGTTAAGATATGGAATTGTCCTACCAATTCTCGTTGGCCTAATAGTATATCTTAATAAACAGACCATAAATTTAAGTTCTTGTAATTGTGAAGATATGTACCGTCCTAATTATAATTACAATAGTCTTACTAATAAAATCAAATGGACTATGGACCATTATGGTGGCCCAATTCTCATGTAAGGCCCTAAAGCAGTTTATGTCAACCAATTGATTCAGTTGATTAAAACTTGTTTAATAACGATTTTTATTCTTAATTTTTGATTTTTTTTTCAAGCAATTATTTAATCAAGTATGTTTGATAATAATTTTTGATTTAATTTTTTACATTTTTAAGAAATCACTATCAAAAAATATAGGGTGATTCATAGATCTTTAAAAATAAGATTTTTGAATCAGATTTCAAATTTTTGATTTTTTTTTTCATTTTGACCAAACATTTTTTCTAAAGAATTAATAAAGTCTTATAAATTTTTTATGATTAAATATTGAAATAAAATGATTAGAAACTTCAAATTTATAAAAAATAACAAAAAAAAAAAATTCTTTATTTTTACATTTAAAAAAAATCAAAAAATAGAAATCATTACCAAATAACTTGGAGGTGATTTTTGAATTTTTTTTCTTGAAAATCACTTAATAGAAATTATTATCAAATACATTTGTCATTATTTTTATAAAATAATCAAAAATTATAAAATTAATTATTTAATCATAAATTATAAATCGTAAATCAAAACTATTATCAAACATGCCCTAAATTGTTAAACTCTACGTGATGTTGTTTGCATACGTTAAAGGGAATATTTGTAAAGTAAACAATGCATGTATATATTTTTCTATAATTATTATGATTATTTAAAATAAATAATTTTTGATTAAAATCAAATTTTCATGTATATATTACCAAGCAATTTTGGAAACAACAGAAAATAATAATTATAAATTTTAATCAAACCTTGTTATTTCAAATTTGACTTTAAAGGTTACAAACTTTCTTATGAAATGAAAATATTTTAATTTGTTTGTGTAGATGTAAACAAAGAAATGAGTTATAACTACGAAAAAAATATGTAAATGTAAATATAACATATTATTAACTACATACAAATAAAACTGACAGTATGTGACATGATTTGATAAGGCTTTCCTAAGTTAGCTGTGATTTCTATCTCACAAGCATTTTTAAGAATTATTTTGACTCTATATATTTTTATATATTTTTTTTTTTTTTTGAGTTTAAGAACATTGTCTTTCATAAAATAATAATAACAATAACATTGGATCATATTTTTGTTCGGCATATATTTTTTTCTATGTTGATCTAATATTAATAACAAATAACATTAGGAGGCATGATATCATTAAAAATTGTATTATCTCTGATGTTTAAGTTAAATATAAACAAAAACTTTAAGTTCAAAGAAAATTTAGAAAATTTGAGTATGAATTTATGAGTACTTTTTTGAGTTGTGAGACTCTATTTATAAAATAATGAATGAATGATCGTATTAATTAATATTTATAAATATCATATCATTAATATACTATATTTAATAAAAATTTACGTAATTATACTATTTGATTTTTTTTTTATTGACATGAACAAATCAAAACGCATTTTTTAATTTAATTTTTTACCCAACAATAATATTGCCAAATTCCAACATGTTCATTTGCAAACTATAAAATCCAATAAAATAAATTCGAGCTCAAATACAATTAATAATAACTACACACGAAAGAGTCGCCTAAAATTTAAAATATTATCATACAAAATTTAAAGGACAAGTCAATAATAATTTTTAATCAATCATTTTCTATTTTAACTTCCATTTTTCTTCTTCAAAATTTATAGCTTTTAACATTAATATTTCCCACACTTGTCATAAAAAAAATAATTTTAAAAAATACTTTAAAAATTGGAACTAACACAACTATATATATATATATATATCATACATACATACATACGTGAAGAAAAATAAGAGAAAGTATAAATATGTAATACTAATTTTAAATTTGAGTATTTAAATTAACAATGTATATGTTAGTTCGATTAAGCTTCCTACAACAAAAATCGACATATCTAAATCAATTTTTTTTTAAAATTTCATTAAGTATATATTAAATGTGCCAATATTGTAACAACACAAGTAGTATATTGTTATTATTATTCTTCATAAATCATTACTTTGTCCGATAATGATGGTATAGAAGTGTAATTAATATTATGATAAAATAAGCAATTTATATACCACACATAATATATGATAAACAAAAATTAAAAAGTAAATTACCACAATTTAAAATGGGTGTTTTTGTAATTTTAGTGTGTCGCATCATTTTACAAAATTATTATATTCGAAATTTATGTGTCTTATTTGTTTTTAAAAAAGGATAAAAAGTCTAGCAGTATTTTAAAATCATTTGTATTTAAGAAAAGCCTTTTTATTACAAGTTTAGAAGAATTATCAACTTAACTGGTATATTTTGATAGAATAAAAAAGATAACCCCTTTTATCATTTAATTATATTCTATCATATCAGTTGTGATGAATATAAGTGATCTTGTATTTATAGTTCAGATGGTGCTACCGGGTCTGTGACTCTGCTATTTTACGCGCCTATTTTAATAATTTATATATCACCTTCCAGTCTTGGAATTTTATACCGTTAAATTTGAACTAAACAGTACATCATTTCTCACTCGCATTCCCAGCCAAACTGCTGAAGGCAAAGAGAGTTGAAGAGAGAGGACAGTGCTTGTTTGAAGGTATGGCTCTTTCTTGAATAATGCATTGTTAACCACTTTTTTTGCTTTCTTTTTGGTGAAGTTTCTTTTCTTTGATTTACTCAGACGAGTTTGAATTGGATTCAAAAAACTCGTTTAAGGTTTGTCGAAAGAATGTCCATACCGTTTCATTTTCTTTAATTAGTACTAAGAACACGCTCTTTCGTGTTTACCAAGTTTCAGATTAGGAATCTTGTATCCAAAGTCGGCAACATTTTGCATCTTTATTGATATGTCGTGCGAGTAGATTTTAGATTACGTCAATCTTGTATTCTTGTACATTGCAGAATTACATAAAGATGGATTGTACGGAGGCTATTAGTATCGTATTGAGAAGACTTCAACTAATAGAAGCCGGATGGGTTTCAATTAAGATAGTCGGTTATATTCTATTACAACGCAACGGAGACCAAGAAATTTTAAAATTGGCTTCTGCTCCAGATAAAGTGTTCGACGGAGTCATTCATCAATTTAAAACTCAAGTTGAACAATTAACTAATAATTGGACTGTAAATCCCTATCCACTTTTTTCACTGAACCCTTCACAGTCTTTAATTCCATTATCCCCTGCCCCAGTGCCCTTTCAGAATCAACCTACCCATTCGAATCCTCAGATTGTTCCCAATAATATGCCAATGCAAGTCTTCGACCCTTCCTTCCAACTTCAGCTGCTAGGTTTGAGAATCGTTGGGCTTCTTATGGCTAGAAGAGGAAGTTCAGTTTCTCTGGATTCTCTGCCAGATATCTATTTTAAGGTATTTGGGAAAACACTTCATTCAGAAGGCATAACTGATTCTAATGATTTAAGAAGGTTTATTGAAAGGGCGAAACACATCAAGGTGATTAAAAGGTGAGTTATTTATCCTTTTTTAAAATTATAGAGTTACTATTATAAATTGGCGTTAGCGGAAGCGAAGTTTTGGGTCCAATTTAGTTGCACAAATAATTTAATTTTGGATAACAGCAAAATAGTAAGCAATAAGAAAAATAAATGGCACAATGATTTAAGTGGTTCAACTTTTCAATGTGAAAAGTCTACTACACTGACAACGGCACACCGAGGCAAATCCACTATCAAATCCAAAAGGAGAGTACAGACACCAATATCCAAGTAAATAACCACTTGCAAAATGAAATCTAAATTACACAGTATCTGTAACCTTGTACAGTGACAGAAGCACAAGTAATGTACTGTGATGGTTCTCCACCAAGAAACTGCTTGCTTCAAAGAACCCAAATTGACTTCAACCAAATAGTGGCTTTACTATCTTCAAAAGGATAAATCTAATTGTCTTCCTCTCACACAAATATAGTGGCACTCTTCTAAGTTGGTGTGGTGGCTTGTATGTTGTTGTTGTGCTAATGATATTGTAGCAAGCAATATATATAGGCAAAAAATCCTTGGAGAGAAAGTAAATCCCAAAACTTGGCCACCAAGTATACTTAGCTCCCAAGTATACTTCTCCTCCAAGTAAATCTCTTTTCCAAGATTTTCTTCTCCAAGTATTCTTCCTCTCCAAGTATTCTTCTTCTCTAAGTAAATTTCTTTTCCAAGTAAACTTTTCCTTCAAGAAAAAGTTTAGACAATATATATATTACTCAATTTCAAAATATCATCTAATGATTTGTTTTGTGACATAAATAACAGTTACTAATTTAATTAAATGAGGTCTTAAATTGGTTCAATTTTATGTTTGGATATCAGACTCGATGGACAAGAAGATTTGATTTTGGAAGAAGAGTTTCCAGCTTTGGGTGTTTTTAAAGAAAGTGATGTCCCCAAGTATGCTACAACTTAATATCTTCAAATAAAAAAGTTTCCGACTTGATACATATATATATATATATATTTTTTTTTTATGTCTTTAGAACCTGACTATTTTTTTTTTATTAGTTCAATCGATAAGCACTTTTGGGTGTGAGGGAAGGGATGAAATTTATGAGATTCGATCATGCTCCCCTACTTTGAGACCTAAATGAAATATCGGGGCATTCTGAGAAATGAACTTGGGACCTCTAGCAAGAATCATGCCACTAGACCAAATGCCCTTTTAGCATCTTTTGGACCTGTTGATGGTCTTAGAATACCCTGCAACTTAGGGAAGAGGGAGTTTGGGTTTGTAACCATTATCAGCGCAATGAGCAAACACTGTGAAACAATTTTGCCAATGCGAAATCCTCATTATGTTTGTGGAGCTCATGTTTTTGTTAAAGGCTACAGGGATAAACCAAATCATGTTAAAGCAAAACTAGACTACAATCTATGCTTTTCCATTCTTAGATGTCTTATTTTATGCAGAAACTACCCAGACAGCTTTGAGCCTTCCAAGTCACCTCCCATATATTCAGACTTGGAATCTAAGTTTCAATCAAGTAAGTTTCACAAACCTCCCCACTTTTTTAATAATTCTTGTTATTTGATATGCAACTCTTATGCTGTATATGAACATTTCAGTGTCTTTATCAAGAGGCTATGATAACTCTGGATCGTTAAGGAATAAGCTTGATGTAGAGCTCTTACAAGGCCCTGAATATGAGAGATGGCTGCTCGCCCTCACAAAGCTACAGCAGACGCTGAATCAAAGTAACAATCAGCACCACTTTATATGATTGTCCCATTTTATTGCTTTATATTCTGAGTGTTCTTTTAAACTCAGAACTTTGACATCGTGATTTTGCATAGATCGTACCAATTCTCGGCTGGATTTAACAATAACCAATAACCCTGACAAGGAGAGGTACAAAGTAGTTTATTTGCTTTCAGTTTTAAATCTTAGCAATGTTCTGTTTCTTTCTTTACTTATTTTTTCCCTTATTTGCTAGCTATTACAAGTGAGTTTGTTCATAGAATTACAATGATACTGCTAGAATTAATATAAAGTTCTAATACAAGCCAATTCATCAAAGAATTGACAAGTTATATAACACACTTGAAACAAAATTTAACTGTTGATTCTTCATTTATATCGTTTCCTAGTTCATTTGTAGTGTTTGTCTGTTTTTCTAAGCCTAGCTTATCTTTTTTAATACAGCGATCGGGAACTTAATCTCCCAGATAGACCATTTGGAGATTCTCAAGTATAGCTAGCGCCATCCAAGTATCTAACAATCATATTGCTTCATAGAGTTAGACACATTGACAGAAGAAACTTTTGAGATTGGATTTAGATTTCTACTGTTGTAAAAATTAGCAAAGATACTATTAACAATACAACGAATCAATATAAAAAATGTTCATACTTAGCAATTTTAATCTTATACCGAAGGCAGAATTTTAACAAGTTTGATGCAATTAGTATAAATTTTTTAGTGGTAAAGAACTTGCAGAGTCTGATGTAATTAGTATAGATTTTATTAATGTATATAGCAATAGTATCGACATTATGTCAAATATTATTCTTTAATTTCTCAATTTCAATTTTATTAGTGGCATGATTTGTTTGTCTCGTATTTATTTATAATTTGGTATTCATATATGGTGGCAACTAGCAATTTATATAGTTATGATTATCAGCATGATCCATGCACTTCCTTAGCTTGCTATTTATTTCTTGGTTTGATTGAGAATCAAACTAGCCAATAATTTTTTTAAGATAGGCGAATTTTTACCAACTCACAATTTAATTTAAAATAAATCTTATATCCTTATTTGATATTTATTATTATTATTCCTTGATTAAAAAATAATAATGCATAAGTTAATGCGATAAATTATACGATACTTCATGGGTGTAATATTTTGTCAAAACTGTCCCCAGAGTATAACTGTTTTATCAAACGGTTTGTTTTATTTGGCGGTACTTTTTGGGATCTTAACGGCAATAAAATTGGTGTCGTTTAAACAATGTCATCCGAAACAAAGGCTTCAAAACCGTTGTCATTCTGTGGTTGGCGCGAACCGAAACATAAAAGGTGAACGTGGCCGAATTAATAATGGCCCTCAAACTCAGTTACTTTATTGACTCGGACTCTCGAAGTGTAGAGGCTGGCTCAGTAGTCAATACAATGGAAGTCTCTGTGTCTTCCTCCATTATCAACATCAACAAAGCTCCGATCTCAAAGCCGCATATCGGAAGAAATATCTCTATGTATCCCAAATCTAACGTGAACTTTAATTGCAAAGAGAAGCGCAACTGTTGGATTGGGATCCATACATCAGAAACAAGGAGGGTTTCAGCAGTGAGTGATATGTCGGGGGCTGCTGATCCTCAACCGGTGATTCTTACTTGGCAAATTGTTGTTGGAGCCATAGGTATTAATATTTTGGGAAAATTAACATCTCTATAACTTTAAACAACAAAAATAACAACCCTCTCCAATTCCAGGAAAAAAAAAAAAAAAAGTGTTATTTTTGGTGCTTACTTTTGTGTAATTTTCCTAATATTTTCTTATCAATATTTTTTTTCAGCTAATGCTCTGTTTGGTATCTGAAAAGTCCTTGTGAAGTATGTGAAAGTTTTAAACTTTTTGGGAAAAGAAAAATTCTAATAACACTTATTTTTTTACCTGCCTCTTTCTTGCACGGCATATGATATTAATCTCCTGAGTAATTCTCAGATGATTCGTTTGCTTCGTAGATGTATTGTTCGTATATTTCTTACTAATTTTATTGTTGTTTTCTTTATCAATAATTTAATATTTGTATTTTTTTTTTAAAAGTTACACTAATTTTTTATTTTATTTACTTAAAATATCATAGATAAATGATTTTTTTTTTTCTACTTTGAATTAGTTCACTTTTGAATATTTATATTTTATGAACTTTTAACATAATCTTAAGGCTAATAAATGGGGGCCAATTAAGCTGGGTCTTCTCTTCGGGTATAATAGAAGTCCTGCTATTTAGCGAATTATTTTAAATATATATAAATGATTTAACTTTTTAGGTAAGATAGATAAGTGTCATAATTATTGGGTGTAAAAGTTGTTGTAAATTTATATGTTCTATATTTCTTTGAAAAATAATAATTATAGCACATTAAAACTTGTTACTAAAAAAATAACATTTTTATGCCTTAATCATATTTCAAAAGATATAGACGATTCTTAATTGGACAACATTCAAGTTGAATTAAGATCTAAACTTGTTGATTGTATATATTTTTTTTTTGTTTCCCAACTTTTTTCAATCTTATGCTTTTCAATCCATAAAAGGCCGTAAATTGAAGTATTTCCAATCTTATGTGGTACTGTTAATATTTTGCAGCTGGAGTTACCCCATTTGTTGTCGCAGGGATTGAGTTTAGCAAAAGAATTGTACGTAGCATATAATACTATTGATTTATGTGCTTACTTGTATGTTTAATATATAAAATCAAATGATTTTATTTTGTGTCAATTTATGGAATCCATGGCAGATAGCACAAAGGAGATGTGAGGTGTGTAGAGGATCAGGGCTAGTTTTGAAGAAAGACTACTATATGCGATGCCCTGAATGTGGTAGTGAATCATCTTTTATTATAAACTAATAATAACTTTGAAGCACACTAAATGTTTTATTGGTTTGGTCATTAGCATCTGTTTATTATTCTAATCTATGTGGCAGGTGGATTTCTACCATGGCAATCGTGGAAGAGATTCTTCTCTGGCTAAGCTAACCTTGCCATTAATGTACTCAATTTATGACATTTCTCAAAAATATTTAATCAATATGTCTCCTTTATTCTAAACATGGCTAAGTTGATTAGATGATTACTCCAAGTAGATTTTGATATGTGAAACTTAACATATATATGCATGGAAGCTAAATATAAAGATTCAACCAATTTGAATAATTGATCTAGAAGGAATTTTCCCTGTCTGTTATGTTGATGTTAAGCGACGTTCAAATTTTTCATTCTGTTAGTTGCTTGATATGAAGCACTCAATCAAGATACTAGATTAGGTTAGACCTGGTAAGCAGTAATTAAGCTATGTTGCTTCACTGAGTTATTGGCTATCACTTGATGCCAAAATTGCACAGAAAGAGTTGAACTTATCTAACATTATATAGAGATGGCTTCTGTTTTGTGCTCTACCTAATTTATATGGTTATTAGAACATTTGGTAGGGTTCCTTATCATTTTTTTTTTGTTTTAGCTTTTTGGTTGAGTTCTTTCTAACTTGTAGTATGACTTAGAAATAAATTGCAGTAGAGAATGATTGGCAATGAAGTTGAGGAGGTATGTATACAATTAACACATAGCTTTCAAGTCCTTACCAAATAAATTCTGTTTTTTTTTTTTTTTTGTGTTACTGTCTAGGTTATGATCATGGGCTTGTTCTAGAACTAAGAGTTTCGTAACATTTTGGGCCTCATAGACATCTGGAACAGAGAGAGTTTGATAATTTTGACATGTTTTGTTTGTATTGTCCACATTTTTCAGCAGATTTCGAACTAGCGACTTCTTTCGTATTCCAAAGCACCTAATATCACTTAACCTACATAACCATTCACACTTGTATCCTAATTTTATTACACTTGCAAATTTTATTTTTTTTTTGTTTGGCTGGACAAAAGGAATTAAGTTTATTGAGATGACAGTTGTCAATCATTATTGGCACAGTACCATTAGATAACTTGTTTGAGAGGTGACATAAAAGGATTAATTAATTAAACATAAATAATAAAGTAGATCTAATTTATCAATAAATAGAAAAATTAGGGATAAATAAATATACAAAAATAAATAAATAAATACATAAAAATATAAAATCTAAAGATAATTAAGGCCCATATTTAATAAAATGTTTTTAAAATAAATTCTCTTTCATGGAAGTGCTTGAGAATTTATGAACATATATTTTTCATGATACAATGAGACCAACAATTAAAGAACATAAGAAGTTAATTCTAACTAATTAAAATTGTCCAATCCTCTATTATATTAAGGCCTAAAGTTCTAAAGAAATTAAAAAAAAAATTCTGAATTTTTTAAGATAGTTTTTGGCTTCAAAAATTACATAATAGTCTTCTCTACTTTTCTACAAATTTTGTTTTGTTTTGTTTTTTTTTTTTTGGCCAAAAAGATGACAGAGGTGTGATTTATAATTATTGGGAGAGTTTAATTTTAATCCAACTTAAATAGTGATTATCTTCTTATCACTATTTAATTTTAATTAAAATACAAATTATATTGTGACTTATCTAACAATTGAAAACTTAAATCAAAATAAATCTAAATTTTTTTTATAAAAATATTGTTACTGTGTATATCTCTTTACATTTTAATAAAAAAAATATTTAATAAATATATAATAAGTGAATCCATACCTATTTAGTTTTCATTTCATATAGTCTTTTGAAAATCAATTTTTTATTCATCTAAATATAATTTTTAAACCTTTCAATTTATTAATATAAAGTAGATCATATTTAAATTAAATCTCAAAATTAATTAACACATGTTTTGTTTGTGTCTGTAAACTTTCTCCTAGGACTGCCTTGCAACTTTGATTTTTTTATTGGACTTTTTTTTTTGGACAAAGGGAATTAAGTTTACTGAGTTTGTTGATCATTATTGGCACAGTATCATTAGATAACTTGTTAGAAAGATATGATAAAACGAACAAATAATTAAACATAACAAATAAAGAAGATCTAGTTTATTTGATAAATAAATACACAAAATTATAAAATTTAGAGATAATTAAATCCTTGTATTTAATAAAATATTTTTAAAATAGATTTTTTCTCTTATAGAGGTGCTTAAAAATTTATAGATCACTACGTCATGAAGTTAATTTTAGTGGATTAAAATTGTCTAATTTTTTTACCACACTGAAACTTAAGGTTCTATAAAAATTTAAAAAAATATATATATATATTAAATTTTTGTAATGATTTTTGGTTTCAAAATTACACAATGATTATCTTTTCTATTTTTTTACAAATTTGATTTTTGTTTTTTGTTTTGAATGAAGAAAATATAGGAGTCAATTTACAATCATTCATATGAAAGAATTTAATTATAATCTAAATTTAATAGTGATTATCTTCTTATCGTAATTTGATTATAATTAGAATACAAATTATACTAAAACTTATTATTGAAACTCAAACCAAAATAAATCCAAAATTCTTTTATAACAATAATATTGTCGTGTATATCTCTTTATATTTTAAAAAAAAATATTTAATAAATATATAATAAGTGGGTCTATATTAATTTAATTTATTTAATTTTCATCTCATATGATTTTTTAAAAAAATTAATTTCTCATCCGTAATATAGTTTTTGAGCTTTTAAATCTATTAGTATAAAGTAAATCATTCAAAATTGACTACTACCTATTTTCCAACAATTTTAACACATGTTTTGTTTGTATTGGTGACTTCTCTCCGTTTTTTTTTTTTTTTGAAAAATTTCTCTAAATTTTTTTATTTATTAATAAAAAAAAATATACTCACGCACCCGAACAAAATTCGAACAAATCTTAGTAAAAGAATTGAAAAATTTTATCACCTAAATCATAAAAAAATTTCTAAGTTAAAAATATTCACTTTCACTAATAATTATAGTATGAAATGAATTTTTATTTATTTATTATGAATTGCAAATTTTTTTTTTTTTTTGGGTGGACAAAGAGAATTAAGTTTACTGAGTTGACAGTCAATCAATATTGGATGGAAAAAGGGAAGTTTATTGAGTTGACACTTGTCAATAATTAATCGTAGAATTTTGGTCTCAGATGCATGTTCACTTTGATTTGTTTTGGGACTTAATACGCTGTACGCTTGCTTTGAATGATCAATGTGGTTAAAGAAAATGAAATAAACGTGAACTTTTTGAATATTCGATTGAATGGCAGTACACTACAGTACTACACTACACCTGGTGTTTCGTTAACATGTTCTTACGTGCAACTGCAACTTAATTTAGATAAGCATGAAATTTATTTATTTATTTATTTTATTTTTTTTATAAACGAAAAGCGTATTTTGCGTAAACAGACCTACTTGTATCTTTTACTGTTGACTTTTTGACAACATATATATATGGAGGAGCTTTTACTCTAGTTTTGATATTGTTTATTATATAAATCAATTAGCTTTTCCTATTTAATTAATTTCAAAATGGGTTTTTCGTTGAGTAACTCTACTAATAGTTCGAATCTTAAATTTGCACTACAAAGTTGAGTAGCTTTACAAGAGACTTTGAACTTTATGTTGAGTCCTTTTTAGATAAAGGCGAGTTTGATGAGTACTCAAACAATTACTCATTTTAAATTCCTTTGAGTATGTATTACCCTGGACTGATCTCGATAAAGTACTACTGTAATTTTCTAAGTTGATTATATATACTACCTTGTCATTGACATTGATACATATACTAGCATAAGTCGTGCGGTTGTGAACATATATACTAGTATATGTACGTATTTTAAAGTTATTAGAAAATGAATATATGTATTTTTTATTCTTAATAGTTTTATTATATTTAATATCTACAATATCATTAGAAAAAAATGTCAAATTATTTCTATCATACTATTATTGAAGTATATAAATAATTTAATAAAATCAATTATTTGCAAGTCGTTTTCATCTTTACACCTTCGTATTCTCTAAATCAGGTTTTTAAACTCAGTAATTCACATCATTTATAATTGTTTTTTTTTTTTTTTTGTAAATTTGAGGGACAATAATATTATAAATATCCTAACAACTTTCTATGATTCCATTTTTATAATTAATTAAAATTTTATTAAATGAAAAATTGCTATAGAAAGCATGTAGTTTTAATTGTTTTTTAAATATCAAATGTTATTCAACAATTACATTAATTTATATTATCTATTTATTCAAGCTCATATATCAACATGACATATGAGTATGTGCAAATGCATTTTTGATCAATACACGAAAACACGTACTAAACTTTTGGACTTTTATTGGTTAAAAAGTTAAAAAGTGGCACAATGAAATAGTACATATGAATTATCAGTCGTGATAAACTAGAAAAGCAAATTGCCAAAACTAAAGCAAAACAGAGAATGGATCTTGTCGTAGACTTGCACACACGTTTTATCCTCTTCTTCAGCTCTTAGTTCTCCTTTACATCCTGGCAAAGCCTACATGCTTTATGCATCATTTAAGCATACCCTAACTAATCATTAGAAATACCTTTGAATAAACCTAGCTAGCCTTAATTTTATAAAAAAAAAAAAAATTGAAAAATGAGATACATGTAACCAAGTTCAATATTCTCAAACAAAAGTTGTATGAATTCGCTTTCTTCTTGTAAATTTACAAGAATTCAAATCTAAAAGCACAATATTACAAAGAAAGACAATATTATGCACAGAAGCGGAACCATAATTTTTTTTTTAAGGGAGTTGCGATTTAATTTACGTAGAAATTTTATAAAATATTAATAAATGAAAAATATCTCATAATATATAATTAGTAGGAGTTATGGTAAACTCTCTTCAATTTAATACTGAATTTTTCATGTCATAATATAGTAAAGACATAAAGTTAACGTACAAAAAAAAGAATCCACAAATTGTATGCAATGATTGAGTACAAGAGAAGAGAGAATACATATAAGTGGTTTAGATCAAAGGTTATATAGTTTCATTCGAACCTTTAATTTGAAAGTGAGGAGAAGGGAGTGTTATCCACCCAAACTAGACCACAATGGGAATCATGGTAAAATATTAAGGACCAAAACTCTTGCTTAACTTAATCCAAGAATAATGGAGGCACAAACTCAAGCTTAATTAAACTAAAATCGAATAAGGCTATCCTATTAATTTTAAGTTTCACATCTTACAACAAGTGTACAAATTATTTAGCAATTTTCTATAAGGATAAAATAAAATCATAAAATTAATAAGAAAACTTGAAGAATATTGCAAAATTTGGTATCGGTTACACGGCATAGCTTTTGAAATTTGATCAAGTCTATTGAGAGATGAGGTGAAATATAGTCAAACATCTTTGCTCTTGAATTTGATTTTTATATTAATTTTTATTCACAGAATTGAATTGGAGCTTGTAAGTTATAATAAACGCGCAATCTAGAAGATTATAGAAACGGAAAACGAAAATGATTGTAGCTTGTAAATCCTGTCTGTAGAGTTTGGGCCCTATATATATATATATATAGATTTTAAAATAGTTATAAATTGTACATAAATTAAATTTCTCTTTACATACAAAAATAACATTATATATTGTCCACTTAATTTAGTTGTGATGAATTTAAAAATTTAGATACAATGTTTGAATTTTGAAAAAAGATTTTCAAATTCTTCACGACTACTAAAAATAATATATTAAGTAGATGATATTTAATATTATTTTTGTATGTCATTTATATATTTCAAAGAATCTAACCCAAACTAAATATGTACACTATGTGCACAATTAGTCATGCAAATTTCTCTAAAACATCTAGAAAAAGAGACAAAATTAAATAATAAAAAAATACATGTTTTAATAATTTTCTAAAATAAATAAATAAATAAAAATGTGACAAATGATGACTTTTAGGCATTGTTTATCTTTGTTACACCTATTCAAAGAAAAAATTATTTTAGGCTTTAATGTTTATATATATACATTGTCTTTCCATTCTAGCTCCAATTAGAAAAATTAAAGTCTTCCCGTCCCTTACTCAAAACCATGCATGGTTATTATTAATAGCATAATTGTCCGCCCACGTTCATGCATGCTTCCCATTTCTAGAAACATCTACTATTCATTCTCTCTTTAACTCAATATTTTATCAAATTCTCTTTAATAATTATATCATAATTATAAATAAGATAATAATATTTTATTTAATTTAATTTTTTTATCAAACGATAGACTCATTTTAAGTATAAATTTAATCTTTGACCAATAATAAATTTTATGTCTTTGTCATAGTTCAAATTCACGACTCTTTGAATATAAAATACTTCCATTTATTACTTAGACATGAGTTGGGGGCTGATTTAATATAGTTAACGTGAGTTAAATTGTATTTATTAATAATACTTTATCGCATCACTTATAATAAATAGAATTTTCCTTTGATGAAATCTACATGCTAAACTAATATTAATTTTATAATATTTACCTTAATTTTTTTTTTATATAAGTAAAATGTAAAATATATATTTAACAATAAAGAAATTCAATCTAATTAACACTAAAAATATATTTAGTATTAATTATTTCTATATAATTTTATGAAATAACTTTATTAATATTTGAAGTTTCATTTTAATCCCCTTTTCAATCGTACATACATATTTTTTTTACAATGTAAAAAAAAAATACCTTTATTTTTTTTTCTATAAAACAACATCACATAAAAAGCATATGTTTTTTTACCCAAAAAAAATCATATATTTTTGTTCAAAAAATTAAAAGTAAAATTAATTAAATAATTGAAGAGTATAAAAAATAATATTAATGTAATATTTAAAAAAAAAAAAACCCTTCCCGCTCCTCTTTTCCTTTCTTTAAGATTCGAAGCTCTTATGTTGGACAATGTAATAGTACCATATTAAACATGCATTCCACAACGATAAAAAGAAAAAGGAAGAAATTGGAGTTCAACGTACCGATAATGGTCATTATTAACGGCCTTTTACTTTTACAATAGTTGCATTGCTGTAGCGGATAAAAGAAAAAATTACTTTACTCGCAAGTAGCTCTCTCATTTCATGTTAATATGAAAGGGAAATGTTCTTGATGGCTACAGTCTATCTTATTTATTGAAATTATGATAAAGAAAATGAAAAATAAATTAATAAGGGTATATTTAATTGTAATTTTTAGTGATTTTAATTTTTTTTAAATTTAGATATATTTATTTAACACTGTTATTCGATTAAAAGGTTTTAAAAATTTATAAGACTTTAAAATATTTAATTATTACTTTTTAAAAATTTATAAAAATATTAGGGTATTCAAAATTTCAATAATTTTTTAAAAAAATTCACTTAATAAAGGCTTTTAAAATTTTTGAACATTATATATGTATAAATAAAATATATTATAAGTAACATCTCATTTTATGATATTTTTGAAAACTTATTTTTTTTAACTCTCTACCTCAACCTCGTTGTCTACTCCAGCTTACATCTAAACATTGCTTTTTTCATTAGCAGACTGCAGACGTGTTGATATCTTTTTAAAGAATTAGATATTTTGTCTACTCCAGCTTACATCTAAACATTGCTTTTTTCATTAGCAGACGTGTTGATATCTTTTTAAAGAATTAGATATTGCATAATTAATTTCAAATTGGGTTGGAATAAGATCAATAATAAAATTAATTCTCTTTTATCTTTTTTTCTCTTAGTATCCGATATCTTGTATGTTTGTTAATAATTAAAGTTAATTTTTTTAATACAAACAATATATTTATCTTGTTATTTATTATTTTTTTTTCTCGAAAAATAAATATTTATAATTTTATTACAAAAAAAAAATAATATACTTTACTACTGGTAACGACATTGTAAAGTTTAATTTTATGGATCTTTTTAAAATTTATTTTTAGAGATACAAGAGTTTATTTAACTATAAATTTTTTACTATTTAATTAAGTTTAAATTTTATTTATTTTTTAATTATTAATTCTTTCAACGTACACTTGTTTCTTTTTCTATTATTTTTAGTATTATTATATATTTAATGTGCAATAATTATATTGTTGATATTTTTAAATATTTTTTATGTATTATATTTTATATTTTATTATTTAGTAAAACATAAAAAAAAAAATTATAATGTAGAGTTAAATATGAGAATAGTTTTGAATGTTAGTTATTAATATATTAATTAATTGTAGTAAAGTACGAATGTAAATATCTTTAAAATTTCTTATCAAAGAAATTAAAAGATATATAAAAAAAAATTGATAATAAAAATAGGATGAATGACACCAAAAATTTACTAACTTTTAGGTGGAATATTAGAAGTTCAATTACTACTAAAAGGGGCATTAAAAGTTCAAAATTTTTAAAATTGTCTTCATATGGTGCCACTCATTACATGTTATGTGGATAAATTTATTATAATTTTAAAAATTTTAGACTTTTAGTATTTTTTTTAATAGTTATTTAATTTATAGTACATCACTCAAAAGTTAGTATATTTTTGTGCCTTTTAATTACAGTGAATGAACTTGTAATACAATTTTTTCATAAAAATATATAAAATTATGTAAAAAGTTATTGCAAGTATGTAAAATTTTAGGAAAATCTTAAAATTAAAGCCTAATAAAGTCTTTTAAATTATTTTTAAAAAAAACGTATATAAAGTTTTATCGAAAGTCTTAAATTTTTTATATAAATTTTTATAAAAAAAAATTAGAATTTAAAATCAATGAAAATATATAAAAATTTAAATTAAATACACTCATATAAATATACAAATTAAAAGTGATAACAGAATTACAGCTACAGCATAACTTTAAAAGTCATGCTAACAACAATTTTTCAATATAAAAATGTTATATGATAATGATTGAACAAGCGCTACTTATTTATAGAATAAATATAATTTAAAATTTTGATTTAAAGTACCACAAATTTTATTGTCAAACCACGTTTATTACGTAACTAATAGTGTACTTTAATTTTATTGTCAAACCACGTTAATCATATAACTGATAGAGCACAAACAAATGTTGTAAAAAATAATAAACAGTATGATTTAGTTATTTAATTAAATAAATAAATATTTTTTTAAAGAATTAAAAATAAAATATTAAGAAAAATATGATATATAATTAATTTAATTATTTATTATTTTTAAAATAAATAATAATATGATATTTACATTAATAAAATATAATATTTATATAATTATTATTTTAAAAAAATATAATTATTTAATATTCAGAAAATAACTATCTAGAAGATATTTTAAAAATAAAAAATAATACGTCTGATGGTCGTTTTCAGTTTAAAAAAATAATAGATGTTATTGTTTGACTAAATTGGCCTCAGAGTTCAGAGAAAATAAGATGGAAAAATATGACGAAATGACAGGAACGATAAAAGACAAATACATGCACTTGTAAGCTTTCGTAATAATTGGTAATGATTACCGTAAGTGGTTGATTTAGATATTTAACAATAATTTTATATGTATTAAATTATTATATATATTAATTATATATTAAATATAAAATGGGAATATAATATTATTTATTAATAAAATAAATAAATTATCTTATAAAAATAATATATATATATATATATATATATATATATATATATAATGTTAAAAAATTATTAAATGCTTAAAATAAAATGTAACATTACATTAAAATTGTGATGTGATGCCTGATGAGAAAGAATAACATCATAACTTTAAGAACTTCACAAATTAAATAAAGGGAAGGAAAGCACAGATGGTAGAACATATCATTTTTTAAAAAATTGGCATATTACATGTGTATAATATTACTTAATTTTAATTGGTTCATATTCATTGAAGGTAGATAATACAATTTATTAATAAATTAATATTTTTTAATTTAATTATTATTATTGGTTCTAAATTACTCAAAATTTAATCTAGTACTAGTTCAAATTTATCTATTCATCAGATGATCAGATTAATAGTACCGTAATGGTACCAAAAAAAAATATTATTATGATTTCTTGTTTGATAAAAAGCTACTAGTATTTCATTAAGCTTAAGATTTGAAAAATACAACAATTAAATTAATACAATTTTAAATACTAAAAATATAAATAAGATAATTAAATATTAAGAGAAATATCATAATCAGAGGTCGAGTTATATGAGAGGTTACAATTTGGATTAATTTTTTTTTACAAAAAATTAATTATATGTATATTTTTAATATTAAATAAATATTTTATTTGTAATAATATATTGTGTCTAATTTTTATGTACATATTTTGGTATATATTAACAATATTTAATAAATATGTTGATAAAAATGATATGAATTGTAAATAAAATGATTAAACATATATTTTTTTTTATGTATTTATAACTATTAATAACAAAAATAAAATTATACTCGTATACTATATAAAAATTCATATTAAAAGTAATAATCTAAAATATATATATATATATATATATATAAATTTAAATTTAATATTATAATAAAAAAAATTAAAATAAATATATGATAAATTTTATATTAAAACTTTTAAGTTTATGTTTATCATATTTTAATATGTTAACTCTATATTTTAAATGTAAGTATAGAATGTGTTAATTCTATATTTTTTGAGTACTAACTGTACGTTTTTATTATAATATAACGTGAAAAATTCAATATTAGATTGCGTATAATCTACTATAACTTTTATTAATTTTTTACTTTATATATAAAAAAAAAAAAAAAAAAAAAAAAACTTAACCCCCCTAAAGAATTTTTATGGCTCCTCCCCTGATCATAATCTCACGAGCTGGCTCATCCTTTACAGCATCTACCACCATCAAAAGAACTCCAAACTGCACGAAGTAACTATCTATGGGATAACAACTCCATATAGCCTTACAAAATACTAAAACACCGAAGAAACACCTCAAATCTGAATGCAAATCAAGATCTAAGAGATTCAAACACATTATTTCTTCCTAAGAAGGAAGACATGTCTTATTATACTAAAAACACATCAAAAATATTAAAGTAGATAAATAGTCAAACAAAACCTACCAAAACAAAAACAAAAACAAAAACAAAAATTCTAGGAGGGAAAACTCTCTAGAGCTGCCGGAGGAGATATAAAAAGAAGGAGAAGCTAGAGCCAGACTATACAAAGCTGGGGGGAGAGAGTTTTTTTTTTTTTTTTTCAATAAAAAACCTAGTTATTAAAACTAGTTAATTTAAAAAATAGAAACAAAAATATAAGGTATAATTTGCTGCTTTAGCATTGTATTTAGTTTATAAAAAAAAAAATCTCTCAGATTAAGAGATAATTAGTTATATTAATATTTGCAACTTTCGTTTTTCTTACATGTCTATTAATCAATCATATAAAAAGGTAATTAAAAGACTTTTATCGTTTAGGAATCAGCTTACTGTCTAAGTCTAATCTACGTAGTTATTACCTTGAAGACTTTGTCTTAAAAGAAAAGAAATTGAGAAAACGACTTTTTTTTAATTTATAATAAAAAAAATATCAATTTTTATGTTGAATTCGGATACTAAAAAAAAATTTAAACTCATAAATTGTGAATTAAATATTGTTTAAATTAAATTTAAATTAATTAATTATTATTCAATATTATTTTTACTATTATAAATTTTAAAAATATTATTTTATATAATTTTAAAAAAATTCAATCAGCAAACTTTTGAAGGCCACAACCTCAATGTGAGTTAACGCGTAAAAACACATTTCGATACAATCACCTTAAAATAAACAAAATTGTTTTTGCATATATCAATTAATATAATAAAACTTAATTACTTTTTGATAATTTATATTTTTATAATTATTTTATCATTTTATATTATTAATTTAATATTTAATTAATAATTAAAATATTATTTTATTTATATAATATTATTTTAAAATAAAAAATTGTTTATTATTTTGGAGTATATAATAATGTAATATTTTAAAATAATAAAAAACTTTTGTGTAATAAATTTTTTAGAAGAAAAAGTACTTCATAATTAATTTAATTGATTGAAAATATATTTTTAAAATAATAAATAACTTTTTTTTCCTACTATTTTGATCGAAATTAAGTTGCACGTACTCCCTATGATAGGCACTTGATTAACATAGCTTGACCTCTGTTTTTTTCGTTCAAAAAGAGAATCATAGCTTGACGTTGACGGTTTAATAATATTAGAACACATATATAATACAGCTACAGAGTACTTGAATATTACAGAAGTTATTGTTAGCAAAAAAAAAAGAAGAGTATTATAGAAGTTATTTATGATTTTTAAAATATATTTTTTATTAATTAAATTAATTTTTTTTGTAATAAACTATTTAATATTTGTATCTTTAAAAAAAATTATTACACAAATTTTATATTTTATTAATTTAAAATAACACATAACGACAAACTAAGCAAAAAATGAATGATTTATCCTGTGATAGTAAGTCTGTCATAATGAGAAGACTACATGATGGTCTGTTTCTCTAAATTAAAACAGTTAGTAATAAAAAAGTAGAGCAAAAAACTAAATTTATTATTGCAGTGGCATGACTGTGATTATAGTGAAAAATAAGGCCTTATCTGTAAGCAAGAAATATTATAAAAGACGTGATCATATTATATGTTTGTCACTTATATAGAGACCATATAAATCAACAGAGCTTGAATCTTGAATCTCTGAAGCAACTCCATCAATAGTCTTCTAATCAACACTGATCACAGGTATGCCAAAAACCTAGTAATTAAATTTTTTTTTTTATGTTTGGAAAAACAATTGGGTCTCCACCAAATTCCCTATATATATATATAATTCCATTTTTTATTTATTCTTTAAATAAGAATATTCTAATTTACAGCAATGTTTCATCTTCATCTTCTCAAACTTTATTCTAATTTGCTGGTGTAGTATATTAGTCTTATATGATTAATAATTAGTACTAACTTGGCCTAATTGGTGTTAACCCAAGGATAAGTGCTCTTTAAGGTGAAAGATAATATGAGTCGGTTATTTATGTAAATGGGTGGAAAAGCTTGTTTTTTTAGATTTGAAAAGTGGGTAGTTTTGCCGATGAGGCAAAAGAAAAAGGTATAACGATTCGTTTAGGAAAAGGTGCACGGTGATTTTGTTTTGAATATATTAATATTTTTTTTTAAATTAATAACTGATCAATTTTAATCATTTTAATTTCTTTAATTTTCATTTTTTTCAATTTTTTGAGACATTTTTTTTCAAATATTTATGTTATTATAATTCAATTCGATCCGAATTAAGTTTTAAAAAAGAAAAACAAAAAAAAAAATGAATAAAATTACCAAAATTGGAAATAAATGACTTAATTGTCTAAAATTGTAACAATATAGGGATTAAAATGCTTATATTTAAATATAAAAAAATGACCAATGTGCTCAATTTATTAAAATTCAATTTATTAAAATAAAGTGACCAAATTATCATCCTACACGTTGTTTTAACCTCTCATCTCATGCCACTTCTCTTTCCTTAGTTGCCGCCCCAATTTACTATTGATTCTTCTGAATGAAGCTCTGGTTACGGCTTTAGAACACTAAATATGATTAGTACTACTTTGAACGTTTTGACTTGTTCCTGGGGAAATTTTGCAACGTTAATAATTAGTATTTCATGTACATATAAAAACATGAGAAGCTTAGTTTTTATACTACTTTAGGTTTTATTTTTGTATGACCTTAATTGCTAATCAGCCGAGTAAATGATTGATATTTCTTTTAGGTAGTTTTTTTGTTCAAATCCGCAGCATGCAATGTATTAAAAAAAAAAAAATACTTAATTGCTACTATTGTTACTATATTATGTCATTATACTTACCTAGTGGCTCTTGTTTTGCAGGATACGTATCCAATTTCATATGTTGAGGATGGTATAACTTGAGTTTACACCATAAATTCCTTGTGATTTTCTATATATTGGTTTTGTTAAAAACTAAGAAGTACAATTCTTAATATGCAAAAATCATATAACTGTGGATTTCAATATGGATCCAAAAGATTATCCAAGAAGACAATGGCAGAGCCAAAGACCTCCTTTAACTGGCCTATGTCTCAAAACCATACTTTCTCTGGTACTGATTGTAGCCAAGTAACTCATCCTTCAGTTAATTCTTTCGAACAATACTATACTCTTGAATCTTCTTCAGTAACAAGTAGTTACCCTCCTCACAATTCTTTCTCTACCACAAGTTTTTCACCTAATGGTAGCCCTGCTTCGCTTTCCGATCTTCAATCTTATTCCTTAGATCAACAACAATATCCTGATTACACTTGCTCCTATCCATTTATTGAATCCTGCATAATAGATGATGTTGATGATCTGAGGAACAAGATAAGAGAATTGGAAAATGTTATGCTTGGAACTGATTATGATGTTCTTGACACATGTACTACCCAAAATCAGTTTGCACCCAACAACTTACTATTGCAAGTAGATCAATGGAAAGAATTGGAAGAGATGATTTCTATAGGTGACTTGAAAGGCTTGCTTTGTGCTTGTGCAAAAGCAGTAGCTGATAATGACATGGTAACAACAGAATGGTTATTCTCTGAGTTGCGTAAATTGGTGTCAGTTTCCGGTGAGCCAATCCAACGTTTAGGAGCTTATATGTTGGAAGGACTTGTTGCAAGGTTGTCCTGTTCGGGAAGTTCAATATACAAAGCTCTAAGATGTAAAGAGCCTACTAGTGCTGAACTCTTCACCTATATGCAGTTATTCTTTGAAGTTGTTCCAATCTTGAAATTTGGATACATGTCTGCAAATGGGGCAATAGCTGAAGCTGTGAAGAATGAAAATGTAGTTCATATAATTGATTTTCAAATTCTTCAAGGAACTCAATGGATCACTCTCATTCATGCTCTATCAAATCGGCCTGGAGGGCCTCCTCGGATTAGGATCACTTGCTTAGATGATTCAAATGCAGCCTATGCAAGAGGAGGAGGACTTGCGATTCTCGGAAAGAGACTAGCAAGGCTAGCAGAAGATTGTAAGGTACCTTTTGAGTTCATTACTGTTGACATTTCTGTTAATGAGGTACAAGTTGAGGACCTTGCAATTCAACCAGGTGAGGCAATAGTAGTGAACTTTGCTTATTCATTGCACCAAATTCCAGATGAAAGTGTAAGCAGTGAAAATCATCGAGATAGACTGGTGAGGATGGCTAAAAGCTTGTCACCTAAGGTGGTGACTCTTGTTGAGGCAGAGTCAAACGCTAACACAACTCCTTTATATCCCCGTTTTGTTGAGACACTGAAATTTTTTGGGGCTATGTTTGAGTCAATTGATACTATGCTGCCAAGGGAAAACAAGGATCGAATCAACGTAGAGCAGCATTGTATGGCACGCGAAATCGTCAATATAATAGCTTGCGAAGGAGCCGAAAGAATCGAACGTATTGAACCACATGGAAAGTGGAGATACCGTTTTACAATGGCAGGGTTTACACCTTATCCATTAAGCCCCTTTGTAAATGCTACAATAAATTCACTGATGCAGGATTACAGTGACAAATATAGCATTCAAGAGAAAGATGGAGCTCTATTTCTAGGGTGGATGGATAAAGTTTTGATTACCTCTTGTGCCTGGATCTAAAACCATTAGGCTTTCATGTCAATTTTGATTCATAAACAAGCTAGTTATTTGTACTAAATAATTTACAAATGTTCTTCATCTAATCCATAATTGTGCTTCACTGATACTTATTACTACAAGAAACCCATTTCCAAAGAATAATATCATGCAAAAACTACGATAAAACGAGCAAGTACGTACATCACTAGGATTTTGCGTCTTCTCTAGCTATTTGATCTTTTTTCTCCAAATTCATTCATAATTCTTATCATCTATACTTTAATGTGTATTCATATCATCCATACAAAAGCTGAATTTAGCTTACTCATTTCAACTTGCAAACTAATGATTTCTTAATATTTCCTACATTGCATGCACTGGAGGTGCAGTATCTATCAAGTATTACTTGACTTGAGACCCTAAAGTTACACACGTGGATGAAAATATCTTGATTTCTATAAAGTGTACGGTAAAGATGTGAGAGCAAATAAGTCTCATATTGATAAAATAACAATGACGGCATGAGTTTATAAGTGCATAACTTAACTACACCCAATGAAATAACTTTTTGAAATGAAAGCTCGTTGTCTTTTACAAACTCATGAAAACTATTGATAACTAGTAATTTAGTTTGTACATTGAGTTTTGAAGGATGGTGCTGGAATATGACTCCAATGATAGCTCCAGTTCTTTAGTAATGGAGGGAAATATTGTTGCTGACATTTGATATCTAATTCGTTATTTTAGGTCTTTTTCTTGTCCACGAAAAGAGAATTTTATTGTTCATAACTTAGCTAAATTTGGTTTAACTGTTTCGAATTATGTAACTTGGATTAAAACTGATTCAGACTAACTTCGCTCAATCTTAAATAGGGATGTAGCAAATTTTAATTAAATTATTTGCTTTCAGTTTTGAATTGCAAGGTTCTGTTTCTCTTTTTGTTTTTTTTAATTATTTGCTAGCTATAAGTATAAGTTATTTTCGTCATAGAATAACAATAATAAGCGTCGAAGTAATATACAGTTCTAAGGACCCCATCCAACCGTGGAGAAAATAAATGAAGTTAAGGTGGTCTTATCTTTTTTTTCATTGTTAATCAAATACCAATAGATTTATTTTTCATAGTTCTAATACAAGCAAATTTATCAAACTGTTGACAAGTTAGATAAAACATCTGAACTAAATTTAATTGTTGATGTAGTTTTTCAGTGCATCTCCGATCAGATTTTAAAACATTAAAACATATAATTTTTGTATTAAAAATTGCTCTAAAAAAACTCTATAATCTCGCATTAAAATAATACAATGAACAATGTCACGTTATATTTGGTGTGACATTATTCACACGCTATTTTTTTTGTTGCATCTTTTCAAAAAAATATATATATATATATAGTTTGCTATTTAGTTGAGCTGGAAATTTTTAACACGATTTACGAACTCGACATGACTTACTCACGAAATAGACAAATTCGGGTTGAGCTTATATATGTTGGGTTGTAAACAGGTCGATCCGTTTAATCCATTTAAAAAATCAGGTTTTAATAGATTAATTGGGTAATCTGTAACCCACATAAGTTACACAAGTAAATAACTAAAATTATAACGGTATGTAGATAATTATTTCTTATTTAATTATTTTGTAGGTTTGTTATACTTTGAAATATTATTGAGATGATGTTTAAATTCATTTCATATTTTATTTTCTTATTTTTATCAATTTATAATAATATATTATTTAGTTTAATTTTGTATATTTTTATTATTGATTATTTATTTTAGACTTAAAATAAGTTTTTACTTGTAAAGAATTTATGATATATATTTTTGTTAGACTTTTTTGTTACTGTTTGAGACTTTGACATATTAAATTTGATGTATCATAATATTTATAATTATTAATATTATTTTTATTTTATATTAGTTAATATTTTTTACATTTTTTGTTAAAATAATGCTTAAATTAATTTAATTTTTGGAGTCTAATTAAAATTTATTATGTTAATAGGTTACATAAATATATGTTGATACTCGATATAATATCTTGTAAATGAGTCAACTCAAGTTGGGTTAGGGTTGCATTTTCTGATTAATAAATAGGTTGGGTCAGGATCAACCTTACATGGATCGAATTGTAAACGGGTCGATCCGAACACGACACAACCCATCCATTTGACAACTCTAATATTTGATGTAATGAGTTTGTACCTTATTAGTACTCATATTAATATTTTGAATTTAGATTTATGGCTTTGTATTTAGGATTTAAAGAATGCAAAAAAAAAAAATGGCAAAAGAGAAAGAGATTGAATAAATAAATAAATAAAAATAAAATAACTAAATTGTCTTTTTTTTTTTTTTGAATGCATAAAAATCATTTTGGCTAAAAATTTACCTTTTTACTAATATGGGTAATTTTAGGATAATTTTTACTACTAAAGAACTTAGAAAATCAAGGATACTGAAACAATAATATGGGTACCAAAAAGGTACAAACTCTAAAAAAAAAAGATAGTATAGTTTTAGCAACAACAAAAAAAATGCAAAAATTATACTTAAAAATATAAAAAGAATATTCTTAAAAATATACATTTGAGTGTGATATTTAGTGTGGTGGGTTGGAAATAAAAAAAGAATAATACAACCTTTACACTAAAATATGTACTATTTTATATTAGAAATGGTTTTAGTTCAGCATTTGCATGTAGGGATATGGTACCCTAATATTTTAGGAAAACAACATTTTTTGCATCTCTAAACTTTAAACAACAAAAATAATAACCCTTCCCAGTTCCAGAAAATAGTGTTTTTTTTTTATCCAAGACTTTTAGGGTTTTTGTAAATTTTCGTATATTTTCTTATTAAATTTTATTCTTAAATGCTCTATTTGGTATCTGAAAAATCTCTGGCAAAGTATGTGAAAGTTTATCAACAAAAAAAAAAAAGGAATGTAAAAGTTGGAAACTTTTTTCAATCTTATGTGCTTATTTATAAGTTGATATATATTTATGATTTTAATTTGTGTCAATTTATGGAATCAAAGGCAGATAGCACAAAGGAGATGTGAAGTGTGTAGAGGATCAGGGCTGCGAAGCCCTCATGTGATCATTAAGTTTTATTAAAAGAAACTTTCAAAATTTCTTTGTCAATTGCGTGATATATGTAAACATGCTGATCATTGGGTTTCTAAATTTGGAACTGATAGACATCTGGACTCCACATTCCGTAGACAGAGAGTTTGATAAATTTGACACATGTTTTTTATGTTTTGGTGTCTTATCTCCCATTTTTAGCAGGCGTGGTAATTTGTCCTATAATTTAATTAATTAAATTAAATATGAATTAAATTAAATTTAAATTTATTTCGGTCCAGTTTGAATAATACAAAAAAATTTGAGCTGAATTAAGACTGAATTAAAGTCAGTCCATTAGCCCGAAATTAAATTAAATTTTAAATAAAAATATTATATTAAAATTAAAATAATCTTTCATTTCTTTCAGTACTTTTTTTTATGATATATTAGTTATTTTTTTTCCTTTTCTTTTGAAAAATAAGCTGATAATAAATAAATAGTTATAATATATTCATTTTGTCACAATATTATGCTATATTATTTGATGTTAATGTATTTAGCATTTAAATCTACCTAACTTTTTAAACAAAAAAATAATATTTATATTTAATTTAAATTATTATTATGAAGTTTCTATTTTTAAATCGATACTTATATTATGCTATTCTCTTTTTCACTTGTTCATTGTCTTTAGACTTATATATTATGTAATAGTCAAAGTTTTATCTTTGTGTATATAAAAAAAGTTATGTTCTCGCGTAACATCTTAATTTATTTTAACTGTTCATTTTTAATAAGTATATTTATTTAATCTATTCATCTCTATTTATTTTGTTTAATAGCTAGAGGAAATTTTATTTGGACTTGAGAACTCTTTATTCTAAATGTGAGTTTTCATGAGAGCATAACGACTTCTAATTTTTATATGATGAGATTTAATGTATTTACTTATTATCTAATTAATTTAATAATTGACCTTTTACTTTAATACTTAATTTATATATATATTATTTTATGTAGTGTTGTTTGTTTTTTAATTAGTAAATGTATTTTTTTAATAAAAAAAGTAATATTAACTAAAATATATATATAATTAACAATTTGTGTTAATTTAGGCTAGTTTGAGCCAGCTCGTTTGTGTTTGGTTTAAGTTCGAGTTTGGGCTTACTTTTGCTAGCTCGAATTAAATTTAAATTGAGTTAAGGTTGAACTAATTTAGGCTAGACTAGTTTGGGCCAGCTTGAACTAGCCCAACTCGCACGAATTGACACTCCTAGCACTGACTTTCATTTATTTATTTTTTATTTTTTATTTTTGTAAATTTATGAAATACAATTAATGACAAAAAAAAAAAAAACCTATTCCTTTAAGTAATTTTAGTACCCTACTACTGGTCTATGGTAACGTTTGTCAATCACTTAGCCTTAGAACATTTTTCTTACATGCATGTTCACTTTGATTTTTTTGGGACAGAGATCTGGGGCGGATTTAAGTGGGGTCAAAAGAGCTAAGTTCATTCAAAAAAAAAAAATTAGTTATGTATATATTTTTAATATTAAATAAATATTTTATTTATAATGCTATATTGTGTCTAATTTTTACGTACATATTTTAGTATATATTAACAATATTTAATAAATATGTAGATAAAAATGACATGAATTATAAATAAAGTTGTTAATATATATTTTTTTGGGAATTTACCAAAAATAACACCCTTAAAACTTATAGTAACAAAACTAACATCCCCAATAATATTGAACGTTCAATTTAAACATGAAATATTAAACGAATTTAAATTGTCGTCGTACACTTCTAATTGAATGGGTGTTCAAAGAAAAATGACATATTAATCATTTTTTTTAATTGTAAAAATATAAGTTTAAACACAATGGGTGTTAGTTTTGTTATTACAAGTTTAAGGGGTGCTAGTTTTGTTGTTTTTTCTTTTTTATATATTTGATAATTATTAATAACAAAAATAAAATTAGAGTAGTATACTACAATTAATGGCAAAAAAACACTTCATAACACTATAAAATTATAGTAATACTACAATTAGTATATCATCACTTCATAACACTTCGTATCATAAATTTAAGGATTTTTTTTTTTTTTGTAAATTTATGAAATACAATTAATGACAAAAAAAAACACTTATTCCTTTAAGTAATTTTAGTACCCTACTACTGATACGTTAACGTTTGTCAATCACTTAGCCTTAGAACATTTTTCTTCCATGCATGTTCACTTTGATTTTTTTGGGACAGACAATGTTGTATGCATCTTTTCTTTCTTTCTCTTTTTCTTATCTATTTTTGGAACAAAGTATGCATCTTTTCTTTCTTTGGAACAAAGCATGCAAGCATATTTTCTTTAAATGAATAATTTTAAAGAAAATGAAAGAATGACATTTTTGAATATTTGGTTGAATAGCAGTGCGCACGGTGTAATAGTTTGAATTAAGAGTATCTCGCACTGTAGGTTTTTAAAGTAAGTTGCACAATAGTGTAAGCACGTTATTCATACGATATATAAAAATTTAAATTATATTTATTATTTTTTTATATAATTTTTTTTTTATATTTTAAACTATCAGTTGTCCTTTTAATATATTATCATATTAAATAAATTTTTTAAATATAATAATATAATAAAAATTATATCCAATAAAAATTCTGATAATATAATGATTATTTCATTTAATAAAAACTCTAAATATTAATTTTATATTATATTATCACATTAAAAACCTTAAATATGATAATTAAATAATAATTACATTAAATAAGGACTCTAATAATATAATGATTTCTATATTTAATAATAATTCTAAATATTAACATCCAATCTATAAATAATCTAGTTATTTAACTAATTTTATTTTTAATCCCTTAGTAAAAAAAATATATGTTCATTTTCTTATAACTTCAAAAATTATATATTCATTTATGTTGTAAGAAAACTAAACATATATATATATATTTTTTTTCTAAAATGGATATTAAAACTCAGTGTGTGAAAGAAGATTATATCATGCAATTTAACCAAATATTATTTTACCATCAAAATAAATATGGAAGCATAAGAAAATTAATTTTATATTTATTTCAAATATATTGTAGAATTTAACCAAAAAAAAAACTAAAATAAGTCATATGTAAGCCACGTGTTTTTAACTAATATACATATATACGTATATATAGGTGACAATTCCCACTACAAATGAATTAGACAAATTTTTTTGACCATAAGATAATATAGTGTTTGTTTTGGTGACAAATAAGTTTAACAAATGATATTAACAAATCAACATAATCATGAGATAATTTAAATTAATGGTGTAAATGATATTATATTTTCAAATTTAAATTTGACGAATACCTTATAAAATCAATGATAAAATTAAATCAAACAAAAATATATATTTATTATTAAATTAACTTAAATTAATGGTTAATTTTTTTTAACTAATATATATATAAAGTGGCTACACCATTGTGTAACTAAATTTGAAAATCTACATATATTATAAAGTTTTGAGTCTTTTTAATGTTAAATCTACCTTTAATGTTAAATCTTTTACAACTTTTATGGAGGAGCTTTCCCTTTAGTTTTAACTGATGAATATGATTATGTTATTCAAAAATATATTTATTTTAAAAATTAACATTATTTTATTAAGTTAATTAAAATATTAACATTATTTTTATGTTTTAACTAAGTAAAAAATTTAAGTAAAAAAATATGTGTGTGTGAAAGAATAAAGAAAATTTAATTATTTAAAGTTTAGTGTGTTTAACATTAAAAGTGTTTGTTATTTAAAATAAAATAAAATATTAGAAATATTTTTTATTACTTAATAATAATAATAATAATAATAATAATAATAATAATAATAATAATAATATAAGTTTAACTTCGGTTGTCCACCATTTTAGAATTGCTTTAACTATAACCGCCCTACATCTCGAAGAAAATTGTCATTTTGATTAACACGAAATAAAATCTACATCCTTAACAACGAAATATTTTTTAATACAACAAATATTTTAAAAAATAAATATATTTTTTTAAAAAAATAGACTCAAATTTTTTAATCTTGACTAACACTTTTTTCTCTTCTATATTAATTCCCATATTTTTTTTCAATACTTCTTTTGTTATATTCACAATTTTTATATATTTACTAGCCATTATGTGTGCTAATGTATGTAAAAAGAATTTAGAATTAATTTTTATTGAACTTTTTTTTTTTTTTTTACTTTTTTTTTAATTACTCACTTTAAAATTAATCTAAAATTTTAAGCATTCTAATAAATTATTAATGTATTTGATTATTAGCTAAAAAAAAATTTATAATACATGCCCTATTTATTTCATTTGTAGTTTAGTAGCTAACTTAGTATTAGTTGATTTCAACAAGTTGGTTCATAATATTCGTTGTTTAAGCTCAATTTTATTTGTAATAGAGTTTCAATTTGTTTAAAAAGTTGAATAAACATGCATATAAAATAAAAAATATAATTATTTTATATGATTAATAATATATGATTGCAAAATTTATTTTTAATTATGAAATTAATTTTCAACCACATGATTTATTTTCTTTCTTTTTTCAATAAAAACTATAAAATATTTTATATTAGTATGTATTATATAACGTTACAAGTGTTAAAGTGACATTTTGATACAAAATATATAATTTATGTAAATTATTATTAGTCTATTAGTCAAGTTATCTATTTAAGAATCACATTTTTTTATAGATCAATAATATTGTCTAAATAAAAGTTTAGAGAGATTAATAAATTATTAATCATAAAAAAATTCAAAAGAGAGATTATATTATACTAATTTTATTCTAATAATATTAATTGTAATTTCAATAGAAACTGAATTATGCGTTTTTTTTTTTTTTAAGATTTGTACTTTTTATATGAAAATTTTGAAAAAAAAAATATTGTATTATAAATTCAAAATAAGGTACATTTATAGTTCAATAAAATTTTAAATATTATTAACTAAAGATTATCGACACATAAAATTAATGCAAATATGGTATTATTATCCCTTACATCCAACGAAAAATTACAATCTCATACATTCCTTAAAGCAAAAGCAGCAATTCCATGTGCTACACGTTTCTCCTAGATAATCATACCATGTGCTACCTCAATTATGCAAGAATTTTAAGAGGAAAGGTGTTTCCTATGTTAGGTCCCAGACTTGTTCTTTTTTTCTTTTTTTTCCTTTGGAACAAATGAGATTACCATAGCTTCGTGGAAGGAATATATAAAATATGTATAAAAAAAATTATTTTCTTAAATAAAAATAGGGACAATAAAATATATATATTAAAAAAATTGAATAATTGAAATAGAATATTTTACCTTGAATTTGTTATAATTTTTAGTAACAATTGAGAGTACAAATAATATAAAATATGTCTTTATGATATAATTAACTCAAAATTTTTGTTATAATATGTATATTTATATATGTTATAAAATATCCAAAATTTATAATGAAATTAGAAGCTATAAAGTATAAAAATAAAGAAAGGAGATGAGATGAGAGATAAAGAAAAAATTTGTTTTTTTTTTTTTTTTTTTTCCGAAATTCGCTCTTCTCCAAAAGATATAAATCATATGTCAAAAGATTCGCATGCTTCAAACCAATGCCATGAAATTACATGTGTTTTCAAAGTAGGAATGGATGATCTCTTCTATTGTCAACGCTGTAAAGGGTAACCAATAGACAAAGCCAACGTGTCAATATCAAAATCAAATGTTAACATCCCAAACTGCAACGGTAGGAACTAGGAAAGCGCGTATCCTTCCGGGGTCAATTTTTGTAGACAGGTTATCATATTTGATAATTGATATTATTTAATTTTTTAATTTTTTTTTAAAAAATTGATTAATTAAAAATATAATATATAATTTTAATAATTTTTTAATTAAAATATTATTTTGAAGAAACAAAAAAATTCTATTATTTTGATTTTTTTATACTAAAATATTAATTTTAAAAAATATATTTTAATTAAAAAATCATTAAAATTATATATTTTGTCACTAATCGATCCATTTTTTTAAAATTAATGAACTAAATAAAACTACTTATAATTTAATAAATTAAATAATATAAATAATATAATATAAAAGACTTCTATAACCTCGTTTTCACTTTTGTAATACATGTTTTAAGTTTTAACCAAATTATCATAAATTAATATTTTAATTTAATAACTATATTGTTTTAAAATTATTAATTTAATTTTTTTTAAGAATAAATGAGAAAAATAAGGGTACTAATAATTTTAATTTAATGCCTCATCTTTTATATTTACTATTCAAAATTTATTAAACATAAACTTTCTAAATAATAAAGATATTAAATTAGATATAATCAATAAAAGGTACGATCTTTTATTAAAACATGTATATCACAAAATTACAAATCCTTATCCTTTCTGACATGAAAGCAATCGTTTACCTTTCATTAAAATATAAAGTGGTATTTCTTTGGTACAAAATAAAATTTATTTAAAATTAGCAGTAATTCATATTATTTTAAATTATTAATATTATAGTATAATTTTTTTACCTATTTATTAAGATTTCTCTTTCATGGATATAAGTATAAATATGATAAAATTGCTATCACTCAATATTTACATACATAAATTAATTTTAAATAATATTCATAATAATGCTCGAATTTACTTTCTTTACATTTATATATTAGCTGTAGAATCAATTAGATCGACTTATATGCATGAGTGATAGGGTGGTGTTTTGATCTATAAATTTTAAGCAATTATTAAATAAAAGGTGAATACAACTTTTAGGAAAATTATCTCTACGTTCTAGGCTTGACCAGGCTACAATTTAGGCTATAATTGAAGTTCAGTCAATAAGTTGTGGCTTTTTTTTTTTTTTAAAAGGTTCTAAAGGCCTTTTTTTTTATTAATAAAGAGAAAATAACTCACACATTCGTGGTGGGATTCGAACTTGAGTTACTAGGGTGGTGTTTTGATCTATAAAAAAATGTGATTTTAATTAACATTAATGACGATTGTTTTTTAATATATATATATATATTTTTTTTTTTTTTTTCTAGATTGTTTTAGTTCAAAAAAATCGCTTAACTATCAAATTACAACTTTTTACTAATATATTATTACATTTAATGACATTCATTTTCATAAAAAAATGATTCTATTCAATAATTATATTAAGAGACTCTATAAGATATATATAATCTATTTCTACTATAAACATGTGAGTTTAAATTTTTCAAAGTAAATTCACAATATAACCTCAATATTCCATAATTTCAAATTATTACATGACATTGAAAATTGGTTCAATTATTATTTCATACTATAATATTAATATATTATTTAATAGAATGAAGGGTTTCATGTAGTATTAATCTTATGTTATTATTAATAATTTAGAAGGAAAAATAAAATATGAATCATTTTATAAAGATGTTTTGCCTCTATTATTAATTATAGTTTAATGGGGAATTGTAAACCAACAGTTGGGGAAATATGAACCATTTTCCTCACAAATATATTTTACCTCTATTTATTATTAATTAATTATGATTTAGTGGGAAATTACAAACTGATGAGCAAAATATGAACAGATTCATATAGATCTTTTACCTCTATATTAATTATAGTACAGGATAGGAGGAGTTAGAATCCAGTATAATGCTTAGTGGGGAATTACCAAAACTACCTTAAACTCTTTTAAGTATCAGAAATAGATATTGTTTTTGAGAAAAAGGTCAGGCTTCTCTTTATGGCCACCACTCTTCAAGTTCAAGGTATATATGTTGAGACACTTAGAACATGAGCTTTTGTTGCATATTATATTATATTATATTATATTTGCTTTGTAATTAATTTAGTTGAAACTATGTGAGTTCTATCCTATTAGTTTGTAAGTACTCAATTATAAAATTGTTACTTGTATGGATTTAATTAGTTGAAAGAAAGAATGAAGTTTTGTATGGTTTTATATTTTACATTATGTCTCTCATTAATTCCTAATCCAATCTCTAAATTATTACTTATCCTATAATTATTTGTTGTAATTTAAACGTATAATTAATTGAGTTGAGTAAAAATTTATGATTGAACTATTATTTTGTCTCAACCGTTAGAATAATATAAATCTATAACATAAGACATTTGTTTTAATTAACGTGAAAAATAGGGTGTCACAAACCTAACCAAGAATTATTCTTGCTAAATTACTATGTCTGGACTTTCAGTCAAATAATGATAGATTTGGGACATCTACTTAAACAAGTTGTTGCCTTACAAATTATGCATTTTACATACACATTATTCTTAAAAAAAAATTGTTTTCTTTCTCTTGATATGTCATTGTTATTAGTTGTAATTTTTTTCTCTCTTTCAAATTATGCATTTTATATTTCTAGCTTCATAAGAAATTTGAAATAAAGACTTTTTGAGCATCTTTTTACATAATTTTTCAAGTGTCAAGCCTACATAATTTTAGATTTGATATACATGTGTGGAAGATTGATATTTTATATTTTGTTGTAGTTTTTTTAATGCTCATAATATATATACCAACAATCATCTATTATAAATAAAATTATTTAAGGAAGAAAATAGGTTACTTTATTTGTAATTATATATGATATTTATTGTGAAAAAAACCTTAATTACCATATCCATAATTGATTCTCAAAGAGTATTGATAAAATATTATTCTTAGGTCTTGTAACAACTCTATTTTCATGTTGCATTCTCATATTTCATTATAACTTTCTCATTTCAACATTATTTTTATATTATTATTTTAAAATCTTGTAACTCTTACCATTAATTCTATATTGTTTAATAATCCTTTCACATTTCTATGTACTTTTATTTTATTTTATCTTTCATGTATTGTTGGGTACATTCAACCATAACTTTATTAATATTTTCATATTTTTTATCTCATGGAAATCAAATATTTTGCCAAGTATTTTCACAATTGAATCAAACATATTTGATGCAAGTTAAAACAGTGCATACTAAATGGCAATCACCAAATTTTGGTATATTAGTTTTCAATTTTCCTGCCAATCCTCCTCTTAAATCTACTTTACAATTTATTTTTATTTTTTTTCATTTCATCTTTTCTTAAATTATCAGTTACCCAACTTTTATGCAGACTTAAAATTATCACTTTTACATTAATTTGACTTTTTAATTTTATATTTTAATGAAAAATGTTACTTTTTTTTGAAAAAAAATCTATTATCTAATTTTAAATTAAAGCATGAAAAATATTAGCTTGCAAACAAATATAATCTTATTAATACTAAACTCTCAAACTTCCACATAATAAATTAAATTCGTAAATTATTACAGATAATAACTTTTTTTTAAAAATGTGTATGAATCATGCTTTTGCTAGTTATGAATAAAATAATAACAATAACTTATCTTATATTTAAAATATTAATTATAATTATAATTATATTTTAAATAAATATAAATTATACATATAATAATTTTTTGAAAATTTTCATACAAACTCATGTACCCATAAGTAAAATTTGATATTTAGACCCTCAACATTTTCAAATGGACTCAAGTTGTTGAGTTATAGCTATTGCCTCTAGTTTTGGGTCTTATATTTAAGGATTTCAGTATTTTAATAGCCTATTTATTTAATAAATATAACCATATTTTTGTAGTTGTATATTAATAGTCCTTACATTTAATATTAGGTATATTAATAGTCCAAAAAATTTATTTAATTAGGAATTAATACATGTGCATGGCACATGTGAGAATTATGAAAGGTAAAATTATCTTTAACATAATTAAAGCTTAAAAAAATATTTATGGATAAATTATTCATTATTTTTGAAGTAAGTGATGATGTAGTACTTCATACTAATAAAAATCAAGATTAGTGCAAATATTTTCTGAAAAAAATTTCAATAAGTGATAAAAATATAAAATAATATAATTAATGAGATGTATTTTATATACTTCAAAAATAATAAATAATACATCAAAATTTATTTAAAATTGTATGAGTGGTTTTTTTTTTTTCTTTCCTTTTGTTAAGTTTCATATTTAATCTTTTTTATAATTTCTAATCATTTGTTTAAATTTTCATAATCTTGTTACCATCTTCATAAACATATTAAAATTACACTTTATATTTTCTGATTATTTTAACACAATTTTTTTCAATTATCAGTCTATATTTAATATATCATAATAAAAATTTGAATTTATATTTTTTTCTAAGCTTATATTACCCTCGATTATTATTGTCCTTAAGTATAATTATTAATTATAAATTTCTTTAAGATTTTTATTAACATAATTAGATATAAACTTATAATTTCAAAAAAAAAAATTAAATATATATTTTTATAATGAAAAAAATAAAATATTATTTAAGTCAAAATAATATTTAATGTGATTAAAACTTGTTAGTTAAAAAGTGTAACTCAAATATATTATATTCTGTTTAATGACGTTTTAGAAAGGAAAAAAAAAAAAAGAAAGAAAGAAGAAGAGCCTTTAGACTAAAAAAACAACTTTTACAAGTGGAAACAACAAAGAAATAGTTTTAAAAATAATTTTATCCTTCATAATTCTCACGTGTATGTTACATGCATAAATCTTAAATTAATTAATTTTTTGGACTATTAATATACTTAAAATTAAATGCAAGAACTAATGATGTACCATTATAAAAATATGGGTCTACATTTGTATATTTTATTAAATAAAGAGACTATTAAACTATTAAATTCTTATTTAGTATACTAAAACATGTACAATCTAATCCTATTTAAAAAATTATTGGTTACGCTTACTAGTGATAATTTTAAATAATACTACGAAAACTTATAAAAATAAAAATACTACCCTCCCCTTAAGTTGATAGGATATAAGTTAGTGTTAATATTGTTATTTTTATTCTTATGAACTATAAGAGTTTTTTTTTTTTTTTTTTTTTATAATTGAGCTATAAGAGTGTTAAATATGTTATTTTTCGAAACTTTTATTGCAGTGGCATGATTGTGATTGTAGGGGAAAATAAGGCCTAATCAGTAAGCAAGAAATATTATATAAGGCGGGATCAGATGACGTATCATATATTTGTCACGTAGGAATTCAACAAAGCACTGATCAATTTTGAAACGTTGAAGCATCTCTTTGAAATATTCTAATCAGTAATCAAAGGCATGTCAAAAACCTAGTAATTAATTTTGGTGTTTGAATAAAGAAATGGTGGGCCTCTACAAATACCCTTTAGTTATTTGTCTTTTTTCCTTGAAATAAGATTCTAATTTGCATCAAATTCCATCTTCGTCTTTTCAAAACGGCATGATTATGATGTTGTAATCTCGTTTAGGCAATCAAAATGAATACACCCGGCAGACTTTTTTTTTTATAGAAATTAATTAAATGTATATTTTTAAAATTAAATAAATATTTTATTTATAGTGTATATTGTGTCTAATTTTTGTGTATATATTTTAATATATAATAACAATATTTAACAAATATTTTGATAAAAGTGATATGAATTGTGAGTAAAAGGGTTAAATATATACACTTTTTTTTGTTTTTTTATATTTGGTAACTATTTAGTGACATAAATAAAATTATAGTCATATGTTATATAAAAATGCTTCTTAAATTAACATGTGATAGTCCAAAAAAAATTACATATTTAACTTAAAAACTAAAAATTAAAAAAGAAGTATATGATAAGCTTCAAATTAAAGCTATTAAGTTTTTATAATTTATATTGTCAAAATTTTGTTTGTACACAAATTTTAACTTTATTTAATAATATATTATTTCAAATTTTATTTTAATAATTTTTTGAATTTATTTAAAATTCTCTTTATATTAAAATTTTAATATTTCTTTTTCCTTAGTTTTTCATTCATTTTATTTTTATTAGTCGATCTTATATTATTTATCAACAATATATCTTTAAATATAATTTCAAGATAAAAATTTTAAATAATATTTTATTATATAAATTTTAATATATTTTTTTTAATTTTAATTTTAACAATTATAAATTTTATTATGTTTAATTGAACTTCTCATTTGCTTAGATCTTTTAGCTAATAAATTTAATTTATACATATATTATATTAATATTTATTAACTTATTATAATTTTTGTTTAATTTTCGTTATAGGTTAATTATAATATGTTAAATCGATATTTATTTTTTTAAGTGCTAACTCTAAATCTTTGTTATAATATGATATGTAAAATTTAGTATTGAATTCAATAGACTCCATAGTAACTCCTACCAATCATACATTATGATGTATTTTTTATTTTTTTTTAATATTTTAATAATTTTTTCTACTCTGTATAAAAAAAAAATTGATTTCAGCCTCCTAAAAAATTGATTTCGTACAAGTGGACATTGTTCAATATTATTAGGTTTTATTTTTGTTATTATAAATTTTAGAGGTGTTTTTTTTTTTTTTAGTTTTTTTTAAAAAAAAAAATTATTACATGTTAATTGCTGATTGTTTGTTACGATATATGTCATTATAACTACCTGGTGGTTCTTGTTTTGCAGGATATGTATCCAATTTCTTCTGTTGGGTCTGACCAAGTTAAGAATTACAATTCTTAATATGCAAAAATCATGCGACTGTGGATTTCCATATGGATCCAACAAATTATGCAAGAAGCCAGTGGCAGAGCCAAAGAACTACTCTAGTGGTTGCACTTTGTCTCAAAACCATACTTGCTGTGATACTAAAGGTAGCCATGTAATTCGTCCTTCAGGTAATGCTTTTGAACAATACTATACTCTTGAATCTTCTTCAGTATCAAGTAAGTATCCTCCTCACAATTATTTCTCTACCGCAAGTTTTTCGCCTATTGGAAGCCCAACTTCGCTTTACGAGCTTCAATCTTATTCCTTAGATCAACAACAATATCCTTATAAAACTCCATTTAGTGAATCCTGCATAATAGATGATGGTGATGATCTGAGGAACAAGATACGAGAATTGGAAAATGTTATGCTTGGAACTGATTATGAAGTTCTTGACACATGTACTACCCAAAATCAGTTTGTGCCCAACAACTTACTTTTACCAGTAGATCAATGGAAAGAATTGAAAGAGATGATTTCTATAGGTGACTTGAAAGGCTTGCTTTGTGCTTGTGCAAAATGTTGAATTCAACAATGAACGCACCGACGTTCAACAATTCACGGTAGACGGCGCCTATCAAAGAAGACGGCGCCTACCGACAGTTACCAACCTTCACGGCAGACGGCGCCTATCAAAGAAAACGTGCAGCTGTAAATGTTGAGTGTGGTAGTTGTAATAGTAATTAATATTTTCCTATATAAACAATGTACAAACTCATACGAATTAAGAATGAAAATATATCGGAGAAACCATTTCTTCTTCGGTTAGATTGTTTCTTCAAATTATTTATTTCTTCATGGTATCAGAGCCAAGTCGTTGCTCTATACAAATTTGAAACACTTATTAGCCTAAACTGAGTTTTCTTTCTCTGAAAAATATTTTTTCTCAGAAAAAAATTCTCACCCAAACAAATATTAATTAAAAACCTCATTTTTGAGTCAGTATTTATCTCACCTAATTTTACCAGATTACTCTAAACAGAATTCTGAGCATTTTGGTAAAATTAGGACAGGAAAAAACCCATACACGCGCCTCCATAAGTTGGCTGGAAAAATCCACGCGCCACCACTCGCCTACACGCGCCCCCACGCGCCAGCTGAAGGTTGAAGACGCTGACGTGGCTCGGCTCGGCTCATTCCGGTCCGGCTCAACCCAGGTTCGGTCCGGTTAGACCGGTGGTTCGGTCTGAACATGGTTTTTTCGCAGTTTTTGCAAATTTGACCGGTTCGGTCTATTTTCAAAGTCTAAACCCGGTTTTTTCTCCGGTTCTGTCTTTTTCAAATCGGTTTGGTCCATTTTTCAAGGTTTTTAAACCAATTGTGTCCCCAGTTTTGTGTTTTTTATTCGATTTGGTCCATTTCTTCTTAAAAAACCCATCGGTTTCATATTTTTTATACCGGTTCTTGCATTCTTCTTTCCAGTTCTGAAATTATTACACCATTTTTCTAGTTTTTGTACCCTAACATCATGACAGAGGGCACAATTTCATTACCTGTGGAGAAATCAACTCCAGTTATTGTACAGTCTGTCCATTCTGAAGGTGTTTTTAATGCTGGAATTATTCTTACTGAGACTAATTATGATGTTTGGTCTCAAATAATAGAAATGCATATTGCAGAGAGAGAAAAACTCTCTTATATTCATGACAAAAATTTGCAACCCGAAAAAACATCAGAAAATCATAACAAGTGGTATGCAGAAAATCAAAAAGTGAAGAGATGGCTACTTATGTCAATGAGTCCTGAAATCATGAAGCGTTACTTACGCATACCAACTGCTTTTGAAATTTGGGGTGCTTTGACAAAGGCATTTTATGATGGAACTGACGAATTACAGGTATTTGTCTTAAACCAAAAAGCCTTTACTTCCAGACAAAATGGAAAATCACTTTCTGAATATTATGGAGAGTTAACTGAAATTTTTCAAAAACTAGACCATCGTGATAAGGTGGTCATGAAAGATCCTGATGATTTAATATCATATCAAGAGTCTGTTGAAAGATTGAGGGTACATATTTTTCTTGCTGGATTAGATGATGAATTTGAGCAGGTTCGTGGAGAAATTCTGCGAAAAGAAACCATTCCGGATTTAGAAGGATGTTACTCCTTGATTCGACGAGAAGTAGTGCGTCGAATATCATTAAAAGAAAAATCTGGAGACTCTGATGCTTCCGCCATGATATCTCAAAACCGTTCTTTTTCAAATCAGCAAGAACGAATGAATGTTAAAAAGGCTGTTGAAAAATCATCATTCAAATGTACCCATTGTCATCAAAAGGGTCACACCAAAGAACGATGTTTTGAACTTGTGGGATACCCTGATTGGTGGGATCACAGCCGTGAATCTCGCAAGAAAAATCCAAGACAGATGTCTATTGCCACCAATGTTGAAGCAATGAATGATCATGTTGCAAACTCCTCAGCATCAGTAGCAACCTCAAACAATGTTGGTAAGAAAGCTTTTCCTCCTGTTTTTAATAATACATGGATAATTGATTCAGGTGCAACTGATCATATGACATTCAATTCTAAACAAATCTCAAAATCATCTTCACACAAAACTGTTTGCACTGCCAATGGTAACACAACTCCAGTTATTGGGGAAAGTTCTTTATCTCTCACTAGTACTTTAAATTTAGATTCAGTGCTAGTTGTTCCTTCTTTAGAGTATAACCTTTTATCTATTTCTCAAATAACCACTGCTTTATCTTGTTTTGTTACTTTTTGGCCTGACTTTTGTGTGTTCAAGGACATCCAAACAAAGCAAACGATTGGTCGTGGTGTTAGGCGAGAAAACTTGTATTATTTGGACTTGGCTTCAACAAATCATGCACTGGTAGCTAATGGATCTAAAAGAAATGATACATCAAATATATGGCTATGGCATAGGAGATTGGGTCATGCTTCTTTTGGATATTTAAAGAAATTATTTCCAAGTTTATTTTTAAATTTAGATATTTCTTCTTTAAAGTGTGATGTTTGTGAGTTAGCAAAAAGTCATCGTTCTTCTTTTCCTATAACCTTAAATAAAAGTCCTTTTCCTTTTATGGTTATACACTCTGACGTATGGGGCCCTTCTAAAGTCTCTACTTTGGGTGGCTCACGTTGGTTTGTTACTTTTATTGATGATTTTAGTAGAATGACTTGGGTCTGTTTAATGAAATCTAAAAGTGAGGTAAACTTATTATTTAGAAAATTTCATAAAATGGTTCGTACTCAATATAATACACAGATTCAAGTTTTACGTAGTGATAATGGAGGAGAATATAAGAGTTCTGAGCTTCAAGAATATCTTCAATCAGAAGGAATTATTCATCAAACTACTTGTGTTGATACACCTCAGCAAAATGGAGTTGCAGAAAGGAAAAATCGACACTTATTGGAGGTTGTCCGTGCCTTATTGATCGAAGCTCATATGTCATTATCTTATTGGGGAGAAGCACTTGTTTCTGCTGCATATTTGATCAATCGGATACCTTCCAGTTCAATTGACTTCCAAACACCACTACAAGCCATCACCAAAGCAATTTTTGCACCAAGTGTTCCAAATTTATCTCCCCATGTCTTTGGGTGTGTAGCATTTGTACACCTACATAAACAGCAACGTAGCAAGTTGGATCCACGAGCACTACGTTGTGTTTTTATGGGATATGCTACACAACAAAAAGGGTACCGTTGTTATCATCCTCCAACAAAACAAATGATTACCACCATGGATGTTATTTTTCATGAGGATACAATGTATTTCTCTTCTAAGCCTGAATTTCAGGGGGAGTACAACTACAACCATGATGAAATTCAGACCCTCACATATAAATTGTTACCTTATGAAGAAAGACAAATTATATGTGATCAAAACACAAATAATTTGGATTCAGATGGTAATAACTCCCAAAATGGAAGAGATTCAAGGGAAATGGAATCAAGTCCTCGTCAACTCCAAGATCATCAAACAAATTCATTACTACCATTAAGTAAGTACGAGTTTCCTACTCCACAAGTTGCTGATATACCTAACCAATCGTTTGCAGAGGATGTTCCAACTATTGAACCAACCAGAAAAACACTTCCACCACGTCTTAACAGAGGTATTCCTAAAACCATGTATGAACCTGAGATTTCAAGTAAAGTCAAATATCCCATGAATAACTATGTGTCTACACACCGTTTGTCAAAATCAAACATGTCATTTGTGAATCAATTATCTGTTGTATCTATTCCTAACAGTGTGCAGGAAGCTTTAGCTAACCCAAAATGGGAAGAAGCTATGAATGAGGAACTAAGATCCTTAGAAATAAATAGAACTTGGGAACTTGTCGATCGTCCACCAACAAAGAAAATTGTTGGATGTCGATGGATTTTTTCAGTAAAGTACCAAGCAGATGGTATGATTGAACGTTATAAAGCAAGATTGGTGGCAAAAGGATACACTCAGACATATGGGATCGACTATACAGAAACATTTGCACCTGTAGCCAAAATCAACACTGTTCGAGTCTTGGTATCTCTAGCTGCAAATCTAGATTGGCCATTATATCAGTTTGATGTAAAAAATGCCTTTCTACATGAAGATTTAATTGAAGAAGTCTATATGGATCTACCACCAGGAATCAAGAAATCAGAAATACATGATGGAAAGGTGTGTAGATTAAAAAAATCATTGTATGGTTTAAAACAATCTCCAAGAGCATGGTTTGGCAGATTCACAAAGTCTATGAAGGCATTTGGCTACGAGCAAAGCAATTCAGACCATACTTTATTTCTGAAAAAAGGGTATGGTAAGATCACTGCACTTATTGTATATGTTGATGATATGATAGTAACAGGAAATGATGATGAAGAGAGGAAAGCTCTACAAAGATATTTGTCTAGAGAATTTGAAATGAAAGACCTTGGTTCCTTAAAATATTTTCTTGGGATTGAGGTTTCTCGATCAAAAGAAGGAATCTTCTTATCTCAAAGAAAATATGCCTTGGATTTATTAAAAGAAACTGGTATGTCGGCATGTCAACCAGTTAATACACCAGTGGAGGAAGGATTAAAGTTATGTATCAAGGTGGATCAAGTTCCAGTAAATAAAGAAAGATATCAAAGGCTTGTTGGAAGGTTGATGTATTTGGCACACACAAGACCAGATCTTGCCTATGCTTTAAGTATTGTTAGCCAATTTATGCATAATCCTGGAGAACAACATATGAATGCAGTTATTCGTATTTTGAGGTATCTAAAGTCTGCTCCTGGAAAAGGAGTATTGTTCAAAAAAATTACAGAGTTCCAAAGAATAGAAGTATATACTGATGCTGACTGGGCTGGATCAATAAATGATAGGCGATCTACATCAGGCTACTTCACTTTTGTAGGTGGAAATCTTGTAACATGGAGAAGTAAGAAACAACATGTTGTCGCCCGTTCAAGCGCAGAGGCTGAATACAGAGGCATGGCACTTGGACTTTGTGAGGCTTTGTGGTTACAATCTCTCTTGAATGATTTGGGATATCCTGTTAAAGAATCAATTAAATTATTTTGTGACAATAAAGCAGCATGTGATATTGCTCACAATCCAGTCCAACATGATCGTACAAAACATGTTGAAGTGGACAGATTCTTTATTAAGGAAAAAATAGAAGAAAATTCTTTGGAATTGCCAAAAATTAAGTCAGAAGATCAATTGGCTGATATTCTCACTAAAGCAGTCTCATATCGAGTATTCACAGAAGTTTCAGTCAAGTTGGGCATGACAGACATCTATGCACCAACTTGAGGGGGAGTGTTGAATTCAACAATGAACGCACCGACGTTCAACAATTCACGGTAGACGGCGCCTATCAAAGAAGACGGCGCCTACCGACAGTTACCAACCTTCACGGCAGACGGCGCCTATCAAAGAAAACGTGCAGCTGTAAATGTTGAGTGTGGTAGTTGTAATAGTAATTAATATTTTCCTATATAAACAATGTACAAACTCATACGAATTAAGAATGAAAATATATCGGAGAAACCATTTCTTCTTCGGTTAGATTGTTTCTTCAAATTATTTATTTCTTCACAAAAGCAGTAGCTGATAATGACATGGTAAAAACAGAATGGTTATTCTCTGAGTTGCGTAAATTGGTGTCAGTTTCCGGTGAGCCAATCCAACGTTTAGGAGCTTATATGTTGGAAGGACTTGTTGCAAGGTTGTCCTGTTCGGGAAGTTCAATATACAAAGCTCTAAGATGTAAAGAGCCTACTAGTGCTGAACTCTTCACCTATATGCAGTTATTCTTTGAACTTGTTCCAATCTTGAAATTTGGATACATGTCTGCAAATGGGGCAATAGCTGAAGCTGTGAAGAATGAAAATGTAGATCATATAATTGATTTTCAAATTCTTCAAGGAACTCAATGGATCACTCTCATTCATGCTCTATCAACTCGGCCTGGAGGGCCTCCTCGGATTAGGATCACTTGCTTAGATGATTCAAATGCAGCCTATGCAAGAGGAGGAGGACTTGCGATTCTCGGAAAGAGACTAGCAAGGCTAGCAGAAGATTGTAAGGTACCTTTTGAGTTCATTACTGTTGACATTTCTGTTAATGAGGTACAAGTTGAGGACCTTGCAATTCAACCAGGTGAGTCAATAGTAGTGAACTTTGCTTATTCATTGCACCGCATTCCAGATGAAAGTGTAAGAAGTGAAAATCATCGAGATAGACTGGTGAGGATGGCTAAAAGCTTGTCACCTAAGGTGGTGACTCTTGTTGAGGCAGAGTCAAACGCTAACACAACTCCTTTATTTCCCCGTTTTGTTGAGACACTGAAATTTTTTGGGGCTATGTTTGAGTCAATTGATACTATGCTGCCAAGGGAAAACAAGGATCGAATCAACGTAGAGCAGCATTGTATGGCACGCGAAATCGTCAATATAATAGCTTGCGAAGGAGCCGAAAGAATCGAACGTATTGAACCACATGGAAAGTGGAGATACCGTTTTACAATGGCAGGGTTTACACCTTATCCATTAATCCCTTTTGTAAATGCTACAATAAAGTCATTGATGCAGGATTACAGTGACAAATATAGCATTCAAGAGAAAGATGGAGCTCTATTTCTAGGGTGGATGGATAAAGTTTTGATTACCTCTTGTGCCTGGATCTGAATTCATTAGGCTTTCATGTCAATTTTGATTCATAAACACTATTTGTACCAAGTTATTTGCAAATGCTCTTCATTTAATCCATAATTTTGTTTCATTGATACTTATTAATTACAATAAAGCAAGCAATTAGATCACTAGGATTTTGCAGTATCAAATACTCAATAGCTGTTTGGTCTTTTTTTTCTCCAATTTCATTTTATTCGTCATAATTGACATCATTTATACCTCAACATGCAAACTAATGATGGAGCACGTTACATTTACCTTCATGTATCTCACATTGCATGCACTGGAGTTGCAATGTCTCATTTAGAAAATAGTATCAGTATTCATTCATAATTCATATTTCTCCAAAGTATTACTCGAGTTAAGACCCTAAAATTACACACACATTAGTTCAACTAAGGAAATTTGCAGAGAGGAAATCTAATACACATTACTAGGATGGTTAAGTAAAACAGGATAATACATCTTTAAAAATCAAGAAACTTGCCCTTGTAATCTACAGCCCTCCAATAAAAAGGCTAAGAGGAGTAAACAGATGGGTAAAAACATTTTATTTTATCAGGATTCACTAAAAGCACTTTATGGGCCAGTTAGAACTCTTCCCATGTTTTGAGGATATGAATGCCTCAAAGCCGGAATTTCGATGCCATGCCCTTTGCTTATATTTTCTCTAGATCCAAAGTGATTCAAGCTGCTATCCCAGATGCCATAGCATGTTGGAATTGGGTTTGCTTGAATGACATTCAAATTGGAATGGTGAGTTTCTCTTTCCATTCTATAAGATTGCATTGTGGATTGGTTCTCAGCAGCAGAAATGATTCCAACCCCTAGATCAAGGCTTATAGTGTCAGTTTCATCTGATCTAATTCTTGTCGGGACACTTGCAGAAACTGGTCCAGCTATGTCATGGCTACTTGTCCTTGCAGTAGGGACATCGTGATTATGTTTCCCCTCATATGTTGTAATTACAGCTTTTGGATCATGAGATGCCCTCTCAACATGTTTTCTAACAGGGCATCCAGCATTCGTACACTTGTAATAACTTCTGCAAAACATATGGACATTAATGAGTTCATGGATTATGCTTTCAGCTTATTCCTATCATACTCAATATCAGATGAAATCATCCGGTGCAAGATCAAAGCCAAAGTTTAAACAACATGCATGTTGAGAATTAAACTACAATATGCATGCTGTAGTTTATAGTAAATCATCAGTTTTCCTGACAATTAGCATGAACAGTACCTGGGATCAGGATTTCCTCTCACCACTTTCTGGCCATATTTACGCCAGCGGTATCCATCATCCAATATATCAACCTCACTCAGAGTTTGAACAACAACACGCGGTTCCCTGATAGGCTTATCCACAGGGGTTACATCAATCCCTCCTACATCCATCCTCCTGAAAATTAAAATTTGACAGCTCATTTATTATGCAAGAGTCGAGAAACTCAAACGAATCATAAAGCCCCTATTAGATATTCATGCCTTCTTTTTGAGAATGGATCATCATCATCAACCTCATCATTAGTCCTATTGGCGAGTGGGCCTATTGCTTCTAGACTCTCATCACTTGCAGTGATAGGAGATAGCTCTGGAGTTCCATTTGACTCATTGGTATTAGAAATTTGTCTATACATGCTGGGTGACTCGTCTAAATCATGAAGAAAAATAAGCAAAAGCCAACCAAGAATGTTAGATTATATTTGAAAATGAGGAAAAAAATTAGATAAATTGCAGCAAGAACGATAGCTCATTAATTTATTTCCTCACCATCACAACCAGTCAGTGATGAACACTTGTTGGATTTTTCTTCCTGGAATGACCTGATAGCCCCTGTATTATACCGTTGACTAGGTTGAGGTTTAGGATGATCATGAGAACCCTTATAGATTATTTCTGTTATCTGCCCCTCATGTGACCGCTCAAACAGCTTTTTCACTTCACAGTTAGGGTGGGTACATTTGTAATAACTACGTGGGAATTCACTTCCTTTGACATGCTTTTGTCCATATTTTCGCCAGTTATACCCATCATCGGAAGAGATAACGGAAGCTCCACTTTCTTTATGGTCAAATTGTGCTGTTTGGACACAGCAGCTGGAATTCCCCCTCTGGTTTAATTCATCTGAGTCTTCTTCAGTGGGTGTGCTGGTCCCTGATGAATGCAGCTCATTTAAGGTGACTGCCATTTCACTTTTAACCAAAGGTGCTGGCACAAATTGAGACCGGCCCGAACCTTGGACATGCATGGAATGCTCACTTTTCCAGTGGTGTATGTCTGCAGTAATCTTTAACAGATAAACAGCATTAGGCAATACAAAAACCCTATCAGAAGGCTTGCAGGTACATGATGAACACATATTGTTATCTCACTCAAGTTTTAGTAGGGGGGAAAGGGATCAACCACTGAACCGTTTCTTTTATCTGCTCACAATTGCACATGAGAAGTCAATTTACACTAGGCACATGGCAATTAAGCTCATTGTCCGTGCCTTTAGCACCAAAGAAACAAGCAGAGCATGAATACACAGATTTTATCAGTTATTTCAGCTTATACACGAAAAATCTTAATAGTGGAAATATGAACCTCAACTCTCCATTCTTATTGACCAATTCTTGTACTACAATGAAAATCAGACTGTTACCGTTCAAATTAAGTGCCTTGATACCTGTTTATATGAGCAGAGCTATAAGAAAATTTACCGTATTTGAGCTCATATGAGGTTGAAACTCAAAACTTTTGGAATTGTTTTCAATGGAGATACTGATTGTCGAGTAAATTGTAGTTGGTGGATATGGAGAGCAAATAAGGGAGCCCTGAGACATTTGAAGTTTAGCAAGAGTACCTGTCGTTGGGGAAGGTTCAGCCTGAAAGTTCAAATAGAAATTATAACCTTGCTACTTTCATTCTAGTAAGGGCAGCAAAGTATGAAGAACATGATTGAACAAAGAGCTCCAAACACAGTGTACATGTAATAAAAGCAAAGATGAAACACGCTCATTGAAAATTCTTGCCCACCAACATCACAAATAACAATCTAACACCTCGAGCTGATGCATTTATTTCATATCATAATTATATAAAAATAAAATATTTTTTTGTCCTACTTCCACGAAAACCATTAAACAAAGACCCATTAAAAAGTCAGAAGAACAACCAAAACAAAGAGAGATACATTATGTGAAAAAACAACGCTGAGAATTATAAAGAGGAAAACTGCTGATTACTACAGAAAAGAACCGTTATTCCCAAAGCAACTCGATGAAACAACCCATTAAAGCAACAAGCCAACAAACCAATACTAGTAATACTCAAATAGAAAGAATCAGAAACTTGAGGTCCCAACACGACCACTCAATATAAATCTAAGTGGAAATGGATCAAACATAAGCAACATAGCCCATATGACGGATTAAACTAGCCGAAGCAAACAAAAAAAGTAAGCCAGAATTTGGACTTTTTCCCAAACAAAGAGCATTTTTAGCTCAATTTATAATCTAATCACATCATCATCTCGTCCATAGATTCTCCACAACAGCTTCAACCCCATGCACGATTCACGAAGCAAGATGTTAGACTTTTTCTCCACTGACGAGCAGTAGCAGTAGTATGACTCCAGAACTTAATTTCCACTGTTCTAAAGAAAGAAATATTTGAATTTCAAACATTTAATTTTCTCGTCCCTACTTTTCTGAGAAACCAAACAGAGACTTACACTTGTAATTGAAAAAAAAAACCATACGAAATTTTGTTGGGTGGAGAAGAGGTTCTGATTTATGTTTACTCCCTCTTCTAATAGCCAAACACTCCCCAATAATCAAAAAATCGAATTTAATTTTCCTCCTAACAATTTCTCAGCAACCAAACTAGAAACACAAATACCGGAACCGATCACAAAACTAACCTTCATATTGGAAAGTAAGACGGGGGATTCAAGAAACGACGTCGGACTGAGGCCAGGAGGAATGGTGATGCAAGGGGACCTCGAGATCGGGAGTTTAGCAGGTGACAAGAGCTTGTACTTTGCGCTCCCACTGCCACGTCCATTGCCCGTATAAACAAATTCAGTCAGGCCCGTATCCACATTTTCGGAGCCCTGAGAGTTGATTTCTGATTCACCCAGCTCCGTATCATTCATTGAAGGCCCTTTCTCCAAAACAAGTAGCTGAGCTTCTGGGCTGTAAAAAAGAGTCCAAAGGAGAAGCAGTAGTTTCTTTGGGTGGTGAGGAAGGGGTAAATTAGGGGATAGTTATGGGAAGCTTTTGTCTGAAACGACGAGAGAGAGAGCGAGACGGAGTTGACTTGGGTCTCTTTGGATCTGTGACTCTGTGTCTGTGAGAGACTCGTCTGGTTTGGTCAATGTCTCTGGTGTGTTCTGAAAGAAGTCTTTGTCATTGGTTGTCACTTTAAATGTTTCTGATGAATAAAGGAACAGTCTCATTCTCATACTACTATGTATGTCTAGGCAACCCCTTTTTTCTTATTTATTTTTTGCTATTTTTAAAAGCCAATATTCATTATTAAATTTTTTAATAAAAGTTTAAAATTTCATTCATCCAAGCTATTAAAAGTAACTAAATAAGTAAATCAATAAAATAAAAAAATAAAAAATATATATTACATTATCATAAAAATCAATAAAAAATTATATATAATTTTTTTCCTGAGTTCTCTATCTTTTCGATCTAATTTAATTATTTATGTCTTGAATTTTTTATGTCTTTAATTTAAAAAAAAAAAACTAAAAATCTAAAATCTAAATATATATCTAAAAACAAAATAAATTAAAATACAATAAAACATACCCAATAAATGAGCGTTTTTTTTTTTTTTAACTTTGTATGATTTTTCGAACGAATTTAATTATTTATAGCTTGAACTTTTTTATGATTTTAATTTTAAAAATGCCTTTAAAAAATATATATATCTAAAATTAAATTACAATAAAACATACTCAAAATTACTTCTAAATACAAATTTAGGTATTAAGAAACCACTTTAAATAAAAATCTAAATTGTAGTGCGTCTCTAGAAGAGGGAAAATTTTCACTAATACCTTTTGAGATTTTAGCTTTCTTCACTAATACCCTCAAAGTTTAAAAAATGAGCTACAATACTAACTAAACTAATTATTATCTCTTCATCCTCCAACTTTTTCAAACAGAACAACAAAATTCCATCAAAAATTGATCTTGAGCTTCTTTTTGTCCTTCTCATTGGCGATCAAATGAAAGTCGAAATGTCAACAAATATAATGAAATGAACATTGATTTTTCATTATAGATTAGACATACCAAATGATGTATATATTAAAGAGAAAAAGAGGGGTTCTACAAGTGAGGGAAAACTCGTTAGACAAAACAATGCCAGTGAAAAGCAAAATGAATGCTGACATTACAACATCAACAATGCTAGAATACCCAGTAATAGATAAGAACCTTTTATTTACAAATGTCGTCAAAATTTTCAACTCCCTCTATTATCTCCGTTTCCTCACCACACTGCCATTTTTGTTACTATTTACTACCTATCTATAGGATAAAAGGACTGTCAATGGTGATTGGAAGTTTGATTGAACTGATGAGTGGTTTCATGTATGCTTACCAGAACTCATGTGGTAGACTAACGAGTTTCTTTCCCAATTATGATGAGATAGCTCGTTACAAGAAATGAAATTAAAGTTATTTTCACACTTTTTTTATTTATTCTCTAAATATTTTCTAGATGATTTATGTTCTTGTTACAATAAACAAAATGTTATTATGGGATTCACCGTTTGTCTTTTTCTTGGAACTGGTATATGAAGTTGAATTTATGTAAATGATGTATAGTAATAGATGAAAACATCAGAAAAATGGCTAGAGTGGAGCTTGCAATAGTTGTTGTGCTCACGGTGGATTGGCTACTAACGACTAGGCGAGCAATGGATGGCTGCTACTGGCGACAAGAATGGAGAAGAAGATGAGACCCACAAAGTTTTTATTTTTCTCTTTCTTGGTAGTTATTTATACATTTTCCATGCTTGGGAAATTTATTCTTAGGAAGAAATTTTATTCCTCAATTTAGCATTTTTGATTGGTGGAAAGTATTTCATTAATAATTTCTCTGCTAAATCATTCCAAGTAGCAATAGAATCAGGTAACAAAGAATTAAATTATGTTATAATATGATTTATAAAAAAATAAAAAAATAATTTGAGCTTAAATACTTCTTCGATCACTCCTGTTCATTTGAATAAATCATTCACTTTAATAAACAATTTGATATGCAAATGAGGATCTTTTGTAAGTAATCTACTGAATTGTCCAACTGTTTATAGCATTTAAAACTTCACTGACTTTAACTCAAACTGAGATGCCTGAATCTTCCGTCTTGTGATACATGGATTCAACACATAAGCAATGCATATTCATTCAAAGTTCTATTTCTATCATCTATTAGAAAGTGCCAAATTATTCAAGTTGTTCACATTCATTTCATTGTCATTGTTGTTGTCCCCTATTTGTGTCATTTTTCCAACCAAGGCCAAACATTGTTGTTATCTCCTTCTTTGCCCGAAAATATGTATCTCTAGGTTAAAGAGTATAATCTCCTTCTTTGCCTAAAAATTTGTTCAATCTCTAGATTAAAGAGTATAAGCTCATCTTTCACAAATCTGCTCATATATCAAATACAAATGAAATACTAAAGAAAAGTAAAAAAAATTTAACTTTTATAAGTAATTTTTATTTTTTGTCGATCTCTAACAATGACACCATAAACTTATTATATAACATTTTGTGTGCAAGATGCTATGCAAGTATATGTGTCGTAAATAAAGATCGTTCTTATGGAGATAGAATATTATAAAATGTTGTAAAAAATTAACAAAGTAAAGTTAATAAGTGATGTTTTGTATAAATAAAATAAAACTAACAACACAAAAGAAAATAAATGAATAATAAGATAACAATACTAAAAACACTTAAAAGTAAGTTGAAACAAGAAAAACAACAAAGACTTTAAATAATTAAAATAACTAGGATTATAAATAAGACAAAATAATGCAATTAGATGAGTTTGCTACATAAATGCTATAGCAAAATGCATCAGAAATCAAAGTTCGCAATTTACACAGGATTCTTCCAATTCTGTTATGTGTTTATGTCTTAAAACTCAACGAAACATATTCTTATGCACACATCAATTTTTGAACAATACTTTTAATACCAACTCTATTTATGCAAGACAACTATATATTCTTATATTAATTATGATTTTAACTTTAATTATTAGATTTAAATTAAACACACATTATCCAAGTTTCATCCAACTTCAACTAACCCTTCCAACATTAAAATAAGTTTATTTACTTATTCATTGATGATCAAATAACTCATAAAATTTAACCATTAAAACCAAAGTTAAATAACTAGTTTTGTTTTACCAAAACATGCCATAATCTTTCATAGATAAAGAAAAACAAAGACTACATTATTTGTTCATTTACTATTTTAACTAAGAAACATTTAACTACTCATACTAATGAAAATAAAAATAAGTTCAAAAATAACAAATTCAAATCTAAATATTACAAATAACAAAAATATGAGAAAATTAAGGAAAATTAAAACTCCACAAAAGCTTTCTATCTCCCTATTATGTGTGCAAATGAAGATCTAAACTGTTGTAATTTTTGTTCAATTTTCTAAGCTAAAAATGCATTTTGCAAGCTCCCTTTGCGTGTTCTTCAAGAAGAATATTTTTTAAAAACCAGCCCTCTTTTATGTCTTTTGCTACTATCTAATTATTCCTCTTCTATGCAAAGAAATAATTGCTATTTATTTCATAATCCTAAGTTTCTTTGTAAGATGTAATTTTATGTGTTAATTTACAGTTTGTCCTTTGAGTAATGCATCCTCAAGTTGTCTCTTTTTGTCCTTTTATAAATCCATATCTAGCTGTCAATTATTTTTCATTATTTATTCAATGCTGCTAAATTTTAAGCAAGCTTTGCACCGTGGCAAACTTGCTTAATACTTTCTTTTTGTTCCTTTTTATACCTATGAAGGTATGTATTAAAATTTCATAAGCGAACTTCAAAATATAAAATTTTTAAATGCATTATAAGATAAATTCAAATTTATTCTCAAACAAATCACTCATAATAATATTATACCAATAACATCTAATTACACCCAATATACAATTAAATCTTAAAAAACTAAGCAAGTTTTTAGAAATAAAAGTTAACAAAACTCTAATAAATTAGAGTTATAAAAAAAAAAAATTATAAATGTGATGATTAATCAATAAATTTTAAAGTATTTATCAAGTTGACAGAACTAAAATAAGAGACCAAAACATGTGTCACATTACCCTAAAGATAGGAGCTCATCTAAGATTTGCTCTAAAGATAGGAGCCCATCTAAGAAAACGACTTGAAAGAAAAGGTTTATACATACTAAACAGCAGTTATCGTCATAGCACAAATCTCATACGACTAAGTACAACATTCATGATTTTTTTTGTCATCTTAAACATCTCAACAAAGGAAAACACCACACAAGTAGTACATGATACATTATTACACTTCACTAGGATTAGTTCCAAGCTAAAACCTAGAGTCATCTGTTGTGTTTTCCATTGAAACAGAAAAGAAAAGCTCAGAAGAATGCTCTGCTCCCATAAAACACACGGGAACTGGTATTTTTCGTAGTCTGTACTTTCTGATCAGAGCCCGAATTATCTGAATTAGTTGTTCCAGTGTCAATGTCCAAAGGAAGCTTCATTTTTGCCAAGGACTCTGTAAATTGCTGCATGCTTTTCATATACATGTCAACTATATCCTGCTGCACTAGCTTCTGTTCAGGCTCAAGGTTCATCAAGACAACTGACTCTGTAACTGAATCACTTGGCAAGCCACCTGAATAATCACTCTCACTATCTTTAACATATACATTTTTCCTCTCTTTCGAGACTACTGTAGTGTCCGATGACTCTGAACTTGCAGGGACTGAAGGGGACGAAACCCCATTAGTTGATACACTGCTAGATGGGGAGTCAAGCTTCGGAATTTGGACAGACTCAGCAGTAGCTGTTGAGAACCTTTCCACAAATTGAACACAGGCTTCTCCACTAAGTTGATTTTCAGTATCAGAAGTAACCAAGCTCTCAGAGGTTTGAGAGTCTAAACTGTCACATGGAATACTAAAATATTCTGAAACCATTATCTGATCTTCACCGGCAATCTTAGGATCCGGGAACTCTATCTTATCTAACTCATTAGGAAGATACTCGGATATATCCGAGTCTTGCGTAGTAGAATGCGTACATAATGCAGTGATTACATCAGGAGAAGCTCCAGCATATGAGAGAGACAATTGAACAAAACCAGCTGGAGAATGGAATAGATCAGTTGAAGAAAGAGAGAACTCTTTCTCTAACTTCCCATTATTCATAAGAACCTCAGATAAAGGTACCAAAGCAAAACCTAGTAATTGGTCTTCAAGATAATTTTTCACCCTGCTAAGCATCCATATCTCACATTTGAGATAAGACTCTATAGTACGAACATTGAGCAGGACGGTGTCATTGAACACAGGATTCCTACCACCACCATTTATAGTTTTGGTGGAGGCTGCATTTTCTGGATCACTAGTCAAGCAAAGCTTAGCATAAACATCTTGCTTGTGGTATATGCAGATGTTTTGAATGTCTCTGGCTTGATGTACGAAAACATCAAGAACACCAATGGAGTTCTCTAAGTTAAAAGCTGCAGTTTCCTTACTATTCACCTCAATCCCCTTAGATAGGGGACTTGAGCTCTGAGTAAAGAAGTCAGATTTCTGCCTTTCGGGCTCAGGAACAACAGAGCTCTTGAATGGAGACACAACAGATTGTGGGGAATCCATGACCACCTATGAAGGAACCTGCAAAGCCACAAAAAATAAATCTTTACCAAAAATCAAGTTTCTAATCCACAAAATCAATTACAAAGACTCAAAACTCAAAGACTAAGCAAAATTTGAAGAGTAAATTGCAATATTACATTACAGCCAATTCGTAACTAAAACAAACCCTAGAGTAAAGGTGTGAACTTTGTAATCTTTTACAAAAAGTGGAAACTAATTTGATGCTCAGAAATGAAAACAAAGACAATGATCTTCCCAAAAAAGGAACCTCTAAAGCAACCAATTTGAACCCCAAACGGGAACTAAATTAAAGGAACAAACCAATTGATGACGAACCAACAAACTGAAGAGCCTAGTCCATCATAAAATAAACAAAAATTTACAGAGACAGAGAGAGACACACCAAATCATAAGGAAGCATGACCAAAGATTAAGCAAAATTCCCAAAGGACAATAACAAAAAATCGCTCAATTAACAATTCGCGTGGAAAACTCTTAAACCCAAATCCCCAAACTTAAAGGGACAACAAGACCAGTCAACAGTTACTCATATATGAACAGATTCCCATAAAGCTACCTACTTTTCCACACAAAACACTACCACCACCGGAATCCAAGACAGTAAACTGACAGAGGAAACAGAAAATCAACTTCCTATTTCACAAAGAAGCAAGTGTCCAAAAGAAGAAAAATAAAGAAACCAATAAATATTATTTTTCTTCTTGCCTTTAGCTCTTATGTTGGAATGTCAAACGCTTTCCGCGAACTATGTGGCTGGAATTCAATATCTGTGCATAAGCCAGTTCGTCAATCGAGGCTGTGACTGCCGGTTGTATAGATGGATAACTAAGCTGTGAGTTGGCAAGTTGCTAATGTAAAGGTCAAAACATAGAGAAGGAATAAAATGAAAAACCAATAATTGTGAGTTACTATTCATCTTGGTTTGCTCTGTTTAATTGTGTATTTTTCAAAATAAATAATTTCTCAATAATAATAAGCTATTAATAATAAACAAATTAACTGAGCATTTATGGATAAGTAATTATTTTATGAATTTTTGCATTGATTTTTTTTTTTTAATTCATTTGAATATTTTACTTTTAGCAACGTAAAGTACCACAACACAAATGAAAGAGTATTGATAGTCACCCTCGCTTATTGTGAAATGGAGGAAATTTTGGTTGTTCATTTTTAATTTTTTTTTTTTCGAACAGAGTATCGTATCTTTAAATCAAATTTCCAAGCCTTACAAATATTGAATTGTACTCGATAACAAATAAATTAAAAAGAATAAAAATCATCGATCTCTTTACATAAACACATAAAATGAATATTTGTTTTAAAACAATTAAATAAAGTTACGATACGAGTTTTATCCATATTTCATCAATATAATTTAAATGCATCAATAAATTAACAAAATTTTCATAAATTTCAGTTTTTGTAATATGAAAAAGACCTTCAACATGTGGCAGACCATGCGTTTTGTGCAAAACATTTTCTTAAACACTTTGTAGCGTGTGTTTCATTAGATTAGATGTTGATACGAGACTTCTAAGAGATTTAATTGGTATGATTTGAAATGATCATTATATTTGGTTTGATTTACGATAAGTAGTCTAAGTTTCACGATTTATATGATTTGAAATGATCATTATATCTGGTCTAATATATAGATTGTCAATGATCTAAGAGTTTCGATATAGTATTATTTATAAAATCAAAGAAATAATTCATACAAATAATGAATTAAATATACAAATTATATAAGAGGTCGAAGGTAACCAGGTTATATGAGTTACACGACTTACCTCTTATTGTTAAAACACATATTGTATAGTAATTTCATAAGGGACAAAGAAGTTAAGTCTATTTAAAAATAAGAGGTCTTATAAGTTAATGGATTGAGCTTTTAAGTAGGTTTATATAGATAATTCTGTACAATTAGTATATTTATATATGGTTTAACTAAACACCGTTTAATATAGATATAAAATTATATAGCATATTTTTTACTAATTAATCACAATATTGTGAATATTTGATATAATTATATCAATTTTAGCAATATACATAACATGTATATAGTGTACCTTCATATTTTTAAGATAAATTTATGTATATTTTCAATAAAATAGACCTCTTACTCTTGTATTTAAGATAAATTTATGTATATTTTCAATAAAATGGACCTCCTATATGTAACTCAAATCTTAAATGATATAATTTTTCAAATCATTCATTCGAATTTAAATTTCTCACATTTTTCAATAACCTTGTATTTTATAACAAAGAAAGAAAAAAATAATAAATAAATAAAAATCCTAATTTTATCTTGCGGAAAACTCTTTTTTTTTCCTCCTCTATTCAGTATGAAAAATTATTATTGTCTTAAATTTAAATAAAATCTCAATTATGATAACTTTATTTAATTGATTGATAAATATAAACTTATTTTTTATAAATCAATTACACGTAATTTATCATCTATTTAGCTATAAATTAGAGTAGTGATACTATTATAATATTTTTTTTATTAGTATTATAATAAAAATGTATAAAATATATATTTTATCTTTAATTAACTACTGTTTAAGCATGAAAATAACATGGTTTCGAGTGTCGTTTGGAGGGAATGATTAAACGACATCGGTTTGATGCAGAAAAATATCTAAAATTGATCGAAAACTACAAAACAACACAGCCCTTTGACTCTCTGTTACGGGTTTGATTCTTCTACTTGGTGATTGAATGCCATGGTAACGATAGCGGATCCTCCTATAACAGGTTCTGATTCTGTGGTCGATTCGAACCCTAACCCTAACCCTAATCCCTCAAATGTTTTGGTCCCTGCTACCCCAAAGGGTCCCGCCGTCTGTCTCCTCAGGTTCGTCGGCGACTCCGCCGGTGGCGCTTTCATGGGCTCGATATTTGGATATGGTTCTCTTTCTGTATCTCTGCTTTGTATCTAATATATACAAATATTTAGCGGCGGTAGTTTTTTTTATTCTTTCGTGCTTAGCGTTAAAGTGATTTTTGAGCTGGTTGTTATTTAATCAAATGTAAAGTTATCGCGTGTAGTTTTTTTTTTTCCTCTCTGCCGAGTTCTTCAGACTGTAATAGTTATGGCATTGGTTGAATGGCGGTTTTAGTTTTTTTTTCTATGCCTAAAAATTGTTGCTAATCTTGATAGTGATTCCATAATGCTTATTTCAGTAAAATAATTCAATAATTTGAGGGTTGAACTTTGTCCCATTTTGGTATGTGTTAGAGCTGCTTGATTATCTTAAAAGGGATAGTTAGTTGCGTGGTCTTTTTCTTCTGGAAATCATAGTTCGTAGATATACAGATCGATCTTTCTGTATCTATTGTAAATGAAGGATTTCTAGGCATTTCACTTGGAGAATTTCAGGATTATGAGGTGAAATATTAAATCTAGGTTAAGTTGTCTTGTGCTAAGATTTATTTTTGAGGCACCCCTGCATATATCTGTCCTTAATTGATGATGGCACACGAAGTCTTATGATACAAATCGTGCTGCTTGAACTTTGCTTATCCTGGATTTCTGGTATAAAGCATGGCTTTATTTTGTGCTACTTGACCAAGTTTATGTTCGCTTAATAATAAGATGATGTCTGCCTAAAGTTTTACACTCATCTATGAAGCATTTTGAGCTAGCCTAAAGATAACATAGATATGTTTAAAGATAGCTTGAACATGCAATCCAACTTGGTCTGTGCAGTCTTATGTTCATTTAAAATAATTTATTTTTTTCTTATAATTGTTTATATGACTTCTGAAAACCTAAATATGTGTTTGTTGCAGGTGCTGGATTGGTAAAGAAAAAGGGGTTTAAAGGATCATTTGCAGAGGCAGGGTCCTCTGCCAAGGTATGACTTCCTGAAACTGTTATTTATATGCATTTATCAACTATAAAGGAGTGGAGTCGAGTCGGCTGAGGTTGCCTCTAAATTCAATTTCATTGTTATCACATAAAAGTTTATCCTATGCTTTTTTTCAGACATTTGCAGTTTTGTCTGGGGTTCACAGTCTGGTTGTCTGCATTTTGAAGATGGTCCGAGGAAAGGACGATAGTATGTTTTCTTAAATACGTAATTGTTGCTTTGAGGTCACATATCCACTTGTACCATGACCATGCTTTCTTCCTTTTCAGTTTTTAATGCTGGAGTAGCGGGATGTTGCACTGGTCTTGCTCTTAGTTTCCCAGGTATATCACCACACTCATTAAGCAATGATACAAGTTCTCTTTCAAATTCCAACCTCTCTCCTTTCTGGCATCCTACCCCCTCCAAAAAATTGAAATAATGAAGTAGGAAGAACAAGTAGAACTCCAGGTTGAGACACTGTTGTACTGATTTGCATAACTGACTGTCCCTTTCATATCAAGAGATGTGCTGAAAACTCATACTTCATCAAAGATAGTTGCCGGATATTTGTAATTTAATTTCTTTGATTGCATTACCTATTGATAGGATTTTGGTTTGGATGCATCTAACATAAATGAACCATTTTGACTCTTATCTTGCAGGTGCACCCCAGGCCCTTTTACAGAACTGTCTAACTTTCGGGGCGTTCTCATTTATCCTTGAGGGCCTCAACAAACAGCAGCCTGCTCTGGCTTGCTCATTTCCTGCAAGAAAGACAAGGGAACGGTACCATGCACGACCATGCTTGGTACTTCCACTTCCTATTCCAGATGAACTAAATGGATCTTTCTCTTCTTTCTGTAAGTCCTTGACGAAACACAGCAAGGGCACTTCTCCTGCCTACTGAGGAATTTTGGGTTTGTCATTGGCTTCACTGTTTTCAAATGTGCTTCCCAGTCCCCTTTTTGGCGGATTATTATAGATCGTTATGTAATCTATAAATGCTTTATTGGAAATTCAATTTTTTATTTTTTTTAGTTCTGAAATTGGGTGTGAATATCATTCACGGATTATATAATTTTGGACAAAAATACTCTTATAATTTAAAGTAATGATATATTTTTGCTCTTTATATGTTATTTTAGATTTCACAAAATTTTAAGTTAAGCACCTTAAATAATAAACATATATTCTTTGTAGGATTTGGTACCTTTAGAGTAGTCAATTTTTTACTGGGGCATTTCAAATTCGGAATTGTAGTCATTGATATATTTTTGTCTTAATTATATAATTTTTTAAATTAATTACGAATTTTAAAATAATAATATTAATTTATTATTTTAAAAGAATATTTTTCTCTTTTTATATATTTTTTTATTAATATTTTTTTTTTTTAAATTATGTTAAAAGGTTATTAGGTTAAGATTTTTTTTATATAATTTAAATTGCGTACTTTAGAGCCTGGTGAAGATTGATAATACAATTTATTTAAATTTAAAATTTTAAAAATTAGTATTTTTTTAATTCATGATTGCTACTTTAATTTATATAATATACATCTTTATGATATATATTTGTTTATTTTTTTAAGTATTTTAGTTTTGCACAAGAAAATTATTGTAATTTTAGATATATAAAAGATAAAAAAAAAATTCTTAAATTTTTTATTTGAATATGAATAACTTAAGAAATGTTTTGAAATGATTTAAACAATTAAAAGAATATTTTTGTAAAAAATTAAAAAATTTAAATATGAAAAGATAAAAATATGCTTTTAAAAATGGTAAATTGGTATTAATATTTTAAAATTTGTAATTAATTAAAAAAATTGTATAATTTAACCAAAAATATATCAATGATTAAAATTTGAGTATTTGAAAAATTTTAGTTAAAAATTAATATTATTTAAGATATCAAAATAAAAATTAGGATACTCTAAAAATACTGAATCTTTTTTTGTATTATATTAGATCGAGGTGTCTAAGGTCCGATTCGATCCAATTTTTAGCAAAAAAAATTTAATTAAATTGGATTATTTATACAAGTTTAACCAAAACGGACTGAACCATTTGATTTATAAAATTTTTGAAACTGAAATATTCGGTTCGATTTAGTTAACATTATCTCATAGTTTTTTATTTTTTTTCTCGAAATTGTGTTATTGAAACTTAAAATTAACATTAAAAAAAATCTTAAATTTAGTCAAATTACTTTAAATATGCTATAAATATAAATTATATAACAGTCTGATCTAGTTTAGATGGTTAAAAAATTTATGAAACCAAACCAGAAACTGGATTGTAGAAACGGTTTAAAAAGATATAAATTAGATCGAATCATTTGACTCACATATTTATGCAATCTAATTTAATTTAGTTTAATTTTTTGATTTAATTTAATTTAGTCTATTTTTAGGGGACTCCTAAATTAGACTTTTGATGTATTCTTATAATAATGTTCCTAATAATTTTGTTAAAAAAAAATAATAATTGTACAATTAAATTCCTTAACATATTATATTGCATTTAATATATTTGACTTATTTTTTTTTTCAAAATTTAAGATATAATATAAAGTGCATTCAAAGGTCAACGAAATTACTATTGTAGCCTTACCATTTGGGCATTGGAGTCAAATACCGTCATCCAATCTTTACGTGACGTAATCTAAAAAAAAATCAAAAAACATTAAGAGCTTTTAAATCAGCCCAAATTTTCTAGCCTATTTCCGAATGTGAGATTCAAACTAGATTTTCTTTTTTTAAAAAATATGTATATACCAAATTATCCAAATAAACTCGATTATAACATGATGGAAAATGCTAATTTTATAAATTTATAATCAAGGCAGATAAAAGCACATCAAGGGTTCATATCTTTTTACTAATAAAAAATTCCTTAATTTCTCATATATTATTATGATTTGAAGTCTTTTTACTAATATATTTTTTTATTGTGAGAAAAATTTTAATTAGATACATAAATTTAATCAAACATGCATAATATCTCATTTATTAGACTTAATTCAATTCGACTTAAAGCATAACTAAAATCAAAAAATTTTGACATAGCTTTACTTGAATTATATTATGATTAGACTTAACAACAAATATTATTTTTAAATAATACTTTTATATAAATCATTTAGTGTATTTTCCTTATTGCACAATTAAATAAAACTATAAAATTGTGCATATAAAATTATATATATATATATATACACGTCAAATTCGGGTTGGACTCTTTTAATTTTCGCTGTCGCAAACCCTAGTCTCCTTTGACGAGATTTTGCAGTCCGTGGGATACAGTAGCAGTAGAATCCTTCGTCCGCTAAAATGGGTCATCTCTCGTTTCTTTGACTTATTTTCAATCTTTTCGTAGTTTTTGTTCTCTCTTTTGATTTCACTTCTCTAATGAGCGTTCGAATTACTCCAATGGTATCAATCTCTCAATTTTAAATGCTTTGATGTAGTTTAGGATATGCAAATCATAATTTTTTTTCTATAATTGGTAGGTATTTCTCGGGATTCCATGCACAAAAGGCGTGCCACTGGAGGCAAGAAGAAGGCTTGGAGGAAGAAGAGAAAGTAAGTGTTAACGTTGTTGTGAGTTCTGTTACTCACTTTTGGTGTTGAGAAATTTAGGTAGAAATAAGTCATGTTTTGATTTGTATCGTATAATACGTTCATTATCCTTTTGCTAGCAGTTATGGCGCTTAATTTTTATTATTCTTTAATTTAGAAGCAGTATATAAGTTCTTCAATTGGCCTATATGTGACTTCTTTGTCAATTGGATCGTCGTCTTTTTAAGGTGCAAACAAGTTTAAAATTCTGAAGATAATCCTAAGTATTTCAGACTAATCAGTTTTATTAGTTTCGTATTCTTGCTCATAATTTCACCTAATCTATGAGAAGTAGCATCTTCAGTTTGAAATTGCGTTGGTTTGTTTGATTTAATACTTTTGTTGATTGTTTCTGTCAACTTGAATATGATTTAATACGTGTTTATCAGTTCAATGGTTATATATAAGAATGCTGAATGGTGCTTTTGTGTTCTTCCTAAGGTATGAGCTTGGAAGGCAGCCTGCAAACACAAAGCTCTCTAGCAACAAGACAGTGAGGAGGGTTAGAGTTCGTGGGGGCAATGTGAAATGGCGTGCTTTGAGACTTGACACGGGAAACTACTCTTGGGGTAGTGAGGCCGTAACCAGAAAAACTCGTATTTTAGATGTGGTGTATAATGCATCTAACAATGAGCTGGTCCGTACTCAAACTTTGGTGAAGAGTGCCATCGTTCAGGTTGATGCAGCACCTTTCAAGCAGTGGTACCTCCAACATTATGGTGTTGATATTGGACGCAAGAAGAAAACTTCTATTGCTGCTGCCAAGAAGGAAGGAGAGGTTGGTACTTTATTTATTTTCCTGGCTGGTTTTCTAGTTTACTGTTCTTTTTATGAAGGAAAAAAAAATATTTGGTTTCATTTTTTGGATTAATTTTGTTATTGATGAGCCTGCATGGGATTTTCCTCCTTTGCCTGTATTGTTTTTACTAAGTTCTTGGCCTATTAATTTTATTTATATTGTGAAATAGCCTGAACTTGAGGTGATTATGATTTTTGATTTGGCACAAAAAGTGGAATTCTTTTTACGTGAACAATTTTAGGAATTGACTAGATTATAGTCAATTATATATGGTTTTGATGGCTCTTGTTGTACTTATCTTGGCCATTATTGGTATATAGGAGGCTGATGCTCCTACTGAGGAGGTGAAGAAGAGCAACCATGTAGCAAGGAAGTTGGAGAAGCGTCAACAAAATCGAATACTTGACTCGCATATTGAAGAGCAATTTGGTGGCGGTCGTCTTTTGGCTTGTATTGCTTCACGACCTGGACAGTGTGGCCGTGCTGATGGGTATGACATTTAATCCAATTTTTTTGTTTACATGCGTCTTTTCTCACAACAAAAATGGTTTTTTTTTTAGTGTTGAAGAACAATGCAAAATATATTTGCTTCAATTTTCTTTTTCCTTTTTTTTTTTTTTTTTTTGAGATGTAGTTTACATGCTGCCGTAGCTCATTATTATTCGCCTTGTTATGGATTCATCCCATTTTTATTTTTACCTTCTCATTTCAACTCTGAAATTATGATAATATCTATTTGTGATAGATATATCTTGGAAGGCAAAGAACTAGAGTTCTACATGAAGAAGCTCCAGAGGAAGAAGGGGAAGGGAACCGGTGCTGCTACCTAAAATTTTGTTGTTTAGTCATTCTAGATTCTAGATTCAGGATTTTTTTTTCTCTTCATTTTATGGTTCTTTGACAGCGACGATATTAAACTTGATCTATGAGATAACCCCCTAGTAGTAATTTACTTTCTATGAGTTAATCTTAAGCGAATGTTTAAAAGTTGCATTAAACTATACTTCTTTTGAAATGTGCTTTCATTTTAGTTTGACTTTATACATGTTCAATGGCTATTATATATTTTTATGTTCATCCCTGACCTCATTGTTGATATTAGAAGCTTGCGGTTATCCTAATGAATAGAATGAGATGAGAAGGTTAGAGGGCGTGTCATGCACTATTATTCTAAAGTAGTTGTCTCGATTCCAATGCATGTTAGCAGCTGCTTATTGTAGAAGTGATTTAGGTAAAAAAAAAAATAATTGGAAGATAAGCATTTACTGGTCTGTCAGTTAATTGGCTTGGTTAAAATGAAAGCATCTCAAACTCAACAAAGAAGTTATGTTAATTTTTTCAACATGTTTTAAATAAAGATATAATTACAATTTTAATTTTTTTTTTTTAAAGTTAATTGTAAAAGTAAATTCATTAATACATAAATTAAGTGCAATATTTCATTTAGAAGATGAAAAGGTATCGAGCTTAATAAAAATTCTAAAATTTAAAATAAAATATAGAGAGTAAGATATGTAATTACTTTAAAAAATAAGGGTATTTTTTTTCCAAAATTATTTTAAGTATAATTTAAATTTTATATAGTATATAATTATATAGATTATTTATTTGCTTATTTTTACATTTTTATTGCATCAACCAATATGATCTTTTTATTACCATAGGCAGTAATATAAACAATCAGAATAGGCTTACGGGCAATATAGTTTTGTCACCCTTTTAACCTCCTCACCAATACATACAATCTATCTATATTTATCTCCATGCCATATATAAAAAATTTAAATTACATCTAATAACTTTTTTAAAAAAATTATCCCTATATTTTAATCTATTAACATTATAATATATTATCACATTAAATAAGAACCTTAAACATAATTTTGAATTAAAAATTACATTTAAACAAGAACTCTAAACATGATAATAAAATAAGAATTACATTATATTAAATAAAAGCTCTAATAATATGATAATTACGGATTAAAAAAAAATTCTAAATATTATTTTACTTTTATAATTAATTTAAAAGCATAAAAAAATTAATTTTGTATTTATTTTAAATATAATGTACAAATTAGCTAAAAAAAAATTAAAATATATAAAATAATTTATGTGTTTTTAACTAATAAATAAAAATGTACGAAAAACGGAGTACTGCTCAGGACTGGAACATAGGAAATCAAGTAAATAGAAACGTACTCGTATCTCTCTTTTTTTTTTTTTTTGATTGAACGTACTCGTATCTCTGAGTAAAGGAAATCACTTTGCTAAATAATAGATTTACTTGGTGCGTGGAAAATGTTGTCTATCTAAGTCCACATTCAAGTAAAAATTAAATTCCAATTTACAAATTTTAAATAATAAAATACAATTGTTTCCTACTAAAATGAAAGGGGAAAAAAAGTTAAACAAATAAAAAAACTAGCTAATTAATTAATAGTCAAGATCAAGTGTAGCTTGAGACTTCCAATGCTTAGCCTTCTCAAATCCATTAGCATAATTTTCAAAGTCATCTATGGTTTGATCAATCTCTTCTTGAGTGTTCATGACAAAGGGCCCAAATTGCACCAGTGGCTCATCTAATGGTTTTCCTCCAACTAAAATGAATCTAAGGGGTTTTGAAGACTTATTCCAAACCTCCAAGCCATCCCCAGATCCTAGAAGAAGAAGGTGGTGGCTTGTCACAGGTAAAGATTTTGAACTTCCAAAGATGCCGTCACCTTCTAGAACATACACAAATGCATTCCATGATGTCGTAATTGGTTGTTGCAAATGTGCTCCTGGTTTAAGATTAAAATCCAAGTACATTGTGGGTGTTCTTGTGTAAATTGGTGACTTTGTTCCCAATGCTTCACCAGCTATAACCCTAACCCTTATTCCATCTTTTGTTGCTTCTTCAATGTCCTTGCTCTGTATCTCTTGATACCTTGGTTCAATCCTGTGTGTAAACAAAATTACAGAGTCATAATCATTTTTTTTAACCATTGTTGTCTCAAAATCATGCATTTAGAGCTTCTAAAATTCCAAATTTAGAGACACCAGCACTTTGCATATATAATAACAGAACGTTGCTTTAGGGAGAAATTATCTTGCGTGTTGATAATGTGGTATTTCAAGTCAATGAGTTTTTTTTTTTTTTTTTAAGTACAACTATCCAATACTTGATTAAAAAATTGAGCAATATGACCGGTGGAAAATATCACTTTCACTTAGTCTAGGAGTAATTATAACTTCTCTGCATTAGCACATTAGAATATATCAAAAGGGAACGTTGTAATGGAAAAACCATTCAGCCACATTTGCGCAGCAAATTTTGGATAGTAACTTTTGGAAAAGAATTGATGATGAAAAAGCATAATGGTCATATATGAGTTGAGCATATACTTATTTGAAGAGTTTGAACCTCATTGACAACTATCATTCAAAACATGCCGAAATGATGATAATGCTATGACATCCAAGTTGTTGGAAACTTTGGTTACAAAAATGTACAATTAGAATTTAATTCATCGTTTTTAGTAAAAAACAAAACCCAAATCGTATTTAAAAATGCACAAAATCCCAAACCTGAAATAAAAGTAAAAAAGAAAAAAGAAGGAGAAATCAACACAAGTTTGCCAGGGAATGTGGTTTCATCTCCTCTGCCAATTGGCAACAACAGAGGGGCCACAAGTTGAGTTCAAAGGGAGGCCTTATGGTTCAATTTGAAAATCCATGATAGCATGTTAGCTTTTACATATTTATTTTATACACATTCTATAAATTATGTATAATGTGTACGTATGTTATCTATACACATTATGTATTGTTGACGTGCTATTTTAAGACCAATGCAATTGTGTAAAAAATATACATGCTATTTAAGATCCATACTCCTTATGATTAAAGAAAGGCATGTGGATTAGTTTGAGAAAAAAATTTGTAAGGATAAAGGCAAATAAGAATCCCACATGGGTTTATAAGTGCTTTACTCTTCCCTTTTTGGGTCGAAAAGTTATAGCACTTATGGAGACCTATTGACTTGTTGGCTTCTATACAATGATACAAGTATATATATACATACATACATATATGTATATATGTATATGTTTGAGTAAAGTGTGTACTTACATTTTGTGTTTAGAGGAAAGGTTGATCCATAACTGCAAGCCCTTTTGGGTGCCCTGGGCTGCAGGCATTTCTGAATGAACTATCCCTCTTCCTGCAGTCATCCATTGTAAATCACCAGCTTCTATTGTCCCTTTATGTCCTTCAAAGTCTTCGTGTGTCACAGCTCCCTAATGACCAAACAATTGCGTTCAACAAAAGATAAGCGCGTTTGTACCATCTAATATAGCTACATGGTTATAAATTGACTTCTTGAATTCCACTCCAAGAACAAACAATAACAAAGTGACTTTACCGTAAATGCTACGTAATGGCTAGGCCACTCATGGACTTTTTTTGGGAAGCATTTAGCTACATGCCCTAGTTGGTCTTACAGGTTGCCCAAATAATGTGCATATGTGTCGGCAACTTGGACCTATGACGCCACTTTTTCTTAATTTTTTTTTAAATATCCACTAATTTGGTGTGTGGAGTACCCAATTGTGTTGGTTAGATGTTTCATGAAAAATGAATGGTAAATGTATTTGGACTTACAAATGATCATGCAGGCAAGGTAAACCAATAAAGAATAACAGTAAATATGATATTATGTGATCCTTTGCTTTTTAAATGTTGAAGACATGTGAATAAACGTTTTTGTTTATCTTGATTCTGTTTGCAGCAAAGAGGTTAAAAGAAATCAAATAGCTATAAAAAAAATAAATGCCACACCCATTTCTTTCAAATATAATATCAGGCACTGTACCTGTAACATGTAGGTAACAGTCTCAAACCCTGTTTAGAGAAAGAAAGAAAAAAAAAAGAATTGTTAGAACTCAATCCAATTCTTCTGCAAAATGGTAAAACTAAGACAAGACAAAAGAGTAATGATCTAAACCTCTGTGTGGATGATCAAGAAAGCCAGCAGGAGCAGAAACTACAATAGAGAAAAATAATAAATAAAAGTCAGAAACAGAGTACAAACACTTAAGTGAGTGCAATTATGGAGAAACAGAGGAAAACAGAAGTAGCCACCTGAGAATTCATCCAAAACAAGAAAAGGATCAAAGTACTTGAGATCAAACCTGAAGAAAACAACAAGAAAAAATCATTGACTAAAAACAAGCAAGTACGATTTCAAAACGGCTTCTTTAAATGGAGGAAAAGAAAGAAGACCATTTTCTTTTTCTTTAACTTAATAATACCTTCCTATGCTCCTTCTTACAACAGCCCCAACTCCTTCATGTTGAGGTCTAGTCAAGAACTTCCTCAACACTAGACGAGGCTCTTTAATTATGCAAGATTTCTCTCCCTCAGGCATTGCTTTGCTTTGGTTTATTTTTCTTTGAAACTTTAAATGAAAAATTGTGAATATGAGAAGAAAGGAAACTCATGGGAAGCTATATTTATATACAAGTTTGTGTAGAAAGAGAAATTATAAACAAAAAGGTTTGTAAATTTGGAAGGTCAAACCTTTCGTGTTGGCGGCCAGTAAGACCCACATGATTATAAACGAGGTCGAATTATAAATAACAGTTTGTATAAAGCTTAATTACATTGTTTATGCCATTAATTTAACGTCAGCATAGCGTTGTGATGATGTAGTTTGAGATCGGTTGCCAAAGAGAGCCACGTGTGTCAAGATTAAATTAAACTAAACCTCATATTTTAATAACACCAATAAGATTATAACAAATAAACATATTTAATTTCCGTCTTACTTTTTGTTATTTTATCAAATTTTTTTTTGGTTTTATCCTCATGTATGTCGACCATGTATTTACACGGAAAATGGTACTAAAAACTAGACCTCTTTCTATATTATTGTAATATTTAAAATATATATATATATATAAACTTAAATATTTATGTATTTTTCTCTTCAATGTAATAATAAATTATTCTCTTTTATATATGAAGGCTTTGTTTTTCCTAGTGGACATCTGGACTAACATATTGGACACGCAAGATAAATATGGGACACCCCAAATATAAGGTCCCCAAAAGCCATCCTCACAGGTCATTACTTGTATGCTTCTAATGATCTTCTGAATCACACGTTAATGCTTTGATTTTTTTTTTTTTTTTTTAAGATCTGAATTTTGAAACATGAAGCATCTTCAATTGTTATGAACTTTGGCTACATTTTTTTTTTTAAACATAAAAATGAAAGTGGTATATTATTAAAATATTTAAATTAATTTTATTCAATTATATTATACAATTTTTTATAAATATTATATAAATTAATAATAATATAATTAAATATAGTTTAATATATTATAATTATATTTAACTTATTTATCAACTTTTTTTTTCACTCAAAAAGTTGAAATATTTCTTTTATAATAAATATTGAGAGAGGCCTCTTTAATTTTATTTTTTTGATGGCTCAGAATTCGGTGGGCCTGTACCTATATTCGTTTTGATGACATCACTGACACAAAAGCATGATACAACCGTTGGATTACGCGAAGTTGCGTCAAACTAGAAGGTCTTGAGTGATGAGTGATGAGTGATGAGTGACCGATGAGATCCAAGTTTACACAGGATGTGTAATCCAGTGATGTCAACTAGATGGGCTTTTTTTTTTTTTTTTTTCTTTCAAAAACCGACCAATTAATTCAAATTTAGGTCTCAATTGAGTCTATATTTTTTATTTTTGGAGGTTAATTGGTCCGATAGGTTCAAAATATTATAAAATCGACCTTATTGGTTCGATTATAGATCCGCCAAAAATAAAAACCGACAAAATCGAACCGACCTACATTTTTATATATTAGTATATTTTTTAAATATTTTTAAATATTATAAAAAATAAATAAAATAAAGTATTAATTAATATTGTACAAATATACAATATAAAAGTCCTAAACAAATATTTAACTTGTGAAATCATGATTTTAAATTTAAGAAAATGAGTACTGTAGCATCAAAGATAAAGTGTCATGGAACATAATATGAGCAATAATAGTAGTTCTTATAACCGATAGTTACACATCTGTATGCTATAACTTTAAAAAAAGTATTTGTAGGGGTAAAATATTATTTGTATTTTTTATTATGATAATAATTTTTAGGTAAAATTAAAGGTCCAAAACTGCCAAACCAACCTCCCTTAAACCAACATAATAGGTCGGCTTGAAGGTTGGCTTTTTAGGAGTTATAGGTCGGCTAAGGTTTTGGATTTTTTAGAACCACCAAGACAAGGTCGGCTTATAAAATAACTTAATAGCAAACCTATCGGACCTACGCCCACCCTAATCAACGACGCATGAAATTTTCAACCTATTCTAAGGGTCAATTCTTCTAAGTACAATAAGAAGGCACCTACTCTATGTGAAAAAAAAATTATCTATTTTAATTCATAGTTTAGCACACCCGTAATCAGGACTTAATAATTTATTCAATTCTCACGACTTTATTTTTTAAAAGAACGTATCATATTATAAAATAAAAAAAATCTACTCCTTGAAATATGTATAAGCATACTACATTGTACATTCTTACTTAAAAAATCTTATATCCTGTAAGAATGCAAGCTCACATGTCTCAGTTGAGTCATAGCTCTAATGCTAACAGGTGCAGGAGGATCAATCTCTTTACATATAGTAAGACATAACTCATTTTATGTGGCACAAAATTATCTACTTGGGTTCATAACTGCAAGTTTAACGGGTTCACAACTATGATTCGATAATTCAGCGAGATCTCGAGGCTTTGTTTTTAGGAAAAAATCTCAAAATACATCATATTATTTAAAAATTATTTATTTTTTATAAATACATTATCACTTAATTTTTTATACAATATGAAACAATGTGGTACACTGCATCATATTTAACCAAATTAAATTCAATAGTTTTTTTTTATCCTCTTAACATCCCAATGATGTTATGTAGAGCAAAACATAAAATTAAATATATATCAATGATGATAGAGTAGTTATGAAAGATGATGCTACCACCTTTTGGACGCAAGTATTATGAAAAAAAGAGCATTGCATCATATGATCACATGAGCTGTTTATTTTTTAATTTTTCATTTTCTTTTGGAGAAAATTGATTTACTAAAATGTGCTAGTTTACATGATCTTCGATGGGCCTTATATTATTTATTTTTAACTTATAAATTCAAGTTATATTAAATTTTACTTTATAAAAAATATGTAACATAATGTTTTATGAATTTTATATACACATCTTTGTATTTACTTTATTCGTATTAAAGTAGAATAAACCACATGAAAATGAAAACAGGAATGGAAATGTTAACACATTTTGTTGATTAAGGATTTTTTTTTTCCTTCCATCCCTAGACCCACAAATTAATTTATCCATGATTATGATCGTTATCAAATTATTGGTTAAGAGCAAAGTGAATAATTACGGTATATTTGTTATACTATATTAAATATTTTAACTGTATAATTTATATATAGTCTATGTTTGAGAGTAAAATCAGACTGTATCGTACAGTATAAAAAATTGTATAATTATGTAAAAATTTTGTACGATCAGAGAATGTGGGTCTAAATCAAACTGGACAATTAACTTAATTTATATAAATTTTTAATTATAAAATTGTATATTTTAACTTTTTCTTTTACCCCAAATTAAAAATAGTATTTTTTTTTAAATGTAATAAAAATAAAAAAATGAATTAAATATTAATTTAAATAAATTTTATAATAAAAAATTATTTTAAAATATAAATTATTTTAGTAAAATATATAATCAATTTAATCCGACTATATTATACAGCTTTTCATCAAATACTGTACGGACTAATTATAATACAATTAAATCCAATATGATTAGAGTTAAGTTATTCGATATATTGTACTAAATATACTGTTAATGTTTGACAATACATGTATATGAAGATTAGGCTATTAGTGTGACCTATGATGTACAAGATAGGAAGAAGAAAAATAGCACAATGAAAACTAATAATTAAAAAAATAATATTGTTTATGTTTGGCTTAAGTATTTTTATTATTAAGAAAATTTTAATAAATACTATTTTTATTATAGAAAAGTGTCATGTAGGTCTTTAGATTAGATTATTTGTGTCATTTGGTCTCTTAAATTATAAGTGATGTAATTTAGTCCCTTAGTTTTTACAAAAATATGCTAATTAAAGACAAAATAAATTATTTTAATATTTTTTATTTAAAATATTATTTTTTAAGAGTACATTAAGAAAAAATTATATTATTTTAATATTTTTTATTTTAAAATAATATTTTAATTAAAAAATATTAAAATTATGTATTTTGTTCTTAATTGACTTCTTTTTATAAAATTAATGTACTAAATGATATCGCTTATAAATTAACGGTTTAAATAACGTGAATTATATAATCTAAAAATCTCTATAACTCTTATCTCTTTTATTATTATAAATTTTAAAAATATTACTTAAATACTAAATTAAAAAAAAAAAAATGTTGGATAATATTGCACAAGTGCGGAGGGACCAAAATTTGTACGTGAAGCATAAAACTTTTATGAAAATTGAGGAGTGCCAACCGTATAGCCATCAAAGCATCTTCGTAAATACCCGGTAGGATTTTCCCATTATTTTTCATTTACTTTTTCTTCCTTTTGAGCAATCCAATAAGAGCCTAATCAATACCCTGAGTTACACGGGCCAAAAATCTAACAAAATTGAATGTCAACAGTCACTGAGGTATATATGTATATAAAAATGTTAAGCACAAGCATTTATATTCAAATTAATTATAAATTATCAACGTAAATTTTTTTATTAAATAATAAATAATTTCATTATTTATAAATTTATTTTATCATGTTCCACACAATAATTAATATAAATATAAAATTAAGTACAAATTTATATGATTTTAACATTTTAATATATATATATATATATATAAGGCACACATTACAGAAAAAGTATTCATTGTTTATTGAATAAATGATAATGTAATATTTTAAGATAATAAAATATAATATTAATGTAATTATTTTTTTAAAAAACAAAAATATACTTGTTGTACTGATTGGGGTAAGTACAGAGGTTATTGTGCTTGTTATTTAATTTTTATTTTATTTTAATTTTTTTTTATAGAAACAGTCGAGTGACTCAAAACCAAAACACTAACGCAATGTACCATATTAAATAAATTAAGTATAATTGTATTTAACTAAATTATATTATAATTAATATGTACAGTATTCGGTGATAAGTTGTATTGTATAATCGGATTAAATTAATTATATATAGTTTAATAAAATAATTTATATTTGAAATAATTTTTTATTATAAAATTTATTTAAATCAAGATTTAATTCATTTTTTATATTTTTATATATTTTTAAAAATAAAAAAATTATTTTTAATTTGAGATAAAATAAAAGATTAAGACATATAATTTTATAATTGAAAATTGAAAATTCAAACAAATTAATTTAATTGTCCAGTATAATTTAGACTTAATTCTCTGATTATAAATTTTTTTTACATAACATACTATTTTTATATTATATGTTATGGTCAAATTTTAAAACCAAACATAAAATTGTATATAAATTATAGGACCAAATTTGAGGGACATTTTTTTCTAAATTATATAGTCTATATAAGATGGATATCATTGTCCAATATTCAACGCTAGAGTTATTCATGGTCTATTTCGGTTTAATTTTTGGCTAAAAAAGTTAATAAATTGGACAATTTATATGATTTTAACTAAACTAGAATGGACTGTTTGTCTAATAAAATTATTGAAACTAGACAATTTGGTCTAATCTGATCCAATTTGGTCAATGATTTTTATGGTTTTTAAATTTTAATTTTTTTTATCCAAATCATGTTGAAACTTGAAATTAATATAAGAAAAAAAAATTAAATCTAACCAATTACTTTAAATATGTTACAAATATCAGTCTTATCTGATCTGATTTGGTTTAATTATGTTTATGGTTTTTAAATTTTAATTTTTTTTCCTTCCACATCTTCATGTTGAAACTTGAAATTAACATAATAAAAAAAACTATAAATTTAACTAAATTATTTTAAATATGTTACAAATATAAATCATATAATATCTCATATAAATTAAATATTAAGTTGATAAAATTTATAAAATATAAAATTATCAATAACTATTAGAGAAATGATTTGAAAAAATTTAAAGTGAATTAAATCATTTAACTCATATAACTGTTCGAATCTATCCGATCTAATCCAAATTTTTTTTTTAGTTTAAATTAGTTTAGTCAGATTCTTAAAACACCCATATTCAACGCTCTAGGAGCAATGACCACTTTTACCACTGGGATGATAGATTTAACCACACAACTATAACTCTACAAGTACATAGCAAGATTGTTATTAAAAAACAAAAAAGTACAAAGCAGAATGTTTACTATTTACTTCTGACCAGAAAGAAAAAAAGAAAGGAAAGAGTTTTGATATTTTAATTGAAAACAGAGTTAGAACTTCTTTACCAGCCACAGCTGTATGCTAATTATTATTCCTACCGGACATGAAGTGCTTAGGAATGCCAGTTTCCGCTGAGAACTCTTCTTACAAATATTAGAGAAGTTTTATGATGCATATCCAAAATTAAACGTAAACATTGCGTAGTAGAAATATAGCAATCACTGTGATTGACGATTGAAGAGTAAATAAAGGAATGACTCAGGTGTAGTTGATCGAATCAAACCCTCCAGAAACCTTTTTCATCTCATAGTACACAAACAGAATAAATTGTAAATATTAACAAACAATAGCAGAAATTAAAAAGGACAATGATAACTAGCATAATGTCAATCTTGGCATGTACCTCTCAAAAGTTTATATCTTATATTACATGGGGAAGAATGAAGATACCAACAACATCAAACAGCAAAATATTAACGCGCCGCTGTTCATTAAAAGGAGCAATGAAAAAAAATGGATTGGTTGAGTACATGATGCAGCAAATACGCCAAGCTATGTGAAGAGGGTGCAGCCATCAAGAACAATACTGGTGTGCTTTTAAAACACAAAAAGAGTAGTAAGGAGAAAAACCCAACTCAGCATGAAGTAGCTTGCAGATATTTTGGGATGTCCATTAGGACCTGATGGTGATGGTGATGCTCCTTGAGATCCACCGGGGCTAGCAGCTGGAACCATCTCCAGAACAGAAGGCAAAGGCGGCTCCATCACATCTGATACTGTGAGCACCGGGTTTGGAGCCTCAGCTGGTGGAAGATAAGGAACAGTAATCAGTTGAATCAAAGTTCCTGGAGCAATGGGGGTCATGTATTGAGGTGTATTGTTGCCGAGACCTAAGCACCAGTTTCCTGTATTGGTTTAAGGCACGGTTAATTACTAAAAGTCAATGTGAGACTTTTATAGATATTAGTTGATCCTAGAAAAACTAAACACAACACTGAATAGATGTTGAAATAAATCAGAAATTTCGATATATGGTTAAAATATAGCAACATCCAAGCCATACTTCAGAAACCCAGTGTTATACAGGTCCAAGACCAAAGTCCAAAACTATAAAAATCATGTGTTAATAATTTTTCCAAATATTTGATCACTTTATAATGATTTAGAAATCATTGATAGAGTATTGCATCAAGGATTTTACTAAGTGGACTCAGTGAGTTCAGCTAGAACGGCTCTTGCACCAACACTACAATAAAAATTGGTAATTTTTAAAAAATCTATATTACAAATATAAACTTACTTTTGTATCTAGCTGCTGTTTGAGGAAAGTCTGTTATTACACCGTCAATGCCATTATTGACTCCCATGGCATAGGCATTGATTTCAACGGTTGCATCCGAGAAGAAGTCCCATGGTTGCGATACAAACTCATTGCTGAAGGTTTCTACATAAACAGGCAGCTTTAATGATTGTAGCTTTGTCACTACATCTGTAGCACCAGTCAAGAATAACTGACTTTCAGGGAATACAGAATCCTTGTTGACAACTACAGAATCAGCAAACTTTTTGATGTCCTCTATGGTTGAGTCAAGGGCATCCTGGATGTTCTGTTCAATCTTATAGACCCGTTCATAATTACTCTTCTCCTTGAATTTCATCAGAACAGAGCTATTACTAGACTGAATCATAATTTTTAAGCTGGCCCCATTGCTGAAACCAGCTTTATGCAGGGCACTAAGTACTGCATCAGTTACGCTCAGTTGCTGCTTCTCTGCAAGATAGGCTGCATACTGAAAGGAACAAAGTACAATAGATGTCACAAAAACTACGACACCAATGTTTATGATATTGAGTAAGAGAACCCTGTATTTTTCATTTGTTAAAACAAATGACAAGCAGTCCAGCAGATGGGACAACCACACTAAGCCCCTTTGATTAATGATCAGATTACCTCATGTACCTTCAATTAAAGAGAACCAACCTCCTAGACCAGTTCGTGTTAAAATATTTGTGATGGGATCTGATAACAAATCAATTCGAATACATTTATTTCTTTCTAGTTTGAGCAAAGACGCATATATGTAAAGATTCCAACACCAGCATAAGGAATGTCTTTCATAAAGTCTAATAAAACTACTTATTCTTAAGTTTCTTCTCTATCTGGTTGAGGATATCTACGATTAGAAGAGTCCTTATGGGAAGGGTCTAAGGATTAAACAGTGAATTTTTTCCGTTCTCAGCTTGAAATTAGAAAACCATATTTTGAATTGTTTATCTAAAAGTGTTTGACTGTCTTAGCAAAAAAAAAAAAAAAAGCCTGGCTAAACTTCCAGGATTGCCAATAATCAAACCATCTGATCATCGGCCTGGGCAAAAGACTTTTAAAACAAATACCAAAATTTTATAATTCGTGTACAAAAAGAATATGAAACAAGAGATGAAGGAAAGATAAAACCGCACCTCTATGCCAATTGATATTCCTGAAAGAGAGCTCATATTCTTTGTCAAGTCCAAAAATTCAGACAGTGTCAAGAAGTGACCAGCATTTTTGTACAGTGGATTTCGGAATAATGTGTACTTTGTAAAGGGGTTTGATATAGAAGCTACAGGTAAACACAAGAAAATAATACACGGATGTAAAACCATTAACCATGGCTCAAGATAAGTATTCATCATTTATTGTCTAAGAATGCTGTATGATATTCCCAAAACAAAGGATATAAATGCTAAAAGTTCTACATATGCCAGTTGAACAGCACATGCATTAAAAAGCCAAACTAGTAGAAGAGGTAAAGTTCGACATGGAAAAAATAAATGGTGGAAATGCAAATATCAAAAGTTATAAAATCTGATCAAACACAAATTATTTTTCTTTTTCATACGTCAATAACACAGTGCTTGTATCGTGTATATGGTGGTTTTCACATTCAATAAACAATAACTTAAAAATCATGCAAGATAGAGAGCACAATTCTTGTGATATATTTATACCCTTGTATTTTTCTAAGAATAATTTACTTAAATACATATTTCATGAGTTTCAGATAGTAAGAGGTGTTTAAATACATATTTCATGAGTGTCAGCAAGTACGAAATGTTGGCTTCTTATACCTACATGCATAACACAATTGAAAGGACTTTGAATGATTCGTGGAGCTTCTAACAAAATAATATAACAGTAATCCTCCATCCATTAGCACTAGGAAGTTATTAGGTTCTAAACAATAACATTTAAAACGAAAGGCAATGTCATCTAAATAAATTATTAAGAGAAAAGAAAGAATGATTAAAGGAATAATACTTATCTCTAATCTCAAAATCTCTGGATCCACTATTAGGTAAAGTATGTCCAAAAAAGAGATTATCTGAACTTTTTTGTTAATGTTTTATTGTCATTTCAAATAAGGCTAACAGAACTGTCTACCGCTGAGAATCATATTGAGATTCAGCTAAACTTACGAGTTAATGTCTTAATTTCACTCCAATCCAGACTAAAGGTAAAGATTCCAGTGCCCGCATTAATCTGTGGAATACTCATTGTAAGGTTACTAAAACTAGATTGAGCAACCGTTGTGCTATCTATAAGATTTATTGAGCTTGAGCAAAATGGTATCCCATCCTTTGACATTTGAACTGGACAGTCAAGAACGTCCACACCATCTGCAATTGCTTTCTTGTAAGCCAAGTCAGTACAACCAGGATAATCTCCGCTTGCTCCAAATTTTGAGATGACCAAAGGCTTAGCTGCTAGACAAGGGAAAGAAACAGGTTCGTTTTTAATAGAAAGAAGCAGGTTTATAATCATGATGGAATTACTTTTTTATTACAATCAACCAATGAAAATTAGAAGTGAGCTAAAATGGATTAAAAGGGAAGGCAAGGAAAAAAAGAGAAAGGGAAGAAGATGATGACATACCTTGTACTGTAGAATTTTTTCCTAGGTGGGCAAAACAACCTGCATTGAAAGAGATAAAACATGTCAGAGTAGAAACTGATAAAAAATATTTAACTATGCAATAGAGAGCGCTGTTTCATATTAAGTAACTTTCTAAGGGAGGAAAAGCTCACAACTTTTAAATTCACAACAATTTCTTCAAGCTAAAAATCTAAGAATCTAGAAGAACAGAAAAGCAGTAGTGATGAGAGATCTAGCATGAACCATAATAACAGTTGGCCATGCGAGGAAGAGGCAACTAGAGGTGTAAACATACTAAAAATAAACTTTATGTCAGAACATGAATTAGGTAAACCATCATCAAAAGTGGGGGAAGAGGATCAGTTACCTATGGCCTCCGATGGAGTAATTGGGAAGTCAGACAGCACACCATCAACACTGAATTCACCACCGTCAATGAAAGATAGGTATTCAGCAACTGGATCATAACTGTAGTTATAGCTAAGAACCGCATCATTTGCAAAATTATATGCAAATATTTTTAACCCAGCGTTGTGTGCATCAGAGACAAGTGTGCTGTGTGGTTCCAAATAATTTTTTGCATCCACTGGCCAAATGTAATATTTAGGAACAAGTATTCCGGAGGAAAATGTCTTGATAAATGTGAGATTCTTTAACATAGAACCATAAGTCAGGTTGGTTGAAGGCTCAATCTCATCTTGTCCCAGAATCCGGAAGACCAGTTGTGTCACTCTCAGACTGATTCGTGATCTAATACTGTTCAGGAATGCCACATCTGGAGATGAGATATAATTAACAATTATTTTCCTGGATACAGAGAGCAAAAAGTTCCTCATGCTCAAACCATGTTCAGCATAGAATGCAGGATGCTGCAAAAGCATTCGATTAGAACAAATTAATTAGTTGAAAAGCATGTGGAAATCATTTTTGATAAATTTTATTAGTATTGGCACAAAAAATTGCAAGAAGTTGAGATAAAGTGCATAATTTGTGGATTACTTCAAAGTTCAACCATAAGCTTGCAGGTGGTTTCAAACGCTGAAAGACATCTTCAACGGTAAGAACCGGGTACAGATTTCCATCAAATTTACTCGTCCGAGAAACTACTCCTTGAACAACTGGACCAGTAACAAAGCAGACAGTAAGAATATTGATCAGCCATCTTACTTCGTGTAGCTGGGATGCAAAATCAGAAGTACTCAACAAAATATTAAAAAATCAAATTAAATAAATTGTATTTTAACCTTTGTTAACTCAATAGATGGGACTCAGCCAGTTCACAGAAGAAGGCAAACCAAGTGTTTTAAAATTGTGCAGGAATCTAATGCAGCAATCTCAAATCTTAATATTCAATATGAATAAAAATTTGCTTTTGAAAAAATCATAAACAGAATACCTAAATTTGATAAAGTACTTGAAGCCTCATATTCCAAATCCATATAGTTCTAAAACAATCACTATAATCAAATTATCATGCAGAAGTTAAACAAAAACTTAAACAGCAAGTGTCATGCATGGTTGGAAAAAATGCAAGAAGGTGGTAACAGTATAAAGTAAACCATTTAATTTATTTATACTCACGGGCAACATATGATAGGTTTTCGAAAGTGAAATCTATGGGAAAGTATCCTGTGGTGGGAATCCCATCAACATTATATTCCCTGGCCCCTTTTGGGAAAACATCCCCAATGTTAGAACTATTGTCCATTGTGAGCTCCGGAAAGCAAAATCCAACTGCATCTTTTGTTAATTGCACATCACACCATAAGACCAAATTGGGTAAACTTGTCATCATTGCCATATCATAGGCAGCAGTACTAGAATCAGGGAATACCCCAGAAACTCCACCTCGTGCAATGACAAGAGGCTCATCTCCTGAAACAGAAACCATGTAATTGAACCATCAAACAGATAGTTAAATGAAAAATCACAAAACGACTGTTGGATATTTTACATAAGGAATTTACGGTAATTTACATGGTCTCTGATGACTGACCAACCACTTTCCAATCCATCTGGTTTCTTAGGGAGAAGAGAGATGCACACACAAAAATTAAAAAATAAAGAGCAAAAAACAAACGGCAACTTGGTAGAAAGGTCAAAGGAAGCTCTTTATTTTCTCGTATGAAGAGGGCACACAAAGAAAAACATAGCAGCAAAGACAGCAATAGATATAGATATACCGTGCTTCCCTTGGTTGATCGATAAAAATAGGTCCAAGAAGGTCTTGGAAATCAGATTAAAACATGATTAAAAACACATCCGATCACATTTCCCCGACCAGCTTAGCCTCAGCTCCGAAAAGTCAGTTTCCAACTTTGCAGCTCATACGTAAAAAAAAATGAATCGCAAACTTATATATTCACCTCCTTTTTTCTACTGAGTTTTTCAAGCACCAAAATAGAAATTTCATTGGAAATTCTACATTTGATTGACGAGAAAATACAGGAAAATAAGTGAAATAAAAAACTAGAATATCGAGCATCGACATTCTTTTCCATCCACTCTAAAATCAAATCCATCACAACTCTAACTGTTAAATACTTTCATAAGTAATCAAGGATAGTTAGGTTCTCTCTTTACAACGACTGAAAACGAAACAGTACAATATATCCAGTTCTCGGCTTTGTTTTCCTTCGTTTTCCGGCAACCAAACAAAACTCCACGATAAATCAAAAACTTAAAACTTAAAACATTATACCATATACAAAAGTAAGAGACACAAATTAAAAAACAAAATCACAGATATGGAAAACACATACATGCATTTATAAATATTACCTGTAAGGGTTGGCCAATTGGTTGCAGATCCCTGAGCAAAGACTAGAACTACAGCTGAGTGAAGAACAAGAGCAAGCAGAAACAGAGCTCGTAAGTTAGACATTTGCCGGAAAATGAGTTGCCGACGTAAATAACTTAAGAAATCCCGGCGATTCGTCACCGCTTAATCCTGAGATTCCTCTTAAAATGAGCGAGAGGTTTTGTTTTTTTTCGTCTAAAATCGACCATTTTAAATGTACAGTAACAAAATTATTTTACGTTAAATTTAAAAAAGAGACAACTTTTTTTTTTTCAACAAGTGTCCGATAAAATATTCAATTATTATTTTTTTTAAATAAAAATTAAACCCAATTTCTTTTTCTTCCTTTTCCTTTCAACAACCCTATTTTTTTTATAACTTCAAGAACCACATTTTATTTCTTTTAAAAAATCTCTTTTTTAAGTTGATTATATTTTTTTAATATTTTAACATTTTCTTCTCTCATTTTAAAAGTAAAAAGTTTGTGAAATTAAATACTAAGACTATTGAAAAGTAATTATTGTAGATCAAGCTTTTTTTATTACAAAATAAAAAGCTAAATTTTTTTAGGAAATAGGTTCATATGACCCCCTATTATTATTTGTATTCTACATTGGACCCCCAACTTACAATTTTAATAATATTCCCACTATATCCTTAATTCACCAGAAAAAGTTGAAATCTACATTTCAATCTCTGGAGCTCTGCGAGGTCTTCCACACCATTTTCAAGGCTAGGGTTTACGCTGGCGCAGAAGATCGGAAAAGCTATTCGCCGCCCAGGCGCTCCTTCCAAGGCTAGGGTTTACGCTCGTTCTCAACTGGGAGGCCATGGCAGTCCCAGGCCAGTGGCGAAGGGTGGACCATCATAGAAGATGTACTCGGGTTGGTTCTCTGTGCGAGCCAACTGGGTCTCGAAGGCTTTGCTTTCGGACCAGAACTGGAGGATCTTCTCCTCGTGCTTTGGAAATGAAAAGTCTTTTGCCTTCGGATACCTCCTCCATTGTTGGACCTCGCTCTGAGACGAGAACGATGAGATGGCGGATTTTGCACAGTAGAGTAGTGGTGGCGCCTTACCCTTTTAATTTATCTTTTTTATGTTCTAGCTTGGGCGTTTAGGATTACGAAGAAAGCTCGACGAAATTAAAGAATCAATTTTAATTTTTATCTTTTATTATTTCTTGTTGTTTGTTAAATGGGCTGTGATTCATTGATGTTGTTATTATTTGTGGTGATATAGGGAACAAGATGATTATGAGGTGGTGAGGAAGGTGGGGAGGGGAAAATACAGTGAGGTTATCAAAAATAAAAATGGAGTAAAACAGAGTAGAACAGAGTAAAACTTTGTTGAAATAAGCTTGCTGATTTTTAGTTGGACGTACGTCCAACTCTGTTGAAATAAGCTCTCTAATTTTAAGTTGGACGTAGTTGGACATATGTCCAACTGAGCTCCGGGAGCTCCGGCGAGTGGACATATGTGTCCTCTAAAATATACTCCTCTGGTTTTCAGTTGGACACATGTCCAACTCTGTTGAGGTGAGTTGGACATACGTCCAACTGAGGGGTTATTCTGGGCAGTCTAGTTGGATATGTGTCCAACTCGGCTCCGGCGAGTGGGGTCGCCGGCAGGTCAAAATTTCATCAGTTGGACAGTCGTCCAACTGAGCTCCGGCGAGTGGACATATGTGTCCTCTAAAATATAGTCCTCTGGTTTTCAGTTGGACACATGTCCAACTCTGTTGAGGTGAGTTGGACAGTCGTCCAACTGAGGGGTTATTAAGGGCATTTTTGTCATAATATGTAAAAAAATCAAGTGGAGGGGGTCATATCAGATTTTTAATAAATAGGGGGTCATGACAGCATATAACCCAATTTTTTTAATTTTATTTGAAGCTTCATTGATTAAAAAAATGAAACTTATATGATCACCCTCTGGTTTAAAATTCAAGTGGGTTTAGAATAAATCAGCACATTTTATAAAATAACTAAACCAATTATTAACGAAATATACCAATATATGCTGGAGAAGTTATATTTTAGTATATTTTGATATATTTCAGTATATTTTTGTTAAATTTCAGTAGTTTTTGTTATATTTCTGTCAGATTTCAGTAGTTTCTGTTATATGTAAGTATATTTCGGTATATCTAAGTCTATTTTAATATATTTTGGTATATTTAAGTCTATTTTTAATATATTTTGGTATATTTTAGTGTATTTTTGACAGGTTTCAGTAGTTTCTATTATATTTTAGTATATTTTGGTATATTTAAGTCTATTTTCAGTATATTTTGGTATATTTCAGTATATTTTTGTTAGATTTCAGTAGTTTCTGTTATATTTCGGTATATTTTGATATATTTCTGTCAGATTTCAGTAGTTTTTGCTATATTTTGGTATATTTCGATATATTTTGGTATATTTAAGTATATTTCGGTGTATTTCTGTTAGAATTTAGTAGTTTTTGTTATATTTTGGTATATTTCGATATATTTTGGTATATCTAAGTCTATTTTCATTATATTTTGAAATATTTCAGTAGTTTCTATTATATTTCAGTATATTTTTGTCAAATTTTAGTAATTTATGTTATATTTCGGTATATTTCTATCAGATTTCAGTAGTTTCTATTATATTTTAGTATATTTTTATTAGATTTCAGTAATTTCTGTTATATTTTGATATATTTCTGTCAGATTTTAGTAATTTTTGTTATATTTTAGTATATTTTGATATATTTCGGTATATTTAAGTCTATTTTCGGTATATTTAAGTATATTTCTGTCAGATTTCAGTAATTTTTGTTATATTTTTGTATATTTTGGTGTATCTAAGTCTATTTTCAGTATATTTTGATATATTTCAGTAGTTTCTGTTATATTATAGTATATTTTGGTATATTTATGTATAATTTCAGTAGTTTAGTTATATTTTAGTATATTTTAATATATTTTTGTCAGATTTCAGTAGTTTCTGTTATATTTCAGTATATTTCTGTCAGATTTCAGTAATTTATGTTATATTTTAGTATATTTCGGTATATTTCAATATTTTTTGGTATATTTCAGTATATGTAAGTCTATTTTCTGTATATTTCGATATATTTTAGTATATTTTGGTATATCTAAGTTTATTTTCAGTTTATTTTGTTATATTTTGGTATATTTCAGTAGTTTTTGTTATATTTTAATATATTTTAGTATATGTCACTATATTTTTGTATAATTTTAGTAATTTCTGTTATATTTTAGTATATTTATGTTAAATTTCAATAATTTCTGTTATATTTCTGTCAAATTTCAATAGTTTTTGTTATATTTTAGTATATTTCGGTATATTTTAATATATCTAAGTCTATTTTTAGTATATTTTAATATATTTCAATATATTTTGGTATATTTCTGTCAGATTTCAATAATTTTTGTTATATTTTAGTATATTTCGGTATATTTTGGTATATCTAAGTATATTTTCAATATATTTTGTTATATTTTGGTATATTTCAGTATATTCAATAGTTTCTATTATGTTTCAGTATATTTTGGTATATTTTAGTATATTTTTATCAGATTTCAGTAATTTTTGTTATATTCAGTATATTTCTGTCAAATTTTAGTAGTTTCTGTTATAGTTTAGTATATTTTTGTATATTTCGATATATTTTGGTATATCGAAGGATATTTTGGTATATTGAAGTCTCTTTTCTGTATATTTTGGTCAGATTTCAATAGTTTATGTTATATTTTAGTATATTTTTTAGATTTCAGTAGTCTGTTATATTTTGGTATATTTCGGTCAGATTTCAGTAATTTTTATTATATTTTAGAATATTTTGGTATATCGAACCAAAGGTCTAACAATATGTTTTCTATTTTATTAGTGTTCCTTTTTTTGATTTCTTAATATTTGGAAATGAAATTAGATCTCATATTAAAAAATTGTTGACTTTTGGGATTTTTGTATTTAAGATGGTTTGGGTATATCTGGAAGAGTTTTGCTCTATAATTTTTTTTAATATGATACTTTCATTTTTTGTTAGCTCACTACGGCAAATCTTTCTTTACTTTCATAAAATGGGGTGCATTTTATAAAACAAACTAATGCATAAAGTAAAGACCTACCTCTGCATGGTCAAAAATTGTAGGTGTATCATCTTCTTATAATATCACGGAGCATTTACAAAAGCTCTTATGCATTTAAATTTATTTTATATGGTCCATTGAGATAAGTAGATAACATCATGAAATTAAAATTTTATATCAAAATCAAACATATAAAGTCTCAATTAATTTGAACAAACTGCAAATATTTTATACTATTGTAAATTATACACACAAAAACCCCATTATTTATATCAATTGTAAATTGTAATTAACTTCAATTCATGTCAGTAAAATGCAATCACTTTGCTAAAGAGAATTGGTCGGGAATACTCACATCATCGTCAGAATCACTTGAAATGGAAGCTTTTGACAACAAATTTGAGTGTGGAGGAAAGCGAGGACTATTGAGCAAGAAAAGGTGGAGGTGGAGGAGGGGCAACTGAAGAAGCAGTTGTCGAGGAAGCCTTGCCCACCATGCAAGCTTTGTGCTTAAGGAATCCGTATATGAAATGATATAACTAGAAAGGAATCAAGTTTGACTCATTTGTTATTCATATTTGCTCTGATAAATACTTATTCATCAAAATGTTCGATGATATGTTCATCCATTTTTCTTCTAACTCCTCCAACCAATCGGACCAGTCTCTGCCCGCCATAGAGCAAATTAGTAATGTCATAGTAGTTATCATTTAATGTTTTGTAGCTTGATTTTCTTATGACATTTATCTTTTATTTTATGTCTTCTCTATTAAAGTAAAATGATAAACATATTTTTCAAGTTCGGTTGTGTCAGGACAAGAAATCAGGCAATATTTATGCCATGAAAAAGATAAAATGGGTTGTTAAAAAAAGTGAGAGAATTGAGAAAGAGAAATAGAAAGAAGAAGAGGAAGAGGAAAAGAAAAAGAAAAATAAATATAACCTTTATGTTCAAAATTAAAAATTATTTATTTTTAAATTAAAACATAAATGAGTTTTTTTTTTTACTATTATATGACCCATTTCAGACAAACGTCCAAAGAGGAAGGCTGCAAAAGGTTGGTACTTATATTTTGTTCTTGTAATTTTATTATTTTAATTAAAGTAAGAACTGTTGTCTAGTATCGTTTGATAAAACTAAGAGGAAAAAAAAATGCCTAGGCAGCTTGGTCGCTTAGGTCCTTTTTTTCTTTTATTTAATATTGGTACGAATGTTTATATTTTTATTGAAAATTAGTTTTAGCAAAAAATAAATAAATTATATTCGTCTTCTAGATAATGGAAAAAAAAAAATCAAAAATTATTTTAAATAAAATTATTAAAATTTATGAAATCAAAACAATATTACATGATCTTTATTTAGTAAAAATTAAATATAAAATATAATTAATTAAAGTTTAATTTGAACGATATTCAATGTACTAACATTAATGTAAAATATTTGAAGTTAATTTTATTTTTATAGTGAAAATATTTGAACTAAATATGTAAAATGTTAATTTTGTTAAGGTAAATTATTAAGTCTTACAAGTAATTTTTTTTTTTTTCAATTTTCAATTATAATTATTATAATGAATTTTGTGCAATAAGCTCAAATTTGTATTATACTATATTATAATAATGAAAATTTAGTTTGAATACTTTTCTTTTGCGGTCAAATTATAAATTGTAATAACGTGAGGGTGGTTGGTTTTTGGATTTAAATTGTTTTATTAATGGAAAATTTATTTTTTATTTATAGTGGTAATATGACCAAATAATTTATCTTTAACGTATATCAACCTTAAAAGTTAACAAAAAAAATTTGCAGTCCAGTTTTAAAAAATTAGAGAATAATAAAGCTTTTTGAAAGTAAAAGAACCTAGATTTTATATACTAAAAAGTGTTATAATATTTCTTTTATTTTTATAAAAGATTGTATTTAATTTTTTAAGTTGTAAAAAATATTTTTAAATTCTTTTGCCTAAAAAAATGTGTTTTTAAGTTATTTACTTGTAAAAAATGTGTCAAACAATGATAAAGTTAATTTTTTTATTCAATTTTTCGTTAAATCTAACGGAATAGAAGATATGTCACATGCATATTTATATTTTTTTTCGATACATACATGTGTGTGTATATATATATATTACGTAAAATAAATTAATATTTAATTAAAAAATTACTCAATTCTTTAATTTAAAAAAAAACTTAAATAAAATTTTCAATGTAATTTAAATAAAATTTTTATTGTCTAATACTTAAAATTACAACTTAGATAATGAAAATTTTATTTAAGTTTGATCAAATTCAATAAAATTTAAATAGAATTTTTATTGTTTAATATCTAAAATTAAAAATTAGACAATAAAATTTTTATTTAAGTTTAATCAAAAGAAATTGTAAACATGCATGTGATACATTTACTATTCCGTTTGATTTAACTGAAAATTAGATTAAAAATTAATTTTGTCATTATCTGACACATTTTTCATAAACAAATAAACTTAAAGATACATTTTATAAGCTAGATGACTAAATAACACTTAATGTATAAACAAATAGATTATTTTAACTCATTACCCTTTTATATATATATATATATATATATATATATATTACTCTTTGAGGAGGAAGAATAATTTATATAAATATTTTACGTTTGCATTAATTATAATATATTATATAATAAAATAATTTTAAAATTGATAAATTATTTATATTAATTATGATGTGTCATAATATATATATATATAATACTATAACTAATATAAATATGAATAAGTGTATAAATTTATATACATTTAATATTTTTTATAAGAGAAGTTCTTTTTTTTTTCACAAAGGTCCAGTACTTCTAAGATAATTAGGTTTGTAATACGCATTATATGCATGTTTTTTTTCCTATTTTTATTTTAATAATTTTTAAATATTAATATTGTAACATTGACAAAAATTATTAATTTGTAATTCTCAGAATTTTTTATAGAATTACATCACATAACTCACACACACTTAAGAATTGAACTTCTAAAATCTGACTGTGCATTATAAAGAGATTTTGGTGCCACTGCAGTACAGCAACACGAATTGTTTGTAATTACTGGATTTTATAAACTTTATTTAGGATTGGTCTTACAAGTTAAGGTAATTTATTTAATAAACAAATCATGTTTATTTTTTTGTCACTTCGTGTTCATGGGTTGTCAATGCAAACATAACCTACAAAATATATTTTCCTAAATAAAAATAATTACTCTTTAAGTCCATACAATTTATGATATATAATATTCGTGTTGGTTGAACGAGCAAAATTAAAATAATATATTATTTAGTAAGTTCACTAGTATTATCGTATGTATATTCATATTTATATTATGATGTATTCTTGTATGGTGTTAAATAAATATATATTATATTATTCATGTTATGTTATTGTATTGTGCCATAAATTACAATATTTATGTATGTTACATGTTTGATAAAAAAAATTGAGATAAATATGAAAAAATAAGAAATGAAAATGAAAAAATAAAAAATAAAAAATTGCAAAACAAAACATGTGTAGCTATAATTGAGAGACACACAATCAATCTTTTATATATCCATTAGGTATAAAAATAATTATATTAATATTTTTTAAAAAATATATTGGAAATTAATATATATATATATATATATATATATATATATATTATATTTAAATTATTATATAATATAGAGAGAGAGAGAGAGAGAGAGAAGAAAATACAAAATGAAATAAGTGTACCTATGATTTAGGCTTCTCTACACACACACGCGAGAGAGATAGATAGATGTACTTTCTAAATTATAAAAGAGTACACTATAAAAAAAAGTAAAAAAATTAAAATATATATAGTTTAGAAAATTTTTTATTAAAAAAAATAACTAAAAATGGGAGCAATCCTACCTGCAGGAAGGAAAAAGAATATTGCAAATCAAAACAAATAATTCCTTCTATTATTATTTTAATCTTTTATCTACTTTAATGTTAGAAAAAAGTGAGTCTTTAGAAGAATAAAATAGGAAGGCAACGAAGAGAAGAGAAGAGAAGAGAAGAGCAAAATAAAATAAAAAGTATGGCTATAATTGTGAAAAAGTTTAGAACTTTTTTTAAAAGAAAAAACTAAAAATGTGGGCTATCCTAATTCCTACCCATAGGAAGGGAAAAAGGATACCGCAAAAATATGGATATTAACGTGGATAACAAAAATTGTGATTGTTCGTAAAATATGCACCATATTATTATTTTTTTTTTCAAAATTAACTATAATTAATTAGAGATAGAGCAAATATGATTATTACAATTTTAAATTCATATTAATCAAAATTGAGTATATATTAATATTATATTTTTTATATATACATAATTAGGTAGTAAAAAACATTTTTAATATTAAAAACACAATATTTTGAACAATTTGATTGAATTTTTTTTATTCTTATATTTATATTATTTATTTTTTAAATTTTTTTAAAATTATGTTTTTTGTTTGTATAAGTATTAAAAATAAAAATCGTGATTAAACTATTAAAAAAAAACTGTTATTGGCTTATAATTAACAATTATTATCTAAATTTATTCAAAATTGATGCAAAATAGTTATAATTATTAGCATTACCGGATCTTCTCGACTGCAAAATAAAGCAAATAACAATTTCTATCATTTTTATTTTATTTTTATAAAGAACTATTTCAATCATTATTTTAACCTTTTATAAATAGTAACACTAAAGATTAATTAGAAGTCAGAGTAAACTTTACTCTGTGCATTGTATATATTTTAAATGTATCAATATTACTAATTAAATATTTATGTATCATAGATTTATAACAATGTTAATGAATACGGTAATTTTTATTAATGATGTTAATAAAATTGACTCGTTGATATACTCCGATTTAAGTATATAAGTTTTGTATTTTAATAGAATTTACGTAGCAGGTGATCGGATTTATTGATATTTGGATCAAAGCTGGAGCCTCTGGACGATATCTTCAGCCGTTCAGGTGGTGCTATGTTGTGAAATGCAGCAATTTCACTATAGTGACTTATGACAGAAAAATATTGAATAATTTAATTAAATTAATAATCTATACTTTATAAAAGATAATTATTTTAAAAATATTTATTTGTATTTGATAATATTTTAAATGAGATAAATTAAAGTGAGTTAAAAATAGAAGGACGAAGAATGACAATAACAGAATAAGAAAAAAAAGTGACGGTAACTAATCAAATATCTGAGATAAATGATGTACTATTATGAAAATACATTTAATTTTTTATTTTATTTAAAAATATATATTTATAATAAAATAAAATTAATAATATTTATATAATTATTTTTATTATTGTTACAATAAAATTATTTAAATTATTTATTATATTCATATAATTAATTAATTTTATTGTTTATTATTGCTAAATAAAATTATCATTAGTGTGAATTATTGTAACAATAATAATTTATGTTATGTTAATATTGTCACTTTGAATAAAGATAATATTATATACAATAAGTTATTATCAGCATTAATTTACTTATCAATATTTGATTGAATGTTAATTGTAAATATAAAATATTAAAATAATTATCAAATAATTTTCTATAAAAGTTAATTATATTATAATATATAGATTAATATATATATTAAGTAATGATAAAAAAAAATATTATCTTAAAATAAAAAGAGTAACATGAAAATAAAAATTAGAAAAGTCATTGTTTGCCAATAAAAACGTATTTACATGTGAATAAAAAAGGGTTATGCGTATAGATAATTATATTATTTGTTTGTTATTCTTGTTTGATGATGGCTTTGTGGGTATATATCATTTTATTTTGATATTAATATGACTTATTTTGTAATTAAAATAAAAAGAATTTGGGTACAACCTTAAAATCTAAGCACAAAAGCGTTTTACTTATTAATTATTGCTTACCGATGTCAATTAAGACTTATAGCATATTTTGATAATTTATTTTTATCTAAAATAAAGAAAGCATTTTGACCGTAAATTTATTGTTTTTTATACTAATTATGAATAATTAACTTCATATTCTTTTGCATGGTTTAATAAAAGACATACTAATTAAGTAACAAGCCTATTTATTCATAGGATAAGAAGTCACGAAATTAATAAAAACAATATATATAAAGATGAAATTTATTATATTTATATTTATAATTTTTGCTTTACCTTAATTTTTTTTTAAATAAACAATTAATTGCATATACAATACTAATATTTACCCATATATTTATTAGAGTATACTGCTGCACGTCCAAACCAAAACTAGTAATAATAATAAAGGGGAGATGAATGATGGGAAATGCCGAAATGCGTAGAAGAGGAAGAAGAAAAATGTAATTTTATATCTTTTACTATTTTTTCTCATCAAAAGATAATTTGTTGAAAAATTATCATAAATAATAAATCTAAAATTTATAATAATAAAAATAATATTTCAATAACATTTAAAAATTTAAATTACTGCAGTTTAATTTAAATAATGTTAATGTTTAAAAAAATGATATAATAACTATTTTTTAACTGTAAAAATATATTATTTAAATATAAAAATATTATTTTTATTATTATAAATTAAAAAAAATGTTATTTTATTATTTTATCCTAATTTCTTCAAAACAAATATTAAAAGACAACTAGGCAGGACCGATCACACACGAACAATACAATTTAGCATCACTCTTTTTTAAGTATACCTAACATCTTTATATAGGTAGAGACAATTAATATACTTTGAAAAATAAAGCAAAGTAATAAATATAGATATTATTCATGTCAATTAAGATGTTTTTATCATGGTATTCCACACAAAGTGTTATCCAATAAAACTAACATTTTTTTTTTATTGTATACAATAATTTACCTAACATTACTTGTTACTGTCAGTAAGTAATTTACCTAAATCAATTTTTTTTTTTAATATTTTCAAATATTATGCTTTAACAATTTTCTTTCTATATTTATATATGTATAAATCATAATACTTAATTTACTTTAAAAAAATATTGATAAAAATGAAAAAGAAAAAATTTAAATTCTAATTCAAAATATTATTTTTAAGTATTTATTAATTATTTTATATTTTGATAGTAATTTTTTAAAATATAAAAATTAAAATTAAATTTTTTTATCAAATATATGAATAAAAATAACTTAAAAATAATAAATAATAAATTAAAATTATTATTAAATATATACTTAATTAATTATATAAAAGTGTTACAAGTTTTTAGAGTGCAACATGTTGATTATTTGTCAAAACAGTATATTTTTGCTTATTTTCTTCGTTATCGAGAAAACTTTGGGTATTCTTTGAGAATTTTCTCTCTCTCGTAGATTTTTAATAGTGTTTTTATGATAAAACAATAAAATTAACACATTTTAAAATTTATAATAACAAAATTAGTACTATTTTGTTTAAATTTATATTTTTACAATTAAAAAAATAATTAATATGTTATTTTTTTAATGCCTATTTAATTAGAATTAAAAGACGATAATTTAAACTCGTTCAATATTAAATGTTCAATATTATTGAAGGTTATAATTTTATTACTATAAATTTGAGAGTTTTAATTTTGATAAATTTTCTATTTTCATTTCCTGGCATTAGATATTGCATCTCTTGTCTTTTCAAAAAAAAAAATTACTATTTTTTGTTTCTACTTTAGGAATGACAGCTTGTAAAATCCTCGAATGTATATTAGTAAAGTTAGTGTTTCGAAACTTATTTGTTGTCAGATATAAACTCAATTAATTGGTCATCATATATCTCTGTACTTATATACACAGGGGTAATAATTTCTTCGTTGGAATATTTTAGAATATCTCAAATTTAACTTATATCTCTGAATTTTAATTTTAATTTAATTTAATTTATATTATGAATTATTTTTAAATATAAATTAAAAAAATTTAGGCTAGCCTAAACTAGCACGACCCAAATTTCTATTTTATGTATTAATTAAATTTTTTTACCTTATTTAATCTAATATTAATTAAAAATATTATAAATTTTTTTATAATTTCTAATCTAATTAAAATAATAAAATATTTGAATCAAATTTAATGCATTATAATAATATTAAATATATAAATAAAAATTTTGTTATAAATTTTTACAAAAAATTAAAAATTAAAAGTTTTCAAAGTCATAATTATATTATAAAATAATTCAATGAATTACTATATAAAATTAAAGTAGAATGAAATATTTTATATTTAAACTTAATATAATTATAATTAGTGATAACTAAATATATTTGCGCATTATTAATAAGAAAAATGTATAAATTTTATTTAACATGAATTAATAGATTCAACTTGTAAAAAAATAATAATTATTATTAAAATAGTGCTAAGAAGGTTTAGGTAAGTTTATTAATTCATATATATAATTTTTTTAAAAAATAAAATAAATAAAAACTAAGCTATTTTTTTTTTGTATTTATTTATTTTATTATGAAATTAGAATAAAAATGATTGTTTTATTAAAATATGTTTTTAATGTAAAATTAATTATTTTTGAAGAGATTAATTTATGAATATAAGATTAAAAAAAAATTCTGTAATTTAATTTAGAATTTTTTTCATGTAATTAAGTTACTTAAAAATTAATAACTTAATTTTTTATATTTGTGTAGGAATTTAATAATTTAAAAAATTATTTTGTAAAAAAATAAATAAAATATAATTATTGTTCATAACTTAATTTTCTTTACGTTAATTAAACATGCAAGAAAAGTTCTCAAGTAATCTGCTGATGATTTGACACTCTTTGTTCTGTTCAAGCCTTTTCGGATAAGTGAAAAATTATATATTGATTTTATATTAATATTGATTAGTATGAATTATGATGTTAAAGTTTAGAAAAAATTATGCCCATTTTTTCTCTTTTCATTCATTTATGTTTGCATTGTTTAGGACATATTATTGGTCTAAACGTCCCTTACCAATAAAAGCTAATACCTCTGAATAAGTTATTAATTTGTCCTTTATCTTGAATTTACTTCAAGATTTTAAGATGTCAGATCAATAATGAATGATATTTTCAGTGGTTGTTAACTTCATTTTTAAAAATTATAAATTTGAAATACTTTTATGAACATTTAACAAATTTAGAATAATTAAACCAATAACAGAGAGATAAGGATATTGTAGGAGAGAAAGGATAAAAACAATAATTCTAAGAAATCCTTCAAAATCTTTGTGCGATGAGAATAATGAATACATATTTTCTTATGTTTAATTTTAACTTAAAGGTTCAATAAATAAAAAATAATAATAATTTAACTTAAAGTTTATCAAAAATTGTAAAAATTTTCCATTTTTAAAATATTTTAAAATCAACAAATTTTTGAATACATTTAAATTTTTAAACATTTTTTAAAAAATATTAATTTAATATATTTAAATTTTTAGATAGTCTTTAAAAATTATAATATTTAAACACACCTGAATTTTAAAACTCTATTAAAATAATAAAAATTTTAAATTGAATAAATTCAATTTTATGATGTTTAAGTTGTATAATATTATTAAAAAAAAAAAACTCAAATACAAAATTTTAAAATTAATTTTGATGTCGACTACATCACAAATTTATGAGAGTTGATAGGTTCATGAAGGAGTAAATCAAACAAGCAATACCTACCCATGATGATCAATTAATGTGTTTGTGGATTGATGAGAGATGCATGTGATTTTCACTCAAAAGTATAAATAACGAACTTCATTTTGCAGTACATGCATGATATATATTTAGCCCAAAATGGGAGAAAATTAATTGATGAAATATCAATTCAAGTCCAACTAATTTGATTGCTGGTCCATATAACTAATCTATTTATGGGTTTTAGGTGTAAGTTTTTAATCTGAAATTCCAAATCATCTTAATATTTTCAACGAATTAACTCTTTGGTATCTTTTGAAATAAATTGAAAATTGTTTTTAATTAATTAATTTTCTCTACTCAAATTTTTAACGTTTACTATTTTTATTAGAAAATATATTTAATTTCTTTATTGTTTTAAGGACTTGGCTGTTTCCTTAGTTTGTGCTTCTATTCCCCTTTACTCATAATCGTATCAAGTAATCTATCATTATACTAGCTCTATCATTGGATACTGTCATGCCACCTAAAGAACGTACATCCATAGTCATGAACTCTACGAGCTCTGCCATTATCATTAACACTCCTCTACAAAATCAAAAACTAGTAATGAGGAAAATGACCCACTATATTAATTTAGGTGTTCAACAATTCAACATCACACTTTTATCTTAAAATAATAAATAAATATTCTTTCCAATAATAATAAAACAATAAAAATTGTGGGTAGATGAAATAACCCACTTGAATGAGTCAACTACTACTAATTTTTTCAAAATCCCAAGTAACTAAAAACACTTCAAATTTATCACAATAGCTTAAATTTATCACAATACCTACAGAATTGTAAGAAAGTGATTAAGAAAGTGAGAGTGAAGATATTTTTAATATTTTAAAAAATTAGAATTAAATGTATAGCTTTAAAATTAATTTTTATAACTTACCTACATAAAAACATAAATGGGCCGTCTCTAAGAAGACTATACAAACTGAATTAAAAAAAAAAAAAAGAAGACTATATTAAGTAAACCCACCTATATAGGATTTTGTAAGACGATAAAGAAAGTACTAAACTAGTCAAAGTGAATTTTGCTTCAAATTCGTAGAAGTAAGAAAAACTTTTATACGGTGATGCATGCGAATATGTAGGGTGTGTTTTGGAAATTTTAAGAAGGTATCATTAGTATCTATTTCTTATGATGAGCATATGTATAAATAAATACATTTATGTAAAATAATTAATGAAGAATTCTTCACTTCATCTAAAGCTTCCTCGTATAACTAGATGGCATATCTTATGCATAAATTGTGTTCCTGCTACTGCTGATCTGAACTCAAAGTAGGCTATGCAATTTTTATCTCTTCTCGAAATCCTAGAACCTACTAAAAACAACAAATTATTCCATTAAATTGAGTTAGAATTAAAGGGGCAGAAGAAGAGAGATACAATAATGGTGTTTCTCATTGCAGTTGCTCGAAGATCAAATATTTATTCTCATCTTCTCATGGTTAATGTGCAGAATTGTAACTTTAATTCCTTACTTGTTCAAAGTTGAACACTATACTGATGATTAAAAAAAAGTAAACTCGAATGAATAATGCCAAAAATTTGAGCTTTCATATTTTGTATATTGAGCTAAACTCAACCTTAGGATGTTAAGATTTATTGTTAATTCCATTTTGTCTATAAAAATTGAATCAAATGATTAACAAAGAGCTCATTGGCCTCAAAAGGGCTATAATAGAATTTCCTTTCGAGGAAATTGTTGAAACAAACAGAAAATAACAGAAACAAAGGAACAAAGAGAAAATAGATAGAAATCCGATGGAAAAATAAAATAAAATCAGTTGTAGAAGAGACGAAATAGAAGGACACCTTTCCAATGAGTTGTTGAAATAAAACAGCGAGTTGAACGAACTAAACAATACACAAACGCGTACATGATGAGCCGCTAAGAAACGGGATAGTAGGCTTTTGGTTGTTGTCGAGTAAATTAATATATTCTTATAGGGTTATTTTAGTAATATCTTTATTGTAAGGTTCTTTTGGTCATTTCTTTTTGTCTCTCTATTTTGCCTATAAAAGGCTTGCTTGTAACATTTAAGAGCATACTTTTGGTTCAATAAAAACTCTAGCCTCCTCTTCCTCTTCCTTTCTTCTTCTCTTAATTCTTTCTTTCTTAATGTTAGTATAAATTAATTATCATGGTATCAATGCAAGCAAATCACAAAATTTATTGGAAGTATATTCACCACCTAGATCACATCTAAAACACTTAATTACAGCAGAATATTGAGTTCTTACTAGGATTCTAAAGTTATTATAAATATCAAATAAATTATAACGACGTTTCATAAGATATATCCAACAAAAACGAGTGTGATCATCAATAAAAGAGACATAATAGCGACACCCTCCTTTGGAAACAACAGGAGAAGGTCCCCACACATCAAAATGAACTAATTTAAAAGGTGCAACAGAATAAGAAGTACTTCTATTAAAAGGTAATGCATAAAATTTTACAAGTTTACAACCATTACAATCAGAAATATCATAAGCTTGCAAATTTCCTAAGGTTCCATTAGAAGCTAAAAATCGTAAACGGGAAGCTAAAACATGACCAAGACGTGAATGCCACAAATAAAAACTAAAAGATGAAGGACACAATCAAAAAAAGGAAAGATCAACACTAGGAGCTGCAAATACTGGTAATCTCAGCTCGTCCAAAACATATAATACCCCCCTGTCTACGGCCTGTCCCAATCAGCTTCTGGGATTGTAGATCCTGCACATGACAAGAAGTAGAAGAAAAAGACACTGAGCAACCAAAATCACACAATTGACTAACAGATGTAAGATTTAGTGAAAGCTTAGGAATATAGTAAACATTATGAAAAGACAAATGAGAATTGACAATAGAACCGACACCTGCTAATGGCATAAAAGTACCATCAGCAGTCATGATAGGCACAGATGATGTAGGACATAAAGAAACAAAAGATTTTGACTCAGGAGACATATGGTGAGAAGCTCCAGAGTCTAAAACCCAAGTTAAGGATGACATACCTGAGGAACTAGAGAGGAACTGACCTATCGTAGAAGAAGCAGACATGACATGTGGTTGCGAATCAAGAAACTTTTGAAACTGCTCGGTGAGGGCAGCGAAGGTAGAATTAGAGGATGAGGCACCAAAGTCAGAGGATGCCGATGGAGGAACAGTTGCTACAGTGTTATATTGTGGAGGGCAAAATGGACGTGGTTGTGATTGGTTGTCGAACTGTGGAGGCCTGATTTGCTTGCTTTAAATAGAACTACTAACCAAACTTCTTGTACTGACACTCCTGAGCAAAATGGTGTTGTTGAAAGGAAACATAGGCACATTGTTGAAACAGCTCGTTCTCTTTTGTTGTCATCTTTTGTTCCTAGTGAGTTTTGGGGAGAAGCAATTCTTACTGCAGTCAACTTAATCAATAAGATTCCATCATCCATCACTTCAGGTTTGTCTCCTTTTGAAAAATTATATGGACATCCTCCTGACTATTCTTCATTGAGAGTCTTTGGTTCTACTTGTTTTGTCCTTCGTCCTCATGTAGAACGTACCAAATTATCGTCACGTTCTGTCATTTGTGTTTTTCTTGGTTATGGTGAAGGGCAAAAGGGATATCGTTGTTTTGATCCAACTTTACAAAAACTATATGTCTCTCGTCATGTTATCTTTCTTGAGCATATACCTTTCTTTTCTATTCCTAGTTCAATTCACGACTTGACCAAGTCAGATCTTAGTCATATTGATCTTTTCTCTGACCATATTGATAGTTCTTCTCCACAAGTTCCTCCACTACTAATTCTGACTCATCTACTGATCCTATAGTCCCTTCTCCTCTTCAATATTCTCGCAGGATTCGTACTGATAGATCTGAAGATACTGGTACAACATAGCTTGACACTTCTGATACTTTCCCTCCTCATGCAGTTGTCCAAGCTCTTTCTAGAATTGTGGATCCTTCTCGTTATCCTCAGCGCACTCGTAAGTCTACTAAACTACTATATTTTGTTTACTCGTCTTATTCCACTTCTTTTACTTCATCTTTAGCATCTATTTATTGTCTCTTTGAGCCTTTATCCTATAAAGAGGCAGCTCTTGATCCCTTGTGGCAGCAATCTATGGTTGAGGAACTTACTGCTTTGCATCAAATAAATACATGAGTCTTAGTACCTTTACCGCCAGGTAAACGAGCTATTGGTTCCCGTTGGATATATAAAATTAAGCTTCATTTTGATGGGTCTATTGAAAGGTATAAATCTCGAGTAGTTGCAAAGGGATACTCTCAAATAAGTGGTATTGATTATGAAGAGACTTTTGCCCCTGTTACAAAAATGACTACAGTTCGCACACTTATTCTACTCATGGATGGCGTATATCTTAGATGGATGTTAAAAATGCTTTCTTGAATGGTGATTTGCATGAAGAAGTTTACATGGTTCCCCCGCCTAGTGTACCACATAATTATGGAAAAGTTTGTAAGCTTCAAAAAGCTTTATATGGTCTAAAACAAGCACCTCGAGCATGATTTGAGAAATTCTCTACTTTTATTGCTTCTTTTGGGTTTTCTTCTAGTGATCATGATTTTACTCTCTTTGTTAAGCATACCACTACAGGTCATATTTTGCTCTCTTTATATGTTGATGATATGATTATTACTGGTGATGATGTTGATGAGATTGCAGTGCTAAAGTCAGAATTAGCTCGTCAGTTTAAAATGAAAGATTTGGGTTCTCTACGGTATTTTTTGGGTATTGAAGTTGCCTTCTCTCCAAAAGGTTATTTTCTCTCTCAATCTAAGTATGCTGCTGACATTCTTGAGCATGCTCGCCTTACTGATACTAAAATTGTTGATACCCCTTGTAAGCACAATGTTCAATATTCTCCTTCGGATAGCACTCCTTTGCAAGATCCTACCTTATATCAAATTATTGTTGGCAATTTGGTCTACCTTATTATTACTCGTCCAGACATTGCTTATGCTGTTCATACTGTTAGTTAGTTTGTTGCTTCTCCTACTACCACTCATTGGGTAGCTGTTCTACGTATTTTGCTGTATCTTCGGGGTACAATTTTTCAGAGTCTCTTATTTCCATCCACATCTTCCTTAGAGCTGTGTGCTTACTCTGATGCTAATTATGGTCGTGATTCCACAAATCGCAAGTCTGTCACTAGTTTTTGTATCTTTTTGGGTGATTCTCTTATCTCTTGGAAGAGCAAGAAGCAAACTGTTGTTTCTCAATCTTCTACTGAAGCAGAGTATCGTGCAATGACATCTACTACCAAAGAAATTGTTTGGTTACGTTGGCTACTAGCAGATATGGGTGTTTTTCTCTCTCATCCCACTCTTATGTATTATGACAACCAAAGTGCTATCCAAGTTACTCACAACTCCATTTTTCATGAACGCACCAAGCATATCGAAATCGATTGTCATTTTACTCGTCAATACCTCAAACAAGGCACCATCATCTTGCCTTTTGTTCCTTCTTTTTTGCAGATCGCAGACTTCTTTACCAAGTCACATCTTACATCACACTTTTGTTTTCTAATTGGCAAATTAATATAATCTTATAGGGTTATTTTAGTAATATTTTCATTGTAAGGTTATTTTGTTTATTTTCTTTTGTCTCTCTATTTTGCATATTAAAGACTTGCTTGTAACATTTAAGAGCACATTTTGGTTCAATAAAAATTTTAGCCTCCCCTTTCTCTTCTTTTTTTGATTATTTCTTTTTTAATGTTAGTATAAATTAATTATCAGTCGTTTAGTCTAAATAACATAGCTAAAACCGTTTTCTATCTGTACTTTGCTCCGTCACAGAAGATAAATCGATTCCACAATGTAACCTCCCTGTGTGTGTATATATATCAATATCATCGAACAGTGAATCTTCGAGGAAAAAAGTCATCCATTTTCAGTGCAATTATTTGATTTTATTCAGGTATGCACTTATGGGTTCTGTTTGATTATTCATATGTCATCACATGCACGATGAATTCGTTTTGGCAATGACGAAGCATGCATTTGTGTTCTCTATGATTTTTAGGTGTTCAACAATTCAACATCACACTTTTATCTTAAAATAATAAATAAATATTCTTTCCAATAATAATAAAACAATAAAAATTGTGGGTAGATGAAATAACCCACTTGAATGAGTCAACTACTACTAATTTTTTCAAAATCCCAAGTAACTAAAAATGATAGATGTATGAAAGTATAGTTGGCCCTCTTCCTAACAGCTTAAGCTTTTAGGAGAGTTGGTGACCAACAACTTCTAACATGGTATCAAAGCTGAAGGTTCTGTGTTCGAGACCCAGTAACCCCAATTATTCAATTGCAAGTATTTGGCCTGCATGATGCATAGAGCCAACACTTGTGGGGGAGTGATAGATGTATGAAAGTATAGTTGGCCCTCTTCCTAACAGCTTAAGCTTTTAGGAGAGTTGGTGACCAACAACTTCTAACAAAAAACACTTCAAATTTATCAGAATACCTACAGAATTGTAAGAAAGTGAGAGTGAAGATATTTTTAATATTTTAAAAAATTAGAATTAAATGTATAGCTTTAAAATTAATTTTTATAACTTACCTACATAAAAACATAAATGGGCCGTCTCTAAGAAGACTATACAAACTGAATAAAAAAAAAAGTAGAAGAAGAAGACTATATTAAATAAACCCACCTATATAGGATTTTGTAAGACGATAAAGAAAGTAGTAAACTAGTCAAAGTGAATTTTGCTTCAAATGCGTAGAAGTAAGAAAAACTTTTATACGGTGATGCATGTGAATATGTTGAGTGTGTTTTGATAATTTTAAGAAGATATCATTAGTATCTATTTTTTATGATGAGCCTATGTATAAATAAATACATTTATGTAAAATAATTAATGAAGAATTCTTCACGTCATCTAAAGCTTCCTCGTATAACTAGATGGCATATCTTATGCATAAATTGTGTTCCTTCTACTGCTGATCTGAACTCAAAGTAGGCTATGCAATTTTTATCTCTTCTCGAAATCCTAGAACCTACTAAAAACAACAAATTATTCCATTAAATTGAGTTAGAATTAAAGGGGCAGAAGAAGAGAGATACATTAATAATGGTGTTTCTCATTGCAGTTGCTCGAAGATCAAATATTTATTCTCATCTTCTCATGGTTAACGTACAGAATTGTAACTTTAATTCCTTACTTGTTCAAAGTTGAACACTATACTGATGATTAAAAAAAAGTAAACTCGAATGAATAATGCCAAAAATTTGAGCTTTCATATTTTGTATATTGAGCTAAACTCAACCTTAGGATGTTAAGATTTATTGTTAATTCCATTTTGTCTATAAAAATTGAATCAAATGATTAACAAAGAGCTCATTGGCCTCAAAAGGGCTATAATAGAATTTCCTTTCGAGGAAATTGTTGAAACAAACAGAAAATAACAGAAACAAAGGAACAAAGAGAAAATAGATAGAAATCCGATGGAAAAATAAAATAAAATCAGTTGTAGAAGAGACGAAATAGAAGGACACCTTTGCAATGAGTTGTAGAAATAAAACAGCGAGTTGAACGAACTAAACAATACACAAACGCGTACATGATGAGCCGCTAAGAAACGGGACAGTAGGCTTTTGGTTGTTGTCGTTATTAGAGTAAATTAATATATTCTTATAGGGTTATTTTAGTAATATCTTTATTATAAGGTTATTTTGGTCATTTTTTTTTGTCTTTTTATTTTGCCTATAAAAAGCTTGCTTGTAACATTTAAGAGCATACTTTTGGTTCAATAAAAACCCTAGCCTCTTCTTCCTCTTCCTTTCTTCTTCTCTTAATTCTTTCTTTCTTAATGTTAGTATAAATTAATTATCATGGTATCAATGCAAGCAAATCACAAAATTTATTGGAAGTATATTCACCACCTAGATCACATCTAAAACACTTAATTACAGCAGAATATTAAGTTTTTACTAGGACTCTAAAGTTATTATAAATATCAAATAAATTAGAACGACGTTTCATAAGATATATCTAACAAAAACGAGTGTGATCATCAATAAAAGAGACATAATAGCGACACCCTCCTTTGGAAACAACAAGAGAAGGTCCCCACACATCAGAATGAACTAAATCAAAAGGTGCAACAGAATAAGAAGTACTTCTATTAAAAGGTAATGCATAAAATTTTACAAGTTTACAACCATTACAATTAGAAATATCATGAGCTTGCAAATTTCCTAAGGTTCCATTAGAAGCTAAAAATCGTAAACGGAAAGCTGAAACATGACCAAGACGTGAATGCCACAAATAAAAACTAAAAGATGAAGGACACAATCAAAAAAAGGAAAGATCAACACTAGGAGCTGCAAATACTGGTAATCTCAGCTCGTCCAAAACATATAATACCCTCTGCCTATGGCCTGTCCCAATCAGCTTCTGGGATTGTAGATCTTGCACATGACAAGAAGTAGAAGAAAAAGACACTGAGCAACCAAAATCACACAATTGGCTAACCGATGTAAGATTTAGTGAAAGCTTAGGAATATAGTAAACATTATGAAAAGACAAATGAGAATTGACAACAGAACCGACACCTGCTAATGGCATAAGAGTACCATCAGCAGTCATGACAGGCACAGATGATGTAGGACATAAAGAAACAAAAGATTTTGACTCAGGAGACATATGGTGAGAAGCTCCAGAGTCTAAAACCCAAGTTAAGGATGACATACCTGAGGAACTAGAGAGGAACTGACCTATCGTAGAAGAGACAGACATGGCATGTGGTTGCGAATCAATAAACTTTTGAAACTGCTCGGTGAGGGCAGCGAAGGTAGAATTAGAGGATGAGGCACCAAAGTCAGAGGATGCCGATGGAGGAACAGTTGCTACAGTGTTATATTGTGGAGGGCAAAATGGACGTGGTTGTGATTGGTTGTCGAACTGTGGAGGCCTGATTTGCTTGCTTTAAATAGAACTACTAACCAAACTTCTTGTACTGACACTCCTGAGCAAAATGGTGTTGTTGAAAGGAAACATAGGCACATTGTTGAAACAGCTCGTTCTCTTTTGTTGTCATCTTTTGTTCCTAGTGAGTTTTGGGGAGAAGCAATTCTTACTGCAGTCAACTTAATCAATAAGATTCCATCATCCATCACTTCAGGTTTGTCTCCTTTTGAAAAATTATATGGACATCCTCCTGACTATTCTTCATTGAGAGTCTTTGGTTCTACTTGTTTTGTCCTTCGTCCTCATGTAGAACGTACCAAATTATCGTCACGTTCTGTCATTTGTGTTTTTCTTGGTTATGGTGAAGGGCAAAAGGGATATCGTTGTTTTGATCCAACTTTACAAAAACTATATGTCTCTCGTCATGTTATCTTTCTTGAGCATATACCTTTCTTTTCTATTCCTAGTTCAATTCACGACTTGACCAAGTCAGATCTTAGTCATATTGATCTTTTCTCTGACCATATTGATAGTTCTTCTCCACAAGTTCCTCCACTACTAATTCTGACTCATCTACTGATCCTATAGTCCCTTCTCCTCTTCAATATTCTCGCAGGATTCGTACTGATAGATCTGAAGATACTGGTACAACATAGCTTGACACTTCTGATACTTTCCCTCCTCATGCAGTTGTCCAAGCTCTTTCTAGAATTGTGGATCCTTCTCGTTATCCTCAGCGCACTCGTAAGTCTACTAAACTACTATATTTTGTTTACTCGTCTTATTCCACTTCTTTTACTTCATCTTTAGCATCTATTTATTGTCTCTTTGAGCCTTTATCCTATAAAGAGGCAGCTCTTGATCCCTTGTGGCAGCAATCTATGGTTGAGGAACTTACTGCTTTGCATCAAATAAATACATGAGTCTTAGTACCTTTACCGCCAGGTAAACGAGCTATTGGTTCCCGTTGGATATATAAAATTAAGCTTCATTTTGATGGGTCTATTGAAAGGTATAAATCTCGAGTAGTTGCAAAGGGATACTCTCAAATAAGTGGTATTGATTATGAAGAGACTTTTGCCCCTGTTACAAAAATGACTACAGTTCGCACACTTATTCTACTCATGGATGGCGTATATCTTAGATGGATGTTAAAAATGCTTTCTTGAATGGTGATTTGCATGAAGAAGTTTACATGGTTCCCCCGCCTAGTGTACCACATAATTATGGAAAAGTTTGTAAGCTTCAAAAAGCTTTATATGGTCTAAAACAAGCACCTCGAGCATGATTTGAGAAATTCTCTACTTTTATTGCTTCTTTTGGGTTTTCTTCTAGTGATCATGATTTTACTCTCTTTGTTAAGCATACCACTACAGGTCATATTTTGCTCTCTTTATATGTTGATGATATGATTATTACTGGTGATGATGTTGATGAGATTGCAGTGCTAAAGTCAGAATTAGCTCGTCAGTTTAAAATGAAAGATTTGGGTTCTCTACGGTATTTTTTGGGTATTGAAGTTGCCTTCTCTCCAAAAGGTTATTTTCTCTCTCAATCTAAGTATGCTGCTGACATTCTTGAGCATGCTCGCCTTACTGATACTAAAATTGTTGATACCCCTTGTAAGCACAATGTTCAATATTCTCCTTCGGATAGCACTCCTTTGCAAGATCCTACCTTATATCAAATTATTGTTGGCAATTTGGTCTACCTTATTATTACTCGTCCAGACATTGCTTATGCTGTTCATACTGTTAGTTAGTTTGTTGCTTCTCCTACTACCACTCATTGGGTAGCTGTTCTACGTATTTTGCTGTATCTTCGGGGTACAATTTTTCAGAGTCTCTTATTTCCATCCACATCTTCCTTAGAGCTGTGTGCTTACTCTGATGCTAATTATGGTCGTGATTCCACAAATCGCAAGTCTGTCACTAGTTTTTGTATCTTTTTGGGTGATTCTCTTATCTCTTGGAAGAGCAAGAAGCAAACTGTTGTTTCTCAATCTTCTACTGAAGCAGAGTATCGTGCAATGACATCTACTACCAAAGAAATTGTTTGGTTACGTTGGCTACTAGCAGATATGGGTGTTTTTCTCTCTCATCCCACTCTTATGTATTATGACAACCAAAGTGCTATCCAAGTTACTCACAACTCCATTTTTCATGAACGCACCAAGCATATCGAAATCGATTGTCATTTTACTCGTCAATACCTCAAACAAGGCACCATCATCTTGCCTTTTGTTCCTTCTTTTTTGCAGATCGCAGACTTCTTTACCAAGTCACATCTTACATCACACTTTTGTTTTCTAATTGGCAAATTAATATAATCTTATAGGGTTATTTTAGTAATATTTTCATTGTAAGGTTATTTTGTTTATTTTCTTTTGTCTCTCTATTTTGCATATTAAAGACTTGCTTGTAACATTTAAGAGCACATTTTGGTTCAATAAAAATTTTAGCCTCCCCTTTCTCTTCTTTTTTTGATTATTTCTTTTTTAATGTTAGTATAAATTAATTATCAGTCGTTTAGTCTAAATAACATAGCTAAAACCGTTTTCTATCTGTACTTTGCTCCGTCACAGAAGATAAATCGATTCCACAATGTAACCTCCCTGTGTGTGTATATATATCAATATCATCGAACAGTGAATCTTCGAGGAAAAAAGTCATCCATTTTCAGTGCAATTATTTGATTTTATTCAGGTATGCACTTATGGGTTCTGTTTGATTATTCATATGTCATCACATGCACGATGAATTCGTTTTGGCAATGACGAAGCATGCATTTGTGTTCTCTATGATTTTTACTGGCATTGACGTTTTGGTGAACTTCAGTTCTGTATCTTTTATTGGGTTTTGATTTGTCGCAATGACAATATTTCAGATATTGCTTATGGTACTTCTGCTATATATCCATGTTTTCTTTTTTGTTTTCACTCGTGTAATTTGTGCTATTTGAAGCAAACGACCGTTTTACAAAGATAGAGCGCAATGGCATTTTATTTTGTTTTGTAAATAGCACACCAATCTGGATTTGAATGAATGCCTATTTTATTCTGGGTATTAGTCCTATTGGATGTTCTTCATAGAATTGTTGCTTCAATGATCCTTGTTGTTGTTGGTGTACTATTGTTGTTATTATTATTAGTTCGGATTCGAGGAGTCTGAGTATAATCACTTCTCTATTCCACTTGGAAAGTAGCGGTTATGTCAAGCTATTCGGGCATTATTGTCTCTGAACAATCGCTTCAAAGCCAATTCACACAGGTCGAGCTTCGCAGCCTCAAATCCAAAGTAAGTTTATGTAAATAACTAAATAATGAGTAAATACTTTCTTTTACTGATTACTGCCCAATATATTTTTGTACTTTGAATGTGAGTTTTTTAGTTTTGCTATCAATCAAAATTCAGAATGTTGAATGATGTTTGGGCCTAATATTCAGTTTTTCTCCTCTTTCCCTGCTGTTTTTAGTTTATATCCACGAAAAATCAGAATGGTAAGGTTATGGTCGGAGATTTGCCATCTTTAATGGTGAAACTGAAGGCATTTAGGGATATGTACAATGTGGAAGAGATCCAGAAGATGATAGGTGAAATAGAATTTGATTCTGGCCATGGGATTGATTTTGAAAGCTTCCTCAAGGTAAGTCATCTCATGTCTTCTAAGTTTTTTTTTCGCTTGGTTTTGTTATCTCACACTCTCACACACGCGTATTCCTGTGGGGAGCACACACTTGTTAATTCTTGAAATCTTTAATCTTAGAAAACCTGAATTATTAGGACTAGATGACATGACACTACATCTGAATCAATTTCATTAAATTCGGTGTTTATAAGCCATATGGTTACATATCCTAGTTGATTGTTTATGAAGATATATCTGCATTTGCGAGGTCAAGCTGCAGAAAAATTAGGCAATTCAAAGAACTCTTCATCATTTTTGAAAGCCACCACAACTACCCTCCTTCATACAATCAGTGAATCAGAGAAACGGTCTTATGTCGCTCACATAAACAGTTATCTCGGTGATGACCGTTTTCTAAAGCAGTATCTTCCACTAGACCCAGCTACAGATGATCTAGTTAATCTTGCAAAAGATGGAGTCCTTTTATGGTACTTAAGCTGGGGCTTTTGATTAAATTACATATCATGCCTCCAAAAATGGTGCCATTTAGAGTTGATATTTCCATGTTGTACTGATCCATTTGATGAATTCTTGCAGTAAACTTATCAATGTTGCTGTGCCTGGTACAATAGATGAGAGAGCTATCAACACCAAACGAATGCTTAACCTATGGGAAAGGAATGAGAACCATACTCTTTGCCTTAACTCTGCTAAGGCCATTGGCCGCACAGTGGTGAACATTGGCACACAAGACTTGGTTGAAGGAAGAGTAAGTTTACTCAACTTGCTTCCAGTTTTGGATACAACAAATGTGTATATTTGTGCAATCTGACAGTCAATGTGAATTTTTTTTTTTTTTCAGCCTCATCTGTTATTAGGATTGCTATCTCAAATTATAAAGGTAGGCAATTAAAGTTTAGGCGAGTAATAGTTAATACATAATTGATTTTACTTTCTCTCCTCTATTTCGTCTTATAATTACCTTGCAACTTCAGATTCATGTGTTGGCAGATCTGAACATTAAGAAAACACCTCAGCTTTTGGACTTGTTGGATGACTGTAAGGTAATGAAAGTTATTCGTTGTCGTGACTTCAGCTACCAGAGGAACTAGTCTGCTCAATAGTGAATTTCACTTTTGCATTTTGAAAATGACACTCTTTTTGTTACCAACCACTCTGGCAGGATATCGAAGAGCTTATCAATTTACCCCCTGACAGGGTTTTGTTGAAATGGATGAATTTCCACCTACAGAAAGCAGGTTACAAGAAATCTGTTACGAATTTTTCTTCAGACTTGAAGGTATTTATGGCTCTTCTTCTTGAAAATGGTAACATCGTTGTCATGACTTGTTAAGAAGACTGCTGTATTATTAAATAACTAACTTGTAATGCAATTTTTCCTCCTTTTGTTTATGTTTCGGTTTTTCTTTTTTTCCTTTCCGTTGGGGGTGGTGGCATTGGAGAGTGAGAAGGGAATTTAGAATAAATTATTTTATGGTTCCAGTTATTGGTTGGAGTTCATGAACTTGAAAATTCATGGTTACCTTCTTATAGCTTATCCTATAAAATAGGGATAAATTGTGGGGGGAAAATGCATTCTGTGAACAACAGCTTTATAACTAGTTTTGATATCCCTTTTTTCTGGAATTGAACTTTTCTTCCACATTGTTTCCCTACAATGAAATCAGAAGTCGCTCCCTCCACTATTTGTCTCTGCAGTATCTTCTATTTTCCAAAAATTGAAATAAGATTATCCATTTCTTTGCTGGTAGACAGCTTATAAAGATGTTATTTCAATATCAATCAGTTCTTTGCTAATACATGTGCAGGATGGGGAGGCTTATGCTAATCTGCTAAATGTTCTAGCTCCAGAACATTGCAGTCCAGACATATTAGATGCGTCTGATCCTTTCAAAAGGGCAAAATTAGTATCGATCATGCAGAAAGAATGGGCTGCAAAAGATACCTAACTCCAAAAGACATTGTTGAGGGTTCAACAAATCTAAATTTGGCATTTGTTGCACAAATATTCCATCTAAGGTCAGAAGATCACCTATTGGTTTCAAAAATGTTTTTACATATTAAGTTTTCTTCTTCCTTCTCTTTTAGGTTATTGAAATATCATTCCTTGCTATTTTGTTAGTCCTTTTTTTGTGTAGCTCTAATTATCATATCAGTCGTATATAATTGAATTAGTCTCAAAATAGCATGTTTTAAAGTACAAACTGTAAATAAACTAATATGCAGTATATACATAAAATTTTCATCCTATTTTAGGGCCATTTTGATTATGCATGGGACATGCCATTTTAGGACCTCAAACCTTTTTTGTACTAAATTATCTTTTTATTTTTCATTTTCTGTTCTTTTATTTACAAATAGCTACATTTTTTTTAAATACAGGAATGGCCTCTCAACTGATAGCAAAACTGTTTCTTTTGCCAAGATGATGGCAGATGATGTGCAAAGTTCCAGAGAAGAGAGATGTTATGGTATGTGGATTAACAGTCTTGGGGTTAATATTCACGTCAATAATGTGTTTGAGGATGTCAGAAACGGGTACATTTCAATATTTTCAAATAGTCAATATATAGCATTCTAAATTCTTCAAAATATTTGCTATTATTTAATATTTGAGTGCATGCTTAAGTTTCGAAAGAGTACTGCAACTCATAAGTAATATATTTAGTGTTATGTCTATGTGTTTAGCATTCAGAAATGTTTAGCTTTGTGCCTTTTTCTTACTATTATCTTTGAAATCTTGATGGTGAAATTATTACAGTCACTGGGCTCTTATAGACAACCTTCGCTTGCTTTTGATTTTGGAATACAGATGGATACTCCTAGAAGTGCTCGATAAGGTCTCTCCTGGATTTGTCAACTGGAAGCAGGCATCAAAGCCTCCAATCAAAATGCCTTTTAGAAAAGTGGAGAATTGCAACCAAGTTATAAGGATTGGTAAGCAACTGAAATTTTCGCTGGTCAAGGTATCTGGAAATGATATTGTACAAGGAAACAAGAAGCTCGTACTTGGTAATGTTTTACTTTAATATCTTTCTGAATATGTTTCTACTAGTTTCTTTACTTTTTGAGCTGATGGTAAATATGGGACCACTCATGTGTAAGAGTTCTAATTATATTGCTTCTACAAAAGAATGTCCGAATATATAAAGACCACTCGTAACGATCACTATTGACTATGAAGTGCGTTTTAAGAAATGAGGCTATTTTGTTTTTGTTGTCTTCAGTTTTTACTGCGTAATGTATATTTCTCGATCTGAAGATTTGACATGGTTCCCCCGCCTAGTGTACCACATAATTATGGAGAAGTTTGTAAGCTTCAAAAAGCTTTATATGGTCTAAAACAAGCACCTCGAGCATGATTTGAGAAATTCTCTACTTTTATTGCTTCTTTTGGGTTTTCTTCTATGATCATGATTTTACTCTCTTTGTTAAGCATACCACTACAGGTCATATTTTGCTCTCTTTATATGTTGATGATATGATTATTACTGGTGATGATGTTGATGGAATTGCAGTGCTAAAGTCAGAATTAGCTCGTCAGTTTAAAATGAAAGATTTGGGTTCTCTACGGTATTTTTTGGGTATTAAAGTTGTCTTCTCTCCAAAATGTTATCTTCTCTCTCAATCTAAGTATGCTGCTGACATTCTTGAGCGTGCTCGCCTTACTGATACTAAAATTGTTGATACTCCTTGTGATCACAATGCTCAATATTCTCCTTCGGATGACACTCCTTTGTAAGATCCTACCTTATATCAAACTATTGTTGGCAGTTTGGTCTACCTTACTATTACTCGTCCAGACATTGCTTATGCTATTCATACTGTTAGTTAGTTTGTTGCTTCTCCTACTACCGCTCATTGGGCAGCAGTTCTACGTATTTTGTTGTATCTTCGGGGTACAATTTTTCAGAGTCTCTTATTTCCATCCACATCTTCCTTAGAGCTGTGTGCTTACTCTGATGCTAATTATGGTCGTGATTCCACAGATCGCAAGTTTGTCACTAGTTTTTGTATCTTTTTGGGTGATTCTCTTATCTCTTGGAAGAGCAAGAAGCAAACTGTTGTTTCTCAATCTTCTACTGAAGCAGAGTATCGTGCAATGACATCTACTATCAAAGAAATTGTTTGGTTACGTTGGCTACTAGTAGATATGGGTGTTTTTCTCTCTCATCCCACTCCTATGTATTATGACAACCAAAGTGCTATCCAAATTATTCACAACTCCGTTTTTTATGAATGCACCAAGCATATCGAGATCGATTGTCATTTTACTCGTCAACACCTCAAACAAGGCACCATCATCTTGCCTTTTGTTCCTTCTTTTTTGTAGATTGTGTTGGGAAAAAATTGGTAATAATTGCGGAATCATTTCCCACCACCAGATTTACGGGGGAGCAAACGATAAATAATGTAGAGCAGGAATAAGGAAATAACACACAGAGAATTTACGTGGTTCACCCCAAAAGTTTAAACGGGCTACTCCACACAGAGAGATACTTTATGTCTTCACTATAGTGATAATAATACAACAGTGTTTATCACAAAACACTCACATCAGTTACAGAGTATACCCAGAGAATAAATCTCAACACTTACTGGAAAATGTATTTATCTCTCACTATAGAATTTTCCCTCAACACTATTCATAATGTTGACGTGAATAGTAAAATCACTATTCACCAAGACTCGCTCATGTGAATAGTAATTTACTATTCACCCCTTTTGTTTCTAATTAATATAGAAACCAAGGCACTATTTGCTCATCTCTCTCTCTCTGCCTATTTCTCATCTCTTCACGCAGAGAGTTTTCAGAAAACTCTCTGCAACTCTCTCCTTCTCACACTTTGGATTTCTGAAGGGATAATCTTTCTGGCTTCCACCCTTCTCTATTTATAGAGAAATTTCAGCTGCTTCAAATCTAGAGACTTCTGGTGTGAGGTAAGCAATGACCTCACACCCAGCTGCTTCAAGAATCATCTGCTGCTTCTGGATTTCAAAGAAGGCTGCTGCTGCTGCTGAAGGCTTCTGGTAAGTTGGTTCTGGAGGCTTCAGGTGTGAGGTAAGCCATGACCTCACACCCCACAATTCCTGACAACTCCTAGAAGTGCTCGATAAGGTCTCTCCTGGATTTGTCAACTGGAAGCAGGCATCAAAGCCTCCAATCAAAATGCCTTTTAGAAAAGTGGAGAATTGCAACCAAGTTATAAGGATTGGTAAGCAACTGAAATTTTCGCTGGTCAAGGTATCTGGAAATGATATTGTACAAGGAAACAAGAAGCTCGTACTTGGTAATGTTTTACTTTAATATCTTTCTGAATATGTTTCTACTAGTTTCTTTACTTTTTGAGCTGATGGTAAATATGGGACCACTCATGTGTAAGAGTTCTAATTATATTGCTTCTACAAAAGAATGTCCGAATATATAAAGACCACTCGTAACGATCACTGTTGACTATGAAGTGCGTTTTAAGAAATGAGGCTATTTTGTTTTTGTTGTCTTCAGTTTTTACTGTGTATTGTATATTTCTCGATCTGAAGATTTGTTGCCCAAGTGCTTACTGTTGTTTTCTTATGCTTCAGCTTACCTATGGCAGTTGATGAGGTTTAACGTACTTCAACTATTGAAAAATTTAAGACGCTCACATGGAAAAGAGATGACAGATACAGATATCCTTAAGTGGGCAAAGAGGAAAGTGAAAAGCAGTGGTAGAACATCTCAAATTGAGAGTTTTAAGGTTTGAAAAAACTTGATCCATGACATCCTACAGTCTTGTCTCATTCTTATATCTAAATGATGAAATAGAAGTAAAACTCAGTAACATGATGCTTGTCTTTAGGATAAGAGCCTGTCAAGTGGGTTATTCTTCCTTGAGCTTCTAAGTTCTGTGGAGCCCAGGGTTGTGAATTGGAACCTTGTTACAAAGGGTAAAAATGGTATGCTTCCTGCAACTATCATTGAAAAGTACTTTGGAGGAAATAATGGATGAAAATATAATTCTGGCAATAGAGCTGATTACTTTGTTTTCTTTGTTGAAATTGTAGATGATGAATAGAGGTTAAATGCTATGTACATAATCAGCTCGCAAGCTTGGTTGTTCCATTTTCTTGTTACCCGAAGATATCATGGAGGTGAGACGCCAAAACTGCAGATTTTTTTGAGTTAGGAATATATAAAATTATTAATTATATTATTAGTGTTGAACCACTTTCTACAGTAAAAATGGTAGTCAAGAGACTAGTACAGCATGATGTTATAATACCAGAGAAGCACGGTTCAAACTCTGACACTCTTCCATAGAGTGAGTTCGGAAGTATAAAATAGTTTCGAGAGTAAGGATTGACCAGTTTTCTACATGACAATACTCGCTTGCTTATCATATAATAAAGCTGAGATTTACATGAATTTTGTAGAACTTTAGACACTGACATTTTTATTTTGCAACTCGTTATCATTTTATTGTTGTTGTGACAGGTAAACCAGAAGATGATTCTCACCCTAACTGCTAGCATCATGTACTGGAGCTTGCAGCAACAAGCTAATGAGTCAGATGGATATTCATCAACAGTTGATGCATCCCCACGACCATCTATCTGCGGTGAGGATGAATGCTCATCCCTGTGTGGTGAAGCGTCCAACTTCAGTATTGACGATGCAGCCTCTGATACGACAGTGTCGTCATCACTAGCTGACTTTGAACTTTGAATTGCAAATTCATGGTTTGCATTCATTCTCCTTTGTGATACAGATTAAGGCTGGTTGAACGTAACAGGTTGCAAGTCTCGTCGATCATGAAATGCACTATTTGCCGTAAGCATAATCGCAAGATACCAATTTTCATTCCTTCAGGTTATGCTAGCTTGTAAGTTTTAAACAAGATGGCAAACAAATTGTAAAGCATAGATAAAAAGAGGGGGGAGGGGGGAATGTACGTTAATTCCATCTGTGTACTCTTCGTTCCTTGAATCCGTTCAGCAACTTTATGTGTATTATTCACAATTAAATAAATAAATACTCAACTTAGTGCAAGAAATCAATTCTTCTTTTGATTCCTCGTGGCAGTATAAAAAGCACCTACTCAATAATTATGTCATTGATTCTTCTTCGTTAGTGTTTGCCTAGTCTTCTAAGCTTAGCCATTGCCTAATATTAACATCACATTGAATTAACCTTTTCAGTTAAATTGGCAAAGAGAATGCCGAGCCAATTTAAGCACAATTTTTAATTTGTCCCGCCCTTCTAAATTTAAATGGTTTGAGCTGTGATTTATAAATTCCCATTTCTATAGGGAGTATTTTTTTTATCTAAAAATTATATAATTTCAAAGGTTTTAACTTTACACATGTTAATCTTATACATTGGATTATGTTTGTACAATTGAATATTCGAATACATATTTACTTTGATTGTTTGTATCAGACGTATGTTTAAATGTTTGAAAAAAAAACACAAATTAAGATGAATTTATATAGACGTATATATCTTTAAATAAACACATTTAATTTTGCTATGTAAATTTTTTTTTATCAATACTATACTATGTAGTTAAATATTTGATATACATATTAAATGACTAGTTTTTTAAGTTATTTTGTTTATAATATTTAGATATTTTGATCATATAGCTTACGCTTAATATACGTAGGCCATTCAATTTTTAAAATTACGACACTTTAGTGTCATTTTTTATTTATTTATAAAAAATGAACACTTTAATCACATAACTTTAAAAAGTGAGTAACTAAAATATTCTAATTTTAAAAAGTAAGTGATCTATGAACACAAGTATAAACTATGTGATCAAAGTATTAAAGTAACATAAATAAAATGACTTGTAAAACCAGCGGCTCGAGTAGCTAAAGGGCCCCTGCTAAGTAGGGCGGACTTCTGTATCTTCGACTCCTAATACAATTTAGTGAAATTATACTCTATCTTAAGCTGAAGGCTTAAAAAATTATCCTAATACAATGTTTGCTGTAAGTTGAAAGTTTTCTTAAAATTTATACTCTTATATTAAGTGAGAAAGCTTTTTTAGTATACTCTTATACTAAGTGAGAAAGTGGTAATACATTTTATTTTCATATTAACCCAATAACTACCGTAGATACCACATGTACTAGACTTTTATTACTCTTTACGGAGTATAAAGCATATAGGTACTTTAATACTATTTGTTAAAGCAATAAAAATTTAATACATTAACGATTTCTTTATCAGGATACAATATTATGTTCCTTCTAATTCATTAACTCTGGATACATTACATAATAGAACTCATAACAATATGGAAAGTAATAGGAACTCTTAACAAGTTAGGAATGCAATGATAACGAAACTTGGGATCGTTTGTCTCTTAAAAAGGATAAAATTAATACTGCAGATAGATGCGAGTTCAATGATTATGTTAATTGTATGTATGATTTGTACTCAATTTGTTAGTTTAAGGAATAAATAACAATAAATGCTTATTATAATATAGCGCTACGGTCGAACTTTATCTGCATAATATTTAGAGGCATTATCTGAATTGCCTACCAAGTTTTCTTAAAGAGGCTGATTCATTTTGCTCTTTAATTAAGGCAAGCTTCACCTCAAGTATAGGTTTTAGCTCCCTCTATTTCAGCATCCTGCTCTCAACGTGGGGCATATTCTTATTAAAGAAGACTCTAATTCTTTTTTCATTCGCGCATATACATATATATATATATGAGAATTTGGAGTTTGTTTTCCATCTCCAATTTAAGAGAGAAAGGGACAACTGTGCTTCTTTTCTTATTTTTCGGGAACCTCTCTCAAACTTTCAATTTGAGAGAAAGTGCTAAACCCCTCCCCCACCCAAAATAATAATAATATATACACACACACACAAAATTGATCAAATAGGCTATTTTGCTCATAGTATAATTTGTCTTATATTTTGTCATTTATATATAAAAGTTAATTCTGGCATTTTGTGTTTATATACTTCTATTTTGTTCTTCTTTTATTTGACTGAGGCCTATTTATTCATCTATTTTTGTGATTTGTGTCTATTAGGTGCATGACATCAGCCACTTTTGACTATTTATGACGTTAATCTAGTTTTTATTCTCATTATTTATTTATTTATGGTATTGTATAGTAATCTTGCACAATATTCATTCCTTATTTATCCTGGAATCTCTGCCGTTAGTCATTGCCTATATGATCATTACTATATGAGAATTTGAAATTATGTGTTTGTTTAATAATTTTAATTATTAATTATAAACGTTTGATTTGTATGAGTTAATTTTTTAACAATTTTTAATATAATTAAAAACAAAAAATAAAATAAAATATTTTTATAAATAAATTAGAGGAATACAAATAGAATGAAAAAAGAGAAATTGAAAGGATAGAGAGGGATTAAGAGAAGAGAGATTGAGATATAATGAGATGAAAAATAAAATTGTATTATTTTTAAGGAAAATAATAAGTTTTTTTTTTATATTTATTTTTAAGAGAAATTTAATTCATAAAAAAAAATTGACTTTTTTAAAAAAATAGAACTAAATTAATTGTAAGTCAAATGACTCTAATCTCTTAAATCTCTTATATTATTTAAATGTAGATGCAATGATATAATGAAATGATCACAACGATAATTATATTTTTTAAGGAAAAATATTCTAAAAGTTCTATATTTAAAAAAAAGTATGTTAATTATTTACCTATTTTTTATAAATTTTTTTAATAAAAAAATATCGCACAAATCCTATTTTTATAAAAAATGACATCACAAATCCTATTTTTATAAAAAATGATATCGCAAATCCTATTTAAAAAAAAAAAAAAACATAAAAATACTCCTGATAAAAAATACATCTAGATTTTGTTTATTAATTATAAAAGTTTATTTTTGCATATTAAAATTTTTATGTCAATACAAATTTAAAAATAAAAATTTGTTCTGAAAAATTTATCTGCTTAAATATTAAAAATTATTAAAATTAAAATATTGTAGGAAATTTTGGTGTAAGAGTCAATAAGAAAATTTAATATATTTTAAAGTTAGATTTATTTAACCTAATACAACAATAAAAAAATTAACTAAAATATTATAAATAATAATTAATAAAATTAATACTCTAATTAAATAAAAAATAAAAGAATTAATATGAAACAGATAAAATGAATCAAACAATTTAAAAAAATTATAATTAAACTAATAAAATGTTATAAATAATAAATTATTTTTTAAAATATTATACATAGTTAACAAAAATTTATAAAATTTTTACATAGTAAAAAATAATTAATAAAATTATTTTTATAAAAAAAATAATTAAAATAATATAAAATTTAAATGCCTATTTTTATAAAATAAAATAATCATTATAATTCCTTGCCTTTTTTTTTTTCGAAGACCAAACTCTCAAAGTGGGCCTACCAAATCTTTTAAAATTTAAATGCCTATTTTTATAAAATAAAATAATCATTATAATTCCTTGCCTTTTTTTTTTTCGAAGACCAAACTCTCAAAGTGGGCCTACCAAATCTTTGACCCAAAAGAATGCTTACCAAATCACTCACATTTACTCAAGAATATGCTACAAAAGGAAGGAAAAAACGAATATGACCAAAATTCACATATACAGTGGTTCCAAATACCCAGAACTACAGAACGAGAAAAATAAAAAGCGTACAAAGAAGAGTAAATGACCAGGATAGTCTGGTTAGGCGATTCGTTTTGAGGCAACATTTGGGTCTCTTGTGACTCTTAATTATTAGGTAGACATTTTTCAATTCTTTCAATGTTGTGATTGATGAAGCCTTTGTATTTGTTGCGTAGAACGATAATTTTCTTTTGGGCAGTGTAAATTTTTTCTGTTTTCAATCACAAAACCTTGGACACGTTTGATTTAGATTTACGAGAAAACGGGCTTAAAGTAAAGGCATATTATAGAGAAGAGAAATATACGAACTCAAGTGGCTGATAGTTATTTTCTACCCAGTTGAGAGAGTGGAAGTAATTGGTTTTTCTTTTCTCATTAACTTTGTTGATTATTGCGTGCAAGAACGTTATTGTTGCACTCTTTAGGTTACGCTTAATATACATAGGCCATTCAATTTTTAAAATTACGATACTTTAGTGTCATTTTTTATTTATTTATAGAAAATGAACACTTTAATCACATAACTTTAAAAAGTGAGTAGCTAAAATATTCCAATTTTAAAAAGTACGGTAGCGTTTGGTTCACTGAATGTAATCGTAATCGTAATCGTAATCATAATGGAATGTAATGTAAAGGAATCAGTATTACGATTACAGTGTTTGGTTTAGTCACTATAATCAAAAAAGGAATCAGTATTACAGTGTTTGGTTTGACAACTGTAATGTAATGGAATAGAAAAAAAAATTATATAATTATTTTAAAAATACAATTTCAAGAAATAAAATTTCATTAATAATACAATTTCATAACAACAATTAATAAAAAAATATAATTTTAGGAAAAAAAAAAAAAAATACATTTAAAAACAAATTACATTAAAAAAAATACAATTTTATAACAATAATTAATAAAAAATACAATTTAAAAAAAATTACATTTAAAAAAAATACAATTTTGTAATAATAATTAATAAAAAATACATTTTAAAAAAAAATTACATTAAAAAAAATACATTTTAAAAAAAATTACATTAAAAAAAAATACAATTTTATAACAATAATTAATAAAAAATACAATTTAAAAAAAAAGAAATACAATTTTCAGAAGAAAAAAAAAATCCAAAATCGCACGGAGGCTGGGCGTCGCGATGGGCTGGGCGACGGAGGCTGGACGGACGCGATTTGGAGGGGGGCTGGACGGCGATGCGATGGGCTGGCGGCGACGCGAGGGCTGGGCTGGACGCGAGGGCTGGGCGTTGCGATGGCTGGCCGGTGACGATGACTCGATGGCGGAGGACGCACGGGATGGGCTGGGACGCTGGCCGGCGACGCACATGGAGGACGCGGGCTGGCTGGATGCGATGGGCTGATTCCCCTTCACTGTTCAGTAATGTAATCCTTTTTCTCCCTCCTCCATGTGTAATCCTTTTTCACTCTTGTAATGTAATTGATTACATTACATTACATGTGTTTGGGCAAACCAAACAATGTAATGTGCTGAATCAATTACATTACTCCTTCCATTACACTCAACCAAATATGGCCTAAGTGATCGATGAACACCAAGTATAAACTATGCGATCAAAGTATTAAAGTAACACAAATAAAATGACTTGTAAAGCCAGCGGCTCGAGTAGCTAAAGGGCCCCTGTTAAGTAGGGCGGACCTCTGTATCTCCGACTCCTAATACAATTTAGTGAAATTATACTCTATCTTAAGATGAAGGCTTAAAAAATTATCCTAATATAATGTTTGCTGTAAGTTGAAAGTTTTCTTAAAATTTATACTCTTATAGTAAGTGGGAAAGCTTTTTTAATATACTCTTATACTAAGTGAGAAAGTGGTAATACATTTTATTTTCATATTAACCCAATAACTACCGTAGATACCACATGTACTACACTTTCATTACTCTTTACGGAGTATAAAGCATATAGGTACTCTAATACTATTTGTTAAAGCAATAAAAATTTAATACATTAACAATTTCTTTATCAGGATACAATATGGATACAATATTATGTTCCTTCTAATTCATTAACTCTGGATACATTATATAATAGAACTCATAATAATATGGAAAGTAATAGGAACTCTTAACAAGTTAGGAATGCAATGATAACGAAACTTGGGATCGTTTATTTTTTAAAAAGGATAAAATTAATACCGCAGATAGATGCGAGTTCAATGATTATGTTAATTGTATGTATGATTTGTACTCAATTTGTTAGTTTAAAAATAAATAACAATAAATACTTATTATAATATAGCGCTACGATCGAGCTTTATCTACATAATATTTAGAGCAAAAACTTATAGCATTATCTGAATTGCCTACCAAGTTTTCTTAAAGAGGCTGATTCATTTTGCCCTTTAATTAAGGCAAGCTTCACCTCAAGTATAGGTTTTAGCTCCCTCTATTTCAGCATCCTGCTCTCAACGTGGGGCATATTCTTATTAAAGAAGACTCTAGTTCTTTAATATATATATGAGAATTTGGAGTTTGTTTTCCATCTCCAATTTAAGAGAGAAAGGGACAACTGTGCTTCTTTTCTTATTTTTCGGGAACCTCTCTCAAACTTTCAATTTGAGAGAAAGTGCTAAACCCCTCCCCCACCCAAAATAATAATAATATACACACACACACACACACAAAATTGATCAAATAGGCTATTTTGCTCATAGTATAATTTGTCTTATATTTTGTCATTTATATATAAAAGTTAATTATGGCATTTTGTGTTTATATACTTCTATTTTGTTCTTCTTTTATTTGACTGAGGCCTATTTATTCATCTATTTTTGTGATTTGTGTCTATTAGGTGCATGACATCAGCCACTTTTGACTATTTATGACGTTAATCTAGTTTTTATTCTCATTATTTATTTATTTATGGTATTGTATAGTAATCTTGCACAATATTCATTCCTTATTTATCCTGGAATCTCTGCCGTTAGTCATTGCCTATATGATCATTACTATATGAGAATTTGAAATTATGTGTTTGTTTAATAATTTTAATTATTAATTATAAACGTTTGATTTGTATGAGTTAATCTTTTAACAATTTTTAATACAATTAAAAACAAAAAATAAAATATTTTTATAAATAAATTAGAGGAATACAAATAGAATGAAAAAAGAGAAATTGAAAGGATAGAGAGGGATTAAGAGAAGAGAGATTGAGATATAATGAGATGAAAAATAAAATTGTATTATTTTTAAGGAAAATAATAAGTTTTTTTTTTATATTTATTTTTAAGAGAAATTTAATTCATAAAAAAAAATTGACTTTTTTAAAAAAATAGAACTAAATTAATTGTAAGTCAAATGACTCTAATCTCTTAAATCTCTTATATTATTTAAATGTAGATGCAATGATATAATGAAATGATCACAACGATAATTATATTTTTTAAGGAAAAATATTCTAAAAGTTCTATATTTAAAAAAAAGTATGTTAATTATTTACCTATTTTTTATAAATTTTTTTAATAAAAAAATATCGCACAAATCCTATTTTTATAAAAAATGACATCACAAATCCTATTTTTATAAAAAATGATATCGCAAATCCTATTTAAAAAAAAAAAAAAACATAAAAATACTCCTGATAAAAAATACATCTAGATTTTGTTTATTAATTATAAAAGTTTATTTTTGCATATTAAAATTTTTATGTCAATACAAATTTAAAAATAAAAATTTGTTCTGAAAAATTTATCTGCTTAAATATTAAAAATTATTAAAATTAAAATATTGTAGGAAATTTTGGTGTAAGAGTCAATAAGAAAATTTAATATATTTTAAAGTTAGATTTATTTAACCTAATACAACAATAAAAAAATTAACTAAAATATTATAAATAATAATTAATAAAATTAATACTCTAATTAAATAAAAAATAAAAGAATTAATATGAAACAGATAAAATGAATCAAACAATTTAAAAAAATTATAATTAAACTAATAAAATGTTATAAATAATAAATTATTTTTTAAAATATTATACATAGTTAACAAAAATTTATAAAATTTTTACATAGTAAAAAATAATTAATAAAATTATTTTTATAAAAAAAATAATTAAAATAATATAAAATTTAAATGCCTATTTTTATAAAATAAAATAATCATTATAATTCCTTGCCTTTTTTTTTTTCGAAGACCAAACTCTCAAAGTGGGCCTACCAAATCTTTTAAAATTTAAATGCCTATTTTTATAAAATAAAATAATCATTATAATTCCTTGCCTTTTTTTTTTTCGAAGACCAAACTCTCAAAGTGGGCCTACCAAATCTTTGACCCAAAAGAATGCTTACCAAATCACTCACATTTACTCAAGAATATGCTACAAAAGGAAGGAAAAAACGAATATGACCAAAATTCACATATACAGTGGTTCCAAATACCCAGAACTACAGAACGAGAAAAATAAAAAGCGTACAAAGAAGAGTAAATGACCAGGATAGTCTGGTTAGGCGATTCGTTTTGAGGCAACATTTGGGTCTCTTGTGACTCTTAATTATTAGGTAGACATTTTTCAATTCTTTCAATGTTGTGATTGATGAAGCCTTTGTATTTGTTGCGTAGAACGATAATTTTCTTTTGGGCAGTGTAAATTTTTTCTGTTTTCAATCACAAAACCTTGGACACGTTTGATTTAGATTTACGAGAAAACGGGCTTAAAGTAAAGGCATATTATAGAGAAGAGAAATATACGAACTCAAGTGGCTGATAGTTATTTTCTACCCAGTTGAGAGAGTGGAAGTAATTGGTTTTTCTTTTCTCATTAACTTTGTTGATTATTGCGTGCAAGAACGTTATTGTTGCACTCTTTTCCTTAGAAAATTGTTCTCGCTTTTGGTTTTAATTTTGGTGCATCTTAAAATGCTCTTGAATTTTTGTTGAAAAAATAACAAAATTAACGCCCCTTAAACCTTCTAATAACAAAATTAATACTCCTTTGTATTTTTACAATTAAAAAAATGACTAATATGTCATTTTTTTTTAAACATCCATCAAATTAGAATTGAACGAAGATAATTTAGACTTGTTTAATATTGAACGTTCAATATTTTACGTTTAAATTGAATATTGAACGTAAAATATTATTAGGGTGTTAGTTTTGTTACTATAAATTTGAAGAGTGCTATTTTTGATAATTTCTCAATTTTGTTTTAACTTTTGGTGTCAGTACATCCTCAGGAATTTAATTTTCCTTTGTTTAGTATTAAATGATGTATGTCTAGCATAAATAATGTGGTTTATTTGTGGGTTGTTTGCTTGTTGAAGAAAATTGAAATAATTTTTGTTATTGTAATATCATTTTTCTTGGACTCCAGCTTTAAATCTTTCCTGCTTTTTCCCAAACTTTATTTTCTGTTCTTTTAGCAAACATGTTAAGGGCTTCTTGGATTGGAATGGTAGAGACAGAAGTATACTGTAAATTCATGAAATATTTTACTTCCATTTATCTATATATATATGATTTTCATTGCTTGTTCTAACCAAGTTTCTTCCTCTCTCTCTCTCTGAAATAACACTTAATGCAGGAAGTTTTCTTAAAGCTCTGGTTTTGTCTAATATTATTGTTATCTGAAAATGGAGATGGCATCAGATGATGAGACTGAGGATATGCCACAATTTGTTTCGAATTACTATTTTCTAGATGACAAGGATTATCCTGTTTCCTTTACCGTTTTGCCAATTCATTGGAGCGAGGGTGGTGAACTGGATAGCAAGAACGTACATGTTTTCTTGCATGGGGATGCTGATAGCGTGATTCAGAGAATACATAAGCATGTAATAGGTTGGAAATTTGATCTTTCTAATGCGAAGCCTGAGATTTCGGTCCTTACCAAAGAACGTCGCTGGATCAAGCTTCTGAAGCCCAGAAAGAGCTTTGTGGACACCATTGGGTCAATCTTGATAACAGTACACTGCCTTCATTTCGTTAGGAGAAACCCTGAAACACCTGCTAGAGGTTTGTGGAATCACCTAACTAAAATTTTCAGGTATCTTTTATTTATATCCATTATCTTTTAACTTCACTCTGCTTGCATTCTCGATGTAATTTTGGCATTTCTACTTCCAGCTTGTATGAATTTAAACCTTCTCAGAATGATCTGGTAGATCACGTGTCTTTAATTGGTGAAGCTGTTAAAAGGGATGCCGCTATAGCTAAGTCTAAGGTTTGTTTCATTTCTTGTCTTAAAAATTGTGTCTGTATCAATCACTTTTATTTTTCTCATATTGTTTGTTCGTTTTTTAACAAATAATTTTGACATAAATTATGATATCTTAATTTGGTTGATTGCAAATTCCTACATAATTTTATTGCCTAAAACTTGCGTTAGAGGAAACTAGAAGTTGAACATGTTTCTAAACATTATGCAATTTACATGCATAAATATTATGAATTCATGAATGACTTTATTTTGATGAAAATTAGTTGTGCGCCACCTCCAGTCATTACACATATAGCTTAGAGCCATTACATGAAATATTTTCATGATTGTTGCATGCCTGATTCTGCTTTCCCATTCTTCATTTGTTGCTCTTTTCCCCTATGCACGTCAAATGTGTTAATTTCTATTGCCTACTTGCATGATTGCTTAAGTAATCATTTATTATATTTGAATGAGTTTCTAGGCATTAAATATCTTCTCAAGCTTGAAGTAGACAGTGCTTTGATTGGTAGAAAATATGTCCTTATTTTGTCCATCAAGATGGACATGTTTGCTTAAATTGCTCATAGCTGCTGTTCTATGGACCTTCATTCTAAGAATTGGAACTAAAATTTTCATGAAAACATATTTATTTGTTTCATCGTTTTCATGAATATGGAGAAATCAATAATACATTTTTTCTTTTTCTTTTTTCGATGATGACGTATTATATTGTTGATATCTAAGAAAGCCTTTTTTCCCCCTTGGTTTTGCCATGTATTATTTTATTCTGTGATTTCTTTATGACTTGTATGTGATCACTTAATGATTCATTCCAAAACTTTATAACTTTTGTATAACATAATTCACTCTTGACAAATTCTTTCGTACCTTTTCTTTATTTCTCTGTCTATCACTCTAATACAGCCTCATTACAATCTTCATTGATGTCTTGTTGCAGTTTTTACTTAAATTTCTTGAGGAGAATCCCAGGAAGAGGAAGCAACTTGAGGAGGTTACACTTTCCTACTCTTTTGCAGTCCATAGTTTTGGTTTCCCTGCTGGTCCGATGCCCCAATCTCCTCTTTCTGCAACTATCATATCCTTACTTAACTGTATTTGTTTGCACTTTAGGAGCGTCAAGCAATGGCGAAGTCGACGTTCATTGATGACAACATGGATGATGGTGATGCGGAAGATGATTCTGATAGTGAAGATGACATGTTTGATTCTGCTTGTGCTATTTGTGACAATGGTGGTGATATTTTGTGGTAAGTTGCCTACCCTACAGTCCTGTTTGCTGGTGGTATTTATAAATGGATTGCTACCTCATATCGTTTGGGCTGTAGAGTTGGGAGCTTTATCTTATACAATATCATTGTCTCAATGTTATTGCTTTTTATGGTTGCTGTTTTTTTACTTTAATTAGTTCGATTTTGTTTTTTGTGACAAAACTTTTTTTGCTTTTAAAAGAACAAATATCGTCATGGAAGAAAAGAAAAAGAAAAAGAAAAAGAAAAAGAAAAAAATCCTATTGATAATTTGATAGGTCATTTTTATTTATTTGAATAAAGCAATTTTGTCTTATTTAGATTTGTTTTCATCTTCATACTGATAACAATCAACAATACTGCTTAACTTTCATGGTTCTTTATTATAATATATGATTCTATGATATGAAGCTATACATATATGAAGCGGTAGAGATCAACAACAAACTTCAATCTTTGGAGAAGCTTTAAGAACTTGGTTATCTATTCTTGCAATGAGGACATCAGTTGTTTTCAAATGGCATAGTGTGCTGAATAATTGTTCTGTATACCATTGAAACTTTAACTTTTTAGGCCATTTTTCTGGCCCCTCCTTTGTGTAAATTTTCCACTGTAAAGCCCTCTAGGCCATAGTGAGTATATGACAGATTCTATTAAAGTCAATGTGTATATCTCTAGAAAGTTGTCTTTTGGGGATTTTTGTAGTACTTTCTGTGTTCATTTGTTTGCTTTATGTATTGAATTCTAACATGTGAAGGGTATTTTTGATATAATTTAGCTGTGAAGGAAAATGCCTGAGGGCTTTTCATGCAACTGCAGAGGCTGCTGCAGAAGATGGTGCAGAAGCTGAAGTGACTGAGGATGCTTATTGCTTTTCTCTTGGCCTTACCCAAGAGGAAGTAGATGTAGGCTTCTGTTTGGCTGTGTGCATGCAATTATGTTTTATTATGTTTGTGCACTTATTTTCTTGTTTGTGTTTCACATGCAGGCAATGCCCGTTTTCTATTGTAAGAACTGTGAATATAAGCAGCATCAGTGTTTTGTCTGTGGGGAGTTGGGTTCCTCTGATAAATCCTCACGTGCTGAGGTACGAGATCACGAACAGAAATACTGTGTAGTTGTTGGTTTGCTGACCTATTTTAATATATTTATCTTTACCAGTTGTCTAATGGTTAAATGATACACTTTAAAAGGATTTAATAGTTAATAGTTTGGTAAATTTAACTTCATTCCAATTTTTATTGTTTGACAATGTACTTTTGCTGTAAGTTTAAGCTTAGCAAGGTGGGCCAACATTAGTTTGTAGTTCTATCTATATTCTTATGCCCTCCTCAGTCATCTTGTTTAGAAGGAAATAGAACTTCCATGGTTTAAAGTGAATTATTGCACTGTAAAATGTGAATCGTAGTGCTTTGTGATTACTTTTCTTTTGGTTTTTTATTATTTATTTACTTTCAATTTTTAAAATGGGATCACTATTTATCATCTATTTGTTATGCACTAAGTTTTCTATTTGAGCTTTATTGTCAATGCCTTCATGTAGTACATCAAGATCAACATGTTATTTGTTTTTAGGTTTTTCGATGTGTTAATGCAACTTGTGGCCATTTTTACCATCCACATTGTGTTGCAAAATTAATCCATCAAGATAATGAGGTTTCTACTGAAGAGCTCGAGAAAATTATTGCTGAGGGTGGATCTTTTGCTTGCCCTGTACATAAGTGCCTTGTTTGTAAAGAAAAAGAGAATAAAAAGGTTCCTGAGTTGCAATTTGCTGTTTGCAGGCGTTGTCCTAAGTCTTACCACCGAAAATGTTTGCCAAAGTATGCTTAGTCATTTTTTTCATTTCTTTCACACCTTTTTCTGTAAGTTGTATTGTATTGGTCTGCATTAATTATCTTTAGGAAGCTAATATGGGTTTGCATGTATCAGGGAGATCCCTTTTGAAGACAAAAATGGGGAAGATATACATGTTAGGGCTTGGGATGGACTTTTAACCAATCGAATATTAATATATTGCTTGTAAGTGTTACAATAACCATGTTTGTTTTCAGTTTTCAGTTTTCAGTTTTCAGTTTTCACTCAAGTGAATCACTAATAGTTTTACCTATTATAATGTGTAGGGAACATGAGATTGATGAGGATCTTAAGACTCCAATCAGAAACCACATTAAATTTCCTGATGTGGGAGGAAAAAAGACTACTATTTGGAAAAAGAAAACAGTTGCTGAAGAAAAGAATAGGAAAAAGATATCTCATCTACCAGAATACAGTGAGAAATTTGTGCCAAAGTCAAAATTTCTCTCCAAGGAAAAATCATATCAAAGAACTGCTTCTGTACAAAAGAAGAAGTTAGGTTCTCCTGTTAAAACAGTTGATAAGAAAAAACCTGTAAAAATATCTTCTGGTGCCAATAGTGCAAAGAAGCCAAAGTTAAATGATACATATAAAAAGGAAGCAAAATCCCCTGTGGCCAAGGAAAACAAGTCTTCATTGGGGGAGCAACTATTTGCCTTTATGACGAGGTCTGAACTGGGAAAGCAGAATCCACCTTGTGGTGATGTTAATAAGATTGCTGTTGCTAGTGCATTGCCTACTTTAGATTCTGCCTCAGAGAGGAGGTATCTCTTTTATTTCAATTATGAATAGATTCAACTTCCATCTTACATATTTACATTTTTCATTTCCTCCTTTTTACTTAAGTACTGGGAAAATGGTATTTCAGATTGTGAATTGATTAAATTTAATGTATTTATATTTTATACATCTTGTTTGATTCTGGTTTACTTTCTGGTTTATGCAAAATAGAATGTTGAATTTAATCAACGAATCTGCAAATGTGATAAAATTGGAAGATATTATCAAAAAGCGCAAAGTTCCATCTACTCATTCATCGTCATCGAAGAATGTGGTCGACAAGACTATTACATTGCGAAAAGTGGAAGGTGCAATTGAGGTACACGTATTTAAAAGTTCAATTTCTTGGTTTTAATGTTAATTAGGTTGTTATTTTCATTCATTCGTTCACTTTCTTTTTTATTTATTTAAAAATCTTCCTTAACATGAGTTTTTGCGGTCTCTTGTATGTAGGCTGTCCGAACAGCTTTGCAGAAATTAGAGGAAGGATGCAGTAAAGAAGATGTGGAAGCTGTTTGTGAGCCAGATGTTCTTGACCAGATAAATAAGTGGAGGGTTGTTCATTTTATTTCTTTGCATTGTAGAAAAGGGTTATTGAAGTTTTGTATTTAATAGGCTATATTTTGAGCTTTTACCATGAATCTATTATTTTTTGGTCTCCACTTTTAATTTGTCATAATCATGAAAGATAGGTCTAGCATTAACCAGTTTAATTTCACTATATCACCTCTGAAGGGTAACAGTGCCATGAGCATTAGCTCACTGGTACTCGTAAAAATGTGCACATGAGCAATGTCTGAGATATTGTGTGATTTATATCTTGCTACTACCATACTCGGATTTTTGGTTCCCATGCCTGCTTCTATTATGGGAAGCGCTTTTGGGCCCATCCCCATCTCTCCCTTAAAGTATATATCTAGTGGTAGATTTGTTACTTTTTTCTTCTAGAGACATTTGCTTCTGTCAAAGGATGCAATAATTGATTGCTTGAATATGGATATAGCTTTTGATGATTTTCCTCGTCTTTCATTTCAGCTGGCACAAGCACTGTAAATTTTCAGACTATAAATACATGGGATATTATGCATTTTATGAATGTTATCATTGCATTTCTGGTTTTTTAAAATGACATGTTCCCTTTTTCGTTCAATCTGATGTAGGACAAGCTCAAAGTTTACCTTGCTCCTTTTATATGTGGTATGCGCTACTCATCCTTTGGTCGTCATTTTACAAAGGTGGATAAACTTGAAGAGGTAATCTACTTTCATTAGTTTTAAGGCTATCTTCAAACTATATCCTTGTTGAAGTTTTTATATGTATATTATTTTAAATCTGCTGAACTCATTTATGATCTGTTGCGTATTTCTCTCCCTATTAACTTTGCTGTTGTATATTCGAATCATCACTTTTCTTTAACACAATGTAGAGGGAATGAACGACATGTTTATAGTTACTGTGGTAGTTGAGAAAGTGACACGTGTTGGGATTACTTGTCAAGGACAAAGCAAAATGGAGAAACTTTTTCATGAGGAATAAGGAAGAATAGATAATATGGCTATTAGCCTATTAATGTAGATATGTAGATCTCTATTGTATTAAGTATATCTTAACTTCTTAATTAACATTGGAGGCCTGTGAGGACTGAAACCATGACTTTTGATGTGCAGATAGTCAATAAGATTCATTACTATGTAAAAGATGGAGATATGGTAAGATTTTGTACACTTAATTTTACATTATACAGTCTGTCCTTGATGCTTTATGCATTCATTTTTTAATTAGAAAATTTGTCGGAATGTGATGCTTTATATCTCTATTATGGGCATCAATTATCAAAATATATATCTGGATGCTACCTGAGTTAGGAGGACCATCAAATTATGATATTGTGTTAGAATACAACTTCGATTGCAGTAAACTTTTCTTTTCAACCAAGCTGTATTATGATTTGCATGCTCTACTAGTTTATGAATACTCATCATCACTCATCGGGGATATGTATTTTGATCTGTGGTTCTAGAAGTTTAGGAAGAAGTAAAGCTCAATTTTTCTTTGAGTTTGCATATTCTATGGGTTTTGACAAAGGCCTTCACCTCTGCTTCTGCAGCATTGGCCAATGAATAGTTGCTCTATTTAGGACTCATTTATCTTGCAGAAATTAATGAAGACATCAACATTATATTTTTCACATGGAGAATCTTTGTTTTAGTTCTCTCTTTTCTTTTCTTGGGTGTAGGAAATGATATTCCGTAGACACAAATTCTTCAAGCATTATAATGATAAATGATTATCTTGTAGCAAAATGGAACATTTATTTAAGACTTTTAATAGCGCAATTGTGATATGGTTTTATTGTGTAAAAGAGAAATGTTCTATTTGTTGAAAGTCATAGAGATTGTAGATCTAATGGTTTCAGAGTCTTGACGTAATGAGCTTATTAGAAACTATTAAAAGTTTATATCACTTGTCTGCTTCAGATTTCTCATTTCCGGGACAGATTTGTTGTGTAGCCATAGAAAGAATGGATATATAAATAGAACAGTTTATTGTGAAATCTCAAATCACACGATAAACAATTTGAAAAATCCCATAGGAAAATATTTTGGTGAATTTTAAGCATTATAGAAGATTTAGACATTACATTATACTCAGATTTATTTCAATGTTGGGTACTGACGTACTGTTAAGTGAGGTGGTGAAATCCCGTAAGTGCTAATGATAACAGAGGAACCTTTTATTCTCACTTTCCATTGTTTTGTAATTTCCTCTTTCTGTGTGACAACCTTGGAACCTTTGCCTGTTTTTTACAACTTATTGTTTTTGGGTCTTTGCAAACTACCAACAAAATCTGAAAGTGTTTCTTCTATTTCCCTTGCATGCACTTTCAATTTAATTACTGATTCTTGTTTAGAAATTATTTTCCTTGTCATCTTTTGTCGCTTTCTTTGTTTTTATTTCTGTATTTTTTGTGTAGTAGCCGAGTAATATGGTAATTTCTTACATGAACAGATTGTGGATTTCTGTTGTGGCGCTAATGATTTCAGTGTCCTAATGAAGAAAAAGCTCGTAGAGACAGGGAAGAAGTGCTCATACAAAAACTATGATTTTATTCAACCAAAGGTATAACAAATTTTTATATCAAGGAATGTGATACTGCATAGTTTTTTCTGATGACACAGGGAAATGCTGCAAACTATGTGACCTGTGCTAACCAATGGGACTCTTTACTATCTGGTATTTCAGATAAAGTCTTTGATTGTTGCACTTAGCTTCTACCTCAAACCAAAAATACCTTATTCCTTAATTTCACCTTTTTTTATTTTTCTTAATTATGATTGCTGCTTATATTTGTCCTTGCATCATGTCCATGAAATGTGATCATTATTCTTATATCAGACCTTTCGACTTTCTAAAACTAGGCCTTGATGGTATAGTTTTTATAGCTTGATTAAAAGAATTCTGATGCAGTGTGCTACACATGTCCCACATTGCTTAGGAAGCTAAGTGGTGATGTACTTATAAAGTGCGTCATCTTTTACATGATATGACACGTTTTGGGGTTTCTCTCTAGAAACAAAGCCTTAAGGTTCTGCTTAATTGTTGAATCATAGCCAAGGGCTTGTTGAACTTGTAGTTATGGACCAAAGCAAATAATCTCATACCACGTGAAGTGGGTCCCATGCCACCCCCTATTGGGGGTGGGTTTTTCCCTCCATCATATTGATGTCAAGGCCATGACCCAACTGGCCATGTGTACTTGCATTCTTACAAGGGTGTAAGGGATTAAATGATGCAGTATATTTGTATATGTTCCGCATTACTTAGGAAACTAAGTAGCGATGTGCTTATAAAATATGTTATCTCTTACATGGTATGATGCATTTTGGGTTTCTCCCTAGAAGTAAAGTCGTGAGGTCCTTTAAACTCTCAAATCATGGCTGAGGGCCCACTGAACTCATAGTTATGGACCAAAGCAAACAATCTCATACCACGTAGAGTGGTTTCCATGCCATTGCCTGCGGATGGTTTTCTCCCTCCATCAGATTCTCTCTAAAGTTGAGACTATTATGCCTGCCAAAAGTTTAATGACTGCTAGTTGTTCTAAGAGAAATACTAGCTGTATTAACTATGTCCATGAAACATGATCATTATTCTCATCTCAGACCTTTCGACTTTCTAAAATTTAGAAAACTGCACTAGGCCTTGGTAGTCTGAGTTTTTATAGCTTGATTAAGAGAACAAGTGCACTGAGACTGCTCTCTAAAGTCGAGACTATTATGCCTGCCAAAAGTTTAATGACTACTAGTTGTACCAAGAGAAATACTAGCTGGATTAACTTGATTTCGTCTATGTTGTGTGGACTTGTAACTGGTCATTTGGGGATCTTGATTAGAACATCATCTTTTACAAGAGCCTGATAATTTGGTAGTTTGTGCACTCCAAGCAGATTGAAAATAAGTTTTGCCCCTCTTTTTTCACAGAACGATTTTAACTTTGAGAAAAGGGATTGGATGACTGTCCAGCCGGGTAAATTGCCAACTGGATCACGATTGGTAAGAAATGCCATATTTTTCTAAGATTAAGATATTGATTCTTGAGAGTTTTTGGGCAGCAATTAATTTTTTCCCTTTCACCATTGTCTTTTAAGCAGATCATGGGGTTAAATCCTCCTTTTGGAGTTAAAGGAGCTCTAGCAAACAGGTTCATAGACAAAGCTCTTGAGTTTAATCCAAAGCTCGTCATTCTCATTGTTCCACCAGAAACTGAAAGGTATGCAATTTTCTTCTCTCTTCCCCTTCCTCTCCATCCAGTACTACCGCTATCTTCATTGTCTTCTCCTCTCCTTTTTGTTTCCCCTTGTCTTCTTGACCTACTTTTACAAACATTATAGAGATGCCACTCAGTAGGGACGTCCACTAAACGACGAATCAAATGTCCCTCTAATGGTTAGGTTCAGTTTGAGAAATTAACTTGGTATAAATATAGTTATTACTTTCACTAAAAAAAAAGTATGAATGTCTACTGGCAAGACTGGAGCAAACCGGACTTAGAGTATGGTCCGTTTCAGTAACTTTTTTTTTTAATTACCTGATTAGATGTCAGATACCCTTACCTGTCAGCACTTTGCATGATAGTGTTTCTTTCACTGTACTAGAGAACAAATTATCTCTCAAGTTTCTAACTTCACACCAGGTTGGACAAAAAGAAATCACCTTATGATTTGGTTTGGGAGGACGATCATTTTCTATCGGGAAAGGTATAAGAAGATGTACTCTCCAGTTATATATTCCGTATTATCTAACATTTCAATAGTGACCTTTTGTTTTCTTTTTCTCCTGCCTCTCATTTAGTCATTTTATCTGCCTGGATCTGTGGACATTAATGACAAACAAATGGAGCAATGGAATTTGAGACCACCTGTACTATATCTATGGAGCCGCCCTGATTGGTTCTCTGAACACAAGGCAATTGCTGAAAGGTACGGTCATGTTTCCAAGTTTCAAGAGGTTGTGCCAAAGTATCAGTCTGAGTCTTCAATTCCTGATCACCCAATGGATGACACTGATAATCTTGATGATGGTTCCATGCTGAATGATGATTCTATTGTCCAAACGAACGATCCAGAAGGTCCTGTTACTGAAGCAATTGAGAATGAAAGACCCTTTAGATGGCTCCTATAAGATCAGTGTGGAGCTGGAGATCCATGAAAGTCGTGACCGTAGGAAGAAGCTATCTGATGAGAAATCAGAGAAGCGTTCACATCATATACAAAAGCATGTCAGTTCAAGAGTTGAGATACCATCAGACAACCACCTGGACGATACGAGGCCTTCTGGTATAGAAAAGCACAACTCTGATCAGTGTATGCCGTCTGGAACTGATTATGGTAGGGTCCAACATGATCCTTGCAGCGTTTACAACACAAATGGTGATAAACAGTATTTGACTGGCACAAATAGCCATTGGTGGTCTAGTGGGGCAAGCCCGGCTTCTGTTTATGGGGTTAGGAACTTGGAGGAACAGTTTAACAGGCGCACAAGAGACAGCACAGAAAACGTTGGCCGTAGAGCACATACTAGTGAAATAGAAGAGAAGTTTAGGAGGGAATCAGATGTCCGGTCACAGACTTGCTATTATGGGCAGTTTAATAATGATTCTTCAAGAAGCAATTATGTAGCTTGGTTCGGATTCTAGATATGGCCAGATTGGATCATTCACATCTCCTTCATCTACTTATGGACGTTCAGTTCCTGTACCTGAATCATCTTATAGAATGAACTCATTGGCAAGTCATCAATGTGCGCGTCGATTGAATGAATTGAACCACTCAAGTGTCTTGAGTCCTGATGAGCCCATGTCAAATGGGAATGATATGTTCGATTCTGGACTAAGTCCAACTGGATTTCAAGGTGGTTTGATGCGCTTTGCCTCAGGTCCTAATCTGACCTATGCACAGCACAATTCTGCAGGCTGGATTGATTAATAAATAATTATGTAGATACATCTCTTAGGGGTTTTCTTTAACTCTTGATAGATTATAAGATCGAGTATTAGTTTCTCAAGTACGGAAAGAGATATTGATACTCATTGTTACGATTTCATATTGCTTTTTATTTAGTTGCTCTTTGGAGCAAAGTAAATTGCGGGCCTCTTTATTTTGGGTCAAACGTTAATTCGTAGTATTCTGGTAAATCGTACTCTAACATACTATGATGCATTAGAAATTATTCATGCTTCACGACTATTGTTGGTGATGTGGTACTTGTATTGTTGATGATGTGGTATTTGGAGCAAGAAAAATACAATAAAATTTTGGTAAAACACAACTACCTATTATCTTGTTAAAAAAGCAAATAACATGAGTTGAATACTTTCACATATTTAATTACATTTTCATGAACATGCTAAAGCCAGTATGATGTGGTACTTTGGAGTATTGCTGGTGATGCAAGGCTAATGAGTTATGTAAGATAAATGCAATAATTTTTTTTTATTATAAATATTGCGCACTATAACTTTAAAAAAATAACAAATAAAATTAGTAGAAAATATTACCTCATTTGCTCCTAGAGTTATCTTAAGTATTTGCACATTAAAAGTGGCATGAAAAAATTTAGACTTGCTTTTACAAGTTATTACTATTTATGTTTTCATGTTGATCTTGGGATTTAACTGAAATAATAAATGGTTTTTGGATGTGGTTGTACCATAGTAAAAGGAATATTAAATATAAGTAAATTTATACTAATTATAATATATTATGTGCCAGATTTTTTTTTTCTTTTGTTTTTGACAAATAAATAACTTCATTATTTTAAAAGTTATTTTGCCATACTGACCAATTTTTTTTTGGCTAAATAACTTCATTTTTAAAATGATTGATCAATTTTTTCTAAAAGTTTAACAACTCTATTAGTCCTTAATCTTTATCTCAAAATATACTTTGAACACTAACCTTTTTTTCATACAATTTAATTCTTAATTTTTTAAAATTTTATAATATTAATTCAATTTAAAACTTTCTATTAATTTATAAACCAAACGTTAAGTTTGTACACCATGTGACCTCATGTAATTACTATTTATTGTTATTAACGTGACCCTAGAGTTGATGTAGACAATTTTTAGGGTTTTGAGGCCCGTCAAATTAGCGTGCCGTGCCGGCCCGTCAAATTAGCGTGCTGTGCCGGCCCTTGGCCCGTATATGGGCCGTGCCGTGCCTCAGTGCTTGGCCCGTGGGCCTTAACGTGTCGTGCCGTGCCCGGCCCGTTAGGATGTCTTAATGGGCCGGCACGGCCCGTGAGCCCTTTATTCCATTTTTTTAATATATTTTTTAAAATTAATTTTTAAAATAGTAAAATTTTGCGTGCCGTGCCGTGCCGGCCCGGCCCATGGCCCTTCAAGCCCTTTAAGGGCCGCGGGCCATGGGCCGTGCCGTGCTACTCATTTTGGCTAACGGGCCGTGCCGTGCCGTGCCGAATTTTTGGTGGGCCGTGCCGTGCCGGCCCGATGGGCCAACGGGCCAAAGGTTTAACGTGCCGTGCCGGCCCGTTTGACACCCCTATCAAACCCCTTATTCATTCCATACAAGTGGACTCGCGCAGATAGAGTTTATTGTGATTGTGATGTACATGAGAGGCAGTCACCATAACAGTGTTGTTTCAAATCATAACAATCAAATCTTATTACAAGGAGGAGAATATACAGCGATAATCTATCACCTTTTAATCTGATAATTGTGTATCATGGACGTTCAAATAGATTTGTGAAAGGTGAAAAGAGAACAAATAATCATAGATTTAAGTTATATTATGACAATGGTGTTGAGTCTACTTTAAAACTATTAACGCTTAGTACGTTGAAGTTTCTTTTGGAGTTTGGGTTTGACTCCTATTGAAACAGTTCTTGTAAGTTGAAATCAACGATATTAGTCGATGCAAGCAACCTCCAACAATGAATGCCACAATTGTATTAATTGGCTTCAACTTATTATTTTTGTCATGTTTTATTCCACGAGTCGTTGGTTGATGAACAAAACTTTATTCAATTGCAAAATTGTTAAGACTTTATTTTTAGATGTTGATGAAAACGTGGGGTTGACAATTTAGAGGCTTTATAGTGTTTTGCAATAGTAAGGTTTTTTGGTGGCGAAAGAAGAAATAATCATGACCTTTCTATGCATAAATTAACTTTAGGTGTAATCACGTGGTATCTAGACTTAACGTAGTGTTAAATTTGATTAATATTGTGAAATTTTAAAAAATTAAAGATTAAATTATAAGAAAAAAAAAAAGTTAATAATTAAAGTGTATTTTGAAGTAATGATTGAGGACTAATAAAATCATTAAACCTTTCATAAATAGCAACAAAATATCTTAAAATTCATATTTTTATACTAAATTTTTCAATAAAAAATCAAAATCACCCTCATTTTATAATTTTAATAAAATAGAATCATGATACTATTATAACATATATCAACAACTTCACCTCAAAGAAAGGGAGAGGGAATAGTTATCCTTAAATATTAATCCGTATTACCCATGAATCTTATAACCAAGCATTGAAAATTGACACGGTAAGGGGCTACAGAATATATAAGCTGTTGCAGAATAATTTTTTCTATTATTTTGATTTTTAGTCAATTAATTGCCCAATTTTAAATAAGTCGTATCTTGTTTAAACCGATAAATAGAGCAGAGATTATAATCAAAGCTGTTAGTAGAAAACCGAAATAAAGCTCTAATTATCTATTGGTGACTTCAATGGAGCTTCAGTGACTCCTCTAACTATCTTGAAACTTTGACGACCTGTGAAAAAAAATATAACATATTAATTCAAAAATAGTGATAAATATATCATATTATATATAAAAGATAAATATTAATATAATATGTTAGCATTTTCACCGTAATATTATGTCAATATTCTCCACGGTAAATTGTGTACTTCGCATTTTCAGTAATGGCAAAGGGATGGAAGTAGAATTTCCTTGCTTGGAATTTGGGCGGGTCCTCTGGCCCAATGGTTTTCCGTACAGAAAACTATTCGGACTTAACTTAGGCCCGCATTTGATAACTTTGCTGGAATTTGACTGCATATGTGCGCACGGAAACTGGTACGAACCAACGAGCCGAGGAATTGAATAGAGATCGAGTGTAAGATCTCAAACTCCTTGAGGCTTTAATTTTTTTTTTTTTCCTTTTGAATTCCTATCCTCGTAAATTTCAGTTTTGATTTTGGAAAAACTAATAAGTTCAATTTCAGATTTATCTCTGTGTTTTTAATCTGCAGAGATAAAAGTCTCGATTGTCTGTTACTAGATCGAGAAGATTGCACTATGGGGTTTCTGGTGACCACCCTAATCTTCTTAGTGATTGGTATTATTGCGTCTTTATGCACCAGAATTTGCTGCAACAGAGGACCTTCTGCTAATTTGTATGTGTTTCCATTATTTGTTTCCTTTTTCTCGTTTTTTTTCCCCTTCTCTTTTTTCTTTTTTTGTTCTTCCTCCTCAAGTCTCTCTGTATTTTGTTTAATCTACATTTCGCTCTATTGTCTGAATTCGTTGAGCTGACATTTGTGCAAATTAACACCGGGCTTCCCTAAATTTGTTACTATGTAATACTTGATTATCTATTGACATCATTGCTTCCCTGTAATTTCTTTCATTTTTTTCCCAGAATTTGTAAACTGTAGCCATGTTTTGGGTTTCATGTATCAATTAGTTATAGTCAGAGTTAATCCATGCACTTTTCTTCTTAACTATGTAAATGATTATGCTTTTGATGTTGAAGAAATCACTAGCGAGCTGTCATGGTTTAGTTCCATTTTGTCATTGAAATAGAGAAGAAACTATCTAACTATTTATTATGCATTTGGTTAATTTTTGTTAATGGACATTTGCAAGTTTAATTTATTTGATTATTAATAGAAACAATATATCCTCATTTGTTATTCGTAGAAATAATTAATCCTCGTTTTTGATAAGAACACTTTTGTATTACTTTTTATTTCTTGGTAGATGCTTTTCTATGCTTCCTTTACAATTATCTAATACTTTTCCTGTTTTTTGCACTATGTCTAAACTATATGATGGCAGGTTCCACCTTACATTGGTCATTACGGCAACAGTCTGCTGCTGGTTGATGTGAGTTAATTTCAATTTGCACGCTTATTCATGGATATCTGAAGTCACATGTACACTATTGTTCATTTTGATGATATTTTTACAGTTCTGTATGTCGATTCTACATCCATCTATCAGCATTTTGGTAGGCGAGAATGTTTGATCCCAATTTCTGAGAAGATACTGACTTAGTTTAGTTCATTATGCTTTCTGATGAGAACATGGGTTTTTGTTGATCACTAGATTGACTTCAATTTATCACCCTTGTCCTGTAGTTACTTGGAAAATCATCTATTTGACTCTGTTAGAGGCCATGATATATGCAATTTACTAGTGAGAGAAAATAATAAATGCTCTGCAAAGTATTTGCACAAGTTTAAGACGAGAGTGTGTGTCTCTTTATATCTTCTTGATCTGCCTCTTTTGACCAGAATGCACCTTATGCTACCCTGATTTACAGTCACTGCGGCATTTACTACATTGTTGTGTGAAATTTTTTATGAAATACTCTGTTTTTGACTGGAGTACCCTATTACTGGATCCGTAGTGCAAATCTTCAAAAATTATTTATTTACTGCAATGCAGTTCAAATTATGATAGCATTGTGAAGGGGTTTACAATTTTGAATATAAGATCGGAAGAACCTCTTGAGGTCTTACTATTATTTACTAAATTTCATTTTAGAAATTTTATTTTTAGATGTCCTTAATTGGTGTCTATCTGATTCTTTGAATTGATATCATGCAGTATACATAAGAAACTTGTAATGACCTTGCATAGTCTCTATTATATTTCACGAGTTTGAATTTGTTCTGGCTAGAAATTGGATTTATCTGACTTCAGATACGAATGTAATTTAAGGATAAACATTTTTTGTGTATCGAATTCAGTTCAAGTTTCAAGCTTAACATTCGTATTTCTTTTGCCATGGTAGGTGGGCAATTGTGTACCTTGCACAGATGAAACCACTTATAGTTCCCATTTTAAGTGGAGAGTGAAGGTCCATCTTAACAAGCGTATGCTGCTTTATTGGTGAACTACAATATCCATTATGGGTTGAGCATGAGAGTGTGTCAAATTTAGGTCAGATGGATCTTTTACTGGCTTCTCATGTTGTAGTTGTATGTTATTATTATTTGAGTGCGAACTTTGAGCTGATACAGTATTTTTCCTTTACAATACCTGTTTCTAAGTGCTATGTTCTTGTGTCTCATTGAATTCATTCATCTATTAGATGCATAGACTTAAATTTGTGATCTGAGATTCTGAATGAAATAAAGGAGCTTCTCAGTGAATACAAATTTGAGGAGATTGATTCATTTGGTGTAGAATAATTTGAAAACATTGAACATTATGTCAACTGTTTTTTAGAAGATAACCTCAGCGGTGAGGTATTGTCATTTGATTACTTTTTGAACAACGTTATTCACTTTTTCAGTATCTCTGTGCTCAACGATTGTTAGCACATTAAATAACACCGTTAAATGTGGGATAAAAACTGGAGTCTTTGTTTCTTTTTTTTCTGGTTGTTGCAACTTGCAAAGCCATTCACAAGTCACAGGGTTAGTCCAATCTAACAATTTTAACTGTTTTAACGGCAGCATTCCCAATTCGACAAGTAGTAAAAAAAAAAAATCACCAAGTTTCACGTTCCCTTCTTTATCAGCACCCAAAAAAAATAAAATAAAAGAGAAATTCTAAATTCTAAAACCCTAAAACTAAAAATCCCGTTCCATATTTTATCATTTTCGGCGCGAGCAAGAGAAGTCGGGGACAGAGAAAAAGCGAAGTACGAAAGAGATGGCGATGCTCCAACTTCGAAGCCCGAGCAGTGAGCTCTTTTCTACGATGTCCTCTCGTATTCCGTCTTCATTTCAACATGGTACTAGTTCATTCCTCACCTCTGCTTCGAGCCTACTAAGGACGTCCGTTTCTCCGAGCAACAGAAAGATAAATGGTGCCAAACGGTGCCGTTTCGGTGGGGTGCGGTGTTCGTATGCACCAATGGACTCTGCCAAGATAAAGGTGGTTGGTGTCGGAGGCGGTGGCAACAATGCCGTTAATCGCATGATTGGTAGTGGTTTACAGGTGGGTTTTCGCTTTACCTTTTGCTGACTTCTACTTAATTGCCATATTTTGCTTGCGCATCAAAATGTACTCGTTTATATCCTTAACAATTGATGCTTCGCGTTTGCTTCCTCGTATTTCTATACACTTTCCAAGTTGGCAAAAAAATTCAGCTTCTTTGTTTAAAGCGCTGCCTAATTAATTGATTCAATTTGTGCGATCATAGGAACTTTTTTAGACAATAATGTTGCCAATGCTTTTTCCGTTACTTTATGCTGACTCGTTGATGGTCGTATTTTTGGTGGATTTTGTGATTAGGGTGTTGATTTCTATGCCATAAATACTGATGCTCAAGCGCTATTACATTCTGCTGCCGATAATCCACTCCAGATTGGAGAGCTTCTGACTCGTGGACTAGGTCAGGGCATTTTCCTTTTCCCTTTTTTGTTTGTGTATACTAGTTTGTTACACAGTCTGTGTAATAAACATACCATTTTCTTTGTACTGTGTGTTTCAGTGTTCTTGGTATCAATGGTGCTCTTTATGGTTATTTTACTCTATCCACTGATTCTTCAATCTACTTGATAGAGTTTCAGGTACTGGTGGAAATCCACTATTGGGGGAACAAGCTGCTGAGGAATCAAAAGAAACCATCGCGAAATGCTCTTAAGGGGTCAGATCTTGTTTTTATAACAGCTGGTATGGGCGGAGGAACAGGGTCTGGTGCTGCCCCAGTTGTTGCTCAGATATCCAAAGAGGCAGGTTATTTGACTGTTGGTGTGGTTACCTACCCTTTCAGCTTTGAAGGCCGCAAGAGATCCATACAGGCAGGTGTCGCTTTTATCCTGTTTTGAATTCCAAAGAACTTTGACCTAGTTTATTTGATATTTACTAAAGAGAAAACTGCCATAACCAATGGAAAAAAAATATTTTTCATTGGAGTGGTGGAAATGAGTAAATGATAAGAACTTCAATGGAAGTATTTTTCATTTCGTACCATAATGATGATTTTTTTTTTTTTAACTTGCTTTATAGCCAGAAGATATCTATGGCTTTTATTACATCATTTTCTCTGAGTGAAATATCGTATTTTCAACTAGTAAAACATTTGTAAAAGTATGCTTTGTCAGTGTCTCATTGAAGTGGTTTGCTAGTAGGGATACTGTATGACACGATTCTTACTAAGTTACTATACATTTTTATTATCATTGAAAGTTTGACTTGGTTATTTCTGCTTATGTCTGGCTTCTGTTTAGGCATTGGAGGCAATTGAAAAGTTGCAGAAAAATGTTGACACTCTTATAGTCATTCCCAATGATCGCCTGCTTGATATTGCAGATGAGAATACACCTCTTCAGGATGCTTTCCTTCTTGCTGATGATGTTCTCCGCCAAGGAGTACAAGGAATTTCAGACATAATTACAGTGAGTGTTTTATGATTTGTTAAGCATAATCTGATTCCACCAAACTGTCTACTAGTCTGTACTTCATTGAGCTAACACAATAATCATAAAAAAAGTTTGGCGTAAAAAATACGTTGTCTATTTTATTTTTATTTCCATATTTTCCCCTCCCCCTATCAAACATGAGTTGCTTTATTCTTTTCTCAGGTTACTTTAGCTTTCCTGGTCTTTGCAGTCATCCTAGGTTACCTTAATTTGTTAAAATAATATTGTAATTTTTGAAAATGTGTGATTTGATTGATTGACTTGCACTAACTACAATAAAGATAAAAAATGGTACACACACATGCATTTTTTTTAAGGCAGTTTTAACATTTTGGAAATTTGAATTAAAAAAAAATCAAAAACAAAAAACTCAGCCCATTCCGTCGCACCTCTGGCAAAGTCCCACTCTCACACCCCACCTATGAGCCCGTCACATTCTCACCCCCCATCCGCAACCCCAACCCCCACCTGCGAACACCTCCACCCTACTTGCGTTTTCTGAGTTTTCTAAATTTTTAATTCAAATTTTCAAAATGCTAAAATTGCCTTCAGAAAAATACATGTGTCAGACACGTGGTCTAAATATGATTTTTTGAACTTATTTGGAACTTTTATTAAATTAGTGTCTTAACCAAAAAGTTACTATACTAAATATTATTGTTATTAATTTCTGCACTATAACTATTATGTTACGGTTATATGTGCTTTGAATTCCTTGGCCAGTTCTTGTCATATAAAGGGGATCCTACCTCTGGCATTTCCCTTCTATATGTATTAGGAACTGAGCTACAGCCTAAAGATTATTTTATGACAGTATTTTATATCTTCCTGTAGAATATGATGCTTGCATATTGGAGCGTACTAAATGTTATTTCCTTGTTTTGCAGATACCTGGACTGGTAAATGTGGATTTTGCAGATGTAAAAGCAGTAATGAAAGATTCTGGAACTGCTATGCTGGGAGTAGGGGTTTCCTCCAGCAAAAACCGTGCGGAAGAAGCTGCTGAACAAGCTACTTTGGCTCCGCTCATCGGTTCCTCAATTCAGTCAGCGACTGGAGTTGTGTATAACATTACCGGCGGAAAAGACATAACACTGCAGGAAGTGAATAGAGTATCTCAGGTATTTGACAGTAAAATGTTATGGTCCTAGGAGAAAACTCAGTGCTAATAATATGACCGCCTATAACTTTCTTTCATATTTTTGGGCTGTCACACTAATTTAATGATATCTGCTTATATAATGTAAATTTTCAGGTTGTGACAAGTTTGGCAGATCCTTCAGCTAACATTATATTTGGAGCTGTTGTAGATGACCGCTACAATGGAGAAATTCACGTCACTATAATTGCAACTGGCTTCTCGCAATCTTTCCAAAGTATTCTTTTAACGGACCCCAGAGCAGCAAAATTGATAGAAAAAGTAACAGGGAGTCCAGAAAGCAGAGGAATGCCAGCAGGTGCCTCACCTACTCCGTCTAAGCCATCTCCAAGAAAGCTATTCTTCTAAATTCTTAGAAAATTAATGATGTGGAATTTAATATTCAAGATGCCACTACATCTTTTATTCTTTATCACATTCGTTTCATCCAAATCTGTAACTAATGTGTTATGGAATAGTAGGTAGATTATTGGGAAAATGTTTTCATGAACAAATTGAGAGTCTTGTCGTTCTTTAAACTAAAATATGCTTCATTTAGCTCAATGCTCTGGCATGTATTTTCTATATAACGTCAACCTCTATTCAATTGTACACCCATAATAAAACTTTCTATTGACAGAAATAAATAGTAATGAGAATGATTACGGGTATTATGTAATTGGTTTGACCGTTAATTTGTAATTATAGTAGTAAAGTTTACTTTTTTTTTTTTACATTTTTTAAGTATATGTTAAAATGTTCAATTTTTTTTTAATATATTTGTATAATTATTTATTTATTATTTTTTCTTATTTATAAATCAAAAAGTTTAGTTTTTAATTTTTAATTTATTTATAATTTTATAAATTTTATTTTAATATTATCATTATTTGATTATATTATATAAAATAAATCAAATATATTAATAATATTATTATTTATATTAAATTTAATTTTTATTACTATTTTTTTTAGATTGCATTTGCTAATCAAATATGACTTAAACTATGAGTATCTTTCTTGTATATTTAGGCGAAAAGTGAAAATATGAAAAAAGGGTGAGGGCTAAAATAATGCCATTATTTACAAAAATTAGTAGTTTAATTTCATTATTATTGTGTTAAGAAAAAGTAGTTCTATAATTTTAGAAAAAAGTTAAAAAAGTTCAATTTGTGTTTTTTATTTTTATAAATAACTTTTAGTACAAAAGTTATATTAAAATAGTAAAATAAAATCTCATTAGAGATACCCATGGTTGTTTTTAGCATGATCATTATTAAAAAATTGCATAATAAGTTGCATTACCATTAAAAAAAAATAGCAATTTATTGATTAATTTCAACTCATATGCATAAAGGTAATTTAAATTGCACATTAAATTTTAAAAAATAAATTACATAATTTGCTTCAATCGACTATTGTGAATCTAGCTTGCTACAATTGATTATTGTGAATAGTTATCACAAACTAACGTTCAAATAATTTTTTTAATTTAATAACTTAATTTGTAAAATATAATAGTCATGATGAAATAATTATTTTATTATTTATAATACTTGAATTTAAAGATGTAATATCAATCGAACTAAATTGATTATTTATATTAAATTAGAAGATTTAGTCCACCTAACAAAATAATTATAGGATTAAAATCTAAATTAAAAAAAAAAAAAAAAGTCACGTTTTACCTACAAATTGGCCACCGAATATAATTTCACAAAAAATAAAAAAGAACAATGACCAAATTAATATTCATATGGGAATCTTTTCTATTTAACTCGAAATAAAGGGACAACTTAGCAAAAACGTCGAACCTGTAGGAGTTAGCACTTAGCAGTTAGCAGGCCACATAAAGGGTAAACACCTTAAATATGTTCTTTCATGTGGCAAATTGTAAAATTATACCCTATAGTAAAATTCTTGTAAAAATAAGCCCCTTACATAAAATAATAAAACAAGGAAAGCCTTACAGAAATTATTAATATCATACAATTCTGAAAAAGCTTATAAATCATACATAACCAAAAATGTCAGAGATAATAGAAAATCAAGAAGTAATACAAGAAACAATGGACGTAGAAACACAAGACATTTCAGGATGTTTTTCACAAGAAATGATATTCAGTAAAAAGAAATTTGAAGAAGTTCAAAAATCAAAACTAAACTTAAAAGAAAAAGATGGATTCAGAGAAGAATCATTCTCAAAAATAAGAAAATTATTTCCAAGAAAAGACATAATATATTATGGCATAAGTAACAAAGAAATGAGCATAACTATAGCTGATGCAAAAGGAAGATTTAACATACCATTAATTAACAAAGAAACTATTATAGAAAAATTATCAAAAATCCTTGAAAAAGATAGAGAAAAAATTGGATATATCCACTTAGGAGGAATACAAATTTTAATAAAAGCACACTTCAGAGAAGGAATAGATACACCAATTAAGTTAGCATTATTAGACAATAGAATAACAAACAGAAAAGATGCTTTGCTAGGAATGATTAATGGAAATCTAGGATACTAGAAATTAAAGTTTACAGCATACCCAAGATTTGCTGTTAATATTCATGATAAAAATCTAAACCAAGTATTAAGTCTAGCTTATGACTTTGAACGAGGAAATTTAATGAAAGATGGAAACCATCCATTTTCAATCTACTACTTAGTAGGATATTCACTAACAAACAGCCACAACAGTTCGATATACGGACAAAATGAATTCATAGAAATAGACAAATTTTTTAAAGATATAGGACAAGTAATAAAAAATCCAGAAAAACTATTAGAATATGAAATACCTGATGAATGGAACCTAGATATTAAAGAAAAACCCTTGATACCATCAAGAAGAAGTAATGTACAAACAATAACATTTGTAGACACCCAAGCAGAAGTCAGTAGAAGAAATAGAGAAATAGAAGAATTAAAAGAAGAAATTGAAGAAGTAAAAGATTTAGTCTACACAATGAAATAATAATGATAAAAGAAAAACTATTAGAAATACGGTTAGAAGGAAATAATAGTTTAACAAGTATAAATAACAATCAAATATCTATAATGAAAGCTTTAATACTTATAGCAGAAAAAATAGACACTACAGATAAAAATATACAAGAAACAAAAAGAATACAGTTAGAAATGTATAAAGAAATCATAGAAATAAAAAAGGATGTTAATAACATACCAAGAGGAAATGGATTAAAATCTGATCCATTAAAAGGATTAAAAGATGAACCCCCTAGAAGATTTGATGCATTAATACCTAAAAATGAAAAAAGAAAAGCAGAATAATCTAAACAAATAATAACAACCTAATGGATTTAATAAAATACAGAAAAAGTTTAGAAGAACAATTCATGAATCCTGAAAATAAGGATATAGGAAAGTTAATTAGTCTGTTAACCTTAACAGATAAAGAATTAGAAAAACATTATGAAGAAAAATCCTACATAAATAAAGAAGAAGATGATATGACAGTAATAAGTGAAGATGAATCTGAACAAGAAAATACAACTCAAAGAATTAATATGGAACCGGTAATAATACCTAGAACAGACCAAGAAAGATCAACTCCAGAAATAGGAGAAACATCTGATCCACATAGAGAACATAGATATAGGCCAGAAGAGCCTAACCCACCATATAGAAGAAGACAACCACCTAAGATGGAAGAAGGACTACATTGGGGTACTAGAGGAAGTATTCCATTAGAATTCAAACCACATGAAAATTACAAAACAGATATTTTAGACTTAGATTGTATAAGAGACAGGAAAAAAGCCTTAGATGAATGGGCTAGTGGAATGAGTGTAATAATACAAACATCATCAACTACAAACACAAACCCTTCAGTTTGTAAAGTATTAGTAGCTCACAAAATGACAGGAAACGTAAAAGTTTGATTTTCAAACCTAACTGATCAACAACATTTATTAATGCAAGGAAATGCTACAACAGGAAGAGATTACTTAGATACAGTAATAAATGAAATATACAAGGAATTTATAGGAGAAGATAAAGGAAGAAATATAACAGAATCTAGCGAACATGAAATAGAAGAAGCCAAATGGCATTTAACAAATATGGAGATATGTGACATGTGTTACATAGATTCTTTCATTTGTGAATATGAAATGTATTATCATAAACTACCACTATCCATCCAAGAAATTTATAAGGAAATGTTTTACAAAAAATTACCTGGAACATTATACAAAACCATGACAGAAGAATGAAATAATAGAAATACACAAATCACACCTAATACCTTAGGAGCAAGAATAAGAGGACTTAAAAATTGGATAATAATAAAGTGTCAGGAAAGAAAAGAACTTAAACAAATAAGAGGAAATGATAGAATCTGTTGTGATTCAAGGGACTTCAAAACACCAGGAAAATATGGTTGTAATATAAAACCATATAATAAATACAAAAAACATAAGAAATTTAAAAGATTTAAGAAGTATAGATTCAGAAAACAGAATTTCCAAAAATATAAAAGAAGATATAAAAGAGAACTTTATAAGAAAAGATTTTTTAGAAGGAAAAGATATTACACACCTGAAAAGAAAAATTATTGCCCATCAGGAAAAAAAAAATGTAGATGTTGGATATGTAACGAGGAAGGACACTATGCTAATGAATGCCCAAATAGGCTCCAACATAAAAAAGAATTTAAAAAGGAATTTCCACAGAAAGCAAAAATATTAGAAGAAGCCTTTAGAATGGAACTAGAACCAATAGAGGAATCTGATATAGATGATACATGTAGTATTTATCTATTAGAAGAAACAGAAGAAGAAATAACAGACTCAGAAACGTCTGACTACAATTCTGATTCTGAATATGATTCAGAATAATGGATGAAATATTAAGCATAACAAACCTAAACAGTACATATATAAAAATAGGATTAAAATTCAAAGGATATAAAAATTATCATTTGCATGCATATATTGACACAGGTGCAAGTATGTGTGTAGCTAGTAGATATGTGTTTCCAGAAGAACTTTGGAAACAATCTCCAAAGGAATTAATAGTAAGAATAGCAAATAATACTACAATAAACTTAAATAAGGTATTAAAAGATACAGACGTATCAATAGGAGGAGAAATCTTTCATATACCTACAATTTACCAACAAGAAACAGGAGTTGATATTCTATTAGGAAATAACTTTCTGAACTTATATCAACCATTCACACAATACTTAGACAAAATAAGTATAACAACCTTAGATGGAGAAACAATTTATGTATCAAAAATTAGGAAAGCATTAACAGTTTCATCACCAACTTTTATGTCCCAACATAAAAAGCGAAAACGTGGTGATGATATAGAAAAACAAAAACCATACCTAGAAAACATTTCTTTAGACATAGAGGTTAACCAAAACCCCTTTCTAAATGAAATACAAGAAGATAAAGCCTTAACAGGAATAAGAAAATTATTAAAAACAGTATGCTCAGAAAACCCTTTAGATCCAAATATTAACAGATCTAAAGAAATAGCAAGAATAGAATTAAAAGACCCTTTAAAAGTTATAAGAGTAAAACCAATGATTTATACTCCAGAAGACAGAGAGGAATTTGAAAAACAAATTCAAGAACTTTTGGAATTAAAAGTAATTATTCCCAGTAATTCACCACACTCCGGTCCAGCATTCTTAGTAGAAAAAGAAGCTGAGAAAAGAAAAGGAAAAAAGAGAATGGTAATAAATTTTAAAGCTTTAAATAAAGAAACAATTGATGATGGATATTTCATACCAAAGAAAGAAGAATTATTATCATTAATTAAAGGAAAGAAATACTTTTCAAGTTTTGATTGCAAAAGTGGATTTTGGCAAATAAGACTTGATAATGAATCACAAAAATTAACGGCATTTAGCTGCCCTCAAGGACAATTTCAATGGACAGTTGTTCCATTCGGACTTAAACAAGCACCAGGTATTTTCCAAAGACACATGGATAATATCTTTAAAAAATATCACCATTTTTGTTGTGTTTACATAGATGATATTTTAATATTTAGTAATGAATTATCAAAACACTATTTAGATATTATTAATATTTTACAAGAATGCAGAAAATCAGGAATAGTGCTATCTGAAAAGAAAGCAGTAATTGCTCAACAGAAAATAAAATATTTAGGGTTAGAAATAGAAGATGGAAAACATCATCCACAGCCCCACATATTAAATCACATACAAAACTTTCCCAGTATAATTAAAGATAAAAACCAATTACAAAGATTTTTAGGATGCTTAACATATGTGGAAGCATATATAAAGAAACTAGCAGAAATGAGAAAACCATTACAGGCAAAACTTAAAAAAGATTATGTCTGGCAATGGACTGAGGAAAATACTAAATATATGGATAAAGTAAAAGCACAGGTAAAAGATTTACCAGCTCTATATCATCCAGGACCAGATGATAAAATGATAATAGAAACAGATGCTTCACATGAATATTGGGGAGCAGTATTAAAAGCAAAAGTTGATGACAAAGATGAATATCTTTGCAGATTTACTTCAGGATCTTTTCAAGGCCCTGAATTAAATTACCATAGTAATGAAAAGGAATATTTAGCTGTTAAAAAGGCTATTAAGAAATTTGCAATATATGTAATAAGTTCAAAATTTATTATTAGAACTGACAGTAAAAATTTTGGACATTTTTTAAGGACTAACATTGCAGGTGACTATAAGCAAGGAAGACTAATAAGATGGCAGCAATGGTTTAACTACTACAAATTTGATGTAGAACATTTACCAGGAAAGAAAAATTGTTTAGCTGATGCTTTAACTAGAGAATTAGCACCTCTAACTATGTTTTTCATAACAGGAATGGATTCTCTCGACATGGAGATTCTGATCAAGGAAAAAGAGATCTCAATACATGAAACACAAATCAAATGCATCAAAGAGCAATTGGAAGTATTAAAACTCAAAAAGAAACTACAGAACAGGGAAACTATTACAAATCCAGAACTTCACATGGAAAAAATTGAAGAAGAAGAAGCAGAACCTTCAATAGGAACAAAGATGAGAAGAGCAGAGATTGAGGAAACTGCCAGTAATAACCCAGAACCTATCAAAGATTCAGAAAAGAAAAAGCAAAAGATGAATTGGGCTGATGAAGCCGAAAAGGAAGACTTAAGAAAAATTTATGTAGTCTACAATGGACCTAATCCAGGAATTTATACCAGTTGGCCAGAAGCAAGTAAAGCAGTAAATGGAATTAGTGGAGTCATCCATAGATCCTTCACAAACAGAATAGAAGTAGAAGGAAGTTATAAAAATTTTAGAGTCCCAAAACTCATAACACCAGCAGAAATAGCAAAAAACTATTCTCAAATAGTTCAACAACCAGCAACAGGAACCAGTAGGATGAGAAACCTTGGAACCATCCACAGACCAATAATTTTCAGAGAACCAATTAATAATTCTTTCGAAGAAGAAAAAGAAAGGTACAGAAATTTGACTAAACAGGAATGGTTAGGACTATATAACCTTGCCAGAAAAACAACTTAGGAACATATTGAAGATATGAAGTTTTACACCACTGAAAAGGATTTCCCCTTAGGTAGTAAATTTAATATTTTAGAGGGAGCTGATCCAATATTTACTTATAAAACATTTTATGCAGGACTAATTGAAAATATATATCCAGGAAATGAATTAAGAGAATTAATATATTTTCTTGATAATTTTAAAAAAGCCATTAGAAATTTTAAAAGAAAAACCAGGGCTGCAGAAAAGCCTATTTACTTAAGATGTTTCAGTTCTTTAATGGATTGGAACCAAGAAGAACCAGTAAGTCCATATCATTTTATTAAACTTGGTGTTTCAAGCAGCAAAAGAGAAGTGACTCGCCCAAAGGGCTTACCAGAAAAGGAATTCAATACTGGTGAATTGGACCTCGAAAGAGGACAAATGCTAAGCCAGATCTATTATGAAATAAGAAGAATTAATAATTCTTCAGAAATAAAAGTAAATTACTGTACGAGTAAAACTGTTATTACTTCTCAAAGTAATTCGGTTATCAGTAATGAAGACAGTGAAAAAGTAATTTCCTATGAAGCGAACTTCAACTGTGGAAACATTGAAGTAAGTGAGGAAACAAAGAAAGTATTTTGTTACCACTCAACATAGCAATCAACTGATCACAAGTGCAATTATTGCATCAGAGGAAAAATTTCACTAGAGACAAGCTCATCCAGTAGCATTTCAATGTCGGCAGAGCCCACTGAACCAACCATGTAGGACCCTCCTCAACAGCTGAAGACAATAATAATGTAAGGCGTCTTAACGCCAAAATAGAAAAAGTAGGAATAGTGTATTCCCTCCATTGTAAATAGGGAACCCTTATTCTATAAAAGGGAACTCTTTAGCTCTAGGAAAAGATATAAGGAATACACGAGCAAAATAACACAACCATCTATCATCTTTCAAGCTTTAAGCTATGTATTCTGAAATCAGGAAGAACTAAGAACCTCTTCAAGGTTACTAGTTCTCTAGTTTGTAACATTACCTGTTAATAAATAAAAAGTCCATTTCAATTCCAAAACTATCTTTCTTATTTTTCATTAAAATTAAGTACGGATCTCATAGGATCAGCAAGGTCAGGAGGACTAAAAGCTTGGATCCAGGAGTGAGGCTTAGTTTTTGAAACAAGGAGATAGCAAGGAAGCGGAAGAACGCGGTGGACCCATATTAGCAAAACAGGTGAATCTACAGGTAGAGACTAGTATTCCTTGAAGTTCCATTAATATTGTTTAAACTTGTTTATAGTACAGTTAATCATGAATGATAAACGGATAAACATAAAAAGAAAATCTGAAACTATTCTCTATAGAAGTAAAAGTAAAAAATATTCTGAAAACCAAGAAAAATTAAAAGATGCAATATATCTAAAACAATCTATTATTTGTTTTAAAACATCTATAAAAGAAAACTTTGAAAAAAGTACAGGAAGATCAAAAGTAATGGAAAATTTACAAGGACTAATTGATTATTTCACCAAACAAGAACAAAGAAATAATTTAATAAAAGGACAGGATAAAGAACACTTAGATTTAGAAGCAAGCTTCGACCTTGTACAAATGGATATAGAAGAAAACCAGGAAATCATAGAATTAAGTCGTTGGATAGAACAAGAATTAGGAGAAAATAACTCTGAAATCCAACAAGAAAATAATGATTAGTATAGAACACTTTGAAAGAAAATATCTAGAAATACTTGATGAATATATGGATAATGAAAATTATGAAACATGTTTAGAAAATTTTACAAGGTTTGACACCCTATTAAGTGATTACACTGATTATGTTTCCAGCATACTATATTTAATAGACCACCCAGTAGGAAGAATATTAAAAGATTATTTTATGCATTATTTTGTACAAGTAAATAAAGAAAAATTTGATAATTTAATCTTTGGATTCTATTTATTCAGAGAACAAATAGGAAGATAATTAAGTAACTGAAACTTATTGAATTAAGTAACTGAAACTTATTGAATTCAGCCCCAACTTGGTATCAGAGCCAATATAAAAAACATGCTTTCAGAAATACAAATTAATAATTAAAAAAAAAATTAATTAATCTAATCTTAAGAACAGAAAATAATAAAGAATTTAATAAAGATTTTATAAGAATATTTTTAGCTTGTATAGAAATAAAAATGAATAAAATAATCCTATCACAAGAACAAACAGAAATACTAAAAGAAAAATTAAAATTCTTAGAAGACATAAAAGTAAAAGAAAACTTTATAAGAGAATATAAAGATTTTATGAATTTTATTCTAGAAAAATTAATAAAAAAATAAAGAAATAAATTAAGAGACTATTTTTGATAAAATACTTCCTATGGATACAAAAGTGCAGGTACATTTAAGACAAAAGCCCCACCAAAAATGATAATAATATTTTTAACAGCTGCGACGAGTCCAAGAAAGAGATTCACAGATTCAGAGACTCTGGGAGAGGCTTTGAATTCTGTGTAGGTCTGAAGAAGAAGAAGAGCAGGTAGAAAAAGAGAGATGTCAGACCTTCACAGGAAAATAGAGCAGCTGAAGAAGTATGAGCCTCTGAAGGAGTCTGAAGTCAAGGTGCTTTGCCTCAATGCAATGGAAATCCTTGTTGAAGAGAGCAATGTTCAATGGGTCGACGCCCCTGTCACTGTTAGTCATCTATCCCTTTCACTATTAGTCACTGAAATCGAGAGCTTTTCGATTTTGCTGGTTTAACTTTTCTTTGTAGTTTAGAAATTATTTAAGGAAGGTTTTCGGCTTTGCTGCTATCTCCTACTTAATTACGGGCTTTATTTTTTGTTTATTTATGTTTTAATTTTTTTCCCCATTCCTTATTCTAATTTGAGTTGGAATTTTCAACCTGGAAATTGTATAAATGTATTGGGGATGAAGAAAGAAGTCAAAGAACCTTGTATATAATTTCATTTTAAACTGTGACAAAGATCAATTATGTTTTTGGTCAATATCTGTTTTGACTTTTGAGGATCTTTTGGAGGTTTTATTATCTGGTTTTGTTTATATTTTGAGCTGGTGTCTTGATTGAGTGTGTGCCAAATCAAAAGCGCAGATTTGCTAATTTAAATTCTCTTAACAGAGAAAAAACTTACTATATGTAACTATTAAACATGAAAGAGTGTGCCTTGAAACAAATTTCAAGAAGAATTGGTAGGCTTCTCGCGGGTTGCCTGCTTACTAAGTAATATTATCCCCATTGGCTCTCAATCACATTTTACACCATTTATCCCTATAACGGTTACATGTAAAGTGTAATCCTTCACAAAACAAGTATGTTTGGAGACTTGAAGTAGAAAGACGAAAGAAATCCAACATTGGATGTTTCAAATTTCTTTTAAAAGAAAGACGTAAAATTGCCTATGACAAGAAAGTCATTGGGAGGGAAGGTTGTTAACTTAGCTTCCAAATTTTCAACCAAAGTTTCTAGGAAAACCTTGCATAGAATTTGCTAGGTTTGAAATTTGCTTACATTTGAGTATTCATTACTTGGAAGTGTATTAAGAAATATAAATGCTAGTATGTGATTCTATGGCCAACTTCTCTTTTACCATCATATTTTCCTTTATCTTTCTTTCATGTTGGAGAGAACTGTCAAATGCGTGCATACCTTACATGAACTTCTGAAGCTTAGACATACTCTTTACCTCTATATCCCTTTGATAAATGTTTGGGCACTATACTGCTGTACTGATTGCCATTCAGGCTGATCATTTGATGTTGTTCGTAATATTTATCATTTTTATTTTATTTTTCCTATTTTAAACAGATATGTGGTGACATTCATGGGCAGTTGTTATGACATGAAAGAGCTTTTCAAAGTGGGAGCAGATTGCCCAAAAACTAACTATTTGTTCCTTGGAGATTTTGTGGACCAAGGATTTTACTCTGTTGAAACATTTCTACTTCTACTTGCCCTGAAGGTAATAATGTTGTTCTTCTAAGTCATTTAAACTAGGCATTCTCAAATCCTATATGGTGTGCTGGTGTTACGTGGTCATATCTTGCAGGCCAAATGAACTTTGGAGTTTGGACGTTGTATAGATTCTGGAATTCATAAATTCCCCTTCTTAGATAATTACTTGAAGTCCTACCATCTGCATACTTTAGCTGAGACTTAATAGGAACATGAATCTCCATCATTATCTAGCTAGGATTAAATCTTAATTTGGCTGGAAAAACTGCATTGCTGCTAATGCAATGTCTCTCTTGCCATTTGATAAAATGCACCAAGGAACAAAGAGACATTTTGGAATCATTTGTTGTTTCTTATTATCCAGGGCCATATTTCTTTCGACTGCCAATGTGCAATATAGAAATCTAAAAGTTGCATTCTTCTTGCACTTATTTAATATAATATTTTAAGTTGTATTTACCTCTATTTTCCCTGGGTGAAAGTTTGGTCACTAATTTCTCTATATGAAAATGGATAAGCTCAGGTTAGATATTCAGATCGGAGAACCCTAATCAGAGGCAATCATGAAAGTCGTCAGATTACACAGGTAATTTTTTTACTGGTATCTTGGTTTTATCTTCTTTTAGTTCAGAGTATATACTGACTATCCTTACTGAACAGGTATATGGTTTCTATGATGAATGCCTACGTAAAATATGGCTCTGTTAATGTTTGGAGATATTGCACCTGATATATTTGATTTTTTTAGGTATGTTGACATTTTCTTACACAAAATACCTGGCTATTTTTCTGTTAAAAGGCTATTTTAGAGTAGAAACTGGCAATTCAGTTTGATAGTTGGGGATTCCTTTGTCATTAGAACCTAACTGATTTCCTATTGCCTGCCCAATCTTCCCATTTTTAAGAATGTAATAATTGCCCCCTAGGCCATGGCTCAAGCCCAGCTATCTAATTCGGAGTCTGCTAATTACTCAGCAGGTGCCCTGATTTTCATCTTTCCTTATTTATGGCATCTGAAGATGAATATGATTCTCTGTTTACCAAACTATACATTTGAAGCCATATCTTAAAAGAACACGTATCACCTATGTGTTAGGTGAGAGTGATCAGAACTTCGAATTAGATGTTGTATGACAAACTATTGATGTCAAATAATTTTTTTTTGTGACAGCAAATAGTGTCTCTGGTATTATTCATTGCAAATACTTCCTGTACGACCTATATTTTACTTATTCTTAAATCTTACAGATTTTCAACTTTGGTTGTAGTCTATTTCAGTCTGTCAGCCCTCATTGAGAACAAAATAGTTTGCTGTCCATGGAGGTCTTTCTCCTGCAATTACAACTTTGGATCAGGTTAAGGCCATACCAAGATATCTTTATTTCTTTCCCCATTATCATGCTACTAACACATTCCGTCTTGACAGCTACGGACAATTGATCGTAAGCAAGAAGTACCTCATGATGGTGCCATGTGTGACCTCCTTTGGTCAGACCCTGAAGATATCGTGGATGGTTGGGGTTCGAGTCCCCGTGGTGCTGGTTTCCTTTTTTGCGGCAGTGTAGTTACTTCATTTAATCAAACAAATAACATTGACTATATATGCCGTGCCCATCAGTTGGTAATGGAAGGATATAAATGGATGTTCAATAATCGGATGGTTACTGTATGGTCAGCTCCAAATTACTGTTACAGGTAAATAAGTTATGGTTAAAGGGCACTAATGGTCCCTTACTTATAGCCGCTGGAGCACTATAGCCTTTACTTATCAAGTGGAGCACTTTTACTCCCTTTCTTGTTCAACAAAGAGCATATAACTATATTAATTATTGACCAAAAAAATTTGAGAAAAAAGGGTTGTATGTGTGTCACATAACTTAATTTTTAAGAGTGTGGTTCACCTTGTACTATAGCGCACAAGTATCCCTTAAATAAACCCCCATATAATGACACTAAATTAATCTTTTAACAGATAAAAATTTGTTCTTAACCTATTTTACTATTCAAATGGTTCACCTTTATTTTTTGGTATAATTTTTCAGATTTTTAGAAGTGTTTTTGTGTTCAATGGTTAACATAGGATTTATGTGATCCACCTTGAATAAGAAAGAGACTAAAGTGCTTTACCTTGAAAAAGAAAAAAGATTAAAGTGCTCAACTTGAGAAATAAGGACTAAAGTTTTCCACTGGAGCAATTATGCTTTTACCCTTTAGTTATCTTCTTTTAATCTAGAATTTCATGTATTTGCCTGTCATGTGTTTTTCGCAGGTGTGGTAATGTTGCTTCAATACTTGAGTTGGATGAAAATCTTGGTAAGAAATTTCGTGTATTTAATGCTACTCCACAGGTTTGTACTTCTAATTCTTTCAGACAAATGGTACTTCTAAATTACTTGTTTAAATTAAATAACCATTATTATTTTTCTTTCTTAAATTGGGTAGTATGCTATACATTCACATTACTCATTTCTAAGTGTTTTGATATAAAACCCTCTAGATAAGCATTCCTTGTATCAATGAAAAGTATGGCAAATTTAATTCAAAAGGGAAAACTACCCCAACATCACTCCAGGCTTGGTAAAAGAACATACCATCTCTACAACTTTGAAAAATAGGCAATTACATCCGTTGAATTATTGTTTCATTACAATATGACCCCCAAAATCCTCGTTTTTTGTTAACAGCTCCCCTAAATGGTGCTAAATACAGTGGATGAGAAAAATGTTAATGAGGAATGGTTTGCAGTATTAGCACCAGGGTTATTCAGGCTCTGTGAATTGAATTGCATGGGCATGAAAATTTTCCTACTTTGTTGCACAGATCCCGTGTAACAACTTTTACAAGTTTACTAACGAATGATTACTCATGCACTGTAAGTCTGTAACTAAGAATCGAATCTCCTACATGCCTAAAAGGGCTTCGTATCGTTTAGCCTTTCACTTACGAATGATTATTAATTGTATATGATTATCCTATTGCTTGCTACACTGAAAATTTTTGATATAATGCAGGATTTGAGAGGAGCGGCACATGCCAGGAAACCTGCACCGGACTACTTTCTTTGAAATCGAAAATAGTAAGATATCCTTCGACTGTACAATAAATAGCCATGTGGTTGATGGAAATGGTCTCAAGTTGTCTGAAGGCACTAATAGGTGGGCTGTAATCGGTTCACCCAATGACATGCTGGATGAACGACAATTGATTTATTTTATTTTATGTTAGTATCAAAAATCGTGAGGTAGAGTCAAGTATTACAAATCAAATTACATGCATTAATTTTTTTTTTTTTAATGCAAATGTATTATAATACAATGAATCATAATTAAATATATTATAGTAAATGTGAAAACTTTGGGAAAAAAAATTTATTTATTACAATTGCATAAATATTTACATATATATTACAAATATTAAGTTAGGCATGTGTATCATGAATTTAACAAATTAAAATTTTTATAAATTATTATTTCACAATATATCTATATCAATTTGATATTTCTAAAATATGTATCAAAATTTTAAAAAATTACATAACTACTTTGAAAACTTAAATTTATTTTTTCAGTATTTTTAAGGAAATATTGAGAAAATTTTGGATATTGTGAAAGATATTTGATATTGCCTTCATCTTTATTGAAATATTTGAACATGTGAACATTCATGATTTGAGACTTGTGGTTTCATTTTAGTAAATTACATTTTTAATTAACAGAAACACGGTCTGTCACACACGTGAGAAGATGCGCACTCTACGTACATTTCAAGACTAGTATAATTCTTACAATATGGACGTTCATCAGCCTTGTTTAATCTCCATTTTTTTAATAAAAAAAATGGAATATTACATGTTTTTGATCCTCAGAAAATGTCGTTGGCATTCAATTTATTACTAAAATGTGTGATATGTCTAGCCTTTTATATACGGTGTTAACGATGAGAGTCCTACTAATTAGAGGTACACAAAAATATAGCACATAACAATTAGTGTATAATTTTGTTTTGATTGATGCCTTTTTAAATAAGTACATTATTTATGTACTTATAATTGTAACGACACTACGTAAATATTTAAGATTTAAAAATAACTACACTAAAGACATGACTATGACTAGCACACGATTAAGTTGTGAAGCCTTTCTAATAGAACCACACTACAGAAGTGCACGGCACTACACAGCTATGTGTATTTGCATTAATCGTTATGGTGAAAAATAAAATGACTTTTTTTTTTTTTTTTAAGTAAAAAGTGTCATAAAGATCATTTTATTTTTATAAAATATGTCATTCAGTCATTTAGATTATAAAAAGTATCTTTAAATTTTTTTGCTTTTGAAAAATATATTTTTAAGTCACTCTACTTGTAAAAAATGTGTCAAGCAAGAACAAAGTTAATTTTTCATCCAATTTTTCTTTAAATTTAACTGAATAACGTATGTATCACATGCATATTTATATTTTTTGATATATATATATACGTAAAAAATTAATATTTAATTAAAAAATTACTCAATTTTTTAATTTTAAAAAAAAACTTAATAAATTCTTTAATGTAATTTAAATAAATTTTTTAATTAAATTTAAATAAAATTTTCATTGTTTAATATTTAAAATCACAAATTAAACAATGAAAATTTCATTTTATTTAAGTTTAATAGAAAAAATTGTAAAAATTTAGAGTAATTTTTTAATTAAAAATTATTTAATTTGATATATATCTATTGAAAAATATAAACATATATATGATACATGTACTATTCCGTTAGATTTAGCGAAAAATTAGATGAGAAATTAATTTTATCTTTATTTGACACTTTTTTACAAGTAAAGAAATTTTAAAACATATTTTATAAGTTACATGACTAAATAACACATATTATATAAATAAATAAATCATTTTAATTCTTCACTTTTTTTTTTTATTATTGGTTTAAGCACAATCATGGTTTTAAGAATTCGTTCAAATAATGCTTTTCCTCACTAAAATGAGGAACTTTTGTTGTAAAATGGCTTATAATCATTAACATTTATGATAAATATTATTCATTTAAAAGATAAACCCTCATCTTATAATACATAAACTATCACTTGCTACATTTTCTTTGACCCTGGCCTTGGTTCGCAACACTAATCATAAACTGGAGGTATAAAGTAACTACATAAATCAAAGTAACTACATAAATCAAAGTAACTGAACTTTGTATTCTGATTAATGTTTTTTTCTTCTTCATGAAAAGACTGCTTGGATGGGAGTCGAAAGAATGCTTGTTTCTTTCTTTCTTTCTATATTTTAGAATTATTACTTATATTTTAAAGTATTAATAATAAATTAACATCTAAAATTATTTTTAAAGACTCTTAATAATTGTTATGTACTTTTTTACCACTTCAAACTCATAATTTTATTCATATAATCTAATTATTTTATCAATTAAATCTATTACCACATATTAAAAGTAACCTCGATAACATACAAATTTATACATATTTTTAAAACTTGAATTATTTATATTATAACACCTATTATTTTAAAAAGTGAAAACGACAAGTCGTGTTCTTTGTTTTTTTTTTTTGGTTAATAAAAAATTTATCGGTAAATTTCACTTGCTCCTAATACGGCCAAGCTCTCGAATGAGTAATCGTTTAAAACCCGGTCCAACGAACCAAACCGGTTTAATTTGTAATAGGAATAGCCTAGGTTCTCTCTCCCTTTTCTAAATCGATATGCTCAGCATCTCAATCACTTCTCTCTCATCCTCAAAACTCACCCTCCTATTGTTTCACTTACACAAAGCCTCTATTTCTCTGTATTCCAATTTACCCGCCAAATAAGCCACCCAATTAACAATCCCAAGTTTCATATTTTCAAATTTCCCTCAACCCTCCAAAACCCTCCCTCCATATCTCTCCTTAGGGTTTCTCTCTTCCTTTCCTTCTCGCGCTCTCTTGCAAGCTTCACTCGCTCAACCATATTGCAATGGATGGGGTGTTGAGTAAAGAGGAGGGCGAGCAGTCTTCGCCGGCTGCCCAATTGGATGGTGAAGTGTTTTCTTCCGGAGATAAGAGGTCGGTGGAGAATGGGGCTGTGGAAGGTGAATTGGAAGAACGGCCCAGCAAGAGGCCCAAGACTAGGCCTGGGACGAGTGCGGTTCGGAAGAGAGTGGCGGAGATCGTTCTAGTTCTGTCAACAATGTCGAAGATTCGTGGGGGTAAGAAGCCGACAGAGGTTGAAATAGGGCTTATGGCAGAGGCGAGGGCTAAGCTGGTGGAACTTTGCGAAGGATTGACACCCAAGGATATTGTTGCTAGGGATGCAATTGGACCTGTCATTGAGGATTTGGGGCTGAATGGCAAAGTTAAGGATCAAAAATTAGAGTTCAGTGGTCCCAAGTTGACGATAGCCGAGAGGATTTTGCAGAATAAGAAGAAGGTATGGTTTAAATTTTGCCTTTGTGTTTGTTTTTATCCAGGTTTCGATGTTGCACAATGGATGGTATAATTGAAGAAAACCACGACTTTTGCCTCTCAGGTTAATATAATGATTAATAAATATTTATTTACTTTAGCCTGTTGAAAACATTCAATTCTAAGTACGTTTATGTTTAACTGAAAGCCAGAGGGTAGGGAGCATTTCTTTAGTTTAGCCTGTTGAAAAGTCGGACTTTATGTTATCAATTAACGTTACGGGTTTTTTTTTGGGGTCAAGTTTCTTTCATAGCTGAAGTTACTAACATCTATTGCATTTGCTTCATTGCATAGAATATATAAAGGAGATTCTTTCTTAAGTGAATTGAGAAGCTGTCCTATGGGGCATAATATATACGTGGGTTATCTGAATTTTGAAAGGCTCTAATGTGTATATTGTATCATCTTAACTTCACAATTGGTGATAGTATATCCAGATTAATATTTAGTGATAGTGGTTATCATCGCATGGCCAGGGAGCTGTTGTTCTAAATAAAGTGTTGGTCTTTTGAAATGGAGTTTCTGTTTAACACATAATTCTTTTTTTCTAGATGGAAGAATCCAGGAAATATGCCCCACAGTCTTCTGCACAAGCATCTCACTCTTTGCAAACGAAGTTTACCACGTCAGCTGAAAATCGAGGGAGTTCCAATACTATGCGAATAGTTCCCTCAGATAAACCAACACATGCACTAGTTACTTCCAGAAGCATCACTGCTCCTTCACTTCCAGGTCAAGTTTCTGCAACTGCTCCAACAACCGTACAGTATCAGCTTCCAACCAGTGAAGTAAAAGCATCTTCAGTTTCTAGCGGATTACCTAGTGGTCATCTAGCAAGGGATTCATCTTTGTCAACATTGCCTAGGGTTGAAGGACCACAATTCATATTGGATGGGGGACCAAATGGCTCTACTTATGCATCACAAGGACAAGGTAATATTAACATAAATATTATTTATTTCTTAAATAAATTAAACACTGCAGGGCAATGCAGGGGTAAACCATTGCAATTTTAAGATTTGAGTCTCACATCTTGTCTTCCATTTTATCAACCAGAGAAAGCTGAATTAGTATGAGAAATGCCATAACTTTTTAGATTTTAGTAGTAGGGCTTGTTTGCTTGAGTTTGTTGCATGCTAACCTAAGGTTGATTGGATTGGTATAATTTTGTGGCCTCATGAATATTTAATCCGGCCTATTTGGATTTGAAAAGTATATGAATTTAAGTCACTTATTGATAGGCTGAGGGATTGTTCTGTGCTATGCCTGGTAGGAAAGGAAAGTAGAAGATGGAGAGTCATGGAAAATAGGTATGAATTGTAGTTTCTCACTTTTAGGTAAAGGGTAAAGATGAATAGTTGGAGCTGTTATCAATTGGGTTGATGTATCCTTATCCTCACACAATTAAAAGATAATAGAGCTGGGAGATGATTTTTGTTATACTATTGTATCTCTGGTATCTTATTACTTGACTGTATGACATTAAGATAAGTGATTCTGTTGTTCCTTCCACTTCCCTGAACTTTCTGTTGATCAATCATCTTAATAGAATTTTCGGTTCTTCTTGGCAAAAATTGAAGTTATGGTGGCTTTTCAGGTGGTAGACCTGAATTGATGTTTTCTAGTGTTATATCTGCATCTTAGGACTTATGAGGTGTTATAAGCCATATATATCTATCTCTAGCAAACAATTCACTGAGTTATGAATGCTGACATTCTGTAACTTACTTTCTTTTAAACTCATCTATATCTATTTGCAGTATATTCTTCTGCAAATTATCAAATGATGCATTCTCCAACTTGGTCCACACAAACTCAATCTGCTAGAGGTGGGTCAGAGCAAAAAAAGCCTAATCATACAGCTGTCAAGGTTGAAGGAACAGCTGAAATTGGCATGCCACCGGGAACTCCTGTAGCCCCAAGAGACCAGAGCTTTAGGACATTTATTCCGCAAACAACTCCCGGAAATTTGCCAAATGTGCATCAGCCATTGCATGCAATGAACTATATTCAAGCTCCTTCACTTTCTAATAGTCACAATGAAATTGCTAAAGTAATTCAGAAGCTATTGCAACCAAAGAAGCCTGATCATCCCACATGGATTCCTCCATCAAGGGACTACATGAATAAGGCCTTGACCTGCCATCTTTGCCAGCTCACGATCAATGAGGTGGATACTGTGCTTATATGTGATGCTTGTGAGAAAGGATATCACATTAAGTGCATGCAATCAATGAATCAAAGAGGAATTCCTAGAGGAGAGTGGCATTGTTCTAGGTGCTTGGCATTAAGCAATGGAAAACCTTTGCCCCCAAAGTATGGCCGTGTTATGAGAAGTAATACATCAGCAAAAGTCCCTTCTAGCTCTGCTAATGTTCAGTCTTCTTTGGAAAAGAAAGTGGGAACTGTTGATTCAAATGGCAATCAGCAGAATATAATTGCAAATGGAATCTCTGACTTACAGAGTCCTGGTCATACTGTTGGTAAGGGAGGCAACAATATTGGCTTGTCATCAGATTCTCAGAATCCAAGTGCAAGAGAAATGCAAACATGTACTATATCACCAAATCCAAATGGTGGAGAATTTCGTATGGATAATTTTTCATTGAGTGCTAATAACACTGATGAGAAACCTTTTCTAGGAAGTTGCTCAAATACCTCAGTGAATTTGTTGGGAGAAACTTCTGGTCCTCATGGCGCATCATCAAGTGAAAGATCTCAGAACATTGAAAATCCTGAGTCATCCACATGCAAAGATGAATCTCTTGAACTGAAAGCAATCTCTTTTACTAGTGAATCTGAATCAGTTTCTAATAAGGCTGACGATTTCCAATACTCTCGTGACCCACTGATTGGTGATGAATCTGGTCCAACAAACTCAATTGAAATTCCATCTGTGAAATTTCAAGAGAATAACAGCCACAATGCTACAGAAAAAATCCCAGACAAATCTAATTTAGGAGAAAATTCTGAATGTAACCTAAGATATGATATTAAACGTGATGACCAAAATGGTGCTCAGAAAAATTCTGTTCCCAGTTTTGACACTATTATTGGAGCTATGGAACATCCAGGACATTCTTTATATGGATTTCGTGATGTTGAATGGGCTGGTGAAGTAGTTCGAGATGTTGATGGGAAATTTTTTTACGACTCTTGTTGCGTTGATGGAATAACTTACAAACTGCAGGATCATGTTCTTTTCCGGTCCAGTCATGAAAAATTGACACCCTCAAAGCTTCAGGTGAGCATAGAACACATAATTTTCTGATTTCTCCTCATACAACTTATAGATTTGCGAGGTTTCTTTGTTTAGTCTTATGCTGTATAAAGACTATTACTATACTTGTATTCAAATGAATAATGCTTCTTTCAGTTATTGGAATTTATTTTAGTTCTTTGTTTAACCTGTTGAGGATTAAATTGTGTACTAATTTATATATTCATCTTTATACAGTCTATGTGGGAGGATAGTAAAACGGGTGCAAAATGGGTAATTGTCAACAGTTGCTACTTCCCTGGAGACTTGCCAGAGAATGTTGGCCGCCCAAGTCCCCCCGAAAACAGTGAGGTAGACTTATATGGATTTTCCAAAATTCTTGTCAGTATACAAGTGTTGAATGGTCCAACTAGGTTCTTGATCGTTTGAATCCATGTTATGTTTTCTATCCCTCAAGCGTTTGAATTTATAACTTGTTTTTTTTGGGTCCCTTTATCTTTGTTTTAACATGCTGGTGCTCCATTGATTGGCATGGTTGACGTCCATATTAAACTTTGCAGGAACTTACTGGTTTTTGCTTTGTAGGTATATGAATCAAATCATAATAGCACTGTAATGGCTGGATTGATACAAGGGAAATGTGAAGTTCTTCATCCCACTAAATTTCAAGAAGAAAGTGACAGACGGACTCAGTCAAAGCTTGAGCATAATATTGGATTGGGTCCTATATTTCTTTGCAAGTATGCTTTTGTACTTTTACATATTTATATTACATAAATGCAGCTTTTTCAAGAAAGGCTTGGAAATATCTTTTTGGGTATTTTTGGTGCCAGTGCACTTGCACTCATGGTGACTTTTATATCTGTTTTGTCATGTTTATCCTTTTAAATGATACAACCACAGCTTTTCGCACAGATGAAGCATATAATTTAAAACCAAATGTTATTATGATGTCTCAAACTTTTAAATGGAAAGATAGAAGGTGAAAAAAAAAAATTATTGATTGTTGAGATATGTAGATCCTTTATGATCAGTTGAATAGTATGAACTACTGCATGGTTATGTAGTGGTGTCAAATGAGCAACTCACCTTACTTCATTTAAGGTTTGATCCAATGAGCAGCTTGCGAGCTAATCTAAAAAATGCTTGTCAAAAGATAATTATTATAATATCATTATAGAAAAATGCACTTAAAAGATATTATTTTTATTTTTTCTTATTTTACTAAAATATAATAAAAATATAATATTTATACTGATATTTTTGTTTTTAAATTATAAATATTTTTTTGTTTTATTTTTAAGAAACTGTAAATGAGCAGCTCATGATCAGTCCAACTCATTTTAAAGGTGAGTTGAGCTCAACAAATTTTAAAAGTGAGCTGAGAACATAAAATTTGTTGTGCGGAACCCACTTGAGTACCACTATTATAAGAAAGCTCCCAGGAAAGATTGGAGGGTCACACCGGAACCACTTAAATTCCAATCTCCTTTGACAGAACTTTCCTAACATCACAACTGCGGTTAGTTGTTTGTTACTCAATTGAGTGCTTACTATTTAGGAAAGTTCTGTCAAAGGAGATTGGAATTTAAGTGGCTCCGGTGTGACCCTCCAATCTTTCCTGGGAGCTTTCTTATAATAGTGGTACTCAAGTGGGTTCCGCACAACAAGTGGTATCAGAGCCGATTCGATCCATATTCGGCAAATTGTGTTGTTGCGGATTTGTGAGTAAAAAAAAAAATGTGCATGTCGGAGTTTTCAGATATTGTGGTGCCAACATCAGCACCAGTTAGAACTACGGTGACAAATGCAAAATTTGAGGTAGAGAAATTTGATGGAACCAATAATTTTGGTATGTGGCAATGTGAGGTACTTGATGTATTGTACCAACAAGAGTTGGATCATGCTCTTGAGGATAAACCTGAAGACATGGATGAGAAAGATTGGGCAAAACTCAATCGTCAGGCATGTGGTACTATTAGGCTGTGTCTCGCCAAAGATCAAAAATATTTTGTCACGAAGGAGACGTCAGCAAAGAAGTTATGGAAGACATTGGAGGATAAGTATATGTTGAAAAGACCACTTAATCGTCTTTTCTTGAAGAAGAAACTCTATAGGTTTACGTACACACCTGGTACGTCATTGAATGATCATGTTAACTCATTCAATAAGTTGTTGGCTGATTTGTTCAATTTGGACGAGCATTTTGGTGATGAAGATAAGGCCTTAATGCTGTTGAACTCGCTTCCGGATGATTATGAACATCTCAGTATCACTTTGCTGCATGGGAAAGAGCAAGTTTCATTTGATGAAATTTGCACAGCCTTGCATAGCTATGAAACCATGAAGAATGATAAAATGGATCATAGAGATGCAAAGACAGAAATATTGGCAGCAAGAAGTCGTTATTTGAGCCATGAACCTGGAAAGAATGGCAAGTCACAGTCAGAAGCAAGACTTGCCAAAGATGAATGTGCCTTTTGTCGTGAGAAGGGGCATTGGAAAAATAATTGTCCTAAGTTGCAAAAGAAAAATAAGGGCAAGGAGATTTTCAATGCTTGTGCAATTAATCAAGGAGATGATGAGTCAGATTATTCCTTGGTTGGCATGTCTTTGACATGTCATGTTGATGAGTGGATTTTGGATTCGGGTTGCACCTACCATATGTGTCCCAATAGGGAGTGGTTTTCAAGCTTCAAAGAGCTTGATGTTGGAGTTGTTTACATGGATAATGATAATACCTGTAAAACAACAGGGATAGGTACAATCCATTTGGAAACTCATGATGGATCAACCAAAATCTTGACAAATGTTCAGTATGTACCGAGTCTGAAGAAGAATCTCATATCATTGGGAGCCCTAGAATCAAAAGGTCTCACAGTTACTATGAGAGGTGGAGTCTTGAAGGTTGTATTAGGCGCACTTGTGATGATCAAAGGCACAAGAAGAAACAACTTGTACTATCTACAAGGAAGTACACTTGTTGGTGGAGCAGCTACTGTTTCTATTGAAGATTCAGAAGCAACAAGGTTATGGCATATGTGTGTTGGACATACTGGTGAAAGTATGTCATTGTGAAGAAATTGTTCGACACTTTACGATGAAAAATACTCCACAATAGAAATGGATGGCAGAATGCATAAACCAAATGATATTGGAGAAAATTTGGTGTTTGTTGTTCAATGCTGGGTTGGGCAAGATAATTTGGGCTGAGGTTATTAAATATGCATGTCATTTCATTAGTTGTTTGTCATCGACTGAACTCGAAGACAAAATTCCTTTGGAGGTATGGTCTTAAAAGGATAAGCAGGCCAATGGTACTTCGCAATAGGTGGAGTTAAAAAGTGTCAGTTGACCCAGTTGAAGTTGTAGAGAAAGACAATAGCTTTCTAACAACACAAGATGATGGAGAGATTTTAACCCAAGAACCTCAACAGCAATAAGATTCATTTGTAATTGGAAAGATGAAAGGACAAATTCGTCAATTTGGTTGGCTCTGGTAGTTGTAATTTTGGAGCATATGCACTTTCAAAATGAATTATGGTATTTTGGTCACTTATGAAGAGGCCATTAGCAATGTTGAATGCAAAAGTGGAAATGTGCAATGGAGGAGGAGATGCAATCTCTTCAAAGGAATGAATGGAAGTTAGCTCAGCTTCCTAAAGGCAACAGAGCAGTTGGATGCAAATGAATATTTGTGAAGAAATATGGATTTTCAAAAAAAAAAATCGTGTTGTTCGTATCAAGGTGTTGTTGGTAGCAAAGAGTTATGCGCAAAATGGGGCATTGACTATAGTTGTGCTTTCTCCAATTGTAAAGCATGCTACTGTTCGAGTGTTGTTGGCCTTGGATACGAAATTTTGATTTGGAATTAGTTCAAGTTGGTGTAAAAACAAAATTTTTACGTTGTGATTTGAAAGAGAAAATCGTAAGGACTCAGCCATATGTATTTGGAGTTGCTGTAAAGAAAATTGGGTTGGTGTTTCGGCATGATAAAAAAATGGTGGTTGATGATGGCGATTCAAACCACGTTTGTGATATTGGGACAAATATCTGGAGAATAATTATTTGAAGTTACTAGCTCAATTTGATCCAAGGTGGAGATTGTTGAAAATGTGGCTCTAATTGAGCCAATATTGTTGAACAATTAATAGCACACCATGGAAGTCAAGAGTTGATGAAGAGTTGGTAGCAATGGTTGGTGGAGAATTGGTGGCAATGGTTGGTGGAGAGTTGGTGACAATAGTTGGTGCAACCAATCCTTGAAAATTTGCACCAACCATTGCCACCAATTCTCCACCAACCATTGCTACCAACTCTTGACTTCCATGGTGTGCTATTAATTGTTCAACAATATTGGCTCAATTAGAGCCACATTTTCAACAAAATTTAGATGAGCTAAGTTGAATTAGAACTTGCTAAAGGTGAGTTCAACTTAACTGAGCTGGGCCAATTCAGTTCATTTGACCCTCCAAGTTATATGGTTCATTCATGGTTAAGACAGTAAGAGTCCTTATGACTTGTTTATCCTCAGTTTGAGGTTTTAAAATGTTCCTTATCCTCGTCATCTCTTAGGATCATCCTGATGTGATCATCTTTTAGACTTATCTAGATATGAATAATTTCTTTTTTGATCTGCTGTAACTTATCAAAGTCATTTCTGAATCCGAAATAATTTTTTTTTCCATTATCAAAGTCATAGACTTATGTTTCTTTGGCTTGATATTCTGAGAATGCTAAATTGTATGCTGTCTGCAAGTAGGTTTTATAATTTAGCTTTTTTTCTGTTGTCTTTTGCAGATGGCTTTATGATGAGTTTAAAGGATCCTTTCAGCCTGTTTATAGCTGATCCCAGTCATGGACATAACTTGTGGCGATTTGATTTCTCCATAGTGTGCCGACTCTACTAAGGTAATTTTAAGCGGTAATATGAAATCATATGTTGTGATTTCAGATTCATTTCATAGTTCACTTTTAGAATTAGTTTTAAACATTTAATATTAGGGCCACTTATTGCATTCCATGCGCTGTTGTGCACTCTTATTTCTTCCCCACTTTTAGTTTGGAAATTAAGGATCTCTAGTAAGTCGATGTGTGTAATTACAGGTCCTACAGAAGATGGAACCTGTAAGTGCGAAATTGGGAGTTCCTAATTTAATTTTTGTATCATTTTTGTAGCAATTAAAGTTGTAATTTTGAAGCCTACCATGATGCCCCTATCCTTTTCTCTGCAGTATCATCAATCTATATTTATAACTGTTCTACTCGTTCAGTTTTGTATGATTTCTTCATTTTTTAAGCTCCTACAAGAAAAAGGAAAAAAAAAAATCAGTATCTTTGCCAAAAATTTCGAGAGTCAAGATTAGGAGTATTGGATCTGTTGGTCTGGTCATACCTTTGAATTTTTTTGGGTCAAATGACCACAAAACTTGCTCCAATCTTTAAAGAAAAAGCTGATTGTATCTCTCTTTAAAAGTTAATCGGAAACAAAGATCTTCATGAGATTTAAATGAGATCCATAAAGTCAAAAGGGACTCTGGTTACTTATATACAAGTATGTACTTTAAATTTACTTGTATAAATACGTCAAACCAACAACCATGATAAATACTTGGGAGCGCCAAATCAACTTATATATTCACAAACAATATACATAAAGTTTTTTTAAAATTATGTCATATGTTTAATTTTTTAAATTAAAAATAATATTATTTAGTCCTTTATTTATAGAAAGAAAATAGTCAATTAAGATTAAATTATATATCATTTTAAAGATTTTTTTTATAAAATATTATTATTTCATGTGAAATGATTAAAAGGCGATTATAATGTAAGTTTTTGATAAGAATAAAATTAAAATTTAATATGAAATTATTTAAGAAAAATAAACAATAATAACATTCAAACAATTTTTTTTAAAATATATATTTTAATTTTTAAAAAATTCAAAACATTAAAATAAAATAGTTACAATTAACAAATATTTTGTATTTTTTTCTTCATATTATCACTTTATCATTGTTAAAAACTCACATCACGTTTAATTACTTAATAAAAAAAAAATTAATAAAAAAATAATTAAAATAATATAATTTTTCATTAATTGATCCATTTTTTTAGGACTAAATGATATTATTTTTAATCTAAGAGATTAAATGATACAAATAGCATAATTTAATTAATTTTTGTGATATTTTTTTCTATAATAAAATGATAAATGTTAATAGATGAAGTGTCAAACTTTCATACAATTCCGTAACTTTTCAAAATTGTTTAAAATCAATAATTTTATAGAGTTGGATTTTGAAGACTTCATAAAATTTTAGAAAAATATTTGGAAATATTTTTATTATTTGAAGAGTTAAAGATGGAACCGGTATTAGGTGGTATATAGGTAAGGTAATTGAATATTAGATTTTTCCCTAGTCATTTTTTTTTTTATATCAAACTATAGTTTTTACTAATGTGGTTTCAGCACGTAAATCAAAAAAAGAAAAATAAAAAAAAGAAGCTAAATGTAACTCAAATTCACAGTTAATATTATAAAATAAGTAATAAAATTAATAATAGTATAAAATTTAATATTTTAATTTAGTATTAAAAAAAAGTTAATTTTAATTAAAATAATTGAAATAAAGTCAGATATGTTGTGTTTAAATTTTATCCAAAATAAAAAAGAAGAAGAGAACACAACAAAAATATCACCCCTTAAAATTTATAATAATAAAAATAACATTCATTGTGTTCAAATTTATAATTTCATAATTAAAAAAAAACCTTTCGATTTTTTATGACTCCTTTATTCAACTTATTTCAAAAATATCTCTCACTCCACCTTACTTTTATTCTTTTTAGATAAATGACACATATGTTCTTTTTGAACATATGTCTTTTTTCTTTTATGTAACATATGATTTTTCCTTGATATGACACATATTTTTTTTTTTTGAACAATTTTTACTTTTTATTAAATGTAAATGGTTAAATTATAAAAAAAATTACATATATTTAATAATAACAAAAAAATATATCATTATATATATATATATATATATATATATAAAATAGATGACAAAAATTTGGATTAATTTAAATAAAAGAAAAAAAAAAAAAAAAAAGCAGTAAAAGAAAGAAGAAGAAAAAAAGTTGTGGAAAAAAAAAAAAGGAGAAGAAGAAGAAAAAAAAAGTGCCAAGATAGAGAGGGTTTAGAGTTGAAACTCAATCATAATGATTAGATTATTTAACACACTTATTTTTTTAAAAAATAATTAATATATATATTTTTTAATAATTATTTAATTAGAATTGAATAAGAGTAATTTAAATTTTTTTAATGTTGAATGTTTAATATTATATGTTTAAATTAAATATTTAATATTAATATTAATATTAATAGAGTGATAATTGTATTATTATAAATTTTGAAAATTTTATTTTTGATAATTTAAAAAAAAAAAAAATTGTACGAAAAAGCGCCACCGGGCGCACGTTAGAGAATTGAGATAGCAGTCAAAGTACCATCACAGTTCACACCGAATGACCTGTTTCGAAAACATAATATATTATTATTATTTTATTTTTATAAATTTTGCAATTAGTTCCTTGCTTATATTCAAACTTTATCCGGCTACTTCGGGTGGCTAGTACTTTAAACGAATAAGGCAGTCGTTTTAAGTCCTTAATTAGATAAAAGGTCTCAATTTTTTTTTAACATTTATTATATTTTTAAAAATAAATAATTTTATTTTTAATTATCTTCAAATAAATGTTAAAATAAAATTTTAAAAAATATGTTGCATTTAATTTAATATTATTTTTTTGAAAAAATTTTAATATTATTATGAAGAATATACTAACACATAATTTTTTATTGCCACAAAATAATACACAAGTTATTTATTTATACTTATAAATAATTACTCTTTAATAATATTATTATTAGTTAAATTTATTATTAATAAATAATATATATATATATATATATATATTATTAACTAATAATAAAAATGTTTACTTTTGATTTTATTATATAAAGAACGAAAAATTTTACATTTCTTAAATCACTATATATATTTAATTTTTTTAATAATTTTTAATTTTTTTCTTAATTAATTAAGATTATACAACAAAAGAATAAATAAGCATCGTAAAAATGTATTCTTTTTTTTTTTTTTTTCCTTCTTTTTTTATAAGAATTTCTTCTTCTCTTTCTTACTTATCTCTTTTATTCTTAAATTTCAAAGCTTAATATACATATAAATTTTTTTTTATAGGGTTTACATGCTCAATCTGTTCTTCATCTTATGAATTGAAAGAAACCCTAGATGGTGTTGAACTGAACATATCTCCTAAGGAGATTCCATTTGCTAGAGCAGACCCAGGATGTTCACGTGGAACCAACACTGTCAACATAGTTGATGTGATTATCAAACACATAACAAAGCGCTATGAGACCTTAGGACTTGATCCCCCTGAATTTTCAGCCTTTTTCTCTGACCTACCAAGCATACTTCAACACCTTGTTTCAGCTCCTCCGATCCCTCACCTAAGTGGCAACATTAATGGTGGTACCATGGAGGAGTGTCTCGCTACCGACAACCATCGCTCTTACTTTACTGCTGAAGTTCCCAGTTTCTTCTACCGGAGATTTTTTCCGACTAATTACATCAATGTTTTCGCTACTCATGCATTTTCCTTGCATTGGTTGTCTCAGGTGATAATATATTAATTTGTAATTTATTAATTGTTAACTAATTAATTTTAGCCGGCCAGACTTTATAAGTTGGTATGATATTACGTAATTAGTTTAAAATTTGGTCCTATGGACCATAGGCTATAGTCGATGTTTACGTAAAGTAATTGGCTAGCCAAACATGTTCAATTAAGTTGGTTACCGAGGGTATTATATGCAGAGAATGAGCCAAATAGTAGAGGGCTAGAACAGTATATATATATATTACTAATATGTTTTTATATAATACAAATTTAAGGGTATAGCATAACTTATTTTTATAATTATGAATTTATTTTTAACTATCTTTTTATGAATAAATGAAATATATAAAAATTTGATGTGTTAAAAGATATTCATTTGTTATATGTAAATATGTTTGTTGCATAATATCATCTAGTTATTTACATGATTTTAATTTTAATACCTTAAAGAGAAAAATATATTTTATTTTTTTTAAACTTAAAATAACATATGTTTTTGTAAAAAAAAAAAATCTATAAAAAAAGAACATATTTTTTTTTAAAGTAAAATTTTATATATAAAAAAGAGTTATATTATATAATTAAATTTTATTTATATGATATTAGCAAAATAAATTTGGATTACTTTTCAAATTTTCTTTGAATTTCTTTAAAACATCAAATTTTCTTTATTTATATGATATTAAAAATATGAAGTTTGAGTCCGAATAATAGTACTTAATTTAGAATTTTGGACTCATTTATTTATGAGAGTTGAAAATTTCTCTTGACTCATTTACCAAAGTCAAATGAGGCTTTGACGAACTTTTTACGGAAAGAGTGTTGGCAGAGTTTCATAAAGTTTTACAACTTATTTCCAAAAAGAATGTGTTTACTTTGTTTAGTTTTGGGAATCTCTTGTGGTCCAGTGGTAAGACTCCTCCTCCCCTACTAGGAACCCAAGTTCGAATCCCACCACGGATGTGTGAGTTGTTTTCTTTTTATTAATAAAAAAAAAGGGCCTTTAGAGCCCTTTTTATTTAAAAAAAAAAAAAGAGTTTCCTTTCTCAAAAGAGGCCCTCTTGACTTTGGTAAAAGGTTAGCAGCAGAAAGGCACCAAATTACATCGACTAAGAATGATCTTATTTGAAAGAAAAATGTTCATTATGTTATTAGTCTCTTGGTATTAACGTACTCTTCCTTTTTAATTAAATCACAATAAATAAACTTATGACATGTCAGAACTGTAATAAATAGTCGTCTCTTATTTGAAATATATGCATAAATATTCCTAATACAATAATGCCCGATTAATATTCCAAACTAAAGAGGTTGACTAAAAGAAAAATTAATTAAAGAAACTAAAAATGAGATATATCACGATCTAAAAGGGTGGCACTACGTTTCTTGTTTGCTTGGGTAGGACCTCACTTGATCCCACTGATCAAGGTGGAGCCGGCCTTCTCTTTGCAGAGTCATTATAGTGAGAGAAGTGGTGTTGATGCTGATAGCAATTGAGGTGTCTGGTGTATGTAGTGTATGTGCTCGTGTGTGTAGCAGATCGGAGCTATTGCAGCAGTTAGAAGTTGTTGCAGAATTAATTAGGCTAAGTGTAAGTTAGTATGCATAACATCCAACAATTTGTAGCTAATGTTTTGTAACCAAGTGGAGTTTGTTATTAGTGTTCTCAGTTTGTTACAAGATCGTGGGGAACAAGTAATATTGAGTTGTATAAATAGATATCTGATAGGATCAACGCAGTAGAGTTTTTGATAATCTTGTAATCTGATATCAATGTGAAAATGAAATATACATTCAGTGCTTCAACTACACTCTAACTTCTCTTTTCTGTTTCTCTGAATTACAACACAATTTAGTTTAATTCAATATGGTATCAGAGCGTGAAACTCAATGAGTTTCAAGATCCTAAAAGAAAATATGGAGGAATTACGTACAGTGCAAGATCAGAGTGCAAGCAAACAAGCTGATCAACAACTTCACAAAGAAATTTTTTCGTTTCACAATGTTCTTATCACAATAAAATTAGACAATCACAACTACATGATTTGGAAACACCAGATCTTAAAGATCTTATGCAGTTTAGAGTTAGACATGTACGTTCTACTTGATTCGCCACAGAAACTAAATTTTGATGGCACTGAAAATGCGACATACAAGCATTGGAAGAGACAAGATCAAATGATAAGCTGTTGGCTTATGGCTTGCATGACAGATGAGATGTTGAAGCAGGTTGGGAATTTTGACACTTCTCGTGATGCTTGGATGATTTTTGAGAAGAATTTTGCATCAAAGTCGCGAGCTAGAATCATTCAAATTAAAGAAGAATTACAGAACTTGAAGAAAAGAGGAATGAAGATTTCTGATTATGTTTTACAAATTAAAGTCTTAACCGATGATCTCATGTCAGCTGGATGCCCAATTTCTGAAGAGGAAAAACTAATGTATGTTCTTGGAGGACTTGGAGAAGATTATGACAATGTCTTTTCTACTATTACAGAAAAGATGTTAAGTGAAAAGATTACCGTGGATGATGCAAAGGCTCTTTTGCTTAGTCATGAGAGTCGTATTGAGAGAAGGAAGACTGTGCAGATCTCACCTCTTCCTAGTGTACACATGAGTGTAAAGAGTGCAAGTGAAAGTGACTCACGTAAGTCGTATGATCCAAATTTAATGTCTCATATGAATGCTTTGAATGTTGGATACAATCCACATCAACACAATCCTAATCAGGTTTTACAAGCTTAGAACATTGTCAGGCCTCGTTTTCATAATAATTAAAATGTTCTTGAAAGAGGTAGAGGTCGTGGTCGATGGTTCAACAACAGACCTCAGTGTTAATTATGTGGAAGACTGGGCCATTTGGTAGCTACTTGCTGGCATCGATTTGATAGAAATTTTGTCTTACAACAAGGTCCACAGATAATTACATCAGCTACTCCACCTCAGCCTTATCAAATGAGTCAAAATTCATCACCTGGACAATTTTCTGGAGGTTTTCAAGGTTCAAAATTTGCTATTCCCATGTCTTCCATGACTTCACCAACTGCTAATGTTGCACATCATTATAGTTCGTTACCTGTGAATTCATCTCCTTCAAGTTTGGGTACATTTGGTAGTCGTTCTTCTGGTGATTTGGTAGTTTCTCAATCTAACTCAGTCTCTTCTCCATCACAACCTATCTCTCAGGTTCATACTTCAGTTCTGTCCTCACCTTGGGACATGCATGCATCTCCTGAGCCTGTGTGGTATCCTAATTCTGGAGCCAGTCATTATGTCACTTCAGATCCATCCAATCTTGCCACTTCACAGAACTATCATGGCACTGATAAACTCATAGTTGGTAATGGTAAGGGTTTGTCTATTGCAAATTTTGGTTCCAATTCTTTTGCTTCTGAGATATTGCCTTCTAAGTCGCTTTTGTTAAATAATATTCTTCATGTTCCTCTTATTGCCAAAAATCTGTTGAGTGTGTCCAAGTTTGCTCAAGATAATTCTGTCTTTTTTGAGTTTCATCCATCTTCTTGTTATGTGAAGGATTTGGTCACCAAGAAGGTTCTACTTGAAGGCAAAGTGAATCAAGGGCTCTATGAGTTTGATCTGACTCTTCCTAAGTCTTCTTCTTGTGCTTCTACATTTGTTTCTCCTCCTTCTTCTGGTAGTGTTTTTTCTAAGCATAAATCTGCTCTTGTAAGTCGGTGTACTGACATTTCTCTTTGGCATTGCTGGCTTGGGCATGCCTCATTGCTTGTAGTTAAGAAAGTTCTTACATTTAATAAAATACCTTATACTGATAGTATATGTGCTATTAATTTTGTCTGTGTGTCTTGTCAGCTTGGTAAAAGTCATGCTTTGCCTTATCATGCTTCTACCTCTCATGCCACTGCACCTCTTGAGGTAGTACATTCTGACATTTGGGTAGCACTCACTACTTCTCTGAATGGGTATCATTATTACATTCACTTCATAGATGAATTTACATGTTATGCTTGGATTTTCTTTTTGAAAACTAAGTCTTCTGCTACACAAGTATTTCTTCAATTTAAATCTCAGGCAGAATTGCAAACTAATCACAAAATCAAAATCCTACAATCTGATTGGGGTGGTGAATATCAAGGTCTCGTATCTGTTCTCTCTCAGTATGGTATTCACCATCAAACCTCTTGTCCTTATTCTCACCCTCAAAATGGATTGGCTGAGCGTAAGCATCGCCATATTGTTGAGCTTGGTATGTCCATGCTCTCTCATGCTTCAGTTCCAGTTCATTACTGGGATGAGTCTTTCTTTTCCAGTGTTTACATCATTAATAGACTTCCCACTTCTGTTTTGAATGATATCAGTCCTCTTGAAAAGTTGTTTGGTCAAAAACCAAATTATCATTTTTTAAAAGTGTTTGGTTGTCGTTGTTTTCCTTGCTTGTGTCCATATATGACTAATAAATTGGAACCTCGATCTGTTTCCTGTACTTTTCTCGGGTATAGTCCAAGGCATAAGGGCTATAAGTGTCTAGCTTCGACTGGTAGACTATACATTAGTCGTGATGTGGTCTTTGATGAGTATGTGTTTCCTTTTGCTTTGGTTTCTGGTTCTGATGGGTCTACTTTAGTGGCTAAACCTTCTCAGACTGTTTTACCTGTTTTAGTTAAATCTAAATCTACACAGTTTCCTATGACTCATGGCTTTGTGTCACCTACTTTTTTTCTCATTTGTCTCCATCAGTTTCTTCTGTTGAGTCTTCTGCTTCTAGTCCTTCTCTGGTTCCTCATCCTCTTTCCTCTTTTTCTAGTCCTATTGATTCTTCTTCATTGTCTCCTGTTGTTTCTCAGCAAGTAGCTCCTCTTGTTTCTTCTAGTCCTTCTTCAGTTGATCTTTCTGCTTCTCCTTGTGTTCTTCCTTCTATCAATGCTCATTCTATGGTCACTAGGTCCAAGGTGGGGGTGTTTAAACCCAAGGCATATGTCTCAGTCGCAACTGATTTGTCTCTTCTTGAACCATCTTCTATAAAACAAGCCTTACTTAGTCCAGAGTGGAAAGCTTCAATGCAGACTGAGTTTGATGCTTTAGTCAGAAATCATACTTGGACTTTAGTGCCTGCTCCTTTGAATAGGAAGATTGTTGGTTGTCGTTGGCTTTTCAAGGTTAAGAAATTTCCTAATGGATTGTTGGATAAGAGAAAGTCCAGGCTGGTAGCACAAGACTTTAGGCAAACTGCCAGTTTTGATTTTGCAGAAACATTTAGTCCTGTTGTTAAACAGGTGATTGTGCGTATTATTCTTACTCTTGCCTTGTCTTATAATTGGAAGCTTCATCAACTTGACATCAATAATGCCTTCTTGAATGGGCAGTTGCAGGAAGAGGTGTATATGCAGCAACCACAGGGTTTTGAAGATTCTGTGCATCCTTAGTTTGTGTGTAAGCTCAATAAGGCTTTGTATGGTCTCAAACAAGCTCCACGAGCTTGGTTTGAGACTCTCAAATCTTTTCTTCTTCAGCTTGGGTTCAATAATTCTGTAGCAGATTCTTCTTTGTTTTTTAAAATCTCTTCTAGCTCTACTATAGTCCTCTTAGTCTATGTTGATGATATCATTGTCACTGGCAGTGATGAATCTGCTATTCATGCTCTTATTACTACCTTACATGCACAATTTGCTCTCAAATACATGGGTTTGCTTGGTTATTTTTTGGGTGTTGAGGTGCATCATTTGGATAATGGCGACTTGTTGCTTGCACAGAGTAAGTATATTAAGGATTTGTTGATTAAGGCTAAAATGGAAGGGTGTAAGCCTAGTGCCACTCCTATGGCTACCAATGTTGTGCTTAGTGTTGCTAGGGATGCTTTGTTTGCAGATCCTACTCTCTATCGAAGTGTTGTAGGTGCCTTACAGTATATTACTGTCACGAGGCCAGATTTGTCGTTTGCTGTCAACACGTGTTGTCAATTTATGGCTACTCCTAGGCAGTCTCATTGGTTGGCTGTCAAACGCATTCTACGTTATCTTCGTGGCACTATCATGCATGGTCTTGTTTTGCGACCTTGTAGTCAGTTACTAGTGCAAGGATTTGCTGATGCTGATTGGGGAGCTGATGTTGATGACAGGCGATCCATTTCTGGCACAGTGGTGTTTCTTGGTGCTAATCCCATAGCTTGGGCTTCTCGTAAACAATCCTCAGTTTCTCGCTCGAGTACTGAGGCTGAATATCGCTCTTTAACTAATTTGGCTTCTGAAGTCTCATGGGTGATCGCCTTACTTGGTGAATTACATGTCCCAGTTTCCTCGGCACCTATCTTATGGTGTGACAATTTAGGTGCTATGAGTCTTGCTGCTAATCCTGTGCTGCATTCTAAGATTAAGCATGTGGAGCTTGATGTGCATTTTGTTCGAGAGCGTGTTTGGGCTAAGCTCATTCAAGTTTGTTATATTCCTAGCCTAGAACAGTCTGCTGATGCTTTAACCAAAGCTTTGCCTGCATCTCAATTTGTTTTTCTTAGAGGCAAACTTAGTGTGCAGCTTCTTCGGTTCTTCCCCTAAGTTTGAGGGGGGATGTTGGTGTGCAGAGTCATTATGGTGAGAGAAGTGGTGCTGATACTGATAACAGTTGAGGTGTCTGGTGTATGCAGTTAGAAGTTGTTGCAGAATTAGTTAGGTTGAGTGTAAGTTAGTATGCATAGCATCTAACAGTTTGTAGCTAATGTTTTGTAACCAAATGGAGTTTGTTATTAGTGTTCTCAGTTTGTTAAAAGAACGTGGGGAACAAGTAATATTGAGTTGTATAAATAGATATCTGAGACTGATAGGATCAACGCAATAGAGTTTTTGATGATCTTGTAATCTGATATCAATGTGAAAATGAAATATACATTCAGTCCTTCAACTACACTCTAACTTCTCTTTTCTGTTTCTCTAAATTAAAACACAATTTAGTTTAATTCAATACTTTCAGGACGCTTGGGATGACCTTGTCCAAGAGGTCCTATTAGATATCACAAAATAATATGCTTTTAGAGAAAATTTTCTTTTTAACTTCTTTGCTGACCAAAAAATTATGAAGCCAAACAACACCATTAAAAGGATGGCATTATTAGATGTTGTCTTACTAGACCTTTATTATGAATTTCCGCTGGTCATGATTAAACTCATTTGTTCAAAACCGTTTGATGTTCACCTATAAATAAGATCTAGCCCTCCATTTGTCACTCATTGGGTCCACTTAGTAATAAACTAATATTATTGGCTGTTGGGTTTGGTCAATAAACTAGATAAAAAAATGTCATTTATATACAGCACATCATTTCTTGTAACCAAATTAAACACATATTATTTTGATTCTTCTTCTCATTTTCAATCAGATGACGACAAGCGAAAATAGGACCCCTATCATACTTCATATCACATACACAAAGTGAAGATCTTGTCTTGAATCAACTTAAATTTTCATGATAACATTAGAAGATAGAGTTTAAATAAATGAAAAAGTGTAAAATTTTTGTATCATATGAACTATAATTATGCTGAATTCCTGCAATTTGGGACACTATTATTTTTATTTCTAACATTCCCTCAAAATATAAATATGATAGAATAATTATTTGTATTTTCAATCAATACTCTTTCTTTTCTTTCTTTTGCCAGGATTATGTATTATATATTTTTAGGCTTATTAGTTTTTTAATATTTTCTTTTCTTTCTTGGACTCTAATTCTAAAAGGTTAACATTAAGCAACATGAGATAATCTTATTTTATCTATAACAAAAGAAAAATAATACTCTTAGACATTACTCATCAATTAGTTAACATTTAGTGATAATATGACACAAGGTGTTATAAATAGCGAGAAATGTGATGGTTTCAACATTCCAATGTATGCATCAAGCCTAGAAGATTTTAAGGCATTAGTAGAATTGCATAAGGATCATTGGTATAAAGAAGCTAGAGGCTTTTAAAGGAGGAAGCCATTAGTAGTAAACAGACTAGACGATGCGTATGAATCTTAGTGTTATCATTAGTGAGATTATCGCTGGCATCATCTGCTACACATATACTTTAATTGTCATTGCGGTCTGCTCAGTTTTTCTACTTTATTCGATTATTAGAACTCTTTATCTTCAGTTCAATTTCTTTTAAAGGTTGCTGGTTAGTTCTTTTATGATTCGAAATCCAAAAATGACTTTATTCTTTTTCTTCAGTTTCGTCATTCAGCAAACTGCTACAGCTGTCGTCCTTTTTTACCGTTGTTGCTGTCGTTGTTCAAGTCAACTTCATTGCTTCACGATTATTAGTATCGTCCATGTTCACTACTGTCGCTGTTGTCGTTTACGTCAACCTCACGAATGTCTGTATTAATCTCAACCTCACAATCTCGTAGTTGTCGTTTTTCAGAAAGATCAACCAACTTACCGTTCTTCGAATCTCAACTACGAATACTACTAATGCCCATAATAAGGCTCTCTATTATTGGAAGATTTTCGTATCTCACTACTCAAGTTTGACATGTGTGATATTTATGCTCCAACTTGAGGGGAATAGTTAAAGTGTATTTTCTTGTTACTTGTGCTAATAGCTACTTACATCAGCCTTTCAATCAGTGTTAACGTCCTCAACAAAGTGATATATCCCATGATTTTCAATTATTTTTGGTTGGCTCAATGACTACTTGATGTCTGTTATAATTGTTCAAGCTGAATATAGATTATGTTTAGTGAGAGAGTTAAAATATTAGATTAATATTTAGTTTTTTTTGTTAGTATTGGAAACTATTATGATTAAGATATTAGATAATTATTATAATATTTTTCTATTAGCTTAGAAATTTTATTTAGAGTTCTATTACAATTAAAATTTTAGTTTATTATTCCTATAAATATCAATATAATTCTTCAATATTATTAATGAATGAGAATTAGAATATTTTTATTTAACTTTTTAATTTTCTTTTAAACTTACTTTAATTATATATTATTTTAACTTTTATGTTTATTCTTTTATGTATTTTATATGTATATTTTTTTCTATTTTATATTTTAACAGTTAATAGTTGCACAAGTGTGGTTGGGTGTTCTAGTTGATGCCCATATTGGTGAGCACCTAAGTCAGGTGCTTTTTCTACGTGTCGAACGCTGAGCCACTGTCCATGCCAATGATCTCCTTGAGCAACTTCATTTCTTTCACATAGTTGCGTCTCTTACTTTTACTAATTAATTAGACTGAAGAAAAAGGAAGACTCTCAGCAAACCAAAGAGAAGAGAAAAATTAAAGGCTTTCTTTTGTGTGTTAATGATTGACCGCAGTTACCTTTATATAATTATATTGTTGATGGGTTTTGACGTTTTGTGACTGTGGTAGTGTAGGTAAAATATATTATACATGATAGTAAAACTCTTTTACTTTCGTCTTCTTCTATTGTGATATCTATTCTCTATAATATGTTTAAACGAAAGGTTTGCTTATAATATGACTCCCAATTAAACATATTCACACATTTCACAGTGCCATATTTGTGATTTAACTATAAAAATACATGGTAATATTGTTGGCTTTTAAGGGACGACGTTTTGCGGATTAATATAAACCGTTGGAGTTGGAGTAGTAACGAATAACGATTAACGAACACAACGATCGTAAACTATACTTGAAACGACACCGTGCTTAAATTATTGCGACACAGTGTGTGCTGAACATTGATGGAAATTCACTGACATACCAATGGATTTTCAACGTGGTTTGTCTAGTAATATGATGATAAAATTTATTTTAAGTTCCATGAATCAACACTAAAATATTATTTGATATAAAAAAATAGATTCCCTAAACGACATCGTTGATATTCGACGATTCGACCTTTCTTTCTCTCTCTCTATCACTGCCTTACACCTAAAAGAGTTTCATCCTTCAAACTAATAAGACTAGAAATATACTCAGATAGAAGACGCAGACTCTCTCTCTAGCCGAAGAAGAACAACTCTGAAAAAGAAACAGACCGTAGAGATAAGGAAGTCATATTCTTTTCTCATTTTGGGAACAAAAATGGAGGGATTCGGTTCGAGATTGGGCCGAGCGTCGTCGAGGTACGGCCCAGCAGCAACAGTTTTCAACCGCCCAGTTAGGAAGTGGAAGAAGAGGTGGGTTCATGTTTCCTCGTCATCCACCGTTACTTACCAGAACGGCCAAAACAGCAGCAGCAGCAACGGTGGTTCTCATCTCCTCCTCTGTCGGTGGACGCCAATCCCTCCCAGCCCTTCAGCTTCCACTTCCACCGAGCCAGACTCCGTTTCCGACGGCGCACCGGATGAGTCACCACGACGAAAGTTCCGTTACACTCCTGTAAGTGCACATGAGAAGTGAAGACAGTGAAGCTAGAATGCATGTGGTTTTTATGTTTCAGTGACTTTCTTTGTTTCGAAGCTATTAGGGTTTATCATTTATGTATTTTTTCTGAAAAAATAGGCGGGGTTTCAACACGCTTATTAAATCGTAAAGTAGAGCATAAGTTGATTCATGTTTTGAAAATATGAAGTTTTGAATCGTTTTTTTTTTTTTACAAAGTTTGTCTCCTAATTTTTAACTGATATTTTCTCCGATTTTCTCTGTTTTTTCTTCCCATAAGTATTTAAGCTCTTTGTTTATGTATTTTAACAATTAAATAAATCACTTTTGTGGTTTAAGTGATTTAAGCAAATTAGAAATCACTTGTATGATTATATGCTACGATACTGCTTTTGGTCAATTGATTGCTTGTAATTCTTAGCAGATTGCCGTGCTAGAACAGCAGAAGAAGATTGCTGATAGAAAAGTTGAAGATGAAACTAAAGCAAAGGAGACCGACCAATCTATTCAACCAGCAACCACTGTTGATCATGAGATGCATGGGAATCCAAACATGAATTACAAAATGAAGAAACAAACTGAGGTGACGCTTTTTTTCTCATATACTTGGTTATTGTTCCTCTTTTGAAAGCTTGACCTATTTTTCATAGACAATTAAAGTCATCATAAGTTTATTTTAATTCTCGGACTGTGATTTGAGCAACTTTGCGGTTAGGTAATTAGGCATATTAGGGTGTGGAGAAGTAGAAAATGGATTGCAAACATTAATGTTCTGTATTAATGTCTTGGAAATCAGTTGAGTAATTAATTGTATTACTTAGGAGGAATGGATTGAAAAGTAGGCATACCCTAAACTACTCAACTGAAGCTCTGACACTTGTTGTGTGGTTGTCCTGCCTGTGTTTTGGTGAACATTACTGTAAGTTGCTAGTGCCTACTTGACTACTTGTTGAATGATGGTGAAATAAAACTCTCCTGCTTACTGATTATGCTCTTCATCCCTAGTATTTTGTTTGAATTCTTATCCCCGTTTTCTCTCCCTTAGCCCATGGACCTTAGACCCAAAAAAAAAAAAAACTCATCTGAAGGAAATTCATGGTCACTGATTCATTTGTTTGGGCTGTTTGGGGAGTTTAGAGTCTTCAGATCATTGTATAGGTGAAAAGAAATCTTTGGTAAATTCACTTGATTATACAATTTGAAAGTAGTTCTGTAACATCCTAAAACATGTATGGACAAATCTGAAAATTCTCTACATACTAAAACTTTAATTATGAGTTTCTCCCCAAGTTATATGAAGTTGAAGAACTCCAATATCTTGTTTCCCTCCCCTGAGCTGAAGCACTATTTTTGCTACATGATATTATAATCTTGATACTATGCAAATGATATAATACTTATTCCATATTGCAGGAATTAGAGAAGAGTGCATCTATGGTATCAAATATGAGTACTTTGGATCTGGGATTGGGCTTGAAAGGCAACAACATCAATCCTGTTGGTAATATCCAAGGGGCTGAGATGAAGAGAGCGTGGTCAATGGTTTGATGTCCATAGTGGATTCTAAGATTAAAGTGATACCGCATGAAAGATACTAGTGTTATGCCTTTATCTTTTCTACGTTGTTAGCAAGTTGTAGGCTTAGTTGATATCGGTTTTCGTTGAATGTTACTTAGTTACCAGAGTAACTGGTCGTAGCATAAGCACGTATAGATGCTTTACTGCTGTATATATAAAGCTATGGCTCACTTGCAGTTGACCCCCAACATAGAGGTGGTATCAGTTTAATCGTCTTGTATTGTAATAAGTAATGACATATGAGAGTTGCTAAAAGTGGGTATTCGCATGGGTGTGAGTGTGTAGTAGTTTATCAAAAAGAACTGGAGCACTCTAGATGAACTACCGAAAAATTTGTTAAATTAGTGGCTTTTAATTGAAGTGATTATTAAGGGAAACATTTTGCACTAGAAGCGATTTTATATAGGATCTGGCAATTTTTTAATTGAAAGCGCAGATATTTGCTTGGAATCAAGATTCTAAAATTGTTTATGCAAGAAAGAACTCTAATATTCTTAATTTATTGATATTGTAATTTAGCGTAGAAGCTGGATAAGAAAAGCTGATAGAACAATAACTTAAGATACCGTCAATACAATTCCAATGATTACTATTACAGTTTCGCTCAAGAAACTCAACTACGGAATTATGCAACTAACAACTCGAGAAGAAACTCTCCGCATATAGCACCATTGGTTGCACAAAACGCTATCATCTCAAGCTTTTAATACTTAAAATGGCTCCGAGTTTTTAATGCCAAGAACAGAACAAAGCATGTAAAAGTGCTTTCAAATATAACATCTAAAAGCAATTTTAGCCATTTTGAGGAAACGATAAACTTAAGCAGGCAATAAATATAAATAATAAAAAAAAAAAACGCCAGTTCTTCACAAACACAGCAGGTAACACAATGCGACTAGAGGACTTTTTCCAGGTCATAGAATAAATTACAGGACACAATAGATTAGATAGAGCGAACTGAAAGAAAAAATTATTATCATTGTCCTCCGTTTTACAAAAACATTTTACTTCCATCCCCTCAGACAAATGCAAAAAAATTCCATTAGACCAGGAAAGCTCACATCTTAGACTTCGGCCCCATGTCTGCAGCAACGCTCCTTACTACGAAATTCAACCTACAATGTATTATCACCAGTAGAATCATTATCCACTGCTTGAGTTACACCAACTTCAGCTGGCCGAATAATTCGATCATGAAGCGTGTATCCTGCCTGCAATATAAAGTTGAATGCAGTCTGACATTTGAGCAACTTCCAGAGATATCCTTCTTTCTTAGTAATATTTTGTAGAACAAGCTCATAAAAACAATGTTCTATCGGAATTAACCTTTCTGTATGGTTACATGTAGAATGTTTAGACTTTTATTACTTGCTAGATGCAAGGAAACCGTTCACAGTTCACACTGACAATACAGATGATATTCATGAGAGGGCTAACAACTTGAGACCATAAAAGCAAATTTCCTTTGGTATTTGGGCAGAATTAACCATTTAGTCCTTTGCCATATCATCATGACCCTTTTATTTTGACACATTGATTACATAAACTTTTCACATTCGATCAATTTAATCCAAAATCTATTCATTTAACCAGTTTAGTCCACAACCTTTCTAAAGTTTGAACTTTGAACTAGTTTCGACTAATTTAGTCCAGATTAAACAATCTAAACTTTGAAAGGGGGGCAAAATTAAAAAAATACTAAAATGGTCCAATTAAAGGATTATGGAACATGTTGGAAGGAATTTGAAAATGTTAGACAAATTAGTAAACAGTAAAAGGTACTTGACTATTTAAGTCAAATGTGAGAAAAGGATTAAGTGCGTCATTTGACCTAATACTTTTTTTCCAGCTTGCATAGAAGTACAAGTAGTGACATGTTACCAATAAGAGAAAATTGAAGGCAAGTTTCTGTTTGATACCCATTTTAACAGGGGAAAGCATAAAGGCCAAGCACCAGCTTAAAGAACTTCACATTCTAAACATAATTGCTGAAGAGATTGAGGAAAACAGAAAAATGAAAGAAAAGGATTAGACTTGCTCATACCTTCAGAACCGCAGCAACAGTGTCTGGCGGCTTGGAACCATCAGGAATTTGGAATACCGCATTATGTCTATGAGGATCAAAAGGCTCATTTATGGGGTCATATTTTTCTACTCCAAACTTTTTAAATACCTGAAAACAAAAGGCATCCATTATTCACCAAATTTCTTAGCAACACAATCAAAATCCAAAGTGACATTACAGAAGTGCCCAACGTTCCAAGAACATTAAAACCAAAAGGAAATAGTTTTCTAATAACCAGTTGAAGCTATAGGTAAATAACTTCATTGACAACTTAGGTGATATATTGACATGGGAACAGTAATAAAGTAACTGAGCTTTAATTTCTTTCCAATTGTTCAACTTATGTAAGGTAATTTAAAATATGATCGAGAAATTCTTAAGACCCTACTATATTTCCATATTTTTAGCTTGCAAAAAAATTTCAGGGTAAAGAAAATATTTTACCTCCGTAAGTTGTTTCTCAGTCATTTCGACACCTTCAAGAAGTGTTTTCAAAAGTGGGAAAGCTCCTGCAGTGTCCTTAGACACATCAATCTTTGAATAACTCTCTTTAACAACAGAAGACGCTCTTGCCAAATTGTCTGAAACATCTAGTAAACTCTTTGCAAAATTCTGCAACATAATTTTAAGCATAAGCCTAATTAGCACTTTACCAAAGAACTGTACTAAAAGAAAGGACTTAAATGTCTGATGAACTGACAAATTAAGGGGAGATATCACAAAAACTAACCTGTATGGCAAACTTTTTTGAATTCTCTGCTTCACGTCTTGTCCTGTCCATCACATTCTCCATTTCTGCATAGCTTCTGAGAACTTTATCCTGCATTATTTCAATCTCCTTGTGTTTCAACTTCAGGAGCTCTTCCTTCTCCGACATGAGTTTGACCAAATCATCATAGGATGGTGCACTCTCACCCTCTGAATCTGAATCAGAAAATGCAGTTCGTTTAGTACCTCTTCTCCTTTTAGTTTGGGACATAGTAGAATGGGAATCTTATATTGAACCTGATTCATTAGTATGATCGGCTGCTGCTTTGTTCTCTTCAGTTTGATCAGAGCTAGATTTTGTGGAGTCTCCATTAGTTGAGGCACCACTATTCTCAAAACTACACTGTTCCTTGTCAGAGGGATCAGGTGCAGACGAAGACAGCCCATATCTTTGTAAGGGTGATGAATTGAGAGCTAACTGCTGGAATAGCGAAATGTGACCAGGAGCTAACTGCAGCATTGGAAACAATACCTTAAAAACTTGCAGGAACATACTTTTAATCTTTCAAGCTCGGGGATTGAAAAAAAGTTTCAGCTTTTTAGTCTTACTCTTCAGGTTCGAAAGAACCCCAGATAAAAAGAATACGTAACTATTAATAACATTATTGTTAGAAGAATAGAAGACCATACACGGACAAAAACAACCAAATGAAATAAATCCAAGAAAATACAAGTGTAATGATATTCGAACTATCCTTGTTGTGACTTGTGAGTATTAAATGGACATGACCGGCCTAGGGTTAAAATTTCTATAAAATAAAAAATCAGAGTTCCCAGTGACTTTCAACTCGACAATGAAATCATTGAAACAACAGCGAAATATAAACGAACTCATACCAAAAAGTTAGGAACTCCGAAATCATAAAATAAAGGAAGAAAAACTACACAATGAAAGAAACTCTGCGAGAATAAATCATAAATTTTACTAAAACATGCACTTCAAGGTACAAAGTTTGTAGCTTTATCAATAATACAACAAATTATAAACTTTCTAAAAAGAAAACTAGATATAAAAATTAAAACCATTTTGAGCGAGCAAGGAAATGAAATTCAACATGAAACACACAGCAGTTGTGGAATACAAAGAAAAGCTAAAACCCTAGTGTGAAAAGTACAAGAATATTGGGGATTTGATAGTGTACCTTGTGGAGAGACTTATTGAGAATTGAGTCAAAATGATTGGAGAGTATGGGAAAGGGGTGATTTTGTGGGATGCATAGGAGAGGACTCCTCGATATTTTCCTCGACGCGCGAGCTATTACTCTAGACACGAACATAGCTGAACAGCTAAGACGAGCAAAACGGGAATAGATATAGAAATCCTAAAGCAAGTGTTTGCGGCCAAAGAAAGCGAGGGAAAGAGGGAAAACGAAGGCGGACAAGCATGTAAGCTTTGGGAAAAAGGAAGGACAGTAAGACGATGAAGCTGAAAATTCGAAGTGGTATTTTTTTGAAGCGACGAAATTGCCCTTTTTCTTGAGATCACAGAAATATTTTTGGTTAGATGCTCCACCGACCCACATTTAAAAGTCCTAAATCCTAATTTGTGTAATGAAAAATAGTAACATTTTAAAAACAAATAAACTGCCAACGAACTCAACAACATAAAACAGACTAAAGCATGTTCAAAATCTGAAGTATAAATTAAAGTTGCATATGTATGCGTTAAGTTTGTATAAAAAAAAAACCTAAAATTCTCATTTTTAAAAATAAAAAAAATATTAAAATTGTTTCGAAAACTAACTTTCAGTAAACTAAGTTTTTTTTTTTTGGTTGCTAATAAACTAGTTAAAGGCAAAGACTAAAATATATTGTTTCCTAAAACAAATGGACCAGTAAAGAAAGCCTCAATCGATAGCTGGTGTCTGGTGATTTGGTATTGAATTAAAAAAACGAGGATTTTGAAACTGTAGAAAGTCATTTATCAATAAAAATAGCCATCTAATTTTTGGTTTTGCAACGGCAGAAGCTTCCACAACCTTTCTAAATGCGTTAGAATTTTTTTTTTAAAATAATGATTTACCCTTATTACGCACCCATATATGTGTTTCGAAAATTCACCATCTGAAGCATTGTGGCACAAGGCAATTTGCACCCCAGATAACCAGTGGGATTAACGCAGGAACAACAAGGGGATTGAGACTTTTATTGAAATAAAGTTTCTTCCCGGCAGGGAAAGACTTCCAAAAAGAATTCTGCAGCCTATCCACTTGAAAGTCATAATCAGAACCAATTATTAACAGGTAACTAATTACAAAGAACAATAACAAAACCATCATTTCTCAACCTGTGTCGCCACAAATATAACGTTATAATGAAACATAAGGAAATGGAAGACTAACAAATCTTAACAAACTCCAGAGAAGTTGGTTGTTGCTCTTCTGCAACAGCTGCGTCTGTCTCAGAAAAGTAGTCATGACTGAAAGCAAACGTTAAGACATGGTCATTTAGATCATAAAACCAATCAATAAACCTACAAACAATAGCTGTCACAAGCACATGCAGTTGTTGTTTTAAAAAATTTCTAAGTAAATCAGCAAAACGATAGCATTAATAAACAAAATGCAACTGTTATTACATCTCTACTTCAGGTTTTGAACAATCAAGACATTTGTCAATGAGATTGGTATTTCTATAAAATCTTATAACATAGGCAAAATCACAAACGGGAATAGAAGTAACATCAACTTACTTAATTTTGCGGGACAGTTGATACAACCCTGTACAACCCATTGCAATGTTTACACTGAAAAGGTTCCAATTTTTCTGCAATAACATACAATCATATATGAGAGTCACGAGAAATGTCAAATAACTGTAACTGTATTTAGTATCTTAAACACCACTTCCGCTTATACACAATAACATGCAATTTTATGCAACATGTACAATCAACCACCAAGTGGATGATTGAGATTTAGTAGTACATGTGTTATGCTCTCATTTATTATGTTTTCTAAACTGACCAGCCAAACATGTATGGGATAAAGAAATTTACACATCTCTTCAACATGAAACTGAAAATCCAATAAAAATCATGATGAGGATTGAAACGGAGAATAACAGCAAGAATTAGAGCAAGGGAGGGATCCAAGATGAATAAAAATAGGGAGAGATTGATATTTAATTCATAACTCAAGGATCAAAGTAAAAGTACCATGATATTTCCTATAAATAAATTTTTCTAAACAAGATAACTGAAGAATTCTGATAATGTGATCCAATGTAGAAATTAGCAGATTGGAGTAAAAATTAGCAGTAAAACAATTTTGATCAATACAGTATTCAACATTTCTTCAACATGTTAAAACAGCTTCATAGCACTAAATAGAGTTTACATTGAAATAACAGAGAATTCTAAAACATTGATAACGTAAATTTTAGCATCTTTAAGAGCTGAATAAAACTTACCGGAGTAATCACCATACTGTAGCGTGACTATATGATTCCAGTACAAGTAACAGCTGCACAAGAAAGAACATAATGATCTTAAAACAGAAAATGAAAGCACCAGCTTTCCAACGAAATAAAGGCAAATTCAATCCAATTCATTAGGCGAATATGAAACTTCCAGGGGTTTTTTGAATCTCTTTTAATATAGATTTTGGAAGTGCATACCTATTTGCTGAGGATAAGAGAGTTTTTCAGGTGGCTTTGAGAAATCAGCAATTTTTGCTATGCTGTTGCCCCATTTGAAAGTAGGAGCCCAAAAATGAACTGCAAGTTATACGATAAACCCTCAGTAAATCCATGTTGAAAACAGTACACCATAAAACTACGTAATTTTTTTCAGGGAAATTTCAAATCTTGATTAATTTTCTACTGATGCTAATATACTCCAATCAAGTAAAATCCAAATCATCTTATCAATTTTTTTTGGTGTCAGAAAATTATCGTTTCAATTAGTCATCTAGAATCTGACAGTGAAATCAATCAGAGCATAAAATGAGCACATCGAATTCTAATCACCTCAGGCACCTAGAATATTCCATCGTAAAAACCGCAATCCGAAGAAAACAGCCGAAATCTAGATTTCAAATATCAATAGTTTCCGGATCGAATGTTATAAAAAGAATATCGAAAACAGGACTCGACGGAGAAATTAGCGATTAAAAATCGGAACGACAGAATGAAAAAAGATAAAGATAAAGCATTGAGAGATTGAATAAAAAAGGGATATAATACGAACTAGTTTTAGGTCCAGCAGGGTGGTTCCAAAAAGCTTGTAGCTTGGTTGATGCCATGCTTCTGTTTACTGGAGACTATCTCAGTATCTCTGCTTCTATTGACTAATGGGAAAGCAGAGATAGAGTCGGTGTCACAGCCTCTGACAGCATGACGGCTTAGCATTTTTAACGAACAAATCAGCGACTTAAGAGTTTTTTTTTTTTTTTTTTTTTTTAAATTAACTTTTAACTAATTAAATCACTTGTACCATTTTAATGTGACATTAAATAATTAATAAACACAATAAAAATTAAACTTTTATACTACAAACATTACTTCTTTTTTTAAAAACCATTTTCATCCGCATGTATGAGGACATATATGATATCTTTGGTGAATGAATAAATTAAGTATAATTATATTAAATTATATTATAATTATATTATAAATATTACTTTTTTTTTTCAAAACTATTTTCATCTACATATATTAGGACATATATGGCATATTTGGTGCATCAAAGCATATAAGTAAAATAGTTATATTTGATTGAATTATATTATAATTAGTTTGTTCAGTGTTTGAAAAAAATTTGTATAATATAATCGAATTAAAATGATTAAATATATTTTGTTAAAATAATTTATATTACAAAATTTATTTAAATTAATATTTAATTCATTTTTATATTTTTATTGCATTTTTAAAAATAAAAAATTTTAATTTTAATTTGAGATAAAAGAAAAAGTTAAAGACGTATAATTTTATAATTGAAAATTCAAACAGACTAAGTCAATTATTCAGTATAATTTAGACCTACACTTTTAGGTCGTAGAAATTTTTTATATAAGCATACTATTTTTATATTGTACAATTTAATATAATTTTACGGTCAAACTTGTGCACCAAAATTAGCACAACTGAATTTAACTAATTTTTAACGGGTTGTTTTGAGAAGGGAAAAAAAAAAAAAACAATATTAATAAAGCTACATTTTCCAACCCACAACACAAACAGCAAACCACAAGTCATATTGTGTATAATAAAATATAGATTTTCTTTTTCGTTTGAATGGAAATTTGATGCATAATTGCAGATCTAAAAGTTAGAATTAGAGAATGAACCTCCATAAATGTAAGAAAAAGGATCTAAATAATCTTTTTAACCCATGAGTTGCCTCAATGGTAAGGGATCCTCTCTTTGCAAAATGTCAATTTTAGGTTTCCTTCGAACTTTGGTGATATTTGTCATGTGTTTCAATTTAGACTATATGATGGGAAAAAAACAGAATAATCTTTTGAATTTATTAACTTATTAAAAACGGACAAGCCTAAGACCATAAGTTACTAGTAGATGAACCAACTACATACCCACGTTGGAATTGTGAACCTGAGAAATAACGCATTCCACACAAACTTTCCATTCCTGAAGCTACTACTTTAAGAAATTTTTTTCAATACAGCATACGTATTGAATACATTTTAGGAAAGAGATAGACTTAAATTTTATTACCCTTATTTTAAAGGGTTCAACATTTTTCTCTCTTCCACATTCAATCCTCATTTTGTGTCTATCTCTCTCTTGCTGTGTTCACAATTTTTATACATCCTTTGCACAGAAAAAATTTTCCTACTTTACACCATGGCAGTTTCTTATAGTTGTAACGGACAAATGAATTTTTTGCCTCTACTCTACTTGGCTACTTTTGTAGCTCATTTATTTTTCCAACCGGTTATACCTCAACGGCATGATATTCACTTGGGCATGTTAAAAGTCTAAATTTTGAATCCCCAAAATATCCTGCTCATAGTTTTCGGTTTAACTTTTGAACATATAGTAGCTTTCATTCTCAAAGCTCTACACCAAAAGCAAGCAAAGAGGTAAGGGTTAAAAAAATATCTTGATTTTTAGAGTGTTCTTGTTAAAAGTGATTTAAGAAGAAAACGCTTCAAAATAGAATAACAAATAATTGTGCTTCCGTCGCCTAGGATCCCACAAGTTTCATTATCGGCAAAAATACTAAAACAGGAAAGACATCGTCCCGAAATTACCATTTTCTAACCTGTAAGTAATGCATAGAATAGCAAAAATCTTGTTCTAAAAGAAATTAAAATTTCAACTACATCAACCTCCATTTATATCAGTTTCTTAACTTGTCCACTCTATTAAAAAAATTCCTTACCAGCTTACCAACCTCCTCAATTTGGGATTCTTTTAAACCATTAAAATTGCGCAGGCAGAAGCAAGAAAATATGGCACACAAGGCCCTCCACTGGTTTCTCTTAACCCATCTCTTACTGCAACTTCTTAAAGTAAATACAAAAGTTCCAGCAATCATTGTATTTGGGGATTCTTCTGTGGATGCAGGGAACAATAACCAGATTTCTACCATCTTAAAGAGCAATTTTCAGCCCTATGGTCGTGATTTCTTTGGCGACCAGCCTACCGGACGGTTTTCAAATGGTAGAATTCCGACAGACTTCATCTCTGAAGCTTTTGGAATCAAGCCAACTATACCTGCATATTTGGATCCAAATTACACTATCAAGGATTTTGCTACTGGAGTCTGCTTTGCTTCTGCAGGAACTGGTTATGACAATGCCACTTCAAATGTGCTTGTGAGTCAAATAGTACCTTAACTTGGTAATAATATCAGTACAACTCAGGTAGAAAATTCTAGTATAACTCGTACACACAAAATTCAAAGAAAGTCTCACATTTTCTCAGCCCTCAGGAATTCAATAATATTAACTTAATAAGACGTAATACAAATTTAGGGTTATGATATGCTTATTTTTGTCTTCTACATGGTCTTGCAGTCTGTGATACCTATGTGGAAAGAATTGGAGCACTATAAACAATACCAGAGGGACCTAAGAGACTATTTGGGCAAAGAGAAAGCAAATGAGGTACTGAGTGAAGCACTGTATCTGATAAGTATAGGAACTAATGATTTCCTGGAGAACTACTACATAATGCCAGGCAGGTCATCAGAATTTTCCATAGAAGAGTACCAACACTTTTTAGTTCAGATTGCTAGAAAGTTCATAATAGAGCTTTACGAGCTTGGGGCTCGTAAGATATCCATAGGAAGCCTTCCTCCTATGGGGTGTCTGCCACTGGAGAGATCCATCAACATGTTATCCGAGAGTGGGTGTGTCGAAGAGTATAATAATGTGGCCAAAGATTTCAACAAGAAGCTGCAGGGATTGGTAGAAAATGTCAAATCGGAACTTGCTGGAGCAGAACTGGTGATTTCAAATCCTTATGACATTCTGATGGACATGATCCAGAACCCGACTACATTTGGTAAGGCTTTTCACATTTTAACTGTGTTCTTTCTGGAAGTGCAATTAATCCAAACCCAGGGTGATAAGTTACGAAACACCATGATTTTAATGGTTACTTTTGTTAGTGACCTCACCTGTAACATAATCATATGAATCCATCCATCCAATAGTTAAAGAAGTTTCCAAAGTGATATTTACCTAAATCACTATACCCCTATTTTCCTGTCTCTAATCACGAAGCCAAATTTACTAATTGTTTTCTTTTTTAATACAGGATTTGAAAATGCAGCTACAGCATGTTGTGGCACAGGACTGTTTGAGATGGGATACATGTGCAATAAGATAAACCCTTTTACATGTTCAGATGCAAATAAATATGTGTTCTGGGATGCCTTCCACCCAACAGAGAGGACCAATTACATAGTTGCTGATCACATAGTCAAGAACGTTCTAGCTCAGTTTTTATAGTAACAATTACGTGCCTCAGTATTTTCGCCACAAAATACCTTGTTTGAGGAACCAATCTTATCCCTATTTTTTAAGTTTACATACACTTTAAAGCTATTCCCCTATTGAATTGAATACAGAATCTCTTGAAAGACATTCCACATTTGAATGGAGCAATCATACTATAATAGATAATTTAAAATTTTGTCTAAATTTTAATGGATGAAAGTACAATGGAATCATCTTTAATCTATTAGGAGCACATAGAAAATAGAGAGTAATGCATTGCATTTAGAAATTGCAACAACAAAAGCAGCCAAGGGCATCATGAAGAAAGAGACACCAATCCTCATTTAGTCTTTACAGAATGAAGCATCCATAAGCTTGGAGGTTTCTAAAATCTTCAGCATAACAATGAATTCTAGCCCCTTCTTTTCTATGATTTTACTTTCTTCTCCAAGCTTCTATTCTCCTTTGCTTCTTTAGTTTTTTTGCTTGTTCCCTTCATCTTTTTAAGTCTTTTGGGTAAGTTTAGAGAAAACAATGTCAAATTTACTACTATAATCAGTTATCCCTGCATGAACCTTGAAGACTCTGAAAAGGCTTAAGGCTCATTATTCTTGTCTGAAGATTTAGCTTCAAGGCTTTCCCAAAACAAAAGAAAGCGTATACATGGGAGTTATCGAAGAACAAAAGAAAAATCACTAGCTTAGACGCTGATGTCTATAAAATTTCTCGATTACTTGGATTAAACGACGTGCCGTTTGACAAAACATCAACCGCTTAAATGCACGTATAATTTTACGAATATCTTCGATGTATACTCTTATTCAGAAATTTCTGTCAATAACTTCATTATTTTTTGTTATTATTAATTCTACAAATTTTTCTTTTCCTGATAATATCTTTGATATTGTTTATATTTTCTTAAAACTAAATTTTCAATATATTCATAAATATTACATTAATGTTTGTCAAAAAAAAAAAAAATATAGATATATATGTATATATACGAGAGATAGAATCAAATATTAATTTTTTATTTAAAAGGTTGAGATTTAAATATTTTATTCATTATTTTGGAGTCATTCATTGAATTTTTTGTCCTCTTTTAAGTAGTCATTTGGCTGAACCCATATTTTTAGTTAAGAATAATTTTTTTTTAGGAAAATTATGAAGAGATATTTTTTCCTTGTCAATTACAAGATTTTTTTTCAAACTACTAAAATCTAAAATAGTAAATAATGAAAAAAAAATTAAATCTCAATCTTTAAATAGTAAATAATTTAAAAAAAAATGTTTTATATATATTATTTGGTTTCATTTTTAAGTTCCTAAAAAATAATATATGTTTATTATGTTATGAAAACATATATTTAATGCATTTGTGAAGATACTTTAAAAATAAGTTCAATCCTGTTATAAATAAAAATGTATATTTAGTGTCTTAAAAATGTTATGTTACAAGCACTTAATAAAAAAAGAATACATGGTGTTATTATTCCAAATTGAAAAAACATAAGAAAATAGATGAGGGTTACCCAATCAAAGAGTAGAATAGAAATTTTAACTTTCTCCATTCTTCAACAATTTTGTACATGCACAAGGTGAGGTTTTGGTCCTCATGTAAGAGTTCAATTCCCATAATATAAATTGTGTAATATTATTTAAGGCCTAAAATATGTATAATGATCCTTCTAGCTATGATACAAGAAATTATCAAATAACAAACTATCAAGTATTATCAATAAACAAACTATAGGGAAACAAAATCAATGAACACTGGGAAAGATTCCAAGAATTTAGTACACCATTTCTTTAAAATAAATAAATAAATTTAGTAAAGCCATATTACTTCCCTAGATAGTCTTCAACATCATAGATTCATGGTCATATTTACAAGAAAAAAATCATAATCAAACACTCATTTATTTATTTTATCAACAATATCAGAAAAAGAAAGAAAAAAAAATGGAGGGAAGAAACTAAAACAACCCTCATCACAAGAAAAAAAAAAAAAAAAAACTAAACCAATTAGAAAATAAATTATCAAAAGAGAAGCAATATCAAATTAATTATAAACAAGACTAAAAATAGTAAATAAATTACAAATGTCCAAATTAAATACCAAAATAATCGATAATGTTGTTGATCTTTTGATATCATCATGACATAAAGAAAGTCACACAGCTAATAGATCTAGCATAAAAATTAGATCATGTTTTAGTAGGGATTCTATATATGCATGCACTTTTAATTATAAAGTCGATTTAAGAGTCATCCAATGACTCTTGCTTTTCAAGTCTCAATCTTTCACGGAAACTCTCAATGAATTCTTCAGCTTTTGCATCAATTCCTTCAAGTTGCAATGCTGCAGAAGACGAGCCCAAACCATCATCTTTGTCACATGAGCTACTATCGACCGTGGTTTCACTATAGACCTGAAGGAGCACCTTTTGGTGTTGGTGATGAAAAGGCCTGTTTTTGGAAGAATTTAGTGTATGAAGGTTGCGACGTCGAGTACTAGTAGTAGTAATATTTCTCGAGTGTTTTGGTGATTTGAAGGCCTGCATTAAGTGCTTCCAAACCTTCTTAGGCTTTGGAAGCTTTCGTTCTCCATCGTTAAATGAAAAACAAGACATACTCTAGAAATAATATTATTAGCAAGTTTTGGAATAGGGTTTTGGAATGAGAAAAGAAGAGATATGAAGGATTTTTTTGTTTGTTTTTGATATTGTAAAAATGGTAACAAAATATATTCCATTTTTGTATTCAATGCATATGTTCTTCTTTTCCTTTCTTTTTTCCCTCTCATCTTTTTCCTTTTTTGCATAACCGAATATGGTGTTTTATTTTCGTCAATGCTAATTGCTAAAGGTATATAATTATTATTTTCTCTATTAAAAAGAACATATTTAATTAATGTGATTTAATAAATAAATAATTGCTCCGCATTCTTCTATTTTTGTATCAAATATATAATTTAATTGAAAAACTCTAAATTTTTTTAATAAAAAAAAAAAAATACACCACAAGTTTTATATAACTCAATTATTCATTTGATTTTATTATTATTATTTTTTTGTTTAAACACATTATTTTACTTTGGACCCTCTTAAAAAAACATATTTTTAAGAATTAAAAAAAAAAAAACATGTGCTTTGCATTTTTAAACATGTGAAAAAGATAAACATACGTTTTTGAACATGCAAAAAATATATTTTTATTAGGTTATATGAAGAAAAAATATATATATCTATATTACGTGAAGTAAGTTATGTCGTACAATTAAAAAATATATATATATAACTATAAATTAACTGAAAAGATACTCTGAAAATAACAATCTATCACTCCAACAACAAAGGCAGAGAACAAACAAATAGCTCAGATAAGGGAATAGAGGAACAAAGCTACAATGAGCCATTACATTGGAAAAAGAATACAAGCGGAAAAGAAGATAATAAATGCCACTTCCTAGATTCCCTCTTCCCCAACCCTAAATATAATCCTCAGAGAAACAAATGAAATTATTCAGAACTCTTTTTTAAGAAATATCAATGGTCTTCCCAAGCAACCAAAGCACCAAACCCATCTCAATACCAAATATGCTGTGCAGCGTCGTTCTATCCAATGTGAACCCAAACACTGTAATTCCAGCTATATTATTCTCGAAGTATGTCACTGCAACCAATCAAAGATTATAATCAATTCTAGCTCATCACAAATATTTAAAGCAAAAAACCAATTTAAAACTTGTACATCAGATTTCTTTAATAGGATTAATATAGGAAGCTGGACAGTAGAGTTCTCAAAATTATTTAATTGAAGCAATTTAATCTCATAATTATCATATTGGGCACCAAAATTTTCATAATTTTTAAAAATGTGTTACACTAGTCCTGTTATTATATTCAAATAAGTGTTTTAATCCCATAATTTTTTAGTTAAACACTTATAATTTCATTATTTATTAAAGTTAGACGCTATAAATCTTCAATAACAGGACTAGAAGTGCCTCACTTATAAATTACAGTACTAAAATGCTAATTTTGAAAAATTATGGGACTATCTAATTAAATAATTACGGGACTAATGTACTTGTTTGATAAAAATTATGGGACCTTTGTAACATTTTTTCCGACTTCTAGAACCATTTTTGTGATTAATAGATATGGTATAAGTACCTAATACTTGTCTCTTTTGGAAAGAGATGGTACTGTAGGCATAGGCAGGGATCAACTTAGTGTTGTCAAGATCATCTTCTTCGCCATCTTCATCATCAGCATCGTCTGTTTCACTTTGATCAGGCAATACTTGGATGGCAGTAGCAGCCTGAATGGTAGGGGTCTCACCGTCGTTATTTTCTTCAAATGAGTCTAATGTAGCACATACATGCCACTTTGTCGCAAGGCACGTTACTGATTGGGCCTTGTGTGTGATCTTTGGTGCACTCCGCAATATAATGAGAAGCCCCGCTACTAATGTTAATTAGCATAGCTGCATCCCAATAACATGAAGAGAGAGACATTCATTTACAGGAACAGAACAATGGAAAAACTCTGTAAAGTGAAGACAGTATGCTTTGCTTTGTTATGCATAGCCTATATATCTAGTATATTTAGTAAGCAAATTGGTTGCAACAGGTTCACAATATAAATTAGTGTGACTGAATTTCACAATATATTAATTTTAACTGTGTTACACTCATATTCAAATTTCTTGCAAACTCATACTTACATTGTGAGTCTTCCTTAAAAATAAACTAGCACTCTAGTTATAAAAATTTATGAAAGCTTGAGTGATATGTGACATGTAACAAAATGGGAAGGAAGCATACCGCAAGTTCACCAGTTTTGTAAAGATCAGTTTCAGCACTGGCCTCGGTAGTCATAAGCAATGCAGCAAATTGGCTACCTGTGGCTAATATCAGGAACCACAATATGAATGCCCTGAATCTGTGGCTTATGATCCTCAAGTGCCTCCTGATCCGCAGGTGCTCAGATAGGACTGACTGAACATCGGAATCAACTTGGAAGACTGTGGCAAAGTCTTGGAGGCGTAGAAGCTGAAGGGAGCAGATAAGACGGAAGAGAACACACACAATGAAGATGAAAGTGGTGCGGTAGAACCAGGAAAAGATCTCCATGATACAGGCCACTGTGTCACTAACCACAACATTTCCCAAGAAAGGTATTTGTGATGCTCCTGAGGCATACCACCATATCTTGTATGCACTCTCTGCAAGTAAGCATGGAAACACAAAAAATGATAGAATTTTCAATGATCTCTGCATTAATCATCATCAAGATATATGTCAGATCCAAAAGAAAAAAAGTAATTTAAAGTGATCTAGAATGATCCAATAACTATGATTATGGATGTACCATTAGTGATTTATTATGAAGGATAGTGATAACTAGGTTGCAATTGCAGTCTTCAGCTTCCAGCATTCAATTACATTCTCCACAGATTGTTTGAAAGACTACAATGGTTTTATTTTTATGTTATTGTATTATTTACTTTATGTGGTCTAGAGCCATCCAGATTCATCTATAAGGAAAAAGGAAAAAAAATCAAAAGCCAAAAGGGAAGGATTTGTGGTTAGGAGGTGGAAATTGAGAGAGCTTGCTTATGTCACTTTGTTTCCGTCTGCTGCATTGCAATATAATCCTTCAAAATCGACACGTTTAGCAAGCTGTAATTTTCAGGATGGAACTGAGTCATCTGACCTAACCTAAGCTTCATTTTGGTACCGAAAACAGTCAAATCACACAGCAGAAGAAGAAGAAGAAGAAGAAGAAAAGAGCTTAGTTTTATATTCAAGCTTAATTAATCACATAGACAACCATAGCATGTAAAGAAGCCCAAAAGAACATGAATTTTCTCTAAATCAACCAAGTAAAACTTACAGAAATCACAAGAAGAATAAGAAACGAATTCCACAAGGCCAAGAACATTATGCTTCGAATTTACACTCTTGTTAGTTTAATAATGATAAGGGATAATACTAAAAATTCAATTCGAAATGGTTTTGATTTTTCGAAAATTGCAAAGCAATAACGAATCAAATAATAAAAATGCAAAATAACTCAGTAAAAGTGGAACCAAGAACTCACGTTGAACTGTTTAGTATATCCATTACGAACGGTCTCACTATCATCCCAAAGTTTATCAAAGAATAAGAATCTCCGAAGCCCATATTTCCTTATAAATTTCGAAAGACATAAAAAGGACAACGTAGCGACACTGGTCAAAGATAACGGCACAAGACCATCATAAGGTCGATCTCTTATGTTTGGCATCGCAAGTTTCACAGGCTAACATGAAATGGGAAACGGCTGGGACGACGATCGCAAACAGAATAAACATGGACCAAGAAAGAGTTGCGGTCCATACATTAGATTGATCCACACACAACCAACGGAGAAAAGATCTAAAGCTCTGTAACTCGTCTTGTGCGTGTGAAACGCAGCGTTTTGGTTACGATTTATCAAGGCCTCTGCATTGTCTTCCATAAGATGATTGGTGAATGTGGTAACTTAATATTCTCTTTTCGATCGAGTCTAATTATCTGAGTTTTATGACCCGGAAATAAACGGGGCTGTCTTTGCTTTAGTAGTTTTGAGGTGCAAATATAAAATAGAAGGAGAGACAGAGAAAAAGAGAAAGTAAGATCAAATGAAGAGGTTCTGAGCCGGCTATTTATATATCAGGGAACAATACATGCAAAAAAAAAGAGTTATTAATAAAAAAAAAAATACGGGTAAATAATAATTAAAATTTTATACACTGACATATGATAAATAATCCCACTGAAAAGTATTCTAGATTGTTCTTATTTTTTAACTGGGGTGTTTAACTGATTTTTTTTGTCTTTTGTTTTTTGTTTTAGATATATATATATATATATATATATAGAAAAAGGGTGAAATTTTATAAGTGGAGTGGTCAGCTGTACGTTCGATTAAATTTATATGTTGGAATTTTACAAGAACCTGCGTTTGGCACGTATAAGTTACGTGTAATAGAATTATACGTACTTGTATTTAAGATATAATATCAAAACTCATCCTACCTAAGTGGTATTTAAATTTTATTATAAACTTACGATTAATAATAAGATATTTATCATAATATATAATAATTGAATAATTTTGTAAATATTTTAAAAATTCTAGTAATCAAAATCAAAATTTTAAAGATATTTTTCCTTTTTTAATTTATTAGTCTATTTATAATCAGGAAAAGATAATAAAACATTAATTTTTATTATTGTAACACAAACGAATAAAGCATCAAAATTAAAAATATAGTGCCAAATTTTTAAAAGTATAAACCTAAGACGTAATCTAAGTTTTAAAATTAATATTAAAGTAATTTAAAAAATTTAAGGACTATATTTTTAATTTATTATACTTTATTTTTTGAAAAAGAGGAAAATAGTTCAAAATAAAATGAACCTATTTAACATTTTTAAAAAATAAATAACTGAAAGATAGATATAAGTCTTAATTTATTTATAAGAAAATCTAAAATTTAATACCTTTAGAAGAGGCGATTCCAACAAAGCCTAAACTTTTGAAGTATTATTGATTTGAAAAATATTTAATAGTTCAGTTCAACAATATCAAACTACAAGATCAAGATGTAACAATCACAAATTGGTTAAATTGATTTGAAGTGGAACTGGTCAATGACCATCTATTTCTCACTTCTTATATGTTCATATTTTATATTATGACAATCTCTTTCACTGTACTCTAACAAGAAAAATAATAATTGCATAAGGATAAAATCAATTTTTTAACTGCACTATATAGAAATTGTTTCAATTTTAATAAATTGTAACTAAAATATTTGAAAAAAATTAAATAAAAATAAAATTAAATTGTCATAAAAAATAAGAATAAAATCTATGTGTTACTTTTAAAATAAATATAGAACATATACAGTCATCATTCCATAATGTATTTAGAAGATTTTTTCGCACTAAAAATTTGGTTTTTTTCTTATACATCTTTATTGTTCATATATATATATATATATATAAAATACAAATATGTACACTTTTCAACACATGAGAGAAGATTATTGATGGTTTTTATGTTAGACATAATACAAATATTTATTTTAATAATCTTTACTTCTTCATTTTACCTCGTATATTGCAATACATATGTCCACATGTTCTCATTTGGATGGTCCAAACAATCCTTAGCTCAACCTTGCATATTGTATCTAACATACTTGTCGAAACATATAATAATGTTTATTTATAGATTGTATTTAAATTACTTATATTCTAAACACATAAAATAAAAATTAAACTAAATAAAATTGATAAAATTATAAATCAAACTTTGATTGAATCACATCTTAAATTAGAGATAAGAAAAAAAAAATTTAAATTTTTTTTTTAAATAAATAAAACAAAAACATTATATATATATATGTAAAAGAACAAACTCCTTTTATATATAAATTAATATATTTAGTGGCACTTGAAGGTTAGCAAGAACCACTTGTCAGTTTCACTTAAAATTACAATCCTAAAAAAGTTAAATTGGAATCATCTTATTGATCGATAACACTAGGATCCTTATGCCCTTCATTGATACAAAGAAGTCAACCTTAGATCTTACGGTTACAGATCGCAAATCAAAATGACATAAGTTGGGTAATTAAAAGCTAATCGCATTTTAGCAACGAAAAAAAAGTTAAGCTAATCAGACAACCGGTAGTTCACATGCAGGTTTTGTACATTTTATGAAGGTAGAAGTAGTTCTCAGTTCTTGTTCTCCAAAAAGAGGCTTATAGGTGGAATGAGAAATAAATATAGTTGTATGTATTAAACTGACAAATTTTATTATAATTAGCTTGGATAGTAATTGAAATTATGCTTTTTTAGCACCGTAATTTTTGTAAGAATTATTAAAAATAATATCATTAAAATTTATTATAATAAAACTAGTACTCTGATAGCATTGAATAGAGGTGTGCAAAAAATTTGATAATTTGATCAATCTGACCAATCTAATCCGATCCGTTAATTTTTGAACTGTTTTCATCCCATCATTGGATTGGATTGAAATTTTCTCAATTTGTTAATTTCAGATCGGATGATGGATTTTACTACATACCTTCTGATGCAATCCGACCTTAAAAAATAAATATATTTACATTTATACATATGATATATTCTTATTGATTATTTTTATTTTTATTATACATCACATCATTCCTTAACAATATCATTGAAACTCTAAAATACTAAATAACAAATTTAATTTATTGTTTGAATGAATTGTTAGTTTTATTTATATAAATATTGTAATTTATATTATGTTATTTTTTTTATGTATGTTTGAGTTATACTTTGATATTTTTTGAGTTTATTTTTCAAATATGTTTATGATATGTGAAAATTTAAGTTTTTTAATTTAAAATTGTTAAAAAAAAAAAATAAGTTTATTGATTAGATTGGTCGGATTCAACCAATCAAATTCGAAAAGTTTTCGGATCGAATCGAATTGAATTTAGAATGCTATCTAATCGAATCAAATTTAAAATGCGATAGGATTGGATGCGGATTAAGATTCTTCAATTCTATCAAAAGGTCGGATGTTGATAAAATTAACGGTTTTAATCCAATGCACATGCTTAGCATTAAATGTTCAACATTGAACATGGTGTAAATTGCAACAATTTAATTTGAACGACATTTAATTAGACTGACGTTATAAGAAAATGTTGTAAAAATTATTTTTTAATTGAAAAAATATATTATTTAAATATAAAAATATTATTTTATTATTATAAGTTTTAAAATTTGTTATTTTTATTATTTTTTTTAATTTTTTTATGCCATTAATTTCTAATCCATACAATTATTTTTGTGTGTGTGTTTCATTCATTATTAAAAAAATGAAAAACAATCATAAAGGCTTGCCATGTCAACCGTTTTATTCCTCACGGCTTTAATTGCGGTGCTAAAAATATTCTTTTTTTCTAGTAATTGACCTACATAAGCGGGAAACGAGAGGACCCAGTCCCAGTCCATAAAACTTACAAGTAGTGCGGTTAATTTTCCTTCAACCAAAGTAATATTCACAAAAATTTGAATTTTTTACGAATTAAAAAAAAATGTGTTTTTACAGTGGGTTAGAAAATTATATTCATTTTAAAAAATACAAAATTATAATTTATTTTAATTTTTAACAACCATCAAAATAAATACTTTAATTATGTCTATAATTTATAGCTTGTATTTAATATCTATTAAATATAATTTTAAATTTATTTATTTTTTAACATAAATTTTGTTAATTTTAAAACATAAAATATATAATTAAATATATATTAATCGTTAGTGACAAATATATTATCCAAAAAATTCTCTAAATTTGCTTAACACTAAGAAATGAGTCTTTAAATGCCAAAAAGTTAAACCTTAAGAATAATAATATCATAATTATTTATAAATTTTATATTAATATTATGTTTAAATAAAATATAAAATACTTTTAATATACCTCTTAATATAAATTTTTATTTATAAGCTTATTTCTGCACGTCACTTTTTATTTCTAGCTATTTTATTATGTTATATTTTATTTAAAATATTATCTTTTTTAGTTTTGTAAGGTCAACATCAAATAGGGAGCGGATCCTCTGATAAGCTTTTTGTCTACTAAACTTTACTGAGCTTTGAATCTCAGGCATTAAAGTTGTTTAAAATCAATCCAACCGTTCACATTATTTAGTACCATTAATTAACAGTTTTAAAATAAATAAAATTAAAAAAGTACAAAATCTCTTTTTCCTTCATCCTCTACGTTAGTTTCGCAGGTTGGAGAATCAAAAGTTTTTTATTTGATTAATTTTTGATTATCCAACCTGCAAAAATAAGAAAGATGGTGAAGGAAAAAGAGTTTATACTTTTTTAATTTTATTTATTTTAAATTTGTATATTAATGATACTAAATGACCTGAATAATTAGATTAATTTTAAACATCATAAACGACTGAGATTATAAGCACAATATAATTTAGTAGACAAAATACTTGTAAGAGTATCTGCGTTGATATATAAAAGTAAATATGAATGAAGTTATCGATATATTAAAATATATTAATTGAGTTGAGTTGTGGCTAGGTTATTTTTTTTAAGACATTTTATAGCTGTTAAAAATTGTGCAAGTAAATACAGTCTCGTCGTCTTTAGGATAAAACAGCCCATAATCTTTTTCTATCTCGAAACTTCACTGCATTGGTGGAATCGAAATATTATACCTCTAAAGTATTTATGTTTCTCGAAAACTGAAAATAATTTTGAATGATTTCTGTACTAAAAATGTGTTTCTAGTTTTGTGTATGAGAAACTATTTCTGGATTTATGTTGATACAAAGAAGAGCATTGAGAGTTAGTAAGACGAGATAAAATGAATTGAGAATTGAAGATGAGATTGTAAACTAAGATATATAAAAACTCGAAGTTTTGTTGCTCTATTTACAAGCTGCGAGATTGAATATTGGAAAAAATAATTTTTAATAAATAAAATTTTAGAAAAAAAAATTAAGTGTCACCTCTCGCACTTGCACTCGGCACAATCGGTTGTGGCGTGCGAGTGTGTGGACACATAATTGTCTAAGTCCTCTCACATTATATAAAAGTGAGTATCTTTTGGAGGCCAATTTTAATTATAAATTCTTTTTTTTATAAACATCTTCTAAATGAAGCTTAAAATTAGTGTAAAATAATTTTTTTTTAGAGAGTAACTCACCACATTTTTTTAAATTTATAATAAATATTAAGAATCAAATATGATTTAAATTTAAAATTCATATATACTTGTGGGCGGGTTAAAATTTTACACATTTATACAATTTTTTTTTATTCTATATAATACAATTTGATAATAGACAGAAATTATATGTTAGCATCATATTTTCTTGTATGATTTATTTATATTAATTAGTGGGATGAATTAATAGCTTAGATTAGGTGGATATGTAATACAACTTTTATTTATGTTTCCCTGTTAAATCACAATTTTTTACTTTGATTGACGTATACCAATAACACAACTTGGTTCATGACTAATTGAGGTGAGGCTAATTCAAACGACGTGGACAATCACAGCGTCCTTCACGCAATTGAGCAGCATCAAATAGCCGCATGGAATGTCAGTCAATAATAAGCCTCTAATTCTAAGCATTGTTTATTCATCGTATACATAAATCCAAAGAACAATACCTGTACAACTGCTACTACCACTTAATTCACTGTTTAATTCGTTAATTAGAAACGTATCCAATCAAATAATAGTAATTTAGGGCAAGGGAGGTCTTTGAAAATAACGTTTAATCAATAACATGGGATTTACACACTTGTATCCAATTAGAGGCCCTAATTAGTAATTAATGGAGTAAACAACTTTTCAACCTTTTTTTCTTTCGCTCGCTGCCTTCTAAAGTTATTGGATACTAGACCCAATAGTATGGATTGAATAACTGAGCATGCATTTTAGTTCTAAGTAGTTGTAAATCCAATTTAAAGATGAAAAGTATAAAGTAAGAACCTCTACTTTTAAGTTTAGGTTTGAAACAACTCAGAACTCGGACTTAAATTAGGCTCCAAACCCTAATAATGTGTGACCTGGAGCTCCTTACCTTGCATTACAATCGAAATGATCCAACTACATAGTTTGAATATCCTGAATTAATCATCCTAACCCAGACCAGTTTGACAGATCTGAAATTGAGGTGAAGACAAAAGAGTAATAAAAAACATAATAATCAGTACAGTTTCACCACTGGAGAGAGAAACATAAATAAATAAATAAAAAGGAAAACAAAAGCCCCAGCTTAAATAAGAAATTCATAGTACTAAAATCAACCAACGGTGTCACACACGGCATGTTGTACAACACATTCAATATTTTAAATATAGTTGTATTATGTTATAATTTTTTTTTTTATGACAAACTGCATATATAGTGTAATAAAATTAATTTAAATATTTTAATAAAATAATTTATATTTAAATAATTTTTAAATTAATATTTAATTTATTTTTATATTTTTATTATAATTTTAAAAATAAAAAATATTATTTTTAATTTAAAATAAATTAAAAAATTAAAAAACATAATTTTTTTATTTAAAAATTATATAATTTTTTTTATCTAATTATATTCTTTTTATATCATATAATATAATATAATTTTATAATTAAATATATGCTTGTATAAAAAATATTCGGACAACATCTTTTGTAACAAATAAGCCACAAGTGTCGGTTATCTCTATATGACGCTCACTTTACTTCCCATTTTTTCATATATATATATTTTAATATTTTTGTCGTCAGATATCCTGTGATGTTTGTTTGATTTTTGTCTATTTTGTGGAGCTTTGTACTAATCACCATTGTAAGGTATGTATTAATAAAATCAGTAATTGGTTTACTCATTGGGAATCTATTATAGTCCAGTGGTAAGATTTTTCCTTCTTCTACTAGAAACTCAAGTTCAAATCCCACCACGGATGTGTGAGTTATTTTTTCTTTATTAATAAAACTAACGCTTTAATAATATTGAACATTTAATTTAAACGTAAAATATCAAATGAATCTAAATTATCATCATTTAATTATAATTGAATAAATATTAAAAAAAAATGACATATTAATTATTTTTTTAATTTAAAAATAAAAAGTACTAATTTTATTATTACAAATTTTAAAGGGTGTTATTTTTTCAAAAAAAATTATTAAAAATAATATCTTTAAAATATATAAATAAAATTAACATTAATATTTAATACTAAAGAAACTTAAATTATTATCATTTAATTAATAAAAAATAATATATTAATTATTTTTTTTAATTATAAAAATATAAATATAAATAAAAAATACTATTTTTGTTATTATAAATTTTAAAGATATTATTTTTATTATTTAAAAAAAAAAACTCTATAAAGAAAAAAACTAAAATGGAAAAATTAACTGGAGTGTCAGCAAACAATGCTGATCCTCAACAACAATAGGAAATCATTCACAATACAAATAGAGAAGCAACATTTACAAAAATTCATTTAGGAGCAAATGAAAGAGAATTTGAAATATAGAAAATAAGAAACACATACATAGACAATCATCTTTGAGTTAATTCTTTGCATTTTGTTTTACAAGAATGGGCGAGTACTTACCACGTAGAGGAAGAAGTTCCATACATTACATTTTATCACAAATCCTAGTTCATATTACTACTAGGTAACTAACAACCATAGCTTACTCCTGATAGTTCCTTCTCTCAGTATTTTCTCCTGATAGTACCAGTAAGATCATGTTCACATAATCTCACAACTCAAATTTTCTTCTCATTTCGACGTACTAATTATATTTAAAAAGGAAATCCGTAGAAATTCGTTAAGAAAAATACAAGTATAAAGAGATTGAACAATCGATCATCATCGTTATAGTCAGAGACAAAGAGCCGTGCAGTTTAGATCGTAACCATCCACAGCAAAATCCACCACATCCAACGGTGGAAAATTAAGATCAAACGGCAAAGGAGGCTTACGGCAAGAAGAAGAAGCTATATCTCCACCATCATCATCGATCACTGATGACGATGAATCGCAATCACTTTGACAATCCCCTAACGGGCCAACTCTCTGCGGTCTCCTCTTTGACGAAACCGCTGGCATAACGATCGTAGCCGTAATGACCGGTCTGGGCCCGCTAAACGACTCCACAGTGCTGCTCAAGCTGCTCGATGTCGGTCTCTGGGGATCAACCTGTGGTTCTTGTAACCCACTGCCGCCATATAACGGAGGCTCCACGAAAGGATTGTTAGGGTTCTGATAAACAGAAGGAGGCGAGTGCGAGTACGGGAGGGAAAAATTGGTTTTAGCCTTGGGTCCACGGAGGGTTCGAGCCGCTGTATCGTAAGCTCGCGCCGCGGCTTCGGCCGAGTCAAATGTACCGAGCCAAACGCGAGTCTTTTTCCAAGGGTCTCTGATCTCGGCGGCAAATTTACCCCAAGGTCTCTTCCTCACGCCTCTGTACCTGATATCTTTGCTCACAACATTATTTGAACCCAAACCATTGATCGGCTCGACCGGCGGTTCAGTCACTGAAACAACCGGTGTAGCCGCGGCGGCCGCTCTTGCTCTCCTCATGATTTAACAGCTGAAAAAAAAAAAAAACCGAAACAAGACAACGACGTGGCAGTTCGCACCGCCGGTCGATTTGATTACGGTATAATGCTCATCAAATGGCTGCTGAAATTTCTTTTGGAGAAAAAAGAAAAGAAAAGAAAATGGAATTGTATTGAATTTGCAAAAGAAAGAAGATGAGGGGATGGAGAAAGAAAATAGAGAGATTGGGTTTGGGTGAGATGAGCAGTGGGTAATGGACCCTATCATCACCACCTTCTCTTCAACGCGATAATAAATAAATCTGTATCTGACAAAAATAAATAATAAATATATTTTTAGCTGAAAAAAAAAAAATAATAATAATAATAATTTTTTTTATATCACCCACATACATATATTAATAACTGATGAAATTTGTGTCAACTTCTTCTTAATGTGTCTGTTAGAAAGTGTTGGTAAAAAAAACATTAGCCATGCACTAAAATAAAAACAAATGTAATTTGCACCAAGATAATTAAAAATAATAAATAAATTTTTAACAATGATAATTATTATTATTGTGGTGGTGTTGGATTTGGCCTGATGGTTTATCTGGCTGGGAAGGCTTTAAACACAGCTTTTCATGTGGATATCCACATTTACACTTCGAAGTAAATCGGAACTGGTTCATGGCTTCAACAGCGCCCAAATTAAAAATCCAGTTTACTACCCCGTTTGTGGGCTTTATTAGATCAGCCGTTCATGATAACTAGTTAGGCTTTGCACTGGTCCGTAATTGTAAAACAATAATTGATATTGCTTCTAAATTCTTTATTTTTTTAACTACTACAATTATTTATCTTATAAATTATTTCTTTTAAATATATATAATGTATTTGGACTAAATATGAATAAAATTTATTTCGTTGATTATTTTCTAAGTAGTTATTAAATGTGAATAATAAATACCTATCACTTTTACTTCTATTTTTAAAAAAGAAAGCAATTATTTAATTAATTTAAAATTATAAATATTTATTTTGAATTATTTATTACTGTATATTGAAAATAAAGATCGAGGAATAGAATAAAAATAGAAAATTAGAGTTTAGGAATTCAGAATTAGGATTGAAGAATTTTAATCTAGAATGAAAGAAGATAAAAACGAGATTAAAAAGACAAAAACTAAGATTATTAATAACAATAAATAATTAATTTATGCAAATATTATTTGTATTGTTTGAACTTTGAACCTATTGATGTTTTTTATATTAATATAAGTTTGTATGTTTAATCAAACATTTGTTATTATATCTTCTGAATTTATTGATTTTTTGATATTAATATAAGTTTGTATGCTTAATGAAACATTTCTTATTATATCTCAAATGAAAATATTATAATGATTCCCAAGTGTTAAAGGTATTTTATTTATCTTAATAGTATATTACTTTTTTTAATCTATAAGAAAAACATATTCATAAATAAAAATAATAATAGTAATATAATGATTACATAAATTTGAACTAATGCACACATGTTTAGCTTTATTTATATAAAAATAAATAAATTGCATCCTAGATAATAATTGAGTTAACTCGAATTGTTTATTGACACGATTAATAACTTTCAGATACAAATTGAGTTAATTTATGCTAATAACTTGTGTGTTGTCTCATAACAACATACATTAATATTAATTTACTATTTTTAAAATTGTGATAATATGATTCCGACATAAAAAAAAAAAAATTGATGAGTTTAACATAAATATAAATGCGAGGATGGTTCGACTTCATATCTAACAAATGTTCGGTTCTATTAAATAATTTTTTAAAAATTATAAAAAATAATACACTTAAAACTTATAACAATAAAACTAATACTCTAATAATATTGAGTGAAATTTAAATGAATGTAATTCAATATTAAATGGATTTAAATAATCGTAATTTAATTTAAATAACGTCTAATTAAATAAAAGTAATATAAAATAATATATTAATTTTTTTTTTTAATATTAAAAATATACGAGTTGAATATAAAAATATTATTTTTATTATTATAAATTTTTAAGATATTAATTTTATTGTTTTCGTTAATGAACTGGATTAGAAAAGGGACACTTCTACATACCATGATCGGCCTCACCACTTTTTCAACATAGCCCATCAGTTCATATACAGTATAAATTTTTTTTTTTATTTTTTTTATTTTGTTAACATGGAAACAGTCGGAGAATAAAAAATGAACGGATCAAACCGTTTCAAATGGCCTTTCATACGATCATATCTAGCAACAATCCAATTGATTGTACAAACAATTAGACCAGATCGGATTATGTATGTCCCTAATTGCATGTATCATGTGAATTTGTTTTGTCATTTATTTATTATTATTGATAGATAAAAACAGTAATAAATATTAGTTTACTTTTTTTAAAATAACATTTGCACATTCACGAGTTTATTTCTCTATTATAATGTGAAAAGCCACATCAAACCTAATAAGTTTTACCAGCCTCGTAACTACTTTTCTTGAAACTTTCTTTGCTATAAGTAAGCATCTAAGTTTTTAACCAAAAAATATTAGGGAAAAAAAAATTCGAAACCAAAAAAGGAAAGAATTAAAAAAATAAAAACGAATGCAGTAATATATATTATGAAAAATGACATAAATTAATTACATAAAATACGACCAACCACGACCTAATTAATGCTAATCGTAACAACATAAGTGTAACCCTAAATAATGATCACAACATAAAAATAAAAATAATAATCTCAAAAAAAGAAAAGAAAAGAGACGAACAAGCGATCTGAGCTTGGAAAAAGAATAAATCAATCCCAAAAAATAGATCATCTGCTTTCACCAAACGCCCTTTTCTTTCACCCTTCAATAACCTGTAGGGAACTCGCATTTCCCAAACTCTGCACCACATTCAAAAGTAGCTAAACTTTTAGGCTCCTTAAACTTTACCCAATCGTCAACATATTCAATAAACCAATTCAAAAACATAAGTCCAGAATCTACAATGACAACTAAAATTTGAAAATTTATTCCCAATTTATTTACCATGTCCCAAAAAAAAAAAAAAATTATTACATTGTTTATAGCCTTGCCAAATACTTTTGGAAATAATCTAGCATTACTCATTTTTACTAATTTTATTTTAATATGGACGTCTCATTTGTAATTTTTATACATATAAGGATTATTTTAGAATAAAAATAATAATAAAAAAATGAGTTAAATTAGCATATTTTCTAATATTTTTTCATCCCTTAAAAATAAGGGTGGCAAGTACTCTTTTACTTTCACCTATCTTTATTTATTCAGTTCATAATAATAATAATAATAATAATAATAAAAGCTTAAATAAGAGCATGAATCTTAAATTACTTTTTTTTTTTTAAAATAATACTTAAATTATTTTTGTTAAAAATACAAATAAAATACCTATTGTCATTAAATATAAAATTTTTTAATCATTTTTAAAAGTGCTTAAAATTATTAAAAAAATTAAAAAATTCCAAACTATTAGGTATCACAATATCATTTCCCTTTCTCAAAATAAAGGATTTCATTGTCATAGAAAACGTCCAAACGGGCCATATGAGGTGTATGTATGATGTTCATGTATGATAATATAAGTAAACGTAATTTTATTCTATTATAAATAAATAAAAATGCAGGAATTAAATATAAAGCAGGAGTTCATGTAATTTAAAGCAGGAATTAATATGCCCTTCATGGTACACTGGCCATATAACATAAATTAGCTACAGTTGTATTAAATTTAATTATATTAATTTATATAATATTTTATGAAGACTTGTATGATTTAGTTAGAAAAAATTAATAGGTAAATATTTTTATAAAATATGTAATTTATTTTATATAATTTTATTATAAAATTATTTAAATTAGGATTTAATATTGTATTATTTTTATATTATATGATATAATTTAATTTAATTATTATGTTATACCGTATAGTTAATAAAATAATAGAATATTCTATTTAAGAGAAAAATATAAAATAAAAAAAGAGAAGAGGAAGTAATAGAATACTTACTAGGAGGTTGCGTGACCACATAAGCCGCACCACTAAAATCACACGTCCCAGTCCTACGAGCCTTCATTTGATAGTAACTGTTGAACGCGTAAGAAGCGTGGGCCTCCAACGAATTTGGATCATAACACGTGGAACCCTCTTGAATCGGACGGCAATCAGCTCCTCCCTCTCCACAAGCATAGTTCAAAGCAACCTGTAGCTTCTCCTCACCTACATTGGAGTTAGCGACACACCATGTCTGTCCAGTCGTCGTAACATCACCTCCAGGTGCTGGAGATATCTGTTCCTTATTTGTCCCATTGACCGGCTTTGACGCATCACCATTCAACTCCACCATAGTTAACGGAATATCATAAACCTTTTGTTCGTCAGGATAAAACAATCCGTAGTTTTTCTCGGATGTGGGACCAGTCTTTTGATTCTCATTGAACAAAGCGAATAAGTAAACGTTAAGAGGCTCTTGTGGCCTCAATGGGGTCCCATTTCCTGTGAGGACTCGCTTCACAAGGTTACCATTATACGACGCCGCATTGGCCTCGTTCGCACCAATCTCGTTTTCATCACCCTTAGAAGGCCAACCAGTCTCTGTTATAACAATCTTAACGTCGTCGTATCCGATCGCTGACAGGGCTGCAAAAACGGCGTCGACTTGGGCGTCAAACAAGCTGAAAGTAACGGAACCCGTTACCCGAATCCACTGAACCAGGGTTGTTTCTGAAGAGAGCGTAGTCTAAGGAGATATCTTTGGAGTTAGCTGTGTAGGCAAAGAATGGGTATGCGTTAACCATGAGGTATGACCCAGTTTGGCGGAAAAAATCAAACATGGGTTTCATGACGGGTCCGATTAAGTCGGGTTTGAATGATCCAGATGATGGAGGATAGGAAGATTGAAGAGCACTGAGCGCTATAGGGGAAGAGATTTTAATAGAAGAGTCGAGGTTATACTTTGAAAGCGATGAGTGAATGTTTTTCATGGCGGGTACAAGAGATTGAGTTAAGCTGTTGTTGGAGCTAGCAAAGACTTCATTTCCAACAGCAATGGCTTCGATCTGGGTATTCGGGTGGTAAGGAGAAATGTTGGAATTGACCCATTTGTCAGCAAACGACTGGTCGTTTGCTGCAGATTCTAGAAGCTCGTTAGGGAGTGCAACGACAACGCTAATGCCAGAATTGGCTAGTGCGTTGAGGACTGACGAGTCAGCATCATAGAGTTTGGTACGGTTGAAGCCTTGAGATTTGAGAAGCTCTACAACTTTTGAAGGTGGTGGCAAATTATTGGCTACTCGGCCATAGTTGATAGCAATAGAACCCGCGTCTGAAATCACAAAAAGAGCAGAGAGAAGTAGAATGGTGAAGTGAGATATTGAGAAGGTAGACATGATGATATCGGGTTTTGAGTACATGAGAGAAAGAGAGTTTTTGGTAACTGAATTGCGTGTATGGTTTTATAGACATTGAGGGAGTCGGTATAGTGGGACATGGAGGTACGCGTAAGTAGGAAATTTGCAAATATTTAGTTCCACTCCCTTTGTCCCACATTTTTTCGTTTCTACTTTCTAGCATTTACTGTTAATGTGTGTGTGATTTGAATATTTTAGCCTTACACGTGTCAATTGATATAATCAGACGGTCTCAGTTTCATATAGCTGTTGTTGTTTGTTGGCCTACTGGTTGAGATTTTCTTGAGATTGTTGGGTGATTAAAAGGAAAGGTAAAAAAATAAAAAATAAAAGTTCCTAATTAAAATGTTACCTTGTCTTATTTTTAATTGGATTAGCATTATATAGGTTTTAAAACTTTCACTTTACATTCAGGAGAATTTGGGTGATCATTAAGGACTAATTTTACCTAAAATTTAGACGTTGGCTTTGCAATGCTTTGTGTATTTTCAAATTTTGTTGATAATTCGAGCATAGTTGACTTGTTCCCCAACCTTTTTTCATTTTCTTATTTCATGGTGCAAGTTGCAGCACATTGGGCTTTTTTTTTTTTTTTTTTATAATGATTTTTAGATGAAAAGTATTTTTGCAAGTTGAACTTGTGCCTTTTGTTTTGTTATTTTTTATTCTAAATTATTGAGTATGTGTCTTGGAAATTTTTTTTTTTTTTTTTTCCTTTTTGTCGATGTAAAATCTTTATCGAGTTAGAGCTACTATCATACCTCCGAATTATCGAAATTGGTTGAGATTTGCCAACCATTATAGTGCCTAAGACTATGATCAGGCTAAACATTGGGACGCTGGTCCCAAGTCTCGAACTCACGTTCTACTGTCCAATATGATCATGATTTTATGCATAGTATCCAACCATTTAAGCTACTGGCTTATGACATGTGTCTTGAAAGTTGGGAGTAGAAAAAAAAAAAAAAAAAACAAAGAGAGAAAGAGAGAAAATTATACAAATACTTACCTTTAAAATTTTAAGCAATAAAATATCATCATTTTATTAAATTAGAAGAGATATAGATTAGTCTAATGCTTTTTTTTTTTTTTTTTTTTTTATGACTTTTAATTATGTTAATTTTTTTATTTATAAAAAGAAAATTAAATTGTTAGGGGTGCATATATTGTATGATAAATTTGTTTTTATTTTTGTCGAAAAGAAATGTTAAAATCATACAAATTATTTTTGTATTTTAACTACTTACATCATAATTAATGACAAAATTATTTAAAAAATTAAATAAATTTCTCAATTTTTTAAAATAATTATAGCACATATAACAACATAAATTATTTAGATGTTAAAATGTATATAAATTTATATAATAATCAAAGTTCAAACACTTTTTACCACCTTTTAAAAGAGCTATAAGAAGCAGGGCCTGTTGTAGGATTGTAGCACAAGTAGTATAAAGGCTCCTTATAAGACATAAAAATTAATATAGAGTTAGATTTTTGGGTGCGTGACCTATGTAATGTTACTTAAAAGGAATTATAAAAAATTTGTTTGTTGCTCACTGTTCAAAAAATAATGAATAAAATAAATAATGTTTGTTGCTCAAATTAATAATTCATCACTATAAAAGAAAAACTAGAGAAATAATTGGGTAAGGTCAATATTCAAAAACCTTGAAGACATTAAAGTTATATATATGTTTATATGAAGCATGTCAAGAACCTCCATACCCCCACGAGTATGTTTTTTGGCTACCTAAAAAGAATAATCATATTCTTACATTTCCGTGAATGTCATAACAACAATTTCTGACTTATTTAACGCGATAATTAATTATATTTTAATATATTTGATAAAATTATAATTAATAAAAAAATTGTAACAATAACAATTTAAATTAAGTTTAATTGTATGACATAAATTTTTTTATATATAAAATTTCATTTTTATTCAAAAAAAAAAAACATATATTTTTTTTATATAACGTAAATAAACATATATTTTTTAATATTAAATTAAAATGAACACGTACATGGATATATTTTTTATTAAAAAAATTAACTAATTAAATTATTTAGCACCATAAATTTAAATTATGGAATATCGTCACCACAGAGAAATATCATGTCACCCAAAAATAATTGAGGTCTATGATCTATCTCTTTCTTTCATAGGACAAACAACTTGACTCCTCCGTTTTGGTCGTATGCAATAGAAATCCAATAATGCCCTCTCTGTGCTGTTTAATTTACTGAAACATGACATAATGTTACTTCTAAAATGATAAGTTTTGATATAAAAAATATATATTAAATGAAGTTTATTAGCAAAACAAAAATGGAGTTAGTTCTCCACCAAATAAAATTGTCTAGTAACTAAATACTAATTAGTCATCTTCGTCCTTGTTCCCTTTCACTAGACTTTACTTGCATTAATATTAGTTAAGTACTAATTAATCATTTTAATTTTTTGGCTAATATTTGTATTATTTTAATTAATTTATATGATACCGAAAGCAAAAGAAAAAGTATAGGATAATATGTGATGCTACGATAAAAATAACAGATATGATCAATCTGATCTCCAGTTTTTCTAAGCAGTAGGATATAAAATGCCAAAATGGCCGACTAATTTGACATTAACAATTAGTAAGAAATAATTAACAATAATAATAATAATAATAAATAATATTATATTAACGTTTTCATTTATCAACTTGATCTTTAGCTAGGCAGGCCTATATATATAAATATATATTAATACATATTAATTTGATGTTTGGTAGCACAGTTGAGCAAAAGAAAGAAAGCAATCATGAACTGAAGACAACTTGTTGATGAAGATAAGAAATCAAATCAAAGTCCCATTTTAATTGACTTTGTTTTCTTGAAATAGAGAAGTTATTTAATACTTTTAGCGTGTGCTAGCATATGTATGATGAAATTTTTAGTACGCATAGGCTTATGCAGTTGAACGAAGTAGTTTACTTCCGAAGGAATAGAATAATTTCCATCTGAAATAATTGTACACGTTCCAAATTCAGAGAAAACTGAAACCCTTGATCTTGAAGAAATATAATGCATCCATAAATAAAATTAAAATAATAATAATAATAATTAAATATGTAGTTAGTTGGCCGGTTGATGTATTAGAGTAAAGAAGAAGGTGAGCTGTTTGCAGCTCTCAACCAACAAAAATGGCTTTATAATAACAATATTGATTAATTAATTAATTATCATATGATATTATTAAGTTGTCGATGTAATGTAAGAGAGGTCGGCACATTTTTAAAAATTCACCCAAAATGCAATTCATTTTAATAAAATGTGATTAAAACATGTGACGTGAAATCAAATAAAAAAAGATGTTTGAGAGGTCTTTTCCCACATATTGAATTGTTCTTCTCCTTTCATGTACCTGGGACCATAAACGCTAATTTTAGAAGCTGCCATAAATTTCGTTATTATCAAGTTTGCTTTTTGGTTTTGATTTTGAGTTGTTCATTTCCTCACGCACAAGTGCTCTGTCTTTTTTCCTTCCAACTTTTCATTCATTCCTTCATTTAATCTTGTTTGTTTGCTTGTTTAGTCAAGATTTAGTATCCTTTTCCGACGTACGTATTAATGTTGGACTTTGCTTGGTTTTGTATGTTGCGGTTAAAAAATGCTTTTTAGCTGGATATATTAATTTATATGTCATAATTTAATTGGTATATATTAATAAAATATTTCATAATTATTTTTTCTTCGTACATTTTTATTTTTATATTTAATTAATAATTGACACATTATTTAATACATATTATAACTTAATATATATAATATTATTTTGTGTAGTTAGAATCTTGCAGCTTTTTTCGAAGATTAAAAAATGATCACACTCCAACAATTCCATGAACTTTGATAGCTAGGATTCATATTAAAACAGACTAATAGGATAAATTATTTATTATTTTTAGATTAGAAATCCTAGCTATTAGTAATATAAGAAATTAGTGCACATATTTTCTTAAAAAGTGTTACTTTATATGAAAAAAAATCATAGGTTGAAAATATACATGTAATACTCCGTAAGCAATCAATAACATCTCGATTAAGAATAGCAATTCATATCATGCAAGTAAGCAAGGATATTTGGCTCTTTATATATATATATATTTTTTCAGTTAAGGTGGGGTTTGAAGCAGAGTAAATCAATAAAAATGGATCAAATATTTACCACTTGATTAGACAATGACTGGTTTTCAAATCTCTATTCACTGTATTTCTTTTCCTTTGCAAAATCGGCTAGGGACTTGTTAATTGCATGCTACACATTTTCAATGGGAACACACGGCCGAAGGCCTATGACAGTAGTAGATAAGGTCGACCAACAAATAAAATCTGTCTTTCTTTTTTGCCAACCATTAATATATATATTTTTTCTTTCTTTAATGTGAATGCCAATTGCCAATCGTGTTAGTGTGAAGGAAGGTAATATTGTTAAATGGATCCAATTAATTTGTTTGCTTAAAAATATGCATACGAAATCATGCTGCACCAACTTAATTGTTGTTCAATGATTCTAGTAGACTGGTCACCACAAATCTTCTATGGCATTTTAAATTACAAGAAAAAATTTCACTTGTTCATTCATAAATTCAATAAAACACACTTGTGTGAAATGTCTCTTGTTTTTCAAAAACGAAATCAGACATGTGTGACCTCAGGCTCAATTTGGAATTTTTTTTATAATCATAATTTAATGATGAAACTATTAATTTTATATTAAAACTTGATGTTGGTGCTACCAAGCTATACAACCGTTCATGTCAGTTTATACCATTAATATGTACACATTGGGGCGTGCAATTGGAATATTGGATAGTGATGGGTAGTCCCACTTGTATCATGACGGGTCAAATCGATATATTATAAAGGAAATTTAAATCTCATATAATTGAATAACTACATATCCTACCGCTTTGTAACATAAATAGCATTTATTATAAAATATATTATATGTGTTTGTTAGGGAAGTCAATTTAACTTATTTGGATTAGATTAAGTCGGGATGAAACAATTCAAAAACGGATCAAAATATTATCTATTTTATTTAAAATGGTTTAGATCAGATTAATTTGATGTAAAAATTGAATTGGTTTAAGACACCATTCAAGTACTCCCGTTTATTTACTAAAAATTTCAATTACATAAAAAATTATAATATTTTTATTTTCATTTAATGGGAAAAAAAAAGGTCAATGGTTAGATTTTTTGACCTACAAATATTACACGAACTGAACCAATGTGGTTTAAAATGGTTCAGTTCAATTTAAACCGCTATCAAAACGGGTCGGATCGAACCTGATCAGAGCCGTTGCAATCTTTGGTTCATGTAATATTATTTTTTTAAAAAAACATTATACCATTCAACCGTTTACTAAAATTGAAATCTAATAACTTACCACTCTTACAATTATTAAAAAATGTGTCAATGGAAGTCTGGAATTTCCTAATTGTATATGTTAATTTTATTAATTAAGAAAGAAAGAAAAAACCTCCCTTTGAAAGAATCAATGGTAATAAGTTAAACTTGAAGATATTCGTCGTCAAAAAAAGTCTCAAAACTTATAACTGATTGATTACTTAAAGTCAGGTTCATGGTTTCTTATTATAAAATATTAGTCGGTAATTGGTAATAAGTTAAACTTGAAGATTTTCGTCGTCAAAAAAAGTCTCAAAACTTAAAACTGATTGATTACTAAAAGTCAGGTTCATGGTTTCTTATTCTAAAATATTAGTCGGTAATAATCTTATGCTTAATACCATTGGATAATATGCATTGGATTATAGATTTAAGGGATAAAATAATTATAATTATGCATAAAAATTTATTTGACGATAACTTAAAGTACTAGCTACTATTAATACTCTCAAAACAAGGCATTATCCTGGTGAATGGAGCATAGCCGACATTACCCTATCTTCTTTCGAGAAGCTTTAATTCTCTATTAAAAAAAAAAAAATCGTCCCATGGTTTCTTATTCTAAAACATTTGTCGGTAATAATTTTTTTACAATAATTTAATACATATATTAATCTACATATCATAATTTAATTTACCTATATTATTAAATAGTCTCTTAATTATTTCACAATCTTACATCCATAAGTTTAAGATATGACAATTTGAGTGATGATAGCATCTACAAGGTGGCTTTATATATTTATTTTAGTGCAATTTTTACGATAAAAATTACTCCAAATAAACTCTAAAATTTCGTACTAAAATATTACGATTAACAGTATCGCACTATATATAATGCAACAATATTCATGCACTATTTTTTAAAATTGAAATAATCAAAAGTAAAAAAAAATATTCTAAATAATATACTTTTTAATGTGGTTTAATGAATGGCTAGTGCAAATGTTGCAGTAAAATAATTTTTTTTGGTAGGTAAATAATTTAATTATTTAACTAATTTTATTTTCAATGTTATTAGTAAAAAAAAATCTATGTTTATTTTTTTTAATACTAAAAAACATATATTTATTTATATTATAAGAAAAGTGGACATATATTTTTTTTTTCTTGATGAAAGTTAAAAATAAAATTTTATGTATAAAATGGGGTTATATTATACAATTAAATCAATAAAATTTTAAAAATAATTTAATTACGTATAAAATAACATATTATTATAAAATTTTAAATCAATAAATCCATTGAACTTGTTTAATTCATTTATAATTTTTTTTTTGTCTAATTAGTAATTTTGCATTATATAATATTTTTAAAACTAATAAAAAAATTGTATAAAAAAATTGTAAAGTAATGTATAAAAATATTTTATATTGTGTGTGTGTATATATATAATTTAATTCACACTTTGCAAATTGTAAAATTTTCCATGAATTTTTTTTTTTATACAATCCTAAAAAAAGAATTTCCAAAATAACATTGTGGCCTAGGCAAACAAAAAAATAATTACGCCATTCTGGGTTCCAACAAAACCTACAAGTGTAAACCCTAAAGTATATGCCTTACTTGATTTAATTACCTTAACAAAATGCACCATATTAAATATATTGAATATAATTATATTAAATTAAAATTATTAAATTATATTATAAATAGTCTATATGATATTTAGTGATAAATTATATAATATAATTGAATAAAATTGATTATAAATATATTAATAAAATAATTTATAATTAAAATAGTTTTTTATAAAATTTATTTAAATTAATATTTAATTAATTTTTATATTTTTATTACATTTTTAAAAAAATAAAAAATGTTATTTTAAATTTGAGATTAAATAAAAAGTTAAAATACATAATTTTATAATTAAAAATTCTAACGTACTAAGTATTAAATACAATTTAGATTTACATTTTTTATGGTATAATTTTTTTTTATATAATTTTATTATTTTTATATTGTATTATATAATTTAATTTTATATTTAAATGTATAATTATATAAAAATTATATAATAAAAATATTTAATATTATGTAATAAATATATAGCAAGGATATGTGTTAAAAGTTATGTTGGATGTATAGGCCCAAAAAAATAATCAAAATGAATTTGGGTTTTGATTGGCTCAATCATAGGCCCAAATGTACCACTTATCTGAGTCGATCTTACAAAGATATGTAACAGATCAAAGCACGATATTTTTACGTAAAGAACATCTAAATTTTCTTTTACTCTTTTTTTTTTTTTAAATAAAATAAAAAAGAATACATTTTAAATTTGTCATTATAAAAATAATTTATTATACTTAGCTCATATCCTAAATGAAAAAAAAAAAAATATCGAAAAATATGTTTTAATTAAATTTTGGATTTTAAAAAGTTAATATTAGAGTTTGGTTATGAAATAAAATTTAATTTCAAATTTATACTCTAATTAAAAATTGATTATTAAACATTTTTTTAAAAAAATTGATTAAAGCTTCATATTTTAATTATAAATTTAAGTATTTAAGAATAATCAGTTGAACCCAGATAAAAAAAAATTAGTTTGAATGATAAGTTTATCTACATGCATTATACAAAATTATAGGTTTTATTGGACAAACAAAAAAAAGAATAATCAGTTGAAACTTTTATCAAACATGTAAAATTATATTATTTTAAAGGTTAATTACTCTATTATTTTCTAACCTTTATTTAAAAATAAATTTTAGTTTTCAAATTTTTTTCATACAAAATGATCATTAATTTTTTTTAAAATTTTATACTTTTGTATTAATTTGTATGAAATAGATCATGTTTGTATGTAACATTTTATATAAAATTGAACTAAAAGTATAAAATTAAGAATTATTTTGTATGAAATTAGATTAAAAGTATAAAATTTTAATAAATTACGAATTATATTATATATATATATATATATATATATATATATATATATAAAGTTTGATGTTTAAAATTTATTATTGACTAAATTAACCTTGTTTTTAAAGTTTCGTGAAATATAATACTGTCTAGAAAAAAGTTCATTAAAATAGTTAAACCCTCTAGTCAAATAAATTTATTAGGCTATTTGGTTTAATATAAACATGTAACGAGGATGAAACTGAATCTTGCTCAGATATTAAAAATAGGAAGAAATATTGTAGAGATTTTTTAATTCTTTAAAAAGAAATAATTTAATTATTTTAAAATAAGAAAAAAATATTGTAGAGATTCTTTAATTATTTAAAAAGAATTAATTTAATTATTTTTTATTTTTAACAATACTTAAATATTTTTTTATGAAAAAATAATAGTACAAGTCCTCTTATAAAAAAATAATAGCACAAATCTTCTTTTTTAAAAAAATATCAAAAATATTTATGATAAAAAATACATTTATATTTTATCTATTAATTATAAAATTTAGGAAAAATAACAAAACTAACACCCCCAAAAATTATAATAACAAAACTAGCACCCCTGTGTTCAATTAAAATTGAACGACGATAATTTGGACTCGTTCAATATTGAACGTTCAATATTATCCGTTCAATTAGAATTGAATGACGATAATTAGACCTATTTAATATTGAACGTTCAATATTTTACGTTCAAATTGAATATTGAACGTTCAATATTAAACGTTCAATTCTAATTGAACACAAGGGGGTGCTAGTTTTGTTATTATAATTTTTAGGGGGTGCTATTTTTGGTAATTTCCCTAAAATTTATTTGTGCATATTAGAAATTTTATGTAAATACAAGTTTAAAAATGAAAAATTGTTTTGAAAAATTTATCTTCTTAAATATTATAAATTATTAAAATCAAAATATTGCATGAAATTTTGGTATCAGAGTCAGTAAAGAAATTAAAAAAAAAATTAAAATTAGATTTATCTAACCTAATACAACAAGAAAAGTAAATTATCTAAAATATTATAACGAAGAATTAATAAAATTAACACTCTAGTAAGAAAAAAACAAAAAATAAATTAATATAAAACAGGTAAAATAAATCAAACAATTAAAAAAATTATAATTGAACTAATAAAATGCTATAAATAATAAGATATTTTTATAAAATCCTAGAAATACCTAACAAAGATTTGTAAAGTCTTATATAATAAAAAAAGGACTAATGTTGTCATTTTTTTTTTTTAAAAGGATTAAAGTGATGCAAAATATAAGTAAGAGACAAAAGTAATCATTTTCATAAAAGAAAAGAACTATTAAAATTTTCTGCCCTTAAAAATATAGCATAATTAAAATTTATAATAATAAAAATAATATTATTTAAATTTTGTTTATATATTTTAAGAAGTTCAATACATTATAACATAATAGATGCAGTTTAAATTAAATTATATTTATTTAAATTAATTTAATATTAAATTATATTTAATTTAATTTTATTCAATATTATCGGGTTATAATTCTCATTCGATATTAATAAAATATTATTTTAATTATTATAAATCGTAGAATTATTCGTTTATATATTTTTCTTAATTCTTTAACGGTATTCATTAAGATTCGAAGTAATAAATTCTCATATATGATTTTGTTAAATTAATAAAAACTCCAGGTATCATTCCATATAAAGAAATATAGTCTGGCGAATACCATATGTAGCAGTCTTGCCATCTTTGGCTCTTTAGAGAGAACTTAACCCAAATTTTGAACTGAACCTGCTAGTCCGATGAATTTAAGGTTTAAAACCAAGTCCAGTTAACCCTCATTGCTTCTTTAAAAAGAAGTGAATAACTTCACCCTATAAAAATCTCTAATATGTATTTTTAATTATTTCTTTCATACATGCCATTTTTTTTTATTAAGAAAAATATTAAGGTAGCATAAATTTATAACTATATTTACACTTATATTAAATATGATATGATATGTTACTAAATTTTCTTTAAAATAAATATTTTTTTTATTTTAAAAATTATTTTATCATATATCATATTATAATTAATATTAATTAAAATTTAAGAATTCTTAACATTTATCTTGCTTCATGTAGAGCTCCCAATTCATGTATTTATTATTATTTTTATTTGTCAAATCTATGGCATTGGCATATATTCTTACTCTAACAGTTAAAATATTATTTTAATTACTAGTATCAAATTCATCATATATATTAGATAAAAAATAGATAATTGAAATTTTAAAACAAGAAAGAAAAAGAAGAAGAGAGAAGCAAGCATAGATAATTTTTCTGCTATTATTTGAGTGGTAAGTAAGTGGCATCAATGGTAATAAGAGTGAATAAAAACACAATTATAATATCATCACAAATAAAATTAAAATTTATTATTAATTATTTTATAAATTAAAAATTAATATTATTGCTTATTTTTATAAATAATTAATGAACACACAAACACGGCATGATACGAACTAATATGCGACAAAATTATTAGAGAAAATGAGTGACCCATATTAATAAAGATAATATTATGATAGAATTTATAAAAAATATTAATGTATTGTTCATTTGGTTAATCTTTTAAGTTGAAAGACTCATGATTCTTATAACTTTTTAAATAATATTAAAATTTTAGTCGATTATTAAAAAAATAATTAATAGTTTTTCTCAAAAAAAAAAAATACATAAGTTTCGAAGAAAAAAACAAGTGACCTAAAAAAATTATAATATAATAAAATATATTAAAAAATACAAAGAGTGACCCACGAGAAAATTGTTAAAAAAGAACAAATGTATCATATAGTAAATAAAGAAGCCTAAAATATTTATGCATATGTAAAACATATAATATAATTCTCTTGTATAAATAATTTAGTTATTTATTAGTTTAATTTTTAATTATTTTTAGCAAAAAAAATATATATTTATTTTTTATTAACACTAAAAACTAACTTAATTATTTTTAGCAAAAAAAATATATATTTATTTTTTATTAACACTAAAAACTAACATATGTTTATTACGGTATAAAAAATATATATACATAAAAAGGTTAAAAATAAAACTTGTTACTCGAATGTTAATAAAAGATATATAAGCGCTAGAAACAGAGCAACAGAAAATAGAATAAAAATAAATTTAACGAAAACAGAGCAACTGAGAATTATAATCAAATGGACATGAAGAAAAACAAGAAAGGCTTGGTTTTCCGAGAGCTGCCCAAGTTTGTCAAACAATGGTTAATCCTACTCTCCATTTTTGCCATCTTTTCATTATGTCAATCCTTTGACTATGGTGATGCTCTCTCCAAAAGTCTCCTCTACTTCGAATCACAACGTTCAGGGCATTTACCTCACAACCAAAGGGTCACTTGGCGTGACCACTCTGGTCTCATTGATGGTCTTGAAGAAGGAGTTAGTCCCATTTTCATAATCCCTTTCAATTTCTTATAAAAACGACAATGTTTCTATAATATTTACAATTATGAGTTCTCTGTTTTTATAATTAAATTAAATCAGGTGGATTTGGTTGGAGGGTACTATGATGCTGGTGACAACGTTAAATTTGGTCTGCCAATGGCTTTCACAATAACAATGTTGTCTTGGGGTGTCATTGAATATGGAAAAGAGATTTCAGATGCTGGAGAATACAGACATGCCCTTGAAGCAATCAAATGGGGAACTGACTATTTCATCAAAGCCCACACAAATCCTAATGTCTTATGGGTTGAGGTTATTAATTGGTTTCTTTGTGATTTTGAAATTATTGGTTAGTTAATGAAAATAAATATAATTTTTATTTTTTTATTTTCAGGTTGGTGATGGCTACACAGATCATTACTGTTGGCAAAGGCCTGAGGACAAGACAACCTCCCACCGGGCCTTCAAGATAGACGAGACCAAACCCGGGTCGGAAGTCGCCGGCGAAACGGCGGCTGCCATGGCAGCAGCCTCAATTGTGTTTAGCAAAACAAATCGACGTTACTCCCACCTACTATTACACCATGCACAACAGGTAAGGCAGTTACTCATCAACAATTTATACAAATTAATATTCTTATTTGTTTTTTCTATAACTTGAACTTTATACATTGTAATTGGGACTCAAACACGGACCAGGCATTTAACATGCTAAGATAGAATTCATGAGGTTGAGTCACAACTTTTGTAATGGTTGGTGATGCTAAAATTTAAATACAATTTTGGTTTGGTGATGGGGTAATTTATTAATTTTGGCTACATAGTTAATTTGGGAATTGGAATGTTTGTTTTGTAGTTGTTTGAGTTTGGTGATAAATACAGAGGCAAGTACGATGAAAGCATTGAAATTGTTAAGGGATATTATACCTCAGTGAGTGGTTACAAGGATGAGTTGTTGTGGGCAGCTTTATGGCTATACAAAGCTACAAGCAATGAACATTATTTAAAATATGTTTTAGACAATGCTTATAGTTTTGGAGGAACTACTTGGGCCATGACAGAATTCAGCTGGGATGTTAAGTATGCTGGTCTTCAAATCATTGCTTCAATGGTACATTTCTCCATTTGAAATGCTCTATGTGCTTTTCATTTCATGCCCATTAGTATTTGATTGTTTTTACTTATGTCAAATGTGGTTTCATAAAGAAACACATTATTTGTGTTTTTGTTGGGAAGGCAAAATATGGTAAATTTTATTTATTTCTTTGATTCAAAAGCTTATCTCTTGCTATCAAAAATGCATTTTAAGATGGTGTTTGAATCGAAAACAAACGAATCAATAGTTTTGAGAACTTCTTGAGCATATGTTTGTTTTTGTTAATTGCTTTATTCTCACGTTAATTAATTTCCTTTTATAGTTACCTAAAGAAGAAAGACATGAGAAGCACAAACACATACTAGAAGAGTACCGTTCAAAAGGGGAGTATTATATGTGCGCTTGCCTTAACAAAAACAATAATGAGAATAACGTACAATACACACCAGCAGGCTTATTGTACGTTCGTCAATGGAACAACATGCAATACGTTTCAAGTGCAATTTTTTTACTCACACTTTACTCGGACTATCTCAAAGCTTCTAATGAGTATCTTAATTGCCCTAAAGGGTTGGTCAAGCCTCAAGAGATGTTCAACTTTGCCAAGTCACAGGTTGATTATATATTGGGCTCTAATCCAATGGGTGTGAGTTACTTAGTTGGGTATGGTCCAAATTACCCTCAAAGAGTGCACCATAGAGGTGCATCAATTGTATCATATAAGAAGAAAAAGGGATTTATTGGGTGTACTCAAGGGTATGATGATTGGTTTGGTAACAAAGATCTAAATCCTAATGTGCTTGTTGGAGCTCTTGTTGGAGGTCCTGATAGTAGTGATCAATTTAGGGATGAAAGAACAAATTATGAGCAGACTGAGGCTTGTACTTATAATACAGCAACTTTAGTTGGGGTTTTTGCTAAATTGCATAGCCTAGAAGGTGAATTTTTGTTTCATAGAAATTATTCATATTTTCCTACCTAGGAGGGGATTTAGGAAGTTTTTATTATACAATATGGGATTGGTTTTTTGTGGCTGAGATAATTACATGCACTAACCCCAATTGTATACTTATTAAGAATATATAAAGATCATAAAAAAGTAGTAAAAGAACAAATAAAGGTGAAAGGTGAAGTTCCCATTTCAATATATATATATATCACAAAAAATCACAAATATAACTTATTTGACACATTCAATTACATATCAATCACATTCTGACTGAGATAATCACATATTTGTGATGATTAGCATTTATTTATTTTTTCAATTTTCACTCATAAAAGTATAAATTAAAGACCCAAACTAGTGTTTGGCTTAGAACTTGCCAGCATTTTACCTACCAATGTACACAAAGTTGGTGTTGATTAAGGACATAGATATCAATAAAGGAGTTATGATATTAACGGACAATTTGGGTCTTCTTCTTTTTCTTCACAATTGTGAAACACAGTGACCAAGTGAGTTTTCTATAGCATCCTTTTATTAAGGATATATGCATCCTTTTAGTAGTTGTACATATCGGAAGCTCACTTGGATCTTCAATCACCTTTTTAGTTTTCATAAATATTTGAGCAAATGCTGTCTGGTGTATTGAGGCAATAGACCCTCCTACATTTTTAATTAATGATTTTGATTTGATTTTGATTGAAGCAACTACTAGCGGTGACTTTGAAAATTGGTCATCTCATTTCTTAATTTAAAGTAAGTTTTGTGATTCAACTCGGCGATAAGACACATTTATTTTATTTCATCGAATCACAACAAATTTGATCTAAAAAAGAAATTAAACAAATAATAAAAATAACACACCTTAAAATTTATAATAATAAAAATAGTACTTTCAATTCATATATTTTTATAATTAAAAAAAATATTATTATATTTTTTTAACGACAAAAATTTAAACTCATTCAACAAATGGAATTGTTTAATGTTATTGAGATGATATTTTTATTTTTATAAATTTTATAGGTATTATTTTTGATAACTTAAAAAAAAAAAAGGGTTTGGGGAGGGGGGGAACCTATGTTTAGGCTTTGAAAATAAAATGTTGCTGTCAGATATAGGAATAAAATAAAGACCAATAACATGTTTTCTAGAGCAACTTTAAATGTGTATGCCCGGGCAACGATACAATTAATAAGAGTATTTTTTTAATGATCTTCAGATATGGTACGCTTTCTGCTGTAATGAGACCTAGATTATTTTATCGAAGGCATTTATTTTTCAATGGGATTTTAAAGGATCAACTAGGATCATTGATCGGGACATTTGCATTTTCTTGCTTCTAAGTACGTACACATTTTTAGATGAAATATATACCATTATGTCCTTGTGACATTCCCTGTTGTTCAATAAGGGAAGGTGTCCAAAATAAGAAAAGTAAATCTAATCAACCCCATTTTTTCCCTCTCTAAAATGAACAATAATGGGAAAAGGATAAATAATGAAGACGGCTAAAGATGGGGAAGAAAAAAAAATCTTATTCAAAGGGGGGGTGGCTGAGGCTGATCATCACCATTCACCAGGCACAGGGGGGGAAGGCTGGGGTGGTAAGTGAGGCAGCTTGGGAGGGTGTGGCCAAGGCAATTTAGGAGGCTTTGGAGGGTGAAGAGGATGTGGCTTGGGTTGTTTAGGAGGAAAAGGAAAGGGCGGACGAGGCAATTGTGGGGCAATGGGGAATGGCCGTGGAGGCAGTTCCTGGGCATAACCACACATGCCATAGAAACAAAGGCTTCCAAATGAGCATCTGTTTCCGCATCTTCCACAATTGAAAGGGTTAGAATTTGTATCAATGCACATTCCAAAACAGCATTGGAATTCAAATGGACACATAATTCTGCAAAACCCACAATTATTGATGTCCTTCGTAACATCAACACAATGGTTTCTGCAGCATTGCCTTCTCAGCGGTCTTTCTCCCTGATTACATATCCATGGCCTGTTCCAGCACCCAGGGGCTCTTGGGTCCATGAGTTTCTTAAGCCATGGTGATGAGGTAGAAACTACCATGGTGGCATTTTGTTGAAAAGTTGAATGCGCTTCTACTGTCACAGATAATAAGGTTGGTAAGAGTAGTGAAAAGGCTAAACGAATATTGGTCATCAGTCTCATTCTGATTTCCATAATAAGTTTCCAAAAGACTCTCTAAGTTATATATAAAGACAATGGGGAAGATTGTTGCTAGATGCAATTCATGCTTTTCTTACATGTTAGGGTTACAGACTCGTGGTGTACCTGGTCCAAAGTAACTTCTTTTATTTTATTTTTCCTAAACTGGTGAAAAGTAAGTGATTAAAATGTGAGTAAACTAGTAGATTTATTTTCAATATTAGGATAACATGCCTTTATCCTTCTGCTTAGCAGTTTAGCTCCATTATCTCCTTGCGGCTAACTCTCTTTCTAATAAAGGTCAAAAATAGATCAGTTAGGAGAGCATCAGAAAAAATATATATAAATAAAAAAATAATGGCTCAATCAAATCACATGGTTGAGCAAGGTTGACAACTGAAAATAATAATTGGACGGCCAGTCAGAACCTTAAAAAGTGGGCTGAGCAGCTGAAACGGACAAATACAACAACTATAAGATTATCAAGATTCATGATGAATATATGGCCTGAGAGTTTAAGCGCATCTAGAAACAGCAAATAATGATATGCACAGGAAAAACTAGAAGAATGACACTAACAAAAATTCCAAAAGAAGCATATAACAACATACACGTTAAAGTCAAATCAATTCATGAATTCAAAATCCTGAAATTTGATACAACCTCCTAGATAGATAAGTTCTTAATTTTTAATATCATTATCATAAATGTAAAAAAATAAATAGAAATTTGAGCTAAATAAGCTTTAATTGCTCTGACCAAATTAATATTTACTCAAAACATAGACTTTCAATTGAAATCTAAAAATGTCATTTGAGGTCAACTTTCAGGTTTCTCAGTAATTGCCTTTTCATAACGTTGTCTAAACTTGGCAATCTGGCCAACACTTTCAGCCATTTGGCGCTTAGCTTTCAAGTGGTAGACTTTACCAACATGGTGTATTTTGGTCATCATAACGTGCATTAATATGCCACTCTGTGTTACATATGATATCCACTGCATCTGGGGATGTATCCCTTTCTTCATTTTCAAACCAATATGCAACCAAAGCATCAAACTTTGATATGCAATTCAAAAAATTAAAACTCCCTTAATCAAAAACAATAAGTAACATGAAATAAGGAGTACCACTTCTTTCTTTAATATTTTTTTTAAAAAAATATTTTAGTGTGGAACTTTTATCGAACAATTAGTACTCAACTGTACATCTCGAACCTGAGCAAAACACTACTTGTATTTAAGAGTACCGTAATAAACCTAAGAAACCAATATATTGGGCAAGCTTTGTTAAACTTTTGCTTCTTTAAAATCGAAATCTTGAACATTTTTTTCACAACATTCAAGGAATAAGATATTACCAGCAATCGAAATGAAATTATATTACAGTGCACTGTCGTAAACCAAGATAGAATTATAATAAAGAAGCTTAAAGGCATAAGTTGTGGAAGATAAAAATCTTACACTGGTGATTGAAGGTACAAGCAAAAGAGAGAGTGAGACTACGGTGAGAGTGGCCCTTTATGCTTCCATTTGGAAACTCCCCGGGGTCTGTAGAAAACTAGAAATAGAATGTAGATAGAGACTAGAGATGACAAGAACGGCGAATATTCCCGCCGGTCCTTTGTGAATGTTCAGGTGAAGGAAGCGTGGTGGAATTACCAATAATAACATCTGCACAAGAAGACAAGATGCAATCAAGATAGAGAACTGCAGAAGATGACAAGTAGATCTACTATGTGTCGTAGTTATCTATAACAGTGTCTGTAATTATCTATAATAGTGTCTGTGTCATAGTTATCTGTAATAGTGTCTGTCGTGTCATATATATCTGTATGTGTAATACGTGTGTGGCTATAGTAATGCCCGCATGTAATATTAGGACTATACTATGCAGAAGGTGACACATGTCCCATTAGGAACATGTCCTCCTACGTAGAACATGGAAAGGATAAGATAAACATGGAAAGGATAAGATAAGGATGCATTAAAGCATATGAGACAAATAGTGAATAGTGTCTCGTGAATAGTGAATAGTGAATAGGAATAGTATGAATAGTAAAGGCAAGCCTCATCTATAAATAGAGGTAGCCTCAGTAGTAGAAAGGCAGACTTGGCCTTCTCACTAGAGCTCTCCATTCTCTCTCTAGTTTGTACGAGTCTCACTGTACATAAATAAAGAGTTGTCCTTTTGTATATATGTGTGTGTCGGTACAACTCCATCTATCCTGTGTATGAGTGTGGATCAGAGCTATATAGTTTATAGCCTGATAGTGTGTATTTGTGTGTTTTTTACTTTTAATGGTATCAGAGCCATACCCTTACTCTGAGCCTATCAACTCTAAAATTGCCTACCTACTTACTTTGAGCTTACTTACTCTAATATAGCCTTACCTTTTATATTTACCTTATCCTAGTTACTATTCACCTTATCATCTATAAAAGCTACGAAGTCCCTTATCCTAAAGTTACATATCCTATCCTACATCTAATATCCTTTGTTCCATTTTCTATGTGAAGTCCTATTACTTACTTAGCTTTTCCTAAAGAGTCTTGCGTCCATCCACAAGTCTATCTCTACAATATCAATCTTTTGTCATCCTCTTCCTGAAACCTAAACACAAATACACACTATCAGGCTATAAACTATATAGCTCTGATCCACACTCATACACAGGATAGATGGAGTTGTACCGACACACACATATATACAAAAGGACAACTCTTTATTTATGTACAGTGAGACTCATACAAACTAGAGAGAGAGTGGAGAGCTCTAGTGAGAAGGCCAAGTCTGCCTTTCTACTACTGAGGCTACCTCTATTTATAGATGAGGCTTACCTTTACTATTCATACTATTCCTATTCACTATTCACTATTCACGAGATACTATTTACTATTTGTCTCATATGCTTTAATGCATCCTTATCTTATCCTTTCCATGTTTATCTTATCATTTCCATGTTCTACGTAGGAGGAAATGTTCCTAATGGGACATGTGTCACCTTCTGCATAGTATAGTCCTAATATTACATGCGGGCATTACTATAGCCACACACGTATTACACATATAGATATATATGACACGACAGACACTATTATAGATAACTATGACACAGACACTATTATAGATAATTACAGACACTGTTATAGATAACTACGACACATAGTAGATCCACTTGTCATCTTCTGCAGTTCTCTATCTTGATTGCATCTTGTCTTCTTGTGCAGATATTATTATTGGTAATTCCACCACGCTTCCGCGACTCTTGATATCTGATATATCCACTACGCTTCCGCGGTTTCATCTTCTCTAATTTGGGCTTTTGTTTGTAAATGTTCAGGTTAAGGCCCATGGGTCATGAAGTCCTTGATTCTCTAATTTGGGCTTTTGTTTGTAAATGTTCAGGTTAAGGCCCATGGGTCATGAAGTCCTTGATTCTCTAATTTGGGCTTTTGTTTGTGAATGTTCAGGTTAAAGCCCATGGGTCATGACGTCCTTGATTCTCTAACTTGGCCTTTTGTTTGTGAACGTACAGATTTAAGCAGTGAAGATAATTAGCAAATATTTGGAGAAAAATACTATTTTTATTTAAATAGTAAACATGATCTACAAAATGTACAGCTTTGAAATGACTTGCTATATTAAAATTGTAAATTTATCCTCAAGTTAATATTCTTCTTCTAATGCACAAATGTAACATTTACATACAAATTAAATCTAAATGTAACCCTTACATACAATAAAAATATATTGTAAAATGACAGAAATCATAAAAAATCAAACGAAAAATCAAGAAATAATGAAAATAGAGACATAAGATATTTCAGAATCTTAAAATTTCTTAATGTAATGCGTACATTCACATTTATTTTTGCATGTAAGCTATACATTCAAATTTTTTATTATGATTATTAATTACTGCTATTGTTTTTATAGTAGGTTGACTTAAAATTTCTTAATGTAATGCGTACATTCACATTTATTTTTGTATGTAAATTGTATATTCAAATTTTTTATTCTGATTACTGATTACTGCTGTTGTTTTTATAAGAGATTGACTTAAATTTTTTTAATGTAATGCGTACATTCACATTTATTTTTACATGTAAAATGTACACTCAAATTTTGCTATATTTTTTTTATTCTGATTATTTTGATGTTTTATGTATTTTTTACCTTAAATTAGAATGTACATTGGAGTTGATCAAGAATTACATTATATTGAATTTTTTTGTCTCTTATATTAGATTAGAATGTTTATATATTGACATATTTTAATGTAATGCATATATTTACATATATTTTTTATGTAAGCTATACATTCAAATTCAGTTATAAAATTTGAATGTACAGCTTAAATGCAAAAATAAATAAATATGAATGTACGCATTATATTAAAAAATTTTAAGATCATGAAATATCTTGTGTCTCTATTTTCATTATTTATTGATTTTTCGTTTGTTTTTTTTATGATTTATGTCATTTTATAATATATTTTTATTGTATGTAAGGGTTACATTCAAATTTAATTTGTATATAAATATTACATTTAAATTTTTAAACTTGAAAGACTCGATTGAAAATGTTATTTAGGCTTAATTCAAACACAATTATTTTGTTATTTGAGTAAGAAAGTTAATTTTTTTTTGTACTATCTCAAATAATTAATACCAAGTTTAGGCCCATGGAAAATGGTTTAAATAGTCCGCTAATTGTGAGGACTATCATTATTTTTACACTTTTAGTCCATGAGAAAATAAAAAGTGCACTTTAGTTTGAAAATAGATCAATTAAGGCTTAAAAAGTGTACATTTTTTCAAAATTTGAGAGAATATGTAATTTCAAGTAATTGTAGCTAAGTGATACTAAAGTTTCTTCAATGTTAAATTAGTGTATTAAAGTTCTGAAGTATTATTTTAAAAAAATGACTAAAATTTTCTATATAGTGCCAATGTTGAAAAATGTCTAAGAAAATAATTATGGTATTACTTTCTCTCTCTTTTTTTTTTCTAAAGAATTATAATCATGTTATTAAAGAGTATAATTTCATTAAAAATAGACTATTTTGGCACCACAACCTTTTTTTTTTTTTTTTTTAAGGTATTGAATTTGACTTATAATTAGAAGCAAAGGAAGATAAATTTTATGCACCAAACCGTAATACCATAACCAACCCAGAATATTCTGAACTTTAAGAAGAGGGAAGATGCATTTGCCATAAATGAGACATATCAGTTGTGATTATCACAATTTTGTTATATAGTGCAAGTAAATTTTGAATGTATATTATTTTACTTTTTAAATTTTATTTAATTTTTATAATATATTTAAAATTTATTGATTTTATTGCATGATATAACCTCCTTTTACATGTAGAGTTTAATTTCTAACTCTACTAAGGAAAAATATATTCTTATTTTTTTTATAAATAAATAAATATATATTTTTCTAATATTATAAAAAAATACTGAGGAGTTAGAAATAAAATTATTTAAATGAAAGAAAATTTATTCGATACGATTATAAAATTAACCATAAATTTTTTAATCGATTAAAAATACGTTATAGTAAAACTCGTGTGTGTATGTAGTTCGATAAACAATAAAGCATCTTTATTTAACGGTAGATAATCGACGTCTTAGCCAAGAAAATACTGGAACAAAACGACCAAACAAGAAAAATTAAGTTGCACTGCAGTATTCAAATGCATAACAAGAAAAATAACAAGCATCATAACGATGTATTTTACACAGCAGCACCAAGAAAGGGCAGAGTAGAAAATAAATACACAAGCCATAGCGTTGCAAATCCAGGTTGCTTATTTAGGTAATGACTAGCATCAACTAAGGTACGAACACAAACGCACATTAAACTAACTGCATTGCCATATTTGAAAGATCTCTATTCTGCTTATTATGACTGCAGAACAAAACCTTCTTGAGTCCCAGCCAGCGTAGCTTGACGGGAGCTTTTGTTAATAGCAACCACATCTTCAAGAGATTGAAGTTCGACGACCTTTTCCTCAATTAGATTTGCCTTCACATTGTCATCAGATGCAATGGCTTCAAAAATAAGATCATTCACTTCTTTGAACCTCTCTTCAGATAAGGAAACCTCAGCAAGTAGCCTCCAAGCATTCTCCTCATTTGCTCCTTCATAGTCCTCCTTTCGCTTCAACACCATATGCCCACTAATTTCCCACACTGCAGGATTTACTTGAGTGTCGAGAAGCTCTGCACTTACTTCCCCAAGAGCTTGCTTTTCAGCATAGCACTGTTCATTTATTATCATCACATTTGCAAGTATCAGTAACAAAAGCTAACATTATCAGATTCTTGAAGTGACATGAAAAAAGGAACTTCCTTAAGTATATTTACCTGCGGTAAAAGAAAGATCCTTTTTCCACAATCAGAAATGAGAACATTGTAAGGAATGTTGTTGTCTTGAAGGCAAATGCAGGCGTCAGAAACAGTATTTGACAGATATTCAAAAGTCTTTCCACCTTCAAAAACAAGACCTTTGACCGGATAGTTTACCAGTTCAGAGATCTTCACCCCACTATCCAAAATGGTTATTTTCTTGGTGGGAGCCTTCTCAATGGGAAAGGGCACAGCCAAGTAGTAGGCCTGATTCATTCATAGCATCAAAACCAAATTTAGTTGCTCAAGTCATGTTTGGGCAGTAGTAAATTTTATTTTGCAAGGCGCAAGCAATATATCTAAAAATACATGACATGAGTAAGGTACGGTGAAGACCTGGAAGTGAAGATGATTGATTGTAGCAAATGCACCTAAACTGTTGTAGCCCAATCGAAAGTAAGGATTCCCAGCCTCGGCTGCCATGTGAAGTGCAAGCAGGAAGCTTTCTCGGTCAATCCTTTGTGGCAAGCAGTAAAAAATACGAGGGATCAACAAAACATGCCCATACTCAATTGGACTGACCTGTTACATGGCAAAAGAGGTGAGAAATAATGAACATGTACTTCATTTTATAATAAAATCTACAGATAAGAACAAAGAACATACATTGATGGCAACAACATTGGGAGAATTCTCAACATCAATTGGTGCATTTGTGAAGAATTGGAGTTCATCATCTTCGCTTGCTTCGAACTGGAACAACACCTCCTCTTGCCCAATTTTTGTGAAATTGAACTTGTTCCCATCAAAGGGCTGGAGGACCTTATCCACTCGAAACTCAGTTGGCCTTTTCTGAAGGTGACGGCCCTCATTCAGCTGAGCAATGAAACCATATCGACCAGGAATCACCTAAATCAAATTTCATCAAGGGAAGAGAACAAATGTTTAGATATGTATTAGAATTGGGCAATATAGAAAAGGTTCTGCTTTTATCCTTATTTACAATCAATAAAATACAGGTGTATGAGAATAACCAAAAACTAGAATGATACCTTGGTTTTGCAGGCAGTGACATCATATCGAAATAGCCCCCTCTGCAAGCGATCCTCCCACTACAAGGAATCATAAAGGATATTTTACTAAAAATAAAGGAAAAAATGAATTGTTAAGTTAAACAACAAAAAGTTAATGCCTCATTTGATTCATTGTTCATCTAATTTAACTAATTTACCTCCCCAAGAAGCAGTGAGTCAAGAAAAGCGACAGGAGGTTCTCTCTTCTCGTTCCTAGGCAAATCCTTGTCACTGACATTCTTGTTCAGCTTCTTGTAAGCATAAAGCGGAAGCTTTGCACCTAATTTACAAAATCCATATACAACCCAACTACAACTCAATCCCATACATGGCAAGCCGATGAGATTTCAATATATCACAAAATAGTTAATCTTTCTAGACAACTAGACAAAAACCCAGATGAAAATATGCCCGGAACAATTGAGAAGCGCTAGGATAAAACAAATAGAACACAGAAGAAGAAAAATTCCATAGGAAGTATTTTCATATCACCAAGTTCTTTAAACCAACAGCAAATCCCCAAAACACCATGACCACGTAACACGAAGTTCAATTAAAGCATAAAACCAACGCAATACTTGCACATAAGAACAAGTTTCAAGTTTAAACGCCTACCTGGAATGCAACACTGTTTGAGACAGTTGCGGCCACATCCACTTCCAGGGCGAGTACCCTCTTCACCCTCTTCCTTTTGGTAGTTTGAAACAATGGTGGGAACCCTCTTGATCCTCAACATCTTGTTTTTGTACTTACAAGTTATAACCAGTAGAATCTAGATCAAACGCAACCAACTCAAACGCAACAACAAATTAAACAGCTTAATCCAAGATCTAAACTTGCCCTTATAGAATTACCTTTTTATATACTCTTAGCTAAACAAAATAAGCTCTAGTCCCTAAAAGCTAATATACTATTAAGTGCGTAGAGGAGAAGAAGGAACCACCACCAGCAAGGAAGAGGAGGTCAGAAGGACTACCGCCTTCAGAAGGCAAAGCACCCCGCCCACCGTGCGGCGAAGGGTTGGTCTCAATTACACAACCCTTGCGTCGTACAGATCGGACATGAATGATTGGCCGAAAAGCTCTGAGTATAGCCGTGATGTCTACAACTTGACTACCCTGGGTTTTACCCGTTAACTGAAAATTTCAAATTTTCCAACTTCTTTGGATGAAATGCAGCGTTAATTAGAATCACAGATTTGAAGAGAATGCGAACAAGAATCGAAAAAGTCACCAGTTTTATCACTATCTGTGTCAAAAATCTACAGACCCAGATGGGGGAGAAGATTGAAGCAGAAGGCAATTGGAAAACAAAGTAATGGGTTTGGTTGGAGGATTTGAGCAAGAGAAGGTTTCTTATATAGATAAGGCTGAAGAGATTTGAGATTCTTGAGAAAGGTAGATGTGGTTGACGGGTAAAAATATAAAGAATATTCTAAAATTTGCATTTTTTTTTCTTTCACAAATATTTCTTATCTTTTCTTATAAACGTTAAGATATATTTTTAACTTTAACAAATCTTAGAGATAATGATTATTAAATAATATTGTTGTAACATCATTAAGTAATATATATATTTGATCGGGATAAAAATTATCTTATTTTTAATCATAACAATTCATAATACTAAATCAATGGGAAAAAAAATTACTTTTAATAATTAATTATTAAAAATATTAGCAAATAAATAATAATTATACAATTATATACACACATATAGATCTGTTATTTAAAAACATTTTTTCTAAGGTTACATCGACTCTATAATTATTCATAATTTATTTTTTCTCTATAATTAAGTTATAAATATCAACTAATTAATTTTTAAAAAAATATAAAATAATTAATTTTTAAGAAAATTATAAAACTAACATTTTTCTAATATATAATAATAAAAATAATAACCTTAATATTATTTTATATTATTATTAATTAAAGTTAAATAATATTAATTTTATTATTATAAATTTTAAAAATGTTATTTTAAATAATTTTTTTTATTTTAATTTTTTTATCAAATATTATTTAGATGCATGATTGATTAGCTGTAAATAAAAAAATATATATTCTTAAAAATAATAAATAATACCTCTCGCTGTAAGTTGTAAATAAAAGACAATAATTTCTCCACAAATAAAAGAGAAATAGAGAGGTTAACGGACTGTGAGGAAAATCAATTAGAATGTAAATCTAATTGGTTGCCCGGAAAGGGACCACAAGTGAAAGTACGGAAGGTAACGGATCCAAAAGACCCTCTCACCTTTCTTTCTAGATTCTTCCTCTTTTCGAATAAATGAAAATATATATTTTTGGAAAAGATGCAAAATTACAGCTCTGAAATTTATATTAGAGCAGTTTTTTCTATATATATATATATATCCCTTTATATTATAACAACTCACACATATCTCTTTATTAACCTAATCTATCTTACACGTGGCGGAAGGAAACTTTTAAATAAACTATTACCTAACAAATAATTAAATTTTATGAACTCGCATCAAAATCGTACCGTACATTTTACCACTTAACTAGGATATATAATTTTTCCTCCCTCTAGATGATAATCTATACATAGTAGTAAAATATTTAATATTTAAAAAATTATTTAAAATAATACTTTTAAAATTTTATTACATACAATAATAAAAATATCACTCTTATTTTAAATTAAAAAAAATATAAATTAATATTAAAAATATTATTTTTATTATTATAAATTTTATGAATATTAATTTTTTTAATATTTTCGTTGCTCTAGTTAGTTGGAAATTATAATTAATACGTTTATCTCCAGAAAAATACAACTAATGCAAATCTTTGCAACAAGTTGCCATTAATGTTGTCAAAAATTTTTTAAGTGTGAGTAATTGTAGAAAAAATTTAATTTTTTCATCAATATGAAAATCTCGATGGAGAAAATGTCTTGGTGAGATGAGTTTAGGAGATTACATTCTTTGTTCCATCAAATCCTCAACCCAACTTTCTTAGCATTTTATATAAATTTTTTTATATATTTATTTTAAAAAAATGTAAAATTATATTTAAAAAGAATTTTTATTTTATTTTTAACAACCATAAAAATAAATAATTTAATTATATCTATAATTTGTACATTATATTTAATATCTATTAAATATAATCTTAAATTTAATTTAAATTTTAACCATAAATTTTATTAATTTATAAACTAAAATATATAAATTAAACTTATATATTTATTAGTGAAAAATACTTAAAAATTCTTCAAAACTTCAATAAAAAAAATATTATTTTCACCTTATAAATAATTAGGGCGAAAATGTGGACACCAAACCTAACCTAATTGACAACACTAGTTGTAATATTTTGAGTCCAATTGACAAACACATAAATAAAAGTAATTGACTATGTAATTCCTATTGCAAAAAGTTTTATCAATTTTTTCTTACCAATAATTCATAATATATAAAGTTACACACAAAAATAATAAATGTGATATGAATATATGATTCCCAAAACTTCTATCAATGTCCAAAGAAAGATGGCTGAATTACTCGAATATATCACATATATTTTTCACATTTTATACTTTAATTTTTTTTTAATTTGGTTCAAATACTTTTTTTTTTTATACTTTTTTTTTATTTTATATATTTTTTTTCCTCATAATATATTTTTTAATTTTCACATTTTAATATACTTACTTCCTTATAATTTAATTAATATTTTTTTTTTACATATTTAGTTCATGATTCTTAACCAATTTAAATTTGAATTTCAATCGACAATCTAAAAAATTAAGGAGATTAAATTAAAAAAAAAAACATATTATATAAAAGAATAAGGCGATTACAGTATAATAAGGTAAAATTTTAAGTTGCTAAATTATTAAAAAATAAATAAATAAATAAATAAAAGTTTAAATATTATATAATATAAAGAATTTTTTTTTTTTTTTTTTTGAAAATAAAGAACATGGGTGTTGACCCAAGAAAGGTACATTTTACCTATAAAAAAGAAATGTACATTTTTTCTGTTATTTTTTTCTCTATTGTGTGAACCATGAGAGCGCAATATGGGACCAACCTTGTCACATTATCCATAACATTTTAAATGTGCAAAGAAAAATGTAAGATATAAGGTTTTTGTGATTTTGATATAAAAAAAATGTTAAATATATATAAATTTATATATAATAATTATAACATGATTTGTGATAAAAAAATTTAAAAATTAAATTTATCTTGAATTTCTAAAATTTTTGATCATATATATATATATATATATATATATATATATATATATTTAACAGGTGATAAAAAGCTATAAGATTTTATAGTCAGTAGACCTTATCATATTCATAATAATAATGTTGAATAATTTAACGTGTAAATTTGGACAGAAAGGCACAGCAAAATAAACAAAATTTGATTGGACAAACAAAAGCTAAGAGATTCGGTATCTGAAGAAGATTATTCGGCATGTTTCAGCCCTTTAAGGAAACGAAACCACATGCTTTGCTCTCAATGCGGACCTTCGGTTCTTGACTGTGGCTGAGACTGAGAGTGCATATCTTCACACATCTATCGTTTGTTGTGTGGACTTTTTTTTTCCTGTAGGATTCGTTGGTTTACACTGAAACTTTTCCTCCAAGCTTTGGTAATTTATGGAGTTCCCAAATGAAGAATTATTGAGAGTTTGTATAAAGGAAAAATAAATAAATAAATACAAATATGAGTAATTTACAAAGTGCTTATTTATACTATCTTTTTTAACATATATTAAGTGTTTAATATATGACATTTTTTAAGTGTATTATTAGGTGTTTGTTTAATATATGACTTTTTTTTTTTTTTAAGGTTGTGTCATTTTTGACTTATTATATGGTTTGATGCATTTACATAATTTGAGTAAATAAAGATAAAATATAAAATTTTCAATATATTAAAATATGTTTAATATAATGTTTATAAATAAAATTCATTATTTGTCATACTTAATTTATTATAATTTATGATGTCATGTCATTTTAATCATTATATTTATGAATTTAATATTAATCGATCATTTTACTTATAAAATATGTTATTTAATTCTACAAATAACAATATAGCATGAACATTTTATACACTTCAACAATTAGTAAAACTTATTAAATGCATAGTTTGGTTAATTATTAATGTTTTTTCCTCCATTCATAACCAACTCAACCTTACATATATATTTTTCCCCGTCATTTTTTAATCTATAAGAAGTATATAAAGACACGTTATCCTCTCTCATTTTTATCACGTAATTGATAAAAATTATTAAATAAAATAAAATATTGCAATTTAACCTTAATCAGCATATTATATATAAAAAATTGTATGTGTGTTTTTTTGTTTATTTATTTTATTTTTATGTTTGTTTGTTATAACATGCATGTGATCATAAAATAATATATAAATTTTGGAGTTTTTCACAAGGTCCCAAATATAAAATGTTCATATCATGTCTTCATCTACCCATTGACTTAAAGAGGTTGATAATTGCGCTAGCAATAACAGAGTGTTGCTATTAGCAAAAATAAAATAATAATGATAATAAGAGAGTGTTTCTCTCTCTATTGCAGGCATTTATTTCTTTATTTTTGTTTTCTAATCAATTTTTCTTATCGACACGTGATTAATTGAGTAGAGTAGTCCTTTTATATTACCACTGAATATAAAATCCAATATTTTATCTTGGAATATAAAATTTTAAAATGTCTTGGAACTTAGATGAAATGAACATGGAATTGCATTTCAATTTTATGTATGGCAAATTCGTAGCTAGCTTGCCCTAAACCTATGTTTCTTAATCAATGAACATACAACTTTGAATCTTTGATAAATTACAAAAAGATTTTTCTGTTTTGCTGAAACAATAACATAAAAAATTATAATAATTTATTTTGTAAATCTCCTTATACTGATTTAGTACCAAGCTAGTAATAAATTATTAAAATCTTAATTAATCAATTTTTATTTATTAATTTGTGATTAGTGTTGTGATTTTTTTTCTAGCACTATGGGTAATCTCAGAGAAACTTCAACTTTTTTAACGATGGGAATTATCCCGTGAAGAAAATACCACATGGGGTGTGATGGCTTGGTTATCAATCTCACCACTCTATCCTTCAAGTCAACCTAACCAAATTTTTTACAAATATATATATAGTTTATAGATATTTACTAATAAATTTAAATATTTTTAATTAGAAAATAAAAAATAAATTGTGTGTTGATCATTTTATCTCTAGCTAGCAAACCAATATATTAATTATGTAGATTATTTGTGCCACAAATTTCATATATATTAAACGATTTTATTTTTTACTATAAAAAATTGTTGATTTGAAGCATATTAGCATATATAAATAAACATACTTTTCTTTAATAAAGAATATTTGATCACCACAAATCCTCTAAACTGTAATTAGAGAACCTTATCTTAATTTTACAAGCATTTTGAGTGAAAATTAAGATCTTATCTCCACTATGTTGTGACAAGATAAATGAAACTCAAATATAACTCATCAGTAACTTGACATATTCGTAAACATCTTATTAGAAGAATATAAATTGTATGTTTAATATTAAACGTTTAATATTATATTTTTAATATTAAATGTTTAATATTATTAAAATATTAGTTTTATTATTATAAATTTTAAAAGTATTATTTTTAATAATTTTTCAATATTCTTTTATCATACAATTTATGTTTTAAATAGGCTCACTTTTAAGCATTACCACAAGACATATATATATATATATATATATATATATTATTCATTAAATTTAAATTTTAAAATATGATAGCATTTTTGTCATTAATTTATATATTTCCTATAACTAAGATGATTTTTATATCTATTTGTCTCCAAAACGGACCTATACATATACACACACACACACACACATATATATATATATATATATATTATTTAAAAATATATGTGCCTTACACGTGAATCATTTTAGTTATTTTTTTCTTTAGTTAAATTCTATAATATATTTGAAATAAATAAGAAATTAATTCTATATCATCATATTATTATAATCTTAATTGCATGTGATTATTATTTATTATCATGTTTAAAAATTTTATTTAATATAATAATATATTTTATAAAGACAATTAATATCAATAATTTTATCTAAAAAAATACTAAATATTATCACACATATATATATTAGCGCGCAAGTAGCAAAAGTAACAAAATTTAAAAAAAAAAAAAAAAAGGACTTTAAAGTTATTTTTTTTTATTAATAAAGAAAAAATACACTTACACACCTGAATAACATTCGAGGTTAGGTTTATGGTGAGAGAATTAAAAGCTTTATCACATGAACCATATGAGATTTACAAAATAACAATTTTTATATGAGATAACTTTGTAAGTGATAGATAAAATTGTTCCAATAATCCTTTTATTGTAATTTTTAGTATTTTTTTTATATAAAAAAAAAAAACCCGACGTCATCACTTAATCCTTGAACATTAAACATGCCGCCTAATTTTTAAGTCTTTTCAATTTGAGAAAAAAAAAAAAAACTTTAATAAGTTATATATATATATATATACAAGTAGCAATTTTATATAGACAACTTTGTAAGTGACAAATAAAATTGTTCCAATAATCCTTTTATTGTAATTTTTAATAGTTTCTTTATAAAAAAAAAAAAAAAAAAAAACCCGACGTCATCATTTAATCATTGAACATTAAACATGCCGCCTAATTTGTAAGTCTTTTCATTGAAATTTTTTTTTTTTATTAAGAATAACTTATTAAAACGTTAATCACACATTTTAGGGACCCATAACGGAACATCGTGAACTTAAGTTCTCTCTATATTGCTAAATCCATCCCCTTTCTCTCTCTCTCTTTTTTTTAAGATAAGGAACCAAATCATTTGTAGTAAATTGGTGTTTGCCTATACGACTGTGTCAATATTTTTAGATAAGTAATTCAAAAAAGAAATATAGGTAAAAAAAATACAAAGGATTCAACAATTCGAGAGAAAATGTTAGTAGTAACAAGTGTCCTGCAAATATAAGAATGTTTTAAAAGTATAGTTTATATGTAAGTAGGTTGTCCCATTGGTCAGCAGATTCTAACAACTCTACAAATTTCACAGGTTTTTTAAATAATTTAGGAATGCTTATATATCAGTACTATGCTTATGCTTAAAGGAAAGAGAGAGAGAGAAAGAGGGAGAAGATGAAGATGAAGAAAATAATTAAAATAAATTGATAGTTTTTTACCTATATAGAATATATATGATAAAAAATATTATTTTTATTTAAATAGTAAGTTTTTGTAGTAAAATTGTGAGTTTTAATTAAGTATTAGATATAATTTTTACTAAAATATCATTTCTTTTATTTTTCTTGGTTTATGAATATGTAAGACTTACAAATTTCCAAAAAAATTTGTAAGATTTACAAAAATTTTTTTTTTTTAAGATTATTTGTTTTTAGTCCAATTTTTAGATCTTTTTATTAAATATTTTTATGTTTTATAACTTTGATACTAATTTTTTGACCGGACCAAACTTAAACTTAGACAATTTTAATCTTGAATTTGTATTTTTAATAGAGTGTTTCTAAGAATTATATTATTTTGCCAAATAAATTTATTTTATTTATATATTTTAAACAATTATAATTTTGAACATGATATTTACTGTGTAAATTAAATTGTTTTAATCCTGATTCTAAAAGTTGTTCTTTAAAATATTAGACTTTTCATTGATTTGTTAAATCTATTAATTCTAATATTGTTATAAGTTTCTAAATATTATCTCTCATATGTTTAATTAACTTTTATATTCCTATATGCTCTTTAAATAAGTAAAATTTAAAAATTAAGTAATCAAATTATGTATCATTTATTAGAACATATTTTTGTATAAAATAATTTCTTAAAATTATTTCTACTCGATGGTCTATCAAATATAGAATACTAGAAATATAATCCATATACAAGTTTAAAATAGTATCAAATCTTCTAAAATTCTCTAAACAAATTTTATAATATTCACTTCCAAAATATTAGTCTAAATTTTTCATGAATTTTTATTCAAAAAATTCTATATTCATCGTGCTTTTTGTGATATGAGACAACTTTGTCAAATTACAGATAAAATTGTTCCAGTAACCCTTTTATTGTAATTTTTAATTTTTTCTTTATAAAAAATTAATAAAAAAAAAAACCCGCTGTCATCACTTAATCATTGAACATTAAACATGCCGCCTAATTTTTAAGTCTTTTCAATTTGGGGAAAAGAAAAAAAAAACTTTATTAAGAATAATTATTAAAACGTTAATCACACATTTTAGGGACCCATAATTTAACATCGTGAAACACAAGTTCTCTCTATATTACTAAATCCGTCCCCTTTCTCTCTCTCTCTTTTAAGATAAGGAACCAAATCATTTGTAGTAAATTGGTGCTTGCCTACACTACTGTGTCAACATTATTAGATAAGTAATTCAAAAAAGAAATATATGTAAAAAAAAAAAAATACAAAGTGATAATCCAAAGGATCCAACAACTCGAGAAAAAATGTTAGTAATAACAAGTGTCCTACAAATATAAGAATGTTTTAAAAGTATAGATAATATGTAAGTAGGTTGTCCCATTGGTCAGCAGATTCTAACAACTCTACAAATTTCACAGGTTTTTTAAATAAATTAGGAATGCTTATATATCAGTATTATGCTTATGCTTAAAAAGAGAGAGAGGGAGAGAGAAGACGAGGGGAATAATTAAAACAGATTGAGGCCTTACTAAAAAAAAAGAAACTTGATCGAGGCTAAAAAGCCCAGTTGATGTAGGAAAATGTTTTGTTGGCCTTACATGTAAGAATTAGGTCATTTTGGGGATCACTTACACAGTAGACCACCATATGGGAAAAATATTCTTTAGGGGTCGAAAACGAATTAATTACCTTCTGTTGAGGCTGATTTAAGATTTTAATCAATTTTACATATATCGCTTCGCATCGTCATTTTTTTTTAGCACGAGTTTACCTTTTTGTGCCCTTAAGTAATTTAAAGCTTTTTGTACCAATTTTCAGATTAATGTTTGTCAGTTAATTTACTTCCCCTCGTGCCTTCTACTTATCACTCTGTCCTTGTCAATCTCCATCGTTGATACTCAATTCTCTCCGATGAGGCCATTGATTGCACCATTAATTCAAGGAAGGCCAATGGATTACTTATATTTTGGATAGGATAGGAATGTTAGCGTAATTTGTATAATTAGTATATGATATGTTATAATTATTATTTTTTTATCTTATTATGATTAATACTTATCTTTAGTAAAGACTTAAGTTACATAAGATTAGATTTTACACTTGTAATTTTCTGTTAGAATGCCTTTGCAGTCATCAATCCTCTGCTACTGTGGTCTTCCTCGTCGCCTCCAACCTCAGGTTGCTCACCAGTCGTTGCTTAGTTCCAACCGTCAGCTTTAGCATCGTTAGCCGCGTTGCACCAGCAATGTCTCCAACCCTAACAGCATACCAACAGATCCCACCATCGCATCTCCCAACGATCCCTGATCCTATTCGCATCGTCGCAGATCCCAGCAACCCATTCACACAGTCATCTCCCTCACCAGCTGCTTGCTGACCCCGCCTTGCCAGTTTTGCCTTACTAACCCACGTTTCGCTCATTGAGCTCTGCGCACAACCTGTGTCTTGCTTCGACTTTGCCAGCACTAGACAGCCGTCCTATCGCACAACCCACTGTTCATCCGCCAACCTCCATCCGTCCATCCAAGTCAAGCAGGTTCCCCTTTCAACCCGAGCCCAAGTCCAAGTCAGAAGCCCAATCTCCTTTTCAGCCCTTGTGATATCAAATCCATCAGCCTAGTCAACAGTCAAAAAACCCAAAAAAAATATATTCTGCTACACATTATTATTATCTATTTCAATTATTGTCTATTTTAATGAAAGTTTTGAAAGAAAATCAATATTCTAAGACCAGTGAAGTATCTAGCCTAGCCATTCAAGCAAAGTCACTAGTACTAAATTTCTATGGAGTAGCTAGACATGATCATCATATGACATATCGAGGTATCCCTACAGCTTCTATAGTTTGTCATGGTAAGATTGGTATGGTTTGAAACGTTTCTCACTTTGTTGGATCTAATATTGGATTATTGATTCTGGTGCATCTAATCATATAACTTATGATAAATCTTATTTTATTGACTTGTCTTTCCCACCAGTGTCTTATATTACAAATGCTAATGGTGAAGTTTTTTCTGTGTTAGGGATGAGGTCAGTTCGTATTACTCCAACCTTACAACTCCATAATACTTTATATGTACCAGATTTATCTTATCACTTAATATATGTCCTACAGTTGAATACTGAGTCTAAATATTCTGTAACCTTTTATCCTATGTATGTGATTTTTTAGGATCTTCTTACTAGGAAAATAATTGGTCTGGGGTATCTGAGGGGCAGATTATTTTGTTTAGATACGCAAGGGAGAAACCAGGAGCACAGTACCGTACCACTTTGACTTCGAGTTCTGACTAGTTAAGTGAAATTTGGTTATGGTATTGCAGCTTAGGGCATCCGTCTTTTAGTCTCATGAAAAAATCTATGCCACTCTGTAAATTGGTGTGAGTGAGTTTGCTTTACGTTGTGAGACATGTGTTTTGGCCAAGATTCATCTTACTACTTATTTCCCTAGTATTTCTAACAAAATTATTATTTCTTTTGAATTAATTAATTCTAATATTTGGGGACCGTCTAGAGAGTCTACTATATCGAATATGAGGTATTTTGTATTGTTTATTGATGACTGTACAATATTGTTATGGGTTTCTCTTTATAAAACCAAAGATGAAATTTTTTCAACTTTTTAAACTTTTCATACTCTTGTTCAAACACAATACAATAGCACCATTAAAGTTCTACGTTTTGACAATATGGGAGAATATGTTAATCATATTGTAGTGACCTAAAAATAAATAAATAATATTAAAAAGAAAGTATTTGTGTTGGAATATGATTGTGATTAAGTTACTTAAAAGATTAGAGTTTGTATTCAACAAAGAAACAAAACAAAATAAAAAGTCTAAAATAAAAGAAGAGCGTAAAATATTTTCACGTTAAATTTTTTTTTTCTCTCTCCCTCTTCTATTTGGTTTCTAGATTCTAGGTATTCAAGCAATCATAGAAGCAATTTCAAGGTAAGAATTTAGTCCTAAAACTCACAATTTTTTTTTTTATAGTTTTCATATATTTTTATTAAGGGTTTTAAGGAAATATAAAAAATTTAAATTTTTAAAATGTAACTCTACATAATTTGAGTTTTTTTATAAATTTTCGTGGCTTTTTATGTACTAAAATTAAGAGGAAAAAAAGGCTAAAATGAAATCTCAAAATCCTAAGATTCTAAGTCAAGTATATTTTCTGATAATTTCAAAATAGTTAGGTTTTGAATTAAGACTTGAAATTTTTTTTAAAAAAAATAAAGACATGTTTTCGAGTCTAATGATTTTTGAATCACTCAAAAATATTTTATTTTCTAATTTTCGTGAATTTTTGAAGTTAAATATGAAAATCTAAAATTCTGCAGTTTTTGTATTAACATCTGAAATAAAAATAGTTTTAGATTTTTAACATAGTTATTTTAATCTAAAATTTTAATAAAAACTTTAAATATATGTTATTGATTGTTTGTGAAAATTTCAAAACCAAATAAATTTTATAGAATATTCGAGATATTTTTCAATAAAATGTACTTTGACCAAGAAATTTTCTGACATATTTTGTAAACTGATTTTCAAGTATGTTTTGGATATGATTTCTCTATAATTTGAATTTGAAATTTTTAATACAAATAGATACATATGTCTAGTTTGACTCAAAGAAATTTTACGAAGAAACTAATTTTTAATATTCGGTAATAAATTATGTATTGAGACATGTTTATGTTAGCTTAGATTTTTAGGTTATAATAAGTGTCTTATGTTTTACTTAAGATAATCTTCTATAAGTGTAAAGGAAATTTTAGAACATAAATTATTTATCACAAATGTCATAATTTATGAAAATACATAAAAAATAGAATTTAAAAATGAATAAAAAAAAAGATAGTTATATCTTTATAGTCAAAATTATAAGTTGTTATTTTACTCTTGAAAATTATATGATAATATTGACTGTGCCTAAATCATATGGTATTTTAAAATATTGCAACATTTTGAGGTAAGTAAACTGACCATACTTGAAATATTAAGTAAATGTTTATTTACTTGTCTGATTATATGTTTGATTGTTGTTATAAAAAGGTGTTTGTGTTATGTTATTCTTTGAGGTGAGATAATGTTTTATGAATTTCTATGATCTATGTCTCAAGTTTTTCTATGTGCAATTGAGCATTGTTTGACATATGCATTATTTCATGCATGTCATCATAAGCATAAGTTTTATAAAAAATTTTATTCATATGAAGTCTTTTAAAAAAATAAGATCTTTCTAAGTAAAGTTTTCAAGCAAGAATATGTTTTGATAAGATGCCTAAATCTTCCAAATATAAGTTAAGTGTCTTGAAGTGACACGATATGATAAGTTTAAGGGCCGTGTGCAGGAAGTGACTCTTGTGTAAGTTAGGGTATCTAGGTACTAAAGAGTTATTATTGTTGGTTTGGACGCATGTGTGCATATGAGAATTATGTATAGAATTCTAATTTTGCTAAGTTATAAGTTAAGTCTTACTTTCATATGCCTTTCAAACGTGCCAGTTTCCAACGTGTGACTTATGTAAGGTTCCACTATAATAAGTTTAAGGTATGATTCATGGTACTTCTAAGGAAAGAAATAAGCGTTTTAAAAAGTGTTTTCTAAGAAATAGTAATATTTTGTAAGCTTTACCCTATAAGCATAAGCATGTTATATAAAAAATAAAAATGTATTGTAAGGTTTACTACATAAGTATAAGCATGTTCTCGAGGAGATATAAATACATTACAAGCATTACTCTATAAGCATAAGCATGTTATAAGAAAATATTTTTGTTAAGTATCATTTTTATGTTGTGTTGCTTAATGTTTCAATTACAGTGAGTTTACTTACTGAGTGATATCATTAATCTAAGTTTCATTAACTACTGTTCAGGAACTCATGAGGAAGATTTGGCAACATCATTAGAAGTTGTTGGTCCCCTAGGTTGGTTTTGGTCTAACGTGCTAGGTTTAAGAAATTTTGTTGCTAAATTATATTATTATTAGGTTTTATAAATATGTCTTGAGGATATTAATGTTTTAAAATGACGATATTATCATCAGTAGATTGTTTGAGAACTTTATTTTACATTTATGATCATCTTTTGGTCTATTTAGGTATGTAAAATTTTGGGACGTGACACATATTTTTCAAGATTTTTTTCAAATATATGAGATTGTTCACCAAACTACTTGACCACAAACACCCGAACAAAATGGGGTGTCCGAAAGAAAAAACCGTCACTTACTTGATATGGCTCGTGTGCTCCTATTTAGTGTTCATATGCCAAAATATCTTTAGGGTGATGTTGTAAAAGCTTCTGCCAATCACATCAGTCGTCTCCCATATAGTGTCCTTAATGGACATATCTCATTTGAGGTTCTTACATCTCATGTATTATTACCATCATTTCATAATCTTTCTGCCCGTGTATTTAGTTGTGTGTTTTTGTACGTGTTCCTAAAAATTAGAGGTCTAAGTTAGATGTCTAGTAATTAAGTGTGTGTTTGTTAGTTATGGAGGTTATCAGAAAGGGTACAAGTACTACCATCCACCTAATAGAAAGTATTATGTTACTATAGAGTCACTTTTTTTAGGATATGAGCTATTTTTTCTCATCTGATACTGCTCTTAAGGGAGAGAATTCATATTTTAAATAGTTGTATCATGGTGAGGAGGAGGAATTAAAAGGAACTGAGGAAGTAACGTAATCAGGAGATTTTTCGATGAATCTAGTTGATATTCTTATCCCATTGAATCCAATAGTCGAAGAAGCAAATGCTTCAAGTATCCAAGCACTAGTTTCAATCACTGAAAATAAAAATGAAGACACAACTGTTCCCTCAGGCATCACTCCTACCCTTGATCAACAACTCCCTAGTACTGAAGGTCACTCATATGAAGTATGTACACTCACTGATACTAATAGCATTGAGTCTAATGTTGGACAGTATGTGTTACCAAATAGGTTTACTAGAGGTCAACCAGCCAAAAAGTATGAACTAAATATTCTTGCAAAATCAAAATATACAGTAACCAATTACATGTCCACTAAAAGATTGTCTAAACCATATAAATAATTTATAAATCAAATATATGTTGTATCAGTACCTAATAAAGTGCATGATGCGTTGAGAGATCCAAAGTGTAGGAAGGCAATGGATGAAGAGATGGAGGCGTTATAGAAGAACAATACTTGGCAACTTGTGCCTCTACCACAAGGCAAAAAGACAATTGGTTGTCGTTGGGTGTTTACTATGAAACATAATGTTGATGGATCTGTGAATCTGTATAAAGCCCGCCTTGTAGCAAAAGGGTTCACTCATACGTATGGTGTATACTACGATAAGACTTTTGCTCATGTTGCCAAAATGAATACTATTCGAGTTCTGCTTTCGTTTACCACTAGCTTAAACTGGCCACTTTGACAGTTTGATGTCAAGAATGCATTTCTTCATAGAGAGTTAGTCGATGAGGTGTACATGAGTGTTCCACCTTGGTATGTAGTTGCTTCTCCAGGTAATTTTGTATGCAAATTGAGGAAGTCTCTGTATGATCTTAAGCAATCCCCTCATGCCTAGTTTGGAATGTTTTTACAATTCATGTAGAAGGTTGGTTACAAATAAAATAATTCAGACCATACATTATTTCTCAAACATCAACAAATGAAGGAAACAACTCTAATTAGTTATGTTGATTACATGATAATTACTAGAATTGATACTGTTGAGATAGATAAATTAACAACTAGTCTCTGAATATTAGTAAACTAACTCATAATTGAATAACTCATTTAAAAAAAAAAAAATCTTCAAACTATAGCATTTTTATAATTATTATAATGTTATTATACAAAAATGCACTTGAAATATATTATTTTTATCATTTATTGTTTAAAAAAATATAAACATTTTTATCTTTAAATAAAATTATAAATATTTTTTATTTTTAAAAAATATAAATGAGCTATTAAATAAAATTATAAATATTTTTATTTTTAAAAAATATAAATGAATTATTTCATAAACAATTAAATTCAATTAATAATTTAAAAGTAAGACAATTTGAACTCAACTCAATAATTTTATTTTTAAAAAATATAAATGAGCTATTTCATAAACAACTAAATCCAATTAATAATTTAAAAGTACAATTCGAACTCAACTCAATAAAACATAATGAGCTAAGTTTGAAGAAGCTTAACGAACTCAATTTATTTTACACCTCTATATTAATACGTGTCTCCTAATTTCAACCCGAGTAATGAGTATTCGCCACCAATTTCAAACCAATGGTAGCGCAAGTTGAATCCCAAATGTGTGGTTGGTTGCGATTGAGATTATTTGGTGGGTCAACAAAAAAGAAAAAAACAAGTTTTTAGATTTTTTATATATAAAAATGACTTATTTATCTTAACTTGTCTTCATTGATCATTGATGAAAACAAAGAAGGAAAAAAAACAAAAAAAAGAGTAATATTTTTAGAATTTATAATAATAATAAAAATAATATTTTAATAATAATAAATAAAATTTAATTAAATTATATTTAATATGAAATAATGTATTAAATTTTTTTTAATAGTAAAATCATATAAATTAATATTATTTTTGTAATTATAAAATTTAATATGTTAATTTGATGTTTTTTAATAAACAAAGCATTGTTTATGTTCAAGATACGAAATTAATCTGGAGCTGTCTGAATTGGCTATTTTTGTCACGATTGGAGAGACAGGGCAGTTTATCTCTTTAATTTGCAAATAGTTGCTGGTAGAAAAGATTAAAGTAATAAATACTAGAATTGCTTATATCTGATGTAACTTAAAATTAAATGTGTACAAACCAAAACCAGAGGCACATAACGACAAAAATTGATATATTGTATTAAGTATTAAAGGTTAAATTTTTTACAAATTCAGTAATTATTGAAAAGACACGCCGTAATATTGTATATTTTAAGGTATATTTTTAAAATTATATAATTCTTTAAAATATATATTTTAATTATTTATTTTTTATAATATATCTTTAAATAGGGTTGAGTAACAAATCAAAACGATCAGTTTTTTACTAATCATAATTTGTTCCAATCTGAAGTAGATTTGAAAATATTCAATCTGAATTCAATTTGATAATATACTCAATTTGAACCAATCTAAATCCGAATATATCATATTTTTCGGATCGAATAATTCAGATTGAAATTATAACTTATTTTAAAAATATTGTTATATATAAAATAATATATATTAATATTTAAATTTTAAATTGGTATTTCATTAAATTAATTTATTTATTTATAATTATAAATAAAAGAATCAAAATAATAAAAAATATACTCTTGAATATTATAAATTTTATTTAAGTTTTTTTTTTGAAAACTAAAAAAATTAAGTAATTTTTTAATTCAATATTAAATTTTTTACAAACAAATATATCAAAAAATATAAATATGCATGTGATACATCTGTTATTTCGTTAGATTGGATAGAAAATTAACTTTGTCTTTGCTTGACACATTTTTTACAAGTAGATGGACTTAAAAATATATTTTTTTTAAGCAAAATAATTTAAAGACTTTTTTTATAACCTAGGAGACTAAATACCACTTTTTATAAAAACAAAAGGACTTTTATGACACTTTTTCCTAAAAATTATTATTAGAATATTAAGTCCTCTAAAAAATTTAGGAAAAACAACAAAAATAATATTATTTAAAAAGTATAATAATAAAAATGGTACCACTTATGTTCAAATTTAAAATTTTATAATTAAAAAAAGATTAATATATCTTTTTTTAGCACTCATTTAATTATAATTAAATGACGATAATTTAGACCCTTTTAATGTTGAACGTTCAATATTATACGTTCAAATTGAATATTTAATATTATTGAGATGTTAGTTTTATTATTATAAGTTTTAAAAGTATTATTTTTAATAATTTTTTAAAAATTTAAACTCGTAAAAGATAAGCTTATTAATTATTTATTTTTTTAACAGATCTTATCAAATATTAAACCGAAATCCTATAAATACGGTACAAAGTATTATTTTTATTCGTAAAATAATATATTTAAATAATTCAAAAGTTTCACTTTTAAAGTACGGCAAAACTAGTGATAATGACGTCTATTTCCTGTCAATTTTAAAATGTTGAGGGACTAGCTGTTACCTGTGCCTACTAATGTTCGTCTATTAGTTAATAGTTGATCCATAGTGACCCATGAATAAAGTTGATTTAATTTAATTTTTTAAATATAAATGCAGATAATTTTATTTAATTAAATATAAATTAAATTACTTTAAATTTTATCTAATTGAATAAAAATTAAGTCGATTTTATATAATTAAATTTATATGAAGTTATATTTATTCAAATGAAATGGGGATAAAAACTGTACCATTTTGAGGAAAACAATATTTTTTCAATTTTTATGGTATTTTGAAAAAACAATGATTATTTTGTTAAAATTTATAATATTTTGAAAAAAAATTATTTTTTTAATTTTTAGATAATTTGAGAAAAAATTATTAAAAAAATTATAAAATTAATAATCTTAAAATATTTTATAATAAAATATTACTTTTATTATTATAAATTTTATTTACATCAGAATCGTTTTCAAGTAATCCAGTTTTGCCAAGCCCACAAATTAGCTTGAGAAAAAATATCAAGGATTAAAAATAAAAAGGGCAAATAAGGAAAAGTCAAAGATATATGGGAATGAGCTTTTCATCGACGTTATTAAGCAGAGTCCACAAATTAGCTTGAGAAAAAAATATCAATTAGGTAGTTGTGATCCATGGTCATGTTACACTTTTTTTTTTTAATGGGTTTCTTACTCATTAATTCTTTTATCTTTAAAAGATATATTTTAAATTTTTTTTTAAGTAATATACCTTAAAAATTTTAAAATATATATTTAAATTTAATTTTTTTAAAAAAATTGTCAATTTTTTAATATATTATTCTCATGTAATTTTTTAGAGGAATAATTTTAAAATTTTAATATATCTTTTTATTAAAATAATTTTTTTAAAAAAAAAATCAGTTTTTGAAAAAAAAAAAAACAAAAAAAAAATATATATATATATATATATTTTAAAAAATTTAGTCAGTTTTTTATTTAATTTTTTTTATCTTTTAATTTGATTTTTAAAAATTTTTTTATTAAAAAAATTTAATTTCAAAATTACCCTCTTAAAAAATCACATGAAAATTATGTGCCAAGAAATTGAATTTTTTTTTAAAAAAAATTAGACTTAAATATATATTTTGAAAAGTTAAGAGACTTAAAATGTACAATTTAAAAAAAAATAGATTAAAATATATTTTTTATAAAAATAAAAAAACTTATAAAATATCAAACTTTTTTTTTATTAGCTTTTGGTTATACATAGTCACACATATATATGACATGACTTGCTTCCAATGAAGTTCATTTGAGATTTATTCCAAAAATTTTAGTTTATTATTTTAATTTTTCTTCTTAATTAAATACACGTGAGAACAATAATTTTAATTGTATAAAATAACTAATTTGTTGGTAGAGTGTCATTTCTATCCATAGAGGCAAATGTATACACAGCATGTTAAAAAAAAAAAAAAAAAAACCACTAAAATTCCTTTTTTATTATTAATAAAAAAAATACACTTATACATACGGGTAAAATTTGAACTTAGATTCTTAGTGTACACATCATATTCATAAGGCATTAAATAGATGTTTAATTTATGTAACATTTTGAAAAAATAACAAAACTAGCACTTTTTGTGTTCAATCTTATATTTTCACAATTAAAAGAAATGATTAATATGTCATTTTTCTTTCAACACCCATTCAATTAGAATTGAACGACGATAATTTAGACCCGTTCAATATTTCACGTTCAAATTAAACGTTCAATATTATTAGAGGTGTTAGTTTTGTTATTATAAATTTTAGGGGTGTTATTTTTGGTAAATTCTCAACATTTTTTTGTCACAATTTTTTTTTAATATTTTAAATATATATATATATTTTTAAATAATTATATCACTCACACACTTATAATTAATATTCAAACTTTTTTTTAAGTACTTAAATAAAATTTATGTGATCGAGAACTACTTATCGACCATTTTGAAGGAAAAGAAAACGTAGGTTCTAAGTAACGGCTTCTGTCTCCATCTCCATCTCTATATATATTGAGAGTCCCTAACTCTAAGTAATTAACTCAGTCCTCCTTATACAAATAGAAATTAAGCATAGATGATGAACAAGTTCTTGAAGAAATCCCAACTAGTAACTCTCCTTATCCTGGCTATTCTTGTAATAATTACACCACTATTGTACTCATCACTAAGGCCTACTTATCTTTACTTGATCACTAACCTTCTAATTATTGCCCTATGTTTAGAAGCTGGCCTTCTCTCATTCCTCTTCTACAACCCTTTAGAAGATCATCATGATCGCAAAATTAAGATCAATAACACTACTAGTACTTGTGCTGATAATAATGCCATAACTTCCTTAGCTTCATCTTCTCTTGATCATAAAAGTGTTGTTACTAACAACATGGAAGATTATAAGGTTGTTGATGATGATGAAGTTCATGATCAGAAAAAGGCCATATCTGAGATAGTACTTAGCAAGTGTCCCTCCATCTCCATTCCAAGTCTTTTCTTTATAGCAGGAATTGATGATGATGGTGGTGGTGATGATGATGATGATGATGATGATGATGATGATGATGAGTATTGTACAGATCAAGAGGAAGAAGATGATGAAGAAAAAAAAGAAAAAGACTTGTTTGTCAGAGCTGAATCATTTATTAGTAACTTTTACAAGCAGGTGAAGATGCAGAGAGAAGAGTCTAGCTTGGAACACGATTCATGACTTATATCATAAAAGCATTTTAATTATTTTTTAAAAGTACTTCTATGTTATATTTAAATTGTAAAAAGAAGTACCAGTGAAATTAGGATTTTAAGAAAGAGTTATTCATTACTGTAATCTCTCTATCGATCAAATTACTTATTTTTATAATTAATCATTAAATATTTGTATATTTTTAAAAAATTATTATACTAATTTTACATTATATTAATTTAAAATACTACTGCAAAATCTAAAAGAGTTCAACATTGTTATTCTGTTTGTGGTTCTGTGCCTCTGGTTTTGGTTTGTACACATTTAATTTTAAGTTACATCAGATATAAGCAATTCTAGTATTTATTACGTTAATCTTTTCTATCAGCAACTATTTGCAAATTAAAGAGATAAACTGCCCTGTCTCTCCAATTGTGATAAAAATAGCCAATTCAGACAGCTCCAGATTATTTTCGTATCTTGAACATAAACAATGCTTTGTTTATTAAAAAACATCAAATTAAAATCCTTAAATTTTATAATCAAAAAAATAATATTAACTTATATATTTGACGTTGAATATAATTTAATTTAATTTTGTTTAATATTATTAAAATATTATTTTTATTATTATTATAAATTTTAAAAATATTATTTTTATTTTTATTTTTATTTTCCTTCTTTGTTTTCATCAATGATCAATGAAGATAAGTTAGTTAAATAAGTCATTTTTATATATAAAAAATCTAAAAACTTGTTTTTTCTTTTTTGTTGACCCACCAAATAACCTCAATTGCAACCAGCCATATATTTGGGATTCAACTTGGCCAACCATTCGTTTGAAATTGGTGGCGAATACTCATTACTCCAGTTGAAATTAGGAGACACGTATTAATATGGAGGTGTAAAATAAATTGAGTTCGTTAAGCTTCTTCAAACTTAGCTCATTATGTTTTATTGAGTTGAGTTCAGATTGTCTTACTTTTAAATTATTAATTGGATTTAGTTGTTTATGAAATAGCTCATTTATATTTTTAAAAAATAAAAAATATTTATAATTTTATTTAAAGACAAAAATGTTAGAATATATATTATTTTTTAAAACAAGAAATGATAAAAATAATATATTTCAAGTGCATTTTTGTATAATAATAATTGTAAAAATGTTATAATTTGAAGAATTTCTTTTTTGTTAAATGAGTTATTGAATTACGAGTTAGTTTATAAACTAGATAAGTTGAGATTTATCAATTAATTTGTTCATTAAATTAATTTTAAGTGAGCTAAGTTACGTCGAAGTATTCACTTAACACCATTAAACTAATGCAACTGTTGCAATTATTTCTAATATCTATAAAATTAAAAGCTACTAATAATAAAACTAAAATAAATGGGCTGTTTTTTTTTTTTAGCCTTACTATTCAACATGCATGTCGATTTGTCGACATAGCTTAATTTATTAAATCAACAATACAACATTTTAACAAACCTGTGGACCTTATAAATTTATAAATATCTATATTTTTATTTGCAATGTGAAAGTCTAATTCTCTCTACTTGACTGGTTTTCAATGAAGGAAAATTTGTAATCCAATTATTCTTTTGAAATAATCACACATAGTGGATAGCCAAAAGTAAAGGAAAAAAAAAAAAGAGAGAGAGAGAGAGCTGCCTCAAAGTTGATTGCAAGTTTGCAACGTATTTAAGAATGTTTGGTAGAGGATGCGCTATATCGATTAAAGAAGATACTCGACCCACCTGCTCTTGGAGTTATATGTGTAGTGTGATGTCATTTCCTTGAATGTTCTTGGTTTCAAACCTTTTTTTTTTTTTTTTTTTGCGCGCGCACGCGCCCGTGTGGATGTCTTCATGGTGAAAATATTGATTTGTCTTTAATTAGTTTATACAATATACGAGTAATCATTTCACACTAGCTTTTTATTATCTTTGGTTAAGGATTTAAATTAGCATATTATTTTCCATGTTTTAGAGTATATCTAAAAGAAAACGTATGATCCAATCAATATGTTGAAAATCTAAGTAATAATGGACATTTCACCTAAAATAAAATTAATTGACTGACCTTGTTCTCTCTCATCAGTCTTTTTCGACATGTATATCGATTAGTATTTATTGAAAAATATTATGTTAATATAAATTTATATATTTTTGTATTTATATTAATTATATTTTGATATTTAATAAAATTATTTATAAAATTAAATTTTTTTCTTTATTTTATCGAAATAACTTTATCATATATTATAATTTAATTAATATGAATAAAAAATAGATATAAATTTATACATTGTTAATAAGTATTTCTCGTAAATATCATCTTAATTTCCTGGGTTTGCCAAATTAAGATTTAAGGTCCAAAAAGGCGACGAAATGACAGTGAGAAGTGATTTATTTCAACTCTTACAAGTAAATTATCAAGATAAGCACTAATATGCAAATTCAAATAATTAGTATAAAAAAACAAAAACTACTAATCGCAGCAACATTTGGCAAACGTTCATTTAGTTATTAATATTAGGTGAAATTTTTTAGTTTACAAATTTTGATATTTTGTTTGGATTATTCTTATCGTTAAAATATCTTTGAATAAATTATTATAGCAAAAATTAGCTAATTTAATTGAAAATTTTGAGTTATATAAAGTTAAAATTTTATTATCTTAATAATTTCATGAGTCATGCATGCATTTCAAATTTTTTGAACAAATTGGCTAATTTTTAACTTAAATAATTCATTAACAAAAATTTTAATAATATAAGTAATCAATTAAAACATTGGACATTAAAAATAATAAATTAAAAATTTCCAAGTTACTTTATTTATTTATTTTTGGCTAAGAAGTGCGTAGTTGCTTGAACTAAATTCAATATTAACCCAAGTAACTATTTGAACAAACATAAGCAATTATATTGAATTTTGCCATCGAAGAGAGCTAAATGAAGGCTAAGGAAACATGTATGAAAGTCGATAGATTTCTTATTTTACAATTCACTGAATTACTGGTATATGTACCTTAGCTAAAGAAATTGCCATTTCTTATTCTTATATTTCGTGGTAAATCAAGATCTTTCTGGATGAAGATGAAATGGAGTAACTGATGCAATAAGTAGGCTTTCAAGTCATTGTAGCAATGCCCAATAGGATTTCAAAGTTAATTAGGTTTGTCAGCTTAGTGAACTCATGTTGGAGCTCACGGTTCTGGTCTTCAAATACAGTGTTATTGCTGGCTGGAGCAGCGTCGGTGCATATGTAGTGCCACAGATCGGACCTTGACTGGGTTTCGACTGCCTACTATGGTGTTTAAGGACTACACCGTGCTTAATTAACACCATTGAACAAGAAACATGTTATAATTCAAGTCATTAGACATTGATGAATTTATTATACAGGAAATCTAAAACTAATCTACAGAACTAAAAACTGTGCAGATACAATCATCCAGAATCCCGTCTTCTCTATTTCTAAAAGTAGCATGTTATGTATTCAATGGCAAGAAAGTAAAATTATATATGATTGATTTTTGATTTTCTTCTTCCAAGTTGCAGCGTGGCACATTTAAGAATGGCCATGAGTGCTTCATTTTCAAATGTTGTCACGTTCAATTAATGTTGGTCTATCTCGGACGCATTTGATGGAGACGCATATCTCCAATATGTGTATTTAAATGAGGCTTGCAACAAGGCGCGGAGCCAAAAAAAAAAAAAAAAAAAATAATTTAAGGGAGGCTAAATTTTTTTTTATATACAAAATAAAAAATTAGTAAGAGTTATAATAAATTATACTCAATTCAATGCTAAGTTTTTTCATGTCATATTATAATAGAGATATAAAGTTAACACATTATAATTAACTAATAACGAAAAATTAAACAAAAATATAACAAGTTAATAAATATTAGTAACATTCATGAATAAAATAAATTTATTAACTACAAAATATAATCAAATAGAAAGCTAAATCAAATACATTAAGATTTATAGACATTAAAACTAAAATAAACATATGAAAATATAAAAAGTAAAATATGATTTATAATTTTAAGCTTATAAACAATATAAGAATGATTAATAATAATAAAAATAATAAAATTTTTATATAAAAAAATTTCAAATAAATTTTAAAAGATTATTAAAAGAAAATGTCAAATAATATAATACTAGATAAAGTTAAAATTTAGATTGAAATAAAATATAATAAACATAAACTTAAAAAATTTTAATATGAAGCTTATCATATACTTTTTTTTAATTTTATTTTTATAATATTGAATTTAAAAATATTTAAACATTATTTGAATTCTTATATTTAAGAATAATTTTTTGTAGTTGCCAAATACATGGAAAAAAAAAAGTATATATTTAACCATTTTATTTACAATTTATTTCATTTTTATCAACGTATTTGTTAAATATTATTAACATATACTAAAATATGTACATAAAAATTAGACACAATATATTACTACAAATAAAATATTTATTTAATGCTAAAAATATACACGTAATTAATTTTTTAAAAGTTAGCTGGGCCTAAATCCCCCCACACCCCCACATAGATCCGCCCTGCTTGCAACAAAGAAAATGCGAGGATAAACTTTGTCATGTCACATTCTTCAAAACAGAGGAATCGCTTCATAGAAAATCAGATTCATGCAAGGCACAGAGCATCAAGGAAGCTGCAGAATTGTCAGCATCTTTAACTCTAGATCTTTCATCTCCCATCATGTAAAGCTTACCATCTGAGGTTGCAATTTGAACCGATGAGAAGGGCAATGTTTATTATTCTTTATTTATTTAAATTAATGTCTTATTTTAAGAATATTAATAGTGGCTAATATATAAGACTTTCGTCAGAGGAATTTTTATGCATAATTACGAATTTTTTATCCCTCAAACCCATAACTTTATGCATATAGTTTAGTTGCGTTACAAATTAGACTATTCACTGCCGGTAAAATAACGATAATATGGTAGAACAATAAAATTTCATATTAAAATAAATATTTTTAAAAAAATATATAAATATTTATTAAGTGATGGAAAAAAAAAATATAATTGATACAAAGTATATCAGAGCAATAAATAACATATTGTAATATATATTTTAATTATTTTATAAAATGAAAAAATACTCAATTTTTATATAATTTTAATATATATTATAATATAATTGATAGAGGTATAAAGTAAGAGAGAGAGAATGAGAGAGAGAATGAATGTTTCTTACTATCTATAACTGATTTTTTTTTATTTAAAAGATTTGAAACTCATTAATCATATGGAGTCATTAAAAAGAGCCCGTTCAATGTAGGATCTATCTAATTATTATCATAAGGGAATACCGAATACTTGGCCAAGATAGCTAGGAAATGAGCAGCTAAATTAACCCGTTCATAATGTATGATCTAACTAATTATTGCAGGACATGAACTAAAATGATCATTAGCTAAATTAACACTCATGGCAGCAAAATAAATGTGAAAAGATAACACAAATTGCAAGTAACAAAAAACATCACTCACAATCAATCCCAATAGCGAAAAATACGAACGATAGACTTCAATCTAGTGACATCATCTATTAAAAAGCAACACATATTATACATCCATCTTAAATGCTACCTTTGCTCCCCTCATAGAGCAAGTAAGCAAGTAGCTCAGCAACGATATGACTCGAAACATAATAAACTCGATAAATATGTGTCATTATAAGAGATCTCGATCAATGACACCCAAACCTATAAGTGCTTTGTATTATAATTTACTTTTTGATTTTTTTTTTTTTTATAATTTAATTTTTTATACATTTATTCTAAAATTTAAAATTAACTTTTATAGACCTCCCATTGTGTACTAAGTTGTGAGGAATTAGTTATAAATAATTTTTAGCTATGTAGTTAGAATGTTTTGATTATTGTCAATTTTGGGAACTTTAGTTGGATGGATAAGATTGGAAAAAATATATATATATATACCTATACATTGAAAAGTAAATGAGCGACTCAAAGTTTATATATAGTTAAGGTATGAAATTATTGAGCAAGTGGTTAACATAAAGTAATGCGTTAGGAAACATAACGAGGTTTTATAATTTTTTGAAGTGTCTAGTGTTTATGAGTTTGTTGCAATAACTTATATTAATAAAAGGTAGAGGTGTCAAAAGAGATGAAATTGATTCAATATTATATAGTTTAGTTTGTTAAATTAGTGTGTCAGGTTAGACTATGGTCCATTAGCTAGCGTATTATGTTGGCCCATGATTCATATACGAATTATGCCACTTTTCTGTTATTGGCCCATGGGCTTTTTCATGATGTACTGTGTCTGACCCTTTCAACCATGCTTAACGAGCAGGCATGACCTGTGACCCATTTATTTTATTTTTATTATATATATTTATTTATTTAGTTAAAGCTTATTTATAATGCTTTAAAAAGTTAATAATAAGAGTTTAACTCTTAACATCTCATTTAATAAATAGTTAGAAATTTATTAAACTATACATAATTTCATTAAATGTAAACAATTTTAATTATTTGTTACTATTTTTTTTAAATCAACTTTTAAAACATAAAGGCTTTGGGGTCGAGCTGGGCTTATGGGCCACTTATTACAGGCCGTGCCATACTGTTCTTTTTTGCTCATAAGTCGTACCGTATTGTACTGTGCCGTATCGTACCGTATTCATGCTGATCAATGGCAACAAGTCATGTCATACCATGCTAACTTGTTTAACACTTCTAATAAAAAAAGAGTTTTATTATGTGTTTGTAAAAATTATACTTGGAAGTTTTAGTATATACATTGGTAAAAGAAGAAAAAATTAAATAAATTTACGTTAAATGAGCTACGTTAGAAGTATCGATGGAAAAAATTATTTATGAAATTTGTCAAAATTATGAGGTTTTTAAAGAATCGGTTAAGAGATTTTTGTTTTATTAACAGTTATGTTTTAAGTAAGACAACATTTAAAAATATATATCAATAGGATTTTAAGTGTAAAAGTTTAAAAATACAATATCAAAATATAAGATGATCCAACCTTATAGATGGACCATATATAATTAGCCTACTAATTTTTAATGTATAAATAATTTAATTATTTAAAAAAACTATCAAATATATATATATATATATATATATATATATATATATATATATATATTTTGACAGTTATACAAAAGAGAGACCTTTTTATTTTTATTTTTATTTAAAAAAAAAAAAACAAGACATTAAGCATGATTTAAAATAAAGTTAAAATAATTTAAATTATGAAATAAATTTTACCTTAATATTTTTTGTACTTTTATACATTTGACTCTTATTATAAGTTTAAAAAAATTAAAAAATATTTGCTATTTTTTTGTCTATTATTTATTGATTGTTTTTTTTTTTACTTCTATTTTTATTGACAATTTTTTTATTTGATATTTAAAATATATTTTTTTCAAAAAATTTGCTAAAATGGATTATTAATAAGTCCTTCGTATATGTGTACTCACTTTCAAACTCAATATGTTCTCTTAGAATAGATCTAAATACAAATATATGTATATTTTTTTTAGTGTTGAAATTAAATTTAAATAAGTATAAACATGAGTTATAAAGTCTATAGCAGAGGGATAAATTTTAAGGCTGAGGCTGCTATTGACTGAAAACTTATCAATCATTATAGGCAGGCAAATGTCAGCTCAAAGGCAAGAAATAAAATGCAAACTTTCAAAAAAACTAAAATTTTAAGCCAAGAACAGAGTTTTAACGTCAAATACATAAACTATGACTTGTCAATTAGCACTGAGAATGGGTAAATAAATTTGATAACATTTATTTTCCTATGTTGTTCGACTTTATAAAAAAGGGCATATATGTCAGTGGATGAGTTTTAGAAAATCATGTGACCAAATCCTCCCCCAGCTTGAAGCGCTGGAACCCGGTTACCTCCAACATTGTGAAGCAATTGTTGCAGCCATCTCCTTGTAGTTGGATCTTCCTAAAATGAAAGATGGGTGATCATTGGAATGAAATGAACCGAGCAAAAGTTGAAAGGAAAAAAGAAAAAGAGAGAAATCTAAAATTTAAATGAGTTTAATTCTTTCATTTATTATGCGGTATCGGCAAGAAGTTAAAACAAATATCCAGAGTCCAATTCCAAAGGGTGAGAGGGTAAAAATAATCCAGTCTACTGGTTACAGTTCTCTAAATCACGAAAAACACCAAAAAGTAAACAGATCAATCAAAAATCAAATTTTTAGACAGGCACTTACGTGTTGTGTTATAAAGATTCAAGAGCAAATCATCAGATATATATACTTACATGAAGACAACCACTGAAGGTAGCATCCCCTAACACGTCTGGAAGGCAGCTTCTTAATGCATAACGAGCCCTGCATAAAAATGAATGAAGAGTAAATAACACAGTTATGTGAACAATGGACAAAAGATCTTAAAAAAAAAAAAAAAGAAGAAGATAGAGAGAAGGATAACACTATAACCTTTGGTGATTTGACAATCGAAGATAACATTGAAGGATATGCTTCAACAAGCGTGATGACGGCTGCTCAGCAAGCGCTGCTACCATGTTACCCAAAACTTTCCCCAATGCAAAAAATCGCTCTGCTGTAGTGCAGATGTAATCCAAGCCCACTTCATCTAATAGAATTTTTTGAACTATAAATGTTGCAACCTGCCATGGAAAATCCTTCAGAAGTTGCTTTTAAATCAAGGAAAACTAGTTAAAAAGAGCTTATTGAGTTTGAATCACCATCAAATGAATTCTTATCCACTAAAAAGTCAAGATCCTACTATGGAAAGGACCACCTTTTACAACCTCTACTACTTTTGAGAAAAGGGTCCAGGCACACTTTGGTCACTTATGTCATTTTAGACACATTTAATCTCCCTAGTATTATACTATAAGACAATTTAGTCCAAACTATCATAATTTAAATTAGAAGCTCATCATTTTAATATTCTTTTTAATGCTAAATGGCATTTAACAAAATTTAAAATGGTACCGAGTCATCTTTCACACATGGAAAGTCTAAAGAGAGAGGCAAGAAGAAGTTAAAATGACCAACAATATCCTCTTAAATTATGTTAAAATCCATTTAGCATTAAAAAATATTAAAATAATGAGCATATGATTTAAAATATAATAAATTGGACTAAATTGTCTCATAGTATAATAATGAGAAAAATGTGTCCCAATTTAAATTAAAATGACAGATACGTTACCAGTTAGTTACTTTTCCCTACGTGACAAATGAAGAACATGACACATCACCCATTGCCTAATTATTTTCTTGAAATAATATGACATCATGAAGAAAAAAATGCTTCAATTGTTAAGTGCAAGAGCAATATATAAGTTGTACTTCTATAAATGTCTTTGCAAGGCCACCCATGCACAAGGAAGATTTCCCAGAACTATATCTGAGATACATATCTTCCCAGAATGGAGGATATTAGTCAATAGAAGTGAAAACTAAATTATCACAATTAAATTTGATTACGGGACCCCAACTTGGGTTCAGTATCTATTAAGTACATTATATCTAATTTCATTACTTCCTTAAAGCAAACATGAGATTGGTGAAATCAGGATACTCAACCGTTTTAGAAAGTTCACTGCCCATTTCCATGGTTCGTAGACACACTGGAACTATTTCAGTCTGGATAAGGAAACTAATCACTTCTGTATCATCAACCTGGTAAAGAAAAAAATAACACCAGTATCCGTAATCACCAATATGGAATGTGAACATTATTTAAGAAAAATAGTATTTATAGAATTATGAGCAATGACATAATAGTTAACATAAGTAGATGCCCTAAGCACTGAAATTATTTGCTTATATCTTTGAGCACGTTTGAATGTGAGAGAGCATGATAATCAAATGAAAATTTGAAGTGAAAAGAATTGTATGATTTAAGCTTTAGTTGTATTTTTAAAACCCATTGCCCATGTGGATTTTATTTATTTACTTGTTTGTTTACCTATATATTTTAAAACAAATTGAGGATATCATTTTCTATTTTTCGATAAGATTTGCAACACAAAAGTGACAACAGAATATTTTAGCATAAATTCAAAGATCTTTCACTAGAAAAAAATTTATGTCTTGTTTATCAAAATGAATAAATTATAAAAGCTTTCATCTAACGCTTCTTTGTCCTATTTTTTTAACCATCAATAGACAACATAGATGGGTAACATGTTGCAAACCAGCTATTTATGGTATTCACAAAGAACGCTGCAGGCTGTTGTAATATAATTAGATTAATGTATAGAGGAAGTTTTCCTTTATCAACCATGCAGTCTTAATAGTATTATGAATCAGCTGGGCTGATTTCTTTCCATGACTAAATGCAGAAACAGAATAAAATTGAATATAGGCAGCCTGCCACTTTTAGCCAGCAGAGAGAGATTTTGTACCTTCACCAGGGCACCTATGACTCCTAAGCTAGTAAGCCTCAAGTACTCAAAAGGCCTTGACTTGTTCGTCGTATTAAGGAACGGGTATAAATACAAAGGTATATGAGCTGTAAAGGGTAAATACATATTTCAAAAGTACTTACATAAAATAAATGAACGTAAAAAGGATCACTAGCCACCTTCTAGTATAGTTGTTGTTAAAGGACTTGGAATCCCCTAGTTTGAATCCCATAAATGATTCAAATGAATGTAAAAAGGAACAATAACTATTACCGTTAAGAAACAACATTCTAGTATCAGGGTGAGATGCTACACACTGCAAGAAAGTAAAAAACCTAATTGTCAAATTGACAATTACAAAATTAAATGAAAATCTGAGCAATGTAAGGCCTTTGAAGCCCACAAGGATAATAGAGAAAATATCTATATATATATATTAAACGAAAACACCCACAATGGCATGATTGATTTCAACATAAGGATATCAAGCATTTTACATTTTGTACCCATATTCTCTATCAAAGCCAATGAATAACTAAATTTAGTTGAAGCAGCCAACTTGTTACCTATATACATGTATACAAATAGGTACAAGTATGTAAAGTTTAGTGTTCCGATTAAAAAATCATTTTTCCACATCTGGCAAGACATCAGATGGAAATTTTACCTATGATGAAAAGACTTTAAGTTAATTGAACAGATCAATATAAATAATTTCTCACAAAATAGAAAGAGGTGAGAACAAAAGGATCAAACACATCGCATTTGAACAATTTATTCAAGAGTAACAATACCATAAATTATAAAGGCATTCAAATAAATGACATAATAGATCAAACATTCAGAATGAAAACTAAAGTAAGATATATAGTTCGAAAGGAGAATGAAGTAACCTGAAGAAGCGCAAGAGCATTGCAAACACGATTTGATTGAGCAGGAGTTAGAATAGGTGGTGAAAGCATAGGGTACACTGCAACTATTTCCTGCAGAGTAAAAGAAAAAATAGAAGCTGAGCTTCACTTGTCTGAGTGAATAGATGATAATTTATACCTGAATAGCATACCTGTAACAGTGCGGCCATGGTACCAAAAGAATTCCACAATAATGGTGCCAAATCATGAAATAATTCTCTTTTCTGGTAAAGAAAAAGACAACTATAAGTTTATCACAAATATCGGTATGATTGCGACAAAACCCGAAAGAAAACAAATAGACTTACTGTTATTTAGGTTAAAACATCATTGCAGCATACAAGCATATGAACAACTAGAACGTAGTAGCCACGTAACGAAGATATCCATAAATCTTCATAAAACTCAAAAAATAAACAAAACAAAGGAGTGGAAGTTTTCATCTGGCAGCACATTAATACCGTAAATTGGATATAGCTTGTCACAAAGAAATCCTCACAAGTAAAATAACATGTAAGAAAACAGCATTAAACTCCCGGCCATAAAACATTGAAAAAAATTGAGTCACGGTCTATCAGACCAGTACATGACCAAAAGTAAGAAGGTAAAAATTTGAAACCAAATTCTGGGCCTAATGCAGTTACAGAACTCAGCAGAAACGTTACAACAATGGGGCTAGTGGTAGATTACCCACGTTATATGGAAAGAAAATAGACAAGTTACTATTCGACATCTCCTTTTTATTTCCTATTTCTGTTTCATACTGTTCAATTCAGACAATGTCAATGCATGCATAATGGGCAATTAAAAGTGACTTTCAGATTGCAATCGAAAGCCCAATTAGGGAAAGGGGTGGAATAAAAATAGAAATATAACCTTAGATAGCTCAAGAAGAGCATTTTCACGAAGATCGGAATTGCTGAGGTCAAGGACCAACTGGTCTGTAGACGCCATCTTTCTGTCCTGGTTAGGCTGAGCTCCGTCTAGGTTGGGGTTCGAAGTGCTTGGACCTCCAAAGGGTGCGTTCATGGGGAACAGTAGTTAGGGTAAATTCGCCATTGATCGGAAGTTTCTCCTACTGTCTTCAGCTTTCTGGCGAGGTTAAATAATCGGGAGGGAGGGCAATTCCAAAAGGTAATGAGGAAGTCCACGTGTGAAAAACGACGCATAAAAACGAGCTACTACTGTTGGTGGATTTGCACGCGCTTTATATTCGCGTTAAAACAATGTGAAGTTTTTGCTTGTATATCTATCTTTTCGGAGTGCCCAAGTTACCGGTCTCCCTCACCGAGACAGCGGTGACTCTATCGTTGTTAACTTTTATGCATTTGCAGATTGCAAATTATAATTTTTCCATAAATTGAATTATTATTTTCAATATTACCATAATTTAAATTATTATTATTATAATAGTAATTTATTTATGATAATTTTATCCAATAATATTAACAATAAAAAATAATTAATAATAAAAATATAATAAATTATTTACTCTTTTATTATGACAATTGATAATAACATAATAATATTATTATTATATTTTTAAATACAAAATATATTTAGGTAACAGAAAATAAAATGAAAAATAGAGAAACGTGACAATCATATTCTTCACATTAAGTTTTAGTGTACGTTTAGTCTCTCAGATTTTTTTTTATTTTTTATTGAATTAGTCTCTCAAATTCAAAACAATGATTTCTAGTCCCAACTTTGAGAAAAGATGCCCATTACGAATAAGTAATATTATTTTAATATTTTTTTTAAAAAATTATTAAATACAATTAAAACTAATAATTTAACAAATGATAAAATTATATGTAAGATGGAAAGAAAATTCACAAAATATTCATTTTAAAATTTAGATATTATCACTATCTTTATTTTTTATTTTGAAATTTTATAATTTTTATTTTTTAAATAAAAAAATTTATTTAAATAATATAATATTATTATTGTTAATTTTTTCTTAAATTATTTATATTAAATTTTATTTTTATTCTTATTAATAAGTCGTATTTTATTGAGTTTTAATTACTTAACATTAAAAATATAATACTTTATTGAAGAAATTATTAAAATAATATTATTTATTTTTAATTAATTTTTTTTAAATCGAGAATTATAAATACTTTTTAAATTTAAAAGACTAAATAGCCCAAATGAAGATTTTTATAACTCCTCCCTACAGAACATTATAATCACTACTCAAAACTACAAACTACAACAAGATATAATTTTTAAGTTGATAATACTTTATGTAAAAAAATCAAATAATAAGAATTTTAATTTTTTTCTATCTTTAAATATCGTTTTAATAATTTTAATTTTTAAAATAAAGGAAAAAATGGCAATTTTAATTTTTGAAATTAAAATAATGAATTACAATAATTTTACCAAATTTAAATCAGTATATTTTTAAAAACTTAATACAATTTTGATCGCAATTCATTAAATTATAAACCATAATAAAGATGATACCTTGTTATCTCGTTTTGGCAAGGGTATCGTGCTCATTTAAGTAAAATATTTGTAATTTTTAAGCAAACGCTGCTAAAAATTTAATATGATTGAATCACAAATAGCTGATCAAAATAATAATAATAATAATAATACCTCAGTACCTTTTGATTTACTATTTGATAAAAATCTTAAAATAGTTGAACATTAAGCTTATTGGCTTATCATGTTGAAAAGATTTTTTTTTTTCGGTCAGTTTATCATGTTGAAAAGTTGAAGAGTTAAATAGATGTATATGACGCCAATGTCCTTAAAACACAGTGGCATATAACATTTTAGTATAAATTGTAAGTTTTAAGTTCGAGACTTAAAAATATAAATGTTAAAATTTTTAAGAAAAAAAGAAATTATAATACAAGACAACTATCACCTCTATAACATAACGTTTATTGTTTTATAATTTAAGGGACTAAATGCCACTTTTTATAAAAATAAAATGATTTTTGTGATAATTTTTTCTTTATATTATACTTGATAAAGATTTAGGCTTAAGAAAGTAGGCGACTGATAATGAAAGGTCTTAAAGTCATCACCTTTACTCAGGTAAAGCCTGTGTCAGGGTTAGAGTGTTGAGTACTGAGTTATATAATATAAGTTGAGCATGTGCTTAACCATATATATGATTAAGAGGGTTAAAAGATGGTCATTAATTCAAAATGTGCATGAGTGATTTATGTACAACATATAGATATATATTTCTGTATAGAAACATACAATAGAGCAATCTAGGGACGCTGGGAACAACCCACGAATAATTAATTCCTTGCAGAATTGGACAGTCCGAATCCATTCAGGTGAATTATTTGATCATAACTAAAACGAAAATAATGGAAGTATTTGTTGACATTTGAAAGTATAATAAATATCAGGTTATATCATTACATGACTAGTAGTTAACGTGCCCTGTAGTTATTTACAACCTTTGAATTTTATTAGCCTCACAACAGTGAACACTGGAAAAAGAAAATAATGTAGTTGAACAAAGAACAGCCAAGCAGAGGAAAAATGTGTTACTTCTATAAGATCGGCAAGCAGTCAATTCTTCACAAAAGGAAGAGTTTTCTGACCGGTCAAGGTGTCACGGCATCTTGGAAGTCGGTTGCTTCCAGTCTAGATGTTGAGGTCAAATCTTCTGGATGCAGAATGCATATCTAGCCATCTTGTAGGAATATGATCAAAATCCAAAATTTTATTTTTTTAAATATAACATTCACAATCAGAGATCCTCAGGATATTAAGCACTTTCCCCTATTGGAAGCTAATAGTGTCTCTAAACACAACAACAATTTGGTGGCATGAATTGATTTATCTACTGATCTAGGAATACTGCTCTCCAGTTGACCGTTAAGACAGCAATCCTGCTCATATTCTTAAAATGCGACTTAACTTGTAAACCTGCAAGAAAAATTTCCACATCATACAAAGTCACTTGAACACCTGATCTCCTTGGTATAATCATCCATTAGAGATGGCAAAAAAAACAACATTCAAACGTGAAAGTGAAGTGTTGATGAGACAGGGTAAGCACCAACCTGAGCAGTCCTTCTAGGCAGATGCACATCTAAGCAGTTTCTGAGGCCATCAACCCTGTAAAGACTTGATATCAGCTCAAGATATGTAAATGAAAATACCTTGGTAGAACACCAAAAACAAAAGAACTTGCATATATAGTCAGCGATACAAGAGAGCAGTCGAATGAAACACGAGGCTGATGAATACTCGGGAAAGTTAACAATTACCGTTTGCTAATAGTTCTTCTGAGGTACTGGTCATCCTTTATAAGCCCTTGACCTCCGTACTGTATTTCATCCGTATTCAGTACAAGCTGTAGTCAAGACAGTAAGAAAATTGATTCACTTTAGGCCCTGGATAATGAACAAATCTAGTACATTATTTATATGAATTTGTGTATTTATGGCCAAAAATCGAAATTAAAACACAAGAGCACGGAATTATTTTATGAACATCCACATTGAACAATAAAAAGAAATTTCAAATTCACTCATTTTGTACTTGGTATTCTCCAGCTTCTTCTACACCAACTCTATATCCTTCATGAGAATCTGTTGGATGAAAGTTAAATATGAGGAGAAATGGGCCTCTCATGTAAGAAATTACCTGAAAATCATATATATAATATATCAATCACCAAATAAGGATTGAAACTAATATTAAAATTTAGCTAACTTTCTTAGTCACTTGTGGCCTTTTGGCTCCCGCTTCCCCAAAACTTTGAGTTAGTTGGACAAAAAGATTGTGCATGAGTTATAGGCAGAATATGTGTTCACATCATGTGCACATATGTAAAACTAGGTAATCAAAAAAAAGAAGGGGGTAAAAAGAGAGTGAGAAAAAGAAAATAAGAACTCCATACCATGGTTGCATCATTCACATGGTGAATGAAGGGAAGATATGTAGAGAGTATTCTTTCTTTCTCATCAAACTTCATTAAGTCCTGGCAAAAGAGAAATAACAAATTAATTTGTGAAATGATATCAAACTTTGTTACAATTATTTAATGAACAAAATATCATTACTGGTTTGGTTATAAGAAAAATGCAAATTGGACAACAAAATAAACTCAACAAGCTTACTGCAAACGAAAGTGATTTTGGGAATTCATATGTAAATCAAGGGATTTTACTACTATAGAACATCAAATTTACATTTTGCAAATAAGTAAAATAATATCGCTTTAGCAGATGCAACAAAGGCAGAAGGTCATAGCATGTATGAATATGTAAAAGAGAGATAATTAGAGCATACCTTGTCAAAATTAAATAAATCACGATAAATGCCAGAATTCGAAAGATCCCAGGAACGCTTAGCTAGTGAAAATGAGAAGTTGTTGTTTGGCATTGGGAATTCAACTCTCTGGCACATGAAAAGATCATTAGCTGTACGTGACCAATGAAAAAGAAAAAAGAGGTTTATGAACGTAAAAGGGAAAAGTAGCTCACCTCTGGATGCCCAAATTCATTGCCCATGAAGTTGAGATAAGCACGGCCACCAATTGTAAAAGTAATCAACTTGATCATCTGGCTCATAACCCACCAATATATATGTTAAGAGCAGAAAATTAATATTAAAAAAAGAGGATTTGACAATTAATTTGATGTATGACAATGTCTTCATGGAGTGTAACGAAACTTTTTTTTGTTTCCAGCTTCTGAAAGAGACAGGATCTACAACTTTTGATAACAAGACTGTTTCATATAAGGTATCACAGTGGTAGTATGGAAAAATAGTAGTCATATTGGTTAACAATATCAGAGCCTTCCAAGGGTTCAAGTCAATTTCTGAGTTCAACTATAAGCTCACAGGTCTAAACCTCAGGAAGGAAGGAAGGAAGGCACATATTAAATATATTTCAACCATACATTAAATATATGTAATCAAATTCTTTGCATTATAATCTCAGCTAAAACTTATGATTTCTGTCAAGGGAAAAGGATAAAAGAAGTGCAAATAAGTGCAATTGAGCTTGGATGATTATCTTGTGTTTTTCAATGGACAATAACAAGTTCAGTTTAATCGTTCAATTTTAGTTGCATTTAAGTAGAATCTGCAGGCTTGATACTTAAAAGATCTCAATAAACCTTATCCAGACAAGGTTCTGATAACAATGGGCCAAGGGATAATTGAAAAGGAAACATGTGTAAATGCATGTTCCTGACTGTGGCTACATAAAGCAATGAATAATTATTAAAAGTAAAATTTTGATATTCTACTGTCAGAAAAAACATACTTTATGTAAAGAACATCCTCTCAGTAATGAGTCCTCTTTGCCTCCAGAATCCTCCGTAATTTGACCAAACAATATCTCTGCAAATGACCGCCCTCCAGATATTGACTACCGTTCAAGATAGTTAGGGCAGGACAAACAAAAGAAATCATCTTTAAGAATTGATATTAAAAAGTTAAAGAGTACTTCTATAGAGTTTTAAACGTGGAAAAAGTGACCAAATTTGTAGATTACCTGTTTATGATTTTCAGCATAGATAAGCATCTTATCTGCATGTTGTTTGTTTCCCGTCGTTAATGCACTAACAATCTAAAAAATAAGTGTGGGCTCATTAAATGTAAAAAAAATATAGAATGGAAAATGTGCAGGCTTGTGAACCAGGAAACTGCGTAAGCTGAGATGATGAATAAAAATTATTAACTAGCGGCTTAAAATGATTAAAAATATCAAAACATAAAGGTTATATTTTATTTACAACCTTATTCATGCTCCATTCATGGTCAGGAACATTTTCAAGAAAGGATAACCACATATCTGATGCAGAGAGGTTGACATAATAATCAAATCCTAATCCACCTTGAGAAGTTGGTTCACATAATCCAGGATATAACGTTGCCTGACAATTAATTCAAAATAAAGCATATAAGTATTCCAAAACAAAACACAAAAACATTTGTTATCAGGTCACATTGTTAAATTTTGGACCCCTGCAACAGCAAATGCCTGTTAGTTTCTTAACGAGAAGCTATACAGTAATGGAGACAGTTGGAGATCATTTGCTTACATCCTCAGCAATCGTTATTATATTTGGATGAAGAGCATGCAGTATCTCATTTGCCAAAATGAGATACAATAATGCATCCTTGTCAACATATTGATTACAGTACCTGTGATTTACAAGGACTAAGATTCAACAAAAACTTGGTAGGCTAAAATACAAGATGCGTGTCAAACAAAAAGGGAAATATCACGGGAAAAATAGTGGTAAGTAATATTTCAGAGCTCTGACTCATCCTAATAAAATTTGTCAAACCATCAACTCATTCATTGTTGGCGTTCTATATGCAAATCAGTCTTACATGAGTTACATCAAACATAGAACGTGTAGGGAAAAAGACACAAGTTTGCCATACTCTTCTAAGTCGCCAGTAAAGGAAGCAAAGCCATTGTGAGTGTATATCATTGATGGAAGTGAATGGAACTGGAAACCGTCAATTTGATACTCCGATACCCACCTGTTAATGACCCCGTTAGTAAAGCCAATATTGTCCTCCCAGCAATGAAAAATGTAGACAATATACTCTTCCCTCAAAGAAAAGAAAGATCTTATGCAACATCACTCCTAGGAGAAAGCGTGGGTAACAGAAGCAGAAAATTTGACATCCTTGAGCTACAAATTTACCAGTTCAGATTAGAAAGAAGGAAATGCAGGACATCAGGGTCTCCATATTTGAACATTCTCGTACCCCAATATTTATGTTGCCCCCTTTTTCCTGTTCAAGGTGAAACCTTGGATATCATAATAAGAAATCATATATTGATTGAAAACAAGCTGAAGAAAAGATTATAGAAGCAACTAAATTTCAGGCAAGATGTGTCCACTGGAACCAGAAATGATTGGATGGCACTGAAAGTCATGCCTCAACAATCATAATTAAGATAACATGCATAACATAAAGACTGTAACTGTATTTCTAGAGAACCCAAATTTTATTGGCACACATTTATCAGGTTTGCAGAAAATTTAGCTACAAAACACAAAACCTAATGTTAGAGTTAAAGATGAGGTATATTAGTAAGGAAAGATACCGGTATGAAAATAGCAGTCATTGGATCCATCAAATTGTGACAGTCCAACCATTTCATCAGCAGCTGAGTAGGAATGAACAACATCCAAGAAGACCAGAAATCCGAGTCCTGTAACGTATAGAAAGGTGGTTCACAGTCTATAAGCTTACAGACAAAAAAAAAAATCAACTATCGATATAAATACACGAAAGGTCCTAATTGCAAAAAAGAAAAGGACAAAAGTCAAGATGAAGCTTTGCTTTAACAATTAGTATCTCACAGTTAAACATGTTAACAATGCGGATGTGAACCTGCAGTCACACATGAGCATTACCTAACATGGTGTTCTTGAGAGTTAAACTTTCCTATTTTACATAATGTGTGCACAACTCTTTTTAAAGATGATAACTCTAACACATGATGAATCTATGATCAGCAAGAAATGAATGAATGCATCAAATGCATTAAACCCATGGGCCATGGCCTTGCCAGCCAAAAAAGAAGGGCTTTCTAGACGAGACACCAGAATTTCTTTTTCATCGCTATATGTTACAGAGTGATGCAAAGCAAAAAGGACTAGAAAGTAATATAGCCTTCATCCTCTAGATAAGTGAAGCAAGAAGAATGGAATCAGAGACAACCATGTGCTTCATCAACCAACCGCTTGAAGTCATCTGGAGATCCAAATCGGCTACTAACAGCAAAAAAATTAGTGACCTGCAATTCCACTACATGTTTTGATTTCATATCCAAAAATGTACAAGAAAATGCAGCATGGAGAATATGTAATTTATATTCTTAAACGAATGCCATGCTCATACCATAACTCTTTTACATTAAAAGATGGTAAACAATAAAAACTTACAAACGGATTGTAACATCCATTCTAGCTTTCTATGATCATCACAATGGAGTAAACATTTATCTTTTCATATCGCACAACTAGACTGAGTTTGAGGCTCAAATCAATTGATCAAAAACAGGAGTTTTCACTCTCCTATGCATAAAGATTCTATCACAATATTGAAGTAAATGCTTCTTGCAATGAACCAAAAATTCATAAAAGATCAATTTTATCTTTTTTATTTATGAAAAAAATAGAAAGGATTTATAATTTCTGTTACGAGAAACTGAGGAGGTATAAATGGAAAGTGAATTACTCTGTAACCAATTGTAAAATAATCTTTGTGCTCAACAACTCCAATAAACTGGATTGCATTATATCCGGCTTCTTTTATATGGGGAAGGACCTGATACACCAAAAGAAGAATAAGTTGCCTTTACAGAAGTGAGAGATTGAAGAACTAACCACAATGTGAGGAAGCATTAAAATCAGCAAAGCAACAATTAATAAGTTGCCTTCTGTCTAAAATCATCAAAAGAAGATATTTTTGGCTCTGATCCACTTATTCCAACATGGCATTCATATATGCGCAATGACTTTGGCACCGATGGAGGTGAGTATCTCCATTTATAAGCATATTCAGGAGGTGGTTCCCAGTGGATGGCAAAAGCTTGTTTTCCATCTGCATCTGATTGTAACATGAAGTTCAGTGAAAATATATTTTAATGCAAGCCACAGAAGTAGCCATTTTCAATTAAAAAAAAAAAATACAAACACATGGTGACATGGCTCAAATAATAGAAAAGCATATGTCTGCAGGAAGGATACTCCTAATGAAACACTAAACATATTATGAGAGACAGTTTAAGCAGTCAGAATAGCCTATTAACACTGTATTGGCAGTGGAGAAAGTATGATAAAAAGTATCTTACATGGCATCTTATATAGCCACTACGGATTCTAATATAGAATCAAAGTTCTCTTGTGAAGCTAAAAAGATGATAAATTCTGGGAGAGGACCCTTATACGAAGTATAAGGATGCAGAAGCCAAATACTTCCATTACACAAAAAGCAAATTACCTGGTTGAACATAAGTAGCCCAAGCAGGGACTCTTTCTAGTGGACCACTGGGAGTGTTGAAATAGACCCTGTATCTGCTCCCATGAGGAATAGCGGGACTGTACTTTTTCAACCATGCCTGCCTTCCTTTACGCGTCTCAATCCAGTATGGCAAAGGAGGCTTCTTTCCTCGAAATTTTTCTTGCCAGACAGGATCATTAACAACATTAAAAATGTCATACTCCTTGCCATTGTCAATAACATCAAAAGGAGGTAGGTTACTAGGAGGGTCATTCTTATGTTGTTCTTTCCATGCTTTATATCTTGTTTCTGCATCTGGTATATCCTCCAATTCTTCTAATGTTTGAGGCCCATTAGGGCCAAAAATTTGCTCATATAACTTCGATGGAACTTCAAAACGGTTTTTTATAAACCGATCCTCCCCAGGTTCCCAGTACTCGTCATTTGCTTTCTTAAATATTTCTTCAATGCTGACACCACTATCGCCTTTATCATAGTCCTCCACATAGTTATACTGCTGAAAATATAGGTCATCGGGTTTTTCTCCCTCCCTCAATTTGTCTTGGACAATGATGAACCAGTAACCATAATCATCATGTCCCAGATGACCTTCTCTTGCAACATTTTCTGTTGGAGACCAGCCATTGAAATCACCAACCAAGGCACAATAGCGAGCACCTGTATTTGATAAATTATAATCACATGTGATTTGGTAGATAGAAAAATGCTATTTGGCTTCCAAAATAGATTGCAAATAATATCAATGACAATTTGAACAAGTGTGTGATCAGTCTAAAGTTGATCAGAACTTAAATAAAGATCCAATCCTCAATCCAGGAACAAAGGGGAGCAGAATAAGAGAAGCCTTGGCTCTGAAAATATTTAGAAATCCTCCAATATGGCCTGTTTAACATGAATAAAACCAATAAAACCATGCTCTACTCCTATGTCCCACCTTCACTGCCAGCACCAGCACACCACCCAAAATGAATAAAAGAATGAAGAACATCGAGCAAATTTTGAAATACCAACCAGAACAAAATCTGACAAGCAAGATATAGTCTCAAGTTTGTCCTACAAATTATCAGCACTTAAGAATCGTGCTAAACCAGAAGAAAATGAGAATCAGTTATAACGTCAAACCTGGAGCCCATTCCAAATAATCCACGCGATGTTCTGGGTGCCGATGCATACCCAATAGCTCAAAACTATATATCGAGCAACAACCATAATCAGCTTAAGCTCAAATTCATCAAGGATCAGCTATATGAATGCTTTCTATTAAAAGACATAAGAAATGTAAGACACCAAAAAGCAAAGAAAATCGATGAAAACAGTAAAACAAGTTGGACATCATGTCTCTACACCAACATTTTTTCAATTGAAATAATGTATACTACGCAATAATTACATACTACGACAGTAAGTTGCAGACGATCATAAATAAAAAAGAAGAAAATAGAACGTGATTGCACTTATAAACTAACCCAGAAGCCAAATCCCTGAGAATAACATGACGATTCAAAATTTCATCTTGAAGATCCTTCAGTGCTTTATGCCTGTAAATATGCAACCATAAACTCATTTAATCCTTCATTCAAATACTCTAGAGCTAAAAGTCATGTAATATACGTAATAACCAGTTTTACATACCTTTCCCGTAAGAACTGAGCAAACTGTTTGTGGGAAATCCCGTGTTTGGTGAGAAACCCAACTGGGTCAGTCCGTTTTTCGCCGTCTTTGACATTTTTCTTCCCCTTGTTCTTCGGAGGTGGTTGTTGTTGCCTTGGTTGCTCAGTAGCCGAGCACACAACCTTTACTTTCCTGGGAAAACTTATTCTTTGAAGTTCATTCGCGAATTGAAGTGGGGAAAAAGAGACATTCTTATGCAGAGAAACACTAGTTGAGAATGAAAGCGAAGTCATTGTGAAGATTGGAGGTGCTGTTGTTGTTGTTCACTTGTTCTAGTATAATGAAAGAGCTTCGGGGTTTTAGGCTTTGGATAAGACGTATATAGGGGTTTTTGAGTCGACCCGGTAAAAATTAACCCGATGAGCTCCTGCTTTTCGAAACGGCCGAGTGCCTACCAAAATTCATTTTATATAAGCACACTACTCATACTCACACATGCACGATTGAACTTAAACTTTCAACGTGTCTAAATAAATTATATGCCAAGCTCGTTGGCTTTTTTCATATGTTTTTCTTCTCACTTTTTTGATATGTTCCTCAGCTGAATAGTGTGTGAATGTATAAAAACGTCTGTTACTAAAAAGCACGATTGGTTTTCAATTTTTTCGTAAATTTGTGCATAATTTCCATGTAGATAACAGCACTAGAAAATGAGTAAAGCAATATAATTCAAGAAAAAAAGTAATTTAGATATTTTATTAATTACAATTTGATAATCCTAAGCGGTTGTCGGAATGTTTTCATGCTCCATCTTATTATGCGCTGACACATAAATTTTGGATTAAGCTTGTTGCTTTCTTGATATGAGTAAGGGAGATCTTAGTAAGGTTCACAATCACGTGTAAAAGCAAGGGGAGAATCCTGCTATTACTTGGACTAATATTTTATGGGATTTCATGGACACAATAGGAGATGTTGATGAGCAAAGTGTGCACATGTTTTTAAAAGATAATGATTTAACTGTACCCGTTTAAAATTAAAAGGTCAGTTGTGCATAACCCAAGTGCACTCAGGAGATAGAGTACCCTTCCCTTCTTCGACATATTATCTTTAACAGATATGTGGCTATTTTAAAGTACAAAACCAGATCAAAATTAGCTCGACATTCCCATTAAGCTCTCCATAAAAACAACTACCGAGCCTACTAAGATCCAACAAACAATAAGCCACATTAGCTCTCACATCGTTGAGTTTGGAAGGTTTTAGTTCCAACTCATGAACAACATATGTAACTGTAATAGTGGTAGCATAAGATTTGCTGCTCTTAAGACATATCAAAAGTGAGATACAGGCCTTGTCAGGATCAATATAACAAGACTAGCACGAATTCATCAAGCAAGGAGACTAAGAGATGGACCCCAATGTCCTAATTTCATTGCTTCTTGGGGTATTCTCTTGGCCCAAATATAGTAGATCCAATTCTCACATTGGTACTGCCCATTTCAATCTGCAGGAAATCAAACTAACGTCAAGGAGTTAAGCTAAAACGTGGCAATTAAGTAAAAATTTAACCATGTCAAAATGTATTTCAAATATACTCCGGGATCATTGATTTAGTCCTTTCCATGAATCTTTAAATATAGATTCCATATTTTATGATGCTTTGTTTCCCACGACCATGATAAAACTATTTCTTTGCAATCATATTATTTCCAGGCAACTAGCACAGTTCAATAAACTAGTAAGATATTCTGAATATTGGTTTCAACTGTAAGATCTATCCAGTTTACAGGCAGTTCAGCATAAGGCTGCAAGCAGTTGCATAAAATCACCACAAGCAATAAAAGTACAACTGATGGGGTAGGAAGTTAGGAGCTGTGCAAAATCCTTGACATACCGCTTTCTCAAAGTCACTGGACATGCCCATTGACAATTCGAGCTGGTCACTTTTCAGTCCAAGAGCCTTGCAGACCTCTGTTCTACAGTTTGACAGTGTCTGATGAAACAGAGAAGACATGCAACTCAGCAGAATAATAGATGAAAAAAAGAGAGACAAGGAAAATGACATGAAATAAATCAAACCTAAGCATTGTATCTTTTGAAAGTTTCATAACTTCATAAATCCACAAAATTTCCATCTTAGGTTCAATAGTATCATCAAAATACAGATAAAATGGAATCACTTATTTTCCCTCTATAGTTTCCCTCTACTTGTGAGACATAGATATGTTTTCAATGCAATCGAGAAATTATTATGCACTCACTTTCCATGAACTTTAATGAGACAGTACAAAATTATTACCCTAAAGTTCTCTGGAGTTGAAGTGTAGTCTGGCATTCCAATTGTCATAAAGCCAGAAAACACTAGATTTGGGCAACACTGTTTAACATGCTTTGCAACTTCAACACACCTCGAAGGGTCAACACCAGATTTTGCTGGGAAAAATTGTCACAACAACCCTGTAAGCAATTCTTGATGACAGAAAAAAATATTTTATAAATTTTGGAAATAATATCTAAAAGGCAGATTGATTTCTACTCCATGTATGTTATTGCATTATATATCTAAAGTGCAAGAAAATTCTAACATACATTCTCTATATCTTGTATCCCTCCACTACCCTTTACCCATGCATGATGGGTAGCTATCAAATAAATATTTTCTCAACAAGCTGAGTTGATACCATAAATTCTTTTTAACTTTTTTTCATTTTCACTCATATGGCTGTCAAATAAATAATTTCTCAACAAGCTGAGTTGATACCATAAACTCTTTTAACTTTTTTTTTTCATTTTCACTCACATGTTTCTCCACTGGTATTTACTTGAACTAAAACCTTCAAAGGATTTCTTCCAAGGCTTGAAACAGCTCGGTCTAGATGATTCGCAATCTGCAGAGAAATGCATCGTCTTTATCAAGTTCCCTAGAATCAGAACATCAAAATATGTTTCTACTGATAAACAGTAACCAAAACTGCAAATTAACACCTAGCCTCACCATCATAAGTAAATATATTGGGTTGTGAAAAATAATCAACTGAAAGTAATGGAGGATTTTGCATAATTGATTTTAGCAATGGCCATAAAAGTATAAAGAAAAACAAAAATATATGTTAAATATATATAAATATATTCAACTTGATCTATACCTTCTCACTGTCTAAGCCCTCAACCATGGCTAGATTTGGGACTCCAGCTGCATACATGGATAACACTTATTGTCATAGTTCACCACAAATATATCAAATGAAACATCGAAAATAAAAGCAATATAAGTTACGTATTCTTAGTCAACATCAACTCTTAGGCAGCAAAGAAAGCTTAACATGATAGATTTCAGTGACAGCAACCACTAAAATGGAGGAAATGAGTATTGTAGCTGATAATCCATTTGTTAATAACTTCTTGGTCAATGTCGAGATACTGAATTTAGATCCTTATTGAATTGAAGATAACAATCCTGTGGAGGTGGTTAAAGAAAAATTCATGGCAATAAATCAGAGGTATAAGGTATTAATACTAATGCTGGTTTCATCATTCTATTCTAGAAAATTGGTGGCCAAAGTAATAAACTTCTCCATTACAAACATGGCAAAAACAAAGTTTGAGGCTCAATAACAGCTCAGTAGCAGAGCATTTGAGGGTTAAAGACTAGCTGATGTGAACAAGAACACAATCAACCTCTTAGTAACTACTTCCAGTCTTTCAGACAGCTATAATCCGACATCTATAGCAAAACAAGTAAATGCATAATTGAGAAAATGTATCTGAACGGAAAAATAGAATCGTACCCAGAAGCGACTTGACTTTATTACTCTGCAAATGCCCAATAAAATGCCATTCAATGTCTTCAGGAAGCTGCCCACATAAACACACACAGGCCCGTTTTAGCACAGTCCGAGTTCTTATCCAATTGACAACTTTTTGAATATATTTTTAGGAAAAGAATGAAAATCGAATCAAAAGAAACCTGAGGAGCCTTTTCCATAATCTCTTGGGCGTAGTTTTCGCCAAAACAACGGTGCCCAGCGTCGTAGACTTGGCGGATGAGAGAGATGGGCTTGGTCTTTGAGACCGCAACGACCCGAACCAGTTCTGAGTCCTGGCCCGCACGAGCCGCCGCCTCTCTAACCCGAAACATAACAGACCTGAGCGCTGCCACGGCTGTTCCTTCCACCGCCGCAGCTGCCATCGCAGTTTCAGATCCTTCAAATGGCAATTGGACTGTTCGGGCTTCTTTTTTCAGGGGCTCATAAGTAAATGTTCAACTTAAATGAAAACACCTTAACAAATTTTTTTCTTTAATTATTCTGTTTCTTACTCTTTTTTTCCCCCTTCGATTCGTACCAAATTGCAAATTCCGTAAAATGTGTTACGTAGAAACGATGATATTTCTTAGTGAAAATTCTGATTCACAAATTTTAAGATGACGTTGAAGAAATGAAAAAATCAAATTCCGGTGAAAGAGATGGAAAGCTTTTTCCTGACCATAAAAAAAAACAAAAAAAAAATCAAAACAAAAGTAACATCCACTAAAACTTATAATAACAAATATAATATCATTTTATTTAAATCATGTACTTTTACAATTAAAAAAATAATTTATACATCATTTTTTTAACGTTCATTTAATTAAATGCCATTTAAATTAAATTTTGATAATTTAGACATATTCAATATTATTAAGGTGCTAGTTTTATTATTATAAATTTTAAAGATATTATTTTTGATAATTTTTTCAAAAAAATAATTAAAAAAAATCAAACCTTTTAAAATAAATAGTAAAAATTTAGAGCTAAATACAGGACCTTCCGCGCAATAACTCTACCAAAAGTGATCTTATTATCGAAATAGCTATGGGCACACCTATTACAATTTTTACTTCCCAATAACTAATTTAGTCCCGAGCTAAGAAATAATCAACTACACCAAAAGATGCGAAGATGCAGTCAATACACTTAAAATCACACATGTAACCTAAGTCAATTCGCGAGGCTTTTAAAATCCATTAGTGAGATACACGCGAATACTTTAGATGAAATTGCTTAAAAATATTTTTTTTTAATTACATGAAATAATTTCTTTACATATAAAATTTTATTTTTAATTTTTTTAAAAAATTACATATGTTATTTTCTTTAAATATGAAATAATATATTTTTTTTTGTTGATAACAATAAAAATAAAAATATTTAAATAATTAAGTTACATGCACCAAAAATATTCTAATATCTTATTTGTAAATCATTCTATAACTAGTTAAACATTTCACCTACCAAAATTAACATATCATCTAATATTATTCTTCTCTAATTATCAAACGTAAATAATGGCATAAAAAATATAATTGGGGTTCCTAATGCTTCTTTAGGCCCGGTGAGCCAACCTTGAAATGCTTTTCTCCTAACTTTACAAAGGTTCTGAGAACTTTATTTAAGTATCGGCTAAAAACAGTAATGATTTACGTTTCACACAGTGCACGATTCTATGGATATTTTTTTTCGACATTGTGACAAAGGACATAACTTACAACTATTGATTTTGATCATACCACTAGACATTTGATTAAGACATTGCACAATAATTCAAACACTTTGTCGCATCTCTTCAATACTCATACATTAACAATCACAATGATCTCCTATGGTATCTACTTGTATGTTAGGATCTAGTTGGTCATGACATCGTAAGGTGCTACTTTTTTGTGAATCCTAGCATAACTTTAATTGGGATGAGTAGGCCCACTACTTAAGGTCAATGGAGGGACCATATTGGGCTCCTTTCTCCTAAAAAGACTATATGTGAGGATTTTCCTTCATATAGCTCAAATAAGACGCCACGAGAGGCATTCTTTCGTTGTTGGTTAATTAGCTTTAAGAGAAAGAAAAAAAAAAAACAATGGGTTGCATTTCTTACTTCTGAAGATAAGGGCTAGCATACAAGTATATACCATAGACCTTCAAAACCAAAACACCTTTAACCTTTACGACTAACCCTTATAAAATTACATTATTAACCCTAAGATTGGTGAATTGGTACTGCAACCCATCTTACATATACAAATTTATGGGTTCAAAGGATAAAAATAACTTAAATGTGCTCAAAGATCAGTTACTTATCATCTTCTGATATTAGCTTGATATGTAAATTTTAGTACTTGCAAGTCGTAAGTGTAAGAATCATTTATAGTAAGCAATAAGAAAACTTCAAGATCGATCTTTCAAGAATTACCATGATTTTAAATAATCGTCCTAACTTATTAAAAATCCTAAAAACTAACATAATAACAATAAATCATATGGCAGAGAACAATAACGATAACAAACAAACAAGGAAAAATTAAAGTTTAATTCAAAACTAGCTTAAAAAGGTTTATGAAAATAAATAGAAGATATATGGGTGTCTAGCATAATTGACCATGCTTGCATCAAAGTATTATGATAAATTAATATGAATGAACTTATAAATAAAGATTACCCGTTTGTTTTTATTTACAAAAATTCATATGGATAGGGTAATTTTTTTTTATAATTAATTAACTAATATCCTATAGATTAGGTATACCAATTAATAATAAAATTATGCACAAGAAAAAATACTTCAATCAAGTCAATGTCATGACTAGGTCATTAATATGAAACTTTGATTAAGTTTAACAAAAGATAGTCAATGTGATATTCCTAAAACTAAATTCTCAAATTTTTAATCTATTTATGAACATCAAATTGGCTCATAAAAATTCACAAATAAATATTTAAACACTCTTAATTAAAAGGCAAATTTTATTTATTTATGCAATTAAAATATTTCACCATAATAAATCTAAGCAAATATGACAACAAAAGTTAAACATCTATGACAAAATTAGCCATATATGTTTAGATTTATATTCATAGACAAAAAAAATCTCACAGAAATACTAGAGAAGAAAGAAGAAAAATATGTAACTAACAATAACTAGAAACCTAGATCTAGAAACCACAAATAATTTTGATGATGTTTCTTTCTCTAAAAGCTTGATGTTTGACTTTTAATTACTTCTTGTATCCTTAGATGTGCTTATCTTGCCTTTTAAAATATGAAAAAGCTCCAAGTCCTAATTAAATTTTGTAATAAAATTTTATCTAGAGTTGAAAACCTAATGAGGTATTTATAAGTACAAGGGTTACATAAAACTCAAGCTTTCCAAATTTGTATGCGTGTCGTGACACACATTTTGTTCTTTCTCAACACAAGCTTGAAAATTATCCAATAATAAAAACCAAGGGTTATGCGTAGCGGCACACAAAAAGCCCTGCCACGACACAAGTGCAATTTAGTGTCTCATATAAAAATATGAGAGTTGGGTGCCACGACACACTTTTTTTTTTTTTTTTGTGATCTTTCTATCAATTAGTTAAAAATAAGTGTCTTATGTGTAAAAAAAATTTACTTATTTTAATTTTTTAAGTTAATTTATACAGCATATTTGAAATAAATACGAAATTAATTTTTCTTATACTTTTAAATTAATTGTGAAAGTAAAATAATATTTAGAGTCATTGTTGAATGTGTTAATAGAGTATTTATTGAATATAATAAACTAAATTTTTTATTAAATATGATTATTATTTCATTATCACGTTTAAAGTATTTGAATTATTTTATAAATTAGTATAATTATTTAATTACATTAATTATATATAAATAATAAATTTAAGTTAATAAGTATAATTTTGGTAGACCTAATAAAATAGTTCAAATTATCATTAATTATGTGCACAAAAGTTCATGGCTCATCTCTTACAAATTGGCTAACTAGCTTATTACGTTAGTCAACTATTCTTCTAGTACTAAGAACTCATATATGCATTATATATATGTCATAGTGCCTAATAAAAATATATGAATGTATGGTTGTAGTTAAGAAATGGCCATATAGTCAAATTCTATGTATATATTGTGGTAAAGAGAGAGTTCATAGAATACACGAGCAATCTCAATAATAATTCTTCATGACCTTATTTTCTACAAATAATTAAGGTACTTATTTTTATCTATATTTATATATATACATTTAAAATAATTTTAATAGTAGCACTAGAGCCAAATATATTCTTAATATAGCTATGTCAAGTTAACACACATATATGTATATCTATACACATTTTGTTCTGTATGTATAACAATATGTGCCAATTGAATATTAAAATTATACACTAGTTTTGCTTTATGCTTGAATGTTTATAAATTATGCAAATATATGATGTTAGTTATTAAAGCAAATATACACGAAATTATTAAATATAATAATACTATTTTTTTCGTATTTTTCTTCTAGAATGATTTATTGATAAAAAAAAATAATGTTAATGAATTCCTTGGTTTTTTTTTTTTTTTTTTTATGAAAACTAATATAAAATTTTAATAAAATGGCCACCAAAAAGTGTATATGATAACATGAAATAGAAAGGGGACGAGTGGAGAAGACGATGAACAGTTCTGTTATTAATCTTGAGATATTAATATGGTTACAAACAGTAGCTATATTATATAGCATACACAATACGTGAGGTGTACATAAGAAACAGACTAAACAAACTGTACTCAGTTACTAACTAACTTCTGTTAACTGAGTTTAACATCCCCCCATAAACTTACAGTGCTTTGATCACTGTAAGTTTAGTTCGTAACTCATCAAACCGAGTACCAGGAAGTGCTTTAGTCAGTATATCAGCTATCTGTTCTTGCGTAGGAGTATAAGCAACATGCAATAAACCAGAAACTACTTTTTCTCGCACAAAATGAAAATCAATATCAATGTGCTTCGCCCTCGAATGCAGAACTGGATGTTTGGCTAAATACCCAGCACTAATATTATCACAATAGACTATAGGAGGATCAATCAACTGTATGCGCAATTCAACTAAAAGTTTTTGAACCCAAGCCAATTCTGCAACAGTATGAGCTAGTGAACGAAATTCAGCCTCTGTACTTGATCTTGAAACTACCTTTTGCTTGCTGGATCCCCAAGAAATAAGAGATGTACCAAGGAATATACAATAGCCACCAGTAGAACGTCTATCATCAACACAAGATGCCCAATCTGCATCAGTGTAAGCAGTAATAGACAAACTATTAGCATAACTAAGTAGTAAACCATGAGTAGGGGTGCCTTTCAGGTAGCGCAAAAGATGTTTTGCTGCAATCCAATGAACATCAGTGGGAGACTGTAAGAATTGACACAATTTATTAACAGCAAAACTAATTTCAGGACGCGTTAGTGTGCAGTATTGTAAGGCTCCAATAACAGTTCTATACTGAGTAGGATTACTTAAAGGAACCCCTTCAGATTTGGAGAAATGATGCCCAGCAGTCATAGGAGTAAATGTAGGTTTTGTATCTGTGAGCTTCACTTTGTCAAGCAAGTCTCGAATATATTTGCTTTGGCTTAAATGAAATCCAGCTTCAGACCGTGTAACTTCTAATCCCAAAAAGAAATTGAGCTCACCCAAATCCTTTAAAGAGAAAGAATAATTAAGTTGAACAATGAGCTTATCAATAAAAGCAGAATTGTTTCCAGTGATTAGAAGATCATCAACATATATGAGAAATATAACAAAAACACCATTCTTATCATAGAGCATCATAGATACATCTGAATTAGAACATTTGAAACCAAGATCAATGAGACATCCACTGAGCTTCAGGAACCAAGCTCTTGGAGCTTGTTTGAGTCCATAAATGGACTTTTTTAAACGACACACATAATCAGGAAATGTAGAATTAACAAATCCAAGAGGCTGAGTCATGTATACTTCTTCAGTGATATCACCATTCAGAAAAGCAGTATTAACATCTAATTGCCGAACCTGCCATGCCTGAGCCAATGCTAAAGTAAGTACAATGCGAATAGTTGTTGGTTTTACCACAGGGCTGAAGGTTTCAGTGTAATTTATCCCCTCAGTTTGCTGAAAACCTTTAGCAACAACCCGAGATTTATACTTATCAAGAGTTCTATCAGACTTTAGCTTGGTGCGAAAAACCCATTTATGACCAATGACTTTACTGTGTGAAGGTCTAGGAACAAGATCCCAAGTTTTGTTTTGAATTAAAGCATCATACTCCTTTTGCATAGAACTTTTCCACTCAGGAATAGAAAGTGCCTCAGAAACTGAATCAGGCTCAGGAAGAATAGAGACAGACAGTAATGCTTTAGGCTTGAAAATACCATGCTTAGCTCGTGTAATCATAGGATGTAGATTGGTAGTAGAAGGACCATGAGAAACAAGAGGAGAAGAAATGGAAGAACAAGGCAAATCAACACTTAAAGAGATACCAGTAGGATCAAAAAATTGTGTAGGAGGAAGAGAACCAAAAAGAAGAGGTGTAGGAGATTGTGTGGAAGAAGTGTGAGCTGAAGATGCAGTAGTCACGGGTTTAGAAGAAGACTCAGATAAAGAAGGTTGTACATTAGGTGACAGAGATGAATTGGATAGATCAGTAGGCAAAGTTGATGAAGAGACAGGTTCTCTGGGAAGTTCAGAAAAAGAGGGTACTGCAGACTGAATATCAGCAGTTGCAGTGGTAGGGCAGTTACCTATTGAGGTAGGATGAACATTTTGATGAAAATTATAAACAGGTTGACTTTGGCTAGGCGTGGGAATTTGAGTTAAAAAGGAACTGGAAGACAACTGAGAAGAGGAAGTGGATGGAAGAGAAAGAAAAGGAAAAACATTTTCATTAAATGTCACATGTGAAGAGATATAGACTTTGCCTGAAGCTGGATTTAAACACCAGTACCCTTTATAGTGCATAGCATAACCCAAAAATACACATGGTAAAGAACGGGGTTCTAATTTGTTGTGAGTGTAGGGTCTTAAAAATGGGTAACACAAAGTTCCAAAAACTTTGAGATAGCTATAGTCAGGTTTAGTGTTAAAGAGCAGCTCATAAGGACTGAGAAAATTGAGAGGTTGAGAGGGTAAGCGATTGATAAGATGAACTGCAGTTTGGAAACAATAATCCCAATAGACCATGGGTACATTAGAGCGTGTGAGCATAGCAAGACCAGCTTCAACTACTTGTCTATTTCGTCTTTCAACAACACCATTCTGAGATGGTGTGTGAGGGCATGATATTCTTCTTAGAAAGCCTTTCTGAAATAAGTGAGTGGCCAAACTTTGAAACTCAGTACCACCATCACTTTGTAATACTTTAATTTTTGTTCTGAATTGTCTTTCAATTAAGGCTTCAAAGTGCAGAAAAACAGAGGCAGCTTGAGACTTATTATTGAGAACATAAATCCACTGAAATCTAGTTGAATCATCCACAAACAACAAGAAATATTTCATTCCCTAGACTGAATTAACTGGGGAAGGTCCCCACAAGTCAACATGAACTATGTCAAAAGGATGCTTAGAGCGTTGATGTACATGAGTTATGGGCAGCCTATGAGCTTTAGCTATGTGACAAGAATTACAAAAATTAACCGTACAAGATGTACATGAAGACGGACTAAGGCTTTGAACAACTTGTTTAACAACAGCAAAATGAGGATGACCAAGCCTGTCATGCCATAGATCACCACTGAGAACACTCTTATTGCAAGCAACTGTGGCTAGATCAGCTTGAGGCATATCTGATACCTTGTAGAGTCCATCTTTAGTTTCCCCCACTAAAAGTATAGTCTGTGTACTCAAATCCTTTACACAAAAAGTATTAGGAAAGAATTCAACAGAAACATTATTGTCCTCACAAAGTTTCTTGACTGAAATCAAATTCTTTTTTAATTGAGGAACACAAAGTAAACTGTGAAGCTGTAATGGATAAGAGCTGGAAGATAAACAAGCACTTCCTAAATGTGTAATAGGAATTGTAGTACCATTTCCAAGCAAGACAGTGGCATTACCTGAATAAGAGCTGGAAGAATTAAGTAAACTTTGATCAGAAGTTAAATGATGCGTTGCACCAGTGTCAAGGTACCATGGATGAGTAAAATTCTGAGTATTGTTGGTTGTAGTCAGCAAAGCCTGAGGAGCAAAATGATTGTTTGGAGATGATTGAGGAAAAACAGTAAAAGCTTCAAGATTATCTGTAGGATCAACAGATGGAGTTTGAGCAACATGAACTTGTGGTGCAGGTGATTTATTGACAAAATTATTAACTGGAGCACTATTCTTTGATTGAGAATAACGAAAATAACACTTAGCAGCAGTATGTCCAAACTTCTTGCAAATCTGACACTGTATATTATCAAACTTAAACATTTTAGTGTTGTCTTGAGAAACTGTTGGTTTGAAAGTATGAGATGAAGCAGTAGAACCTGATCCCTGTTGCTTTTTGTATGTGTTAGTCTTACTGAAATTGGCTTGTATAAGCTGAGAATCAGGAAGATCCATACGATCACGCTGTCTCTCATGCATTCTCATGCGTGTGAAGACCTCATCAAGGCCAAGAACTCGTTTCTTGCCTGTAATGTTAGTTACAAGTGACTGATAATTGGAATCTAAACCTCCAAGAACATATATGACCTGCTCTCGATCACTCAGATTATCACCAGCAGCTAAAAGATGATCAATCAAATCTTTAGCTACACCAATGTATTGCTCAATTGTCAAATTACCTTTTCTTAAAGATTGCAAACGCCACCGTAGATCAATCAAACGAGATTGAGAATCATCATTGAATGCTTTAGCTAAAGCACGCCAATATTCTAAAGCTGTTCTTTTGCCAATCAAATATTTGAGATAACTAGATGAAATAGAGGAATAAATCCAATTCTTGATGGCATTATCTTGTCTTTCCCATAGGAAATAATCAGTATTATCAACAAAGACATTAGAATTGCACAAAGTACCTGATGCATCTGTAGACGCAACTATTTTCTTGATTTGCTTTGGAGGAATAACCGATCCTTCTTGAATAAGCATTTGAAGTCCATACACTGTAATTACATGTGTAAGTTGCTCCTTCCAGATCAGATAGTTTGAATCATCAAGTTTGATTGAAAAATTAGGATTTATTGGATATATGGGAAGTAAGTTAAAGACGAAGATGTAAACGGAGAAACAAGAGGAACAGATGAGTGGAGTGATGTAGGTAGTGACTCTGTGTTTGTATCATCTTCATTATGCACTGCGGAAGAGTTTTGATTAGCCATAGTTATGGCTCTGATACCATGATAACATGAAATAGAAAGGGGACGAGTGGAGAAGACGATGAACAGTTCTGTTATTAATCTTGAGATATTAATATGGTTACAAACAGTAGCTATATTATATAGCATACACAATACGTGAGGTGTACATAAGAAACAGACTAAACAAACTGTACTCAGTTACTAACTAACTTCTGTTAACTGAGTTTAACAGTATACCATTAAGTTTTATTTCATTGTACTTTTCGATGGTTATAAATCACATATATTATTTTTAATATATTAATAATAATAAATAAATAAATAAATTGTTATTTTTAAGTAATTTTGTTTCTCAATTTAATAATTCTTACCTAAATGTATATTATATATTAATGATATATAAACTAGTATATTATTAAAAGTACCGTAAAAAATTTAGACTCATTTTGAATTCATTTTGCAAGAACTTTTTTTTATATTATAGATATATAAAATTATGAGTACAGTAAAAAAAAAAAAAAAAATATATATATATATATATATATATATATATTTCTTAAAATATATTTAAAAAAAAGTTCTCGGAGAAAAGAATATTCGGCTGAACTGCTGAAGGTCGCAGATGATATAGCGCGTGATACTACTCGCGGGACGTTTGTGTTAAAAAAACTAAAAATCATGCGAGCGGTTTGAGAATGTAAAAGGTACAGTGCATTTAAAACAAACACAAGTAAAGTTTTTATAGTTTCTCTCGTACCCGTGTGTTCACGCGCTAATATTAAAAAAAAAAAAAAAAAAGGAAAATGGGAAACCATTTCTGATTGGTGCAAGCTTACGTTTGGTCTGCAGCTTTGTATAAATGTCCTCCAGTAACAATAATGGTATTTTATTATTAAAATAAAATAAAATAAAAAATTAATTTAATTTGCTGCAAAGTTATGTCAGTTACTTTCTATCTCCTGACTTTTGAGTATATGTAACTTTATATTAACTTCTGACAGCAATTAATAAAATTTGTAAAAAATATACTCTAAAAATGATTAGCAATAATATCTCTTAAATTCTAATCTTTTGATAATGTCATTTATGAGTGGAAGGTACTGCACATTATTAAATATTAAAAAAAATATTGTTACAAATCGCAGTGGTTGGCTGTTTTTCTCCTATAGCTCTACATTAATTCTATCTTATACCTTCTAATAATCTAATGGTATTATATGGAGAAAAAAATGTGATGTCTTTTCGGTTCTGTGTAATTTTATTATTATAGCGCAGCAGACCTAAATGTGTATATGAGCTTTGTTTTGATATGGCCTAAATAATAGTTATCCCAAAGTCGAAACAACACCACTAGCGTATTAACGAGAAAATTTGTTCTAATCACTTTCGGGCATTCTACGGATTAGCTAGTGATTTTTTTTTTTTTTTATTTAGTTATTAAATATATTTTTTTTCTTTCGAAATGCTTATTGTTATAAATTTTGTTACCAGAGTTTGGAGCAGGTCATATTATGTATTCACTAATTACTTGGATAATGTTTATATTTGTTGTTTAAATGCTCATATTATGTGCATTTTAGCAATATATAAAATTTATTTTTGCTTAAGCTTTTATCAACAATATAATATAAAAAAAAATTAATTAAATATTTGAGTGTTCAGTCGTGAGTCTGAACATGTCAAAGTCCCTTAAATTATTTGATCAGTATATTATATATGTGGTTATTAATTTACTAATGTCTAACTATCAATGATATTATCATGTCGATAAGTCAGTAGAATGCTTATGATGTAAAGAAAATAATTTAATGTTATGAATCATGTAATTTATTTATCTTTTCGATGATAGATTGATACATTTGATTGTGATGTTCACTTATTTAAATTTATAATATGTAAAAATGTATTTTGTTACTAAAATTCTAGCATTTAATAAAAAAAATTTGTAATATACATGCTTTTAGTTTTACATGTAATTAAGAATTATGGTAATTTTGTTGTGACTCATAAATATGAATCCTTATTTTAAGACAAGACATATTAGGTTAATAATTTTGAATCTTGATTAAATTATAAAGTTAAGAGATTAATATATATCAAGGTATCCAAATTTTAGTTTATGTCTTTTAGTCTATATGATTGAATAATTGTGCGACTAACTTATTGCTCGAGTGCTTGAATATGTGGCTGTAAGTTGTCAAATATTTTAGTTGATGTGTTTTTATACATGCTTAATTAATCTAAATTGTATTAATTATGTTATTATCTCATATCAATATTGAATAATTCGAGGCTACGTGAATTTGGATGAATCAAGGGATTTTGTTTAAAATAGGCAAAATTCTTAAGATAGTTTAAAAAAGTGCAGACTTGTGTTATTTTTTAAAAATTGACTTTTTTTAACCGTTCACCCAAAACCTCATTTACTAGCCGGTAACTTATTTGTAAACCGTTTGAAAGAATTCGAACAGTTCCAAACGTTTGCACGACTCTGAGCATTACTCTCCCTCTCCCTCTCCCTCTCCCTCTCCACTCTCTATTATTGAATCCCCACAAATTTTGTTGAGGAAGAAGACGAACAGTGAGGATGCACAAAACACTCGACCATTACTATCTCATTGTGAAGCTCTGCATTATCTCATTGTTGAGGAAGAAGATGAATAGTGTGGTATATCAAACAGGTATATCTGGTATATCTCAGGATATATCTGATATATCTGGTATATCTCAGGATATATCTGATATATCTAGTATATCTCAAGGTATATCTGGTATATCTCATTGTATATCTGGTATATCTCATGATATATCTGGTATATCTGGTATATCTCAGGGTATATCTGGTATATCTCAGGGTATATCTCAGGGTATATCTGGTATATCTCAGGGTATATCTGGTTATCTGGTATATCTGATATATCTCATGGTATATCTGGTATATCTCATGGTATATCTTGTATATCTCAGGGTATATCTCAGGGTATATCTGGAATATCTCAGGGTATATCTGGTATATCTCATGATATATCTGGTATATCTCAGGATATATCTGGTATATCTCATGGTATATCTGGTATATCTCAGGGTATATCTGGTATATCTGATATATCTCATGGTATATCTGGTATATCTCAGGGTATATCTGGTATATCTCATGGTATATCTGGTATATCTCAGGGTATATCTGGTATATCTCAGGGTATCTCAGGGTATATCTGGTATATCTCAAGGTATATCTGGTATATCTGATATATCTCATGGTATATCTGGTATATCTGGTATATCTCAGGGTATATTTGGTATATCTGGTTCATTACACACGGCCAAAAATACACTTCGATTAATGATTATTGATTTGGGGTAACAGTTTAATACGATTTTTCAACCAAAAATCTCGTTAAATAACACCCATATCAGTTCCTCGCGAAAGTATCAACCAAATAGTTGACAATTTTTCGAAAATATATCACTTCCAATCGCATTTTTCGGTATTACTAATCTCATTTTTGAAATTTTTTCAGGATGAGACGCAACAATGGAGAGAAAATCACTGAAAAAAAAGAGAGGGTGCGTAGTTGGAGGGAGAAGAAGAAAGAAAATTACTTTGGTGGGAAACTAAATGACTCAATCAAACCGGCTACTGGGAGAGTAAATAGAATTTTGCCCATTTCTAAACTTTTACACAAGGTTGCCCTTTTTTAAACTATCTTAAGGATTTTGCCTATTTTAAACAAAAACCCGAGAATCAACCTTTTGTTATTGTAATGCCAAATATATGATGCAATCTATAAGTAGTCAAGAGCTATAATAGTCATATAAATGCATAATTTTTTTTCAGGGCTAGGAAATTATATTTTTATTCTGTGATTGATGAAAAATATTATGGTTAGTAATTTTGAACTTATATTCTTCTTATATGACATAAATGTGCATTGAATATAATGAGTTGGTTATACTTTTTTAGTTAATGTCATTTTTGTGTAGAGAAATATATTTATTTGAGCTCATTTCGGTTAATTTACTAAAATTTTTAACTTATTTATGTCCTGAGAACACGCATTCAAAAGTGAATGGTAGAATCTATTATTATATTAAGTGGAAGATTGGGATTATTATTTTTGTTCACTTACTAAGATTTTGGCTCATTTTAATTTGAAAACACACATTTTAAAGGTGAATGGTGTAACTTATTGTTGTATTAAATAAGTAGGAGCTCGATAATTTTCTATTTTGATCATATTATTGTATATTTTCATTTATTTTATCATGTTATGTGTTATGTGTACATTATTGGTTGAAATATGACATTAAACTTTGAAATAATTTTGACTCAGTTTTAAAGAGCTTGTAATAAGAACAAAAACACTTTGAATATACATATAAACCTTGAAAACAAGGTATGTTGATCACATTATATAAAATAGTGTTAGAAGGTGTTTGATTATGTAATAATTTTCTATCTGTATTTTACATATTAAACATTTTGAAATCACTTTTTGGACTATGTATGAATTTGAATGCATATTTTTATTTGACATTTTTTTTCGTGTAATCAATCATATTAATATTTTTGTTTTATTAAAATAATAATTTATGTCGTCTAAGTGGGAGACTGCTAAATTTATTTTCTAATTGTGTTGACTGGTATAATCATTTAGATTTTTGCTTATTTATGAATTGATATAAGTAATATAAAATATTTGTGAAGTTTATTTGGTTAATGATTGTCATTTTTACGTTTAAGCTTAGTGCATCTAATGCTAATTTTGTATATGGATCCATCAGCCACTTTCGTTTTAAACACAAAAGAAAGTTTATAACATCTCTTCTATATATTGGATGTTTGTACATGTCTACTTTGAGAGTTGATGAGAATGAAGACAATGATGACTATTTCGATAATGGTTCATTATCAATTTAAGAATGTTATTATGTTTATTTATAATTTCTTATACAACTCTTTTGTACTTTAAACTATGTCATGAATTAGGTATGGTTGCATTATATTTTAATTGACTACTATTTTTCTGAAACTTATTAAATTGTTAGCATATTCTTTTAATTGTATTGAATACATGTTTATCGACTACGTGAACAATAAATCTACTTGCTTAATATTTGACTATTTTATTATGTTTCACACAAATAACTAATGAATTTTAATGGTATCTTTGATAAGTGATAATTTGTTATTATGTATGCTGTTTAAATTTTGTTATTTGTGATATATATAATTGTTATTTTATTTTTGAATTTAATCGTGTAAATTCATATATCTTGTTGATATTGATTCTATGTAACTTTTTTGGCTATTTATTTATAATTAATTGCTACATACATAATTGTGTTATCTAATTGAGAGAATGTTATAATTATTTTATAGATTAACATAATTATTTAATTTTATCAATCACATATAAATAATAAATTAAAGTTAACAAATATAATTTCATTAAATCATAATAAAATAAATTAAATTATCGTTAATTATATACACAAAAGTCTATGGGTCAATCTCTTCTAAATGGGCTAATTGGCCCATTAATTTAGTCAATTATTCTTCGACCATTAAAAACTCATATATGCACCATACATATCTCATAGTGCCTAATAAAAATGTGTGTAAATTGTGAAAGTGTGTGAATGTATAGTTGTAGTCGAGAAAATGCTTATAGAGCTAAGTGCTATTTACGTATTGTGTATATTATGGTAGAGATAGAGTTCATAAAATGCACAATCAATCTTAAAAATGATTCTTCATTGCTTTATCTTCAACAAATGATTAAGGCACATATCTCAATTTATATTTACATATGTTATATCTGAACATATATTTAAAGTAATTCTAACATAAAAATATTATTTAATCTGACAATTTATTTTAAAAATGTAACTAATTTCAATAATTTAAAATATAGTAGTTTTATTCAAAAAAATATTCGGCATTATTTAGACTTTTATATATAATATAGAGAGAAATGTTAAAAACACTTAAATTTGCACCCATCACCCATATCAATTATATTGTGATACGTGACAAAATTATTTTAAAAAATAAAAAAATAATTCAATTTTTTAAATAATTTTTCCACGTCTCTTTATATAATAAATATATATTCAAAAATAAGTACAAATTTATGTAATTATAACATTTTTTACAATATAAATAGATGAAAGCATAACTTGTGAAGTGTGAACCAACGAAGTACTACACCCTATTTCAAAAATGAGGCAAAAATGTTTAACATGATATGAATAATCATAAATATTAATATAAATTTCTATAAAACATTTCAGAAATGTTTAATGGTATATGAATTGAATTATAATATTTTCTAAAGGCTTGTTTGATAATGATTTTAATTCTTAGTTTTTAACTTTTTTTAAGTGATTTTTTAATAAGGTATATTTGGTAATGATTTTTGATTTAATTTTTATATTTTTAAGGAATCACTACCAAAATATGATCATAAGTATTTAAAAAGAGAGTTTTTAATCAAATTTATAATTTATAATTTTTTTTATTTTGACCAACCATTTTTATGAGTAATAAATCAAATCTTATAATTTGTATATGATTAAGTATTGGAAGAAAATGGTTAAAAACTTAAATTTTATAAAAAATAATAATTTTATTTTTATTTTTAAAGTCTTTTGAAAAAAATTAAAAAATAAAAATCATTACCAAACAATTTAGAGGTGATTTTTGATTTTTTTTTGAAAATTACATCAAACACATTTTTGAATATTTTTATAAAAGAATCATAAATCAAAAAATCAATTATTTAATCATAAATCAAAATTGTTATCAAATATGCCCTTAGATTAGTACGATTTATGTTTAAAAAATGAGTAAAATATACAATTGAATTGAATCATTTGTAGTAAAAACAAAACTCAAAATTTTAAGTCTAAAATTTCATATATATATATATAATTGAAAAAAAAGGCTCCCCTCAATTTAGGGAGGATAAGATTATTGTCACACACCAGCACACCATTGATGATTATTGTTATTGTTTTTTTTAATACCAATCAGGAGCGGGCTAGAGAGAGTTAGGAAACTAGAGTCCGACGACAGAGTATGGGAAACACCTGTGTTCAAGTACCCTTAAAGAAACTTCAGCACATTAAAAATTTAAACTTGAACTCTACTGTATGAGAATAGGAACCCAACGCTTTAGTCCTGATGCCCAAACTACTGAATATCGGTTATAAAATTTATATTTTGAGAACTGAGTTTTTTATGTTATTTAACCCTTGTCTTGGAATTCATTATATTTATTACAATACCATTATAAATTTAATTATATTCTCCATTTTTCTTTTCTTCTTTTTAAAATAGTTACTGCTTTTTCTAATTTTTATTTCAGTAACTTTTTCTTTTAACTCTTTTATATGTAAGATTCTTAACCAATATTTTTGTTTGTGCACATTCAACTGTAAAGAAGCATCATTTAAAAAAAAAAAAAATTAAGAATTAATAAATATAAAATACATCATGAAAATTTAAAGTAAAATACGTTAAAAAGAGATAATGAATAATGACATGTAAGAAAATCAAAACTAATGAAAATACTTTTAACACTAATTATTATAAAAGTCATCTGATCCATTGCATATCCCACATTTTCCCACTAAAATATTATCCTAACTCATTATAAATAAAAAAAATATTAATTACATATAAATTACAATTATGATTTGTACATTGTAAAAATAATTTTAAAAATAAAAAATGTACATATTTTTAAAATTTGTATTATATAATAGATCGTAATTATTTTTGTGAGTACGAATATATTTATAAATTTATGTATAAAATAGGGGAAATAAAATCTGAATTGTACATGTACTACAGGGCATAAGCTAAATAAGGGGGTGGTAATTTCTGACACGATACGATAGTACGATACGAACACGATACGATACGAATTTTTTTTAGTAAGAATTTATCAATAATTTTTTTATGTTCTTAAAGATTTTGTTATTTTTTACTATTATAAATAAGTAGCATATAAAAAATTCAAGTAAATTTTTTAATGTGTCAATTAATACGAACGTATGCCATACCACCTGACACCTCAGGCTCCACGTGCAGGATGGGTTACTTTTTTTTACGAATGTTAATAAATAATTCTTTAGCCTATATATATCATGAGTATTAATGAATATTTATTAAAAATAAGGTGGGATAAAATCTGAATTGTACTAAATGGCATAGGCTAGATAAGAATGCTATACCATCTGACACTTCCACATGCATGCATTACATTTTTGTACGAGTGTGTTCGCGTAAAGAATGCTATACCATCTGACACTTCCACATGCATGCATTACATTTTTGTACGAGTGTATATATATATATATATATATATTGTGACACTGCTTCTTTTTTTATTCTACTATATATTTTAATGTCAATTTTAAAAATTAAGAAATACATAATTTAAAATATTTTTAAAATAAAAATTAATTTTATTTGACTAGAAACAAATGTATTAACGAGTAACGACTTAAAATAATTTTGTTAATTTACGTATTAAATATTGTGAAAACGCAAAAGAAACTATGTCAATAACCAAAAAAATCATCAAAGCTTACTATAAAAAAAAAAAAATCATCAGAGCTGAATAGTTAATAATGTTGGATCTATGTTATCAAAAAAAATAATAATAATAATAATAATGTTGGATCTATTGTCAATAAAATAAATAAATAAAAATGTTGGATCTATCTTCTATGTGGTGCACGTTAATTCGAGTGGCAATAAATCGTAGTCAGAATATTGATGCTTGCTTTCACCAAACACATTGGGATATTAATTGATAAGGCTTGCCAGTTAACCTGGATACCCATTAATTTTTGGTTTGAAGAACGGATGGGTTATTTTCACAATTTTTTTTAGAGTTATTATTTTCATAAAAAAATAATAATTAATATCAAAGTAATTTAAAATTTTATTTCATCATTTAATATTTAGTATTTTTAAAAATAATCATATTTCTCTAACAATAGTAATTTTTGCTTTAAAAATAGAATTATCCTTTTTTTAGATTATATTTAATATTAATTTTTTAAATTGATATGTTTTAAATACAAAGACAAATGATGAAGATATCTATTAGATATTATAATTAAAATACTTAAAATTTAAAGTTAAAATTTTACTTCACAATTTAATATTTTAAAAAATAACCATATTGTTCTAACAATAATATTTTTTGCCCTACAAATAAATTATCTTTTTTTTTTATTATATTTAATATTAATTTTTTTTAAATTAACATGTTTAAATTCAAAGACAAATGATGAACATATTTATTAGATATTACAATTATAATACTTACGTCCAATAGCTTTTTTCTTACAATTTAATCTAATATTTTTTAAAAAGTGAAATTTTATTTCAAAACTTCAAATGTTCAGTTTCTATGTTTTAAAAAATTAATTTTTTTATTTTTCAACTATATTTGATAAAGAAAATATTAACAAAGATTTCTGCAAAAATAATTTTAACCTGTGCTTCATTTTTCAAAGCTCATAGAATAAATTATAAAAAAAAGCTACTAAACTCAAATGATATAGTCTAAAAAGATAGTGGCTTGCACGGTCATCCGACCTTAAATATATTTATTCTCTGTTAATTAATTTTTTTTTAATAATATTTTTGTTAATTTTTAAAATTTACAATAAATGTAATGTAAAATCAATAAAAATACATTAAAAAATATTTTAAGCTTCCATGCATGGATTTATATATTCGTTTACTGGTTAAATTACTTATACATTTAATAACTATCGGTACATTGGGAGTTCGAGTTTGCATTGTGTTAGAATGTAAACTGACGTTGTTGTTAGGTCTTTGGTAATCGAGTTATGCTTTAAAGAGAGTAAAGTTACCATAGCATGCCTGATGTCTTCATAATACGAGGAGGACCAGATTGACCTCGTAAGTACGAAGTGGTTATAAAAGGAAAACCAAATAACCTCGAATGGAGGAAGGAAGAGTTGAGCGTCCTACCAGAACAAGAGATCCCACACTGACGAAGTAAATCCCACCTCGTCCTCGCCGCCTAAAGTGAAATCAAATATTAACTCTGTTGCCCAATTGACCTCGTATTTACGAGGTCATCAGATGTCATACGACCTAAATTGTGTGACGTCATATATACGAAGTGAAACGTCCAATTATACTAATATCCCAAATATATATAGCTAGTCACGAACCTTGACGCGACTTCTGACAAATAACCTGACACATCACAGTGTCAGAGTTCATACCTATCAAAGGAAGACAACTGTAAGCCTTTAAATGTCTATAAATATGTATGTACGTTAATTGTCTAAGAATCGATATATACAATTTTAGTGATTTCTAGTGTGAGAAATTCTTTAAATAATTGGCGCCCACCGTGGGATTTTAAGCATTTTAGCTCTTGCTATTTTCGTTTGAGACCTTAAAATTAGTTTACAACTAAGAGAATTAGATCACATTTTCAAGAACTCATTTCATTACTTGCGTTCCACAATGTCAGAACTCAATCCAAACACTTCACCATTACCAGACCAAGTACCCAATGCTGTGGATGAAAGCTTAGATCACACAAGGGAATCCGTCCCAATCAATGATCAAACCATTCTTTTATCTGAACATTCCGTCTCTTCAGAGCCATCAGGTCATCCTACTCAAGGAAATAACACTATGTTGCTCCTTTTACAACAACTGTCGGAGTTGCAGCGAGCCTTTTTACAAAGTCAAAAAGATAACCTTGAGTTAAGAAATCATTTGGCCAATGCTCGTAATTCCATATTGGACTTACAAGAAGATTTGCATCATGATGCTGAGAGCTCCCATAGGGCATATGATTCACCTCTTTACCATGCTTTAACTCCGAAAATTTCTCCACCGTCAGTTCTTCATGAACCTCCTCAGAAGTCGCAAATAGATCCAAAATGGGAGACGAGAATGAAGAAAATGGAGGAGCGGATTAGGCAACATGGAGTAGGAAGGACTCAATATGATATTGATAAAGTTTGTGATCAGTTGAACGTTTCCCCTTTTTTCGATCAAATTGAATATACCGTGCCTCCTCAAAAATTCTCTTCTCATAGATGTCCAGCCTATAGGGGAACTAAAGATCTGGTCTCCCATGTCATGCAGTTCAAAACCATAATGTCACCAGTTTGTCTTCCGATTGAAAAAAAAGAGGCAATGATGTTCAAGATTTTTGCGTCCACTTTATAGGATTCTGCTCAGAAATGGTTCAATGGTCTGACTCCCAGGAGTATTACATGCTTTGGCGAGTTTGTAAAGATATTCATCACCAATTATGCGAGCAATAAACCTATAAGAAAAGAAGCTCATCACCTTTTCACGATAGTACAAGAACCGTCAGAAACTATTGAAGCCTATCTCAATCGTTTTAAACTGGAGAAACTTGAGATCATGGATTGCCCTGAATCCTTGGCAATCGAAGCCTTCCGAATGGGAATTAAAAGAAGTTCTGCCCTTTTCATCGAATTAACAAAAATCACCCCGAAGTCGTTAGAAGCAGTTTATGATGAAGCTCACAAATTTGTGAACGTAGAAAGAGAAATGACCTCAGCAAAACTACCAGCCCCAAAAGCTAGAAATGATGGAGAAAAATTTCTGCCAAACAGAAAACTCAATGTGAGGAAACCATATCAAGGGGTTAAACCCTACTCTTCAAAATTCCGATCCAATGATGCTTTACCTCAGCATGCTCAAACTTGGGGAAGATCTTTATCTCCCTTTAGAGGACCACCTCTCCACGTTTCGGTCAGTGAAGCAGTTCACCACATGGAGAGAACTCAACAAGTTCGTTGGCCTGCTCAGATGAGAGCTGTCCAACGTGACCCCAATAAATATTGTTCTTTCCATAAAGATACCGGACATTGGACACATGATTGTCGACATTTGAAATGGGAAATTGAGCAACTCCTATCAAAGGGTTTGCTACGGGAATTAGTAGATGATGGTGCGGTAGGATCCGGTAGAGAACGAAAAAATTTTGCTCAAAAATCCACACAGAATTTTCCCCCCAGAGATAATCCTCCCAAGTAGGGACAATCGTCTCATGTGAGAATAATTCATACTATCCATGGAGGCCCAACTATGTCTGGTTTCTCGCATAATTCAAGGAAAAGATACGCTAGAGAAGCTCGAGACATAAATGGACCAACTTATTCAGTGAGGGAATCAGACCCCAATTATCCAATAAGTTTTGAGGAAAGTGAAGCACCACAATTTCATGACGATCCATTACTAATAACTGTGAAAATCGCTCATTGTGAAGTCAGAAGGGCCTTGGTTAATAATGGTAGTTCTTCCGATTTGATGTATCTTACCACATTATTGGACATGGGAATTGATCCTCATGAGATTACTCGCAAAGAAATGCCACTGGTAGGATTCAACGGTATCATTTTTACAAATTTTGTTGTGCTCAACACTCCAAAATCATACAATGTTATACTGGGACGAAGTTGGCTACACAAAATGAGAGTGGTACCATCTACTTACCATCAATTGCTGAAATATCTCACACAAGAAGGGATCAAAGAAATAAGAGGAGAACAAGAGAGGGCCCGAAGTTGCTATCACTCAACTATGAAGAATGCTGAGACACAATAGCAACTAAAGTTTAGGCCACTTTATAAGGAGGTAGATGGCCCAAAAGTTCACAAACCCGTCTTGACAGCCTCATTGGACGATTATGAACTCATACCCATAGGAAACGAAGAAGATACAAAATTCTTAAGAGTCAACGCATCGCTCCCTGATGAAGCGCGAAATACCATAATTACTTTTCTCAAAGCAAATATGGACATCTTTGCATGGAAACCAGAAGATATGCAAGGAATAAGCCCTGAAGTCAGCCAACATAGGCTTAACATTGATCATAGCAGAACTCCAGTACAACAAAAGAAAAGAAAAGAAAGTTTGCACGAGAGAAAAACATGATCATCAAGAAACAAGTCGACTCCCTCAAACAGGTCGGTTGGGTACGAGAAGTAAAATATCCTACTTGGTTGTCAAATGTGGTTTTGGTTAAAAAGACAGGAGGAGAACCCCGCATGTGTGTAGATTTCACAGACGTTAATACTGCCACACCTAAAGACTGTTTCCCTCTTCCCAGTATCGACCAACTAGTAGATGCGACATCCGGTTATGAGGTCATGAGTTTCATGGATGCATATTCAAGCTACCATCAAATTCAAATGGCACCCCAAGACGAAGAAAAAACAGCTTTTATCACTGAGGAAGGGACTTTTTGTTACACACGAATGCCGTTCGGTTTGAAAAATGCTGGCGCTACATATCAAAGGATGGTTCATGAGATATTTCAACAACAACTTGGTAAGAGTGTGGAGGCTTATGTCAACGACATGGTAGTTAAAACAAAGGACATAGGAAATCACATCATAGATCTCCAGGAAGCTTTTTCCATCATTCGCTTTTATAACATGAAGTTAAACCCTAAGAAATGTGTTTTTGGTGTATCATCCGGAAAATTTTTAGGGTATCTAGTGTCAGTTCGTGGTATTGAAGCTAATCCTGATAAGATTAAGGCATTAGTCAGCATGCGATCCCCACAATGTGTTAAAGAAGTTCAACAACTGAATGGTCGAATTGCAGCTCTTAATCGATTCATATCCAAGAGCACGGAAAAATGTCTCCCATTCTTCCAACTGTTAAAAAAGAACACAGATTATAAGTGGGATCAAAGATGTGAAGACGCTTTTCAAAATATCAAACAATACTTGGGACAACCCCCCATCCTAGTCAGCCCTTTCGCTCATGAAACTCTATATTTGTACATGGCCATTGCGGCAACTGCAGTAAGTGCTGTTTTGATGGTTGATAGAAATCACGTCCAACAACCCATTTATTATGTTAGTCAAGCATTAACAGGAGCTCAACAACGATACCCCGACCTGGACAAAGCTGCTTTCACTCTGAGGATGGCAGCAAGGAAGCTGCGTCATTACTTCAGCGGACATATTGTTGTTGTTATCTGATGTGTTAAAATGTGTACTCGCAAGTGTACGAATCACTCGTAGTAAAGTGACAAGCAACTTCCAAGGTCGGTCTCTCAAGGAATTGCAGTGGTTTTAAATAACTAACTTTTAACTTAAACAGAGTTCTAATGAAAACAAAACACTAATTAAATAGAGTTCTAGTGAAACTAAAACTCTAAGTAACTAGAATCCTAACGCTAATAAAACTGTAAAAAAGGTTGTTTGTTTTTGGTAACGAGAACAATCATACGACACTCAAACGAAAACAAAATCGCAATCAAACAATCAATTCAATTAAATCAAATATCAATAGAGGATGTATGGACGTTTAGCTTGGTTGACCATGCTTGCATCGAAAAGGTATGGTGAGATAACATGAACGTCCTATATAAACAAAACTACCGGCTTTCCTTTTAATTACGAAACTCCTTTTGGCGGGGGTAGGTCTCTTTGTTGATTAACTAATTAACTGCCTTTGGCGGGGGTAAATTAAATAGCAATCAAATTATGCGCAAGGAAAATATGCCAATCAAATTAATGCTATGACTAAGTCACTAACTTGAAGCTTTGATTAAGTGTTTCGGAATAAAGTTAAGGTGACGTTCCTATGACTAAATTCTCAGATTTTTCAACCTAACTACGAACATCAAATGGGCCCATAATTATTCATAATTAAATATCTAAACATGCTCTTAATCAAAAAGTAATTCGTTTATTCCAAATCAATAAAATACACCATACACAATTCTAGCAAACATGACAACACAAACTAAACATCCATAATAAAATTAGCCAGACATGTTCATATTAATATTCATAGACAAATAAAATATGATCATACACTTTAACAAAAAGAGAAGAGGAATTAATTCTATAACAACAAGAAAATCCTAGATCTAAATACCGCTTATGGATCGGATAGCGTTCTCCTCCGTAAGCTTTATCTTCGATCGTCGTTGGCTTCCTTGAATCCTTAGAATAGTGTCTCTCGCTTCGTTAGAGTGTGGCAACGCTCTCAAAACTGATTGAATGTAGTGTTTGGGTCGCAAAATTGAGAATGAGAGTTGTGTACGAATTGGTCGAGTTGTATGTAAGGGGGACTCTAAGGGGGTATTTATAGATGTAAGGGTTTCTGCAAATCCTATGTGCTATAGGAATAGGCGCGCCGCGGCATGTATTTTCCCCGCCGCGGCGCAACACAAAAATTGGAAAATATGCAAAAACTCGAGAGCTCCCCGCCGCGGCATGCAATTCCCTCGCCGCGGCGCGTGTTGCTTTGCTTTTCTTCACGTTACCCCCTTACACATGTGATGGCACATTATGTAAGGCTTACATATTTGTCTCGTTTAGCCCGTAACTCGTGATTCGAGCGCCGTAGGTGCCCCGTCTTTGCGTGTTTTCATCATTTGACTCATTTGACGCTAAAAACACCTGAAATGCACTAAAATATACCCGTGACTCCGAATGGATAGATTTATGAAAATAATCGAAATAATAATCATAATAAATCTATATATCAATCAATTAAGCATAATTAATCACGAAATATTAGTGCTTTTCGAGCACTCATCATTATCACTTCATATCCTTTGAAAAAGATACTGGGCAAACTTGAAGCATCTGGAAGACTCTCACAAATTGCCATTGAATTAAGTGAATTCGAGATTCAATACCAATCACCCATAGCAATTAAAGGCCAAGCTGTCGCTGAATTTATAGTTGAATGGATGGAAGTACCACAGGAAATGGAAGTTGCAACAATTGAAAAAACTCAATCCACATTGTGGAAAGTCCACGTTGACGGAGCAAGTAATTCTAAAGGAGCAGGTGTCGGAATCGTCATTGTTACACCAAACGAGGGTATGATCGAACAATGTATTCGATTGAATTTTCAAGTAACTAACAATGTCGCTGAATATGAAGCAGTACTTTTGGCAGTACGACAGTTAAATTCTCTGGGGGCAAAAAAGGTGATTATGAGCAGTGATTTTCGATTAATTGTAAATCAAGTTAATAATGTCTTTGATGTTAAAGAAGAACGGATGGTGCAATATTTGGAATTAGTTCGGATGGAAATTTCCAAAATAGAAGACTTTGTTTTGATTCAAATACCACGCTGTAATAACAATCATGCTGATTCCCTAGCTAGTTTAGCCTCAGCTGTAGCGGCCGACATAAAGAGAACAATCCCTGTCACATGCCTTACCTTGCCAAGCATATCCTCCGGGAAAGAAGCAAAGGATGAAAGTTTGATAGTTGAAAACAGTGCGGAAGAAACATGGATCACCCCTTATGAACGTTATTTAAGTAAGGGGATACTACCTCAAGACAAAGAGGAAGCGCGCAAACTAAAGACAAAGTCTCAATGTTACATATTACATGAGGACTCTCTATATCGAAAGAATAATGGGGGTCCTTGGTTGAAATGCTTAAAAGGGGCTGAAGCCCAATTAGTTGTTGCTGAACTACATGAAGGACATTGCGGGGCACATTTAGGAGGAGTAGCTTTGGCACAACGGATCATGCGTCAAGGTTATTACTGGCCAACATTGAGGAAAGATTGTATGATTTATTCCCAACAATGTGACCGTTTCCAAAAATATGCTAGATTGACACATCAACCAACTAACGACTTGAAGTCCATCGTTAGTCCATGGCCTTTTCAAAAATGGGGACTTGACATCGTAGGTCCTCTACCAATTGCGCTGGCTCAAAGGAAGTTCTTAATTGTAGCCACTGATAATTTCTCAAAATGGGTTGAAGCAGAACCACTGGCAAGAATTCAGGAAAAAGATGTCATTGGTTTTATTTGGAAGAACATCGTATGTCGTTTTGGTTTGCCCAGAGAACTGGTCACAGATAATGGAAAACAATTCACAGGTCAAAAGATCATCGCTTTTTGCAAAAAGTTACAGATCAAACTCTCTCACTCTACGCCATACCGACCGCAAGCAAATGGACAAGCTGAATCTTCAAATAAAATTCTAATCAACATCTTAAAAAAAAGATTAGAGGGAGCCAAAGGAAAGTGGATCGATGAATTACCTGGTGTGTTGTGGGAAACACGCACAACACCCAGATCTTCAACGGGACAAACCCCATTTTCTTTGGTATATGGTACAGAAGTAGTCATACCATCGGAACTACAAGAACCCACGTTGCGGTCAAAATTGTCACATGAAGAACATGATGATCTAAGAAGAACATACCTTATATTATCTGAAGAATTGAGAGAATCTACGTTGATCAGAATTGAAGCTCAGAAAAGATTGATCCAAAGATCTTACAACAAGAATGTTAAAACGAGAACTTTTAGTATCGGACAATGGGTGTTGCGCAAAGTTGTTGGGAATAAAATAAATGCTGAACATGGAAAGTTTGCAGCCACCTGGGAAGGACCATACAAAGTCATTGATGTTACTCCTGGAGGAGCCTATCACATTCAATCAAGAGGAGGAAAACCAGAACTTTTAAGTTAGAACGCTGATCAACTTAAATTATATTATTTCTAAACAAGGTATCTCCCGTGTCAAGCATTGTAAATTTTCGCATTATTATATAAATATGTATTTGTGATTTCGAATATACAGGAGGGTTATCTTACTATCTTTCCAAGATTGATATCGCGAGTTACATCGCGAAGAGTTCCCAAATGGAGAACCTATTCCTAAAGGATCAACATAATGACGATAGATTTAGATCGATCATTTGTTCCTTATCACGAATAAAATAACATGATATCGCGAGTTACATCGCAAAGAGTTCCCAAATGGAGATCCTATTCCTAGAGGATCAACATAATGGCGACAGATTCAGATCGGTCATTTGTCCCTCATCACGAATAAAATAACGTGATATCGCGAGTTACATCGCGAAGAGTTCCCAAATGGAGAACCTATTCCTAGAGGATCAACATAATGACGACAGATTCAGATCGGTCATTTGTCCCTCATCACGAATAAAATAACGTGATATCGCGAGTTACATCGCAAAGAGTTCCCAAATAGAGAACCTATTCCTAGAGGATCAACATAATGACGACAGACTCAGATCGATCATTTATCCCTCATCACGAATAAAATAACGTGATATCGCAAGTTACATCGCGAAGAGTTCTCAAATGGAGAACTTGTTCTTAAGAAGATCAATATCATGACGGTAAATTTTTATGAACAAACAAGATATAATCATGACAAACTCAAACACAAATTTTTCATAAACACATCTATAAATAGAGAAAAATACCAAAGACATAAAAGTTGGAATATGTTTTATTGCAAAAATTACAGTTAACACAAATTTTTCATAAACACATCTATAAATAGAGAAAAATACCAAAGACATAAAAGTTGGAATATGTTTTATTGCAAAAATTACAGTTTCGGATCACTGACATTAGATAATGATTGATGATACAAATTTTTCCAATATTCCACCTCTTGAAATAGTTTTTCCTTGTCTTTCTCAAGAATGGCATTCTTCTGTTTTAAAGCATTACACTCATCCAATATTTGATTCTTTGATACGATCAACTCCTGATTTTCTGCAAACATCGTATCCTTGGCTTGACGTAGCTTTTCCACATCTTCCACTACTTCATTAAACTCTCTAGCAGTCTCGTGGTATAAAAGCATTCTCTTGTCATAGTCTTCCTTCAATACTAAAGCTGATTCATATAAGTCTGACGCTTCTCTCTCACTGTCATGTGTCAAAGATATAGCCTAAAAAAAAAATACGAGCAATAATATTTGTGATGTACGAAGTACGATATAAAAATATAAAGAGTTGTGATGTATGAAGTACGAACGATAATATTTGTGATGTACGAAGTACGATGTATGATGTAAAAATATAAAGAATACATGTGTGATACAAAAATCGCACGATCAGCACGATCTGCAAAATTGTTACCCTCACCTCTAACACACAACGACTCACCATATGCCATAAAGCACCAGTTTCTCTTTGCTTCCTTTCAGCAATGGCCACACGATCCTCTTTATGACCTAAATGGTGGTAAAGGTCGTCTTGTGCAGAACTATTCCCAAACATTCCAGTCTCAAAAAGTTGCGGGAGACATGTGTCTTGACACACTAGACAGGGAACTCCGTCATCGTCTGATTCCGAAGACATCACATACGTAGGGTGATTATCAATCTGGCTATCTTCTTTAAGATCAGAGTTCGTAGGCTCGAAGGCACGTTTCAATACAAAGTCCTTTTCCCCATCATCCGAGCTCTCCTTTCCAAAGGACATAAGGATGTCCCCGACGTCGATTTGAGAAAAATCCATATCTCAAATCAAGCCTAAATGACCTTAAAAACTCAAATATACGACCTGTTTATCTCACCCTAGAGCTGAAATTCCCTCAAAAGCATCCAGCTTAATTTTTCTCTTTGCTAAAAAATTTCTTTCACAAAAGGAAATGATATTAGCCAACCCCTTGTTCTATATATAGGGGTATTACATATTTCAATATTTAAATTATTTATGAAATATTAAAACACAGCATAAAATTCCAAAATTAATCCCTTTTCATTTAATTTCTTTTAATTGGTTACATTGTTTTCAACTAAAAGAGATTACAAAAATTTGTCTCTACATGAGATGTAAATAAAAATAAAATGATTCGAGTCTTCAAACTTCATTTCAGGGGAGACGATGCCACAGTTTCATCATGAACATCCTCTTGAACATCTTTTTGCACTCCGGTCACACTTTGTATTGGGGAGATGGCCTTTTCTTGCATAGGTTGAGACGAACTTCCACCTTGCATAGCTCGTACTAAGCTTGAATAAGCACTAGTCAGATTCAACCTCGAGGCTTGAGTTTTTAAACCGGACATCAACCAAGACACCCCTTCACGGTAGCCCCGTATGCAGTCTTCTTTCAGTTTATCCACTAAGTCACGAAGTGAATTCACCTCAGCACGCAGAAAATTCACTTCGTCTTGAAGCTTCGTCGTCTCTTCCTCTTTAACCTTGAATTCTTCCTCGGCCTTGTCAGCTCGTGCTGTTTGTTCCATAGCCGCATTCCCAGCTATCTTCAACTTCTCAACACGATCTAAAAGTTCAGTCCCAAGGTCGTTTATTTTTAGATGAAGACGACCTATTGTAGCATCTTTCTTATAAATAGCTTGCTCGTACTCGGACAGTAAAGACTCAGCCTCTTGAGTCCTCTGACGATAAGCTTGGTTCGTGATCTCCCCCTCACGAATGATTGATAAAGCCTGTAGAACAACAATCTTTGTATAAACTCTACCACCACATTTATTTTAATCTTTTAAAATTTTTTGAAGTAAAAGTACATCGTATGAAAGTATCACCTCGAGTAATCTTTGAGCAATCATCTCCCCGTGAGTCAATCCTTCCTCTTTACAAGCTGCTTGAACACGAGCTCGTTCCCCAGCGCTACCAAAATGTTGGTAGAGGTCAAGTTGTAGATCCTTTTTTCCAAAAATCCCCTCGTTGAAGTATATCACTGGGGTGTTCACATATTTGACACTCTTCAAGTAAATATCACTGAGTTCCACCGTCTCAGGATCCAGAACACGAACTGGCGAAGTTTGCTCCTCAGATTGAATAGCTTTCATTTTTCTTTTCTTCGATGGCTGAGGGTCGGACTTCGTATGAGACAAACTAGGCTCAAAAGGAGATTCAGTCACTCCTGTGGAGTGTCTCGTGAGGTCGTCCTCTGCCTCAGCTCGTACCTCAACGTGTGAAGGATCTGGTAAACTCTTCTCCACTTCAGCATTTGCTAGCAAATTCGAACAGTCTACTCCAGAGAAATCCATATATGGAAAATACGAGATCAATATTAGTCTTATAAGATTGAAGGTCGTAGAAATTTACCTCGTCTAGCACAAAAACACACGACCTTTTCGTCGTATTGTCACACTGTTCCAGACACCTGTTGCCCACATTTTTTCTGGCGTCAATATACTTCTGAAAGAATAATACTCGAAATTCTTCACTTTAAGACTTCGGAGTATTTCTTTCTCTTCATGTGTCAGCCTATAAAGCACCTCATCCCCCTTTGGGAGATCATTGATGAAGTTATGATTCCATTTAGCTCGGACTGAACGACCCTTATCCGACTCCCACAAATCACCCCGTATGAAGAAGTATTTATCTTTCCATGAGTGTTGACTGTCCGGTAGGTTCAAAACAAGCCCCTTTTGTTGAATGGGTGATATATACGATCTCCCAATGTCCTTCCCATTTTTCTTCACAGTGTACATCGAACGAATTAACCTTTCTTCAATTTCGATGTTCAACTCCCCACTAAGGACGGCGAGACATAACAAAATTCTCCAGCCATTGGGATTCAATTGAGCTGGACTAATGTCGTACATACCAAGAAATCTGGTAATAATACGAGGTACGGGAAACCGAAGTCCAATTTTCAAAGCTTCTTCGTGAAGCTCGTACCACCCCTCTGGAGGATCGTCATTATCATGCAAATGCGAAGGCACGAGCTGTAAATCGATCTCGGGAGCAAGTTGATACGAAGACCTTATCCTATCCAAATCAGACGCTACCAACCTACTTGGTAGCTTTGAGATCGTATCCCTACGATTCCTTGTTTGGCCTTGAACTTTTTCTGTAAATTTTGTACCAGACTTCTTTTTCGGCTCTGAAATTTTCACATTGGGAACGTGAAATTTTGGTACGGGACCCAACGAAGACGACCCAACCTGTGCAGTTGATGGGACAGGTTTGCTAGATACAGAAAGAGCCAGGACCCTCTGTAAGGTCGTATGTTCCAACACCTCATCCCTTGTCGACAAAGTGTCATTTTTTTTACTTTGGTCCGTCGACGCCATTGTTGTACGACCTGAAGGAAAAACAACTTCTGCATGCTTCCCAGTCTGATCCGTGCTGATTTTAAAAGTAATCTTTCTTCCTTTTTCTGGCTCGAAGGCCTTCTAGGATGACCCAGCGCCTTCGAGGTGGTCTGAAGGAATGGTCTCTTTTGGAGAATCCACTATGGGTGGAACTGTTTCCTCACTTGTAGTCATATTCCAAAAGGTAGAAAGCTAAAGCTAAAAACGAGAAAAGAAAATCAAGATCGAACAAAAATTTTTACCTGTAAAAATCCAAAGAACGTAGAACTCCTGATCTGAAGGAACTAATTTGCTAAGAAAGACGATCTCGTTTCCCAAATTTCACGAACTGATTTTCTTTTCAGGCACAGTCATGAAGTTATTCTCCAAGGATACGATCTAATTTTCTCCGCTCTAGATTTCTTTGAAAATTTACTAAGTAATATGGTTAAAACATAAAATCCCTTTTTATAACCCTTATAATTTGAAATGTTACAACCTCGGGAAGTGTAAGAGACGTTAATAAAAAGAATCAATTAAAAGATAAAGACACCGGTTAGAATTAATAAATGTCTTAATTATAATATAAATGTGATTACAAAAAAGTTAATGCAGGTATTGATGAAGAATACATTCTTTCACTTCGTCTCAAAGTTCAAGAATGGGGGACTTGATGTTAGAATGTAAACTGATGTTGTTGTTAGGTCTTTGGTAATCGAGTTATGCTTTAAAGAGAGTAAAGTTACCATAGCATGCCTGATGTCTTCATAATACGAGGAGGACCAGATTGACCTCGTAAGTACGAAGTGGTTATAAAAGGAAAACCAAATGACCTCGAATGGAGGAAGGAAGAGTTAAGCGTCCTACCAGAACAAGGGATCCCACACTGACGAAGTAAATCCCACCTCGTCCTCGCCACCTAAAGTGAAATCAAATATCGACTCTGTTGCCCAAATACGAGGTCATCGGATGTCATACGACCTAAATTGTGTGACGTCATATATACGAAGTGAAACGTCCAATTATACTAATATCCCAAATATATATAGCTAGTCACGAACCTTGACACGACTTCTGACAAATAACCTGACACATCACAGTATCAGAGTTCATACCTATCAAAGGAAGACAACTATAAGCCTTTAAATGTCTATAAATATGTATGTACGTTAATTGTCTAAGAAGAAGGAGAGAATCGATATATACAATTTTAGTGATTTCTAGTGTGAGAAATTCTTTAAACACATTGTTTAAAAAACAAAATACATAGTTTGTTTACTGGTTACAACAAAACAAACTACACAAGAAAATCCAATTACATAGACTAAAATGCCAAACACTGTATCGAACTCGCAAGATTCTCTTATAATCATTTACATGACAACTAGGATAAAGAGAAATGATAATCTCGTAGCATTCCTAAGAATTTGTTTTAACCACCATTCATCAAAAATATTAGCTTATGTGCTTTCCGTCATACATGAATTCTTGAAATGGAATTGAGAAGACAATATGCATCCATGAACAACACAAAGACCTTCAACCAGTGCCAAATTGCCTCCAGTAGTACAACCACCATAAAAACATCTTCTTCTAAAAGTATGTTGTTTCAACCACCATTCTTCAATAATACTAACTTCTACTATCCAGCAAATATGTAGTCTTGAGATGGAAGTTATAGAACACCTTGTTTTCACATGTCAAGTTAATTCCTTTAACACATATAATAAAACTGGTTTTACTCGAATTTTTTTCATCAATACATCCAAAATAATAGTATTTGCATGTAGAGAATGGTTGAATATTTTTCTTTTTTAAACACTTAATTCTGTAGGTTATTGAACAAAAAGGAGCTCCCCTCCCCATGTTTACTTGCAGCTCATTATATCTCCAGTTATCACCCAAGGATGAGTTTTAGATCCCTTAGAATCAGCAGTTAAATTCCTTATACCTCTTCCTTTCATCTTTAACTAAATACACAAAAGTAGGTCGACGTAAACCACCAACACCCATGTCTACGGTTAGGGGACGTTTCAAGTTTGAGAGAGAAAGTATAGAGATTTGCAATAAATTAGACAAATGAATGATGATAGTTTAATGACTTTTTATTAGACAAAATGAATGATGATAGTGTAATGACTTTTTATTGATTAGACAAATGAATGAATTGCAATAAATTAAGATCGTCGTACGAAGTGATCAATCAAACCTGGAAAGCGAGAAAATGTAAGCCATGACAACCTGTAGACCGATAGATACATAAAGTAGATCTTAACTCCGGGCCCTTAATAGTTAGACGTCCAAACATCTACTATATATACACAAAATCATGATCAGCACAGCACAACAGAACCCCACAACAAATTAACACCAATAAACACTATATGAGCCAATCAAATGGAAGCACGACTTCCAAGAAGAAACGCCTCTTGGTTAGATTAAAAACCAGAGTTCACAGGATCAAAGACAACCAGATTTGGATCGTGCAATGAAAAAGTAGCAAAATTACTTCACAACTTAGATCATAGCACAAACAGCAGGGAGCACTAAAAATTCATCAAAAGTTTCGTGAAAATAATCTACTGCAAGCGAAGGAAATCGCAAAGAAAATAACTTGTATTGCAACTTGAAATCCTCTTTTAACTGAATAAACAGGACTTGAAGAAGAAAATGCAGAGCTAAGTGAGGATTAGTGAAAAGATCGATAAGAATTGAGTAAAAATCACCAAGAAACGATGAAAAACGTTGAAAATCACTAAGTCCTAGCAGAGTTGGGAGAGATTAATGCAATTTGATCTTTCTATGTAATATTTGTCTAATAATCAATTGGATGAATCGAATCAACTCACGATGATTATAAATTATACAACTTTAACATGGTACTAGAAAGTCAATTTAGGCAAAAACACACAAGTAATGAAGAATGTGATAAAGTAAATTTAAAATATTACAGACAGTTCAATGTTGGGGGTAGGGCCCAAGTATTTTATATTGCTATAAATAAATTTGAAAAAATAAAAAATTAGTACTATGCTAAAATCAAAATTAGCCAAATATTTATAGTTAATTTAATAGTTGACTTATTTTTCTCTTAATGTTTGGGCGACAATATGCATGGATTACTTTTAAAATGTGAGGATTAGGCCTAACAATTTTTTCATATTTATCTGACTCTCACATTTCACATGAACAACATCTACATTATAATTAAGTTCAAGAATTGTTCTTCTTTTTTACTCCACTTCTTTACTCTCAACCAAAAACATTAAGTCCATTCAACTTAAACCTTAAAAAAATTACAGATGATTCAATGTTGGGCCCCCAAACTATTTTATATTGCTATAAAACTAATAAATTTGAAAAAAAAAAAATTAAAATAATGTGCTAAAATCAAAATTACTAAAATATTTAAAGTTAATATCATAGTTTATACTTATTTTTTTCATTTTAAGTCACAAATTCAAATATGATCTTAATATTTGAGCCATAACATGTTTGTAACTTTGTATCATGGGTTACTTTTAAGAAGTAGGGATTAGGCCTAACAATTTATTCATATTTTTAATTATAATTCTAACATCTTACATGAACTACATCTACATTATAAATAAGTTCGACAAATTGAGCTACATTATCTCAACCTTCTCCTCTTCCGTAATCCACTTCTTTACTCTCAACAAAAAAATCAAGTCCATTCAACTTAAACCTTTAATTATAATTATCATCCGGCCTCTTGTTTTGATCTAAAGTGTCGAAAAGATGGCAACTGATGAGGAAAAATCAAATTCATCAGTAAAGCTCAAACTTGGTTATCACTACTTAGTCTCCAACTCCATATATCTATTTCTCATACCAATTATAATATCATTAGCTCATCTGTCATTAGACGATCTTGTTCATCTATTTCAACAACTTGATGAACTAAGTCGCATATCATTTACAATGAACCTTTTATGTACTGCCCTTATGATTTCTCTACTAACCCTTTACTTCACAAGCCGTCCTCGGCCAATTTACTTGGTCAACTTTGCTTGTTACAAGCCCAAAGCAGAGCTTATGTGTAGCAGAGAAACTTTCATGCAACAAGCAAAAACTACCAATTTTTTTTCTGAAGAGACTTTGGAGTTTCAAAAGAAGATTCTAGAAAGGTCTGGTTATGGTCAAAGGACGTGTGTGGCTAAATCTCTGTTGAAGAACCCAGTTCATGGTTGTGTAGAGGACGCAAGAGAAGAGGTTGAAAATGTGATGTTTGGAGCTATTGATGAGTTGTTGGCTAAAACTGGTGTGAATGTTCAGGACATTGGAATATTAGTGGTGAATTGCAGTCTTTTTAATCCAACTCCATCACTCTCGGCTATGGTTGTGAACAAGTACAAGCTTAGAGGCAACGTTTTTAGTTATAATCTTAGTGGTATGGGTTGCAGTGCTGGCCTTATTTCTATTGACCTTGTCAAACATTTGTTGCAGGTTTGTTTTCTCATGATTTCTTCAATATATATATTATGTGTTTGATATTCATCTTGCATATCTCTCTCTCTTATAAACTCATCATCTTGCATAGTATATATTACTTACCAGTTATTGCCCTCAAGTACGCAAATTTTTAAGATGAAAAATAAAACATATAACTCAAAGTGATGTAATTAACTCATATATACCCAGTTTTAATTTTCAATAAAATTATCATTTTTTTTCCCTTTCAAAAATGCTGACTTTATACTTAATTGTGCATCTTATAATAATTATACAATTAAATATATGATTTGTTATGTTCAGTATGTGAGCATATTAAAAAAAATTAGTTTTTGTAATCTAATTTTCATGAAAAAAGTTAATACATATTTCTTAGAACAATTAATACCTAAATTCTCAAAAATTAATAAGGTCTAATAGTAAAGCTACTATGCCTTTTATTAAGGTTAAAATTCAAACTCCCATAAGAAAAATTCTATTCTATGTGGTACAAACTTTTAGATATATAAAAAAAAGTGGTACATTTTTATTGATAACATTATTATTTTTAATGAAAAATTGTAACATCAATTATATATAATTGTGATATATATAGTAATGCTCTATTTAAAATGGGTTTTTGAAAACGTATGATATAAATATATATCATATTAATTTTTTTTGAAAAAAAATTAATATATTAATTTAATATATATATCATATTATATATTGTGGTGTTGGATAATATGGATAAATGGTCAAATAACCTATGTTAAAAAGTGATCTTCAAATATTATGAGTTTGAGCTCATTCATAATTTCCTATACTCTAAGCATTTATTTTTAATTAAAAAGTTCCTCAAAGCCCCACACACAAAAAAATAAAAATTACTAGCTAATTTAATTTAAACAAACATGTAAATTAATTCTCATATTTATTATTTATTGGTGAGCAGTGACAGGTATGCATAAGTAGCTTATTGTTGAAATAATCTGTACAAGTTCACATCATAATGGATTAATATTACAATTAATATTTATTTTCTTGTTGATACAGGCTCATCCAAACACATATGCTTTAGTTGTAAGCACAGAAAGCTTAACTCTTAACTGGTACGGCGGAAGCAACCGATCAATGCTCATAACAAATTGCCTCTTCCGCTTAGGTGCGGCAGCAATTCTCTTGTCGAATAAATCGTCGGACCGACGTTGTTCCAAGTACCAACTAATGCACTCAGTCCGAACACACAAAGGTGCAGATACCAAATCCTACAAATGTGTGTTCCAACAAGAAGACGAATCCCAAAGACTAGGCGTCAAGCTCTCAAAAGAACTACTCGCCGTAGCCGGCGAGGCGATTAAGACCAACATTACCATGCTTGGTCCTTTAGTTCTTCCCACATCGGAACAAATCCTATTTCTCGCAAACCTAATAGCAAGAAAAGTATTAAAAATTAAGATAAAGCAATACGTGCCAGACTTTAAGTTGGCTTTTGAACATGTTTGTATACATGCAGGTGGGAGAGGAGTACTTGAAGAGATAGAAAAAAACTTGTCATTGACTGCATGGCACATGGAACCCTCAACAATGAGTTTGTATAGGTTTGGTAATACTTCAAGTAGTTGCTTGTGGTATGAATTGGCTTATACTGAAGCTAAAGGAAGGGTTAAAAAAGGAGATAAAGTTTGGCAACTTGGATTTGGTTCTGGGTTTAAGTGTAACAGTGTTGTGTGGCGTGCTTTGAGAACAGTTGATCTAACTAAGGAAATAAATATTGGTAATCCTTGGATGGATGAGATTCATGAGTTTCCTCTTCATGTGCCTGAGATCACGCCTATTGTGTGTTAAATTCAATGCCCAATTTCTCTAGGCTCAACTGCATGGGTTTCAAAATTAAAGAAGCGCCTATTTAGCCTTTGATTTAATGTGATTATCCATCACAAATCACAAAAATTAATAAATAAGGTTATATAGTCTCTCTCTCTCTCTCTCTCTCTTAATTAGTAAATGAGGCTATATATACACACCAGCAATTTAGCACGTGCTTTGCCGTGTGTATATACATATATGATAACCTATATGGATAGAAAAATATTTAAGGAGGGGCACTAATTTATATTTATATAAATCAAAATTATTACAAGGAAAAAAAATTAAAAAAAATACATTAATTCAATTATTTTTGAAATTAAAGATTAATTAATGTGATTGAATTAAACTTAATTCAAATGATTTTTGTAATTGTTTTGATTATTTGTACCAAATTTTAATATTTTACATGATTATAAATATTTTTTATCAGATTCATTTAAATTAATAATAACATTTAGCTATTGTTATCATCAAATTCAAATAAAAATATAGAAAAGCCAATCACTTTCCATAATGAAGTCACTTTTAATATTTTAATTTAAATATTTGTACAAAATTAACATTAAATTTACGTTGACCGACTATCTTTTTTTTTGTTAATATTTTTTAACATTTACTTTATACATTTTCATTCAAGACAATTAACAATCATTAAAGAATTTAATAAGACATTTTCAAACTATCTTACATACTACGTCCATTTAAACTCTTAAATTATCTTAAATAAATCCTGCTATTAAAATTATTTAAAAGAATATTTATTGACAAACTTATTTAAAATTACATACAGTATGTAACTAACGGAATTAAGTTGGGATTTTTTTTTTTTACAAATAATTATATTAATCATCATCCCCTTACAAACAAATAATTATTAATCATCATTCTTTTATAAACGGCTAATGAGCAAAATTAAACATAGTGATTAAATGAAGGTAGTTTTAAAAAAATTCAATGCTAAGTTTATTCCAAAGTTAATACATTACATAAATATTTAATAATGTTAATATTGTAAATTTTACAAAATAAGGTTATATTAATCATTTATTTTTAAACTTCCAAACTCTTGCATTTATGATAGATATAGATATAGTCTTAATCAGTTCACATGTGGTGATATTTCTAGTTTATACCCAGCGTATCAGAATCAGTACTTATCTGTATAATCTATGTATTAATTTAAACATGATGTAGTGATATGAATCGACTTCTATTCAAAACATTATAAAAAATAACACTTTTAAAATTTATAATAATAAAATTAATATTTTCATTACATTAAACGTTCAATATTGAACGTATAAATATAGATTTAAATTACCATAATTTAATTTGAATAATGTTTAATTCAACAGACATTCAAAAAAAATGATGTAAAAATTATTTTTTAAATTTTAAAAATATATAATTTGAATATAAAAATACTATTTTTATTATTATAAATTTTAATGGATATTATTCTTATTATTTTTCCCTTATATTTTTATACTTAAATACTCATTGTCACTTACATTTGAAATTCATATTAGAAAGAAAATATCTTCATTCATATCATATGTATCGAGAGACGGATTCATGTTATGGGCTCTATAAGACTTGAGCTTGGGTAGCCTTTTAAATTTTTTTTAAAAATTTTCATAAATATTATTAATATCTTTTAAAGTTTAATATATTATTTATAACTAAAATCTTATAAATAAACTCAAACAAATAAATTATTTTATAATTGTATACTTTATAAAACTCTACTCTTTGCTGCATCAAGTTAAAATCTAGTATTTAAAAAAAAAAAAAAAAGCTATTAAAATTATCTATATATTTTTTAAACTAAATACTTAAATTTATACTCAAATCAATAAATATTTGTTATATATACTTCTAAAAACTATAAATTTTAAACTTTTTGTCCATAAATATGATATAATTATTAATTTAAATGCTATTATAAGTATAAATTTGTATATATTTAATAGTCTTCTTTCTTTATAATAATTGACCATTATTTGATGATTTGTTAAATTTAATTTGATAATTGTTAAATTTTTAAATAAAATTTTTTGTTTATATTTTAAAAATATATATATTTTTTAATATTATAAATAAATTAAGATCGAGCTTAATTTTTTTTTAAAATATAGAAGCATTTCTTAGACTGTTTTAAAATATATATTAGCCCTCGAATTTTTTTGGGTCCGTACAGCAAATTTTTTTTCTTTCCCTTTTATTTATTTATTAGGATATGTATACGTACAACTTACTAATAAGAAGATACCTTTAACCAAAAAAATAAGGAAGTACCTACCTATGTTTGTTTAGATTCTTTAGATATTTAAGCAGTTTAAATAGAAATAGTCAATGTATATGATTATTGATTAGTCTAATCAAAATTACCAAAAAAACTTTTGTATGATGTGTCTCACATGCTTTTCTTTGCTCTCATTTTCTTCATTAATTTTTTTTTGTCTCTCTTGATGTCTGACGTGCTTTCTTGTAACAAAGGCCATCCACAAATTTCTTTTTAACGGATAAAGGCAAAGCTCGCACATGCCTCCCTAGAAAACCCATTTTCTCATTTCCTTTCAAGGCAAATGAAGCTTCCACATCGCTCGGCCGTGAGAAGTTGATTTATTTTAATGGAATTTATTGTGGTTTATGTAGTAAGATTTTTAATTTTTTTATAAAAAATTTAAATTTGAATCCCACAGTTTATTTTCTTTTAAAAATTTCTGCTCAACATCTCGCAAAACTCAAATAAATTGGACATCCGCTTAATTATCCTTAAATGAGAATATTTTTATATACCTTAATTTAAAATTCTAACTTAATTAGTGATTAGGTGTTAACCGTACGATTGAATCAACCACTAATATTAATAAAGAACATATAATAAGTGGTATATAAGATACATTTCACAATCAATTCATGACGTGAACCAATGAAATGCATACCTCCAGCAATTTTTTTCCTTTCGTTGTTGTGCCTCTTAAGCTCCTTTAATGGCTGAGTATTGCCTAATTAATGGCAATACAAAAGTTTTGAATCCCCTTTTTATCAAATCCTAGTAGTCTGTCGTTAAATTACACCCCCTCGATGATGATCTCAAAACTCAGTGTACCAAAAGTCTTTAATCATTTTTTATTATTTCTTTTTATCTTAAATTGAGATTAGTTTTTAAGCGAGGTGGTAGAAGATAACTAAACAATAAAAATAGGCCCAACTATCACAAAAACTTAAATCTTACCACATCAATTGAGAGATAAGTAGACTTTTCCTTTGTCAAATCCTATAGTTTGTCGTTAAAGTACACCCCCTTGATGAGTTGATGATCTCAAATCTCATGTTGAAATATTGTGGCTCTAATTAAGCCATTATTCAAAATTAGAGGAGTAGATGAGCTCATTGCTTATGTTATTCAAAGGATGAACTCATTGCTTATGTCATTCAAAAGATGAGCTCATTGCTTATGTCATTCAAAGGGTGAGCTCATCCCTTATGTTATCAAGCCCACAAAAGAAGAAATTGCAAAGAAGTGTTCATACATGAACTAGCTCTTCAATAGTAAATTTATTCTCTATAAATAGAGCAAGTATTTGCTCATTTGAAATCATCCCTAGCAATTCACAACAAGAGTTGCATTTGAGAGAAAGAGAGAGCAAAATTAGGAAGTCTATTCTAATAGCTTCATAGTGTTAAAGATAACACATTTGGTGATCTCTTTTGTTTGTTAGAGAGAAATCTCTAAATTGGGTGTATTGGGATATTGGGGTATTTGAGAGTTTGTACCCACTGTGTAAACACCATTTGAATAGTGAATTATTCTCCTCGTCTTTGCCCGTAGATTAGGCCTTACGCTGAACCACGTAAAATTTGTGTGTCCACTTTGTTATTTATTTTTCTCTACGTTTGGTTACCGCAGTTGTTTGTTACTCAATTGAGTGCTTACTATTTAGGAAAGTTCTGTCTAAGGAGATTGGAATTTAAGTGGCTCCGGTGTGACCCTCCAGTCTTTCCTGGGATCTTTCTTATAATAGTGGTATTCAAGTGGGTCTCGCACAACATCTCAATGTCCCAAAGTGAGTGCCGTTTGGGTTTCCTGTTTCCACATATGTCGATATTGGGGCCCGTCTCAAGGAAGCCATTCCATTAAAGCCTCCACTCAGTTTATTAGCCTATGGTGTTTGCTGCCCCATGGAACACCGCACCGGCTTTATGCATCGTCACGTGTGAGCTTATTGGTGGATATAGGAATTAGATACCAAGCTATTCCTTCAGCATCAACCTTTTATCTCCTGCGTGCAGCAAACCTTGGCCCACGATCCATCATGCCTTTAGCCCAAACATAGGGCTTCTCACCAGAGATTGAATTCTTCCTTTTGGTTACGAGTTATTTGTCAAGTCCTAATACTCGAAGCACAGTAGAATACCTATCACTGGTCTATTGAATATTGAATATGACTTGTAATCTTGAGTTATTGAATTTAGGGGTGGGCATTTTTTTTTCAAAAATTGACCAACTAATTCGAATTTAGGTTCAAATCGAGCCTATGATTTTTGTTTTTGGAGGTTGATTGGTTCGATAGGTCCAAAATATTACAAAACTGACCTATTCGGTTCGGTTGTAGTCCGCCAAAAATAAAAACTGACAAAACCGAACCGACCTACACTTTTATATATTAGTATATTTTTTAAATATTATATAATAAATGTTATAATAAATAAATAAAATAAAATATTAATTAATATTATGCAAATATACAATGTAAAAGGTTTAAACAAATATTTAGCTTTTGAAAATGATTTTAAATTTAAGAGGGTGAGTAGTAGAGCATCAAACATGAAATGTCAATAATGAGATATCTTTCTCATATGACACATAATATGAGCAATGATAGTAGTTCTTACAACCGAAAACAACACATTTGTATGCTCTAGTTTTTAAAAAAGTATTCATAGGGGTAAAATATTATTTGTATTTTTTATTATGATAATAATTTTTAAGTAAAATTATAGGTCCAAAACTGCCAAACCAACCTCCCTCAAACACATTGTAGGTCGGCTAAGGTTTTGAATTTTTTAAAACTGCCAAAATAAGATCGATTTGTAAAATAATTTAATAACACCTACCGAATCTACATCCACTCCTAATTGAATTTCATGATCTGTAAATCCAAAAGGCTATTTTACTCTTCTACTATTTAGCTGCATAATTTTGAAGTGGTGTGTTTTAGCTCCTATTTTGTAAAAAAGTTGTACTTTACATTTTTTTTTTTTTAAATATGTATTTTATTTCAATACTATAAAATTAAAGTTGTCATTTAAATATAACTGTGGATGTATTTCAAGGACCTAATATTTTCCTGTAAAATTATAATAAGAAAATGAAGGATGAATTTACAACTTTCAAAAGTGGAGCTGTCAAAATCCCAATGAAAAGAAGACATGGCCCCAATCGTGTATCTAAGGTCAATACTGGTACAGTCATTAAAGTGCTAAATTTTTTTTTTTTGTTCTAATAAAACTGCTAAATTATATACTTAAAAAGATAATATAAAGCTCAAGGAAATTTTGTATTCTAGTGAGCCCGGTTATAATTTCTTGTGGCTAACAGTGAATTTAAAAGACTTATCTCCCAACTCCTTTTAAGGTAAAATGGAGAGATCAATTTTAATTAAAATGGAGTTGGTAAAATGTTTCTTTTCACTTCTTATTTTGCCATCATGACCTTAATCATATCCTCAGCCCCAACTAGGTATCCCAATTTTCCAATCCCTAACTTTTCAATTTGACAAACAAAGGTTTTTTTTTTTTTTTTAAGGGTTAAATACTTTGAGATCCTGATCCATCAAAACAATGGCACAAACATATTAATCACAATTCTAACAAACTTAAAATATTACTACATGATTATCTAATATAGAGACCGAGACTAGTTAGCAATCTCTACAAAGCACTCTATACATGAGATGAGACCAATTACTTTCCACAAGACTTAATTTATTTACAATGATTCAAGAAAACCAGTTTTTGTTAAAACAGCATTCCTCATTTTGCTTAGGTCTCTCCCTTTAAGAGTCCTACCAACACCTTCAAAAACAGAAAAAGATGAAATCTGACTCCTTTCAAGCCTCTTAGCTATGAATTCATGTGGAGGTAACTTGTCATCATCATCATTATTAACATCAACTTTACCATCACTATCACTATCATCATCCTCATAATCATCATGGTTATTGGAATTTTTAGATCTGTGCTTATGAATTTTTGACCAGTGAGGAATGTCAATAGGTGCTGATTGCTGAACAAATTTGGGTTCCGAAATGGAATTATAACCAGCGCTGCGGCTATTACTACTACAACTGCCTCCACTAGATCTTGTTGACTTTCTTGTAGAAGTTGGGACATGTTTAGGAGCAGACACTGAGGAGAGCCCTTTGGTAGTTTTACTAACCTTGAAATTTGAATTGGAATTAGAACTAGAGTGTTCTGTTCTGTCTTTCAGAACAGCCCAAACATCTTCTTCTTCAAAATCTCCATCTATGAATGATTTCCAAATTCCACTTCTCTGCCTCCATAAATTATTTCTATTTTCCATTATTGAATTTTGATTCCTGCATGCCCAAAATTGAAAATTTTAAGATAGTGATTCTATTGAATTCAAGAATTTTGATCAAAGATAGAATTTTTACCTTTTCTTTGGACAAAGAAAGATACAGAGTAAAGAAAAGTGTGTTTTTTTTTTTTTTAAAAGTAATGGAAGATTTATTTAGAAGCCGCCCTCACAATTAGAGAAAGGCAAGAGGAAGTGACTATAAGACACGCCTGTCTTTTAATGCTAGAGAGCCTTATAAATGGAATAATCTTCAAGGATGTTACTTACTTTTGGCCCCATGAACATCAACTAGTATGACTTCTTACAAAAAAAAAAAAAAAAGGTTTTCATGAAAAAAAACATGGTAAACATTATGTTTGGATCTCAGATTTTCATGAAAAAATGGTGAGTAAAATATAATGGGTTAAAAGTCAGAGGCTATGAAGTTTCATCAACTTTTAAGAATATTTTTATAAACCTTCTCTCATGTATAATCAACTCATTAATAATATATTGTATTATTTAATTATTTCTCTTTTCTTTTTTACCTCTCATATTTTTCTCAGACAAATTTTTTTCTTCCAATACAAACATACGGTCTAAACAAAACAAAAATGTTTTACAAACATCTCCTGACCTTTTTATCCTTATTTTTGGTATTAAATCTATCCAGGGATACAATCTTCTACATGGCTCAGAAATTACACTAATCCTTTTCTTGTCGTCCTTGTATTCAGAAGAGACCCGTGTTAGAAAGAAAGTGTGTTTTGGACTTTTGGGTAATATTGATCGTGTAAATATTCGAATTGTACACTTCAATGACAAATTTTCAAAGAAAAGTTTGTATTTTTTAATCAATAACTTGGATTTATTTATTTAATTAAAAAAAAAATCTCTCCTTTCTCACACAACACAATGAATAGTATATTATGCATTATAGTTTGTTAATTTTATAATTTTTGCAAAGTAAGTTAATAATTGTGACTTGGGTAGGTCAAGGAATTTTTGCAAGTTTTTGCGAGAATATTTTTGGAGCGTTAGCAACTTCCTTTCTTAAGTGGATTCGTGTTAGAACATTTTTGTGTTATGACTTATAACTATCATTTATGCAAAATTAGCAAAACCACAAAATTTGCATATTTATTTTGACTATGACTAGCTTAAGACTATTATTTTAAATAATTTTTTTTTATTATAAAATTTGCTTATTTATTTTCTCCATAATTTCAATATATATAATTTTTATAGTACAGCCACGTGAATCCCGTGTTGAAAAGCCATTCAATGAATTCGGCAACCAAATTACTAATTTCAAAGATAAGACAGAGAAGTTTAAAATAGCATTATTAACCAAAAAAGTTATTTGAGAAGCATTTCACAAATTGCACGTCCTAAATTACTTGGAAAACAAGAAAGAGAATCTGGTTTTAATTATGAAAAAGACCAGATTGGGACAAAACTGGCGGCTGAAAGTAGCCGCTGGGAGAGTCTAAATTCTCTCTGCCATTTTCGATATATTAATATGTATAACTAATATACAATGTACATATGAATACGAATAATTGAAATAAAGGACAAAATACTTTAAAAAGTAGAAAATTTTATATATCACTTATTAATTATATATATATTAATATTAATATACCAAACACTCAAAAGGCTATTTATCCAATTAGCATTATTTGTATCCCAGTTAATGTGACGATGTTGCATGGTGAGTGCATACTGTATGGAAATGAATAATTGTAACAGAGACCCTGAGTCTATGAAAATACAAGTGTGTGACTTTCACTCAAGAAGATGAGGTGAAAAACTTGAGATTTGCTTCATAGTATTTTCTGGATACATCATACATGTTTCTCAAAAGGGTTGTCCCTATAAACCCTATTGGATTAATGTGTCTTCTGAGGTATAAAACACATGCAAAATATGTTAGAATTTGTTGGTCACAAATTCTCAAAAAAAAACTTAAGCTATTAAAAAGAGGGTCAATAATCATATTATATATTTATTACTTTCCTACGCTCTATGTACTATACAGATCAAACCCTTACAAATTAACAGGGATCGCTGGGTCTTGAATAAAATATATTCAGCTCTGATATTATATTAGAAATAGTTAATAAACTAACTCTCCAAAAAATTTATTGAAAAAAGTACTAATAATTATTTTATATTTTTTTCAAAATGAGTTTTACCTATTCTTATTCTAATTGGGATACTTCTCCTAAACCACAACGTTAAAAGCCCAATGATTATTTGTCTTCTAATGTGGACCCTGCTTCTGCAATGGTGAGACCTTGAGATCTAAAGGGCCAATTGATCATTTACATGTATAATGAATTATTGATCATTTACATGTAAAATGAATTATCCAACTAGGAATAATTAGCATTTACAAGCAATATAGTCTTCTTTCTTGTTTTTTTTTTCCTCTGGCAGAGAGGCATCAATTAAAAGTTAAAATAGCCAATTCACATGAAAGTTTTAAAAAAATATCAGGAAGTACCTAAGCAAGAAATCCAAATAATAAAATCCAGTGAGAATCCCCCTAGCCCTCACCTTTTGAAGTTAGCTTTGTGTAAAATTAACAGCCATGATAAATTATTGACAAGGAAAAATTGAGGCAGTTAAAGAGGAAAGAGAAAGTCGAATCTCATTGCTATAAGTCTATAACTACAATAACCTGCATTTCTATTCCATCACTCATTCAGGTTGTGATTACAATTAGGAGACTTCATATCCTGAATATGATTTATTTTTCAGACACAGGATAAAGAATATGGCATGCACCAAAAAAATGAAGTACATGGAAAATATATCTGCAATGCCTCCCTGTAATTCTTGCTTGCCATTTGTGGTTGTAAGTAATCGAGAGAGTCTTCTTCAATTCAACTAGTGCATTGTCTGTTACATTAAAATTAACATGTTTAAATTACTCAGTCTGATAAGGTCTATCAGCCCCAGCAACAATCTCCAATATCTCCCCTTTAATTTTTGCTTGCCGTTCGCGGTTGCAAGTAATAGAGAGAGTCTTCTTCAAGTCAACTGCATTGACAGTTGCATTAGTCATGAACTTGGTCTTGCTCTGTTGAAACAAATCTGTAAAAAAAAAAATAGATAGGAACGAGGTTACCAAAATTGTTGAAATAACACTGCTTGAGTTGAGTCGCGGACTAGGTCGCTCCCTTTAAGACGTTTTGCGGCTCTATCCAAAATTTTGCAAGCAAACACAGCCTCGTCGTCCTCAGGATAAAACAGCCCAATAAAATTCTGTCTCGGATCTACATTGCACTGATGAACTCCGGAATGCTACATCTTGTAAAAATATTTTTTTGTTGCTCGGAAACTAAAAATTATATTTAATTTATACACTGGATGGTATTTCTGGGTTTCTATTTTCTGAAGCTTTTGTACTGCTCAATAGTTAGAGCGAGAGAAAGAAAAACGAGAGAGAGTTGAGAGGTAAGGGATGATTTGAAACTGTGAGTTGAGGGTTCTATTTATAGGATAGGGTGGTCACTAAAAACGGAGCCAGAGAACGTGCAACGTTCAGAAACGGTCGTGGATGACGTTCCGTAAGACTCGGTCTGGAACGGTAACGGTCACGACGTGGAGAACGTGTAACGTTCGAAGGCAACGATTCCGTGAGACTCGGTCTCAACAAAACAGAACCGTAATAAAATAACGGTCATAATTTGGGTAACGGAACTGTTGGAAAAAATTAATTTTAATAAATAAATTTTTATCAAAAAATAAAATGCCACCTCACCTCACACACACGCACGCACTCAGTTCGGCAGGCCGGTCGGACGGATAGCGGCGGCGGCGCGCGCGTGTGTGGTAGACCCACAATTGCCTAGGTCCTCCCCCCTTCCACAAAATTGGGTGCCCCTTGGGGCCCAATCCCACTAGCTAATTCTTTTATATATATACACTTCTAAGGAGAGGTAAATTGACAATATGAGACTTTGTATTTTTTAATTTTTTTTTTTTTTGCACTTTTTCTCTTTTTTTATTCAAATTCATAATAATTCCAACATGCTCAAATTTCAAATATGGCAAGAATTTGTATTGGGGAAAATTCTTGAACTTGTTGTTGAATGTTGATTTCTACAACCTCTAAGTCAAGTCTTCAAAATTTGTAATTGTGATAGTACAAAATCGTACTAAATAATATGACATTTAAAATTGGGCATGACATTAAGTCATTGTCCAAAACGTTATTTAGCTACATCAATTCAATGATGCACTAGGTATTAGACAAGTGGTACACTTGGTCTTACATACATTGTGATGTATGGATAGGTGCTTAAGTTAGTTAGAGTTTGTTATTTACTTGATCAGCAAGTATAGCACTTGCTTGTATGTATATATATTGCACTAAGTGCACATTGAATTATTGAGAAGTATTTTTCCATCATTTGCTTCTTTCAATTAGTTCATTATGTTATTAAAGCCTAATGCTCAAGTTCTTGTAACTTTTCCCATGGTGTCTCCTACTTCAACCTTGGTTTAGCAGGCAAAATAGTGACAGAGAATCAGAGCTATCAATCAACTTATTCTGCTATTGGATCACCTCCTGCTAACCTTTCTTTTTATGTCAAACTTGATCGCACTAACTTTCTAGTTTGGCATGAACGAGTTCTTGCTGTAATCATCGCATATGGATTAGAATCAATCATCGACCCTTATGCCTCACTTCTTGAATAATTTCTTCATCAAACTACTCAGCTCAATCCTGAGTTTGTCAATTGGAATCGCCTTAACAAGCTTGTTAAGAGCTGATTCTATGGATCAGTATCCCCAAGCATGCACTCATATCTTAAACGATAGCTACGATTGCTCAGCAATGGAGCTCTCTCGAACTAGTGCACTCAGCTTTTTCATGATCTAGTGTTATGGAGTTGCATATTCAGCTGCAAACATTGATCAAGAATGATCTCTCTACAGAGGATTATGTAATGAAGCTTAGAAATGTTGCTGATCATCTAGCTGCAGTTGGAGAGGCAATTACAGATTGTGATCTTATGCTTCATGTAATTAATGGACTGGATTCCAATTACAACCCTCTTGTTTCTTCATTCACTATAAGAAAAGATGAAGTAACATTCGATCAGTTTCATAGCCAATTATTAACGTTTGAATGAAGATGGGAACAACAAAACACTCAGGATGCTAGCACACTATTTCAAGCCAATGTTGCACAATTTGCTAGTCTAATTTTCAAAAATCAACAATCATCAAGCTCACCTAAGAGTACTAAAGGATCAGCTCCTTAGAAAACATAATTGGCAGGAGAAAAACCTAATAATGGTAGGCTTAGTGCAATGCTAGATTTGTGGTAAAGTAGGTCATCCTATAAATAAATGTTTTCAATTACGTGACATTCTTTAAAATTGCAAGTTTCAATTACCATCTACCATGGTTGCCACTGCATCCAATGCTAATTATTGCAAGGATACACAAGACACACATGTTTAATGGTTGCTAGATTCTGGAGCTACACATCACCTTACAGGTGATCCAGATCACATAGTTGAAGGAAATGTATCTCCTTCTTTCTTTCTTGGAGCTGAATTAGTTACAGTTGAAAAGGGTTCTTCTCTATCAATAAGGAGGCATGGATTTATTATTATTAGACCTTTTGGTTCTTCTTGCCTCTTACAATTACATGATCTCCTACATACTCCTAATGTACGCATTATCTCATATTTGTGCAAAAATTATGTGTTGACAATGCTGTGTTTGTTGGATTTCATATTGATTGTGTATTTATTAAGGAAGAGGTGAGCAAGACAACGCTAGCCGAGGGGACTATTAAAGGTGGATTTTATTCACTGTCCAGTATTGTGCAGCAAGCTTATGTTGGTTCTGATAGCTCTGTTGATGCTCAAAATGGTGTTTCAACAATTGGAGTTACAACCTCTTCTTTTGAATTTGTGATAAAGCCATTTATATGTCATAATAGGTTGGCACATCCTTTTGTTGATGTGTTCAACAAACTAATTTCAAATTCTCTATTAAATTGTAGTAGATATGTCAAAACTGGTGTTTGTGAAGCTTGTTATATGTCTAAATCATATAATTAAGGAACTTTTAAACATATTCATAAGCCTTGTGATGATCCTCTTGAGTTGCTTTATGTAGACTTGTGGACTTCACCAATTGTAGCATGCACTAGTGCAAAGTACGTCATTTTGATAGTAAATGATGCCACTAGATACATGTGGATTTTCTTCTTGAAAACCAAAGACGAGGCACAACCTGTGTTTCACTCTTTTTATGCAAATGGTGGAAAGGAACGTTTGACACTAAGGTCAAAGCTGTGTAGTCAGATTGGGTTAGAGAGTTTATGTTTCTTACTAAACTTGGTGGTGTTGTACTGCAATATTGCTTGACATGTCCTCATACCTCAACACAGAATAGTTTGAAACTCGAAATAGAAGGATTATGGAAAGAGGTTTGTCTCTTCTTATTCAAGCTGCCAAGTTGGTATGCCTTTGAAATACTGGATTCATGCATTTTATTGTGCAGTATTCATTCTTAATCGTCTACCATCTAAATCAATTGAAGGTTATATACCCTATCAATTATTATATTAGAAGGTCCCTAGCTATAAGTACATGAGAACTTTTGGTTCTTTATGCTTTCCTTGTTTAAGGGACTATAACAAGCACAAGTTGAACCTCATTCTACTTCTTGTATATTTCTTGGCTACGAACCTCAACATAGAGGGTATTTGTGCTAAGATTCCTCCTCTGGTAGGCTCTACACTAGTAGACACATGGTGTTTGATGAAACAATATTGTCTCGTAAAAATACTTTGACTTCTTTCTCTTTTTCCAGTATAGAGGAGTTTAGTAAGCACTTTCCTTATTTGTTGCTTACATTCTCTCATTCCCATTCATCTGCCATTAGCTCCTCACCTCAAATGGTTACTTCTTCTTCTATTTTCTCTCCACCAACTGTTTCTAATACCAAAAATAGAAAGTTTTCTAAAATTACCAAAAATAGAAAGTTTTCCAAAGTTTCTAAAAATAAAAAGTTTTTTAAAATTACTAACTATAGAAATTTTTTCAAAATTAGCAAAAATAGAAACATTTCTAAAATTACTAAAAATAAAAAGTTTTCAAAAATTACCAAAAATAGAAATTTTTCTAAAATTACTAAAAATAGAAAGTTTTCCAAAATTACCAAAAATAGAAATTTTTCTAAAATTACTAAAAATAGAAAGTTTTCCAAAATTACCAAAAATAGAAACTTTTCAAAAATTACCAAAAATAGAAACTTTTCTAAAATTACTAAAAATAGAAAGTTTTTCAAAATTACTAAAACTAGAAAGTTTTGTAAAATTACTAAAAATAGAAACTTTTCCAAAATTACCAAAAATAGAAAATTTTTTAAAATTACTAAAAATATAAAGTTTTCCAAAAATACCAAAAATAGTAAGTTTTCTAAAATTACCAAAAATAGTAAGTTTTCTAAAATTACTAAAAATAGAAAATTTTCTAAAATTACTAGAATAGAAAGTTTTCAAAAATTACTAAAAATAAAAAAAAATTCAAAATTACCAAAAATATAAAGTTTTCCAAAATTACCAAAAATAGAAACTTTTCTAAAATTACTAAAACTAGAAAGTGTTCTAAAATTACCAAAAATAGAAACTTTTCTAAAATTACTTAAAATAGAAAGTTTTTCAAAATTACCAAAAATAGAAAATTTTCCAAAATTACTAAAAATAGAAAGTTTTTCAAAGTTTCTAAAAATAAAAAGTTTTGTAAAATTACTAAAAATAAAAACTTTTCCAAAATTACTAAAACTAGAAAGTTTTTCTAAAATTACGAAATATAGAAATTTTTGATAAATTTCTAAAATTTATAAAAATAATTTTATTTTCTGAAAATAAAAATAATTTCTAAAATTTTCCGAAGTTGAATGTTTAGAAAATATTCAAAAAAATAGAATATTTTCAAAAATTACTAAAAATAAAAAGTTTTGATAAATTACTGAATTTTTTTTTATTTTTAAAATTTTCTAAAAATAGAGAAAAACTTTCAAGATAGAAACGTTTGAAAAATTTCTAAGAATAGAAAGTTTTCAAGATTTTGAAGCATAGAAATTTTTTCTAAAATGTCCAAAAATAGATTGTTTTTCAAAATCACCAAAAATAGAAAGTTTTCTAAAATTACTAAAAATAGAAAGTTTTTAAAAATTACTAAAAATAGAAAGTTTTCTAAAATTACTAAAAATAGAAAATTTTCTAAAATTACCAAAAATAGTAAGTTTTCTAAAATTACTAAAAATAGAAAGTTTTACAAAAATTACCAAAAATAGAAACTTTACTAAAATTACCAAAAATAGAAAGTTTTTTAAAATTACCAAAAATAGAAACTTTTCTAAAATTACTAAAAATACAAATTTTTCCTAAATTACTAAAAATAGAAAGTTTTCCAAAGTTTCTAAAAATAAAAAATTTTCGAAAAATACTAAAAATAGAAATTTTTCCAAAATTAGCAAAAATAGAAACATTTCTAACATTACTAAAAATAAAAAGTTTTCTAAAATTACCAAAAATAGAAATTTTTCTAAAATTACTAAAAATAGAAAGTTTTCCAAAATTACCAAAAATAGAAATTTTTCTAAAATTACTAAAAATAGAAGTTTTCCAAAATTACCAAAAATAGAAATTTTTCTAAAATTACTAAAAATAGAAATTTTTCTAAAATTACTAAAAATAGAAAGTTTTCCAAAATTACCAAAAATAGAAACTTTTCTAAAATTACTAAAAATAGAAAGTTTTTTAAAATTACCAAAAATAGAAAGTTTTTCAAAATTACTAAAAATAGAAAGTTTTTCAAAATTACCAAAAATAGAAACTTTTCTAAAATTACTAAAAATAGGAAATTTTCTAAAATTACCAAAAATAGTAAGTTTTCTAAAATTATTAAAAATTGGAAATTTTTCAAAATTACTAAAACAAGAAAGTTTTCCAAAGTTTCTAAAAATAAATTTTTTTCGAAAAATACTAAAAATAGAAAGTTTTCCAAAATAACCAAAAATAGAAAGTTTTCCAAAATTACCAAAAATAGAAATTTTTCTAAAATTACAAAAAGTAGAAAGTTTTCCAAAATTACCAAAAAATAGAAACTTTTCTAAAATTACTAAAAATAGAAAGTTTTTCAAAATTACTAAAACTAGAAAGTTTTGTAAAATTACTAAAAATAGAAAGTTTTCCAAAGTTTCTAAAAATAAATTTTTTTCGAACAATACTAAAAATAGAAATTTTTTCAATATTAGCAAAAATAAAATTTTTTCTAAAATTACTAAAAATAGAAAGTTTTCCAAAATTACCAAAAATAGAATTTTTTCTAAAATTACTAAAAGTAGAAAGTTTTCCAAAATTACCAAAAATAGAAACTTTTCTAAAATTACTAAAAATAAAAACTTTTCCAAAATTACCAAAAATAGAAACTTTTCTAAAATTACTTAAAATAGAAAGTTTTCCAAAATTACCAAAAATAGAAAATTTTCCAAAATTACTAAAAATAGAAAGTTTTTCAAAGTTTCTAAAAATAAAAAGTTTTGTAAAATTACTAAAAATAAAAACTTTTCCAAAATTACTAAAACTAGAAAGTTTTTCTAAAATTACGAAATATAGAAATTTTTGATAAAATTTCTAGAATTTATAAAAATAATTTCATTTTCTGAAAATAAAAAAATTTTCTAAAATTTTCCGAAGTTGAATGTTTAGAAAATATTCAAAAAAAAAAAAAACAATATTTTCAAAAATTACTAAAAATAAAAAGTTCTGATAAATTACTGAAATTTTTTTTATTTTTAAAATTTTCTAAAAATAGAGAAAAACTTTCAAGATAGAAACGTTTGAAAAATTTCTAAGAATAGAAAGTTTTCAAGATTTTTAAGCATAGAAAGTTTTCTAAAATTACTAAAAATAAAAAGTTTTTAAAAATTACTAAAAATAGAAAGTTTTCTAAAATTACTAAAAATAGAAAATTTTCTAAAATTACGAAAAATAGAAAGTTTTCTAAAATTACTAAAAATAGAAAGTTTTCCAAAATTATCAAAAATAGAATTTTTTTCTAAAATTACTAAAAATAGAAAGTTTTCCAAAATTACCAAACATAGAAACATTTCTAAAATTACTAAAAATAAAAAGTTTTCTAAAATTACCAAAATTAGAAATTTTTCTATAATTACTAAAAATAGAACGTTTTTCAAAATTACTAAAACTATAAAGTTTTGTAAAATTACTAAAAATAGAAACTTTGTCAAAATTACCAAAAATATAAAGTTTTCTAAAATTACTAAAAATATAAAGTTTTCCAAAATTACCAAAAATAGAAAATTTTCCAAAATTACCAAAAATAGAAAGTTTTGTAAAATTACTAAAAATAAAAACTTTTCCAAAATTACTAAAACTAGAAAGTTTTTCTAAAATTACGAAATATATAAATTTTTGATAAAATTTCTAAAATTTGTAAAAATAATTTTATTTATTGAAAATAAAAAAAAATTTCTAAAATTTTCCGAAGTTGAATGTTTAGAAAATATTCAAAAAAATAGAATATTTTCAAAAATTACTAAAAATAAAAAGTTCTGATAAATTACTGAAATTTTTTTTATTTATAAAATTTTCTAAAAATAGAGAAAAACTTTCAAGATAGAAACGTTTGAAAAATTTCTAAGAACAGAAAGTTTTCAAGATTTTTAAGCATAGAAATTTTTTCTAAAATGTCTAAAAATAAATTGTTTTTCAAAATTACCAAAAATAGAAATTTTTCTAAAATTATTAAAAATAGAAAGTTTTTAAAAATTACTAAAAATAGAAAATTTTTAAAATTATTAAAATAGAAAATTTTCTAAAATTACCAAAAATAGTAAGTTTTTTAAAATTACCAAAAATAGAAAGTTTTACAAAAATTTAAAAAATAGAAAGTTTTACAAAAATTTAAAAAATAGAAAGTTTTCCAAAATTACCAAAAATAGAAAGTTTTTCAAAATTGTCAAAAATAGAAAGTTTTTTAAAATTACCAAAAATAGAAAGTTTTTTAAAATTACTAGAAATAGAAACTTTTTTAAAATTACCAAAAATAGAAAGTTTTTCAAAATTACTAGAAATAGAAACTTTTTTAAAATTACCAAAAATAAAAAGTTTTTTAAAATTACCAAAAATAGAAAGTTTTTTAAAATTACAAAAAATAGAAAGTTTTTCAAAATTACTAAAAATAGAAATTTTTTTAAACTACCAAAAATACAAAGTTTTTCAAAATTACTAAAAATAGAAATTTTTCCAAAAATACCAAAAATAGTAAGTTTTCTAAAATTACTAAAAATAGTAAGTTTAGGGTTTCTATTTTCTGAAATTTTTCCAAAATTAGTAAAAATAGAAACATTTCTAAAATTACTAAAAATAGAAAGTTTTCCAAAATTATCGAAAATAGAATTTTTTCTAAAATTACTAAAAATAAAAAGTTTTCCAAAATTACCAAAAATAGAAACATTTCTAAAATTACTAAAAATAAAAAGTTTTCTAAAATTACCAAAATTAGAAATTTTTCTATAATTACTAAAAATAGAAAGTTTTTCAAAATTACTAAAACTATAAAGTTTTGTAAAATTACTAAAAATAGAAACTTTGTCAAAATTACCAAAAATATAAAGTTTTCTAAAATTACTAAAAATATAAAGTTTTCCAAAAATACCAAAAATAGTAAGTTTTCTAAAATTACCAAAAATAGTCAGTTTTCTAAAATTACTGAAAATAGAAAGTTTTCCAAAATTACCAAAAATAGAAATTTTTCTAAAATTACTAAAAATAGAAAGTTTTCCAAAATTACCAAAAATAGAAATTTTTCTAAAATTACTAAAAATAGAAATTTTTCTAAAATTACTAAAAATAGAAAGTTTTCCAAAATTACCAAAAATAGAAATTTTTCTAAAATTACTAAAAATAAAAAAGTTTTCCAAAATTATCAAAAATAGAATTTTTTCTAAAATTACTAAAAATAGAAAGTTTTCCAAAATTACCAAAAATAGAAAGTTTTCCAAAATTACCGAAAATAGAAATTTTTCTAAAATTACAAAAAGTAGAAACTTTTCTAAAATTACTAAAAATAGAAAGTTTTTAAAAATTACTAAAACTAGAAAGTTTTGTAAAATTACTAAAAATAGAAAGTTTTCCAAAGTTTCTAAAAATAAATTTTTTTCGAAAAATACTAAAAATAGAATTTTTTCTAAAATTACTAAAAGTAGAAAGTTTTCCAAAATTACCAAAAATAGAAACTTTTCTAAAATTTCTAAAAATAAAAACTTTTCCAAAATTACCAAAAATAGAAACTTTTCTAAAATTACTTAAAATAGAAAGTTTTCCAAAATTACCAAAAATAGAAAATTTTCCAAAATTACTAAAAATAGAAAGTTTTTCAAAGTTTCTAAAAATAAAAAGTTTTGTAACATTACTAAAAATAAAAAATTTTTCAAAATTACTAAAACTAGAAAGTTTTTCTAAAATTACGAAATATAGAAATTTTTGATAAAATTTCTAAAATTTATAAAAATAATTTTATTTTCTGAAAATAAAAAAATTTTCTAAAATTTTCCGAAGTTGAATGTTTAGAAAATATTCAAAAAAAAAAAATACATTATTTTCAAAAATTACTAAAAATAAAAAGTTTTGATAAATTACTGAAATTTTTTTTATTTTTAAAATTTTCTAAAAATAGAGAAAAACTTTCAAGATAGAAACGTTTGAAAAATTTCTAAGAATAGAAAGTTTTCAAGATTAGTAAAAATAGAAACATTTCTAAAATTACTAAAAATAAAAAGTTTTCTAAAATTACCAAAAATAGAAATTTTTCTAAAATTACTAAAAATAGAAAGTTTTCCAAAATTATCAAAAATAGAATTTTTTCTAAAATTACTAAAAATAGAAAGTTTTCCAAAATTACCAAAAATATAAACATTTCTAAAATTACTAAAAATAAAAAGTTTTCTAAAATTTCCAAAATTAGAAATTTTTCTATAATTACAAAAAATAGAAAGTTTTTCAAAATTACTAAAACTATAAAGTTTTGTAAAATAACTAAAAATAGAAACTTTGTCAAAATTACCAAAAATATAAAGTTTTCTAAAATTACTAAAAATACAAAGTTTTCCAAAAATACCAAAAATAGTAAGTTTTCTAAAATTACCAAAAATAGTAAGTTTTCTAAAATTACTAAAAATAGAAAATTTTCTAAAATTACTAAAATAGAAAATTTTCTAAAATTACTAAAATAGAAAGTTTTCAAAAATTACTAAAAATAAAATTTTTTCCAAAATTACCAAAAATATAAAGTTTTCCAAAATTACCAAAAATAGAAACTTTTCTAAAATTACTAAAACTAGAAAGTTTTCCAAAATTACCAAAAATAGAAAATTTTCCAAAATTTCTAAAAATAGAAAGTTTTTCAAAGTTTCTAAAAATAAAAAGTTTTGTAAATTTACTAAAAATAAAAACTTTTCCAAAATTACTAAAACAAGAAAGTTTTTCTAAAATTACGAAATATAGAAATTTTTGATAAAATTTCTAAAATTTGTAAAAATAATTTTATTTATTGAAAATAAAAAAAATTTCTAAAATTTTCCGAAGTTGAATGTTTAGAAAATATTCAAAAAAAATAGAATATTTTCTAAAAATAAAAAGTTCTGATAAATTACTGAAATTTTTTTTATTTATAAAATTTTCTAAAAATAGAGAAAAACTTTCAAGATAGAAACGTTTGAAAAATATATTGTTTTTCAAAATTACCAAAAATAGAAATTTTTCTAAAATTATTAAAAATAGAAAGTTTTTAAAAATTACTAAAAATAGAAAATTTTCTAAAATTACCAAAATAGTAAGTTTTTTAAAATTACTAGAAATAGAAAGTTTTACAAAAATTTAAAAAATAGAAAGTTTTCCAAAATTACCAAAAATAGAAAGTTTTTTAAAATTACCAAAATTAGAAAGTTTTCTAAAATTACTAAAAATATAAAGTTTTCCAAAAATACCAAAAATAGTAAGTTTTCTAAAATTACTAAAAATAGTAAGTTTTCTAAAATTACCAAAAATAGTCAGTTTTCTAAAATTACTGAAAATAGAAAGTTTTCCAAAATTACCAAAAATAGAAATTTTTCTAAAATTACTAAAAATAGAAAGTTTTCCAAAATTACCAAAAATAGAAATTTTTCTAAAATTACTAAAAATAGAAATTTTTCTAAAATTACTAAAAATAGAAAGTTTTCCAAAATTACCAAAAATAGAAATTTTTCTAAAATTACTAAAAATAGAAAGTTTTCCAAAATTATCAAAAATAGAATTTTTTCTAAAATTACTAAAAATAGAAAGTTTTCCAAAATTACCAAAAATAGAAACATTTCTAAAATTACTAAAAATAAAAAGTTTTCTAAAATTACCAAAAATAGTAAGTTTTCTAAAATTATTAAAAATTGGAAATTTTTCAAAATTACTAAAACTTGAAAGTTTTCCAAAGTTTCTAAAAATAAATTTTTTTCGAAAAATACTAAAAATAGAAATTTTTCCAAAATTAGTAAAAATAAATTTTTTTCTGAAATTACTAAAAATAGAAAGTTTTCCAAAATTACCAAAAATAGAAAGTTTTCCAAAATTACCGAAAATAGAAATTTTTCTAAAATTACAAAAAGTAGAAACTTTTCTAAAATTACTAAAAATAGAAAGTTTTTAAAAATTACTAAAACTAGAAAGTTTTGTAAAATTACTAAAAATAGAAAGTTTTCCAAAGTTTCTAAAAATAAATTTTTTTCGAAAAATACTAAAAATAGAATTTTTTCTAAAATTACTAAAAGTAGAAAGTTTTCCAAAATTACCAAAAATAGAAACTTTTCTAAAATTTCTAAAAATAAAAACTTTTCCAAAATTACCAAAAATAGAAACTTTTCTAAAATTACTAAAATTAGAAAGTTTTCTAAAATTACTAAAATTAGAAAGTTTTCTAAAATTACCAAAAATAGAAACTTTTCTAAAATTACTTAAAATAGAAAGTTTTCCAAAATTACCAAAAATAGAAAATTTTCCAAAATTACTAAAAATAGAAAGTTTTTCAAAGTTTCTAAAAGTAAAAAGTTTTGTAACATTACTAAAAATAAAAAAATTTTCAAAATTACTAAAACTAGAAAGTTTTTCTAAAATTACGAAATATAGAAATTTTTGATAAAATTTCTAAAATTTATAAAAATAATTTTATTTTCTGAAAATAAAAAAAAATTTCTAAAATTTTCCGAAGTTGAATGTTTAGAAAATATTCAAAAAAAAAAATACATTATTTTCAAAAATTACTAAAAATAAAAAGTTTTGATAAATTACTGAAATTTTTTTTATTTTTAAAATTTTCTAAAAATAGAGAAAAACTTTCAAGATAGAAACGTTTGAAAAATTTCTAAGAATAGAAAGTTTTCAAGATTAGTAAAAATAGAAACATTTCTAAAATTACTAAAAATAAAAAGTTTTCTAAAATTACCAAAAATAGAAATTTTTCTAAAATTACTAAAAATAGAAAGTTTTCCAAAATTATCAAAAATAGAATTTTTTCTAAAATTACTAAAAATAGAAAGTTTTCCAAAATTACCAAAAATAGAAACATTTCTAAAATTACTAAAAATAAAAAGTTTTCTAAAATTTCCAAAATTAGAAATTTTTCTATAATTACTAAAAATAGAAAGTTTTTCAAAATTACTAAAACTATAAAGTTTTGTAAAATAACTAAAAATAGAAACTTTGTCAAAATTACCAAAAATATAAAGTTTTCTAAAATTACTAAAAATACAAAGTTTTCCAAAAATACCAAAAATAGTAAGTTTTCTAAAATTACCAAAAATAGTAAGTTTTCTAAAATTACTAAAAATAGAAAATTTTCTAAAATTACTAAAATAGAAAATTTTCTAAAATTACTAAAATAGAAAGTTTTCAAAAATTACTAAAAATAAAATTTTTTCCAAAATTACCAAAAATATAAAGTTTTCCAAAATTACCAAAAATAGAAACTTTTCTAAAATTACTAAAACTAGAAAGTTTTCCAAAATTACCAAAAATAGAAAATTTTCCAAAATTTCTAAAAATAGAAAGTTTTTCAAAGTTTCTAAAAATAAAAAGTTTTGTAAATTTACTAAAAATAAAAACTTTTCCAAAATTACTAAAACTAGAAAGTTTTTCTAAAATTACGAAATATAGAAATTTTTGATAAAATTTCTAAAATTTGTAAAAATAATTTTATTTATTGAAAATAAAAAAAATTTCTAAAATTTTCCGAAGTTGAATGTTTAGAAAATATTCAAAAAAAAATAGAATATTTTCTAAAATTACTAAAAATAAAAAGTTCTGATAAATTACTGAAATTTTTTTTATTTATAAAATTTTCTAAAAATAGAGAAAAACTTTCAAGATAGAAACGTTTGAAAAATATATTGTTTTTCAAAATTACCAAAAATAGAAATTTTTCTAAAATTATTAAAAATAGAAAGTTTTTAAAAATTACTAAAAATAGAAAATTTTCTAAAATTACCAAAATAGTAAGTTTTCTAAAATTACTAAAAATAGAATGTTTTACAAAAATTCTAAAAATAGAAAGTTTTCTAAAATTACCAAAAATAGAAAGTTTTTTAAAATTACTAGAAATATAAACTTTTTTAAAATTACCAAAAATAGAAAGTTTTTCAAAATTACTAGAAATAGAAAGTTTTTTAAAATTACCAAAAATAGAAACTTTTTTAAAATTACCAAAAATTGAAACTTTTTTAAAATTACCAAAAATTGAAACTTTTTTAAAATTACCAAAATTAGAAAGTTTTCTAAAATTACAAAAAATAGAAAGTTTTTTAAAATTACCAAAAATAGAAACTTTTCCTAATTACCAAAAATTCAAACTTTTCCTAAATTACCAAAAATAGAAAGTTTTTTAAAATTACTAAAAATAGAACGTTTTTCAAAATTACTAAAAATAGAAATTTTTTTAAAACTACCAAAATTAGAAAGTTTTCTAAAATTACTAAAAATATAAAGTTTTCCAAAAATACCAAAAATAGTAAGTTTTCTAAAATTACGAAAAATAGAAATTTTTGATAAAATTTCTAAAATTTATAAAAATAATTTTATTTTTTGAAAATAAAAATTTTTTCCTAAAATTTTCCGAAGTTCAATTTTTAGAAAAATATTCAAAAAAATAGAATGTTTTCAAAAATAACTAAAAATAAAAAGTTTTGATAAATTACTGAAACTTTTTTTATTTTTAAAATTTTATAAAAGTAGAGGAAAACTTTCAAGATAGAAACTTTTGAAAAATTTCTAAGAATAGAAAGTTTTCAAGATTTTAAAGCATAGAATTTTTTTCTAAAATGTCTAAAAATAGATTGTTTTTTAAAATTACCAAAAATAGATACTTTTCTAAAATTACTAAAAATAGAAAGTTTTTAAAAGTTACCAAAAATAGAAAGTTTTCTAAAATTACTAAAAATATAAAATTTTCTAAAATTTTCAAAACTAGTAAGTTTTCTAAAATTACTAAAAATAGAATGTTTTACAAAAATTCTAAAAATAGAAAGTTTTCTAAAATTACCAAAAATAGAAAGTTTTCTAAAATTACCAAAAATAGAAAGTTTTTTAAAATTGCCAAAAATAGAAAGTTATCCAAAATTACCAAAAATAGAAAGTTTTCCAAAATTACTAGAAATAGAAATTTTTTTAAAATTACCAAAAATAGAAACTTTTCTAAAATTACCAAAAATAGAAACTTTTCTAAAATTACTTAAAATACAAACTTTTCCTAAATTACTAAAAATAGAAAGTTTTCCAAAGTTTCGAAAAATAAAAAGTTTTTTAGAATTACTAAAAATAAAATTTTTTCGAAAATTAGCAAAAATAGAAACATTTCTAAAATTACTAAAAATAAAAATTTTTCTAAAATTACCAAAAATAGAAATTTTTCTAAAATTATCGAAAATAGAATTTTTTTATAAAATTACTAAAAATAGAAAGTTTTCTAAAGTTACTAAAAATAGAAAGTTTTCCAAAATTACCAAAAATAGAAAGTTTTCTAAAGTTACAAAAAATAGAAAGTTTTTCAAAATTATCAAAAATAGAAACTTTTCTAAAATTACTAAAAATAGAAAGTTTTTCAAACTTACTAAAACTAAAAAGTTTTGTAAAATTACTAAAAATAGAAACTTTTCCAAAATTACCAAAAATATAAAGTTTTCTAAAATTATTAAAAATATAAAGTTTTCCAAAAATACTAAGTTTTCTAAAATTACCAAAAATAGTAAGTTTTCTAAAATTGCTAAAAATAGAAAATTTTCTAAAATTATTAAAATAGAAAGTTTTACAAAAATTCTAAAAATATAAAGTTTTTTAAAATTACCAAAAATAGAAAGTCTTTCAAAATTACCAAAAATAGAAAGTTTTCTAAAATTACCAAAAATAGAAAGTTTTCTAAAATTACTAAAAATAGAAAATTTTCAAAAATTACTAAAAGTAGAAAGTTTTCCAAAATTACCAAAAATAGAAAGTTTTTTGAAATTACTAAAAATAGAAAGTTTTCTAAAATTACAAAAAATAGTAAGTTTTCTAAAATTATTAAAAATAGAAAGTTTTTCAAAATTACCAAAAATAGAAACTTTTCTAAAATTACTAAAAATAGTAAGTTTTCTAAAATTACTAAAAATAGAAAATTTTCTAAAATTACCAAAAATTGAAACTTTTCTAAAATTATGTTTTGTAAAATTACCAAAAATAGAAATTTTTTCAAAATTACCAAATATAGAAAGTTTTAAAAAATAACCAAAAATAGAAACTTTTCTAAAATTACTTAAAATAGAAAGTTTTTCAAAATTATCAAAAATAGAAAATTTTCCAAAATTACTAAAAATAGAAATGTTTTTCAAAGTTTCTCAAAATAGAAAGTTTTTTAAAATTACCAAAAATAGAAAGCTTTGTAAAATTACTAAAAATATAAACTTTTCCAAAATTACTAAAACTAGAAAGTTTTTCTAAAATTACGAAAAATAGAAATTTTTGATAAAATTTCTAAAATTTATAAAATTAATTTTATTTTTTAAAAAATAAAAATTTTTTTCGAAAATTTTCCGAAGTTCAATGTTAGAAAATATTCAAAAAAAATAGAATGTTTTCAAAAATAACTAAAAATAAAAAGTTTTGATAAATTACTAAATTTTTTTGTATTTTTAAAATTTTATAAAAATAGAGGAAAACTTTCGAGATAGAAACTTTTGAAAAATTTCTAAGAATAGAAAGTTTTCAAGATTTTAAAGCATAGAATTTTTTTCTAAAATGTCTAAAAATAGATTGTTTTCCAAAATTACCAAAAATAGAAACTCTTCTAAAATTACTAAAAATAGAAAGTTTTTAAAAATTACCAAAAATAGAAAGTTTTCTAAAATTACTAAAAATATAAAATTTTCTAAAATTACCAAAAATAGTAAGTTTTCTAAAATTACTAAAAACAGAATGTTTTACAAAAATTCTAAAAATAGAAAGTTTTCTAAAATTACAAAAAATAGAAAGTTTTCTAAAATTACCAAAAATAGAAAGTTTTTTAAAATTGCCAAAAATAGAAAGTTTTTCAAAATTACTAGAAATAGAAAGTTTTTTAAAATTACAAAAAATAGAAACTTTTCTAAAATTACTTAAAATACAAACTTTTCCTAAATTACTAAAAATAGAAAGTTTTCCAAAGTTTTTTAAAAATAAAAAGTTTTTTAGAATTACAAAAAATAAATTTTTTTCGAAAATTAGCAAAAATAGAAACATTTCTAAAATTACTAAAAATAAAAAGTTTTCTAAAATTACCAAAAATAGAAATTTTTCTAAAATTACCGACAATAGAAATTTTTCTAAAATTATCGAAAATAGAATTTTTTTTAAAATTACTAAAAATAGAAAGTTTTGTAAAGTTACTAAAAATAGAAAGTTTTTCAAAATTATCAAAAATAGAAACTTTTCTAAAATTACTAAAAATAGAAAGTTTTTCAAACTTACTAAAACTAAAAAGTTTTGTAAAATTACTAAAAATAGAAACTTTTTCAAAATTACCAAAAATATAAAGTTTTCTAAAATTATTAAAAATATAAAGTTTTCCAAAAATACCAAAAATACTAAGTTTTCTAAAATTACCAAAAATAGTAAGTTTTCTAAAATTACTAAAAATAGAAAATTTTCTAAAATTATTAAAATAGAAAGTTTTACAAAAATTCTAAAAATATAAAGTTTTTTAAAATTACCAAAAATAGAAAGTTTTTCAAAATTACCAAAAATAGAAAGTTTTCTAAAATTACCAAAAATAGTAAGTTTTCTAAAATTACTAAAAATAGAAAATTTTCTAAAATTATTAAAATAGAAAGTTTTACAAAAATTCTAAAAATATAAAGTTTTTTAAAATTACCAAAAATAGAAATTTTTTCAAAATTACCAAAAATAGAAAGTTTTCTAACATTACCAAAAATAGAAAGTTTTCTAAAATTACTAAAAATAGAAAATTTTCAAAAATTACTAAAAATAGAAAGTTTTCCAAAATTACCAAAAATAGAAAGTTTTTTGAAATTACTAAAAATAGAAAGTTTTTCAAAATTACCAAAAATAGAAACTTTTCTAAAATTACTAAAAATAGAAAGTTTTTTGAAATTCCTAAAAATAGAAAGTTTTTCAAAATTACCAAAAATAGAAACTTTTCTAAAATTACTAAAAATAGAAAGTTTTCTAAAATTACCAAAAATAGTAAGTTTTCTAAAATTATTAAAAATAGAAAGTTTTTCAAAATTACCAAAAATAGAAACTTTTCTAAAATTACCAAAAATAGAAAATTTTCTAAAATTACCAAAAATTGAAACTTTTCTAAAATTATGTTTTGTAAAATTACCAAAAATAGAAAGTTTTTTAAAATTACTAAAAATGGAAATTTTTTCAAAATTACCAAAAATAGAAATTTTTCTAAAATTAATAAAAATAGAAAGTTTTAAAAAATAACCAAAAATAGAAACTTTTCTAAAATTACTTAAAATAGAAAGTTTTTCAAAATTATCAAAAATAGAAAATTTTCCAAAATTACTAAAAATAGAAAGTTTTTCAAAGTTTCTCAAAATAAAAAGTTTTGTAAAATTACTAAAAATATAAACTTTTCCAAAATTACTAAAACTAGAAAGTTTTTCTAAAATTACGAAAAATAGAAATTTTTGATAAAATTTCTAAAATTTATAAAAATAATTTTATTTTTTGAAAATAAAAATTTTTTTCGAAAATTTTCCGAAGTTCAATGTTAGAAAATATTCAAAAAAATAGAATGTTTTCAAATATAACTAAAAATAAAAAGTTTTGATAAATTACTAAAATTTTTTTTATTTTTAAAATTTTATAAAAATAGAGGAAAACTTTCAAGATAGAAACTTTTGAAAAATTTCTAAGAATAGAAAGTTTTCAAGATTTTCTAAAATGTCTAAAAATAGATTGTTTTCCAAAATTACCAAAAATAGAAACTCTTCTAAAATTACTAAAAATAGAAAGTTTTTAAAAGTTACCAAAAATAGAAAGTTTTCTAAAATTACCAAAAATAGTAAGTTTTCTAAAATTACGAAAAATAGAAAGTTTTCTAAAATTACCAAAAATAGAAAGTTTTTTAAAATGCCAAAAATAGAAAGTTTTCCAAAATTACCAAAAATAGAAAGTTTTCCAAAATTACTAGAAATAGAAAATTTTTTAAAATTACCAAAAATAGAAACTTTTCTAAAATTACCAAAAATAGAAACTTTTCCAAAAGTACTAGAAATAGAAAGTTTTTTAAAATTACCAAAAATAGAAACTTTTCTAAAATTACCAAAAATAGAAACTTTTCTAAAATTACTTAAAATACAAACTTTTCCTAAATTACTAAAAAAAGAAAGTTTTCCAAAGTTTCTAAAAATAAAAAGTTTTTTAGAATTACTAAAAATAGAAATTTTTCCAAAATTAGCAAAAATAGAAACATTTCTAAAATTACTAAAAATAAAAATTTTTCTAAAATTACAAAAATAGAAATTTTTCTAAAATTACCGAAAATAGAAAGTTTTCTAAAATTACTAAAAATAGAAAGTTTTCCAAAATTACCAAAAATAGAAATTTTTCTAAAATTACTAAAAATAGAAAGTTTTCCAAAATTACTAAAAATAGAAAGTTTTCCAAAATTACCAAAAATAGAAACTTTTCTAAAATTACTAAACATAGAAAGTTTTTTAAACTTACTAAAACTAAAAAGTTTTGTAAAATTACTAAAAATAGAAACTTTTCCAAAATTACCAAAAATATAAAGTTTTCTAAAATTATTAAAAATATAAAGTTTTCCAAAAATACCAAAAATAGTAAGTTTTCCAAAAATACCAAAAATAATAAGTTTTCTAAAATTACCAAAAATAGTAAGTTTTCTAAAATTACTAAAAATAGAAAATTTTCTAAAATTATTAAAATAGAAAGTTTTCAAAAATTACTAAAAATAAAAAAAAAATTCAAAAATTACAAAAAAATAGAAACTTTTCCAAGATTACCAAAAATAGAAAGTTTTCCAAAATTACCAAAAAGAGAAAGTTTTCCAAAATTACCAAAAATAGTAAGTTTTTCAAAATTACCAAAAATAGTAAGTTTTCAAAAATTACTAAAAATAGAAAATTTTCTAAAATTACTAAAATAGAAAATTTTTTCAAAATTACTAAAAAAAGAAAGTTTTCTAAAATTACTAAAAATAGAAAGTTTTACAAAAATTCTAAAAATATAAAGTTTTCTAAAATTACCAAGAATAGAAAGTTTTCTAAAATTAATAAAAATAGAAAATTTTCAAAAATTACTAAAAATAGAAAGTTTTCCAAAGTTTTTAAAAATAAAAAGTTTTCCAAAATTACCAAAAATAGAAATTTTTCTGAAATTACTAAAAATAGAAAGTTTTTCAAAATTACCAAAAATAGAAACTTTTCTAAAATTACAAAAAATAGAAACTTTTCCAAAATTACCAAAAATAGTAAGTTTTCTAAAATTATTAAAAATAGAAAGTTTTTCAAAATTACAAAAAATAGAAACTTTTCCAAAATTACCAAAAATAGTAAGTTTTCTAAAATTACTAAAAATAGAAAGTTTTTTAAAATTACCAAAAATAGAAAGTTTTTCAAAATTACCAAATATAGAAAGTTTTCTAAAATTACTAAAAGTAGAAAGTTTTCTAAAATTACTAAAAATAGAAAGTTTTAAAAAATAACCAAAAATAGAAAATTTTCAAAAATTACTGAAATTAGAAACTTTCTTAAATTACCACCAAAAATAGAAAATTTTCTAAAATTACTAAAAAAAAGTTTTCCAAAATTACCAAAAGTAGTAAGTTTTCTAAAATTTCTAAAAAGAAAAAAATTTTCAAAATTACTAAAAATAGAAAGTTTTCCAAAGGTCCTAAAAATAAAAAGTTTTCTACTATTTCTAAAAGTAGAAAATTTTTAAAATTTCTAAAAATAGGATGTTTTTCTAAAATTACAAAAAATAGAAATTTTTGATAAAATTTCTAAAAATAATTTTATTTTCTGAAAAAAATTGTAAGAATAGAAAGTTTTTCAAAAATTTCTAAAAATATAAAGTTTTTAAAATTTCTGAAAAAAAAAAAAAAAAAGAAATTTCTCATGATTGAAGCTTTTGAAAACAATTGTAACAATAAAAAGTTTTCTAAAATTTCTGAAAATAGAAACTTTTGAAAAATTTGAAAAATATAAAACTTTCATAAAATAACAAAAAATTGAGAGTTTTTCAAAAAAATTTAAAAATATAAAGTTTTTCAAAATTTCTAAAAATAAATTTTTTTCTAAAATTGCTAAAAATTGAAAGTTTTTCAAAAATTACTAAAACTAGAAAGTTTTTCCAAAATTATTAAAACTAGAAAGTTTTCCAAAATTACTAAAAATAAAATTTTTTTCAAAATTACTAAAAATAGAAAGTTTTCTAAAATTTTTAAAAATAAAAAGTTTTCCAAAATTTCTAAAATTATGAAAAAAAAAATAAACTTTTCAAAAATTTCTAAGAATAAAAAGTTTTCTAAAATTTATAAAAATAGATAGCTTTCTAAAATTTCGAAATGTAGAAAGTTTTTCTAAAATTTATAAAAATATAAAGTTTTTCTGAAATGTCTAAAAATAGATAGTTTTCCTAAAATGTTTGAAAAAAAAAAATTTCTCATAATAGAAACTTTTGAAAAATTAGAAAATTAGAAATTTTTCATAAAATAACAAAAAATTAAAAAATTTTCAAAAATTTTTAAAAATAGAAAGTTTTTCAAACATTTATAAAAATAGAAAGTTTTCCAAAATAACTAAAAATTGATATTGTCTGTAAAATTACTAAAAATAGGAAGTTTTTCAAAATTTTTAAAAATAAAAAGTTTTCTAAAATAACTAAACATAAAAAGTTTTTAAAAATTACAAAAAATAGAAACTTTTTTACAATTTCTAAAATAGAAACTCTTTCCAAAAATTCTAAAAATAGAATGTTTTTCTAAAATTGCTAAAATATCTAAAAATGGAATTTTTTTTCTAATATTACGAAAAATAAAATTTTTTGATAAAATTGCTAAATTTTTTAAAAAGTTTCATAAAATCTAAAAATAATAAGTTTTTCTAAAATTTCTCAAAATAGAAAGTTTTGAAACATTTATAAATATAAAAAGTTTTCCAAAATTTCTAAAATTTGAAAGTTTTTCTAAAATTATTGAAAAAAAAAAGTCTTTTTTCAAAAAAATTTCAAAATAGAATCTTTGGATAAATTTCTAAAAATACGAAGTTTTTATAAAATAACTTAAAATAATTTTTTTTTTTAAATAGTAAAATTTTCTAAAAATTTTCAAATAAAACTTTTGAAAATTTATAAGAATAGAAAGTTTTCTAAATTTTATATAAATAGATAGCTTTCTAAAATTTCGAAATGTAGAAAGTTTTTCTAAAATGTCTAAAAATAGAAAGTTTTTCTAAAATGTCTAAAAATAGAAAGTTTTCCTAAAAATTTTCAAAATATAAAGTTCTTTAAAATTTCTAAAAATATAAAATTTCTCATAATTGAAGCTTTTGAAAAATTTGTAAGAATATAAACTTTTGAAAAATTTACAAAATTAGAAAGTTTTCTAAAATTTGTCAAAATATAAACTTTTGAAAATTTTGAAAAATAGAAATTTTCATAAATTTACAAAAAATTGAAAGTTTTTCTACAATTTCTAAAAATAGAAAATTTTTCAAAAATTCTAAAAATAGAATTTTTTTTCTAAAATTGATAAAGTTTCAAAAATAAAAAAAAGAATGTTTTCCAAAATTACAAAAAATTGAAAGTTTTCCAAACTTTCTAAAATTACGAAAAATAGAAATTTTTCATAAAATTGCTAAAATTTCTAAAAATAAATTTTTTTTTCCAAAAATATAAAGTTTTCACAAACTTCTAAAAATAAAAATAAAAAAATCTAAAATTTCTTGAAACAGAATGTTTTGAAAAATTTCTAAAAATTGAAAATTTTCAAAATTTTCTAAAAATATAAATTTTTTTTAAAATTGCTAAAATTTCTAAAAATATTTTTTTTTCTAAAATTTCTCGAAATAGAAAGTTTTGAAAAATTTATAAATATAAAAAGTTTTCCAAAATTTCTATGATTTGAATGTTGTTCTAAAATTATTGAAAAAAAAAAGAATTTTTCAAAAAAATTTCTAAAATTACAAATTTTTATAAAATTACTTAAAATAAAAAGTTTTTTAAAATTTTTCTAAAAACTTTCAAAATAGAAACTTTTGAAAAATTTCTAAGAATAGAAAGTTTTCTAAAATTTATAAAAATATATAGCTTTCTAAATTTCAAAATGTGGAAAGTTTTTTTTAAAATTTCTCAAAAAATAAAGTTTTTTAAAATTTCTAAAAATTTAAAAATTTCTCATGATTGAAGCTTTTGAAAAAATTCTAAGAATAGAAAGTTTTCCAAAATTACTAAAAATAGAAAGTTTTCTAAAATTTCTAAAAATAGAAAGTTTTTTCTAAAATTACTAAAAATAAAAAGTTTCCAAAATTTCTAAAAGAGAAAGTTTTCTAAAATTTCTAAAAATAGAAAGTTTTTTCTAAAATTACTAAAAATAAAAAGTTTTCCAAAATTTCTAAAAAGAGAATGTTTTCTAAAATTACTAAAAATAGAAAGTTTTCTACAATTTCTAGAAATAGAAACTTTTCTACAATTTCTAAAAATAGAAAATTTTCCTAAATTGCTAAAAATAGAATGTTTTTTTAAAATTGCTAAAATATCTAAAATTAGAAATTTTTTGCTAAAATTTCTAAAAAGTTTTCAAAAACATCTAAAAATAATAAGTTTTTCTAAAATTTATCGAACCATCTTGAATTCTTGATGATGTGCATGTGTTCACACAATTTTCTCATATTACTATAATAATATGTCACAAAATTAAAATATTCATTAAGAAAATTATATTTCACATTATTTTGAGTTGTTAACTTGATCATTTTACTTTGCTATATCATTAAATTTTGAAGAGGAAAAATTAATGGTTGATGTCGAGTTATATTTCTTAGAAATGATATTTTGTGTAGGATATACACACTCATAATAAAATGTTATATTGAAGGTCTGGAATTTTTGAGAGACTTCAAAATTATATATTTACATTTAAACGTTAGTCTAATTGAAAACTTAAATCACAAAGAAAACTTACATTGGTTTCTTTTAATCAAAACTGTCTCATAGAATACTTTCTTTATATTAATTAAACAATTATGCTTTTTATCTATCATTCCATTACATCTTTCCCTTACCCTCAAATATATATTAATTAAAAAAGAAAATAATATATCCATTAAACACCATCCTTAATTGCATTTAGCTCCCATCCTCAAGGTTTACACAGCATATTTTATTGCTTATTAAATATTATACGGACTGAGGTAGTGAAAATCTTGACATGTTTGACTTACTAGAGTTCCAATTTGTAATGCATTTTTGTTATCCTTGCACAATGCTATCAACTTGCTCATAATTTTTTTTAAACTAGTAAAAAAATTCTACGGTATATTCCAGAAAATCTATACGGATAATTACATAAAATGGCAATATTGTGTAAGCCTAAGATCCAAACTACATATATTAAATAGAAAATAGAAGTGAACAACTCAATATAGAGATTGGTCCCAATTAAAAAACTACGGTACAAATAGCTAGCCAATTGGAAGAAAGAGGAAAGATAATATCAGTAGTAAGGTTTTGATACCCGTACTACAATAACATAGGTGTTATTGTAGGTTGAACTCAGTTGACAACTAAATATGAAAATACAGAGGTGTTATTGTAGTACGGGTATCAAAACCCTAAACTGTAATCCCAAAATTAAAAAACTCTAAACCCTAATTTCTAAACATAAACTAAACCCTAAACAATAAATCTTAAACCCTAAATCCTAATACCTAAATTGTAAAGATAAATCCTAAACCATAAAATCCTAAAAGCCGAAAAATTAAACCCTAAACCCTACACCTAAACCCTAAATCCTAAATTTTGAACATAAACTAAACCCAAAACTCTAAAACCCTAAACCATAAAACTCAAATATCCTAAACACTAAATTCTAAACATAACCCTAAACTCTAAGGCTTAAGCCTTAAACCAAAAAACCCCTTAACCCTAAAACCCTAAGCCTAAGTCTAAACCCTAAACCCTCTAAATCCTAAACCCCTAAACCCTAAACACTAAATTCCCAAACCCTATACCCTAAACCTTAACACCCTAAACCCTAACCCTACAAAACCTAAAACCCTAAACCCCTAAACCCAACGATCCTAAATCCTAAACTCTAAAACTAAACCGTATTGACTAAACCTTAAACATTAAAATCTTAAAACTAATTCCTAAACCCTAAAAATTTTAAACACTAAATCCTAAATCCTAAAATCCAATGCCTTAAATCCAAAATTCTAAACCCTAAAAAATCTAAAATATAAACCCAAAAACCCCAAACATTAAACTCTAAACCCTAAAAACTTAAAACATAAACCCAAAACCTAAATCCTTAACCCTTTGCACTACATTCTAAACAATAAAATCCTAAACCCTAAAAATCCAAAACCTTAAACCCTACACACTAAACCCTAAACATTAAAATCCTAAACTTAACCCTAAAATCCAAAATCCAAAACTCTAAACACTAAATCGTAGAACCCAATACCCCAAACCATAAAACCTTTTACCCTAAACCTTGAACACAAAAACCTTACCCTAAACCCTAAAATAGCAACTTTAAAAACTTTCTAAACCCTATCTACTAAACCTTTACATTAAAAGCCTAAACCTAAACCCTAAATCATAAACCAAAACTCTAAACCCTAAAACCCAATACCATAAACCCTATAACCATATACCCTAAACCCAAAAACCCCAAACCCTAGACCTTTACAAAACTTCTAAATGTACCAATTTTTCAAAACTTTCTAAAAATAGAAACTTTACAAAACCTTCTAAAGCCCTAAACCCTATATACTAAACCTAAACATTAAAATCCTAAACCTAAAACCCAATACCATATACCCTAAACCCTAAAATTTATAACCCGAAACATTTAAAACCTTAAATCCTAGACCTTAAAAAAAAAATACTCTCTACGAGATAACCAATTTCCTAAAGAATTTGATTGGAAATATTATTATATTTTTGGTAATTTTTGAAAAATTTCAAATTTTCCTATTTTTGGAAATTTTTTAAAACTTTCTATTTTTGAAAAGCTTTTATTTTTGGTAATTTTTTGAAAATTTATAATTTTGAAGTTTTTGAAAACTTTCAATTTTTGGAAATTTTTTAAATTTTTCTATTTTTGAAAATTTTATATTTTTAGAAATTTTTGAAAACCACAATATTTATATGGGAGAAAGCCAAAGATTTAAAGAATACCAAAATGTTGCATTATGTTTAATATATAGATAGTTGAATTATATTATGTAAGGTTTATTTGTATTGGTAATTTTCATGGACAAAATATTTAATTATAATCTAGCATAAGTGTTCACCGTTCAATCAGATGATATATGATGATGGAGTCACCAAGTTTGCAATGCTCATATGAAAGGTAAAATATTCTCTCATGCATACATCCTCACACAATTGAGCACTACACTTAGTATGAATATAATTGTTGTTAATAGAATTGTTGTGAAAGTAGAGTCCTTGTTTGAGTAGAATTGTTGTGAAAGCAAAATCCTAACATGAGTAGAATTGTTGTGAAATTAAAATCCTAGTATAAATATAATTGTTGTGAAAGTAGAATCCTTATATGGGTAGAATTATTGTGAATAGAGTTGTTGTGAAAGTAGAGTCCTTGTTTGAGTAGAATTGTTGTGAAAGCAAAATCCTAACATGAGTAGAATTGTTGTAAAAGCTAAATCCTGATATGAGTAGAGTTGTACTCTATTATTAATCCTCTTTCAAGTCAAATTGGACTCTATATAAGCAACGCTTGTTTGTGCAAAATATTAACCCACATCGAAATAATATTTTCTACATCTGTTAAAGCTTTCAACGAAAAATCTTATTCTCTTCATCTATTAATCTTAGGCACTTTCTTGTTTTTAATTGTTCAAACATATTGTGTGGTTATGTTTGAATAATTCACGTGCCTAATTGTCTTTCATGATATTTAGAATTGCATGATAGTTCTAGAGTTTACTAGCTGATTTGTTTTTACATCATATGCTCTTGAATCTGCTAGTTAGGATTTTTCATTGTTTGAATCCGCTCTAGGACACACTTTGCACTTGTGCTATTTGTGCTAACGTTTCAGGTGACGTGCTCGGTATTTCGTGTGACTCAAAATTACCGAAGTTGACGGGTTCGATTGATCTTGTGGGACTCAAGTAGATCGGAACGTTGGTCCGGATCCAGACACCTAGCTTGTGGAGGCTATGAAAGGAGCGGCGGCTCGTAAGTAAATTATAGAAAGGGGAATCTATCTGTGAAGGGTAGTTCTAGGACCTATGGTTGTAATTGAACATTGATTTTCATAGTGGATAGTTAGGTGGTCCGGTGGACCGGTGGTTTTCCTCTTAGGTTATTGGAGTGGCCTAGGTTGTTTCCACCTAAAAATATCGTGTGTTATTTTTTATTTTGCATTTTATCTTTACACGCGATTGCATATCTGGCCGTTGTGATTAGGTTACATAATTAATATTTGTTAAAATTGAAAATAACCTATTCACCCCCTTCTAGGTATATTTGATCCGTAATTAAAAACTTTCATATTATATAATAAAATATTTAGATAGTTGAACTATACATCATTAATCAATTTTGAACATTTCATTTTCGAGGTTAGGATCACATGATATTTGACAAGTGAAAATGCAACCTTTAATGATAAGATTAAGATATTATGCGTTTAAGAAGCGTAAAACTTTTGAAAATTTGAATGTTATAATCTTAATGAGCAACCTTATATTTTTCATATTATAAGTTACTTTCCTAACCAATAAGAAACTAATAATTAATAGTCCATAAAGTGTGTATTTATAATTAATTATAATTTAAGAGAATGCTAAAATGTGTGATATTATTTATAACATAAATAGTTGAATAATAAAATACATTAATAATTAAAGCAGACATAGCCAACCAGGAGCGGAACATAACGATGGCTAAGCCCCAGTTGAAATTTTCGTGAAAAATTAGTAGAGTGAGGTATCATATTTTTTGTGTTATATGTACCATTAATAAAATTTTAACACAAAAATAATTTAAGCTAATATTTTTAGTCATTTTTATTCACATTTATGCTGATTAATGGTGTTATATGTAATGACACATTTAAATAAAAAAACTTAACTCGAAATTAATTAAATGTATACATTCTAGCATTAAATATATGCATTTTATTTACAACAATATTATATTATATCTAACTACTTATTAAGTTAGACGTATAATATAGTGTAGCCTAAAAGTAGTTCAAATACTCAACTTTTGGTTAATTCATAGTAATAAAGAGTTGATTTTTTTTAATTTATGAAAATTTCTCATAATATTTTACAGTCAAGTTGTTAACATTATTTGATGTGATATTATTTAATATTAATAATCTTCTTAATTTATTAGAAGTCCTATGTGTGAAAATTTTAGTATATCTTTATCTCATGTTAGTTCTTTTTTTCTTTTTTTCTCTTTTTACTTGTAAATTTTAAATTATATATCAAGATATATTTTTAATTATGAATACATAAATCCCTTTTTATTCTAAATTTAATGTATTTCTTTTAGTTCTACTTTTAACGTCAATAAATATGTTTACATTGTTTTTTAGGTTTACTTTATTGTATTATTTTATTTTTTTTTTTGCATATATTAGATAACTTTTATAGTAGTTAATAATGAAAATTTATGTAAATGATCGATTAGTTTTTTGTTGTAATATGGGATAGAAAATTTGCCTCTAACCCTTTGAAAAATGATTAAAATGATCATTATAATAGTGAAGAAATATAAGATTATAAGATGTAAGATATTGAAGGCTTACTTTGTACTAAATTCCAAAAATGATTTCTGGTGTAAACAGCCTAAGCCTATATATCAAATTCCAAATAATTTATCGATCAGTTGTTGTAGATTGATAGAAACCGGACGATGTCTCGAGTTCATTGTCATATAAATGTTATTTTGACGTTGAGTAATGGTTTGCACTTTGCAACAGCTAGATTAACAAATACAGACTTAGAAGAGCTTGGCTTGCTGTTGGGTTCCACTTTTCATCATTGTACAGAATTCCTCATAGTTAATCCTTCCATCCTGTTTACCCAACACAAAGTGTCAAGATGCATGACAACGTTAAAAATGTGTTACAACAGAAATGAAGGCGACTTACGTTATCTGTATCAACTTCAGATATTATTTCCCTAATCGTGTCCTCGTCACCCATACCATAATCTTTCATCGCTGTTTCGAGTTCATCTCTTGTGATAAACCTAAAGATATCACCAAAAGAAAGAAGGGGAAAAAACTAAAATTTTAAAAGCCGCATTGAAATCCCTGCTTATCCTTCCTAGAGCTCCAAATTTTAAGCCAAATCAGTTTCTTTTGGCATGTGTCCGGATATTGTGAAAAGGCGCAACCACAAGAACAATGTCATTTAAACAAAAACTATGAACATCTCTGTATGTATAGAATTTAGGTTCTCTGAATGTAAACATCGTGTGAAAAGCCAAAAGCAAATTCTAAAATCCCAATTATGGAGGAACAAGTGAATTAATAATTAATGAAATTAGTGCACAAAACAAAAATGGAAAGAATGCCCAGAACGGAGAAAGAAAATCTTACTCAAGGACTTTCTTAATCTACAGATTGTATTAAAAGTAAGGAATTTCGGATAGAAGAAGAACACTCACCCACTGTTGTCCTTATCAAAATACTGGAAGGCCTTGTAAAGATGTTCTTCCCTATCTAGCCTGTGTTGATGCATTGTGGCAGTGATAAATTCGATGTAATCAATGGTTCCATTCCCATCCACATCAGCCTTAAAAAAAAGGTGAAGAAATAAGTTGGCTACAAAGCAAAGGAAATATATATGTATTTGAAACACTAAGATTTCAGTGATATCCTACAGCTTCCATGAGCTGTTTCACTTCAGCTTCTGTGAGCTTAGAACCAAGGCGAGCCAATCCTGCCTTCAGCTCATCATAGGTGATAGTGCCACTGTTGTCCGTATCGATGTTTGCAAACATTGATTTCAGTCCTTGGATTTCATCTGCAGAAAGATTTTCCGCAATAACCTGCAATTGTGTTAAACATTCATTACATTCTAAAGGAAACTGCAATATGAATGACATGTAGGGCATAGCTATGCCTACGACCACAAGTCAAATGAACATTTTTAGGCACACTGTACTTGAAGCATGTGGATTTTTCAATAGATATACCTTCAGTGCAAGTTGTTTCAGTTTGTTCATTGCCCTGAACTGCTTCATTCTAGAAAGGACTGCACTGTCTATAGGTTTATCTGATGCTTCGCCACCTTCTCTCAGCCATGGGTGTTCTAAACAAGCCATCCAAATTTGATATTCAGTTATAAGGAAATTTTTCCATAAATAAGATGGTTAAAGATTTAGAGCATCTCTCTATGGTTGCTAATTCTTACATGAAAGCAGAAAAGGCATCATTTTACTCAAATAGTTTAGACGTAAAGCCATGTTCTTAATGTCCTGGAAGCAAATATGAACTGACAATGTAAATTTGAAACACTAAAAGAAAAGATGAAGCCTGTTGAAGGTTGTGCATTCATTGGGAAATGTCATTTAATCGAATCATGAAAATACTAGCCAAAGGTTGACCAAGAACTGTTTCCATATTCTCTTTTTACTGACAATGTGTACTCATTGATGTAACACTTGTCAGCAATGTTCTTACCTAGAACCTGTGAAGAAGTTATTCGTTTTTTGGGGTCTTGGGTCAGCATTTTCCGGACCAAGTCCTTTGCACTGCTTGATATATTTGGCCAAGGGTGGCTCTCAAAGTCAATGTGTCCTTCCAATATGGAATCAAATATGCCCTTCTCTGTTTCTGAAAGTTGCAAATAATAAAAATAGCTAATTCCACTCCACTGGGTCAAAAAAAAGAGGCCAGTGAGTCATAAAAATTAATAAGTATGTTGAACAAAAGTAAAGAATTGTGTTTTACCAGCCCAAAAAGGAGGTACACCACTGAGCAAAATGTATAATATAACCCCTGCACTCCATATATCTAGTTCCTTCCCATATTTGCGCTTTAACACTTCAGGAGCAACATAGTATGCGCTTCCAACTATATCCCGATAAACTTTTCCTGCCATGAGTTTATCACCCAAAAGTGGATGTTAGTGGGCGCTCTAAGGCACTCTCTTTAAATTAATGAACCTCTTGGAAAAATTTAAGTACATGGAACAACATATACAATATCCTTGGTAGTTAGGACTTAGGACAATAGGATGTGTAGATGTTTGACACTTAGATGAAAATGGACGTCCAAATTTCTGTAAGATGCCTCAATAGTAATCTCCTAGCAATTATGAGAACCATTTTAGATTCATTTGAGATGTTGTACTACAAATTCTAGTTCTGGCCGTGCTAAAAAATGCATAACAAACAGTTAAAATCAGTACCAAATAAATTAGAAAATAAAATAAAATTATGTCATTATATAAGTCTAGCGCCAAGCGGCAGCCATGTCACACCAGGCTGCAAATTTTATACATAGCTTAATCACTGTTTAACGACTAAATCATTTAATAGCACTATAGATTGATGCCAGGTGATTAATGCTTTCATTGGAAACAATGTCATCAAAAGCTAGCAGTAAAAACTAAAAACAAAGCAATGTACACTTAAAAAATGTCTAGAGAGGCTAGTCATGGCAGAAGGTCAGAAAAAGTGAACAATGAATACTTAGCATTATAAACCAGTCTAAGAAATCTTTCTCATGTGTTTGTCTATGAAATTTGAACATTTTTCGGTTAGAAAAAACCAAAATGGCTGCTTGGCCAAGGGAGGGGAAGAAGCAAATCATTTTAATGGACTATGTCTCTTGTAGCAAACTCATACCGCTATCGCTATGTGAAGTATCATTTCAGTGATATTTGTCATGGGATGACACTAGTTTATATTTTTCGGTCCTTCATGCAAGAACTCTCAGTTAAAACTAACTACAAATGTTGGTTGCATATGAAATCATAAATGTGGTCATCAGGGATGGTACTAGAACGAAAATATTAGGGGGCCAAGTTTTAAATGACAAATAAAAATTATTTTAATATATAAATATATATTATTGTATATAAATATAATTTTTTAATATTTTTATTTTTCTTTTATATAGTATAAAATGAACTAAATATATATTTTTTTAATACATGATCACACACTTACACATATACATACAATTATTATGAATAATAATAATTAAACATGGACCACTATAATGTGGATAATAACAAATAGTTAAAAATATAATTTCAATTTAAATAAACAATAGTTATAAATATAAAAATTTAATTAAGTATTTTATAAAAGAGTATCAAACGTTCACATTTCTAATAAATTCTAAATAGTAAAATTAAAATATACAAAAAAAAAAAATACTATAATATAAATTTATGTAAAAAAAAAAAGTACACATTTAATATATATATATATATTTGATATTTTATCTATTATATTATACACATAAATGAATAATGATGTGGGTTGAGGGGGGTCGGAGCCATCCCAGGCCCCAACATTGCTCCATCACTGGTGGTCATGTACTAATGTCATCATATGCTACTTGCTGCTCTCTGTTTTTTATGTTTAAATGATGAAAAATCATATTAATAATTTAGCAGCATTTCACTTATCCTATTACACTCTTAAGATCTATCTATAAGCCAGAATACACTAGTTATGTGATAAGATCCATGAGAAACACGTAATACATAAAACTTCACCTAAGCAGATTGTTTTGTCTAAAATGTAATCATATAAAAACCAAGTTTCAAGGGGGAAAAATGGACACTAAAAAGTTAAAACAAAAATATGTTAGGAATATAAATAAAAATGGCATGTTAAATATTCAAAATTAAAGCAACTATTATCGAACAAGGAAGCTAAACTAATTTGTAATATCGGCATATGTGCCTATTTAATGCATTTGATTTTTGAGTTAATCTTTAAAGAGAAATTGACAAAGTATTCTCAAATCCTAGCTGTAAGTAAATTCCATACGAGGTCAAGCTATTTTCTGAACCAACAAGCACAGTATATTCCAATCTTCCTAATCAATTTTAGGCACACTATACTTTCATTAAACTTTCAAACACGGAATCTGCATCGAAGAAAAGTCCAAGTGACAAAAAGCATAAGATGGACCATGCACGTAATATATTCATACTTCAACTAAGTGGTGGTGTTTGTTGACTCCAATATATTTATAGAACCATTGATCTCACAGAGAAACAAAGACAACAATCAATCAAGTTCAGAATCTCATCTAATTACCAAATAAGGAAGAAATTACCTTCTTCAATGAACACTGACAAACCAAAGTCAGTTGCCTTCAAAAGGGCATTCTCATCCTTAGTAGATAGCAAGAAATTTTCAGGCTTGAGATCCCTATGCATCACTCCCATGAAATGACAGGCATGAACCACATTAACAATTGATCTGCAAATAGCAGCAGCAGCCCTTTCACTGTAATGACCCTTAGCAATGATCCGATCAAACAGTTCACCCCCAGCACATAGCTCCATAACAAGATGAACAGATTGCTTATCCTCATAAGCACCCTTGAATTCAACAATGTTGGGCTGCCCACTCAAATGCTGCATGATCTGAATCTCCCTCTTTATATCCTGTCTATCATTTTTGGTAACAAGATTCCTTTTGGATATAGACTTGCAAGCGTATTTGCGGCTAGTTGAATTCTCAGTACAAAAGTAAGTCACACCAAATTGACCTCTACCCAATTCTTTCCCAATAGTGTAAAAATCCCTAACATTCTCAAATGGTTTACCCAGAACTGTATCTGACCCATAAGCTTGATTTGGGCTACGGTTTGGAACAGAAGGTTTCCACGCTGATTGGGGCTCTTGTTGAACTGGAGCTTTAGATTGAGGACCAACTGGTTCATGGATCTTCTCGTAGATACCTCCTCCTGCTGCTGTTCCATACCCATTGTGTTTAGGTTTTGAGTCTCTTCCTTTGCTCAGACATTTACCCATATTTCTCTAATCTATTAGCTATGTATAACTACTATTTCAGGGATACAATCACTGAGGTTTGGATCAAAAACAGCAGTGAAGTGATTGACCAGAGTTGACCGAGATGGAAATTGGGAAAGACTCTTACTAGTCTCTTAGGAACTAAATTGCGTATGAATAAATTTAAAGGAAAAGCTAATGAAGAAAACCCAGATGTTGAGGAGAAATATGCAGAGAACGTGGAAAAGAAGCCAGCTTTGAATGAGTCAGCAGGAACTTGGTAAAAAAATCTGATACATTTTTGGCTTTAGAAAGAAGGAAACTTGGGGAAAGTTTGACGGTGAAAAGAAAAAACCGAAGATAGGTCAACCAATCAAATCACTTTATGACAATTTTCTTTTTATAAATTTTACCATAAGTTAATATAAATATTAATTTATAAATTTATATGAGATAATTTAATAATTTTTTATTAATAAAAACTATACACTATTTTTTTTAATCATATATTTTAAGTTTTATATTTAATAAATAAATAACATATTATTTATTTATTATATAACTTAATACATATAATAATATATTTTTTTTTAAAATAAATAATAAATTTTAAGTTTCACATAGACATAGTAACATTATAATAATTTTTTTAAATAAAATTTTATTAAATGAGATTATCAGTTAGCTTATGAATTAGACGCGTTGAATCAAAATTAAACTTATTAAACCATTCATTTAATACCTCTATCTAAACCAAATTCATATCAATTATATCATAAATTTTTTAAAAAGGTTGATAACATTAATTAATTCAAGTGTAATAGTATAACATGAAAATTGTGTATAAGGTATCATCATACGGATGCTAAGCCATTCGATTCGCGGGAGTAATAAAAAGTTAGAATAATTTTTTTTATTACGTATATATTATAATTTATATGATATAAATTAAAATTTTATATTTATAAATAAATTTACAATTAATTATTAATTTTATATTAATAAGATTCATAAAGTTTAAAAACACAGGTATCAAGCAGAAGATAGACACGTGATGTATCGTGGTTTGTGCTCCAAAAAAAAAAAATCAATAAAACAAACGTGTAATTGGGCCTTCAAGGGCCCTTTTTAATCTACTCGTACGCCAAGACAGGCTTCCTAATTGCTATAACATAACGTTTACGCGGTTTTCCATTTAGTTGGCGTTTACTTGCCTGGATGTAATCATAATTATAATTATTTTATTATAATTATTTTATTGAATATAATTATAATCGTAATTGTAATTATAATAAAATATAATGTAAAGGGAATCAGTATTACGATTACAGTGTTTAGTTTAATGACTGTAATCAAAAAAAGAATCAGTATTACAGTATTTGGTTTGACAACTGTAATGTAATAGAATAGAAAAAAAATTATATAATTATTTTAAAAATACAATTTCAAAAAATAAAATTTCAGAAATAATACAATTTCATAACAACAATTAATAAAAAAATACAATTTTAGGGAAAAAAAATACAATTTCAAGAAAAAATATAATTTAAAAAAAAATACATTTAGAAAAAATACAATTTCATAACAACAATTAATAAAAAAAATACAATTTTAGGAAAAAAAAATACAATTTCAGGAAAAAATTACAATTTAAAAAAAAAATTACATTCAGAAAAAATACAATTTTATAACAATAATTAATAAAAAATACAATTTTAAAAAAAGAAATACAATTTCAGATAAAAAATACAAATTTTTTTTTATAAAAAAAAAGAGAGAGAGCCAAAATCGCGATGGGCTGGCGGCGACGATATTGGGCGACAGAAGCTGGACGGACGCGAGCTGGACGGGGCTGGACGGGACACGAGCTGGACGGCGATGCGATGGGCTAGACGGCGACGCGAGCTGGCGGCGACGCGATAGGCTGGAGGCTACGCGATTGCAGGGACGACGCAATGGCTGGCTAGACGCGAGCTGGCCTGGACGACGACGCGAGCTGGAGGCGACGCGATGGCTGGCCAGCGACGACGACGTGATGGCGAAGGACGCACGGGATGAGCTGGGACGCACGCGAGCAATGGCTGATTCCCCTAGTACTGTTCACACATGTAATGTAATCCCCATTTCTTCTTCCACCTCATGTAATCATTATTCCTTCTCCTAATGTAATCAATTACATTACATTACATGTGTTTGTACTAACCAAACACTGTAATGTGCAGAATCAATTACATTATATTACATTATTGATTCTATTACAATCTATCAAATATGCCATTAAGCTAAGACGCAGAATTTTTTCCACAAAGCAATAATATAGAAAAAATAATACTTCTTATAAAAGAGACAAATTTAACTTTATCTAATTTATTATTTTTTTAAAAAATAAATTCACACTTTTTCCTTTTTTTTTAATTAATTTATTATGTGTAGCCAGACAGAATTAAGCAAGCCGACATAATATTGACCCTACTCACTCCCAAGGTAGAGAGAAAGAGATGGCGTGGTGTGCGGCGAGAACCTTCAACATTCCTGCGGTAGACATGGGCGTTCTTCGAACTCGGACTCCGGTAATGGGCGAGGGTGGTGTCTCTCAGGCTGGAGCGAGCATCTTGCTATCGTCTTCTTCGACGAAGCGCTCTTTGCCCTTTGTCTGCTTGGGCATTTCCCCAGACTCTCGTAAGTAAACTTCACTTATTTCCTTTCAGTTTCCTGCCTGCTTGGCTTAAGTGGTTTACTAATTATGCGTTGCACTATCAAAGAGGATAAAATTCTTACTTTTTCAGACCCACTTATTTCTTAAATGGGTTTATGGGATTTAGTATTAGTGTAGCAAAATTCTGTTATTTTATGTATAACAGTTAAGATGGCAAAAAGATCTACCAACCGAAGCTTGATAGATATCTGTTCTATAGATCTACTTTCGATCGGATCAAAATAGATCATTTTTGGACAAAGTCAGATCATGATTTGTATATAAGATCTACAGATCAGATTGAATCAAATTGAAACAGATCGATTCATAGAGAGTCTAAATCAGATTCATCCAAAATTAATTATTTTTAAAATTATAATTTTAGTACTAAAAAAAATCATACATTTTAAAAATATTTTTCAAATTTTTATAATTATTTATTTAAAAAAATTATAATATTATTCTTTTATAATTTTTGATGATATTAAATTAATAATTTTAATTTTTTTGTTACAAAAGTATTTTTTTTATTTATAGATTATAATATTAATAAAAAAATTGAATATATGTTAATTATAAATAAATAATAAATATTTTTTTTACAAATTTATAATTTTTTTTTATTTATATTTTTATTTATCAATTTAAAGTATGTAATATATCATATTAAATAATGTATTAGAAAAAAATGAGGAAATTTTTTTTGAACAATTTGGATCGGATCATGAATATTCATATGATCCATAAATCAATAACAAATGTGATCCATATGATCCACGGATCAAAAAAGATCAAATCAAACCAGATCTTTAAAACAACAGATTAGATCGGATTATCAGTAAATCAGATTTGATTCAATCCATTATCATTCCTAATAATAGTGGGTTTACATTTATACTGCATTTTCAACTATATACATTGTTTTCGAGACCTTGAAATGCAACTTTTTCTTATTATCAGTTTGGATGGTTTGTCTCGATAGATATAGTAAAGGGTTCTATGCTTTTGTTTTAAACTGAATTTGTGTTGTTATGTGAATGAACCAGATGATAATGTTCTTGTAAATTTTATACACTGAACAAGTAATATAAGATATTAACTCCTTAAAAGATTAATGTCAAATATAACTAAGTCTCATACTTGCTTATAAATCTTACATTAGTATCAAGCTTAAGTAATGTGGACAATACTTCTAACATCCTTCTCAAAGTGTGAGTCTCTTTGTCTTTTGTAAAACTCATTACTTTGTACCTTTAATCTATTTTATTATATTATATTCTATTTATATCACTTGTCTTTTTTCTTTCGCAAGGCCTATTCATTTTATTTATTTTTCGAGTCGAGACCTAAAGTATTGGATCCATTGATCGATTGAAGCTCTGATACTATGTAAATTTTATCTAGTGTATAAGCAACATAAGGCATGCACTCCTTAAAAGGTTAATCTCTAAGGTAGCTAAGTCTTATAATTACTCATAAACTATACATTAGTATTGTATTTAAGCAATGTAAGACAATACCTCTAACATCCTCCCTCAAAGTGTGGGTCCTTGTCTTTTTGCAAAATTTATCATTTTGTATTTTAACTTATTTTGTATATTATATTTTATTTAGTCACTTGTCTTTTTTTTTTTTTTCCTTTCGCAAGGCCCATTCATTTTTTTTTAGGCAATCCCAAAGCATTTGGTCCATTAATCGACTGAAGTTCTAATAACATGTAAATTTCATATAATTTATAAGCAACATGAAACATTCACTCTTTAAAAAATTAACCTGCAAGGTAACTAAGTTTCATGATTATTTACAAATCTTACTTAGTATCATGCTTAAACAATGTGGAATAATACCTCTAATATTTTTCTCAAAGTGGGTCTTTGTCTTTTGTAAATATTGTAAATTTTATAGTGTATAAGCAACATGAGATATCTACTCCTTAAAATGCTAATCTCCAAGGTAGATCAGTCTCATTATTATTTATAAGATGGTCTTTGTCTTTTGCAAAGCCTATCACTTTGTATTTTTAACCTATTTATTATATTCTATTTTATTTGGGTCACTTGTCTTTCTTTTTTTTTCATTTCGCAAGACTTATTCATTTTTTTTTAGAGTTGAGGCCCCAAGTATTTGGCCTATTGATCAACTGAAGTTTTGATAGCAGTGGGATAATACCTTTAACATTTCCTCAAAGTATGGGTTTACTTTATATTTTTAACTTATTTTATTATATTCTATTCTATTTTGATCGACTAAAGTTCTGATACTATGTAAATTTTATAAAGTATATAAGTAATATGAGATATTCCTTCCTTAAAAAGTTAATCTTCAAGATAACTAAGTTTCATAATTAGTTATAAATCTTACATTAGTATCATGCTTAAGTAATGTGGTACAATACCTCTGACACAACTAAGGAAACTCTAAGCAAATGACTTGAATACACGAAACAAACTAATACTCCAACAGCCCCCCTCAACCATCAATTTGACAAGTAAAGAACAAAATGAGACTCAAAAACAAGCGTTTTAACAAGCGTTGATAACAGCTTGTGTGCATATTTGTTCAATGAATAGCTTGATAATAGTTTCTTTACAATATCAACTTGATAACTGCTTCTTCATAGGCATGTCTGCATTTGTATAGTGCCACTGAACCAGCCAATACACTCCAAGAAAATACCAAACGATGAATTTTCCAGATAAAGGAATTGATACAATGTTTTGTGGCAAATATGAACTGATGCAAATAAACAACGCCAATAAGCCGATGCAAACTTTCTTTCAACCCACTCCAATACTAAGGCACGTTGATCATAAAGATATATAGCTAACTGAAATCTGACAATAGATGCTTCCATTGGAGAATGATTCTGCAGTTGTAACCGGAAACAAAGTGTTGAACATCGGGCTGATTACTGAGAACCAGCCAAAGAACAATGAAACAAGAACAGCCAGAAAATATCCCCTCCAAAAGTTATTCACCGGACAATAGGAAAAATATTCTCTATTCCTTGCAGAGAACTGGATATGAACATTTGTTCCAACTCCATCAAAATTCGTACAAGCATGAACAAGATGAACGTCCTCGAGTTCATTGGAGTCTTCACCGGTGCTAATACGACCGTCAAACAGAATTGATGGGAGCTGGAAATCACTATACTCAGCACCATCAGCAAAATGAAAACAGAATCTATAATAGAGGGGGAAAAGAAAAAAAAAAAAAAAAAGATGGAGAAGAGACGATTTCCAGGAAAAAAAATTGCAAGAACAATTGGAGACTCAATTGAACACAAAACAAGTAAAAAAAAAATTGATGCAGTAAGCACAATTAATCAAGAGGAACGAAACAAGAGATCAAAATGAAATTGAAAGGAAATGAACAAGATCAGTAGCCTCTGGAAATGTTTTGAAGAATCAATCCACTACGAATTGAAAAGAACGAAATTGAAATGAAAAAGAAAAAAAAAAAAATGAAACAAAAAAAATCAATAAAGCACAGAAGAAAAGAAAAGTAAAAATGAAGAGAAAATGAACATCATTGAAGATGAGATAGTAGCTCGTGAAAAGTTCTTGAAAGAAAAAAAAAATGTGAAACAAGAGAAAGTAAATCAAAAACTAAAATCTGAAATCGAATTTTTTTTGGAGCAAAACAAGAACGAATGACGAAACTGAAATGAGCAAAAAACAGAGAACAAGATCGAAGAAGAAGGAAATAAACGAAGAAAACAAGAAATTGATCGAAGAATTAAAAAACAAGACCGAAGAAGAAATTAAAATCAAAGATGAAATAAAGACAAGAGAATTGATCGATTGAGAAGAAGGAAACATAAGGAATAAATGATTCTCTTCATACCAGAAGCTTAAAAGAAATTGCAAAAAACAAAATTAATTGAAGATGAAGATTAAGTTACATAAATTGTCAAATTTTGAGCCAACAAATAACAATCAGATGAAGCAGAATTGATTGGAACAAAAAGAGACACAGAATCACAAATCTGATTTTGAAAATTAGGAACAGGAGCATGAACAACATCATGACACAAGAACGTGTTCATCCCTGCAATTGCACCAAGAGCTAGAGCTAAAAGAAGAGAGAAGCCCTAGGATCTTTTTGTGCTCTAATCCAATATAAATTTTATATAATGACTAAGCAATACGAGACAGTTATGTGTGTGTGTGTATATATATAAATTTTGTGTTTTTGTTTTTGGGTTGTTGTCATAGGTGTAAGAGAAGCTGTTGTAACAAACAAGGCTCCAGCAGCATTGGGACCTTACTCTCAGGCAATCAAAGCCAATAACTTTGTCTATGTCTCTGGCGTCCTTGGTCTAATTCCAGAGGTTTTCTATGTCACCCTTTTCAATTTATTTCACTTGTGCTTATAAATATTATCTATAATCATTTCCCCGGATTCAAAGTGTACTTAGTGCATGTGATTTTTGCTAGCAGACTGGGAAGTTTGTTTCAGATAGCGTTGAGGACCAAACTGAACAGGTATAAATATGTTGTTCGTCTCTTGATATATTAAGCATGCATTCTTCTATATTGGCTTTGCAGACGCTTAACTTTAAAGCTCTTTTTGGAAAAGAAGAAAAAAGATGGTGCATTGTGTTACTTAATGCAGGTTTGATGTTGTTACGTGTTGTGTTTCCTTTATGCTTGAAAGAATTGCGTTAACCTTTTTCGGATCGGATAAAAACTGACTGGGTTCAATTTAGCATGGGATAAGCCTGGTCCTCACCATGTCCTTTTCAAACATGGGTTCAAAGTCAGAAACGCGATGAGCTTTCTCAAATCTTGATATTTTGCGTTGTTAATTCCCACAGACACCTCTAAAGAGATGTTCAATTTTAAAAGTTATATTCAATTCAGTTTAATTGGCCAATATTTTGGAGTAAACGTGGAGGCTGAAGTAGAACTGTACTGCAGGAAAATATGGATCTGTTTGGTGAATTACATGCACAGAATTAGGGTCACTGTTGCAGTGTTGCTGGTGTTAAACTTCCAGATACATGATAATAAATACTTTTGCCACAATTCTTTCATAAATGAGTATAGGCATGTTCTTTGGCAATCTTTGCAAGTGAAGGATCTATACCAAAGACTTATAAGGATAAAAATAAGGGTTATATTTTTGCTTCTCTTGCTTAAATATAGTTTCTCATCATAAATATAGCTGATAATCTCTCAGTGAAGATTGTCAAGAAAGCCAGTTGATGAACTCTTTCTGACATAGTTAGCCACTCGATGAGCCTGCAGGTTATGAAAAATATGGGAGAAATACTGAAAGCCAGTGGTGTCAGCTATTCTTCTGTAGTTAAGACGACAATTATGTATGGTTCTTATTCTCGTTGGACCTACCGTACATGTTTACTTTCTTAATTGACTGATGTTGCTAAATTCCTCCAATTGTTCTTACCTGCAGGTTGGCTGACTTGAAAGACTTTAAGAAAGTAAATGAGATATATGCTAAATGTGAGTTTGAAAAGCACAATCATTGTTTCAGTTGTAGGTTAAGCATTTCCATTTACGCATGTTTTAGAAGTTTAAACTCTTGAGCATCAAGTCAATTACATTTTTGCATTCGACCTGGCTTTTAACTTGTAATTTTACTTTGTAGATTTTCCTTCACCTGCCCCAGCTCGTTCGACATATCAAGTGGCAGCTTTACCCTTGGATGCCAAGATCGAAGTTGAGTGCATTGCAGCACTGTAGCCTTCCTAAAACGGAACATCTAATTAACTATTTCAATTAATAATGTACGAAGTTGGGGCCTCTCTAAGTAGTTCTGTTCAATGTAATCCCTTTACCCCAGACATTGTAAGCCTATTTAAATGGCATAGATGGTATTTTTAACAGCTTTCTGCCAAAGAAGACTAGAAACAATATCCATTCCTGCCATGCTTTTTATGCACTCTTGCCATTGTCCCATTGATCGATGGAGTCTGTTTGATCTGTTGGAAAATTTTTGATCCATTTGGCCGAGAGATATCTATTATGTATATAAAAACCCGTGGTTTGGTTTTGATGTTTTCGTCTTCGTCGTCTAAAGACTTATATTGATAATATTGTTACAAATAAACAAATAAAAATACATTTGAAAATATCAAATTCAATTGTAATATTTTATCTGTTATGTATGTAAAAAGCCGTGGTTTGGCTTTGATGTTTAGTAGTCGGACCACTCTTTTTTTAATATCAAAATTAAATTTAATATTTTACCATAATTTAATATATATATATATATATATATATATATTAATTGTTAACATATTTATTTTGTATATTTTAATTATCAAAAAAAGTATTATAATTCATTTTTTAAATCCCAGAACGATTAATAATATTGTTACAAATAAATAAATAAATAAATAACAATTTAAAATATCAAATTCAGTTGTAATACTTTAATTTAAAAATTAATTTTTTTTAAATATTTTACTTAATACATAATATCTAATTAGCAAATAATAAATTTATAATAAATACACATATATTTTAAATACATATATTAAATTCAAAGACTTCATTATTTATAATTTAGTTTCATTATAAAGTTCAAATTTTAATTTTCACATCAAATTTTATTTTTGAATATAGTATTTAAAATACAAAAATTATACATAGATATCATTCAATTTAATGATTTCATCAAAAAGTTATTTTTTTAAACATTATTATTTAGGTCATTAACTTTTTTTTTTTTTTAGATTAGTGTTTTAATTATTTTTAATTTTTTTATTTCTTTTGAACAATTAAATATTTACAAAATTATATTATTACACATATGCATGCATTTTTTACGTATAATTCAAGAGAGAAAACAGTTATACTATCATGAAATTATCAGGATCTATATTTATTTTTTGCATATTAAAAAAGTATGACAAATAATATTATATAAAATTTTATTTTTAGCCCAAAGGAAAAAAAAAAAATTGTACGTTTAATTTTAATCAAATTTAACAACAAACCACGTGCGCACATGCCACACGGCCACAAACCTAATGTTATAATATGCAAGCGTGTGCAAAAGAAACTATTTTTGTTCATTAGATCCTATTCTAAACTTCTTTTACTTCAGTCCCAAAAGCAGACTTTAGTACTTCTTTTTTCAACTTCCTCCCACTACTGTAAGAAATCAAAAGGGCCAGATTTATCATCATAATAATCATGTCCATCATAATATTAATACAAGTTACAGACAAGGGAATGCTATTATTTAGTCTCTTTAATATTATATTGATTTTCTAAAAATTTTGCTTTCCTGAATGGTTTTCCTAAGACTTCGAATGATAGACAGTATGGACATTTACTTGCTTCCTTGATCCCTTGCAAAATGCCACAAATAAGCATAAAGTGGTATCCCAGTTGCATCTTGATATTTTTATTGCCCAATGTTCAGGTTTTAGCAGAAGCAAGGTCCAAAATGGAGTTGTCAGTAAAACAAAATTTAATGGACAAAAATTAGAGAACTGGAGAGAAGCAAGTCTTGAGGCCTATTGTTAGTTATTCCCAGGATCCTAATAACCCAGTAGCTTCAGACCTTCAAATTGTGCAAATGAAGCACTTTCAGTCAAGTGAAACTACTTATCCATATCTGGCTGTGCCAGTAATTTGATCAGCAAGCTCTGCCTCACAACGTCTAGATCTTCTGCTTAAGCACGTGACGTAATTGAACCTTCTGGCTTTCAAAACTTGCCTCTGGAAGCCTTGATTTCAAACTATTTTTTTGTGCACTGCGAGGAATACACCCCTTCATCCCTCGAATTTGAGAATGCCCTGAATCAGAAGAGCTCCACTGCCCCACTATATCAGAGGGGCTCAATCTACCTTTACTCGAACCAATATCTGGCGACACTATACCTGCATTAGAGACCCTTCCATTTGCAATTCTACCTTTTATTCCCTCTATTGAGATTATCTTGTAGTTTTCCCCATTATTTGGATTAGATCTCCATAGCCTTGCTATGGATGATACCTTCTTCAAGTGCTTTCCTGGTACTGAACAGACCTCACTGATCTCAGTAACTGGTGTTTCTTCACTTGCATTTTCTTCCCAATCTGTTCCACTGTGTGAGGCATAACATTCTCGGCTGGATGGAGCACTCCCTTCTGGAGAATAACTAGAGCCCTGAGGCTCGATGTGGCTGACAGTTTCCCATCCACTCTCATCTTCTATATCACCATACTGGTCAGCAAATCCATTGCCAGATCTCTGAAAACAGTTCTTGCTTGTCCCATTGACTTCCGGACTCACAGTATGAATTCTAGAACCATGACTGGCAGGGCTGTAAGGAACAAATGGTTCAATCTCAGTCTCTGTTGGCTCACCAAAATTAACTTCTTCAAGAACAGAAAATATATCATCAGGGTTTGGAGGCTCATAAGAAAATTCCTTAAAGTCTTGAACATTTACAGTTGAAGCAGCATGTCGAAGCAATTCTGCCTCTCTTATCTCTTTCATATCTGGGGCTGTACTCCTAAGAAAATTCTCCAAATCTGCAACAAGCTTGTTCATTTGAGAATACTTTTCTTCAAGAGCCACCTTTGCATCAACCAGCTTCATTTGGACACGTTCCTCTCGCCAGACCTCAGCCACCTGCAACATTTTCCGCTCATCTTCAACTTCTTCGCAAAACTTTGTTGACTCTCTCTTCAATGCTTCAATTTCAGCTTTGTCTTCTCCAATTTCCTTGGCAAGCTCATCACATACTTCCTCAATTAATTCTCTGGCCTTTCTTTCTCTTTCATAGTTCTGCATAAATTGCTTTGCAGACAACTTTGCATCAGCAAGCTCATTAACCAATTTGGAATTCAGTATTTCAATTCTTTGACAGCTTTTTCGTTCTCCATGCATTTCAGCCTTAATCTCATCCATAAATGCACGGATTTTCTCACGCTCTCTACTCATCCATGCTACCTTTTCCTCGCTGACTTTCCTTAAAAAGTGCTGCACTTTCTTCTTAGAGGATCGACGTTCAGTTTCAAGCTCCTGAATGCAAGCTCGAGCCTGCTCCAATTCAGCTTCAAGTGCAGAAACCATTGACAAAGCACTTACTTGTTGGTCAAGCACCTTCATTTGGCTATATACCTGGTGTACCGCTTCTGATGTTTTCAAGCAGACAGGATCCCACTTTGTTGCTCCCTCCATAACAGAGTTGGAAAACTGAAAGGAAGGCTGAAGCTAAAGAAATATAAAAAGGAGGGAGGGGTGAAGAACATTCGAAAGTTAGAAACTTGATAAGAAGTAACCAAGTGATTTCATGTTTATCATTCATCCATATGTTTTGAGGAAGGGAGGGAAGGAGCACAGGCAAGGTGATTAGTTTGGACATTAATTTCAAACTCACACATGCTAAATTCCAATGGGTAGACTACACCAAAACATCCATTGGATCACTAAATGATCCTTGCAGACAGAACTATATTTAACACATTTGCTAATGAAGTGCAATTGACATGACGATGACAACAGAACATCAATCCTAGACAATTTATCCGTTTAATGAATGAAAGGGTATTTACTCAACAGACTCTCCAAAATATGATGACCAACAACAAGTCATTCATGCACAATGCAGGCAAGACTACATAAATGAACACTTTATAACCTATTCAGCACCCCACAAGTTTAATCCACCATCTCCAGATTGTGTACATTCTGGAAACTTAGACAGAGACGTACCTTGCTCAAGAACCCATTCCTTGAGGTGGAACTAGGACTTTGTAAATTGTCTTTAGCCTCAAAACCATACACCTTGCCACTGCGAGGACATTCAAATGGCACTCCAGGGCGAACACCAAACTGCATGGAAGAACTCAACAATAAATTCAAAGTTTCCAGGTAAAGATAGTGAGCTGGGATTTTCAAAAGTCGTCAAGAGAATGCTGCAATGCCATAACATTGCATCTTGAAGATCATGTACCACACAAGATCATGCATTATTGCTCTTACCGAGGAAACCATTTTTTTCTCAACTCTCAAATAGAAAAGGGGAGGCTGGTAGTTGGTACCTACTCGGAAATACTGGTTCAAATCACCACCCTCCATTATTTTTTTTATCTTTAAAAAAAATTAACAAATATTGTATAAAAAAAAAACAGTTTCCTCCGAAATACAAATTAAACCATATACATAGAGCCAGAATACTAGATGATAGTCATGACAATAATATCCAGTTTCAACAATAAAGCCCCTGTCCGAGAAACGGTTCAAAGAACCAATCACGACGCAGATTTGGTAAAGCCAAAAGAGGATTTAAAAGAAAGGGAAAAAGAAAAGTAGTAAACGACTGTAATAGTATTATTATTATAGTACCTTAAAGACCACAATACTTCTTATCACCCAGCCTCAAATTCAAAATTAAGCAACAACAACTAAATAAATAAGAAAAAACCCAACAGACAAAAAAATCAAAAGAAAAATTAAAACTTCAATAAGCTTTATGATCACACATTTAAACAAAGTTCAGAACTAGAGGTCTTCCATTACCCAAAATCTTTTAAAACCACATTCCAAGCAATAACTCACCTGAAACCCTAGCTGACCGCTTCTTCTGCTGCTGCCAGCAACCACCGTTTCCGGCAACTGGAGCTTCCAAATACCAGCTGCTAGCTTCCTCGCCGATATGGCCACCTCTTTTCCTCTCCTTCCACTACGGCCACGTCTCCGTCCACCCTCTTCCTTCTCAATCTCTTTCTTAGCAACATCATTATCTTCCTTCACGCTCTGCCCACCGTCCTCGATCTTCCACTTCAGCAAAGGCGTCTCGGGTCTACTACGTTTTCCACTTTGAGCTCCAGTTAACTTAACAAGGGAAAAACTGGGTGTCCGACCTTTTCTTCGAGCGGGTTTTCTGGTGCCAATTATCTGTTGAAGATCCGAATCGAGAAGTAAATTTTGGGCCTTGGACGAATAAGTCGACGGAAATGTAGCTCCGATGTAGGGCTTACTAGATATTTTCATTATCGCCGGCGAAATTCAGCCATTTACCAACAGGGAAAGAAAATAGTAAGCTTGTGCTGTGGGTGCGTATGTTGTTGGAGTTGTGATCTGGGTGTGAGGATGTTAGCTGGAGCCTGGAGGGGCGAAGCAGTTTAGTCCCTTTTAAAAATCTATTATTTATTACAATATATATATATATATATATATATATATATATATAATAATAAAATAAAAAAGAAGGGTGTTTGACCCAATTTATTTTTTATTTATTTATTTATTTTATCTATTATTATTAATATAAATTGTATTAGTTGGTTATCATTTAAGGTATATTTTATTATTTTTATATCTTTATTTTTATCAAAAATTTATTTATATCTATACACCATTTTATATATATATATATATATATATATATATATATATATATATATATATATTATATAAGAAAGTTTTTTTTCTTATTTATTTATATTTAATATTTAATATTTTTATTTCTTTTATTTTATTTTATATCTATCAATTATCTATATATAAGAAAAAATTTATTTTTATTTATTTTATTTTATTTTATATTTTATTTTGTGTTTCTATCTATCTATATCTATTATCTATATATATGAAAATTTAATTTCTTTTATTTATTTATTTTTTATTTTTATTTTTATTTCTTTTATTTTATTTTTTATTTATTTATATTTAATATTTATATTTTTTTATTTTATTTAAAATAAAAAATATAGGGCCAAAAAAATAGTTAATAATCTATATAATCTGACAGTATATTAGTAAACATATATTATTTTTTTAGCAATGTTACATGTATTAAGTAACATATAAAAAAAGTAATTAAATTATACAAATTTAAAAAATAATTATTATATCTAATTTGTATAAATAAAAAAAATCAAGTATTATGTTATTTTTTTTTTTAAAATTACTCTTTACAAGAATACAATAAATTTTCTTTATAAAAAATGAGATTTTTATTGAATAATTAAATCTTAAAATAATTTTTATTGCTATTTTTTTAACAATTATATATTTTTACAATTCTTTCAATAGTAAAAATGTTTTTAAAAAAGAAATTGCAAATATCTTTATTAAAAAAATGAATTTATAAATAAATAATGGCATAAGTAGTGAAGTAAAGAGATAATAAATAAATTTAAAAAATTGAATGTATGACACAAACTTATAAAATAAATATCTAATTATTATGTATAACTTCCTACATATATTATTATAAAAATAAAAAATAAACTCTCTAACAAGCATGATAGAAAGTCAAAAATATGCATTCGATTTATTTCAAACCAAATATATATATTTGAATTGTCATCCATATAAATAATATTCATTTGATTTTATTTTGTTTGACAAAATTATTTAGGGGTTAATGTCAAAAAATTCTTAGAAAAGTAAAAAAAAAATTATATTTGATTTTTTTCTAATTTTTTTTATTTTATTTAATAATTTTTTATATTGTTGCTATTTTGTTTGATAATATTGTTTTGAAGTTGATATTAAATGATATACTTTTAATTGCATAAGTAAATAATATCATACCTTATGAACTTTATTTATTTTCTAGATATAACTGAGTTGGTTCATTTTCTACAAAGAATAATGCAAAGATAATATAAATTTGTACTTATATTTGTATCTATATTAATTATAATAAAATTTTTTAAAAACATATTTTTTTAAAAGTGAATAACTTTTTTTTCATTTTCAAAATTACTTGAAAACTTGTCAGGTCATAATTAATATGAGTATAAATTTATGTGTCTTAACATTATACTTCTACTACTAACTAAAAAAAAATACTTATTTTCTATCGAATCATTTTTGTCATATTAAAAATAAATATATATAATGGTATTAGTTCAAGATTTTTTTATTGTTCAATTTTAAATAATATATAACAGTTTAATTAGTTATTTTTATGATAATATTTTTTATTTTAGAAATATTTTGTTGAATAATAGAGCTTATTTGGCATCAAAAGTTAAACAATGTAAATAGCATACATTATTTAATACCTTTAATCTATTATGCATAATCTCTTACATTTAAAAAAATATATATGATATAAATTTTACTTAAAAATATAAAAATTTTATGATTCAAGTTTTAATAACAAATATTTGAATATAAATTGTATAAAAAAATTTAAAAGAGCATGTATCTTACACGTGTCCCAAAACAAGTAATAATAAAAGAGTTTTATTTTTTTTAATCTTATAATCGTCTTTTTATTTTATATCATAATTTTATATTTAATTAATAATTAACATATTATTTAATACATATTATAACTTAATATATATAATATTAATTTTTTACTTACAAAAATATAAATATTGTAGTCTATTCCTTGCAAAAACATTTAAAATTAGATGTTCATAACATTTAATTTGCACATCATAACAAACATAACTAATAAATAATTTATATCAATTTACCAAAATGAACTCTCCTTGACGACTCTGCGTCTTCTAGGCTGCTTAATTTGCTCTTACCTCCTACACTACTTCTTCTTCTTCTTCTTCTCCATAATCACCCACCATTTGAATGTAAGATTGTTATTTTCTATTATGTTCCCTTTTTTTTTTTTTTTTGCTTCTACTTGGAGCTTTGTATTTGGGTTGTGTTTAAATTAAATTGGTTATTGTTAAGCTCAAAGTGTGTTTCACCCTTCGCCTTACATCACCAGTAATAAAAAAACAAAGCCTTGTTCCATATGAATGTATCTTAGTAATATAAAGCTCAATTTTTGAGATTTTATTGTCGTTTATGTCAAGCAATGAAAATCTTGCGCGTTACAAAAGTACCCATTTTTGAACAAGTGTAGTTGATCGGTGATTCTGTTTTGAAGTTTACAGCAAAAATTTAAAGCTCGCTAAAAAATGCCATAATTTTTGTAATTTCTTATAAAAAGTTTAGATTTAGTTTTGGAGAGTTGTAGATTGTAGATGATGGTTTGTTTGGGGGCAATAGATAAATCATATTCTAAACTCTTATATGTTAAAAATTTATTTTGCCCTGTTAAGAGTAGCATGTGAAATAAGTAAACTTTGTAAATGTGTGTTTAACGCCAAATAAATAGAGTTGCGTAAAAATTGGTTAAAGTAATAATTTTTTAATAGAAAGGATCTATGCGTGTGTGACTGTTTTTTTTTTTTAAATTGAAGTGCAACTTTTTGTTAAAAAAAATAGACTTAAATTGTATCTTACCGATGTGGGAGCTTTGGAGACAAGTAGAAGAAAATGACGCACATACAGTAATATAAAGTAGAAGCTGACAGATACGACATACCGATATGCATCTTCAATGACAGATACGACTTACGGATATGTATCTTCTTCTATATTTCATTGATCGAGATTTTTTTTTTAACCGTCACACACTTGTATATCATGCTTATATGTTATGGATCATCGATATTAGATAATATCTGACACATATTCTTTAAATTTCAAATTCATGCGCTTGATTGTTCAACAAAACGCACTATTTTTGCACAATGTGTCCAGATGACTTACTAGACTCTTAGGTCCAATTAAATTTACGTTAGAATTAAAATAAAAATATTTATAATAAAATAAAAAAATGAGAAATTAAGATTCATATTTTTCAATACAAAAAAAGATAAGAATGAAAATTGTTTTTTTGCTAGGCTATTTAAATTATATACCTTATTTTAATAAATATATAAATTTATTTAAAATTTTTTATTTTTTTATTTTAATTACATTAAAACTCAAATTATTTTTTTCTTTTAAAAAACTCAAATTTTTATAACTTAAATAATTTTCTCTTTTATAAAAATTAACTATTTAAAATCTTATAATTATTTTATAATTTATTTATATTAGTTCAAGTTATTTAATAGAAAAAAATGTCATAAAGATCCTTTCAATTAAATTATTTATATTATTTGGTCTTTTATATTATAAATAGTATTATTTAATCTTTTAATTTTAAAAAAAGATGTCAATTAAGAATACAATACATAATTTTAATAATTTTTTAATTAAAATATTATTTTTAAGATGTAAATTAAGAATAAATTATATTATTTAAATATTTTATATTAAAATATTAATTTAAAAATAATATTTTATTTAAAAAAGCATTAAAATATGTATTTTATTCTTAATTGGCTCATTTTTTTAAAAAAATTAAAGGAATAAATGACACAATTTATAATTTAAGTGATCAAATGATATAATTTAAGAGACATCTATAGCTCTACTCTCAATTTAATATATAAAAAAAAATTATGTATTTATTATTACATATATTTTATTTTTTTATCATATAAATATTATTTATTTATTTTTGTTCTTTATAGACTTGAACTTTTTTTTTATTTTTATCATAAAGTATTTATTATTGACTTAGTTTTTTTATAATTTTGTCTTTATAATAAAAATAAAAAAAATTCATAAATTTTGTATAAAATAATATTTAAAATATCACTTGAATTTTTGTTCTTTATTTAGGGGTTTATATTCCAAAATAGCGTCCAATTTCTAAATATATTCTTACAAAGATTTTAAATGAAGAAAGATAAATTATAAATTAGAAAAGGAAAATGACAAAAGGTCCCACTTTCTCCCGATTGCTAACTGGTTGAAATAATTGCGCTCTATCACTAATGAGACCTTTTTTCTTATTTTCTTTTTTGCTTAGAGTTAAAATAAAGAAAGGAAAAATAACATTTTTATCGCATTGTAAAATTTTAAATAATAAAAATAACACTAATTTTTTTAGTTGAAAGGTGTTGTTTAAAATCTTAGAGCTTACTTATTACATTATTTATATAAAAAAACACTTTGGACTTGTGCACAGGAGTTCTTATTCATCTCCATGGAAAATTTCTTTGGGTAAGTTAGAGTGTAATATTGTAAGATTTATTCATCTCATGATTTATTAGAATATGAATTAAAATAAATTAAAAAAATATAATATAGTTATAATTTCTCAAAATCAAACAAATTATTAGATAAAGAAAAATTAATAAAATTATGTCTTTCACTTTCAATCCTTAAAATAAAAAAAAATAAAAAAATCTACTGAAGAGACCCACACAATCTCTTTAAAATTAGAATAAACGAAAACATATTCAAATATATACAAAGAAACTTTATGATTATACAACGATTATTGTTTAGCAACTTGAAATATAAAATTTGGGAAATCATAAATTGCATCAAGATGTTTTGTCTATTGAAGCTTTTGGTTTATCTTTATCACTTATGAATTATTTACACTTTTAAAACTTGCATATAAATGTGTGTCCAAAGGTAATAATTATATATCATATTTTTAAGATTGCATGTAATGTATGATAAAAATATTTGAATCTAGGAATCTATCATTCATAGGATATGAGTTTACTAAAAGTTCAAAATTTTATTTAGTTAATTGTTTCAAGTTTTTTGTACTTCACCAAAAAGTGAGCATGCAATAATACCGTAAAAAATTGTTTATTCAATAACTTTGTTATATGTTATGTAGTCCACACACAATGATGAATATATAATATCATAATAAAAAATTTTGTAATAATAATCATCTTAAATTTATTCTTGTCCGTTGCTTGTGATGTATTGATTATCATCCTCTTGTTGTTAAGACTCAAACATCTTTCTAGTTAATAATCAAATTATTTACTAAAATTTTTACCATCTTAATTTATTTGATTAACATATATGAATTTGATAAAACATTTTAAGAAGCATGTATTAACTTTTGATATGATATTTGATTGTGAGATGCAATTAATCATTTATAGGCTATAAGTAGTAATTATATATCATGATATTTTAAATATTGTATAAAATAATCATAAAAATATTTTGATTTAAGAGCTTACCATAAGTTGGATATATTTGTTATTTGAACTATAATGTAGGAACTTAATGCACATTATTTTCTCATCACAAATAATAATTTATAATTGTGTAATTATGATTCTAAAGAGAATAAATGTCTTATTTTTAATAAATCTTATTTTTGAAAATATATAAATGATTGTTATACTTTAAAGATATACGGTGGGTTAAAGAACAAAATAATTTAACATCGAAGTTCTTGATATTGAATGGTAATTTTAAATGTTAAATAGTAGTTAAAGTTTTAAATTAATTATTAATTGGCTTGCATGTGATTTTATTTATGTACTGTGAAATAAATGTAATTGATTATATATATTAAAAAAAAATTCATAACTTTTTATGGTATTAATAATTAGTAGAAGTGTAATTTATTTCAGTATTTTAACTATATTTTTTAAATAACTATATGTGATAATGTTTTACATATATTGATAGCAAAAAAAAAAAGTATTTACTTAAAGTTAATAATTAGTGAGAGTGTAATTTATTTCAATATTTGAACTATATTTTCTAAATAATTATATGTGATAATGTTTTACATATATTGTTAGCAAAACAAAATATTTACTTAAAATTTTAAATAATATTAATAATTACGTATATACACGTGAATATTTAAAAAATTATAAACATACGAAGTTTAATGATATAATTTATAAGAATGAAGTGATTGAATTCATTGTTTAGTATATAAAACAATATTGTGCTGATAAATTAATGATAAAATGTGATTATTAAAAAAAAATATGATAGAATGTATGCTCATATTTAGACATTTAACTAGATTTACTAATTCTTGTAGTGCAATGAATTATTTACTTATAATTATTATATGTATATTAAATATAATATTGTTCTCTTATAACATTTATTTTTATATAAAAATCATTATCATGAAACAATGTTAATCAATTTGTGCTCCTTGGTGATAGCATATATATATATATATATATATATATATATATATATATAACTTTTTATCCCACTTCATTGGCAAAAGAGTTTTTAAAGATTTTAGTTTATAAATATAATAAAAGCATTATTATTCAATACATATACGCAAAAATTAAATCTAAATTGCACTTAAAAGGCAAACTTACACCCTTATATCTACTCGCCATTGCACTGACATAATATAACCTGTCCCATATGAATTTACTGATATAAATATTTAGGCATGTAGCTGTCACGAATTTCGGACCATTTATAAGAAATAAACATATTTCATTAATAAATAACAGAACTGACCAATGGGAGTGTGATTGTTGAGTTCGCTTTGTGCCACAATGCAACCCTCGGTTCACCACTATAAAGAATGTTTGGAGACCTTGGTCTCAGAAGTTGAAAACGCTCAAAAAGCCCACAATTGTACTACTTGAAAAAGCCCCCAAACCTTAATAGATTCTGAACCATCGACAGCTTTGTCTTTTTTTTTTTTTTTTGATCTCAAAACATAAAACATTAATATAACAATATCAATAGGAATTCTCCAAGGAAGTTACATCAGACTTTAAAGCATCCAATAAAAAATAAGAAAAATTTGATAAATAGCTCGTTTTCAAACTTAAATCCAATGCATACGTTGCAATTTTGAGCGCTGCAGTATTAGTAGTTCTTGGACTAAAATGAAATATAAAGTTTCTACCTTGCTTCAATCTCCAGATCTCCTCTACCAACACACCTTCAAGGAGCTAAACAAGTCTCATTTTTGTTAATCAAACTAATTGCTTGCAGACAATCAGATTCAAAATAAACATTAATCCAGTTGCCTTCTATGACAAATTTGCAAGCCATAATTAACGCGTGAAGTTCAGCACATAAAGGAGAGAACATGCCTTTGACAGCTTTGTCTTTGAGCAAAGACAAGTTATCATAAAGACTAGCAAGCAAAGTTGTTCCTTTGGACAAATGTAGGGAAACTGGAAATACATAAGCTTTAATAGTATCTTCAGGTGGTGAAGTAAACACATATCTTGAGAGCCACAATGAAAGAAATGCTACGTGCTCAAACTCATTCTCTTCTTCCATAAAATGCTTTAACCAGTTGCATGTGAAGCTCTGTTAGCCTTACTTTTAGAAATTAGTGACAACTGATCGTACATTGCTTGAACGTCTCTAAATAAGCCATAGTGATAGGAGTAGTCATGCATAATCCAAATACAAGTGAGAGCCACATGGATATAATTGTGAAAATTTTATGGCATTTGAAGTTAGCTTCAGAAAGTAATGTCCTCTAAACACAACAACTCACACAACCCTCTTAAAGTTTGCAACATCACAAATGTAGATTGGACAAGAAATATATTATAAATAGAAGATTAATATCAAGTTATTTTACTTTTGTGGGAGGTAAATTGGTTACATGAAAAAGTAAGAAGCATAAAGTTGTAGCACTATTCAATGCTAAGGTTGAGTATAGAAGTATAGCTCATGGGTTATGTGAATTGTTGTGGATAAGAAATTTGTTATTTGATTTGGGTTTCGAATCAAAAGTACCATGAAGTTGTATTGCGACAAATGAGCAGCCATTGATATATCACAAAATTCAGTACAGCATGATAGCATGATAGCACTAAGCATGTATAAGTTGATCGTCACTTTATAAAATAAAAGCTAGATACCAAACTAATCAGCTTCCCTTTTATTCTCACTGGAAAGCAACTTGCAGATGTGCTCACCAAAGGAGAGTATTTTACAACTCACTAAGCAAGTTATGCATATCAACTTGCATGGTTGATATGTATACTCAAAATTGAGTGAGAATATTAGCATAAGTCATGTAATTAATACTTGTTTATCTATAATAGGACTATAGTTCATATAGGACTCTAGTTAATATATAACCCTTGTATTTATCTATATATCTCTAACCGTAAAATATGTAAATAACAATAAATAAAATTTTATTAACATAATATTTAACTTTCCTTACTCAAATCCCACATAATCAATGTATTATCATTTTAAAAAGTAAATATAATAAATTAATACTTATAAAATATTTAAAATAATTATTACTAGGACTAATGTCTATATAATTAAGTGAATTATATATAATTAAATTACAAACTCATTAACAACATTTATGAAACTTTTAGTTATAAAAATAATTCATTTGTGTCTGACTTATGTATTTTATTTTATTAAAAAAATTAATTCATTATTTTATATTAATTATCATTCAAATTAATTATAATTATTTTAATTTATACAATATTAAATTTTATATAATTCAACATGATCATTTTTGTTTAAATAAATATTTTTATTAAATATAGTGAAAAAATTTACACCCTTCATAAAAAAACCATCACATAACCTAAAAAATAACACATACAACTAAAAAATTCAAAACATGTTTAATATTATTAATATTTTTGGTGCATAAATAATTAAGTTATTTAATTTATTTCACTTTTAATTTTCTTTAGTAAAAAAAAAATCATATGTTCATTTTTTACAATATTAAAAATATATATATTCATTTATATTGTAAGAAAAATAAACATGTATTTTTTTGTTGATAAGAGTTAAAAATAAAAATTTATATATAAAATAAGGTTATATTATGTAATAAAATCTATTATTAAATGTTAATTTTATTATTATAAATTTTAATATATATATATTTTAAATACAATATGTATTTCTTTATTCGTCTTAGTTTTTTGGTTGACACTTCTATCCAAATTTTTTAATTAAAATAAACAATATAATTCATGGTAATGTTACAATTATATGTAATAATATATTAATATAAGTAAGAGTGTTCATAAAGGGATTCTGCACTAAAATTTTAATCAAATTAACAAAATTAATTCTTAAAAATTAATAATCAATTCGTTCTAATAAAAATTATAAAATCTATCCAAATCCATTTGGATTGGATTATATGTATTAATTTTGTAATTTTTTTAATATTTAATTTTTATTTTATCTTTTAATAGTAAAATAATATCTCAATTATATTAAATTTTTTTAAGACTTTAGTTCTTAAAGTGTGTAAGTAGTGTAACATTACTTCAAAAAATAATATTTAATAAAATAATAATTTTATTAAAATTTATGTTTTAAATATTAATTAAATTTAAAACTAAAATGATTTTTTTTTCAAATAATAAATCAACAAAAAATGTATTACAATTCTAAATAGCATAAAAAATAAAATAAAAATTTATTTAAATTCATATCAACTGAGCTTATATTATACCCATAAAAATATATTTAATTAAAAAATTTGCTTACGTGATTAAATAAATATTAATATAAATTATATGTATTTATATATTACCTATAAGTCTAATCTATTTAAAATTTATTGGAATAAATAATTATATCCACACTAATATCAATACTTTTAATTTTTGAATTTTTTATTTTATAAAATTAAAACTAATAAAATAATATTAATAATGAGTTAGATATTTTTATATAAGATTTTCAATACAAATAATCGATTCAACCCACCATGAATCAGTTTTAAGAATTTTGAAAATGGTCCAATCCAATAAAAAAGATTAAATCGAAAATTGTGAGTTGGATTGAATCAGGTAAATATGGTACGCCATTAATTTTAGGAGTTTTATTTTAAGCAATTTACCAAAATATTTTATTGAGATCATCGCTAAAATTTACTATTTTATTATATTTTTTAACAAATTAAAAAAGGGGAGTTGAATATTAGATATTTTGTAATTATTTAATTTAATTAGTTTAGTTTTGTAATTATTATATTGGATATTAAATATTTCATAATTTTTGAAAAAATATTACAATATTCTTGTTATTATGTATCAATGAGTACTTTAGTCATGTAGTTTTTAACTTAGTTACCTATAGCATCGTTATTTATGAAATTTAGGTACTCTTAGTTCTTAGTTTTAATATTTTTGTTAATTAAAAATGCTCATTTTTTAAAAAATATATAACTAAGATCGTTTATTTTTGAACTTTTTCCCATTAAAAAAGCACGTGGCTTTGGAATAGAAATTCACATTATTCATTTGCATCTATTTTCTTATAAAATGGAGAAGACAGTTAAACAACCGTTGGTGTCTGCTTGTTTCCTTAAAAATAGTAAATTTGACCAAGTTTTATCTCTACTCAAATTTTATGGATTCTGATTAAGTAAATGAAGCAAAAAACCAAACAATATAGGAGAATTTTCTTTTGTTTCTTGAGAAAGCCAGATCAGGAAGTTTTTCTGGCTCGATCGATCCTACTCATTTGATCATAGCTATAGATATCTCCATTTACTGAACAAAAGTGAATCTAGATTTGCTTCTTTTTTTTTTTTTTTTGTTGGTTCTTTGGGATTGAAGTTTATCACTAAACATTTATTGGCATAAATCACATCATAAGTTTTTAAAGGGATTATTCACATGCAACGTTCAGATGAATTCTAGATGCTGCCGCTGCAGAATTGAAAGGCTGGATGGAAAGATGGGTTGCTTTCCGTGTTGCATGTCACAGGAGAGACTCAACAGAAAGTATTTGCAAAAGAGCATTAAGGAATATAATGACACTAAGATCTTAGCTTCCTATGCTAATATCTCTTTCAATAATGGTAAGATATTAAATTGTCGTTTAATGTTAAACATGATATTCTTGGGTTGAACATTGCTTTATAAATCACAATCACATTCAGAGATTTGATGAAATGTTATTTCAAGGTGGTAATTCTTATATTTAGAGTTTTGTTTGAAAATTTTGCTATATTTATACTGCAGAAAACGACAGAAAAATGCAAATACATGATGAGATAACAAAGATGGGAAAAGGGAATATTTCTGCTAAGATTTTTACTTTCAGTGAGCTTTGTGTTGTCACACAAAATTTCAACCCCAACAATCTTCTAGGAGAAGGTGGCTTTGGAAGGGTTTACAAGGGCAACATAAAAAGTCAAGTACTATTGCAACCCATGTCTTCATCTTTTTTCTTTTTAACTTTTACCTACTTCTATCCTTCCACATTATAGAAAATTCATGTATCTGAGTCTGCAGTACTTCCTTGTGTTTTTTTCTTACTCAGGTAGTTGCTGTTAAACAACTTGACCGGAATGGATTTCAAGGAAACAGAGAATTCCTAGTAGAAGTTTTGTTGTTAAGTCTTCTTCACCACCCCAACCTTGTTAATTTGGGGGTTATTGTGCCGACGCTGATCAGAGGATTTTGGTGTACGAGTACATGGCTAACGGTTCCCTTGAGGATCATCTTCTAGGTGTACCACTTGTTTTCTATTTTCATATTTTAAAACTTCCACAGAGAGAACAAAACTTGAAAGCAAAACTCATTACAAAACAAGCCTCTAGTTCATGATCCTTTTGTTTTTTGTACTGCATATTCTTAATTGGTCTAAACACCTTAAATCACTTTGAAAACAAAGTACATGTCCCTTCAAAGTTCTATCTTTTGTAAGCACTTACTAGTCAACAGCTTCTTGATGATTGGATCTAATCTCCAAGATGACTTTGCTTTACAGATTTGCCTCCAAATAAAAAGGGTTTGGATTGGAAAACCAGGATGAGAATAGCTGCAGGTGCAGCAAAAGGGCTAGAATACTTACATGAACAAGCTAATCCACCAGTGATTTACAGGGACTTCAAAGCTTCAAACATATTACTAGATGAGAACTTTAATCCCAAGCTCTCTGATTTTGGACTAGCAAAGTTAGGTCCAACAGGTGACAAAAGTCATGTTTCTACCAGAGTTATGGGGACTTATGGCTATTGTGCACCTGAATATGCACGTACAGGGCGATTGACAGCGAAATCCGATGTTTACAGCTTTGGAGTTGTCTTTTTGGAGATAATTACTGGAAGAAGAGTCATAGACAATTCGAGACAAGCTGGAGAGCGTAATCTAGTCTTATGGGTATGTTATATTAGGTATTGAAGCGCATATTTTGTATATAATTGAATTAGTTTTAAAATATCATATCACATATAATCATATTCAGTTTATGTACATTCTTACATTAATAAAAATATGTATTTTGGATTAAATTATATTATACTATTATTTAAGGTTTGTACTTTAAGTCCCTATATTAGCTTAAGTAGACACAACTAGTTATTGTTTTTTCATCTGAGTCTTTAATAGAATGTAGAGGTTCTAAACATGCTAATATATTATTTTGTGGTCAATTTGATTATGTACATTATATAAATGCGTTACTTTGGGGGATGCTCTCATTTTTTTCCATTTGATCAAACTACTAACTACACTAAAGGTTTGGAAATTGCAGGCACAACCAATGTTTCAGGACATACAAAAATTTACGATGATGGCTGATCCATTGCTTGAAGGAAACTATCCAATAAAGGGTCTATATCAAGCTCTTGCAGTTGCAGCCATGTGTCTCAGAGAAGAAGCAGCTGTTCGGCCTCTTATAAGTGATGTTGTAACGGCTCTTGAATTTTTAGCTCTAAACAATAAGGAAGAATCATCTAATGAAGATATTCTGGGTTCTATTCAACATAATATTAGTGATGGAGATACTGATACTGATACTGAGAGGTGACAGTTGAGCAGGAGTTGAAGCTGTGAAATTTATTCAATGATTTTTTCAATCTTTTTGGAAACTTTGTTTGTCTTGTTTCTCAAGCAAATGCAATGACTCAAAAAATCACCAACTTTATTCACTATTATGCGTCAAGTTTGGTCCTTTCTTATTGGCTTGGAAAATGTGACTGAGGAATCAAAATCGTTCAATTTCAACATTTCAAAAGGGTCCAGATTCTTAATTTTTTGCGACTCTAGAAACTGTACATAACAACTAATATAATCAATTTACATCCAAGGAAAATGTCGAAAGTAGCTTTATTTATTTATTATATATTTTTTAGTAACCTGCACCTCAAAAGGGCAAAAATCATTACCATATCCTATGCTGATGGGAGTTTAACTACTTAGACAGTGACTGAATCAAAATTACTAGCCGATATTTTTGTCTACTTTGATTAATATATGAATTTTAAGAGTTCAAGCCCACTAAAATAAAAAAATAGTATTTTTTTTAAGCCTATTGCTCATCCAAATTAAAAATTACTTTATACACATTAAAATATACTTTATCTACCTAAAAAAATTAAAATTTTATAGTACATTAGTAAAGCATTACAATCAATCACGTATCCAATCGTAGGCTGTACTGGGCTTGAGCCCGGACAGCTTTTTTTTTTATTTATTTTTTTTATTATTTTTTTAATTAATTTTAATAATATAAATATAATTTAATATATTATATTATAATTATATCTTTTTCTTTAAAAATAAAAATATCAAATATTTAAAATATATATGTTTTAATTTACACTCATATCAATAATTATGTATTATATACTCCTCAAAATTATAATTTTTAAACTTTTTAATTGGTAAATATTGTTTAATTATTAATTTAAGTATATATTTAAGTATAAATTTATATGTATTTAACACTCTTTTTTTATAACAATTTATCATTATTTTATTAAATATGTTTTTTTTTCTTCTTTAAATTATTAATTAGAGCTCTTTATTTCAAAATATATATTATATCATTGTTATATTAGAACATAAAATTTATTTTAAATTTATATAATATGAATTACTATTAATAGGTGAAAAATAATTAGGCATATAACTTATTTATTGATTCTTTAATTCTTTAATTATTTTAATTTTTTGTTTAATTATTGTTAGGTCTATTTAAATTTGTAATTTTTAATTTGTATACTTTAATTTACATTAAATATTTTTTTTGTAGGTTATAATAGATAAACATCACAAAAATTCTAAATCATTTAAAACTCTTCATTTATTCTTTAAGAAAATAGATGACCAACAATCAACCAAGATACTTCTATTGAGGCTACTAACCAAAAAAGTAAGCGATCTCAAAAACTACTTGTTGAAATTTGCAGAAAAAATTGAATCTAAATTAATAATCGATGAATTTTATGCTCTAAAGCGTCGTCGGGTACAACTTAAATAATTTTTTTTATTTTTAAAATTTATATTATTTTTTTAATATTAACTATAAATCTTAATATTATAAATAAAAAAATTAAAAATTTTATTTTAATATAAATTAGCCCTCCTAAAAAAAAAATTCTAGTTACGTCCCTGATTACAATAACCGATCAACCTGACCAACATGGAACAAATGCAAATTAAGAAGTCTTTCTTCTTATATTATTAACTAATTATAGGGCTAAACTTAGGCTTAAATATTTAATTATTAGATTTTATTGAATTCAGCTAAAATTATAAATTTATTAAATATGTATATTTGAGAAAATATTATTTTTGAATTTCATATTTTGACATAAAATTTCAATTCATGCAAATATTTTATTTCTAAGATTATAACCAATAATTACTTTTAAAACTAGCTTTGACATGACCTAAAAATACAAGACACTACAAATTCCTAGAAGTAACCAATTTTCTGCAAACTACAAACTTGAGACGTTTTTTTTATTTTTTATTCTTTAATTCACCTTCAAAGTATATATATTAAAGAGCATTATTATAATTATTATTTAAATTTACATTATATATTTTATGCTGTAAATTTTGTGGGTTATACCACCGATTATACACTGCAAACATTTGAAACACATCATGTTATTTTACTATCTTAGGTGTTTAAAGTATAAGTTCATTTAAAAAGAGAAAAGTAGAAAACTGAAATCATTTTATTTTTTATTTTTTAAGGGTGACTACAACTACAATTTAAAGCTGAAGAAGATTAACAAGCGTGGGGGTCCGAATCCGAAACGACACCACTAGAAAATGTCACATCTGTAATTGTAGATGTTCTCAGCCCTTAATTGACAAACGACATTTTCATGTATAAATAAAAGAGAACGTCCAGTGACAAATTTTTTGTTTTTTGGGTCAAGTCCAATGACAAATATTTGCCAACCTTAAACTTGTCCGTTAATGTTGGATTTTATTTTTGGAGAAAATAATAAAAATTATATAATTTAAAATTTATTTATATTATATATAAAAATTTAAATTACGTTTAATAATTTTTTTTTGAATAAAATTATTTTTATAATTTAAATTATTGATATTAATTATTATTTTATAATACATTTTACATTAAATAAATTTTTTAAATATAATATTGAATAAAAATTATATTTAAATAAGAATGGTAAATATAATAATAAAATATGGATTATATTTAATAAAATTTTTAATAATATGATAATTATTGTATTTAATAAACTTATAAATATTATTTTATTTTTATAATTAATTTAAAAATATAAAAAAATTAATTTTGTTTTTATTTCAAATATAATATAGAATTAATAAAAATTAAAAATAAGTAAAATAATTTACACATAAGTTACATATTTTTAACTAATAATAATAAAAATAAAATTTTTTAATATTTAAATAATATAATTTTTATAATTTAAAAAAAATAATTATATATATACATACATATATATAGGGGTGAGCAAATAATCCGATCAATCCGCTTAAATTAATAAATCTGATCCGATCCGTCGGATTCGGATCGGATTGGATTGATATATTTTGTAGTCGGATCGGATTCGGATCAAAAAGTATACAATCCGTTCGGATTCGGATCGGATTCGGATTGACAGATTTTATAATCCGCTGTAATCCGATCCGGACTAAATTACTATTAAAATTATAAATAAATGCATATTTATTTTTAATGTGTTATATTTAAATATTATACATGCCAAAATTGCATTAAATTATTATTTTAATTTTTTAAAAAATAAAAATGTTAAATTCTCTATAATAATTTAATAATATTTAAAAGTATACTTTTTATTATTTTGAATATCTAATTTGTGACTATAAATAAATAAATTTTACTAAAAAATATATCAATTTAAAATTTAAATATTAGTATATATTGTGTTTTATATATGATAATAATAAAAAATAAATTATAATTTCAATTCCGAACCTATCCGATCCGAAAAATCCGATCTGCTCGGATTCGGATTGGTTCGGATTGACTACATTATCGGATCGGATTCGGATTATAAATCTTCAAATCTGCTTCGGATCGAATCGGATTCGGATTGGTGAAAAATAGGCAGTTTCGATCCGCTGCTCACCCCTACATATATATATGTACGTGCAATTAAATATGGATTAAATTTAAATAATTTTTAGGAGGTTATTTTTGGTAATTTCCCTTTATTATTTTTCGTTCTCTGTTTGTTCTCTCTTCACTCTGTCTGAACGTCAGGGTTTAACTTCTTCTTCTGGGTGCTCCTTCAGTTCTCTCGTTGTCTTTCTGTTTAGGCCTCGCTCTGTTCTGTGTCCCGCTTAGACCCACTTCTCTCCCAGCCTAAATAAATTTCCTCATCAAAACGCAGGCTTTTTACGGTTTTCCATTTGTACTCAAATAGACTGGCTCCTCCTAGTTTAAGCAACTCTGCGTCTAAGCTAGGCAGAGTTGCAGAGCTCATGGCAATGGGTGTTTTCTCCATCCAAGCGAAACCTTTTAGGCCTTGTAGCCCTTCTTATTTCACTTTGATCCAGTCTTCTCCCCGCCATTCCTCTATGGGTTTCTCTTTCGCTCCTCAGCTTCATCTAAGGCACTTCACAGGTTCATTCCCAATTCTACTCTTTATTTACTGGTTTATGGAGCTTTTTGATAGTTTTAGTTTTTGAAATGTAGGTTTTTTATTTCCTCCCTACCATTTTGGTTGTTTTCTATTTATTTTTTTTTTTTTTTTACTTTGTTATTTCATGAGGCAATGTTGGAAAAATTTTATTGGTTGTGGTCATTGTATAACTTTCTTCCGATAGGGTGCAAAGTCCTTTTTTTGTTGGTTCGTTCATTTCTTCGGAGTACTTGAATTTTATGTTGGCTTTTCGACATATGTGTGCTTTGATATGGTGCCTTATTGATTGGATGGCTTGTGCTAAGAAGACACAACAAATAACCATGAATTCGTTATTTTTCTTTTGGTTAGTGTTTCAATTCTAGCGTACAAATGGAGATGTCAAATGGGATGGGTTCCCATTTAATCCATGAAACAACACATTAATTTATCCCATGTGCCATTTATATTTTATTGGGTTGGGATGGTATTGCTGTGGGAGAAGGTAGTACATCCCATTTGCCCAATTCCTTCCTTCTAAAATGGACGTAAATAAATAAAAAACAATGAAAGAGACATGACACTTTATAATTATTAGTGTTAAAAGTATACTTTAATTCAATTTTATTTTCTCGTGAACCATCTATTTAAATGTTTTTTACCTTGTATTTTGAGGAATCATCTTTAATTATTTTTATTTTTTATTGTTTAAGAAAGATGCATCTTTCTAGTTAAATATTGACAAATAAAAACATGTGAAATTAAGAAGCTAACGAATAAGAGAAGAAAATAAAAAGTTATTAAAATATAATTATGCATTACCATTACAAATTTTCAAAATTCTATTATTAGTCAAAATAAGAAATTGAATAAGTAATAAGTGATTTTCTTAAAATAAAATAGATAATTAAATTTATATTAGAATGGTCCAAGGCAAATTGTAACTTAAAAATATACCAGACATAATTGATGCTAAAGAGATGATTGTTAACTCAGTTCTAAAATTTAAATTGTATAATTTATGATTGAATCTATATATCATTTAAAATATCAAGTAGTCTATTTTATAGAAAATGTTACTGTTTAAAATTTTTGAGTTTTCAAAGAATGTATACTCATTTTATTAAAGATTGTTCATATTCTATTGAAGATTTTTAAAATATAAAATGTTTTAACCTGCAAGATATTTTGATTCATTTCATTTTCCATTATAAAGCTCTAAATTTATAGTTTATAAATTTTTTTATGTTTTATGATTTCGAATTTTCTATAAAAAAAAGTACGCTCAATTTACTAATGATTGTTAAGATTCTACTAGACATTTTTTTTTACTCTTTTGTATTAACTCACAAAATATTATGAATTATTTCACATACCATTAGAAAGCTCTGTAAATATAGTTTTTAAGAAATTTTATGATTTATGATTTCGATGTTTCTATAAAAAGTGAGGCTTATTTTATTAAAAAATATTCAGATTTTGCTGAACATGTTAGACTCATTCTTGAAATATAATTAGTGCGAACTTATAAAAAATTGATTCATTACACATACCATTAAAAAACTCATATGATAAGTTTCTATGAAATTTACTGTTTGTGATTTTTAGTTTTGCATAGAATGTTAAGCTCATGTTATCATAGATTGTTCATGTTCTAGTACATTCTAAAATTCTCAATTTAGTTTTTTAGCACTATTTTTTTTTTTTTATGTATGAGTGTGATTCATTACTTTCTCTTCTTATCATGCTTAATAGGTCTTATATTAACTTTTACAATATTTACTCTTTTTTTAATACATATATATATATATATATATATATATATATATATAACAAATTTTTTAGACTACCATATATATGTGTTCTACTTATATTTGATGATTAAACTTTTTTTTTTTTTTTGTTGATAAAGGATATTTAAGATTATCTGATCATGCAAGTTATTTTTTTAAAAAAAAGGCAATGTCATGTTATTAAAAAGTATTTATATTGTTTTTAAAAAAAGAGTGAGATTATTAAAACAAATACATGTTATGTTACTACAAAAAAAATCTCAAAAATATTTTTTTAACTTAGATTATTAAAAAATCTCATACCATGTTTTAAAAAGTTTGTATATTATTTGTCAAAAAAGTTCAAGTTGTTTAGAAAAAAATCCATATTTGTTATTAAAAAAACCATGTACTTTGTTAAAAAAAAAAAAGAAAAAAACTCTAACTTATCTTAAAAATTAAGAGCAAAATGAAATTGAGAAAAAAACTTATTTTAAGTTAAATTAGATTTCAACCCAATAATCCATATCCTATTGGGTTGGGGTGAGATGGGGTGGGTTATACTTGGGCCATAGAACCATTAGGGACAAGTTAAATGGGAATGGTATGGGGGGTGGGTTTGCCCTTTGACATCTCTACGTACAAGCTATGATTATTCAACATGACATGATCTCACATTGTTTCCTTACAAAGTATAGATTTTTTTTTGTTGTATCATGTTTCCATGTCAAAGCTGTTGCTTTTCAGACCTTTACCACACGTAAATTGAGGTGGAAATGGGAAATCTTTAATTAGACCAACCCTTGGGGCTGAGTCAGTTACTTACAAATATGATTTACTTTTGTCTCAATTTCTGGAAGTTACGTTGTGCATCTCATGCTATAAGCCTATCACCTTGTTTTGTTATTGTGTTCTGTGATTTTTGTGCTGCTTCCATGAGAAACCGGATTTGTTAACTAAGTGATGTTGTCAATGAAACAATTGCAGGGGAGAAACTTGCATAGTCCGGAGTTGTTCTCCTAACATAACCATTTCTAATACTTCCATTCAGTTTAGACAGGATATATTTTATCGCAACTATTCATTGGTTGAAGGGAGACCGGTAGGCAGTAAGACCTCCTCCGTTGTAAATATCAGAGAGGACACTAAAGGTGAGTTTCAAAATTTGCCAGATGGAAGAGATGGTGCATACAGTGAATCTGATTCAACAAATTTTAAAGATTCGTGTAGTGGAACACAGAACGCCAGGTCACCTGTTCAACCTTATATTCAGGATCAAGTATTTGCTCAGAGTGGAAAACATGAGGTTGTTCAAGGATTGGTAGAGAAACAAGGAAAATATGAGGTTGACACTGAGAATGTTGGTTCATATGTGAGGCATTATGGATACAGCAAAAGTGTCTCTGTAAAGGTCAAAAGTCATAGAATTGATGGTTCAGAGAAAATTAATTTGTTACCAGTTCAGTGTTTGGGAAAAGCAGTCAAGTATAATCGGATGGTATCAAATATGGAGGTCAAGTCAAGTATTGGATCTGAACCTAGGATAGATAAAGCTTTTGACACAAATGGTAGGGATAGTGGCAAAACATCTTTCAAATTTACCAATCGCTCAAGTGAAAGCGAAGTAACTCGGACAGATCCTAATGCACTGCTTAAGGAAGTTTCTATGATACATAGTGACCAAGGAGTCAAGTATAGAAAACCAAGTTTATTTCAGACACGAGATACATGGAGTATAACACCAGCTAGTATGGCAGTACCTCAACCTCATATGCAGAATCAAACATTTCTTCAAAATGGGAAGAAGGTTAATGGTCATAGAACTTATGATTCAGATAAGTTGGTTCTGTCCTCAGCTCAAAGTTTAGAAAAGACAGTCAAATCTAATGAGATAATATCAGAAAAGAATATGGGATTCAGAACAAAGACAAAATCTGTACCAAGTACATATGAAGGTTTGGAGGATAATAGTAGGGGTGTAACAGGCAAAAAATCTATTAAAAAGCCTAATGGATCTAGTGAAAGCAAAATGACACAGGCAGATCTTTGTGCACGGCTTACTAGCATATACAGCAAAGTTCTTGTGGTAGATAATGTTTCTATTGCAAAGGATGTTGTTAGATTGCTTACTGGCCGATACAGGCATCTTGTCCATGCATGTGACACAGAGGTATGTAATCTCCTTGAAGGCAAACTGCACTCTTTGTGTCTATGTGCATAATTTTGGATGCAATAGGAAGATAAGACCTAACTTTTACAGATTCTACACTTTAATCTCCTTTTTTTTCTTAATATTTGGCCTCCTAATTTTTTTCTTAATATTTGGTCGCTTAACTTTTTTTCTTAATATTTAGCCCCCTAATTTTATAGATTCTACATTTTAGTCTTCTAACTTTTTTTCTTAAAACTTGGTCTTCTAATTTTTTAATTTTGACAAATTCAGTCCACTTTAATATAAGTTTTATTGTTAAAATGAATAAAATGTTAGTCACATTTTCTTTAAATAAATTAACATTTGATCACCATTTAACTTTAATTTTTTCCTTCACAAGCAAAATCTTAATAATACCCTAAAATTCTCAATTCTATACCTTTGAAGCAAAGTTAGGGGATTAAAGTGTAGAATTTATAAAAATTAGGGATCAAATATTAAGAAAAAAGAGTTAATGTATTAAAATGTAGAATCTATAAAAGTTAGGGACCTAATATTAAGAGAAGATAGTTAGGGAACTAAAGTGTAGAATCTGTAAAAGTTAAGGGACTAATAATGCTATTTAGGCGAGTACATATATAGGTGTGCATACTTCTGTTAGCTTGAAACTTATTTTTCTAAGCTGTTGTCTAATAGCTAACAATAGTGTCCTTGTAGGTGGCTAAGATTAACGTGAAGCAAGAAACTCCTGTTGATCATGGGGAGGTAATATGTTTCAGTATATACTCTGGACCACAAGCAGATTTTGGAAATGGAAAGTCCTATGTATGGGTGGATGTTCTTGATGGTGGTGGCAAAGAACTTTTACTTCTTTTTGCCGCATTTTTTGAAGACCCATCCATCAAAAAGGTTATTTTCTTCTCCATCAAGGTCCACTTGGTCTGCTAAAGATATTGGATTGCCATCATTAAATAGTCTTTTAATAGTGTAAATATTGTAATTGTCTTTCAAATGCGCTTTCTTTTGTCCTCCTATACAAGCTTTGGTGTGTTCTGACATCTGATTTCTTAAGGTGCAAGCATAAAATGATTATTTTAAGCTGAAAGGTCATTGTTTGATTAGTATTTGATGAGAATTCGGGTCTTTTTACATTTAGTTAGATGCTTGTATGCTTCTAAAGATTTGGTTAATCTAATGCAAGTTGATTTTGAGTTACTATTTTTCTTTTCTGTTGTACTTAATTAGTTCCTAGTTTCTGCACAGAGTCATTTATCCCACTGAGTTAAATTCTGTTCTTCCTTTGCTTAGAGGAGCCACTGCCTTTTTACACCGGCCGAGATTGAGGTCACATCCCTGGTCTGTTAGAGTTGATATGTATATTTGATGAACAATCAATGCATGATGTGGTCACATTGTTTTTAGAATGTCTTGATCACTGGCATTCTGTTCTATTACCATGATCAAGTACGGTGTTTGTTTGTTCACTTGAGAAACAAACTCAAATAGTGATGGTAACCTATTCTTTCTATAGGTGTGGCACAACTATAGCTTTGACAACCATGTTATAGAGAACTATGGGCTTAATTTATCTGGTTTTCATGCTGACACAATGCATATGGCACGATTATGGGATTCATCAAGGTGGGCCAAGGGAGGTTATTCTCTGGAAGCACTTACTGGTGACCCAAAGGTCATGTCTGGGGTTAAGTTGGACCAGGAAAATAACTTATTTGGCAAAATATCAATGAAAACTATATTTGGCCGGAAAAAGACAAGGAAAGATGGAAATGAAGGTAAATGTATCGGTATTGCCCCTGTGGAGGAACTGCAAAGAAAGGAACGGATACCATGGATTTGTTACTCTGCGTTAGATGCTATAAGCACACTTAAGCTTTATGAGAGCTTGAAGAAACAGCTGTCAAATGAGCCATGGCAAATTGATGGAAACCTAGCTCCTGGAAAGTCCATGTTTGATTTCTATGAGAAATTCTGGCGACCATTTGGTGAGGTTCTAGTAAAAATGGAAACTGAGGGGATACTGGTTGATCGGGTGTACCTTGCTGAGATAGAGAAATGGGCCAAAGCAGAACAAGAGGTTGCTGTTAACAGGTTTCGTAAGTGGGCTTCCAAGTATTGTGCAGATGCCATGTACATGAATGTAGGAAGTGATGCCCAGCTACGCCAGCTCCTTTTTGGTGGGACTATGAACAAGTATGCACTATATTCTTTTAACGTGATTTCTTGATTGAACTTTTATCTGTATATATGTAAGTTTGTGTATTTTAGATAATTGTTTATGCTTTATTCTATTTTCATAAATTGATAATCTCATGCTAGTTTCAGTGGCTCCTGACATACAACCATAATTGAAGAGAAACACTCGTCAACATTAACAGAAATCTTCACATGCCCTGAAATTCAGCATCTAAAAATCATCTTTCCCTGTCTCTGAGTTTGATGTATCTCATGATGCTTGTAAAACGGAAGGATTAAGTTATAAATACTTGGAGGTTTGACCTTTTATGAAAATGTTACATTGTAATGCATTGAAATGTGTCTTGTGATTCATTGAACATTGCCTCAGTGCTCTTATGTTGCGCTTTTATTAAAATTTACATCAAATCTAAAATTATCTTGTTTTTCATGCATATGCTTTTCTATCACAACATGTTTGAGACTCTATTTAGTTGCAAGGACCAAGGACTACAAGACGTTCCTGACTTTATTTTCCCCTTTGCTGTCTATTCTTTTGCAGCAAGGACCAAAATCAAAGTCTTCCACTTGAGAGGAAGTTCAAATTTATAAATGTGGATAATGTGATAGAAGAAGGTAAGAAAGCCCCCTTAAAGTATCGCAACAGGACTATTCAAAGTATTGGTGTTAATTTGAAGACTGCGATGTATACACCAACTGGCTGGCCCTCAGTTAGTGGAGGTGCATTGAAAGTTTTAGCAGGAAAGGTCGCTGCAGAATTTGATTTTCTGGAAGATGATCAATCTGATGATGACATTGGTAATAACTCTGTAGAAATAACCGCTGGTGCTCTTGAAGAGAAACAGGAAAAACCTATATCTTCTTATGGAACTGCTTTTGAAGCGTTTGAAAATCCAGAGGATGGAAAGGAAGCTTGCCATGCAATTGCAACTGTATGTCAAATGTGTTCTATTGACACACTGATATACAGCTTCATCGTACCTCTTCAGGTGATTTCTTCTGCCATTTTTGTTGTTCAAGTTGGTCCATTATCATTCTAATCTTTGCACTTGTATCCCTGAAGCTGGATTTTTTTGCTGGCACCATTATGGCCTTTGTTTTGTTAAGATTGGTAAGAAAAATTACTTGCTAGAAAAAGTTGTCTAAAAGCTTGAGTAGTTGATGCCTTATCGAGGAGAGGTCTTTAATAATTAGGCATGGAGTCTCCACTGAACCAAGCTAGCCATGGATTTTTTATTTTATTTTATAAGAAGCTAGCCATGGTTATGTATGCAAGAATGAGTAGGTCATTTCCTAACCAAATTTGTATCCTTTATATGTATGGGAATTTTATTTTTGTTCGTTGATACTAGCTAATATTGCTGATACAACAATTGATTACTGATACAACAATTCAATAAATTCACTGTTTAATACTTGAATTACTAGAGATTTGAAGTATGTGAGTATCATAATTTTAATGAACACAGAGAAGTCTGGAAACCTCTGTGTGTGCTCCCTTACTCTCGGTATTGCTGCAATCTGAAACTCAATCATTGGTTCTTTGACAATGGTTTCTGTAATCACAGGGCAGTAACATATCAGGCAGGAATGGGCGTATTCATTGTTCACTGAACATCAACACACAAACTGGACGTTTATCAGCTAGAAGACCAAATTTACAGGTATAAGACTAGTTTTTCGCCCCATAAGATTGCACCTATATACATAACGGCCAAGCCAGGTTGTCTGTGCTCCACCAAGTTGAACTTCGATTCTCAATCAAATATATATTTGCTTATGCATAATTTAATCATTTACTGTAAGTGAGAATTATTGAACCTTTTCTTATTCTTTTTTAAATTTTTTGCTGCATCAGAATCAACCTGCTTTGGAGAAGGACCGGTACAAGATCCGTCAGGCATTCATAGCTGCACCTGGAAATTCCCTCATTGTTGCTGATTATGGACAGGTAAGTTGTTTATATTTTAATTATGTCATAAGTTTACGTCTATTAACCAATATATTTTCATATCCAAGTTGGAGCTTAGGATTCTTGCTCATCTTACCAAGTGTAAGAGCATGTTAGACGCCTTCAAAGTTGGTGGAGATTTTCATTCCAGGACTGCACTGAATATGTATCCCCATATAAGGGAAGCCATTGAAGAGAAGCAGGTGCTTCTTGAGTGGGATCCTCAACCTGGTGAAGATAAGCCACCGGTTCCATTGTTGAAGGTAAAAAAAATTCTTTGTAGTCAGCAGTAAAGATTTTTTGAAGTGATATTAAGTTATTTCTGTTTGTAGACTGGTTTTATGAAGTAATATTAAGTTGGTCAAATGCCCTAGGAAGCCTGCTTGCCATCTCTTACTTAACTATACTAGGAATAATGTCTTTTTTCTCATTTTCTGTTTCAGGATGTCTTTGCTTCTGAAAGAAAGAAAGCTAAGCAGCTTAACTTTTCTATTGCTTATGGGAAAACTCCAGTTGGACTTGCCCGTGATTGGAATGTAATAAGTCTAAAACACAAGGGCTGTCTGATACTTTTTAATGAAAACAATTTATCCATTAAGGTCTGATGGCTTGCAGGTTTCTGTGGAGGACGCAACGGAAACGTTGGATCTCTGGTACAAGGAAAGAAAAGAAGTGCTCACTTGGCAAGAACAATGTAAAGAGGAAGCTCGTAGAGACCGATGTGTTCATACATTGCTAGGACGGGCTCGTTGGTTTCCTTCACTGGACCGTGCCAATTATGCTCAAATATCTCATATTGAAAGGGCTGCCATTAATACCCCAGTGCAGGTTCTTACTGAGGATTATCCTCCCTTCTCTTATGTATTTTGGTATATGTGAACATAATCGTACATGCTGTCCCACCTGCTGAGAAACTACTATCATATATACAAGCATATAAATTTACATTACTCATTAGTTTCACTGCCACAGGGTAGCGCAGCTGATGTTGCCATGTGTGCAATGTTGGAAATATCCAATAACGCCCGGTTGAAGGAGCTTGGATGGAGGCTGCTTCTACAGGTTAATTCAATAGTGCACCCTAGAAATTTTTTCCATTTGTGGTATTCTGGAAATAACATATTTAGAGATTCAGGTTCATGATGAAGTAATTTTGGAAGGGCCATCAGAGAGCGGTGAAGTTGCCAAGGACATAGTCGTGGAATGCATGTCCAAACCCTTCGGTGGCACAAATTTCCTTAATGTTGACCTTGTTGTTGATGCGAAGTGTGCACAAAACTGGTATGCAGCCAAGTAAGATCGGAGCCTCTTCCACTCTGGCTTTTGCTGAAGATCTCCTTGATTGTATAATTTTGCTAAAGGAAGCAATCATTAATCGCTGTGAAATTTTTTGTCATGAACATGACATGTTCATCGCAGTTTGGTTAAAATTGGATGACGAGAGGTGAAATGTTTTGTAACCTTTAAGAACAAATTGCTATTGCAGTGCGGTGTTGTGTTTGCTATGTTTTTGTAATTCTTAGATTATGGATGATGACCTAGGAGTAGGAACCGTATTCTATACATAGAAAATTTGAGCGTTTGTTTTTTTCCATGTAATTTGTTGTGTAAGGTAAATTTCCTTTAGAGTAAAAGTACCTTTTCAAGGTTTGATGATGGCTAGCACTAAACCCCGTTTTCATGGCAATTAGAGGATTGAATGTTGTTAGATGAGAGGGTTAGCAACCGACCAATTCTCATAACAAGCTAAGCTTTTAGGAGGTGGGCTAATTATCATATAAGAGAACAAGCGTGCATCGTCATTGCTTTGAACCCAAAATAGCACGTTAAAGATCCATCAGCTTAAAGAGTTAATGACATATAGTTTACTTGAGCATATAAAATGTATAGAGATCGAGTCTTAGTTATGGGTAAAATTGATGTAGTTAATTCAAAAAAAAAAAAAAAAAGCTATGAGGTTTCTAACCTGGTTCTCACAGTTCCATGAAGAGATACTTTACTATTCTAGGCATTATTATTACCTTAAAAGAAAACACCCTAAACAGAGTGCATTATCTTTTCATATTTTGGGTGCAACCTCAACTACAACAATATTGCTGTGTAGTCAATTTTTTTTTTTGATCTTAAGTATATAGTATATTGATAATCAAATTTCAAGGATTACATCACAGAGTAAGACCCATTTCCAAGTACACATAAAAGTATCTAAAGGGTACCTCAAACTAAAATTACAATTACGTCCTAAAGAGAGTAAAAGTGAATCTGAATCACTAACAGGTGACATATACGAAGCTTCGCAAGGTTGCTCATTTTGTCGACCCGCTCTCAAAACTGTCAAGGATAAATTACCCAAAAGATCCAGAAATACATACCCAAAAATAAAACCTAACCGACTGTTAAGAATCATCAAAAGAAGATTGTCCAACATAACCATACTATCACCTGATTTACCAGATGATCTCAACACGATACAAGCTGTATAACAGCTGACAACAACATACACAAATAAAACTTACAAGCCCTAATCGAAATCAGAACTGTAAAACAGATAAACCACACAGCAGGCTTATTAAACAAAACAGTAACGGAAAAGGAGCTGAACACTAAACGAAGTACCGAAATACCAACACAACCACCACGCTCGACCAGCCACCACGACCAGTCCAACGACCTGCGCCGGAGCAAGCTTGGCCACCCACGGCGGCAGTGAAGCACCTGTACTCGAATCTAGAGAAACAACCGCCGCTTCCCTCACCGTCGACAAACAGCGCAGCCCCGGTCAACCAGGAGCCGGCAACAACCAAATACCAGCCAGCAAACGGGGACGACCAGCACTTCACGAAAGCGACGAGCCTCCCGTCTCCGGCACACAAGCGCGCCCACAGGGACGCACCACCACAGGAAACAGCCTACCACCACGCAGAACCGTTGAGGTTCGCGAAGGAAAACAGGGAAGAAGAAGGAAACGAGTCGCGCGCAAGGCGAGCAACTCAAAACAACGCCTGGCCGACGGCCAAAAGTGGCCCGCCGTCGGCCAAACCCACGATGCACAGTGAAACCCTAGCTCTTGCGAGGAGAGAGAAGGGAGAAAACGCGTTTTTTGCTATGCACAGTGAAACCCTAGCTGTGTAGTCAATTTAAACTTTCATTCTTCTCAAAATTAAAGCACAAAACAATCACTATTATCAATTATCAAAAAGCAAAGGTCCAATGTACCTTGCTGTTGGACCATTAGATTGAGTTAATTAATCTCACATTCTCAGATTAAGCTTCATCTGGTTTCAAGTCAGCTTCATCCAGTTTCATATGAAGTTGGCTTCATATAATTAAGAATATCGAATTTAGCTCGTCTGATGAAGCCAGGTGAATTTAGCTTTATGTACACATTGCCTAATTTTGAAGAGTAAAAAAAGCAACAGACAATTTCTGTGTTGTACAGTCAAAAACAATTAATCTCATTGATTTCAACTTTTTTAGTAGAAAACTGGTTCTTCTCTTTACTCGGCAGCATAGCATTTGCATATGATTACACACCTGAATAACTTGAACTAGGAATATGTGACTGAAGGTAGAGTTCCAATTAAACAAAACCGAGGAGGTACGTGGTCTCTAATAAACAAACAGTACCAGACCAGTTATATATATTCATCTTTTTCGAAGTTTAACTAATCGTCTGTACCGATCAATGCAGGTTTCCCTATATTTCCAGTTAAAGACATTTTCAAACAATCATTTACTTTAATTAGAGTTAAAAAAGAAAAAGAAAAAGAAAAGGTGTACAGAACAAAATTAGAATTAATGAATAAGGCAAGGTCGGAACTCTACCCAAATAATACACTGCAGATTGTAACTATTTGTGATGCTGTTGAAGATCAACTCCCCAGGATGATGCTAACTGCATGAGAAGTTGATCAGGCATCGCCCCTTCCCTTTCTTCATGTTGCTCCATTGCTTTACAAGCTTCATTTAAATTCAATAAAAGTTCTTTCTTCAATTCCATGGGAAGGCTCAAGAAATTAGGTCCATGTTCCAACACTACTTCTGTCAACTGTATATTATGAAAAATAAATAAATAAATAAAAAGAAACATATAATAATTAAAATTCAAGCCAACTTACAATGTATCTCTGTCAAAGAGAATGAATTTGTACTATTACAATGTCAAAAACAAGTACACTCAATGAGGTTTGAGATTAACCCCAAAAAATGAGGTTTGAGAATTCCAAAATTAATAAATCATATAACAAAAATGAAAGGAAAGCCCAAGACTTTATGACTACAAAATATATGTACCTGTTGAATCCAAGATAAACAGATGTCAAACAAGTTCTGCTCGGATAAAAAATTTATGACAGCCTGAATGACTTCATATCCTATTTCATTTGAGAGCTGATCAACCACAGGACCTGATCTGTCCATCAACTTTACTAGCAAGAGATCGTCTCCTGTAGACAGTACTTCAGCATAGGCAGAATCCATATCACCCACTTGAAGGGCATCCATTGCATTAATCCAAGAAGTCCAGACAGGGTCACGGTCCTGCCCAGCATTATCATCTCCCGAAGCCTCTGCAGTCAGCTCAGGGATAGCTACTCTTGTTGTCCGAGATGTTCCATTGTCATCTCCAGCTACTCTAATGGCTTCCAAGGTTGCCTCATCCTTTGAAGCTTGCCAAACACTTCTTGCAGAAGGTCCCTCACCAAATCTAAAGGGTCCAGCTCCTTTATCCCATCCTCTGGAACCCTGCTCACCGTCATTTTCAGATTTGGGTGACCTACCATCCATAGAACCACCTGCCTGAGCTTTCCTTGGGCCAAGATGTCCATTTCTAGAAACACCATATGTAGGAAAATCCCAAACCTCTGACATGTCAGACCTCCAATGAGAGCCCCTTCCTCGCATGCTTGGAGATATTCCATCAGTTTGAGCAAATCTTTCTGGAAAGGGACCCCGCACATCCGCACTCCTTCCAAACTTGGTACCAGCATAATCAGGGAAACTATTATACTTCCTCCCTAAAGGCCTATTAGAAGATCCCTCGAACCCCATTGCGAAGTTACCACCTTTCCTGCCTGAAGAAATAGACAAGTCCCTTGCCATGTCGTCCACAACTCTCTCAAGGCCTATGACTCTGTTCTCCAAAGTTACCATGCTGTCATGAGAGCCACCCATGAAATCCTGCAATATAAAACCATGTCATCTTGAAAATCATTTGTAAAAATTAGTTTTAACTGCATATATTACAACATCAGCCTGGTCACTACATAGAATAGTCCACCATGATGCCATATCTGTTCTCTAATAAGGGGTGATCCTGGGTGGAAAACTAATAAAGTAGTTGAACATTCAGTGTCTACCTAGGCTAGGAAGTACTAAGCCACACACAAGCACACAGAGGGTAGGCAGAAAAAGAGACACACTAGAGCTAGCAAGCAGAGAGAGAGAGAGAGAGACAACACCCGCAACATGTTCATCAAATGAGCTTGTTGTCTCTCCAGCTGTAATAATTGCCTCTGTATAGACAACCAATTTCCTTTGTTATTAATGAAAGATCCTTCAGATTGACCATCGATTCTAGAGAAACCTGCATTATTGCTGGATGTATCTCTTTTGTTCATGTTAATTCTATCATGAACATTGATTGATTCTGTTCTCGAGTCTCTCCCATCGATTTTTTCTTCCACACATATATCCTGCTCCAGTTCATGATCTCGTTGTTTATAATAAGAACCAGCAGTTCCCCTATCTAAGTCTGGATATTTACTACTGAACATTCCATTTGAATCATCAGATTGATTGCTGATATGGCTTGATCTTTCCTTTGAGTCCTTGTCATTTGGTTGTGCTTCTTCTTCATTATTTGAGCTTGAAGAACCAAGATACCTTCGTGGAACAACTACTTCTACAGGCAAATCACCCAAACCTCTGATCTCAAGATTCTGGAAGAATTCTGGGTTCAATTCTTTGTCAGATAAGCCAGGCGGTGCTTTCTTCTTCAATAACATAACTGCTTTGTCTGAAATACAACCACCTTTGGCTTTAATTGCAAAATCTGAAGTAGGCGAAGAATTGTTAGATGATTCTTTTGTTGATGACTCTATTCTCTCACTCAGCTTCAAATGCCTTAGTTCATTCTTGTCTGATGTCACATCTGGTTCAGGATTTACTTCATTAGAAATAGTACAAGAAAGACAAAATATCAAATGAGAAACAGAATGATTATATGACAGAAGGAAATTACTGAAGAAAACAGCATTTGAGTTTGTACCACGAGATGAGATTTCCTGTTCATCTAGAGTTCCAATATCTCCTTTTCCTGCAATCTTTTTCCACAACTGCAATGCCTCTGTCATGCTATCTCTGACAGGTTTGATCTGTAAAACAAGTCACAAGTATTTAGACTTTGACCAGAATTTATACATAGTAGAAAAAATGCATGTCATTTTTCCTCATATAATAGAAAAGTTCGGTTACAGAGATTAAAGTTTGTAACTAGATTTAATCGAAAGAATAACATGTTAAACTCATACGTGGCTAGTAGAGATCAGGATAGCAATTTGGAAATGACACTAAGTAGTCTGAGTATGATGGAGAGAAAACAATCTGAGTTTATATAATTCTAGAAGTTCTCCCAACCCCCTGCCCCGTTGTACCTAAATTCATTTCAAACACTATATTTATTGGACAAAGCTTAGCTGATCCATTTAAGATTTTTTTTTTCAAATAGAGCTCATCAACAAAATATTGCTTTTATAGGAGATAAACTTTAATAAGACTTCAATTGTCTTGCATACAAAAGATATCTCTGCTTCAAATAAGAGAACTGAAACTGATGCTTGATTGAACAGTTAGCTTTGCAAATTCTTCGATTACCCCATTCAGCAAAAGGAGTAACATAAGTATAAACCATGGAAACAAATTTCAAGAAAACAATTGAAGAATTCCTAAAAATACTACTGGTGAAAAGGACTTAAAACTGAAATTCACCACGTGAATAAGACAGCCAAAGAAGTTAACTATGAAAACCTTGTGTAGAGATTGTAACATTCAAGAAATTAAAACAAAGTGCTAATAATCTAATACAACAAAAGACAAGAAAAAAAACTATTGCAGTTGATTGATGACAGCTAAAAGCTACCTTGTCAAAACGACAAGCCTCAAGTGCAGCGAATGTGGAAGCAGCTCCATCCGTACTGAAGCTGCTTGTATTCAATGCTAAGGCAATTAAAGCATCCGCTGCTGCTTTACGAGTTGCCCAATCTGTACTTCCAAGGCACTCATGAATACTTGGCAGAAGTTGATCTAAACATTGTGGTGTAATTGCTCCCACCTGCAGTAATTATCCATCTCACTGATTCGCTTCAAAATTTTGAGATACAAACTCGATTTTCTTAAGCAACCTTTCTTTTTCAAGTATGATCGGCAACAGTGTAGTCTGAATTGATAATGTTTACATAATGGTATAAATTACTGGCAAAACATCCTATCAGAGCGAAGAACATGTTTATCATTGAACCAAGTTATCATCGGTCAATCAAATCCTAAGTGGCCTAACCCATCAAGGTATCTGTATTCACTGAACATCCTTTGCTACATTGCACTCAATCCAAATTAGACTGTTGCTATATTTTCCCACTCTATCCCTATCATCATACATTCTTATTCTTTCCTGATCTATTGCTCACAATAAAGAAATCAAAGGTCCAAGCTACAATGATTTCATCTGAATTTAAACAAGAAATGTAATAAATCCTAAAAACGAAACATCTAAAAACGAACAAAATTAATAATAAAACACTAAACCAGCTAAGAAAATGCACACATTGCACTAACCTGAGACAAACTCGAAATGACAGGAAAAGAGAGCAGCCTTGGCCAAGAAATGGTGATTGTTTAGCAACTTGCAGATCCTAGGACAGAGCTTCTGAAACGCCGTGATTGGCGGGTCCGGAGCACAGTCCACCATCTTAGCCATACACATTGCAGCACCAGATTGAACCCCATTGTTCTGCTCTCCCATTGCATCAAAAAGAGACTTCACAAACAATGCCACCACTGACCCATTATCACCACCACCCTCACCCTTCAAGTACTGAGCAGATAACGCCCCAATGGTGTCTCGACAAGCATCTTTTAACGCAGAATCTGAGTCCTTGAGCCTTTTGACAATGTGGGCAATGATTTTTGTCAAGTGGGTCGACGTGGAATCGACATGGGAGGCACAAACCATAGTGAGTAACCGAAGAGACTCCTTCTTGACTGCGGCTTTGGGGTCGTTTAAAGCATCATAGAGGCAATTGAGAAGCATGGGAATGCCCTCCGGGGAAAGAGTCTGAATAATCTTTTCAAGGTCTTCAACTGCGATCTGATAGGTGTCACGGTCGGAGAGCTTGGATAAAGAGTTGAGAATCCTTTGCTTCAGCTCAACCATGGCCAAGTGAGATGAAAAGGAGGATCTTGAAGAAGAAGAAGAAGATGGATATGCTGGTGATGAGGTTGAATTATTTGGGGGCTTTGTAGGTTTTGAGGTTCTGGAGGCATTTGAAGTCATTCTTGGAAATGGGTATTATTGCTCTATTGAAAGAACTAAGTAACAACTTTTCCGATAAAAATGCAGATGTGTATCTCCGATTCAAAGGCTTCGAGTGATGAGTTCTCGGAGAAAAAATGGAGACGGTGTATCTCTGGACCTGGTTCAGAGAGTTTAGCTGAGGGTGAGAGAGAGAGAGTTCGAAATGGAATGAGAGCTTAGGCTCAACCATTTGAAAGAAAAATCACAGCATAACGAAGAGAGATCTGTGAGCGAGGCAAATGGCGGGTTTCCTTAGGAAGAACCAAAACTGGGCCCAACGATTTTTCTTTGAATTGCTGATCTATAAGTGAGTATGTAAATTATGGGAGAGAAATAAAAACTAATATTATTTTTTAAAAATAAATAAATACTAATATTAGAATAAATTTATTTTTTTTCCCACAATTTTATGCTTTAGTCGCTATTAAGTATTTTATTTTTTTACAAATAAAATATTCAAATTATTCATTTTTCTTCTAATAATATACTCGCTATTACATATTTTATTTTTTTATATCTATTAAATATTTTTTTTTAATTACTGTCATATTCAACACACTTATATGTGTCGTCTATAAAAAAAAAAAGAATAATTTAAATAAAATATTATTTTTGAAATAAATTGAGTAAGTAAGTTTATAAAAATTATAGGAAAAATATTTGAGTTTAATAAAAAATGGAGAAAAATTTGCATTGATGAGATATTACTATTCGGAGGAACCATAGATGAATTTGAACAAGAAAAAAAGAAGAAGAAGAATCATAGATGAAAATATCCAAATATTTTTTGATATTTTCATCGAAATTTTTGTAAACTAAAAGTATCGATATTGACATTCTGTTTAAAAAACATTTTTCACAAATTTTGGATATTTCTCAATATTTTTGTGAAAATATCGAATAATGTAAAAAAGATATTTTTTTATAAATTGTATTATAATTTCTAAAATTTTGATGAAAATTTTGGTAATATTAAAAACACTGATATGAATATATATATTACAAAATATCAATTTAAATTTTCTCAAATTAAAGAGACATAATTTATCATTTGTATTAGATATAACTCAATATTTACGTAAAAATAATTAATTACAAAATTTTCTAAATTTTTTACATTTACTTTTATAATAGTAACTATTTAATTATAACTCAATAAATTGTTATATATTTGTACATATTTAATTACATGATTTTTTTCAATTATCTTTTTATCTTATCTCATGCTATTTTGTATTTAGATTTATGCAATTCTTATTTTTAATATAATTTTATATTATTATTTTTAAAATTTTTATAAAAATTTATTTTATCGTAACGAAAAAATAATTTTAATCATAATAAGTTAAAAATATATGTATACTTAAGTCACAAAGATAATATTTTAATGAAAAATAATTTTAATTAGTCTTTAGTATTTATTTTAGTAGTTTTTAAAAAATTATACAAAACTTTTAAATTATATATAATTTTTATAATTTTGATAAAATTTTTTAAAATATTCATCAATATTTAATATTTCTAATATTTTTATAAAATTAAAATTTTAATATTTTTATTGATATGAAATTTTCATCCATGGTTAGAACCCACCCATCCAAACCTTCGATTCTTAAAAAAGTGAAGAAAAACAAAATTGATAAAGTTAGAAAATGCTATTTTAAATAACAAAATGTGGCGCAACAAAAAATGGAAGAAGAAGAAGAACAACAAAATAGGTAAGTTAAGGTCAACAATATGGACGGTTTAGATCATTATTGCGTTACATAAAGAAAAGAGGCATAGAGTGGGTTTTTTTTTTTTGCTCAATACAGAAGTGATTCCATTAGAGAATAAGGAGAGATATAATACAAAACAAATATAGACAAAATTATATTAAACACTATCTTGTAACAAGAGAGCCAAAAGTTAATCAGGCGAGTTGGAAACTCAATCAAGTGGCAACGACCTAGTCTTAGAGTTGCTAGCAACCAATCTGCGACCATATTGGCACCACGTCTTACATGTTGTACTTGTACATTCGAAAAATCCTGCAGATCTCTCCTTAAGCTAATGATTAAGCCAGATAGTTCTCATGGGACAGTTGAAGCATCGCTTGTCAAGAAATTAATGAGTAATTTGGAATCACTCCTCAGTTGAAAGTCGGCTCACCATTGAATCCTTGCTAAATTGAGAGCATAGAGACCAGCCAAACATTTAGTCTTTAGGGCTGAGTTGCTAGCTACGATGAAGTGCGTGCCAAATACAACATTACCATTTTGATCCCTTGCTACAATCCCGACACTTCCTTGCTTTGATCCTATACTCCATGCACTATCACAATTGATGGCGATGCAATTAGATGGTGGCGGGACTAAAAAAGAGACAACATTATCTTGGATAGCAAGACTAGGGGCTTGTGAATCTTCAAAGACATGATTAGTATGTGAATGCACAGCTTGATATTCTTGACAACTTGTGATAGCCAGAGTGTTGGTCTTGATCGGGTTCAAATATCCAAGTGCATCTATGCTTCCAAATAAACCATAAATGGTAAACCAAGGCAGCTTGTGTTTTCGGACAACAATGTTGTTGTTCCATTCTATCAATCCAAAATAGCAACCAACTTTCCATAGATTCGACCACCAAATGAGAATGAATGGAGAAAGGACTTGCAAATCAAACTGCACGTGTCCATTGACATTGTAGAAAAAGGTGTTGTAAGGATTCAACCGCCTTTTCACAACAAGGGCATGTAGGAGAATTGATGATGTTCCTCTTGTAAAGTGGTTCTTTGGCAGTAAGGGCGTAGTTAAGTAACTTTCACATGAAGACACGGAGCTTTGGGTGCACATGAACCCCCCAAATCCAATTCCACACATTTTTATGCTCCAAATAAGTAGAAGGTCCAATAACTCCTCTTTCAAGTTCGTAATGCTGATAGATCTAAAGGTAACAACTTTTAATTCTAAAAATTCCATTAGAGGTGTGTGGTCAAATAAACTGATCCTCAACATCCCCTAATCCTACAAGAAGTTGAATGATTTCTTCAACCACAAAGTCTGGAAAGAGGTCCTGAAGAACCCACATGTTTCAACCATTTGTCTTGATTGTGAAGTAGGTCAAAAAGAAATTCAAATGAGTGGTTTGTATACGCCGATATTGGAACATAATTAGGCAACCATTTGTCCTTCCACACTCGAACATGTGTACCATTGCCGACACGCCACCGCCCATAGCTATATAGAATATCCCTACCATGCAATAGAATTTTCCATACCCATGTTGAAGCTTGTGAAACTTGGATATCCCAAAAGGATGAATTTGAGAGATACAAACCATGCAGAACGCTTACCCAAAGAGCATTAGGAGTATGAAGGAAGCGCCAAGCCAATTTAGATAAGAAAGCTGAGTTAAAGGATTGCATATCTTTCAAACCTATACCACATTCATCTTTTTGTTTGGTTATCGTTGAAAAGGACACCCAGTGTATACCTCACCTCCCCTCTTCCTTATCCCACCAAAACCTTAACATTAATGAGGTCAGTTGTGGGCAAAAAGTAGTCAGCAGTTTGAAGATTGACATGGCAAATGAAGGACATGCTTGCAAGACAGATTTCAACAGCACTTCCTTTTCAGCCTAGGATAAAGATTGGCACTTCCATCCTTCTAAGCAGCATTGCATACTTTTTAAAATATAAGAGAAAAGCCTACACTTATTCCTCCCCCAAACTATGGGCAAGCCTAAATAAGATTCAAACTGAGATCCTAATGGGACACCAAGCTCTTCAGAGATGCCAAGTTGCAATTGTTGAGGGGTATTATGGCTAAAAATAGCGTAGATTTTCCTTTATTAATAAGTTTCTCTGATGACACGCAATAGTTTGAAATTATCCCCATTAATGTTCTGTAAGCATCTGAGTTAACATCAACAAAGAAGAGACAATCATTTGCAAATAGAAGATGTAGAATTTGTGGGCAATGAGGGTTGATGTGATAAATTTAGTACTCGCAAGTGTACGAATCACTCGTAAAAAAGTGATAAGAAACTTCCAAGATCGGTCTCTCAAGGAATTGCAGTGGTTCTAAATAACCTTCTTTCTAATCTAAATAGAGTTCTAATACAAATAAAACACTAATTAAATAGAGTTCTAGTGAAACTAAAACTCTAAGCAACTAGAGTTCTAAATCTAGTAAAACTGTAAAAAGGTGTTTGATTTGTGACGGGAACAATTATACGAACAATTAAACGAAAACAATATTGCAGATTCACAATCAATTCAAATAGATTTGAAGATCAATGGAGAATGTATGGACGTTTAGCTTGGTTGACCATGCTTGCATCGAAAAGGTATGGTGAAATAACATGAACGTTCTAAATAAACAATATTATCGGCTTTCCTTTTAATTACGAGACTGCCTTCGATCGGGGTAAATCTCTTTGTTGATTAACTAATTAACTGCCTTCGGTCGGGGTAAATCAAATAGCAATCAAATTATGCGCAAGAAAATACATGCCAATCAAACTAATGCTATGACTAAGTCACTAATTTGAAGCTTTGATTAAGTGTTTCGGAATAAAGTTAAGGTGACGTTCCTATAACTAAATTCTCAGATTTTTTAACCTAACTACGAATCTCAAATTGGCCCATGATAATTCATAATTAAATATCTAAACATGCTCTTAATCAAAAGATAATTCATTTATATTAAATCAATAAAATATACACCATACACAATTCTAGCAAACATGGCAACACAAACTAAACATCCATAATAAAATTAGTCGCTCATGTTCATATTAATATTCATAGACAAATAAAATATGATCATACACTTCAATGAAAGAAGAAGAAAATAGAATTCTATAACAACAAGGAAACCTAGATCTAAATACCGCTTATGGATGAGATAGCGTTCTTCTCCAAAAGCTTTATCTTCAATCGTCGACGGCTTCCTTGGATCCTTAGAATGGTTTCTCTCGCTTCGTTGAGTGTGGCAAAGCTCCCAAAATTGAATGAATCTCTTGTTTTGTTGCAAAATTGTAAAGTGTAAAGTTGTATCAAAGTTGTTCAAGTTGTTGTGTAAGGGGGAGTCTAAGGGGGTATTTATAGATGTAAGGGTTTACACAAATCCTGATTACCATAGGAATAGGCGCGCCGCGGCATACATTTTTCCCGCCGCGGCGCAACACAAATTCTGAAAATAATGTAAAAACCCGAGAGCTCCCCGCCGCGGCGCACAATAATCATGCCGCGACGCGCAATATTTTCATAATTTTCCAGGATGCAACCCGAGAGCCTCTCGCCGCGGCATATGGTTTCTTCGCCGCGGCGCGCCTTGTATGTAATGGTATGTAAATGCCTTTACATACGTTGTTGAGACCCTTGCCGCGGCACATGGTTTCTTCGCCGCGGCGCGCATTGCTTTCCTTCTCTTCATGCTTACCCCCTTACATATGTGATAGCTCGTTATGTAAGGCTTACATATTTGACTTGTCTTGCTCGTAACTCGTGATCCGAGCGCCGTAAGTGTTTCGTCTTCGCGTGTTTTCATCATTTGACTCATTTGACGCTAAAAACACCTGAAATGCACTAAAACATACCCGTGACTCCGAATGGATAGATTTATGAAATTAATTGAATAAACAATCACAATGAATCTATATATTAAACAATTAAGCACAATTAATCACGAAATATTAGTGCTTTTTGAGCACTCATCAAGGGTTGAGCCTTAAACCACTTAATCGACCCTCCAGAAGTGCGTAGTTAAGAACTACAGAAAGCGAATCAGCAACTAGAATAAAAAGATAAGGGGACAATGGGTCACCTTGTATGAGGCCGAGATGGAATAATAGTAGATTTCAACTCTCCATTAAATAGGATAGAGTATTCCACTGTGGTAACACATTGCATAATTAATTGAATCCATCGGCCTTCAAAACCTAATTTTTGCATGAGGGCTTCCAAGAAATCCCAATCAATCCTGTTATATGCTTTGCTCATGTCTGTCTTTAAAGCAACAGCATAAGATTAACCTCGCTTTTTCCTTCGTAGAAAATTAAAAGCCTCCCGAGCAACAATAATGTATCATGTATGAACCTACCTTTCACAAATGCACTTTGATTATCAGAAATTATAGTTCCCAAAAAAGACTTCAATCTAAGAACTAGAAGTCGGGCAATTATCTTGTAATTGAAATTGCACAAGCTTATAAGTCTAAAATCTTAAACCATTTCTGCATTTACCTTTTTGTGCAACAAAACTATATTAGTTTTATTGAAGCGCCTCATGAGATAGCCTATATGAAAAAACTAATAACCATATTGAAAACATCATCTTGGCATAGATCCCAAAAGTGTTGATAGAACTTGCCATGAAGACCATCGGGTCCAAGGGACTTGGTAGGACCCAAGGAGAATACAACATCTTTTACTTCTAATCGGGTAACAGGTTTTAAAAGAGAATTGTTCACGTCGAAGGTTACACAAGGACATACCGTATCAAGGATAATGGAAAAATCTCGTTGACCTGAACTAGTGAATAGAGATGAAAAGTATGAGGAAAATTCAGTAACCAATTCAGACTCCGATGTGGTCCAACTACCATTTATTGTTTTTAGCAATACAACTCTATTATAACTCCTTGTGTGAACAGCTGAAAGGTGGAAAAAATGAGTATTTCGGTCTCCCCATTTTAGCCAATTTTCTCAGGAACGTTGTGCCCAAAATATTTCTTCAAACTGCCATAATTTGTCAAGTTCAACCAACAATTGGAATCACCTTTCACTGTTAGAAATATCTGGGCATAAAAATAGGCTTTGGATACTCTTTTTTAACACTGAAATTTTCCTTCATGGGTTGTTTGTGTGACCTTTTGCCCATTGTTTAGTAGCATGTTGAACATTGCAAAGTTTTTTTCCATAAAACCTAAGCTACTGAACCATTAGTAGCTCTCTCCCATGTGGCACGAATAGTGTCAATATAGTAAAAATCTAGTAGCCATTTTAACTCCAACCGAAAGCACTTTTTACGTGATACAGTTATTGGGTTACAAAGGATTAAGAGTAGAGAGTGATCACTGATAATTGCAAAGAATGCCTCCACAAATAATTCAGGGAAGGGTTAACAAACACCCTATCCAATCGAACTTTCACAAACACATCCTCAGTTCTTCCATTTGACCAAGTAAAAAATTCACCAGTCGAGGGGATATCAATGAAATTACAAGAATTTTTAAAAGAATGAAAAGCATCGACTTCAGATGTAATTGCAGGACATAAACCATCCTTCTCATAATCATACAGAACATCATTAAAATCACCAATACAAAGGGAGATTGCAAGATTGAGTAAAAGATATCAAATGATTCCCTAAATTGACTCTTTCATACGAATGTCTTGGACCATATACAAATGTGAGACGACACCAAGTAGAGACAATAAAACATTGAATATCAATATAGTACCTACCAGAAGCGATGGTTTTAATTTGTACAGACTTATGCCAAAACAAAGCAAGACCACCAGAAAGCCCAACAAAATCTACTACATAAAGATTACAAAAGAAGCGGCGAAAAAAAGACCGCTTGCGAAAAAGGTAACAAATTTTGCTTTCCTTTGCTTTTTTTTCAAGCAAACACACCAAGGAAGGACTATGAGTAGACAATAAATCCCTTAAGGCACGTAATGTGTTGGAAGGCCCTACACCTTGGCAATTCCAACAAATGAACTTCATGGCTCTGTGAATGAAATAGGTAGATTGGCTTCAGAGATATCCGAAGGTTGAGTTGGGTCGTAGAATGAGATATCAGTTAAGTACATATCATCAGTCATATCACTTTGAGAGGTACGAGCCTTCTTTCTTGAGTGATAAACTTTTGGAGAAGCCTCTGTTGGTTTCTTTATCAACTTTAAAAGAGATTTTACGGTTGCGCCTTGGCTCACCTATAGTATCCACTCATAATATTAGGAACATAAATTAAGTTAAAAAAAGGCATTAGTAAGCTGTAAATAAATTGGGAAGTATTTGAAATTAAGAAGGAAAAGATGTAACAAATATAATGTGAAATTAAATTGGGACGAAAAGTCATTAAATTGGGAAGCATTTAATAAATAGAGTGGGTTTGATACTCACAAGATTCTTACTTTTTTAAAAATATACATTTTAATTTTTTTAAATAGTAAATCTTAAAATTTTAACTATTTAAAAAATATCTTAAGTTTAATTTTTTAAAAAAAAAATTTAATTTTTTGGCACATAATTCTCTTCTGATTTTTTATGAAAGTAATTTTATAATTTCAATTTTTTTTGCTAAAAAAATTAAATAATTAAATAAAAAATTGATCAAATTTTCTAATTTTTTTTTTTACATTTTTTTTAAAATTATTTTAGTAAAAAAAATATTAAAATATCAAAATTATCTTTCTAAAAAATCACATAAAAATTATGTGCTAAAAAAATTAATTAATTTTTTTAAAAATTAAACTTTTATATATATATATATATTATATATATATATATATATATATATATATATATATATATATATATATAATTAAAAATATATCAATTAAAAAAAGGAAAAATAACAAAACTAGCACCCCTAAACTTGTAATAACAAAACTAGCACCCTTTGTGTTTAATTAAAATTGAACGACGATAATTTAGACACGTTCAATATTGAACGTTCAATATTATCCGTTCAATTAGAATTGAATGACGACAATTAGACCCGTTTAATATTGAACGTTCAATATTAAACGTTCAATTCTAATTGAACATAAGAGGGTGTTAGTTTTATTACTATAAATTTTAGGGATGCTATTTTTGATAATTTTCCTTAAAAAAAAATTAAAATTAAAGTATATCTTTTAAAATGACAAGGCTAATGGACTACCGAACTGAAAGCGTCTCCCAACTTTGTAATAAGCGGATAAGAAGCTGGACTGAAAAAGCTAAACTTCTCGAGTTACAGTACCTCTGGAACTGAGTTATGGCTTCAATACCATGTGTTACTACTACCCACCTCAATTATACCTTCAAATCCTTCACTTCTTCAAATGCTCTGGCCAAATCCAATAGCCAATTTCTAGGTTTAAGAAATAAGCTTGGGTGGTTAAGGCCTTCAATTATTGGACCCTCCAACGGCTGCAGAGCACAGTGTTGGTTCAAATTTGGTAAAAATGGTGTTGATGCTGAAGGTGCTGGAATTTATGGTAGCCAATCTCGTGATGATTTTGATAAAGATGATGTTGAGCAGGTTCTTCTTTTTATCTCTCTATTTCAAGTTATTTGCTTTTTTGTAGTCAAGTGGGCATTTCTCTATAGCCGTTGGTCATAATTTCTAGTACAAGTAATTATCGTTAAGGTTTCACAGGAATTGAGAAAACCCAATTTGCCATTTTTCATTTTACTCAAAGAAAAAAGGTATGCTTGGTTGGGAATTTTTTCAAACAATATGTGTAGGCTGTGCAAGTTTGTATTTAGAATTGACACATCTCTTCTAACCTTATTGATTGGTTAGGCATGTTTCTAGTTTGTTTTTGTGTTGTATATGTAGAAAAGAAGAAAGTGATATTTCGTTCTGAATATTTCACTGACTTGTATTGCTTTGTACAGATTACATGAATTTATAATAGAAACAAAACGACAGAAAAGGATAATAATTAAGTACAAAGATTTCTACCATATTATGAATAATCTTTACCATATTATGATTTTATTTACTTTCCTATTTCAAAATGAATCTCAACACTCCCCCTCAAGTTGGTGCATACATGTCCCACATGCCCAACTTGTCTAAAAACTTTAAGAACACTCGATTTGATAAATGCTTTGGTGAGAATTGCTATGTTGATAGCCAAATTCTTTCATAGACTTTGTGAATTTGCTTGCTACTGCAAAAGTGGGTTTTGGGTTTTCAGGGGTGGCGCGATTTGTGGGTGTGATTTTGGTTTGATTTCTGTTTGATTTTTGTTGGGTTTCTATTTGAATTCTGTTGAGTTGCTGAGCTGAATGGATTTGATTTCACGGATATGGGTAAGGATCTGTTTATCAAAAAATCTGATTGGTATTTGAATGGAACTTTGGAGGCTATGGGCTACTTGAATGAGCAGCGGCGGCAAAAATATGGGAGATGGGTCTCTGTTTGTGACGTTAATTTGGTGGATCTGGGATGCGGTCTGGTGGATCTGGTGCGTGGCGCAACGCTGATTTGGTGGATCTGGGATGCGGTCTGGTGGATCTGGTGCGTGGCGCAACGCTGATTTGGTGGATCTGGGATGCGGTCTGGTGGATTTGGTGCGTGGCGCGACGCTGATTTGGTGGTGCAATGGATCTGTTGACGGATCTGTTTTGGTTGACGGATTTGTTTTGGTCTGTGTCTGCGGTGGTCTGTGGGATCTGTTTTGGCGGATCTGTTTTGGTCTGTGGTCTGCGGTGGTTTGTGGGATCTGTTTTGGTCAGTGTCTGCGGTGGTTTGTAGGATCTGTTTTGGTGGTGGTCTGTGGGATCTGTTTTGGTTGTGGTCTGCGGTAGTCTGTGGGATCTGTTTTGGTGGTGGTCTGCGGTGGTCTGTGGAGGATCTGCGTGTGGTGAGATTTGGAGGTCGGCGGCAAGGGATCTGTTTATGAGAATGAGCAGCGGCAACATGGCGAGTTTGGGTGGTTTTTTTTTTTTTTTTTTTTTCGATTTCCAAAATCCTTAATCGGCTCTGATACCATGTAGAAAAGAAGAAAGTGATATTTCGTTCTGAATATTTCACTGACTTGTATTGCTTTGTACAGATTACATGAATTTATAATAGAAACAAAACGACAGAAAAGGATAATAATTAAGTACAAAGATTTCTACCATATTATGAATAATCTTTACCATATTATGATTTTATTTACTTTCCTATTTCAAAATGAATCTCAACAGTATATATTTATCAGCAGTATCTGAGCTCATGCAAATGTTTGCTTTTCCACTTCGGAAAGAAAACTTAAAAATAAAAATTTCCAGCATCGTTCAGTTGCTTGCAAAAATAATATTTGTCAAAATGAAAACATTGGAAATGAGACAATAACAGAAACTTATGTTAAAGCTTAAAGCTTTTTAAGATTTGCCTTCATCATTGAAACTGTATTCTTGCTTCTCGTTCTTGGTGCGTTACAGAAAATCTAACTTGTACAGTTAATCTTCTCTGATTGAGAATCTCAATATCATGCCTAGCATTGCTTTAGATTGCTCCATATTCGATCTCCTCTATTGCTCTATTGCCCTCTTGTAGGCTATGTTACACTGACTCTTCTGGAACAAGAAAAATCTTAAATTTTTTTACACACACATCTCGGTGAATTTTCACCAAATTGGATTATTGAGTATCACTTGCTTTTGCACACCCATATTCATATTCATGCCGTGTTACTTGCACACGGGTACTGTGACGACCGCCCCTGCGATGCAACGATTAGCCGGCGGTCAACCTCCGAGATCGGCCTTACGGATCCACAGGCGTTGATTTTTACAACTCACAGGAATATCCTCTCTGGCCTAGAGAGTTCCTTTCGCCTCCCAGCTGCTCGAACCCATGACCTTTTATTGTAATTCCACTCGTGATGCATCGATTAGCCGGCGGTCCTCTCCGAGACCGGCCTTACGGGTCCACGGTGTACTCTATTCATAGGAATATCTGCACTGGCCAAGTGCATTCCTTTCGCCTCCCCAGCCTCGAACCTTGGACCTGGCCAAAAGTACCAAAGGCCAACGAAGCTGGTACCATTTGGGCAGCTTCGTTGACCTTTGGTACTTTTGGCCAGGTCCAAGGTTGGAGGCTGGGGAGGCGAAAGGAATGCACTTGGCCAGTGCAGATATTTCTGTGAGTTGTAAAAATCGACGCTTATGGATCTGTAAGGCCGGTCTCGGAGGTTGACCGTTGGCTAATCGTTGCATCGCAGGGGCGGTCGTCACAGATACTCAAGAAAATTGAAGTATTCATGTGACATAGCTTTTAGGAAGACCTTGGTTTTTTCTTGCGTCTCTATTATTCTTTACTTAAAAGTATTTTTTGTTTCTGTTATCATAAGGTTGTTAATGTTAATTGTTACTTGTTGTATATGATGAATCTGTTGCATGTAATGAAAAAAGTTCAAATCCCAATTACTAAAAGAAGGAAGTTGAATGACATTGGTTGCAGTATTATAACTATATGGGAATGCTTGCAGTAGAGGGTTCTTATGATAAGATGGAGGCTCTTTTGAGCCAAAACATCCATCCAGTTGATATTTTGCAGATAATGGCTGCCTCTGAAGGTGACAAGCCAAAAATTGAGGAGTTATTAAGAGCTGGAGCTAATTTCACTGTCAAGGACGCCAATGGCAGGACCGCTCTTGAGAGGGCAGCTAATGATGAAATTAGGGACTTCATTCTTAGCTTTTCAGTTCAGAGAGCATGACATTAATAAAATTTCTTTGATCACAATTTTCAATTGTCGTTATTTTTTATCTCTTGGTATCTGATGTTGTTATTATCTAATGTTTTCAATGATGTATAGCTTATTAGCATTAGCTTAATGCATGATAGGCTTTATCTGTTGTCTTTAAAGTTAAGAATTGTTGGAAAAAGCAAAAAAAAAAAAAAAGAACATTCATGCAACAATTAATTTATAACTAAATAGTATATGCACGGAAGACATATAAACATTTCTTTTTGCTGTTGTTCTTGAAATTGATTGACAACAAAATTAGTTCAAGTGCAAAGAAAGGCAACCTAAAAAAGTTCCAAATAATAACAAACACACACAAGCAAGTAAGCAACCCATGTTGCAAACATACCAACCCATCAATAATCAATAAACCTAGGACAAATGCCACCATATAGTTATCGCAATTATAGCAATTAAGTTCTCTAATTATCTTGTGAGCAATTTAATAAACTTACATGATCACCCACCCAAAATTAAATGAAACATTTTGTATTAAAAAAATATGGATTAGCTATATGTTCGTCAATAAAAAAATTTAGAAATAAAATAATTTTTAAAATTTATAATAAAAAAATAATATTAGATATTTAATTTGACAAAATTTATTGAACAAATTTAAATAGTTGTAATTAATTTAAATAATATATAATTAGATAGCATTCAAAGATAATATTTTTTAATAATAAAGATATATAGATTAAACATAATAATATTATTTTATAATTGTAAATGTTATTTTTATTATTTTAAAAGAAAAAAAAAAACGTTAGTTTTAGTAATAAATGGACTTCTGTACTTTCTGAAGCTTGCCTAATACAACATTTCAAAGCATTTATAGCTAAATCCCAACCCCCAAGTTTATAGCTAAATCACACCAAACGACCCATATTTTCCCACGTGCATTCTCTAAACGCCACCAACCTTCTTTCTCTTTCCTAAATAAAAAATTACGTAAATTAAATCTGAATCAAGCCAATAGAACGAAGAAAAGAAAAAAAAAAAAAACTTTATTTTAAGAGTGACTAGCAATCCTATAACTTCAAGTAAGAGATCACACTAATTTTATAACTTTCAACTACAATAAATAAGTTTCATAATTTTTATTTAAATATTACATTAATCTTAATTTAATCGTTAGTCCACAAAAAATGAAAAATAGTAGGGGCATAGATGAAATACAACTTTTTGAAATAAAAAGAAAATCTCACCCACTCCAACCACTTCTATTTCCCAGATTTTCTTCCCTCATCAAACTCTCAAACAAAATCAAATCTTTCAATATAAATGAATGAATGTCACGTATTAATAATCTTACTTCTTTATATGTTTTTAGTTAAAACAAAATGATATCAGCTCAACCATATAACTATGCTGTTGAAAAAAATGATATTTTTAATAATTTTTTATAAAATTTTAAAATTTAAATGTATTCCAAAGGTAAGTCAATCAAGTCAGATATACTTGGCTTTATATATTTGCACGCATTTTCCGTACTTATGTATATATTCAGGTCTTCTAAGTATAGTAATTAAAACACATAGAAACATAAGAAATATAACTATGAGAGAGAGCACGATACTTGCTGCACCGGCAACAATCTCTAGCAAGAGATGGGGTGGATGAAGGGAAAGCGAAGGAGTACATTTGTAGTTGGTTATCGAGATCGGCAGGGCCGAGCTACAAATTTTTTTAAGGGGGCTAAAATTTAATTTTTTATATGTTTGGTTAAGCCGGCTACAAGCTCATTAGTTCAACAATCCCTATATGTTGAATTACCTAAAGTCCTGTCCGCTAATTTGTAAGACCTCTTAACAAATGAACAAATTTAACCCATTTAGCATTATAGCATGTAGCTTAGTAAATGTAGATTGTGCAAGTGTAAGACTTGAAAGCAATGACATTTAGAGTAATAATAGTCCATACATTCAGACCTAACATAATGAATATCTCAAGTTACATCAATTATCTAAAAAAGTATTTGATTTCACGATATGTATACATTTTCATGCTTATATATATACATGTACAAACCGCTATTGGGGGTAGCTAAGAAGGAGAAGGAATACAATCCTTGTGGAAATATATTCTCCAAACATTATATAAAGGAAAATTTTTTTATTAAAAAAATGAAAAGATACATCATAATAAATAATTAGTAAAAATTGTGATAAATTATAATTAATTAAATATTGAATATGTCATATTATAATAGATACATAACATTCAAAAAATATAAAGATAACACATTATAATTAATTTATAATGAAAATTAAACAAAAATATAATAAGTTAATAAATATTAATATTATTTATATATTAAATAAAATTATCTAAAAAAACTAAGTAAATGGAAAGCTCAATCAAATATATTAAAATTTATAAGGTATTAAAATTAAAATTAAACTAAAGGAAACATATGAAAATATAAAAGTAAAATATAATTTATAATTTTAAGCTTGAGACAATTTTTAAAAATATATGTTGATAAAACTAATAGAAATAAAATTGAAGAAAAAACTTAGAATAAAGAAATATTAAAAATTTTAGAAAATTTTAAATAAATTCTAAAAAATTATTAAAATAAAATTAAATAATATTAAATTTAGATAAAATTAAAATTTGAGTTAAAACAAAATATGAGAAACTTTGACGATAAAATTATAAAAACTTAAAAATTTTAGTATGAAACTTATTGTAAACTTCTTTTTTTTAATTTTGTTTTTATAATTGAGTCTAAAGTTAAATTTTTTAATTTTTTTATTATTACATTTAAAAATAATTTTTATATAATATACGACTACAATTTTATTTATGCTACTAATAGTTATCAAATATATATAAAAAAAAAAAATGAGTACATATTTTGTTCTAAATTTTTGGCATTCTTAATAGCAAATTTAAAAAAAAAAAAATCAAGTCATTTGCTAAATTAAGTAGATCTCATATTCATATATATCAAAGACTTATCCATCACAATGCCTAATTTTAAATATACAAAATAATATTAATATTAAATTCAGTTGAATTTCATTATTAAAAATTAATTAGCAAAAAAATAGTAATTACATAAATATTATAACTTCAATTTTACTTTTAATAATTATGCCAGCATAATAAAAAATCTATCACATTTTAATACATATTCATATATTTACATATACACACATAAGTAATGAAACAATAAAATAAACAAATAATCCAAAAAAATAAAAAATAGAATAATATTAATAATTACAAAAAATACTTACAAAATATTGTAGCAACAAATAATACAAAAAAATAAAAAATAGAATAATATTAATAATTACAAAAAATACTTACAAAATATTGTAGCAAAAAAATTTAAAGATGAACTTGGAAGTCGCGTGGCAAGAGGCGACATTGCCCCATGAAGTCTGCTAGCAAAAGGGGTTGGGCACCGGTGAGGAAGAGGCTGCAGTGGAGGGGCTAGGCACCTGTGATGGAGGGGTTGCGTTAACGTGCAGATTAGGAAAGAGGTTTGCATGTGTGACCAGGCAACGTGGGACAACAACACTTGAGCTGGTGGCTGCCTATGTGACCGTCGAAGGATTAGAGATGAGGCGACAATGGTTGGAGGAGGGTTTGGGCCGTGGAAGGAGAGAACGATCTCTTGCGTCGAGAAGTAGAGGCTGATGTTTTAGGATTTTTTTGGAGAAATTTTAGATAAGTCTTGTGCATGGAGTGGCCAGACTATTTATAAAGGACATTTTGTAACGGATAAAGGTAAAATTTTTAGAGATGATTAATAATTGTCCCAAAAATTATTTACGAAATTTTTTCCCCTAACACTCATTTTTGTTAATTTTTTAATTTAAAAAATTTGTATTTTAATCTTACCCCCTATCATTTTACAAGTTTTTGTGATCAACGTTCATACTAAGATTAATGTGATATTTAAATGAAAATAATAGGATTTATACGTTCAGTTGAAAGCAATGAACCAATACACTTTTTTATTTAAAGGTATGAAAATTAGCCCTCCACCCTTATTTTAAACAGATTTTTTTTTACAATAATTATATATCAATAATATTGTGTTAGTTATAATTATATGACTTTTTTATTTTAGAAAGAATATTTGTCCATATTATTTTATTGGGAAGAGTTGCTCTAAATTTTTGTTTATTTAAAATAAATAAGTGTTAACAACAAACTTATACTTTAATAATATGCGACTTGCTTGAATGTAGCATGTTTAGAATTAAAGTTATTAAAAAAATTAAGATGGATTAAATTTATCAATTAATTTTAATTAGTAGTATATTTTAGTCTATTATATTTTATATGGTATCTTGAAAGTTCATTACCTTTTAAAAATAATACAATATTAGTTTATTCGTTAATTTTAGTTATTTTCTGTTAAAATAAATAAAAATAACATGTAAAGAAAGAAATTATGAAATGAAAAAAATTATATGAGAATATTTTAGTCAATTAATAGAATTTATAAATTAAAAAAAAAAAAAAAAAACTTTACCGTTTTTAAATGGAGCATGAATGAGTTCAATTTTTGTGAGGCCAAAAAGAGACATTATTTTTATAATTATTTTATAAAAATAAAAGTACAACTTAATGACCAGTCTCAATTCTAAGACTTTTATAGAGTTTGAAACAACTGCCTAACATTTATAAAATAAATAAAAATTATTCAATGATACCATAGCTAAAATCAACAACAGAAAGAAGCGAAGAAAATACATTAGTTGCCTCATCTTACCCATGAATGTTTGGAGACTTTTAGAGATCAATGTATGTGTCGCGTCCAAATACAGCCACTCGATTTTCAATTGTTCCATTTTTGCGACTTAACTTTTCAAACATTAGAAACTGATGAATAGAGCAGACAAATAATTATTCACTAAAAATTCCTGTTAAATCAAACTGATCCAATCTACTCCCTGTTAAATTTTCTTATCCAACTGACTCCACCTTGTTTCACATTTTACCAAATTGTAAGTAATATATATATATATATATATTGTTCTTTTGAAATAAATATTATTAAAATTAACAAAAATATAAAGATTAATTAATAGTGTAATAATTTTAAAAATTGGTAAACTTATAGAGTTACTTATATGAAATGTAATAGACTAAAATATATTATTATTTTAATTTTGTGAATTATATAAAATATAATAGACTAAAATATACTGTGGTAAATTCTGGGAGTATTTTTTCAAAAAAAAAATTATATATATATTTCGTCATGTTTTCTGCATGGTTTGAATTATAAGACTATAAAATAAAATATTAGTATCAAATATGGGCAGGTACTCAGTTGACATGATCACCTAATCAAATAACATACGTTACCTTGTTTTCTGCAATATATATTATCCAACACCAACATACAGATACAGATCTGAAATCAGCTATCGCAAGTTTCACTCGGCTTCTCGGAAATCTGAACAAAAATAATGGCAGTATCCTCCACTTGCAAACTCCATTACAATCCTCAACCCATCTCAATAGAGCTCCGTCGACCTTACTCATCCTCACTTCAATTGCCCTTCAACTTCAGCAAGTTTACCATCACTGCCACTAAAGCATCCATCTACTGCACCCTCGCCCGTGACCCGTGTCACTTATCCAATGCAGGACCAGAAGGATCCAGCCCCGTCTCAATTGGATTTGCCCCGACCCGATTCTTTTGGGCGGTTCGGTAAGTATGGAGGGAAGTACGTGCCCGAGACCCTAATGCACGCCCTTGATGAGCTCGAGTCGGCTTTCCATGCCCTCGCTGCTGATCAAAGCTTTCAGGTTCTTCCATAGACGATTTCTGATTCCCAAATTTATTTTCTGTCATTTTTTTTTTCTAGTAGAGTTTGTGAATCACTTTACAGCATTGCTGATTCAAATGTGATTTTGTGGAATTGCTATATCTTAGAAATGGAGCGCGGTTGAGGAAAATTGATTTACTTGAAATTGAAAAATTAATTATTTTTTTTTCCTTTTCCGATGGTCTCATTTTTCCAGGTTGCAGAAGTTGTAAGAAAAATTGTGGTGAAAAAATTGAGCTTTTTTATTGGGAAAAAAAATGTTAATTTGCGTTCTGGATTACACTAGAACAAGTAGGGGAAGCTTTATCTACTTGTTTATGAGCATTTAGTATTTGCGTCCATATGCATCTGAAAAGGACAAAAAGTTAAAGTAGTTATTTAACTTTACCTTTGTGAAAGAAAAAAAAGCCTCTTGTTTTTACTTATTGCTCTCTCTTTTTTCTTGCAATTTTACATATTATAGGAAAGAAAAAAAAAAATCTTTTCTGCTTAATCATGCCTATTAAAAATTTAATATCAATCGCTTGCTAATAGTATACAGGTCTGTACAATGAGAGATACGTACAAAAATGGAGCCTCTTTAGTTGTTGATTTGATTCATATTTTGCATTAAATTTTCTTGAATCTTACAGAAGTCATAAGTTGCTTATAGTATCTGTTTTCATCAAAAAGTAAAGTTTAAGGTTTTTCATATTGCAGAAAGAGCTAAATGATATTTTGAAAGATTACGTTGGCAGAGAGAGTCCTCTTTATTTTGCAGAGAGGCTGACAGAGCACTACAAGCGTCTCAATGGAGAAGGGCCTCACATTTACTTGAAGAGAGAAGATCTTAACCACACTGGGGCTCACAAAATTAATAATGCTATTGCCCAAGCTTTGCTTGCCAAGCGTTTGGGCAAAAGGCGCATTATTGCGGAAACTGGAGCGGGTCAGCATGGAGTTGCCACAGCAACTGTATGTGCTCGCTTCGGTTTGCAGTGTATAATCTATATGGGTGCCCAAGACATGGAGAGACAGGCTCTTAATGTTTTCAGAATGCGGCTTCTTGGAGCTGAGGTTTTTTTTTTTTTTTTTTTTATGCCTATGTTTTTACAGTTTGAACTTCTTTTTAGTTGGTTTCATTGCTCCTGCTACTTACACAGGTTTAAACTGTAAACTTTTTTTCAGGTTAGGCCAGTCCATTCTGGAACAGCAACGCTAAAGGATGCTACATCTGAAGCAATAAGGGATTGGGTTACTAATGTTGAGACAACTCACTATATTTTGGGTTCTGTTGCTGGACCACATCCATATCCCATGATGGTCAGGGAGTTCCACAAGGTGATTGGTTCAGAAACAAGAAAGCAAGCTTTGGAGAAATGGGGTGGAAAACCAGATATTCTGGTTGCATGTGTTGGTGGTGGTTCAAATGCTATGGGATTATTCCATGAATTTGTTGAAGACAAAGATGTTAGGCTGATTGGCGTTGAGGCTGCAGGATTTGGTGTGGATAGTGGCAAGCATGCTGCTACGTTGAGCAAAGGGGAAATCGGTGTATTGCACGGTGCTATGAGCTACTTGCTACAGGATGAAGATGGACAGATAATTGAACCACACTTCTATTAGTGCAGGGTACGATAATATACTGACCTATTACATAAATTATTTACTTTTTTTCCTGATTAATTACATACATGGTTTTTTAACAATTACGGACATTTTTGGCATTTAGATTGGATTATCCTGGGGTTGGACCAGAGCATAGTTTTCTGAAGGATATTGGACGTGCTGAATATTACAGCATTACTGATGAAGAAGCACTGGAAGGTACTAAAATAAGTCTAAATTATAATTGTCTTACATGGTTGTGATATGTCATATTTAACAAAGAAAGTTGTTTCTTGTTTATGCAAAAGCCCATTTGACTTGGTGGTATTGCTGACATATGATATGGTCCAGAAAATTAAAGGAAAGATTCTAAGCAAAACAATTTATGATCTGAAATCTTCACTGCACGTTATGATTCTTGTGTGCAGCTTTCAAAAGATTATCACGTCTGGAAGGAATTATCCCAGCTTTAGAGACATCTCATGCAGTGGCTTATTTGGAAAAACTTTGTCCTACACTACCGAATGGAACTAAGGTTGTACTTAACTGCAGCGGCAGAGGGGATAAGGATGTTCAGACAGCCATCAAGTATTTGAAGGTCTGATGATGCCATGGTCAAGTATTTGAAGGTCTGATGATCCCATGAAACAAGGGGAACTAGTTGTAAGAGTATTGTTAGTTTGTCTGTGATTGTGTGCTTATATATTTGCTTAAGTCAATAACAATTTAGAAACAGTCTGTCCTCTGTGGAGGAAAAGTGTCTTTTATAATTATAAATTATAATTCCAATAATCATGGTTGTATTTGCTTTAGTGTGCAATTTTGAAACAAAATAGCCTTTCATGCAAACTCTGTGCTTGGATTTCCAAAAGAAATTATTTTGCATTATGTGAAATGCAGGGGTTAAATCAACATACCATATAAAAACGACACAAATGTGTCAGCTAAAACATAATTGGATAATTCATAAATGAATTATAAATTTATAGGTCCTTCAGTCATGTTAGTTTTTACTATTTTAAAATAACTTACATGGTGGGAAAAAAAAAAAGCCCAAAATTGGGATAAACACGAATTTCATCTCTTAAAAGCTATTAGAATTTTGACGATGAAAATAATGTTCTGATCCTTAAATCCTTACATTAAGCAACTCCTTATCTTTTTGAACCTGTTAAGATGAACATTTCTCACATCAAAAAAGCGAAGCAGCACTAGATTGCCCATGGTTAATGTTTTTATTTATTTATTTATATATCAAACAATAATAATAATGATGATGATGATGATGATGATGATGATGCACGAAATGGCTAAATTAATGCCCAAAGAGGCCTGCTCTCTCTCTCTCTCTAAAATATTTGAACGAATATTAACACGTGTGGGGGGGAAAAAAAAAAAAAAACAAGGTAGGGTTTTTTATTTATTCTTTGTCAAAAGAGAAAATATCTGAACTTATAATGCTTGGTTTATTAAACAAATCATTTGTCTCTCAAAAATCAACATTAAAAGGAAAACAAAAAACAAAGGGAAACGCTGCCTAATTGCTTAGGAAAAAAGTGGTTTTTCTCACTCTTCTTATTGTTATCTACAAAGTACACACTAATTTTATCAAAGCAAAAAAAAACCCCACTGCATTACTTATGGATAATTGGACATGCCGGAATGCAAACTGTACCAGTCTACCTCTGCCTCTTCTTCAACTCTTCCATTGTTTCATGTTACATAATGGGCAATTTGGATATAACTTGCTCCTTCATGGACTTTACTGCTTTGCCTGAAAGAAACATAAAAATAAAAGTATATTCCAAAAGTGAGAAAGTGAAACAAAACTAAGCATATTTCAATTTCCTTTCGTCATTTTCAACCAAATGGGACCTAGTAGCATTGTAATTTTTTGACCTTTAAGTGGAGGAACAAAATATGAAATAATATTTATAAAATTTAGATAAAATTTCTATCCTAATTAACTCCAGCTTTATAAAAATTATTTTGTAGTAAGGATTTGAACCACACAAAGAAATGTCAAGTAAGCAAAATTTCACTCCAACTTACTTCCAAGAAATTTTTAACAAAATATGTTTTCCTATCCTTTACTATAAAACAAATCCAACCCCTGATGTTTGTTGTAGCTCAGGAATGGCTCAAGGCTTTGGGTCGTAACTTGACCGGTGCCCAAAACTTTTGCTCACTTATCAATGGGACCCTGCCATAAAACTTAGGCACAGTTTGGAGTGGTCCCTTGTTATTTACTTCATCTTTAGACCAATGAGAGCAAAACAGTGAAAGAATAAAAACAAGTTGTAGTAAGGTTTCCGAGTTTCAGTTCACTTACCGATTGTCATGTGTACTGGTGTTAAAACCAACACAGACTAAGGTATCCACCAAAAGAGTTAAAAGCATTTAGGAATTTTTAGGTGGAAGCTTTTAGAATAAAAACAATATGCCTGATAACGATGGGAACAAATAAATTTTGTACATATTCTTAATTGTTATAGTCAGCTAGCACAGGTGAAATGTTTAACAAAGGTAACGGGCATGGTAGTCTTTTAGCAGCAAAAATACAAAATGGACTCATGAAAAAGGAAAGGAAATATTACCTGAGAATACAAGAAGGTTCCAAGAATTGCAATGGCAGCTCCAATAGCATTAATGGGTTGGACTGGTGTTCGGAAAATGATGATTGAGGAAACTATGACAGATATACGTTTCATGGTATTCCCAATACTAAATGTCAAAGGAGAGATTTCATCAAGGGACATGTACGAGACTTGGTTGTAGAGGTGATAGAAAACACTCTGTGCTGCCATCCACCTACTCACATAGAACAAAAACGAGCACATAAATGATTAGGAATTTATTCGAGACTTTTTTGGACCTTTTCAGGAATTCAATCTATTAAAGTCTAACAACATCTATTAGCCATGAATTCTACGCATTGAAGCATATTATGGAATAAATAGCTAGAAAACACCACGTTCTGATGCAAAACATACTACATTTTTGTTTTGAATGGAAAGACTTAAAATTTGTACGAATAAGATAACCTAATATGATTAAGAATTTATTCGAGACATTTTTGGACCTTTTCAGGAATTCAATCTATTAAAGTCTAACAACATCTATTAGCCACGAATTCTACACATTGAAGCATAGTATGGAATAGATAGCCAGAAAACACCACGTTCTGATGCAAAGCTTACTATAATTTTTTTTTTGAATGTTATCTTATTCGTACAAATTTTAAGTCTTTCCATTCAAAAAAAAAATTATAGTATGCTTTGCATCAGAACGTGGTGTTTTCTGGCTATCTATTCCATACTATGCTTCAATGTGTAGAATTCATGGCTAATAGATGAAATTATCCATTAAATCTTTACATGCCATTTGAAATTGAGAAAACATTGCCCATATTATGAAATTAAGATTACTATAATGAGAAACCACACAACAATTTATGAGCTATTTCGTCTAAAGCATGGGACTATCATCAGTTTCAAGCACTAGATTTAGCATCTTCAAGTTCTACCACAACAACCAAAATGCATTCACAAGTATAACTATGCAACCAAAAGCAGAAAGATTAGAGTCTAAATACCATATTAATTGAGGTCCAACTTGAGAGATAGCCTTTTCCCAACCAGCAGCCCACATTTGTGGTCCCTCAACCGCAATGGCAAAGGGAGTAAGAATTAAAAGAGACAAAATAGACAGACAAGCATAGTAGTTCATCCCACTAACAGACTTCCCCTTCATGCCTCTCTTTGAGAAAATGTTCCTAAAGACAAACGCCAAGTTTGATATCATGGCACCCATAAAACCTGAAGCAAAAGGTAGAAACAGACAGTCCTAATTAAGGTTCACTAAAACCTCAAGGAAAGCAAACAAATTCATGAAGTTCATAGGTGAACATAAAAACTACTAAAGAAAAAACTAATTACCAATCATGTTGAAGTTGAGCTCAGTCAAGGCAGCAAGGGAGCAACCACCAATGATTGGAAGGAGGGACAAGTAAACCGAGACGGGAAAGGTCTCACCGAGTATGAACCTCGAAACCAATACACTAAAAGCAGGTTCACCACTCTTGATAATATGTGTGAAAGACACCGCAACCTTAGACATGCTCACTGTGGCTGCTACATGACCAATTGTATGTGCTACGGCAACCTGTTACAAAACTCAAAACAATAATGATAATAATTTGCAACATAAAATGAAAAATATATTTTTCATGTTTTACCAGAAACCTAGAACCATAAATCCCCAATTCATTTTTTGGTCGTCTACATAAAACATACATAGAGAATTAGGTGTTTGGATTTTGTGTATATGGTCAAAAATTATGACTCCTTAGTGAATTGGTCCTTATTGATTCCTAATATTAAATTACAAAAAATATGAGTTCTATATTAGAGCATAGGACATGAAAAGAAAATCCTTGAAAATGAATAAAACACAAGAAGTTAAAAACTTCGTTTTCAATTATTTCCTAAAGATGTTCCCGAACTCGAATAAAACTTAAAATTTAAGACTTTCTCAGCAACCAAACAAAACCTGTTTTCACTTACAGGGAACAAAGCTTTCCAGAACTCAAAATCAGTCTTAGGAGCCTCAGCGATCCTCGTAACCCATGAGACCAACATGATCAAAGACCCACAAGCCAGAGACAGAGTCGAGGTCAACCAAGGGTAAGAGTACGCATTCAAAACCTTCTTGTTGTAAATATTGAATACCACGTTCAAAGCCCACCACATAGCAAAGTACACACCGATCTTCACCTTCTTCGCAGCCTCCGATCTCGTATCGGGCTTAGGCAGCTCAATGTTCGACTCAATCGGCTCGGACCGGTCCGCCTCATAAGCTTTGCATTTGATCAAATTTCTTCTTGCTTTCAACAACCCAAAATTCTCAGCGACTGAAAGGTGCAAAGCTTTTTGCACTGAAACGGAGGAAAGCTGAGATTTTTGCACCGGAAGAGAGGGCAAAAATGATGATCGCTGAATGAGAGTTGAAGACTTTTGCCGGAAAAACATGTCGGACCCATGTGGCGCCGCAGCCAATTGCTTTACTGAGGAAATCATATTCATAGCCTAAATTTTCCGGCAAATAATAGGAAATTTATTATGGGTTTTTGTCAAATACACGAAAATAAACTCAGAATATAAACAAAGGAAAAAAAAAAAACAAGGATCGGTTAAAGCAGAGAAAGCTAGATAATTTGAATCCAAATACTTCCTCTAACAAAAACAAAGTTTTGGCCTTTGACCTTTGATTGCTTCAAAGGAAGAGACCCAAAACCATAAATTGTTTAGAATATTAAAGATCAAAACAAACAATAAAAAGCCAAAGGAAATAAAATTATTTTCTTGGAGAATTGTTGATCGTCTCTCCAACTATCATTAGACTGAGAATAACAATAAATATATGTGACACAGAGACATAAAAATTATAGATTTCTAATGTTTTGCAAAAGAGGACTTTCCAAGAGGTTGGTAGAATTGAGGGCTGGAGGGTGGGTGAGAGAGTTTGAAATCTACAATGAGGTTTTGCTCTGAAATCTCAGTCCAAGAGTAACAATGTTCCCTTTGGAAAAAAAAACTCATTTATTTTTAGAACAACGCTATACTACACGGCATACGTTTCACACGACCCAATCACGGCAAGTTATTAATCTTAAAAAATGCATTAATTAGGACAATAAAATTAAAATGAAAATGAAAAAAAATAATCAAGGATTGTTCCACATGTGCCGAGTTTATATCAAGGCCGTGTAGTGATCCATATAAAGAATAAATATACTTTTCCAAACTCAAAAGGGTCATGTGAGCTTCATAAAGTATTTTTATCACCTCCCGAGAAAAAAATAAAAAAGTACCGTAATTTCTCTTTTTTGATAAAAACTAATTAGAAGGGCATAAAATATTTTATTTATTTCAATTTTTTTAATTAATTTATAAAATATATTTAAAATAAATATAAAATTATTATTTTATGTTTCAAAATTAATTATAAAATAAAATAATATTTAAATTTTTTATTAAATATAATAATTATCATATAATTATAGTATAATATTTATTCTATTATTATATTTATAATTATCATTTAATATAATAATAAATAACAATAACTTAAAATATATAAATTTATTTATTTAAAAATATATTAAGTGTGATATATATATAAGCCGTAAATATTTTATAGTATTATTTATTTTAAAGATAAGTACTTTTTGTTAAAGAAATTTTACCTAAAACACTAAATCATAAATTTTTTTTTAATGAAAAACACCAAACTATAATTGATTATAATAGAATACATATTTCATTGTAAGAATAGAAAAGTGTTGACGTCATTATTACTTTTTTTTATTATAATTTTTTTTTACACTTCAATTTTTTATATTCTTATATAATTTAGTTAATTTATTTGTTAATTTTACTATATTAGTTTCTATTATGTGTTTATTAACTCTTCTATTTTAGCTTTGTTGAATGTTTGCTAGGCGGGTGTAATATTGTATCGGTAAATGTCACCCAAGCATTCATATTTTGCCAATTTTCACTATATTATACAAATATAGAATGATCAATTATATTATATTATATTTTATATAACAAAAATTTTTTTTACTGAGAATCTATTAATCTATAGACATAGAGGACTAAAAAAAAAATATTGATCTTTTTTTTTTTTTGCTAGGGAAAGTATAAGAAAGAAACTACATAATAATATCATTTTCAAAATTTTAAATCAGGTGGTCGTATTTTGTATTTCGTTCTTTATTTATAATGATATAATATTTCAATTTATAATACCAAGTTAGTACCGGAGGCTGCTGAAGTTCTGTCCCTATTTTCTTCTACTTCTTCTTCTTCTTCTTCTTTAAAAGAAAAGTATTCTTTATTCTTTCCTTGTCAAATTTTTCTTCTTAAATTCTTAAATAGCATTTTCAATTTTTAATACTTTAATTATTGCATTTCATTAAACAGTTGCAGTTTCCTTTGAATTTATGTGGTACTTTGACCTACAGGTGTGTTTTTATTCCATATACTTTGGGATCATAGAAAAAAAGTTGCCACAATTTTATAGTACTTTTTCTTCTTCAATGGCTAGTTGTCAAGGAAGAGACGTTTCTATGCCTTTAAATTATTATTATTTTTAGTTACCTTGCTTGGAATATTCGTTTATTCCCACACCCTTTTAAGGTGTCTCTTATGTAACAGTAATAATAATAACATATAAAATCTTTATGTTTAGCAACCAAAAAAAAAAAAAAATAATAATAATAATAGTGATAATAATAATAAGAATAATAATATATAATCCTATAAGAGAACGAATCACTTTTCAAAATTTTGTTCTAAAAAGAGTTGTGGTTGTGCTCAAAATTTAAAGAGACAAAATGGTATCAAAATTTAGATACGCTTTTAAAATTCCCTGCACGAGAGCTTTGGTTGGTTTTGATAGTACGGTGGATTTTTGAGGTCGAGTTTTTTTTTTTTTTTTTTTTTTTTTTTTTCTGTATTGAGTTATGATTAAAAAAGAATTGGTGTTTTATTTATCTTTTTTATTATTTTAGGTTACAAGTTTTGAAGGAGGAAGAAAAAAAGAATTGACGTAGCTCTTTTAATTATTAATTAAAACAGTGGTTATGTAGCAGTTGTAACCCTGTTTTAAGTAAATAAATAAAATCGCATTTTTAAAATATTTGAACTGCACTCTATCTCTCTTTCAAAAACCATTTAGTTATGAATTATATTTTCATTTATAATTTATAATTAAATAATTAATTTTATAATTTTTATTTTTTTACAAAATTAATTATTTTAGTTATTATTATTTTTTACAAATTTTAAATTTTTAATAATTATGCATACAAAATTATTAGATTTAATTTATCTATTTGGTTAAAATAAAATAAATCATAAATATTTATTCAAAAATATTATTTTTAAAGTTTTGTAAATCACTCGATATTCTAGTAGTAATTTCTTAAAAATGTAAAAAAAAATTAAAATTAGAAATCATTAACAAACATACATAATTGAAAAATCACTTATAAAAAATTAAAAATTAAGAATCAAAATCTTTCATCAAATAAGCCTTAAATTATTAATGCAAATCAGACACAAATGAATTATCTATAAAAACTAATACCTTGCATTTATATGTATCAAACTAAATGTTTTTAGAAGTGTTAAATGAGCAGTTGAATTCAATTTAACTTATTTAAAGTTAATTTAATTAATGAGTTGAAGAATCTAAATTATTTTGCTTATGGACTCAAATGAGCTAGTTCATTCATTTAACAAAATGTTTTTTTAAATTAAAATAATGTCATCGTGAATATTACAATTAAAATATACTTTTTTTCTTCTTCTTATTTTATAAAAATATAATAAGAGATAATATTTATAAGAACATTTTTATTTATAAGTATATTATTTTTTTATTTTTTAAAAGAGTAAATAAACTGACTTATAAGCTCAACCCAGCTTATTAAAAATGAACTAAGTCGACTCACTTGAATTTACATAATTTGAAGTTAGCTAAATTAGTAGGCACTTTAAGAACACCAAAAATGTCATAATTAATATTACAATTAAAATATACTACTTTTTATTTTCTTCTTATTTTACAAAAATATAATATTTATACTAATATTTTTATTTATAAATAAAATTATAAATATATTATTTTTTTATTATAAATAAGCTAAGTTAAATTTGACTTACTTAAATTTAAATAAATTAAATTGAAGTTAACAGAATTAGTATAAACTTTCAAAACACCAAAAATATCAAAGATTTTAATGAAGGGTTTCAAGAAAAAATGAAGAACAATATTGGAAATTAAGCTAAATGAGAAAATCTAGGTATTTAAAAAGTCATTGGCTTTCCTATAAAAATAACTTTAATTCATTGGGAAAAATTTCAATATATTCAATGTGTGATCTGGCTTTCTCTTCTTATCAATTAATTCAGTATTTAAGTGCAAAAACTAAACTAAGTTCCTTTCTATCAAGGAAAGCTAGCCCAACATGAGAGAATCAAAAGAACGGTTGATTTTTCCAAGGCCAGAGCTAAATAAGCATCTGAAAATAACCCAGGGAACATCCAACTTAATATTTATAAACATAACTTCTTCAGTGCAGCCCAAGTATACACTAGTACGGGTACCCCAAGTACCTTGCAGACATTACTAGTAGACACTGGCAGTGGTCTGTAGTCTTATTTGGACACTGTGAACCTTGCATAAGCTGTCTCAATCAAACAGATAGAATTTTTAAACCAAATGATTCAAGCACGTACCAAAAGCTTCCTTGCTCTCATCCACTTTGTCATACAACTTTCCGATGTGTCTAACCAAAGCTTTCTTGATGGATCTATGTAGAGGTATTGCCTCTTTTGAGACAATTAAATTACCTCTAAAGAATCGAAATATAATGTCCTATAAGGCATATAGTATTTGGTCGTTCATATGACAACCAAAACTTTAAATTTGCTGAGATTCGTTGCATCTCAGGGATCTTGGGTTTGAGTACAGCCCCAGAGTCTTTAGCAAGCCAGCTAGAGAATCAAATTAATAAACGCTTTGCTTACTTTTTAGCCTATGTTTTATGTTTATCATCGTTTGACCCAAAACAGTACCACGAAGTTTGGTGAAAATATAACCATTACTCGAAATTTGTCGAAAACTCCATTTGTGGCTGGAAGGCATTACTACTTGAGTTTGGAAGATATAAGTGTTGCAGGAATACATTTGAAGTTTCCAACAGGCACTTTCTCACTTAAACAAAATGGCACCAGCGGTTTTGCCATAGATATTGGAGCTGCAATCTCTCTACTTGATAGAGGACCTTATGGAGTTGTTATGAGACATTTGAAAGTTATTTTCTTCGTTTTAGGCTTACAAGAGTTAACAATTCTTCTGAGGGATTGGAACTTTGTTATAGACAGAAGGTTGGTTTTCGACAATATACAGGATAAACATTTCATTTTCAAGGTGCTGATTTGGGTGTTGATCTCAATGAACATCAACTGCACTTTGCTGCTGAAGGCTGCTCAAGGGACCGACTTCATCTTTACTCTTCATCTTGTAACGAAAAAAAAAAAAATATATATATATATATATATATATATAAAGAATTGTTCTTTAAAGTCATCTAGTGACAAGTACATGCCCTTGTACACTGTTAGAAACTTAACTAATGTAAAAAGAGGCTATACAAAATTGATCAAATGAGTTGACTGTATTTTCAATGCGTTATAATCGAAAGCTCTCAATTTTGAAAGATGATGCAATAATACAAATTACAAAGTCAACAAGTTGAATAAATACAGAAAGCATTTAGGCATATGCTTCTGAACACTCTACAGCTAGAAATAGCGTGTTAAGTTTTGGCAAAGATATAATGACTCCTAAATATTCAAAGGACTATAATTGTACATCATAAAAGGTCACTCTCTCATTAGTACTTGAATTTGCTAGATATAAGTGCTACAGGAAGGGGTTTAGGCTTTGCACTAGGCACTTTCTCTCTTAAACCAAATGGTAGTGGTGTTTTAGTTAGTTTTCTTGATAGAGAACCTTATGAAGTCGTGATGAGAGAGTTTGAAAGACATTTTCGTCTTTATGGTCTTAAAAGAGTCCGAAAACCAATTGAAAGATTGGAACTTTGTTATAAAGAGACGAGTTTCTTTTATCAATATGCAGGGTTGACAACCATTTCCAAAGTGCTGATTCTAAAGTTGCTAATGTAAATTGCAAATTAGCAATCAATTACTTGATAAGGATTGGGTAAGCTGATACGATAATAATTATCACCTATGCTTGATTGAATACATATAAGTTGAAAGTGCATCGTCGATCTTTTTAAAAAGCATGATCTGGTTGAATGCTTTGGATTCTAGCCATTAATACCAAGCAGACCACTGTTTGTCATGTGTCATATTCGATGTATTTTCAATATCCAACGAACCAAAGTCCTATACCATGGCCATGCCTGACTGTTTCATGTTATTCAATTGTGTTGCAGGAAGGCGTTTACGCTTTGCACCAGGGACTTTCACCCTTCAACAAGATGGTACAGGAGATTGTTTTATAGATAGTGGATCAACAGCTAGCTTTCTTGACCGGGCAAGCTTATAATGTACTGAACAGAGTGATTGTTGTTGCAGGTAGGTAAAATAGACAAGAACAAAATTATCGATATATTGAAATATACTACTTGGATTGAGTTGCGAATTAGATCGCTATCAATCAGCACATACGCACTTGGCACGGTTGGCAGTGGTACGTGTAGGTAGACTCGCAATTGCTTAGATTTTCTCCCCTTCAACAAAAGTGAGTGTCCGCTTGGGCTCAATCTTAAGTATAAATTTATTTATTTATATATATCTTAAATGTAAAAAAGTAATATTGGATAAAATTTTGAAAGAGTAAACACAATGCATTCTCTCTCTCTCTATGTATATATATATATATATATATATATATATATATATTCACAACTTATTTCCAACGGTATAGACATTATGCTGGTTTGAGACTTCGAAGAGTAAATAAAACATCATTTGAAGGATTAGAGTTTTGTTATAAGCCAAAGATGCTCTTTGGCCAATATGCAGGGTTGACATTTCATTTTGAAGGAGCTGATTTGGTGGATAGAACCAAAGAACACTTATCTGATGGATGATGATAGATGAAATTATTTCTCCATAGCATTAATGCCACTTACTGGAAAAACTATTCTAGGAGCTTTGCAACAACAAAATACTCGCTTTGTTTATGATCTCAATGTGAATCAACTCCAGTTTGCTTAGGAGGATTGCTCCAAGGATCGAACCTGAATATTTGTTTGTCTTCTTTTCGAACCATATGAATATCAAGTAACAACTATATGCTTACAGAATCTATAGATTGTTTGTTTTCTCAAATAAATAAATTAACGGTGAAGAACTAGTTGTAAATGTAATGACTATTTAAAGCATTTTTGCTGTTAATAAAATGGGTTTTGGTTGCTTAAATATTAATGACGAGTTTAAATTCAGACATCTTACTAGCCTCTTTACAGGATGTTAGGATTGAGTCCATCACCAATTGGAAATTCCAATCAACAAATGCTTCTTTTCTTGCATCCCTTATTCGTACGCCTTGGTGAATTTTGGTCGATCTCGAGCTCATATTGGGCGATTTTTGGGGGAAAAAGTGTTTATCTGATAGTCGGTATTTTTTTCCCTCAAAAATAGAAGAAGAACAAAACCATACGGCGTCGTTTGAGACGAGAAAAGGTTCTCGCTTGGTGTTCAGCCGTAACTTTTTCCCAATTTCTCTCTCCGGGCAGACTTTCACCAGGTATAGTTTGGGTGTCTCCTAAATTCCGGTACTATCAAGCTTTGTGGTCACTGGCGAGCAAAAGCGCGTTCGATTTTTTTGGATACATAGAAAAAATAAATCACTTTGATTTGGCCTTACGAAAGAAAGAAAAAGAAAAGTGCTTTTGTATTGTTTGTCGGAGAAATGAATGATCGAGGCGGTAACTGGGATTTCCACCTGAGAACCTTATCTAATAGTTCCAGAGATTCCAATTTCGCAAATGATCCTGCTTCTGATCCCTCTCTTCTCCAATCTGTAAGTCCCTCATTCCATCACTTCTCCACCCGTTTTAGTTTTTGTTTGTATCTCGAGAAAGAAGAAGAATAAATTTTGAAAATTGTATATCGTGCTGGGAACAAACTCGAAATCGGCCTTATATTTGTGCCAAAGATGCAGCAATGTACTTTCGTTTTGAGTTTTCTGATTTTCTTTTGCTTGGTGCTTGATGTTAAACAGGTGAAGAAGCTCTATGAAATTTGTAAAGCTGAGAAATCAGAGGATTTGGTGGCTAGGATCTATCCACAAATTAACAAGCTTTTTCAACGATCGATCACCTCGCTTTCTCAATCTCGAACTTCCAATGGCCTTCTCTTACTGGTTCGGTTCAATTCTCCGAGTTTTAATTTTTGTTTCTGCATTATTGCTATTTTACCTTGTTTAGCACTATTGCTTAATCAAAATGCTGAATTATTGAAGCTTAAAAGTTTATAATTCCTCTTTGTAAATAAACTGTTTCTGACCGTACGACTCCATGAGCAGTATCTGAGAGTTATTGGCTTATGGCTTAGAAATTCAAAGACTATCATTTGATATTTGAGATTTGAGACTAGCATCGCGAGTTAATGTTCGTCTACATATTTATTCTTAGACCAGTAGTCGGAAGATCGTATATTACATTATGAGATTACTTTTTGTTATCAGCTGTTTATATTCATGGAATAATTAACGTTGCCACTCATTGACATTAGAAGTATTTTCAATTTTCTAATGTCAACATAACTCAGGTATCTAGATGTTTTTATATTATCGTATTTTTTGGTGTCTTTTCTCTCAGGCCATTCTTCAAATTTTCCTCGATTTTGGAGAAATGGTTCTACATGATGCCGATCCTAGTCTGAGGGCATTTTTCCGTTCATGCTTGAGCCGGTAATAATATAGTTTACATCAGATAATTTGTAAGACTGTTTGGAATTGTTATTTTTTTAATTAAATTGCGTTTTTTTTTATAGTTCATATAGGGTTTCCTATAAAGTTATATTTTTATAAAGTTGGAATTGTTATATTTTTTTCCTTGTAAGTTTAATTTGCAAAATTTACTTCAAAATTATTAATCACTTTACAAAACTTATGGGTGTGGAACAAATGTTGGGACATTAGATTTGATACCTGACATCTTTGTTTGATGAAGATTATCTCCTCAGAGATATTGATTTTCTAGTTTTCTCTTCCAAAGTGGCATTTCTTCTTTTATATCCAAAGTTACTGTGATGATGACCATATCACATCATTCTTTTCTAATTTGGAATTTGGTCGCAGTGAGTTCGCAGATCCTGTTGTTGCGGCAGCAACCCTTGACTTTCTGAGTGCAAACAAGAATAAACTCCTAACTTCTTTCCCTACCTTACTACCTCAGGTATTTCTTATGATTTACTTGTGTCCATTTAATGACCTTAAACATTTGCCTTCATGGGAAAGAAGCAGTGTGATTCTATTAATTATACCTCATACCAATTCATATGAGGTAGATTATCTCTATTCTGACAATAAAACTTTCACATAAATGATTACAATTTACCAGCAATGGATATCTTTACCAAATGATTTCATCATTTATGCCCATTTCTAATGTTAATGATGTGGATGCAGTTCTTTCCATTATTGCTAAAACTGATTGCATGGAATGGAGAGAAGTAAGTTCTTAATTCCATTTTATGATCTTGATGTTGAAGAATTTGGTCAATTTTGATGCATCTTAATAGAAAGATTTAGCTTCCTAATTTATGAATAGTGGAATCAGATTTGGCTGATATTGTACCAGTGTATGCAAGGGAAATTCTAATAAGCTTTGTCTTTATGTTGAAAGATATATTTTCAATGTTCTTATTGCTTAGTTTGCTCTAGACCACTGATTGAAAATGACTTGTTTCTTGTTGTATTTTGTCTCTATTCTGCTGATATTTCTTTCTGAAAGTGAGGAAGAAATGTTATAGTTGTTTATTCAAAATTATATGGAAAGTGATTACAATAGTGGTGTTTCACAAGTGATTTTGATTTAAATCACTGTTTGACTAAATGCAATCAACTAGATAGCTAATTTTCTTGTATTGCCTTGCAGATTAGAAAAATCATTTATGAAGGTTTTTCCAGCATTGATGTCACCTGGGTCATTTCTTCCACTATTTCCATCATTGGTAGACATGCCAAGTTAGTGATTGAATTCTATGTTTGGTACTTTGTTCCATTTTCCTAACAATTTTGTCTGCTCATGTTAACTTGCATATGATGACTTCCTCTCCATTTGATTTTCAACAATACAATCTGCTTCCAACCTCTAGCCAACAATAGTAAACAATAAATAGTGGAATGTGTTCTGTATTCATTTACCAATTTTTGGTCGTCTTCCAACTCTACTGCTGGTTAAATTTTCAAATCCAACTGTCTACCTGTTTGTTTTGCTCGTTCAATGTTCTTGAAAATTTACAGAGCACCAATACTAATGCCTAAAGGAATACCTATTTTCAAATTTCTTAAAAGCGAAGTATACTCAGTTTAATTTTGTTTTCTTCAATGGGATCAAGGCCTATGATTACGGATTCAGAATTTCAGATTATACACAAGTCATTGGTTAGTTGAAATAAGGTTGAAACACGTGATGTTTGCAGATTTGTTATTTCTTTGACATCCATGTATGTAATTGTTGTCTATTTTGAGATCAGCTTTGGATGGTAAATGTGATGAACCATTACAATCATATTCCTTTTATTCCCTTCATTAAAAATTGTTAAGTGGTGTTCACTATCTTGGAAGTCAAAGATGATTTTTCATTGTTTGTGGCTCATTGGCCTCTTATACATTGACTTGGGCTAATATGCTTTAAATCGGTCTTTATTTTTTTGTCCCTCATGTGTATATCATTTTGAAGAAAGTAAGATTTGTTGTGCTATTTTTCTATTCTGGCATGATAGTTGTGGTAGTGGCACTGGAGAAGGTTGAGTGGAAGTCGGGGTCCCTGGTGGGAAATAACATAGCTTCAATCCAGAAGAGTACAGCTCCTGAGGTAAGTTTGATTCTTCTTATAAATGCACATTCTTTTACAAAATCTTCTACCTGGTACAATTCAGCAAACACATATTTTACAGATGCAGTCGCTACTTGCACTTATGGATGAAGCTTATACTGGATCAACAATAGGAGATGGAGGAGGAGACTCTGAATCTGAGGAGACTAATGCAATAGATGACGCTAATCCTCTGTTTCTTGAACTTTTGAAGGATGAAAACGATGGCCTTGCTGTAAAGTACTATCCCAATTTCTTTTCAGCACATTCTAGTATGTCTGTTAGTATGCAGGAAAACTGCATTTGGGATGTATTGATTAGACTGTTTCTCTTATGAAGGCAAGAAATATTTTTGGGATAACTATTTGGGGGGAAAATAGTTCTTATGAAGATAGAATATTGAAGGACTCTGGATATTTTTGACAAGTACTTTATGTTGTATTTCAGGAACGGCACTGGACTTCTCCTGGGATGGCTGCAGCATTAAAGATTGCAATCAATACCCCTCAGAGTGATAGGCTGAAATATGTGCTCAAGTTGTCACCCAGGCTCCTTGATCTGTATTTTGCAATAGCATTGTGTGATGTCAATGATTGTACGTTAATATAATTTTTAATTCACTTTACGTTGACACCAACAATTCTTGCAAAGTTATCCTTTACCATCTCAGTTGGTTGCTAGTTTCTAACTTTCTATTCTGAGGCTTCTCTTTTTCCCTTCTCAGCCTTGATATGTGCATTGATTCCCCTACTCATGTCTAGAAATGCTAGAATACTTCCAGACGTAAACTTCTCTTATGAGGTGCGTAATTATTTACTATAATAGAGATGATCTTGTTGAGGTTCTAATTATGCCATTGGTTTTGGTGACGAGTGTTGTAAGATAAACACGATATGTTCATTTATGTGTCTGCTTTAAGTTGTGGCAAATAGGATGAATGAATTTTAAGTAGGAGTTAAATGACATAATGGGATTTCTTAATAAGAAGAATCTGTCTAATTCTCCTTCATGCTTTCCTAGTGAAGTTAATTCTGATGCCTTCCTATGAAAACAAGCATATTTAGTGCACATTTTACGGAACATAATTATTGTAGCATCAATTAAAATTTAAAACTTTTAGGCCTTATGTAAGGCCTCCAGTGCATTTCACTTATTCTAGGAGGGGTAAGAAAGTCATTTAATGTAGTGTGTTAGTGGGAGAGGCTGTCAGAAGTTTGTTACAACAGAATTTCTACGTGGAATTCTGTTAGAAGCTTGTGGGATGGTAATAAGAATAGAGGGAACGTGAGAGAAGGGGCATCAAGAATTTTGTAATCAAACTTGATCGTGGAGAGTACCGAGCCTCTCGAAAGCTCGGCTGGTTTTGTTTTAGTTTTGTTAATCAATTTTCTGAGTTGTTATTGAGTTTTCTCTTGAATATTGTGATTCTTATCTGAGTTGCATTTGAGATTATTCAGTTTATTACAAATTTGGTATCAGAGCAGACGAGATTGGGAGGCGATGGCTAAGAACACTAATCAGAGGGTGGATGCAATGGAAGGAGTAATAGAAAACATGCACCAAGAGCAAGAAAAATTGGGAAAAGAAGTAGGGGGGCTGAAGGATGAAATACTAACCTTATCCCGACAGCTGAACCAAAGGTTCGAACAATTATTCAAACTCCACGAAGATTCTCAGAGACAATCTTCAACAACTACTGGGAAAGCTCCAGAAGCGTTAGTGTTGAGTCCGATGGGCGCTAGCTTGCATGGAAATATGAGAGGGCTCGGAGAGACAAGCAACAATGGGGGAAATCGTCATGATTATCGGTTTCGCAAACTAGACATGCCGTTGTTTGATGGCAATAATCCAGATGGTTGGATTATGAGAGCTGAAAGGTACTACGCTTTTCATCGAATGAACAACGAGGAGAAGCTGGAGGCGGCCGTGGTGAGCTTTGAAGGTGATGTTCTTCTCTGGTATCAATGGGAAAGTAAAAAAAGGGTGTTCGCGACTTGGGAGGAAATGAAACTGATGATATTGAGGCAATTCCGATCAACGCAAGGTGGTACGTTGTACGAACAATGGTTGTCGTTGGAGCAGAGTGGAACGGTGAAGGAATATTGCCGGAGATTCATCGAGCTGTCAGCTCCTCTGGAGAACATCTCCGAAGAGATAGCGATGGGGACATTCATCAACGGGCTAAGGGCTGAAATAAGGGTGGAGCTTCGAATCTTGGGCCCTCACAACCTGGGTCGGGCCATGGACCTAGCCCAAATGGTGGAAGAGAAGTTAATCCTTGCGAATCGGCCCATTCAGAATCGAAGTCCAATGGCGAGCCATAAGACCCAAAGCTCTGGGCGATATCACCCACCTACGCAATTCAGCTCGAACCGAGTCAATGTGGACGGCACACCTCCTACCGGCAAATCAGTGGCAGAAATCCGACGATTAACTGACTCAGAACTACAACAGAAGAGAGATAGGGGGATATGTTACCGATGTGACGAAAAATGGGCTCCTGGCCACAGGTGTACGAAAAAGGATTTAAGGGTGATGATCGTAGATGACGAAGAAGATAACGAGGAAGAGACAGATGAAATCGAACTTGAAATCACTGAATTAACTCCAGAAATTGAAGTGTCTCTAAATTCAGTAGCTGGGTTTATTTCTCCAAAGACGATGAAGTTGATCGGGTACTTAGGGGAACAGAGGGTGATCACCTTGATCGACCCCGGCGCCACCCATAATTTTATTTCTCTGAAATTGGCAACTAAACTCAATATTCCAATCACAAAGACTCGTGGGTATGGCGTTACTCTTGGATCAGGAAGTTCAGTAAGGGGAGAAGGGATCTGTAAGGGGGTTAAACTCCAACTGCAAGAGCTCACCATCGAGGATGATTTCCTCCCTCTGAATTTGGGAAGCACAGATGTTATATTAGGAATCCAATGGTTGGAGACACTGGGGATGACTCACACAAATTGGAAGCTGCAGATTATGAAGTTTACTTTGGGAAATCAGAGTATCACTCTTAGAGGTGATCCTTCTCTCGGTACCTCTAAGATATCACTCAGAGCTATGGTGAAAACGTTGAAGCAAGAGGGGAATGGTATTTTAATTGATCTCAATCAAGTTGACACACCCAGAGAAGAACAGGACATTCCAGAATATGTACAAACCATTTTAGAAGAGTATGTGGCTGTGTTCAATATGCCTGATGGGCTACCACCAAAACGACACAAAGAACATCAAATCATTCTCAAGGAAGGGCAGGGACCAGTGAGTGTTAGACCCTATAGATATCCACATTTTCAAAAAAATGAAATAGAGCGGCTCATCAAAGAAATGTTACAAGCAGGAATCATTAGGACCAGTACTAGTCCTTTTTCCAGCCCAGTGATCCTAGTAAAGAAGAGAGATGGGTCCTGGAGGTTTTGTGTGGACTACAGGGTGCTTAATAAGGCCACTGTGTTGGACAAATTCCCTATACCGGTAATAGAAGAGTTATTGGATGAGCTGCATGGAGCTCAGTTCTTCTCCAAATTGGACTTAAAGTCTGGCTATCACCAAATTCGAGTCCAAGAAGAAGATGTTCACAAAACTGCATTCAGAACCCATGAAGGCCATTATGAGTTTTTGGTCATGCCTTTTGGCTTAACCAACGCTCCCTCAACCTTCCAATCAGTCATGAACGAGGTATTCAAACCCTTCCTCAGAAAATTTGTTTTAGTTTTCTTTGATGACATACTGATATACAGTCCAGATCAAGTCACTCATAAGCAGCATTTGAAGTTAGTATTAGAACTACTCCACTCTCACCAACTATATGCCAACCGCAAGAAGTGTGAATTTGGGAAGGAAGAGATTGCTTACCTCGGACATATAATCTCAGGCAAAGGAGTAGCAGCTGATCCCAGCAAGGTACAGGCAATGCTTTCTTGGCCCATTCCTAAGAACATTAAGGAATTGAGAGGATTTTTAGGCCTTACCGGATATTATCGAAAATTCGTTGCTGGTTATGCTTATCTAGCTCAACCCCTCACTGATCAACTCAAGAAAGACAATTACAAATGGACTGAAGCTGCTACTCAAGCTTTCAATTCACTTAAGGCAGCCATGACTCAAGTGCCTGTACTAGCCATGCCAGATTTCTCTCAGTCGTTTGTTGTGGAAACTGATGCGTCAAGTTATGGATTGGGGGCAGTTTTCCTTCAACACCAGAGGCCAATAGCTTATTTCAGCCATTCCTTAGGGCCACGAGCAAGGATGAAGTCAATCTATGAGAAGGAACTTATGGCCATAGTATTTGCAGTTGGCAAATGGCGACCTTACTTGTTAGGCAGACACTTCATTGTCAAAACTGACCAACAAAGTCTTAAGTTTATGTTTGAACAGAGAATTGTGAGCTCTAACTACCAGAAATGGATTTCCAAACTCATGGGATATAGTTTTGAAATCCAATACCGCACAGGAGCTAGCAACAAGGTGGCTGATGCCCTTTCCAGGATGCCTGACTCACACGAGTTAATGGAGATGGGGGTTCCTCAATGGCAGCATTGGCCTGAGCTGCTTAAGGAAATTGAAGACAATGATTTTTTAAAAAATCTAACCCTTAGCACTAAAGAAGGCAACCCACCAATGGCAGGATTCACCATCACAAACGGGCTGTTACATTTTAAGGGGAGATTGGTAATCCCTAAGGGTTCTAAGCTGCTTCCTGTCATCCTCAAGGAGTTTCATGCTTCAATTAGTGGAGGACACTCTGGGGAAAACAAAACATTCCAAAGAGTTTCCTCTGAGCTATATTGGGAGGGTATGCACAAAGATGTCATACAGTTTGTGCAACACTGCCTCATCTGCCAACAATATAAACATCAAACAACCACCCCAGCAGGGCTGTTACAACCAATTCCCTTGCCTCATCAAATTTGGGAAGCAATTACTATGGACTTCATAGAGGGATTGCCCAAGTCCGAGGGATTTGACACCATTTTGGTAATTGTTGACAGATTGAGCAAGTATGCTCATTTTGTGGGATTAAAACACCCTTTCACGGCTGCTACCGTGGCCAAATTGTTCACACAGGAAGTAGTAAGGCTTCATGGAGTCCCTCAATCAATCATTTCTGATCGTGACCGCATTTTTGTGAGCAATTTTTGGAAGGAATTATTCAAATTACAAGGGACTTCTTTAAAACGAAGCACTGCCTACCATCCCCAATCAGATGGGCAATCTGAAGTAGTAAACAAGTGCCTCGAGACATATCTACGTTGCTTTGCCACAGAGAAACCTCGACATTGGGCCAAATGGTTACATTGGGCAGAGTATTGGTATAATACATCCTATCATACCTCCACAGGCACCACTCCATTTCACACCGTGTATGGAAGGGCACCTCCAAAGTTAATCCGGTATGGAAAAAGTGAAGCAGTCGTTTCTGCAGTGGATCAGTTATTAACTGATAGAGATGCTAACTTAGATGATCTCAAGATGCACTTGTTACGTGCTCAACAAAGGATGAAATTCTATGCTGACAACAAGCGTCACCATGCCACATTTACTATTGGAGATTGGGTGTTCCTGAAACTTAGACCCTATAGACAGCATTCATTGGCTAAGCGTCCCTATGACAAGTTGGCAGCTCGTTATTATGGGCCGTACAAGATTATACAACAGATTGGCGCAGTGGCGTACAAGTTGGAGTTGCCTCCTTCAGCATCTATCCATCCAGTATTTCATGTATCCCAATTAAGAGCCGCCCGAGGAGTCACCATTTCATCCCCTACTCTTCCTCCTCAAATCAATTCTGATTTGGAATTAATAGTGGAACCTGAATCGGTTTTGGGAGCGCGTCATAAAGTGCCGGGACAAACTAATAACATCGAGGTCCTCATCAAATGGAAGAATCTTCCAGAATTTGAAGCTACATGGGAGGATTTCTATGACATTCAGCAACAGTTTCCCAATTTTCACCTTGAGGACAAGGTGAATGTGTCAGAGGGGGGTATTGTAAGGCCTCCAGTGCATTTCACTTATTCTAGGAGGGGTAAGAAAGTCATTTAATGTAGTGTGTTAGTGGGAGAGGCTGTCAGAAGTTTGTTACAACAGAATTTCTACGTGGAATTCTGTTAGAAGCTTGTGGGATGGTAATAAGAATAGAGGGAACGTGAGAGAAGGGGCATCAAGAATTTTGTAATCAAACTTGATCGTGGAGAGTACCGAGCCTCTCGAAAGCTCGGCTGGTTTTGTTTTAGTTTTGTTAATTAATTTTCTGAGTTGTTATTGAGTTTTCTCTTGAATATTGTGATTCTTATCTGAGTTGCATTTGAGATTATTCAGTTTATTACACCTTATAGGATGACCCACTTTGGCTTTCCGGTATATTTCTTTGATTTTATCTTTCAAATCATATGATATGCGATTCTTTTCTCTAATTTTTGTCAGACAAATAGTGACCACGTTCTGGTAATCTATTTTAAATTGCTTTCTTTTACAGAGACTCTATCCCATTAATGTTTATCATTCCAATCTATATTGATTTTATCTAAAGTTAAAAAATGTTGGCATGGACTGTTTCATCTTCCAAGTTCCAAGGTTCCCTAAGTTTGCAAATTTACATTGTTATATCATAATGTTTCTTAGTAGTGAAACTTTAGTCATATAATATCATAAATTTTGTCATCTTTTGTTGCCACAGAAGTATATGATTATTTACAATTCATCTAAGATATATTTTCAAGGAATCATGTGCATTTATAGGTTCGTAAGAGGCTTTTAGAATTCATGCTTGCTGCATTTCAGCGTTCTCCAGATTTCATTGTGCTTCTGAAGGTACTGTTCTTATATTCAGTGTAGTTATTATACCATTTTTATTTCAGTTGTGCTTATTTAGAAATATCTCAGGCCACAAAGAATCAATTTCAATTTTATCTGTTGATATTTCATTTATAGGACAACACTACAAGGTCGGATTTGAGAGCACTAGTTGAAGTTACTGTATAATTTGTCTGGACATAATGTGGTAATTTTGTAAAGTTCCTGTGGATGTTCTTCTGAATAATATTTTCAAAACAAACCTCAGCGGATAATGCACGTATAAATACCACCCTTTATACACGTTCGATTCTTGAACCATTTGTAACTTTTTGAGAGGCTGTGATGGAAGAAAGGAGCAGTATATTACGTGACTTTGTAGTTGCATGTTTTAGTGAACTTATGCTTGATTAATTTTCCTACTCCTCCCTCTTGCTTGCTTGATTGTGGAACTTATAAAAAGTCCCTTGCAGAAGCCCATAATGGACAGACTTGGGGAGGCTTATGACAGTTCAGAAAAGGTTGTTTACCTCCTTGTTAATCATAGACTCATAGTAAATTCGTAATGATTGTGTCTTGGACAGTGTTTACTAATTTTTTGTTTTCCTATAGACAGAGTTGGCTTTGCGGTTATGCTGGGCCATAGGGGAGCATGGTGGTGGTGGTGCATCTCATAAAGATGCTGCTCGTGAGCTTTTTGAGGGCTTAGAATTACTCTTGTATGAAAACCTCTCATCTATGTACGACTTACTTTGCCCTTAGCTTGTTCCTCCCTTTATATATCTGTTTATTAATGTCCAAAAATTATTCATGGACTTTGTCTTTTCTATTGCTACTTGTGAAGTCGTCTAGGTAGGCAGGACTCAGCCTCTGGATCCAGTGGCCAAACCTTCAGAAAGTCATCACAAGCAAGGCTTCTTTGTTTTGTTGTAACAGCTATTGCAAAGCTTGCTACTTACCACCGTGAATTACAACCTAGGGCATGCGTATCCTTGGGCAAGGTAACTTTGCTGTCTTTCAACCAGATCAATATTGTGTATTCCTGTGCTAGAAAGAGTTCGAAGCATCCTTGTTTTTCATTATCTCACATATGTGATATCTGGTAGCTTTTGTGTGTGTGTGTGGCTACAAATATGATACCTGGTGGATTGATTTGCATCTTTAGGTAGCTCGATCTCAAAACACTGATGCGCGGGTCTGGAGACGTGCTCGTGATTATTTGGGATTAATGAATGAACCTGCAATTTCGCTATCTGTTTTAGGGCCTTCACAATCTTCTCATGCAAACATGCAGAGACCTGGCACCGTGAAGTGGAGTGATGGTGCGTCAAAGATGGTTGCACATATCCCATTCTACATTCTCGGTGAAAAAGAAGGTTTTGGACCTCTGCATATTATCTGTTTTATCTTCCCATAGAAGAGAAAAAGAAAATTATAAACTACCCAATTCTACTGATCATCCTAAATTCTTTCTTGAAAGGTCAAGTAGGGATTCACCATAATTTATCTGTGCTTACAAAACGTACAAGTGAAAAATAGTTAAAATGTGATGTAAATATTAGTCTAAAGTGAGAAAAAGAAAGCCAAAATGACATAAAAGTACTTGAAGTGTGAGTGCAGTAATATTCGGACATGGTGCCTTTTCTTTCTCTCTAAGGACAGTGGAGGAGCACATAACGTTATGCAAAGCTAACCCTGGATTTATACTAGCGCATGAAGAACCCATAAAAGAAAGTTATGCAAAATCGATCACATGCTTGTAATTTTAACAAACAAATAATCTTTGTTCTCAATTAGTCTGATATTTATTCTATATTTTCACCTTGTTTGCAGGTCCACCCTTCCATGATTTTTCGATTTCAGATATTCTGCCAAGAAGGTAAAAATGGAGTGAGTTTATCTAGTGTTTTTATGGAGTTTTAAACTGAACAAATTTTGGGTCTATTCTTTTCTGTAGCCATGAACTCGTTTCTTGTACTTACTACAATTTGGAATGATGCTCTTGTTTTAAATAGCAATCATCAATAAAAACTAGGGTAAATGGCATAAGTGGTTCTATAACCTACACAAGTAAAGTGCATACTTTTTTAGTAGACTATATAAGTCTTGATGCTTGTTTGAAATAAACACTAAAGTTATATTTTAATCATTGAAATTTGGCCAAATTTTGTCATGTGTCTGTCAAATAACTAGATTCTAAATTTGTAAGTCACCTTAAATTTGAAACTTGATTTGTTCATAAAATATTGTTTTCTATTTTCGTAAGATTTCTGATTCTCTGGTGGATGGGAAATTATCTGGATAACAGAAACTATAGAAGATGAAAAATCTAAAACGATATATCTTTACCACAAAAAATAAACTTATTTTCTTACATTTGTACATCGACTTTACAAGTAGCAATTACCTCAAATGAATGTCGTACTGTGAATATATATTCCACAATACTAGCAAACAAATATAAATACAAATACCAAACCAAAAGCCCAGCGAACCCACTGAGCTGGAGCCTCATGGTAAAGAGAAGGAACGTCAACTATTGTACAACTTAACATTTCAAAACGCTATAAGAAGTGACGAAACAGCAAATGCTCCCACAACGCCAATGGAGATAGCCGAAGCCCCGTTTGGAGGTGGAGGAGGTTCACTGACAGGAGCTGGAGTTGGGTTCATCTCTACACTTCCAGGGGCAGGTGGAGACGACGGAGGCTCCACAGCAACCGGTGCCGGAGATGGTGATAGCTCCATTGAATTTGAAGGTGGAGGAGAATGGGTGTTGGTTCTGTTTGCCAAGACGATGACCGCCAACTTTTCATTTTTTTTACACTTGTCTTTGTTGCCACTAATGAAGTAGTAAGGTCCAGAGTGATCTAATTTGAACACTGTGTGCCCATCAGTATATTTATGCACAGGTGAGTCAGTTTTGCAATTGGCGTAGTCGTTGTTATTAACAAGAAGCACCGAGTCTTGGCGAGCAGAGTAGTCAAACACTACACAAGTCAAAAAAAGTATATAAATATGCAGCAGTAGAAGAATCATATAAAGAGGGTAAATGGTCACGTAGGTACACAAATTTTTACTGGCTCAATTGGTATTCATGCTCTCTTTTTTTCCCTTCATGTTTTGTATAAAAAAATTTATTTTTTGACATATAGGTTCAAATTAACAAATTAATTTATAATCTTCTGAGTGTCACAAATTAGGACTTAAAAGTTCAAACTGAAAAGAGTATGGGTAGTTATATGTAGAATTGCTCAAAGTTTAGGTATAAAAAGAGAAAAATAGGGTCTCTAGCTTTTCATAAAAATAATGGCACTTAGGTTTTATATTTATTTTTTGTAACATTTTACAAAGATAATTTTTTTCATTTTATTCTTTTATCTGCATATAGACTGTTTTAAAAGAAACAAAGAAAAATTAAAAACATAAAATATATTTCTGAAATTAAATTGAGAAAATATATGGAAAGAAAAAAACAAGTGGACTTGCCAAGGGAGTCTCCAATCTGAAATCTTTTCCTTTCAGCCCATTGATTATGTTCAGCAGCATTAGGATCACTTGGAACACACCAACCTTTTGAGCCACCTACTTTATACTCAATTGCATCACTCTTATGTACTAAAGTTAACAAACAGAAGAGACCCAATAGTTGAAATGTTTTCCTTTTGGAATTATTGTAAGCCATTGATGAAAAATACAAATGGACTCACCAGGCCAATGACTTAAAAAGTATTATTCTCAAGTTTAATTTGGATGAAATGAAGGGTGTTCTGACAGGGTTTTTGTAGGCCGAGTTGCATAGAGCTTTGCATATGTTGTAGCATTGAAGCTTTTGGAACTTTTTCTTATTCTCTTTAGATTTCTTAGCCTCCAGTCCAAAGGATATGTGCACTTTTTTGAATTAATGATAAGCACCTGTTTGTTGGGGTTCTTTGGGCACTTTTAATTTTTGAGCCGTTTATGTAACTTGGCGCTTGGGTTAATACTTTGCTTGATTATAATAAAGAATAGAAATATTCATGTCTTCAGCTCTTGGGTTACCTAAGTTTGTTCAGCACTTTCAAAGAAGTTGTATGAGCAGTCACTTCAAAATTTCAAACGAGTCATGTTATTTACCTGCATAATTAACTGTAGTATCGTGATATCAAAGACTTCTAAATAAATAAATAAAATGTGTAAATGTAATTTTAGGATTTCAAAACCGAATGTTTTTGGATTAGCATTTACTTGAGTATCTGGCTCCAGCATTTATTTCCACTTATATCTCTTATTCCAATTCTTGTTATCTCTCACATTTTTTATTATTATTATAAATTCTTAATAATTTATCTATGCTGTTAAAGTACGGTTAATAATTAGCCTTGGGGTTCTAATTTCTTTTGAAGTTATAAAGTGGTACTTTCTGGTTTATCACCTTTTATCTGTTAATTAAAGTGGTGCAGACCTTATTTCTAAAAATATGGTAAAAGTATTGAAGGATTATTCTTTGTTCTTGCTTTAAGACAAGTTCAAAGCTTGGTACTTGAAATTCAGCCTTAGATGTTAGAAAGACTGACGTGCCATATCTACTATTGCTCGGAACATTGTTTTTATGGTACTCAAGTATTTATTTTTCAAAACTAAAGAAAAATTATTAAATGACACTTTTTTTTTTTTTAAACTAATGAAGCTATTCAGCTAGGATTTGAGGTCCTGCGACTCCTGCTTATATCCCGATCTTAACAACTGTACAGTAATAATATATATATTATGAAAATATAAAAGTTAATTATCATGAGCACTCTATTATAATATTGATCGATTAAAGCTTCAATACTATATAAAATTTTATGAAAATTATGAGTTATTCAATTTTAAAATGTTAACCCAATGAGTAGAAACACTCATATTTTTTATAAACTCTTTCATAGTATTATTTTTTATCAATATAGGATACTCATTTTCTCAAACATTTCTCCTCAAAGTGTGGATTGTTTGGCCAAACACTTTATATTTTTTTAACATTTTATTATTATTCTATTTGTCATTGGGTCACTTATCTTTTTCTTTTTGCAAGGCTTATTCTTTTTTTGTAAGGTGAGCCTCAAGATTTTTGCCAACTAGAGCTCTAATATCATGTAAATTTTTTATAGTATATAAGAACATAAGACATTTACTCCTAAAATATTAACCTTCAAAATTAATGGACCAAAAATCTTGGGTCTCAACTCTAAAAAAAAATGAATAGGTATTGCTAAAAAAAATATAAACTCAAATAGAATATAATATAATAAATATGTTAAAAATATAAAGTGATAAACTTTATAAAAGACTAAGAGTCATACTTTGAAGAAGAATATTAGATCAATTATTATATATTAATAAAAGATAATAGGGTTATATGCTGTCATGACCCCCTATTTATTAAAAATCTAATATGACCCCCTCCACTTGATTTTTTTACATATTATGACAAAAATGCCCTTAATAACCCCTCAGTTGGACGACTGTCCAACTCACTTCAACAGAGTTGGACATGTGTCCAACTGAAAACCAGAATATGTCCACTCGCCGGAGCTCAGTTGGACAGTCGTCCAACTAATCAAATTTTGACCGGCCGGCGACCCCACTCGCCGAAGCCGAGTTAGACATATGTCCAACTAGACTGCCCAGAATAACCCCTCAGTTGGACGTATGTCCAACTCATCTTAACAGAGTTGGACATGTGTCCAACTGAAAACCAGAGGAGTATATTTTAAAGGACACATATGTCCACTCGTCGGAGCTCAGTTGGACACATGTCCAACTGATCGAATTTTGATTGGCCGGCGATTCCACTCACCGGAGCTCAGTTGGACATATGTCCAATTAAAATCAGAGAGCTTATTTCAATAGAGTTGGACGCACGTCCAACTAAAAACAGCTTATTTCAATAAAGTTGGACGTACGTCCAACTAGACTGCTCAGAATTGGACGACTGTCCAACTGATCAAATTTTGACCGGCCGGCAACCCCATTCGCCGGAGCCGAGTTGGACATGTGTCCAACTGAAAACCAGAGCACAGTGATCATGATCATGATAAACTGCTAAAATACTAACGATAAACTGATAAACAATAAGCTCGTAATCACAAACAATAAACAATAAACTGCTAAAATACTAACGATCATGATCTGTAAAATTTAGCAATAAGCGATTAAACTTTCAACTGGCCACAAATGAAGGATTTAAAAATAACAGAACAATAAACCGATCCGAGAATATTGTCCATCGGTTCTTTGTAGGTCCAAAAATGATAGATCGAAACTTTTGATTTCATTCTAAATCTTCAATCCAATGTTGGTGCAAGAATACTGTAAACAGCTGAAGATAGAGAAATAAAAAAAGGCAGAAATATAATTATTTGAAAGCAGATCAAGCAAATATGATCAACAATCTAATAACCATCGGCATGTGGTTAATTATTGCCTGGATTTCAGATTGGCCGGTCAAAATTTTGAAGAGATTGATTAAAGGGGGTGAGATGCTGTCATGCATATAACCAGGGGTTTCTTCTTTAATTATTGCCTGAATTTCAGATTATTGCCGATGCACAGAATAATCAGATCGGGGACATAGTGATTGCCGCTCGGTCAGACGAGCCTTCATCGTCTTCATCAGCAACAGTAATCGGTCCAACCACCCGTTCTAGCAAGCGAGCCCGTTTCACAGCTTCTTCTTCCTCTTCCACATAATTTATGGAACAGTAATCGGTCCAGCCATGACCGCGCCGGCTGCAGAGATGGAGCAACTGACCTCCGGCGCCAGTAATCGCATTATCCCAATTCTCAAGGCCCTTCCTCGTCGTCGCCGCCGGAGCTCTGCATCGCTGTCGGACCAGATGCCTCCTGTTTCGCCATCAAAGAAGAGGAGATCGGTGTGGAGGAAAGAGGAGGAGGACACCATGAGAAGGAGAGCCTTGGCTGAGGGCTTGGACATGGGTTTTGATCATATCGAAAATGGGGACTCCGAATTCCAGTGGAGCACCTCCTTGTTCTTTGGGGTCGCTCTTGTTGAGAAGAAACGAAAAAAAATGAGATAAATACAGTAATAAGATAATTTCATGTAAAAAGGGTAAAAATGGAATTATATATTTTGTGCAAGTGGGGGGTCTAATTGAGAATGAAAACAATAATAAGAGGTTATAAGAGCCTATTTCCCAAGATAATACTACGAAAGAGTATAAAATGTATGAATATCTCTACTTATTAAGTTAATTTTTTAAGATTAAAAGACTTATAATTTTTTATAGAATTTTACATATTTTGTATAGTAAATTGATGTATCCTTCAATTAGTTTTTTTTCCCCTCCCTTTTTCATCTTTGTCTCCTAATGTTTTGTTAGAGTTTTCAAATTTATTATGTGTGTTGCTAATTTTTTTTTTTTTTTTTTTTTTTGTGCGGCTATAGTTCTTTTAAGTGCCATAGTTTGCTACGTTACACCGCATTTTCTTTTCATTGAGAGTGGTTTAAAATTGTAAAAATTTATGCCACCAAAATAACCTCATTGACGTTATAAAAAAAAACAAAAAAAAATCTCATCGACTAATATTATTGTTTTTTCTTAATATTTTATTAATATTCATATTAATATTTTAATATTTATTATTACTCAAAGTCTTTAATAATATCTTAAAAAGTACCCAGTTATTCAAAAGATACCTTTCTAATCATAAATAAGGACAATTTAGGTATTTTAATTAATTTATTTATTTCATCTCTTTCTCTTTTTCTCTATTTTTTCTTTCTCCTTTCTTTTTCACAACTATATGTATAAATTCATTTTTCATTTATTTTTTCACTAAATCCAACAATAGAGAATGGGGAAGATATTAAAAAAAGGAAAAGAAAAAATAATAATAATAATTAAAATTTTAAATAATTAAAATATCGTTTAATTTTGTATGCATATATTTTATTTTTAATAAAATATGTATCCTTTAAAATAATTAAAATCTTATTAAAATATCACACAAGAACTTGATTAAGATATCAAAATATTAATAGGGTACCGGTACGTAATGGATACTAATAATAGATGTGTGAGAGCGAACTTTATGTTTTTTTTTAATATATATCTATTTTATGATGGAGCACTATTTAAAAAGAGAGACAGTAGCCATATTCTTTCCCAAAGGATTCATTCTGAGTTTTATAAATAGCACAATGGTTTCGCTTGGAATAAGAGTAGATTTTCCTCGTAATTTGCTTAAGCAATGTACTGTCCATATTAGATCACTCGCATAAGCCATTACCCTTCTTTTTCACAAATCTCCAAAATCCAATGACATTCAATAATCCTAACAGCTAATTAAAATTGTTTTTGGGACGATCTTCCATTCTATTATGCTTCAGCAACCTCAGCGGCTTCAACAGCAGCTAGAATCATCTCTGGTTGACTACTTCCAACATTATAAGATCCATCAACAGCATTTGCAAGTCCCAGCTTTTTCAAGGCTAAATGGGCTGCTTTCTGACCTGATATCATCATGGCCCCAAATGTAGGCCCCTGCATTATCACCATCAATGGAAAATTTACAGATTACTCACTTTAGGCTTAGGACCACATTTTTTACTCCTGTAAATTAATGGCACTCAACAGTAAAATGCAGATATTAAAAGGTCCATAGTGCTTCCCAGCTGTTGTCTTTGAGAAGAAACCTAAAAGGATTATCATGGACATCTATCTACATGGATGTAAAACTAAGTAGAAAAGGGTAGCTAGAGAAGGAGAACCCAACAAAAATTAAGTAAAATATTGGAACTTGGTACTCTTGAAAATGGTTTCAAATTCAAATAAAAGTTGTTTGATTTTGAGAATCATGACAGGCTATAATTTATTTAATAAAGGTTAAATAAATAGAGAGGTGAAATATGTTACCATTCTTGGAGCTCCATCAATCTCTGCAACTTCCATGCCAGTGACAATCATACCAGGTACAATCTCCCTAGTCAGCCTCACAATTGCATCCTCAGCAGAATTCATATCAAGAGCCTTCATACCAGGCACATTGTCAATCATCCCAATGCTCTTCAGTCTCTTCACACCAGTGGCGCCAAATGGCCCGTCATGTCCACAAGAGCTCACTACCACCTTGGCCTCCATAACATTGGGGTCCATGCAAGATTGTGTGTCATGGTTCATTGACACCAAAGCCCAATTCGTTACGACTCCACCAACTCTTCCTTCCTTCACAATCAAATCCTCTGCTGCCACAGCATTGAACAGCTTCACGTTTGGCCTAGCCAAGAGCTTGCTCATTATGGTGGAGGTGAATAGAGCCGCGTGTTTGATCACCACGTACTTGTCCTGCTCGTCATACTCGACACCCAATTCGTCCAAGAAATGATGTGCTGGTTTACGCACAACCTGTACATACAAGCAATGTCATAATTTTAAATGTCTAAAATGATTAAACCAAATTAACCTATTGGTAGATGAAATCAATTTAAAAAAAAGGAATTATAGGTAAATATAACTAGGAAGAACAGAGGGGGAAAAATAGAGAAACAATCATAAACAGAGGAAGCAACTTTTTTATCTTCCCAATAATAGGTGTAACACAAAATTGACTTAAAAAATATGCTACGTTTGGAATTTATATATTTGTTAGAAGATTATTAACAACGAATTCTTCTAAAGGACAGTGACTAAAATAGCCCTATGAAGTGAAAAATGTAACAAATTTGGGAGTTAAAGATATTCCAACTCATGATTTTAAGCTCTGACAGTATAATGAAACATTGTTAGCAATTAGCAAGAGATTTCTCTAAAAGCTTAAGCTGCAATAAGTTGGGATATTGTTTGTTGAGAGTTCACAGGCAGAAATTAAAGTGACAATTGATTAGTATTAGTTCTCTAAGCATGGAATATAAAATGTGAAGTAAACAAAAAATAATTGTAGTCACTGAAATTAAATGCATACCATTTCATTGGGAAAAAGTTATAAATTTATAATAAATGCATACCATGGCAGAGAAGAGCTGGCCACCGAGCCAAGCGCCACCACCAGGGCTGACAGACTGCTCGATAATGGCGACACTGACATTCGGGTTCTTGCTGAGCTCGTAGGCGCAAGAGAGGCCAGCAGAGCCAGCACCCACCACGATGACATCGGTATCGGCATAGGTGATCATATCGGTCATGTATCGTCTGGTCATCTCTCGAGACACAATGGACTCCTTGATGGGTTCAAACTTGAAGTTTTGAAGATCATATGATGGATTCGAACCACTTGACATGGACACTGACAATCCTTGGTTGTTGTAAGCGGCTTTCATGGATTGAAGACGGACTGATACAGGAACTCCATGGAAAGAGGATTCAAACGGAGAAGTTCTCTGAGACTTGGCGGAGAGAGAGGATGTGAGAGTGGAAGCCAGGGTTGCCATTATTGCACAGTTTGTGTAGTGGAGAGAGGGTTTGATGGGCTAATATGGAGATATGAAGATAGAAAATATTTGCAAGAGATGATCGAGAGACACGTGTTAAAGAGATATGAAATGAAGGGTCTGAATTTGTGGGGGTTATAATCAGCTCGATATCTCAAATTTATAATTAGGAAAAGATGCCACAAGTCATATAATTATGTGATAAAATATAATTTAATTTTATAATTATTAAATGAATTGAGGTTATAATTGAAGTTAAAATTAACGCATAAATTTTATATTATTTTCATGAAGCAATTAAAAATAAGACATTTTCTTATATTTATTCCATGAGAACAGGCATTAAATAAGTGGATATTTATGTTAAGTTTTGACGTATTAATATAATTTAATGTGCTGAAAATTATTTTTAAAAATAACAATATTATTGATATCCAGCACCCTTATATAATTTGTGTGTATCACAAAATTAGAATGTTTTACTTTATTTGATACGTGTATTTTTATTTTTATTTTGTGATAATTATTGATATTTGTATTAGATATCATAATCGAATATCTTTTTTCAATGAGTTTTTGCCATTCAAAGTGACAGGCCTTTTTTTTTTTTTTTGGGGGAGGGGGGGAACAAAAAGAAGACTTCTTGAGGCTGTATTACCAGCTATGCGATCCCTCTTTGGTGCATGACAAGCCTTGAATTGTATATTTTGCCGGAAAAATGTTACCATCTCATTTCCCTTTTAAAATGTCATTGAAAAGGACTACTAGAAAAATATATCTTTGCTTGCCATTTGACAATACTCACTATTTTGTTTTATTGTTTAAATCCCATTAGCAATATGGTCTTCTGACTGGAATAAAAATATATAATGCCCGACTTGTGTATTAGCATGACAACATTAATGTACGTTTTCAAAAGAATATATAAAAATTATCAAAAATAACACTTATAAACTTTATAACAGCAAAAATAACATTTCAATAACATTAAACGTTCAATATTAAACATATAATATTCAACATTCAACAAATTTAAATTGTCTTAATTTAATTTAAACGATGTTCAATTCAACGAACATTCAAAAAAAAAAAAAAATACAACAATTATTTTTTAATTATAAAAACACATAATTTGCATATAAAGAGTATTATTTTTATTATTATAAATCTTATTTATGATATTTTTGTTATTTTTCCATGAATATATATCACGTCATTCCTACATACACAAGCCAGAAGATACCGTAAGAAACTTAATAAAAGGTGGCCCTTGAGATGTATGCAAAAACAGTAATAAAGTTATTTATAGTGTCTAGATTATTATTGATGTGAAGGACAAAGGCACATACTGTTGAATATTCCATGACGACAACACAGCACATAGTTCAAACACTAGAAAACACCACAAACACAGAACACCTATTTTATGACTTAGAGGTTCAAATTACACCCTTATACAGTGAAACAGACAACATATTCAACACCGACTCCAGGAGAGAACCTTAGTGTGCAGATACTGGGGTTGCTACAGCTCAGAAACCATGAATTTTAATAGTTTCCTTCTTCACAATGCCAGCCTGCAGGACCAATTCCGGAGGAAAAAATAAAGGATAATCAGGAATATGATTAAATTCAAAACTCTGGTGTACAATATGCAGTTAAATTACAGCACCTTCCTCTAGATTAAAAGGAATAGATTTTATTACAGTAAGTCAAAGCATCTCTAGCAAAAAGTTGCGCATGAACATAGTGGAACTCCACACAAAGGAACCCCAACAGTAAGACTTGAACAAATATGACATTAATGGCAATTTACAAGAGCCCCTAACCTGGACTAGGAAAGTGGATACATTTTTCCTCTGATCACCTTGAAGTTGAATTACCTATCAATACAAAACGAAATGTGAATTACTGTACTTATGCAACCACCAAAAAAGAAAGATAGGATGTGTAGAGCAAGAACACATACCTGCCCCAGTTCTGGGTCCTGGACTACTGTTCCATTACAGCAAAACTCCTTCTTGAGGTCTTTGAGTATTTTGTTGTAGCTGAACTCCTTCTTCAACCCTTGCACCGTTGTCAGACTTTTTCTACCATTGCGCTGTTGTATACGAATGTGCACGTACTCTTTTGATCCAGCACCCGAGTCCTCAGCATTTGCATCGGCAAAAGGATCTGTGGGTGAGAATCAAGCATGAAACTATTTTGATTAATTTCAACTCTCAAGGGTCTGTATAGAAGAATCACCAACAACAGTGGATAAAAAATTAAAAATAAACTACAAATCTAAATATAGCTTATTTGTTATTAAGTAGGAAAGTTTTTGACAAAATAATATACCAAAGGCAGCAGGAACCTGGACGTCGAGATCAGACATGAAACTTGGCTGATTGAGGCAAGAGGAACTGGTAACCGGGACAGCTCAGACCTGAATTGTCAATCAGGACGCAGTAAACTAAGATAATTAAATTTAAAACAAAAATTTAAGTAACTAGTGAACAAATTAATTAAAAATTATCATCCAATCCCAAATATTGCCATCTGGGTACGGAAGAGATATAAACACACTCGTGAACACTGAACACTATGGGTACATATTGAAAATGTATTTTTGACAGTTTTTCAAACGCTGTTTAGTTCCTACCTATACTTTCCTCCTTAGGGAAATTAATAGCTCACTGAGAGGTATACTATTTGTCAACATATTAACAGGAACGGTAATCACAGAACATCCCGCACCTACCCAAAGCCACTTTTCATGCCTACAATTCTAACAACGATCCCCATAAATGGCAAACTGATATGGAAGCACGGAATCTTCTTTTACAGAAGGGACTTTAATAACAGAATACTATAAACAAAACAGACAGCCAGTCAATATGGTATTAAAATGTAAATTTGCTTCCTATCCCATACCTCATGTCAGATACGAGAATTTATGAAAATCCATAACTTAAGAAAACAGAGAGAAAATCTGTCACGAAATCCTATTGAATATATTCAGAACGCGTGCAAACTTTACGGACATGTCGATCAAAACCCTAAAATATCACTGCTTGATCTGGATTAACGAGCCAGAACAGTGAAACCCTAGAAGCCACTGAAAAAGAAGAATGGAAAGGCAAAAGGATTACCTGATCCGATAATTAGGGTTTAGCAGTTAGGATAGTCGGGCAGAGATCGAACCCTAACAATTCGGACAAGTCTGAGTCTTGAGCTCTGTGCCTTCTCTCTGCCCGTGCGAAGCTCTTTGGCAAAAGACGAATAGGAAGAGGTAAAATCTAAAATACCAAAGAGATTGAACGAGGTCGGCCGCACATATGAAATTAGGAGATCCAAGTTCGTCCGTCTCCATTTAAAGGCCCAAATGAAATAATTTTTTAGATAATTACAATTCACACCCTAATAATTAGAAAACATTTATCATGTTTAAATAAATTATATACCATTATAAAAAAAAAACCTAAAAAGAAAAACTATATCCTGTAATAGAAAAATAAATAAATAAACTATATAACATGGTTGCCATGCCCAAATAAAATAATACGTGTCATCTATTCTAAGTGTCAATTCTAATAATACGTGTCAATTCTAATTACATCCCAATAAATCTTTAACTACATATCCTTAATTATAAAATTATTAAAATTATATGTTATTTGTAACTTTTCTTAATGTAAAATAGAATTACACATAATCAGTAATAAATGTTTGTTTCAAAAGGGTACCATATAAACTATAAAAAATAATATTATTTATTTTTTAATTATTATTTATTTTTATAAAAAATATATTATATGTGTATTATTTAAATATAAATATGTTTAAAATATTAAAAAATTTAATATATTTTTTTAGTGAAAATTTGTTACGAATTTTAATTTTAGTATAATTTTAAGCTTATCAACAAAAGCTATTTTATGATTTTTTTTTTTAATTATTTTTAATTAATCAATGTATAATTTATTAACCAAATATGATTCAAGTGTCTTTATTAAGGAATTTCCATAATTTTAATTCATTTAAGGGCAAACTAACTATTTTTTCCTCATAAGTATTGTCCAGTTGCAAATTTATCATCAATTTTTTAATAAAAAACAACAAATTAATAATTTGGGGATAAATTTATAATGAGTGTTAAAAATAATTTTTATTGAAATTTTTTCTATATTATCATATTATTGGAAGCATCTTAAAATAAAAGTTAAAAACGTAGATAACTATAATTTATTTATATTTTTAAATTTTCTTATTTTTTTAATAATACTAACATATTAAATTATAATATATATTAATTAACATATATATTAAATTTTAATAAAGTTATTTTTGTTTTACTTTTCGCTGCTTGTTGCATGAAAACATGTGTTCATGTTGTACTAAATAGCTATACAAGGAGTGCTTTTATGTTTACTCACTTTCTATTTTCACATTAAGATGTTAATTTGTGCATGTTAGGATCCAATTTAAACTAATTAAATTTTAATTTAATTTTAATTAGTAAAGATAAACCCAAACACAAACACAAACAAGCTGATTTAAATTGGTACAAACAAGTTAATTTAAATTGACCCAAATTAACTCGAATTATTAATTATATATATTTTTTAGTTAATATAACTTTCTTAAGCAACATTACATAAAATTATATATATATATATATATATATATATATATATATATAAAAAAAAAATTAACTTATTAAAGCAATGAGTTAATTTTTAAATTAATTAAGCAATAAATAAATGTCATTAAATCCCATACATGCAAAAATTAGAAGCTATCATACTCTCATAAAAACTCACATTTAAAATAAAAAGCTATTAAGTCAAAATAAAATTTATTCTAACTATTAAACAAAATAAATAAAGATAGATAAATTAAATAAAAATACCTACAAAAAAATAAATAATTAAAATGTCACACGAGAACATAATTTTTTTTATATACATAATAATAGAACTTTGACTATTACATAATTATCAAGTCAATGAATAAATATAAAAGAGAATAGCATAGTACATGTTGATAAAAGATTTAAAAATTTTACTTCAAAAACTAATACATAATCGATTTAAACATAGAAACTTCATAATATTAATTGGAATAAAATATGAATATTATATTTTTGTTTAAAGAATTAGGTAGATTTAAATGTTAAATACATTAACATAAAAAAATGTACCATAATATTGCGACAAAATGAATAAATTATAACTATTTATTCATTATCAATTCATTTTATAAAAAAAAATGAAAGAAAAATAACTAATATATTATAAAAGAAAAATACTTAAAGAAATAAAATATTATTCTAATTTTAATATAGTATTTTTTTTTTTTTTTAATTTAAAATTTTATTTTATTTTGAATTAATGAACTGGAGTTAACTCAATTCAATTATTTTTTATTATTTAAATTAAATTAAAATAAATTTAAATTTAATTTAATTTAATTTAATTTTAATTTAATTTAATTAATTAAATTATGTCCTAAATTATTTGCATCACACTTCTTATTATAATATTATGCATTTATTTTTTAAGCTATATTACGTGGATTCTCACTTTTACTCCCATTCTCTCTATCACAGTACTTGTATTGATATTGACATAAAGCATTTACATTTTAACTTTTTTCTTCTTTCAAAAAAAAAAAATATATATATATATATATATTAACAAAAAGAGTTTTCAAGAAGGAAAACGATTTTTTTTTTTTTTTTTTTGATAAAAGGTAAATTTCATTAAATAAGGATTCAAAATACAATCTTAAGATACATCGATTCTAAGAAATACATCACCATTCTAATAACATAGTCAGGACTAGCTAGAAGCAAGAAAACACAGTGAATACTTGCGAGCTCTCAACATTAGCTCGTTATAATTTCGACTCATTATAGACTGACTGAAATAAAACGATGAATACATCCCAAAATCAGAAAATGTAACAAGAAAGTAATCAAAAATCTCATCAACAAAATTAAGACAAATCATATCTGGATAATTTAAGGTACACCAAAAATACCATAATATTATTAAAACCATACCAAAATAAACACAGAATACCAAAATGTCCTCCACCCCACTATTGTCCAGAAACTGTCGGAGCCGCCACCGGAAGCAGCAGAGCCGAACAGAGTAAAACCCAGAGCCACGCGAGGAAGAGGGGAAGGTACCGGTAACAAATACTCCGAGCAGCCACCAAGAAGAGACACGAACGGCCACAGCAATGGCGAGATCCGCCGGAGACGAAAACGAGCGAGACAAACGCCCACAAACCATAGATCTAAAGGAAGGAAACCAAAGGAAAGGAGAAAGGGAAGACTGGCCGCCAGTCAGCAGCCGAAACCGCCTGCCGGCGGCCAAACGAGCAGTGCACAGTTTGAAACCCTAGAGAGAAGGAGGAGAGAAAAAATGAAGAGAGATAACTGCTTTTGTTAGTGGAGAGTAGAGATAAGAAGGAAAACGATTTAAATACCGTTTTTTTTAATATTTAATTTAATGTTCATATTTGAGAGTAATGTATATTAACATCTGTTGTTCAAAAATTTTAATAATTATTACTTATATTTTTATTTATTAAATTTATAATCTCTTATATATATTATTTAAACTATCATATAATTGATAGAATAAATAAACATAAAATGTCATGTATGAATTGATTATATACATAGACGTAGACGCATGCTAGCATCACTTGTTTTATCGGTCACTTATTCACTTTTTTTCTCACTCAGCAACACATTCTATTTTTTCCTTTAACTTTTCAGATCCAAATATAAACTTTTTTCAAGTAATAAAAAGAATTACATTTATATTTTAATTACCTCAATGCGATTGACTTCTATTGTATGAAAATATTTTGCGGGAAATAAAACTTTTTAACAAATAATTGGCGCCATTAACTCTTCTACTTCTTCACTATTAGCAAACCAACTCAGATATTGAAAAAAAATTGAGAAGCAAGAATTACAAATTCTGTAAAATTTGTATGATTTAGTTATTAAATTTTTAAAATTTTATATATAAATTCTTAAATTTTAAAATATAATAATTTAATCTTTAAATTTTTAAATTTTCGTAAATATGTCCTAAAATTTAGGTAATAAATATGTATATTAATTGTCAAGTTAAGTCTTCTATGTAAAAATTTTAAAATTAAATTATATAATTTAAATGTTTAGGTACTTATATTTGAAATTTAAAAAATTTAATGTCTAAATCACATGTTTAATTTTTTTTATTTAAATATAATTTTTTTAAAAATTTTAGGATTAATAATATAGTTAAGCATTTAGTTTTTATGAAAGATGATAACAAATAGTTGTATTAAAAATATAAATTAAAAAAGCAACATTTTATATGGTATTATAATTAAATTTTGAATTTTTTTATGTGTGTATATATTTATTTATTATTTTTTTTTCTTCGTTGTTTGATGGTGGGTGATACAAAAGTTAATGATGTTATAGTAACTAAATATAAATGTAATTTTTTTTTTTTGCTTTGGAGAAGTTTATTTTTTATATGAAAATTTTGAATAAAAGATAGGACATGTGTCTTTAAGAAAGAAAGTGAATAAATAACTTATAAAATAAGTGATTTTAGCATGCTTCATATACATACGTAAATATAAAATTTTAAAATGAAAATTATCTTTAATATTGTGAAAGTATTTACTTTTTCTTTTCTTTTCGGTATCACAATTTATTGAGAAGTAGCAACTTTAGTAAATGGGAAGAAAGAAAAATCAGAGAAAAAAGAAGAAGAGATAAAATGTTTAGCTTCTTCATATTTATTTTCTTGATTCTATAAAAAATTGGACTAGTTTTTTAACCAAAAATTTACTGTATAATATGCATTAAATAAGTAGTTATATGAAGAAAAAAAGTAAATGCATATCTACTTATAGTGTGAGATTGAAAATGAGAGTGGACCTCTTATGCCCTGGCTCTAGCTATCTGTAGGAGCATATTTCATTCAATCGACTTTGCCGATCAACCTCAAGCCGCCTCCTTCTCTCAGCCCAATCCCATTTGTATGTTTAATTGGTTCTCGGTTTCCAATACATCTTCGCATATGTGGTGTTTTCTTTTGCATTTCATAATGAAGGTTTTAAGATTATATTTATTATTGATCGTTGGAAATTGAAAAATTGCATTAGGTATAAAATTTATCAGTAATGCTAGCCATTCTACTTTCCTAACTTGGGTTATTTCCAAGCACAAGTGTGGCCAATTCAATCGGGCCATAAATCTAAGTGGTTCCCATTTGACTAAGCAAGGGCGAATGATATTTAACCTAACATTTACTACTCCTAATAACAGTTTTGTCTCCCATTTCAGTGCTCGGATCTAAATGGCTCCGGTTGGCCCTCGTTCCGGGGATGCAATCTTCTCTAGCGTCGAGCGTGTGGTATGAAAATTCCTAACCTTGCTGGCTATTTCGTTCCGAGACATTCATGGATAAACCATGTCGATGATTTTGCTAAGTATTAGGTCTATTTAGCTTTTATGTTTTTACTTGGAAATTATTACACTATTGTTCACATATTTTTTAAAATTTTGATATATGAAATAAATTTGGAGTTATATGATTTTTTGATCTTGTATATGGAGTTTGAAGTTGTTCTGTTGTTGTTGATGTATAGTTCTTGAATTTATTTCAGAATGCTGAGTTGTTTACATTGACGTATGGTGCAACTGTGCGCCAATTGCTTACCGATCTAGAGGAGGTGGAGGAAGTTAACAAACAGCTCGATCAAATGTATCGTATCTTCTATTTACATTTTATTTCAAATTAAGTGCAATTTTTTGGTAATTATTTTGTATTTTTATTTACACATGCTTTCAATATCAATATTAGAAAAACATAGATGCTTGGTTCTCTTGCATATCATTTTCATTTTAAAATTTGATTTTAGTTTGCACTTGGTTTTAGCTGACTTTGGTAGATTAATTGGTTTTAGAGGAAAGTCAGTAACTTCAGGAGTACCAATAGAAGAATTATGCTTTTACAAAGGCGTGTAGACTGCCTATATGTTTATGTTGGTAAAATGTCACTAGCTAGTAATTGAGCATGAGATTTTTGATTGCTTACGATTAGGGCTAGTTTGGTAATGGTTTCAAAATTTGTTATAGTTGTCTGGTTGAAAAAATGAGTAGATGTTTGGTAATAAATATTTTATCAATTATATGGGTTGTAAAACTAGAACTTGTGTTTAATAAGCTAATTGTTAAGTTGCTATAGTAATCGTTCATCACTAAAATGAGCATGGTTTTTATTTTTAGCAATTATTGTACTGTGTATAAAAATGAAAACCACATGAACTTGTCTTTAATATGATGTTTAACTACCATTTTTTTTTTTTGAAATAATATTACCCAATTTATACACGTAGATCGAAACCCTGACATTACATTAGAATATTACAAGGCTTTAGTACCATTGAACTACAACTTAAATATGATGTTTAATTACCCATATTTTTTAAAAAGCTTATAACATTATTTCTTGACCAAACATCTAAAATAAACTTCTAACAGAAGTGATTGAAAAACAAAATACACAGCGATCTGAAACTGCTTGTAGTGTAGGTAATGGATTGTATTTTATAATTGGACTCTTTTATTCATACCATGCAGTATCACCTATAAAAATAGAGGTGACAAATGTGTCATTTTAACAATATTTTATTGTAAATTGTGTGACATTATCTGCTCATGTGTCTTGTTTAACCACTATCAGTTTTTATTATGAACATCTGTTATGTCACATTTCTATTGTCTGCCTGGAATAATTCAGTGTCACTTGCTCCACTTAATCATATACCATATGTTAATTGACTTTGCTGTTAATCCGAATCTTCAAATATGCAGGGGTTATAATATCGGAGTTCGTCTGATTGATGAGTTTCTAGCAAAATCCAATGTATCTAGATGTGTTGACTTCAAAGAAACAGCTGAAGTAATTGCAAAGGTCAACCATAACATATCTTAGTTTAAATATACAACTTTGATGTCTAAGAGTTGACTAATGAATCTTCGGAAACCTGTAAAGTAATTATATCTTGTTATCTACGTTGCTTGTTGGAAGAGATGACAAGGATATTGATTAGCAGAACAGAAACTGAGAAATTTAGTGGATACTGGTTGGTAAATTTAGCACATGAAATGGATTATCCAAGGTCTAGATCTGTTGCATGGAACTATTAATCTATAGCCACTTATACTTCCTGCTGGATTGCACTGTGTTGCTGCTTTCATATATAAAGTGTAAACGTATGAGTTACCTGTCCACAGGTTGGTTTTAAAATGTTCTTGGGAGTTGGTGCATCAGTGACAAACTGGGACGTTGACGGAACATGTTGCAGTATTATTTTGGAGGATAACCCTCTGGTAGATTTTGTTGAACTTCCTGATACTTGTCAAGGTCTTTATTATTGCAACATCTTAAGCGGAGTCGTGAGGGGAGCCTTAGAAATGGTAAGATTCTATTTCATCCATGGTTTTAAAGTGTTATTTTGAGGCTCACCTTAATGAGCCTTATTTCTCAAACGAGTTAAGGCTTAACTTTAAATGATTGATTTTAGGCTTGGGCCTTTTTTGGTTGAAGCTTACCCAATTAGGTGCACAATGACGCTATATGCCTCAAAATTTATGCATGTGATTGTTTTCTCATAGGTAGATTGAAAATCTTAGTGACCCAATAATTCCATACTAGGTTAAAATTGATTTTTAGATGACAAAATAACCAATATGAAATTATGTGTTTGACCTCAAGTATCCAAATTCTATCCATCATAACTTTTTTTTCTATTAATATCCGTGAAATCACATTTTGACTTATTATTATAATCATTAAAGTGACGTTTGGTTCGCTAAAAATAAAAATAATGAAAATGGTAATTGTAATGGAATTGAATATAAAAGAAACAATATTACTATTACGATGTTTGTTTAAGCAGTGTAATCAAAATAAATAATAATATTAAATTGAAGATTATAAAATTATAAATAAAGTAAAATTAAAAAATAAACACTAAAAAAGATAGAATGGGCAAAAAAATCATAAATGATTATACAAATTGTGAGAAAAATAGAGGATATTGAAGGCGTAATGAGGATTACAGAGGACTGCATGCATAATGAGGATTACTGTTACTGCTGTAATCATTTTACATTATATTAAAGATTACAGTCAAACCAAACACAGTAATATTTTGAATCAATTCCATTACGATTACGATTACTGTCAACCAAACATGCCCTAAATGTTAAATTTTGACTACGTTATTATTGTTTTGCTTCAAACTCTTCAAAACGAGGCTCAGGCCTCGTACCGCCTTGAGGCTTATGCTTCGCCTCGTACGAAAAAACACCTGAAGGCATAAAAACGCCTTTTAAAACCTTGATTTCACCTGCTTCCAAGTTCGGCGGCCTTTTGGACTCGATCCCCATTAGGGGATTATGGTTCTGAATTGTGCAACAGATTATTTACATACTTCTCGTATTATATTTCCCCTTCTGTGTTTATTGATTAATATAGATAATCTTCTTGTTATTACGTGATTTTTTGGTGCACTGAATTACTACTGGTAGTGTGAGGGGGTTTAATTTAATTGTATATTTGTTTTATCCATTGCCTCTTTTGTTTGCATCTGCATTATAGAATGTTGAAGCACTATATCTCATGGGCCCAAACTGAAGGAGGTTTGGAACCCCACTTTAATTAATTGTTTGTGTTGGCTCAATAGCTAAATAAAAAGAAAAAATGGCTTCTGGCAATCTGGAATTCTGGAGGGTGCAAATATTTATATTCTTTATCAGTGGGCATTATCTCTGATCCTTTTCGTGAGGCTTTTAGTTTCTTTGTAGTTTTTATCCCACTCCTTTTTACATTGGTGCATCATCAGGTTTCAATGAAGACGGAAGTCACTTGGGCACGTGACATGCTTCGAGGTGATGATGCATATGAGTTGCAAGTAAAGCTCCTCAAGCAAGTTCCTGAAGAGTACCCATATAAAGATGACGAATAAAAATCTACTTTGTGATGTCACGTGTACACGTTTTATCTTATTTTCCTTGTCAGCAAATATAGCAGTTACCCCTCTTACGGTATATGCTTATTGATATTGTATTGTTTAAGTTCATAATTTATTTTATGTTTTGCTTTTTGTTCTGAAAAATTAAGAAATCACCACCTTACATAACAGGATTGATGAGTCCACGATTGCATTTTGTTTATACTGTTCGATTTATGTCATGTGTGATTGTGTGTTATTATTCATTGTAGGAAAGTATTTAGGAAACGTCAAGTACTAATCTTGTACGGTTATGTTAGTAGACCTGGACTTAAAATTTGAAACTAAATGCAGGGTTTAGTCTTTTTTCTCCAAATGTGTAAGTGGCGCATAATTAGAGGTATTAAATAAGATGTGTTAGTATCATGCGAACCAATGTCATATTTCACTCTAAATCTGCGGCCTTTGCAATGGTTTAAACGTCAGAAAAATAGCAAATGGTTATTTGACTTGTAACATAGCACAAAGCCCATGGCTTTCAAACTATTATCCATCTAAACATTACAGTGCATGTAACAAGTACTTACTGAGCTATTGTGATTAACATTGTTCATTTTGTACCAAAAAACACAACCCATCTATCCAACATTTATAAGCATTCCCGAATGAGTTGAAGACGGTAATCACTTGGATCATCATGATAATATGAGACAGATCCTATATAAGCAGCACCCTTGTTGTTTATTGAGGAAGTGAGGTACGGTGTTGTAGTTTTATCAGAGAATAGTATTCTCCTTTGCGTCCTAAAGAAATCAAATCATTATGTGAACCCTGTTCGGCAACCTTGCCATTCTTGATAACAGCAATTGAGTGCGATTTCTGTATGGTAGATAGCCGGTGAGCAATGACTACACATGTTCTTCCAATCATCATCTTATCAAGTGCTTCTTGAACCAAGTTCTCCGACACACTATCAAGTGCACTGGTTGCTTCGTCCAGGAGGAGGATTGATGGGTTCTTTAGTATTGCCCGAGCTAGTGCAATCCTTTGTTTCTGACCTCCTGATAGTTGAACTCCTCTCTCTCCACAGTAAGTGTCATACCCATCTTTCATTCCGCTGAAAATAGCAAACAGCATGCAATCATGAATGAAATATATGCAAGTGTTTAAACAATTTTATCTAGATTTACAATTATTCAATCATGCATTGTCAGGAAGTTCAATTTATAAGATTTTATGATATATAAATCAAGCTATGTGTTGCATACCTTATGAATTCATGAGCATTAGCAAGAGTGGAGGCTTTTCTGATTTCGGATTCTGTAGCCTTCTCTTTGCCATATGCAATGTTTTCGCGGATGGTTCCAGCAAAAAGTGTTGGCTCCTGACTAACTAATGCAATATGGGACCTCAACATTCTTAAGTTGTAGTTCTTGACATCTTGCTCATCTATGTGTACTGATCCCTTCAAAGGATCATAAAACCTCTCAATAAGTCCAATGATGGTTGATTTGCCTGAACCACTCTGACCTACTAAGGCCACTGTTCTGCCTGCTTCAATTCTAAGGCTCAGTCCTTTGAGAATCATCTGCTCAGGTCTTGTTGGATATGAAAAGTGTACATTTTTAAACTCCACACGTCCTTTAATTCTTTTTTTCAGTTCAACCCCCCACTTGCTATCTGGATCGATCTCACTTTTCTTATCCAAGATTGCTAGGACTGATTGAACTGCACTGGTTCCTTTAGATATGTCAGAAGTCATACTTCCAGCTTCTGCAATTATATAAGAAGTAAAAAGCAGTATCAAAAATGCTTGGAATAGGTGCTTTGCTGTTATTAAGCCTTGCACTAGCAACCTCCCACCATACCAGAAAGCTAGGGCTGTAGCAGCCGTGTTAAAGAATTGAGAGCTAAACAAACCAGCACCAGAGACATAGGACTGTTTGATACTCTCCATCTTTGGGCCATTCAAGGTAGCCGTAAAAAGCCCCAATATTCTTCTCTGAGAAGAAAAGGCACTTATAGTTCTGTGGTTAATCACAGCTTCACTTGCCAGTTGGCTTCCTTCTTTCTGAGCTTTCCTGGCTTTTTCACCCATACTCTTCATTAGGACACTTCTTGAGTAGAAACTCCCAATGACTATCGGTTGCACTGCTATCATTACCAGGGCTAACCTCCATGTGAGCACAAGCCCTAATGCATAAGCAAAACAAGCTCCAAAAATTGCTTGAGCCAGCAATGACATCCTGTCCCCAACAAGAGATCTTACCATGTTTGCCTCAGTGGCTAACCTTGCACAAATGGCTGCACTTGTGTTGTCATCTTGATCAAACCATCCAATTTCAAAAGTCATCAACTTCTCTAGCATTTTCTCTCTTACCCTTTTTGTCAACTTTTCTCCCATAACTGCAAAATTGTAATGTTGGATGATATTGGTGAAGAAGTTAAAAACACCAATGCCTAAAAAAACTTGGGATAGGACTTTGGATTTGGACTTCATTTCTGAGGGGTCCTTGAGGAAGTAAACTGATATTAGTGATCCCACACAATAGGCATTTATTGGTTGTACTGCCCCAGATCCAATTGCGCCCAAGCATCCCAGCAAGACATTTCCCAACTCAGGTGCATTCATTTTCAACAAACGCAGCTGAGAAGGAGGAGGATAAGCTGAGTGCTTTAAGTCCTCTTCATCACTTTCATCACCAGGGTCATACTGAATAGAGTAGGAGTAAGGTGTGCCCATAGAGATGGACATTGCTCCGCTGAAGGGATATAAGGCTGGAGTGCCTGGAGTACTAGATCTGACACTCATAGGGCTTGCTGGAACACTCCTTCTGTGTCTAGTTTTCATTTCCACTTGAATATCAGCATCATCGGAAGCTTCATTGTTTGTTGCCGTTTGCTGCAACTGTACCATCTTGCAGTATTCGCCACCTTGCCCTTCATTCATTTGCATGAGCTCATTGTGTGAACCTGATTCAATCACCTTGCCAGCTTTAACAACGACAATCAAGTTTGCTGTTCTGATTGTGGACAATCTATGGGCAATTATAATTGTTGTCCTTCCTTTAGATGCCTGGTCAATGGCATTTTGTACTACTCTTTCAGATTGTGCATCTAGTGCACTAGTAGCTTCATCAAGCAGCAGAATCTTTGGGTCCCTAAGTAGAGCTCTTGCTATGGCAATTCTCTGCTTTTGTCCACCAGACATCTGAAACCCAAATTGACCAACCTGGGAAAATCACCGCATTTCATTTTAGTTAGATTATAGTCCAATCATTTAAAAGCCAAGTAGTTCATCCCATGTACAAATGGCTAAAAGCAAGAAGCAACGGTTTTTGGTGATAAGGAGAATATTGAAATTATATTACATGCTTGTGGAACATATTGAGTTAAGATATCTTACTTGAGTTTCATACCCATCTGACAACTTAACGATAAAATCGTGTGCATTGGCAGCTTTAGCAGCATTTATCAGTTGATCCATAGTGGCTCCTTCCTTCCCAAAAAGTATATTTTCTTTTATGGATGTTGCAAACAGAACAGGTTCCTGGTTAACCAAACCCATCTGGGATCTCAACCACTTTAGGTCAAGTCTTCTTATTTTGTATCCATCCAAGAGTATTTCTCCTTCAACAGGGTCATAAAACCTCTCTAGGAGTGAAATAACAGTAGATTTTCCCGAACCACTGCCTCCAACAAGTCCTACCCTCTTACCAGCAGGAACTATTAGATTCAAACCTTGTAAGACCGGCGTTTCAGGCCTTGATGGGTAGCTAAAGTAAACTTCTTTGAATTCTATTTCTCCTCTTACATGTGATAAAGCTCTTCCTTTTCGATCTTCGGGGTCTATTGCAGGAACTCGGTCAATCATTTCGAGAATCCTAGTTGTTGCTGCTAATGCCTCTGTGATTGCAGTCAAATTAGGTAGTGCACTCAAAATACTCCTGCAATGGTAAAAATTTAGTTGTAATTTATAGTCTTGTAGATATAGTATGAGATAGATTCAAGTTTTGATTTGGAGGAATCACTTACAAGCCTCCCATGAGAACATTAAACCCAGCTACAAAAATATGACCACCATCTTCATTTCTTTGGGTGACCAAATAAGTTCCAACCCAAGCCTGAAAACCCCAGCCTACATAAATCATTCCCATGCTCCCCATTAACAATCCTTTAGAAAAACCTTGCTTTATTCCAAACTCCGTAACTTTTTGAAGTGATTCACTGAACCTTTGTAGTGTTTGGTTCTCTCCTACATATGAATATACTGTTCTTATTGAAGAGATTGCCTGTTCTGCAATTCCACCAGCAACTCCATAAGCTTCAATCATCTTCATAACCTGGCCCATAAGGATTTTCCCAAATATAAGTCCCGGAGCGATGAACATGATTGAAAGTGGTATGGCTGCCAATGTGAGTCTCCATGACAGTTTAAAGGCAAAAATGTGGCAGAACAGGAAGGTTGACATATATGTCAGACAGTCAGGTATCTGCATAATGGAATAATCAGATTTGTCAAATGCATAAACTGATAAACATTTGAAATTATATTTCATATTATGCATTCATGAAGAGAGACTGTTGTTTTTATTTATAGGACATTTTAAGTGATAAATATTTCGAAACCGAACCTCGTTAGCACTATCCCCATGATCATAAGCTAACATCTACAACACACATAGTTTGCTTGTTCATTATAGAAATTTCAAATAGGCTGTTTTCAATTTTTATGCATGCCTCTTTCTTCTTTACTTTAAAATGACACCTTTTCGCACAAAGCAACTTGGACTGCATTGGCATCGGAAGATAAGATTGACACAACTTGATAAGTTGTTGAAGAACCAGCTGCTTGGGTGTCAAAAAAACTAACTTCTTGTCTGAGAACAGATTTCAGATATTCTGTTCTCATTCTAGACGTCTGTCTCTCAGCAGTTCTTGACCAACAAACTCCTTCTGCAATAGTATATATCAATAGCAGGTAGCTAAGATCAAGTACTTCTTCACAACAAAAACGATTTAAAATTATTGTTAGGTTCATACTGAAATCCAAACTCTTGTTTTTTTTTTTTTAGCAGTTTTCCTTTTTGACCTACAGTCAATTTATATTCAAAACTATTTTGTTTAAAAATGAAACTCCTCCAAATACATGTTCAATTTAAAACTTTTTTTTTTTCGGAGGTGTAGCATGAGTTTTCGGTGTCAGAGTGTAAAAAGGAAAATATTTAGGAACATATGTTCAAAAGTAACGAGAGGTTAAAAATGAAAGCACTGCTTCATATTCAGCTTTTTCAGTTTCAACTTTGTTCATCTACATGGTTACCTAGTTCAAAATTACTTACCCACAAAGGCAGAAATTCCAACTCCAAATGCTGCATAGAGTAACCTCAATGCAAACTGGAAAATAAAAACAGAGTAGAGTGACAAACTGCTTTGAAGTTTTCAATATCCAATATATAATGAAGTTATTCTTATCCATACCATAGAAAAAGATTACAAAGTAGTATTAAGTTTGTTCATATTAATACCTTATTTACAGCACTATTAGTAAGAGTGCCGTCGAAACTTCCGTAAGAATTGATAACGTCGCTAAGAATATACATCATAAGAGGGTTCTGCAACCCATCACCAATGCTTCCCAAAGTCCCAAACAACATGAACAACATGTCCACTCCATCTGCATATCGAAACATGCCATCTTTTATTCCCATTTCTACTGCTTTCTCTATTAATAAGGCTTACCCAACTTTAAATGCTTTACATAAACTCATTACCACTGATGATCATGCAAAACTTACTTATAAATAAGTACTACTAATTGAAGAAGCATATGTCATCATCAGTTCTGTTATTGTTAATGACAATTCCAACTAGAATGTAATAATGGGTTTTTGTTTTGTTTTGTTTTTTAATACTGCCGGCAACCTTAGTGTATGTTATTTACACATGACCCAGTTAATACTGTTTATTTTGTCTTTTTGGCAGTTCAATAGCCTCTTAGAAATATTCTCAAATCCTTCCATCAAAATCTATGTTAATAACAACATTGGATACAACATAATTGAGAGAAACTAAAGGTAGATATTTTAATAACAATGGTACTAAGGTGTAATTAGTAATATGGGTAAAATTGACCTTTTCGTACATTTTGTTGTGGCAATATTTTTAACTATTTTGTTGGGTTTGCTTTATTGTTAGAGACAATTAGACAAAGTCATGTCTCTCTATTCGGCCACCTTCTTATTTGTTTTACCACTTTATGATTGTTCCTATCTTAAAAAATTATGCCATTGCCTGCATTTTACTATTCTTATTTATCAATGACATCATCTATCCTATCAAACTCTAGCCTTTTTTTTCCTCTGTTTCTTCTCCTCTTTTAGATCTACATCTTAGATAGATATATTTTTGCATCCATTTTCCTAAAGAGCTTTTTATGGTATGTTTTTATGTTTTTTTATGCTTGTTTTTTCATTTGGATCTAATCGATACAGATAGGTTACGTTACTTTATGAAGATTATAACATTTTAAAGGTCAAGTACATGAGAACAATGAAATTTGTTGAAAATATGAATGCACTACTTTTAACTGCTCATGCACAAAAAGCCGTTTAAGACAAATATTGTCTATGTTAATTACATGTATATTTATAAAGATGCTTGTGATGTTGTATATTTATGCTTTAATTGCATCATATAGCCTTTTATAAGTAGAGTTTATTTTTAACATTTTTTAACTAGTTAACGTATACAACATAAAAAACATATATATATATATATATATATATTTTTTTTTAAGAATTAAAAGTAAAATTAATTGAATAATTAAATTATATATATATATATATATATTATTTATTTATTATAGTTGGTTATGTTGTTGGATATATGAAATTTTTATCTTCTAAAAAAAATTCAAATAACATTCTAAGGAAGACCGAGTCTAAAAAGGACACCAATAAATATGATTTCCTATTTTAATCAGTGATCTCATTGTTTATGTAATCGTCTGAATTGAGATATGAAAAGTTTCTCTTGCCCTTTTCTTTATGACACCTTGCAATCCGGAATTAGTTTCATTGTCCCAATCTGCTATCAAAATCAACTGCGTTTGATTTCTACTTAAATACTAGTTTAAAACCAAGAGAAGAACCTCTTATTTTGTTAATTCTTTTGTAGTATATTCAGTACAATATTTAATTGAACATTATTAGGCAATCAAAATTAAGATAGCTCTCGACTCTTTTCAAGCCAAAGTTAAAGAAAGCCCAAAACTTATAACTTACGAGTGATGTCAATATGATATTGTCATATCACATCCATTTCCAAAGAGAACTGCCTGTTGCAAAACGACAATAGCTATTGCAGTTAGATGCACACGTATCAGTTTTATTAGCTCCTGATTGGCTTGCTGATTTTTTTTTTCTTTTCTCCTTCCTAAATAAAATGACACTTGTTTTTGTTAAAAGGTTTGTACCTTTAACCATAACAAAAAGTTTATCATTCCACTAAAAAGACATGGCATTTCAGTGGTTTAGTCAGTTTTAAATTTGACAGATCTCTTGCCACCTCCATCTCAATCCCTCTTCTTCACTCCTATTACACGCATAAAGCTTTAGAGACAGAGAAGCAAAGTTCTCCTCCTTGATAGATCACTCCTTCTGTCCTTGCCATCAATATTCTCAGCCGAGCTTGTCTCGTGTCCTTCCATTTTGGAAGTCTCTCTCGGGCAGATTATCATATTATGCCATTTTTGTCTTATTCCCCCCCTTCTATGGAAGGATTTAATCCAAATTTAAATATGAATTTATTGTGATTTTTTTGTTATTTGTTTCCATTTAGTGAAATTTAGTGTTCTTATGGCCTCCATTGGTTCATAAATGGGGAATTCATTAAAAGCCTATTAAAGGCTTTAACAAAAGCCTTCATAGGCTCAAATTTATTTTTTTTCAATTTGTTTGCATTTTAGTTTATCTTTATTTTCATATTTTGATCATGTATTGTAGCATGTGTGTTAATCATGCTGTGCTCTTTAAATTATACTTTCAAATTTTAATTACCGTTTTTTTTAATCTAATGAAATATCCCAAGTTCGAAGAAAAATTTAAAATTGAGTTACTTTTTACTTCAAAGTATAGTGTTTGTACTGCTTCTAAAAGAAAGATTTGTTTCCAAAATGAGCATTACTATAAATTACATGAATATTACAAAAATAATTAATTTATCATAATCTTATCAGATTAAATATATTATTCAATTAAACTTTACCATATTATTTAAAATCTATAACAAATTTATAATATTTAATACTTATTTTGGGTAATGCTTTCTTTAGCTTTAGAGTGGGAAGAAAATAGGTACTATAGTACTTTAGTTAGATGATAATAATGGGCTTGGTCACTAGTCAGAGAAGGTATGGTATATGATATGGTCTAGCTGTTTGTTAAAAGTTTTTGCTTCGTTACACAATCTTAAAAATTTGGTTATTGTTTAATCGTACCCTCTCACTATACGGCTATACCTCTGTCTCAGGAAAAAAAAAAAATTGTTGTAGCCGCCTCCTTGGAAACCATAGCTGCTACCATATGTTAGTGTCTTAAATATGATCACCATCTCTTCCTGTTAATCTGAAATTCAATCTCATGCTAAAAATAACAAGTTAATTATACCTAACATATATATATAAATAATATGTAATATATTATTTTAAAATTAATTTAATTATATATAAGTTATTATAATTTTCTGAACATCAACCTTCATTTATATAGAATGAAGCTATTGTTGTTAGTAGCCAATTTATCTCTTTTTCACGCGGTTGGTTGATTATCCTCAGTAGGTTGATCTGATGTGTTTCACCCTAATTAGATTTGCCTAATTCTCTTGCCACTATTATCTGTTGTTTATCTTCTTTCATCTACTTGTTTCCTAATTCTTTTTATTTTATTTTATTTTATTGTACATTAGTTCGATTATTCCATGGAGGTCGAGTTTCCAAAAAAATAAAAAATTATTTAGCATGGTGCATGTGTATTCTGATTTGATCTTAAATTGGCATATTCATTACCTGTAGTCACTTAATTATAAAAAATAAAATTTGTCCTATAAATATTAAAAATAACACTTCATTTCTATGAAAAAGGAACAAATTTTTAAGCCCAAATAACCTTTTTTTTTTTTTTTTTAATAATTGACCCAAGAAAAAATATATCTTTACACTCTAGTGGTAAAGTATATAAATATATCATTGAATTTAAAAAAATATAATTGAATAAATGGAAATATTTATGTTTTTTTTATGAACTTTTCTTTAGTATAATATTTTATTAATATAAAATATTTACTTTTTTTTTTTTAATATTCTCTTTTAAATTATGGATCTTTTAGTTGTATATTTTATAATTTAAACTTATTTTTATTATATTTTAAAATTTTTTGGATCACTTATTTTTTTCTTTTTTAAGATTCATATTTTTTAATTTTTTTTTTCAACTTGATCCATCGATTAATCAAAATTTTGATCCCTAATTTTAAAGGGTTAATCAAATTACCAAAAACATTCATGATTCTTTAAACTTTTTTTCTAATACAATCTTTTATTAACGTTGCACATCCATCTTTTTTCCTTTATTTTTTGGAAGGAGAATAAAAAAAATTACCTTTGTGCCTCGCATCCCTTAACACGTTACAGATTTACAGTATTAGTTCGGGCTTCCGTCGCCGTCTTCTGAGGTGTTCGAATTACACTACGCGCAAGGGAAGTACAAGCGCATGAAGAGAGAGAGACATAAATGAGAACAATATCAAACAACAAAATAATCATAATAACGCACCTAAGAAGTCTGAGATGCCCTCCAAGGCCAAAAAGTTGAGTTCTCTATTCGACTCAGTCGTCAAATTGAAAAACGCCACTTCCTCACCTTCTTCTTCCGCCGCTATGTTAACGTCTTCGACTACTTCTAAGCCAAAATCGCCAACTTTTCTATCCAAAAAGGCTTCTCAGAGATCTGCTGGTCTTGTTAAGCTTCCGACCTTAATGTCGGAGCTAAAATCTGATTCTGGTATATGCTTGATTCTTTTGAATCGGTGCAACTCTTTTCTTTTAATGTTGATAATGCATGGTTAGACATTTATGAACTATCATGTTAATTGTTTGCTTTTTTTTTTTTTTTTTTATGCTTGAATTTCAGAGGACTCAGCGAATAGTTTAGCGGAGAAGATATCCTCAGTAATGTGCTGTAAGTGTTTGTAAATATTACCATGAGAATCCTATTACGAATACTTTTTTTTTTGTTAATGGAGTAATACATGAAATGTGGCTAAAGTCTTGAATTTTATGACAATATTTACCGTACTCAACGTTTCTACTTTGAACTAATTCTCTGTTAATTTTCTTGTGAACCCAAATTGTTTTGCTGGTAGTACATTTTCTTCTTCTTTTTTTGAGTCAATCAGAAAGAACCACTACCAAATACACACTTTATTAATGTTCAAGCAAGCAGAGAAGTACCAAAACCTTAAAAAAAAACAAACCATACTAAGTCAGATTCCATCTTCAGCTACCAGAGGCGGCCCTAGGAATCAAATAATGCCAATTTCTAGCAGCAGAGCTAGCAACTGTTTCTACGAGGACAACCATAAGCTCATCATCAAAATCCGGCATGCTAAAGAGCAAAAGTAGTAACTTTCTTGGTTAAAGAAACAGTCCAATAACATAAAACACAGACTAAAACAGAATTAAGACGAAAATAAACAAAGCAGACAAAGTTTCAACAAACTAAAATGAAAACATGTGCATCATCATTCCATACTCCTTACTAACCACAGTTTGTAAAAGAAGCTGGAGAAACCAAGAAAACAGGACAATCTTAAGTTGAAGGTTCCCCCATATCTGCAGTTGCTGCTACAATGTCTGCAGTTGCTGCTACACCAATAGGAATGGCAGGGACGTTCACATTTTCTTCCTTTCCTTGTTCATTAGATTATAATGACTATAAATCATAAAAACTTACTATTTACTTGACATACTGATATGTCATTACTTATATTGATAATTGACTTTTGAAGTATTTCTCCTGTATGTTTTTTCATTACCTTTGTTTTTCATATATGGGTTTACAAATGTCCTTGCTGCAGGTGATAATTCGATTGACTCACCCAACATGCCAGAAATTGATAATGAGAGATCTACGGAAAAGGAGCTAATTGTTCCATGGTTTCCAGACGTGTCTTCCCGAAGTGTATCATTACGTCGTAAAGAAGTATTTCGCGAAAGAAGGCAAAAGTGGATTTTCAAGAACTCTCATGATATACGTTTTGGTCGCTTAGTTGACACGTGTGCAAAAAACATAGGAACAGATGCCACCTTTGCGGTTCTTGGTAAAATTGGGCGACAAACTGGTGTGAAAGAGTACAATGCGTTAATAAATATATGCATAGAAAAGGCAAGGAGTAGTGTTGATGAAGAGATTGCATTGGAACAATTTCACAAGGCTCTTCGACTATTTGATTCAATGAAGGAACAAGGCTTTTCACTAGAAGAGGAAACTTATGGTCCCTTTCTTGCTTATCTAATTGACAAGGGAATGGTAGAAGAATTTAATTTTATTATTGGAGTTGTAAAAGGTGAGAACCATAATTCAATTTCAAGGTTAGGTTACTATGAGATGCTGTTATGGATCAAAGTCAATAATGAAGAAAAGATCAGAGAGCTCTGCGATTGGATGGTGACTGATCAGGGCGAAAACAAGTCAAGTTTACAAGGTATTTTATTTCTTTTTCCATGGTAGCTATTTATTTATTTATTTTTTTACTTCTAACTAAAAATTCATCTTTACCTCTGCTTATAACTTTTTTGGGACTTTTTTTAGTATTTGATAAGGCATTGTATTTCAGAGCCTTGCATAACTTATGAGGAATATACATTTGTCAAACTAATTGTTGAAGCATCAGGTATATGGAAAAAAAATTAAGGTCCTAAGTTCCTAATGATGCCTGACTATATGAGATGCTTGTTTTTGTTGAACCTTTGGTCTTCTTATTCTGGAACAATGTATAGAATGTAAGGTGTCTTAATCATTACAGAAGAAAGTGGTGGAACTCTTTGTTGTATCTTTCAAATTTATATTAAGGGGAGAAAAAAGATGTAGAAGGTCAATATGAATGGAAAAGCCTAGTGTTATGGAACTAATTAATATTTGATTGTTGTAGACCCGTTCTACCCTCAATATGGATGTAAGTCTCAACCCTAGGGATGGAAGGGTTATATTCAAGTGTGTTTTCGGACAATTATAGCCTATTGAAATTTTAGGGCATAATAAGGAAAACAAATGCAAATAATGTATAAAAGATGTTGCTTCAAGAACTCTTATGATACAATTACCTCTTTGCATCACTGAAGACTTCACTGATTTTGCAGAAAATTATTTGCTAGCACTCAGTGAATGTGATAGGACGAGGGAGGTTTCACAGCTATTGGAAATTATTGACATCACAAAACTTCCATCAATGGACTCTATAGCAAGACTCTTTGAATTCTTCGGAAAGCAGTTACTTGAGTCATTAGCAAAGAAGCTCCTTGTGGCATTCAAAGCGAGTGGTAGGTTTATTGCTTCATTTCCTTTGGATTCAGTCACCATTGAGAGCCTTTTTGGCTGGAACATAAGTGGATAGTTTTTATTCCAGGTTGGAGTTATTAACATCTCCTATGGTGTTACCATTTGGAAAGTTTCTATTAACCTGTATTTTTCTAAAGTCTTAAATTTTGATGATTTAGATTTTAATGGTATTTTCAGATAATATCATCCTAACTAACGTGAAATATCTTCTCTGCAATTGCATAATTTTCCAGATCTTCTCAAATGTTCATTTCAGTTGTCTTTGGATCGTATCAGTGTAAAATCCTTATTTAGTATTTCTTCAACTAAAGTTCTTTTCCTTTTCTGCCTAGCACACTATAATTTTAATCATTATGTTGAAATTGAGTCTTTAAAATGGTTCTTAACTTTCTAGCTCTTCCCATGTAAAAGTGTAACAATTTCATATTTTGCAGATCTCGAAGCAGAGAATATTACGAATTTCATATATAGTTATGCTGTTGGCATTCCAAATTTAGCGGTAACGAACTTCTCTCATTTTTTGGCAGATAGTGTCATTCGTGCCAATATATGTAAAATGACTGGTTTTACTGAAATGAAATCATTTCTTGGAAGTTTGTTCTGCTTGGAAGTTGGAAAGTTTGGAAGTCATTTCTTGTAACTGCTGGAAATTTTGGAAGAAGAGAGAGAGAGAATGAGTTGAGAGGGATTTTTATTTTTTTTAATTGAAAATGAAATCTTGTTGGTTTGCATTTTTGCCCCTTTAAACATTTCCATGTGGGGTCTCACGTGCGACATTAGTCAACTTTAAGGTCTTAGTTGGACGACAGTTGGATTACTTGAGTGTTGGACTGAGTGGACTTTTTGAGAAAAAAGGGACTAATAACGTTCACTTGAGAAGAATAAAGTGGTCCATTGATCAAAGAAAAGGCACTGTTGCCGTCCTTTACTCAACAGTAATGTGCGGACCAGATTGTAATGGGTTACATGATTTAAGGACTAAATGTGTAGTGTGGTCTCAAAAAGTATCCACGTCATTAAGAGTAAGGTCTAAAAGAGCATCAATGTCAGAATTATGCCCTGGAATATCCTTAAGTTAATTATCTTGAACAACAGCCAATACATTGATTGTCACTTTTCAATTGAACTATGTTGAATACTTGAATGCTTGATTTCCTTCCAAAAAGTTATTGTTCTTTTCTTTAAGTTGTGGATCTTCTGGTTCTAGCCATGGATAATGCACTTTTGCTAGTTGATGGTCAAATAAGAAACTTTATTCTGATTAATGAGGGATAAAAAAAGATAAGCTGGTTTGTGTAATTCACTTTTTCCAGATTAGTCAATCCATCATTGTATCTCAGCTAAAAGTTTGTGTTTCACTTATTCCCTATTTGTAACTGAAGGTTGAGGATGCCATTTCAAAGTTTAAAGACTTGCATGCTAAGCTGGAGTTGACACTTTCATGTGCATCATATCACAAGCTTGTTACATACTGTTGTGATTCATGTAAGGTATGTTTGATCTTCTGGCTAAACGTATAGGAAATGAAATCAACTTTGAATGGCTTTTTCCTAGTTTTCGGTAGCTAGTTTGAAAATTAATTTTGCTTGACTAAATGTATATTTATTTTTTCAATTTAGGTGCATTTGGCTCTTGATTTAGTCAATGAATTGTGTGAAATGGGTTTTACCTTATCCACAGCGACATTACACACCATTTTACTTGCTGCTGAGACAAATGTCGACTTTATTCTGGTAAGCAACATTGTAAAAGTTATCTTCTTTGCATGTACCTGACATGATTTTTCTCTCTGTTATTTTACTCATCTTTTCACTTGGAGAAACTTGGAGTAGCATGGATTGGTTTCAAAACTGGCTGAACTAAAAGCAGGGAACAAAAAAACAGTAAAGAAATTCACATTGTTTAGCCTAAAAAAATTATTTATGGTCAATATCCAGAATCTTTCAAGCCTTTTCTTATCTTAGGACCGAGAACATTCAAATATTAAAATGATTAACTACGAGAAATGTGGCAATAATTGCATAGGGTGTATTTATAGTATACTGTCCTGTTACTGTCAGGTGGATTAGAATTTTGGTCCAGCCTTGATGAAATTTGTTGGATTTCTAGATTTCTGTTACTTTGATTCCTCACGTTGTGCAGCTGATTTTGGCACCGTTCATGATAATTGGCTATCTCACTTCAGCCTTTTCTTCTTTATGTAATATTTTTAATCTCTCATGAGATTTTAGTGGAGTTTTGACTAGAATTTATCTAGCTGTCAGGCTCCAATCATAGGATTTGAGTCATCATTCAAGTAATCAATTGCATGTTAATGTTTATGCACTTTCAATGTGAGGTCTTTCTGATATCTGAATACATTTATGATCTATTGTTCTGACGTCTCTTCCACTTTTAATCCTCAGGTTCGACAAATCTTTGCAATGATTGGTCATAATAACTTAAAGCTAGATGAAGAAGCGTTCAGGGTGATGATAAATTTGTCTGTGAGAATGAAAGATGTAATATTTCACTTTAATGTGTTTGAGCAATAAATTATGCATCAGCTTTCTTTTGGCATTGCTTTCTGCTAAATAGTTATGCTTCTAATCCTTGTACTAATGATATAACCTCCTTCTTGTAGTTTGCTGGTGCATATAACTTGCTTAATGATTTGAAGAAATTGAATATAAGGCCAACAGCTAGCATGTACAATGCTATTATGGGAGGGTACTTCCGAGAGGTAGTTTTATTGGTTTCATTAGATTTTTTGCAGTTCCTGTGTACTTGTCTTTGTATGTTTAAGCCTTCATGTGTTGAGACATATAGTACGCACTGTCAAATCAAATGGGTTAGCTACATTATCATCTCTAATGTGGTTATAGGTCTGAGGCATAAATTGGTTCTCCGTGGAGCTTCTTGAGAGGAAATGAATGTTATGATCTTTCCTTATTCTTTTCTTTTTACCCTTAAAATGATAAGTTTTCATATTCACTGTATTAATGATTTTTCTTGAGACTGTAAAACTGATACAAGGTATCCAGAGTCTTATTTCAAATTTATTTCTTGTTCCATGTTCTAATTTCTAATTTGAGATGGGAAAAAAGAAGAAAAATATAGAACTCATGTCTCCCTTCTCCACGTTCAATTTTTATTATTTATATCATATTGACTGCATTTAAGTGAGTGGGGGAAGCTAAACTCAGGATTTTCTTGATAGTAGGAAGAGGTAACCTCTAAGTTACAAGTTCTTGGCTCTTCTGCATTCAAGTTAAATAAATAATTATGAAAAAAAAAAAAAAAAAAACAGCTGGAAAGAGACAAAGAGTGCATTTATTGTGCAGAATAATAGTTTTTATGCAGGACCTGTGGGAAGACGACATTGTAATATGATGTTAATGCAATTTGTTCGGTTGAAAACCTTCTCTCTTCCTTTCTTTTTTCTTCTATTGAAGGATGTTTAAAGTTGAATTTATTAATTTATTGAGATTTGCGCTGTGATCTCCATTTTTATAGTAGGCATCTTGATGTTCATGGGATAGCAGTGATCCCAGTCATTCTTGTTGGTAAAAGTTGTTTGGCTGTTGGGGAAAACATGCCTATTATACTCAATTCACTGAAAGAAATTATAGAATTTCACAAAAAGAAGCCATGTGGCTAGCATGAATACAACACGTGCACTGATGATTGTTTTAGCTTTAATTTAAATGTGGTTCTTCATTTGCAAATAATAAGAATAACAATAATGTCGTTTTTGTTTCTAGTTTTCTTTGAAATTTAATGTGCTTATTAATTACTCCCTTTGTCATTATTCTATAGAAAAATTTTCGCGCTGGGTTTAACCTTCTCAAGCAAATGGAAAGAGCAGATGTGAAACCAGATTCGACTACTTTCAGCTATCTTATACACAACAGTCAAACTGAAGAAGATATTAACACAGTAATGTGAAATTTCATTTCTCCAAAGCTTTTTGTCTGAATTTTAGTAAAACAAAGAATAGTATTTCATCTATATTGTTATTGTCCGGTGTAAAACCTCTCTCTCTTTCTCTCTCAGAGAGGGAGGGACTGAGATAGAGAGAGGGAGAAGGAGCAGAAGAAAATGAAGAAAGGTAGAAATCTGTTGTTAAAATTGCTTCTCTTCCAGCATGAGAAGTATTAATAATGATTCTTATATAAACTGGTTAAAAATGTAAGTGACAAAGGAGAAACAATGACTACGTTCGAGATCCAATATTTTTGTTCTTGTTACTACTCAAGAATGGCCTATAGAAACTGAACTACTATTCCATTTCTAAAATACATGGAAAAGCTACAATGTAGTCCATCTATTTCTTATACAATGATGCCCAGTATACAAGTTTAGGTTTTTTTTTTTTTTTTTATTTAGATAGAAATGCTGATTTTGCACATTGCTTGTAGTACTATGAAGAACTCAAGCTTTATGGGGTTCAAGTCACGAAGCATATTTATATGTCGCTTGTAAATGCTTTTGCAGCTTGTGGACAATATAAGAAGGCAAAACAGGTTAGTGCAAAGTAATTTTCTTTTTTTGAACTTATCAGTCTAAATGAAATTAGGTGCATTATATTCTCGAAAAGTGCATTTGGACAGTGAAAGCATGTGCTTGAAGAGCCAGAGGGGCAATGTTTAGAATCTGACCGCTTTCAGTACATGGTCTTTTCTTTGGGTTCTGTTTTTGATAGTCTCAATAATCAAATATCACTTTCCAACATTAGATATCAGACTAGGATATCTTCTCTCCGTTTTTATATAACCTTAACCTTTACTAGAATATCTCGCCCCTTCAATTTTTGTTATACCATGTTCAAGTACATATACGTTATTGAAAAGATCTTTCAATGAAACAGATTAAGAACTCGTTTAAAAGACTAGCATTTATAAAATAACACTTTGGTTAGGCTGGAGATTCAGTGCTCGTTTGGATTCACTTTTTTGCCTTTTGTGATTGTGACATCAGTGCTTTTTAGTGCGTTTGGGAGTTAAATAAAAAGTACTTTTAATATAGGGGGGGCAACTTTTAAAACAAGAGAAGTGTTTTTTCAAAGAAGGGGGCTTACTTTTGAACAGTTACTATTTTTAAACCACTTCTATCTAAAGTGCTATGCTCCAAAGGCCTCTTTGTTTCCTATGCATAGTTATGTGACCATGTCTCTCATTTCTTTCTTGTTAAATTCACCTGGAGGATTGCTATACAACGAAATATGTGTTGTGTATTTCTTTCATTCTAATTTCTCGGGATGCATTTCTGTCTTTTCTAAATGCTAGATGTAAACTATATGTAGTAATCTCAACTCTTTTATGGGGCAGGTTGTCCTCGATAATCTGATTCCAGCTAAGAGCTTAAATGAAATTAAAAGTGTGCTTGTCCAATCTCTTGCATCACACGGGCAGTTATCTGACGCACTTAGTGTGTACAAAGAAATTAAGCAAGCTGGATATAGTTTGGAGCCAAAAGCTGTGATAAGTCTTATTGTAAGCTTCTCACCTTTACTTTTTATTCTGTCGTGAGAAACCCTAATGACATTTTACTTGATGGTCATTTAGGAGCACCTTGATTATGAGGAAAATGTAAGTACATTCTTCCAGCTGCTTGGGGAATTAGAGGATCTAGATTATTGGATTGATGGTTGCTGTAGAGTTATCTCATGTTGTGTTCGGTACAAACATCTAAGGTAAAATGTTGCTACGGTTTTCCAGTTGAGTAGAATATTCTTGACACTACTATTTTCTAAGCTCATGTCATTATAATAACGTTTTATCTTTTTAAAATATAGTTCTGCTATTGATTTGCTCAAGCAAATCAATGAGAAAGTTGATGGCAACGAATATGCAATGGAAGCTATTTTGAATGAGGTTTGCCCTTGTTGTCTCTCTTTTATGTAGTTGAACATTGAAAAGGCAGTAGACCACATGGATGAGGTTTGATTGCTCAAATTTTTTTGAGTCTTTCCCCTTTCCTCTCTAGATAAGTAAATAAACTATTATTAAGTGCGACTCTGCTAGATATTAGAAACAAAAGTATTTTGAAATATGATATTTGATGTGTATCTCAGTATCTTCATGTCTTAATCCAAAAATGATTTCTGTTAATTTTTTTTTAAATTCTGACATCAATGGTAACTCTGACATATTTGTAGGTGTTTTCCCTTTTTGGAGACTTAGAATCTTCACATTTGCAGATAGGGATGGATTTACTTGAATTTGTAAAAAATGTTTGTAACCTCACACCATCTCGGAAATGTCTTGATTTTCTTCTCCATGCTTGCATTAATGCCAAAGACTTGGAAAATGGCAAATTGATCTGGAAAGAATATGAAGCTGCTGGCTTTCCTTACAATGTTTCGAGTTTCTTAAGGCAAGCAATGCTTTAAGGGTTCAAATTTCACTAGTGGATTTGTGGAATAGTTGATTATCTAGACCTGATTTTGGTTTGGGGTCGTTGCAGGATGTACCAAGTGCTCTTGGCTGCAGGTGATGACAAGGCTGCAAAGAGCTTGCTTGCTAAGATTCCGAAAGATGATCCACATGTTCGATGTATCATCAAGGCATCTCAAACAGCTTATATAGACTCCACAGAGACTACAATGACAAGAAAAGGAAGGATAAAGAAAAGAGATAAACAAGACTTGTGCTCGACATATTACGAGATACGAGAGAGTTTCAGATAAAACGGGTACATGGATGATGACATGGAGAATCATTCTAGATGGTCCATTTTGATTGAAGTATAAATAGTTTTGTCTCGAAAATTTCAAAATACATCACGTATACATGAATTTTGGTGCCAATCAGATAAAACGGGTACATGGATGATGGCACGGAGAATCCTTCCAGATGGTCCATTTTGATTGAAGTACAAATAGTTTTGTCTTGAAATTTTCAAGATGCATCACCTATGCATGAATTTTGGTGCCATTTTGTTGGATGATTTTTTTCAACGTCCGAGCAGCCTGTATTCGAAGTTAGTTTTATTTATTCATTTTGTAGGTGTATGTCATTTTCGATTTGTATTAGCATTCTTACTGTCACATATTTTCACTCATATTTTACCCTTTGGTACATATATGGCTTGTTTATTTATATAGTTTTATTTTTAACCCATCAAGAAAAAAAAAACATGTTATTTGTTTTACAATATAAAAACACATATACGTTACAAGCTGTTTGGTATTTCATACCCAAGAGAGTTGGTCTTTACCATATATAGTATATGAATTTTCTCGCTAATTTACATCGAAAAGACATAGCAACTAGTATAGCTTGCCTACACCTGGATTTGGCCTGTTCAAAGCTCTCACTAAATGTTTGTTCCTTTACAGCAGTCTTAACCATAGCCAAATCCATTTCCATCAGCCTCAATACTCTAAACAATTCAGTGATCAATCTGTCTTCAACCTCACCTTCATCTCTCAACACTGAAGCTTCTTCCCCTGCTCTCTCAACCACAATTTCTCCAGCTTTTTGCCAACAGCTCTGTGGAACCAAATTCCTTTACCATTACGCTCTCAAACTTCTCCAATAAGTCCGCTATTACAAATCCTATTGGTTTCTCAGGGTTTATCTCTTTTGTCATCTTCCAACCAATCTCATAGTTCGGTGGCTCAGGCTTTACTAGTCCAGTATTTCTCTTCCTCTTAGTATTATTTCCTCGACAGTAAAAAAGTAATAGATTTTATGTGGTCCCACTAAAAGTTACAAGATTTGCTCTTGTATAAGTTATAACTTACAAGATCTCTGGCGCCTTTTACTCAATCATTAACAACACATTGTATATTATTTTTACAAATGAATTGAAAATATAAATTAATTATTTAATTAAATTCATATATCATAAATATTAATAGTTATCAAGCGCTGTCAGTTAAACAAATGACAATAGGTAGGGGCGCTGTTCAATCATATTTTGTTGGATAGTTGAAGGCTTGAAGTGAAGATGGACAATTTTTCAACTAAAATTGGGTTGGGTCTCCTTGGCAACCAAGCCCATATAATCCCCTCATAGTTTGATTTCTTGTTCATTTCTAGATTCTTTTTTTTAAATAAAGGTCATAGTTAGCAGTTTTCAGTGAGTGTACCGGGACATACTAACTAGGTTGGCACCTCCTTAGCACCTTCTTCATGAAACTGCTCAACTATTAATATTATTAAATAACAATAAAATTTAAATTACAAATAAATATTCTCAACAGAACCTGTAATTAGGTTTGTTGTTAGCATCTGAATGGATAAAAGAGGTAGCGAAAGATGGGGCATTCCACCACCAAGTCGCTGTACATAAACTAGGAGCCCTAGAAGCTAAACTATCAGCTGCAGCATTACCCTCCCTGTAAATATGTGAGCAGTGGAACTCCATGTTGGTTATTTTATCTAAACAATCCGCCCAAGCAGAATACCATCTCCAAGATACCGAAGAAGATCGAGTATGAAAGAGAGTGACAACATATGTTGAGTTTGATTCCAACCATAGTCGTCTCCATCGAAATTGATATGCATATCTCACCGCCTGAATGGCTGCCGCTAGTTCAGTCTCAAAAGCATAAGATACTCCAAGTGGAATACAGAAACAATCCTTAACAAATGATCTGGAAGTTCGAAAAACACCTGCACAACCAGATAATCCTGGTGCTCCAAAAGCAGCACTATCTGTATTAACTTTTATCCAACCCGAAGGCGGTGGCCTCCAGATGACCTCTATAATCCTTGGAGCCCGTCGTGGTATGCCTTGTATTCGAAGATGCTTAAGTACTTGTAGGTCGTCCACAGTATTTCGCATGGAACCACCCTGTGATAGACTCGCTTCACGAAGAAAACGCCATACTGTGGCAAATGCTGACCTCAGTGTTGTCTTTTTGTTGTTAAACCGATAATCATTCCTAGTAGTCCAAATTACCCAGATTACTGAGACAATTCCTGCTTTCCATAAATTAGCGAGCTGTGATCCAAACTCCATTGACATTGACATCTTCCATAAGTTTAGGATAGTGGACTCTGTGCATGGTCGTCTGCCAAAGAAGAAGCATAGGAGGTCCCAGAGTGCACTTGCAAAATGACAACTTAAAAAAAGGTGTGACATAGTTTCCTCATTGGATCCACATAATGAGCAGCGAGAAGGCAAAAATTGTCCCCTTTTTTTTAACTGACAATCCGTGGGAAGTTTATTTTGAATTGCACGCCATAACAAAATAGACCTTGAGGGCGGTATGTAAGGAGCCCAAATAGCCTTACCCCAATTCTTGCGTTCTCCAACCACACGTAATGAATCATAAGCCTCTCTGGTTGTAACATCTCCCTTAATTGAATTTGTCCAAACTCTTATGTCCGAACTAATCCCAACCACTGTTGACTGGATTTCTGAGGCAATATCTAGATAGGAGACCATAAATTGTTGAGGCAGATGTCATCCGTCCTCGCGAAGGTAGTCCCCTACTAGTGAATGAATCGGTGGATCTACAGGGGGGTTGTCCAACCTATCAATTAAAGGAGTACCTAACCAGTTGTCTGTCCAAAACTTTACTGTAGAATTTTTTCCAACTAACCACCTGGACTCCTCCAAGAGGGTTAAGTAGTGAGGTCGCAAACCAGGCCAAATTGATGAGCAGACATAATAGTTCCGTGGAAAGTCATTTTTATTTAGATATCTACCACGTAAGTAAAGCAGAGTGGGAGAAGTCCCTGTGATTACTCTCCAGGCAAACTTTCTTAGCATGGCCTCATTTAAGAGACGAAGATCCCGCAAACCAAGACCTCATTCCTCTATTGGACGACAACAATCTCTCCAAGCCACTTGAACCTGTTTAATTGTATCTATTTTTTCCGACCAAAAAAAATTGCGAATATTTTTTGTTAGTTCTTCAAGGATTTTTTTTGGCCATTTATATATCTGGAAAGAATGAAGGAAGTACTCTGGATGATTGAAGAAATCAAGCATCGCCTTCCTGCCAAAGAGATAGTCTGCCCATTCCACGCCTCAATTTTCACACGAATTTTATCTGCTAAACTTTAAAACCAGCATTTTCTCGGAGCCCCTTTAAAAAGATTAATGCCCAAGTAAGACAAGGATGATCCACCCATGCGCATGCCAGAAATATTTCCAAGTAATGAAATGTTGCCTGAGGTAACACCATTTCCAAAGTAGATAAAAGATTTTTCTAAATTTACTACCTGACCAGAAAGGCGACCATACAGGGAGAAAGCTTAGATAATACTCGAATGTTTGTTGTTCATTTCTAGATTCTAACATGCGTTTTCGACAAAAATTGTGGTACGACTGCGTTTTGTCAGTCTTGATTTACCTCTTTACCCTTGAACCAATTTAAACAATTTAGGTTTAGTTCAACCAATTTTTGCCTCTTCTTCCTCCTTCCATTCTGCTGATTGTCTCCATTGTCCGTAATCTCTTTATTCTCATTCAACGCTGTAAATAGAAAATTAGTTAATTTTTTTAAAAAAAAATAAAAGTTCAACAGAGATTCTTTGTGAAACCTCCAACTCGTTAACACGACTCGTTTAGTCACACTCTAATGGCAAATAATACTTCTGATGCCCAAGCTGACGATTTCGTCGTGCAAATTCTCAACCTCCAGATCTTCGCTTCTGCTTTGACCGAAAACGATGGAGGTTTGGTCGAAGCACCATCGCCTCATATGATGTTGCAGCTAAACTCCACTGACAGCCCGAAGAAGCTTCGAGAAGTGGGATGAGGTTTCGTAACGATATCGTTGAAGTTGTTAGCCGTTTTCATCTTTTACCTTTCAGGTTTCAACTGGGTAGTTCAAATTTTTTTTTTTGGTTCAGATTCAACTGGGTAGTTTTGATGTGGTTAACATAACGAGAGAACAAATTTTCTTAAGTTTCATACTTCATTATATATTTGCTTTGATTTTTTGTTGAATGAAAGATAACATCTTCGCTCTCCAATAGACTAGTGGAGCAAATGAGGTTAAACTTTATCAAAGCTTAAATATTTTAATCTGTTTGTTCTTGATAAAAACAAAAAAAGAAAAAAGGAAATTCAAAAGTAGCGGTGAACAATAAATTTTTTGAAAAGGACCGTGAGAAACTTAGAAGAGTTTTTTTTTTTCGTTTCTAGTAATTTTGAAGGTGCGAGAGGAAGAGTTTTGCTTAGGAGGAGTTGAAAACAAAAATCGTTGATATGAGTCATATTTTTTATTTTCTTTATAATATATTATATTTATTTATATATATTTTTTTATATTATTATTATTATTATTATATGTAATATATTACGATCATTTTTATCATTATATATAACATGTTATATATATTTTTATTTTGTATGTAAAATATTATATTAATTTTATATTTGTACGTAACATGTTACATCTATTTTTAGTAAGTTCGTCAGAGCTTAAGTAAGAATGTAAAATGTTACATCTAATTTTACTTATAAATATAACATGTTACACTAATCTCAAATGTAACATGTTACATTCCCATTTAATGATATCATCGAAGCTTTGGTGAGATTACCAACGGAGTTGTTAAAGCTATGGTAAGGTTTGAGTGTTAAGAAATTGACGTTAATGGTATTTTAGTAAAATGTTTTCTTATTATGTACCAAAATTATGAGTTTAGGAGTGTAAAATTCTTAATTTTTAAAAAATTGTAATATTTTTCTAAAAATATGCTATTTAAGTTTCATCCATTTTTCTTTTTTCTTTTTTTTTTTTATTCAAAAGAGAGAATGTTCATTCCCATTTGAAGCCATCTTGTTTTTCTCTGAATTTGATTACATGATGGGAGAAAAGGGGGAAGAAAGTGAAAAATAAAGAAAAATTACCATCTAGCTTCTATGCTATATATATATTTTTAAGTAAATTATATTGTTGTATTCTAGTTATATCTTTATGTGATTTTCATGTCGTACATTAAATATATTACCTAAGAGTGGCATCATTTCACAATAAAACAGTTCGATAGTATCTACTTTTTCCATAATTCTTAGTTTAAGTAGTCCGTCAAATAATAATAATAATAATAAAGGATACAAAGTAGTTGTTATTAAATGTGTCACACGTTTAGATTAAATTCCAAAATACAAGAATAGAGCTTTTTTAGTTAAAATAGAATTTGTAAAGGGACAAATTTAATAGTAGGGAAAATTTGTTTTCATCAAATATAATAAAAGCATTGTGACAAAAAAAAAAAGAGTAAAAGCATGCCAAGGGTTTGTTGAAAGCGACATGGGCATGAATCATGATGAAATGAATTTTTTTTTTGCCAATATTAGAGAGATATTATTCAACACAATCAAATAGTGCAAATTTCATTCTATAATGCTAAGAACATAATTCGGCCACTTCAATTCACCTTATCCAAAGTAGCACCAACCATTTCAAGAAAGACACATATAACCCTAAAAGCTTTACAAAATACTAACCGTGCAACAAGTACCTCAAAAATAGACGCAATTAAGGCTAACTAATAACAAATAATAGAGAGCTTATAACACACTTATTACAACCTTACAACCAAACAAAACAGACACAAGCTACTTAAACGCACACACTTGTTTAACCACAAATAAACACACTTAAAATTGGAAATACAAAATAGAAATAATAACAGAATCGAAGAAATTGAACAACCATCAACTAACAATCCTTAGAAAAAGTGACAACTATCACCCTGACTTGAAGCTTTGGATGTAGCCAAAACACTAGAGATAGACTACAGATTAAAGGCATGTTTGCTAATCACAGCATTAGCACTCTTGTCCTTCTTAACTTTACATACATAGGCCCTTTTGGCTTGAACCAAATCCTCCACAATAGTAAGTAATGTAGTCATAAAGATGAGGAATCAAACGTCATTAAAAAAGGACAAGTGCCGGATTCACCTTCCTTAAGCTTAAGGCCTCACTTCCATATTTAAGCTTGTCGAAAAAACTTTATCAATGCATCAAGATTAACACATCGATCAACCAGCTCTATCAACTCCTATTCTTCACTGCTTAGATCATCAAGTACGTGAGCTAAATCAAGGTTGTTCGTACTAGCAAACATCTCCACCATACCTGACTAGATTAAAGCAACCTTAAGCACCTTACAAAAAGGAAAACTTGTACAAGAACAATCACCAATCCAACAAATCAAAGCTAGAAAATGATCAAACAAACACTATATGCTAATAAATTACAAGCACGATGAAAAATCAAAGAAAGACGTTCAAAGAGCTCAGTGGCTCTCTTGGATAGATTAGAACTCTCATAAGTGATTATATCCCACAAATTAGGAGGCTAAAACCATGAAAATTAGAAAATTAGGGACAAAGATAAAGGTTGATGAATTAACCAGAGGATGGACAACGAAATGATTAATAAAACTTTGTGGACTCTTTATTTATAACTCTAATTTATTAGAGTATTTTTAACTCTTATTCATAAATACTTGCTTGTTTATTTGAGAATGTTTGCACATTATAATCATTTATACAATATTTGTGAACTTTGATTTAAGTAAATTATTTGATAATAAATTCAAAATAATCATGAAATCTGTTAAAAAGAATTATATTTTGATGTGCACTCATTAGATCTTCATTGCCCTTTGTAGGAGATAAAGAAAACAACAAAAAATTGCAAGAATCCAGCTTTGCTACAGCAAAATCACACCAGAAAAACAGATCTGATCTGGAAATAAATATTAAAAGCTGATTTTGACTTTCAGAATAAAGGACAATATTGGACACTCTTTAACTCACCTTTTTAGGAATAATTTTGGAAGTCAACATAAAAAGAAATTATCTCCAATTAAACCTAGGATTTAGGATGCAAAGAGGGGCTGATTTTAAGTGGACCTGCGGCAGCAAATAAACCATATATATATAGCAGAATTTTGGATAGCTTTGCAACAGCAAGAGGAGAAAATATTCAACAGTTTTGTGGCAGAAAATACACAACAGATCTGGGCAGCAAACTGGCACCAAAAGAGAGAAAAATCAGAACAGATTTGCGACAGCAGAGGAGAACAAGAACGCAGCACATAGGGACAGAATAGAGACAGATTCAACACACCATAAACAAAGAAATTCTGCAGAAAATAAAGGCAAAACAGGGGCAGCAAGAGGGATCTAGAAAGAGACCAATTAAATGCTTGATTTGTGAGGATAATTATTGAAGAAAGCAAGAGAGATTTAGAGATTTGGAATCCAATTGATTGAGATTCAATAAAAGGGAGTTTTATTCAATTATTCCTTCTTCTATTCTTCTTTTATTGTTTTTCAAATTTCTACAACTCTATGAATCTGATGTTGAATATGAATGATTTAATTTTTGATTTCATAAATATGCTTGGCTAAATTTTCATTCAGTTAGGGTTGTGGATGTGCAAGTATATGTAGATTTTGTGCTTCAATTGTAAAAACTTGTGCTTTGCTTTACAAAGGGTGCTAATTATTCTATGCTTAATTTATTGATTTATTCTTATTGATTGCTTGATCAACAATTGATAGAATAATAAACTGAAATTGAATCTGGAAAGGTTAATTTAAATTGGATGAAGATAAAATAGTGTGAAGAAATTAATATAGGAATATATAATTATCTCACATAACTTAAGAGAATTTGTGCATGAAACGTTGTTCTTAGATTCAGTTGTGCATAGGAATATGTTTCATTGAGTCATAGAATATATAAACATTGCAGATTCGGAAGAATCCTTTGTAATTTTTGCAATTCTAGTTATTGGTTCACTTTGCTATAGCATTGCTACAGCAACGCAGTTTGTCTACATCACTTGTCACATTTGCAATCCTAACTGATTTATCTACTTGCGATTCTTGATATCTTTCTCGTTGAACATTGTTTCAGTATTTTCACTCTTATCCTCTCGTTCTATTTATTTTATTTTATTTTAATAAACAAAAACACAAAATATTGATTTTAATAGTTAATTTTTACGATATTTTCTAGTACTCCAATCTCCGTGGGAACGATCTTTTTTATCATTATATTACTTGTTTATGACACGTGCACTTGCGTAAAATTATATACACTATTGTGAGCAACAAGTTTTTGAATGATAACGAAGATGATCAAGAACAATAAGAGATGAGTTGCGAAGGCATACACCGCAAATCAAGCAAAAGCACAAGAAAACTTAAGAAATTTGGGGGAAAACTATAATTGCACTGAATATTCATAAACCTTAGTAGAACTTTTTTTAGAACACTAGCAGATCATTGAGATTTTCAAAAGATCATGTTGGATGGATGATATTTTCCGATCCTTCGCCTAGTCTTGTATAAATATTAAGTTTTAATTTAATTGCAACCTTTTTTTCTTGACTCATTATGAAATGTTTGCCCTTTAAAAAATTTGACTAAAGGTTGTTCTATAATCACATCATACCCACGTAGATATAAAAGTTAGATTGGAATCATTTTTAACATTTACGGAACAACCAATCGTGGAAGGCTACATTTCCTAATCGAATGAGTCAATTTGCTACTTATATTTCTATATATGGCTTATTGGCTTGTTTTCAAGGTAATTGGATCTAGATTTGGCATACGATATTGATCTTCTTGTTGAATATGTATTACCAATTTGTTATGCAATTGCGTTATAATTCAAATATGCTCACGTGGTTTTTTTCCTTACATAGGATGTGACAAGAATACAATTGACATAAATAATTACAACTAACAAAAATATACCATACATCATTACATATTTATGATGTATATAAGTTTTATTTATTATAAGATTTTTTTTCCTTAAATGAATCCTTGAATGTATTACTTGGTATCTGAAGTGAAGTTAGAGATGTAAATTTAGCCCGACTTAATTAAATTTAAATAATTTGACTTGATTCGATTGAACTTGAAATCGACTAAATTTAAGTAAGTCTGACCCTATTTTAATAATTTTAAGGTCAAATATATAGCCAAATATTTATATTAAGATTTTGGCCCAAATTTGGCCTGATGTGCAAGCTAAGTTTAAATTTTTATAAAATATAAGTATATTTGAATATGATATGTCATTATTTTTAAAGTTTTTTGCATCATTTAAACTTAAGCACTAACTTAAATTAATTCAAAGTTTAAAAAAGTCAGGTCAAATCTACTCAAATGTTTTAAGGTCGTGCTTTTAGCTTGCAGTTAATTTAAAAAATTCTATCTAGGATGGCCTAAAGATATACATGATTCAATAATATCCTGTCCAAACCTATAGTTTTGAGCATGGGCTTGCCCAACTTGTCTAAATTTACATTTCTAATTAAAATAGACTGATTTTGATTATAAAAATTGCTTCAAATGTTCTATTTTGAAGCATCTCAATGTTTTCTAATTATAATATATTTTTATATATACTGCATACTCATATCATAAACTAATATATTTTGCTCAAAATAACTTGTTATAATTTCTAAAGTTAAAACTAAATTAAATTAATAATCCTTTAAAACTAGTTAACATAATTTATTTAAAAAATTACTTAAAATAGCATTCATTAAAACTCATAATAATAAAATAGTACAATTCTCATGAATTGGGATGAGTTTGAGTTAGTGTTTGATTAATATTATAAATGCTATTTTTATTGTTACAAATTTTAAGATGTTATATTTATTATTTTCTCAAAAAAAAAAAAAAAAACTCTTAACAAAAACTAATTTAGTGTATATCTAACTAAAACATGCATTGATTTAGCAAAAAATAAAAATAAAAATGAAAACATGCGTTGAGGTACTACAAAAACCAATTTGGTGTAAGAACGCGTTGAGGTACTACTATAAACATTATTATATTTTTGTTATTGAGAGACTAATCCGATATTTCGGCTGGCTGTAAACTTGAGATTCGAGAAAATATATGACGTGCAAGGGAAGGCCTACAAGTTCATCCGATTCTCTCCCTCTCACAAAGTCTTATCCAATTGTTCCTACAATCATAGCCATTGATCAAGTTGACTTAAAGTTCAAACTTGTTTTTCTCTTTGTTGTTGTTGGACTATTATTGTGAGGCTATCCTTAGGTTTCTCTCGCTCTCTATTGTTTTTTAATGTGTCGTGTACAAGAGCAAAGGCGGACTCATCCATTTGTAACAGTTACCTGTCAACATTAAATTTATTAATGGCCTTCAAAGAACCAGTGGGTATTAACAAAAGTTAACGATTTTGTTTTTGCAAGCTCTATTAAATTTGTTCTCAAATTAATATGAAGTAATATTTTAAAGCTTGTGTAGGCCAAGAAATTAGCTTTCACATTATTTCTTAAATTTAACAAGTTAAGAATTTGAGTTAATTATTATACTTTACAGTAAAATGTACGATTTTAAATTAAAATTTATATTTAATTATTTTAGTGTGTATATATATATATATGAGTTTTTTATTCATATAATTTTATTTTTAATTCTTTAAAAAATAATATTTTTTGTAAAAAAAAATATATCTTTTGTAAGAGTTAAAAATCAAACAATATTTATGAAGCATGTTATGCAAGGTAATCAATTTTTTTTTTTGAGAAGATTTCGATAATTTTTTTTTTTTTTTTTTTTTTAAGTTTAAGCATGATTGATAGATGTCAAATATTAAAGTATCATTTATTATTTTTAGAATATATTTTTTATTAATTTTATTAATTTTTTTTATTATTAAGAATTGAATAATTATATTTAAAAATAATAATTTCTCTGTCAAATATTTCTGTTTATTTTGAAGAAGAAAAATGAAAGGATAGACTTATAGACTACCAAACTAATGGATAATTTTTTTTATTTTTTATAATTACTTAATTGAAGTCCTGGACATATGATGGTATGGATCTTTGAAGAATTGGAGGATAGGACAGGTAGCCAAAACTTTTAAAAAATATTTTGAAGTCAAATGATTGCATATATATGATATGCAATTATTACTTCATTTTTTTTTCTCAATAATGAAATCCCAATTATTCACAAACATAATTAAAATTTAATGGAAGGAAAAGAAAGAAAGAAAAAAATAGTTTAAGCCTTAGCCACTCTAAGTTTTCTAAAGTTAAATTTCATATATTAATTTATATTTCATAATATAATTAATTTATATTAATAAATTTTTTTATTATTTAAATTATTGGTATTATTTAATACCATTATTTATAAAAGATATTTTTAAATCTATTGTTTTATATATAAAAAAATTATTAAAAGGCAATTTTATTTTTATAAAAAAAATTATTATTAAAATTATGTAATACATATTATATGATAAAATCATGAAATTAATTGAGAATAAAAAAGATATTATAATAAGAATATTTTAAAAAAAATTACATCAGAGTATATTAACCCACCTTACATTTTCTTATATTCATTCAACTCTTTAATTTAAAACTAAAATTTCACATTCTAAACTTACTATCTCCACATAGAGTAAATATTAATTTTTATCTGCAGCTTGTAATTTCTATTAATTTTTAAGTATTATATTAAATTTTTTAGTAAAGATATAGTTATGTTTGTTATTAATCTTAAAAATTTGTTGTTATTAAATTTTAGTTATGTGAAATATTTTTTAAGTATTTTTGAAGTAATAGGTTATATAAATATTTGCTTAATTCAAATGTAATACAAATTTTAAATATTTTGACAATAAATATTATTGTTGATACTGGACATGGGTATTAAATGTGACTAAATAATAAAACTAACTTAAATTTTTTCATTAATTTGGATATAACAAAAATATGTTTATAAAACTATTTTAGTAAAAAACCCAACAAAATTTAGAGTCACCATAATTATTTATTCTATTAATAAAAGATATACAATTTAAATAGTTTACTGCTTAGAGAGAAATATAATTTATAGATAAAGAGAGTGTAAGGGAAAGAAAAAAGTTAATACAATTTAATGAAATATAAAATTAGAGGAGATAAAAAAAAATGGTTAAAAATAAAGTGAACTTATTTAAATGATCAATATGTCCTTAATATATATTTTAATAAATAAAATATAATAAAATATTATGATATAAAGTTAAATTATATTTTAATGACCACTCTTTTATAAACAAAAAGGAACCTAAAAATACTTTTAATAAACAAAGATACTAAATAATTAAATTAATTAAATTAGAAAGCTAGTTTGATAATATATAATTTTTTCAACATCTTAACTATTTAATTTAACATTAATATAATATTAATATATCACTTAATTTTTTTTTTTTTTTTAAGTTTTTATTCTAAACTTACTAACATTTGAATACCTTAAATAATTTGCCAACACCATTATTCTAAATTATTTATATAAGGCTCCCAAAAGTTAAATGGTTAGAGTTAGGTATAATTTTTTTTTTGGGGAGATATAATGCTATATAATTTTATTAAGAGTCGAATAAATTAGTTTCTTCTGTTTTAATTCATAATTTTATTTTAGATATGTGATATTCTTATTTATTAATTATGTTAAAAGGTAACTGAAGGGTTAGGTCAGTAACTATTGAGGATGGTAATAAGTGTGGGGACTAGGATAAAGCAAGGTTTTAACTGTTTGACAGCAAAGAGAGCTGAAGAGAGAGAGAGAGAGAGAAGAAAACGTGCAAAGGGTAGTTTAGAAGGTTGAGTTGGATTTGGTTCAACTATACGAGAGGAAACCAATACCGAAGCATCAAGCAACAACCAAAGTTTCAAACAAGTCCTTGATATTAATTTTTAAGATTTTGAAGAAAGAAAAAAAGAAACAGAAAGACGTAAACTTTAGAGTCTTTTCCTTATTCTGTTTCCATTTCCTTGCCCCAAAGCAAATTATTTTACAAATAACTGAAACAAAGGAAAAACACTCTTCCTTTCATTCCATTTTCATTATCCAAGATCATCCTTTCTCCTCTTTACACAATCAGCCTATATTTCTGCTGTTTTTCATTGCAAAAAACCCAAAGTTTCTTTCCTATTATTATGTACCATAGCTTGGTTTGACAATTTTTTTTTTGTTCTTTTGGTTTCAAATTTAAGAACCCAATGATTTATTTTCTTTCTAATTTTGTAATTCTTTGATTGTAAATTTGTTAGGGAAAAGCTGATTAAAAGAAAAGGCAAGGCCGGGAATTTCTTTGTTGACTCGTTTTTTTTTTTTTTTTTTGGTGTGGGTATTGAAGATAAGGCTTTCAGAAGTTTATTGTTTGTGCGGAAGCAGTTTGCACCGTTATAATTTTTTTTCCCTATGTATTAATAACAACACGACGTAAAATCTGAGGTCGAGGCCTTTTTTTTAAATATCTAAATTGTAATTTGGGTGCTTTTGGATTTTGGAAGTTTTCGTTGCGGTTGAAGGAGATGGAGACACTTGGGACTTAAAGTTGTGAACTTGAGGCTGTTTCTTACGTGGGTTTTTGGTTTAAAAGAAACAGCTTAAGGTTATGATAAAGGCAGAAATTGGAGAATCGGTGGCACTTTTGATCTGGGTATCGGCTATTTTTGATCTCTTTGGTTCTGGGGATGAGGAATGATGGTGGTCAAAAGCAGAAGGGTGGTGTTTATCGCCCGGGTCGGACTAATGGCTTCATTCCCAACTCTTTTCGTACAATTTCGGGTTACTTGAAGATTGTTTCATCTGGTGCCTCTACAGTGGCTCGGTCGGCAGCATCTGTTGCCTCTTCTTTTGTAGAAAGGGAGGATGAAGCCAACCATGATCAGGTGAGTGCTTGTGAATTTTAGTTTAAAACTCGTAATTGTTACATGTCTCATCCGGGGAGAATCTTATTTAAAGTGTTTGATTCTCTTATGGCATGTTTTAATTACTCTTTGGGTTTATCTTGAATTTTTTTGCTTTGTTGTTTTGCATGATTGGTATGACTCAATTCAGCTGATTTAGTTCAGATAAGCTAGTTCCAGAAGAGGAAAAGGTTGATTTAGTTCAATTCAGCTGAAGTTACCTTATTTTTTGGCAAAACATTAAAATGTAAGCTAAATTTAGGCTAGTAGATAATTTTGTTAAAAACTAAAGTGTCTTCTGTTGAGATATTGCATTGGGACCAGTTAACAAATAGAGTGGATGCCAAGCGATTGGGATTGTATACTGTTCTGAGAAAGTATTAGCAGGAGTTGCACTTCGAACTACTTGGAAAAATGAAAATTATGATCGAGGTTGTTTTGCATGTGGATTTTGTTTTTTGGGAGTCATTTGATCCTTTGTTGATATTTTGATGAATGGCAGCCTTTCCATGCTGTGCATATTTAAGACATATGAGGATAATTTGTCGGTAGTGCTCTCCATTTATTTATTTTAGTCTGATGTATCAGTCGAATTGGGACAAAATCTTTATGTGGGGTAGTAGGTGGTCCCATGAATTAATGTTTATTGGCGACATGCGGCTTTGATTCACAACTCGGTGGTGTTCAGCAATGTAGGTTGTCTTAGTTGTTTGCTTTCAGTATTCAATCAACAGGTGTTCTAAGATTATCAGATGGACTTCAGCATGATTAGCCGTACATGGAATATATTTGCTGTATCTGTGCATCAAGCGCCGCTTGTTTCAATTCAATAGATCATGACTGTTCATATCCTTCTGAAAAGAGAGTAAAAGTAAATTCATCTTTAGATTAATGGATTTCTTAATTTAGAGATTTCTATCACATTTAGGACAACCAGAATGCCATAATTTTATGAGCCTAGATATCTGAGTGGACGCTTTGTCATTTATCTCGATGTTGGTTATCGGTTTAATGATTGTACTTTATGACTTCTGTTCTGCTGCTGATTTGACATGTAGGTAATCTGGGCTGGATTTGACACATTGGAGTTCGAGTTAGCTGTCACTCGCCAAGCTCTCTTGTTGGGTTATCGCTCTGGTTTTCAAGTTTGGGATGTTGAAGAGGCGGATAACGTTCGTGATCTAGTTTCACAAAATTGTGGCTCTGTTTCCTTAATGCAAGTGCTGCCTAAACCACTAGCATCAAAAAGATCAGAAGATAAGTTCGTGGACAGTCGTCCACTTTTGGTAGTTTGCACTGATGGAAACCTTTCTGCAGCTAATAATTTACAGGATGAACCAGCTAAACCTAGCAATGGTACTATTCCAAACTGCTATGACCCAGCAAATGGAAGTTTTATGCCCACCGTTGTTTCATTTTATTCCTTGAAATCCCAATCTTTTGTTTATAATATAAAGTTGAGATCAACTATTTATGCTGTGAGGTCCTGCCCCCGAGTTATAGCTATCTCTTTAGCAGCACAGGTAAAATCTCCAATATCTATTTTTCTACCTATTACATTTGTCCCTATACTCTATTTAATCAATATGTTTGAACGACTTGTTTGATTTGCAGATACACTGCATTAATGCCTCAACATTAGAGAAGGATTATACCGTTCTTACAAATCCTATAGTTCCTGGATGTTCTGGTTTTGGAGGTATCGGCTATGGACCTCTTGCTGTGGGTCCCAGATGGCTAGCATACAGTGGAAGTCCAGTTGATGTCTCTAATTCTGGACGTGTAAATCCACAACATCTGATCCCATCTGCAAGTTTTTCTGGTTTCTCTTCTAATGGGAGCTTAGTTGCACATTATGCCAAAGAATCAAGCAAGCAAATAGCTGCTGGTATCATTACCCTAGGTGACATGGGATATAAGAAGCTGTCAAGGTACTGTTCTGAGCTCCTGCCTGACAGTAACAATGTGCACTTTGGAAGTCCTGGATGGAAAGTCAACGGAACTGTCAATGGACACATGACTGATGAAGAAAATGTTGGAATGGTACATAATTTCTTTTTCATATTATGCTTTATCTTGCGTAAATCATAAAACTAATTCCTTTATGATCTTTCTATATTTCTCTTGATGTACTGTTTCTTTTCTTAGGTTATTGTCCGTGACATTGTTAGCAAAGTTGTCATTGCCCAGTTCAGGGCACACAAGAGTCCCATTTCAGCTTTGTGTTTTGACCCTACTGGCACCCTTTTAGTCACCGCTTCAGTTCAGGGTCATAACATTAATGTTTTCAAGATAATGCCTGTGTTCTCCGGAAGCTCCTCCATACCAAATCCAGCTTCATCTTATGTGCATCTTTACAGGCTACAACGTGGTTTTACAAATGCTGTAAGATAAGCAATTTTGCTCTCTTTCTTCATAGTTATGATGTCGTTTACAACCTGTAATTAATTGATCGGTTTTTGGATGCTCATCAGGTTATACAGGACATTAGTTTCAGTTACAACAGCAACTGGATAATGATTAGTTCCTCTAGGGGGACAAGCCATTTGTTTGCTATAAATCCAATGGGAGGAATGGTGGATCCTTTTGCTGCAGATGCAAGTTTAACAACCAAGAATAGCGGATTAGCTGCTATGACTAGTACACCAGTTCGTTGGCCACCTGTATCAGGTTCACATATGCCTAAACAGCAGGGCCTTTGCACTGCTGGTTCTGCAGTTACTCTTTCTGCTATCAGCAGAATTAGAAATGGTAACAGTAGTTGGAAAGGAGCTGTCAATGGTGCTGCCGCTTCTGCAACTGGCAGGATAAATACCATTTCTGGTGCCATAGCTTCAACTTTCCACAACAGCAAAGGCAATGCTTTTCATTTGGATTACAGCTCATTGAAATCCATTAACCAACTTTTGGTTTTTTCTCCTTCTGGTAGCATGATACAGTATAAACTCCAAATATCAACTTTTCAAAATTCAAATACAGGACTGAATACTGCCTTTGAATCTGGGCAAGAATCTGATGCAAGATTATTAGTTGAGGCTATCCGGAAGTGGAATATTGGTAAAAAGCAAAATAAGAGAGAGCATGAAGATAATGCTGATGTATATAGTGAAAATGGAAGTTTAGATAATAGGGTATATCCTGAAGAAATTAAGAAGGCTAATACAATTTTTCAGGAAGCTAGTTGTACAATTAGAAAAGAAAAAGTCAGCCCTGAAGAAAAACATCATTTGTATATTGCAGAGGCTGAATTACAGATGCATCCAGCTCGGATACCACTTTGGGTAAAACCTGAGGTATGCACTTTTCGGATGCAGATTTGCGATCTGTTATGATGCCCATACGTTCATGCAACCTTCTCAGTTTGATGTTTGACATGTTTTTGCTTCTCTTGTGTCTCATCAGATATATTTTCAGTCAATGGTATTAGATGGAGTCAATATGCACCATGTCGATGTTTCTGGAGGGGAAACTGAGATTGAACAGGTTCCAATGCATACGGTTGAAGTTAGGTTGAAAGACTTGATACCAGTTTTTGACCATCTTCAGGCCTCCAGGTCCCAAAAAACAAGGTCTGCTGATGTTATATGCATCCCTTCTTTACCTTATAGATACAGTCATGCACTTGCTTTTGGTGTTTTACCTGCTTTTTATTCATTATTTTTTTTTACATTTTAATACTTGAAGTGTTGCTTTATATCACACTTGAGAATTGTTTCACGCATTTTATCTTGTGTGAGCTTCACTTTTGCATTCAATGAATGAGACGACTGATGTAATATAAGATACTCTCTTATTTTATAGCAATATTAATGGGCAACTGCTGCATCCGAGATTCGGGCTCTCCGAGAATGGCAACCTTTCATGCAGAAGTAGCTCTGGCTCTCTGGAAACCATGAGTGACTGTGGTGCTGGTGTGGCTAAACTTGACAATGGTTTGGAAACCATGAGTGACTGTGGTGCTGGTGTGGCTAAACTTGACAATGGTTTGGAAACCATGAGTGACTGTGGTGCTGGTGTGGTTAAACTTGACAATGGTTTGGAAACCATGAGTGACTGTGGTGCTGGTGTGGCTAAACTTAACAATGGTTTGGAAACTGGCTGGGATGGTCTGCATATGCCAATGGAAACAAATGGCCTTGTAAATAACAATGACAGTTCTGTAGCAAAGAATCAACTTGAGACTGTAAATAATATAGAGAGCTCAAAAATGGAGGCTCAACTCAAGCATGTAAATAGTAACATAGAAGGTCTGAAAATGGAGAATCATTTTGAGGATAACAGTGACGAGGTTGATTAGAGGTAATACTTCTGCTGAGCATATGTTGTTTAAACCATTAGTGTAGTTAACGAGCTTGGAAAGTTTTAAGGGTCAACTAGCGTAAGTGAGACACTAGGATTCTCATTAGGGATTTGTTTCATAAAGCATTATAAATTGTTCAAGTCGATTAATCGCGGTCCATTAGCACCAACTCTTAAGCTTGACCACTTCTTGCCTGGTATGCTATAATCATGTATTATCCCTTAGTTCTAATTCTGAGTCACTATTTTCTTTTTTGATTATCTTTTGTCTCACTCAGGTGTGCGGATGTTATTTTAATCTCCTTGGAGGTTGATTGATTGAGTGCTTGATACTACTGCAGGGGATTGTAGAGAAGCAGGAACCACGAGTGGCTTGACTCTTGTGCGGAAATTGTGGATACTGTATCATTGGTTTTTATCTTTCTGTTAGACTCTGTAAATACACAATACAACTTAACAGACATAGTTTGTGTATATAAAGAAGTAGCCAACTTTTTAGACCTGAATTATACAAATCCTTGTTTCTTTTCCCGTTAAATTAATTTCCTTAAATATTCTTATGTCTTTATTTTATTTTATAAAAATTTTAAAATTATGATAAGGTGAAATATGATGTAAAACCAGAAGTATGCTGATTTTATTGCTTATTGAATTATTTTCTACCAACCAGTATGAAAGTGTGCATTAAAAGAAAAACCAAGAGTTGCAAAAGCTATTGATAATGATTCCATCTCTACGAAATGTGTGGGGATTCGATGATTGTAGATAAGAGAGAGTCGTGGGATGTTAAATTGAAGTGAACAAAGGAATCTCATCACACAACTAATTATGCAGAACCACCACCAATCAGCAATCTTGCACTATTTTTTTCCTACACTAATGCTTAACAATGTTGCTTCATTTAGTTTAGGGTGTCCAACAAAACCGGTGTTGAATTAATGTACCAAAACTAACTCTTGGGCTTGGGCTTAATCAAAGCCCATTAGGTTATTTGCCTCTCTATATATATATATCAATCAAAGCAGCTCCTGAGTAGCCGAGAAACCAAAACAGAACTCCAGCCGAAAATATATATTAATATATAACCAGCGGCAGAGGAAGAACTCGAGCAGCAACTGCAGCAACAACACTCCAGCGTCAACAACACTCCAGCAACAGTTTTGAGGCAGCAAGGCAGTCAAGAGGAGATCCATTTAATAAACCCATTAAAGAATATTATTCTCTCAATCTATTTGGTAACAGATTTATAGTTACTGTTTCTCTTTAATTTATCTGTTGTTGCTAAACTGGCAAGACAGATTTATTTATTTATTGTTTTTGTGAGAGAGATTAATTTGGGTGTAATTGGGTATTTGGATATTTGAGTGATTTGGCCAATTAACTGTTGGCAAATCTTATTGTACTCCTCTTTGACAAGTATAGTGGAATATTTCGGTGCCGGCCTCAGCAGTAGATTAGGTAGTCGCATTGACTACCGAACCACTTAAATCTTTGTGTTCTTTGTGTTGATTATTTTTCTTATATTTTGTGGGTGCTCGTTATTATTATTATTATTATTTTATCGCTTCCGCATTATTATCTGATCTTGGGTACAACAAGTGGTATCAGAGCTTGGTTAAAGATGACGAGCACAGAGTCATCCACAAAGGTTGAAAGATTTAATGGAGATAATGATTTCTCGCTATGGCAAATGCGTATGAAAGATGTTTTGATTCAACAAGGAGTTGTAAAGCCATTACAAGGCAAAGATAAAAAGCCCGCTGATATGAAAGATGAAGTATGGGATGAGCTTGATCAAAAGGCAGCAAGTGCAATTCGTCAGGGACTCTCAGATGAGGTAGTTCATAATGTTTTTGATCAGAAAACTGCTTATGATTTATGGAAAACTTTAGAGCAGCTTTATATGGCCAAAAATATGACAAATAAATTATTTTTGAAGAAAGAGTTGTACACTCTTCGTATGTTTGAGAATACAAACTTGTTGACACACATGAATACCTTTAATAGGTTAATTTCTGAACTTGCTCAGTTAGGGGTAACATTTGATGATGAAGATAAAAGTATGTTGTTATTGTGTTCTCTACCATTATCTTATGATCATTTGATTACCACCTTATTATATGGAAAAGAGACCATTGTTTTCAAGAGTGTGAAGGAAGCTTTGTTGTCTTACCACAAGAAGAAGAAAGTTGATGGTGAGCAATCACAAGCAGATGGTCTCGTCATTACTAAGAAAGATAGTAACAATCACAGCTACAGGCGTGGAAGAAGCAAGTCTAAAGACAGAAATTATGATAAAGGTAGAGGAAGATCAAGCTCAAGACCTAGACAGTTTAATAGAGACATGGAGTGCCATTATTGTCACAAAAAAGGTCACATTCGAAAATATTGCAGAATTTTAGCCAAGGAACTGGAGGATAGAAAGAACCAGACACAACCTACTAATTCAGCTAGTGTTGCAGAGGATAAAAGTGAAGACAAAGATGATGATTTGTTATCTGTCTCATCAGGTATTGATTCCTTTGCCAATTCTTGGATTCTTGATTCCGGTTGTTCCTATCATATGTGCCCACATAGAAATTGGTTTGATACTTATACTCCTAAGAGTGGTAATTGTGTGTATATGGGCAACAATGCAAAATGTGAAGTTTTTGGAATAGGAACCATAAAGGTTAGGATGTTTGATGGTGTTGTGAGAACCTTAACAGGTGTAAGACATATCCCTGATCTGAAAAAGAATCTGGTTTCTCTTGGTGGGTTAGATGAGATGGGCTATTCGTATTCTGCAAAAGATGGAGTGCTCAAGGTGTCTAAAGGAGCTTTAATAGTAATTAAGGGTAAGAAATTTGACAATCTCTACAAGATGATTGGAAACACTGTTGTAGGTGGAGCTGCTTTAATTTCTGAAGATCCCATTTTTGATGATACTATGCTTTGGCATATGAGGCTTGGATACTTGGGTGAGAAGAATATGTTGGAACTCCATAAGAGGAACTTGCTGAAAGGTGTGAAGACCTGCAAGCTTGATTTCTGTGAACATTGTATTTATGGTAAGCAGAAAAGAGTTAGTTTTAAGACAGCAACTCACTCTTGTTCTGGTATTTTGGACTATGTCCATTCTGATGTTTGGGGACCCGTGACTATTGCTTCTCAAAGTGGAACTTATTATTATGTTACTTTCATCGATGACTACTCCAGAAAGGTTTGGGTCTATTTTATGAGAAGTAAAACTCAGGTATTTGATATCTTTAAGGAATGGAAGGCAGAGGTAGAGAACCAGTCCGGCAGAAAGATAAAGATTTTGAGAACTGATAACGGTACAGAGTACAAGCACAAGGCATTCAGAGAGTTCTGCAAGCAAGCTGGTATTATTCGACATTATACAGTGAGGAAGACTCCTCAGCAAAATGGAGTTGCTGAGAGGATGAACAGAACCATTGCAGAGAGAGCAAGGTGTATGAGATTGCAAGCAGGTTTGCCAAAGAATTTTTGGGCAGAGACTGTGAGCACTGCTGTTTTCCTTATTAATCGAAGTCCTCATTCTTCCATCGATTTCAAAATTCCTGAAGAGGTATGGTACTCTAAACCTGTTGATTATTCTATACTAAAAGTTTTTGGTTGTCCTGCTTTTGTTCATATACAGAGTGACGAGAGATCAAAGTTAGATGCCAGATCCAAGAAGTGCATTTTTCTTGGCTACCAGAAAGGTGTCAAAGGTTACAGGTTGTTTGATCCAGAAACTAAGAAGTTGGTTATTAGCAGAGATGTGATTTTTGACGAGAAGTCTATGCTGAAAAGTGTGACGGTAGAGCCTATGTCAGAAAGTTCTGGTGAGAAGGATAAAGCTCCAAAGAAGGTGGAGTTTGCATTTAAAAACTCACAGGACAAGGTTTATCAACCGGTCATTAGAGATGTTCAGCAGCAACCACAGGTCCAGGATCAAGAGCAACTACAGGCTCAAGATGAAGAGCAGCAATCAGACCAATATAGTATTGCTACTCATAGAGAGCCACGCATTCGTAGGGCACCACAAAGACTTGGGTTTGAAGACGACACAGTTTCATTTGCTTTGTTCACTGGTAGTGATGACCCTAATTCTTTCCAAGATGCTATGAGTAGAAAAGACAGTGAGAATTGGAAGGCTTCAATGAATGAAGAAATGAAGTCATTACACAAGAACAAGACTTGGGAGTTGGTTCCACTGCCTAAGGGAAAGAAAGCTATTGGCTGCAAATGGGTTTATCGAATTAAAGAACTGGAGCAATATAAGAGTCGATTGGTAGCAAAAGGATACTCACAGAAAGAAGGAGTTGATTATAATGAGATATTTTCACCTGTTGTGAAGCACACTTCCATTAGAGTTGTTCTTGCCATGGTCAATTTGTATGACCTGGAGTTAGAGCAGTTAGATGTCAAAACTGCCTTTCTTCATGGAGATTTGGATGAGGAGATTTACATGCAACAGCCAGAGGGGTTCATTGAATCCGGTAAAGAAGACTATGTCTGCAGACTGCAGAAGTCATTGTATGGGCTGAAGCAATCACCTCGCCAATGGTATAAACGGTTTGATTCCTTCATTGTTTCTCATGGTTATTGTCGTTGTGAGTATGATTGTTGTGTTTACTTTAAGATCTGTGATGATAGAACATTGGTATTGCTTACTTTATATGTCGATGATATGTTGATTGCCGCTCAAAGTAAGGAAAAGATCAATGATTTAAAGAATTTGCTTAAAAGCGAATTTGAGATGAAGGATCTTGGTGTTGCCAGAAAGATCCTTGGAATTGAGATCAGTCGTGACAGGAAAGCTGGAAAACTTTGGTTGTCCCAAAAAGGTTACATGGAGAAGATCCTGCATAAGTTTAGCATGATGAATGCTAAGCCTGTGAGCACACCCATTGCAGCACATTTCAGATTGTCCACGAGCTTATGTCCTAGTACAGAGGATGAGGTAGAGTACATGGCTCAGGTGCCTTATGCCAGTGCAGTTGGATGTCTAATGTATTTGATGATTTGCACTAGACCTGATATCTCTCAAGCAGTAAGTGTTGTGAGTAGATACATGGCAAATCCAGGTAAAGAGCATTGGAATGCTGTTAAATGGATTTTCAGATATTTGGCAGGCACACGTGATTGTGGCATCATGTTTGATAAAAATGGTGCTTCTAATGTTGCCATGGGTTATGTGGATTCTGACTATGCTGGTGATCTTGATACCAGAAGGTCGATGACAGGTTATGTCTTTACTTTTGGTGGTGGCTGTATAAGTTGGAAGTCAAATTTGCAGGATACAGTTGCTTTGTCTACGACAGAGGCCGAATATATGGCTATGACTGAGGCAGCAAAAGAAGGCATATGGCTTATGGGTCTGTTGGAACAGCTTGGTTTCAAACAAGAGAGTGTACCTCTTTTATGTGACAGTCAAAGTGCTATTCATTTAGCTAAGAATCAAGTTTTCCATGCGAGGACTAAACACATTAGTGTGAGGTATCACAAGATTAGAGAATGGATGAATCAAGGGTTGATCAAGCTGTCAAAAGTTCATACAAAAGAGAATGCAGCTGATATGTTGACAAAGTCAGTGCCAAGGGATAAGTTTGAGCATTGCTTGGACTTGATCCATATTAGTTCTTGTTGAGAACTTGGAAAAGGGTGGAGCATTCCTACCCATAAATAGAATGCTGTTTTTGGTACCTATTGAGAGGTACCTTGAGGTGATGACAGTGGAGGCTCGACGTTTGAAGACTTGGTACGCGTTTTTGGTCCAAGGTGGAGATTGTTGAATTAATGTACCAAAACTAACTCTTGGGCTTGGGCTTAATCAAAGCCCATTAGGTTATTTGCCTCTCTATATATATATATCAATCAAAGCAGCTCCTGAGTAGCCGAGAAACCAAAACAGAACTCCAGCCGAAAATATATATTAATATATAACCAGCGGCAGAGGAAGAACTCGAGCAGCAACTGCGGCAACAACACTCCAGCGTCAACAACACTCCAGCAACAGTTTTGAGGCAGCAAGGCAGTCAAGAGGAGATCCATTTAATAAACCCATTAAAGAATATTATTCTCTCAATCTATTTGGTAACAGATTTATAGTTACTGTTTCTCTTTAATTTATCTGTTGTTGCTAAACTGGCAAGACAGATTTATTTATTTATTGTTTTTGTGAGAGAGATTAATTTGGGTGTAATTGGGTATTTGGATATTTGAGTGATTTGGCCAATTAACTGTTGGCAAATCTTATTGTACTCCTCTTTGACAAGTATAGTGGAATATTTCGGTGCCGGCCTCAGCAGTAGATTAGGTAGTCGCATTGACTACCGAACCACTTAAATCTTTGTGTTCTTTGTGTTGATTATTTTTCTTATATTTTGTGGGTGCTCGTTATTATTATTATTATTATTTTATCGCTTCCGCATTATTATCTGATCTTGGGTACAACAACCGGAAAACTAGAACGAACCTGACAGTTTTTATAACATTATGGTCTGGTCGGGTTTGATGCAACATTTTTTTTTTTTTTTCAATCGATACAATCTACTTTGAAATATCTACTCTAAATTACGAAAAGGAGTATTAGAACTTACATCTAAGAAAATTTGAAGCACCACATTTATTACTGGACTAAATGGACGATTTGTTTTGTTTTGTTGTTAAATGAAAATAATCAAAATAAAATTTATTTTTAATTAAAAATTATTGAATTTATAGAAAAATATAAATAAAAAAAAATATGAGATTAAGTTTTGGAAAATGAATGGAGCAAAGAGTGTAATCTTCAATCTTAATTAATGAAGACATTTTTTCCATGAAATTATCTTCATTAGTAATAAAAAAAATGAATATTTTTTATGGTTATATATCCTGATAAAGACATTGACAATATTATGTAGACTTTTCAAGAATAGTTTAAAAAACGTGTAAATAAGAAGCGAATTAAAGCTTAATTTTAATCCAGGATAAGATTTTTCCTTGCTATATCTGTTAGGTGTTACATCTATAACAAGGTGTGAAAGAAGATAATTCGAGGAAGCCTAAAACAAAAACAAAAAAAAAACAAAAATATTGATGAATAATGAGAATGACGGGGTTTATTGAAAAGAGTTGAAAAGGCTGTATCATGTTCAGTCATTCATTGACAACTAGTTGCCTTGTTAAAGATGTATGGTAAATAGGATGAGAATAAGTTTATCGGTTCAATTTTTTACTTAAAAAATTAATCGAATTGATTTAATCGATTAGATATTTTTATAACCCAAAACTAACCTACTTATTAAAACTAACCGAACCTAAAATCAACTTATTTAATCGGTTTGTTCGGATCTGTTAGTCATTTTGGACCTACTATATTTATTAAAAAAAATATATATATATATACATAAGAATATCAACCACACTATAATATTACATTGATCGAATAAAATTATCAAAATTAAAGTCATGCAATAAGTTTTAAACTTATATAAATATATCATGATCATAATATGTAAATATTATCATATATAAATGTTAATAAAAATAAAAAATATGTCATTTTATATTAAAAAAAATATTTTTTTAAATATATAGGTTCAGTTCAGTTTAAATAAGTTTTTTTTCATTTAAATCTTAACCGAACTTATTTAATCGTTTTTTTAGAAAGTTGAACCGAACCAAACCTGCTGAACTAACAAAAAACGACTTAGAAAGTTCAATTTAGGTCCGGTCTAATCGATTTGGTCAATTTTTTTAATTTATGTCCATTCCTAATACTAAATGTTTAATTAACTCTGATAAAAAATTTGAGCACCTAGATTAAATTTCATATAATTAAGAGAATTTAAGTTTAAAGTTGGTTTTGATACCTAGAAAATTTGGTTTCTTGTAAAAAAGTTTTCAGAATAATCTAAATTCTTATAAATTCATGTTTAAGCATTATAAAACTTTATTTACGTATTGTCAACATTTCAAAAACTTTATGTTTAAGCATTATAAAATTCTTATAAATCCAAAAATGAAGACGTATGCTAAATAAATAGGTGCCATGTGTTTTTATTGATTCAATATTGTGCGCACAGTTAGATATCTTTTATTCTTTCAAGTTTGACCAGAGTAGAGTAGAGTAGAGCTGTCATCGATTTCAAACCCTTGAAACTTTATAGTTTCTAAATACAATATATTAAAGCAAACAAGCAAATAAATGCATATAACATATGCATGGCACCTAAATCTGTCCTAACAACGAGGCATGGTTGAACTCGTATAAATCATTGTGTACAATGAGGAAGTATTCATCCTAATTAAAGCATTTTAACATGTATACTCTCGTCAATATATTAATAATAATTCTAATTTTATTAGTATATTAATTACACATTTTTTAAATAAATATTTACACAAAACAAATATGAAGAATGGAGGAAGTTAAAAAAAAAAAAAAATATGAATTTTAGTCACATAGTGACATAACAGCCTAAGCACAACAAACCGTAAAATATTGTTATTGCGTTGGGCATGAACTAATAATATTAATTAAAAGTAATAAATTGTGTCATAATTTAATTATTTGAATTAAATTTAAATTAAAAAATATAAATTAAATTAAATTAAAATTAATTTCAGGCCAACAAAAATAACCTTGAAATACTTGAGATGAGTGAGGGTGCCCACTTAAAGTAAAATTTAATTTAATTTTTAAAAAATAAAAGAAAATGATACGTTAAAATTAAAATAATTTTTTATTTTTTATAGTTTTTTTTATGATATATTAATTTTTCCTATTTTTTTCTTTAAAAAATAAACAGATAAAGAATAAATTATTATAATTTATTCATTTTGTCATATCATTATATTATATTATTTAATATTAATACTTTTTGCATTCAAGTCTACCAATATCTTCAAATAAAAGATATTTATTTATTTTTAATTTAAATTAATATTATAAAATTTATATCTTTAAACATATTAGGCATTAATTATTGCAGTAAAACTTCAAACTTTTTATTAGCTTGTGTGTATCCTATTTTCTTGGAAAAACAACAAAACTAACAACCTCTTAAGATATGTAATAATAAAACTAACATCCCTTGTGTTCAAACTTATATTTTTACAATTAAAAAAATGATTAATATGTCATTTTTCTTTGAACATTCATTCAATTAGAATTGAACGACGACAATTTAAACTCGTTCAATATTGAACATTCAATATTTTACGTTCAAATTGAACGTTCAATATTATTGGGGTGCTAAGTTTTGTTACTATAAATTTTAGGGGTGTTATTTTTAGTAAATTTCCTATTTTCTTTTCAACTAATTCAATGTCCTAAAATGTATCATGTAATAGTCAAAATTATATTCTCATATGATATTTTAAGTTACTTAAATTTTTTATTTTTTAATAAATATTTGAGTCTAATAATATGTGTATAAAATTTGTTAATAATTTAAACTAATTTAAATCAATAAATTTATATTTATTTTTATGGCTTATATTAAATTAAATTTAAATCAATTTAAATTAAATTAATTCAAAAAAATCTAAACCAACCTAACTTATACGAATTAGCATCCCTACAATCAAGTGAATCAACTCATTAAAATCTTTTACGGTGTTGTATTGTATAGGATAAAAATTATCGAATGCTATATTTGTTAAAGAAAAAGTGTCATCTTCTTATTGGACCTTATTGGGCTTCAGATTGCTACACACAGTTGCTATATACATCTACAAAGTCAAGGGCGGTCATTTAAACCTTTACTTTGGGAGCCTTGACGGTGTCGTATTAATAGTCCGAGTGATATTACTGTAGCATAAACATTTGAAGGAGCAAACCCGTGGGTTCAGTGCTCAGTGTGTTAGACAGAGAAGAAGAGAGGAGGAACTCACCATGAACGCTCCCGACCGATACGAGCGCTTCGTCGTCCCGGAAGGCGTCAAGAAGTAATTTAATTCTTTCTATCTTTGACTGTATCTATGTTGATCTTAACAATTAGCCTTTGGTTTATTGATTTTATATTAATAAAATTTTAGGGTCTCATACGAGAGGGACACTAAGATCATTAATGCAGCTTCGTTCACTATTGAGCGAGAAGATCACACTGTTGGAAACATCCTCCGCATGTAATCCTTTCAGTTCTATTAAAACTCTCTACTTTATATTTTGTGATTCATTCAGCTGGATTATTTTTCCTATTGATTTTTCCCCTTATTCACTAACCCCTAAATTTTCTTTTGTCATTGTATCTCTTCTTTTTTTTCATGCAATCAGGCAGTTACACAGGGACCCAAATGTTCTTTTCGCTGGTTACAAGCTTCCACATCCCCTTAAATACAAGATACTTCTTAGGGTTAGTATTCTTCCCCTATCTTCTGATATTTGTTTTTAATTGGATTATTAGTTAGAGGGCCCATTTGTGCTTCTTCTAGAAGTAGTTTGAAATGAGGTGATTTGGTTAAAAGTGGCGTAATGAAAAGCATTAAGGTGTTGGTATAAAAGTGCTTGAAGTAGTTTTGTTTGACATTTTAGTAATTAATTTAGGATATAAGCATGTATCTAAACTACTTTTTTTATTCACTTTTCCGGTTTTCCTTAAAGTACAAATAACATTTTTCAAAATTTTAAAAATACTTCTTATAAAAATTCTTGAAGATCATTGAAAGTGCTTTAAGTCATTTGAAACTATTTTAAACCAAAATGAAAAGTGGTTCCAAACGGGCCAGAAATTGTTTAGCTTTATTCGTAGCGGCGAGCTGAAGCTGCAATATAAGTTAACTCCTACAAACTTAAGAATGCGTATTTTGTATTTGTTATTTGAATTATGGGAGTGTTGGTATAAGACAAAAATTGGTTGTTTTCCTGCATATTTGTCTCCATAATATACACTGGTATTTGTTCATAGGGAAGTGCATACTAGCCCAAAACACGTTTACAGTATTCAAAATAATGGGTTTTATGATACCATTTTTTAGCTAATTTTGTTTATTTACACAATGTCTAGTGCATTTGGTGGGGTGCTTCTGGTCTTTAACCAATATAGTGTGCACCTTTGCAGATTCATACAACCAGCCAGTCTTCACCAATGCAAGCGTACAACCAGGCTATCAACGATCTGGACAAAGAAATTGATCATCTCAAGAATGGTTTTGAAGTATGATATGGGCCCTCCTTTACACTTCTAATCTTGACTGTTGTCTCTAATTTTGTTAAAGCCAGTGATTAATGATTGAGAACTACTGTACTCCTCTCAAAGTACTAGTGGAGAAAAAAGATTCACTAGGAGCATATAGGAATATGATCGTTCTAACTTTATTTTCATAGCTCCCATAGCTATTGATTGTGGTAAGTCTGTGTATTATGCCTATCAGGGTGTTTCTTTTTAAACCTTTGCAAGCATTTTTAATTCCTCCTCACCATCTGAGCTGTTTCTTTCCGCTTGTAGCATGGGATGAACTTGAATTTCCTATTGTTTTTCGTTGACGTAATCTTCTTTTGGATCAAGCTTGTCAAATGACTTCTATAATAATATCTTTTGACTGATGAGATTTCTGTTTCGTTTAGAATGAGATGCGATGCTTGGGTTGAGTTATTTCTTTTCAAGTCAATAATTTATCAAAATGTTGATGATGTATTGGTAATTTGGTATCAATAGTTTGTCCTTTGTATTTTTGCAACTATGAAAGTTTCTCTACCTTTACATTTTGCCCCATCTTTTCATTTACTTTGCTTTTCCAAAGACTCTCTTCCGGACTCAACTTTAGAAGTGTCAACTAATGGAGTAGTATTTTCCATCTATATTTTTAGAGGACACAAAGTTGGAAAGAGAAAAATCTTAAGGTCTCTTTCTTTAGGAAACACAGCAGTCTGAGCTCTGAGAGGGAAAGAGTTAAGAGTTCTCATTTGTTTCAAAGGTTGTAAATTTCTAGAATTGGAGTTCGCAAATAGGGTCATGGAACAAATTCATGTACTTGGAACTTTTAGATGTCATTGTTGCCAATGAAAGGGTTTTCCCAAATTGAAGTTTTCCCCATTAAATTAACGCATAGTCTAATCTTAACAATTTTTTGAATTGTTTTGTGCAGGCTGAGTTGGCAAAGCATTCAAGGGACTATTAACAAGCATATAAATAGCTCAAGGAAGCTTTATGTGTTATGTTCTGTGCTTAGATAATTATTCGTTGGGAAAGCCTGGGGAAACCTGCGAGATTTTGTGTACCTTTAACTCAGCTGGATGTATATGAACTTGCTATTTATGGTATTGGAGAATGATTGAACAGTACATGACAAGGGATTATGAATGAACTTGCACTTTGCACTTCTAGTTTTAAACGATGTAAATGAACTTAAGATTTATGCGATTTAAGCACATTTTCTTTGGTTATAGGGTTAAATAATGCATAAATATTTTAAATAATAACCTCAATTTTATTTCATGATTGAGAGTTAAATAAAACTAAGCAAAAGAAATCTCACAATTAGTGTCATTGACTGGGTTTGCACGAGTTATTGGTTGAAAAAAAAAAACATTAATTCTTCATAGTTAAAGGTAAGTATTGTTCTGTGGTCTATTGTCATATCAGGACTTCAGGAGAGATCACCCAATGACATGTAGGTGGAGTGAATGTCGTTTACCGCATTGATTAGAACAACTAAGCGTAACCTTAGTTGCCATCTGAATGCTAATTTACACCCATCTTGTACATTTAACTGAAAAATTAATTTATTTATTATATGAAAGCATAATGTAAAAATAAAATAATTTAAGCACATTTTATTTGCTTGTGTTTGTTTCATATGGGTTAAATAATGTATAAATATTTTAAATAATAGCCTCAATTTTATTTCATGCATTGGATATAAAAGTAGATGATTGAGAATTGAACAAAGCAAAGCAAAAGAAATCTGACAATTACTGTCATTTGATTGGATTTGTAAGCGTTATTAATTAAAAAACAATGTAATAATTCTTGAAAAATAGGCTAGTATTTTTATTTTATGGTGACTCTTATAGCGTATCAAAATACAAGTGAGAGGTGGTCCATATTAACTTAAGATTAGTGAGATGGGATTAAGTTTGATTATTTCCCTAAATTCTTCGTAGTAAAACGTAAGTATTATTCTGTGGGATAATATAAAATCAAGACTTCAGGAGAGATCACCGCCTAACACGTAGGTGAAACTAATGTCTTTTACCGCATTGATTGGAACGAAGCCTTACCCCTGTTACCATCTCAATGCTATTTACACTCATCTTGTACATATAACAGAAATATAAAATAATTTATGACATGTAAATATAACGTAAAATTGATTATTTATGATATGAATGCAATTATATGTGAATAAGAACCATTTCTATAACAATAAAATAATATATGGCTTTATGTCATAAGAAAATCATGTGATTTTAAGGCCACAGTAAGTTTTACTGTCTGTTTTAGGAAAAGAACTATGATTGATCAAAACCATCATAGCTTTTACCTAATTTATACTCCTACTCTGTATCTTTTGTATAACTCACTTTATAGTTCCTATACAATAAAATGGTTAAAGTCTGCTCGAGGCAAGAATGGAGTATAGCCAAGGATTAAAATAAAATAAAAATGCACACTATTCACACATCACAGATCTTTATGTCACATGGGCTTTGTTAGCAAAGAAATATCATATTTTAAAAAATATCAAAATATTAATGAAAATATTTATAAAATTATGAAAATATTGACGGAATTTTATTGACATGGATATATCATAATATGTGGAGAATTTGATCTTGGAGTACAGTAAATTAAAGGGATTAGAGGGTTCCTGTTTTTTCACTCCAACAACCAAGTTCTATTGTTGCAACTCAACCTAAGGAAAAAGACAGAGAGGGGAAGGGTCATTTTCCCTTTAGAAACTCTGCTTTGTCAAAAGTACTTCCAAGTCATGTTGTGTTGTTCAAATGTTTAAAAAAAAAAAAAAGAAACTTCATGTGGAGGCAAAGCCAAGCAAACACCAAATAGTCCCTTCATTTTATTGTATACAAACTAATTTTTTCATATTTTCTCCCCAACTTCCTTACGTCCTTTAAAATCAAGCCACAGAACAAACACGCCCTCTTCTCTCAGTCCCATGTCTCTTTCTCTTTAACAACCCCTTTTCACCTCTCTTAATTAATAAATCTCAAAATAAATAAATTAAAAAACTCTCGTATACATCTAGCCCAAATGCTAAGCAAGGTTAGGTAAAAGATAGCTATAATATTAAACACCACCAAAAACATTCCTTTTACAGCATATCTCTGCATGGGTTCATTGCAATTCAGCTTTGTTCTTCTTTGGGTGATTGCCAAATGAAATAACATCTCCGAGGAACGACTCTTCTAGATACTTTTTTTTTTTTTTCCTGATTTATTTGTTATTATAATTTTCCTTTTGGGACAAAAATGCAGCTTCACATATCACCAAGCTTGAAACATGTTACAGTCTCCCCAGGGAAAGGATTTAGAGATTTTGTCAAAGTGAAAGTCGGGTCAAGAAGGCTTTCTTATAAAATGCTTTTCTATTCCCTCTTGTTGTTTACATTTCTTCTTCGCTTTGTGTTTGTAATGACTGCTGTGGACACCATTGAGGGAGAAACCAAGTGCTCTACTTTAGGTAAGTTATATTCCAAAATTCTAAATATCACAAATTTGCAATATATTTGTGTCACAGTATTATTAGTATTTAATCCAAATAGATTAATATGTTTTAATTAGTTGTGTTTATGATAAGTCTTGTGAAATAGTGAATTATGAAGTGTTATGTGTTTTTCATTATCTTTCTCTCTATCAAGCACAACCACACGCTTTGAGGTTTAGGTAACAGTAATCAGTAATGCAGACATTGGACTCTTGGCTTTTGAGAAAGTGTTTGCTAAAAGGAAATGTTTAAGCGTCATTATGACGATTTTTTAAGAGGAAAAAAAATTTGTTCTTTCTTCTCGAATACAGTGTTGCATATTAGTTCATAGTTAATATTCAGTACATCTTTTTTTTTTTTTTTTGTCAGAATAATAATTAAAATGTATTTTATTATTGAAATTGTGTTAGAAAGTCTTAATTTTCGTTCTCATGGTAGGTTGCTTGGGGAAACGTCTAGGACCAAGGATCTTGGGAAAAAAGCTCGACTCAACTGTATGTCAATCTCTATTTAATTTTGGTTTTAGAAGCAAAATTTATTTGTTATATTTTCCCACTACTGAATTAGGTAGTAGTACAAAATTTAAACTTACTAATTAATATTACTACTATTATTTTATTTTATTTTAAAAGGTCCCAGAAATATTTTACCAAGTATTAGAAGAACCCATCAGCAAGGATGAATTGAAAAGAAGATCTGATATTCCTCAGTCTTTAGAAGAGTTCATGACTGAGATTAAGGAAAGTAAATTAGACGCAAAGAGCTTTGCCATCAAGCTTAGAGATATGGTACTACTGGGTTTTTTTTTTTTTGTTTCATTTACTTCTAGAATAATAATTTATAATTCTATTCTTGCTTCACTACCAATTTCTAAAAATATATTTCAAGGATCTCCTACTCCGCATTATTATAAGAAAAATACTATTCACTTTGAAAAATATCAAGTTGCTGAGTTTTTTGAACTCATGGTTTGAGAGGAGTGCAAGATTTTAATGCAATTTGTAATCAGTAGAAGAAGCATAGTATCAAATATCAACACCCTTTAGAATATTTCAGGTAACACTTCTAGAAGAAAGAACAAGAACAGCCAAAATACAAGAGTATTTATACAGGCATGTAGCATCAAGCAGCATACCAAAACAGCTTCACTGCCTAGCCTTAAGACTAGCCAATGAACACTCCACCAATGCAGCTGCTAGGCTTCAGCTACCTTCAGCCGAGCTTGTCCCTGCCCTAGTAGACAACTCCTATTTCCACTTTGTGCTTGCCTCGGACAATGTGCTCGCTGCCTCTGTCGTTGCCACTTCTCTTGTGCGCAACTCTCTGCGCCCCCAACAAGTTGTCCTTCACATAATAACAGATAAGAAGACATATTATCCAATGCAGGCTTGGTTTTCTTTGCACCCTTTGTCACCTGCCATAATCGAGGTCAAGGCATTGCAGCATTTTGATTGGTTTTCTAAGGGGAAAGTTCCTGTTTTGGAAGCAATGGAGAAAGATCAACAGGTTCGGTCACAATTCAGAGGAGGGTCATCAGCAATTGTGGCAAATAATACAGAGAAGCCTTATATTATTGCATCTAAGTTGCAGGCACTTAGTCCTAAGTATAACTCAATGATGAATCACATTCGAATTCATCTACCAGAGGTAATGTTTTAACATAATATGGTTTCATAAACATCCCTTGTGTTTGTGGTGCTTCTATTAGAAGTGGTTCCATAAAAAAGTGATTGTAGAAAGAATTGCTTATATCAAGAAGCGTAAAATGTGCTTTTTAAGATCTGAAAGCACTTTTGATGAAAAAATCTATTTGGTTTAAAGGATTTTGTACGTTTTTACGGTGTGTTAGAAGCAGAAACAAATGGACCATTGATATCATTCTATCTTTATTTGCAGTTGTTTCCAAGCCTGAATAAGGTAGTGTTCTTGGACGATGACATAGTGGTTCAAACTGATCTTTCACCGTTGTGGGATATTAACATGAACCGAAAAGTCAATGGAGCTGTGAAAACATGCAGAGGAGAAGATAAGTTTGTGATGTCAAAGAGATTGAAGAGCTACTTGAACTTTTCTCATCCCTTGATAGCAGAAAACTTTGACCCAGAGGAATGTGCATGGGCGTATGGTATGAATATTTTTGATCTGGAGGCATGGAGGAAAACCAACATAAGCAATACATACTATTATTGGGTTGAGCAGGTGAGCAAAGTGATTAATGAAGAAGCTCTCTGCCTTGTGTATTCATTTGAGAAATGTGTTGTTTATTTCCAAACAGTAGCTAATTTATTACGTATTTGTGAAAATGCAGAACTTGAAATCAGACCTGAGTTTGTGGCAGTTGGGGACATTACCTCCAGGTCTAATAGCATTCCATGGTCATATAAATGAAATAGATCCATTTTGGCACATGTTGGGGCTTGGATATCAAGACAACACAAGTTTTGCTGATGCAGAGAGTGCTGGAGTTATTCATTTCAATGGAAGAGCTAAGCCTTGGCTGGACATTGCCTTTCCAAAACTTAGGCCATTATGGGCAAAGTACATCGACTTTTCTGATAAATTCATTAAGGGATGCCATATCAGGGCTTTTTAGTAGGACTTCTGAGAGAGTAAATGTTCTGATCATCATGATGATAAAGAATATATGAAAAGAAAATGCGAGAGAAAAGATTAGAGAGTTCTTCCCAAGTTTAACGCTTCAACTCAATGCAATGGAAGCAGCACCATTCTGTTTTCTCCCTCTCTCTCACTATTATATTTCTCACAATTCATTCCATGTTTTTTTTTTCCTTCTTCCCATGTCTTTTCTTTTTACATAGATCAAATTCTGTCCGAAAACAGTAGAACAGCATATAAATAAATAACCAAAGATCTCCATTTCTCTTCTTCTATTGAGCTATTATATTTCTCACAATTCATTCCATGTTTTTTTTTTTTCCTTCTTCCCATGTCTTTTCTTTTCACATAGATCAAATTCTGTCGGAAAACAGTAGAACAACATATAAATAAATAACCAAAGATCTCCATTTCTCTTCTTCTATTGAGCAATGCAATTGGCATTCGAGATTAAGGCTTCTAAGGAAAAACAGAAGAAGCTAATGTGCAACAAAATGAAGGAGCCGTAAAAATCTAATTTTTATGATCCATAGCATGCATGAGATTACAAATTCTAATAAAGGGTCATATTTGCTTTGCATTGAGTAAAAGTAAATGAGTTCATTACAATTCATACAAAGCAAAAACCTGAAACTCCTAAACCAACCACTAACATAAACTCCGCAGCCTACACAGCCCCTACGTAATGCTATTGGCAAGAATGCAATGCCTAGTAAATTCAAGGTGTTAAATGAGTCTCATGCTGAAAAACAGGTTGGCTGATTAAATTATTATCATTTACACATTACTAGCAGCATCAATTCATAAATAGTAATCAGGTAGCAAAATACATTAAAGTCATCCACCAAATCCAGTTAGAAGACTACTGAAGCAGTTTAAAAGTCAACAACAATGGCACAATGAATATACTTAGTAGCTTTAGGGCAGGAAGTAGCCCTAATTAGGCAGAGCATTGTGCACTGCCATTTAAGCAACTGGGGGTCGGAGCACATGATCCTGTGAGGTGTCCACTGCAGCAGGTGGCATAAATTGCCACATGGCAACCCCTGGGTATCCAACGAAGGGAACCAACTTGCTGCCAGGAGCTTGGCCTTGAGGAGCAAATGCAGCAGGAATGGGAGTAGGAGGCAAGAACCCAGGTTGTGCATTCACGGTCTTCACTTGTTGCTCCAACTTCTCCTTCTCTGCCTTAAGCTTCTGCTTCTCCTCACGAAGCTCATTCTTCTCTACCTACAGAATGCAAGAATCATTACTATTTGTTGAAGATTCTTGCTGCATCAGCAGTTATGGGATGTCCTATTTCATTCATGCAAGATAGCATGTGACAAGCAAATTCATCATAAAATGCTCGTTTAAAAGAAATCATGGAATACTCACCTTCAATTCCTTGATCTTCTCCTGAAGACTTGAATTTGAGTCCTTCAACTTCTGGGCTTCACTACGCAATTGATTTACCATTCGGAGAGCATCAACTAAAATAGCAGCCTTGTCTGTTTTGGGAGGCCTTCCAGGCTCCAAAATGGATCCAAGGTCAACAAACCTATCATTGATCAACAAGCATTAAAAAAATTGTCCCTAAAAAAAGCAAATAGAAAAAACAAGAGGAAGGAGAGAATACTTGTCATTAAGTCTATCCCTCCGCAACTTCTCCCTACATGCCTTGGAGCCAAATGTACTGCATGATTCAGGTCTGACCCTGCATGAGGGACGAGAAACAAAGAGACAGATAGTTGGGACAAGATTATTTATTTAATAAAACTGGTCGTTACCTGCAATCCTTTCAGATGCTAAAATAATATGGATGGCTTCATACTCGATGTTCATATCATGGATTTAGTCTAAAATATATGGATAAGCAAAGTAGCATTTCATTGGAAATAGTGCTCAGCTTCAATAAAAACTCACAAGGATACAAAAGTTGAAATCATATGTGATAAATTTTAAAATTGTTGCTGATATCAAAATGTTGAAGTCACACAAATATAGTTTATGTATTAATTGACTTCCATCAACACTTACGATGATGGTAGTACAATGTATCAGTCTCACGGATGACCCCTGAGCTATGCTCTTACTATGACCTATGTTATATGGACTCGAATATTGGGTGTCGGATACGATACGTATCCGGACATCAGACTTGTAAGTTTTAAAATTTTAGGATATTAGGACATGGATAATAAGTGTCGAATTTTTGGATAAGGGTACTTAAATACAACAAATTATTATACAAGTTACGTTTAATATAATATACATTTTATAAATATTTATGATTATAGTGTAAATTACAATTTTATCTTATTATTAAGCATTATTGTTGGATAATTATTTTCTATGATGTATTTATTTTAAGTGAATTTGTTTTTTGAATAAAAGTGCATATATTTTAGTAATTGAAATTAAAATACTGTTTTTTTACTTATATGATCCATATTTTAGAATTTACCAAAAATGCCTATAGTCAAATTAGAATTCACAAGGCCCAGCCCAATATGCAGTTAAAAAAGAAGAAGTTATATTGAAGAAACCCTAAGTTCTGCACCACTTTCTTTCTTCTTTTTCTCTTTTTTCTTTGCCGGCCATCTCCATCTTCTTCGCTGCCAAGTCCAATATATCAACAGCCATGTCCGACTCATATCCCGTATCAGTGTTGGTGTCGTGTTGACACCAGTAAAGTGGGGTAAAGTGGTGAGTCCAGGTAACATAGACTATGACATAGCAGCAGTTCAAAAAAATTGAATCCAGGATGAATTGGCTATGGATTGATAAAGAAGCATAACAATGTTTCTGGTTCTTGTTTGGTGCAATAATAAGTACCACTAATTCACAACATGTAATGGCTAGCAAATATAGTTTTGTATGAAGAAGAATATGAAGATCTATTTAGCTTAGTTCTAGCTTATTGAAAGAAACTTCTGTCTAATGTAAACCAAATTAAAACGCAAAGGCTAAATAAGGGGAACTGACAACAATTTAGTTGTGGAATAAAGTAAGTAGATTTTATACCTCTTTTTTGAGCCAGATTCCTTAAGGCCTTCTGAGTCTCCAAGCGAACCATTGATCTCAACACTTGGAATACATATTCTATAACAAGAGAATGGAGTAACATTTCAAACAAATAGCTAGACCACCAACAATTGAAACTAAGCAAAGTAAGCATCTTTGGGCAAATTTAGTCTGGCAGTTGAAATCTAGAGTTTCCACAGTTGAAGAGAACTTATTTTGTTTCTAGTTCTATAATCCACAGCTCTAGTTCCCATTCTTTAACTGAAATTTCCAACCAAATAAACATTACATCCTACAGTTTCCACTCTAGCAGAAGATGTATTACTATATCTACAACAAACGCAAACGCAAAATCTATCTTACAAATTTAAATATAAAGGAAAATAAGATCAGTTGAGTTATACAGATATCTTATCAAGATGCAGAAAATAAGGTCTTACGAGTAAATAAACAAAATTTCTAACTAGAGCAGTGCGTCAACGCAATGAATGATCAATGAAATAAAACATGGCAACGTGCAATCTACTTCAATCAGCTTGTAAAAGCAGCCAAAGACATTAAAACTTCGACCGGAAAACGATTTGAATTGCAAATCTTACTACTTATATACAAGCGATGAAAGCGATAGGTTCCCAAATTACATTAAGAATCTTGCGCAACCAATAATATTAGGGGAAAAATAAGGGATTGAAATCTAGCAAATACAACCACAAAATACAATACTAAAACTATCATAAGCAAGAAATTCAACAAAATCGACAAATTATTTACATAAAAGCCTAAAAAGGGGATTTCAAACTAAAGCATAAAACCTCAATTTCATAATTAAATTCAGCTATCCATGAGAATAAAACAGAAAATGGAACTTAAAGACCTAATTGAGAAAAGACCAAACAGTAAATAATACCTAGTACTAGAGGCAACATTGAGAGGTTGAGCAGTCCGAGTGAACCCGGATGAGGATAGAGAGAAATTCCCATCCGGGACAGAAATATCGTCCATCAAGCCGCAATCGAAGAACCAATTGGAATTTTCAGGGGAAACCATTTTTGAGGTCGTTGCCGGAAAAGTGGGTAATTCCGGCTGGGGATTTTTTATCCTCGGAACCAAACAGTGAGAAATCGATTCGTTTGTTTTTGTGTTTGACAGTTTGTATGTTGTGGGTGACGAGAGAGAAAAAGCGGGGAATCCTGCTTGCGATGAATTGATTGGTGGCAGGTTGATTCGTCATTAGTGCCACCACCCCACCATAAGTAAACGCTTTTTGTGGATTTGGGCCTAGGGCTTTATTATTTGTTATTGGATTATTTTAAAAATAATTTATCAAAATAATAATTTAATATTATTTATGGAAAATAGTGTATTAAAATCATTTGCAATGTTCCAATGGGTTTCTTTGTTACATATGAAAAATATTTAAAGAATGATAAATTTGAAAGGGGAACAAATATGTCAATTCATCAATGTTCAAAATGAGATTATATTTTTGAGAATGCAATAGAAATGAAAAAAATAAATGGTTCATAATTTAAGAGAATAATATGTTGAAATAGTTGAATATTATATAATTATTATAATGTTTTTTTATTAATTTATGAGTCTTATTTAGAGTTATATTAGGATTAAGATTTTAGTTTATTATCATTATAAATATTAATGTAATCTTTCAATATAAAACATGAATGAGAATAAGATGTCTTTCTTTAATTTTCTTATTCTCCTCTCTACCTATTTTGATTATGTCTATACAATTATTTTCGCTTCATAATTTAACTTGGTATCAGAGCAGTGTTTATTCCTGAACACTAATATACACTTTTCTAAATTCTTTATTTTTATTTGATATCTTTCTTCAATTTTCAGAGAAAAAAAAATTTACCTTCTCTTCGGTCTTCAACACCAACCGCACGCCAGCCAGCCTCCGCGCCGCCTTTCTGCAGATCTGGTCTCACCATCTCCATCCAGATCTTTCGCCAGACCAGTCACCACCAGTCGCCGTCCGTAGACCAACCAGATTCCCCATCCTCTCCGTCCGCGCGCCACCAGCACCAGTCACCAGATCTGCAGCCCTCTCCGCGCCATGCCAGATCCACCATCCTATCCATCCACCAGCCCAACGTTCCCGCTTTGTCTTCCGTCAGCTCCGCCTGTCCGCGCCGCGCTTGTCTCTGTCGCACCGCGCGCCGCCTGTTCAGATCTGTCTGGCATCCGCGCACCACCTGTTCAGCATCCGCGCCCCTGTCTCTCATCAGATTTTTGTCAGCCTCAGATCTGCCGCCTCCAACCACTCACCAGGTCAGCACCTGTCTCACTATCCGTCGCACCAGTCACTAGCCTCGGTGCCTCTGTTCCGTGCGCCGTCAGCTCCACCAGTGCCAGCCACCAGATCCATGCGATCCGTGCGCCAGCCACCATATGAGAGTGAGATCCGTGCGCCAGCCACTAGATCCTCAAACTAGTCACCAACACCGTCCTCGCCTCTGCTCCGTTCAGCCTGTCGCATGTCGTCTCTCTACCTAGCGCTGCCTGTCCCTCTCGCCGCCTACTGTTCGCCCCCTGCTCCAGCCGCCAAAAACCCTAGCACCAAAACAAATCTAGTATATGCCAAACCCTAACCCTAGCCCTAGCCCACAATACTAAACCTAAATCACATCAGCACACACCCAAAATGACCTGATCTATCAGCCCAGTAATAATTCCAGCCCAAACTCACTAGACCAAACACATCACCAGCCTATTACAATCCGGTCAACATATATAGTCATCAGCTCAGTCAGCAATCAACAACTAGTCAACGGTCAACTGGTCAATAAAAAAAATTCATGGGTTTATTTTCTATGAATATGTGGTAGTTGTACTTTCTAGCTGACACTAATTGTAGACGGCAGGGGGAGTTTTGTTATAGCCATCTACAATTGAGCACGTTGACTTCTTTCATATTGAGCATGTGACTTCTTCTATGGTGTAGTTTTATCTTTGGTTTCATCGTCAGTGTTATCATCAGGGAGGTCATCACTAGCATAATCTGTCATACATATACCCCACTGTCATCTCCATCACTATTGTCTGCCATCTCAGTTTAGCAGCAATTGCCTTCAACCACAGCCCACCAGCGCCGTTCTCAAACCACAGCCCATCAGCGCTGTTCTCAAACCACGGCCCATTGGAGTCGTTCTCAACCACGGCCCATCAACGACGTTCTCAAACCACGGCCCATCAACACTGTTCTCAGCCACAATGTTGTTTGTCAATTTCATGACTGTTAGTATCGACCTGTTTTCACCACTATCGCCTTCAAGGATTCACGATTGTTGGTATCAGTCTCAATCTTAACCTCACTATTCAAGTTGGGCATGTGTGATATTTATGCTCCAATTTGTGGGGAAGAGTTAAAGACTGTCTTCCTGTCAACCTCACGACTTCGTAGCCGCGTTTTTTAGAATGATCAACAACCTACTATCGTTTTTTAGAAAGGTCAACCGGCCCACCGTCGTATGTCGTCATCACCAATTTCAGATTGGTGTCTTCCTGTCAAGCTCATGACTTCGTAGCCGCGTTTTCTAGAATGATCAACGACCTACCGTCGTTTTCTAGAATGGTCAATCGAACTACCGTCGTGTGTCGTCATCGTAGCCGCGTTTTCTAGAAAGATCAACCGACCTGTCGTCGTTTTCTAGAAAGGTCAACCGGCCAACATTTTGCTTTTATTTAGGTTATCCAATCTGAACATAAATTATGTTCGACTTGAGGAGGAGTGTTGAAATAGTTAGATATTAGATAATTATTATAATATTTTTCTATTAATTTAGGAGTCTTATTTAGAGTTATATTAGGATTAGGATTTTAGTTTATTATCATTATAAATATTAATGTAATCTTTCAATATAAAACATGAATGAGAATAAAATGTTTCTCTTTAATTTTCTTATTCTCTTATCTACCTATTTTGATTATGTCTATACAATTATTTCTGCTTCATAATTTAATTTAATAGAGAGATATCTTTGATCCAAGAAAAATAGAGATAATTTGTACTTTGGACTAATAAAATAAAAAATTAATGTAAATAATTTTTTTAAAAAATATAAATAATTAATGCTTAATAAAAAAAGAAAGCATTAGTGTAGAATATATCCTAAAAGTAATAAATAATAAATTATACATCAGTCAAAATAATAGATGAGCTCTTGTTGCCTCTCGCGTGAGAAAGAGATGATGACCAATGATATAAAATCCTTTTCATTGAACCTAAAAAAGACAAAAAAAAAAAAAAAAAAAGTTGTGCATCGAAAAAAGGAAAAATAATTAAGGGCATCTCCAACTCAACACCATTTTTTTACCAAATTTAGCATGATATTGTTCATTGTATTAAATTTGGTGCGACGTTAATTACGATACCAAAAATATTGTTCATGCATATTTTTTTAAATTATAAAACTAAGATATGATATAAAATTATAATAAATTAAAATTAAGTATATAATACAAATTATTTTAAAAAAAAAATACAACATAGATTTAAAAATATAATACAAACTAAAAGAACAATTGATATTCATTGAACATTTGTAGGATGAATATAATAATTTAAAAAAATAATATTCATTAATATACATTTTTAATTGTATTTTCTTAATTAAATGTAATGTTTAATTCATATAATAAATATAATATTTTAATTAGTAAATTTTTAATTTTTTCTTAATAATATAAATTTTGAATTTATTATTATTAATTAATTAATAGTAATATATAATTAATTAATTTGTTGAATATAATAATTGTTAATGAATTAATAAAAAAAATAAAAGAAATATTATATTTTATAAAAAATATATATATATTTTTTAGTGTAATATTTGGTGTTGTAAATAAAATTAAAAAAATTAATATAAAATTTGGTATAAGATAGTAAGAAATTTAATATAAAATAATGTTAAAAATTGGAGATCTAAGTAACATTGGCCCATACTGATATGCTACATATCATCATTGTGGAATTGCACTTCATTTTGGTGCAGATGTGACCTAGTAAAAACTTATTGATGATGAAAGTAGAAGAGTCAACTATTTAAAAGGCAATTGGATAAAGGGCATCTGGTGCCTTAATTCCATCACTTTGTGCTTAGTCTTCGACCCCAAAAGTTTCTTTATGACAATAGACAGATGTCAATCGAATGCTTATCAATATATACTGCAACGAAATAGCATAAAGGAAATAAAATTTATTTTGGAATGGTGTCCGTTTGTTCAATTTTGTGTTATTCGTTTATCCATCATCATATTGGTTGCCATCGTTGAGTTGGTGGTGATGTTTTTTTGTTCCTTTTTTAAGAAGGATGTATTCGGTGAAATCTTTTAGTTATGAGTTTAGGATTAGATTTATTGTGATTTGTTTTTATTTAGTGTTTTATGTTCTCAAATTTTGTAGCATTTCATTAGTAACAAAGTTGAAAGTAAATGCATAAAAAATGTTCGAAAAAATGTTAATTTATAAAACTTAACAAATTGTTATTTAACAGAGGTCTTTTCATACCACAATAATAAAATTTGTGTCGATCTATCTTAAATTTTTTGATGCCTCATGTGACATGTACTTTTTATTAATGAAATGTATAAAAAAAATTAATGTCCACTTTATCAAACTAATTAGTTTATATTTTTATGTAAAGAGATTTGTGGTCTCCTTCAATTTAACTTATATTTTCTTTTGTGTTTTATATATATATTTTAATAAAAATGTATAAATTATTAAATTTATAATGAATTATTAAATGTTAAAAGATTAAAATTTTTAAAAAATTTAGACATAATTATATTTTGTGCATATAATTTATTTATAATTTTATTAAAATTACACATAAAATTTTATTTTTTGAGAGTTAAGATGGGACAAGTATTTACTTAAATTTTTGTGTTTGTAAATATATTTAATTTTATATTATTATAAATAAATAAATTAGTTAAAAATAATTTAAATTTTTATAATATTAAAAAATGTGTGAACTTAAATATGATAATACAGACAATATAACATGATTAACACTCTAATTTAAGCTGCTGTTTCTTCTTTCTCTCTTTTTTCCTTTTTTTTTATTTATTTATTAATTAGTAAAATTATGCTTCTTAAGAAAACCATGCTAAACTTTCTTCCTCTTATTTTCAATCTTATTATTATAGTTTTTTTTGTTAAACATGTCAATTACAAAGGTTCATTTTATTTTCTTTATATCGCCATTTATTCTTTGAAAGAGAGGGAGATATAAAATTTGTACGTCTAAGTTTATTGTAAGAGTTTGCACTTTAAACAACATCACTTGTATTGACAAAATAAATTAGTTTAAATGTTGGAAAAAATATACAATTTTTTAAGGAAAACTAGTCCTAAATTAAAAATTGGAATAATTTACAGTAGAATGACCAAAATACCCTCGATGTGGACATCCTTCTAGTGGTAAGTATAAACTAAAAGTCCTTTAACAAATATGAAAAAATGAAAAAAATTACAAAAAGTTTACTCTTCTAAGAGTTTGTTCCACTTTATTTTTTGAAAAAAAATTATTTATTCTAGCAATAAAAAATTTCGCTCTTATTCAGAAATTGGTTTTTTCATTACAAACATTCTTCCATACAGAAATAACTTTTTAGTACAGAAATTGTTACAAAATTTATTTTTCGATTCCGAGCAATATAAATTTTAGAGGTGTAGTATTTCGAATTTCAACAATGCAGTGGAGTTCTGAGACAGAAAACAAAATTTTGGGTTGTTTTATCCTGAAGATGACAGGATTATTAGTGCTTGCATAATTTGGGCAAAGCCGTAAAACGTTTTAAAAAGAGCGACCAAATCCACGACTCAACCCAAGCAATATATCATAATATATTTCAGTACATGGTAATCTCGTTCCTGTCTATTTATTTATCTACAGCAACATCTTTCTCTATGGCTCGTTTGTCAAACTTAAAATGGAGTTTCTGAATCACTAACCGGAATTCCAAAGCTTCCAAGCATTTGGAGGACCCAAAAGAGAGTAAAAGTATTTGGATGTCTGCCCATAAACACTAATTTTTCTCAACAAAAGTCTCTTCAAACTACAAGAAGACAATCATTAGGCAGCTTAATTTGCTTCTATTGCATTGATTGGAACTATTTACACTAAGCCCTCTCTGGTTGAAGACAATGGGTTCTGGATTGATGGTCCTTTGTCTTTGCCTTCAGTTGATAGCAGTAAGAACTTCTTCCATATTTTCCTTTGCTTGCTTCTTACTGAGTTCTTCAAAATATGTTTTACTTATCAGAGATATAATGACAGAAATTGCAAATGAGAAGACCGGTACTCGTTCTTCGTTCTTGTCTTAAGAAGGGATTCTATATTGCAAATATTGGAACCAAAGGAAGAATTTTCAGGATAAGGATTTGATTGGACAAGACACATTTAAGTGTGTTCAAAAGTATCTTCGTCTTAAGTCCACCTTCCTGTACTATGATTTTGACAATGTTATCTCTGCAGCACTGGTCGATGATAAGCAACCGCTTACCAATTTGGCCAACAGATTGTTTGACAATGTAGAGAAGGTAACACATCGTTGAACACACTTGTTTCACTGTTGTGGTTTTGTGCAGCTTCTTTGTGAATGTTTCATTGTGGATCTATCTGCAGCTTGAAGATGCTGTTAAACATTTTTATAAGAACACTAATAGGTAATTCTGCAAGAGGTAAGGGACAGAATGGCGCAAATTTGAATGCCTAATGTGTTCTTTGTTTGACAGAGAGCTGCATTGGGATGTATAATGTGTTCATTGTGCATGAACTTTTTCATTGCTTGTTGAAAGAAGATCGTAAAATAGATAGATTGAGCCTAGCAAAATCAGAATTTAAATTATCATAAATCAAATATTCAGCTTTTGCCAATACATGACAGTATATTTTTCCCTATACAAATAAGCCTATGTCATAATTTTTCTTAACTTTCACTTTTATAATATTAGTGGTACAACACAAAGCATTGGTTCTTTAAAATTAGCAAATATGTATATTCATCAAACAAACATCAACCGTAACTCAAACGTGAATCTGAAATCGAGGACCGCATGTTGGTCTGACGACGTGGAGTCCCAATCTCACAAGCATTTACCCGAGCAGCAAAACGGAGTGAACAAAGTGACTCGCCTGCTGACGAGGGATCAGGAGAGATGTTCACAAACATCAAAGTCTTTGAGTCACCTCCTAGACATGGCTGTTTATACATTGATTTCAAGATCTTAGAATGTCACAAGCAGGAAAGAAACAGTTAAATAATAAAAAGTGAATGTTGTTGCAAAGCCAAATGTAGATTCTTTAAAGTCAGGAATGAACATGAGCTATACGTTCACTTTTAGATTTTACCGTGCAAAGTACTTTTAAACAATACCAAGCCCCGGTGAACATATGTTTCACACATTTAAATTTAACATATGTTTAATACATTTATGAACATGTGGTGATTTTGAAATATGCTCAACAACTGAGAAGGGTTAACCGGTTAACAATCTGTTTATGAAAGAGGTTAATCATCTTCATAAGTTTTCAAAGGGACTTACCTGAAGAAGATATGTAAGCTTTGAGTTCCGAAATGGTACATGATCCTCCTTCTTTGCCAAGGAAAATATGACATCACTCAAAGATGACAAACTTTTATTGATAGCCTGATTACAATTTTTCAGAAAATAAATTATTAGGAATGCATAGCCAACTTATGACCAACAATATTACCTAATGAAAAATTGATTCCAATAAATTACTTGAGTTTCTTTCAGTCGGTCCCCAGTAGATCCACTCTTAGAAAGACGCTCACTTCCAGCAAGATCAATAAGATTTAAGACTCCTTGAACTTGTTGTTCAGTGCTCTGGTTATTATAGTTCAGTTACAAAAGCACAACATAAGGAAAAACGTCAATGTATAGAAACACTGTCAATTAACATGCAGAATGTTAATACCTCATTAACGCCAAAAATGCGTAGTGTGAAGACAAAATGACTTCTTGATGATTGTTCATTCATTTGGGTCTTGCCTATAGACCTAAAAAACCATAGAAAAGGACACGTCATACCAGACACCCAAAACTATATATAAATGAACAACTAAGAATAACGATAATGTAATTTCAAATATCGTAAATTTTTTTTTTTAAAGTGTTGAACTTATATCACAATCAGCAAGCATCAGTCTCACTGTGAAGTATTCATGCATAAACATATCTAGAACTTCACGTTTTATAACAAAAGCAGCATAATTAGTTATCAAACAATTTCTCAATAATTGACCGTCAGTTGAAAATATAATGTTGTAGGATGAACACTGAGATCAGTTACCTGCTATGTGCAGCCCGGTCTAGAAGAAATGATACCTCTTTAGCACTACGAACATCCATAATTGTAAGATCAGACACATGTGTATTCCCATTTGCGTCATGTTTTATTGCATATTGCTTACCACCATTTTCCATTTTTGAGACATCTAAAGATGATCTATTGGTTGATAGCAAGTCACGAATAGTCTCGTTATATATTTCCAACATTGAAACCTATTTAAAAATTACAAAAAATAGGAAATATGAGCGTTTATCATCATTACACTCATACAACAGTAAAACAAGCACACGGAGAAAGAGGGGATACCTGCATTTCATATTTCCAACCTTGTAGTTGAAGAGATTGTCTAGCTTGGAATATCTGTTCTAATGAACGTGGTATCAATCCTTTTGCATCTGGATCTTCTGGCTTACCCATCATGGTGTAAGTTTTTCCTGATCCTGTTTGACCATAGGCAAAAATGCAAACCTGGACCAAAAGATCACGACCAGCAAATCAACTTTCAATTGTAAGTCACAGGGGAAAAGTGAAGAGGAAGGGGAGAGAGATCGTCACAGATATTGAAAAGCATATATGATCAATTAAACAAACAATGCTACAGTTCTGAAATGAAACTAAAGAATTTAATACGATATATCATTCTAATTGTGCAGATAATAAATAAAGCAAGAACTAGAGCTTGAATTACCTTGTAACCATCAAGAGCACTTTGAACAAGCTGTGAGATTTCTACAAAGACATTGGCTTGTAATTCATCGGGCATAAAAACTTTATCAAATGTAAATGAATGTTTTTGCCCTGATCAAGACAAATTATTTGAGTCCAACAACACAAAGAGGGCAAGCAAAGGAGCTAAAATTGTAATCTAATATATTTCTCAGCAATTGTACCATTTTGCACTAAGTCAACACTCCGCCCAAGAGCTTCCATTGACGTGGGGTAAGATATAACATTTCCTTCTGTGCTAGAACCATCATCAGGAAGCAAAGGCCGCACTCTACAAAATACCCGAATGTTCCCTTTAAGTTCCTATAGCATGAGAGATTTTAGTAAGGTGTCCACGACATACCATAAAATTCACTCTGTTGCAATAGAAAGCATCAGGTAAAAAGCATTACCAAGATGGTATTATGTAACTTTTTACGAAGCATCTCTCCTTCAATAGCTTTAAATTCGGCATCTTCCAAAAGACTCTGTAATTCATTTATAAGTTTCTTTTGTCCTTCATATTCTGTTCTTGTTTCCAGTGCAGACATGTCAGAGACCTGGAAAAATAACATGTCAGAAGTAAAGAATAAAAGATAACAGTTGGCAAGTTATTTATGCATTGAAACCAGAACCACATGGACACATACCAAAGTAATTCATATTGCATTCAACATATTCATTATATACATACATACATACATATATATATATATACACACACACACACACACACATAAGATACCTCAAGCTTCTTCTCTGCGGTCATTAATTGGTCCTTCAATGTCTTTATCTCTTCACTTTGGGATTGACATTTTTCCTGAAAAGAACCAACGTGAAACTATCTCTTGTTTTGATGAAAAAACACTGTCTGCTTATGAAAGAACAAATGTCAATAGAAGAAAAACATGGAGACAACGTCAACCTCTAGTTCATTTGATTTGGTTATCAGGTTATCCAGCTCGGAGCAAGAATTATCTGTGGACTCTTTGTACTTCACAACTTCAGCTGTTAAAGTTTGGACCTGGAGTTGCATGCTATCACGATCATTTCTCACTTGTTGCAACTCCATTCTAAGAGGGGCAGTATCATTGACCAAAGTATCCCTTTGTTTTACAGCCTCATCATGAGCCTCCTGCATATAATAAATTCAAAGAGAGTTCATATTGAAAAGATATTTCAAAGAGAACAACGGAAAAAAACACTTGCCCTCAGCTTAGACATACATAATTTGACCATTATTCTACCATCAGAAAATGCAACAAGATCATCTGTAGTCCTAATGCAAGTGACAAGAACTTAAGAAACTTTCTTATGTTAAAAAATTATAGGGATGATCCCTTAAGTGGTAGCTCATGATCCTATAGAGTTATGACAAATGACCTCAACATGACTCAAACTTTGGTCCGCGAAAGACTTATCCAGGACCACTACCTACATAGAAGAGTATCTCTGAAGAACCACCACATTTAAGGAAAACCCCCAAGAAAGTTGGCTCCAGGTCCTAAGGTAATTGGTACCTGAAATGCAATCAGAAGCTTTTGCACCAGTTTGGGCACAATCACTTAATTATAGATTGAAGCACAACACAACACTTAAGTCCTCGTATTTCATGTCATTACTGTCAAGAAAGAATCCTACGAACAATGAGAGAAATAACCTATGTCATTAAAAGTAGGCCAGCAGAATAAGAACTTACTTTGCACATAGTCAGTTGACCCCTTAACATGCTTAGATTCTCCACCATGCTTGCCTTCTCTTTATCCACAAGCTTAAGGTCATCCTCCGCTGTAGAAAGGTCTGTATGAAGTTTACTATTATATTGTTGCAGACTTGCTATGTAATCTTGCAATCGCTTGTACATATCATTAAGAGATGATATCTATAGAATCCAACAAAGCATCAGAGATTTAGAAGTGTATTCAATGCTAAGTGAAACATAGAAATGGCATGAAGAATACGCACACTGTTTACCTTTTGATTAGCACTTGAGAGCTCTCGTTGAGTTCTCCCAAGTTCTTCTGAGAGGCAAGTGTGTGATCTATCAATGTTAAGCCTGGCCTCTTTTTCTTTAGCGAGAGAATCAAATGCTTCCTGATTATTATATTCAAATATTCAATAAGCCTCAGCAATCAGCAAAATTACACTAAAAATTATTTTCAAAGCCTGCTTACCAATTTATCCGATTCTACTTTTTCAAATTTCTCTTGTAAGGAAGAATAGTTCTTCCTGAGCTCCATAATGATTGAATTTAATTCTTCTTCCTTGTTTCTCAGCTGCACTTCTACAGCCATGGAAAAAAGAGTTACTTTCATGATCAAATTTATCAAAAATCAATAGAGCATAAATAGAAAGCATACCCATTTCACCAAATTGATGCTCCGAATCCTCCAACCTACTCTGTAGATTCTCTTGCTCAAATAAGTAGCAAGCCTCTAGCTCTTGGAACCATTTGATGCACAACTTCAGCCTTTTAATATAGTCCGTTAAAACATCACATTTTTCCTATGAAAAAAATTCAGCATACATAATAAGAAACAACCCAAAAAAAGAATTTTAATTCAAGCTAAATCATTGAAAAACTACTGCAAAAACTCTTTTTTTTTTCCACCCTGAAAACTCAAATACTTAGAAAACTGCCAAACCTTGAGACTGAACCTATCTTTTCTTTTAGGCTTTTCATTAAGTAATGCTTCAACGTCCTCTCTTGTGAACTCAATACCACCACATTCCGAACCAGCATTACTTGGCGGAGCACTATCCAAACCCAAATCGTGTCCCCCATTAACATAAGAAAACGATTGCCGGATTCTTCCGTAAGTCTCCTTACCAACCATTTTCACCACTACGACTGTAACAACCTTTCACACCCAATTCATCACCAAGAGCACTTCCTTTAAAATAAGCCAACAAAACGAAAACAAAAACAAATCAAGGACACACGAACTGCAACCCAGTTCCAAAAAAGAAAATAACCCACGGAAATCTAGCAGGAAAAAAATGAGACCCAGTTCCTGGATATACCAAAATTTGATCGGCTTCTAGTTGAACTTGGAAATGGAAGCTAATAGTGGTATTCAAGCCATATGAAGATGAATATGAAGAAGAGGAGAGAGAGAGAGAGAGAGTTTTTAAAAAGTTGGGCCTGTGGGGTCTGGATTGTATTCAAAGCTAACACTGCATCACAGCCGTTGCTTTTCCAAGAAGCAAGATGATGATCCGCAATAAATATTTAATCCAAAATAAATTAGCAAAAAATAAAATAAATAAATGACCAAAAAAAATTTTAAAAATAAAATAGAACAACAAAAATACAAAATTCTTTAAAAATCTGTGATCTTTCTTGCCACTAGGTTCTTGACTTATTGGGATTTGATTTATTTTGAAAAAGTTTTCAGGCGGTACACGTGGTCAGGTTAGTTTGGAAATTTAAATGCCAAAATTGCCCTTATGCTGCTCCTTTTTTCTTTAATTCCATATTCCAAGAGTTACAGAGAGATTTTCCTATTTGGTATTTTATGATTTTGAATTTTCTTTGCATTCCACTTATGAGTTAGGATGGCGAAATACTAATATTTTATTTTAAAAACAACTCTGTGATTTATTTTATTTTACAAAAGAAAAATATATATTAGAGTGGTCTCATTGATTTTTATTCAAGGTAGAAAAATATATATTAGACTGAACTATTCAATATTCATCACACACACACACAAAAAAAAAAAAAGACAGCACTATTCAATATACATAAGAAATGCATTAAACGGGAGTAAATTTGCTTTTAATTAGAAATTGTAATTGTAGCTTCCGCCATCAAAATCTTTTAAAGGATGGGGGCTTATTTTGAAATTACTGCTAGAGATGGACAAAAACCAAATAATGTATTACCAACTTAAATTGTGTGAGTTGGATTAGATTTTACGAGTTAATGGGTTAGTACAGTTCTAAAATTGGTCAACCTGAATCATTGTAGCCGGAAATGGATTGAGGTTTTTTTTTTTCATAGAACCCAACTCAACCCAAATTTTTATTAATTAACTTTTAAAAAAATGTATTACTTATAAATTTAAATCAACTTAGGCATGAAATAACTTAGTATTCATATCACTTTACTAAATGATAATATTGTTATCTTAATATATAATAATATATTTATAAGTTATGTAATATGTAAGCAAAAATTTAATTTTTTTAGTCTCACATCGATTAAAGAAGAAATGATCTCTTTAATTTACCTCTATAAAAAAGTCTCCATTACATATATTTCCATAATTCCTTTAATCACCTTTTTTGAAGTTTATGTTTGTATGGGTTATAAGTTTTTTTTTTAGATAGACATCAAATTTATAATTAAAAAATGAATTATTTTTAAAATTTGAAAATTTAGGCCGAACTATCAACCCAATCCAACCGGAATATTTTTGGTTTGGGTTGGTTTGGTTTGAAGTGCTTATTGACCGGTTTCAATCTATGTGTTTTTCAACCCAAAATATTTGGGTTGGTTTCAATCTTTCCACAACTCAATCCAACCCAGCCATTGTCCACCCCTAATTACTGCTAAACAATTTTCAACTTTCAGATATTAAAAAAGTGAACATTTTTTAGAGCTTATAACTTGAAAGTTGAAAGAAAGAAAACAAAGAAATTTTATATATTAGTCATGTGTGTTAATTTAAATTAATAATAATTTAAAATTATATATTTAAATGGCTAAAAAAAAGTGATTATTTTTAACTATTTTATATTATTATTTTTATGACTGTAATATGCTACTAGCAATTACTATCGACATGTAATGCTTTTTATTATTTTTTTTATCACGTCACTTTTATGTGATATATGTAAGAATTATTTTTGAAAATAAAATACTTATTTAATTTTTAAATTAATTTTAACATATAGTATAAAATAAATAAAAATAAATAATATATGTATAAAAATAAGAATAAAATTAATGCGAATAGCAATAACTACTATGTATGTACTATGTACTACTCGTGATCTTTTTTAAAAAGTACGAGCACGCAAAGATGTGTTAGGTTTAGTACTAATTTATTTAATAACAATATTAATATCACTAAGTTAGAAAGTGAACCACTACCCATAATCATTAATTAGTGCAAAGTAAGTTAAAATTAAAATATATAATTTAATTGAGTGATATTTATTTGAAATATTAGGTTTTTTTTATTATAGCATTTGAAATATTAGTTTTACGTGTATAACTAAGTATCTTAATTTGTATTTAATTATATGCCCCTCATGGCACATCAAACCCTTTTTGGGCTAAGATCATACTAAAGACGAGTACTTGTAATGAAGTGTACAGAAGCTAATCATATGATATGGTCAGGTGGCAATTATGTGTAATAATTGTATTCATGTAATTTTTTTTATATTATATTTTGATATTAATTATATTCAATTTTTGTATTAATTAATACATAATTTTTAAAAAAAATAACAAAAATAATACATTTAAAATTTTTAATAACAAAAATAGTACTCGTTGTGTTCAAATCATATATTTTTTATAATTAAAAATAAATAAATATTACATCATTTTTCTTTAAACGTTTTTCCAATTAGACGTCATTTAAATTAAATTGTGAGAATTTAGGCTTGTTTAATATTAAACATTCTTTCCATTAGACACTGTTCAAATCATTCAATGTTATTAAAATGTTATTCATTTAATTTATTTTTGTGTTGTCTATTTAATAAAAAATAATAAATCGTTTAATAATATTAAAAAAAATTAATAATAATTTTTTTTATCATGATATCTTGTATCATAAATTATCATTCCTAGTCCAATTGTACATTTGAAGGAAATCAGACTCGCCTAACTTTTCAACCTTCTTAGAACTAAATAAATATTTTCCCTTGCGTCAGACGGGGGTCAAGAATTTTCACATTTATTTTCATAGAAAAAAAACTTTTTCCTCCAACTTCTTTGACATACATTGTTACAAACAAAGCGTGATTAAAGTATACATTAGTTGTTGGTATTTCTTTTCCTATTCTCCATGAAAAACTATACATTGATCATCAACTAATAAAAATATAATATAGAATTATAAATTTAAATAGCTAAAAATCAGACCAATAAACAAAACCTCTTTTTTCATTAATTTTAATAATTAGAAAACTTCTTATAAAAAAATAAAAAAAAAAACTTTAAAAAGAATAATGTTACATATGTTAAATTAAACTTGTCGTATTTATATCAATATAGACACTGAAAAGATCACTTCAACGAGATATTAATTTATACATGTTAAACGTAACTTTTCAGCTTAAATGTATTACTCGTACCCACTTTACTAAACATGGAATAAAGATTAGAATTCTTCATGTCCATATTGATGTTCACATCTTGCCCTTTTTGAGGTGATCTGTAATTATTGACAGATCATTTGCAGATCAGTTAGGTATATAGCCAACATTCAGAAGAAGAAAAATTAAGATAAATAGTTAATTTAATTAGGTAATAAAAGATCCAATTAATAGTTACGAGAGTCGTGGACATATTGGTAGTTATAAAGAAAAACTAATGCTTGATTATGGTTTAGTAAATATGAAATTTAATCCGACTACTGCACCCTTAGCCATACGTTCAGAGACTAATTGAAACATAAAAAAGTGTAATCAGAGCTTTAAAAAAAAGATTAAGCTTATAATTAATCTAATTTCAGAATCATACGAACAATAAAAGTGCTGCCTGGTACTTCTAGCTACTTTTTAGTATCCATAATCATGATCTGTTTGAGACCGATCAATAGTGCTTTAGCCGGGGCTTTGGAGATTAGGTAACAAGATGTCTGATTCAAATTCAGATGGCTCAAAAATAACTTACCAAACAACAGCGGACTAAACAATGAACCATCACCAAAATCCTATGTACAGTTCAACCACCTTGAGACAAGAATCTTTTGAACACATCTTGTAGTGAAACAAACTCTAAGCTTCTTCTTCTTTTTTTTTTTTTTTTAAATCACAAAATTAATATTTTTACAACTTATAATAATAAAAATAGTACATATAATACCAACTTATATTCATCTTAATTTAATATAAAAGTATTATTTTAAATTTTTTTTTTTTTTTTTTTTGGAGAGTCTGATTACTAAATTTTTCACCAAAAGTTTGGTTGATCTAGTTGACCCTAACAGGCACATTCTCATCTTCGATGTAAAACACACCATTGTACTATCTAACGCTGACTCCAATTAGAGGGGACAAGATTTTTTTGAAAAGTTGTTTTGAAATCAACCTTTTTTTTTTTTATAGAAAATACAGCAATTTAATAATTCAGACGGTTGGGTCTTAAGTGCAAAATTATGTTAAAAATTGTAAATAAATTAATTCTCTTAAAATTTAAATTGTTAAAAGAAAAGAAAAATTATTTTATATTTCTATTAATTTTTGTGGTACTTAAAGTTTTTCCATGAATATTGCATGACCCATTTTTCTAAAAGAGTGCATGGACATATATTAATATTCATTTCAATAATATTAGTCTTGCTTTTTTTTTCTTTTCTTTTTTTTTTTCTACTCAGTAGTCATAGACTCCTTAGGTATGATCACTTTCTGCTTTTCAGTTATAATATGTACATGCCGACATGCCGTCATAGTAATTTCTATTACTTTTATACTTCCGAAAGTTCCCCCGTCTTATTTATTTTATTTTTTTATTTTTTATTTTTTTTCATTTTCTCTTCCTTATCTCCAATTTACAATGTTATTCGATGGGAGTTTTCCTCATAATTTTATTAATTTTATTTTATTCGATCTTTATTTTATACAAATATAACTGTATAAATTCTATATTTATTTTAAAAATAATATTTATATTCTATACTTATTTTTTTATGACAGTTTATTCCTATTATTTAAAATAATTGTATAAAATTTAATTTATTTAATTTTTCTATTTTTATTTAAATTTTCTTCAAATAGTTTATTAAAGTTAAAACAATATCTATATACTACAATTAAAAAATAAAATGAAAAAAATAACTTTTTTTATACAATCACATTATTATAATAATAAAACTAAATTATTACAAAAAAATACAAGACCTAAATGCTATTTTTAATAATAAATATAAGACTATGATAATATTTTTCTCTTGAGGAGTAAAAATGTGGGAAAGTAACTGAACAAATCCTGTATTTATTATAAAAAGGATAAACAAATAGTATATCACCAAATTATTATAAAAATTGTAAATAAACATTCTAAATTTATTTAGTAACAAAAATAACATTTAAATATAATGTGCTACAAGTATAAAACATGCACAATGTAATAGGCTTTATGTCAATAGTGTTTACTCTTAATTTAAGAAAATTGGTGAAATAAAGAAATGGAGAGCTTTAAATTTGTTTGTCGATCAATTCTTATTTTCTTATTAAGATAAAGTGAGAGATATGGTTATGAAATAAAAAACATATAAGAAGTGAGAGTTACATAAGTATAAATATATCTACATTAATTCAGTCAATTTTTGATGGTTAGATCTTGAATTTATTGTTTGATATTATTAAATTGAGCCATTAAATAGTTGTCAAATTAATAGTGCTTCAAAAATTTAAACTTTATTGGAATTGACTCATCTAAAGATATTGATTATTAATTTTTTTATATAAATAAATTAACATTTATATTTACCTTTTAGTCATTTGTTATTCAAAGATGTTAAATGAATTATTTTACTTTAAATTATTTTCTTCTTTTTAAAAATAAAGTATAATAAATTAAAAATATAGTTTTTAATTTTTTTAAATTACTTTAGTATAACCTACGTAAATTGCGTTTTAGGTTTATATTTTTAGAAAGATTTGGCACTCTACTTGCATTTAGGGGGCTGCAATTCCAATAAAACTGTATTGTTTTATTTTTATATTTCAATTTTTATCAATTTTGTTGTTTTAATGGGTTGTGCTTCAATGAAAATAAAATTAATTTTCTTTTTCTAATGTTAGATAAACCTACAAAGCTAAAGAAGGAAAAATATTTTTAGAATTTTGATTTTTATAACTAGAATTTTCATAATATTCATAAAATTATTAATTTATTATAAGTTAAAGAAGTTCCAAAATAATATAATAAATATGTTATTGCTTATTACAAGTTTAAAATAATATTAACAAATTTGAATATAATTCGAATATTATGTTACAAATTTTAAATTTTATCTTAAATATGATCATATATAACGAGGGGTGACAATTTCTAACATGACACGATAGTACGATTAGAACACGACACGGCACGAATTTTTTTTAGTAAGAATTGATCAATAATTTTTTTATGTTCTTAAAAGTTTTGTTATTTTTTACTATTATAAATAGGTAACACAAAAAAATTCAAGTAAATTTTTTAATGTATCAACCAACACGAAAATATAACATAAATAAATACGATACAAACATGACACGATTAACACCCCTATATATAACACGATTGCCCGTATGTGCCACAATAGTAGGTTATACATAAATGAGAGTTTTTCCTAGCTCTTTTATTTATTTTAAAATAATGTATTTGAATTTATTTATTTTATTTTACTTTAACTTTTTTATTTTAGAGTTTTTCTTTCAGAATGAATTTTTTGATATACCTTTGACTTCTTCTTCTTTTTTTCCCGTCTACTGCCTTTATAATTAAAAAGGAGAATTTCTAAACGTATTTATTTAATGATTTTTTTTTTCATTTTTCATCTATTAACACTTATATTATTTTATTATATTTTTTCTTAGTTTTTTTCTTTTGTAATGAAGATGCAAATGACAAAAATAATTTTTTTTAATTTTTATTTATTTTATTTTAATTTTTATATTTTTTATAACAAAACTTTATATTTACTGACTTAATTACTAATTTTTCGGTAGGGAATTTATTTTCAATAAAATTTGTAAATTATTGTTCTAAACCGAATCTTCACTTATCTATCAATCATTTTACATTATTTTTTTTGCACTGTGTTTTCAATATTTTAGTGAGATAAAGTGATGTATGACTTAAGCTCAGGGCAGAAGGAAAAAAGGTAAATAAATTTGCAGCTATTATTACAACTATACCTACTCAACATTTAATTGATAACTTATTCCTAATATAATGTTCTTTGTATTTTTACTTATAAAGAAGAATTTATAGCAAGAGGCAAGAGGCAAGAGGCAAGAGGCAAGAGGCAGATAAATATTATTAATTTTTGAATTGAGGAATAAAAAGTTAAGAAAGAGATTAATGTTATAGATATTGACAAAATCATATACAATTCACTAGGGGTGGGTATTTTTTTTTTAAAAACCGACCAACCAATCCGAGTTTAAGTCCAAACCAAGCCTATGCTTTTTGTTTTTGAAGGTTGATTGATCCGGTAGGTCCAAAATATTACAAAATCGACCTAGTCGGTTCGGTTGTAGGTCCGACAAAAATAAAAATCGATAAAACCGAACCGACCTACACTTTTATATATTAGTATATTTTTTTAAATATTTTTAAATATTATATAATAAATGTTATAAAAAATAAATAAAATTAAAAATTAATTAATATTATACAAATATACAATGTAAAAGTCTTACACAAATATTTAGCTTTTGAAATCATGATTTTAAATTTAGGAGGGTGAGTAGTGGAGCATCAAACATGAAGTGTTAATAATGAAATATCATTCTCATATGACACATAATATGAGCAAGGATAGTTTTTATAGCCGAAAGCAACACATTTGTATGCTCTAGCTTTTAAAAAAGATTTAGAGGGGTAAAATATTGTTTGTATTTTATATTATGATAATAATATTTAAATAAAATTAGAGGTCCAAAATCGCCAAACTAACCTCCCTCAAACCAACATTGTAGGTCGGCTTGAAGGTTGGTTTTTTATGAATTATAGGTCGGCTAAGGTTTTAAATTTTTTTAAACCGCTAAGATAAGATCGACTTATAAAATGATGTAATAACAGACCTATCGAACCTATGTCCATCCCTACAATTCATAGTTGTCTTAAAGGAATTTGAAAATGTTTGTTCTTTAGTTTTGGTTTTACTTCTTGTTATAGTTAATGAAGTTTGGGATTTTTGACAACTTCAATTTGACCACAATTTATTTTAAATAAATAAAATTTTTGATGATAAATAAAAAATTATTTAATTACTTGACATATCTTTATTTATAAATAAAATTTTATTTTAATTTTTTAAAAAATGCACTTTTTTTTTTTTGTAACATAGAAAAATATGTTTTTCATAAATAAATAAAAACATATATTATCCACCGTATTTTTTATCATGTAAAAACATACTCTTTTAGAGAATTTTAAATAAAATTATATGAAAAAGTAGGTTATCTAAGAACTGAAGCCTAAAAAAATTACATTTAATATATATCACGTGCCTTGCACGTACCACCAAAACTAGTATTGTATAAAAAAAAGAGAGTTTGACCCATAATATTTGTTTAATTTTTATTTTATTTAATAATATTTTTATTTATTACTGTTATATAAAAAGGATATTTTTAATTAAGTATCTATCATTTATTTAATAAATTTAAAAAAAATAAAAAAGCAGAGAGTGTTAATTTCCCCCTTATTTCAATTATATTATGATATAAAAAAAAATAGAGTTAGCAATTTTTTATTTATTTGATATATTTTTTATTCATTTGATATATTTTATTAAATAATTTTTATTTTTTTAGTAGATAATTAGTGTAAGTATTTTTATTTTGTTTTGTTTGATAATTTCATATTTATTGTAACATTAATAATTTGTTTACACTTTCTATTTATATAATATATTTTATTTAGCAATTTCTATTTTATGGTAGATTTTTTTTTTAATCAAACAGGGTACCTTTTGTGTGTAAACTTGATCTTTGGCCAATGATAAATTTTGTACAAGTATATTAACTTTCAAATTCAATAGGGTACTTCGTATAAGTGTATTCATAAAAGTAAAAGTTACTACGCATAAGTGTATTCGTTTTCAAATTCAAGAGGTTCTCATATAATAGATCAAAATATAAACATAAGTATATTTTCTTAGTATTAAAATTAAACTTAAATAGTTCTAAATTATTATTCTATATTAAAAAAAATTATTAAACAAGCACAAATTGTACTATATATATATATATATATATATATATATAAATATTAATTAATTTTTAATTTAAATTTAATATTCTTAATTTATGATCGTTATTGAGATATAATTATGTGCATGATCAAAACTAATTTTACAAAAAAGTGATGTGAAAAATAATTTGGAATGGGAAATTTTAGGGACAATTAATAGTTGGACTTGTTTGCATTAGATTTTTTTTTTTTGAATTAATGACTAATATAGCATTATAATGTATATGATATTTAAAAATCTTCGGAACTAACCCAACTTTACCCAAAATATTCGGTTTTGAATTTTTTTTAATTTAGTTTGATTCTTCGTCTTAAATAATTGATTAATATTTAATTGGTTTAGTTTTTATTTCATTAAACTTTGCACAAATCAACAACTTAACCAAATTTATTTATTATTTTTTTTATATTTATATTACTATTTTATATATATATTTTTTTAAATAAAAATTTTCTTTTCTTTTTATGATCCTTCAAACTCTAGCTATCTTTAATATTTCAGATAATACATCTTTCTTGCAATTTTTTTTTTCTCATATCTCTTATTTTCCTTTTTATTTATGTGAAACATTAATTATTTATTATAATTATATCATCTTTTATATTTTTTCATTTAAGTTTGCATCATATGAAATTATTATAAATGACTTCGATATGAAATTATTAAATTTTGTTGAGTAAGCTATTATTATTCCTTATTACTTATTTGTCTTATTTTTAAATCTTTCTTATACTTTGTGATTAATATAAATAAAGATATTAGGTAAGTGATTGAAATTTAAATCTTTAAATTTATATATTATAATAAAATTAACATTAAAATTATTAAAAATTATAATACAAGAGTTTATAAAAAATTAATAAATAAAATTCATTAGAAAAAAAGGGAAACTTTCTTGACCCAATCAAACCCAAATATAAAAAAAAAAAAAAAAAAATAGTTTGGGCTAGATTTATTTTTTAAATTTATAAATTTAATTTGATTCTTTTTTTAAAAATTGATCATATCAAATTAGTTTTGATTTTGATCTAAATTCAAATCATAATATATATATATATATATAATTAATGTATAAAGTGACATAATTGCATAAAAAAATTATTAATTATTATCAAAATATATAATTTAATTTATTCTATAATTAAATATAATTTTATAAAATTATTTTTATTTTATTAACATTTGTATAAATTATTTTTCATAAAATATGTATGAAACTAAAATTTACTCTATTTTAAATTATTAACTAATTTTATTGCCGTAAAATAGCTACATTTTAATTATATATTCTACTTTTTCACATCTCGTTTTACAATATCGTTTCTTTAAGAATGAATTGACAATTATATTCTTATTTATTGATTCACTTCCTCTCCAACACTTCTAGCCCAGATAGGGATGGAATATTCTGGAGGTGAAATGTTACCCTTCTTCATCACCAAATACTGTACACCAACTCTATCTTCTTCGTCGACTTTAGCAGAAGAATTATTATCAGTAACACCAACTCTATCTTCTTCATCACCAGCTGATATTGAGTTTGATCCCTCAATATTATAATTAGTCTAAAAACTTGATGATTTTTTGTTGAAAAGTTATTAACTCCATCTCCAGAAGTTGAGTTAATACCCAATACTGGAGTAGTACTTGCCTTTGAATCTCTACTACTTGGTCTCAACATAGAGTATATAGAAAAAAGAGTACCTAGTGGAATAGTAGATGAAGAAGAAGACGATTAGTAAGTACAATATTTGTTTTATTCGCTAGGACTTCAATTCTTATTCTAGTTTTGAGGACTTCAAATCTCCTGTTTCATTCTGTTTTCTTGGAATATTTGATTTTAGGTAAGTAAACTATTTATATATTATATAAATATATATCTAAAATGTTCACGTAATAAAAACATGAATGTACATGTATACGTAAATTATTTATATATTATGTAATATAACAAATATGAATTAAAGTAAAAAAATATTTTTATAATTTATTAAATTTTGATATAATTAAAATTTATAATTTTGATCATATTATTATTAATTTTAAAAATTTTAACTTTTTATAGTAACGTAAGTAAATCAGTCTGATTTTCTTGTATCTAACTCTTCGATCATTGGGGGCGTCAATTGATTGTCCTATACATAAATGGGCCTTAGAGCTGTATTCAAGGCGCTGGACTACCTTTTTAGGCACGTACTAAGTAAGAAACCATATTTCTTATTTCTCATACACGTATGACACACGGACAATTTCATACATGATCTCATGGCACGTCTATTAAATTTTAAAAATTATATAATATTTTCATACATGCTCACCATTAAACAAACGTATAACTTTTTAGGGATTGTGCTTTAAAAATATGGTGGTAATTTGAGATATGATATAAATATAATATGATATGATATAATTAAAAAAATTTAGTCTTAATTAATCAATATTTTCTTATATTCTATATTATTATTTTTACTATTTTATATAAATAATATGAAAAAAATTAAAATAAATTTCTTCATATTTTAATTAACATGTTAACACGACATGATTAAAATTAAAATATAACACAAACACGACTAATTAACACGATTTATCATCCTTGCCTATGACACTCGTACAATCATTAATTTTAAATATATTAGTTAAAAATACGTGTCTTGCACTTAAATTATTTTACATATTTTTTTTTTCTTTGATTAAGTTATACAACATATTTAAAATAAACACAAAATTAATATTCTTATATTTCTAAATTAATTATGAAAATAAAATAATATTTAGAGTTCTTATTGATTTTGCTAATTATCATATGATTATAATTCTTATTGGATGTAATACTTATTATATTATCATATTTAGTGTCTTTATTTAATGTGATAATAATATATCCTAAAAAGACAACTAATGTCAATAACTTAAAATGTATGAATAATTTTGTCAAAAAAATAGAGAAAAATGTCATAGAAGTCCTAAAAATTTGGTTATTTGTGTTATTTTATCTCTTAATTTTTTTTAAAATGGTTTAATTAAGAACAAAATAAATTATTTTAATAATTTTTTAATTAAAATATTATTTTTAAAGAGGCTAATTAAGAACAAATCATATTATTTTAATATTTTTTATATTAAAATATTAATTTAAAAAGTAATATTTTAATTAAAAAACTATTAAAATCATATATTTTGTTCTTAATTAATTATTTTTAAAATTAAAAAATTAAATGAAATAACTTATAATTTAAAAAATTAAATTACATAATCTAAAAACAATTATGGTTCTGCTTCCAAAAACTATAAATGGTGATTCAAAATTTTGGAAAATGTTGAAGGGTATAAAAATTGTTGCACATGGAATTTTTAAAATTACAAAAATATCAGTGACAATATGATGTAAACTACTAAATTTAGTTTAAAAGTTAACTTTTGAACTTTGTAGTGTACTTCTTTAAATAAATAAAAAAAAAAAAAAAGGACGAAACTGATATGAAAAAAAAAAAACTTTGGTGCTCTTTTACACTAAGATAAGATGACATCTAGGTAGTTATTTTCCTTTTACATATTCACTTTTTTGATTTTGTTTTTAAATTACTTATTTACTTAACTCGTTTTAAAATAACATATATTAAAAATAATTATAGGTTTTGTTGTGAGAGGCAATATTATCTATATCGAAAGGATTGTTGGTGTGGTAGTTACAACCTGTAAAACAATAAACATGATCAGAGGGACACCCTCTTCAACGCTCAAATCAGACATAGAAAAGAAAAAGACTACGAAAAATCCATAGGAGAGGAAGAAGCAGAACAGTAGAAAAGAAGAACGGTCCAAGAAGATTAAAATGCCAGAGCTAAACCCCCCAAACCTTAGTTGATCGCCACTTCATCAAAACATGAAACCTTATAGCAAATGGGCTAGGGCCCTTTTTCATCACAACGTGCTTGGGCCACCTTTATATGGGCCAAACTTATATACAGACATTAAGTTTTCACTCTCAAGCTCCATGAGGATAAAGAGAGTTGTTGAACTGAACCATATTACTTTAATTATCAATCATAATTAAAATACGATATTAATAAGGTAAATTTGAATAAAATATGCTTAAAATTCTGGAATAATATTGACTTATCACACTTGTATAAGTCATGTAAAATAACAATTTCAATAACTGAGGAAGTCAAATAAATAATCAATTTGTAAAATATTAAACTGAAAACTATATCAGATAGTATAGAAAAATTAAAGGTAAATATTTTAATATATAGAGAGTTAAGTTCCCCACTCTCATGTTCAAAGCATAAGGATAAAGAAAATAGTTGCATGCATTCAAAATATGTCGAGATAAATAACTCAAATTTGCATCACAATAATAAGTATGATAAAAGGGCGTGAGGTTTGATTGCCTCATTTCATAGTTGATTAGATAAGCATCAGTTGAACGGAAGCTTTGATGCCTCATCACTTCAATTAAAATTATGCGTTAGTTTTTTTGCAAGATGGGGGCACTACTAGGCCAGTCAAAGCGTATCACCCAAGGCACTTGCCCTGAAGGGATGGTTGGGCGTCCCAAACTCAATGCACCTTCCTTTGACTGGGAAAAACCTCTGACGTCTGCATCCAGTTGGATGGGGGCTCATATGCCTCCTCGCTCCAACCAGCATTTGTGCATTATTTTATTCCCACAAATGGGTCACCATCGGGTCGGTTTGAGCTTATCGCTTGAGGTGATTACCCGAAGAAGTGGTTGGGTGTCCCAAACTCTAGGCTTCTTCCTTGTATTAGGCGTTTGAGCCCCCTTTCATTTGAGATGTGGGGTCACCATTGGGTCGGTTTGAGCCTATGGCTCAAGGTGATTACCCGAAAAAGTGGTGGGGTGTCCCAAACTCTAGGCTTCTTCCTTATATTAGGCGTTTGAGCCCCTGTTCATTTGAGATGCGGGTGTAAGAGGAATATTGTGAGAGGCAATATTATCTATATCAAAAGGATTGTTGGTGTGGTAGTCACAACCTATAAAACAATAAACATGGTCAGAGGAGGATACACTCTCTAACGCTCAAGTCAGACATAGAAAATGAAGAAAAAACGAAAATCTATAGGAGAGGAAGAAGAAGAAGTAGAACAGTGGAGAAGAAGAACGATCCAAGAAGATGAGGAAAATCAAAATGCTAAAGCCGACCCCCCCACCCCCAAACCTTAGTCGGCCGCCACTTCATCAAAAAAATATGAAACCTTATAGCAAATGGGCTAGAGCCCGTTTTCATCACAACAGGCTTAAGCCACCCTATATGGGCCAAACTTATATTCAAACTAGTGTTAAAAACATACGTTCAAAATAATCGAGTAAACATATATACAAAATGAGGATATACTTATATTTTATAAAATATGGATACATTTCGTCTGTTACAATAATCATAAATAATTTGTGATGAATATTTATTTAAGATTTGAATAAATTTGAACAACTATTTTATCTATACTTACAAATATTTATAAAAAAATGAGTCATAAAAATAAAACAATTTAAAAGATAATATGGACAAATAAAAATAAAATAAAAATGTAAAACTATTTTAGAAAAAATTATTAAAAGCTGAAAAAAGTTAAGCAAAAATTGCAAAAATGTGTGGATTGCGATTATAAATAAACTTTAGATGTAGTAAAGGGTTACGTAGTGTTATTATTCCTTTATTACATTTATATCGTTATAAAACTATAGTAAATCTACGACCTTCATACAAGGTCAGCATATGCATGAAAAGGATAAAGATATCAAAAGAAAATAAACGTTAACATACACAATTAAAAAAATGTAGTGCTATAATTGTTATTATCATAATAAAAAATTTATGACTACCATTTTTTATCGGTTAATATTTTTTTAATAAAAAAACTACTTTCATATTTATAACTAAGTTTCGAAACTCAAATCTTGTATATATTTAAAAGTTTATAAAATGCAATACCACAACTTAAATAGTTACTATATAACTACCATGAAGAAATATATTTTTCTAGATGATATATATCAGAATAATTGAAACGCCAAAACGCGTCATGGGACTATGGAGGGAACTGGGACCGCGTAGCGCGTAAGTTGTAGAAAACACCGTTGACCATGGTTATGACATAAAGATATTTGCGACACATTCCCATTTGTATACAGAATAGAAGAAACTGTTTAAAGGAAAGAAAAAAGCTATCTTTTATATTATTTTATTTTATGAAAATAAAAATGCTAGTTGGATTTGGACATCATCACAAATATTAATTTGACAATTTATTTTTTATACTAATAATAAGATGGAGCTAGCTGCTAACATTTATCCGACCCTGAATCCACAACGCCTAGTTGTTTATTTTCTTTGTTTTCCTTACTATTTTCCTAATCAATGCATTATTTATTTTTCACAGCACGCAAATGCAAAGTAGTAATAATAAGTAATATTAATAATAATAATCATAAAATTGGTAAGTTGCAAGTAGAATGATATGAATATTTTCCAATTGCTTAGAATTCTTTATTAAAATGGCCATAATTGATATTTCTTTATAAAAAATATCCCTAAATTTTAATTATTTCTTCAAAATAAATGTGTGATTTTTACGTTTTTTTTTTTTTTTCAAGTTTATGAAATAATGTCTTCGAAGAAACAAAATGACTAAACGCCAAAATTTGCCTCAGATATCTCTATTTTTTTTTCCTTCGGGTAAATCTTTAATTCTATCCGACAAGGGAAAATATTTTTTCACACCAATAATTACCGATGAAGCTTTTTTAATAATAACTACGTAATACTTACATTTGTAATCAACTTAAATTTTTGACTTCTGTGTATTCGAATGAGTTATGTTTTGTGGAGCTACTTAACAAGAATTATATGATATAGAGCTACAAGTAAATGTAACAATTATATGTGACAATTTATCTATTAAAATCAAGCTATGAATTAGTGGATAATGTTATTTTTGTTAATTATAAATTTTACTGGAGTTTATCTCGTAATTTTCAATTTTATTGAAAAAAAAGTGAATTAAAAGACTAATCGTCTTTGGCAGCTTCTTGTCAATGTTATGGTCAAAACAAGCAATGCTTGTATGTACTTCTAACAGCTAATGCTTTACCAGCGCGATTTGTTGGATCTGGTCAGAATCAAAGACCCATTCGAATATTTCACAATTAATAGTTATCGTCTCATGCGGTTTCTCCTAGATTTTTCAAGGCACGGAAATTTGCTTTGGATGGTCTTTTGGTGATATTGACCAACTTTTTCTTTCGCTGTCTCTTTCAATTTTGTACAAATTGAAATCTGATGCATATGTTTAGCTGAGTTTGATTCATTGGATTCTACTGCAAAGATTCGCACTTGTGAACTTGGGCTGCTATCTGAGAATTTGCTTATTGTTGTCGGAAAGATTGAATTCGCTTGGTTGCATTTTTGAAATTTACTAGGGTTTTTCATGTGAGCGTCACTGATGAAATGAGAAGGATATTATTCGTCTGGCATGAAAACTCAACAGAAAATGGGGATCATTTGGAAGATTTATTTCATTGTTATGGTTATTCTGCTTGGCAATTCTGCATCGGTAAGTTCAGACGATAGAATGAGGACAGACGAAGTATTGTTTAGCCAACTGGTCGATCCAACATCTGTGGAGATAGATTGGTACATGGTGAGAAGCATTTACTTCTTTGTTTGAATGACATAATCTGTCGTATTACTATTTGGTACATCTGTTCATGTAATTTTCTATGAGTGTATTGTTTCAGTAGCAAAAGCATAACTTGTGTGAGGAATTTCGTGGTAATACATACTTCCATTTGTATGATAAAGTCCATGAAGATAATGTTTTGTTAAACCATGTATGCCTTTTCACTTGTCAAGTAATATATTCTCTGATAAGTTATTGAGAAATTATTCGAATGATGTGTTGTTTCAAGCCAATAAAATCCAATATTAGTGCAATTTTTTTTTTTTGAAAAACACAATCATCCACAAGAGCCACCAATAAAATTAGCGGTAAATATAGTCCAAAGCAATGAATAATACCTCTAAGTTCTAGAGGATTCATAATTGTACTGACTAAGGGGGCAAAAAATTTCAATTTTAGGGTGCTCACATTTAACTACTTTAACATGTTAGTGTTATTATCAGGCTTTAATAATATGTCTTGAGCCTTTGTTTAACTCAAGATGAATGCTTGTCGTGGTATGTATGAACTTGTCTAACATTAAATTTATCAAAATTCAATGGGTTGTAGGCAGATACTTTGTGGTTAAACTGCAAGGTAGATTTGATAAAATTGAAGGAAGCTATTGAAGAACTTGATCTATGCTTACCAGAGAAAACGTCTAGTGACACTAATGATATTAATATGAAATGGTGGTCAATGGATAAAGAAAGTATTCTTAAAATGATTAGTCTATTGCATCCGGAGGTGAAGCAAAATCTTTTAGATTGCTTAAGAAAGAACGATATTATCTTTCGTGTTTCTGGGGAAGAAGAAGATGGTTCCAAGACTCGGTATACCAGGTATGCAGAGTTCATATTTCCCAAAGCTGCTGCTAGAAGAAATTTGGGCACTAAGTCACTTCATTGGATGACAAAAGTATCGGCTGCAGCTCCTCCAGTTGGATCACCTTCTCCAGCATCTTCCCCTTCTCAAGCTTATGATCCCAGGCCTCCTGCAGCTTCTCCAAAAATGTCTTTCTTTCCACCTAATTTTGTAAATTCAAATATTAAACCGCCACCTGATGAAAACTCTGCCTTAGGTCCAGATTCTGGAGCAAATGTACGGGCAAAAAAGCATAATAGTAAACATAAACCAGTTATTATTGCTGTTGTGACGACTGCATTTATCACATTTATTGTGGCAGCACTGTTTTTCTTATGCTGTAGTAGATTTTGTGGAGGTGGCTCTAAAATGAGACAGAATGATGAGAATCCTCTTCTCAGCCTGAGCATGAGCGACTTCTCTGTTGGTATTTTTATAATCTTTTCTCTTGTTATTATATCTAGTACATTTAAAAATACTTCTTTATGTCCATTTTGGTCTTTCAGGATCTTTTGCTATGGGAAATTCAATTAAAGAAGAGAAAGGACACAAGTCATTTGGTAACAACTCAAGTTACCTCGGAAAGGCCTCATCTTTGGATGGTAATTTCAATACTGAATTTGATGGGGCCCGTTCTTCACTAAATGGAACTCCATCTTTAAGATACATGTCCACCAATAGTAATGCAAAAGTACCACCTCCACCTGGAGGAGTTGCCTCATCTATGGGATTACCTCCTCTAAACCCTCCTCCTGGCCGAGCAGATCCCCTTCCCCCTGAGCCTCGCTCTTCTTTCAGGGCACCTCCTAGTAAAACTGGTCCTCGTCCCCCTCCCCAGTCCCCTGCACCACTTTCTTCTGCAAAACCATCTAGCATTTCAAGCCCTTCCCTTCCTGGTGGAGTTGCCTCATCTATGGGATTACCTCCTCTAAAGCCTCCTCCTGGCCGAGCAGATCCCCTTCCCCCCGAGCCTCGCTATTCTTTCAGGGCACCTCCTAGTAAAACTGGTCCTCATCCCCCTCCCCAATCCCCTGCACCACTTTCTTCTGCAAAACCATCTAGCATTTCAGGCCCTTCCCCTCCTGGACCTCCTCATCCACCACCTCCACCTCCAATAACATCTGGCAGCAGACCTGGACCTCACACACCACCACCTCCACCTCCAATAACATCTGGCAGCAGACCTGGACCTCACACACCACCACCTCCAATATCATCTGGCAGCAGACTTGGACCTCACCCACCACCACCTCCAATACCATCTAGCAGCAGACCTGGACCTCGTCCACCACCACCTCGACCACCTACAGCAGCACCTATAGGTTCAAAGTTAGCTCAACCACCACTGCCTGCACCAAATCATCCATCCAATGCTTCTCGAGATGAAGGTGATGGTCCTAAGACCAAGCTGAAGCCATTCTTTTGGGATAAGGTTCTAGCAAACCCTGACCAGTCAATGGTTTGGCATCAGCTAAGAGCAGGATCATTCCAGTGAGTCGCAAATTGCAATTTTCTCTTTTAATTTTTTTTACTTATTGTTGAATATATTTGCTGATTATGCAATATTATTTTATAAAAAAATCTAATTTACAGGTTTGATGAGAATATGATAGAAAGTTTGTTTGGCTATGCTGCAACTGATAAAAGTAAAAATGAAAGGAAAAAGGAAAAGAATCAAGATTCTCCACCCCAGTTTATTCAGATTATTGATTCAAAAAAGTCACAGAACCTATCGATTCTTCTTCGGGCATTGAATGTGACAAATGAAGAAGTCTGTGATGCACTGGATGAAGGTAACTTAGTTATTGCTGTTTATTTCATTCTCATTTTTAACTAACATAAGAAAATAATTAGATGTGACTAAAGCTGTTGATAGGATTTGGAGCAATCTAATGAATTGTTTCATTTGATAGATCTTGCAGTAATATTAATTATCATGTCCCTTGAGAGTTTTTCTTTTATCTGAGTCCAGCAAATTACTTTCATTTTAAAGATCATCCTGACTATAAGTCCTCAAGGATGAGATAACATGACAAGAAAATAAAGGAGAGGATACCGGGCTGAATGTAATACTGGTTTGTTTAAATTTGAATGCACGGGAAACATATTATTAATTTCCTTAGTGAATCAGGAAATGAACTTCCATCCGAATTCCTTCAAACTTTGTTGAAGATGGCACCAACACGAGAAGAAGAACTAAAGCTTAGGATGTTCAATGGTCAGCTTTCTCAGCTTGGGCCTGCTGATCGGTTCCTTAAAGCATTGGTTGATATTCCATTTGCTTTTAAGCGATTGGAAACATTGCTTTTCATGTGTACTGTTCAAGAGGAGATTGCAACCACTCAGGAGTCTTTTGCAACCTTTGAGGTATTTTACCCAGTCTCTAAATTGCATGGCACAATTCTGATTTACATGTTGCCTTTTGCAGTCAGTAATAACTATATCATGTGGCATCTCCTTGCTTTGTGGCAGATTGCTTGCAAGGAATTGAGAAACAGCCGGCTTTTCCTAAAGCTTCTAGAAGCTGTTCTTAAAACAGGCAATCGCATGAATGACGGAACATTTCGTGGTGGTGCCCAAGCATTTAAACTTGACACACTTTTGAAATTGTCAGATGTAAAGGGAACAGATGGAAAAACGACACTCTTACACTTTGTTGTTCAGGAGATTATCCGCTCTGAGGGGATAAGAGCTGCTCGTATGGCTAAGCAGAGCAAGAGCTTCTCTAGCATCAAAACAGAAGATGTTCTTCAAGAAGCTTTACATGAAACAGATGAACATTATTGTAGTCTTGGCCTTGAGGCAGTTTCTCGTTTAGGAAATGAACTTGAGAATGTCAAAAAGGCAGCCAACTTGGATGCTAACTGCTTAATAGGAACTGTTGCCAAAATTAGTCATGGACTTCAGAAAAGCAAGGAGTTCCTAAACTCTGAGATGAAACAGGTGGAGGAGGAAAATGGATTTCACCAAGCACTGAAGAGTTTTGTGCAAGATGCAGAAGGCGATATCAAGCAACTTATGGAGGAAGAAAAAAGAATCATGACTCTAGTGAAGAGCACAGGTGATTATTTCCATGGAAATGCAGGGAAGGATGAAGGTTTGCGTTTGTTTGTTATAGTAAGGGACTTTTTAGTAATGTTAGATAAGGCATGCAGAGAGGTGAGAGAGACACACAAAAAGCAAACAAAAATACAGAAAAAAGAAACATCTGCCCCTGATACCCACAATTCTTCGATAAAGTCATCGTCTTCCTCTGAAACCCGCGGTCCCCCTTCACCTCACCTCCATCAAAAACTTTTTCCTGCTATATTGGATAGGCGAATGGGTAATTCTAGCTCAGATGAGGAGAGTTCATAGTTACCATTTGGAGAAGGTGCGAGAATAGCTCATTTTCTTATCTTGGATGCTCAATGTAGATTTCAGAAAGTTGAAGTTAGTACTGATGCTATACAGATTCCTTGACATTAATTCAGGCGGCTGCACTATTAAGTTTTTTTATTTTTAAATTTATGCATCTTCTATCAGCAATGTGGAGTCCACCCAAAAGAGTAGCTGAAAAAGGGTTTGAGGATGCAGCACTGCTGTTCATTTGAAGTAGAAATTTGATAACCCAAAGCCACAAATTGTTGTTGATGTCACAATGGTACTATAACCTTCCCTGTTACTGGGCGTACAAAGTGTACAACTGTGTGAGTTGGCCATTTTCTTTCTTGGAGAAACCAATTATCCCAATTCGTGCGTTAGTTTAGAACTTTAGATATAGAGGACCTTTATTTTTGTCGAAGATTCATTGTTAAAATTGCCTCCTTTGATTTAGACGTAGTTTGAGTAATTTCCACGCTTTAGCAAGATAGTCATGAGATTAACGCTGTTACTGTTAGGAAAATAAATTTATGTTTAAATTTGCTGCTCTATTGATGGCCCTAACTAGCATTGAATTGATTTTAAAATAATATATATATATATATATATTTTGTAGACATAAATTATGTACATATAAAAGTTAATATATTATTTTAGAATTAATTTAATTATATGCAAATTAATTTTATATACTACATTTACGTGTACTATATTTCATAATACGTAGGACCTACGTAGGACTCAAAACGTTATGTGTAATAGAAGTATATGCAATGTTTTTAAAGTCCTTTCTACCATGGATAAACGATCATTGATTGCTGCAAAAGTAAGTAATGTGAATATTTTTAGTCAATCATAATAATACTTAACTGTGGATATTAATATTTGCACAAAACATGTATGAAATTGAAAAAAATATGAAGTTTATTATGTTATGTGTTAAAATTATCTTTAAAAAATAAATTACTTTTTTATTTTTTAAAATAATTTTAGGGTAAGCATAAATTGAATTAAATTAGTCCATACTTTAAATGTTTAACGATAGGCAAACTTAGATAAAATGTGCTTAAATTGGGAGTTGTAATGATTGACACGGTATGATAATCTAACAAAAAATATGTATAAAATTTTGAGTAGTAATTGATCAATTATTTTTATATGTTTTTAAATATCTAAGTATATTGTAAATAGAAAACAACAAAAAAGTTAAATATTTTTTTTTAATGTATTAATTAATATAAATACTATAAAATTAATGTCAAAATATTATACTACTATGACTAACATAATATATGATTGCTGCTCCTAGCGTAAATTTAGTAGCACGATTGAGGAAGGTTATAGATTTACAATTTTTTTTCTTGGATGGAATGTAATAAATTTATAATTTTTTATGTTTGCTTTTTTTTTTTTTCCCCCTTCGATTACTTGCGTGATTTTGTTAAAAACTTGTATGTTTACAAACATAAAAATTGTAGTCAGGAATCCAACTACTCCGATATATTGTCCTTTGATTTCTTACTATTCACCTCTTCTCCTCACTTTCCTTTCCTTTCTTAACGATTTAACTTTTAACAAATGAAGAGAGAGAAACAGAGAGCTTTCGTCAATGGAGGAAGAAAAAAAGCTTTTGAGAAAAATATCCAAAGGCGTATGAATGTATGAAGGTCTTGTAGTCACCATAAATTCCAAAATTTAGACCATTGAAGTTGAAATTATGCCTTTTTTCTCGAGTGTTACTTTGGTTGCTTAGATATCGCTTTTAATATCAATTTTATTTTTATTGTGTATGTTAACCGGGTTATATTATATTGCTTATGAGTTTCGTAATTGAATATATTTCTTTAATCTGCTCAACTGTAAGTTATTTGTAACAGCAATATGAAGAAAATCTCATTTATGTGAATTTTGATTTATTATAAGTTCACCTGGACTATGTCTTCACAGTCATATTTTATTAACTATAAAATAATTTAGAAAATTCCATTTATGTTTTAGTGCCCAAGTTGACCTAGGTAGTTAAGTCAAAGAACAATCAGTTTGTCATTTATACCTTGCTTGGCGTTAACCCCCAATCACTTAAAACTGAATATTCTCTTAATAACAAATTAATTTCCTAAAACGTCTAAAATATAGAAAACAGTCTTTTTTATTACTTTTGTAAAGCTAAAGAGTAATGTTTATAATTGAACCCATAAATTACTATTAACCCTATAGGGATAGGGATAGGGATAGCACAGCAGTGTCTAACACAACTCAAAAACAAAAACAAAAGTTGGTCGGTTATATTTTCATTTCCAAAGGTCATACTACTACCCGAATTGACAATTGTAAAAAGTGATCTATAGAGCTGGTAACTCACTTAACTTGAAAACAGAGTTTCAAATTATATTGAAAATATGGGTTTCCCGCTCTATTACAATGTCGGCAATCTAAACGATACCATGTTTCTTCGGAGAAATACAATGAACTCGGGTATAACTACTCAAAATAAAGTACGAAATAATCTTGGTTTCTTGCGAAAGTTATATTTGTTATCTAAAGCCTGAACATGGAATAAGAAAAATACAAAAGAAAGTTGGGTTTCCTTCTACTTGAAGGGACAAACTACTTGGAAATATGATGATCATATTCACAATCAATAACTGAAGACGCCCTAACTACCCAAAATTACAAAGTCCATAACCAGTGACGCTTGCAAAACCTAAACGAGAGTATGTCTATGATAAAATATCGTAGAAAATAGAACACATTCAACATCGAAAAGTTTCGATTTTAATCATCGTCTCCACCAGTGGCCTTCGATGTACCTCCGGCCTTCTTTGGGAGAAGAAGGTTGTGAATATTGGGCATCACACCACCATTTGCAATAGTAACATCGCCAAGAAGCTTGCTAAGTTCCTCGTCGTTACGTACTGCTAATTGAATATGTCGAGGCACAATTCTAGTCTTCTTGTTATCTCTAGCTGCATTTCCAGCCAATTCCAATACCTGAAAAATCACACAATTAGCAACTGTATTAGTTTTGTACCATAATTCAGAAAGTAAAAAATATAGAACAAATAAACTTAATTTCGGAAATTTAAAATGCTTGAAATAGATCCCCTCAGCCATTTATAGAAAAATATTGCAACGTCTGGAATATTAACAAAAATTTAAGCTATTAAAACATTTATTTGTATAATTAAGAATTATGACATTCGGAGCAAATTCCAAACCCTAATCCAATACATTTGAGAGGATAAGCGCAACACCCAAAACATCAACAAGAGGACACAGAGAATGAAAGGGATACCTCGGCGGCAAGGTACTCGAGAACTGCAGCTAGATAAACCGGAGCTCCAGCACCTACACGCTCGGCATATTTGCCCGCCTTCAAGAATCGGGCGATACGACCGACTGGGAATTGTAGTCCGGCTTTGCTACTACGAGACGTAGACTTCTTGGAAGCGCCAGATCCTAAAGTTTTACCCCTGCCGGCCATTGTTGAATTATCACCGAGCTTTAAAGAAACGAACGGAAAGTAAGATCGCGATACGATCTACAAGGAGGCAAGTAGGATATACAAAAATATAGAATTAAAGGCGGTATTAAGAATTATATAATGGGTGAGATTTTAAATGACCAATGGGGTTAGAGTGTGCGGATCGTTCTTTTACCGTTGGATTGACATGACTGTGGACGGCGAATATGTATTTAGGAGTTTCATAAATATTATACGACTATAGAAGCCTGAGTAAATTATACAACTACCCTCGCTAATAATCATTATTTAAAACTTTTCAACTAATTAAAAAATAATAATTCTTTTAATTACAATTTGATACATATTATAATCTATATAAAATAATTTAATTAATTTTTTATTAATAAAAAATCTTATAATTATTTTTTTTTATATCTTTAATTTTATATCTAATCAATAATTAATATTTTATTTAATACATGTAAAATTACACATTTATCAAATATCATTAAATTTTTGATGGAAGTGTTATATTTAATAATTAATATTAATATTTTGGTTTTTTATAATTATTTTTAATTTTTAGATCGAATTGATAATTCTTTAATGGAAAGAGGAAGGAAATTTTAAACTTGTCATTTTCGTTGCTACTTCCACTAATTAATGCATTTTTTTCTTTTAGCTCCCCATTGTTCACTTTATATTAATTGACCAAAAGTATATTTATTTATTCGTTCATTAATAAGTTATTAAATTTAAGAAACAATGGCTGAAAGTCCCATAATTGTTGTGAAATATTCACGTTCATCTTTTATTTATTGCGTTATGATTATCATAATTTAATACAAATAATAATTTAACTTAATCAATGTAACATTATTACACTCAATTATTAAAAATAATAAAATAATTATTTTTTTCATTATTATTTTATTTTATTAAAAATATTTTCATAATTTCACATTATTAAATAAAAAAATTAATGGAACATATTATCGAAATTTGTGATTACTATTCACAACAGTCAAATTGGAACATGCTATATAATTTATTTTTTAAATTTAATATGCAGTTTAAATAACTCATGTACATATGTGCTAAAATTAATGACTAAATGACTTTTTTATGGTATTGCAAATTATTATATAATTTTTTGAAAATTATAAAAGTAACTTCGATAAAAATTATAATAATAAAAATAGCACATTTGAACGATTTTTAATTTAAACGGAGTCCAATTTAATAAGAGTTTAAAAAAATGATGAAATAATAATTTTTTAATTGTAAAAATATATGATTTGAATTAAGGGGTGTTATTTTTGTTATTACAAATTTTGATGATATTATTATTTGTTATTTTTCATTCTTCTTTTTAATGATAATTATTTTAAAAATAACCACAAACATCTCCATAAGACTTTAACTCATTATTTTAGTGCAATTTTTTGCATTAAAAATACTTTAAAAATATTATTTAAAAACAAAGAAAAACACGAATTAGTTAACTTTCAAAAAAAAAATTATAATAATAATATAATTATATTGCTTATTTTTGTAAATAATCAGACTCTTTTGACTCACAGAAACAAAATTTAGTTACATTAAGTTATTTAGATATTTTTGATAATTAATTAATAAATATTATTTTGAATTTTTTGGGCGGACGGATAATGAGGTGATTGATAAATTCCATTAGAGGAAGGTCATTGATTTGCTTGAATACCCTTGTCACTTCTTATTCAGTGCTTCTTATTCAAAGCGTCATCGTGAATTGAGCAAATAATAGAAAGTCAGATTACGATCGTAATTGATTCTTTGATTTGAGAAACATGAAATTCCTTTGAATGAAGTTCGAAACTTTCTTCCATTCGATCGATAATTGATTTCCACCAAACTGTGACATATTATATATGTACTATAACAATTTCAATATATTATTACACCCTTAATTAATTAAGGGCACTTACCACAACTAGAAAAAACAAATAATAATAATAATAAAACTTTTAACTTCATTCAAATTATGAATTCAAATGAGGTATGTTCCAAGATAGTCAATAAATACCAATTCAGACTTTGATTTTCTCTTTCTACCTTCTGAGTTGCTTCACCATTTATTGGCTTAGCTGAACAATGTTTTTCTAGTTAGTTGTCATCTTCCTCAGACCCCAAAGATTCTTTATTTCTTAAATTCTCCTCTCTCTCTCTCTCTCGCTATGTATGTATTTTTTAACTTGAAAATGAACATGGGTTTCCTTGGTTTGTGGTTTTGAAGTCAATTAGTTTCTCTTCACTTTTCTTTACATACTCATTCTAAAGAAGCTTCCAAAAATTCTTGAGGCCTGATGCTGGGTGGCTATCAAAAGAAACAGAACATCATGGTACTTGCACATTTTTTATTCTCCCTTGTTTTGCATGTATAGGCTTTGGTTTGGCTTCTTCTCAAATGTACTCCTAGTTTTTCATGTATCTACCTTACTTTATTCAGCTTTGAAAAGGAGTAACATTGGCAGAATTCTAAGTGAAGTCTTTTTGAAATAGAAAATGGAGAAGACTTAAGGTGAGCAATTACTTTGAAGCTTTTCAAAGCCTAGCTAAATTAGCAAGAAATTGGTAAATAAAAAGGGAAGGAAAAAAAAATGCCAACAGTTTGGTTTTCACTGAAGAGATCACTGCACTGCAAATCAGAGCCAACAGATGTTCATGACCCAAAATCAAGGAAACATCTGAGCACAATCTTGACTAGAAAAACAGGGAGGTCAAGTTGTTCAAGGTCTATAGCAAATCTCAAAGATGTGATTCATGGAAGCAAAAGACACATGGAAAAGCCACCAAGTTGCAGTCCAAGATCTATAGGAAGCAGTGAGTTTCTCAACCCAATAACCCACGAAGTAATTTTGAGTAACTCAAGGTGTGAGCTCAAAATCACTGGTTTTGGTGGGTTTCAAGAAGGATCTAATAGTGGTGGTAATAATGGTTTTGGTAATGAAGGTTCAACTTATGTGGGTACTTTGAGACCTGGGACACCTGAACCTGGAGGTCACCCAACAATGCATTACTTTAATCCTTCCTTTAAGACCTCCTCTTCAACTCCACCAAGAAAGTCCTCCTTTATTTTATCAGATCCAGAAGGTTCTTCTATTTCTGGTGGATTTCGTCCAAGTAGTAGAATTTCTCTCGACACTGACTCTAATTGTTCTTCCACATTGACTTGTCACAAATGTGGTGAGCAATTTAAGAAATGGGAAGCTGCTGAATCTCACCATCTTTCCAAACATGCAGGTGAATTTCCTAACTTGGTGCTTTTTTTCTTCAAATTTATTTGTTTTATTTTACAACGTTTCTTTTTATCCACATAATTTCTCAACTTATATGATCTGCCAGTTAATAGACTCAATAGAGACTATACATAACTCTATCCTTATCCATATCCTCTTATCTCTGAATCTACTGTTTATGTTTGACAGTTACTGAATTAGTGGAAGGCGACTCATCAAGAAAAATAGTAGAAATAATATGCAGGACAAGCTGGTTGAAATCCGAAAGTCAATGTGGTAGGATTGAAAGAGTGTTAAAAGTTCACAACATGCAAAAAACTCTGGCACGATTTGAAGAATACAGAGAAATGGTAAAAGCTAAAGCCAGTAAACTTCCAACGAAACATCCAAGGTGTCTAGCAGATGGCAATGAACTTTTGAGATTTTATGGGACATCTTTAGCATGCTCTCTTGGTTTAAATGGCTGTTCTAGTCTATGTTTATCAGAAAAATGTTGTGTTTGTCGGATTATAAGATATGGGTTCTCTGCAAAGGAGGAGTTTAAGGAAGACATAGGTGTTTTCACAACTTCCACAAGTGGAAGAGCTTTTGAGTCTATTGAAATATTAGATGATGATGATCCATCTATAAGAAAAGCACTTATAGTCTGCAGGGTAGTTGCTGGAAGGGTTCATAGGCCTTTGGAAAATATACAAGATATTGTTGGTCAAACTGGCTTTGATTCATTGGCTGGAAAAGTGGGTTTGTATTCTAACATTGAGGAACTTTATCTTCTAAATCCTAAAGCTTTGCTTCCATGCTTTGTGGTGATATGCAAATCTTGAAGAAAGGAAAAACTTTCTTAACGTTAATATTTTGAAGATTAGTCAATCTTTTATTTATTCATATTACTTTTGGAAGAAATTTCAATGAATCAGCTTTTTCTTAAATATGCTACTGCTATAGTACTGTTGCAGATATTCAACTGACTATTTTTTTAATTGAAAAGAGATCATTGAGCTCCTATTCCAGCATAACATAAACTATAAAGACAAATTGACAATAGACACCAATAGTTTATTGCCACACAAAAAAAAAAGAGAGAGAGAGAGAGAGAGAGAGAGAGAGAGAGAGAGAGAGAGAGATTTCATGTTATTATAGTCACCTTTCAATAAATTAGCATCGATATTTATATGTGAGTATAGTCATGGACTTGTTGTTCCGTGGATTTGAACATAATAATTAAGAAAATCGGTGTATTAGTATTAATTTGAAGCATTGAACAAGTTATGAAATGAGGTGCTGTGATGGACCGAAACATAAAAAATTCTTCATGCTATATATTCTAATGGCCGCTAGAGACAAAATACAATAATATTTTTTAACTTTTAAATTTAGAAACAAAGGCTAAAAAATAATTAATTACTCCAAATTGGCATTATTCAGTGTAAAAAAGGCAAGTATGTGGTCCATGTTGGAGGGTTATGCATTAATGCTACACAAAAATGGACAGTCCATAGCAGAAGAAAAACATAAAAAAGGATTATATGTTATAATGCTCTCTGTTCATGTCCAAACATTTTTTTTCAGGTTTCTTATCACTGTTTGATATTTTTTATGCTAGAAATGTTTTGTTTTCAGATTTACTCTCTTTATGGAGCTTATGGACCTCTCCTGTAGTTAAGACCATGGACCCATCTCTCTGTCTTGGTCTAAAAAATGGTAACTTTCATTGGTCCCTTTAAAAAGTGCGTTACTAAGTTGTGTGATTTGAAGTTGTTATTGAAAATAAGATGAGTCTTATTTATTGGACGGCATATTCCAGGCTGGTTTGGTGAATAAACTCCTCTTCTTTCACAACAAGTTGAACTTAATAAATTGCGTTTGCATTTGAAATTATTTTATCTACATTACATCTACTTGAGGCTAGAATGGAAGGCTTCAACTTTGAAACAAGTAATTCATTTTCTTAGTGAAATATCTCTGTACAAAAAATGTAGCCCTCCTAAAACTGGCCTGAATATCCAGTTCAAATTTTGGTCTTAAATATTTGAATAGAAGAGATAGGTTGAAGAGCAGAGGAGCCCAAATGAAAATCTTTAGTGCAGATGAAATAACTCCTCTGATGTTGACTCTTCATCTGATGGGGCTGCCATTTCCCCAATTGAATTCAATTATTACAGCTCATGTCAAGTTTCTAGTGGAACTTCTTTTCTCTCATTGTTTAAGCAGATGGTTGGTACCTAAGGCTAACTGAATGAAGCAAACACAAAGCATGTGAAATTCGATACATTTGGAAGCCAACTCCAGACAAAGATACTCTTAATAGCTAATTTGACAGTTTTACTATGAATTCACATTCATTTTCCTCTGAATTACATACTGTACCCGTAATTACTTAAAAAATAGTAATTTTTTTAATCAATTAGTGTCGAATTTTTTAAAAAACAATTCTTTTTACTTTGGTAGTTATAACCCTTAAGTTTCCAACAGACTATGCAGTCAACTTCATTGATGCTGTCTCTTCATCCCAAACAATTTATCCGAATTTTTTGAAAAATTAAAGTCTTAATTAAAAAAATGCTTTGCTAATTATTCCCAGGTTATGATTTTTCTGTACTTAACTTGCTGGGTGGTGGTACGAGCTACGATGATGTGTTTAAATGGCTGGCAAAACCCCATAGCTTCTCAGCCAATTAAGCAGCTTTTTTTCCAGTTGTCAAACACTAAGAGCTCAAACAAGTTATTTATGGCTTAACAACTACCAAGTACCAACCTACCGCTGTGGCTTGAGTTATATTTGATTCCAGAAACAAAGCTTTCAAGTCAATTTTTCACCATTTATTTTCTGATGAATATCACTATCATGGCCATGAGCTTTACGAAAGAAAAACATATGTACCAGAGAGACATTAAGAATGGTATTTCCTTCTCAATTTTCTTTGTAGATTTCTCAGAAATCGGATTATTCTGTCTAAATGCTTGTTCAGATTTGCTGATGCCATTAATAATTTCTAATACGAGGTTTCCTTTCTTTGTATTGCTGACATGATTAATCAACAACAGACCTCCAATTTGGAACCTTGTCCTTAGCAGTTATAGTACTTATGGAAGATGTGAAAACAACTCTTATCACATGTCTCCAATTTCCAATATTTTCAAGTGTTTAAAAGCACAAAAGTTTTTGGCAATGTACAGCCACAGAAACACCAATAGTCGATACTCTCTTAAATATGTGTTCAAATAAACTATATTTTTTAATATATGTTCAATTTTAAGTATAAATTAACCGTCAATAATAAAAACAGTGTATATGGTAAAAATAAAACACACTTTCTCAATACAAGTATGATAGGATGAGGTAACGGAACCAAATTTCACATCAAAAGATGGATACATGGATATTTTAAGAAGAAGAGAAATATGTCTAACATACATAAAGATTACAAGAACGGTGAATTCATGAGTTGGATCCCTATGAATCAGCAGCTACTTCAGTTTTCCTCTTCTCTTCCTTCAGTCTTTTCCAGGTTTCCACATCATCAATTATTTCACCCGTTTTTATGAGGTAACGAACTCGGCTCCCATTCTCAAGGATTTTATGACCCACTCGGCTTGCCACTTCCTTTTCTTTTGAATAAAGCATAACGTTTGAGCTATGAATGGGGGCTTCAATCTGAAGAGCAAATATGGAGATTTTATTTGTTAATAGTAACAGGACAAAAATAAAAACTTAATATGCAAAAATTTCGTGTAATACTTTCTTTTACCCTACCCAAATCAAAAGTTTCCAAAATTAAACATATTATCTATACTTCAGGTAATTATTCAATGGAGTAAAGGGAAAGAAATGACTTTCTATGCCACAAAATCTCTAGTAGGTTTTATTACAGTGTGTTGGTCACCTCCTGTCAAAGCTTTTTAATATTCCCCAAGCATGGGCTCTATATACAGTTAGGATTCTACGGGTTTGAGTACAAGTGCTCCTGCTCTAATATCATACTAGAATGTGTAGGTCACCCATAATCCGGATAGCTTAATTTTGGGCCAATATTATATTTATAAATTCCATGTAAATGTATGGCGTGTAAAGTTAATATTTTGAGATGGGAAAAGGAACCTTGATAATCTGCCCTGGTTCACCTTCTTCTCTGCTCTTCATATGCTTTGTCTTTAAGTTTATTTCCTTGACTATCACAGAGTTATTGTGCTTAAAGACCTTGGTTATCTCTCCAATTTTACCCTTATCACGTCCAGCTATTACTTTAACATTATCTCCAAGTTTCACATGCATTTTGTGTAAAACTGGTAGACTATTAGGCTTACATTCCTTACGCTCCCAACGTTTAATCTGCAGAGGACAAACAATTTATGATTAGAGTAATATCCATGAACAGACCCAATAGTCCATAACTCCATAGGAGTTAATACTAATTTCGTAAATCTTAACCCCACCCCTTCAAAACCAACAAAAGACCAAGATAAAATCAAAACAAAGTTTTATGCATTTCATCTTTAAAGAAAAAATATATTATTTATCTATTAAATAAATGAGAGAAATTTTTATATGGAGAGAGCCACGAAGGACTAACCCTAGCAAGAATGAGACATGACCTCTCCGGTACTTTGACCTGCCAACAAAAAGAAAAGTCAGAGAGTTCCTTTTGAGATAATTCCTGAAATAACATGAAATGTCCCTGAGCAGCGAAACACATGCTTATCTACTGCAAAAAAGACAAGTACTCAGTGATATTATTACCCTATGATACATAAATCATTTACACTTTTACATTAACACACTTAGAACAAGCAAATAGAAGCAACACACATTCAGAGAAGAAAAAAAGTAAAAAAGATTTAACCTTCTGCCTAAAATTTGCTACAGCGAATTCAAAAACATAAAGTTACGAAATGCACCACCAAGTAATTAAAAGTATTATAATTGTTTGGTTATGATCGGTAATTTTGAGTTTCATGTAAAAAAATATACTAATATCTTACTCATATATAATTTTTGAAAGAACAAAAAATCCTTTATAGGCAGAATCACAAGTCACATAACAACTACATAAAAGTGGGAAAGGGCAGAGTCATAGCCAAATGATGAAAAGAATTAGAAAAAGGCCTAAAAATTTTTAGCTATCTTATTCCAGCTATGTTACACAAGACAGATCTACTTCAAAGAAATAGTGCAAGTATGTTTCATCACCATTCAGTAAGATGGTGATGAAGTATACAAATGCCAGTACTTGTTTCTTTTTATTCGTATTTAATTCTTCAAGAACTGATTAGGTATCATAGAAGAAGTTTGTGTAAAATTAAATCGTCAGCTTTTTGTTGTACAATACTAGTTTAGTGGTTTATCGGTGATGGATGCGGTGGAATTGCCCTTTCCATCAAATGGGCTGAAGGGCATCCTAGGTCCAAGCCACAACAACTTAGCACATGGAGGTTTAAATAAGGAACAACATACCTGATAATTAGGCAATTATTATCACATAGAATATTCATCCTATTGTTTCAAATAAAACTACCATTTATATTCTAGTTGGTTTTGAAATCTCATAATTCATTCGCCCACAGGTGTCTGATTTGACGACTAATAGAACGACTAATTTTTGGAATAACCATTTTAAACTTTTGAATAAAGGTCTCAAATAAATAAATAAAACAAAGCAAAGCCAAAAACAAGGAATAATTTTTGACAAAATTAAACGATTCCCTTGAAAAACTGTTTACTCGTTTAAAAGGACAGCTAAACTGGAGAAACAATTACAATGTTGATAAACAAAAATACCAAATAAAGAAAGCACTAAATTGAAACCTAAAGCAACACTAAAAGAGTGAAAAGGCTATAAAATACAAGGAACTAAATAAGTAAATAGCTGATAATCCGAATGCAGATACATACCGGAATAGGAGAGAGGGAGAGAGGTGGGAGGCGCTGACCCAGAAAGGAGTTGGAGGAGAGAGAAAGGGAAGTCATAGAGCTTTGAAGTGCAGCCATGGCTGCCATTGTCGTTGCTTTTCTTTGCTGTATCGCCTGCTCTGTTTCTCCGCTGCTTTGATATTGTGGATAAACGGATAGCGCATAAGAGACTTAAAAGTGAAAACGGATTTTTATTTTTAATGGGTTAATGGTTTGGCCCAATATCAATTTTAAATCAAACTGGTTTGCTCAATATAAATAATCAAATAATTCAACTTATTTTCCTAAAAATAAGTTTATTTGTGTGACATAATATTCATCTCATCGTATATCAAATTTTATTTTTTATTTTTTTAAAAAAAATATTTTCATTTTTTTACAACTCAAATAAATATATTTTTTTTATTAAAAGAAAATAAACATAATGTTTTTATTGAGAGTAAAAAAAAAATTAATCTTAAATTATTTATGCTTTAGAGGGGAAAAAACATTATTTTTTTACTACGTTAAAAATAAAAATTTGTATACGACAAGATTATGTCATATAAGTTAATAAATAAAGGTTTTACTTTTAATTGAAGGTCTTTCTATCTAACATCCTTGTTAAAACGGGCAATTCTATTTTTATTTTTTTTAAAATTAGAATGGAGATTATAATAGCAAAAGGCTAAACTGCTTATCTGTTATGCCCATTTGACTTTCCTTTAATTAGATAAATATATATAATTTTTTTTTTCATTGACCTCTCATTTTCTTCAATATGTATATCAATACGTATTGTCTTGATTTGTTGGCTCCATGCATGGACTGGGATAAACACAAGAAAAACATTGAAGTGTTTTATCTCAATAAATTTTGTTGCTCTACCCATTGTTGGTCTGATTGTAATCGTGGGTTTTGGGTTTCGTCCTAGACTAACCCAATTCCAAGTCACAGGTTCATTACTTAAACAATTTGAGATAACCAATAACAATGTGCTTCATTACAACTCAAGCTTCAGTATAAGTGCTGAAAATGATAGCGAGATAGCACATGCCTCTTTTCAAAAAACTGTAGCTAGTGCTTATATTAAGGAGAAGGACAATAGATTCAGCAAAGAGTATGGGAAGCATTTCAAGTTAGAGCGTAATTCATCAACTATGTTGCCTAGAGGAAGAAAAATGGCAAATACGAGATTATTTGCAACTTCAAAGTTCCTTGTATGGTCAATAATGGACAATCTCAAGCTCAATTTGAAACTGCCAAATGCAATTACAAGCATTGTTGAACAATTGAAGGGCCGTATGTACAAGTGTACGTATTTATGTGTCTACTTTTTCGAAGGCAACCGTATGTACATGGCTGCTAAATGATAATAAAAGACAATTTTGATCTATGAGCTAATTGGACTAATCAAATCTCTTCACTTGCACCATCATGCTTCTCAATCTGTAACCTTTTTACTCATTCCATTTATGATATGGTGCACAGTTTGGAAGCTCAATGGAGCTAAGCTCCTTGTAAATTTGGTCCCTAATGGCTAGAGCTAGGACAAGATTACACAATTAGACGTTAGAACTAAGACCACATGATCTAAAATCTAGAGGTGGAAGTTAGATTAAAAAAATAAAAGAGTTGAAAACAATTAACAAAAGTGAATGCAGTAAGTAGAATCTTCTCGTGCATATATGTAGCTGAGGTTGGAGTAGCAACTAGGATTTTTCAATTTGGTCTTTTCTCTTGGTTTAACAGTCTTAAAATATTTCCTTCAGATAATATATAGTCTCTCTTCTCTGAAGATAAATAAAAATTTCTTGAGACATATAGACTTGTATATATATTTGAAAGGAATTTTATGATCAATAAATCTTTTTGCACAAATAACACTGCTCGGTTAAATTAGAATTTAGGAAAAACCACATAAGTTTATCCCAAAAAAGTTCAATTACTTGTCCTCAATATTTGTGTTAACTACTTGCATTCTAGTTCAATTGGTTACATCATATTTGGGTTAATTCTTTAATCTAATATTCAAATCTTGTGGTGAAATTTATTTCTCTTCCCTATTTTTCCACAGTTTTGTAGACTAAACATTTCTGCTATTATTTACTATTATCTTGCTATGAACTAAATTAGTTTCGTTTGTGGAAATCGATATATTTATACAAATTAAAGATAATATGAAAAACAAGATGCTTTTGAAATTAGTCAAATATATATTTTTCAATATTAGTTTTGTAAATCTAATTTCTTTAATATGAATTTGGTGTTCACTGTTGAGTCTAGTTGCCTGTTTTACTGTGTATGTCATTTACGAAGCATCATAGCTGCTCAATCATACCACAATAATTTAAAAATAGCCTCACCAGCACAAAGCCCACCTCCAAAATTAATTCGCATTTTTCATATATATATATATATATATATATATATATATATATATATAAATTAAATTATGATATATATTGAATAATGTATTAATTATTAATTAAATATAAAATTAATAATATAATTTATAAAAATAATTATAAAATTTTTAATTAATAAAAAATTAATTAAATTATATGATATAAATTGTGATAGAAAAAAAAAATAATTATTATTACGTATATATTCAAAAGCACCATCTGATTAAACTTTACCATTAAGCTTAATATATAATTATATATTTACAAGTTTAAAAAATCAAAAACAGAAGATAAACTTAACGTCTAATTAACATGGCGTATATAATTGAGTTTTGACTTTGGGGCACTGAATAGAGTCTCGACCAGGTTCAGGTCCTCAAAACAGAAACGGAGTAGGAGAGAACGCAGGAATCACCGTTGGTAACGAGGCTCGGCTGAAAATAAGTTTTACATTATCCACCAAAACAGCAAGTAAATTAGTTCCATATCTCCTACCGAAACAAAATTCAGTTCATTTGAGCTCGAAAATAATAATAATAATTAGAATCATTTCACTAAAATGTAATGTTCACCACAAAAAATAAATTAAAAAAAAAAAAAAAAAGGAAAGGGGAACAGTTAACGAAATAAAAAAAGAAAAGAAAAAAGATACCCGTAATCGTCGCTAACAGAACTGACATGAACACGAGACCTGGCGGGTCCACTACTCTTCCACTTAACGGTACTATCAGATCCAACGGTCCTCTCAGCTACCACTTTGTCCTCGGAGATCGAGCACAGTGACGGCTTCCACTCAGCTGAAGCAGAGCTAGCTGAAAGACCGCGCTTCCTCCTAAATCGGCGCTGTCGCGAAAGAGACGTAACAAGAGACCTCGTCTCATAAACGCTTGGAGTCGGCGTCGTATCTGTCGAGAGTGAGGTTGCTGAAGGCCCCCAACACGATACCAATTCGAAGAAGAACTTCATGATTCTGTTTTGTGTTTGGAATAGCGAATATAGGTAGAGTACCGAATGTTACAGCTAAAAGCAAAGCGTTTTGAGTTTTAAAGTGTATCTACAGTTGGTGCCGTAACCATTGGAGCTGGATCCCTAGCATTCTTACTTTGTAATTGGTACGTTGAAGGGGGTGTTTCTCCGGTTTATTCTTATAAATAGAGGAAGAGTAGAAGACGAAGAAGATGGGTGGCTTTGATTGGTTAGATTTGTCTGGAATTGATATAAAGGGATGACTAGTGATTCATGCGTGAAATGTAGTTGTTGTTTTGTAAATGTCTAAATTTATAACGATAATAATTAAGTGTAATAATATGTTATAAAAATATGCAATATGTTTTAAAAATTAATTATATTATAGGTGTTAAAAATATTTTATGTATATATAAATAATTTATTAAAAATATTTTATGTGCATGTCAATTCAATAAAAATAATTTTCCTATAGATATATAAGCCTCTGCGGGCCACCGTTTTCACTGCCATCGACTCCCTTCCGAGTTCTTACTTCTTACTCATAAGTCCTAATTCTTAATCGAAACCACTCCTTAAAAAATGGGTTTATTATAAATAAGGTTAGTTTTATTTGTTAGAACCAATGTATCAATTTATTGATTTTAAAATAAAATCTTACTAATAAATTACGTGAAACTTACAGATATTTAATAAATATGTAGTATATTTTTTAGTGGATATAAAATATTATATAATTTTAATAGGCAACAGAAATTCACCAAAGTGTGCACGACGCCTCAAGTATGGTTTTGTTCTCTTGATTGGCTTTTTGGAAGGGTACTCAATAGTATATATTGATTTTTATACTAAAATATAGAATCTAGAGTCTTCCTTATTTTTTTTAATGGTATATTATAAGTTTCTTATCTATTTTAAAAATATATATAAATTTATTTTAAATTAATTATTTTAATTAAGATAAATAAAAGTCACGTGATATTATAAATAAGAATAAATTTATTGTTAAAAAATATTTATTTTTTTTTAAAAAAATCAACAATTAATTATTTTTATTTATGATAAATTTACTTGTTATTTATAGTGTTATGCGACTTTTACATGTATAAATTATAGTTAAATTAAATTAATTAATATAAAATAAATTTATATGTATTTTAAAGATAAGTAAGTGATTTATAGTGTACTTTTTAAAAAATAAGATATTAAAGTATACATTTTTTTAAATTAAAAAACTTTAAAGAGCTATTTTTGTCCGATATATATTGATGGAATATTTAAGAAAACAAATTATCTAGAATTTTGGCATACTCAACTTCATAATATTAGAAGAATTGTTTGGAAATCTTCAGGAGAAACTAATTTGGTTATTTCATGGCCATTCTTACTCGCAAAAAATTAGCCACAGAAAAATTAGAAGAAGAGATGCATACAAATTGATTAGTGCCACAATTTTGATGTTTCATTTTCTTCACACTGTTTACTTGCCCTGTTAAGATTCCTAGAAATGCTATGAGCTGGGCTTTCACATCATCACCTCATTGATGTTTCTTAACGCAATTCATTTCATTTAATATGATGCTCAACACTTCTCTGAACTACTCACTTCAATCTTATTAAGGAAAGCAACACCTTAAGGAAGAAAGCTCTTTACCCACAAATTAATATACACATACGCAAAGTGAAAAATGCCATATAACTTACCAGAACCGAAAACGCAACTCAAAACTCTCCCGGTTCTCTCTAACATTTATCTAGTATTTCATCTGTCATCTCTCTTCTCCTTGGTTGACGGTTGGCCATTTCGCCATCTACCAGGCCTCTAGTTCTGTTGTTTTTGTTGCGGTCACTCACTTTTGTTTCTTTTTTAGTTTGGCCGGATTTTGGTGCCAGCTCTTCTCTGGTGGGTTGCCGTTCTCTGCTCGGCTTCTAATTTGTTTAGCAATATCTTCGTCCTTCAATAACTCATGTCGCCATCGCCCTGGTTAGCGTGGTTTTTAATTTTTTTTGTTTGTTTGTGTTTTTCAGTCACTGCGGGAGGTTGCCTTGTGTCGTTGTTGTAAGATGTTGGCTGTTCGGCCAGCTCTTCTCTGGTGGGTTGCTGTTCTCTGCTCGGCTTCTAATTTGTTTAGCAATATCGTCGTCCTTCAATAACTCATGTCGCCATCGCCCTAGTTAGCGTGGTTTTTTAATTTTAATTTTTTGTGTTTTTCAGTCACTGCAGGAGGTTGCCTTGTGTCGTTGTTGTAAGATGTTGGCTTTTGTTCCTTCTTTGTAAGGATTTGTGTGAAATCCTTTAGATCCAGATTTAATCTAAATTTATTGTGATTTTTATATTTATTGTTGTCATTTAGAGCATTTTGGTGCTTAAGTTTAACATATGTAATTTTTTTTTTATTTTAATTTTACTTAATTTTTTATTTTATTTATTATATATTGTTGTGTGGGAGTTAATTATTATGTACTTTTTAAATTATAGTATCAAGTTATTTACTTGTAATTATACTAGGTTGTAAATTCCTTTTATTTTAATGAAATATTTGCACTTTAAAAAAAAAAAAACACTAATTTCCATCTCGATAGAGTTGAAACCCTAATCTCTTCTAAGCCATTTGGCGCTAGTGTCTTTTCTTAGCCAAGCTTCTCTTTGCTAGGGTTAGTTTGTTTTCTTGTTTCTTTTACTTATGTGAGATTGTTCAGACCCATTTCTTATTTTCAAGATAAAATACAGTGGATGAGTTATGTAATCGTTTTAAGGAGGTAGTGTTGATTGAGATAGAAAATGAGGAGGTGTTAGAGGTTGGTTGTTGTTTGATTGGGAAGTTGTTTGGAGGACGCTCAACCCCTCTCTCTACTATTAAAGAGGTTTTATACATACCATTAGAAGGATTTGGGAGTAGTACAGTATAAAGCCCCAGCCCCCAATATTTTCATATTCTCTTTTGATGCTCCAAGACGAATTGAGTGGGTTCTTAGCCGTCAATAGTGGAATGTAAACAACAATCTTCTGGCGCTACAACCATTTAAGGCAGGTACTCGAATCAAGGAAATTTCTTTTGATGTTATTCTGATGTCGGTTCAAGTTCATGATATCCTGCCAAATTGGATAATTGATGAAAAATTAGGCCCATTGTTGCAGCTGTTGGGGAGGTAAAAGAGGTGATAAATTCGAGTAGAGCTTCTACACATCTTCATTTTGCTAGAGCAAGAGTGGAGATAAATTTATCAAGCCCACTCGTGCCAGATGTTTGGATACGTCGAGCAAAGAAAACACCATTCTAAGTAGAGCTTAAGTATGAAAAGCTACCCCTTTTTTTGTTTCTTCTGTGGTCGAATTGGACATGATGCTAGGTATTGTAAGAAAAGAAATTTGGCTGAAGAAAATGAGGGAGACTTAACTGAATACTTTGGAATGTGGCTCCAGGCTGATAGATTCAAATCCATTCTTGAAATGGTGATTGAAAGGTTAAAACCAAAATTTTTGGGGAATAATGTTATTAACATCGGGGTATTTGTGGAAATAAGAGTAAGACAAAAGGCATTCAGTGAGTGGAATGTCTCCTAAAGGTGATATATTTATTCAAGCTCAATGATCATTTTCTCAAGAAAGGTTAGAACATACAAAGATGGGTACTTATGGGGATAATGATGGAGATCTAGCATTAGATATTAATCAATATAGTGGGTCAACAGTGGTGACATTTGATGAGGCTCAATGCTTAAAAATGAGGACATGTTGGCAAAATAGAACATTCATGTTAGCAATAAGGCACAAAAAATAAAGGAATTTGCATGGAGGTTAGTGCAAACAAGAAAATGAAAACAGATGGAAAAAATATGGATGGGGTGGAATTAATTCAGGATGATGAAATGGGGGTGTCAACAAACACTTCTGATTATACATTAATGACAACACCCTTGATGGGGTCGATGGAACCCCGTCACAAGAAATGAGTCTTTTATTGAGTTGGAACATGCGTGGTTTAGGAAATAAAAGGGCATTTCGGGCAATTAAGGAGCTACTTCAAAAGAATAATGCTTCTTTGGTTTTCATTTGTGAAATTCGTTTTAATTTTAGACAGGTTGAAAATTTGAGAGCTAATTTAGGATTTAGTGGTTGTTGTATAATGGAAAGAAAGGAAGATGGTGGAGGTGAGAGATTGACCCTTCTTTGGCGAAATGGTGTTAAGGTTACCACGATGTTCGTTAATGAAGGGAATATTGATTCTGTTGTCTGTGACACCTTTGGTAACAAGTGGCACTTTATTGGCTTTTATGGTCATCTTGATAAAACTCAGTGCATTTTTTCTTGGGATTTACTTCGAAAGCTTTACAGTAATAATACACTTCCATGGCTTGTTTGTGGTGATTTTAACAAAATTATGAATAATTGTAAGAAAATAGGGGGCCACCTAGAGCCTTCTATCTGATGCTTAATTTTTGTCAAGCTTTGGCTGATTGTTCTCTAACCTCATTAGAGTATGAAGGTTATTCATTTACTTGGGACAACCACCATCATAATGATGGGAATGTCAAGGCTCGCTTAGATTGAGCTATTGTTACTAATTCGTGGTGTGCAATGTATCCACGATGTGTTATTTCATATTTGGTATCGTCATATTCATATCATTCACCTATTATGATCAGAATTGACATAAATATGGGAAACTTGAATGGAAAAGGTGCAAGACACCAAAACTTTTTTGTTTTGAACAATTTTGGGTGCATAAAGGGGGCTGCCGTGAAGCTATCCCTACTGGGTGGAATTCATGCAGCCACAAAGGTGATATAAGGAGTGTAACTAAGAAACTTGATGCTACTTCAATTTCTCTTTGGCAATGGAATGAATGGGACATTGGAGCTATAAAATGACAATTGGCACATAAACAGGCTCAGTATAAGACTGTGATTTTGAGAAGGTCTTTGGATTGGAAAATGCTCTCCAATATTAAACTGAGTATTGAGAACTTAATGTCTAAAGATGAGCAATATTAGGCACAAAAGGGCTAGAATAAGTTCAGTTAAGTATGGGGATCAAAATTCAACTTTTTTTCATGCTTGTGCTAATAAGAGAAAGACTCAAAATCACATCCCTTAGGTACAGCTGGTTTCAAGTATGGTTGCTACAAATTAGAGAGACATAAAGGCTGCTTTCTATGATTATTATAATAACATTACAAGTCAGATAGCAAATTGGTAGTTGAACCAGTGATCAACAGTTTGCAAACAAAACTCAGTCCTCAATAACAGCAGAAACTAAATCAACCTTTTACGAATGATGAAGTATGTTGTGCCTTATTTGCTATGAAACTGATAAATCTCCTGGTGTGGACAGAAAGCCAACAATATTTTTCCAAAAATATTAGGACATTGTTGGGCCTGAGGTAAGTACTACTTGCTTATCTTTTTTAAATGGTGTTGATGATATAAGAAAGATTAACAAGACTATTATTTCATTTGTTCCTAAAGTACATAACCCTCTAAGAATCGTAGAATGGAGGTTTATTAGTTTATGCACAGTTATTTACAAAATTATGTCAAAGGTTCTATCTAATAGATTGAAACTTGTTCTTCCTAACTTGATTAGTGAATCCCAAAGTACTTTTGTCCTGGACTGACAGATTATGGATAATGTAATTGTTGCATATGAGACAATACACACAATACGCAGGTTAAAAAGAAAACAAGGAAGGATTGCTCTAAAGCTTGATATGAGTAAAGCCTATGATCGAATGGAATGGTCCTTTGTATTGAAGGTAATGAAAAAAAAAATAAGTTTCTCAAACCACTGGATTCGTTTGATATGGAATTGTTTGTCTTTTGTCACTTATTCTATCAAAGTGAACAATAACATTGTTAGTAATATAAACCATCACAGGGATTGAGACAAGGTGACCCCATATTGCTATACCTCTTCCTTTTATATGGTGAAGGTTTATACTCCCTCCTGAAAGTAGCAGACTCTACTTAACTTATTCATGGGTTTCAAGCAGCAAGAGGAGCACCTAGTGTGATTCATTTATTTTTTGCAGATGACAGTTTTTTGTTTTTTTGATGCATGTAGGTCTCAATATGCTGAAGTAAAAAACATTTTTCATACTTATGAGAAAGCTACAGGTCAACAAGTAAGCTTTGATAAATCAGAAATATCCTTTAGCCCAAGTACTGATAGCATTCTACATGAGGACATGTTGAATATCATGGGTGTTTGCGAAATAAAATGCCATGAAAAATATTTGGGACTTTCTATTGAAGTTAAAAGAGATAAGCGGAGCACTTTTCAAGCAATTAGAGAACAATGTATGAAAAAATTGAATGGGTGGAAAGAAAAGTATTTATTCAAGGCTGGTAAGGAAGTATTGATAAAATGTGTCTATCAGGCAATACCCACATATGCCATGAGTATTTTTTAACTATCAAAATCACTTTGTAATGAATTTGAGTCTATGGCTGCTTGGTATTGGTGGAAAAACCAGAAAGATAGACGAGAAATGCATTGATTATCTAGGATATAATTATGCAAGCCGAAGTCATTGGATGGAATGGGTTTTCGTAAAATAGAGGATTTCAATCAAGCTTTATTAGCAAAACAGTTTTGGCGTCTTGTTCAATACCCTACTTAGTTAGCAGCGCATGTGTTAGCCAAGAAATATACTACTTCATCTTCCTTACTTCTTAGTCACTTTAATGCGTGCTTGAGTTTCTTGTGGAGAGGCTTAATTTGGGGTCATACTTTACTTGATAAAGGTTTATGATGGCGAGTTGGTTATGAAAATAGCATAATAATAGCATCTGATAAACGGTTGCCTCGTGATTCATGGTTCCAAGCACACCCAACTCATGGTCTTGCCATAACAACAATGGTGAGTGACTTAATAACATCTCATGGGATTTGGAATTCAGCTTTGATACAAAATTGTTTCCAGCTTGATAAAGCTTCATTAATATACAACAGTCATTTTCCCCCAAAATCGATGGCTGATAATCTTGTATGGCATTTTACAAATAATAGTATTTACAGCGTGAGTAGTGGTTATAAGAGATATTGTTAATTGCGATTAGAAAGTTTAACCACGACAACCACTTCATCCTCGCAGCCTATGACCATTATATGGAGGAAATTTTGGGGTACTAATGTTATGAATAAAGTGAAACATTTTATGTAGAGGGTGTTGAAAGGCTCTTTACCAACCCACTCTGAATTGACAAGGAGGCATGTTACATCCAACCCAATCTGTTCACTGTGTAATTGTGCTATGGAAACATCATCCCATGCTTTATGGGAATGTCACATTGTTAAAAAGGTATGGAGCTCCTTTCAAGTTGAATCTTTCTTTCTTGACTTCAAAAAAATTTCTTTCATAGAAGCGGTTTGGATAGCAATTGAAAATGCTCTGAAACTCATCTTGAATACATTATGGTTATGGCATATGAGATTCGGAAGAAAAGAGATAAATGTTTATTTGAAACAAAATCATGAAATCTAGCTCAGATTTGTACTAGAGTTGTTGCCTTACTAGAGGAGTTTCATAGGTTAAACAAGAAAGAAAAGAATATAATAAACCATTTACCTCAAAAGTGGTCTTTACCACCGGAAAACATATTAAAGGTTAATGTTGACGCTATTATTTTGACAACAAACAACAAAATAAATTTTGGTTTTATTATAAGAAATTCAAATGCACAAGTTTTTTGTGCTATAGTTGATAATATGACAACTTCTTTTAACCCGTTAGCGAATGAACTACATGCAATGTGGCGAGGCTTGCAATTTAATTTAGATGTCGGTTGTCAAGATATAATTTTAGAGTCTGACTCTTTGCTAGAAATACAATATATCAATAATCCAAGTTCCAAGTTAGCCCTGAAAAGTCACATTGTTGAAGCTATTAGTCATTTGATATTTAGAGCTCACTCCTTTTCTTATATGTATTGTCCTAGAAGAGCAAATGGTGTTACTCATAATTTAGCTAAGTATGCTTTATCATGCAATATGTTTGAGACTTGACTTGAAGAAGCTCCTAACTGGCTTCTTCCAACCTTAGAATTTGATTTGAACTCTGTTACTAATTAATATAATTACAATTTTCTTTTAAAAAAAAAAAAAGACATATTATTTAAAAATATAATGATATAAGAATCAAATTTGTCTCTATTGGGTGACAAGTGCGATTTATAAGTGAGTCGTATAAAAATAACCACTGCTAGGTTATTTACAAAGTTACAAATTTTCATGCGTTGCTTCCACGACAAGGCGATGTCCCATTAAGACACCTGTTGACTGTTATTTATTGTGGCAATGTGTTATGAGGCTACAAAACAAAGGAACAATTTTTTTCATTTGCTGAATTTATCTTCATGAGATCTGGACATGCTGCAAAAATACACATGCCAAAGTCAAATCATGATCTCGAATCATTCCAAAGCAAGAACATCAACACAAACATGAAATGGCTGTGGAAACATGACCAGTCAAATTGCTTGCTTTAGTTATCTTGTTTTCTGTATTACGAGATATTGACCAATCTAAACAAATTATGGACATATAAATAGCAAACTGTTTTATTCACCAATCGTACAAAACATAACAATAAAGTCAACAAAAGAAATTGCTATTTTACTTTTTTTAAATAAATGAAAGCTCTTTTACTTGATAATCTCGGGGAAGAAAAACTCGATCCTTTTGAAAGCTGCCAATAACGAAAATAACTTCCCTGGCTGGAGATTGTCCCAACTTGAGAAGGAGCATCTTGTTTGATTAATGAGTCACCAATAATATTCACGTGATGCTTTAACACTTCAATAGGCCCACAAATCAGTAATACTTTCTTATAACACAACACACATAACAAGCTGAAAAAGATAGTTTCATGCTCCATCAAAAAACAATATACGATATTCATTTGGAGCAAGTGTTTATGAGAAAAGCAGAGTTAGAAACTAATATTTTAATAGGGTGATAATTCGTGCTATGTTTTCAGCCCAAATTCAAGCATTGTTTAATATTATGAAAAAAAAAAACTAAATTATTTCTAACCAATTTCTTTACTACCAATGGTAAGAAAATATGGTATCTCTATAAGCATAAAAGAATTAATAATTAATTATAATTAAAAATAATTTGTGCCATGTTAAATTGAATTCATGTTTTGAATTGTAACCATCTCCAAGTGACAGAAGTTTAAGTAACGACTAAGGACGAAGTTTAAGCCTTAAAGGTAGCATTTGTATTTTGTATAGCAGACCAGGTACTCAGGAGCCTCTAAACTACATATTGTCTGGCGGTCTCCACAAAGCAAAGCATGCTTGTTTTGTTAGCTTCAATTGTTTTCGAGGTACAGTAAAAATTATTATTGTAATTCAAATAACCCATGGCATGATTAAGTGAGTTTACTATCTACCAATATATAAAGTCCAACCATGATCTCACGCAGATCTGCATCGTAGCACACACAAAAAACCTTTGCTGCTATTAGGAAGGGGAAGGAAAAAAAAAAAACACCATTCACAAACAAACAGAGAGAAAACACTAGATCAAATTAATCCATAGTGACAGTTTTGAGTCTAGGTTACAGGTTTAAATTGCACAAATTCAAATAAACAAATATGTCGTTCCAAATAATGTATGTTTCCTTGTTCAATCTTCATACATTCTTCAAGCACGTTGCACTCTCCAGAATGCAATGAAGACCGACCAATTCATCACTCAATTTATGAACTATGGTTGATGAAGATTATTTTGTGACAAAAAGAGACTTAATTAAGAGCCATACTCCTTAAAGTGCTTGAGTCATTCATTGACGGCCATATGGAGAGGACACATTGCTGCCATAAGAATAATTCATATTGTTCACAGGACTTCCAGGTGGAGGTCTGGGCCTTGCATATTCAGCAAATATAACCCAACCATCCAGAAACTACATAGCAGAAACATAAGAAACTTCAGAAATTTGGCGTTAAAGGAAGAATGGTAGCGCTAACAGGGAACATAAATTTAGCTACCTAGCAAAAAGAAAAAGGGATGTAATATACTAAAAAGAAAGGAATTTTTTTTTTTTTTACTCAATTCACTTAATGATAATTAACAAGCAAGCTAAACCATCCGTACAAATCCTATATACCAATTTAGAAGCCACACGAATACCATTAAGAGAAATTGGAGAGTGAACAGCGGGTGGGAGGGTTTATTGCACCATTCTTGTTAGTAATGATTAATTACGACAAAAAAGGCAACAAAACATGCACATAGAGCTAGAGTCAAATGAGAGTTGCGTTCAAGAAGGTCAATGACCTAGAGCCATTACTTTAGTTGTCTTAAAAAAGAAGAGAGAAGCAAGACTAACCTTGCCATCCATGCCCTTTATACCGTTTGCAGCATCTTCTAGAGTAGCATATCTTACAAAGCCAAAACCCTTAGAGTATCCCGATGTACGATCAGTCACTACCCTAGCTGTAAACAACATATATATAGAGGTTAATAATCCAGAAGTTAAGTGAAGCAGATAACCAATTTAAGGCAGATCGTACCCTGAAGTACTTCACCAAACTTAGAAAAGGCATCCCGTAGTCCTTCTGATGTAGTACGTTTACTAAGCCCTGGAATAAATGAAAAAGTTTGATACAGTGTTAAGAGAATGCTTAGAAATAAATAAAGAAAACAGCTTTATCATAAAAGAGCAAAGGAAATGATGACAATTGACAGATTAAAGAATGTTTCATTTGTGGCCATGAAAGTCTTACTTGTACTAAATTTATTATGCTTTTGGAGTACATAAATAGCACTCAAGCAACAACTTTTCTCACGAACATGAGTACTCAATTAGATTTTTTATAGATTAGATGGTAGATGGTAGTCGGTGTGCATCGAAAACTAAGCAGGGAAGTGGGAAGAGGAAATCTATTATCCACCAAACCACAATGTGAGGACTCACTCAGATTAGCATAGTAAAGAACATGGTATTTACAGTTAGTGCAAGATGTATGAAATCCTTTGCTATGGGGCATCTGAAAATTACTTTTGAACTCACAACATAAAGCAATCAAGTCCATTCCCAATGTTTGTTATACTGATAATTCTTTTAGGTCCAATAATACTTTTGTATGATTGGAATCTTTGACTTGATATGGGGGAAAGGAGATTCTTAAATATCAGATTATAAGTTAACTCAGTGAAAAAGGTAGCGGCTTCCCTAGTTACTACAGCTGTTTTAATAAAGCCAAAATGACCAAACGATGCCATTAACAAATTTTCATTGCCATAAGATGAACTGCCTCGAGCTAAGTCAAGGCATATCATGAAGTTTGGAACATAGGTTATTCTGAACGATAGAAACACGACTGAACAGTACCATCTTAAAAATAGGGTAGCATGCTAAAATTATCTCGCAACCTTATTAAAAGTCTAATTTCGTATTTTAATTTTTTGGTTAAGCATAATAACTTCTCGGCAATTTTTTTTTAAGGTATAGTTTAATACTATAGTTTTTTGGCATTTCTTTTTAGACTTATTTGAAACTTTTATAAACTTAGTGTCCTTATTCTACTTGAGAAAAAAAAAATTATAACACCAAACTGTGCCTTAAAGAAATTAGTGTCTTTATTCTGCTTAATCAAAAAATAACTAAACTAGACTTTTAATAAAGTTATTTCAGCTATTATTCCTTTAAAATCCGTGTACCTAGATCAAAATTAGATTCAACACAATATCGTGCGATCAGATGCAAAGGCACAAAAAGAGAGCAATTTGCAGTGGACCGCATGATTAAAGAAGATAAAAAAGGATTAATATGAGGCATAGAGAGAAATACGAAAGAAAATGAAAAGTATTATGGAAAGCCAGATAGAGAGAAAAACAAGGGACTTGCCTGAAACGAAGAGGTTGGTGCTGGGTTCAGACTGCTCGCGAGTTGGAGCATTATCGGTCAACGCCGGAGGAACAAAAGAAGATGTAGTGGATAACAGGCGCCTCAATCCTTGAGGCGCCGCCACCGCCGCCGCTCTCATAGTCATCATTAGCCCAATAGAGGTTTAAGCTTAATCGTTAAACCCTTGCTCTGATTTTTCTAGAGAAAGATTGGGAAGAAGCGAACAGCGTCATATAAAGAGACAGAGCTCAATGAATTTACATGTGTTACTCCCCGTTCCGTTTATTAAGTAATGAATGTCATAGATACCCCTTTCTTCATGGTGGAAATTGGAATGTGTAAACAGCAGACACTGAGCAATGTTGGTTTCGGGTGAGGGTATTTGTGTCATACGAATATTATGTTGTGAGGGTTATTTATGTCGTTAAGGATGACGTCCCGGAATTTTTTTTCATGCTTTAACAAGTGAGTATATGTTTGGAGATAAATAAATTGAATTTTTTTTTTCTTTCAGATTCAACACTTTTTTTATACATTAATTTTTTAAAAAAAAAATTATCAAAAATAATATATCTAAAATTTATAATAAGAAAACTAGAGTTTCAATAATATTGAACGTTCAATTTGAACGTAAAATATTGAACGGATCTAAATTATCGTCGTTCAATTCCAATTAAATGAGTGTTTAAAGAAAAATAACATATTAGTCATTTTTTTAATTATAAAAATATAAATTTGAACACAAAAAATGCTAATTTTATTATTATAACTTTTAAAATATATTATTTTTATTATTTTTACTTTTTTTTTTATTATTTATATCTATTTCATGCTATACCCAAGATTTTTATTATTAATAAAAATCAATTTATTATCTTTTTATAGCACCTGTTTTAAGCTTAATAGTATTTTTTTCCTGATATCGCTATACGACTGCATTTTTTTTTAAAGATTATTACCATTTTGTCCTTTGATAATTTTCACTCGTCAGTCCCGTCGCTGAAGAGACTAGCAGCATTCACCATTAACGGTCTGTCATAGTAAGATTATGTATGTTGAATTATCTACTTGAATATAGATATGAATTGTATCTACTTTCACTTTCTCGATCTAGGCATTTTTTTCGATTGGACCCTAATCTCAACTGGTTGAATTTAACTGTGTTATTGTTTATTTCAATTTTTAAATCTATAGCACATTCTTTAGTATGTTGTTTAATTCTCTAACACATTCTCTTTTGGTTAAACTACATTTTCTTCTTGATCATTATAAAATACTTCCTCTTATAATTCTTATGTAGCGATTTCTTCCATTCATTCATGTTATGTCCATGATTCGTTGATTGGAATTGGATAATTGGTTATCCTTTAAATTTTTGCTAAAGAAATAAAAAGCAATTATGATTAATCTATGCAGAAATGGATCCCCTGTATATGTATATTTTTCATGGAAGGACTTGGTGGTTTCTAAATTGTTACCTTCGTAGATGTTTGAATTTTTTTTTTTACTTGCCAGAAGTTTCGAAGTTAATCGTTTGATGTTTGTTTCTTTGAATTCAACTGTCTCTTTTGTTTTCTTGAAAACATAGAAATGAAGTATGTAATTTGTTATATATTAAGATATAAGTATGTAACAAATATTATACTATATGTATGTAAATTGTGTTACATATTATGTAAACTATATTACATACTATCACATTGGTATGTAAACTCAATTTACATACTATGTAAACTGTCATATTGGTATGTAAATTCAATTTACATAATATATAAACTATATTACATACTGTCACATTGGTATGTAAATTCAATTACATACTTGTCATATTAATATGTAAATTTATTTACATACTATCATATTAGTATGTAACACAATTTACATACATGTTAAATAAATATGTATCACAGTTTACATACCATTAGTATTATATAATTAAAGATATTTTTATAATTTATTTAATTTTAATACAATCAAAACTCACAATTTTAATCATATTATTATTAGTTTTAAAAAATATAATTTTTAATTAAAATACAAGTTATTTAGGTCAATTATTCGAAAAAACTTGAACATCCCGAGGATATATGTTAGATGGACTTGGTCCGCTTGGATACTTCTACTATTTTGTCTAAAAACATCCGCTAAAAAAACCTCGACATCCCAATGAAACATAATACACACCCTATTTTGTCTAAAAGCATCCGCTTACTTTTAGCACACACCTTAATAATTTAATTTTTCTCTAAATACACCTTTAGATTTCCAAAACCGTCTTTACCTGTAAATGGGCATTACAAAGTTGGCATAAAGCTGTCTTCATCCTTTCCTCAGTGAATTACTCAAATGACAAAGATCTGAAGAAAAAAGCTTTTTATATCTAAATAGCACTTTTTAGACTTAAACTCACCGTTTCATTTATATAATATATATGATTTTTACGGAAATATCCATTTATCTGCGTATTCGTAAAAACCACGCCATTTTCGTGTTTTTGTATGTACAGGTTACATACAAATTTATTTTGTATGTAACCTGTACATACAAATTTATTTTGTATGTAAATTTGTATGTAACCTGTACATACAAATTTGTATGTAACCTGTACATTCACATTTTGTATGTACCCTGTACATTCACATTTTGTAAGCTGTTCAAACAATAATAACATACAAACAATACAATGCATTTCATGTGAATGTACAGGTTACATACAAAATAAATTTGTATGTAACCTGTACATTCACATTTTGCAAGAAAAATAGTTCGTATGTACAGGTAACCTGTACATACAAAATGTGAATGTACATAAGTTGTTCTTTTTCTTCTTCTTCAAGTGGGTTCAAGTGAATGTACAGGTTATATATAAAATAAATTTGTATGTAACCTGTACATTCACATTTTGTATGTACAGGTCATGTAAATGTACAGGTTACATACAAATTTATTTTGTATGTAACCTGTACATACAAATTTATTTTGTATGTAAATTTGTATGTAACATGTACATACAAATTTGTATGTAACCTGTACATACAAATTTGTATGTAACATATACATACAAATTTGTATGTAACCTGTACATTCACATTTTGTATGTAACCTGTACATTCACATTTTGTAAGCTGTTCAAACAACAATAGTTGAAATAAATTTGTATGTAACCTGTACATTCACATTTTGCAGGAAGAACAGTACATACAAAATGTGAATGTACAGGTTACATACAACATAAATATGTATGTAACCTGTACATACAAAATGTGAATATACAAATTCCATAAACTGTTCTTCTTCTCCAGTGGGTGATTGCAGACATAGTCGAAAGCATCAAACTTAATCAGAATCATAAATAATCAAACTTAATTAGAATCACAAATATTTCGATCCACTTCCAATAAATATACGATAGATTAAATAATTCACAAAAGTTTACATCTTTAATGCAATTTATACCAGTTCCTCTATAATTCTGCGTTGGGAAATTTTATGAACCTTCAGTTACGACATTTTCGATTTCCTTCTGCGTTGGATTTGGAGGTTAAAAGTGTCACTTATATCTTGCCAAAACACAGTCGTTTTGTTATATTAGACAAAAAATTAGTTTCCAGCAGATATATATCATTTGAGGGAATTAAATCTCCTTTCCTACTACGATTATCTTGTCATAGATTAAAATATTTTTGATATTGTTATGTTTTGGAGATAAAAAACCAATTAAAAATATAAATATTATCGATAAAATATTATTGATTAATTTTATTTATTTTTTAAAAATAATTTACTATGACACACCTTTATTTTATTATATTAGCTTAAATAATTATTTTAAATATTTTAACTACTTATTATATAATATTTTATAATAATAGGTAATATTAATGAGATTTTTCATTATTTTTGTAGTATATTATCCAATAATTTTATTGGTTATTTTATTTATTAAGCATTAAGTAGTAATGATATGCACTATTATTTACGTATAAGATTATAATTAACTAAAGCATATATCAAATAATAAATATAACACAAACTTTAATTATAAATATTAAATAATTAATTATCACATAAGTCTTAATAAAATTATAAAACTATTAATAATGATAAATGTCATTTTGTTATTTATTTGGCTTCCTATTTGGTAATACTCTATCAAATAATACTTCAAACAAGTCTTTATATTGTATTTACAATTATTCAAACCTCAGAGGTGCGATTAGATTATTAAATAACGGTTTTACATAAATATTTACTGTGTTTTTGCTTGTTTTCTAATAAGTCAAACGTACTATAATATTTTCAAAATAAATTATTGATTGTAAACGCAAAAAAATAGATTTCAACTTACGAGAAATTAATCATTCTTTAACCAAATAGTTCTTTAAATTTTGAAAATCCTGGATTTGTTTTTAATAAAATGAAATGATTTCCATTAAATATGGCGAAGAAGGGCTTGCAAAATATCAAAATTACTGTTCTATTTGAGGGAAATAAATAAATAAAAAAAACAATTACCTCTAAATATGAGTCAAAAGTCAAATACAACTAACCTAATAAAAGAAAATCAGGTGGGCGGCGGACCACAATGGTGAAATACTCCCAATCCACAAGGTGGTGTTAGGTCCTGACTTGATTGTTAACGTAGCATCTCCAGTTTCGACCGTACGCAGAGCTGTTGGCAGAGAGACATTACTCGAAATTTCAAAAAGCCTTTCTCAGACAGTGTGACTCCCTCGTTTTTATTCTCTGATCGATCCCAAATACAAAGACACCTTTTTTCGTCTTATTCTTCTGTTTTATCCTTTCTTGACAACAAAATCCGTATTTTAGCAATTTTAGCCGCCCATTCATTCTTCTTTCGAAATCCCAAGATATTCTGTGATATTTTGATCATTGCCTATGAAGCGTGGTTACCCAGAATCGCCATCCAACTCTCTAGGACCACCCCAGTCCAGGTTCAAATACAACCCAGAAGGTATAATTTTTTATACTTAAGTTCAACGCTTTTGTCCTTTCACTTTCTTTTTTCACATCGTAATTTGTTGATTTTATTTTCTTTATGCTTTAGTTCTTAGCTTATTGGATTTGGGGTTTTGAAATTTAGATGGTTTGTTTGCTGATAAGCAAGCTGGAGGAGAGACATGGGATAGTTTGAACATTTTAGTATTGTTCTTGTTTATATGGTAAATTTTCTAGAGTATATATTGTGAGTTTCCTTACTATATAGATTTAGGACCCAGTTTTCATGGTTACTTATCTCACTATTTGTTTAATTGCTGAGAAAACTTACTAAAGGAAGTAGATATATCTTCTATAACCTATCTGGTGAAGACTTCATTCCGAAACATGCATTCTTTTCCTTAACATTCTTACATTTGCTTCGAACTTGAGTGTGACCCGGTTTTTTTTATATTGAGCCCTATTTACATTTTGGTTATAGGGGATGCACAAATTTTGGAAGATGAAAGCACAAAGGTTTTTGCTCGTAAAGTGGCTGACCATTACAGTGCACGGACAAATCAAACTCTTGAAGAACGAGAAAACAGTCCTATCATCCATTTAAAAAAACTGAATAATTGGGTATGTATAAATATCTAATCAAGTACAATGTTCAGCTGAATAATTAAACTGAATAGTTAGGCTGTGTACTTTGGTCCGTCTCCCATGCAACAGATTAAAAGTGTCTTAATTCAACTATATGCTCCATCTCCTATGCAACAGATTAAAAGTGTCTTAATTCAACTATATGCTCGCTCAGGAGATGCTGTTCTTGATCTAGCTTGTGGCAAGGTAATTCAAACCCTTCATTTGATCTAATTTCATCTCTTGTCCATTAGTGAATATTTATGTGCATATCTGGGCTTTATAGGGTGGTGATCTCATCAAATGGGACAAGGCAAGAATTGGATATTATGTTGGAATTGACATAGCAGAAGGCTCAGTAAGTTGTTAATTTTCTGAATATACCACAGAGTTATTTCATGCTGATACTGATAACAGACTCTTTTCTTGTGACTCGTTCTAATTTACTGATGCCATTCTTTTTCTGTCTCAAAATGCTACAAATTGGTCTGGATTATGCCAATCCTCTACCTTTTCTTGCATGTAACCAAATTAAAAACTCTATTCATCAAAATAGTATTACTGCACATACCATTGTCAACTTCTCTTTATAATGAGTATGTTCCAAGTTTGGTCCATCATTGGCCTTTCTTCCTAACGTGTCCACCACCTTACAGTGCGCTTAACCCTTATGTTCAGATAGAAGATTGCCGTACACGTTACAATGGTGATGCTGATGGTCACCAGCGCCGCAAAAAGTTCTCGTTTCCTGCCCGTCTCATAAGTGGAGATTGTTATGAGGTAGCCTTTGTTTCAAGTGACTCACTATTTTTCTTATAAAAGATCTTATTTTAACATGCTCTATACCAATATTTTCAGGTCCGGTTGGATGAAGTCCTGGCAGATGATGCGCCGTTTGATATTTGTAGTTGCCAAGTAAGTTTTTCATATTTTTATTTCGTAGCATTTGAATAAGATATCAAAGAGATATCTGTGTAACATGTTTTCATACATACATGCATCGTTGGATGTACATTTGTCTGTCTATGTACCACATGTATGCTATTTGGCTTTTGTGTGGTGTACACACTATAAATGCCTGTACAAAATATTAATTTCCATCTGTTTACTGCAAAAGGAAAATAACTTTTTTTTTCCTGCTTTGAACATAATTCCAGTGCTGGTTGTTTGTTTTATATATATCATGCCAAAACATAATACAGGAAAACTGTGAATTCTGAGTCATTATAACTAATTTTGTAGTTTGCATTGCATTATTCATGGTCTACTGAGGCACGTGCACGACGAGCCTTGGCCAATGTATCAAGTTTGCTTCGACCTGGTGGTACTTTCATTGGAACAATGCCAGATGCCAATGTGATAATAAAAAAACTTAGAGGAGGTTAGCCTCATTCATTATCTTTTTAACTTTCCCTCACATCCCTTCTCTCTCTCTCTCTCTCTCTCTGTGTGTGTGTGTGTGAATTATATATTTCCCCTGCACAGAATCATGCTTGATTTATTTTCTTTGACTGGGTTACAAGACCATTTATTGAAAAGAAAGTAACTTGTTATAGGACCTTTATTGGAGTTGATTATATTTATACATTTGTCCCAAACTATCAACTAAAATGTCTATTTGCTTGGACTTGTGATTCTGTTGTATGGAATTCCTCTCCTTTACCTCAAGTCACAGGGTCAAATTATATATGTATCTTTGTTCTAAAAATATTTAAAATACATTTTCAAATTAAGAATTCAAAAGGTTGAAATAAATGAAAAAAGAAAAGGAAGTTTTTGCATGTGCAGTAAAAAGGTCAGAAGTATTTCAGAAGACCTGGTTATGCCTTGATTTACAGCCATCAAGTCTAACAAAAATTTGCAAACATTTTGTTTTCTGGGTATATATTAATTGTTCACTGCAGGTTATGTCTTTATGAATCCGTTTGACAATTGTCCAGATAACTTGTTATTTTATTAGAAGTTCCGATATGTCTCGGCCATAATCGGGAAATAAGATTAAGCTTGGCAGAAAACTATTTACATTATTGATTAGAAATGCTCTTTTCTTTTTGAAATGCAGCTGAGGGGTTGGTTTTTGGCAATAGTGTCTACTGGATACGTTTTGATGAAGAGTTCTCTGACAAGGTGAAAATTAATTACCATCTTGTAGTTACATGTCTTCTTTCCAACCGCTTTAATTAAAACAAGGAAAAAGTCTTCATTCCTCAGAAACACATTGTTACAAGAGATTGTGATTGTTCATCTGACTAATATTTAGTAATGTAATCCAGAAGTTTAAATCATCAAGCCCCTTTGGTATAAAGTACAAGTTTCATTTAGAGGTATGTTTGTAATAAATTCTTTAATTCATTTTTCTAGTAGACTCATAAATGATGACATTTCTATAAACTAGTTTTTTTTCCCTGTTCTAATCTATATTGTTCATGCTGTGGCAGGACGCCGTTGATTGTCCTGAATGGATCGTTCCCTTTCATGTATTTAAATCATTGGCAGAAGAGGTACATCATCATAAAATTTCTCATTCAAGATAGCTCCAACCTGGTTGATACTGTGACTTGACTCTTCTATCTCCTTTTTGTGTTTCACATGCCTTTGACATATGCCTGTCTCTCTTTCTTTAATACTAAAATCAGTGTCTTGGGCATGATATAATACGATGCAAGAATGTGCGTGTGGTGGGTAGTTAATGTTGCAGGTGATTGTTTGCCATTCAAATTGAATGTTGTCTCCTTTACTCTTGCAGTATGATTTGGAGTTGGTTTTTGTGAAGAACTCGCATGAATTTGTGCATGAGTATATGAAAAGATCACAATATGTTGAACTCATGAGGCGACTTGGTGCCTTGGGTGATGGCAACCAAGATCAGAGTAAGATACGTCTTGTCTTTTTTTTTTTGTTTGTTCCGAACACATTTGCTTCGATCACAAAGAGAAAATGGCCATTTTTCTGTGTGGAGATATATATATATATATATATATATATATTTTCATCCTTTGCTATCTGGTTTATGATGTACAGGCACACTATCAGAGGATGAGTGGGAAGTAGCTTATTTGTATTTGTCCTTTGTCCTCAGAAAGGTTAGCATCTAATTTAATCTATGATGTATCTGTTTGCCTGAATATGGGAAAACAGTAAATATTGATTTTAATGGCTGAGACTTAGAAAGAAATATGTATGTGTATTTTCAGCGTGGTCAACCAGATGGGAGTCAAGTAAATGATAGAAGAGACAAAGGGAAGATGCAAATATCAAAAGAGGACGTTATGTACATTGGTACTGATGATTAATGGAAATTCCAAATGTGCCGAAAATAACACCTTACAAAGTCCTAGTGTAACAAGGTCTCATACATCTTCCTGTTACCAATGGGTAGGGTGGGGAGGTATACACAATTTTGTAGATTGGCAATACCAATTATTTATTGTCCCACTTCAAGGAGAATATTATTTATCTTTTCAAAAATAGAAAAAAGGGTGTAGAATATTATTTATAGTAATTTTTAGACTTGAGGCAGAATAATCAATAATTCAACTTGACCTGTTTTGTGTCTCTATTATGACCCCCCCACCCCAAAAGAAAAAAAAGGAGAGGGAAAACGTATCCTTTGTGACTGAATGCAATAATCTGTTCGTTTGTTTGAAAATGTGATTTTGCTAAGACTTGCTTGACTGCAAGTTGCAACAGATTATAATTGCACTGTACTCAACAGACACTGAAATATCCAGTAGATCTATATATATATATATGACTCGTATGCTGATATATCTTAGTTAAGAATCACAATCATAATTGTCTTCTCAAGCAATGGTTTTGGTGATTGATGTATATGTTGTAGTATTATTCACCCAAACTGTAGAATGTGATATCACTAAATAATAAAGTACCATTTATTCTGAAATAATACTCATTTTTACTGAAAATTCCCAATTGATAGATTAGTGTTTTATGTAAAACAGATGTATTTGTCATTGACAATTGTGTCTTAAGTGTGTCCACAAAAGTGGTACGAGTTTAAATCCTGTCAGTACAATTTTAAATCATGGAATGAAAAATAATTAAGTGTTTAATGTTGGGAACTTCTTTTGGTTTTTTTTTTTTTTTTGTTTGCTTGAAATAAAAAGTAATTCGTGATGCCCTTATTGTGTCCCCATTTTCCTTTAGTTACCGGTCTACCCCTTACCATTTAGTACTTATCATCCAGTTTCAATGATATAAAGGTCTTACGCTTAGTATGGAAGTAGCACCAAATATCTGCATTCGTATGCAACCAGGAATAGTGTTTTTCCTAAGGAAAATCTAAAGGATTGTCTTTTATGGTTTGGCTGATAGTACTCTGCGCTCAAATCAGAATGGATACTTCATAACTACATTTAATTTTGTAAGCTTATTTAGGACATTAGTGATATCTTTCTCACAGGATTATCTATTTTTTTTTGTACAAGTTCCCCATGATAGAATCAACAGTTGACCCTAGCTTTGATGAACCAAGAACCACGGTCGACTGTAATTTAGATGAACCCAAATCTATGGCGGACCTTAGTGTTGATATGGTAGAGCCAACGTCCACACTCGACCGAAGCTTTGATGTGCCAAGGTCAACACTTGACCGTACGGTTGATATAGCAGAGCCAAGGTCCACTGCTGATCTTAGTTTTGCTGAACCAAATTCTACAGTTGACCGTAGCTTTGACGAAGCGGAGCTGAGGTCTAAGCTGCCCCAATTAATCCTATTTCGGCACCATGAGCTGACGTGATTAAGAGGTCCAGAAAAAATTACTAATCCCTTCGAATTTTCAACCGACAAATTGAGCTTCTTCAGATCATCTAGACGAGATGTTATACTTTGACATGACACCAGAATCTGCACGGACATTGCACTAAATAATATAGCCTCAAACATGCCATTTTACCAGTTTAACACAGAAAAAAGCTTGTTTTCGAAATATTTATAGTAAGTGTTTTTTTTTTAATTTATTTGTGAGAATTAACCCAAACACATGAAAATGCTAAAAAGATGATCCACAGATCCTCCAAGCAAATAATAAAAGCAATCGTAACGCGTTTCTTCACAAAACTGATTGCAGGAGTAAATTTATTTTTGAAATTCAAACACAACTAAGTAACGCAAATACATGCTGTACAGAAAGCAAAGGAGGCACACTTCAGCATCAGAACCCATATATATGTTTACAAGCGTATAACAGAGAGAAACCACATTTATCATAGTCAGTTCGACAAATTCGGGCATAGGCATATACGGCATGAAATCTAAGCACGCTTCATCAAGATCACCATAATAGTTATAATTGCCAATCCCATAAAGGAAGCTCCTAAGGTTGTCCTTTCCATATGGGCTGATTTTGGATCCCCACTAGAATCTGGAAAGACCCCAAATATTTTGTGAAGAAAACTTTTAACATTGCTCACCATCTCATCCACGGTCAACTTGATGTTTTGCAGTAAATTCTTAAGTCCATCCTCAAAGTCTCTGGACTGCTTTGCACGAGATGAGTCTTCAAATTTACCAGAAGACTCTCGACCCTGATACTCGAGTACTGCAGGAAATCCTTAGGGTTAAAATCCAAGAAAGGATATAAGAACTTTACAAAATAAAAGAGAAAAGAACATACAATACACTTCACTACTGGTCTTCTGTTGAGACTCAAAGAACTCTTTAACAGCGGAGTTTTGCAGCACAGCATTCCAGACATTTGGGTCACAGGCAATGGAAGCTACAACATTCTGGATATACACAGAGAATTAGCAATTAATTTCAGCAATGACATTACTCAGGAAATCAATAAATAAATAAAACATAAGAGAGAGAAGTTGAAACATTTTAATAGATGCAGACTTAAAGAATTAATAACTAGAACACGGCTCGCAAGTTGTTCTAGATATCATGCTTCAAATCACATTAGAGGCACAAAATTATGAACATGTCCTTGCATAAACCAAAAACCTCGAATGATTTCTCATCTATAAGAAAGGTCCAGGATTACCTGTGCATCGGTGTTCTTACTGAGCACCCTAAATGCTTGAAGAGCATGTTTGGGCACTGAAGGAGTTATGGAAGTCTCACTGATAATTAAAGATTTGGTCTCAGAGTCAGAGTCCGAAGAGAGGGACATCGCACACACTTTATCAGCAGCAGATGTTTCTTCAGTTTCAGAGCATTCATTATTAGACAAATACACCCTGAAACATAATAGTAAAAAATAAAAACAAACATATCTGAGGAAATAATGTATAAAAACATTAAAGAAAAAAACTCATTCATCTTGAGACTCGAGAGAAACCAAAAACCCATCAATCTAGCAATTACACGTCTATCACGTGAAAATTATTTTTCATCCAAATTCCGGCCAACTTAATGGAATGTCACAAAAACACAAACCCATCCCATCTTAGTTAAGATACAGTACAAAACCATTAAACCAAGTTTACAGCGAAGCAGCCAAAGAAGATTGAATTTCCGACCAAAAGAAGAAAGATGGAATTTTTATTTTCATATTCATAATCTTAAGCATTTACAACTTTTCTTTCATTCATTTATTTCAATCCCGAACTTATGATTTAGCCATTGTTGGGCCTTGCAGAAAATGAGGTCAGGCATTCACCCATCACGCAAATTCCATCTTTTCATTACTATCCCCTTTCAATTGCTTAGATATAATTAAAAAATAAGCAAGAATCTAAACCAAAATAATAACAAAAACAGAGCATCACGGATCTAATTATCTAAACCTAATAGAAACAAAATCGTTTTTAAAAAAAAAAAAAAACAGATAAATGAATAGCTAAACATACTGTTGATGCCGATTTTAACACATACTTATCAAGAGCATCTTTCAATTCGGAGGTGGCCTCCTTGGCTTCTTCTAAAGTCGGAACCCCAGTAAAGACGACCCTAGGCATGGGCTCACCAGCAGACATCACCAATTCGTCCTCTCCCCCAGCGAATTCCCAATCGTCCAAATCCCATGATGACGACTTCTTGATCGGAGAAACTTCAGCCGTCGCAGCATTAACTGAGGAAGACGAAGCGATCGCGGCCGATGCAGGAAATGAGGCCTTACGCACAGCCTGCTCCACCGGCGGCACGGACTGCGAACCACGAAGGCCACTCTGGACCACGCTTCCTATTCCGGCGATCTTAACTGCGGCTCTCATGGCTCCTCCGCCTCCCATGGTTGTATGTGTTTAATTTGTGTGTGTTTGTATTCGTCTGCTGAGACGTCTTCTTCGGGCTTGGGTTCCTAGGAGAGAGCTTTACCATATATAGGAATGGGGTCTACCGCCTTAACAAAAAAGAGATAAGGCGGGTTTATAGGAAGCTAGCGTCATTTGGATTAACAGAAAAATCTATAATCATTTACCCAATTTCCCTCGCTTTTTTATTTCTTTTTTCTCGAACAAGTATTTTTTTAGTAAATGATAACCGATCCAGATTTTGCCACGTTGGTACGAAAATCTAATTTTATTTTTTATTTATTAAAGAAAAATATTATTTTGAATTTTTTCTTTCCTTTTTAATATGAATATTCTCATCTAAAACGGGCTTTAAGTTACATACAAGTTACAACTTCAACTTTTAAAAGTACCGGAAAAAGTACTAAAATAAAGTACTGTTGATAGTTTTGTTTTTAAAAAATTGTTAATTTAGCTAAAATAAAATTTGTAATACATTTCAATAAAAAATGGCTACATACAAAACTTCAACTTTATTCACAAGTTTCTTTTAAGAATTAAAATTTATTTGTTAGATAAAAATATTGATAAAATTATGTTTGATAAACAAATTCTTGAATTAAATTAAGCTTTAATGTTTTACTTGTAAAGTTTAGTTGACAATATAGACGAAAGTAAGTTTTAAATGTAATATTTATAAAGTGGTTTTTATATTTTTATTACTCCATTGTACTTTATGTGAGTAAATTAAAACTTCAATATATACACATTTTATCTACAGTAGTTAGTTCATTTATATTGCACTACATGCAATAAAAAAAAAATTATAAATTTAAAGCCATAAAAAAATATATAATAATTACTAAAGTTTATTGATAATGGACTGGTTGTTCCACATCTTTAAATACCAACTTATTATTAATATTTTTAAATATAAGTGATAATTCAATGAGTAGAGAAAAATTTGTGTTATTCAGTATTCTTTTGGATAAGTGTTTTTTTACCACTATATATATATATATATATATATATATATATATATATATATATGGGCCAGCCCAAGCCAAGATAGCAAATTGACAATGGACTGGTCGTTCCACATACTGAATAGGGCACTGCTAAACCTTCCCTGTTTCCTTATGGCGTGGGATTTGTATTTGCGGTGACCGTTGCTTGATTTTTGTGTTTGTTAATTAATAACCACTGCTTGATTGCGTCATATGTTAGTATTACACAATGTTGTCGTATTCCTTTGTGCACTAAGCTTCGACAATGAAAAATATATGAAAACATGAAAGAGCATAAGATAAATTTAATTATATATTTGTGCACGTGCCAAATTATAAATATTTTATGAAATGTTTGTTTAAATATAGAGGTATTAACTGAATTATTCATTTCAACTCTCATTTAAGATTTATATAATAATTTTTTTTTCCTTCAGAATTAAAAGTTTATTAAAAATTAGCAATTACGTACAATAAAATGCTTCAAGCTCAAATTGAGCTCTATCCCTTATACCATAACGAAAATTAAACAAATCACTTATAATACTTTTTAACCTGACAATGCTTGCTATCATATCAGCCAAAGCATTAAACTCCCTACTAACCCATTGCATAGAGCACGGATTAAAGAGATTAATCATAAGAATAGTATCTTATTAAGAAATATTATCTCATATTATTTATATATTATATAAAATTTATCATAAATTAATGAAATAAACACTCAGTTAGCAAAATATATTACTTAAAGGATGATTTTTTTCTTCTTCTTTATTTTACAAAAATATAATTAAAAGAGAGATACTAAAATTTTTGACATCCCGAAACAAACTTGTGTATATTTCTTATTTTTTTTTAGAAGATAAATGGGCAAGTTTTGCGAGATCAACTAATTTAAAAATAATATGATCTTAACTTAATTCATTAAATTTATAAAATGAGGACTGACTGACGAAATAAAATTAATACTAATATGACCAATTTGATATATATTTTAAGTTAGACAGTGTTATTTAAGTGTTAAATTTGATAGAATATATAAGAAAAACTTGTTTCTATTAAATTTGGGGTATAACTTACCCTTTGATTCATATATGATTAAAATTTTAATTATTTTTATTTTTAATTTCTTAAAAAATGTATGTTTTTATGTTCTGAAAAAAGCAACAAATATTTTTTTGCGAGAAAACATATATTTCTTTACATTTTTTTTTTGAAAAAATATATATTTTTTATGTTATAAAAAAAAAATACAATGTATGCTTGCGAGAGGAAGATTAAAAATAAAGTTTTATGTACGAAAAGAATTATGTTATATAATTAAACATTTAATTTAATTTAGCACTTGTCACATTTTTTAGGCTTTATATCATTTGCTTTAAATTGTTTATTGAAAGTAGTAGTTTAATGTAGGGGTATCCATGAGCCAAACTAAACTAAATTAAACCAAAATATTAGACTGGATTAAATTAAACTGTATAATTATATGAATCTAATAGTCTGATTCAGTTTATATTTTTTCAAACTATTTCTCAAGCGGTTTGGTTTAGTTTTATGAATTTTTTAACTATCTAAATCAGACTGAATTGGACCGTTATATATTATATATAATTTTTTTAAATAATATATTAGTATTTATTTTGAAAAACAAGAAATGTTTATATTATTATTAAAAATTAAATATTATATATATATATTTTTTTTTTTTTTTTGCAATTTTAGTTCTTTAATATATAGTTTGCAGTTTTCAATTGTATAATATTATAATGATTTTTTTTTTTATAATTTTTATTAACTTAATTGTTTAGTCATATAAGATATTATATGATTTATATTTATAGCATATTTAAAATAATTTGGTTAGATTTTAAGTTTTTTTTTTTTTTTATGTTAATTTCAAGTTTCAACAATATGATTTAAAAAAAAATTAAAAATTATGAAAAATCGTTAATTAAATATTTAAATCGAACTTAACCATTCAATTTTGACAATTTTATAAGACAAAAGGTCGGATTTGATTTTATTAAATTCATATAAATAGTACAATTATTAAATTTTTTTTTTTACTAAAAATCAAATCGGCACCCTAATTTATTGTATACTAATATGAAAAATGGGAAAAGTTATTTTCACAATCTAAATAAAACCTTTTGTAGTTATTCAATAGGTAAGATATTATTCCATATTGGAACTCAATTACGTAATTTTTCATTTTAAAGAACAATAAGAAAACGAAAAAAATTATTGCAAATATTTTTAAATTAATGACAGTCTCTCCGGCCCTCTTTGTCTCTCTTCTTTCCAAATTTTGTAACTCACATATGTAAGCTTGTCAAAACAATTACCATGGGCTTTTTGCCACAACATAGTAATTCACTTTTTTGAATTATATGATTATAGATTTATTGGTCTGTTTAGAATTTTTTTTTTATTATTAAAAATAATTTTAAATAATTTTAAGCACTTTTAAAAATATTTCATAATTTTTATGTGTAGAAATTTTAAAATTTTGAAAAATATTATTTAAATTTTACTTATTTTTTAAAAAAATAATTTAAAATACATGCTAATATTTTAAATTAATTATTAAAATGTTATTTTTAGCAAATTTATGTCAAGCACTTGAATATTTTTTTAAAAACACTTATATTAAAACTATTTCTAGAATAAACATATGATATTTTAAAATGTGTACGTGAGATAAGTTGAGAATATATCAAACTAAGAGTTAAAAACATTTATTGGTCACATCATGCTTCAGAACGTAGTTTGACTAAACAAGCAATAGTGCCCAAAACACTACCCCACAGCTATCATCAGTTAGCACTATAGTCGCTAAAACGTACATCATTTATTATAAATGCTCCATCCATGGTTGGTGATTGGACTCATATTCATTATATGTACCAGCTGCTTTGCTACAATAACATGTCTATATATGTACTCTTTAGACAATATGCTCCTTCTTTAGATACTAAAAATGATGTACAGATCACTGATGATGTAGTGACACCTTCTGATGATCAGGAATCCAAAGCAACGCTTTCACAATATTTTTCGGGCATATAGACCATGATCAACTTACCTGGATAACATATGGAGGCAGGATTTTAATTTGGAGACTAGAACTTTTTATTTTTTATTAAACAATAGCAACTAAAATGAGTGTGTGAACTAATTTTATAAAATAGAATTGAGAGACTAGAATTCTTCTGGAGGATATACACGCACGTTGATTATTGATACATATAGTGGAAAAATTTTATCTTCATACTTTATTTATATATATATATAAGGACGAAATCAACGATTAATATTAATTGATAGGAATATATAACATATTATATTTAAGAATTTTTCTTACTTAAAGGGCATGAATTACAAGATTACTATACAAATATGCACATATGTTTGCACTCACATCATTTATGGTAATAACTTTTCTCCAATATATGATCTAATTATCCACATAGTTTTACTTTTAATCTCTTAAAAAAACATATTTTTCTTAAAGTATAAGAAAAAAAATATGTGCACTTTAATTTTTAAATATGTAAAAAATAGATATTTTTATGTTATATATAAAAAAAAATATATATATATATACACTGTGTAGAAGAGCCTAAAAATAAAACTTAATCTATAATCTATAAAAAGGTTTATGGTATTCAAGTAAACCCAATAACTTTGAAAATAATGAATTTAAAAAAAAAAATAAGATTCTCTCATATTCACATGGAAAATGCTATGTGCATGTCTTAACTTGTGAGACAAATCAATCCATTCGTCAAATACTAATTGATCCCTTATGGTAGGTGCTAGAAATTGAGTCCAAAATGTCACATTGTTTGAAATAAACTATAATTTATATAGATATATAAATATAGGCCCTCGTTTGAATGTTGTTTTAATAAATGATTTTAAAAGAAGTAATTTATTTAAAAGTGGTTTAAAGAAATATATTGAAGTATTTGGCATAATAATTATTAAAAATGGTTTAAAATAATATTTTAATAATTAATTTATAAGATATGAGTAATTGAGCCTGTATTTTAAAATTATTTCTTTTAAATGTATGATTTACTTATTATTATTATTTTTTTTAAAACACAAATAATATTTTTGAAAATTTTGTAACTAATTCTCGTTGAGATTGCCAAAAAACACTAAAACTCTTAACTGTTTTACCATGTGCAACGGTGTTGCAGAGTTTTAGCATCTCTTTAAAGGTACTTTTGCAAAGATTATATTTATCAACATGATATGCAATACACGACAAAGTAGCAAGATATTTTGCAGATTTAGGTTTTGATTTTAAATTTATTTTTCAAATCTCATCCGTTCATTTTAATCGACTCTTATTGTTAGATAATATTCTTAATATTACATCCCATGCAAAACTTTCTCTTCACACCTGCTTCATCAAAGCAAATAAATGATGTTCTTTTAATAATTTTCATTTATTTTCTTTCCATGAGTCGTTGGAGGCTTATTCTAGTTTTATTTTATTCATTTTTAATTTATAAATTTTATTGATTGACTAACATGTATTTATGTAATTTTTAAAATTTTATAATCTCTTCTACATGTTACTATCGTTTATTTTAATAAAATTGATTAAAAAAAATTAATAATGTATTATTATTTTTTAAAAATAATTTACTTATATAAACTAAAAAGTAAAGCACACCTTATTTTTTTAAATGTATGTTATGAAAAGTGCCTAATCATGTTGTTTAGAATAAGTTTTCGAAACTGGATTGAGAATATATATTAAATATATCTAGAGAGATAATTATAAAGAGATTTGATCCTTTGCTTTGGCCTTTATCTCATCTAAACTTCTCTGTTTATAGTTAAAACAGAACAACATAAACAAAAGGAATTGAAAAGATTAGAAGATGTAATATGTTAATCAAAACATCCGATTCCAAGAATAAAAATCTTTACCATTTCCTACTCAACCCAGCTAGCCTCATACCTACCATTACCTATTTATACAACTTTAATTAGATTATTAAAGATGACATTACATTAGAAAACGATAAAGTTGAAGCAAGTTGGCTTGTTTTTATCTCAGCGCCTCAAATCCATTTTTATTTCTCACATGATTCTTCACTACACCTGCAAAATCACATTATTAGGCTTCAGCACATTTAAGGATTAAATTGAAAAAACAGTTCTAATTTCTAAATTAAAAGGAAAAATTATAGCTGGTGTGCCATCGGTTCCTGAAACATTAATCAATATTTATGTATTTATTTATGAATATGGATGAATGCTTAATATTCATACCTGCTTCTACATTCATATCACTTAAAATATGAATCTAATTTACCAATTTTTAAAATAATTTTAACATATTAATAATATAAGCGATGTGTGAGTAGGTGAAAATTTTATTTGATATTAGATTTTTCAATATCAATATCAATATGTCGTAACGCTGAAATCCATATCTGTTTATAACATACGAAACATAACAGAAACTCACATACTTCAAAACAGGTACAAAAACGAAACTTAATTCTGAAAACATAAATAAAAAACAAAGATGAGTTAAAATTAGAATTGATTTAAAATTACCTTGAGGCTTGCAGCTAGGAGGGACCTCAAAAAGTGATAATGAAAGTTGTTTGTGAGCGACCCCAATGTCAAACAGAATGAGCCCTGATTTCGGATCATCAACAATTATATCTTTAACTGGAAGCCATAGAAATAACTCTTCTTGGCTCAGACCTTTAACTCCTATAAGACTTCCAAAGCTGAGATTAGCACTCACAACGCTTTCAAATATCACTCTGTTCTCGTATTTTGTCAAACATGGTCCATCAAGGAACACTTCTAAGCGACCATCTTCAAAGAGGGAATAAGACTTGACCTCTTTTGGAAGGAGACCAGGAGGTAATCCTTTTGACCGAAGAAGGTCATGAATGGTGGAGGAGGTGAGAGTGAATAGTAGAGAGAGAAAGAGAAGGAAGTTCCATAAAAGGACTGTGGACTGGTGGGTGTCTAAGCAGGACATGGTTGAATGTTTTAGACAGGGAGGGAGGGAGGGAGGGAGGGAGGGAGAATGAGGATTTGAAGGTTTTAAGAGGGGTGATTATGGTAGAGAAGAAAAGTTAGAAAGTCAGTTTTAAAAAAGAGAGACATTTATTTACCATAATGCCCTTTGTGGGTAATCCTGGGACCTTCTATAATAATTTTGTAGATAACATGCTTTGTTCACATCACAAATATCACATGAAGAATGATTGATTTTGTTTTTGGTTGTTGCTTGGTTAGCATCCCCATTATGAATGTTTATTATAAGCAAGCAAGCATGTGATTATTATTATTATTTTAAATTTTATTAAGGAGAAAGTTAGTAGCGTGATTACTTTATAAATATATTAAAAATTATTAATTATATTATTGTGATTTGACAATTTACATTAAAATATTACCATGTGATTACTTGAATTGACATATTTTATAAGTATTTTTATGTATAAAAAATAATTTACTTTGAGTTTTTTTTTTCCTACTTACTTGAAGAAAATACATTTTAGTACAGGAAATTAGAAATATGGGCAATATCTTCCTTACAATTCATCTTGTTAATCTTTGAAAAAAAAAAGAAAAAGAAGAAGCCGTTATCTGGTGTAAACCAAAACGTAATTTCGGTAGCAAAGTAAAAACAAGTAAATTAAATCATAAGTGAAAATAGATTGATAGGGTATCACAATCAAAATTATTAATATCATAATTATTTTTTATTAATAAAATTGACACTAATTTATAATTAATTATAAAGATATAATAATAATTTATACATTTTATTGTAACATTACCTAAATAAAATTAAGGATATTTAGCTGTAAATATGTAAAAGTATTTTGTTATTAAAGGATGGTCCACGCAATGAGCCAATGAAAAACGTTAGTTGCTCTTGTTTCATTGTAGAAATAGACAGCAGAAGAAATATGATCCTAAATATTAACAATCAAACCAAAGTTGTTATACCATCCAAAAACATAATTGTTGCTTAGAACTAAGCAAGAGTTGGCAAATAAGGGTAATTTGGGGAATGAAGCAGTTCCCGAATAGACAGTGGAGTTGCATGTACTTATCGAATGTAACGGCCGCTTCTGCAGTCAAAAGAACTGAATTAAGGAAGTCCTAAAAATAAAAATCACATTTTCAAAAATAAAATAAAATCAGTATAGCTGAACAAGGAAGGGCAGTTCCATACAGGCTGGGCGTGAATCCGTGATTCTATTATTCTATATATATTTCTTTTGTAGCTAAGCTTGATTTTTGATTTTCAGGTGGGATTACGATCACCATGTCATTAAAGATTTTTCTTTAATATATATATATATATATATATATATATATAATGTTTTTTTCTTTTTTTTTTAATGAATTTATTTGTTACTTTGACATATTAGAATAATATCTTTTTTTTTTTACATATTATTCATTTCTTTGATTATGTTATTTTAAAGGTTAAGAATATTTCACTTAAAATTTAAAATTCATATATATACAAAACAAATGTATCTTTATACACAAGAAAACGAGATATCATAGAGATATTTAATATGTGCAAAGCATATATGATATCTCTACTAAGGTTATGACTTTATTTTATGAATATATTGAGAATATTGTGGTTCAAATTTGAAAATGTTTTATAAAATTTAGATAAATATTACAAAAATAATAATACATTAATTAAATCATTTAGTGTTATATAGTATATATAATATATATGATTTATATATAATAAATAAACATACATTTAATAAATATAAATATAATTACATCACCTTAAATCGAAGTAGAAATACATAAAAAGAAATAAAATGTAACGAAATATATAAATTACATACGCTATAAACACACACACAAGTACATAATAAAAATAATTTTACTTGATAACTCAATTTTTGAAGTTATGAAAACACCAGTGTCACAAAAGAGGCAATAATAAAGTCTCTTGTGTATAAATAAATAAGTTATTTATGTAATTTTATTTTTAACTCTTTAATAAAAAAAATATTTATTTTTATACAACATTAAGAAAACATGTATTTATTTATGTTGTAAGAAAAATAATTTTTTTTTTCAAAGAAGATTAAAAATATAACTCTATGTAAAAAGAATTATGCCATCTAATTAAACCAATTTCCACCGTAAATACAAATACGAGTTGTATATAAAACCAAGCTCAATTTGAAGTCCGATGCTAAATATACATACAAAGGTGATAATTCAGATATTTCATTCCTATTAAAGCCCCTAAAAGCAATTTCATACAACACCACTTTTGACACTAACAAAATGGACTTCTCATGGATGAAGGATGTGCCTCCAATATATGGGCAAATATCCAGGTCTCCGAGCCTCCAAGCATAAACTATATTGGCGTTTGCAACAAGTTAACGGCAGGTGAAAAACAAGCAGACTGAGTTAAAATAAATTAAAACAATACAAAAAAATTAATTTAATTTTGACATTTGAATACCTCCTCTTCATCCAGATTCAGATTGAGTTGCTTCTTGTTTCGGTCTCCTTTGTTCAGCTCGTGGAGGAGGACCACTACGTTGCCTTTCATATCTTCTGCTCTGATATTTTGATTCCCTTTGTTTCTTTGGTTGATACACAGGGTAGTTTCCAGGAATTATCTCACCATTAATATATTTATCACCTATATCAAAATTCAAACACATAGTAAGACCTTCAAGACGGTTAAAATAAAACTCATTTTGGGTGTTTTCATCATTAAGGAAAGCAAAAAACCAACCTCCATAATCCTTATTTTTAACATCAATGTATGAATCTGGCAATACCCAAAGAACACCAGGCAATCCTACATTAAGAAAACCACCAATTAGCTCTAACATTCAGAAAATGTATTGTTAAGGAGACATGTACCTTGAACACTTGTTCTTATCTTGAGCTAGTAGTTATTGTCTTATTGATGCGTACCCTTGAATTTTTCAGATGTTTCTTCGGATACAGTACATTGGAAACCAGTATAGGTGGTGGTGCTAAAAGCATACATATTCTTCTTTGCTTCTTCCATGCTGCAACACGAATAAACAGGCCAGATCATCAATAGAATGTTATAATCAAAATGTTCATGAGCATGTGAAAACAAATAAACCAATCAAATAAACATTATAAAATAAATAGACCAATCAAATAAACAAATAGACCAATCATATAGACAGCAGGTGAGAAAACCCCATTATTTCAGGCCATGTTTGAAAGAAGCCCCTTGACAATTATGTATAGTCTGCATAGGCTTGATTACTTCACTAGGGAAGTTTAGGAATTGAATTCTCAAATTAAAATTGTAGAATGGCATATCAACAAAAGCCTAATTCAGCACAGTAAGGAGTGTATTCCTCGAGCTTCATTGCAATTATCCATGAAGTTTAGATTGTTTAAAACTTCAACCAATACTATCATGTAAGTTAACACTTTTCTAGTCCCACCAAGGACAAGGAAATAATCTGATTAGGCCAAGTCTGTGTCTATATATGCATCAATGTTTGGGGGGAAATCCAATGGTAAACTAAAAAATTGTCTATGACACACTTACTACATCATTTGAGTAAAAGTATCCAGAAAGGTCAATAAAATATTCTTCTAGACTAGATATCAAATTTAGACAGAACAAACTCCCAATAACTGGTTTTCAAAATAGCAAGCAAACTACATTAGAAAATAACAAAAGTTCAAAATCTGTTGAGAACAGCGACGACGGAGGTACCTTCCAAGAACAGTGGCGAGAGTGTTGAGATAAGTCTCAATCATTTGCTCTCTAGTGGGAGCAGGGTCTTTAGGGAATTCCATAACGATAAGCCAGTGGTTGTAATCACAGCCAGGTAACATTATCGTTTCTCTCTGTTCATTACTGCTGTTAGTCCTTGAAGAGTAATCGTTGCCAGTCGCCGCTCGAACGGAGAGCTTCGAGCGAGACGAAGTCCGACTCACAAAGTTGAATCGAAGACAAAGAGGAGGTAGCTGGGTATGGGTTAATACAGAGAACCTCGTAGTTGGTACGTAGGTTTTGAACGCCTGAGAAAGATTGGCTGCCATGGCCATTTCAAAGGCGGAGAGAGAGAGAGAGGACTTGGATGTTCTGCAGATAAGGATTAAGGAGGGAGTCGATATTTTCATTTTTAGAGATCGGAAGAATGGATATTTACGAGGGTTTTTGGGCTCAATTTTTATTGGGCTTTTTAACAGTATTGAAGTATGTTGTTCTGGGCCCATACTAAAACGAAAAATGTCCAAGCAAAATTATTTGTTTCTTAAATTTGGTTAAACTTTTATGCGATCATGTATTTGCTCTTGGAGTACCAAAGGCCAAGAAACGAGTTTTTATGTTCTCAAAAGTGATATTTCCTAAACTGAAAATCAATTTTCTTCATTGAGTTATACTATTTGCAACTTCTTAATAGTATTATTTATAACACATCCATCGAACTAAGGAAAATCAGAAGAGATTGAGAGTGAATTTGTATACTCCATCATCTCAAGGAAAAGGTTCAATTTGGAAAGAAAATTGGAATGGGTTTATATTGAGCCAAGCGAAATTCTCACTTGATGAATGTCCATTTACTTATTGGGGCAGTTTCTATGAGCTCAAATTTTTACACAAATTTAGCCACATATTTTAAGTGATTTGATTTAATTGGATTCAATGGTCAAGTTCTCATTGTCCACTAATTCAAGTATTTATTACAATTTTACAACTTTCTATGACATTAATTATTAGCACTTTTTTTCCTTTCAAGTCTCATCTAATTAATTAAATCTTTAATAAATATTATTCTTTTCTCACATATTTAAGAAATTTATATTAAATAAAAAATAAAACATAACATTAAGGAAATGGTATAAAGTGATGTTGGCTAACAATATTATAAATTTATGTCAACATTCAATCCATAATATCCATAATTTTAAAGATTTTAATTTGTTTACTTGTATGATATCTCCAAGACAATTTTTTCTATATGTTAATTATAATATGATGTATAATTTTTAAAGAATAAAATTCAAAAAACTATGTAATTTAAAGAAAATAACAACGAATCTCACATTTCAATTAATAAAAAAGAAAATAACAAAGTACAAAAATATAAGCAATACTCTGAACTCTCAAATTGCTCCAAATGTTAAATTTGTTAATGCTTTAAATTTTATTTCAATTTTAGATGTTTTTAAATAAGTAAAAATAATAATAATATTTTAAGATTTGTATCTCATAAGTTGTAATTCTATAAGTCATAAGTTGTTTTAATGTTTCTATCCAAAAAAAAAAAAAAATTGTTATAATAATAAAAAAAGTCCTAAATTGTACATCGTAAGTTTTACTTTTTAATTTTATTATACAAATTGTACCAGTTACTGAGTGCTATGTTTCACTTTTTATTTAATATAAATTTCTTAGTTACGTAAGAAACGAGTAATATTTATTATTTATTTATTAAAGATTTAATTAATTAGATGAGAGACACAAAAAAAAAATAAAAAAAAAAAAGAAAATTATCAAAAATAACACCTCCTAAAATTTATAGTAACAAAATTGGTACCATTAATAATATTGAATGTTCAATTTAAACTTGAAATATTGAATGAGTCTAAATTATCATCGTTCGATTCTAATTTAATGGATGTTAAAAAAAATAATATATTAATCATTTTTTTAATTGTGAATATATAAGTTTGAATACAAGGGATATTAATTTTATTATTACAAATTTAAGAGGTGTTAGTTTTGTTATTTTTATAAAAAAAAAAATAAAAAATAAGATACTAATAATTAATGTCATAGAAAGTTGTAGAATTGTAATAAATACTTGAATTAGTGGACAAATAAAAATGAGATCTTGATCATTAAATTCAATTAAATCAAATAGTTTAAAATCTGTACGTGGTTAAATTTGTGTAAAAATTTGGAACTAGAATCTATCCCTTACTTATTAACTGTTTTTTCTTAAGTTACCAAAAATTATATTATACATCCTCATTTACTCACAAGTCTCTACTCTCACTCAAAAATTATCTAAATATTTCATTAATTATTATAAACTCTATCTGATTTGATAGCAACATTCATGTGTTGTTAACCCACTAAGACATCAAATTATAGTAGTGGCCAAAACCTAAATTAGGTTAAATCTTTAGAGTTGTTTGAGATTGATGTGATTAAGGATGAATATTATAACTGATAATAAACCGGGCAACCCAACTGAAAATTGAGCCTTTCAAGTAGGTCCATTTTGGTTATTTGAAATAATATGTCGGCGTTGATTTTAACTTCGTATACTAAACCGGCGTATATTAATAATACATAAATTTTAATATTACAATTTAGATATTTATATATTCCCTCGGGTTTTTTTTTTTTCCTCCTCCGTATATTTTGTATTCACTTGTGTTTTAGTTATTTAGATTAAAAGAAGCTTTAAAACATATCTTCCTATTAATACTTAAATTAGGTATTTTTTGTTACCTTTATTATTATTTTGCTATTTATTATAATCTAAATTTTTAAATAATACTTTAAAAATATCCATATCATCTAAAAGATATCCTCACATGTCCTTTTTATAACATTTTTTTTATTATCCTTATTGTAGTTTTGCAAGGGCTCTCTCTCTGGCTCTACTCATAAGTTATGGCAGCTCGAGATTAATCACCCCCATTCAAATTAATAAGTTCACACCTTACTTAGTTTTTAATACATTTATTTAATGCCTTTATTTAAAGCGTTTTTATCTCGATCCCACCCAGCATCCAGCTCATCCAAAAAATGTGAGCACCCTATGCAAGCCTCATTGATATGAGCACGAACAACGCACTGTGTAGAGAGTTAGGAGAAGTCTCTAATGCTAGGGTCCAGGTAAACTGTCCACCCAACTAGGAAAATGGAGATAATTGAAGGAACCAATCTAAAGGTTATATTGATGTTATAAAAGAGAGATGATTTCAATCAAAAGCCCCTTATGCTCCCACGGTCCGCTCTCCAAGGAATAGAAAAGGAGGAAAGGACGTAGGGCCCACCCAGAGTTGGGGTATAGAGTCATTAGTGCGATGGGGGGTGATAGACCATGATAACTGTTATGGTGGATGCAGTATTAATGCTGAGATTCTATGTACTTACCAATATAATGTTAGAAACCAATGACGATTTTGGCCCTTTTTTTCACTCTACCAAAATGCTGTTAATGCGGTACGGTATTGAATCGTCGAAATAGTACCCAATCTACCAATCGTATTATATGCTATATACAATTTCGATATAAATCTCCTTCCAAACTCAATGACTCAATGGTATGTTTGCTTAGGGATTGGATTCCTGTCAAGATGTGATACCAATTAAAGCTTCAAGAAAGCTTATTGAAAGTGATACCATTTACACAATTTCATTTAGTGAATTTTTATGTATAAAAATTGAAGGGCAATATAGTAATTTTATTTTATTTTTCATTTATCTTTTTCATCTTTTTTCTTAAATCCTAAACCTTAAAATATAAATCCTAAACCATAAACTTTAAACACTAACGACGTGTTTGGTGCGCCGTATCAGATAGGTTAAATATAATTATATTAGACTGAACTGCATTAAATTGTATTATAATTAGTTTGTATAATATTTGGTGACAACTGTATAATATAATCGGATAAAATTGTTTTAAATATTTTAATAAAAAAGTTATATTTAAAATAATTTTGATATAAATTTTATTTAAGTTAATATATAATTTATTTTTATATTTTATTATAATTTTAAAAATATAATAAATATTCTTTTTATATTGTACGATATAGTTTGATTTCGTATTCAAACACATGATTATACAAATGTCTTTGGTACTGTGTAACAAACAAGCTATAAATTCTAAATCTTAAATCCTAAATTTTAAATTATAAATGCTAAACACTAAAGTATAAGCTTTGAACCGTAAAACCTAAACACTAAATCTAAAGAGATAATGAGAGAGAGAGAGAGAAAAATAAAAAATAAAAGGACAAAAAATAGTAAAAAAAGTAATAAAATATTTAAATGATTAAAATATTTTTCAATTTTTTTAATTAAATATATATATTTTAAATAATTACAGTATTTTTAAAATAAACTAAAAAAATTTAAATAATAATAAATACTAAAAAAAAAAAATTAATAAGGAACGTACCCCTTAAATCATGTATAATTTTAACAGAGGCGTATGGAAAAAGTAATTATTGTAAAAAAATAGTATATGATTAATTACAGGTACTGTGCTTTCCAGAGGAACTAATTAGTTAATTACCTTGCGTATTAGGTACTTGTTGCACGAAACGACTACCTAGTTGTCTATTGGCTATATATAATATACTGTTAATTATTTTGCAAACATCTTTGCCTCTTGCTTTTGTCATAAATTGACCCTTTCCTTACTTAAAATCCTCCAAGTTTATACATTTTCCACTAACAACCAAAATAATATATTTTTGAGCTGAAGTACTTGTTTTGCCAAGTATGAGGTACTATGGACCACATGATAAGTGATGCCTATCTAGAAGTTTAACCAGTCTTTTGAAATAAGCCTAGATGGTGAAATTACGTACAATTACAAAGCAAAATGTTTACGTTTATATTGTATAGTTTTTATAGGAGTAACGTACAAGTTACAACTAAAGGTATCAAATGAGATTGAATGTCTCGTTAACTTATAGTGCCATTCATAAATTTTGTAAGTTTATCTCAACTTATCTAATTTATATTTTGGAGGATTGAGATGATATATGATGAGATATCACACTTAATTTATATAGGCCTAATTAGAATAAATAAAATTACAAAAATAATAAAAAGTAAAAATATAATTATCTATAATAATCATGAGTCTATTAAAAATAATTTTATATGAGATGAGATAAATTAAATTAAATTTAAACAAAATTAGATAACTTTAATCTATAAACTCATTAAGAATATTATATATGACATAAAATGGAATAAGACAATCCAAATATAAGTATAGGTACAACTCATCCATAGGGGGATGAGAATGTGGATAGATATAAACCACACTTGGAACTGTATAACTTTTGCACTCCAATTGACATTATCTTTAGATTTCAGGACATTCAAATTAAATCTCTTAACCCTACAAAAGAAAAGTTAAGCCATATAGGTAGGAATCCATTTAAGTGTCTTTATAGTTAATCAAAATTATTGATCGACTGTAGTGAAAGCTAGATTTTTTTTTTTTTTTTTGCTAATGATAAAAAATTAACTACACCAAATAGGTTTAGTTAATTTAGAATTAGATGTGTCTATCATGTTGTGTTGAATATGTTTCGGTGTTGTTTGTTCATGGTTGTTTTTTTTGGCTCAACTTCCCGTATATTTTTAAGCTTAATTTTGAGTAAATTTATGTATACATTATTAAAATTTTAAATTATACAATTTAATCCTTAAATTTTTTAAATTTCACACGTAAGTTCTTAAATTTTTAATCTATACTTTAGTACATAAACTTTTTTAGTTACTAAAATACATATTTGTTAATAAAATTTTTTAAAATCAATGTGTGAAATTCTAAAAGTTTTAAAACTAAATCATATATAAATTTAAAAATTTAGAGCTTATATGTAAATTTTTAAAAGTTTGTGAACTAAATTGTTTATTTTTAAAGTTTGAAAACATTTGGGCATAAAATAACACATGCCACGTAACACAATATTATTGTTGCTAAATTGACTTAAGCATGAGATAGCTAAAGGCTACCACACCTCGTGGTAGTATGAGGTACTAACGTATTTTCTATGTTCGTATGACCACAATATGGAGAAGTGCACATTCATTCTGATGCTAACAAAAAAGGACATTAGCATGAATTTATGTATAAATTTAATTAAAGTTTGAATACAAATGATATAGTTTAACCATTTTTTAAATATTATAAATAATTTAATTTTTTAATCAAACAATTTATTTATAATATAAGGAACTGTACGTTCTAAATATTAATATTGTTGACCAATAAATTTAAAAAATTATTTTATTCATATGATAATTTAAATTAATAGTGTACATTCTAAATATTAATATTGTTGACCAATAAATTTAAGAAATTATTTTATTCTTATGATAGTTTAAATTAATAATGTATGTAAATATTATTACAATTTAAAGTTTGATATTAGTGAATAATTTCTAAAAACTAAAATTACGTGAAAAACCAAGTTAAAATTTGATATTAGTGAATAATTTCTAAAAACTAAAATTAAGTGAAAAATCAAGTAACACGTAAACATATATTATTGTTAGGTGTGATTATATTTATTGATTAATATTATGTTTAATTATGTAGTATAATATTTTTATGCATAAAATTTTATTTTTAATCTTTATAAGAAAATATATATATATATATATATATATATATAACAGAATATATTTTTTTAATATTAAAATAAAATAAACATATAATTATATTATTGACGGGTTCATATTTTTTTCTTACGCAAAATCTTAAATGGATGGTCGAGATTGGTGAGGACAATATCGCCGAGTTTATTTAATAAATTTTTTCTTTTCAATATATTAAATGGAAATCAGACGTGAAATGAAATAGGAAAAATGGAGAATAACAAAAAAGACAAAAAGCATACGTACGCATGATGTCCACAGTTTCTTGCACCCACCACGTTTAACACAAACAAAAACAGGACCTTATCTTCTTCATCAGCAGTCCTATGAAAAATTCCAGCTTTTCTTAAATTTATCTGAAACGTGAATAAAAATTGTGTCTGTGATCTCCTTTTTCCTAAGTTTGTCTGGGGGGACTGCTATAGTATATAGTTTTGTCTGGCCGAGCCATAAATTTTGTTTTATTAGTATTTGTTCTTTTTTGAAAACAAGTCCTGTGTTTGTTTTGTTTGTTATCTAACTTTCCATAAGACAATAGGGAACAATTTTTCATCCTAATTCGACTGTGTGTATGTATTAACACCAAAACAAAATATGTTTGCAATGTACCAGTTTTTGTCTTTTGCCTACTTTAATGTCTAAGCATGTATTCGGTTTTTTACCATTTAGTCCCTTGCATACAAATTTTGCATCCAACATTATCATTTTTTTTTCCCACCCAACATGAAATTAATTAAGACTATAGATGGTAACATATATTATTTATAACATCCAAAAAGTGACATTACTTAAAAGTAACACCCAAGAAGACTATACACTTGATTTATGTTTTTCTCATATAAAATAAGAATTAATCTATGATAAAACTAGATAAAATCGAGTAGCTTCTACTCCTAAATTTTGATTTGGCTGCAAAAGGCAAAGCTTTTATCTGTTTTGTTATTATTTTAAACAAGTGAATAGCTGATTCCCAAAATTGAATCTCAAAAATATTATATATTTCTTTTCATCTTTTCGTTTATGGGATTTGCAAGTTTACATCAACTTGTATGTTGTGGTCCACCGATCTAAGTTGGGGAAAAATATTATTAATAAAAAAAAACTTAAAAACCAAGAGGAAAGGATGGATATATAACTATATTAATACAAAGTTAAGAGAGAAAGTAGTTCAGAAGATTGATGACTAACTTCTGTTTTAATGCGTAGGCGCATGAAACTTCAGTGGGCAGGATTCCTGGCTGGAATTAAGAATCAAATTCCAATCAAACTTGATGATTTATTGATTCTTAATATACAACACCTCATAAACTAATTTTATATAAATATATAATCCAAAGAAAACTCTCCCCAATAATGTATTAATGGTTTTATTTCGCACTGGTTTTAAAGAAGACATTTTAAAATATCTCAATGCATATTTATTTGACCGACAATGGGTACGGAAGAATACTAGTAGTGGATGCTAGAGTGAATAATATTACTAGAATACATGCGTTCAAGGATTAAAACAGTCGTAATTGTACATAAAGATTCTTCTGACGACAGCATGAAGTACTAACATTGTTGATACTTTCAAATAAATCCTTGATTCGGATAAATAAAACACAACGGACGTTATTCCTTCTCTTCCTACAGAACTATTCTCTGTTAAAAAAAAAAAAGATACGGAGGAATGAAGAGATACGTAATAAGACATTTATATTAGTATTTTAGCTTCCAATTAATGTGGCTAATGACAAACCTATTATCTCTAAATCTTACTTCTTTCTCTTCATTTTCATTGCTTAGATTTTGTCTACTGGAAAAGAAAAAGAAGCTATTTTTCTGCCGGAGTTAAACAGGGCCGATCCAAGCATTTACGAGATCTTAGACGACTCGTTACGTGACACTTTTACAATCACATATTAGTATTAATTATTATTTAAATATTATTTTATTAAAAAAATAACGTACTTTTTATCAACTAAACTAAAAAAAATCTCATATTAATTTAATTAATTATAAAAAATAATAAATTTAAGATAATTAATAAATATTTTGTGAACGCTCTTAAATAATTTTCTTTCTATTTATATAGCTAAAAAATTAAAAGATTAATTCAAATTGTGAATTTTGATTAAAAATTTGAATATTTTTTGATTAAAAAATTTATTAAAAAATAAAAATGATAATATTAATTAATATAAAGAGCATATTTTATGATCAAATAAAGTGGTATAAATATTTTAGTTGAAACTTAAAATTAAGTTATATTCGTTCTGTATTTGTATGACGAGTTTGTGTCATGTTTGTATTCGTATGTTGTTTGATTGAATAAAAAATTTATAATTTTTTTTAAGTAAATTATTTCTATAGCATTTTTAAATTTATAAAGCATTTAGCGACAAATTTTAGACCAATTATATTTTGATCATTGCCATAAAATTGTGACATACACTATAATAAAAAGAGAATAAAGTTTTTATTTTTATTATTATATTTTAAAATATAAAATTAAAAAATATACTCATTAAATCAGAGTTTTTATTAGGCTGAGGTGTTAGGCGAAAGCTTACATTATTTGAGCCTTGGGCCGGCCCTGGAGTTGACTTACTCTTCGACAAGTTTTCTTTATTTTTATTTTAGTTAAATAAAATTAACTATAATTTGTAATTTTTTTCATCTAAATTTATATTTAAGGTGTTATTCTTCGCATGGAGATAACACTATAATTATTTAAAAGAGTACTTGTGTCATAGTACTAATACTTATCTTAATTGATTATGCAATTAGATTATTTTTTGTTTATTGAATTGGAATGAATAAATGAATTTTTTTAAAAAAAAAATTAATGTGGCTAATGTGAAATCTAAAAATTAATTTTTTTTTCTTCCAGTAACAACACAAAAAATAAGTCGATATATTTTTTAAAATAAGAACTCTACTCACGCTTAGGCATTATTTGAAGTCTCATCTTTACAATTATTACAACTTTTCAATTATAGACAAATATTAAGTTGAGACTTGAGACGAGCAAGAATGGTACTTCCACGGGAAAAAGCCAAAAGAAAAACAGATATGATTTGAATATTTGTTTTTTTTTTTTCTTTTATATAAAATTAAAAATTATTAATAAAGATAAATGTATCATCTACATCAAAAGTCATTCAAATGCATTAATAATTAATTCTGATAAATTAAAACTAACTATATTCATTGGGCATATGAAAAATAAATTAAGCTTTTATCATTTGTTATAAAGGCTCGTACCAAGTATTTAATTATTTTAATTAATATATTAAATATTTTTTGAAAATTATTAAATTTTGATAAAATTTTGTAATCTTTAAGATTATGAAGTATATATTTGGAAAATTTTGGAAGATAAATTAAAGATTTTTCCTTTTCTAAATAATTCTAAAAATAAAATATATCTCCGTTAGGATTTAGGACTTGCGAGTTGCGACTACATATACTCAGATTTGGTTTATTTATTTGTGACATATAATGCCACATAGGAATTTAAATGTATATATATTAAAAGTCATAAGTGTGTCAACTATTTATGAAACCAATTAAATATTATGAAATAAATTTTTTATTATCCAAACAAGAGATGATTCTGACTTCCAATTAAAGTGATTTTTCGCAAGCAAGCTTGTGGAAAAAAAAAAAAAGTTAAGTGAATTCCAATTATTTAAGCATCAACATATATTTTTTATTCAAAAATGATTTTAGTATCAATATATATTTATTTAAGTAGGTAAAAGATTTAGGAATTGAATATATAAATACAAAAAATTAAAGTTATTTTTCAATCCAAAAATCACAAGTCATAAATTGTGTGTGTGCTGTGTCGACCCAACAAAAGCATATAAAATGAAAAAACACCAAACACAAAGAAATGAAAATGACAGCAAAAGAAAGCTTCCATTAAGGAGGAACCGTTTTTATACAAGAGCGAATTAAAATTCTCTAAACATATTAAACTGATTAACGGCTAAAAACTTAGAAAAGATAACATAGGATAAACATTAAAAAGTTGGGTTTGACCTGATTAGATATTTCCTAACATGATCACAAAAACAGTTATTCTAAATTAATTTCCATGAAAAGCTACCAACTAGAAAGATAGATCATAGAAACTCCCCTCCCTCATCTTAATCATGGTTGCTCCATTGTTTATGCCCAGGGACCCATTTGGGGCACTTAGGACTGAAATATTTTGAGACAACTCTTGAGTTTAAAAGTTCAACAATGGGTGCAAATTTGACACAGCGTGGGGTCTTGTACTGGTTAATTGAAGCTCCCAAACTAATAGCATAATCCATCAACTTGTCAAAAGTCCCAGGTTCTACAATCTTGATTTCCAGGGGCCCAATTGATTTATCTGAGACACGACCTTGACGATAGACACTGTTTAGCGACTCTTCTACAGTCAAGCAACAATCTTCAAAAACTGAGGGTGGAATTTGAATTTGTGTTGACCCATTGAGGCTAATTTCCCAATACAGAACATAATGACCTGGAATTGTTGAAGTATCAGCATAGCTTGTGTACTCTGAGACACTAGCATCAAATGGAACCAAATGGTTCACAGCATTTCTAACAGCATTTTGGAGCTCAACTTCATCTGTCTTGTCTGAATCAATACTCAACACCACATTTTTCCTGCAAATGAATTGGAATTGTGGGGCTTTGTTCTTGAAACCAGCGACCCTTAACACGTCTCCTACTCGGTAACGATACAGTCCTGCAGCACATTATCAACAATTAGTCCAAAAATTTAGAGCCCAAAAAAACACAACACTGAAACAGAACCTACCAGCATAGGTTGTGACAACAAGTTCGTATTCTTGTCCGAGCTTTACGTCTACTAAATCCACCAATTGCTGTAGTTCCTTCTCGTTGAGTGATGTGGGCGTAGGAGGTGAAATGGTGGTGATCCCATTGTTTCTTTGAACAGGAAGGAATTCAAAGTAGGCCATAGTGGGTATAAGGGTATAAGAGACTTCGCTTGGTTTGCAAAGGGGATTGAGATTAACCCCAAAATAGCACTCAGAGGAAGCGTACATAGTACAAACCAGAGGCAATCCATTGCTGTAATAGTCCAAAGTGGGTATGTACTGTGACATTGCCCCAGTTACAATAACATCCACATATTTGGTGTTTGGCCACAGTTTTGTTATAATTCCTTGCCATGATTCTTTTCTACAATGGCTTTCAATGAAATCTGCAAGCTTTGGATCAGGTTTCAGAATTTTCATAACCGCCTCTCGGATAGATGGGTCAGAAATTAAGGAGTTTATAGTACCATTTCGGATATCATTGCAAAGCAGAGGCCAATGTTTTTCAAGAAAACGAATGGCACGAATAAAGCCAGAGGCAAAAACAGCACCAACGCGAAGAACTTCATTGTTTTGACAGAGGCCACAGAGCAATTGGGAGTACATGCTCTGGTAAGAATCAGAACAGAGAATGGTCTCATTTGGGCTGGTGTAGTTTGTGTAAGGGTCATAGGGTCTCTCTCTAAAATGAGAGCTTTTGTAATAACTAGTTAAAACAGGGCGAGCCACTAGCCCACCAGGGGTTTTAACCTCAGACTTTATGAACAAAAAGTACATCCCTTTGCCTTTCTCCAAACCAGGAACAAATTGGCTCATCACAGGCATCAATAAGCTATAAATAAGTGACCTCCTTTCCAATTCTTCTTCTATTGTTGGCATCAATTTTCTTTCTCCGCCTGATGTGCCAGAGCTGAAAAAAAAAAATTGAGACCCAAAACAAATTAACCAAACATATTTAAAACCCAATTTATCAAAATTAAAATGGGAATGTGGAAAATCAAATGGTAACTACCTTGTCAAAAACTCAGAAATGGGCTTTGAGCAGAGTATTGGGGATGTGTCACCATTGGCAATACGGTTGATATCAGACTGGATATCCTCATAGGTTATTACAGGCATGATTTTCTTAAAGGTTTCACGGTCACAGTGACCATTAAGGCCGTTTCGTTGCAAGTACTCAACGTGAGCATTGCGGGAGAGAATTTCAGCAAGAACTCGCTTTTGAACTTCATCAGGGTTTTTTGTTACATCTTCAATGAACTCAAGGGTCTTTTTGTTCTTTTCTGCAAGATTATAATCTGCAGTTTTCAATATTGAGTTTCTTGGAGCTTCAGGCATGGTTTTTGCACTTTGAAAGAGAAAAGAGAAGACCAAGATAGATATCAATTGTGTTAAGAAGAAACAAAGAAAAAAAGGAAGAGACTGAGAGAGTTGTTAATTAGTTACTTGTTATAATGGAGAAGAAGCTAGGTAAGGGTGTGGGAAATATAGAAAGAGGTGTAGGTTTATATAGAGCAACATAACAAGCTAGCTGTGCTTCTATTGTGTGGATCAGATAGTAGTACAAGTAATGTAATTAAGGGCATAACTGTAAAATTACCAACTTCATGTCATTTTGTTTTTCTTTTCTGAACATGCTTCCATGACACATAATAATATGGAGTTTACGACCCATTCAAAGGTCAAAACAATTTTGCCATAGCCAAATCCCATTTTTGTTTGACCGTCTTCACCGAATTCCCATGTCCACGTGGCATTATATGATATGTTACCCTCATTTTCAACTCTTTTCTAATAACTTAATTTTAATTTTTGACTTTTTTGCAAGGTTAAGCTAACTTAAGCCCACGTTTAAGTTTTCCTTCTTTGAGGAATGTTACAGTGTAAATCAGGTCACAGCATGGATTGTGTGCTTGTCGTACAAGGAAAATCCTGACTAATCCATTTAGAAATTAGTATCCTCCTTGTCAAATTTATTAAATTAAACTCTACAATTTTTATATGTCTTGTTATTTAACTCAATTCAATTTTAATTTATAAAAAACCATTTCTTTATATATATATATATATATATATTATGCATTTTGTGAGAGTTAATAAAATAAAATTTCTTATGCTATCAAATCTAAATTAAAACCACTTAGCTAACGTTTTCAACCGGTAAACCTGCTGTAAGTACAGCCTTTGCATGGAATGTTGTACTGCTGGTGTCCCATACATTTCCCTAATTTGTTAACATTTCCTTTGCTTGTTATTAAACATTCTTTGTTTTCACTTTAATTCACAAATTAACAACTCGTTAATTATCATTTAATCTTAAAAATACTTTAATCCCGTTAACAAAACTTAATCGTGTGACATTTTGAGTCAAAATAAGGGACAACTGGACAAGTTGAGGTAGAGAGGGAATAATTGTATGGTAAGTCATCTCAATGATCTTGCTGGCACCTGCTAGCTGGCTCCCAAAGCCGAGTAGGCGACACGTGTACGAATAGTAATTCACTACTCTATCCCTTCACGCACGTTATTTCGTTAGAAGGTCCATAATTTGTACCAATTATTCGGCAAAAACTCGCGGCAGTCTATGAACCATCTTACTCAATAATCTAAAAGGTGAATTATCATTGTAATTAAACTAATAAAATACAAAGTCTGATAGATTATGTTATCCTTTGATTATTAAGAATATGGTTTGATTTAAATAAAAAAAGTAAGTATTTTTTTTCTTTATTCTATTTCTTGTTTATTTATTGCAGTGATATTCGATCTATCTTTAATTTCTTAATGATAATTATCTTTTTTCAATAATAATAAAAAAACATTGATAGTTATCTTTTATTAAAAAAAAAATTATTTTTTATTCATTCAAACAAAAAATACAAAAATAATTAAATCAATAAAATAAATATTTAATTATATTGTATAATCCCTTCATATATAGAGTTTTATTTTTAACTTCGTTCAAAGAAAAACATATGTTCATTTTTCTTATAATATAAATGATTTTTTTTAATTTAGAAAAAAATGAACATATATTTGTTCTACTGATGGAGTTAAAAATAAAATGATTTAATAATTGAGTCATTTATATATCGGAGAGTAAAATAAAAATAAATCAAATTATTATAAAAGTTAATAAAATTTATCTATAGCACGGTTCGACCTTTCTTCTTTGTCACTTTCATTCTTCAAACATATATGAGTTTTTTCATTGATAAGATGATAGATCTTCATTCCAACTTTATCATTATGTCTTGAAATTTTCACGTTTTTAATAGCAAAAATATCTAAACAAAAATTATAAAATTTAGATCTGAATATATAAATAAAACAAACCAAAATAGAACAGAACATATGCCCAATATCAACATATAATGCATATATTATAATTTGTATTAATTAAAATAAATTAAATAAAATAGACTATCTACCGAATATATAGCTCTTACAGTAGGAAACACTTCATTCGATAAGAAACAACAAAAACAGGCTACTAGGTTTCTTTTTAAGAAGAGAAAAGGAGAAAGACTGCTTGAAAAATTATAAAAAATGGCACTATTAAAATTTATAATAAAAAAAACACTCTAATAACATTGACGTATGTTCAATTGGACGGCATTCAACATTAAACTAGTCAAAATTGTCTTCGTTCAATTTGAATAGCATGAACTGGCTTTCCAAAAAATTTGATGTAATAATCATTTTTCTAATTGTGAAAAAATATGATTTAAACATAATATATGTTATTTTTATTATTACAAGTTTTAAAGATTGTTATTTTTATTATTTTTTTCAAAATTCTTTAAATGAATGATAACTATCTAGAAATTATCGAAAGTAAAACTATTTCAATTTTCTAATTCAAAATAAATGAGTTGGGTTTTTTTGAGATATAAGACCACCAACTAGCTAAAAGTGGACTCTAACAGTTCTGTGAGGCATTGTGCTAGCTAAGAAGATGTGTTTAAATTTAGTTTTCCTTGAATGAGAACATGAGAGCCAAAAAGTCATGAAGTTTGAAAACTTCAAGAAAGTATTTCAATTAGTTAACCTAACCACGATCAGAGTATGTTATAAAACACAAACAAGAAACAATCAAATTTGTTTCAACAATACATGCTTTACCTAAATACTCAACCATAGTGATTGGCGAGTACTATTGTATAAAAGATATATTAGATCATTTACTAATGGTTTATATTTTAAGAATGATTGTTGACAACATCTTATATCAGACCATCTAATATTTTAATCTTTATTATTTTGATTAATTGTTGAATTAAAAGTGTATGATCATAAGATTTAAAATTTTAAAATTTATGTATGAATGTTTAAAAGTTTATGTAGTAAATCATACTTTTCAAACCAAATATGAGTGATAGAAACAGGTTCCGACAGAGGCAAGCTAATAGTGAGTGGGTGGAGATAGAGGTAAAGGGTGAGAAGATGAAAGGTTAAATTTAGGGATTTTTTTTAGAGCCAATATTTATAGGGGAGTGACAAATGTATAAAAGAATTTTTAAACATTCTTTTAACCGCTTAATCTTTTGTTAAAGTTGGTTTCTCAACAACTATTAAAATTGTATTAGAGCTAGAAATTCTGTATTCAAAGCCAAATAATTTCAATTGTTGAATTACAAGTATTTGACATATATAATGCATAAAACTAATACTTATGAGGAAGTTATAAATGTAAAAAATGATTGTTGGACCTCTTCCTAACTGCTAAGCTTTTGGAAGATTTAGTTTTTTGAGAGAAGTTAGAGCTTCTCTATCTAGAAAGCCTATAATATGCTTTTTTTTACTTGTCTAGCATATATCAATCGTTTGAGCTAACATTAAAGAAATTTTTTTACATGAGCCAACTTCATGGCTGAAGTGGAAATCATTTTTATTCATTATTTTACATGAATATATTTAAGTAAATGTAGATGTCTCATTTTAATGTAAATATTAATTATATCTTCATGAAATTGGTAAGATGCACAACATATTTATTTATTTGGCTCATTAAATTTTTTTTCTTTCAAGACATTTACACTCATACACCCTCACATGGCTCACAAGAAAAATATATTATTGCACTACAAAATAATGAATATTTGAAAGAAACATTGTTCACAAACAATTCATGAATAGTTGTTTAATTCATAATCATGATTATTTAGATTTTTATATTAAAAAAAAAAAAAAAAAAAACAATTACACGTTCACACATAATGAAGATCCAGCTCACGTATTAACAGCACCCACAAGATAAGGTAATTAAAAGTACACATTTTTCATTCATTTTTTACAATGATTATAAGAAAGATTTTTTTTTTTTTTTTTCAAAAGAAAGAAATATTATAAATATAGAATGGCGAGCAATAATAACTATATCCAACTAGAGCAACTACAATTCAAAATAACAAAGTAGCAATCAAAATTTTATACAAATAGATATATTAATCTAGATCAATATGAAAGCGTATTCATATCGAATTGGAATTAGAGATTAATGTCGCAAACAGGGCGTCACTCATACTTTAGTCCAAATGAAAGCAACATTCTCCATTAGGTTACCAAACTTACAAGTTTTCCCAACCTAGATAGTATTGTAATAAATGACAAAAAGAAGAAGAAGAAATACTATAATATTGCATATATAAGCTAGCATAAAGTTTTTGGAGGACCTTAAAAAAAAAAAAAAAGTCTCCGTTTTGAGGCAGCTTAAAGATAATATTCAACTTTTGCTCTTTTTGACGATGATACGTATGCCAAGGTTATAAATTAATGAGAGCTCAAAGAGCTTCAACCCTTTTGTCCTAACATTCGGTGCCTAACCCACACTTGTAATTTGTAATTCTTGTTTTAGGTCAAAACAATCCAATCATCTAGAGTTGTTTTGACGTAAAACAAGATTTTATAACATATACATTATGCAGAAATCAATAGGCTTTCTCGAAGTCCCTCCATGAAAGATTGTATTATCGTATGCCACGTGTCGAAGCCGGCCCACATTCGTCAATTTGGCCATTATTTAGTAATTCTCACCGGAAAGTGTGGCACGCTTTGCACGTGAAGATGAGTTGACTGGTCAAATTGCCGACAGGTAATAAGATCGAATGGCTGGGAAGCAAGCACAACCAAAATTAATAAAATTTCTTTATTTTGATTAAAAAAAGAATGGCTAGCACAATTAGATAGAAAAGATTAATTAAATTGGAAAGGTTATTATAGATCATCACAAATGAGATAACATATCATAACAATTTTTTTATAGGAAAACTTTCATTTTTAACCTCTATTAAACACTTCAATAAAAATAAAAAATAAAACTTCTATTAGATACTAAACATATTTTTTTATACGCATCTTTGTAAACCCGCAATATTTTTTTTAGGAGTCAATATTAGGTCATAAAATTAGAGGACATGATTTTTTGGTCAAAGTAAAATTCAAATGGATTCTCTGTTAAATTAGTATCCAATATCATCTCAACCCTCGATACTCAATACCATTTAACGTGTCACAAAACTAATAATCTTATATATTTTAGGTGAGGTATTGTAGAATTTTATAAGCACCATGAGTACTCTAATCTCAAAAGGTTAACCCAATGAGTAGAGATACTCATATTTTTTATAAGCTCTTTCATTGTATTATCTTTTATCAATGTGGGACAATTACTCTAACATCCCCCCTCAAAGTGTGGGTCTTTGTCTCTTGCAAAGCCTACCACTTTGTATTTTAAACATATTTACTACATTATATTCTATTTGGGTCACTTGTTTTTTTTCCTTTCACAAGGCCCATTCATTTTTTTTTCGAGGCGAAGCCTAAAGTATTTGGCCCGTTAATCGACTGAAGCTTTGATACCATGTAGAATTTTATAAGAACCATGAGTACTCTAATCTCAAAAGGTTAACCCAATGAGTAGAGATACTCATATTTCTTATAAACTCTTTCATTGTATTATCTTTTATCAATGTGGGACAATTACTCTAACAGGTATCATACATATTTTTTAAATTAAGTTATTTATATCGTTTAATTCATTAGGTTAAAAATGATATCATTTAATCTGCTAGCTTTGAAAAAAGTAGCCAATTAAAACAAATTATATTATTTAGTATTTTTAAAATATTATTATTTCATGTCAAGTGATTAAAATGTAATTAAAATACAAGTTTTAATAACAATAAAAATAAAATTTAATATAAAATTGTTCAATAATAATAATAATAATATTCAAACATAAATTTATTTAAATATATACTTTAATTTTTAATAAAAATTAAAAATTAATAAAATATTAAAATAAAATAGCATCAATTAACAAATATTTTGTAAAATTTTCTCATATTAATTATCATTTTAACATTGTTAAAAATTACTATTTTAATCGTGTTTAATCACTTATAAGCAAAATTATAATATTTATAGAAAAATTATTAATTAATATAATTTGTCCTTAATTAGCAACTTTTTTTTATAACTAAGAACTAAATCATATCATTTTTAATTTAAGAAATTAAATGATATAATCTAAAACACATATGACATTTTTATTATTTTAATAAAATATAATAAATGATAAAAAAAAATCTACTTTAAGTTATTTTGTTTCTAATAGGGTTTTTCTATTGATATATTTAGCACTAGCAGTGCTCCAGTTAAACGGAAGTAAAAATTTTGGTAGAGAAAAAGAGCGGGTGCACCAATGCGGCAGGTAGGACCGCATCGTGCTTGCTGCGGGCGAGGGTTTGTGGGAATGTTGATTGTCGAGTGAGTGAAACGAAGAATGTGTGTGCCAAATGCCAATAGTTATTAAGAGTAAGGTGATGGTCAATGGTTTTGTGTGTTGTGTGGGAGACACTACACTGCACATTTATGCATATCTTTGACCGTTGACTTCCTCTTATATTTCTCCTTTCATTTAACGTCTCGAGGAAATTGGTGAAACTTATGATGCTTAAAAAATCAAAAATTAATTTGTTAGCCTTAGAAAATGAAAAAAAAAAATTCAACTCATGCTCCCTCTCTCTCTCTCTCTCTCTTTTATTGATAACTGTCTCCTTCTCTTAATCTCTTATTTTCTTTTAAAAAAACTTAGCCAAATTCTTCCACCAAAAATTTAAAATTTTTTTTTTAATAAGAGTGTATTTTCTCTTATTAATAATAATAAAAAAAAAAATTTAGTGCCCCGTTTCAAAAAAAAAAAAAAACCTTAGCCCCTTTTTTAGAATTTATTTATTACTGGAATGAGAATCTCCCATTGTAAAAAATCACTCTTCAAAAGATTTTTTTTTATTAGTTTAATTTAATTAATACATTACATTTAGATTTCAATGTAGTATGTTTTTTTTTATTACCTAAATTTGCATCTAATGGTAACTTTTGACATATTTTGTTTTGTTTTCTTTCAAGTTTAAATCTAAATTTAATATTTTTGGTTTAGGTATTATTGTAATCCAAATCTTAAAAATTTCAAGTCATGAAATGTCAAATTATTTAGAAAATCTAACAACTTATCAAATAAAAGAATCGTATAAGAATGTCGAAAAACTTAAAAAGCTCAAGAAAAACATTTGGAAAAAGTTTGTTCATATGCTTTTTAAGGATTCTTATGATAGTTTCATGTATTTTTAATTTCTTGATTTAATTTTTTTTTAAATCTTGATTTAAATTAATATAAACTAATATTTTCTTAAAAAAAAAAAAGAAGGAAAAAAAGAAAGAAAGAAATAATTTAAAACAATAATGAATTAAATAAACTAAGCATAAAAGACATAATTTTATACTGATGTTGTTAGTTGGTTTATTTCTTGAAATTTTTTTTAATGAGCCAGGTGCATAGTATGTCATCTTAATAATTTTACAAATATATTATTAGTAATTATATAAAATAGAAATATTTATATGCAAGTAAATACATTAACGTAAAATAATAAATAAATAAATAATTGTTTTGCATCATTCATGATAATAAGCTTTTGATGATATTGATGGCCAACCATTTAGTTTTTAGGGTAGGACAAGTTTACTAGATTTTTCAAATGGATTTCTTAGGTTCAGAAACTTTTTCTTATGATAATTTAGTCCACCAAATTTAAAAAATGACAGCACATGTTCAAATGATTAATTTTTTTAATCATATTTTTATTTCCTTTAAATATTTTATTTTAAAAAAAAAGTGCTTATGCATTTATTCATGTTAAAGTTTTTATTTTCAAATGTAGTTGAAAAAATATATATATTTAAAAAAAAAAACCTAATTTGACAATTTGGAAAAAATTGTACTTTTTTTTTAAACTAATGTACTAATTAATTATCACAAAAAGAAATTTGTTAGACTAAGTGCTCTAATTACAATAGCTAATAAATCTATTCGACATTTTTATCTAGTTTATAACACATATATTATAATACTAATGTACTATGATACAATGTTAAAATTTATTGTTCACAAATTTTTGATTTGAGAAATGACCGATGCATGCGTACATTCTACTAATTATATGGTATTTATAATTTGGGAAAAAGTAATTACAAAGTCTCTGTTCTTCCTCATTATCTGTCTCCCATTCTCCACTCTTTCAATGTTCCTTATAATTAGCATGCCATTAGTTAATCATGGAAAAACTGATTATTCTTATAAATTATGAATTGAAAATTAGGAATTAAGGTGGAAGATACATACATGATTGGTTTTGAATTTCATAAACAAACGATCAAACAATTTCATTGTGCATCGAACCAATTACTTTTATGATTTTGATTCACCCTAAACTATGACCCAAACATGAACTCAACCTTATGTATTATTGCAGCTATATTGCAACTTTAGTTTTTCGAATATAATAAGAAGCTAAAAGCAAATTAGGTGTGATATTGTTTGACACCTAGTGTTATTCATTATTCCTGAAATATATTATCTACTAATTATATTACTTTCTCTCTCCATCATTTATTGAATATTTGAGTTTTTTAAAAAAATATTTGTACTTATCTTGAATTCTGATGGTCTGAAATATCACATCATCATTTACTCCAGGAGCAATAAATAATTTCTTTTTACATAATACTACTGCAATTGAGGAAATTATTCATTGTCTTAAAGTAAGTGATTATGTGGTATTCTAAACCAATAAAATGTAAAATTAGTGCAATTATTTTTTTGAAAATATAATTACTTAATGCTTGATAAAGAGAGCAACAAATGAGATTGATGCAAGGGTGACTCAAGGACATTTGTGGTCTAAGATAAAACTTAAAATGAGGCAACATATATTTTTTATAAATTAAATTTTCATTGGTCGATAATAATTGATTACTGATATTAACATATTTTTTGCCACACATGTACTCTATTTTAAAAAGGCACCATTAATTACTATTCAATATATAAGTTTGGAGTTGTTGAAGTACAAGAACATAAATCTCACTTGAATATGAAAATTTAGATTTGAGTTTCAATTATAAATGCGTGAATTTGTATTATAAAAAGGAAAAACAAAAATCAAACACAGCATTCTCTTCTAATTATGACAATATGTTAAAAGCCAAGGAATTTGACCTTAACATTTTTCATAAAATTATAATTATATGTATATGTGCATGCATTTACTTGCAAGCAACAATTTATATGAACTTCTTCATGTAATTAATGCTGTAATTATTGATATATTTTAATATTCTGTTGGTTCCTAACTTTTATTTAAAAATAATATTTGGTTCTTAAATTTTCAAATTACATATTTTAGGCCATAAGTTTTTGAAATTTAATAATTTATTCAAAATTTGGTCCCTAACCTTTCTAAAAAAAACAAAATTTAGTCCCTATAAACTGTAAAATTGGACTGAAAATTTTAAAGTTTAAAAAGTTATGGGCTAAAAAAAATGTATTTTGAAAGATTATGGACCAAATCTTATTTTCAAGTAAATATTAGGAGTACCAAAATACTTAAACCTTATCATTACTAAAGCTATATCCAACGTGCATACGAATAAGAGTACGTACACAGAGTCATATAAAACCAGTAGTACAATCTAGTTTGCATGACTACCAAAATGAATTCACAAAACTGCCGAATAATATTAAATTATTAACCCAATATAAAAATTAAGTTGTTGGACTTTTAATTACCTAAAAAATATTAGTTTTTTTCGTTATAAAAAATATATATATATATGTGCACAATATTTTTAATATGCCTAAAACATATGTTTTTTAATTTATAAGGAAAAAAAAATGTGGTGATTAAAAATGTAACTAATATATTGTATGCAATTAAATTAATTATTAATTAAATAACTGCTATAATTTTATATGCATGTATGGTAGTCATGAGTAGTGAATGTTTTTCATTGGAGTAGAGAGTGCAGCTAATGGCAAGCAGAAATGAACATTTTAAAACGAATTATGAAAGATTAATTAATGTAATTCAAACACAGAAACCTGAACTGATCTCTCTCAGAGCCAACAGGTTAATTAACTTTGGAAAATTTAGTATTAAGTTTAAGAAACCAAAGAATGGTCCCAAACTAACTAATAATATCATGTAGGACTTTAGGTGAAACTTGAAAGAGATTGTCACTCACAGAAGAAACATTTTAGTGGATCTATAAAGCAACCATTATCACTGTATCGCTAAGCCAGGATCTTGCATACCCTTTATATATCTCACCACCAATATTAATAATGTCTTAATTCATTATAACTCTATTTATATATATATTGATTTGACTACACCCTTCGTACTTTAAAATTCTATAATATCTAAAGATTCACATCAAATCCTGAAATTATTCGGCCCTTAATCACATGAAACTTTTGCTAATAAATAGAATAGTCAAGTTAAAAAAGTAATCACCTTTTCATCATACACTGGACAGCTTCAATACTCTAAAATTATTTGAGTTATAGTTTTGTTTTCCTAACACCGTACAGCAAGGAAAACTGAGGTTCCAATTTGTGTAATGATGAAGAGAATGACCCTTTTCAGATTTATCGTTATTAGCAACATTAATTCCTGGCAAAGCTAGCTAGCAGCCTGCAGAGTTATTGTTGGAAACTTTTTTAATCTTCTTTTCAGTTGAAAAAATAGAAATTCAAGTGACAAAATGATGAGCATTATAAAATGCCCATTTTTAAAAGCAACAAGAATATGCATAAGTGGCACGTTAAAAAAGGATAGATAGATAGATAGATAAAGTGTACCAAATTAATTGAAGAAGCCTCTTTGTAAGCATCATCCTACAAGAAAAGAAATTACATGGGTCGATCTCTGAGTTTTCAACCACGTGTATTTTATGTTTGCGGACATTTAGTGCGGTGGAGTACTTTGATAAATTAATGGATATGTTTTCCATTAGCATTTGTCAAACAGATAGAAATTTCTTAGGTTTAATTGGATATTGAACAAAGTAAACAGTTTTAATATATTATCCTCAATGCGTTGACACATTTTATGATTAGAGTTCATACATATCATGAAGGAAGGAAAAGTATAAATATCACAAATTTGGAATAGATCTTAAATGATGTGGCATAATTTAATTAGATAATATAATTAAACTAATAAAACTCTATCAAATAAAATTGTAACAAATCAATTGTTTTTATTATATTCTTATGATATACAACAATACTCTATGCTGATATGCGCATACTTTTCCTGAAAATATAAATTGATTTCTTGAAAGAAAAAAAGAAAAAAAAAAAAAAAAAAAAAAAGGAGTAATTCAAACTTTGACAATAACAGTACTATTCGTAGCAATTGAGCGTTGGGTAATCATAAAGCCTCCATTATTGAAAGTCTTTAAGTTGCTTTGTGGGATTTAGGGTTTTGCATTTTGAATTTATGCGTGTGGCTTGTGTTAGGCCTATGCCTTATAGGTATGAACGAGTGACACGTGTACAATATGATTATCTGATTATCCGAGGTTCAGGGTTCCTACCGAAGGGGTGTCTTCTGTGTTAATTTCGTAGTCATATACAATATGAGCTGACCTAATTCTTTAAAGATTAACTTAATAATTCTCATGATACTGATACATACAATATAGGAAATTCTTGTTTTTATACCCTTGACATTTTGGACAGGGGTCCTTCCCTTGCTACTGATGTCAAGATATAGGGGTCCTTTTCCCTTGCTACTGATGTCAGGACATACATTTTTCCCCCTTTCTAAATTAATTTTAGGTTCATGCATTATAACTTGTGCAAGTATTCGCAATAGAAATAATTTGTCTGCAACAAGTTGCAGTTCAACTGCATAAAATTTATCAAGGAACGTTCATAGTTTAAATTTGAATTGTAATTATAAATATATGAATTGTGTTGTATTGAAAAAAGAAAAAAAAAAAAATTGTGCAAAAACGATTTGTCATCAAATATTGTGAGTTAGTGACTAGGATTCTTCAATGGCGTTTATGCGTGCATTGTCTTGGGTACACATACAAATTTTCTGGATAGAGTGGCCGACATCAGAAAGTTTCCTCATTGTGGAGAGAGAGATAATATTGAAATGATATCATACCACTAAGAGTTGAGTAGCGTACTTTGCTTTGTACCATCTTAATTTGAGACATATATATATATTATTGTCCTTTTCGATATAAAATAAAGAGAAAAAATCCATTCAGTTCTTAGAATTTAATATACTACTTATGTCATGTCCACCACTTCAAGCAACAAATTGACAACATTATAATAGAGTAGTACTCTTTCTCCAAAAGTGTACGAATGCTGTCAAATTTTTACTCATTCTGACCCATTACAAAAAGCTTATACTACAATGAAATTAGAAATTTAGAGTGTCCTTGCTGAGAATGATTCAATATTATCAGATATGAATCATATGGTACACTCTCTTCTCATGTGCGTGAATTAATGTGATCAAGTCCGTCCTTATGTAAGTTTTCGGTACATGGATAACTTTGCAGCAAAAAAAAGAAGGTAATTGCTTAATATAAGCTTGAAATATTAAAAAATTATAATATATAAACACGGTGATAAGGCGTAGTTTGGCCTTTGGGTGTTTAAATTTGTGTGTTGCTTTCTTTCACTATCAATTGATTTTACGTGTTGGTGAAATAGGTGCTTCATCTTCAATATTGATGACTGAGGGGTGGGGTTCCTTAATTCCTAATCCATTAACCGTGAGTTAAGTGTTGTCGGTCAAGCGCCCCAGAATTTAAGGGATACTGTTTATAATGCTCTAGCTAGCTTCTTTAGCTAAATTACTCAATTCCCAGCCTTAAGAACAATCCATAATTATGTTGTAGAATAGGTGTTGACGAATTAGTCGAGCTGCTTTTCATTATTAGTGCAATATCCTCTATCATGTATTCAGGAACTCTTCAGATCACAAAAAAAAAAAACACAAGATTACGAGCTCTAGGATTAAACTGCAAATCAACATCAAAATGACAAAAAAAAATATATATATATATATTAGAAATAATATGTTGGGTGACAACGTTCATGACTATGAATTTTTGTAATTTAAAGCTTAAATTATTATGATTTAGAAATTAAATTTTAAAATTTATAATTATAAAAAATATGTAATTATTGCCTACGATATCATTCAATATATATATATATACCTTCTTTTTTATTAGTACAAAAAGAGAAATATCATAATATATATACCACTTGAACGTTATTCCTTTTATAATCTTATTATAAATTATGAAAGGACGGAGAAGGATACATTATTATATAGAAAATAAAAATAAATAAAAAAGAGAGAGAACGATACATAAAATATAATTACAATATTGTCTAAATTAAGTGTGATTCATGACTTTGAATGTAAAGCATGGATAAAATTTTAAAAGGAAAATACACGCTCTATAGAAGAATGTAATAAAATAGCAGTTTTTTCTTTTGACTCTTTTATGCAATATTTTTTTTTATTTTTATCTAGTTAATTTATATTTAAAATTTTATATACTTAAAAATATTATTTAAATACATCTCTAGAGAATTATACATGATCCAAAAACAATTTCAAGACATTATAATTTGTCAGTGTTCAGCTAACTATCTATTACCGTAGTTGCATGATCTCTAACAATTTTTGTACTTTAAAAGTGTTCAAAATTAGTGAAGGTTAAGATATTCTACTTGTTTTTGCTCTGTTTATTTTTGCTTGTTTTAAAATTTTATCCGTTATCATTGCATCAAATGTATGTAGTGAATTTAAAATTATTAATAAAAATAATACTTTTTAAAATTTATAATAACAAAAATAATATCTTTTGTGTTTAAACTTATATTTTTACAATTAAAAAATTAATAGATATATCATTTTATTTTGAATAACCATTCAATTGAAATTTAACAGCGGTAATTTAGATCTATTTAATATTGAACGTTCAATATTATTAAGGTACTAGTTTTATTATTATAAATTTTAGGGGTGTTATTTTTGATAATTTCTTAAATAATATTTTAACTCTTAAATTAATAATATATGTCTTAAATGTGACAATCATAACAAAAATAAATGGAGTATCTTACTCCAAATAGTGAAGGATTATAAATAAAAGTACCTAAAAAGTTGACGTTGCCTAGAGAAAATCTAACTCAACAAGGTTTAATACATAGCTTTAAAACATTGTATAAAAGCTAGACTCAACTTTCATAGAAGTTGGGTATAATTAGTGACATAATCTTGCCTCTTGGCTTTTTTAAGATATGATTACATCGGAAATTAATGTTTTTATCTACATAGGCTTAGGTTATAATCATGTTTGAAATGTCCGCGTAACATGGTAAAAGAAAAGCTAATCTACAATAAAAACATGAAATTCATTAAGGCCAAGCACTTAGATTATTACTTCTAATGAGGAGTTTTTTCCTAATTAGGAAAAAGGAGGATATTTAACGACGAGAGAGGACAAAAAAGGGGAAACCAAATGGATGACTTGGGTGTAGGCCACTAATCACATGTTAAACTAATAAAATGAGTTTGTTGTCGGCTACTTTTCATGGCCAGTATTGGAAGAGCTTGTTACGTACACATCCACATGAACATTTGCTATTATGGTTAGGCATGTTGGGAAAGATAAACCATTGAATCTATTTCTATGAAAAAACAATGCTCGACAAGATGGATAGAAAGAAATGTGATCATCAATAAAAATCAAGAAAAACATGATAATTTTTTTTTAAAAAAAATTATAAAGCAACAATTCAGAACGGTTAAACATGGGTTGAATATATAATTCCTTTTTTTTTTTTTAGGTGCTTAATGAAAAAGAAGTGGGATTGACTTAAATAGCTTGTTTTTAGGTAAATTTTTCATTTTTTGAACTAGCAATTTAACACTTAAAATTCATAGTTTTATATACATAATAAAAAAATATTTTACCAAAATATTTCTTATCTTTGAACACTCTAGCCACACCCAAACTCCAGCAACTCTATTGGTGACCTTACCAAAGCTTCGATGACTTTACTAAAGTTTCAGCGACCTTGCCGGAAAAGAATGTAACATGTTACATTCAAATATAAAAAATTGATGTAATATGTTATATCTATAGGTAGAGTTTAATGTAATATATTACACTTTTATTGGAGCTTATTGAGAATAGATGTAACATATTATTTATAAAGATAGAGTTAATGTAATATGTTATATTTACTTTTATTTTGTATTTAACATGTTCCATACATTGACAAAAATAAATGTAATATGTTACATACAAAAAATAAAGTTTGATGTAATATATTACATAAAAAAAAATCTATCTAAAATTTTCAAACTTATATCATAGCAACCTTGGAACAGTTGCTCATATCTGCACAGTTGCTCATAAAGGTTCGATGAACTAATGAGCAATTTTTCTCATTCAATACTAATGAGAAAAGATGAAGAAATGCTTACCTGAAAGGACAAGGTTTGGAAGTGAAGAGTCCAAATGGAAGCCATTGAAGGATGATAAAGTTAATTCAATTGCATTGCTGATGGCTGATACCTAGGATGATCTTGATCTGGTACTCAGTTCACGAAGAAGGGTTTCGAAAAGATTATGTGTTAAAGGCCCACCAGATTATTGACTTCATTTAGAGAGAACAGGGGCGTTAATTTGGTGTTAAGAACCTTGGGACTGTGATGGCGATGGCTCTAACTTATGTGCGAATCTTCGAGACGTTACATATGATTGGATTGATACACTCGCTTATTTTTGTGCCTTACGATGTTGTGTGGATCGTGGTGGAAGCTGGCAGAGCCATCAATGAACGAGCACTAGGAATGGATGAAGCTTTGCAACAATGCTAAGTGGAAACAAACCTAATAGGGGTAAAATTGTAAATTAAGATAACAAAAATGCTGTCGTACAGCAATTAAGGAAAAATTGTACGCAAAGATAAATAAGCCTCTTTTCTAGGTAAATAATATGAAAAGGAAAGTGCATGAAAGTAACAAATAACCAAAGGACTTTTATTAAAAAACCTTTCGGCCTATCATTTCATGTTGTCAAAGAGGCCTTCTTGTGGGGGTCATATTGGACCGAACAGCCACAAGTATGGATTGGACAAGTCACTCTTTAACAATATTGACAAGACCAACTCTAGTTACATTGTATCAGGGTGGCAATTCATGATTCGAACACGACACGATACGACATAAATTTTTTTAATAAGAATTAATCAATAATTTTTTTATATTTTTAAAAATTTTGTTATTTTTTACTATTATAAATAAATAATATTTAAAAAATTCAAGCAAATTTTTTAATGTACCAACCAACACGAATAACACAAACAAACACGACACGATTGACACCCCTACATCCTATAGAGCCTCTAAATACTTACCCCAATGTCTAAAATTATTAGGAATATGTGCTTTAGGGGTATGTACTTAGAGGATTTTGTGGGATGTAACTAGAATTTTCCTATTGAGAAATATTAAATACACACATATTAATTATAAAGTACAGCGTGTTATTTGACATACTATTTTTAAAAATATATATATAATTTTAGTTACTTTGTCAAGTAATACATTATAATTAATATGAGTGTAATTATGTATGTAAATTTGTGTGTTTTTAACATTTAGAACTAAATGACTTTTTAAGTTTTTTAAATTTTTGACTCATTCCCACAAATGTCTACAAATTAAAAAATCAAAGATTATGAGAGTTTATAAAAATTATGAGTTCTTTAATATCAAAAAGTTAACTATGACAATTATCGATTTTTATTTATTGTAAAGCTTATCACTTTGTATTTTTAACTTATTTATTATATTTGGATAATTTGTCCTTTTATTTTCTCAAGGCCTATTTATTTTTTTAAGAGATGAAGTCCAAATTTTTTGACCTATTGATCGATAAAGACTTTGATACCATGTGAAAGTCTACAAGAACATGAGTCCTTTAGTTTCAAAATTTTAACTTAATAAGTAGAGCTACTCATATTTCTTATAAACTCTTTTATAATTTTTTTTTTATCAATATAAGATAATTTCTCCAATAAAAACTTTGGCTACCAAATTTATCGAGTATTATACTTGGTGTTTCTTTTTTTCCTTTTCTTAATCAAGTTCCAAAACTTAAGTTTTGGATCACTACTACAATTTGGGCAATATAGGATGGCTTATAATTTAGAGTGAGAAACAAATAGGACGGTCTCAAGTATATGGCCGTCTTATAAAAAATATAGGACGGCTATTACGGAAAAAATTAGGCAGAACTTTATAGGACGGCTATTAGCCGTCTTAAAAAAAATTCTTTCAGGGCGGCTATTAGCCGTCCTAAAAGAATGTACACAGAAATTCTTTTAGGACGGCTATTAGCCGTCCTATATAGTTTCAATTTTTTTTTTTTTTTTTTTTTTTGTGTTTATCCTAAAAGAACGAGTGTAATTTTTTTACTTATATATATTTCTCCTCTCAAGTGAACCTAACTCATTTTAAGTTAAAAAAAATCAATCCCTCGTCTTTCTTCCTCTCCTCCTCTTTCTCACCAAGACACTCATCCTTATCCTCATCCTCTTCAATATCACCACCAACAATAATTAGTTTTTGCTAGCAGAGCTGGTAGCATATGAAGACTTTGACTATTTATTATGCACTTATTATTTGTTTTATTCTTAAGCTAATCTTTGGTAATTTTTTTTAAATATATATATATTCTCTACTTTGGGTTGATATTTGTATTTTGCTCGACTTTAATAATTATTTTTTTCTTTAAATAGTTAGACATTTGATTTCTTTGTTTCCTTTCGCTCACTCTGATTATTCTCCTTTCTTGATTTTCCTTTGTCATTTTTTCGCCCATTTTTGGCAATTTTCTTTGCATTTCTGTTATGAGTATCAATCTTAATGTTGAGTATTAATGATATTTGGTTTGGTAGTTTCTTATTGTGAATCTATGGGTTGAATTTTGATTGTCAGGTTGAATCCTAAAAGAAAGAGGGAATTGAAAAACTAAAGCGGGAAAAGAAAAATTGAAAGCGGCGCCAATTTTTTTTCTTTTTAATTGGTTATATCTTTAATTAAAAATATTATTCATAAATTGTATTCGTGTTTCTAGAATAAAATAAATTGTACATATTATATATAGATTTCAGTACTTGACGAACACAAAAAAAAAAAAAATAAAAAAAAATAAAAAAATAATTCTTTTAGAATTTTATAGGACGGCCAGTAGAATTTTTTTTTTTATTTTTTTTATGGCCGTCCTAAAAGAATTTTATAAGACGGTCAGTGGCCGTCTTAAAAGAATTTTATAGGACGGCCAGTGACCGTCCTATAAAAATTTTTTATAAGACGCTCCGTGAACGTCCTATTTTTTTCGATTCTTTTAGGACGGGACTTTATAGGACGGCCAGTGACCGTCCTATAAAGCCAAATTTGTAGTAGTGGATAGTCCCTAAATTTTTAATTTATAACTTATATTTTAAAATATAATAATTTTGAGACCACAACGTTAAAGTTTTCAATTTTAGGACACTTCTGTAAAGCATTCCGAAACTTGGGAACCTCAAAAGATATTATAGCAATATATAGATTAGGATAAATACAGCAAACTTGAGCTTCCTTCTTTCATTTGTTTTCTTTTAAATTTGTTGTTCCTTATTTTTTTCTTCGACTTGTCCATTTTGATCCAAAAGAAAGAAATGGGTTTAGATAAGAAAAAACCAGATAAGGTGGGGAACGTATTCATTTTAGGAGTTGAATATTAATAAATAAAGTACATAGGCAACTATAGGGTTATATACGTAAATGTGATCCTAATTGCTTTGAATGTACAGCTTTGAGAGGAGTTGTGGCCTTTGATGTTTTGGAAAATTGACGGTTTCTCTAGATAGTGCTATGGAAAATGAAGATATAAACATGCTTTTCCTTTGATTATTTAACTTTTTTCTTTAAAAACATTTAGGGGATGGATTGTTCTGTTGACTTCTACGTGGGTCTTTGAAGTGGTGTTGAAAGATAGGTCAGGATTTGGAAGGCTGTGGATCATTCGGAATTTGCATAAAAAAGGTAAGAAAGTGGTACGTTAGGTCCCTCCTTAGTTCTTATCAGTTGTTAGTGTTACAATAAAATAATACTATTATACATCACAAATATATATATCATCTTAATTAATATAATAGATTTTGCACCAAATTATCTCAAAATTTGATATACATAACATATACACAAAAATAGAGTATAGTTGTTATAGTAGAATTGGATACTCAAGAGCTATAATCTTTTCTAAGAACAACTTCTACGTGATTGATAAGTATTATATTTATTTATGCTCCCCTCCAAAAGCCTTTCAGCTCACTCATGTATCTTTGTCATCAATTATGCAATATCCCTGCTTTTAACCAAACTCATAACCATCAGTCCCTTTAAATAGGCGGCTATGGATTGATAATTTGTATTCAGTATTATTTTATGATTTTTTATTGAAAAAGTTAAAATGACGAGTAAAATTTTACTAATAAAAACTTTGAGGTTAAGTGTAATGCCCCACAGGCACTCTAGCTTCGAAATAGGATGCTATATGTTTTCAATGATGGACGATGGTAGAAAAATATCAACTCCTTTCATTTTTATTTGATTTAATTACTTGACTAATTTTATTTTTTAAACGTTAAATAAATATATATTTTTTTATTAAAAAACATACATGCATTATAGGAAATAAGTTAAAAATAAAAATTCATTTATAAAAAGAATTATGTAACCATATTAAATTAATACTAAATTTGTGTTTATTTTATTTTATTTTATGAAAATTCTGTATGTGCAACATCAATTTGAGAATTGACAATTTTACATTTAGGTATAGATAATGAAAATTCTCTCTTGATTGACAAAAAAGAGAGAAGCAAAAGATCAAAAGATAACGAAATTATAATGTAAAATAAACTCATAATTCGACTTAAAATAAAAAGAATGGATAGATAGATAGAGTAAATTATCATTATTTTTATTTTTGGCTAAAAGAGTAAATTCACTTTTCAGATATAAAAATATGTGAAGTAAAAAAAAAAAAAAGTACCAGTAGAAGTGGATATAAAAGTCGGGTTGGGAACATTAAGAACGGAGGAGGAAAAGGAGATAAGGATTACAAATAGAGTAAGGAAAGACTTAAATGAATAGTGATATGTAATATTAATTATATATAAAATTATGATTAATAAAAATATAAATAAGAACAAACTCTAATAACAAATATCAATTTATTATTTATTACATAATTTTTAATAAAATTATGTCTGTATTAAAGAGCATTTTTTTTTTTTAAATTGGGTTTTATGTTGAGCTGCTTGGAAGGAATAATAAAGGATGTTTAGTAAGAAATTATTCATTAATTTTTTAGTTTATAAATAATACGGTACTTCTTATTATCTTTTGTTTTAATAAAATAAAAAACCATTATATTTTTTAATAAAAATTATTATAATAATCTTTCGCTACAAAATATCACATAAACAGTATAAATCATCATGAATATTTTATAGTGTAAGCTTAGACTATGTACGAATGATTGATAGGTTGCTCAATTAAAGCGAATTCCTAGGCCTTACTATAATTACATATTATTTTTTAAATAATTATATTAATCACAGATTTATAATTAGGTTTAAAATATCAAATTTTAAAAATGTTCAAAAAAAAAAAAAAAACTATACATATATATATAATATATCTTTGAGTTACAAGTTCATTTACTACATTAATTATATCTTCATTATTGCATATAAGGGATGATGATCTATTAACTACTAAAATTAAGTACCTTAATTGTAATATCTATTAGATATGGCGATAATTTATTTCTTCGTATAAATAATGATTCAAGTGTTAGTCTCGCATTATTGGCCAATATATTGTTGAATATTTAAATAAATAAATAATTTTATCACTTATCGAGTTATTTTGATACCTGATAATGTAACATATTATAAGTAGTTTGAAATATCTCTTACGCAAATTACTATGGGATTATTTCGTCTTTTCGGCTCACAATGGCATATTGATGTCTTAAATAATGGGCTCCATCATGGGCTTTAAGAAAAATAAGAACCTTAAAGCCTATCATAAGAGGCAACTGTTCTGTTGGGTTAAAGCAAAATAAAAAAATGAAGCTAAGCAACAAAAGCTTCTTGGGAAGGGAAAGAATCAGAGCTAAGACATTCCAATTTTGTAGGTTTTGTAAGAACATCTATAAAAAAAAAAAAAAGCACTAAATGTTGCATTTTTTTCTTCTCTTAAATAGCATTATTAATTTTTTATGAATTAACCAATTTTTTTTCATTAGTAACAATACAAACAAAAACTCACATTTTTATATTAAATTATTCAATAAATAAACCAAAATACTCTTATTTTATAATTATAATAAAATGGAATCATTAAAAATCCCCACCATATATTGCGATCTCATTGGAGCTCTGGCCATCCTCAACAAAGCTGTCAGAGCTCCAGCGACCACTATCGACAAACTTGTCGGAAGTGAATGTAACATGTTATATCTAAAATTAAAGTTTGATGTAACATTTTACATTTTTACTAGAACTTTGATGACCCTGCTGTAAATAGATATAATATATTATTTATAAATATAGAAATAAATATAATATGTTACGTACAAAAATAGAGTTAGATTTATAAATTATAAAATAAAATTGAATTGATCAACTTGTAGAGGTAAATGAAATATGCAACATATAAATATACTTGTGGATGTATCATGTTATAAAAATACAAATAAATATAATATATCACATACAAAAATACAGATAAATGTAACAAGTTATATTTAGTGAATCACTGGCGATAGGTCGATATAAATCTTTTGAGATCTAATTTTATTGAATTTATGTAACAAGAGTATTTTGATATTTAAATATATGAAGCTATAAATTTTAGTTTAAATTTTTACTAATTTGGTAAAAAATGATTTGGAATGAAAAACATGTGTTAGGAGTAATTGATTAAGAGGTTTGTTATAGCATGTGTAACAACTCTATTGCATAATGCCTTGGTCTATAAATATCCCTTTATGCACAGTATGTTTTTTGAACAAAAAAAAGCTCTTTAAAGAAAAATGAGGTAACACTCGATATGCTGCAAGCTCCCCTTTATACACAGTATTGCAGTCAATGAAATATAGATGAATTTTCTCATCTTCCTTCCTATTATCTCAATTTTCTTCATTTCATGTTATCAACATGGGACAAAGGCTATTATTCTCCTAAATGTTGCGTCACACTATTTATCAAAAACGTATTGGACCTCGATTTTAGGTGAATAATAATATTATATCTCCATAAATAAATAAAAAATGTGAAAAAAGGAAGATGGAGCTACACAACCTCGTAAGTGATAAGCAAAAATATGTCGGAAGTCGACTTCTAGTTTTGAATCTAGCCCACCATTTACGAATTTCTTATAAAACCTAGGTTTGTCTCATGTGTTTTTAATTATTATTTGTTATTATTCTTATTTTGAACTTATTCAAAACATAGTTTAAATAATAGACACTTTAAAAAATTTCCTGCCTAATTAATTAGCTTACAGTGAAAAACATAAATAACCATCATTTAATGAAAATACCATTATCTTATACTTGTGTATAATTCATTTAAAATAAAAGGAAAGATGGATAACATCATAATTACATAATTTTTTTTTATTATTTTGAATTTCTATTAATTGAAAAGATTCATAAACTCAAAATGAAAATATAAATTAGTAAAATAACTCATTATATAATTATAAATTAAAGTAAAATAACATGATTAGTCTTTTATGTTTGGGCTAAATGTTTGAAAATATTGCTTACATAAATTTTATTGTTCTCATATATATTAGAAGGGTAATACTGTAACTAATCGTATATCCTCTAAAATACCTATTATTTGTACAGCTACATGATGGTGAGATGTGTCATCATTCACTACTTTTTTTATTCTTTCGGATACTAACAGTAGGTCGAATTATAGGCTTTGTTGAAAAAAATTTATTATCTTTTTTTATCAATTTAATAATAATCGTCGTTAAATGGCTAAATAAAAAAGGATGCTACGGAGGTGCCAATTTAATTGAGATATCTTGGTGCACATATGAAGTCTTTTAGGTAGAACCTTTCATTTAAAAAAAAAAAAAAATCTTTATGTTACTTTTCTATGCTAAAACTTGCAAAAAATTATTAACTTTAAATTATTTATTTTATAACCTAAATTTAGAGGTGATAATTTATGAAAGTTATGTCAATTTATTTAATAAATGAATCACATTTCTACTTGACGTATCATGTTCGTGGGTGTCAACATGAAAAATAATTCATAGAATATTATTTTAATAAAAATACTGGCTCATTAAGTTCTTGTGGCTCGTGTCTTATAATTTACATGTTGGGTTGAGTGAGTAAAATAATAATAATAATAATAATAATAATAATGTAATCGTTCATTCACGTTATCATATTGCGTTGTGTTTGATAATAAACAATGTATCATTTCGTATCAAGTTAAATAATATATCTTTGTTAGCTAGTAGTGTCATATATTATGATATTTATTTGTATTACCTATTAGGAAAACAAAATTGATAGATAAATATGGAAGAAAAAAAAACTCTAAACCAATGGTAAAACAAATAAAAAAAAAGTGCAATAGAAATAAAATTGGGCTATAATTGTAAGGTTTGAAGCCTCTTTTGTATAGAGAAGATGTCTTTCATTCTCACTCCATTCATCATTAATCATGTGTCAAAATTTACTTATTTCTGTTTATGTTATATTGATCTAAACAAATCCATACGCTATAGGTAATTTTACGTCCCACTATGATGATTAACGATACTATCCTATGAATCTACTAGTAGGATACATAATTGAACTATTGAGATTTTTATTAATTCTATTTTTGTTCTTGACAAAAAACATTAGATGAAAGGTTGAACTGTCATGTATTTGTACTAAGCTTTCAATATGTGTGTGACGAAATTTGTAGCGGACAATATACTTCGATAAATTAAAACAGAAACAGATATGGAACCAAATTTGTGTAAAAATCAGAATACTATTCACTTTTTAGAACGAATGTATTAGTAGCAATTTCAACAGATCACTTAACCAAATTTCAGTGGCCAGTATATTGGGCCTGTTTTGGGTAGTGCAATTGATAATAAATATTGGTCCTCTCTCTAGAATCCTTTGTCCCCAAAAAAAAAAAAAAAAACCCTTCATTTAGTTCCAAGTACCACTCAAATTTATATCAAAGCCCTGAAAAATGAGCCAAATTTATCTGTCCAACTAACAATATAATTTATGTCAGGAAAATTCTCGAAAAATCTCAAAATTTACTACGAGATATTCCGTTAAATTATTTAATATTTTAAATATAATAAAATGACAAATTTAACCTTTTACTTAAACTTAAAAAATACACCACACATCCCCCACATCCACATCCCTCACATCCCACCTTCTTAAATTAATTTCATATATCCCACCTCTTCTTCCTCACTCACCTCCACTTCCATCTCCATCTTCATATTCATTAATAACTCTAAATTTACTCAAATACTAATTTCATACATCCCACCTTTTGCTAGATGGAGGTGGAGGTGAGTGGAGAAGAAGAGATGGAATGTATGAAATTAGTTTAAGAAAGTGGGATGTATGAAATTAGTTTAAGAAGGTGGGATGTGGGGTGTGGGAGTGGAGATGTGGGGTGTGGGTGTGGGGGATGTGGGGTATATTTCTTAAGTTTAAGTAAAATGTTAAATTTGTCATTTTATTATGTTTAAAATATTAAATAATTTAATGGAATGTCTCGTAGTAAATTTTGAAATTTTTCGAGAATTTCCCATTATGTTATTTGTATATTAAATTTAGTCACAAACTCTTATATAATTTTTAGATTTTTAATTTTGAACTTAAAAACTATAATAAACTTATATATTTTTCATTGGTGAGAATCACCCAACATTTAATGAAAAATCCTCACTATACTCCCGTAAACAATATTTAAGGGGGGGATAGAGAACTCATCTCGGCCCCCACTCTACATCAATAACAAATGACAACACTAGTGGAGACAGATTAAAATTAAAGGAATATTAATTTTGTTTGTAAGGTAATTATCAATTATAATAGTATATAACTAAAGAAAAAATTAGGAAAATAATAACCTTTAAAACTCATAATAATAATAATAATAATAATAATAAATAATACTTTTTTTTTTGAATTGGGATGTGTATAAGTTAATGCTAGAAATTTTAAATGTGTTATATTTGTTATTTTTTTAAGAAATTATAAATTAGTAGCACCCGAATAATGTTATTTATTTAAATAAAAGATAAATTATAAACTGAAAGTGGAAAATCACATTTAGATAATCTGAACAATTAATTAATTAGAAGCACAATAACTAAATTAAAAATTATATCATAACACGTTTTCAACAGGCAATAATCCGTCCCTGAATTTATAAGGTTCCTTTCATAAAAATAGAAGAAAAAGTGACATAGTAGCCCTTCTTCAATTATGTTTTGTATAATTTTGCTTATAAAAATACTATTATATATGGATTAATTAAAAGGTCATGGTTTTTTAGGGTAAAAGAGAATAAATAAAAAAAAAAAAAAAAAGTAAAAGGCAATTGGACAAAAAGATGGCCATGTGAATTTTGTTAAAAAGATGGAAAAGAAATTGCAGTGTTATAACTGGTATGAACTGAAACCAAAGATTTTAAAAAACAAATAATGAGATGCGAAGAAAGGGAAGGAAAGGACTAAGGAGTAGGTCCATCCAATCTCTTTTATTTATATTTCCATCATGTCATGAACCCCCTCCCCCAAAAATATATTACATATGCTCCTCTACTTGCTGCTTTCTCATCTCTATTAATTAAAATTTTATTAAATATTCTCTAAAATATGTTCTTTTGAGTTATGTGATGCAAACCTGAGGTCATGCTTTGCATCCATTATACTACAAACACCTACCTTCCTCTCTTGGCCTTTTTTTTTTTTTGGAACAAGATCCTCCCTTGGCATTTGGTCTTGCAATTTATATTGATATTGTGAGACCGAAGCAAAAATGAAAAATATTTGGTTTGCAAAATTTAAGAAAGGATTTAAAATTTTATAGATTTTTTATTTTTTTTAAAAAAAAAAGGGTACTAAAGTCCTCTATTTTTTTATTAATAAGAGAAAACATACTCACATATTCGAACTTGAGTTCCTGGTGAAAGAATTGAGATTCTTACTACTTGAAATACAAGGAATTTATGGAAGAAGGTTTTTTAATTCAAGGCAAGTGATCTACCCATTTTGATGTGAAACTCTATAAGAATAATGAGTACTCTAATTTTAACCGAAAATTGCACTTATTTTCCTTTCTTATGTCTATAAAACTATATAGATTTATATGCACTTTAATTGACTTTTTAGTTAAAATTATATGTAATAAATTATTTACCTATTATTTTCTCTAATTCAAAATTTTATAATAATTTAGTATAATGACTTTTATTTTTTCCCTCCAACACTTTATCTTTCTCTATTATTGGTTACCTATCAAAAATACAAATTCACAACGAGTTTTCAGAATTATGAAAATACATAAAACTATATTTTTAATTAAGAAAAAGAGAAATATTTATATTCGATGAGTAATATAATTCATTAAAGCCATGAGCCTTTTCGCCAAAAATATAGACGGAATTAATCTAGAGTTATTTTTAATTAGGAATATTTTTTTTATGTTTTTTTTAAAAAAAAAATAGATCTTGTACTATCTATTTTTATAAAAAGGAAACTAAGTTGTTACTTTTCAAAAAATAGATGACCTCTAAGATTTTTTTTTTCAAATTTTTATTAGTTATTTAATTATCATTATATCAAATGAGTATGTAAAAATTACGTAAAAAGAAGAAATCAAATAATAATTCATATGGAAATTACATCATTGATATTTTCGGTGATAATTACGTATTATTTTATAAATTCAAATCTTAAAATCAAAACTCTAAGATATAAACCCTTTACTCTAAAATTTAAAAATTAAACCTTAAATCCCAAAATTTAAATTCTAAATTAAAAGAATACATAATTGTCGCTATATCTATTTATGTATAAAAGTATATATGTCCATAGAAAAAATGAATGTCTCATATTAATAAAATACAATACAATAAAAAATGAATATCTCATATTAATAAAATACAATACAATAAAAGAATTTATAAGAAAGTATGAGTATCACTCAAGTCTATTGGATTAATCTTTTGGATTAGAAGGCTCATTTTTACAAAACTTTAACATGATATTAGAATTTCAGTCTATCAATAAGCAAAAAAAAAAAAAAAAAAAATTATTGGGCTTCCCTCACAAAAAAAAAAAAAAAAAAACATGAAATTTGCAACCAAAAAAAAAAGAAAGAAGATAAGTGACCCCAGAACAATTAAAATATAATAAAAATATGTTAAAAATATAAAATGTAGGAAAAAACGATCCACACTTTAAGGGAGAATGTTAGAAAAAATGAATGTCACACATTGATAAAAGATAATACAATGATTTAAAAAAAAAAAAAAAAAAGAGTGTCTCCATTTATTGGCTTAATATTTTGTGTTTAAAATAACTTTTAACATATGTATATATGAAATTGAGATATAAACAAAAATAATAATTTAATTATTCTATTACTTATTTTGATTTAATTAATAATTAATATATTTCCTATTGTTCAACATCATATTACTAATTAAGGGTTTGACATAAACTTGTAGGCTGCCTCATTACTCACTAGTAAGACATGAGATTCTCATGCAAACACAAAGTGAAGGTTGTATTCTAATATTTTTTTAGACTTATAGATGAGTGAATTTATATTAAAAAAAAAAAAAACTAAAACATTGTTTTAATAACTACATGTGAAAAGTGGAAGGATGTAATTTTAAGAAAATACAATTTAGTATTCAAATTTTGATCATATTGCGTGAGGTGTATAGTCATATGTTATTTCTTAAAGAGTAAAAAAAAAGATGTGATAATAAATATAAAAGATAAAAATTTTAAATTGTATAATAATTGGAGTTAAATTTTTTTATGTTATAATTTTATTTGTGATAAAATGACAAAACAATTAAACATGAGTTCAAAATAGGTCAATTTTCTAGCTTTTTAACCATTTAACACACAGTTAACCTTGATTTAATATTGGTGGGTTGACCGACTGATTATCATCGGTTCTAGAACACTGATGAGTTCAAAAATTGACCAAAAAACTTGCGAAAATATGTTTAAAAAAAAGGTCCAAGAGTTTTTCGCTAGTTTAGTGAAAATCCACAAAATTTTAAATCTTTTGTCCTTTTTGATGAGATAATTAGGTTTCTTGGAGTTTCTGTTAGAGTTTGCTTCTGTTAGAATAAATCTCTATTAACAAATGTAGTTAATTTAATGTCTTGACTAATTCCTTTAGTATTTACCATGCAATTAGGTAATGTAATATGTGGGTTGTTTTCTTGCTTTTTATGTTAAGTTTCTATATGGCTATAAAATAGCCAAAAACTTGCTTCAATTTCTAAGTTAATTATTCCTTCAATTTGTGTTTTCAATTTGAGTATTTGATCCATAATAAATTGGTATTAAAGCCACCACTAGGCTTGAAGAAATAAAGTAGTAGCTTTTGAGTGTCTTGCAGCAACAAGATGCATGGGTACTGAAAAAAATTTTGTGCAACCTACTATTCCTCATTTTGATGGTCACTTCGACCATTGGAGCATGTTGATGGAGAACTTCCTAAGATCAAAAGAGTATTGGACCTTTGTGAAAACTGGCCATATCGAGCCAGTTGATGGAGCAATAGTGACCGAGGAGCAGAAAAAGAGTTTAAATGAGTTGAGGCTGAAGGACCTGAAAGTGAAGAACTACCTATTTCAGGCAATTGATCAAACCATTTTAGAAACTATACTCAAGAAAGAAACATCAAAGCAGATATGGGATTCAATGAAGAGAAAGTATGAAGGCAATGCAAGACTGAAGCGTTCAATCCTTCAAGCACTTCGCAAAGAGTTTGAGATTCTTGAGATGAAGCCTGGTGAGAGTTTTTGATTATTTCTCAAGGGTCATAGGATGAGAGTGCATGGTGAGCAGATGAAAGATGTAACAATGGTAGAGAAGATCCTTCAATCTTTGAGTAGCAAATTTAATTATATAGTTTGTTCTATTGAAGAATCAAAGGACATAGATGAGCTATCAATTGATGAACAAAAAAGTTCATTAATTGTTCATGAGTAGAAGTTCCATAAGCACAATGAAGAAGAACAAGCTTTGAAGGTGACATCTGAAGATAGGTTTGGAGGAAGAAGTCGTGGTCGAGGAAGTTTTCGAGGCAGAGGCAAAGGGCATCAAACCTTCAATAGAGCTATTGTTGAATGTTATAAGTGTCATAAGCTTGGGCACATTCAATATGAGTGTCCAACTTGGGACAAAGAAGCCAATTATGCTGAACTTGATGAATAGAAAGAAATGCTTTTAATGTCATATGTGGAGTTGAACGAAGCCAAAAGAAAGGATGCCTGATTCTTGAATTCAGGATGTAGCAATCACATGTGTGGAGACAAGGCATTATTCTGTGAACTCAATAAAGGTTTTAGGCAGATGGTGAAATTGGGGAACAACACAAGAATGTCAGTACTTGGAAAGGGCAATGTGAAGCTACAAGTGAATGGATTTAATCATGTGGTCACTGATGTATTCTATGTACCAGATTTGAAGAACAATCTATTAAGTATTGGGCAACTACAAGAGAGAGGGCTAGCTATCCTAATTCAATTTGAAAAATGTAGAATTTATCATCTAGAGAGGGGCCAATCATCCAAACTGAGATGATTACCAATAGGATGCTTGTTTTGTTGGCCTAATCTCAATTAAAGAGAGACGTTTGTTTTCACATAACCACTCAAGATTTATCACATCTCTGGCACTGCAGATATGGACACCTAAGTCACAAGGGTTTGAGAACCCTACAATTCAAGAAGATGGTGAATGGTTTACCTCAACTTCCTATCTCAACAATTATGTGCACAGACTGCATGATAGAAAAACAACATAGAGATTCAATTCCAAAGAAAAGTACATGAAGAGCATCACAAACGTTGCAACTCATCGACCGCCGATATATGTGATTCAATCATTCCAATCTCAAATAGCAAAAAGAGATACTTAGTGAGTTTTATTGATAATTTTACTAGAAAAACTTGGATTTACTTCTTAACTGAGAAGTTAGAGGCTTTCATTTCTTTCAAGTATCTTAAAAGATGTGTTGAGAAAGAGACTGGTTCTTACATCAAGTGCTTATGCATTGATCGTGGAGGAGTTCAATTCAGAAGAATTTAATGAGTTTTGTAAGAAAAATGGGATCAAAAGACAATTGACAGTAGCATATACTTTCTAACAAAACGAAGTCACAGAGAGGAAAAACAAAACTATCATGAATATGGTTAGAAGTATGCTTTCAGAAGCTATCAATTGGACAGTATAAGTTCTAAATCGATGTCCAACACTAGCTGTTAAAAATATGACCCCTAAAGAAGCTTGGAGTGGAGCTAAACCCTCAGTAAAGCCCTTTACAGTGTTTGGCTGTATGTCACATGTCCATATACCAGATGCAAAAAGAACTAAATTAGAGAATAAGAGTTTTAGTTGTGTTTTGTTGGGATTCAGTGAAGAATCTAAAGCTTATAGACTTTATGATCCAATTTTCAAGAAGATTGTGATAAGTAGAGATGTTATTTTTTAAGAAGATAAACAGTGAGATTGGGATAAAAGCTATGAAGAGCAGTTGATAGCTGACTTGGAATGGGGTGATGATGAGGATAATGTTGTTATAAATGGGGTCAATGAGGCTGTGAATGAAGGAAGTGATGAAGTAGAAGAAGAGGAAAATGCTTCTCCAAGCTCCCTGAATGAAGAAGGTAATGAAGATGGTATACTTGATCCTAATGAAGGAAGAGTTAGAAGGCCACCTATTTGGATGAGAGACGACGAAAGTGGTGAAGTTCTTTCTGAAGAAGATGACTTAACTAATCTGGCAATGTTTGCTTCAACTAACCCTCTCTATTTTGAAAAAGCAATGAAGTATGCACAGTGGAGAGCAGCAATGGATATTCAAATAGAAGCCATAAAAATGATACATGGGTCCTAACTGATATACCAGCAGGGGCTAGGAAGATTGGGGTCAAGTGGGTCTACAAAACTAAGATTAATGAGAATGAAGAGGTAGACAAGTACAAGGCTTGCTTGGGAGCAAAAGGTTATACACAACAATATGGGGTGGACTATATAGAGGTATTTGCACTTGTGGCAAGGATGGATACAGTGTGTATGATCAATGCACTTGCAGCTCAGAAAGGTTAGATAATTTACCAATTAGATGTGAAATCAACTTTTTTATGTGGAGAATTAAGTGAAGAAGTTTTTGTTGAGCAACCTAAAGGCTATAAGCAAACATATAATCCTCACAAGGTATACAAACTGAAGAAAGCTTTGTATGGACTTAAAGAAGCTCAACGAGCTTGGTTCAGCCGCATTGAATCTTTCTTTGTGAAAGAAGGATTTGAAAGCTATCACAGTGAGCATACATTGTTCATCAAGACAAACAAAGAAGGTAAAATTTAATTGTGAGCTTGTATGTTGATGATCACATTTTCTTTGGGAATGATGATTTAATGTTTCAGGAGTTCAAAAGTTCAATCGTGCGAGAATTTGATATGACCGACTTCGAAAAGATAAGATATTTTCTTGGAGTTGAAGCACTGATGGCATTCATATTAGTCAGAGGAAATATGCCTTAGATGTGTTGAAAAGGTTTGGAATGAAAGAGAGCAATCCTGTTCATAATCCAATAGTTTCATGTTTCAAAAATTTTAAGGATGAGAATGGAGTTAAGGTGGATGCAACCTTCTACAAACAAATTGTAGGGAGCCTCATGTATTTGACAGCAACTTGACCAAATTTAATGTTTGTTGTTAGTCTTATTAGTCGATATATGAAGCAGCCAATTGAGCTGCATTTGTAAGTAGCAAAGAGGTGTTTAAGATACTTAAAAGGCACTACTAATCTTGAAATCTTCTACAAGAAAGGAGGGAATGAAAGCTTAGTTGCTTGTGTAGATAGTGACTATGCAAGTGATTTGGAAGATAGGAAAAGCACATCAGGTTATGTTTTTCTATTAAGCTCTGGAGCTGTTGCTTGGTCTTCTAAGAAGCAACCAATTGTTACTCTTTCAACAACAGAAGCAGAGTTTGTAGCTGCAACATCTTGTGCTTGCCAAGCAGTTTGGATGAAAAGAATTTTAGAAAAGCTAAGTTAATCACACGATATTTTGTGACAATAGTTCTACTATAAAGCTCTCAAAGAACCCAATTATGCATGGACGCAGCAAGCACATTGATGTGTGTTTCCATTTTCTGCATGATCTTACTAGAGAAGGAATTGTGGAGTTGGTACATTGTGGCACTCAAGATCAAATTGTAGATTTGCTGACCAAGCCACTTAAGCTTAATGCGTTTTTGAAGCTTCAAGAACAACTAGGAATTTTCCAAGTTCCAAATATAAACTTATTGTTGGTTAGCAGTTAGTTTAAGGGAGGAATTGATGAGATAATTATGTTACTTAGTTTCTATTAGAGTTTGCTTCTATTAGAATAAATCCCTATTAATAAGGGTAGTTGATTTAATGTCTTGACTAATTCCTTTAGTATTTACCACATAATTAGGTAATGTATCACGTGGGTTGCTTTCTTGCTTTTTTCAGTTAAGTTTATGTATGGCTATAAAACAGCAAAAACTTGCTTCAATTTCTAAGTTAATTATTCCTTCAATTTGTGTTTTTAGTTTGAGTATTTGATCCATAATAGTTTTTGCTTTAATTAGTGAAAAATATTTGGACCAATTTTTTAAAAAATTTTTGCTAATTTTTCAAGAATTGGTAAAAATAGTATGATTTCTAAAATAATTTTTGGTTGCGTCAAGTCTGCATTCATAATCAAAAACTGTAGTAGCAACAAAAAAGGCCAAATTTATTCTAGGAACATTCAAATTAATATAATTCTATCATAATTGCTTTAGCTGGTTGTTGCTCCGGTGGTCGAGGGCTAATGGGTGGTGGTTTCTAGAAGGAAGGGGTTGCTCGTGTTGGCCGAAAAGAAGATTAGAAAGGTTGTCGTGCGAGAGAGGGGCCGGCTATTGGGGAAAAATGGGTTCTGTTTTGTGAGGGGGAGAGAAGGGAACGTGATATAATCTAGGATAGATTGGTTCAAATGTTTTTCGCCTGTTCAGAAACTAGCAAATTTTATATTTTATATTTAAATAATTTTTTAGTGGTATTTTTCGATGGTTTGAACCGTGAAACATTTAAAAAAAATTGACATTTTAAACCGGCGAAATATTAATAAAAAAAATCGATGGTTTGAACTTGTGAAATATTAAAAAAAAAAAAAAATCGACTGTTTTTTATGGATAGGCAAAAAAGTTGTCTTTAGATTGTTTTCTAATGAGCAGGCAAAAAATAAAAATGTGACAAAACTGACTCTTATTGTAATAGTGAAAATAAAGAATAGTGATTCAAGAGAGATAAAAATGTATAGTTTTACCTTTTACTATCATTTTTTCTTATATTATTAGTCTAAATTAACATGTGATGCATGACCTATAAATAATTCTTTCATTAAACTAACCATATGTAAGATTTAAAATTTATAGAGGCACTCAGGCAAGGTAGCTTGCCCCTGTTTAATTTACTCTCTTTTTTTTTTTCTAGTGTGTTTCTCTTCTTATACCGCTTGAAAAAATTATAAATACATTGGTATCAAATTAATAAAAATTTAGTGTTTAGCTTTAATTTAATGTTATAAAGTCAAATGGTATAAAGAAAGAAAAAGTGAGTGTCACTATTCATTTTTCTTCGATAATAATAACATATTATTTAATTGAATTAATGAATAATTTCTCCCCACTAGATTACTTAATCCATTAATTTTTTCGAATTTTAATCACTAAATAACTGCCACCGTAAATAATGATTATTATATATTTTTAATTATTATTGAAAATATCTTAACTTTTTACTCATATAGAGGGTTGTAATCTTATTGTTTAGTACACATTAATTATTAGCATGATCATTTGCATGCAATTATTATTATTTTTCACTTGTATGCATTTGGATTTGTTGACACGAGAAATGATATTTGCATGCAATTAAATTTTTTTTTTTTTTTCACTTGTATGCATTTGGATTTGTTGATATATACATTTTGTAAGGTTTATGAGTATTGACAATTTTCGTAGATAAAATGTTTGATTGTAATCTAACATAAGCGTTCACTGCTTAATCAGATAATACATGATGATGGAGTCACCAAGCTTGCAGTGCCCATATGACAGGTAAAATATTCTCTCATGTATACATCCTCACACAATTGAGCACTACACTTAGTATGAATTGTAACGAAAAGAAATTGTGTTGTTTGAGTAGAATTATTGTGAAAGCAAAATTATAGTATGAATAGAATTGTTGTGAAAGTAGAATCCTTGTTTGAGTAGAATTGTTGTGAAAGAAAAATCCTAGTATGAGTAGAATTGTTGTGAAAGCTAAATCCTGATATGAGTAGAGTTGTACTCTATTATTAATTATCTCTTAGGTCAAATTGAACTGTATATAAACAACCCTTTGTTAGAGACAAAAACCACCACACCAAAATATTATTTTGAGAAATTACCAAAAATAACACCCCTAAAATTTATAGTAACAAAACTAACACCCCAATAATATTGAACATAAAATATTGAACGTTCAATATTAAATGAGTCTAAATTATCGTCGTTCAATTCTAATTGGATGGATGTTCAAAGAAAAATGACATATTAGTCATTTTTTTAATTGTGAAAATATAAAGGGGTGCTAGTTTTGTTATTAGAAGTTTTGAGGGGTGTTAGTTTTGTTATTCTCCCTATTATTTTCTACATCTGATTGAATTTTATTTTAAAAAAAAATCTTCTTCTCTTCATCTATCAATCTTAGGTACTTTCTTACTTTAATTGTTCAAACATATTGTGTTGTTATGTTTGGATAATTCATATGCCTAATTGTTTTTCATGATATTGAGCTTTACATAATTGTTCTAGAGTTTGCTAGCTGATTTGGTTTTTACATAGTATGCTATTGAATCTGCTAGTTAAGGTTTTTCATTCTTGAATCTGTTCTAGAACACACTTTGCACTTATGTTATTTATGCTAACTTTTCAGGTACTGAGGTGACGTGTTCGGTATTTCGTATGACTCAAAATTACTGAAGTTGATGGGTTCGATTGATCTTGTGGGACTCAAGTAGGTCAAAACGTTGGTACGGATCCAAACACCTAGCTTGTGGAGGCTATGAAAGGAGCGACGACTCTTAGGTAAATTACATAAGGGAATCTATCTATAAAGGATAGTCTAAGACCTGTGGTTGTAATTGAACATTGATTTTTATAGTGGATGTTAGGTGGTCCGGTGGACCTGTGGTCCGGTGGACCGGTGGTTTTCCTCTTAGGTCATTGTTGTGATCTAGGTTGTTTCCACCTAAAAATTTCGTGTGTTATTCTTTATTTCTGCATTCTATTTTTACACATGATTGCATGTCTTGTTTAGGTACATAATTAAAATTTGATAAAATTAAAAATAATCTATTTACTCCCTGTCTAAGTTTATTTGATCCGTAATTAAAATTTTTTATATTTGCACATATTTGTTTCTTACAAAATTCAAAAAAAAAAAAAAAAATTTATTTTAAAAATTACTTTATTACATGAAATACTATAATTAATGTAAGTAAAAATATATACAGAGAGAGTGATGATCAGGTAAGCGACATATTATGAGCGACTGAGCAACATGGTTAATAGCAATTAATTAACGTATTTTTGTCATACTTAAGAATAAGTGATATCATAATTATCTTTCGTTTGTATAGATGTGCGTATAAATAAATCACTCAAATCTTTTTCACAATTATCTTACTTTCAATATTGTTGTCGCTCACTAATCATCACTTACATATATATATATATATATATATATATATTGTGCTCTTAATTAGCATGGCACCCGTTGACATTCCCACTTTTAGCTGCGAAGCTATGATCGATTAAATTGCTTATCAAATAAAATGGTAAAATCAAATTTATAAAACAATTATGTATGCCCATAAAGTTCAAGAGGTTTTCATATGTACCATTTTCAATTAATTCAAAGAGTCAATCTTGTTGGGATGAGTTGTGTTGTGAAAATGTTTTTTCCCTTTCAATCTGAGATATTTTTATGCGGTTTACCTGTAAATCTATAATAGCAGTTACAAGGTTAGAAACGAGTGTTCATGTAAAATTATTTTTTCCCTGAGAGTTTATATATATAACTTATGGAATTTGAACAATTGAATTATTTAATTATTACCTTCAGAAAAAAAATTGAACGGTATAAGAGCATGCGTTGGTTATCATTCACAAAGAAATGTAAGAAAAAGTAGTCTCGAATATATGTGAGTAAATAACAAGTTTTATATTTGTTGATATATCTTACTTTGCTAATAGGTTAACTTTTTATGTTATAGCTCAGGGCAAGGACCTAAATTGTATTGCGTAGATGGGCACATATAAAATGGATTCTTCAAGTAAAACTGTACCCAAGGCGGATCATTTAAGGGGTAATAAGGAGTTATAATTTTGGTCTTTTTTTTATAAAAAAATTAATTATATATATATTTTTATTGTTAAATAAATATTTTATTTATAATAATATATTATGTCTAATTTTTTATACATATTTTGGTATATATTAACAATATTTAATAAATATATAGATAAAAATGACATAAATTATAATTAAAAGATTCAATATGTACATTTTTTTTTATGTATTTGGTAACTAATTAGTGACAAAAATAAAATTCTAGCATTATATTATATAAAATTCTTCTAAATGTGATAATCCAAAAATAATTTAAATAATTAACTTTCGACCTAATATAAAAAAGTTAAAATTTTAAAAAAGAAGTATACAATAAGCTTTGGACTAAAGCTTTTTATAATTCATATTTATGTCTTTAAAATTTCTCATATTTGTTTCAACCTAAAAACTTTATCCAATATTGTCTTATTTGACATCTTACTTTAATAAATTTTGAATTTGTTTGAATTTTTATGTATATAAAAATTGTAATATTTATTTGTCCTTAGTTTTCATTCATTTTATTTTTATTAATCAATTTTAAATAGTTTATAAATATATTTTTTTTTAAATATAGTCTCAAGTTTAGAACTCTAATCATATTTTATTTTTTATTTTAGTGTTAGTTTTAATATTTATAAATTTTATGTGTTTAATTAAAATTTGATTTTTTAGTTAATAATTTTTTATATATATGTGATATTAATACATATTAACTTATTATATTTTTATATAATTTTTGTTATAAATTTATTATAATATGTTAAAACTCTATATTTTTTGTATGTTAATTTTATGTCTTTATTATATTATGATAAAAAAAATTTAATATTAAATTAAAGAGAGTCTGTCATAATTCTTATTTTAATTATGGTGTATCTTTTTGGTTTTTAATATTCTATAAATTTTTTACAAAAAATTAAATTACAGCCCACCCTCAAAAAAATTTCTAGTTTTGCACCTGCCCACAAGTTACACACTTAGCTATGTTCGAACAATGGTGGGTACTCTCTAGTTAACTTAACATTTTAAGTCAGAATTACTGACTCAAAAGTAAATTAAAAACCATTAGAGGAGCTGAAAACCTAACACAGGATAATATATTCTGTAAAAAAAAAAAAAAAAGATATATATATATATATATATATATATATTCTGAATAGAAGTATTTTAAGGGTACGTTTGGCTCCTCTGTTTATTTATTGAACAATTAATATACAAAAGAAATTTTTATTTTTTTTTTAATGATCATACACATCAGTGACAGGGAGTGGACAATAGAATAATATAATGATTTTCAATTTCAAGCAAAAAAGCATATGAAGACAAGATAAGAAATCAGCATTCAACTAAAGTCTTTAAATATTTCAGGATTAAACTATGAGGGAAGGGTATTGAGTATGTGGGGGTCCCAAAGATGACTAAGGGAATGTTTCATCAAAGAGGGTCAAGAATGATCCATGTCAAACCCACCTGGTGGGGGAAGAGCCATTCGATGACAAGACACTTGCCCACTACCTCTTTTTTATTTTCTATTAATTATTAATTCACTTATCATCATCTTTTTGAAATTTGAGCTCTTCCTCTTCCTTTATGGTTGAAAATATTACAAATACAATTTTCAAACTAAGTCAATGAAAACAGAGACGATTTATTAGTTATTTGGATGAATTACAAATATCTAAAAAACTTAATAAAATTGAAAAATAAAAATTACACTTCTTATTTTCATTATCTTTTTAATTTTTTAATTTTAAAGGATTGTATTTGCTAGAAAATCAAAAGTCAAAAAATTAATTAAAAGAACATATTGTAATAAAACAATAATAGAGGAGCTGAAATGAGGCAATTTTTGAAGCTCTAAAGAGTTTTTTTTAGTAATTTTTCAGATTATTTATTTATTTTTTATTTGGTGATGATCAATCAAATGTTAAGATGAGGATGAAGAATCGAAGTATGTACTGTGTCTTTATCATTATATTAGAAAGCAGGTGTGGGTTCCAGTTAATGCTAGTTTGTATTTCATCAATTATTAGCTTAACTTGTTAAATAAATTATTAGAGTAAAAAAAAAAAAAAGTGTCTGACGCAGCTTAAAAATGATATCAGTAATGTAGTATTTATATATATAACATAAGTCTTACATAACTTTTTAAAATTAAATAACTTATAATTTTTATAAATTCTATAAAATATACAAAAGTGATAAAAAAAAAATATGAAATTTTGTCGGTTTAATTGTAGGAAAGTTGGTGAAGATAACAAGATTAATTTAGACAAATTTAAAACAAAACAAAAAACAATAATAGAATTTTGGCATTTACAACAATATATAAAAATAAGACAATTTTACATTTATTTTCTTAATAATGCAGTTTATATAAATATATATTTCTCTTTGTCTGACCATTAAAAAAAAAAAAAATCCCTTTATATATTATGTTATCATCGTGATAAATTTGGCTAGTAGTTATAATTTTTAATGAAACTTCAAGTAGTATTAATATATATTATGTTATATATGTTTCTACTAAACCATGTACAACTCTTACTAGAATAAGAAACTAGGTTCTATTTTTATATTTTCAATGATTTATTTATCTCATATTAGAAGTTCTTAATAATTATAATTAATTAGCTGTTTAAATAATTAGCCGTGTCCCTTAAGGAGCGTTAGCCAACATTTAGAAAGTTAGGTCAGTCTTTCGGCTGATACAGATTTGTGCAGTACTGCAGGAATATAGTGGAAATCTTAGTTGGTTTCTCGAGAACATTTATTTAATGGTTTGCGTTTAATTCTTTGTACAATAATGTACATTACTTTTTTGGTAGGTGACTATGCCGCGAAATTCATTAAAAATTTGGTAAGAATATAATATATTAATATTTTGGAAAGCTAGAATATATATAATAATTCTACATATGAGTTTATTACAATTTCCTACCATGAGATATTATTATACCAAATTGTTTATATTTTATAAGCAATAAAAATCAAACCAATATATATATATATATATATATATATATATATATATATATATATATATAAAAGTTTAAAAGACACAATTTATTACATAAATTTTTAGACTATCAATTATTAAAGTTGAGATATTAGAGAATAATTTTTTTTATTGCCTATTAGTTATAAATCTTAGGTTGTGATTAAATATTATAATAATTTATGTAAAAAAATTGGCACTATTAATCTTATTTCACACACACACACACATATATAGTTTTTCCTTAGATTGTGAGAAAATAATGTTAATATTAATGTATTTGGTGTCAAATTTCATAAGAATTATTAGCTTTTTAACTCTAAAAGATTAATAAAAAAGGTAAAGATACACATGTTTCATATAAACTCTTTTATGAGTCTTCTATAATGTGAGACTTTTATTTTTTCTAAAATTCCTTTTGAGGTGGGTCATTAATTTGGCACAAGACTTTGTATTTGTCTGTCTTCCCCCCCTCCCCTTTATGTGGAAGCTCATTAGTTTTCTTTCTTGGTTAATTCATCAACTGAAGTTTTGTTACCACATTAAAGTCTATAAAAGACATGATCTCATGAGCTTTATTATTCAAAAAATTAATTCAATAAGTAGAGATATCGGTATTTTTTATTAATAATTTCTGAAACTTTCCTTTTCTCTAACTCACTAATGTCTATAGCTCTTCCACAATTACTCAATGAGAGATGTGTTGTTATCCCTTTTTGGCTCGGTTGATTTAAGTTGTTTATACCCATAGGCATATAGTTTAATGCACTGATGGGCCAATTATTGATGATCCTTGCTAATTTGATTCGTTAGATTTTATAATTTTCTAGGTTCAAAAAAATTTGCCCAATCTGTTCTTTATTTTATTTATTATTATTAGGTTTTATAATCAGGAGACCACTGAAAGCGATCATGTACCATATATAATTAATTGTAATTGGCAAAATATTAAAAAAAAAATTATAAAAAAAAAATAATATAGCTTAAGTTAGGCATATTTATGATATAAATTTTTAAACTTAATTATACATCCGTGTAATAACTTTAGATAGATAAGTTTGTCATGAAATGCAGCTGACTCAAACTACATAGTTATTTTACTATAAAAAAAAAAAAAAAAACTACGTAGTTATTTATTTATTCATCGCTGTTAGTAAGTTTCCCCTATTGTTAATTCCTCTCTCTTCTCATGGAAAAATCCTAATCATTACATTAAGTAAGTAGGATGGTCAATAATGAAGATCGAACATCTGTTTTTGTTTATGTTGATGATCAATTTTGACAATGTTTGATGTGCGTGAGTAGAGTGTTCACACAGTTAGTCAGCTAATGATGTTACGTCTTGTTTGGAAACTTTTGCACACCCACATGTTCTCTAGCATATAATGATACGGAAGTTTCACAATAGTAAATTAAACATTAAACGCATGTATAAGTTTAACAGGCCATTACAATTCTTTAATATACAAATATATACTAAAGTTAAGATTAGTATAATAATTAGGAATTTTTTTTATAATTAATGTTTTGATATCTTCAATTGGTTAAAGCCAAAGTCAAAACCTATAAATCTGAACCATAAAATATGGTTCTGAAAGTTCACTGATCAACCTCCAATAGTCAATCTGTAGAATTATATCAGTTGACTTGTTTTAAAGTGGTTTAAATTAATAAAAAAGTTATTGACTTGTGACTTAGCAAACACATGGCGAATTGGGATATCGATTGACCTTAATAATCTATCACATCAATTACTTATTAATTAAACATTTAATTTTTTATTAGTCTCGATGGTTTTGACTTAGATGGATCCATTATTCGAGAACTAATCAATCATCCAATCAGTTAATCTTGTTGAGAAAAAAAGTGAGTTCAATAAGTGTATGAATGGTAAATTGATAATGTTGCGGAAGTAAACCTACCCATCATGATTCCATGTGGAGGAATTGTACACCGTGCGTGTTTTAATCTCAAAGTTTGTTTTCTTATTGAATTTAAATTTTTTTTTTTTGAACATATATATGAAATCGAGAAAGAATATTAAGAGCATATAACTTGTTGGAATTTAATATATTTTAATTGAAATATCATTTTGTATTTTTTTTTATCGAAGGATATTTAAAATAGGTATTAATTCAAAAAATATCAAGTTTTTATCAACTTTATTACAAGGCGATTAATATATATTTTGTATTTAATTTATTATAAGTTTTTAAGAGATTTTGATTTGTTATTAAAAAATAATACATAAAAGATTGCAAATAAATTTACAGGATAATAAATATAATGTCTTTAAAATTTATAATAACAACAAACAAATAAAATTATGTTGATTACAATTATTTTAATGGTGTTATTTTGTTGATTACAATTCTAAGGGCTATTTATATAATTTTCCTTTAAAAAATCAGCTCTCACTTGTGTGTGTCTTGGCTTGTCTTCCCTTCTCTTTCCTTAATCTAATACTATATCTTGTAAATGGGGAAGAAGGATGTCACCTTGACTCACTACTTGGTGTCTGCTTCTGATGCATTCCCTTCTAATTTTGTCAGCTTGTGAAACCTCAAGCTTACAGCAATGTGACATCATAACTTCGCATAAAATTAGTTTATTTTTTCCAATCTTCTTCTAAATAATGAAAATAACCCATGACTAGCTAGCTGCTATATATGCTTCGATTTCTACTTGTGTGGTTTACAATAGTGAGAAACTTCTAAGATAGAGTTCATTTTGTGTTAAAAGTTGTTGTTTCTGTGCATTATACAAATTAAATATTTACAATTCAATAACTGGGGTTGTTAGGTTTTAAAAATTGGACCACTAGTTCTGATAACTTGTTAGAAGTTGTTAAGATGCTAACTCTCCTAAAAGTTTAAGTTATTAAGAGAATGTCAATATTACTTTTATACATACATTATTTTGTTAGAAAAATAACATTTTATGAAAACAACCACTAAGAACATATCTAGAAAATTAGAATAGAATTTGTGATCATGGAATCATAAGTGTTATATATTTGGATAATAATTATATTTTTATTTTAGTCTATCAACAAAATGAAAATTATTCTTAAGCCTGCATCACTTTAAAATGAGTTTAACCTAATATGATTTTCCATATCACATAATTATTCAATTTAATATTGGATTAATTATACCACAAATTTTACTTCATCATAAGCACAAAGCAGTATATCAAATTTTCTTTTTACCCAAGATTGGACAATGTATATTTGGCTGAAATTAAGCAAAAACAAATCCAGTCTCCATCAGTAAGACTGATTCTGGAGTGATCTTCATATTGTAAATATATGGCAATTGTAACACAAATGATAACTATAATGCTATATCTTTTTCTGCTTAATTATTAAAAGAGTACTATTATATCGTATTTCTTTAAAGCATATACATACACTTGAATCAAATGATAGAAAGAATGCTAAATTAGATTTGCTCAATTGGTTGTGCAAGTAATTATTATTTTTTTTAACAAAAAAACAACGAAATACAAAGCTTTTGGATTTATATATTTTATTGTAACATTAATTTATTGTATAAAAATTTAACTATAATCCCAGCCAAACCTATTTTTATTTCTTTTAAGTACCTACTTTAATAAGAGATCCCAATTATACCACCTAATAAGTTAACATTTTGCACAAGTAGTTCAATAGGTGTGAAATATGAAATTGGGGTATTAAATATTTTATATTTTTTCATATTAAAGTAATTAAAACAATTTAAATATAAATAGCATGTACAAATTTTGTTTTGTCATCACTAACTAAACACCTTTTTTTTTAACAAAACAATACAAATAACAACAATATACATTTAATTTAATCTGATTTATGTTGACATGGGTTTAAAAATTAGAACCTTTTAATTTTTTAATTTTGTGAGTTCTTGTTGATTTATTATTAACATACGTTAAAATTAAATCATAAATTTTCTTTAAAACTTATTATTTATGAGAAATTAACATGAACAAAAACATGTCCCTCAACCATTAACTAACAATACACATTTATACTTCAAACTATAGTTTGGTTACAAAAATATTATAATGTGTTGTTCAAATTCATTTTTTTTAGGGATCAAGCATTGGAAGTATTGATGTAAATTATGGAAGAACTTCTAGTTCAAGCTTGGTTTGAGCTATAATTTTAGACCCACATATTTTTTGTATTAGGTCAAATTAAAATTTTAAATTAAACGGAGTCTTAAAATCGACATTAATATCGTAGGAGTGTATACAAGTATAATTGGTCAACTTTTTTAGAACTTTGAATTGACTTATTAAGAATGTAAGTTTAAATCATGCAATAAATTCTAATTTTTGAAATTGTTAAAAGGTACATATATTAATAAAATTTAAATAAATAATATAATATTGCTCATGTCTTGACCTAAACTTTTAAATTAAAGAGATGTTGATAAAATAAGGCCAAAGCCCAAAGGGGATATCTAACGTACGCTATTTGCTCAGAAAATTAACAAGAACACCAATTAATTAATCCTTCAATTGGTAACGTATTAAAAATGTGTTCGCGTAATGTATGGATTAATCCAAACATACTTGGATTGGCTGATCGATCGAGCACTATGATTTCTTAAGGAAGTAGTTGTTCAATACTAGTACAAAAGAAAAGAAAAATTGTTGTACTCTCCAATCAAATATGCCTTATCACTGATATATGAGTATGCAGATGAGGATATAAGGATTTTGCATGCTTGTTTGACCTCTGCGCTTATGTCAAACATTTCTAACCTACCTAAAAAACTCCATAATTTCTTATTAATAAATATCATAGCTAAAAAATGAATATGGTAGAATAATTTTATATAAATATGTGCAAGTGAAATGAAATGAATTTTTTAAAAATATTTTACCCTTTTTCACTAATTACTATAATTATATTACTCATTTCACAGTACATGAGATTATCACTAAGAAAAATTGTGAAGTTACAGATAAATTATAATTGCAATTAGCATACAAAGATTGTTTTGATGGGAGAAAACATTTGTAAGTTTTAAAGTTCGATTACACTCTTAGTATTTTGAGCAGGGAAAAAAACTTCTACAACTACAAGTAATTTTTTTTTTTTTTTGAACAGAATAAGACTTCTCGGGAGAATATGGGGTAACGCCCGCTATTCTTCATTCACCCGGATCAGCGCCTATATTGAGAATACCGACAAGAACTAGCATCTCAGTATCACGTCATAAGGAGTTTTTTGGCACAAGTAATTGATTGATTGAATATTATATAATGTGTCTCATGTGGTTTATGTCTAAACAAATTTATTTGATAATATAATAAATAAAAGTAACAAATTTGAAATAAAATAACAGTGCGGATGTTTTTTTTTTATAATAGTTATATGCTTAAAGATAAATTTGTGTAATTTTATAACTTCAAAGAAAAATAATTTATTGATTACATGCAATAATATAAATTATTTATTAATTATTAATGTGATAATTCATACCACCTAATAATTTATTAAAATAACATCTGATGAAGGTATCATCCCACTTATTTTAAAAATAAGGAATAATATTTTCATGTAATAAATTAAGAAAGTTGGGCATTAAAGATCCCATAATTATTTAATTTAAATGGTTTAATCCTATAAATATTATATTAGCTATCAAAGATTTCATAATTTTTGAAAAAATATCGGAATAATTCTGTTATTATATACAAATGAGTACTTTGGTCCAATAATTTTTGAATTAGGCAATTTTATTCCCATTAATTTTGAAAGTTAGGTACTCTAAGTCACAATTTTAATACTTTTGTTGAACTAAAAATGTCCATTTTAATAAATTATATGTTTATAGTTACTTATTTTTCATAATAACATGATTTATACTGCCTAACTCATAAATTATAAAACTAAAATGCTTATTTGATAAAAATTATGAAATATTTAAATTTTTTTTTCTAAGAAATTAGTAAATGCTAATACAAGTCTGCACTTACCTTAATATAATATGTTATGTGTCAAGATTAACTTTTCAATTTTCAAAGTATTTTAACACATTATAATAATGTAACTTAAAATATGTGTAAAAATTTTACACACTTTAAATATATTACGTAAACATACTATATATATTTTTATCTTAAGAAATTAAAATTTAGTTTATGTTGAATAAGGATATGGTTAAGGAGAGTGGGCATGACGCATGTGATTGTGTGCGGTCTGGGTCGGCCGAATGATTAATATAGAAGAATATAAGTATTAATACTCTAATAATCAGTCATTTTCGGGAGATTTTTTAAATATATCAGCAGTGTACCATTATAGTTTATACGTATATTAAAAGAGAAATAAATTTAATTAAATTTTAAGAGTATTGAAAAAAGTGGAAATGATATAATAATATAAATGATCATATACGCTTAACTTAGTTGATAAGATAAAAAAGTTTAAGATCGTATTTTTATTAGACAGTAAAACACAAATTTAAAATTTGTATTTTAATATTGAACTTATAACAAATTTAATTATATTATAATTGAAAAAACTCTCTAATATTCTAATAATTCAGAGGTGTAGAATGATTTGATAAAAAAAAAAATAACAATTTAAATGAGCTATTAAACATTTCTTTTGGAAAAAAAAAAACATTTAAATTTATCTCTCATTTTAGACATACTCACACACCCTATAACAGTCTGGATTGAAAAAATTTCAAGGCTTGGACTCTCATGTGATGCCAAATCTGGGACCCATGTGTCTTCCCACGCGTGCAAGGGCCACGTCGCGTAGACCCCACTCGTTGACTCTTTTAAAAAAAGTCCCTTGTTGAAATTCTGAAGACAGGGTTCTCCTTCCCTCATCTAATCGTCTAAATCGCTTCTCAACCCTGCCTCCCTTCGACAGGAGATTTTTTTTCAAACATAGAAATTATGGGTACTAGGAAAGAGACTAATATAAGAGAAAAAAATGTTGAAATTTTAGAAATAAGGATTAAAAAATTATATATTTACTTTTTAAAATATCTGCTACATAAAAATAAATTTACATTTTAATCAAAAGAAAATTAATTAAAATATTGTTTAGCAGCCTCCGTCTAACTTTTCAAAGAGAATATACCTGTTACGAATCACAATTAAAATTTAAATTCACTCGATACAACACATATTATTACCTATAATTAACTTCTTCTTCTTCGTCTTCTTGTTTTTTCCAATTTTTATGTAACTTTTTTATTCAACTTACTTAAAAAAATATTCTTTTAATTTTCTACCTTTCCTTTTAGATAAATGAAACATATGTATTTTTTTTTTTATAAATAACACATACGTTTATTTTAATAGAGCACATATATGTTTTTTTTTAATATATGACACATATATTTTTTATAGTATTTAGCACATACATTTTTTTTCAAAAGTGACATATTAATCACATATGTTTTTTCCCATTATACAACATCTGATGTTTTTCTCTCGATACGTACATGTGTCTTTTTCAAAAATAATTCCAACTTTTCGTTAAGTAGAAAATGTTAAATTATATAGAAACTTACATATATTTAATTATATATTAAAAAATACATATATTCAATTAAATAAAAAAATAAATCAACATATATCACAAAAAAATATATTCGAAATAAATACTACAAAAACAAAAAATTATAATTTGATGTGTACCAAATTTTAACTTAAAAGAAATTATGCTACATGTGATAAGAATAAAATAAAATAGAGGAGGGGGGGAAAAAACAAAGAGGCGCCAACAGCAAAATATAGGAAGAAAAAGAGGTAAAAAGAAGAAGAAAGAGGCCAAGTACAATTGTTGGCTTTTAATTATGTAATAATTAATAAATATACATGTTGTACAATTAATTATAAAGTTATACACTTTGTAAAAATTTTAATGTGTATTTCCACACACTTGAGTTGAGGAAGTGTTGAACTAAATAAAATATGTTGGATCACCTCAATAGAATTCTCTTAATTTTCTTAATTCATAAACAAACCAGCCAGCCAGCCTATTTTTAAGATAAGTAATAGACCCACTAACAACTATGAAAATAAAACTAGTGTGTCAAACTCATAATTAATATAGAATAGTAACTGTAAACGGAGATAGATATTAAATATAAATAGACAGCAAACATGACTTTACATACATTGAAACTGAAATGCATTAGGAGAGGCATTCTCAAAATTTATGGCAAATGTTTTGTCATTATGATCCTATCTTTGACTTGCTACAAAGTCAACCTTGCATCATACGCAATGTTATAAGCTTTCAAGTCAAATTTTGACGACAAATTACAAAGTGATCACTTTGATATACAACAAAGTAATGATGTAAATTTATACCGAGTCATTCACCAACAACTTGAATTTTGCTTATTAATACCCAACTTTTGACTTATTAATTTTAAGCATGATTACATATATATATATATTAAAATTAACCTCGTATTATATAAAGGATCAAAATAAACTCATTTTACAATATGTTAATAATATCTCATTATTTCTCACTCAAACATATATACGTATGTACACATTAAATCTTTAAGTGATTGTTGATTAATTAATTTTTGAAGTTGGTATCTTGAGATCAATCATATTTTAGAATATAATTTAAACAGTAATATTGAATTGTAATTTTCACGAAGATATTTGTTTATTTCAAAGAAAAGCGAAGATATTTTTAAAAAATATTCAACATCTAAAATTCATAATTATTGCAATATTGATAATTATTAGGAAAAAAAGAAGAAGAAGAATTGACAGGTTTTCCCTCTATTCTCATCTATCACTTTCGAAGTTCGATAGGTAGCGGATTGTCATTGGATATATAGATATTTTTTTTAAATTTGACCAGGGCCGGTCCTAGGCCTTTTATATTATATATTATATATTTAATATTTACTAAATTTTAAATATATTAATTTATTAGTTTAATATACATATATTAAAACATTAAATAAAATACGACCGCAATATATTTTTATTCAATTTATTTTAACTATTACTTTATTTTTAATAAAAATAATACAATTAAAAGAGTAAATATTTCATGCTTTTTAGACTAACATATTTTTTATTTTTTACTAACTCAATTAGCAGCAAAAATTATTAAATTTAAGACAATTAATGAATAAAATTTATTTTATATATACTATAAAATAAGTCTTTATCTTCTTTTCTATTTTAATAAATTAAAAACTTAATTTAGGTAATATTTTTATTAATTTGGTTAACAATTTGAAGTCCTTCACTTTAAACAAATGATTGAACATTATAATAATAAGTAATTATATATTTTTTGAATGAATATATTTTTCAAAGATTTAATAAATTTAAGTTCTTTTAAGATATGAGAGAAAACAAAGCATGAGTGTGCCTATTATCATATGTAGAAATACATAATTTAATTATAAATTTACCACTTTATCTTATGATCTCATCAAGTACTAAGTATTAAATTTACCTAAAATTCATTATATAAATGACAATATGCACCTCATTTATTGTAGATAAATAATAGCAGATAATTATGATTGAGATCATTATGGTAAAGTTGAATATTTATCAATTAAAAAATAACTAAAAATAAAAATATTTATATAGAATTATTATGATGAATATAAAATAAATTAAGATAAAAGAATCCATCATATTCAAAGGATCGTAAAGCAGGTTGAAGGAGAGGCAAAATTTTATTATTTATCAAGTTTTATTTCATATAAAGTGGTATGTGTATGTTATTTATAAATATTATTTGTATTTGTAAATTAAATTTGGCTTGACTTTAATGAAAATAAAATATAATATAATATTTTAAAAAAATTAAAAGACATAGTTTAAATCGGGTCCTTCTTAAACTGGGACCCTAAGCGATTGCCTAGATTCCCTAGGGGTTGGGCCATTTGACAACAATTTTTTGTTTTGTTTTGGTTTTATAAAGTTCTTATAGAGATAAAATTATAATATTATAGTGAGGTTTATCAACCATTATTATGGTGGAATTTGTAAGAAACATGAGTAGCTTCTATGTACTCATTTGCTAAACAACACTCTATAATATTTGTAGCTTCTATGTACTCATTTGTTAAACAACACTCTATAATATTTGTTGGTAACAAAGCTTTAATCAATCAATTAAGTCAAATATATGTGAGCCTATATTCATAAATAAGAAATAAATGTATCTTGCAAAAAGAAAGACAAATGATCTAATAAAAATGAAAAATCTCTTATTTTTATATGCCCAAGTTAATTAAATAGTTTCATTTTAAAATCCCTAAAAACAATATTTTATACGTTATAAAAAGGAAAAAAAAATGTATATATATATATGCATTGTATTTTTGAACATACATCAAATATATGTTTTTTATGTTATAACAATATATATATATATATATATATATATATATATATATGTTTATTATGTGGATGAGGGTTAAAAAACAAATTTTATCTATAAAAGATTATGATATTCATTTAAATAAATAAATATTATTTTTTTGTTGAGAGAATTAAAAATAAAATTAATTAAATAATTAAATTATTTATATGATACAATTTATAAGAAATAAAACCCATACTTTAATTGAGGTCATGTTATAAGGTAAAATGAAAATCTCACTAACCTTAATTAGGCAATCGAGGGATATTGTATATATAATTTACTACGTAGAGAACTAATAGAAATTGGACACTTTGAAAATCTTTATTTTAGTTAAAAACAAATTGTACTGGCTTCGGTATTTATAGCCTTTATGCTATATTATGTGGAAAAAAATTTGTATGAGACAGATATAACAATATATTTTTATAATTTTTAAAAAAATATTATTAATATTTATATAAAATATGACTCCTATATATAAAATAATAAATAGGTTTTTTTTTTTTTTTTTTTCATTATTCATGAACATATTGCATATAAAAAAATTTCATACGTGTGTGGTGGATACATATTGTCAATAAATAATCAAAATATTGTAACCAATGGAATGTGATTCTATTTGCAAGGGGAAATGGGTGGTTAAAACAATGGTCTTTAAGAGGAATTATTCTTTTCCAATAATTTAAGTTAATAGTATGTTATTATCATAAAAATCAGAGAATATAAAATGTTAAAAATGATTTCACTTTTTTTTACTATTAAAATTTGTAATGCTAATTAATCTTAATCTACATTAATCCAAAATCAATATATTATTTTTCTCTTTAAATACAGAAGAGTGACTTATAAAAAAAAAAAAATACAGAAGAGTGAGGGAGATATAGGACCCTCCACGATTATACTAAGAGTGTTTAAAATTTATATCCGAACCAAACTAATCTAATTTGTTTATTTTCTTCTTTTATTAAGTATGCTAGTTCCACAAATTATAAAATTAATCTATAATAACTTGGATCAATTTTTGATACTAAATTTTTTTTTTTTTAGAAATGATTCAACACAGACAAATATTATTTTATTTTTAATTTTTATATAATATTTCATTAAAAAAATTAACAATATAATAGTAGTATGTTCGTATCAGTTTTTTTTTCTTTTTATTTTTCTTTTCCTATGAAGCCTTACTCCTTAATCCCTAACTATTTTCATCCCAAACAACCCGAGCATCAAGTTGTACGAACCTTTTGTCCACCTCCGAATACAATTTGTAGTAGTTTCTTCGTCGAGTTTTTTCCATCGTGGGTTTTCGTCGTGAAATAGAGATTACACCCTAAATGTAATCAATTATTAAAACTTCAAATTTAATGCATAGATATTTAGCTATTAAAAAAAATTTGACAATTGAAAATAAAACAAAAAAACTATAAAAAGATAAAACTAATCTAGTCAAACCAATCCAAAAGGTTCAATTTGAATTGATTTTACAATTTTATTAGATCATTCCGGTTATTATTATTTAAGAATTGATTTTTTTTAATTTTTTTATTATATAATATTATTATATGTGGTTAATAAAAAATATAATAATTTATTTAGTTTTTGTGTAATGAAAACATTTTATACTAATTTTTTAATCTCTTTTGCTATTCTGAATTTCTGATGCCCATTTAGAATTTTGGTTTTGTGTTGACCCCTGAATTTTTTTTCTTGACTTCTAACCCATAGGAAGTGATGAATACCTATTCAGGTATCCCATTTACATGTCTAATAATTTGTCTTTCAAAATATATAACACACACCGACAGTGAGATAGTCCAGTAGGTAACGCTACTGGATTACATGCATCAAATCGTCCGTTTGAGAGATAAAAAAACTATAATTGTGCAAAAAGACCCCTTATGATGTGATCTTGAAGTACTAACTCCTATCAGTACTATTAATATAGGCATTGATCCGGATGAATATAGAATAGCAAGCATTACCTTGCAACATATTAGTTTATTCATTAAGCTATTCATACTTAATTACCTTGAAAGTATTCAAATAAAAAAAATTACCTTGCAAATATTCAAATAAATTAAAATTTTATTTTGATTTTTTTTTTTTACAACATATTAGTTTATACTCCACTGCATATACTATTTATTTATTCATATGGTTTCATTTTTAACATTTTTTAAAAATATATGTTATTTACATATGTAATGGAATTAAATCATAAGTTCCTCGGGTATATATACGACTCACTTATTACATGATTCTAATTTTAATCCTCTAAAAAAATGTTATTTTCCTTATAACATAAAATAACATATATCTTTTTTAGAAAGAACATATATTCCCATAAACACTGTAAGAAAAACAACATTTTTTTTTCTTTTTTTTGAAGGAATTAAAAAAGTTAAACTCTATATACAAATAGAATTATGTCATGCAATTAAATCATAAGCTTCTTTAACACATAAATTTTCTCCCACATTTGTACTAATATCAATCATATCATGACACATGGTAAAATTATCTAAAAAATTAAAGCATTTCTCCATTTTTAAAATAATTTTGCTATGTGTCACAATACAATTGATATGAGTGTAAAAATATATGCAAATTTATGTATTTTTAGCATTTTTCTTTAATCAAAACCTATAACATGAAGCTCGATAGATACTTTAGAGGGAGAGAGATGATAAATACATACATTTATATACATATTAATATTATTGTGTGTGATAAGATAAAATCATGTTTTAAATTGTAATATTATTTATTTTTTAAAAAACATTCTATCACATGATACGTTATAATTGATGTGAGTAAATATAAGTGCTTTTAATATTTTTCTTTAGATGGGATTAAAAAAAAAAGGGAAATTATCAAAAATAGCACCCCTAAAATTTATAGTAACAAAACTAACACCCCAATAATATTGAACGTTCAATATTCAATTTGAAAGTAAAATATTGAACGTTCAATATTAAACGAGTCTAAATTATCGTCGTTTAATTCTAATTGGATGGATATTCAAAGAAAAATGACATATTAGTCATTTTTTTAATTATGAAAATATAAATTTGAACACTAGGGTGCTAGTTTTGTTATTAGAAATTTTAAAGGGTGTTAATTTTATTATTCTTCAAAAAAAAATAAAAAAAAATAATCTTTAGGAGAGCCACTGTAAGATATTTTGGATATCCGGCGCTCACATATTTGGCAAATCATCTACCTTGGCAAGATTGATGCATTTCCTTCACGAAATTAAAGGTTGATCCATTTGCCATCATCCATCAAAATTAGCTTAAATTAGCATTTGTAGTACTACTTTTTTGATAACCATAAACCAGTAAAAGGGAACATTCTATTTTTATCGTACTCTATTACCAAAAGAAGCAGCCTGTCTCATTCGAACTGCTAAGTTACTACAATAACTTAATTTTTCCCGCAAATATAAAGAAATTAGTTTGAGCCTTTCTATAAAGACAAACCTTTTTTTCTTTTTAACGAGAGGGTTTTCTATAAGTCCCTAAATATGTGCAGTGTATATTAAAAGTATGAAATATGAGAATAATTGTCCTAAATATTATATATCTTTGTTGTAATATTATACTCTTAGACTGAACACCTAAATGATGTAGATGTGAATATAATCTATAAAGTGTGTGTGGTATAACTTTTCATTCAAAAAAAAAAAAAAAATACAAACATAAAATATAAAAGTACAAATTAATTTTCTTATTTGAGTAAATTTTTTTTATCTTGATAATTGATCAATAGTCATTATATATGAAAATATTAGACCAACAATAGTGGCTCTGTAGGGACAAACCAACATGGCAGGACTTTATGAGAAAAATAACTTTGATAATAATATTATGATTCTTTCTAAAATTCTCATAAAACTCCTGTAAAAGATTAAGAGTAGAGTAAACTCCCAAAAAAAAATTTACCCTCCTCCATTCCCATTCCCATTCCCATTCGGCCATTCCCTTAATTAAAAATTAAAAAAGAAAAGAAAGAAAAGAAGTTGGAATTGACTTCCCTTTGTCTAATCACACCCCCAAAAAATGTCAACCACATTCGGGTTACTATTAACAATATTCGTATACCGCCAGACCCAGATGGCGGTTCAACTTGAGGTTGTTATATATATAAATACCAAGATGCAGCGAATCGCTTTAATCATTTATATGAAACCCACAACAAAAACAACAACACTAGTCTTAGCTAACAACAGCCTCCAAGCAGAGATTGAATTCGAATAGTAGCAGCTGCTAATCAAAGAGATAAGAAGAAGCCCATCTATATATATATATAATTGCACTACTACTTAAACAAAACTAGCTAGCTAGCTATATATTGTTATGGCAGATGAATTCCAGTCAAGTGGTAACTGGTGGGACTCATCTTCAAGAAACAGATTCGAATCCGGAACACCTCCATCTTCTTCAGCACTTTTTGGATGGTCAACAGATATGACTGACAATTTAAAGTCTTCTAGGTCTACAATGGATTCTGTATCTGTTTCTGCTACTTCTTCTTTGGTTAATTTACATATCTCTGATTCGGCTGATCCCAATTTGCATATGATGATGGGTTTGGGCCCTTCTTCTCAACCTATGGATTGGCACAACCAACCCTTATTGTACGTTCTCTAAATTTTAAATTTCATTTTTAATTGCTTTTACAAAATTATAGCTAGTGATTCTAATTTTTAACATGTGTGCAGTAATCGAGGTGATCAAAAGGGTCCGGAGAGCAGTTTTAGATCAATGTTACAAGAGAATATGAATTCAAATGCCAATTTTCATGAGCATGAAACTAGTACTGGGCAACTTCAATGGAGGGACAAGCTATTTCCCGGGGATTCTTCAACAAACGTACGGGGATTTTCTTTGGATCAAACACAGTTTAGTCCTCAATACAGCTCAGGTGACAGCACTGTCACATCTCAAGGATTACAGTCTAATACTAATTTTCAGATGGATTCACCAGCTAATTTGTACGGAACAAGCCCTTCGACAAACATATTACAAGGACTATTTGGAACTAGTACTCATGATCTTAATACTCAGCACCAATCAAGTTCCATGAATTTTCCATACCCACAAAATTATGGAGTGAATAATGAAATTTTGCCTTCTAATTGGTCTAATAAAGTTCCTCAGTTTCTTAGAAATTCACCCCCAAAACACCAACAACACCCATCTAATAATTATAGCCATCTTCACTTCTCCAATAACGCACCGTTTTGGAATGCCGCTTCTTCTGAATCTTCCATCAAAGATGTTAAACCCGCCTTTTTTCCTAATTCACATCTTCAACCTCAATTCGTAGCCCAACCCTTTGATGAAAAACCAAAGAAGGTAAATTATATTTGAATTAATTAATATTTAGGGTTTTGACTATGATTACTGAGATTCATTTTTTTATTCAAAAGCAGAATATAATATCACAAGTAAGAGAGTCGGGTTCAGTGGTAAAGAAAAGTGGGAGTGAAAGCGCATCAAAAAGACCCAGAAATGAGAGTAGTCCATCAGCTTTGCCAGCTTTTAAGGTAGTGTGTAGTCAGAACAATATTAAACCTTTTTTTTTTTTAATTTTATTTATCAATTAAATTTCACCAAAGACATGAATGAGAAGTTGAAAGCAGTAAGTGGGGTTTTGATTAGGTGAGGAAAGAGAAAATGGGGGACAGAATCACTGCGCTTCAACAATTGGTTTCACCTTTTGGAAAGGTAATTTTAATTTAGCTAACTTCCTCTTAATTCTCAATATAAATATATATATATATATATATATGGCCATCTCTCCCCTTTACTTTCAAGTATTATTAGTGTCGATCTTTCAAGAGATGAAAAATTACTGATTTCTTAGAAAAAAGATTTTACTATATATATTTGATAAGGGTTGTTCTTTTTTTTTTTTTTTTTAAATTTTGTGTGTGTCAGACTGATACAGCTTCAGTGCTTTCTGAAGCAATTGAGTACATCAAGTTCCTCCATGAACAAGTCTCTGTAAGTTCCACTACATCATATGTAATTTTCTTAATTAATTACTCTATGTGTAATATTGCAATAAAAACTATTAATTACTAATTATTTAATGTTTTAAATATAATATCAGGTTTTAAGCAACCCATATATGAAAAGTGGAGCTGCAATGCAACATCAGCAGGTACCATTCATTTATATTCTTCTTTCTGCTAATTAATTATGAAATAACTATTTACTTTGAATAATTAAGTTAATTATCATTAGTATTATTGTATGCAGATTAATTCTGAAAAATCTAAGGAACAAGAAGGTCCCAAACAAGATCTTAGAAGCCGAGGACTGTGTTTGGTACCAGTTTCTAGTACGTTCCCAGTTACACATGAGACCACAGTTGATTTTTGGACACCCACATTTGGAGGAACTTTCAGATAAGATAAGACATATCATCATATATTATATATGTATATTAGAGTTGATGAAGCTCATGTGCCCATAATTTCTCAAGTTGGGCATGGTTAGTTGTTCAAGAAAGAAAAGGGGAGCAAGAATTTAACAGATATGCCCACATATATCTTTAGTGGTGTACTTCAGGGATGGAAAGGATATAATAAGAAATAAATAAATAAATTAATAATATGGTGAAAGAGAAAGAAAAGGAAATGACACTCCAAAGAAGGAATGGTACTGTTGGGGTCAGCTTCAGGCAAAATGATGAAGAGTTTGCCCAACATTTGGGACCATTTATTAATGGGATCGATCATATTAATTATTTGTAATAATTGAGGAATTATGATTAAGATATGGGGGATTAATAGGAATTAGAACATCTGCTGATCGTCAATTTAATTAGGTGCAACTTTAATTTTTATTGATTATTAGTTTATAGAGGAGAAACAGATAATTGTTGTTAATTAGGAAGCTGATTATTAATCACAATAGTTGTACCTTATCAAATTAGAAAGTAGTTTTATTCTTTTGTTGCTATATATATATATATATTGTGATTATAGAGTTGTCAATGGCTTTAGTAAAAGAAAAGGAAAAAAAAAAAAAAAGAGTGAATGAAAAGAAGAAAAGAAAAAATTGGAAGGGAATAATTGCATTTTAGAATACAATATATGAGTGAAGTGTGGGGATACTTTTTGATATGTTTATGTATTTGGAATAATGTTAGTGGAAGTCAGCAGGAGTCCCACACTCTCTTCTTTTTTTTTCCCTTTCAATTCTGTAATTTAATTAAACTTTTAATTTATTATTTTAAATTTTGTATTAATATTATTAGAATCAGAAAGGAGAAAGAAGGAAAAAAAAAAACGTATTCTGTTGATGCTACTACCCTTGATGCTTTGTGCTTTTTATTGAATGGTCACATTGAGGGGCTTCTATTGGAAGTTAGCTTCTTTTGGACTTTTGAAATTTGTAAAGGGCCGGGTCCTTTTCTTACTTTTCTCAAGACATACCTGACTCTTGTGAATAGAGGTTTTAATAATTTTCTTTAATTATTTAAGATTTTAATTAAGTCTCTAATTAAAATGTACTGGTTCGGTAATCAAAAATTCAAAATTGTTTGTTCTCGCAATTCAAGTATTATGTTCAACTACACTAACTTTGGATAGGAAAAAGGTTATCTCACTCATAGTTAAAGGAGGAGTACTTAGGAAGGAAGGAAGGAAGGATATGTCACTTTTTGTGCACAATACTCATAATTACCCCGGTAAGTAATCAATGATTTATTAGGAAAAATAAATAATATGATAAATGCTGAAGGTCCTTAAGGATAAGTAATTCGTATAATTCAAGATGATTAAAGTAGACTTCTTTTAAGGAGTTACAAAATACCAGATCCTTAATTCTCAATTCTTCTAAAAATTAATAATGACGATATTAGATGAAACAATCTTCGCTATTTTTCTTTGTTTGTTTTTACATTCAATACATATCATTACTATATATTTATAAGTTACGAGCATTATGGACAACTTATAATGAATATGTTTTCAAAAAGGAAAATTTTGGAGAAATTTTGAGTATTATTACGAAACATCTCAATAAATACAAGAATGTAATAAAAAATGAAATAATATATAAAATATCAAAATTACCCTAAAATATTGCTATTATACATCCCACTGTTACTTCAATTTTAATCTCCCGATTTGCCTTGCCGCTGCCCATCCACCACCTGGCCACCACCATCGTCCGACCACCACAATCGTCCTTACACCATGCCAACGTCGAGAACCCAGCAACCGTCCGAGCTCTAGCGCCACCACATTGCACCGCATCACGCACTGAATTTTAGAAACTGTTTGGGATATAAACGCACGGGATTTCAAATCTTTAGGTATGATTTTAATTTGTTTTAATTTATATTCATATTTAATTGTTCAGTATGACTGTATTTTGGTGATTAAATGGGGGGGAGAGTGAAAATATGGTGTTTTGGGTGTTAGGAGTTCGCGAAGGGGGGAAAAATGATGAACAGTAGGTTCGGTAGGGGGTACCGAATCAAACTGGTAGGTTCGGTAGGGGGTACTGAACCAAACTGGTATATTTGGTAAAGGTGGCCGAACAAAACTGTGATGTTCGGTAGGGGCTTACCGAACCTACATGTTTTGTTCGGTAGGAACTTACCGAACCACTACGCGATTTACCAGAAAAAAAATATTTATACCTGTTTTAATTGCTTTTTATCTCGATTTTCTTCAAAAATTTTCATCTCTTTTGTATCATTCATATATGTATTCTCCTTCTTAATGTTTTGTGTTAAGATTTAGAATTAATAATGAATATGGAGATGGAGATGGAGATGGAGATGGAGGTGGAGGTGGAGGTGAGTGAGGGAGAAGAGGTGGAATGTATGAAATTAGTTTAAAAAGGTAGGATGTAAGGGATGTGGGAGTATGGGTGTGAGCGTGAGGGATGTAGGGTGTGGGTTTGAGGGATGGGATGTATTTTTTAAGTTTTTAGTAAAAAGATAAATTTGTCATTTTAGTATATTTAAAATATTAAATAATTTAACGGGATGTCTCGTAATATATTTCGAAATTTTTTGAGAATTTTCCTTTCAAAAATAAAACAAGTTAAATTTGTGCTTATCTTTTAAAATTTTATAAAGAAAGAGGTGTAAAAAATAGAAAATAAAAACACGTAAAAGAATAAAATAAATAAAATAAATTGTTTAATGCAAGTGAATTGGATACTTGGTTATTTATGTGGTAGTGACAAGTTTGTTAGATGATATTAATTGTGCAATATTTATATAATTATATATTTAATTGTAAATATAATATAAAAATTAAATTATATTATTTAATGTATAAATTTAGTAACGATAGTTAGGGCGAGTTTAAATCATATTGAATATTTATTTTAATTTTTTTAAATTTTTAATTAATTAATTATATTATATTATTAAATATCATTTAAACTAATAATAATATAATATAATATAATTTAAATTAAATATAAATATATTTAATTTATTTGATACTTATAAGTTATAACCAAATATATTTCGGTCTCATACTAATCAAAACTGACACCTTGTGCTTTGGATTGAACCAACTTCTCTTTCTCTGGGTTAAAAAAAAAATAAAAACAACAAAAAACTTCTCTTTCCGTGGGGCTGCAGACCAACGGTGTTGGGCTTTTTTCCATTTTCTTTTATCTTTCCAGTGTATTCTGTATTGGGCTATGAAGTTGTATAATTTTTCTTTTTCGTTTTTTTTTTTTTTTTTTTTGTGTGTTTAATTATAAAAATAGATATGTTTTATCATTTTAATTTAAAATATTAAGATCAAATATTTTTTTTTCAATTTTAGGTCAAATGTGTTAATATGAGTCGTATAATTAATATATAATATATTATAATTAATACAAGTCTTGTAATAAAATTTTAATTTATACATAATTTTAATATATTTAAAATTTTTATAATTTATTTTATATGAATTAAAAATTAATAATAAATATATTTTATTCGTATTATATTTAATTTAGTATCAAACTTAAAAATAATTTTTCCTTTTTTTTTTCGTCATCACCCCGCTGAAATCACCATAATCACCAGTTCCATCGAGGCCATCACTGCCTTGCCATTCAGGATTTGCTGTCACCGTAGTCCACCGCCTCTATCAGAGCAAAAAAAGAAAATATCTTTCCCTTTTTCTCTTCAGCACTATCATGCACCATCCTCAACTAGCACTGTTATGCGCCATATCCTTCATTGCATTCACCAACCACTCAACTAGCTCCGTCTCCATTGCGCTCACCCATCACGCGACCAGTCTACCACCTCCGTCAGTTCCCCCACGTCGTTGCCTCTTCTCCACCATCGCTATTCGCAAGGATCTTCATCAGATCGTCCCGTACTCACCAGCCGTCACACACTCACCAACCTTCATGCACTCCCCATGGTTGCGCTCTCTAAATCCACCAGTTGTTATCTCAGCTTCCATCGAATTCGTCACCTCCTTCAAACCGTCATCTTTGCTTTCGTCAAAACCGTCGCCTCCTTCAAGCCTTCATCTTAGCTTCCGTCGCCCCTTGGTCCCGTTGCCGGTTACCCCCAACCGATCTGCCTTCCCAAATTTGGGTAACAGTCACCCAAACAGGAACAGCAACCTTAGCTCAATTTTTCAGCCTAGTCAACAACCCAATTTTTAGTCCGGTCAACAATCCAACAAAAAAAAAGAAGGCAACTTTTTGTTCAAAGTATATATTATTTCAATGAAAGATTCCAAAAAAAATTAAAATTTTAAGAACAATGAAATATTTAACCTAACTATTTAAGCAAGATTATTAATACCAGATTTCTATGGAGTAGCTGAATAAGATCATCATGTAACATGTGAATGTAACCTTACAACTTTTATAACTGGTAGTAGTAAGATTGATATGGTTTTAAACGTTTCTCACTTTATTAGATGTGATACTTAGATTGTTTATTCTGATGCATCTGATCATATGATTTATGATAAATCTTATTTTATTGACTTGTCTTCTCCACTAGTGTCTTATGTAACAAATGCTAATGGTGAAGCTTTTTTTATGTTAAGGATATGGTCAGTTCATATTACCCCAACCTTATAGCTAGAAAATATTTTATATGTACTGGATTTATCTCATCATTTAATAACTATTTCACAGTTGAATACTGAGTCTAAATGTTCTACAACATTTTATCCTATGTATGTAATTTTTCAGGATCTTCTTGCCAGAAAAATAATTGGTTGAGGATATATAAAGAACAAATTATTTCGTCTAGATCATATCTACACAGGGAACAAAAGCACAGTCCCTCACGCTTTGACATCAAGTTTTGATCAGCTAAGTGAAATTTGGTTATAGTATCGTCACTTAAGGCATCAATCTCTTTAGTCTTATGAAAAAATCTATGCCTATTATGTTTATTGGTGTGAGAAAATCTACTTTACATTATAAGACATGTGTTTTGGTCAAGAGTCATCATACTATTTATTCTCCAAGTATTTTGAATAAAAGTACTATTCTTTTTAAATTAATTTATTTTGATATTTGGGGATCGTCTAAAGTGTCTACTATATTTGAGTATGATGTATTTTGTGTCGTTTATTAATGAATATACAAAATTGACATAAATTACTTTTTTTAAAACTAAAATCAAAATTTTTCAACTTTTCAAAATTTTCGTACTCATGTTCAAATACAATACAATAATAGTATTAGAATTCTACGTTCTAATAATATGGGAGATTATGTTAATAGAAATTTTTTAAAATTTTTTCCAAAAACATAATATTGTTCACCAAATTAATACACACAACTAAAAATTTAGCACCAAACTTTCTACATATGATAAATAAAACATAAAATATTGAATATAATGTGCAAATAATTAAACTATAAGTATTACATGTAAATAATAAAAATGATATCGGTGAATAACGTATTATTGAAAGAAGATTCGTCTACATTATTCTTATAGCGGTAAAATTTGAATAAAGGTTCTATTGTCAAACTTTGAAAAGTAAAAAAAAATATATTAAGTTTTTCCTTTATGTTTTCTACAACTGTTTCAATTTGTTAATGATAGTTGCTTCACGCGTCAGAATCCAACTTTCGGGAAATCAACTGTTGAATAAGAATCCCGAAGCCAATAGAAAGAAAGAAAAAAGGAAAAAAAACAAGAAAAATATTAAGACTAAATAAATTTATTGTCACCTAGAGCTGAACAAAATTGACCAAGTCTAAGTTTTAGAAACCGTCCCGTCCCGTCTGTCGTCTAATTCTAAACTAAGAAATATAAACATAGCATTAATCATTAAATAAAGCCTTGAGTCCAAAATTACAGCCCACAGGAGGATAATGACACGTATATAAAAAAAAATAGAAAAACTTTATAGTAACTAAAACAATTGTATACTATCAATGTGACAATTGAAATACAATTTCAATGGAAGAAAACATGAATTATTACTTGTAAAGCATAAATATAGAAGAAGAAAACACGAGTACATGGTTTTATTCATATTTTTAATTTTAAGAAATGTTTTCAAGCTGATCCCTTTAGCTTCTTTGCAACAATGGCAAGGTGCTTTCCCTGGTGGAATGCTTGCCCCAACTCAAGCTCAGATGGTTGTCTAGAGCCATCCGCGCCGGCGAAAGTTCCTGCACCGTAAGCGCTTCCTCCTTTGACTTTCTCTAATTCATTAATACCTTCTGCATATGTGTAACCAACTGGCACAAATATCATCCCATGGTGAGCAAGCTGAGTAATCGCTGTCAGGCTACAAAAAACAAAAGTATTAATTACAATTTTATTTCAATAAATTAATAATTAGATGGTAGAATCTATTTACAAATTTGATAATAATATGGTGATCAGAACTAATGAACTACTTACAGAGTAGTCTCTTGTCCACCACCTTGAGATCCAGTGCTGCAAAAAACGCCAGCAGGTTTTCCAGCAAGTTGCTGAGTTGTCCAGAGACCACCGGTCGCATCCAGAAATGCTTTAAATTGAGAGCACATCATACCAAACCTTGTTGGGAAGCCAAGAACTAATCCGTCTGCTTCACCGAGTTCATTTGGTGTGATGATCGGTACATCACTCTTTGGAGGTGCATACATTTTACTAAGCACCTCTTCTGGTAGTGTCTCAGGTACCTGTACCATTTTCATCAACAATCAGAATTTCTAGAAACAACTTCATCACAAATATGAAATTTTTACTTCAAAATGAATCTAATTAATCAACAAAAAAAAAATTACTTGAGAGTAGTCTGAACCTACAAAACAGAGGAACATTAAGCTAAAAAGGCTACCAGCTTCTACATGCAGATAAAGATAATACTTATTCAATTGTTAAACTAAAGTAGATTTGCTTTAGTGTCTCAAAAGTAAGCAACAGAAAAAGAATAACATAATGTAAAGTAAAAAAAAAAAGATGTTATATGCATGGATGCAGTGTTACCTGCCATAATTTGGCCTCTACACCTTCAACAGATGCAGCCCCTTTCTGGATTTCTTTTGCCAATTTCTCTACATGTCCATACATAGAATAGTACCTAAACCCAACAATAGAAAGGGGCTCATACTTTTTTGGCATTAATATAAGGCACATAATCACAACCCAATGAAGGATCGGTTGTGCAGTACTGCCATGACATAAGCTTTTAAATAAAAACTAAGTAGCTTTGAATAGACATATATCATGGAGGGACAATCATGACCTTATTGCACCAAGAAAAGCAGGTTGACTAAGTCAAATGGAAATTAAATCCAAGACGTCATGTAAAATAAAAAAGGATCAAGGCTAGAAGAAAATTGGCTTGGCCATCCAAAACTATGGAAAAGTGATTGTCAAAGTGCTTGTAAGAAGATAAAAATATATATATTGCCTTGTTTTGATTGGTATTAGGTTGAAGCTTGAAATTACAAAGTTACGTTACGTAGTTGTTAGAGTTGGAGGTTATATTGATTTAACTATATATTTCTTATTTATTTTACTTTTTGTTATCTAAAATTCTAGATTTATGTACAATTTAATAAATCATATTATTTATAGAATGTCTAGATATTTCTTCAAAACACTATATTTCTTAAATATATAAATTTCTTCATTGTCTTTTATATTTTTATTATTATTATTATTCTAAAATGTGCATCAACTTTCAAAGATCATAGCTTCACAAGTATATTTTCCCCTCCTATATTACCAAACTGCAATCCATCACTTACACTCCAAGGTTGCAACATTTCTAAGCCCAGAAAGCAATTATGATCTATAAAATTGGAAAGCACTATTTGGTTTAGAAGCTTATTTTTCCGGTCAAAAGTGTTTTTATAGGTTTCAGAAGCAGATAAGAATAGAATAGAGTAACAGTTAAACAAAAACAAAAAATTTACAGAAAACAAAATTCATTTATGATTCAACTTCCGACAAGAATTAACGAAAGCAGGTAAAGCTCCGTACTTCATAAGCTTGCAGCTCTAACAGAAATAACTAACTCAGAAAATGCAAGAATAAAAGAAAACAGAACGAAATTAAGAGAATCTTAAGCAATCAAAGAAAGCATTCATATATAGAGGCTTATAAAAATGAAAATTCGATACTTACACAATATACACTTTGGTCGCCATTGGTTTAGTGCTTGAAAGTCACTGAATTTATTATTATTATTATAAGTTTGTTCCTTCGTTTTCTCTCACTTTTCTTCAGATGAATTTGGGGACGCTCGAAAATTTTGAGAATTCGGTGGGGAGCCAAGCCTTATTTATAGTTCGATTATTATTGGAAGTCGACATTTGTTAAACGTCTAATCTGGATGTTGCTGTTAACGGCGTTAGGCCTTTGATAAAAAGGAATATTTCTTCATACTTTTCCATCTTATTAAACTCAAATTTATATTGAGATTAAATAATTAATGATGACAGTGTGGTGTCACGGCTCACGCTAATCATCGTCACAATCGTCCTTGGAAAATGTATATATTAATTCTCCATCAAGTTTTATATATATATATATTTTTTAACAAACTAAAATTAAATTAATTTAATTATATGATATAATATTTTTTATATATAAAATTTTACTTTTATATCTTTAAAAAAATAAAATTTATTTTTTAGCACATAAAATAACATATATTTTTTACAAAAATATCACATAAAGTTATGTGATACACATGACTCTACACAACGCTTTAGAAAAGATATAGAGAAAACATACATCAGGCATAAATTATAATTACTTTGACAAACGAATTTTTGATCCATTCTAATATTTAAAACGGCTGACAGTTTTCTAAATGGTTGAACCCTGATCCAATCAAATTTTCTAATGTTTTCATTCATTATTGGAAAGGAAAAATAAATAAAGTGCTTAGCACATGAGTAGTTTTTTTAATCTCACGGCTTTAATTGATGTGCTAAAAGGAGTATTTTATTTAATTTGACTATGGTTTTCTAATAATAAACTCATTTTTTCTATTTAAACATAATACTTTTTTTTTTTTAATTATATTTGGATGTGCTCTTTCTTATATTTCAAGTCTCCTCTAAACTTACGCTCGTTTTTTCCTTCTTTCTCTAAGCATATATATATATATATACAACATATAACTATACAATTATATATAAAAATATTAGTTAAAATAACTATATTATGCATCTATATGAATATGACACATATTATTAAAAATAAAACCTCTACAAAAAAAAAAAAAAACTATGAACCCAGGTGGTAGTAAATAAAGGTGTCAAATAAATAGAGCCAACTTATACGATTGATTCATGGGCACTCGTGTCTAAACTCTAACTCGTGGGCTATGCGAACATTTGTAATATATATATATATATATATATATAGTATTAATTTATGTAGAAATCAATTTTAGTAGAATTGGAATAGCGTGCCGGCTTGTTACGTATTGTAAGTTACAGGCTTTATCGTGTTGATTTTTTTTTACTCTTGTGTCGATATAATGGGCCAACGTGCCAAATGCTTAAAAGGTCAAATGAGTGTTTAACATCTCTAATAGTGGAGCCACATTAGGATCAAAGTGTACAAGTGCTCCTCCTCACAAGATTGAAAATATAATTTTACTTATACTTTTAAGTATTGCAAGTCTTTTAAACTTAAATTTTTCATGTTGAAACTATTTTGATAAAAGAAAATTATTTTATTTTTTATGCCTTACATGAGAAATTAACATTATTGATAATTAGTTTTGTACTGTGGTACTCCTCTAATTGTGAGTCTTGGGTTCGCCACTGAACCTAGCTAGACTAAACTTTTCTTCACTTTTAAATTCAAGGAATGAAAGTTATTAATCGTAAATTGACTATAGTTTTGGCAGAACGTGGCTGCAATCACGCTGACCAAGACTAGTAATCCAGGAATTGTCAACCGATCGAGTATAGGAATGTTCAAATTTTCACCCCTTAAAAATTGTATTCAAGGGATGGAAATTGAACGAAATTTGACATCAATTTTGGCAAATTTTTTTGGAGAAAATTTGATCTCGTGTTAGGAGGCTAAATGCTGACCAAGACTAGTAATCAAGAAATTTAATATTTTGTATGTACATAAAAAAATTATTTTTTTGGGTTTCCTGGAGAAATATTTTCGTCAAATCAAAACCTTCGTAGTTTCTAGCATCGGCTGCATTTGGAATTTTAAACGCAAAAAGATTTGCAAAACTTTTAAAATAATTAATGATATCATTAATATAATATTTTAAATTAATAAAATATAATAATATTTTTTATTTTAAAAAGAGACAAAATATTTGATTAAAAAAATAAGGACTAAATAACACCTATAATCTTCTAACTTTACTCATTCTACGTTTTGGTAATCTAATTATTTTTTCTTAATATTTAGTCCTTTAATTTTTTAAATTTAACAATATTAGTCAAACTATTAATTTTTTTTATGAAATTTAACGTTTAAATTTTTTTCCTTCCTATTTTTAACTAAAAAAAAGATTTTAGGTAGTTCGATAGTTTTAAGAGTTTTTTTTTTATAAATATTTATTTGTTAAAAAAAAATTAAAAAAAATCAGACATTAAATTTCATAAAAAATTAATAATTAGACTAATATTGTTAAATTTGAAAAGTTAGGAGACTAAATATTAAAAAAATAATAAAAATATCAAAATATAAATTGAATAAAAATTAAAAAACTATAAATATTATTTAGCAAAGAATAAGCAATAAGATAAGTATGATTACTTACATCTTTAAACACAAGATTAATGTCCAAGATTAATGTCCATTTACTTATTTTTTTTGTATTGCCTACTTAGTAAAAAATAACAAGATTTTTAAAAACATAAAAAAATATTGATAAATTTTTACTACATTTTTATATCTATATCATATTTTTGTATAATATTATTGTGTCATGTTAAACATTACCGCCCCTAATCCCACCATTGAATAACCCAGTTAGATTTAGGAAACTTTCCACTCTCTTATTAGATTTTAATTTGTATTATCATTATACCCTAACAAAAAAATAATATTGTAATTACGATTGTTAGATAATATTATTTTATTAAAAATATTCTTAATTTTTGACCTTTTGTCCTTTTGTTTATCTTCTTTGCAATAATAATATAATTAAAAAAAAATCATTTTTTTATTTAAAAAAAAAAACCTAATAGTTCGGCCACTAGTTATCCTTCATTTTATTAATATTAGAATGAAAACAGAAATTGACAAGTCGTATACTTCTAACATTAAAATAAGAGAAGGATGGGTTTCCCTTGTATATTTATCAGGAACTCCCATGTTACAACTATTAAGTGTTATTGGAACAACATTTAATTATATATTTTTTAAATAAATAGCTATATTTTATTTTGAAGTTGCTTCTTCTTAAGATTATAAAATTATTAATTTTATATTTTTATATTGATGTTTTATTTGACTTCAATTTCCAATGAAGACTTCAAATTTGAGGTATTATTATTATTTTTAGAGCAAATTTTTTTAATAATTTTATTGGTTTTTTTTTTCATTAAGTGTTGAATAGTTGTATTTAAAAAAAAATTACACTAAAATTATATTTTATTAATTTAAAATATTATATTATTATTTATTTTAAAAATATGGAATAATTTCTCCTCCTCTGGCTGGGGGAGGAAGTTCCTCTTTGTGGTGGAGTTTTTAGCTTCATTTTTTATTTACCCCGTATATTTGGTCTTATATGGTTGGCGTGGTTCTAGACTGCTAGTGCACATGTTAGTCTATTGTCAGCGGGTTTCGTTCACCTTTGAACGTTAATATTCATTATTCAGTGTGTCGTTGTGCGGGCTGTTGATGAGCTGTACCAATTTTTGTATTAATATATAAATATATATTATTAATAAATAATTAATAAATATATAAAAAATTTAAATTTAAATTTAAATTTAAGTAATTTTTTTCCTCATTACTCTATTTGTATATTGATGATACTTGTAACTGTACCAATTATATATATATATATATATATATATTATTAATAATTAATTAATAAATATATAAAAAAAATTTACCTTTTAACAGGGGCGAAGCCAGAATTTTTTTTAAGGAGGGCTGAAAATGAATTTTTTTTAATACAAAGTATAAAATTAGTATGAGTTATAATTGACTATATTCAATTCAACACTGAATTTTTCTTCATATTATATTATAATAGAGACATACAGTTAACACAAAAAAAATATAGAATTAATACATTATAATTAACTTATAACGAAAATTAAACAAAATTATAATAAGTTAATAAGTATTAGTATCATTTATAAATAAATTAAATTTATTAACTAAAAAATTTAAACAAATTGAAAGCTCAATCAAATACCTCAAAATTTATAGTTATTAAAACTAAAACTAAAATAAACATATAAAAATGTAAAAAGTAAAATATAATTTAGAATTTTAAGCTTGAGACTATATTTAAAAATATATGTTTATAAACAATATAAGAATGATTAATAATAATAAAAATAATTTTAAATAAATTCTAAAAGATTATTAAAATAAAATATCAAATAATATAATATTAAATAAAGTTAAAATTTGAGTATAAATAAAATATGATAAATATAAACTTAAAAACTTTAATATGAAGCTTATCATATACTTATTTTTTTAATTTTATTTTTATAATGTTGAATCTAAAGTTAAATATTTTTTTTTTTTGAATTATCACATTTAAGAAGAATTTTTATGTAGTATTAGACTATAATTTCATTTTTGTTACTAATACTTACTAAATACATGAAAAAAAAATATTTAATTACTTTATTTATAATTCATGTCATTTTTATCTACGTATTTGTTAAATATTGTTAATATATACCAAAATATGTACCAAAAAAATTAGACACAATATATTGCTACAAATAAAATATTTATTTAATACTAAAAATATACATGTAATTAATTTTTTGTAAAAAAGTTGGCAGCCCAGCTCTTCACATAACTCTACCCCTGCCTTTTAAGCAATTTTTTTTTTTCTCATTTAAGCAACTTTTAACGATATGTATATTGTGTATCGATGATACTCGTAAAAAAAAAAAACACATAAAATTTGGACTCAGTTATGAGTGAGTGATGGTGCACATTTTATTTTGGCATTGGATGAGGGGTGTACCCTTTGTGCATTAAACAAAAATATTTTTATGTAGCATAGAGGCACATGATTCAGGTGTACAATGAGCAACATAAGTTTGAGTCTCATCAAATGTAAATAAAATTAAAATTATTTATTTATTTTTTTTTTTGTAAAAAAATTTGCCAGAATTACAGCTCCAAACATGCTCAGCCCCTCCTCTATACTACAAAATAATTGGAACCTCTCTATAAAATGCTAGTTGATAAAAAAAAAAAAAAAAAAAAAAAAAGAAGAAGAAGGAAAGAAATAGAATAAAAGTAATTAACACATAAAGGAAGTTGCTAGATATCGTAGCAACTCTCTCTGTTTGTTTTTCAGTAATGGTATCTTACATTTAATACAGTAAATTTGAGGTAGGACATGTATTGAATATTCACAATGACTAAGAATCTGAAGTGGTTAATCTTCATCGAGCCTCTGAAAGAGTTAAAGTAATTTCATTAGTTGAAGAGAAATCATGATTGGTAGATGAAGAATCTGGTCCAATAGTATCTTTATTACCTAATGAAAAATCAGGTCGTTTGATTTGAGGCAAGGAACTTGAACTTGCTAACATCACAAGTCACAACCAAATCAGACATGCTTGGACAATCTTTAGGGCGCTTTTGTTGTACATACAATAGACCAACATGGATGCTGAGTAGTACTTCAGAAAACTTTCCGGAGACATCCAAGTTTGGATCAATTAGTTCTAACGTTCTTCCTTCTTTCCCCAATCGCCATGCCTAAAACGTAGCATATATTAATTTTCATTTTCATCCAAGAGAAAGTAACATTTTAATAAATAAATAAATAAAAGAAAAGTATTAAAGTAACATAGGAGCATAATAATCTAAACCAATGGAGACTAGCTTTTACACTAACATGTCCAATAAGGTTAAGATCACTGGGGTATAGATGGTAAAATCCTTTATTTTTCTTTCCACTTATAATTTCACTAATAGCATATTATGGTGCCATATAACCACTGAAAAAAGCACAAGTGAGAAGGAAAAAAAAAACACATCAAATTTTGTAAAACAAGCAGCTAATTCAATATAAACTTACTACGTTCCAATTATTTGTTTTGTATTTGCTTCTCCTTGATCTCCTCCAATACTTCTTGTTGCCCCAAAGTCAGAAATTTTTGGATTCATCTCATAATCCAATAGGATATTACTTGCCTTGAGATCTCTATGAATATTTCTTAATCCGAAATCTTGATGGAGGATGAGAAGTCCCCCTTGCAATTCCATTGATTATGTCAAAGCGTTTGGACCAGTCTAACAGCTGCTTAGCTCTTGTTTGATTTGATAAAGACCCCTTCCACATTAATTGATTACCACATTAATTTTTTCATATGTTTTGATTAAATATGTAGGGCTATAAAAACCAAAGATGAAGTAGTCGAGGCTTTGTTGGGCATGTATTCATAAATAAGCAACCTTTTTTTCATCCCCTTGAATGCAAGAACCAACAAGTTTAAAAAGATTTCGGGGTTGACGTTTGGCAATTAGTATTACTTCATTTTTAAAATTCCTCCTGACCTTGTCCTGAATCCTTTGAAAGCCACTTTACGGCAATTTCTTTTCCATCTTCAAGTGTGCCCTGGAAATTTATTTGTAGATGGATTAAGCATTGACCTTTTCCCCAGTTACAATGTTTTGTAGCTAAAATGCTATGGAGTTAGCAAGTAAACTGGTCCAAAACCACCTTCGCCAAGCTTGTTTCCAGCTGAAAAGTTGAATGCAGCATTAGCTGCTGTAGCCAGGTCCAAAAACATAAACTCCAGGTTTTGTGTCTGGCTTTCATTGTTCTAATTATAATTATGTTGTCTGACATTTAGAAGAGAAGAAATAGGCATCGGAAATTGAAATTGGAATGCCTGCAACTGCAAAAGCTAAACATCATATTCTCATTAAGCTGTCATGTTATATTAACTTGACGTTCTAATTCCTTAAAAAAGAACCTCCAAAATATTTTTTTCAAAAGCTCATAACAGCAGTCAAGAACGAATATTGAAACAATACATGCCAACAAGAATTGTTCATGCAGAATGGTAGTTGCTAGGAAAAAAAAAAAAAGGCTCAGAGAGATAAAGTACCTTTTGCTGTCGTTTTGAGCTTCCGAATGTAGTTGAGAAGCAAGAGTGTCCCAACCACTAAAAAAAACAGAGACAAAACCATCACAGCTACTTTAAGCTTGCGCTCATATTTTGCACCTTCATGGTTAAAATGGCACATCATAGAGAATGCGGTAACACAACTTGGCAAATTTCTCAACTTGTGCAAGACACAAAATAAAAATATCCCTACCTAACTGCGAAACATGCACATGGATATAAATTTCTTGTCCACCAGAAGGAAACTATCTCATATCGATCAAATTCCCAAACCACATGATACAACCACTGCCTCCTCTTCTTATATCAGAGTTTGTATAGGCCGTAGATGAACAATTGTTAAGGCATTTGGCCCTGCATTCCTTTATATTCAAACTCTGATTCAGCCAAGAGTAGGTAGAATCTGGCAACTCAACCCAGCTACTTTCAAAAATCTAGATGCATCTTTCTTCTGGCAGTTAAATGGTTTATTGCGCAGACATCCTCCAGACCAGTCCAATAAGTTTCCTGGTGATTTTGGCAGGAAACATTGGCATACAGGGGAATCCCCAATAACACATTGGCACCACAAAGGTTAAATTGGTCACAATTGTCCCTTGGAACTGATGCATAGACGCTCCAAGTTCGAGTCATTACATTCCAAGCATAACGTTGCCGCATATAAGTGGTTTGATTCAAAACTATTATTAATATTATAGATTTGTTCTTGAGTTGATACATATGGTACACCTCATTTTCATTGGAAACAAACTTTTATTCAAATAAGGGGTTGGGTTTTTTATCTGGCCCGCCACTGAATTGGAAACTATTCCATGGGCCACTCCTAAAGTACCCTGCAGAGCCCTTCCACATGACAGCTTCAGGGTAATTATGTAGTTCTATACCCCAAATAAAGTCTCCAGGAGAAGGATCATCAGGGCTTTTCCATGCTGATATACTCCTGTTTAGGCCAGATTTTAAGTCCCAACCAAGCTTCATACCTGGTAGTAATGTATCAGAAGGGTAATCAAAGCTTTGCCACACACATTTCTCTGCATTCTCATCATTCTTGTGTCGTGGTACTTGATTTCCAGAATCTAAAAGCTGGAGTAACGGAGAGAGGACAACTTCAGTTTGGTTTGCTGACCAAACAACGCTACTATTCTGCCTAAAAAGTACAAGATGGCCAATACTATTAATCATAAAAAAACCGGATGAGTCTTTGATAGGATTCTGCCGGTTTGCCGCCCAAACCACGGTTCTATCCCTCTAGTACCAAATTCCTACATAACGGTTCGTCGAAGTACCTGAACTGAAAAAGCCTAGCTAAAAGCTTCCATCATTAGAAATTAAGGTCTTGCCATCAGTGATACTATACCTAAAGAGAATTCAAAAAAGAAAAAAGGGGAAAGCGGTACTCAAAGGTGTGAAATATGTGATCTCCATGTTTTTCAATCTTAGTGCTTTCTAGTCTCAGCCTAGAAGTTAAACGACACACTAGATGAAAATAGAGTGATATACGCAAGGTCTTTGACTATTTCTGCCAATCTAGTTGGTCGGCTGTTTAGACGCATCAAATTCCAAAACTAGCATGGCTGACAATTCCAAGCGCATCTTCAACCCAATACCAAAATATCAAATTTGGTACAAAATTTGGTGTTTTGTTGATCTAACCTAGCACTATTTTTTATACCAAATTTTGTGTAATGAATACCAAATTTAGTGCAATATTATTACTATTTACGAATTTTTTTTATAAAATTAGTGTATGATATAAAATTATAATAAATTAAAATTAAGTATATGATACATAATTATTAAAAAAAAAAAATACAATATAGAGCTAAAAGTATAATATAAATCAAGTAAATTATTTTTGATAAATCAAAGTAAAACATCAATAATTAAATGTAATGTCTAGTTCATGTAATAAATATAATATTTTAATTAGTAAATTTTTAATTTTTTTCTTAACAATAAAATTTTATTATTATTAATTAATTAATAGTAATATATAATTAATTGGTTGAATATAATAATTGTTACGAAATTAATTAAAAAAATAAAATAAAAGGACTATTTTTTTTTTTAATGTAATACTTGGTTTTACGAGTTGGTGAAGAGAAAAAATTTAATACAAAATGATACTAAGGGTTGTAGACGTGCTAATACCCTATATGGCTCAATCCTAACATAAAAAGGAAAGTTCTTGCACTGTCACACACAAGTCCAGATCAACCACTACACTTGGTTCAAAACTACTTCCATAACTTGTTATTCAATAAAATAAAATAAGACGAGGTATGAGTTGTATTGACAACTAGTGTTAACTCTACAAATGTTTTTTCAATGCTCTCTAACTTGGTTCCAAACTAGTTACAGTGATTTCATTGGTTGAAAATTCATTCTCTAGCTCCAGAGGTCTTCTTGAAAAAATTATCTCCGGTAAAGCTCCCATTCTTCTTCTCTTCTTCTTCCTTTTTTTTTTTTTTTTCTTTGCAAGTTTCTTTGCTCTTTGTAGTTTTTTGTTTTTTCTTTGGCTAAGAAAAAAGATGGTGTTATTTGTATGCTCAGAAGATGTTTGATAGGAGTATTCATCAGGGCTCGGCAAAATGCATGGAAGTTGTTTGATAAAATGCCCATGTAACATAGACTACATGCCCTAGACTACAGAAGCACTCCCTTTACATCAGGTAATTACTACATTCCCAAGGCATCTAATGTTGCTAAATTATTCGAAGGTCCTAAATTTATAACTTGGTTCATTTATGTCTTTGAACTTACAAAACTTACACTTTCCGAGCTTATTGGGTAGTTATAAGTTTGGGACAACAGTATGACTATTTTCGTTTCCTAAAGTCCTCAAAATTGTAAGTTTGGGACCTAATTGTGATAAAAAAAAACCCAAGTGTAACCACTCAACAAGTTTTGGACTAAAATGTAATTTTGTTTTTGTGTCTGTGTGTTTGGTAACTAAGTCAATCAAAATGAAAGTTGCTGATAGTTTAGCCATCTTCTATGGGCTAAAGTTTTCCGGTGGAGTACCCAAAAAACGCTGCATTAGCTCCCTACGTATTACAATTGATCACAAGCTTATATCAACAGAGTTTTTCCAATTGTTCAAAACTCTAGCATATTCGTAGTTCCTTTGATTGGGGCAGTCATAGTGATGCATTATTAAAATTTTGCCCAAGATTTTCAGTTTCAGTTAACTTGTTTTCTTCCATTTTTGAGATAATATCTCTATTTGGAACTTGCAAACTAGCTATAGTTCTGTTTGAACAAATCAAACGCCACTCCTGTAGTATTCTCTCTAAAAGCTTCCTATAAGATATCTTCCCTACTGAAGAAGGCTATAATGAGCAACATGACCAATTAACAAGTTCTGTGTATTTAACTCGCAGGCCTTGTAATTGAGTGAGCCAATGAGGATGGAGTGTGCCGTGAGAGAGAATAAGCGGTGTTAGCCCGATAGGTCGTAATCATGTGTGAGAATGTAGTTATATTCAAGTATAGGTGATCTCAAGGGGTGTGAATATGATTTGTTCCTTGTAAATTCTGCATGTTTGTCACTTGTGTAATTGATTAATAAGAGAGAAGAGTTGTATTTGGGATATCTATGTCCAAAATTCAACAAATTCTTATTCAAATCTCTCATTTTCTATGGACGCAAAATTCAACATATTCATAGCAATATGCTCTGGGAAAGATAATCTATAGTCTAATTGTAAAACCAACACGTTCAAAGGTTTTGCAAGTATAGTGGTATTAGCTTGGAAGGTTGGATGAGTATGATCGTGGTATCAACTTGAAACATAATGTTTATCCAAAAAAAAAAAAAAAATTCAAACATTTATTTTTAATGTAAAGTTCTATAAATAATTTTGAGAAAGTTTTAGGTAACTTCCCTTAAAACTTGTAACAATAAAAATAATATTTTTATGTTTAACTCATATATTTTTCTTTAAAAAAAAAAGAGAAAATAATAAGTTCTAATATTTTACATTAAATACTATTTAATTAAAAAAAAATTAAAGACTTTTATCGACCGTCCAACAAGGTTATAGTAATTTCATTTTTTGTATTTAATTCTTCTTTAGTTGACTCTAAATCTACATCAATTGCACTTCTTTCTTCAAAAAATCCAGGCTTCTTAGGTTGAGGCAACCTTGCTTCCTCATTGGCCAACATGAAAACAACAGATGCCATTGTTGGCCTATCAACTGATAATTTCTGAACACATAGTAAACCCACTTGAATACATCTTAGTACCTGAGATTCCACACATGAGTCTATCAAGCATGAATCTAATAGTTCCAAGGCTCTGCCTTCACTCCACAACAACCATGCCTAAATAAGTTGCAAGATATGGTTAGTCCTTGATTATAAATGCGAGGGACAAAAGTGGTATAATTTCATATATCAATACTCGTTTAGCTTACATGTCCTAGGAGGTTGTGGTAGTGATCTGGATGAGTGAAGAATCTGTTTCTTTTTCCACTTATTATCTCCAACAGAACCACACCAAAGCTAAACACATCAGCTTTTTTTGAAATTTTTCCATCAACTGCATACTCTGGAGACATGTAACCGCTGCAATTAATGAGAAAATTAGACCAAAAGTAAATTTTTTTTTTTTACTATCATTATAAAAATACATAAGCCAAAGGTTATTAAACTAACTAGGTTCCGACAACTCTCTTTGTTTTAGTTTCCCTTTCATTGCCTCCAAAAATTCTTGCCATACCAAAGTCTGATATTTTGGGATTCATATTATCATCCAATAAAATATTACTTAATTTCAAGTCCCTGTGAATAATCTGAAGCTTTGAATCTTCATGCAAATATAAAATGCCTCTTGCAATTCCCAAAACAATATCACAACGCTTTCCCCATTTCAAAAGTGAACTCTTTTTATGATCTGCACATCAATTTGATCACACTAAGATGCTTTTTAGTCAATGCAATATAATTTTTTTTTTGGGGTGAACAATACAAATATGCAATATAATTAAGTTGAAATTGTACAAACCAAAGATAAAGTGATCCAAGCTATTGTTGGACATGTACTCATAGATTAACATCCTTTCTTCGTCTTTGATACAACACCCTATGAGTCCAACTAGATTTCTATGTTGAAGCTTTGCAATTAGAACTATTTCATTCTTAAACTCTTCAACACCCTGTCCTGAACTTTTTGAAAGCCTCTTTATTGCAACATCTTTGCGTGTTGAAAGAATTCCCTGCACATATATCATCATAACAATACTCACTTCATATATATTGTGAAGAAACCTCATTCCTACATATATCATCATAACAATACTCACTTCATATATATTGTGAAGAAACCTCATTCCATCTAGTTTAATAAAGTACAATAAATCAGTACCTTGTATACCGGACCAAAGCCACCTTCTCCAATGACACATGTTGGAGAGAAATTGTTCGTAGCAGTAGCAATTGTATCAAAGTCAAATAGTGGTATATCAATGTCTTCTTTCTTGGTTTTAGATCCTAAATTTTGAATTTTTGTTGAATAAGTTAATTTTCCTAGTCCATCAGTACATTTTGTTCACGAATAAAAGGGAAGAATTTTACTTACCTTTTACTTTTGTAATGGTTTTTCGAATTATGCACCAGAGCAACATGGACAGCCCCAGTATACACAAGCCAGAAGTGGTTAAAGCCACTATAATCTTTTGACTTTTCTTCCTATTCTTATGTTTGCTTGATTCTAGAACATACAAACAATTAACAGAAGAATGACATTTGAAATTATCACTTCTATGGATAAGCTAGATGTACATATCTTGTAATGAAGATCAGGTAGTTGAGCAGCTCAATTTATTTAAACTTATTTAATATTAATTCAATGAGTTAATATGGTTAAAAAAAGCCTACATCACTAAGCTCATGAGGATAAATAAGTTATCTCATTGAAAAATTGCAATTAAGATATACTATATTTATATATTTTTTTCTATTTTATAAAAATATAATGAAAATGTAATATTTATACTAAAATTATTGTTTTTAAACAAAATTATAAATATTTCTTTTATATATATATATATATATATATATATATATATATATATATATTGTTTTACTTCTTAGGATGATAAATGAGCCAGCTTAGAAGCGGCTCAACACAATAGTTCTGTTAAGCTATAGCTTTCCTAAGGCAAGCTGAAACAAAATGACCAAGGTTAGCTCAACTCATCTAATAACTCTAGGTAGTGTTAAAATGAAACCATATAATTTCTTAAGCCTTCAAAATGGAGAGCACTTACTTATTTCTGAAGAAGCCAGTCTTACATAAATATCCTGCTGGTACTCATTTGAACCTAATTCTCGAACATCAATAAGATCACCGAACCACATCAAACAACCACTGCCTCCTGCAATATCCAAGCTAGCACAAGCTGTACAAGAACAATTTTTCAAGCACATCTCTTTACATTCCTTGAGACTCATGTTTTTGTTCATCGAGAACTCCAATAAATCAGGCAATTTGACCCTCTTAATCTCAACAAAATCCTCTCCTTTATGACAATCTAGTGGCATCTTCCTAATACAACCATTTGACCAATTTAACACCTCCCATTCTCCTTGAGACCTTGGCTTGAACCCTTCCAAGCATTCACAAATGGGATTGCTGTTAATCTTGCAGACACCATTATCACCACAGAATCTATAACCATCACATTTTTCATATGGCACTGTGTACATAATATCCCATTCAGTACTACGGTTATATAATATCAAAAGTTGTGCCAAACCTGAAATGTTGACTGTTACTCTTGAACTAACAGAATTATCACTAACCCCAAAAAAGTAATAGTGCTCATTCTCATTGACCACAAAAACAGGTTTGAAACCTCTATTCTCAAAAGCAGTTATTCCACTGAATCGGACTCCATTCCAAGGACCTGTCCGAAACTTTCTAGTTGATCCCTGGTAAAGTATCAATTGAGGGAGCCCTGCCGTAATGTTAATCCTGTAAGTAAACTCCCCAATAGATGGATCATCACTACTTTTCCATGATGTTAAATACCTTTCCACACCAGTGTTTAAGTCCCATCCAATCTTCATACCTGCTAAAAGTGTGTCTGTTGGATAGTCAAAGCTCTGCCACAAATAGATATCAGATCTCCTACTATCTCTGACTACAAGATTTCCTGAGTCCAAAATTTGAGCAACTGGGTTCTTTGTGACCCTTGACATATTTGACGACCAAATAACTCTATCCATTTGATTGAGAAGAAGAAGGTTTCCATGATTATTGACTGTTAATGTTCCATTAGAATCAGAGAGTGGATAGTTTCTGTTTGCAACCCAAAAAACTAAAGCAGGATTAACCTTGTACCATATTCCCAAGTACACGTTGTTGGAGTAGTTGGCAGGAGAGAAGAAGCCCAGTTCAAAAACTTCACCCTCAGAAACTAAGGTGTCTCCATATCTTAGGGATTCAGAAGGAGTTAAAGTATCAGCTGCAAAAACCAAATTGAGTGACATTGAAAAAGAGATCAAACTGGACAATGTTATTAACAAACAAAGGTTTTCCATCACTACTTCTCAATGCACGTTTCCTGTTTGATTGTACAAAATTAAAGTGAGGGGGAAAAAACTTCTATTGAAAGCATAGGGTATGAACTACTTGATGTTAATTGATTAAATGTTTCATCAACTTCGCTTTTCAAATTGTCAAGCACATAAAGTCCAATGTCATATTGCCATTATATGCTAGCTAGAAGTTCAAACTGCCAACTCTAGGAGTTTTCTATCCACATTATTTATGTTGACTGACTAAAGGGATCTCTTACTGAATTTTTTATAATTTATTGTTCTTTTATCAATAGTAAATTATATGTTATTTAAATAGTCCCAAAAAAAAAAAAATTAAGTCGCAAAATCAACATTGAATTGCATCTCCAAACCTTGTCACGTTTTTGTTGGCAACTAAAACATTAAAAATAAAATAATAGAAAGTGTTAACAGATCCGGAGTATGAATTGCATCGTGTTTTAAGTATATGTATCATATTTGTTTGATTTTACCAACCAAAATTTACATACATTTATGAGAAAAATACTTTATGTTCATATTATTATTAAAAGGTAACAGAAAAAAATAAAGTTGATATTTCTTTTATTTTACTTGCTTACTAAAAAAGAGAAAATGCATTCCTATCAACATGTTTACTTACTAATTTGAAACCAAATTAATTTGCTTGTGTGTAAATAAGTATAAATATATTATCAATGCCAAAACCTTTTACACAATTTTATTATATTGTTTTATCACAACAGTTAAAATTTAAATAATTAATTTTTTCTCTCATTTTAATTATAGATCTCTAAGATAAGATAGTGTACTAAATTGTATAAAAAATTGAAGCTATTGATCTTGTCCCCTATATATATAATAATAAAACTTAATTTACTTTTACTTAAAAATCCTCATGAAATTATTTTTGGATAATTATTAATTTTTAAAAAATATTTATAGAAGATAAATTTTTTTTTTTTAATAATTAGTTCATCACCCTCCCACCGTATGATTTTTTTTTTTTTTTTCAATTGGGAACTCAATTTTCAACATTTGGGTGAAACTTGTTATTAAAAAAAATTGTGTAAGCTTTTATATAATCCTTAATGTCTTATTAAGGAATCGTAATTTAAAAAAAAAAAAAAAAAACCATTAAAAGAATGAATGTTTCTCATTATTACATTTACTTATGTTAAGATCTTGTAATCGAAAAGCATGAAACTACTACAATTAATTAATTATGTAACAAGAAATTAATATTTTACATAAATATTCTCATATGGGTAATTTAATTATTATTTTACTATTTCATATTATAATAGATTTGTTAGGATAGATTTGAAAAACAATTTTTTATTTATTTAGCCAGAGATCAAGTTTACAACTTTTAGTTAAGAATTCAATTCCTTCAAAATTCTTAATTTAATTGCTATTATTTATATGGGATCCTAAATAAATAAATAACATTTTTAATAAGTAAAAAAAAAGAACTTATCTTCTTCATCTAATCTTTGTAAAAAGTCGTGATATTGCTATTAACAGTAGGAGCTTGCTGTATGATTCTAAAACAAATTTCAATTCCATTCAACATGCTTTTTATCCATGGTCAAAATAAGTCCATTTGAAAATTCCAATCACTCCTTTTCTAAGGAACCAACCAGAGTTAAAATTATCAAAAATCATGGCTTATTTGCATAATTTTTAAAATATTTATTATATTATTTAGATAAATAAATTTATTACTCTTGTATTAAAAATCAGGTAGATTAGAGTTTCTCCACTATATATATATATATATATATATTGTGTGTGTGTGTGTGAAAGTACTGCTACGGTTATTTTAATTTGTGTTGGAGGAATATTTTAGTAGCTTTTTTTCAATAGATACACTTAGGTTACAATTTTTAAAAAATAGTTGCATTTTTATTAAATTGCTTTTATTAAATTTTTTTTTTTTTAATAAATAAGATCACTTAAATTAAAATTATATGACTAAAATATACATAATTTTAAAAAATTGTGATTTAAATGTATAACTAAAAACAATGCGAATAAAATATTTTGCAAAATGACATGGTCACCCTATATACGCGTTGAACATTTATAGAATATAAACATATCTGGCAGCCGCCCATAAGGAGAACTCAGAAAGAAAAAAGAGGAAAGTGAACAGGGTTGTTAATTTTTCTACATTACATAATTGAAGATTATTCAAGTAATGACAAAAATAATAATATAGAGAATGAAGAATGGAAAACACAAATTTATATGTTATAATATTAGATAGGATAAAAATAGAGATTGTATTTTTTATCTTATTTTTTGAAATTATATATCTCATTTTAATAAATATATAAATTTATTTATATTTTTTAATTTTTTTATAAATTTAATTACATAAAATTCAAACTAATTTTAACTAATGCATTATATATTATATATTTTATCTTTAAGTTAAATTTTTATTCTTTTAAAATATTAATAATTATTTTTTAAAAATTATTTAAATTATTTACTTAAATTCAAAAAATCTAAAATCATATAATTATTTTATAATTTATTCTTGTTATTTTAAATAGTTTGTAACAAAATTTTATCATTGTCATTTAGTAAAAAAAAGATTATATATTTCTTTTTATATTTTTTTATTCTTATCATATAATATTATTTATTGACTATAAATTTTATTTTTTTCCTCATCATAAAATATTAGTTATTGAATATTTTTTTTATAATTTTTTTTATATAAAAATAAAAAATTATTGAGAAATTAAAAATAATAATTTTAATAATGCTTTGATCTTCGTTCCATATTTTGGGATCTCATTTTTCACAGAAATCTTAGTAAATCTTTACAAAAATTTTAAATAAAGATAAAAGATACAATCAAAATTGTGGACTCGTAATCTCCATGCTTTCCATTCTTGGTGCGTTCTGACTAGAAGTTAGAAAGACATCATTACATGTCAATAGAAAGGTTTTGATAACAAGATATTATTTATTATTTTTAAAATATATATTCTATTAATTATATTATTTTTAAATATTTATATATTTTTTTAAAAAATTATTTACATTAATCTTAAATTATTATATTATTATTTACTCAAAAAAAAAATAATGAATAATGTACAAATTGTCAAGTTCTACCAGTCTAGTAGACGGCTGTTTTACCGCATCAAATTCCAATACATGCTTGGCTGAAAATTCTAATACTCTATAGATCAATCATAACAAAAAAGAAAGTTCTTACAATGTCACACAAAAGTCCAGATGACACACCTTGAAATTTTTTTGATGCTTTATGTGGTAGTCACACGTGTTGAATTCATTGCCATAATAATTGTTATTATATTCTGATGTGAAGACAAATGATGTCAATAACATGTTTAAAGAAGAGAACAAATGTGTTGTGTCGAATGATAAAACAACTTGAACAGCATAGATCAGCATCAAGCTCAACAGGAAAGAAAGCAGCACTGGAACAACATAGTTCCCAAGTAGAACCACAACCTTAATTATGTTGTACTGTGGCTGTAAATAAAAATAAATTAAGAATAAGAAAGTTAAAAGAAAATTTCCTTCGAAAATTTAAAAAAATAAATAATATTTTTAAAATTTATAATATTAAAATTAAAATTTTAATAATATTAAACGTTTAATATTGAAAGAGTTTAAATTATCGTCGTTTAATTCTAATTGAATAGGTATTTAAAGAAAAATAATATATCAATTATTTTTTTAATTATAAAATTTTAAATTTGAATATAAAAGATATTATTTTTATTATTATAAATTTTAAAGAATATTATTTTTTTTATTTTTTAAATTTCTTTCGGTGATTAAGAAGGCTAAAAAGTTGCCTGATCCACATGAACAAAATTGAAAGGATGCTGACAGCAAAGCTAGCTTTCCCAAACAGTCCCACGCAAACAAAAAATAAACAAACATCCTTTGTGGTTAACTAGTGGACTTTTCTGAGAGGAACTTACCTGATTATGCCATTTTGCCGCCTTAAATCCAGGATTCTATTTTTTTTTTATAATATTTATTATATTTTAAAAAATAATTAATTTTATATTAAATTATCTCCACAAATTTTAAAAAAATAATTATTAAAATAAAATTAAAGAATATATTAATTTTAAAAAATTATTGTATTTAATTCAATATTATTAAGATGGATATATTGACACATAATTTTTTATTGTTATAAAATAATAGATGAATGATTTAATTTTTACTTATAAATAGTTACTTTTTAGTAATATTATTATTAAATAAATTTATCATTAATATTTAATATACATCTAATTAACTAATAATAAGAAAGATTAATAATTATTTACTCTTAATTTTATTATATAAAATTCAAAAAAATCTTACTTTTTTTAAATTATTATATATATTCAATCTTCTTAATGATCTTTAATTTTTTCTCAATTAATTGAAATTATACAAAATAAGAGTAAGAACAAATAAGCATTATAAAAATATCGTCGTTTTTTTTTATATATTTTTTATAAATATTTCTTTTTCTCTTTCTTACTTGTCCCTTCTTATTCTTAAAGTTTAAAATTTATATTGTTTATATTTTTCTTTTATTCAAATTTTAGACATAAATGTTTAATTTTATAGACAATTTTAAACTTTTAATTTTATTCCAAAATTTCAAAATTTCAGTTATATTTTATCATAATCAAAATAAATTTAATTCATCTTCAAATAAATACGTAAAAAATAACTTATATATGTATATATATTATATTTAATATAAAAAAATATTTTAATATTATTAATCAATTTTTAATAAAAATTTAATTTATTAAAAATATTTGAAATATTATTTTTATATTTTAACTTAAGTTACAGATATTTTTGAGCCGGCATTGGAAAACGGAAAACCATAAAACAAAACTTTTAATGGAACACGTCCCTTTTTAGACAGGAGTGATATCTAAATGTTATCGTGTGACGACTGGCCGTTTTTTTCCTCTGCCGGCTGCTACCGCTCCATGTACATTTGTTGCCTAATATTAGGGATGGATTCCCCTAAATTCTAGAAGGGTATATTTGGGAATAGGGTAAAATGTTGATGAGTTTGCATTTTGCAAGATTGATGGATGGCTGTACAATCACTCCGTGATTGGGCTTAATACTTGGGAAAAGCCCAAACATTATTTATGCGTGGTTTGCTATTATTTTGAAAGGGCACCATTCTTTTCTACTTCACTTGCTACTTTCTTTGTGGGTGCTTTGCAAAACATGCAAGTGTTGGTGTTGAATCTAAACAGAATTATGCATTCAAAAGAATGATCAAAGAAATATGTTGGGTGCTTTTTTGCATTGAATAAATCGTTTATAGGTTTCGGATTGCACAATTTCTTAATTAGAAAAGAATAAAGATGCAAGTAGCAATTACAAAACTACTTCTATCACTTGTTATTCAATAAAATAAAACGAGGTATGAGTTGTATTGACAACTAGTGTTAACTCTACAAATATTTTTTCAATGCTCGCAAACTTGGTTCCAAACTAGTTACAATGAATTCATTGATTGAAGATTCATTCTCTGGCTCCATAGGCTCTTCTTGAAAAACAACCTCCGGTAAACCTCCCATTTCTTCTACTTCTTCTTTTTTGCATATTTTTTTGCAAGTTTCTTTGCTCTTTGTAGTTTTTTGTTTTTTCTTTGCCTAAGAAAAAAGATGGTGTTATTTGTATGCTCAGAAGATGTTTGATAGAAGTATTCATCGGGGCTCGTCGAAATGCATGGAAGTTGTTTGATAAAATGCCCATGTGACATATTCTTCATGCCCTAGACTACAGAAGCACTCACTTTACATCAAGTAATTACTATAGGTCCAAGGCGTCTAATGTTGCTAAATTATTCTAAGGTCCTAAATTTATAACTTGGTTCATTTATGTCTCTGAACTTACAAAACTTTCACTTCTCCAGCTTATTGAGTAGTTATAAATTTGGGACCACAGTATGACTAATTTCGTTTCTTAAGGTCCTCAAAATTGTAAGTTTGGGACCTAATTGTGATAAAAAGGCCCGAGTGTAACCACTCAACAAGTTTTGGACTAAAATGTTGCTATATTGCAAGTATAGGTGATCTCAAGTGGTGTGAATATGATTTATTCCTTGTAAATTCTACATGTTTGTCACATGTGTAATTGATTAATAAGATAGAAGAGTTGTATTTGGGATATCTATGTCAAAAATTCAACAATTTCTTATTCAAATCTCTCATTTTCTATGGAGCCAAAATTCAACATATTCACAGTAATATACTCTGGGAAATATAATGTATAGTCTAATTATAAAACTTACACTTTCAAAGGTTTTGCAAGTAGGATCGTGCTTCGTGGTATTAGCTCGGAAGGTTGGATGAGTATGATCGTGGTATCAACTTGAAATATATATGTTTACCAAAAATAAAAAATCAAATATTCATTTTTTTTTTAAAAAGAGAGAAAATAATAAGTCATAACATTGTACATTAAACACTATTTAATTAAAAAAATTAAAAACTTCTATCTACCGTCCAACAAAGTTATAGTAATTTCATTTTTTGTATTTAATTCTTCTCTAGTCGACTCCAAATCTCCATTAATTGCACTTCTTTCTTCAAAAAATCCAGGCAGCTTAGGTTGAGGCAACCTGGCTTCCTCATTGGCCAACATGAAAACAACAGATTCCATTGCTGGCCTGTCAACTGAGAATTTTTGAGCACATAGTAAACCCACTTGAATACATCTTAGTACCTGAGATTCCACACATGAGTCTATCAAGCATGAATCTAATAGTTCCAAGGCTCTGCCTTCACTCCACAACAACCATGCCTAAATAAGTTGCAAGACATATGGTTAGTCCATGATTATAACTGCTAGGGGCAAAAGTGGCATAATTTCATATATCAATACTTGTTTAGCTTACATGTCCTAGGAGGTTGTGGTAGTGATTTGGATGAGTGAAGAATCTGTTTTTTTTTCCACTTATTATCTCCAACAGAACCACACCAAAGCTGAACACATCAGCTTTTTTTGAAATTTTTCCATCAATTGCATACTCTGGAGACATGTAGCCGCTGCAATTAATGAGAAAATTAGACCAAAAGTAATTTTTTTAATCATTATAAAAATACAAAATCCAAAGGTTATTAAATTAACTAGGTTCCGACAACTCTCTTTGTTTTAGTTTCCCTTTCATTGCCTCCAAACATTCTTGCCAAACCAAAGTCTGATATTTTGGGATTCATGTTACCATCCAATAAAATATTACTTAATTTCAAGTCCCTGTGAATAATTTGAAGCTTTGAATCTTCATGCAAATATAAAAGGCCTCTTGCAATTCCCAAAACAATATCATAACGCTTTCCCCATTCCAAAAGTGCACAACTCTTTTTATGATCTGCATATCAATTTGATCACGATAAGATGCTTTTATAGTCAATGCAATATAATTAAGTTTTTTTTTTTTGGTGAACAATGCACATATGCAATATAATTAAGTTGAAGTTGTACAAACCAAACATAAAGTGATCCAAGCTATTGTTGGACATGTACTCATAGATTAACATTCTTTCTTCATCTTTGATACAACACCCTATAAGTCCAACCAGATTTCTATGTTGAAGCTTTGCAATCAGACCTATTTCATTCTTAAATTCTTTAACTCCCTGTCCCGAACTTTTTGAAAGTCTCTTTATTGCAACATATTTGCCTATTGAAAGAATCCCCTGCACATATATCATCATAACAATACTCACTTCATATATGCTGTGAAGAAACCTCATTTCATCTTGTTTAATAAAGTACAATAAATTAGTACCTTGTATACTATACCAAAGCCACCTTCTCCGATGACACATGTTGGAGAGAAATTGTTCGTAGCAGTAGCAATTGTATCAAAGTCAAATAATGGTATCTCTATGTCTTCTTTCTTGGTTTTAGATCCTAAATTTTGAATTTATGTTGAATAAGTTAATTTTTCTAGTCTATCAGTACATTTTGTTTACGAATAAAAGGGGTGAATTTTGCTTACCTGTTACTCTTGTTCTAATTTTGCGAATTATGCACCAGAGTAGCATTGGAAGGCCCAGTATACACATGCCAGATGTGGCTAAAGCCACTGTAATCTTTAGCCTTTTGTTCTTATTCTCATGTCTGATTAATTCTAGAACATACAAACAATTAACAGATTGAATGAATTTTGTATTAAGAAAGTCTACCAATGAAAATGACATTTGAAATTATCACTTGTATGGATAAGCTAGATATAGATCTTTTGTTCTTCTTATTCATATTTATCAAGACAATGAAGATCAGGTAGTTCTAAAGTTCAAACTTAGAATTTCTTAAGCCAGTAAATTATGTTAGAGAACTTACTTATTTCTGAAGCAGCAAGTCTTACATAAATAACCTGTTCAATATTTTTTGAACTTAATTCTCGAACATCAATTAGATTACCAAACCACATCAAACAACCATTGCCTCCTTCTCTAATATCCAAGCTAGCATAAGCTGTACAAGAACAATTTTTCAAGCAAATTTCTTTACATTCCTCAAGACTCATGCTCTTATTCATCCAGAACTCCAATAGATCAGGCAATTTGACGCTCTTAATCTCAACAAAATCCTCTCCTTTATGACAATCCAGTGGCATCTTCCTAACACAACCATTTGACCAATTGAACACCTCCCATTCTCCTTGGGACCTTGGCTTGAACCCTTCCAAGCATTCACAAATAGGATCGCTGCTAATCTTGCAAACACCATTATCACCACATAATCCATAACCGTCACATTTATCAAATGGCACTGTGTACATAATATCCCATTCAGTACTACTTTTGTTATGCAATATCGAACGTTGTGAAAAACCTGAAATATTCATTGTTTCTCTTGCACCGATAGAATTATCACTAACCTCAAACAAGTAATAGGCCTCATTCTCATTGAACACGAAAACATGTTTGAAACCTCTATTCTCAAAAGCACGTTGTCCACTGAATCGGACTCCATTCCAAGGGCCTGAACGAAACTTTCTAGTTGATCCCTGGTAAAGATTCAATTGAGGGAGCCCTGCAGTAATGTTCATCCTGTAAGTAAACTCCCCAATAGATGGATCATCACTACTTTTCCATGATGTTAAATATCTTTCCAGACCAGTGTTTAAGTCCCATCCAAGCTTCATACCTGCGAAAAGTGTGTCTGTTGGATGGTCAAAGCTCTGCCACAAATAGATATCAGAACTCCTACTATCTCTTACTACAAGATTTCCTGAGTCCAAAATCTGAGCAACCGGGTTCTTTATGACCCTTGATTCATTCGACGACCAGACAAGTCTACCCATTTGATTAAGAAGTAGAAGGTTTCCTCGATTATTGACGGTTAATGTTCCATTAGAATCAGAAAGTGGATAGTTTCTGTTTGCAACCCAGAAAACTAAAGCAGGATTAACCTTGTACCATATTCCCAAGTACATGTTGTTGGAGTGGTTGGCAGGAGAGAAGAAGCCCAGTTCAAAAACTTCACCCTCTGAAACTAAGGTGTCTCCATATCTTAGGGATTCAGAAGGAGTTAAAGTATCAACTGAAAAAACCAAACTGAGTAAGATTGAAAAAGAGATCAAATTGGACAATAAAATTAACAAACAAAGGTTTTCCATCATTACTTCTCAATGCATTTTTCCTGTTTGATTGTACAAAATTAAAGAGAGGGGGGAAAAAACTTCAATTGAAAGCATAGGGTATGAACTATTTGAACGTCAACTTTAACAACTGCGCTTTTCAAATTGAAAAATATTGTATCCATTTATAAAGTCAAATGTCTACTTGAAACTTCAATTGAAAAATATTTCATCAACTTCGCTTTTTCAAATTGTCAAGCATAAAAAGTCAAAAGTCATATTGTTATTATATGCTTGCTAGAAGTTCATACTGCCAACTCTAGAAGTTTTCTATCCACGCTATTTATGTTGACTGACTAAAGGGATCTCTTACTGAATTTTTTATAATTTATTGTTACTTTTATTTACGGCTAAATATATGTTGTAGTTTTATTAGTCAGATTCTTAATTCAGAAGCTTAAGTTTGAATTTTATTCAAGTATGTATTTTTTTTATTAATAAAAAGAAAGAATTTTAGAGCTACTTTAAAATATATATATATATATATATATATATATATATATATATAATATGTTATTTAATTAATTCTCAAAAATAAAAATTAAGACACAAAATTAATATTGAATTGCATCTCCAAACTGTGCCACATTTATGTCGGCAACTAAAACATTAAAAATAAAATAATAGAAAGTGTTATGGTTAGGGGTGAATAAATATGAATTGGTTTGGGTTTAGATTAAAATTAGAACCAACTCAATATGATCGGTTTTTTAAAAATAAAAACCGAACCGAACTAAAAAATTTAAAAAATCAATCTAACCCGAACCAAATTTTTTGGTTTGGTTTGGGTTGGTTAAAGAAAATTTCTTCCTCTTTTTACGGTAATGAATTTTGTTTATTAAATTTTTTTAAAACTCTTGTATTATATAATTTCTAACATTTTTAATGTTAATTTTATTATAATACCTAAATTTAAAAATATAAATATCGATCACTTATCTAATACCATTATTCATATCAAATACAAAATGCAAGAAAAATTTAAAATTAAGACAAATAAGCAATAAGGAATAGTAATCACATACTTGACAAAATTTACTAACTTTCAGATCTAATAATATTGTTCACCAATGTAATTCATGCAATGAAAACTCTACCGACAAAAATATGAAAGATGATGTAATTATAAATTTATAATGGATAAATAATTAAATAATATCAAATTCGTGTATCATGTGAATAAAAGATAAAATAAATGAAAGTACTTGGTAGAGAAGTGCTTGCACGAATTCCGTTTAAATATATAAATTGTAATGACAAAAATGGACAAAACTTGTTTATCTCTCACTAACAAAGTAGAGGACAAATTTTTCTAAAATATTATCGAAAATAAAAAAGGTTGCCCTCATAAACATAACTAATTAGCAACAAATAACAAATCCAAACATATAAATTCAAATATTTAGTACATATAGACTACAGTATATTACAAAATAGAGAATAAAAATAAAATACTTAAATTATCCAAAAAAAACATAAAAATAAAATAAATTTTCAAACATATTCCAAGCTCCCATATTCTAATATATTAATAAAACATAAATATTATATTGAAATCATTGATTTCGCTAACTCGCTATTGAGTTTATTGAGGTATATTATTTTTCAAACATGTCTACAAAAATAGAAAATTAAGTGTAAACTATGAATTAAATGAATTAAATTGTAATGATTATATAAATATTTAAATATATCTATATATATATGGGTTGGTTCGATTTTTTTAAGATTTTAATAAATGGAAACCAAACCAACCCAATATTAATCGGTTTTTTATTATGAAGAACCGAACCAAACCAATAAAACATAAAAACCGATTTTTCTGGATTGGTTTGGGTTGGGTTGAGTGAGTTGATTTAGTTCTGTATTTTTTTGTTCACTCCTAGTTATGGGTGCTAATTACATCGTATTGTGAGTATATATATCATGTTTATTTGTATTTTACCGACCAAAATTTACATACATTTATGAGAGAAATACTTTATGGTTATATTATTATTAAAAGGTAACAACACAAAAATAAAGTTAATATTTCTTTTATTTTACTTGCTTACTAAAAAAGAAAAAATGCATTCCTATCAACATGTTTACTTACTAATTTGAAACCAAATTAATTTGCTTGTGTGTAAATGAGTATAAATATATGATCAATTGCCAAAACCTTTTACACAATTTTATTATATTATTTTATCACAACAGTTAAATTTAAATAATTAATTTTTTCTCTCATTTTAATTACAGATCTCCATAATAAAGTACTAAATTGTATAAAAAAAATTAAAGCTATTGATCTTGTCCCTCTATATATATTTAATAATAAAATTAAATTTACTTTTACTTTAAAATCCTCATGAAATTATTTTTGGATAACTATTAATTTTTAAAAAATATTTGTAGAAGATAATTTTTTTAATAATTAGTTCATCTCCCTCCCATCGTATGATTTTTTTTTCCTCAATTGGGAACTCATTTTTCAACATTTGTGTTAAACTTGTTATTAAAAATAATTGTGTAAGACTTTTATATAATCCTCAATGTCTTATTAAGGAATCGTAATTTGTTTCTCATTATTACATTTACTTATATTAAGATCTTGTAATCGAAAAGCATGAAACTACAGCAATTAATTAATTATGTAACAAGAAATTAATATTTTACATAAATATTCTCATACGGGTAATTTAATTATTATTTTACTATTTCATATTATAATATATTTGTTAGGGTAATTTAATTATTTTTTTACTATTTCAATTTTTTTTATATTTATATTTTATTTTATGTGTAATCTTCATGCTTTCCAATCTTAGTGCTTCTGCCTAAAAGTTAGAAAGACATCACTGGATGATAATAGAAGGTTTTGACTAGAAAATATTATTTATTATTTTTAGAATATAATTCTATTATTTATATTATTTTTCTTTATTATTTATTAAATATTTATATTTTTTAATAAATTATTTACGTTAATCTTAAATTATCATGTCTTCTAAAAACTTCACTTATGTCAATATACTATTATTCTTTAAGAGAAGTTCAGTGCCTTGTGATCCTTGTGCTGGCAAATGGTAATTTATTTTTGAACTTTTGTTGAATTTGAGTTTGATATTAGATACGTTATGTGTTTGGGCTCCGATCTAAACAACAAACATTATCTTCTTTATCAATGCGATGGAGATTAAAGATCGCGATGGATAATAAACCGTCGAGAAAGATATGTTCTTTCTTTCTTTTTCTTTTTTAACTAACATTCATTTAAAAAAAAAAATTAAAAATCCAACAAACTATTTTTTAAAATAACTTATAACTGTTTGTAATTAATATTCACTCAAATTTAAAAAAAACCTAACAGCAAATAACTATTTTTTAAATAATTTAAAACTGCTGGTAATTTTATTTTTTTAATTTACTTTCCTCATTATTATCATTTAATAATTTATTTTATATTGTATAACGACTTCCAACTGTTTATTATTTTCATACAAATATTTGATTATCATAATCTATAAATTGAAAAATTAATCTCTTCTTTTTTTTAGTTTTTTATTTTAATTTTCTCGTTATTATCCTTCCTTTTTTTTTTTTTTCAAGATATATCCAATTCATCATTTATTGTTGTTGCCTTACTTGTTCAAATATAATAATATATCCTTTTTTAAACTATCCATTAATAATTAATAACTGCTTATAACTAATTTTTATTTATTTAATACAATACTTTATATTCTTTGGTAACTCTCAAAAACTACATCTTAATTTACTTTTCTTCTTTTTAAATGTTTGTTTAATGCCAATCATTGTATTTCTTTTTTATTTTCTTTTATTTTTTATTTTTTATTTTTTAATATGCAAACAACTTATTATTCAAAATTACCACCCAGCCTCCTTATTTAAAAAAAAAAAATTTACATTACAAATATCGTTCATTTTAAGATAACTATTATTATATTACAATAACAAATTACTATTATCATTCAATAGAGAATTTAAAGCTTAGTTTTTATGCACAATCATTTTTTTAATAACTTCTAATATCTTCTAACCACTCATTTATTTAAAAACAAAAATTTATATCATTTTTCTCTTTTATTTGATACAGATTTATTCATAACGACTTATTATTTAATAACCTCTTTTATATTTCATGTATTTACAACTACTTAATATTTTTATATACTTATTTGGCTATCAGGATTTATGCCTATATTCCTATTGTTTTATAATTTACAAAAATTATCTCTTAATTTTTTCTAATTTTATTTAAAAATTTACAACCAACTATTCAAGGAATAAAATAAACGAAAAATATTTTCTTCATAAATCACCCCCTAAACAATAACTTTCATAATTTCGTAATATCTTTATATAATAATAATAATACTAACAATAACTTAATCATCTCATAGGAAACTATCATAGCTATTTATTTATTTTATTTCATATTACATATTTAAATTTATCATTTTTGTCTAAGTAGTAATTTTTTTGCTAGTGTTGGCAATGTTTCAACCAACAGTGGCTTTTTTTTGCCAACTTTGACAATTCATATATATTGCAGATTTCAATCAATATGCATGGACGAAGTAGAAATCACAAACATTTCTCTTATGGAGTTATCCAATCTTATTCTTCAACCTAAGGAAAAGGTCTGCAAGATTATTTTTTGATGTATAAGTACTTTGGCGTGGTACCAATAAAGTAGTTGAATAAAGTTTAATCGTAAAACCAACAAATTCAGAGATTTTTCAAGTATGATCGTGGGTATCAACTTGAAATATTCAAGTTTATAAAATAAAATAAAAAACTTGAAATATTCATTTTTAATGTAAAGTTCTACAAATAATTTTGAAAAAAATAATATTTATAACAAACATCATTTAAAACTTATAATTACAAAAATTAAATAGCATTTTTATTTCAACTCATATATTTTTACTATATAAAAAAGTAAGTTTTAACATTTTATATTGAACTTCGACCATTTAAATTTATTTAATTTTTAACTTCATTTAATTTAATATCATTCAATATTATTATTATTAGTATTATTATTTTTATTAATATAAATTTTAAAAATATTATTATATGATAATATTTTATATATATTTTTAAAAGAATTATAAATAAATAATCATAACATAATTTATTAGTATAAGTCCAATTTTTCATAATTGACTTTCTTATAATGTCATGTGTCTATTGTAGACACTTCTGACCTCGATCTCAAAACTAATTTCATATATGAATGTTATGGATTAATTTTAACAATTTTTATAAAAAAAAAATCATAATAATTAAAAAAGCAAGTATATATGGTACAACATTTTTTTTTTAATAATTGTTATGTTATTTTTACAAGCACGTGGTTTTTTAATAATAATCATTTTTTATGACAATTTTCTTATTTTTCTCTCAAAGCAATTTTCGTGTCAATGATGCCTTCTTGTTGTTGGGGTCTAGCTAGTTTATAAGCATAAACAAACATGCATTTGATATTATAATATCATATTGTATTCATATTGCATATGTAACAGCCGCCCCCTGACCAAACTTTTTCTTGTAGAAATTCAGCTCTCCATTGGTAGGGCTATCATTAATTAATATTATAAGTTTGAAAATTTGAGTAAATTGATCATAGAAGAGGGGGAAGATGCAGAGAATTCAAGGTCACATATTTTATGTTTTCTTTGTGATGTGGTAACTGGCGACCTTAACTATTAAATATAGTATATTGTTTTTTTTTTTACAATTGATACTTACTTGCCATTCCCTCACCTCTGTAATATGATAATAAAGATAATATATATATATATGTTCGAATCTTCTCTCATAATTGTCAGTAAATGTGTGTTGTATCCCAAATGGATTGTAACGATTGGTAAAAAAGGAAGTATTGGTAATACGTGGTTACGAAGGGCTATTTTTCGCTCTTGATTCAGCAATTTTTTTACAAAGATGAAATTACTTGCAAGGGAATAAAAAAGAAAAAAGAAATTTGTACATATGTAAATTCCTTGAAAGGAAAAGAAAGAAGAAGTCAATAATTACTAGATAAAAACAAAATAGGCTTTTACACACCTGTTATAATAATTAAAGAACTCTTTATTTACCCTCCAACAAAATTACGGTAATTTCATTTTTTGTTTTTAGTTTTTCTCCAGTAGACAGCAAATCCTCATCAATTGTACTTTTTTCTTCAAAATATCCAAGCTACTTAGGTTAAAGCAAACTGTCCAAAGCAAACTGTCCAACTGAGAATTTCTGAACACATAGTAAACTCACTTGAACACATCTTAGTGCCTGAAATTCCACACATGAGTCTATCAAACATGACTCTAATAGTTCAAGGCTCTTCCTTCACTCCACAGCAACCATGCCTAGATAAGTCACAACGCAAGACATATGGTTAGTCTCTGATAGCTGTTAGAAAATGCGGAGCAAAAGTGGCATAATTTCATATATCAATATTGTTTAGCTTACATGTCTTGAGAGGTTGTGGGCAGTGATATGGATGAGAGAAAAATCTGTTCTTTTTTCTACTTATTATCTCCAACAGAACCACACCAAAGCTAAATACATCAATTTTTTTTGAAATTTTTCCATCAACTACATATTTTAGAGACATATAACCATTGCAATTAATGAGAAAATTAGATCTAAAGTAAATTTTTTTTTACTATCATTGTAAAAATACACAAGTCAGAGGTTATTAAATTAACTAGGTTTCGACTACTCTCTTTATTTTAGTTTCCCTTTCATTGCCTCCAAAAATTATTGCTAGACCAAAATATGATATTTTGGGATTCATATTACTATTCAATAGAATATTACTTAATTTCAGGTCCTTATGAATAATTTGAAGCTTGAAATCTTTATACAAATATAAAAGGCCTATGCAATTCCCAAAACAATATTAAAACACTTTTCCCAATCCAAAAGTAAACTTTTTTTATAATTTTCACATTAATTTGATCGCGATAAGATGAGTTCTTGTGAATGCAATATAATTAAGTCTTCTTCTTCTTTTTTAACAATGCAAATATGCAATATAATAATTAAGTTGAAGTTTGTACAAACTAAAGATAAAGTGATCCAAGCTATTGTTCGACATGTACTCATAAATTAAAATCCTTTCTTCATCTTTGATGCATGATGTGTTAAATTGTGTACTCGCAAGTGTACGAATCACTCGTAAAAAAATGATAAGCAACTTCTAAGGTCGGTCTCTCAAGGAATTGCAGTGGTTCTAAATAACTAACTTTTTAATCTAAATAGAGTTCTAATGAAAATAAAACACTAATTAAATAGAGTTCTAGTTTTACTAGAACTCTAAGTAACTAGAATCCTAAAGCTAGTAAAACTGTAAAAAGGTGTTTGATTTGTAACGGGAACAAAGTACGAGCAATTAAACGAAAACAAAATCGCAAGTAACAATCAATTCAGATAAATTTGATAATCAATGGAGGATGTATGGACGTTTAGCTTGGTTGACCATGCTTGCATCGAAAAGGTATGGTGAAATAACATGAACGTTCTTTATAAACAAAATTACCGGCTTTCCTTTTAATTATGAGACTGCCTGCGGTCGGGGTAAATCTCTTTGTTGATTAACTAATTAACTGCCTTCGGTCGGGGTAAATCAAATAGTAATCAAATTACGCGCAAGGAAAAACATGCCAATCAAATTAATGCTATGACTAAGTCACTAAATTGAAGCTTTGATTAAGTGTTTCGGAATAAAGTTAAGGTGACGTTCTTATAACTAAATTCTAAGATCTTTCAACCTAACTACGAATCTCAAATTGACCCATGATAATTCATAATTAAATATCTAAACATACTCTTAATCAAAAAGTAATTTGTTTATATTAAATCAATAAAAGATACATCATACACAATTCTAGCAAACATGGCAATGCAAACTAAACATCCATAATAAAACTAGCCACTCATGTTCATATTAATATTCATAGACAAATAAAATATGATCATACACTTCAACGAAAAAAAAAAGAAAATAGAATTCTATAACAACAAGGAAAACCTAGATCTAAATACCGCTTATGGATGGGATAGCGTTCTTCTCCAAAAACTTTATCTTCGATTGTCGACGGCTTCCTTGGATCCTTAGAATGGTTTCTCTCGCTTCGTTTGAGTGTAGCAAAGCTCCGAAAACTGATTGAATTGTATGTTTGGTAGCAAAATTATTGTGTGTAAGAGTTGTATTCGAGTTGTTTGTAAGGGGGACTCTAAGGGGGTATTTATAGATGTAAGGGTTTACACGAATCCTGATTGCCATAGGAATAGGCGCGCCGCGGCATGCATTTTCCCCGCCGCGGCGCAACACAAATTCTGGAAATAATGTAAAAACCCGAGAGCTCCCCGCCGCGGCATGCATTTTCCTCGCAGCGGCGCGTGTTGCTTTCCTTTTCTTCACGTTTACCCCCTTACATATGTGATGACACATTATGTAAGGCTTACATATTTGTCTTGTTTAGCCCGTAACTCGTGATCCAAGCGCCGTAAGTGTCCCGTCTTTGCGTGTTTTCATTATTCGAATCATTTGACGCTAAAAACACCTGAAATGCACTAAAATATACCTGTGACTCCGAATGGATAGATTTATGAAATTAATCGAATAAACAATCATAACGAATCTATATATTAAACAATTAAGCACAATTAATCACGAAATATTAGTGCTTTTTGAGCACTCATCAATGCAGCACCCTAAAAGTTCAACTAGATTTTTATGTTGAAGCTTTGCAATCAAGACTAATTCGTTCTTAAACTCTTGAACACCCTAGCCTGAACTTTTTGAAAGCCTCCTTACTGCAACATGTATATTGTCATATCACTTTTTGTAGAAACCTCATTCCATCTTGTTTAATAAAGTACAATAAATCAGTAGCTTGTATACTGTACCAAAGCCACCTTCTCCAAGGATACATGTTGGAGAGAAATGAGAAATTGTTTGTAACAGTAGCAATTGTGCTAAAATTAAATAACGGTATGTCTATGTCTTCTTTCTTGGTATCAAGTCCTAAATTTTGAATTCTTGTTGAATAAGTTGATTTGCCTAGTCCATGAGTACATTTTGTTCATGAATAAAAGGGGAGAATTCGCTTACAGGTTACTCTTGTTCTGATTTTGCGAATTATGCACCAAAGTAGCATTGGCAGCCCAATATAAACAAGCCAAATGTGGTTAAACCTACTATAATCTTTAATCTTTGCTTCCTATTCCCATGTCTCATTGATTCGTACAAACAATTAAAATAAAATAAAATAAAACGAGGTATGAGTTGATTTGACAACTAGTTTTAACTTTACAAATGTTTTTTCAATGCTCTCTAAGTTGGTTACAAACTAGTTACAGTGATTTCATTGGTTGAAGATTTATTCTTTGGCTCCAAAGGTTCTTCTTGAAAAAACTATCTCCGATAAACCTCCCATTTCTTCTTCTTCTTTTTTTTTTTTTGCATCTTTGTTTGCAAGTTTCTTTGCTCTTTGTAGGTTTATGTTTTTTCTTTGCCAAAGAAAAAAGATGGTGTTATTTGTACGCTCAGAAGATGTTTGATAGGAGTATTCATCGGGGCTCGGCAAAATGCATGGAAGTTGTTTGATAAAATGCCCAAGTGACATAGTCTACATGCCTTAGACTACAGAAGCAACCACTTTACATCAGGTAATTACTCTATGCCTTAGACTATAGAAGCACTCACTTTACATCAGGTAATTACTACATGCCTAAGGCGTCTAATGTTGCTAAATTATTCTAAGGTCCTAAATTTATAACTTGGTTCATTGATGTCTTTGAACTTACAAAACTTACACTTCCCGAGCTTATTGAGTAGTTTTAAGTTTGGGACCACCGTATGACTAATTTCGTTTCCTAAGGCCCTCAAAATTGTAAGTTTGGGACCTAATTGTGATAAAAAGACCAGAGTGTAACCACTCAACAAGTTTTGTACTAAAATGTAATTTTTTTTTTTTGTCTTTGTGTTTGGTTACTAAGTCAATCAAAATGAAAGTTGCTGAGAGTTTAGCCATCTTCTATGGGCTAAAGTTTTCCGGTGAAGTACCCAAAAAACGCTGCATTAGCTCCCTACGTATTACAATTGATCACAAGCTTATATCAACAGAGTTTTTGCAATCGTTCAAAACTCTAGCATATTTGTAGTTCCTTTGATTGGGGTAGTCATTTTGATGCATTATTAAAAGTTTGCCCAAGATTTTCAATTTCAGTTAACTTATTTTCTTCCATTTTTGAGATAATATCTCTATTTGGAACTTGCAAACCAGCTATAGTTCTGTGTGGACAAATCAAACGCCACTCCTGTATAGTATATTCTCTCTAAAAGCTTCCTATAAGATATCTTCCCTACAGAAGAAGGCTATAATGAGCAACATGACGAATTAACAAGTCATGTGTATTTAACTCGCGGGCATTGTAATTGAGTGAGCCAATGAGGTTGGAGTGTGCCGTGAGAGAGAATTAGTGGTGTTAGCCTGTTAGGTCGTATTCATGTGTAAGAATGTAGTTATATTGCAAGTATAGGTGATCTGAAGTGGTGTGAATATGATTTATTCCTTGTAAATTTTTGTCACTTGTGTAATTGATTAATAAGAGAGAAGAGTTGTATTTGGGATATCTATGTACAAAATTCAACAATTTCTTATTCAAATCTCTCATTTCCTATGGAGTCAAAATTCAACATATTCACAGCAATATGCTCTGGGAAAGATAATGTATAGTCTAATCATAAAACTAACACGTTCAATGGTTTTGCAAGTATGATCGTGCTTCATGGTATTAGCTTGGAAGGTTGGATGAGTATGATCGTGGTATCAACTTGAAATATATATGTTTACCAAAAAAATAATAATTCAAATATTCATTTTTAATGTGAAGTTCTATAAATAAATTTGAGAAAGTAATATTTATAATATCCCTTAAAATTTGTAACAATAAATATAACATTTTTACGTCTAACTCATATATTTTTCTTTAAAAAAAAGAGAAAAAAGAATAAGTCCTATAATTTTAAATTAAATACTATTTAATTTAAAAAATTAAAGACTACTATCGACCATCTAACAAGGTTATAGTAATTTCATTTTTCGTATTTAATTCTTCTCTTGCCGACTCCAAATCTCCATCAATTGCACTTCTTTCTTCAAAAAATCCAGGTTGCTTAGGTTGAGGCAACCTTGCTTCTTCATTGGCCAACATGAAAACAATAGATGCCATTGTTGGCCTCTCAACTGATAATTTCTGAACACATAGTAAACTCACTTGAATACATCTTAGTACCTGAGATTCCACACATGAGTCTATCAAGCCTGAATCTAATAGTTCCAAGGCTCTGCCTTCACTCCACAACAACCATGCCTAAATAAGTTACAAGACATATGGTTAGTCCCTGATTATAACTGCTAGGGGCAAAAGTGGCATAATTTCATATATTAATGCTCGTTTAGCTTACATGTCCTAGGAGGTTGTGGTAGTGATCTGGATGAGAGAAGAATCTGTTTCTTTTTCCACTTATTATCTCTAATAGAACCACACCAAAGCTAAATACATCAGCTTTTCTTGAAATTTTTCCATCAACTGCATACTCTGGAGACATATAGCCACTGCAATTAATGGAAAAAAAATTAGATCAAAAGTTATCTTTTTTTACTATCATTATAAAAATACATAAGCTAGAGGTTATTAAACTAACTAGGTTCCAACAACTCTCTTTGTTTTAGTTTCCCTTTCATTGCCCCCAAAAATTCTTGCCAAGCCAAAGTCTGATATTTTGGGATTCATGTTACCATCTAATAGAATATTACTTAATTTCAAGTCCCTGTGAATAATGTAGAGCTTTGAATCTTCATGCAAATATAAAAGGCCTCTTGCAATTCCCAAAACAATATCATAACGCTTTCCCCATTCCAAAAGTGCATAACTCTTTTTATGATCTGCACATCAATTTGATCGCGATAAGATGCTTTATAGTCAATGCAATATAATTTTTTTTTTGGGTGAACAATGCAAATATGCAATATAATTAAGTTGAAATTGTACAAACCAAAGATAAAGTGATCCAAGCTATTGTTGGACATGTACTCATAGATTAACATCCTTTCTTCGTCTTTGATACAACACCCTATGAGTCCAACCAGATTTCTATGTTGAAGCTTTGCAATCAGAGCTATTTCATTCTTAAACTCTTCAACACCCTGTCCTGAACTTTTTGAAAGCCTCTTTACTGCAACATCTTTGCCTGTTGAAAGAATTCCCTGCACATATATCATCATAACAATACTCACTACATATATATTGTGAAGAAACCTCATTCCATCTTGTTTAATAAAGTACAATAAATCAGTACCTTATATACTAGACCAAAGCCACCTTCTCCGATGACACATTTTGGAGAGAAATTGTTTGTAGCAGTAGCAATTGTATCAAAGTCAAATAACGGTATATCTATGTCTTCTTTCTTGATTTTAGATCCTAAATTTTGAATTTTTGTTGAATAAGTTAATTTTCCTAGTCCATCCGTGCATTTTATTCATGAATAAAAGTGGAGAATTCGCTTACCGGTTACTCTTGTTTTGATTTTGCGAATTATGCACCAGAGCAGCATTGGCAACCCCAATATACACAAGCTAGACGTGATTAAAGCCACTGTAATCTTTAGTTTTTGCTTCCTATTCTCATGTCTCATTGATTCTACAACGTACAAACAATTAACAGATTGAATAAATTTTGTGCTAAGAAAGTCTACCAATGAAAATGACATTTGGAATTACCACTTGTATGGGTAAGCTAGATATAGATCTTTTATCCTTCTTATTCATATTTATCAAGACAATGAAGATTAAGTAGTTCTAAATTTCAAACTTAGAATTTTTAAAGCCAACAAATTAAGAGAGAGGACTTACTTATTTCTAAAGCAGCCAGTCTTACATAAATAACTTGCTCGTCGCTATCTTTTGAACTTAATTCTCGAACATCAATTAGATTACCAAACCACATTAAACAACCACTGCCTCCTCGTCTAACATCCAAGCTAGCATAAGCTGTACAAGAACAATTTTTCAAGCACATCTCTTTACATTCCTTGAGATTTATGTCCTTGTTCATCGAGAATTCCAATAAATCAGGCAATTTGACCCTCTTAATCTCAACAAAATCCTCTCCTTTATGACAATCCAGTGGCATCTTCCTAACACATCCATTTGACCAATTTAACACCTCCCATTCTTCTTGGGACCTTGGCTTGAACCCTTCCAAGCATTCACAAATGGGATCGTTGCTAATCTTGCAAACACCATTATCACCACAGAATCCATAATTGTCACATTTTTCATATGGCACTGAGTACATAATATCCCATTCAGTACTACTTTTGTTATGCAATATCAAACGTTGTATAAAACCTGAAATATTCAATGTTGCTCTTGACTCGATAGAATTATGACTAGCTTCAAACAAGTAATAGGACTCGTTCTCATTGAACACAAAAACAGGTTTGAAACCTCTATTCTCAAAAGCACTTTGTCCACTGAATCGGACTCCATTCCAAGGGCCTGACCGAAACTTTCTAATTGATCCCTGGTAAAGAATGAATTGAGGGATCCCCGTCATTTCAATCCTGTAAGTAAACTCCCCACTAGATGGATCATCACTACTTTTCCATGATGTTAAATATCTTTCCAGACCAGTGTTTAAGTCCCATCCAAGCTTCATACCTGCGAAAAGTGTGTCTGTTGGATGGTCAAAGCTCTGCCACAAATAGATATCAGAACTCCTACTATCTCTTACTACAAGATTTCCTGAGTCCAAAATCTGAGCAACCGGGTTCTTTATGACCCTTGATTCATTCGACGACCAGACAAGTCTACCCATTTGATTAAGAAGTAGAAGGTTTCCTCGATTATTGACGGTTAATGTTCCATTAGAATCAGAAAGTGGATAGTTTCTGTTTGCAACCCAGAAAACTAAAGCAGGATTAACCTTGTACCATATTCCCAAGTACATGTTGTTGGAGTGGTTGGCAGGAGAGAAGAAGCCCAGTTCAAAAACTTCACCCTCTGAAACTAAGGTGTCTCCATATCTTAGGGATTCAGAAGGAGTTAAAGTATCAACTGAAAAAACCAAACTGAGTAAGATTGAAAAAGAGATCAAATTGGACAATAAAATTAACAAACAAAGGTTTTCCATCACTACTTCTCAATGCATTTTTCCTGTTTGATTGTACAAAATTAAAGAGAGGGGGAAAAAACTTCAATTGAAAGCATAGGGTATGAACTACTTGATGTTAATTGATTAAATGTTTCATCAGCTTCGCTTTTCACATTGTCAAGCACATAAAGTCCAATGTCATATTGTTATTATATGCTAGCTAGAAGTTCAAACTTGCCAACTCTAGGAGTTTTCTATCCACAGTATTTATGTTGACTGACTAAAGGGATCTCTTACTGAATTTATTGTTATTCAATTGAAAGCATAGGGCATGAACTACTTGATGTTAATTGATTACATGTTTCACCAACTTCGCTTTTCAAATTGTCAAGCTTATAAAGTAAAATGTCATGTTGTTATTAAATACTAGCTAGAAATTCATAATGCCAAGTCTAGGAGTTTTCTGTCCACGCAATTTATGTTGACCCACTAAAGGGATCTCTTACTGAATTTTTTATAATTTATTGTTACTTTTATCGATCGTAAATTATATGTTATTTAATTAGTCCACCCAAAAAAAAAAAAAAGTTGATATTTCTTTTATTTTACTTGCTTACTAAAAAAGAGAAAATGCATTCCTATCAACATGTTTACTTACTAATTTGAAACCAAATTAATTTGCTTGTGTGTAAATAAGTATAAATATATGATCAATTGTCAAAACTTTTAATACAATTTTATTATATTATTTTATTACAACAGTTAAATTTAAATGATCAATTTTTTTTTCTTATTTTAGTTATATCGTCTACGATAAAATAGTATACTAAATTGTACACTACCTTATCATTTAAATGATCAATTTTTTTACTCATTTAAAAAAATATTTTTAGAAGATTTTTTTAATAATTAGTTCATCATTTTCTTTTATTAGTGATCTGAATGAGAGAAGAATCGGTTCCTTTTTTCACTTATTATCTCCAATAAAACCACACCAAAGCTAAACACGTCAGCTTTTCTTGAAATTTTTTCATTAATTGCATATTCTAGAGATATATAGCCACTACAATTAATAAAAAAATTAGATCTAAAATAATTTTTTTTTACTATCATCGTAAAAATATACAAGTCAGAGGTTATTAGACTAACTTGGTTCCAACTAACTAGGTTCTGACTACTTACTTTGTTTTAGTTTCCCTTTCATTGCCTCCAAAAATTCTTGCTAAACCAAAATCTAATATTTTAGGATTCATATTACTATCTAATATAATATTACTTAATTTCAAGTCCCTGTGAATAATCTGAAGCTTGGAATCTTCATGCAAATATAAAAGATCTCTTGCAATTCCCAAAACAATATTAAAAAGCGTTTTCCAATCCAATAGTGAACTCTTTTTCTAGTTTGCACATCAATTTGATCACGATAAGATGAGTTTTAGTCGATGCAATATAATTAAGTCTTATTTTTCTTTTCCTTTTTTTTTTTAAACAATGCAAATATGCAATATAATAATTAAGTTGAAGTTTGTACAAACCAAAGATAAAGTGATCCAAGCTATTGTTCGACATGTACTCATAAATTAACATCCTTTCTTCGTCTTTGATGCAGCACCCTAAAGTTCAATCAGATTTTTGTGTTGAAGCTTTGCAATCAAAACTAATTCGTTCTTAAACTCTTCAACACCCTGGCCTTAACTTTTTGAAAGCCTCTTTACTGCAATAACTTTTCCTGTTGAAAGAATTCCCTGCATGTATATTGTCAAATCACTTTTTGTTTTTATCATGTCATATATATTGTGAAGAAACCTCATTCCATCTTGTTTAATAAAGTACAATAAATCAGTACCTTGTATACTGGATCAAAGCCACATTCTCCAAGGATACATGTTGGAGATAAATTGTTTGTAGCAGTAGCAATTATGCCAAAATTAAATAACGGTATGTCTATGTCTTCTTTCTTGGTATCAGGTCCTAAATTTTGAATTTTTGTTGAATACGTTGATTTGCCTAGTACATGAGTACATTTTGTTCATGAATAAAATGGGAGAATTCGCTTACCAGTTACTCTGGTTCTGATTTTGCGAATTATGCACCAGAGCAGCATTGGCAGCCCCAATATACAAAAGCCATATGTGATTAAAGCCACTATAATCTTTAGTCTTTGCTTCCTATTCCCATGTCTCATTGATTCTAGAAGATACAAACAATTAATAGATTGAATAAATTTTGTATTAAGAAAGTCTACCAATGAAAATGACGTTTGGAATTACTACTTGCATGGATAAGCTTGATATAGATCTTTTGTTCTTATTCATATTTATCAAGAGAATGAAGATCAGGTAGTTCTAAAGTTCAAACTTAGAATTTCTTAAGCCAGTAAATTATGGTAGAGGACTTACTTATTTCTAAAGTAGCCAGTTTTACATAAATAACCTGCTCAATATTTTTTGAACTTAATTCTCGAACATCAATTAGATTACCAAACCACATCAAACACCATTGCCTCTCCTCTAATATCCAAGCTAGCATAAGCTGTACAAGAACAATTTTTCAAGCAAATCTCTTTACATTCCTCAAGACTCATGCTCTTATTCATCCAGAACTCCAATAAATCAGGCAATTTGACCCTCTTAATCTCAACAAAATCCTCTCCCTTATGACAATCCAGTGGCATCTTTCTAACACAACCTTTTGACCAATTTAACACCTTTCATTCTCCTTGGGACCTTGGCTTGAACCCTTCCAAGCATTCACAAATGGGATCGCTGCTAATATTGCAGATACCATTATCACCACAGAATCCATAACCGTCACATTTATCATATGGCACTGTGTACATAATATCCCATTCAGTACTACTTTTGTTAGGCAATATCAAACGTTGTGAAAAACCTAAAATATTCATTGTTACTCTTGAACCGATAGAATAATCACTAACCTCAAACCAGTAATAGGACTCATTCTCATTGAACACAAAAACATGTTTGAAACCTCTATTCTCCAAAGCTCGTTGTCCACTGAATCGGACTCCATTCCAATGGCCTGACCGAAACTTTCTAGTTGATCCTTGGTAAAGATTCAATTGAGGGAGCCCTGCAATAATGTTAATCCTGTAAGTAAACTCCCCAATAGATGGATCATCACTACTTTTTCATGATGTTAAATATCTTTCTAGACAAGTGTTTAAGTCTCATCCAAGCTGAAGAAAAAGATGAATGTAATATTTGGTTTGAATACTTCACTAAATTGTATTACTTTATACAGATTACATGAATTTATAATAGAAATAGAAATGACAGAAAATGATATTAATCAAATACAATGATTCCTACCATATTGGGAATGATTTCTACCATATTAACATTTTATTTACTTTCCTATTTCAAAATGAATCTCAACACTCCCCTTCAAATTGGTGCATAGATGTCACACATGCCCAACTTGTCTAAAAACTTTGAGAGCACCCGACTAGACACTCCTTTGTTAAGGATATCAGCTAACTGATCTTCTGACCGAATCTTTGGTAGTTCCACAGCTTTTCCATCTAGTTTTTCCTTAATGAAAAACCTATCTACCTCGACATGCTTTGTACGATCATGTTGAACTGGATTATGAGCTATATCACATGCTGCTTTGTTGTCACAATACAGCTGAATTGATTGTTTTGAAGAGTAGCCTAGATCTTGTAAGAGAAATTTCAACCACAGTGCTTTACAAATTCCTAAGACCATTCCTCTGTACCCAGCTTCTGCACTAGTTCGTGCAACAATATTTTGTTTATTGCTTCTCCATGTAACTAAGTTCCCACCTATAAAAGTAAAGTATCCTGAAGTTGATCGCTTATCGTCAACTGCTCCGGCCTAATCAGCATCGATATATACTTTGATGTTTTTCTTGTTTGTGCTTTTAAAAAATAGAATTCCCTTTCCTAGGGCAGATTTTAGATATCTCAAAATGTGCATGACCGCATTCATATATTGCTCACCGAGATTATGCATGAACTGGCTAACAATACTTAGAGCATAGGCAAGATCTGGTCTTGTGTGAGCTAAGTACATCAACCTTCCAACAAGTTTCTGGTATCACCCCCTGTCTACCGGTACTTGATTTATCTCAATGCATAATTTTAAACCCTCTTCTACTAGAGAGTCAGATGGTTGTCAAGATGACATACCAGTTTCATGTAATAGATCTAAGGCATACTTTCTCTAAGAAAGAAAGATTTCATTATTTGATCGAGATACTTCAATTCCCAAAAAGTATTTTAAGGGACCTAAGTCTTTCATTTCAAATTTCTTCGACAAGTATTCTTGCAAAGCTCTCATTTCTTCTAGATCATTGCCTGTGACGATCATGTCATCCACATATATAATGAGTGCAGTAATCTTCCCATGTTTCTTCTTTAAAAATAATGTGTGATCTGAATTGCTTTGTCTGTAACCAAAAATTGTCATAAATTTGGTTAACCGCCAAAACCAAGCTCTAGGGGACTGTTTTAATCCATATAGTGATTTCTTCAACCTGCACACCTTTTGATTTTGCTTTTCTATTACCATGCAACCTAGTGGGAGATCCATGTAGACCTCTTTAGATAATTCACCATATAAGAATGCATTTTTCACATCAAACTGCTGTAACGACCAATCAAAATTTGTAGCTAAGGATAACAAGACTCGCACTGTGTTGATTTTGGCTACTGATGCAAATGTTTCAGTGTAGTCAATTCCATAAGTTTGAGTGTAACCTTTTGCCACCAATCTAGCCTTAAATCGTTCGATAGTTCCATCAGCTTTGTATTTCATAGTAAAGATCCATCGACACCCAACTAATTTTTTTCCTGTGGGTCGGTTAACGAGCTCCCAAATTTGGTTCTTTTGCAAGGAGGTCATCTCTTCATTCATCGCAGCTTTCCATCTTGGATCATTTAATGCTTCCTGCACACTGTTAGGTATAGATACAGTAGATAATTGATTGACAAATGACTGATTTGATTTTGACAAGCGATGTGTAGACATATAATGATTCATGGGATATCTTACTTTACTAGACAATTGAGGTTCATATGTAGGCTTTGGAATACCTCTAGTGAGACGTTGTGGTAACTGTGTCCTGGACAAATCAAGCACTGTATAAAGAATATCCTCAGACAATGATTGGTTTGGTGTATCAATTGGAAGAGATTCAAGCTCAGCTTCAAAAGTTTCCTGGCCTTCTAGGTATTCATTCCCACTTAGATCCAAGTTTGGACCACTAGATATCAACTCATTCACTTCTACACTTATTATGTCGTTGTGTAGGGTATTACCACTCACATCCAAGTTTTGCACACTAGGTTCCAAGTCACCTACATTTTGATCAAATACTTCAACCACATATTCCTCAAGGTTGTATACAAGAGTCTGAATTTCCTGAAGAGACTCCCCCTGAAAGTCAGACTCAGAGAAATATATAGTGTCTTCATGAAAGACAACATCCATAGTGATAAACATGCGTTGAGTAGGGGGATGATAACATCTGTATCCATTTTTATGAACAGCATATCCAACAAAGACACATTTCAAGGCACGAGGAAGTAACTTACTGTGCTAGTGTTTGTGAAGATGAACATAGGCAATACATCCAAAGACACTTGGGGGTAGGTTTGGGACTGTTGGAGCAACAATAGCTTCTATAAGTGTCTGGAAGGGTGTTTTGAAGTTAAGAGTACGAGATGGAATACGATTGATGAGATAGGCATCAGAGAAGAGAGCTTCACCCCAATAGCATAAGGGCATATGAGTAGCGATTAGGGAAGCACGAACAACTTTCAATAAATGTCTATTCTTTCGTTTGGTCACACCATTCTGTTGAGGTGTATTTGAACAACTTGTTTGATGGACTAAGCCAAGAGAGTCCAAAAACTTCTGAAGCTTAGAACTAAGGTATTCCCCACCATTATTACTGTATAACACTTGAATTTGTGCATTGTACTGTGTGCGAATGGTGTTATAAAACTTTTGAACTAGTAACGTAACTTCGGATTTGGACTTCATCAAACATAACCAAGTCATTCTCGTACAATCATCTATAAAGATAACAAACCACCTTAACTCCCCTAATGTGGGAACTTTAGATGGTTCCCAAACATCAGAATGAATAACTATAAAAGGAATTAGGCTTTTATTTAAAATCAAAGGAAATGAAGCACGATGGCTTCTTGCAAGTTCACACACATCACATTTGAAAACAAAAATATCCAAATTTGTAAATAAACTAGGAAACAACCTTTTTAAATAACTAAATAAGACATGTCCCAAACGTCGATGCTGGAGCCATATCTCAGTTATCTTCTTTGATGAACCAGTGCGTGTTACTGCGAAAGTTGGATGTAACCTGTGGGAAGTGTCTGACTCCAAGTCCAAATAATATAGCTTTCCTCTCTTAACACCGTAACCAATCGTTTGTTGAGTCTGAATATCCTTAAACACACAATAATCAGGCCAAAAAATTACAATACAAGATAAAGTAGTAGTGATTTGAGAGATTGATAAAAGGTTAAAATCTAAAGAGGGAACAACTAAAACAAAATCAAGATGTAAAGTATTAGTAAGATGTGAGGAACCTTCCCCAATAACTAGGCGGTATTACCGTTGGCAGTGGAGACACAATTTTGAGAATATGGATTAAGGGTTGAGACTTGTCTAATATCAAATATCATATCATCAGTAGCACCAGAATCAATTATCCATGCACTATTCAAAACATGTGTAAAAATGTTTAAGATCTTACCTCCAGTGTTTGTAATAGTTATCAATGCTGATGACGTAGGAGTATCATCGTCACCCTGTGTTTGAGCAAGTGTAAATTATAATTTATTGTTACTAAATTATAATTTATTGATTACTAAATTTTTTATAATTTATTGTTACTTTTATCAACCGTAAATTATATATTATTTAATTAATTCCCAAAAAAAAAAATTAAGACACAAAATTAATATTGAATTGCATCTCATTGTGTCATGTTTATGTTGACAACTAAAACATTAAAAATAAAATAATAGAAAGTGTTACGGGTGTCAATTACATCGTATTTTAAGTGTATATATCATGTTTGTGTGTATTTTACCAATCAAAATTTTCTCTCATCTTAATTATAGATCTCCGCAATAAAGTAGTGTACTAAATTGTATAAAAAATTGAAGTTATTGATCTTGTTCCTATATATATATATATATATATATATATATATATGTATGTATAATTAAATTTACTTTTACATTAAAATACTCATGAAATTGTTTTTGGATAACTATTAATTTTTAAAAAACATTTTTAGAAGATAATTTTTTTAATAATTAGTTCATCACCCTCCCATCGTATGATTTTTTTTTTTTTTTTTTCAATTGGGATCTCATTTTTCAACATTTGTGTTAAACTTGTTATTAAAAAAAATTGTGTAAGACTTTTATATAATCCTTAATGTCTTATTAAGGAATCGTAATTTAAAAAAAATTGAATGTTTCTCATTATTACATTTACTTATATTAAGATCTTATAATAGAAAAGCATGAAACTACAACAATTAATTAATTATGTAACAAGAAATTAATATTTTCCATAAATATTCTCATATGGGTAATTTAATTATCATTTTACTATTTCATATTAAAATATATTTGTTAGAGTAATTTAATTATTAATTTACTATTTCAATTTTTTTACTTTTTTTTTTTTTATGTGTAATCTTCAAGCTTTCCAATCTTGGTGCTTCTGCCTAGAAATTAGAAAGACATCACATGATGATAATAGAAAGCTTTTGACTATAAAATATTATTCATTATTTTTAGAGTATATATTTTATTAATTATATATTTTTTTTTATTTATTAAATATTTATATTTTTTAATAAATTATTTACGTTAATCTTAAATTATCATATTATTATTTACTCAATAATTTATCCTTTGACAAGTTCTACCAATCTAGTAGACGGCTGTTTTACTGCATCAAATTCCAATAATTGCTTGGCTGAAAATTCTAATACTCTGTAGGTCACTCGTAACAAAAAAGAAAGTTCTTACAATATTTGACAAGTTCTACCAATCTAGTAGACGGCTGTTTTACTGCATCAAATTCCAATAATTGCTTGGCTGAAAATTCTAATACTCTGTAGGTCACTCGTAACAAAAAAGAAAGTTCTTACAATGTCACACAAAAACCTTGAAATTTTTTTGAGGCTTTATGCGGTAGTCACACTTGTTGAATTCATTGCCATAATAATTGTTACTATATTCTGATGAGAAGGCAAATGACGTCAATAACGTGTTTCAAGTAGGATGCTAATGCGTGTCGTAACTCGTTCAAAAAATTTGAATTAAATACGATTTAAATTAAATTTTAATTAAAATTAGCTCGGTTTAAACAATTTGAAAAAAAAAAAAAAAAAATTTGGGTTCGGGTAAGTCCGATAGCCCAAATTTAATTTATTTTTATTTTTAAATAATCTCTTCTCTAAATATAAATAATTAATAAGCCCCAAGTCTAATATCCCAAATTGACCATCGAAGCAAATACTCAAAATTCTAATAATATGGCCGTGCTTAAAGATCAAGGTGCTACCTAAAGGTATTAAGGTACAAAACTCATATTATAATTGATTGATATTACTAAGTTATTTTACCTTATTTTTCAAGCATATTGCAGGCAAATAGCAAGAATTAACAATGAACAATAATACTAATTTTATTCATATTCAGCATCATCTGATAAAGGTCATAGGCATGTCGCTCTATTCCCTCTATGTAGCTATTTTATATTATAATTAAATGCTTGAACACTTAAAGATAGTGGCTTATTTTGTAGTACAATATTTTGCCTTGGAATATTGATGTAATTTTTTTGAAAAATGCATAATAATTTTGAAGAAATTAATACAATTGTATGAAATTTATTGTTATTTAGAAAAGTTTTGCAAGCTTCATACAAGAGCTCATTCGGTTTTCCTTTTTTAGGCATTGTTTTAAATATTTTGCATTTTCAAGTTTAATGTGAAAGTATGTCTCTTTCATAAACTTTAAATAAATAATGGCTATGCATCTATTTTTTTTTTTTTTTGTGTATTATAGTGATTCTCATGATTTTTTTTACCAATTCAATTCTTACAGGTATTGACCTATGGTTATTTAAATTAAAAGTTAATAAGTTTGCATGAAAATTTTGGTCAGTCAACGAGTTTTCTTTTATGCATAAAAATAAGGTTGTATGAAAAGTCCTATTAACTAAAAAAAAAAACATATAATTAACAATGAGCTAGCTTTATTGTTTTATGTTTGGATTTAGGCTCACAAATGCTAGCTTGCATTAAATATGAATTGAGCTAGGGTTGAACTAATTTAGACTGGACTAGTTTGGGCCAACTCAAACTAGCCTAATTCGTTCGAATTGCCACCCATAGTTTCAAGAAGAGAATGAATGTGTTGTGCCAAATAGGGGTGTACAATGGCTAGATTGGGTTGGGTTGGGTTAGGTTGGGAAAAAATTGAAACCAATTCGAATATTTTGGGTTTAAAAACACATAGGTCGAAATCTGCTAATAAACACTTCAAACCAATCCAACCCAAACCAAAACGTTTAGATTGGGTTGATAGTTCGGCCCAAAATTTAAATTTTAAAAATAATTCATTTTTTAATTCTAAATTTGATGTCTATTTAAAAAAAAAAAAACTTATAGCCCATGCAAACATAAGTTTCAAAAGAGGTGGTTATAGGGATTATGAGAATATATGCAATGAAAGCTTTTTTATAAAGTTAAGGTAAAGAGAGAATTTCTTTTTAAGCGATGTGAGACTCAAAAAAATTAAATTTTTACTTGCATATTACATAACTTATAAATATATTCTTATATATTGAGATAACAAGGTTAGTATTTAGCAAAGTGATATGAATGCTAAGCTATTTCATGCTTAACTTGGGTTTAAATTTCATAGGTAGTATATTTTTTAAAAAGTTAATTAATAAATATTTGGATTGTGTTGGGTTCTATGAAAAAAAAAATTCAACCTATTTCTGGCCATAATTGATCGGGTTGGCCGGGTTATAACTCGATGTAATTAAAATATATTTTGGACACAAGTTAATTCGAATAGATTGGGTTTTGAATTTTGTCCATTCCTAGTGCCAATGAATAAAACAACCAAATTGAGAATAAAATTACGTCTATGCATTATGAGCAAAATTCCAACAATCACAAAAAACGAATTAGTCATTTCACAATTTGAATGGAGTCTCTGCCATTCGATCTGAGTGGGAACCTTCATCAATGCTAATAACGGACGGCTATCTCAGATATTTCACAGAAGAGGGTGGAGTCTCCGTCTCTCGTGTTCCACATGGTGACAAGGCCAATACCAAATTACATGGGTTTCTTCCAATGGACCAAAAATTTACTAAAATTTGGTTTATCTTTCTCTATGTCTTCTAAAGACTTCACTTGTGTCAATCTGCTACTATTCTTTAAGAGAAATTCAGTGCCTTGTGATCCTTGTGCTGGCAAATGGTAATTTATTTTTGAACTTTTGTCGAATCTGAGTTTGATATCAGACACGTTATGTTATTTGGGCTCCGATCGAAACAACAAACGTTATCTTCTTCATCAATGCGATGGAGATTAAGATCGCGATGGGTAATAGACCATCGAGAAAGATATGTTCTTTCTTTCTTTTTCTTTTTCTTTTTTAACAAACATTCTTTTATAAAATAAAAAAAATCAAAATCCAACAAACTATTTTTTAAAATAACTTATAACTGTTTGTAATTAATATTCACTCAAATTTAAAAAACACCTAACAGCAAATAACTAACTATTTTTTAAAATAATTTAAAACTGCTCGTAATTTTTTTTTAATTTACTTTCCTCATTATTATCATTTAATAATTTATTTTATATTGTATAACGACTTCCAACTGTTTGTTATTTTCATACAAATATTTGATTATCATAATCTATAAATTGAAAAATTCATCTCTTCTTTTTTTTAGTTTTTTATTTTAATTTTCTCGTTATTATCCTTTTTTTTTTTTTTTTCAAGATATATCCAATTCATCATTTATTGTTGTTGCCTTACTTGTTCAAATATAATAATATATCCTTCTTTAAACTATCTATTAATAATTAATAACTATTTATAACTAATTTTTATTTATTTAATACAATACTTTAAATTCTTTGGTAACTCTCAAAAACTACATCTTAATTACTTTTCTTCTTTTTAAATGTTTGTTTTATGCCAATCACTGTATTTCTTTTTTTTTTTCTTTTTTTTTTTCCTTCTATTTTATTTATTTTTAATTTTTTAATATGCAAACCACTTATTATTCAAAATTACCACCCAGCCTCCTTATTTAAAAAAAAAAAAAAATTTGCATAAAAAATATGTTCATTTTAGAATAACTATTAGTATATTACAATAACAAATTACAATTATCATACAATAGAGAATTTAAAAGCTTAATTTTTATGCACTGTCAATTTTTTTAATAACTTCTAATATCTTTTAACCTCTTATTTATTTAAAAACAAAAATTTATTTGTCATTTTTTTCTTTTATTTAATACATATTTATTTATAACGACTTATTATTTAATAATCTCTTTTATATTTCATATATTTATAACTACTTAACATTTTTATATATTTATTTAACTATCAGGATCAATCTCTATATTCCTATTGTTTTATAATTTACAAAAACCTACCTCTTTAATTTTTTTTATTTTATTTAAAAATTTACAACCAACTATTCGAATAATAAAATAAACCAAAAATCTTTTCATCATAAATCACCTATATACAATAACCTTCATAATTTTATAATATCTTTATAACAATAATAATAACAATAACTTACATCATCTCATAGGAAACTATCATAACTATTTATTTATTTTACTTCATATTACATATTTAAATTTATCATTTTTGTCTTAGTAGTAATTTTTTTGCTAGTGTTTCAATTTTCCAGCCAACAACAGTGGCTTTTCTTTACCAACTTTAGCAATTTATATATATTGCAGATTTCAATCAACATGCACAGACGAAAGCGAAGTAAAAATCACAAACATTTCTCTTATGAAGTTATTCAATCTCATTCTTCAACTTAAGGAGAGGTTTGCAGGATTATTTTCTGATAAATAAGTACTTTGGCTTGGTACCAATATAGTGGTTGAATAAGTGATTATCAACTCAAAAAATATGTCACTACTGCTCAATTGAATTTACCCATCTTCTATGCTATAAAATTTATTTCATTTTTAAATACTTATGGTGCTTTCCTTTTATTTTCAATTTATACTTGTATTAGGATCTCTTCTTATCATTAATTATTAATGGAAGTATTTATTTATTATGCTTAAAAAAAAAAAAAAAAAGGAACACCATATTTCCCAAGTAGAACCACAACGTTAATTCTGTTGTATTTTGGCTGCAAATAAAAATAAATAAAGAATAAGAAAGATAAAAGAAAATTCCTTCTAGTGATTAAGGAGGCTAAAAATTTGATATGAAGAAAATTGAAGTGATTCTGACAGCAAACTTAGCTTTCCAAACAGTCACAACACCTAAAAAGTAATCAAACAAAGACTACATTAACAACCAAACGCAAGCATCCATTGTGGTTAACTGGTGGACTTTTTCCAAAAGAATTTTACCTAATTATACTAATTTGCTAGAAAGGATGGAAAACTGAGAGACATTTTTAATCGAACACGTCCTTGTTAAGACACGAGTGATACTCCAACTCCAATTTGCTAAATGTTACCATGTGGCGTCGTATGAAACTCAACTCATGACACACTCACACACAAATTTTACAAACCACATAGTAATTTCAGGCAACGGTTATTGTAGGTTGTGGACTTGTCAATTCTTCAATAGTCTCAAAGAAGAAGTTCCACTTACGTCTCTAATACATCCACCAGCCCGAATCAATTATTAAATAACGTCTTTCACTGTTCCTCCTTCACCAGAAAAGAAACTTATCCTATACATGAGGACCGGCCGTCTTCACCGTAGCCGGCGGCTATATTTAATTTTCAAGTTTTTATTTAGGTGGAAATTATCTTGTAATTATTATCTTTTATTTTATTTAATTCTATACTGAATAATTTTTTTAGATAATATTTTAAAAATAAATATCTTATTATTTGTTAAGTTTTAGTATCCAAGTCATATTAGTCATTATTAAAACAGAACAATGAAATATATTTTTAAAATATTAATTAAGAAGCTTTAATCCAGACTCTAACTTAGGAGGTTATGGTTCTCTCAAAGAACCATAAATTTATAAATTCTCTTGAACTTTTATGTTTTTAATAAAATATACAGAGTACATTCGTATCAATAACACTCCATGATCACTTGTTGCCTAATATTTTGATTTCCCAAAAGAGGTATCTTTGGTAATAATTAAGTTAAAATGTTGAAGATTTTTGAGTTCGATTGATGGCAGTAGAATTCAATTTTTTGTTTAAATAACATTATTTTTAATAAATTGATAATTTTTTTTAATTAGTAATGATTCATCTCAAAGTATATAATTTTACATTAAATTATTCAACAAATAAATTAAAATACTCTTATTTTATAATTTTAATAAAATGAGATTATTACAAGACCCCATTATATCTCAAACGATACCATTGGAGCTCTGACAGCCTTGTCGATAATCTCAATGAAGTTGCGGCAGAATTATATCCAAAGGTAAAGTTGGAGCAACCCTACTAGAGTAGATGTAACGTATTACATTAAAATATAGTGATAGTCATAACATATTACATACAAACGTAATATTATAGTTATAAATTGTAGAATGAAGCTAAATTGACCAATCTATAGAGATGAATATAACATATTATGTACAAATATATAAAAGAATGTAACATGTTACAAAAATATAGATAGATGTAACAAGTTACATACAAATATATAAATTGTAGAGTGAAACTGAATCAACCAATCTCTAGAGATGAATATAATATATTACATACAAATATATAAAAAAATGTAACATATTAAAAAATACAGGTAAATGTAACAAGTTACATAAAAAAATATATATGAATATAATAGGTTATATCTAATGGGTCACCGGTTACGTCTCCATTGATCTTATGAGATCTAATTTTATTCAATTTATGTAACAAGGATATTTATATATATATATATATATATATATATATATAAAGTTATGATTAAGTTTTTGCTTGCTTAAAAAAAATACAATTAATAAAATATGCTATATAATGATAATATTTTTTTTTATTCCATTATTGGGCTGCTAAGCCCAAACATTGATATGCGATGCTAGCTATTATTTTGAAGGGAGCGAGATCATAAAAGTTGAGTAATTGATCTCAATAGCTTGTATTCTAATTAAAAGTTAAATTTTTTTAAAACTAGCAATAATATGATTAAAATTGTACATTTTTGTTATATTAAAATTAGATAAATTACATAAATATCATTTCATTTTGATTCGTTCAACCTAACCTATACATGTTACAGTTTACATTTATATGTATGTAAACCGTTTACATACCTATTTACATAATATGTAATTAGTTTACATAGTATGTAAATAGTTTACATACCTGTTACAGTTTACATTTATATGGTATATAAACAGTTTACATATATATGGTATGTAAATAGTTTACATACATGTTTACGTAGTATGTAATTAGTCTGCATAGTATGTAAATAATTTACATACCTGTTACAGTTTACATTTACATGGTACGTAAACAATTTACATACATGTTTACATAGTATGTAATTAGTCTGCATAGTATGTAAATAATTTACATACCTGTTACAGTTTACATTTACATGGTACGTAAACAGTTTACATACATGTTTAGATAGTATGTAAATAATTTACATTTATATGGTATGTAAATAGTTTACATCCTTGTTACAGTTTACATTTACATATATGTAAACAGTTTACATATCTGTTTATATATTATTTAATTATTTTACATAGTATGAAATGAGTTTACATATCAATATGGCAGTATGTAAATGAGTTTACATATTAATATTGCAGTATATTATTTAAATCAAAAAATAAATTTTGAAAATATACCACGAACATATGTTCTTGTCTTAAAAAAAAAAAAAAAAAAAACTTGAACCGGTTGACATTGAAGGAAAAATTAAGGAATTAAGGAAAGGTAAAGAGAATCTGACCCTTACACCGTACAAACTAGCTCAAACTTTGCCATTGAAACAACTCAAGTAAGAAACAATTATCAGTATGCAAGCAGGCTGGTGCTATGAGCTATGAGCTATGAGCTATGATTAAGATGAACAAGTAAAAAATCACTTTGGAATAATTCTTTGAAAATTTGAAGTTCATAATATCGAGAATCAATACTAAACTCAATAAGAATTGGTTTAATAATAAAAAATAGGAGATTAGTAAATCAGTCAACGGATTAAAAAAATCAGCTTTTTCAGTTTGATCCAAATCTCCATTTTCCAACCATTAACTAATGACAAGATTCATATTTTTCTCTATTTTCACCAACTAACAAGATTTCACATAATTCGAAAATAAATTTCATAAAAATCCATTCAAAAAAATTATAATTAAAGAAGATCTAACCTTTCCAGAAATAATAAGCCAACAATCGTTTGTCTTGTTGTGCTTTGCCACTACGTGTCTATCATATTGTTATAGTATTGTTCATCACCTAATTCCACTTCTTAAAACAACAAGAAGGCATAAAAAAAGATATAAATAGTGAATAAAAGGCAAAAACAAAATGCAAAGAAAAAGAAACATAAATTTTAGAATTAATAGCTGTTAAAGGATAAAATAGTAAAAATATAGTTCCAACACGATGTTGTGAAACGATAAATAAAAAAAATGTTATTCGACCTTATCTAGCCTCTATTTCAGGTCATAAATTCTATAAAAATTCCTTAGATTGTGTTATTTGTGTCATTTAGTCCATTATATTATAAGTGATGTCATTTAATCCATTAGTTTTAAAAAAAAAAGTCAATTAATGACAAAATACATGATTTTAATGATTTTTAAATTAATATTTCAATATAAAAAAATATTAAAATAATATAATTTTTTATTAATTAACCTCTTAAAAAATAATATTTTAATTAAAAAATCATTAAAATCATGTATTTTGTCATTAATTAACTCATTTTTTTTAAATTAAAGAACCAAATAATACAACTTAAAATTTAAGTTAAAAGGGCACCATTCTTTTTCCATTTCACTTTATTGACAAAACATTAACATGTTGGTGTCTAACAATTATATATATTATAATTCAATTATAATTATAACTAATATGAAATTGTATATAGTTATGTTTGCTTGATTATATTTATCAATAATATTATATTATATAATTTATCACAAATTTTAATTTCTCAAACAAAAATAGGTAATCAAAAGTAGGGCTAAGCAGCGGATCGAAACTGTCAATTTTTTACTTATTCGAATCAGATTCGATGATATACTTAATTCGAACTAATCTGAATCCGAACATATCAGATTTTTCGGATCAGATAAGTTAGATTGAGATTATAACATATTTTTAAATTATTGTTATATATAAAACAATATTTATTAACATGTAAATTTTAAATTGGTACTTCATTAAGTCATTTATTTATTTATAGTTATAAATAAGATAATTAAAATAATAAAAAGTATGCTCTTGAATATTATTAAATTGTTTTAGAAAATTTAACATTATGTTTATTTTTATTTTTAAGCTAAAATAGTAATTTAATGTAAACGTGATATGTAAAATATTTAAATATAACATATTAAAAATAAAATATATATTTATTTATGATTTTAAAAATAATTCTGTACGGATCGGATTACAGTGGATTATAAAATTTATCAATCTAAATCCGAATATGATCCGAACGAATTGTATATTTTACAATCCAAATCTGATCCGACTATAAAATATGTTAATCCAATTCAATCCGATTCAAACTTGATGGATCAGATCAGATTTATTAATTTAGTCTGATTGATCCGATTATTTGCTCCAAAAGAATGATCAAAAAATATGTTTGTGCTTTTTTGCATTGAATAAATTATTTCTAGATTTAGAACTGCACAATTTCTAAACTAGAAAAGAATTACGACGTAAGGACAAACGAAAAACTACTTCCATTACTTTCTATTCATTAAAAAAGGGGTGTGAGTTGTATTGAGTATTGACAACTAGTGTTAACTCTAGAAATTTTTTCAATGCTCTATAACGTAGTTCCAAACTAGTTACAGTGATTTCATGGGTTGAAGATTCATTCTCTGGCTCCGAATGTTCTTCTTGAAAAAATTATCTCCGGTAAACCTCCCATTACTTCTTCTCTTTCTTCTTCTTCTTCTTTGCTAATTTTTTCTTTTTTGCAAGTTTCTTTGCTCTTACAGTTTTTGTTTTTTCCTTGCCTAAGAAATAAGATTGGTGTTATTTGTATGCTCAGGAGGTGATTGATGGGAGCGTTCACAGAGGCTTGGCAAAATGCACGAAAGTTGTTTGATAAAATGTCCATGTGATCTAATAAATAAATAAATGGTCTCTAAATTTTACTTAATAATAAACTTTAGTTTTCAACCTTTTTTTCAAACGATATGGTCTCAAATTTTGTAAAATTTTATATTTTTTGTCCAATTTGTATGAAATTAGATTAAAAATTTAAAATTCTAAAAAATTATGAATCATTTTATATGAAAAAAAGATATTAAGAATTAAAGTATATTATTAAATGAAGATTAGAGACCAACAAAGTAGTTAATCTCGTGAATAAACACTTGGGAATATACATAATCAGAAGGTTAGTGACTATAGAAGCACTCTCTTTACATCATGTAATTACTACATTCCCAAGGTGTTTAATGTTGCTAAAATTATTCTAATGTCCCAACTTTATAACTTGGTTTATTTATATCTCTAAGTTTATAAAAATTACACTTTGATCCTTAAAATTATAAGTTTTAGGATAATTATAAAAAATATATAAGTGTATGGGTCCAATAAGTTTGGGATTAAAGTGTAACTAAGTGAACCAAAATGAAAGTTGGGAGAATTCAGGCATCTTTTATGAGATAAAGTTTTCCAGCGAAGTAACCATAAAATGTTGCGTTAGCTCCCTACGTATTATAATTGATCACAAGTTTATATGATCAGGAGAGTTTTTTCCATTGTTCAAGAGTACTCTAACGTATTTGTGGTTCCTTTGACTAGAGTAGTTATTATGATGCATTACTAAAATTTTGCCCAAGATTTTCAATTCCAGTCAACTTGTTTTTCTTCCATTTTTTAGATAATATGTTCATTTGGAACTTGCAAACCAGCTGATAGTTCTGTTTGGACAAATCAAACGGCACTCCTAATATTTCAGTGTAATATATTCTGACTAAAAGCTTCGTATAATGTTTCTTGCATATTGAAGAAAGCTAGCAACGAACGTGCCCAATCAACAAATTCTGTGTGTATTATTAATGAAAAAAATGTTATTTATCACTATTAAATTAAATATATGTTGTTGGATTTCATGTCATATTCATTGCTTGATTTATGCTTTGTATAATCACTACTTTACACCTAAATTAAAATAAAAATCATGTAATTTTACCTAATATTACTAATAGGCATTATAAATGAGTGAGCCAAATGAGGTGGGATGCGTGTGCTGTAAGAGAAAGTGACTGGTGTTAGCCTGTTAGATCGGAGTCATGTGTAAGAACGTAGTTATTTTGCAAGTAATGGTAATCTTAGGTGTGTGAATATGAATTATGCCTCGTAAATTCTACACGTTTGTCACTTGTGGAATTGATTGATGAGATGAGATAGAAGAATTGTATATGGGCTAACCCATGTCCAGAATTTAACAAATTCTTCTTAAAATCTCTCATTTTCTATAAAGTCAATTATATTAACTTGTCATCTTCATCTAATATTGGTAAAAAGTTTTTTTTTTTTTTAAGAAATCTTTGTAAAAAGTCGTGATATGGCTATGAATAGTAGGACGTTGCTGTATGATTCTAAAAGAATTACAACTCTAGTCAACATGTTTTTTTTTTCTTTTCCATGGTCAAAATAGGTCCATTTGTCATTTGAAAATGAAAAAAATTCCATTTGAAAATAATCCCTCCTTTTCTAAGAAAGCAAACAAAGTTATACTAATCAAAATTCTTGGCTTACCCCCTTGCTTTGATTTTGAGAAAAACCGGAGTCACACAAAAGTTTTATATAATAATAAATATATAGTCAACCAGTTAAAAATGAAGCGTAATCTATACCAAAAAACAGTCATATACCCTATTCATTACAAACAGTAACAACAAACTAAAATATACAAGCTTACCTATTAAAATTTATATTAGAACAATCTTTCTATATTTAATAAATTAAGAATAATCTTTCAACTTACATAATTACTCTTCGGTTCGTGGCATCATGCCGTTTATCAGCATTCAATTTCCATCAGCTCAATTCCCATATGGCACTTCAAATTTCAAGTGTTTTGGTGATAACCTTATTAGGCAACTCCATGTATCAACGCCTCTAGGGCAAGGGTTATGATTTTTGCTATCATTCTAAAGTTGTGATTCACTTTTGCATATGCATATAACTTGATACGGCTATTTGACCCGACGAGCCGGTGGTAATCTATTTGAAAACGGGGTGGGCATTTTCCATTTTATTCTAAACAGTTCGTGGTAAATTGAGTTGGGTTAGGATATTATTTGGATACCTTTTTTCTTTTCCTTTTCTTTTTTCTTAACCACTTAATCAATTCTAATATTTAATAATTTGCACCATTTATAATTAAAAATACTCTACAATTCACATACATACTAGCATTTGTTTTTAAATTATTTACTATTAGACTATTTACAAATTATTTTGATAATTGTTAATTTCATAAGATTTATTACATAATTAAAAGAATTTTTATATTTTGCACAATTTTAATGTAGTTATGAATTGATAAAATTTAAAAGATTTAAAAAAGACAATTTTAAAACTAATTTAATTCTTGTTAACTAGTATCATTTTAAATAATTATACAATTAATATTTTCAATTGCATATGATTTACAAAGTGGTATGGTGATACCATTCATCTTTTCCTAGTTTAAAGTCATAAGTTCGAATTACAAAATATTGTTTGCTAAAAAATTCAATTACATAAAAATATACAATTTCATTTGGAAAAAAATAAAATCAAATGGGTAAACCGACCGAGGTTTTGACGCACAGATATTATCTGATCTGAACTAAACTCGCTTGATCTGAAATAATTCGATTCAAATTGACCTACGGGTCCTGTTGCCATCTCCACATATAACTAACTCATCTGCTATGTGCTCAGGGGATACTCATCTCTGATTTCTCTTATTGCCTCTTGATGAAATTGAGCATCGTTGCCTCATTTACATATCACCCTAATCTGTTATCTGTGTTGCGTTTTGATAAACAGAAATGTGAACTAAATCTTGTAAACTAGAGTTGCCATTAGGCTGACATGTAAAGGATCTGATATTTAAAGAAAGATTCTTAATCCTCAATTTTAAAGGATCTGGTTTGTATTTCTTACAATGAAAACCTACCACTAACCAAACCATTCCTTATCTTAATTGCTCCATGGTTACTATCTACCATTTAAAATAGTAACAGTCATTGAATTTCTTGATTGGTGTGTTTCATTGATTGAAATTGAGCTCTCATCATTTGTGCTCCTTTCGGTGAAGAAACCAGGCTGTTTTGGTTGTGGTAACATTGCTTCCTCATTTTCCAACATGAACAGAACTAAGGACATTGCAGGTCGGTCCTGTGGAAACTTTTGGACGCATAACAAACTCACATGAATGCATCTCAAAACTTGATATTCAGTGCATGAATCCTTGAAACATTCATCCATTAGGTCTAAGGCTGAGTTTTCTTTCCAAAGCATCCATGCCTATAAAAAGACTCATAGTTATTTACACAATGGATAGAAGAGGGTGTACATTACTAGCTGTTAGTTTTTTTATATTTGTCTTACATGTCCAAGAAGATTATGATGGTGATCCGGATGAGAGAACTTTCTGTTCTTTTTTCCACACACGACTTCTAGCAAAAGCACACCGAAACTAAATACATCAGATTTTGCAGAGAACTTCCCATCAATTGCATATTTTGGAGACATGTAACCACTGCATGAGCAACAAGATATTATATAACTCTTTCCAAATGACAATTTAAGGCAAATGAACAAAGAAGAGAACATTACTATGTTCCAACAACTCTTCTTGTTTTGGCTTCATTTTCACCATCTTCAAAATTCTTGCTAAGCCAAAGTCTGATATCTTAGGATTCATATTTTTATCTAGTAAAATATTACTTGCTTTGAGATCTCTGTGAATAATTTAAAGTTTGGAATCTCGGTGGAGGTATAAAAGACCCCTAGCAATCCCAGTAATGATATCAAAATGTTGCTTCCATCCCAATATTGCTCCTCTTTTATTATCTGTAAATGATTGTCTAATCTATTTAGGATAAATCCCTTTCATATGAATTTTGGTTTCGTTGTTTTACTAAATTGTAGAATATAAAACAAGATTATGTCAATAAGGAGGAAAAATCCTTACCAAAGATAAAGTTATCCAAGCTTTTGTTTTGCATATACTCGTAGATTAAGACCCTTTCTTCTTGCTCCATACAACAACCCAAGAGTGAAACTAGATTCCTATGTTGAAGCTTTGCAATTAGCTCTACTTCGTTCTTGAACTCTTTCAGACCTTGTCCTGAATACTGGGACAATCTCTTTACTGCAATTTCCTGCCCTGTTGAAAGGATCCCCTATAAAAGAACATAAGAATTATGCAATTTTCTTTTAGACTCTGACAAGTAATCAGAAAATGGATATAGCATTTGTTGAATGTATATTAATTAATGGTATTACCTTGTAAACAGGACCAAAGCCTCCAGCTCCAATCATGCATGTTGGTGAAAAATTGTTTGTAGCATCAACAACAGTAGCCAGATCAAATAAAGGTAGTTCTATATCTTCGTTCCTGCTTTCAGAACCTATAAATTTCAAAGTATTTGTATTTTTCAGGTCATTAGCTTAATATGTTCATGCAGTATAAAATATATTCAGATTGATGATGTAGGATGAGGGTAAAAAACATTTCTCACCTCTTAGCTTTCTTTTTCTTTTACGAACTATGCAGCAAATAATCAGTACCAAAATACATAACACGGATGCAATAATTGGAGCAACAAGGATGGTCTTTAGTCTTCTCTTCCTCTTGGCATCTTGGATTTTTCCTACACAGGCAAGACAAAGTCCACAAATCAAGTAAGTTTGATGTGAATTTTTCTCTACTATGCCCTGTCCATGCCTCATTTGTTTATCAGACCATTTTGTTATGAAGACAATAGGACACATGAGCTCGTCGAACCAAAATTGAGCAAGAGAAAGAAAAAAAAAAAAAAAAAAAAATATATATATATATATATATATATATATATGTAAGGTTTATTTTGTATTGACAATTTTCGTGGACAAAATGTTTGATTGTAATCTAGAATAGGAATTCACCGATTAATCAGACGATACACGGTGATGGAGTCATCAAGCTTGGAACGCTCATATGACAGGTATAATATTATATCATGCATACATCTTCACACAATTAAGCACGACACTTAGTATGGATCGTAACGAAAAATGTAATTGTGCACATGTTGGTCGATCGATCGAGAGTATTGATCGATCGATCTAGTGGTCGATCGATCGAGACTGAGACAACTTCGATCTAGGTGCTCTCTGTTTGGACTGGATCGATCGAGCAATTGGATCGATCGATCGAACCCTTTTCGATCGATCGAGTATAGAACAACTTCGATCCAGGTTCTCTCTGTTTGAGTTAGATCGATCGAGTTTTGTGTATCGATCGATCGAGACCTTCTCGATCGATCGAGACGGCCTGTCGATCGATCGAGCCAGTATTATATTCCTACTCAAACTCTTTTTGTGTATTCGACCCATGTGTTACTTTTATCAATTTGACTCATTTAATGAGAAAGCAAAATTCTAGTGTGAATAAAAGTGTTGTGGAAATAGAGTCCTTATTTGCGTAGGATTATTTTAATTGTGGAATCCTTGTATGAGTAAAATTCTTGTGAGAAATAAATGCTGATGTGAATAGAATCATTGTATGAGAAGAATTCTTTTGAGAACTAAATCCTGATATGAGTAGAGTTATAGTGAATTGCAAATCCTATTTGAGCTAGGATTGGACTCTATATAAGTGAAGGGATGTTTGTGCATAATTAATCAACTTGAGCATTTAGAATTATATAGCACTAATACTTTCTAGCATCTGAATTGTGCTTATTCTCTTCATCTATTGTTCTTAGGCTTTCTCATGTTATATTCATATGCCTAATTGATTTGCATGATATTGAGCTTAATTGAATGTTCTAGGGTTTGCTAGCTGATATTGTTTTTACATCGCATGTTAGTATATTTGCTAGTTAGGATTATTCATTGTTTGAATCCGCTCTAGGACACGCATTGCACTTGTGTTATTGTGCTAACGTTACAGGTGACGGCTTCAGTATTTCGTGTGACTCGAAATTACTGAAGGTGACGGGTTCGGTTGATCTTGTGTGACTCAAGTAGATCGGAACGTTGGTCTGGATCCAGACATCTAACTATTGGAGGCTGTGAAAGGAGTAAGCGGCTCGTAAGTAAATTACAGAAAGGGGGATCTATCTGCGACGGGTAGTTCTGGACTCTATGGTTGTAATTGAACATTATTTTCATAGTGGATAGTTAGGTGGTCCGGTGGATCGGTGGTTTTCCTCTTAGGTCATTGTTGTGGCCTAGGTTGTTTCCACCTAAAAATATCGTGTGTTGTTTTATTATTCCGCATTTATCTTTACACGCGATTGCATGTCTGGCCGTTGTGATTAGATTATATAATATTTGTTGAAAATTGACAATAACCTATTCACCCCCCTCTAGGCTTATTAGATCCGTAATTAAAAACTTTTTCAATTGGTATCAAAGCGGGTCACTAGATATACTTAGTGTTTGCCTAGGACCTTATTATGGATCATATGAGAGAGGGTTTTTCTACAACCCGTGCACCTTATTTTGATGGGTCTAACTACCCATATTGGAAAGCTCGTATGAGAGCCTTTTTACGTTCCTTAGATGAAAGTGTTTGGAACTCTGTGCTTTATGGTTGGGAACCACCTACGGTTACCAAGGATAATGTTGTCACACTTAAACCTAGGATTGATTGGACTCCCCAAGATAGAATTGGTAGTGGCTGGAACCAAAAGGGCATTAATGCTATTTTTAGTGCTGTGTCGCCGGATGAATTCCGACGTATCTCTAATGTTGAAACTGCTAAGGCTGCTTGGGACACTTTAGAGGTTGCCCATGAGGGCACGTCCCAAGTTAAACGAACAAAACTTCGCATGTTAGCTACTAAGTTTGAAAATCTTAGAATGAAGGAGGATGAAACGTTTTCTGAGTTTTATGCTGATTTATGTGATATTGCTAACTCTTCTTCAAATCTTGGAGATAAAATTGAAGAACGCAGGTTGGTTCGAAAAGTCTTATGCTCATTACCAGAACGCTTTGAAGCAAAGGTTACAGCGATAGAGGAAAGCAAAGACATTGACACCATGAAGATTGAAGAACTAGTTGGGTCAATTCAAACATTTGAGATGAACTTTCCAGCACCCAAAAAGAACATTGGAATTGCTCTGAAAACCACCAATGCTGACGATGGTGATAGTGATGATGAAGAGCTACTCACACTTGCTAGAAAACTCAAGAGAATGTTCAACAGAAAAGATCGTAAGGGAAGAGAATTCACCCCAATGAGTTCAGAAAGTAAGAAATCTAAACCCACTGGACCTAAATGTTTTGAATGCAATGGTTTTGGACACTATGCAGCAGATTGTGCCAACAAGAAGAAGAAAACAGGAAAAGCTTTCAATGCTACCCTTAGTGACACAGAAAGTGATGAAGATCAAGCTAGTGGGTCAGAAAAAGCTAACACCAACTACGTAGCTTTTACGTCAACTGTTGGTGGATACTCCAGTGAGTCAGACTTTGACTCAGATGAAGAGGGAAGTAAACGTATCCTTGATAAATTTAATGCAAACAGTTTTGAGGAGTTATTTATTGATTTAATTAAATGCAAGAAAGAAAAAGATAAACTACTCATAACTGTAACAAAGCTGAATGAACAGATCAATTTGCAAGACATTAATTTATCAGTTTTAGAAAAAGAAAAAGTTGAACTGTCTGAGCATTTTGACAAGTTAAGTTTAAGTCTTGCAGGTATTGAACAGGAAAATTCAAAGCTTGTGCAGGAATTGGAGCAATCAAAGGAAACTGTCAAAAGATTAACAATTGGAGCTGAACGACTAGACAAGATGTTGAGCATTGGTAAGCCTTTCGGTGATACAAGTGGACTTGGATTTTCAGAAGAAAACTGTACACCTTCCACTTCAAAAACTACATTTGTAAGGTCTTCTAACTTTATCTCTACTGCTACAAATTCTGCACAAACACCCACTAAAACTGTAGGAGCTAAAACTGTTAAGTTTGTGCCTGTTTGTCATCATTGTGGTAGAAAAGGCCATATTCGACCTAACTGTAGATTTTTGATGAATGCTTTTCGATTTAATGATCATCTTCATGCTTATAGGTATAGAACTCATAATTATCATCATACCATGCCTATGTTGAATTTGAATAGGAAATATGAGCCTAAGAGTATGCCTTTAAAATCTAATGCAATTAAGTCTCAACCCAAAAACATAAAGAAATCAAAATTCATGAAAATTTGGGTTAGGAAAGATTGCATGTTTCCTATCAATTGATCACTATTGCTAGACCACCTAGGTACTTTTGTTTGAGTGCTTAAATGACCCTAGGTGAGTATTTTTTTTGGTTTATTTCGTTTTTTTGTTGTTAATTTTTTTTGGATTAAAAAAAAAAAAAAAAAAAAAAGGGGGTCTACAAGGTTTTGGATTCAAATGATGCTTATACTTTTACAACCTTATCTTTTGTGGCTTATTTTGATTCTCATTGTATATTCTATGCTAAAATTCAAAATTCTGCACATATTTACTTTGTTACCATATGATGACACTATTGACTGAACTTATGCACACACCCACTGAACACTCATGTATGTCATCTATGAAGTTTATGATTAATTCTGAAAGACTCTAAGACTTGAGCTAATCTTGATTGCGAAATTATATTGAGCTCTATTTCTTATTTTTTAAATATTTCATCTTAGGGAAATAACTAGTATTGAGAGGGCTACCTACTATGATGTGTGAAGCTACCGCAGTGAGCGGAGAGGGCTACCTCATAACTAGTGTGAAAGTCATCATACTAGATTTATGGCTCGTGCATGCTTAAAAAATTTAGATAAAATAAAAAATTAATTAAGAAATTCTATTTGGCATGTACAAAAAGAAAGAGCAAAAATGTTTTAAAAAAAAAAAAAATCTCTTTTTTCATAGACATATTTTATTATGTAAGATTGATGACTCAATTATGATTTAGCATGATAGATGAACTTATTTTCTTTTGAGTCTCTTAAAATTGGTCATAAATGAAATTATTGGAATACAAGTGGAGTTCACATTTGTATACTACCTTAAGTGAATGTCAATATGCCATTATATGTGTTAGTGTGCTTATGTGACCTATTTATTTTGCTAATACAATGAATAATCAAAATTTAAGCAAAAATAATTTTTTCAATTGGTTGTATGCTTATTCGTGTTAAATGAGTTCATTACTTTGTGTGGTAAATAAAAAAAAAAAAAAAAAAAAATTTCTTTTGAATTTGTTTTTCGTCTAGAGAGTCATAGAACTTAGGGGGAGTCATTGCATACATATTTCATTATTCTTCTTTTGACTTATGCAATTCCTCCTACATGCTTTGGACATATACATGTGTGCTCTTATGCATTTTTAGCCCACCTTGTTGAGAGTGACCCTTATCATCTTTAGTGTTTCATGATTTGTCAATTTCGTATGCCAAAAAGGGGGAGAAAGGTTCATGTTGCTATGAGATTAGATTTAGAGGGAGATGTTGCATTTATTAGTTGTGGGGGAGAAAGATTCATGTTGCACATACACTATATTTCATTCGCACCTTTATGTACACTGAACTAATAAGCAATGAGGCTTTCAAGCCAAAATTGTGTGCTATTTGTTTGTCTAATTTCAGTGGACCGAACGTATCAAGTATCAAGCGAAGATGGTCCACCAGATCATAGACAGTCCACTATGTAATTGATGTAATGATATTTTAACCATGAGCGTTATGTAGTGAAAGAGTGGTTTTGTCACACGAAAATGCCAAAGGGGGAGATTGTAAGGTTTATTTTGTATTGACAATTTTCGTGGACAAAATGTTTGATTGTAATCTAGAATAGGAATTCACCGATTAATCAGACGATACATGGTGATGGAGTCATCAAGCTTGGAACGCTCATATGACAGGTATAATATTATATCATGCATACATCTTCACACAATTAAGCACGACACTTAGTATGGATCGTAACGAAAAATGTAATTGTGCACATGTTGGTCGATCGATCGAGAGTATTGATCGATCGATCGAGTGGTCGATCGATCGAGACTGAGACAACTTCGATCTAGGTGCTCTCTGTTTGGACTGGATCGATCGAGCAATTGGATCGATCGATCGAACCCTTTTCGATCGATCGAGTATAGAACAACTTCGATCCAGGTTCTCTCTGTTTGAGTTAGATCGATCGAGTTTTGTGTATCGATCGATCGAGACCTTCTCGATCGATCGAGACGGCCTGTCGATCGATCGAGCCAGTATTATATTCCTACTCAAACTCTTTTTGTGTATTCGACCCATGTGTTACTTTTATCAATTTGACTCATTTAATGAGAAAGCAAAATTCTAGTGTGAATAAAAGTGTTGTGGAAATAGAGTCCTTATTTGCGTAGGATTATTTTAATTGTGGAATCCTTGTATGAGTAAAATTCTTGTGAGAAATAAATGCTGATGTGAATAGAATCATTGTATGAGAAGAATTCTTTTGAGAACTAAATCCTGATATGAGTAGAGTTATAGTGAATTGCAAATCCTATTTGAGCTAGGATTGGACTCTATATAAGTGAAGGGATGTTTGTGCATAATTAATCAACTTGAGCATTTAGAATTATATAGCACTAATACTTTCTAGCATCTGAATTGTGCTTATTCTCTTCATCTATTGTTCTTAAGCTTTCTTATGTTATATTCATATGCCTAATTGATTTGCATGATATTGAGCTTAATTGAATGTTCTAGGGTTTGCTAGCTGATATTGTTTTTACATCGCATGTTAGTATATTTGCTAGTTAGGATTATTCATTGTTTGAATCCGCTCTAGGACACGCATTGCACTTGTGTTATTGTGCTAACGTTACAGGTGACGGCTTCAGTATTTCGTGTGACTCGAAATTACTGAAGGTGACGGGTTCGGTTGATCTTGTGTGACTCAAGTAGATCGGAACGTTGGTCCGGATCCAGACATCTAACTATTGGAGGCTGTGAAAGGAGCAAGCGGCTCGTAAGTAAATTACAGAAAGGGGGATCTATCTGCGACGGGTAGTTCTGGACTCTATGGTTGTAATTGAACATTATTTTCATAGTGGATAGTTAGGTGGTCCGGTGGACCGGTGGTTTTCCTCTTAGGTCATTGTTGTGGCCTAGGTTGTTTCCACCTAAAAATATCGTGTGTTGTTTTATTATTCCGCATTTATCTTTACACGCGATTGCATGTCTGGCCGTTGTGATTAGATTATATAATATTTGTTGAAAATTGACAATAACCTATTCACCCCCCTCTAGGCTTATTAGATCCGTAATTAAAAACTTTTTCAATATATATATATATATATACACGACCTAAGAAGACTTACTTGTCTCAGAGGCAGCCAATCTGACATAGAAAACCTGTTCAGTGCCATCCACTCTTAGCTCTCTAGTATCCATAAGGTCATCAAACCACATCAAACAGCCACTTCCTCCACTTCTAACATCTGTATTAGCATAAGCCGTACAAGAACAATTCTTCAAGCTTAGCACTTTACATTCCTTAAGGCTCTTCATAGTCTTGTTCAACAAAAAATGCGTCAAGTCTGGTAATTTGACTCCCTCAATCTTCACAAAATCCTCTCCTTTCTGGCAATCAAGGGGTACCTTCCTCTTGCATCCATGGGACCAATTTAGCACTACCCATTCGCCCAAGGAACTTGGCTCGAACCCCTCTAAACACCCACAAACTGGATTCTGAGTAGTTCTGCAAACGCCATTTGCACCACAATTACCATAGTTTTGGCATTCTTCATATGGCAATGAATACATAAGATCCCATTTATTACTTTTATTTTCCATCAAATATCGTGAAATCAAACCTGTAGTTTCATTTATAACCATGCGTGAAATCACATTCAATCCTTCAGGACCGGGTTTAAACATGTAATAAGATTCATTCTCGTTAGAAACAACAAAAACATCAAAAACTTTAGTTTTGGATAATGGTAAACCACTAAACCAAATTCCATTCCATAGACCTGATGAGAAGGTCATGGTTGATCCCTTTGCAATTGTTAATTGCGGCAACCCTGATATGTTCATCGAGAAAGCAAAGTCCCTAGTGGATGGATCATTAGGACTTGTCCATGATAACAAATGTCGATCCAAACCAGTATTTAAGTCCCAACCCAGCTTCATACCTGCTAAGAGTGTGTCTGTTGGATAATCAAAACTCTGCCATAAATACGTTGAGCTGCTTCTAACTACAAAATTTCCAGAGTCCAAAATCTGAGCAACTGGGTTTCTTGCTACCGTTGATGTATTCGTCAACCAAACTAAGTTGCTTGTTTGGTTTAAGAGAAGTAGATTCCCCTTATTGTTGATGGTGAATTGAACATGTGAATCAACAAGTGGATTATCTCTGTTTGCAACCCAGACAACAACATCAGGAGTAGCCCTGTACCATATCCCCAAGTAGGTGTTTTTGGAGTTACCAGGAGAGAAAAAACCCACTTCGAAGATGTCACCTGAAGAAACTAAAGTCTCGTTATATTTGAGGATTTGGGCAGGAGTTATAGTATCAATTGCGCTACACAGTTTCAAGCAGAATGAAATCGAAGCTAAAACAGAGAAGGTGATGAGATAACAGTGAGTTTTCATTACTATCTTTATGCTGGACAGTGTTAGATGCGTAGCTTTTAAGGAATTTTATGGACTTGACCTATTAGCTTAAGCAATGACCTGGGCAATCAAAGTGTGAAGTCATTTGGATTTGATAAGGATGCCAATCCCAACAATAAAAAATTCTGAATTTAGTAAGGACACGGTTCTCTTCTTAAAATATCCTAGTATGAAAAACAAAAGATGCGATTATTGTGGACTTCTGTGACACAAAAGTCGTGATGTGTACTTCTGGTTGATTGGTGACGGTGGAAAAAGTCAACACTACTTATGGGAGTAAATGAAGAAGTTTGACGTGCTAGCCATTTTTTTTTTAATAACTCTTTTTATAACAATTATACCTATCACAATTTTTATGATACAATTTAATTTATTTAAATTATTAAAAAAATTTATAATTATTTTTTAGAAAAATAACACCTTTTAAACTTTATAGTAACAAAAATAACACCCTTTGTGCTTAAATTTAAAATTTCACAATTAAAAAAAATAATATATCGTTTTTCTTTGAACACATATTCAATTGGAATTAAACGACTATAGTTTAGACTCGTTCAATGCTAAAGTTCAATATTAAAAGTTCAAATTGAAAGTTCAATAGTTTTGTTATTATAAATTTTATGAGTGTTATTTTGAGTAATTTTTCTTACGAGAAAACAACAAAAATAACATCCCTCAAATTTTATAATAAGAAAAATAGCACTCTTTGTATTTAAATTTATATTTTTACAATTAAAAAAATGATTGATATATCATTTTTTTTTTAATATTCGTTTAATTAGAATTGAAAGATGGTAATTTAGACCCGTTCAATGTTAAACGTTCAATATTACACGTTTAACGTTATTGATATACTAGTTTTATTATTATAAATTTTAGGGGTGTTATTTTTGATAATTTTTTAAATTAGGATAAATTATTAAGAATTTTAAATTTTACTTAACAATTTAATGTTTTAATATATATTGTTCTGGCACTGAAAATAGAGCTTTTTTTTTTTAATCAGATTCTTAAAATTTTGCTGATTGGTGGGGAGTTAAGAACACTATTTATGGTGATTTTCTTTATTATTATTTTTGGTCAATAAGATAATCATTTCATGAAAACCAGAAAAATGATATGATTCTAAACTCCATGACTAGACTCAACAGTAAACAATAGTAACTCCATCTTCATCAGCACATAGCAACCTTTAAGAGTTAAACAACCTATTAATTCTAGCTTCAAAAGCTAGTAGAAACTGTGTGAGGAGAAAACATCAAAAGCCATCCAGCAACAGCATTAGAACATCTCCAAAACACACAGACACACCAAGACACACACCCTCTAAAAACAGTCCACAAAACTCTTAGACCATCCAAGCAAACCAACTAAAACCTTAAAAACAAAAGGAAAACAACCAAACAAAACAACTCAACCCTAATGCAAAACCAAAACACAAATAAAAGAGACACTTATTCATAAGAAAATTAGGACATAACAAAGAAACCAAGGATTAATTGCCATAGCCAGCTAAATCTGCGTATCGTTTTCTCCATGTCAGTAGTAGCATCATCTTCTGAACAAACCTTAATCCCTGGCCTAACAGTGCCACTCTCCAATGCAGCAGAAACTAAAGCCATGCTATCCTCACCGAGCACCATAGCCTCCCCACCCTTGCCACCAGAATTGGACAGGGAGCCTTTCACAGAACCAGCCATAACAAAACCCTCATATATTTTACGGTGGAGGGAAAGGAAGGAGGAGGGAGGCGAATTTTAAAAATATTATTTTACGATAATATTCTACATATATTTTTTAAAAGAATCATAAATAAGTAATCATAACATAATTTATTGGTATAAGTCCAGTTTTTCATAATTGACTTTCTTATAATGTCACTTGAACATTGTAGTGTTATGGTTTAATTTTAACAATTTTTATCAAAAATTCATAATAATTAAAAAAGCAAGTATATATGGTACAACATTTTTTTTTTAATAATTGTTATGTTATTTTTACAAGCACGTGGTCTTTAATAATTATCATTTTTTATGACAATTTTCTTATTTTTCTCTCAAAGCAATTTTCGTGTCAAAGATGCCTTCTTGTTGTTGGGGTCTAGTTTATAAGCATAAACAAACAGGCATTTGATATTACAATATCATATTGTATTCATAGTGCATATGTAACAGCCGCCCCCTGACCAAACTTTTTCTTGTAGAAATTCAGCTCTCCATTGGTAGGGCTATCATTAATTAATATTATAAGATTGAAAAATTGAGTAAATTGATCATAGAAGAGGGGGAAGATGCAAGGAAATCAAGGTCACATATTTTATGTTTTCTTTGGGATGAGGTAACTGGCGACCTTAACTATTAAATATAGTATATTGTTTTCTTTTCTTTTCTTTTTTTACAATTGATACTTATTTGCCATTCAAACTTCTTATGTCTCCCTCACCTCTGTGATATGATAATAAAGATAATGTATTATATATGTGTGTGTGTGTTCGAATCTTCTCTCATAGTTGCCAGTAAATGTGTGTTGTGTCCCAAATGGATTGTAACGATTGGTAAAAAAGGAAGCATAGGTAATAGGTGGTTTTTAAGGACTATTTTTCGCTCTTGTTTTTCCACAAAGATGAAATTACTTGTAAGGGAATAAAAAAGAAAAAAGAAATTTGTACATATGTAAATTACTTCTAAGGAAAAGAAAGAACAAGTCAATAATTACTAGATAAAAACAAAATAGACTTTTATACATATGTAACCACCTGTTGCAATAATTAAAGAACTCTCTATCTACCCTCTAACAAAGTTACAGTAATTTCATTTTTTGTTTTTAGTTCTTCTTTAATGGACAATAAATCCTCATCAATCGCACTTCTTTCTTCAAAATATTCAGGCTGCTTAGGTTGAGGCAACCTTGCTTCCTCATTTGCCAACATGAAAATAACAGATGCTATTGTTGGCCTGTCAATTGAGAATTTCTGAACGCATAATAAACCCACTTGAACACATCTTAGTGCCTGAAATTCCACACATGAGTCTATCAAACATGACTCTAATAGTTCCAAGGCTCTTCCTTCACTCCACAGCAACTATGCCTAGATAAGTCGCAATGCAAGACATATGATTAGTCCTTGATAACTGCTAGAAAATGCAGAGCAAAAGTGGCATAATTTCATCTATCAATATTGTTTAGCTTAAATGTCCTAGGAGGTTGTGATAGTGATATGGATGAGAGAAGAATCTGTTCCTTTTTTCATTTATTATCTCCAACATAACCACACCAAAACTATATACATCAGCTTTTCTTGAAATTTTTCCATCAATTACATATCTTGGAGACATATAGTCATTGCAATTAATGAAAAAATTATATCTAAAGTAATTTTTATTTTTTACTATCATTATAAAAATATACAAGTAAGAGGTTATTAACTAACTAGGTTTTGACTACTCTCTTTGTTTTAGTTTCCCTTTCATTGCCTCCAAAAATTCTTGCTAAACCAAAATTTGATATTTTGGGATTCATATTACTATTTAATAGAATATTACTTAATTTCAAGTTCCTATAAAAGGCCTCTTGCAATTCTAAAAACAATATTAAAACGCTTTTCCCAATCCAAAAGTGAATTCTTTTTATAATCTGCACATCAATTTGATCACGATAAGATGAGTTCAAGTCAATGCAACATAATTAAATCTTCTTTTTCTTTTCCTTTTTTTTTTTTAAAACAATACAAATATGCAATATAATAATTAAGTTGGAGTTTGCACAAACCAAAGATAAAGTGATCCAAGCTATTGTTGGACATGTCCTCATAAATTAAGATCATTTCTTCGTCTTTGATGCAGCACCCTAAAAGTCCAACTAAATTTTTGTGTTGAAGCTTTGCAATCAAGATTAATTCGTTCTTAAACTCTTCAACACCTTAGCCTGAACTTTTCGAAAGCCTCTTTACTGCAATAACTTTCCCTGTTGAAAGAAGTCCCTGCATGTATATTGTCATATCACTTTTTGTTTTTATCATGTCATATATATTGTGAAGAAACCTCATTCCATCTTGTTTAATAAAGTACAATAATTCATTCCATCTTGTTTAATAAAGTACAATAAATCAGTACCTTGTATACCCATATTGTTTAATAAAGTACAATAAATCAGTACCTTGTAGAGCTGTCAAACGGGTGAGTCGTGTCGTCTTTGGATCGATCTGTTTACGACCCAACCTGGGTTGACCCATTTAACCCGTATAAATATATTAAATAATATATATTATATTTTATAATATAAAAAATCAGAGATATTATATGGAGTATCAACATATATTTATGTCACCTATTAATATTATAAATTCTAATTAGACTCCAAAAATTAAATCAATTTAAGCATTATTTTAACAAAAAATGTAAAAATATTAACTAATATAAAATAAAAATAATATCAATAATCATAAATATTGTGATACATTAAATCTAATATTTTAAAGTCTTAAATAATAACAAAAAATTCTAACAAAAATATATATCATAAATTCTTTGTAAATAAAAACTTGTTTTAAGTCTAAAATAAATAATTAATAATAAAAACATACAAAATTAAACTAAATAATATATTATTATAAATTGATAAAAATAAGAAAATAAAATATGAAATGAATTTAAACATCATTTCAATAATATTTCAAAGTATAAACCTACAAAATAATTAAATAAGAAACAATTACGTACATACCTTAATAATTTTAGTTATTTACTTGTGTTACTTATGCGAGTTACGGGTTACCCAATTAACCCATTCAACCCTGATTTTTTTAAATGGGTTAAACGGGTCGACCTGTTTACAACCCAACATATATAAGCTCAACCCAAATCTGACTATTTCGTGGATGGGTCTTGTCGAGTTCGCGGATCGTGTAAAAAATTGCCGACTCTAGTACCTTGTATACCGAATCAAAGCCACCTTCTCCAAGGATAAATGTCGGAGAGAAATGAGAAATTGTTTGTAACAGTGGCAATTGTGCCAAAATTAAATAACGGTATGTCTATGTCTTCTTTCTTGGTATCAAGTCCTAAATTTTGAATTCTTGTTGAATAAGTTGATTTGCCTAGTCCCATGAGTACATTTTGTTCATGAAAAAAAGGGGAGAATTTGCTTACCGGTTACTCTTGTTCTGATTTTGCAAATTATGCACCAGAGCAGCATTGGCAGCCCAATATACACAAGCCAGACGTGGTTAACGCTACTATAATCATTAGTCTTTGCTTCCTATTCCCATGTCTCATTGATTCTAGAACGTACAAACAATTAAAATAAAATATAACGAGGTATGAGTTGTATTGACAACTAGTTTTAACTTTACAAATGTTTTTTCAATGCTCTCTATGTTGGTTCCAAACTAGTTACAATGATTTCATTGGTTGAAGATTTATTCTTTGGCTCCAAAGGCCCTTCTTGAAAAAACTATCTCCGATAAACCTCCCATTTCTTCTTCTTCTTTTTTTTGCATCTTTGTTTGCAAGTTTCTTTGCTCTTTGTAGGTTTATGTTTTTTCTTTGCCTAAGAAAAAAGATGGTGTTATTTGTATGCTCAGAAAATGTTTGATAGGAGTATTCATCGGGGCTCGGCAAAATGCATGGAAGTTGTTTGATAAAATGCCCAAGTGACATAGTCTACATGCCTTAGACTACAGAAGCAATCACTTTACATAAGGTAATTATTACATGCCTTAGACTACAGAAGCACTCACTTTACATCAGTTAATTACTACATGCCCAAGGCGTCTAATGTTGCTAAATTATTCTAAGGTCCTAAATTTATAACTTGGTTCATTGATGTCTCTAAACTTACAAAACTTACGCTTTCCGAGCTTGTTGGGTAGTTATAAGTTTGGGACCACAGTATGACTAATTTTGTTTCCTAAAGTCCCCAAAATTGTAAGTTTGGGACCTAACTGTGATAAAAAGACCCAAGTGTAACCACTCAACAAGTTTTGGACTAAAATGTAATTTTTTTTTTGTGTCTGTATGTTTGGTAACTAAGTCAATCAAAATGAAAGTTGATAGTTTAGCCATCTTCTATGGGCTAAAGTTTTTCGGTGGAGTACCCAAAAACACTGCATTAGCTCCCTACGTATTACAATTGACAACTAGTTTTAGCTTGAAGGTTGGATGAGTATGATCGTGGTATCAACTTGAAACATATATGTTTACCAAAAAAAAAAACAAATTCAAATATTCATTTTTAATGTAAAGTTTGATAAATAATTTTGAGAAAGTTTTAAGTAACCTCCCTTAAAATTTGTAATAATAAAAATAACATTTTTATATCTAATTCACATATTTTTCTTAAAAAAAAAAAAGAGAAAAGAATATGTTCTAATATTTTACATTAAACACTATTTAATTAAAAAAAATTAAAGACTTTTATTGACCGTCCAACAAAGTTATAGTAATTTCATTTTTTGTATTTTATTCTTCTCTAGTCGACTCCAATTCTCCATCAATTGCACTTATTTCTTTAAAAAATCCAAGCTTTTTAGGTTGAGGCAACTTTGCTTTCCCATTGGCCAACATGAAAACAACAGATGCCATGGTTGGCCTGTCAACTGATAATTTCTGAACACATAATAAACTCACTTGAATACATCTTAGTACCTGAGATTCCACACATGAGTCTATCAAGCATGAATCTAATAGTTCCAAGGCTCTGCCTTCACTCCACAACAACCATGCCTAAATAAGTTGCAAGATATGGTTAGTCCCTGATTATAAATGCTAGGGACAAAAGTGGCATAATTTCATATATCAATACTCGTTTAGCTTACATATCCTAGGAGGTTGTGGTAGTGATTTAGATGAGTGAAGTATCTGTTTCTTTTTCCACTTATTATCACCAACAGAACCACGCCAAAGCTAAACACATCAACTTTTTTTGAAATTTTTTCATTAACTGTATACTCTGAAGACATGTAACCGTTGCAATTAATGAGAAAATTAGACCAAAAGTAAATTTTTTTTTTACTATCATTATAAAAATAGATAAGCCAAAGGTTATTAAACTAACTAGGTTTCGACAACTTTCTTTGTTTTAGTTTCCCTTTCATTGCCTCCAAAAATTCTTGCCATACCAAAGTCTGATATTTTGGATTCATATTACCATCCGATAGAATATTACTTAATTTCAGGTCCTGTGAATAATCTGAAGCTTTGAATCTTCATGCAAATATAAAATGCTTCTTGCAATTCCCAAAACAATATCACAATGCTTTCCCCATTCCAAAAGTGGACTCTTTTTATGATCTGCACATCAATTTGATCACACTAAGATGCTTTATAGTCAATGTCATATAATTTTTTTTTTTGGGTGAACAATGCAAATATGCAATATAATTAAGTTGAAATTGTACAAACCAAAGATAAAGTGATCCAAGCTGGACATGTACTCATAGATTAACATCCTTTCTTCGTCTTTGATACAGCACCCTATGACTCCAACCATATTTCTATGTTGAAGCTTTGCAATGAGAACTATTTCATTCTTAAACTCTTCAACACGCTGTCCCGAACTTTTTGAAAGCCTCTTTACTGCAACATCTTTGCATGTTGAAAGGATTCCCTGCACATATATCATCATAACAATACTTACTTCATATATATTGTGAAGAAACCTCGTTCCATCTAGTTTAATAAAGTACAATAAATCAGTACCTTGTATACTGGAACAAAGCCACCTTCTCCAATGACATATGTTGGAGAGAAATTGTTCGTAGCAGTAGCAATTGTATCAAAGTCAAATAGTGATATATCAATGTCTTCTTTCTTGGTTTTAGATCCTAAATTTTGAATTTTTGTTGAATAAGTTAATTTTCCTAGTCCATCAGTACATTTTGTTCACGAATTTCATGAATAAAGGGGGAGAATTTTACTTACCTTTTACTTTTGTTATGATTTTTCAAATTATGCACAAGAGCAACATTAACATACAAACAATTAACAGATGAATGACATTTAAAATTATTGTATTTAATTCAATATTATTAAGATGAATATTAACACATAATTTTTTATTACTATAAAATAATACATGAATTATTTATTTTGTACTTATAAATAGTTGCTCTTTAATAATATTATTATTAGATAAATTTATCATTAATGATTAATATACATGTTATTAACTAATAATAAGAAAGATTAATAATTATTTACTCTTAATTTTATTATATAAAGAACAAAAAATCTTACATTTTTTAAATCATTATATATATTCAAATTTCTTAATAATCTTTAATTTTTCTCAATTAATTGAGATTATACAAAACAAGAGCAAAAACAAATAAGCATTATAAAAATGTCGTCGTCTTCTTCTTTTTTATGTTTTTTATAAGCATTTCTTTTTCTCTTTTTTATGTGTCCCTTCTTATTCTTAAAGTTCAAAACTTATATTATTTATATGTTTGTTTTATTCAAATTTCAGACATAAATGTTTAATTTTATAGACAATATTAAACTTTTGATTTTATTCAAAAATTTCAAAACTTTCAGTTATATTCTATCATAATCAAAATAAATTTAATTCATCTTCAAATAAATACATAAAAAATAACTTATATATATTTATTAATATAATTTTTATCATTAATTATTTATATTTAATATAAAAATTATTTAAATATTATTAATCAATTCTCATCTTGTAATAAAAATTTAATTTATTAAAAAAATTTGAGACATTATTTTTATATTTTAACTTAAGTTACAAATATTTTTGAGATGGCATCGAAAAACCGAAAAAAATAAAACAAAACTTTTAATGGAACACGTCCCTTCTTTTTTTTTTTTTTTAAAGGGTTTTAAAGTCTCTTTTTTTTTATCAATAAAAAGAAAATACACTCATACACTTGAATAGGATTCGAACTTGGGTTCCTAGTGGAGGATTGAGAGTCTTACTACCTGAACCATAAGAGATTCTAAAAAATAAACGCAAAGCTAGGGTAGGGTTTTGGGAATGAAAAATTTCTCAAGAAAAAGAGCTAGGGTAAAATGTCAAGTAAGGCACTAAAGTCCCCTTTTTTTTTATTAATAAGAGAAAACACACTCACACATACGGGTGAGTGTGTAAATTTATAAAAACAATATACTACATTGCAAAATATTAATTTCGTTTTTAAAAAGGGTGTAATATGAGTACTTCAAAATAAAAATAACTAAAGTTATCGTGTCCCTTTTTAGACAGGAGTGATATCTAAATGTTATCGTGTGACGACTGGCCATTTTTTTCCTCTGCCGGCTGCTACCGCTCCATGTTCATTTGTTGCCTAATATTAGGTATGGATTCCCCTAAATTCTAGAAGGGTATATTTGGGAATAGGGTAAAATGTTGATGACTTTGCATTTTGCAAGATTGATGGATGGCCGTACAATCACTCCATGATTGGGCTTAATACTTGGGAAAAGCCCAAACATTAGTTTTTCTTGGTTTGCTATAAGAGAAACACTATTAACATCCACCACTAAATACTAAATTTATACCCTCAAATTTTTGTAACCCTTACATAACAATAAAAATATGTAATGCCTTACAAAATAGAAAAATTTGTAACACCTTATAAAAGTAATAAAAATCTGTAAAAGCTTACAAAACAATACAAAAGCATACATAACTTAAAATGTCAGAAATAATAAAAAATCAAGAAATAATGGATGTAGAAACATAAGACATTTTTAGATGTTTTTCACAAGAAATGATATTCAGCAAAAAGAAATTTGATGAAATTCAAAAATCAAAACTAAATTTTAAAGAAAAATATGGATTTAGAGAAGAATCATTCTCTAAAATAAGAAAATTATTTCCAAGGAAGGATATAATATATTATGGCATAAGTAATAAAGAAATGAGCGTAGCTATAGCTGATACAAAAGGAATGTTTAATATACTATTAATTGATAAAGAAACTATTATAGAAAAATTATCAAAAATTCCTGAAAAAGATAGAGAAAAAATTGGATATATCCATTTAGGAGGAATACAAATTATAATAAAAGCACACTTAAGAGAAGGAATAGATACACCAATTAAGTTAGCATTACTAGATAACAGAATAATAAACAGAAAAGATGTTTTACTAGGAATGATTAATGGAAACTTGGGGTATCAATATTAAAATTCACAGCATATCTTAGATTTGTTGTTAATATCCATGATAAAAATCTAAACCAAGTATTAAGTCTAGCCTATGACTTTGAACGAGGAAATTTAATGAAAGATGGAAACCACCTATTTTCAATTCATTACCTAGTAGGATATTCATTAATAAACAGCCACAATAGTTCGATATATGGACAAAATGAATTTATAGAAATAGATAAAACTTTCAAGGATATAGGACAAGTAATAAAGAATCCAAAAAAATTATCAGAATATGAAGTACCTGATAAATGGAATTTAGATATTAAAGAAAAACCTTTGATATCATCAAAAAGAAATAATATACAAAGAATAAAATTTATAGATACCTAAGCAGAAATTAGTAAAAGAAATAGAGCAGAAATTAGTAAAAGAAATAGAGAAATAGAATAATTAAAAGAAGAGATTGAAAAAGTAAAAAAACTAGTCTACACAATGAAATAATAATGATAAAAGAAAAATTATTAGAAATACAATTAAAAGAAAATAATAGTTTGACAAGTGTAAATAAAAATCAAATATCCATAATCGAAGCCTTAATTCTTATAGCAGAAAAAATAGACACTACAGATGAAAACATACAAGAACTAAAAGGAATACAGTTAGACATGTATAAAGAAATTATAGAATTAAAAAAGGATGTGAACAACATACCAAGAGAAAATGGATTAAGATTTGATCCATTAAAAGGATTAAAAGAAGAACCCCCTAGGAGATATGATGCATTAATACCCAAAAATGAAAAAAGAAAAGCAGATCAATCTAAACAAATAATAACAATCTAATGGATTTAGTAGAATATAGAAAAAACTTAGAAGAACAATTCATGAATCTTAAAAATAAAAATATAGAAACGTTAATCAGCCTATTAACATTAACAAATGAAGAATTAGGAAAATATTATGAAGAAAAAATTTGCACAAATAAAAAAGAAGATGATATGACAGTAATAAGTGAAAGTGAATCTGAACAAGAAAATACAACCCAAAGAATTAATATGGAACCAGTATTAATACCAAGAACAAACTCAGAAAGACCAATCCCAAAAAGAGAAGAAACATCTGACCCACATAGATAAGAAAGGTATAGACCAGAAGAACCTAACCCAACATACAGAAGAAGACAACCACCTAAAATGGAAGAAAGACTACATTGGGGTACTAGAGGAAGTATTCCACCAGAATTTAGACCACATGAAAATTATAAAACTAATATTTTAGATATAGATTGCATAAGAGATAGGAAAAAAGCCTTAGATGAATGGGCTAATAGAATGAGTGTAATTATACAAACATCTTCAACTACTAATACAAACCTTTCAGTTTGTAAAGTTTTAGTAGCTCACAAAATAACAGGAAACGTAAAAATTTAGTTTTCAAACCTAACTGATCAACAATATTTAAGAATGCAAGGAAATGCTACAACAGGAAGAGATTTCTTAGATACTGTAATAAATGAAATATACAAAGAATTTATAGGAGAAGATAAAGGAAGAAATGTAACAGAATCTAGAGAAAATGAAATAGATGAAGCTAAATGGCACTTAACAAATATGGAAATATGTGATATGTGTTACATAGATTCTTTTATATCTGAATATGAAATGTATTATCATAAATTATCACCATCCATACAAGAAACCTATAAAGAAATGTTTTACAAAAAATTACCTTGAACATTACATAAAACTATGACAGAAGAATGGAATAACAGAAATAGACAAACTATACCTGACACTTTAGGAGGAAGAATAAGAGGTCTTAAAAATTGGATAGTAATAAAATGTCAAGAAAGAAAAGAATTCAAACAAATAAGAGGAAATAATAGAATCTGTTGTGATTCAAGAGATTTCAAAATACCAAAAAAATATGGTTATAATATAAGACCCTACAATAAGTATAAGAAACATAAGAAATTTAGAAAATTTAAGAGATACAAATTCAGAAAACAAAACTTCCAAAAATATAGAAGAAGATATAATAGAGAACCTTATAAAAAAAGATATTTTAGAAGAAAAAGATATAATACACCTTAAAAGAAAAATTATTGTCCATCAGGAAAAAAGAAATGTAGATGTTGGATATGTAATGAAGAAAGACATTATGCAAATGAATGCCCAAACAGACTTCAACATAAAAAAGAATTTAAAAAGAAATTTCCACAGAAAACAAAAATATTAGAAGAAGTTTTAAGATAGAACTAGAACCAATAGAAGAATCTGATATAGATGATACATGTAGTATTTATCTATTAGAAGAAACCGAAGAAGAAATAACGGATTCAAAAACATTTGATTATGATTCTGATTCAGAATAATGGATGAAATATTAAGCATAACAAATCTAAATAGTACATATATAAAAATAAGATTAAAATTTAAGGGATATAAAAATTATCATTTACATGCATATATTGACACAGGTGCAAGTATGTGTGTAGCTAGTAAATATGTATTCCCACAGGAACTTTGGAAACAATCACCAAAAGAATTAATAGTAAGAGTAACAAACAATACTACAATAAATTTAAATAAAGTACTAAAAGATACAGATGTATCAATAGGAGGAGAAATCTTTCATATACTTACAATTTATCAACAACAAACTGGAGTTGATATTTTATTAGGAAATAACTTTCTAAATCTATATCAACCATTTACACAATACTTAGATAAAATTAGCATAACAACCTTAGATGTAGAAACAATTTATGTATCAAAAATTAGAAAAATATTAACTGTTTCATCACCAACTTTTATGTCACAACATAAAATGCGAAAACGTGGTGAGGATATAGAAAAATAAAAACTATACTTAGAAAATATTTCTTTAGACATAGAGGTTGACCAAAACCCCTTTCTAAATGAAATTCAAGAAGACAAAGCCTTAACAGGAATAAGAAAATTATTAAAAACAGTATACTTAGAAAATCCTTTAGATCCAAATATCAATAAGTCTAATGAAATAGTAAAAATAGAATTAAAAGACCCTTTAAAGGTCATAAGAGTAAAACCAATGATCTACACCCCAGAAGACAGAAAGGAGTTTGAAAAACAAATTCAAGAATTTTTGGAGTTAAAAGTAATTATTTCTAGTAATTCATCACATTCCAGTCAATATTTTTAGTAGAAAAAGAAGCTGAGAAAAGAAGAGGAAAAAAGAGAATGGTAATAAATTTTAAATCTTTACATAAAGAATCTATTGATGATGGTTATTTTATACCAAAGAAAGAAGAATTATCATCACTTATTAAAGGAAAGAAATATTTTTCAAGTTTTGACTGCAAAAGTAGATTTTGATAAATAAGACTTGATAATGAATCACAAAAACTAACAGCATTTAGCTGACCTCAAGGACAATTCCAATAGAGAGTTGTTCCATTTGGACTCAAACAAGCACCAGGTATTTTTCAAAGATACATGAAAAATATTTTTAGAAAATATCACAATTTTTGTTGTGTTTATATAGATGATATTTTAATATTTATTAATGAATTACCAAAATATTATTTAGACATTATTAACATCTTACAAGAATGTAGAAAATCAGGAATAATATTATCAGAAAAGAAAGCTGTCATTGCTCAACAAAAAATAAAATATTTAGGGTTAGAAATAGAAGATGGAAAATATCATCTACAACCTCATATTTTAAATAATATACAAAATTTTCCTAGTATAATCAAAGATAAAAATCAATTACAAAGATTTTTAAGATGCTCAACATATGCAGAAGCATATATAAAGAAATTAGTAGAAATGAGAAAACCATTACAAACGAAACTTAAGATAGATTATGTCTGGCAATGGACTGATCAGGACACTAAATATATGGATAAAGTAAAAGCACATGTAAAAGACTTACCAACTCTATATCATCCAGGACCAGATGATAAAATGATAATAGAAACAGATTCTTCACATGAATATTGGGGAGCAGTATTAAAAGCAAAAGTTGATGACAAAAATGAATATCTTTGCTGGTTTACTTCAGGATCTTTTCAAGGCCTTGAATTAAATTACCACAGTAATGAAAAAGAATATTTGGCTGTTAAAAAGGCTATAAAGAAATTTGCAATATATGTTATAAGTTCAAAATTCATTGTTAGAACTGACAATAAAAATTTTGGATATTTTTTAAGGACTAATATTGCAGGTGATTACAAACAAGAAAGGCTTATAAGATGGCAACAATGGTTTAATCATTACAAATTTGATGTAAAATATTTACCAGGAAAGAAAAATAGCTTAGCAGATACTTTAACTAGAGAATTAACACCTCTAACTATGTTTTTTATTACAGGAATGGATTCTCTCGACATAGAAATCCAGATCAAGGAAAAAGAAATTTTGATTCATGAAACAGAAATCAAACGCCTCAAAGAACAACTAGAAGTATTACAACTTAAAAAGCAATTGAAAAATAGGCAAACTCTAACTAACTCTGAATTACATAAGGAAAGCTTAGGAGGAGAAGATGTTGGAACTTCAATCCAAAAAACAAAAATTGAAGAAACTGGCAGTAATAACCCAGAACCAAGCAGAAATTTAGGAAAGAAAAAACAAAAAATAAATTGGGCAGATGAAACCGAAAAGGAAGATTCAAAAAAGATTTATGTAGTATATAATGGACCAAAACCAGGAATATACACTAATTGGCCTGAAGCAAGCAAAGCAGTAAATGGGATTAGTAGAGTCATCCATAGGTCCTTTACAAATAGGATAGAAGCAGAAGGAACTTACAATAACTTTAGAGCGCCTAAACTTCTAACACCATCAAAAATAACCAAAAATTATTCCCAAATAGTACAACAACCAGCAATAGGAATCAGTAGGATGAGAAGCCTTGGAAAAATCCATAAACCAATAATTTTTAAGGAAGCCACCAATAACTCTTTTGAAGAAGAAAAAGAAAGATACAGAAATCTGACAAAACAAGAATGGCTAAGTTTATATAATCTGGCAAGAAAAACAACTGAGGAACACCTTGAAAATATGAAATTCTATACTACAGAAAAAGATTTTCTATCATGAAGTAAATTCAATATCCTAGAAGGAGCAGATCAATTATTTGTTTACAAAGCATATCATGCAGGACTAATAAAAAATATATATCCAGGAAATGAATTAAAGGAATTAATCTATTTTCCTGACAATTTCAAAAAATCCATCAGAAACTTTAAAAGAAAAATTAAGGCTATATAAAAGCCTATTTATCTAAGATATTTCAGTTCATTAATGGATTGGAACCAAGATACACCAATAAGTCTTTATCATTTCAAGCTTGGCATATCAAGCAATAAAAGAGAAGTAACTCGCCCAAAGGGCTTACCAGAAAAGGAATTAAATATTGAAAGAGGACAAATGCTGAGCCAGATTTATCATGAAATAAGAAGAGTCAACAACTCTTCAGAAATAAAAGTAAATTATTGTACAAGTAAAACTATTATTACTTCCCAAAGTAATATGGTTATCATTGAAGAAGACAGTGAAAAAGTAATTTCCTACGAAGCTAACTTCAATTGTAATAACATTGAGGTAAGCGAGGAAACAAAAAAGGTATTCTGCTATTAGTCCAAACAGCAATCATCAGATCATAAGTACAATTATTGCATAAAAGATAAGGTTCACTTGGACTCAAGCTCATCCAGCAGCTCCATGTCGGCCATGTTGGTAGAACCAACCATGTAGGACCACCTCAATAGTTGAAGCCAATAATGTAGGCATCAATAATGAAGGCGTCTTGACGACAAATAGGAAAAGTTAGGAATAATGTAAATCCCTCCATTGTAAATAGAGAACTCTTATGATTATAAAAGATAACTCTCTGGATCTCAAGGGACACAACACGAACACCTAACATCTATCTTTCTATTTTTCAAGCTTTAGCTATAACTAAGAACTCTTTCAAGGTTACTAGTTCTCTAGCTTGTAAAACTTTATGTTTATAAATAAAAAGTCCATTTCAATTCCAAATTAGCTCTCTCACTTTCATTAAGTTTAAGTATGGATCTCATAAGATCAGCAAAGTTAGGAGGACTAGAAGCTTGGATCTGGAGTGAGGCTTAACTTTTGGAGCAAGAGGATAGCTAGAAAGCGGAGGAACGCGGTAGACCCATATTCAAAAACAGGTAGAGGCTAGTATACCTTGAATCTTTATTAATATTGTTAAAATCTTGTTTATACTACATGAAATTATGAATGATGAACAAATTAATATGAAAAGGAAATCTAAAACTATACTCTATAGAAGTAAACGCAGAAAATATTTTGAAAATTAAGAAAATTTAAAAGATGTAATATACCACAAACAATCTCTTATCTGTTATAAAACATCTAAAAAGAAAATTTTAAAAAAAGTATAGGAAGATATAAAGTAATGGAAAACTTACAAGGACTAATCGATTATTTCACCAAACAAGAAAAAAGAAATGATTTAATAAAAGGACAGAATAAAGAACACTTAGACTTAGAAGCAAGTCTTGAACTAGTAAAAATGGACATAGAAGAAAATAAGAAAATTCTGGAACTAAGTCGATGAATTGACCAGGAACTAGAAGAAGATAACTTTGAAACTCAACAAGAAAAACTATGATTAGCATAGAATATTTTGAAGAAAAATATATGAAATTATTAGAGGAATACTTTGATAATGAAGATTATGAAACATGTTTAGAAAATTTCAAAAGGTTTGACACCCTCTTAGATTATTATACAGACTATGTTTCTAGCATATTATTTTTAATAGACCATCCTGTAGGAAAAATACTAAGAAATTATTTTATACAGAAATTCGTACAAGTAAATAAAGAAGAATTTGATAATTTAATCTTTGAATTCTATTTATTTAAGGAACATATCGGAAGATAAGTAAGATAAGTAGCTGAAGCTTAAATTAAAATTCAGTCAATAGTTGGTATCAGAGCAAGGTTATTAAAGAAATTAAAAAAAAAAAAAAACTTTAAACAGAATGTATAAAATAAGATATCCTCAACCAAATTCAAGAAGAAAAATGAATTATTTAAAATATTATAAAGAAGAAACAATAGAATTAATATTACAGATTAAAGAAATAACCGAAGGATTACCTAATGAAATAACACAATTAATAATTTACAAAGTACTTTATAATTGGAATAAAGAATTGACTTGGTTATACCATAAATAATAAAAATGCTTACACAAACACAAATTAATAACTTAAAAGAATTAATTAATCTGATCAGAAATACAGAAAATAATAAAGAATTTAACAAGGATTTTATAGGAATGTTTTTAGCATGCCTGGAAATAAAAATGAACAAAATGATTTTGTCACAAGAACAAACAGAAATCTTAAAAGAAAAATTAAAACACTTAGAAAATATAAAAACAAAAGAAATTTTTTTAAAGGAATATAAAATCTTTATGAATTTTATTCTAGAAAAATTAATAGAAAATTCTTAAAAACAAATAAGTAATTCAGAATATGAAAGAAAATAAAAATATTAAATTTTTGGAAAAAAATATTTTCGAAAATAATGAATTTTAACTTGAAAATCTTAAAAATAAGACAATTGGATAAAGTAGTAAACTTTTATATCATTAAGGGCAAAATTGAAAAAGGAAAAAATATCTTAAGGGTATGTGATTGGAATCCCATGTGGGATGTAAGGAGAATCAGCCTTGCTATAATTTTGAAAGGGCACCATTTTTTTCTACTTCACTTGCTACGTTCATTGTGGGTGCTTTGCAAAACATGCAAGTGTTGGTGTTGAATCTAAACAGAATTATGCATTCAAAAGAATGATCAAAGAAATATGTTGGGTGCTTTTTTGCATTGAATAAATCGTTTATTGGTTTCGGATTTCACAATTTCTTAATTAGAAAAGAATAAAGATGCAAGTAGCAATTACAAAACTACACTTATCACTTGTTATTCAATAAAATAAAATGAGTTATAAGTTGTATTGACAACTAGTGTTAACTCTACAAATATTTTTTCAATGCTCTCAAACTTGGTTCCAAACTAGTTACAATGATTTCATTGATTGAAGATTCATTCTCTGGCTCCAGAGGCTCTTCTTGAAAAACTACCTCCGGTAAACCTCCCATTTCTTCTTCTTCTTCTTGTTTTTTTTTTTTTGCATCTTTTTTTGTAAGTTTCTTTGCTCTTTGTAGTTTTTTGTCTTTTCTTTGCCTAAGAAAAAAGATGGTGTTATTTGTATGCTCAGAAGATGTTTGATAGAAGTACTCATCGGGGCTCGACAAAATGCATGGAAGTTGTTTGATAAAATGCCCATGTGACATAGTCTACATGCCCTAGACTATAGAAGCACTCACTGTACATCAAGTAATTACTACATGTCCAAGGCGTCTAATGTTGCTAAATTATTTTAAGGTCCTAAATTTATAACTTGGTTCATTTATGTCTCTGAACTTACAAAACTTACACTTCTCGAGCTTAATGAGTAGTTATAAGTTTGAGACCACAGTATGACTAATTTTGTTTCCTAAGGCCCTCAAAATTGTAAGTTTGGGACCTAATTGTGATAAAAAGACCCGAGTGTAACCACTCAACAAGTTTTGGACTAAAATGTTGCTATATTGCAAGTATAGGTGATCTCAAGTGGTGTGAATATGATTTATTCCTTGTAAATTCTACATGTTTGTTACTTGTGTAATTGATTAATAAGATAGAAGAGATGTATTTGGGATATCTATGTCAAAAATTCAACAATTTCTTATTCAAATCTCTCATTTTTTATGGAGCCAAAATTCAACATATTCACAACAATATACTCTAGGAAAGATAATGTATAGTCTAATCGTAAAACCAACACGTTCAAAGGTTTTGCAAATATGATCGTGCTTCGTGGTATTAGCTCAAAAGGTTTGATGAGTATGATCGTGTTATCAACTTGAAATATATATGTTTACCAAAAAAATATTCATTTTTAATGTGAAGTTCTATAAATAATTTTGAGAAAGTAACATTTATAATATTCTTTAAAACTTGTAACAATAAAAAAAAATATTTTTACGTCCAACTCATATTTTTCTTAAAAAGAGAGAGAAAAAAATAAGTCCTAACATTGTACATTAAACACTTATTTAATTAAAAAAATTAAAAACCTCTATCGACCGTCCAACAAAGTTATAATAATTTCATTTTTCGTATTTAATTCTTCTCTCGTTGACTCCAAATCTCCATCAATTGCACTTCTTTCTTCAAAAAATCCAGGCAGCTTAGGTTGAGCCAACCTTGCTTCCTCATTGGCTAACATGAAAACAATAGATGCCATTGCTGGCCTATCAACTGAGAATTTTTGAACACATAGTAAACCCACTTGAATAGATCTTAATACTTGAGATTCCACACATGAGTCTATCAAGCATGAATCTAATAGTTCCAAGGCTCTGCCTTCACTCCACAACAACCATGCCTAAATAAGTTGCAAGACATATGGTTAGTCCATGATTATAACTGCTAGGGCAAAAGTGGCATAATTTCATATATCAATACTCGTTTAGCTTACATGTCCTAGGAGATTGTGGTAGTGATCTGGATGAGTGAAAAATCTATTTCTTTTTCCACTTATTATCTCCAATAGAACCACACCAAAGCTAAACACATCAGCTTTTTTTGAAATTTTTCCATCAACTGCATACTCTGGAGACATGTAGCCGCTGCAATTAATGAGAAAATTAGACTAAAAGTAATTATTATTTTTTTGACTATCATTATAAAAATACAAAATCCAAAGGTTATTAAACTAACTAAGTTCCGATAACTCTCTTTGTTTTAGTTTCCCTTTCATTGCCTCCAAAAATTCTTGCCAAACCAAAGTCTGATATTTTGGGATTCATGTTACCATCCAATAGAATATTACTTAATTTTAGGTCCCTGTGAATAATCTGGAGCTTTGAATCTTCATGCAAATATAAAAGGCCTCTAGCAATTCCCAAAACAATATCATAACGCTTTCCCCATTCCAAAAGTGCATAACTCTTTTTATGATCTGCACATCAATTTGATCACGATAAGATGCTTTATAGTCAATGCAATATAATTAAGTTTTTTTGTTTTTTGTGTTTGGTGAACAATGCAAATATGCAATATAATTAAATTGAAATTCTACAAACCAAAGATAAAGTGATCCAAGCTATTGTTAGACATGTACTCATAGATTAACATCCTTTCTTCATCTTTGATACAACACCCTATGAGGCCAACCAGATTTCTATGTTGAAGCTTTGCAATCAGAACTATTTCATTTTTAAATTCTTCAATACCCTGTCCTGAACTTTTTGAAAGTCTCTTTATTGCAACATCTTTGCCAATTGAAAGAATTCCCTGCACATATATCATCATAACAATACTCACTTCATATATGCTGTGTAAAAACCTCATTCCATCTTGTTTAATAAAGTACAATAAATCAGTACCTTGTATACGGGACCAAAGCCACCTTCTCCGATGACACATGTTGGAGAGAAATTGTTCGTAGCAGTAGCAATTGTATCAAAGTCAAATAGTGGTATATCAATGTCTTCTTTCTTGGTTTTAGATCCTAAATTTTGAATTTTTGTTGAATAAGTTAATTTTCCTAGTCTATCAGTACATTTTGTTTACAAATAAAAGGGGCAAATTTTGCTTACCTGATACTCTTGTTCTAATTTTGCGAATTATGCACCAGAGCAGCATTGGAAGCCCCAATATACACATGCCAGATGTGATTAAAATCACTGTAATCTTTAGCCTTTTCTTCCTATTTTCATGTCTGATTAATTCTAGAACATACAAGCAATTAACATATTGAATGAATTTTGTATTAAGAAAGTCTACCAATGAAAATGACATTTGAAATTATCACTTGTATGGATAAGCTAGATATATATCTTTTGTTCTTCTTATTCATATTTATCAAGACAATGAATATCAGGTAGTTCTTAAGTTCAAACTTAGAATTTCTTAAGCCAGTAAATTATGGTAGAGGACTTACTTATTTCTAAAGCAGCCAATCTAACATAAATAACTTGCTCGTCGCTATCTTTTGAACTTAACTCTCGAACATCAATTAGATTACCAAACCACATCAAACAACCACTGCCTCCTCCTCTAACATCCAAGCTAGCATAAGCTGTACAAGAACAATTTTTCAAGCACATCTCTTTACATTCCTTGAGACTCTTGTTCTTGTTCATCGAGAACTCCAATAAATCAGGCACTTTGACCCTCTTAATCTCAACAAAATCCTCTCCTTTATGACAATCTAGTGGCATCTTCCTAACACAACCATTTGACCAATTTAACACCTCCCATTCTCCTTGGGACCTTGGCTTGAACCCTTCCAAGCATTCACAAATGGGATCGCTGCTAATCTTGCAGACACCATTATCACCACAGAATCCATAACCGTCACATTTTTCATATGGCACTGTGTACATAATATCCCATTCAGTACTACTTTTGTTATGCAATATCAAACGATGTGAAAAACCTGAAGTATTCATTGTTACTCTTGAACTGATAGAATTGTCACTAACCTCAAACAAGTAATAGGACTCATTCTCATTGAACACAAAAACAGGTTTGAAACCTCTATTCTCAAAAGCATGTTGTCCACTGAATCGAACTCCATTCCAAGGGCCTGATCGAAACTTTCTAGTTGATCCCTGGTAAAGAATCAATTGAGGGAGCCCTGTAATGTTAATCCTGTAAGTAAACTCCCCAGTAGATGGATCATCACTACTTTTCCATGATGTTAAATATCTTTCCAGACCAGTGTTTAAGTCCCATCCAAGCTTCATACCTGCAAAAAGTGTGTCTGTTGGATGGTCAAAGCTCTGCCACAAATAGATATCAAAACTCCTACTATCTCTGACTACAAGATTTCCTGAGTCCAAAATCTGAGCAACTGGGTTCTTTATGACCCTTGATTCATTCGACGACCAGACAACTCTACCCATTTGATTGAGAAGTAGGAGGTTTCCTCGATTATTGACGGTTAATGTTCCATTAGAATCAGAAAGTGGATAGTTTCTGTTTGCAACCCATAAAACTAAAGCAGGATTAACCTTGTACCATATTCCCAAGTACATGTTGTTGGAGTGGTTGGCAGGAGAGAAGAAGCCCAGTTCAAAAACTTGACCCTCAGAAACTAAGGTGTCTCCATATCTTAGGGATTCAGAAGGAGCTAAAGTATCAGTTGAAAAAACCAAACTAAGTAAGATTGAAAAAGAGATCAAATTGGACAATAAAATTAACAAACAAAGGTTTTCCATCATTACTTCTCAATGCATTTTTCCTGTTTGATTGTACAAAATTAAATAGATGGGGAAAAAACTTCAATTGAAAGCATAGGTATGAACTATTTGAACGTCAACTTTAACAACTTCGCTTTTCAAATCGAAAAATATTGTATCCTTATGTTGACTGACTAAAGGGATCTCTTACTGAATTTTTTATAATTTATTGTTACTTTTATCAACCGTAAATTATACGTTATTCAATTAGTTCGAAAAAAAAATTAAAACACAAAATTAATATTGAATTGCATCTCGAAACCGTGTCACGTTTATTATTAATAAAATAATAGAAAGTGTTATGGGTGTCAATTACATGGTGCTCTAAGTATGTCATGTTTGTTTGTATTTTACCAACCAAAATTGACATATATTTATGAAAAAATTATTTTATGGTCATATTATTATTATTATTAAAAGGTAACAGCACAAAAATAAAATTGATATTTCTTTTATTTTACTTGCTTACTAAAAAAGAGAAAATGCATTCCTATCAACATGTTTACTTACTAATTTGAAACCAAATTAATTTGCTTGTGTGTAAATAAGTATAAATATATGATCAATTGCCAAAACCTTTTACACAATTTTATTATATTATTTTATCACAACAATTAAATTTAAATGATTAATTTTTTCTCTCATTTTAATTACAGATCTCTGTAATAAAGTAGTGTATTAAATTGTATAAAAAATTGAAGTTATTGATCTTGTCCCTCTATATATATTTAATAATAAAATTAAATTTATTTTTACTTTAAAATCCTCATGAAATTATTTTTGGATAACTATTAATTTTTAAAAAATAATTTTAGAAGATAATTTTTTTAATAATTAGTTCCTCACCCTCCCATCGTATGATTTTTTTTTTTCAATTGGGAACTCATTTTTCAACATTTGTATTAAACTTGTTATTAAAAAAAATTGTGTAAGACTTTTATATAATCCTTAATGTCTTATTAAGGAATCGTAATTTAAAAAAAAAAAATGAATGTTTCTCATTATTACATTTACTTATATTAAGATCTTGTAATCGAAAAGCATGAAACTACAACAATTAATTAATTATGTAACAAGAAATTAATATTTTACATAAATATTCTCATATGGGTAATTTAATTATTATTTTACTATTTCATATTATAATATATTTTTTAGGATAATTTAATTATTATTTTACTATTTTAATTTTTTTTATTTATTTTTATGTGTAATCTTCATGCTTTCCAATCTTAGTGCTTCTGCCTAGAAGTTAGAAAGACATCACTAGATGATAATAGAAAAATTTTGACTAGGAAATATTATTTATTTTTTTTAAAGTATATATTCTATTAATTATATTATTATTTTTTTATTATTTATTAAATATTTATATTTTTTAATAAATTATTTACGTTAATCTTAAATTATCATATTATTGTTTACTCAATAATTTATCCTTTGACAAGTTCTACCAATCTAGTAGACGGCTGTTTTACTGCATCAAATTCCAATAATTGCTTGGCACAGATTTAGAATTTATATTCAGGAGGGACATTATATATGTAATAAAAAATAATATTTAATATTTTTTAATAATTAATTATTTTTAATTAAAAATATATATTATATGTATCTTATTTTAATAAAAATGTGTGTAAAATTATTAAGTTTGTATTAAATTATTAAATATTAAATCTAAAATTTGAAATTCAGGTAGAGTACAGTAATATTTTGTATATATAATTATTTATAATTTTATAAATATTATATCTAAAATTTTATTTATCGAAAATTATTGTACACAGATTCGCCACCGGCTTGGCTGAAAATTCTTGCTCAGTAGGTCACTCGTAACAAAAAAGAAAGTTCTTACAATGTCACACAAAAGTCCCGATGACAGACCTTGAAATTTTTTTGATGCTTTATGCGGTAGTCACAAGTGTTGAATTCATTGCCATAATAATTGTTATTATATTCTGATGAGAAGGCAAATGATGTCAATAACGTGATGTCAATAACGTGTTTCAAGTAAGATGGTACTTCGTGTCATAACTCTTGAATTGAAAATTTTAAATTAAATATAAATTAAATTAAATTTTGATTAAATTTGAGTATTTGACAGGTCAAATAGCTCGAAAAAAAAAAAAGCTAAGCTCAGGGCCGATAGTCCAAATTCAATTTATTTTTATTTTTAAATAATCTCCTCTCTAAATATAAATTATTAATAAATCCTAAGTCTAATATGCCAAATTGACCACCGAAACTAATACACAAAATTCTAATAATATGATTGTGCTTAGAGATTAAGGTGCTAACCGAAAATATTAAAGTATAAAACTCATATTATAATTGGTTTACATTATTAAATTATTTTACCTTATTTTTCATGCATATTGCTTGTACATGAGGCAAATAGTAAGAATTAACAATGAACAACAATGTTAGTTTTACTCATATTCAGCATCATCTAATAAAAGTTATTGGCATCTTGCTCTATTCCTTTTATGTAACTACTTTATATTATAATTAAATGTTTGAGCACCTAAAGATGGTGGCTTATTTTGTAGTACAATATTTTGCTTTGGAATATTGATGTGTTTTTTTTTAAAACATGCATAATAATTTTGAAGAAATTAATACAATTGTATGAAATTTATTGTTGTTTAGAAAAGTTTTGCAAGCTTCACACAAGAGCTCACTCTGTTTTCCTTTTATAGGCATTGTTTTAAATATTTTACATTTTCGAGTTTAATGTGAGAGTGTGTCTCTTTCATAAACTTTAAAAAGATAATGGCTATGCATCTATTTTTTGTGTATTATAGTGATTCTCGTGATTCTTTTTACTAATTCAATTCTTACAAGTATTGACTTATGGTTATCTAGAGTTAAAAGTCAATAAGTTTGCATGAAAAATTTGGTTAGCCAACGAGTTTTCTTTGATTCATTTTGGTTCTCCCTCGTGTGGGGAACGGCGGATCTGGTTTTACTGGTCAACCACTCCTCGCCTTCACCCTACTCTGCTTCGACCTTATCGTGGTCAGTCGCTCCTCTCCTTCGCCTTGCTCTGTTTGGCCTCATCGTGGTGGATGGTCGTTGGTGGTGGTAGTGCTGGGGTTTAGTTGCTCCATTACTGGTCGTTCCTGCCTCGCCCTTGTGGTGGCTCTTGCTCAGCATTGGTGGTGGCTCCGCCTGGTATGTCCCTCAGCGTCAGTTTCTTCCACCTCTATTAGTTTTTGGTGCTTCTCTGGTTGGTTGGTGTTGGCTGTTCTTGTGGCGGCATTGGTTATCCAGCGAGTTCCTTTCATCGGTGGAGTAAAGGGGTATTTCAGTTTTCTGGTGTTTTATCTGTGTTTGTTTTAACGTGTGTTTTATATTTGTCCTGCTATTTCTGGTATACTTGAAAATATGTAGGTTTATGGTTAGTAAATTCGTGGATGTGGTATTCGAATATTTTCTTTTTACAATCTCTGATTTTGGAAATTATTCACTTTTTTTAAACATCGAGTCAAACATTAGCTTGAGTCGTAATATAGACCATTTATGGAAAGCTCATTTATATTCGCTCACTGTTTTGAGTTTCTCGCTGTATGACAGTTTTGAACGTGTACTTAGAATTGCGATGTCTCTCTTAGAATTAGTGTCCTTTAAGATTGTATTTCGGATCCTTCTTTAATGAATTTGTTTCGTTTGCTATAAAAAAAATAATTTGAACTACTTTGGGCTAGCTTGTTTGTTTTTTATTTGGATTTAGGCTCACAAATGCTAGCTTGAATTAAATATGAATTGAGCTAGGGTTAACAAATTTGAACTAGTTTAGCTCGAACTAGTCCAATTTGTACGAATTGTCACTCATAGTTTCAAGAAAAGAATGAATGTGTTGTGCCGAATAGGGGTGTACAATGGCTAGATTGGGTTGGGTTGGGTTGAGGAAAAATTGAAACCAATTCGAATATTTCGAGTTTAAAAACACATAGGCTGAAATCGGCCAATAAACACTTCAAACCAATCCAACCCAAACCAAAACGTTCTGATCAAGTTGGGTTGATAGTTCGGCCCAAAATTTAAATTTTAAAAATAATTTATTATTTAATTCTAAATTTGATGTCTATCTAAAAAAAACTTATAGTCCATGCAAACATAAGTTTCAAAAGAGGTGGTTAAAGGGATTATGAGAATATATACAATGAAGGCTTTTTTATAAAGGTAAGGTAAAGAGAGGGTTTCTTTTTAAGCAATGTGAGACTAAAAAAAATTGAATTTTTACTCACATATTACATAACATATAAATATATCCTTATACATTGAGATAACAAGGTTAGTATTTAGCAAAGTAATATGAATGCTAAGCTATTTCATGCCTAACTTGAGTTCAAATTTTATAGGTAGTATATTTTTTAAAAAGTTAATTAATAAATATTTGGATTGGGTTGAGTTCCATAAAAACGTTCAATTTTTGGATTGGGTTGAGTTATACCAATAATATTGAATGTTCAATATTAAACAGGTTTAAATTGTCGTCGTTCAATTCTAATTGAATGGGTGTTAAAAAAAATGACATATTAATTATTTTTTTTAATTGTGAAAATATAAGTTTGAAAACAAAGGGTGCTAATTTTGTTATTACAAGTTTTAAGGGTACTAGTTTTGTTGTTTTCTCAAAAAATTTCTCAACTTATTTTCAGCCATAATTGATCGGATTGATAAGTTATAACTCGACGTAGCAAAAATATATTTTGAACCCAATTTAATTAGGATAGATTGGATTGGTTTGTACGAGTTTAATGGGTTAATTTAGGTTTTGTCCACCCAAGTGCCGAATGAATAAAACAACCAAATTGAGAATAAAATTACGTCTATGCATTACGAGCTAAATTCCAACAATCACAAAAAATGAATTAGTCATTTCACAATTTGAATAATTTGAATGGAGTCTCCACCATTCGATCTGAGTGGGAGTCTTCATCAATGCTAATAACAAACGGCTTATCTCCGATATTCCACAGAATAGGGTGGAGTCTCCGTCAATCGTGTTCCACATGGTGACAAGGCCAATATCAAATTACATGGGTTTCTTCCAATGAGCCAAACATTTACTAAAACTTGGTTGATCTTTCTCTATGTCTTCTTAAAACTTCACTTGTGTCGATCTGCTACTACTATTCTTTAAGAGAAATTCAGTGCCTTGTGATCCTTGTGCTGGCAAATGGTAATTTATTTTTGAACTTTTGTCGAATCTGAGTTTGATATTAGACACGTTATGTGTTTGGGCTCCGATCGAAACAACAAACGTTATCTTCTTCATCAATGCGATGGAGATTAAGAACGCGATGGATAATAGACCGTCGAGAAAGATATGTTCTTTCTTTCTTTTTCTTTTTCTTTTTTAACTAACATTCATTTTTAAAAAAAAAATTTCAAAATCCAACAAACTATTTTTTAAAATAACTTATAACTGTTTGTAATTAATATTCACTCAAATGTAAAAAACACCTAACTGCAACTAACTATTTTTTAAAATAATTAAAAATTGCTCGTAATTTTTTTTTAATTGACTTTCCTCATTATTATCATTTAATAATTTATTTTATATTGTATAACGACTTCCAACTGTTTATTATTTTCATACAAATATTTGATTATCATAATCCATAAATTGAAAAATTCATCTCGTCTTTTTTTAGTTTTTTATTTTCATTTTTTCGTTATTATCATTCCATTTTTTTTCAAGATATATCCAATTCATTATTTATTGTTGTTGCCTTACTTGTTCAAATATAATAATATATCCTTCTTTAAACTATCCATTAATACTTAATAACGACTTATAACTAATTTTTATTTATTTAATACAATGCTTTAAATTCTTTGGTAACTCTCAAAAATTACATCTTAATTACTTTTCTCCTTTTTCAATGTTTGTTTAATGCCAATCACTGTACTTCTTCTTTTTTTCCCTTTCTTTTTTTTTATTTATTTTTCATTTTTTAATATGTAAACCACTTATTATTCAAAATTATCACTATGAATGGCAGTTTGGGTCGTGTTTGAGTTGATTTAATTTTAACTCGACCTTAAAACGACAAACTCAAACTCGACCTGATTTTTTTGGAGTCATTTCGAGTTTGACCTATTTTGATCCAAAATTAATTCGATTTGGATTCTAGACTTAAAAAATTTATACCCTAACAATATGAATTTTTCTTTTGTCGTATTAGATTATTAAAGATTTAAGGTTTACATGAGTTGTGACTTGTAAGTGAATGTCTAATAGATAATTATGGTTAATTTTTTTTATGAACGGATCAATCCAAACCCGACCATTTTTTTTCATGTCATTTTGAATTGACCAATTTTTGACCCAAAATTAATACTGTTCAAATTCGTGTTAAATTTCGTGTCGTGTCGAAAATTAGCACCCATCTTCCTTATTTAAAAAAAAATTTGCATTACAAATATCGTTCATTTTAAAATAACTATTATTATATTACAATAATAAATTACTATTATCATTCAATAGAGAATTTAAAAGCTTAGTGTTTTCTCTAAAAGCTTAGTTTTTAAACACTGTCGTTTTTTTAATAACTTCTATCTTCTAACTACTCATTTATTTAAAAATAAAAATTTATTTGTCATTTTTCTCTTTTATTTAATACAAATTTATTCGTAACGACTTATTATTTAATAACCTCTTTTATATTTCATATATTTACAACTACTTAATATTTTTATATATATGCCTATAATCCAATTGTTTTATAATTTACAAAAACTACCTCTTAACTTTTTTTTGATTTTATTTAAAAATTTACAACCAATTATAATAAAATAAAGGAAAAATCTTTTCTTCATTAATCACCCTTATACAATAACCTTCATAATTTCATAATATTTTTATAAAATAATAATAATAATAATAATAATAATAATAATAATAATAATAACTTATATCATCTTATACGAAACTATGATAGCTATTTATTTATTTAACTTCATATTACATATTTAAACTTATCATTTTTGTCTTATTAGTAATTTTTTTGCTAGTGTTGGTAATTTTTCAGCCAACAGTCGCTTTTCTTTGCCAATTTTGTCAATTCATATACATTGCAGATTTCAATCAACATGCACGGATGAGGTAGAAATCACAAACATTTTCCTTATAGAGTTATCCAATCTCATTCTTCAACTTAAGAAGAAGTCTGCAAAATTATTTTATGATGTATAAATACTTTGACGTGGTACCAATAGAGTGGCTAAATAAGTGCTTATCAACTCAAAGAATATATTACTACTATTCAATTAGATCTATTCACCTCATATGCAATAAAATTTATTTCATTTTTAAATGTTTATGGTGCTTTCCTTTTATCTTCAATTTATACTTTTATACTTGGTATTAGGATCTCTCCTTATCATTAATGGAAGTATTTATTTATTATGCTTAAAAAAAAAAAACAGCAGTTCAGCGTCAAGCTCATGAGGAAAGAAAGCAGCACTGGAACACCATAGTTCCCAAGTAGAACCACAACATTATTTCTGTTGTATTTTGGCTGCAAATAAAAATAAATAAAGAATAAGAAATATAAAAGAAAATTCCTTCTAGTGATTAAGGAGGCTAAAAATTTGATATGAAGAAAATTGAAGGGATTCTGACAGCAAACCTAGCTTTCCAAACAGTCACAACACCTAAAAAGTAATCAAACAAAAACTACATTAACAACCAAACGCAAGCATCCATTGTGGTTAACTGGTAGACTTTTTCCAAAATAATTTTACCTAATTATAATTTGCTAGAAAGGATGGAAAACTGAGAGACATTTTTAATCGAACACGTCCTTGTTAAGACACGAGTGAAGCTCCAACTCCAATTTGCTAAATGTTACCATGTGGCGTCGTATGAAACTCAACTCATGACACACTCACACACAAATTTTACAAACCACATAGTAATTTCAGGCAACGGTTATTGTAGGTTGTGGACTTGTCAATTCTTCAATAGTCTCAAAGAAGAAGTTCCACTTACTTCTCTAATACATCCACCAGCCCGAATCAATTATTAAATAACGTCTTTCACTGTTCCTCCTTCACCAGAAAAGAAACCTATCCTATACATGAGGACCGGCCGTCTTCGCCGTAGCCGGCGGCTATATTTAATTTTCAAGTTTTTATTTAGGTGGAAATTATCTTGTAATTATTATCTTTTATTTCATTTAGTTTTATCCTCAATAATTTTTTTAGATAATATTTTAAAAATAAATATCTTATTATTTGTTAAGTTTTAGTATCTAAGTCATATTAGTCATTATTAAAACAGAAAAATGAAATATATTTTTAAAATATTAATTAAGAAGCTTTAATCCAGACTCTAACTTAGGAGGTCATGGTTCTCTCAAAGAACCATAAATTTATAAAATCTCTTTTTAACTTTTATGTTTTTAATAAAATATACAGAGTACATTCGTATCAATAACACTCCATGATCACTTGTTGCCTAATATTTTGATTTCCCAAAACAGGTATCTTTGGTAATAAGTTAAAATGTTGAAGATTTTTGAGTTCGATTGATGGCAGTAGAATTCAATTTTTGGTTTAAATAACATTATTTTTAATAAATTGATAATTTTTTTTAATTAGTAATGATTCATCTCAAAGTATATAATTTTATATTAAATTATTTAACAAATAAATTAAAATGCTTTTATTTTATAATTTTAATAAAATGAGATCATTACAAGATCCCATTATATCTCCAACGACACATCGGAGCTTCGACATCCTTGTCAATAACCTCAATGAAAATGTGGCAAAATTATATCCAAAGGTAAAGTTGGAGCAATCCTATTTTCTTTTAGACTCTGACAAGTAATCAGAAAATGGATATAGCATTTGTTGAATGTATATTACTTAATGATATTACCTTGTAAACAGGACCAAAGCCTCCAGCTCCAATCATGCATGTTGGTGAAAAATTATTTGTAGCATCAACAACAGTTGCCAGATCAAATAAAGGTAGTTCTATATCTTCGTTCTTGCTTTCAGAACCTATAAATTTCAAAGTATTTGTATTTTTCAGGTCATTAGCTTAATATGTTCATGCAGTATAAAACATATTCAGAATGATGGTGTAGGATGAGGGTAAAAAACATTTCTCACCTCTTAGCTTTCTTTTTCTTTTACGAACTATGCAGCAAATAATCAGTACCAAAATACATAACACGGATGCAATAATTGGAGCAACAAGGATGGTCTTTAGTCTTCTCTTCCTCTTTGCATCTTGGATTTTTCCTACACAGGCAAGACAAAGTCCACAAATCAAGTAAGTTTGATGTGAATTTTTCTCTACTGTGCCCTGTCCATGCCTCATTTGTTTATCAGACCATTTTGTTATGAAGACAATAGGACACATGAGCTCGTCGAACCAAAATTGAGCAAGAGAGAGAAAAAATAATAATAATAATAATATATATATATATATATATATACACAACCCAAGAAGACTTACTTGTCTCAGAAGCAGCCAATCTGACATAGAAAACCTGTTCAGTGCCATCCACTCTTAGCTCTCTAGTATCCATAAGGTCATCAAACCACATCAAACAGCCACTTCCTCCACTTCTAACATCTGTATTAGCATAAGCCGTACAAGAACAATTCTTCAAGCATAGCACTTTACATTCGTTAAGGCTCTGCATAGTCTTGTTCAACCAAAAATGCGTCAAGTCTGGCAATTTGACTCCCTCAATCTTCACAAAATCCTCTCCTTTCTGGCAATCCAGGGGTACCTGCCTCTTGCATCCATGGGACCAATTTAGCACTACCCATTCCCCCAAGGAACTTGGCTCGAACCCCTGGAAACACCCACAAACTGGATTCTGAGTAGTTCTACAAACGCCATTTGCACCACAATTACCATAGTTTTGGCATTCTTCATATGGCAATGAATATATAAGATCCCATTTATTACTTTTATTTTCCATCAAATAACGTGAAATCAAACCTGTAGTTTCATTTATAACCATGCGTGAAATCACATTCAATCCTTCAGGACCGGGTTTAAACATGTAATAAGATTCATTCTCGTTAGAAACAACAAAAACATCAAAAATTTTAGTTTTGGATCATGGTAAACCACTAAACCAAATTCCATTCCATAGACCTGATGAGAAGGTCATGGTTGATCCCTTTGCAATTATTAATTGCGGCAACCGAGTTATGTTCATCGAGAAAGCAAAGTCCCTAGTGGATGGATCATTAGGACTTGTCCATGATAACAAATTTCGATCCAAACCAGTATTTAAGTCCCAACCCAGCTTCATACCTGCTAAGAGTGTGTCTGTTGGATAATCAAAACTCTGCCATAAATACGTTGAGCTGCTTCTAACTACAAAATTTCCAGAGTCCAAAATCTGAGCAACTGGGTTTCTTGCTACCGTTGACGTATTCGTCGACCAAACTACGTTGCTTGTTTGGTTTAAGAGAAGTAGATTCCCCTTATTGTTGATGGTGAATTGAACATGTGAATCAACAAGTGGATTATCTCTGTTTGCAACCCAGACAACAACATCAGGAGTAGCCCTGTACCATATCCCCAAGTAGGTATTTTTGGAGTTACCAGGAGAGAAAAAACCTACTTCGAAGATGTCACCTGAAGAAACTAAAGTCTCGTTATATTTGAGGATTTGGGCAGGAGTTATAGTATCAATTGCGCTACACAATTTCAAGCAGAATGAAAGCGAAGCTAAAACAGAGAAGGTGATGAGATAACAGTGAGTTTCCATTACTATCTTTATGCTGGACAGTGTTAGATGCGTAGCTTTTAAGGAATTTTTTGGACTTGACCTATTAGCTTAAGCAATGAGCTGGGCAATCAAAGTGTGAAGTCATTTGGATTTGATAAGGATGCTGTTGTAACCAATATCAGATAATAATGCGGAAGCGATAAAATAATAATAACGAGCACCCACAAAAATATAAAGAAAATAATCAATGCGACTACCTAATCCACTGCTGAGGCCGGCACCGAAATATTCCACTATATTTGTGAAAGAGGAGTACAATAAGATTTGCCAACAGTTAATTGGTCAAATCACTCAAATATCTAAATACCCAATTACACCCAAATTAATCTCTCTCACAAAACAATAAATAAATAAATCTGTCTTGCCAGTTTAGCAACAACAGATAAATTAAAGAAAAACAGTAACTATAAATCTGTTACCAAATAGATTGAGAGAACAATATTATTTAATGAGTTTATTAAATGGATCTTCTCTTGATTGTCTTTGCTACCTCAAAACTGTTGCTGGAGTGTTGTTGGCGCAGTTGCTGCTCGAGTTGCGAATTTCTTCGGCTGCTTTACTGTATCTGCCGCTTCTTATATTAATATATATGTCTACTCGCGTCTTGCTGTTCGCTGGAGTTCATATATATATATATATTAATAACCTAATGGGATTTTATTCATTAAGTCCATGACTTAAATATTTGCGACAACACGCAACAGATGCCAATACCAACAATAAAAAATTCTGCATTTAGTAAGGATATGTTTCTCTTAAAATATCCTAGTATGAAAAACAAAAGATGCGATTATCGTGGACTTCTGTGACAAATGTCGTGATGTGTACTTCCGGTTGATTGGTGACGGTGAAATAAGTCAACACTACTTATGGGAGTAAATGAAGAAGTTATGAGGTGGTAGCCACTTTTTTTTAAATAACTTTTTTTTTATAACAATTATACATATCACATTTTATATAGTAGAATCTAATTTATTTAAATTAATAAAAAAATTATAATTATTTTTTAAGAGAATAACAAAAATAATATCCTTCAAAATTTTTAATAACAAAAATAATATCCTTTATATTCAAACTTAAAATTTTATGATTAAAAAAAGATTGATCATACTATTAGTCTTTTAACTATGCATTTGATATTATAATATCATATTCTATGCATATTGCATATTGCATATGTAACAGCCGCCCCCTGACCAAACTTTTTCTTGTAGAAATTCAGCTCTCCAATGGTAGAGAACTATCATTAATTAATAATATAAGTTTGAAAAATTAAATAAATTGATCATAGAAGGGGGGGAAGATGCAAGGAAATCAAGGTCTATACTCTATATTTTCTTTGTGATGTGGCGACCTTGATTATTAAATATAATATATTGGTTTTTTTTTTTTTCTACATTTGATACTTAGTTGCGATTTAAACTTCTTCTGTATCCCCACACCTCTGTAATATGACAATAATGATAATGTATTATATTTATTTATGTGTGTTGGAATCTTCTCTCATAGTTGTAAGAAAATGTGTGTTGTGTCCTAAATGGATTGTAACGATTGGAAGAAGAAGAAAAAAAAAAACTCCTTCAGGGCCGACTGTTAATTGTTAACTAATTGTAAATTTTGATTACTAATCAGTCATGTTCATTAACCTTTTCCATTTTCTAATAAAATTAAATTTTTGCTGCAAGTAATTGAGGTGAGGGCAACAATTTTTAACACGATACAAAATTCAACACGAATTCGAAACATATTAATTTTGGGTAAAAAATGGAACAACTCGAAATGATACTAAAAAAAAAATTTAACAATAACTATTTATTTGACACTCACGACTCACGTAACTTTTGTAAACATTAAATCTCTAATAGTCTATTATGACGAAAGAAAAATTCACATCGTTTTGGGATAGAATTTTTGACGGCATGAAAAAAATGACTCGAACCCAAACCAAATTAATTTTGGGTCAAAATGGGTCAACTCGAAATGACCCGGAAAAAAAAAAATCATGTCAAGTTTAGATTTGTCATGTTAGGGTCGGGTTAAAATTAAGTCAACTCAAACGACCCGAACTGTCACCCCTAAATTGAGGGCATGACAGCTTATATTTATATATTTTTATAGTACACAAAGTGACATATTAAAAGAAAAAAAATTTGTATATAATATGTTGTATATTTTTTATAAATTTAGGTTATTAATATTGTCTACGTATCTAATATTAATTCTCATTTTATAAAAATTAATGTTCAAGATCTATCCATTTCATCATGTAATATACACAACGATTATATACACACACAAAAAAAAAATTCTACTAAAAGGGTATAATTGATTTCCATTTATTATTATTTTAATGTGCTGTTGTATATATTATTAATATACGATAAATATACAAAAAAAAAAAAAAAAAAATTATAAAAAAATGTGTACCTTTATTACATAAAATATAAATTTTTTATACATATATTTATTAATTATTAATAATACTGTTGATTTTCATCAGTGTCTACTAGCCAGTAAAAAAGTAAGTATTGGTAACAGGTAGTTATGTGATATATATATATATATATATTTGCCAGTAAATGTGTTCGAATCTTCTCTCTTAGTTGCCAGTAAATGTGTGTTGTGTTCCAAATGGATTGTAACGATTGATAAAAAAGAAGTATAGGTAATAGGTGGTTACCAAGGACTATTTTTCGCTCTTGATTCAGCAATTTTTTCTACAAAGATAAAATTACTTGTAAGGGAATAAAAATGAAAAAAAAAATTTGTACATATGTAAATTACTTGTAAGGAAAAGAAAGAACAAGTCAATAATTACTCGAATAAAAATAAAATAGGCTTTTATACACATGTAAACACCTATTGCAATAATTAAAGAACTCTCTACCTACACTCCAACAAAGCTACGGTAATTTCATTTTTTGTTTTTAGTTCTTCTCTAGTGGACAGCAAATCCTCATCAATTGCACTTCTTTCTTCAAAGTATCCAGGCTGCTTACGTTGAAGCAAACTTGCTTCCTCATTTGCTAACATAAAAATAACAGATGCTATTGTCGACCTGTTAATTGAAAATTTTTGAACACATAATAAACCCACTTGAACACATTTTAGTGCCTGAAATTCCACACATGAGTCTATCAAACATGACTCTAATAGTTCCAAGGCTCTTCCTTCACTCCACAGCAACCATGCCTAGAGTCGCAGTGCAAGACATATGGTTAGTCCCTGATAACTGTTAGAAAATGCAGAGCAAAAGTGGCATAATTTCATCTATCAATATTGTTTAGCTTATATGTCCTAGGAAGTTGTGGTAGTGATATGGATGAGAGAAGAATCTGTTCCTTTTTTCATTTATTATCTACGACAGAACCATATCAAAGCTAAACACATTAGCTTTTCTTGATATTTTTCCATCAACTACATATTCTGGAGACATATAGCAACTGCAATTAATCATGTGAAAGAATGTAGTTATATTCAAGTATAGGTGATCTCAAAGAGTGTGAATATGATTTATTCCTTGTAAATTCTGCATGTTTGTCACTTGTGTAATTGATTAATAAGAGAGAAGGGTTGTATTTGGGATATCTATGTCCAAAATTCAACAATTTCTTATTCAAATCTCTCATTTCCTATGGAACCAAAATTCGACATATTCATAGCAATATGCTCTGGCAAAGATAATGTAGTCTAATCCTAAAACCAACACATTCAAAGGTTTTGCAAGTATAATCGTGCTTCGTGGTATTAGCTTGGAAGGTTGGATGAGTATGATCGTGGTATCAACTTAAAATATATATGTTTACCAATATATATATATATATATATATATATTAATGTAAAGTTCTATAAATAAATTTGAGAAAGTAATATTTATAATATCCCTTAAAAATTATAACAATAAAAATAACATTTTTACTTCTTATTCATACATTTTTCTTTAAAAAAAAAAGAGAAAAAAGAATAAGTCCTATAATTTACATTAAATACTATTTAATTAAAAAAAAATGAAAGACTTCTATCGACCATCCAACAAGGTTATAGTAATTTCATTTTTCGTATTTAATTCTTCTCTGGTCGACTCCAAATCTCCATCAATTGCACTTCTTTCTTCAAAAAATCCAGGCTGCTTAGGTTGAGGCAACCTTGCTTCTTCATTGGCCAACATGAAAACAATAGATGCCATTGTTGGCCTCTCAACTGATAATTTCTGAACACATAGTAAACTCACTTGAATACATCTTAGTACCTGAGATTCCACACATGAGTCTATCAAGCGTGAATCTAATAGTTCCAAGGCTCTGCCTTCACTCCACAACAACCATGCCTAAATAAGTTGCAAGATATATGGTTAGTCCCTGATTATAACTGCTAGGGGCAAAAGTGGCATAATTTCATATATCAATGCTCGTTTAGCTTACATGTCCTAGGAGGTTGTGGTAGTGATCTGGATGAGAGAAGAATCTATTTCTTTTTCCACTTATTATCTCTAATAGAACCACACCAAAGCTAAATACATCAGCTTTTCTTGAAATTTTTCCATCAATTGCATACTCTGGAGACATATAGCCACTGCAATTAATGAAAAAAAATTAGATCAAAAGTAATCTTTTTAACTATCATTATAAAAATACATAAGCTAGAGGTTATTAAACTAACTAGGTTCCCACAACTCTCTTTGTTTTAATTTCCCTTTCATTGCTCCCAAAAATTCTTGCCAAACCAAAGTCTGATATTTTGGGATTCATGTTATCATCTAATAGAATATTACTTAATTTCAGGTCCCTGTGAATAATGTGGAGCTTTGAATCTTCATGCAAATATAAAAGGCCTCTTGCAATTCCCAAAACAATATCATAACGCTTTTTCCATTCTAAAAGTGGACTCTTTTTATGATCTGCACATCAATTTGATCACATTAAGATGCTTTATAGTCAATCCAATATAAATTTTTTTTTTGGGTGAACAATGCAAATATGCAATATAATTAAGTTAAAATTGTACAAACCAAAGATAAAGTGATCCAAGCTATTGTTGGACATGTACTCATAGATTAACATCCTTTCTTCGTCTTTGATACAACACCCTATGAGTCCAACCAGATTTCTATGTTGAAGCTTTGCAATCAGAGCTATTTCATTCTTAAACTCTTCAACACCCTGTCCTGAACTTTTTGAAAGCCTCTTTACTGCAACATCTTTGCCTGTTGAAAGAATTCCCTGCACATATATCATCATAACAATACTCACTATATATATATTGTGAAGAAACCTCATTCCATCTTGTTTAATAAAGTACAATAAATCAATACCTTATATACTGGACCAAAGCCACCTTCTCCAATGACACATTTTGGAGAGAAATTATTTGTAGCAGTAGCAATTGTATCAAAGTCAAATAAAGGTATATTTATGTCTTCTTTCTTGATTTTAGATCCTAAATTTTGAATTTTTGTTGAATAAGTTAATTTTCCTAGTCCATCCGTAAATTTTATTCATGAATAAAAGTGGAGAATTTGCTTACCGGTTACTCTTGTTTTGATTTTGCGAATTATGCACCAGAGCAGCATTGGTAGCCCCAATATACACAAGCTAGACGTGATTAAAGCCATTGTAATCTTTAGTTTTTGCTTCCTATTTTCATGTCTCATTGATTCTACAACGTACAAACAATTAATAGATTGAATAAATTTTGTGCTAAGAAAGTCTAGCAATGAAAATGACATTTGGAATTACCACTTGTGTGGATAAGCTAGATATAGATCTTTTATCCTTCTTATTCATATTTATCAAGACAATGAAGATCAAGTAGTTCTAAATTTCAAACTTAGAATTTTTTAAGCCAACAAATTAAGATAGAGGACTTACTTATTTCTAAAGCAGCCAATCTTACATAAATAACCTGATCGTCGCTATCTTTTGAACTTAATTCTCGAACATCAATTAGATTACCAAACCACATTAAACAACCACTGCCTCCTCCTCTAACATCCAAGCTAGCATAAGCTGTACAAGAACAATTTTTCAAGCACATCTCTTTACATTCCTTGAGATTTATGTTCTTGTTCATCGAGAACTCCAATAAATCAGGCAATTTGACCCTCCTAATCTCAACAAAATCCTCTCCTTTATGACAATCCAGTGGCATCTTCCTAACACACCCATTTGACCAATTTAACACCTCCCATTCTTCTTGGGACCTTGGCTTGAACCCTTCCAAGCATTCACAAATGGGATCGTTGCTAATCTTGCAAACACCATTATCACCACATAATCCATAATTGTCACATTTTTCATATGGCATTGAGTACATAATATCCCATGCAGTACTACTTTTGTTATGCAATATCAAACGTTGTACAAAACCTAAAATATTCAATGTTACTCTTGACACAATAGAATTATGACTAACCTCAAACAAGTAATAGGACTCATTCTCATTGAACACAAAAATAGGTTTGAAACCTCTATTCTCAAAAGCACGTAGTCCACTGAATCGGACTCCATTCCAAGGACCTGTCCGAAACTTTCTAGTTGATCCCTGGTAAATAATCAATTGAGGAAGCCCCGTAATCTTAATCCTGTAAGTAAACTCCCCAATAGATGGATCATCACTACTTTTCCATGATGTTAAATATCTTTCCAGACCAGTGTTTAGGTCCCATCCAAGCTTCATACCTGCGAAAAGTGTGTCTGTTGGATGGTCAAAGCTTTGCCACAAATAGATATCAGAACTCCTACTTTCTCTGACTACAAGATTTCCTGAATCCAAAATCTGAGCAATTGGATGCTTTGCGACCCTTGATTCATTCGACGACCAAATAACTCTACCCATTTGATTGAGAAGAAGAAGGTTTCCTTGATTATTGACGGTTAATGTTCCATTAGAATCAGAAAGTGGATAGTTTCTATTTGCAACCCATAAAACTAAAGCAGGATTAACCTTGTACCATATTCCCAAGTACATGTTGTTGGAGTGGTTGGCAGGAGAGAAGAAGCCCAGTTCAAAAGCTTCACCCTCAGAAACTAAGGTGTCTCCATATCTCAAGGATGCAAAAGGAGTTAAAGTATCAGCTGCAAAAACCAAACTGAGTAAGATTGAAAAAGAGATCAAATTGGACAATAAAATTAACAAACAAAGGTTTTCCATCACTACTTCTCAATGCATTTTTCCTGTTTGATTGTACAAAATTAAAGAGAGGGGGAAAAAACTTCAATTGAAAGCATAGGGTATGAACTACTTGATGTTAATTGATTACATGTTTCACCAACTTCGCTTTTCAAATTGTGAAGCTTATAAAGTAAAATGTCATGTTGTTATTAAATGCTAGCTAGAAATTCATAATGCCAAGTCTAGGAGTTTTCTATCCACACAATTTATGTTGACTGACTAAAGGGTTCTCTTACTGAATTTTTTATAATTTATTGTTACTTTTATGATCGTAAATTATATGTTATTTAATTAGTCCACTCAAAAAAAAAAAAAAGTTGATATTTCTTTTATTTTACTTGCTTACTAACAAAGAGAAAATGCATTCCTATCAACATGTTTACTTACTAATTTGAAACCAAATTAATTTGCTTGTGTGTAAATAAGTATAAATATATGATCAATTGCCAAAACTTTTTATACAATTTTATTATATTATTTTATTACAATAGTTAAATTTAAATGATCAATTTTTTCTCTTATTTTAGTTATATCGTCCACGATAAGATAGCGTACTAAATTATACACTACCTTATCATTTAAATGATCAATTTTTTCACTCATTTTAAAAAATATTTTTAGAAGATAATTTTTTTAATAATTAGTTCATCGTTTTCTTTTATTAGTGATCTGAATGAGAGAAGAATCGGTTCCTTTTTCCCTTTATTATCTCCAACAGAACCACACCAAAGCTAAACACGTCAACTTTTCTTGAAATTTTTCCATTAACTGCATATTCTAGAAATATATAGCCACTACAATTAATGAAAAAATTAAATTTAAAGTATTTTTTTTTTTTTTACTATCATTGTAACTAGGTTCCAACTAACTAGGTTCCGACTATTCACTTTGTTTTAGTTTCCCTTTCATTGCCTCCAAAAATTCTTGCTAAACCAAAATCTAATATTTTAGGATTCTTATTACTATCTAATATAATACTACTTAATTTCAAGTCCCTGTGAATAATCTAAAGCTTGGAATCTTCATGCAAATATAAAAGGTCTCTTACAATTCCCAAAACAATGTTAAAACGCTTTTTCCAATCCAATAGTGAACTCTTTTTATAGTATACACATCAATTTGATCACAATAAGATGAGTTCTAGTCAATGCAATATAATTAAGTCTTATTTTTCTTTTTCTTTTTTTTTTTTTTAAACAATGCAAATATGCAATATAATAATTAAGTTGAAGTTTGTACAAACCAAAGATAAAGTGATCCAAGCTATTGTTCAACATGTACTCATAAATTAACATCTTTTCTTCGTCTTTGATGCAGTACCCTAAAAGTCCAACCAGATTTTTGTGTTGAAGCTTTGCAATCAAAACTAATTCGTTCTTAAACTCTTCAACACCATGGCCTGAACTTTTTGAAAACCTCTTTACTGCAATAACTTTTCCTGTTGAAAGAATTCCCTGCATGTATATTGTCAAATCACTTTTTGTTTTTATCATGTCATATATATTGTGAAGAAACCTCATTCCATCTTGTTTAATAAAGTACAATAAATCAGTACCTTGTATACTGGATCAAAGCCACCTTCTCCAAGGATACATGTTGGAGATAAATTGTTTGTAGCAGTAGTAATTATGCCAAAATTAAATAACGGTATGTCTATGTCTTCTTTCTTGGTATCAGGTCCTAAATTTTAAATTTTTGTTGAATACGTTGATTTGCCTAGTACATGAGTACATTTTGTTCATGAATAAGATGGGAGAATTCGCTTACCGGTTACTCTTATTCTGATTTTGCGAATTATGCACCAGAGCAGCATTGGTAGCCCTAATATACAAAAGCCAGATGTGATTAAAGCCACTATAATCTTTAGTCTTTGCTTCCTATTCCCATGTCTCATTGATTCTAGAACGTACAAACAATTAATAGATTGAATAAAATTTGTATTAAGAAAGTCTACCAATGAAAATGATGTTTGGAATTACCACTTGCATGGATAAGCTTGATATAGATCTTTTGTTCTTATTCATATTTATCAAGACAATGAAGATCAGGTGGTTCTAAAGTTCAAACTTAGAATTTTTTAAGCCAACAAATTATGGTAGAGGACTTACTTATTTCTAAAGCAGCTAGTCTTACATAAATAACATGCTCGTTGCTATCTTTTGAACTTAATTCTCGAACATAAATTAGATTACCAAACCACATCAAACAACCAATGCCTCCTCCTCTAATATCCAAGCTAGCATAAGCTGTACAAGAACAATTTTTCAAGCACATCTCTTTACATTCCTTGAGACTCATGTTCTTGTTCATCGAGAACTCCAATAAATCAGGCAATTTGACCCACTTAATCTCAACAAAATCCTCTCCTTTATGACAATCTAGTGGCATCTTCCTAACACAATCATTTGACTAATTTAACACCTCCCATTTTCCTTGGGACCTTGGCTTGAACCCTTCCAAGCATTCACAAATGGGATCGCTACTAATCTTGCTGACACCATTATCACCACAGAATCCAAAATTTTCACATTTTTCATATGGCACTGTGTACACAATATCCCATTCAGTACTACTTTCGTTATGCAATATCAAACGATGTGAAAAACCTGAAGTATTCATTGTTACTCTTGAACCGATAGAATTATGACTAACCTCAAACAAGTAATAGGACTCATTCTCATTGAACACAAAAATTGGTTTAAAACCTCTATTCTCAAAAGCATGTAGTCTACTAAATCGGACTCCATTCCAAGGGCCTGACCGAAACTTTTCTAGTTGATTCCTGGTAAATAATCAATTGAGGGAGCCCTGTAATGTTAATCTTGTAAGTAAACTCCCCAATAGATGGTCATTACTACTTTTCCATGATGTTAAATATCTTTCCAGACCAGTGTTTAAGTCCCATCCAAGCTGAAGAAAAAGAAGAATGTAATATTTGGTTTAAATATTTCACTAAATTGTATTGCTTTATACAGATTACATGAATTTATAATAGAAATAGAAATGATAGAAAATGATATTAATCAAATACAATGATTCCTACCATATTAATATTTTATTTACTTTCTTATTTCAAAATGAATCTCAACACTCCCCTCAAGTTGGTTCATAGATGTCACACATGCCCAACTTGTCTAAAAACTTTGAGAGCACCCGACTAGACACTCATTTGTTAAGGATATCAACTAACTGATCTTCTAACCGAATCTTTGGTAGTTTCACAGCTTTTCCATCTAGTTTTTTCTTAATGAAAAACCTATCTACCTCGACATGCTTTGTACGGTCATGTTGAACTGGATTATGAGCTATATCACATACTGCTTTGTTATCACAATACAGCTGAATTGATTGTTTTGAAGAGTAGCCTAGATCTCGTAAGAAAATTTTCAACCACAGTGCTTCACAAATTCCTAAGGCCATTCCTCTGTACCTAGCTTCTGCACTAGTTCGTGCAACAACATTTTGTTTATTGCTTCTCCATGTAACTAAGTTTCCACCTATAAAAGTAAAGTATCCTGAAGTTGATCGCCTATCGTCAACTGCTCCGGCCTAATCAGCATCGATATATACTTTGATGTTTTCCTTGTCTGTGCTTTTAGAAAATAGAATTCCCTTTCCTAGAGCAGATTTTAGATATCTCAAAATACGCATGACCGCATTCATATATTGCTCACCGAGATTATGCATGAACTGGCTAACGATACTTAGAGCATAGGTAAGATCTGGTCTTGTGTGAGCTAAGTACATCAACCTTCCAACAAGTCTCTGGTATCACCCCCTGTCCACCGGTACCTGATTTGTCTTAATGCATAATTTCAAACCTTCTTCTACTAGAGAGTCAGCTGGTTGGTAAGATGACATACTAATTTCATGTAATAGATCTAAGGCATAGTTTCTCTGAGAAATAAAGATTCATTTATTTGTTCGAGATACTTCAATTCCCAAAAAGTATTTTAAGGGACCTAAGTCTTTCATTTCAAATTCCTTCGACAAGTATTCTTACAAAGCTCTCATTTCTTCTGGATCGTTGCCTGTGACGATCATGTCATCCACATATACAATGAGTGCAGTAATCTTCCCATGTTTCTTCTTTAAAAATAATGTGTGATCCGAATTGCTTTGTCTGTAACCAAAAATTGTCATGGATTTGGTGAATCGCCCAAACAAGCTCTAGGGGACTATGTTAATCCATATATTGATTTCTTCAACCTGCACACCTTTTGATTTTGCCTTTCTATTACCATGCAACCTGGTGGGAGATCCATATAGACCTCTTCAGATAATTCACCATGTAAGAATGCATTTTTCACATCAAACTACTGTAATGACCAATCAAAATCTGCAGCTAAGGATAACAAGACTCGCATTGTGTTGATTTTGGCTACTAGTGCAAACGTTTCAGTGTAGTCAATTCCATAAGTTTAAGTGTAACCTTTTGCCACCAATCTAGCCTTAAACCGTTTGATAGTTCCATCAGCTTTGTATTTCATAGTAAAGATCCATCAACACCCAACTGATTTTTTTCCTATGGGTCAGTTAACGAGCTCCCAAATTTGGTTCTTTTGCCAGGAGGTCATCTCTTCATTCATCGCAGCTTTTCACCTTGGATCATTTAATGCTTCCTGCACACTGTTAGGTATAGATACAGTAGATAATTGATTAACAAATGACTGATTTGATTTTGACAAGCGATATGTAGACATATAATGATTCATGAGATATCTTACTTTACTAGACAATTGAGGTTCATATGTAGGCTTTGGAATACCTCTAGTGAGACGTTGTGGTAACTGTCTCCTGGACAAATCAGGCACTGTATAAAGAATATCCTTAGATAATGATTGGTTTGGCGTATCAATTGGGAGAGATTCAAGCTCAACTTTAGAAGTTTCTTGGCTTTTTGGGTGTTCATTCCCACTTAGATCCAAGTTTGGACCGCTAGATATCAACTCATTCACTTATACACTTATTATGTCGTTGTGTAGGGTATTACCACTCACATCCAAGTTTTGCACACTAGGTCCCAAGTCACCTACATTTTGATCACATACTTCCACCACATATTCCTCAAGGTTATATACAAGAGTCTGAATTTCCTGAAGAGACTCCCCCTGAAAGTCAGACTCAGAGAAATACATAGTGTCTTCTTAAAAGACAACATCCATAGTGATAAACATACGTTGAGTAAGGGGATGATAACATCTGTATCCTTTTTTATGAATAACATATCCAACAAAGACACATTTCAAGGCACGAGGAAGTAACTTACTGTGCTGGTGTTTGTGAAGATGAACATAGGCAATACATCCAAAGACACATGGGGGTAGGTTTGGGACTGTTGGAGCAACAATAGCTTCTACAAGGGTCTGAAAGGGTGTTTTGAAGTTGAGAGTACAAGATGGAACACAATTGATGAGATAGGCAGCAGAGAGGAGAGCTTCACCCCAATAGCATAAGGGCATATGAGTCGCGATTAGGGAAGCACGAACAACTTTCAATAAATGTCTATTCTTTTGTTTGACCATACCATTCTGTTGAGGTGTATTTGAACAACTTGTTTGATGGACTAAGCCGTGAGAGTCCAAAAACTTCTGAAGCTCAGAACTAAGGTATTCCCCACCATTATCATTGTGTAACACTTGAATTCGTGCATTATACTGTGTGCAAATGGTGTTATAAAACTTTTGAAATAGTAACGTAACTTCGGATTTGGACTTCATCAAACATAACCAAGTCATTCTCGTACAATCATCTATAAAGGTAACAAACCACCTTCACTCCCCTAATGTGGGAAATTTAGATGGTTCCCAAACATCAAAATGAATAACCATAAAAGGAGTTAGGCTTTTATTTAAAATCAAAGGAAATGAAGCACGATGGCTTTTTGCAAGTTCACACACATCACATTTGAAAACAAAAATATCCAAATTTGTAAATAAAGTAGGAAACAACCTTTTTAACTAAATGAGACATGTCCCAAACGTCGATGTTGGAGCCATAGATCAGTTATCTTCTTTGATGAACCAGTGCATGCTACTACGAAAGTTGGATGTAACCTGTGGGAAGTGTCTGACTCCAAGTCCAAATAATATAGCTTTCCTTTCTTAACACCATAACCAATCGTTTGTCAAGTCTGAATATCCTTAAACACACAATAATCAGGCCAAAAAATTACAATACAAGATAAAGTAGTAGTGATTTGAGAGATTGATAGAAGGTTAAAATCTAAAGAGGGAACAACTAAAACAGAATCAAGATGTAAAGTATTAGTAAGATGTGAGGAACCTTCCCCAATAATCGGGCGGTATTACTGTTGGCCGTGGAGACACAATTTTGGGAATATGGATTAAGGGTTGAGACTTGTCTAACATCAAATGTCATATGATTAGTAGCACCAGAATCAACTATCCATAAACTATTCAAAACAGGTATTAAAATGTTTAAGATCTTACCTCCAGTATTTGTAGTAGTTACCAATGTTGATGATGCAGGAGTATCATCGTCATCCTGTGTTTGAGTAAGTGCTGTAGTGGATATCTCTTAGTGAATTTTTTATAATTCATAGTTACTTTTATCAACTCTAAATTATATGTTATTTAATTAGTTCCCAAAAAAACAAATTAAGACACAAAATTAATATTGAATTGCATCTCCAAATCGTGTCATGTTTATGTTGACAACTAAAACATTAAAAATAAAATAATAGAAAGTTAGTATATTCTTATACATTGAGATAACAAGGTTAATATTTAGCAAAGTGATATGAATGTTAAGCTATTTCATGCCTAACTTGGGTTCAAATTTCATAGATAGTACATTTTTTAAAAAGTTAATTAATAAATATTTGAATTGTGTTGGGTTCCATGAAAAAAATTTCTCAACTTATTTTCGGCCATAATTGATCGGGTTGGTCGGGTTATAACCCGATGTAACAAAAATATATTTTGAACACAACCCAATTAAAATGGATTGGGTTAGTCTGTACGAGTTCAACAGGTTGGTTTGAATTTTGTCCATTCTAGTGCCAATGAAGAAAACAACCAAATTGAGAATAAAATTACGTCTATACATTACGAGCAAAATTCCAACAATCACAAAAAACGAATTAGTCATTTCACAATTTGAATGGAGTCTTTGCCATTCGATCTGAGTGGGAGCCTTCATCAGTGCTAATTGAAAGTTTTTAGTTACGGATCAAATATACCTAGAGGGGGGTGAATAGGTTATTTTCAATTTTAACAAATATTAATTATGTAACCTAATCACAACGGCCAGACATGCAATCGCGTGTAAAGATAAAATGCGGAATAAAAAATAACATACGATATTTTTAGGTGGAAACAACCTAGGCCACTCCAATGACCTAAGAGGAAAACCACCGGTCCACCGGTCCACCGGACCACCTAACTATCCACTATGAAAATCAATGTTCAATTACAACCATAGGTCCTAGAACTACCCTTCACAGATAGATCCTCCTTTCTGTAATTTACTTACGAGTCGCCGCTCCTTTCATAGCCTCCACAAGCTAGGTGTCTGGATCCGGACCAACGTTCCGATCTACTTGAGTCCCACAAGATCAATCGAACCCGTCAACTTCGGCAATTTCGAGTCACACGAAATACCGAGCACGTCACCTGAAACGTTAGCACAAATAGCACAAGTGCAAAGTGTGTCCTAGAGCGGATTCAAACAATGAAAAATCCTAACTAGCATATTCAACAGCATATGATGTAAAAACAAATCAGCTAGTAAACTCTAGAACTATCATGCAATTCTAAATATCATGAAAGACAATTAGGCACGTGAATTATTCAAACATAACCACACAATATGTTTGAACAATTAAAAACAAGAAAGTGCCTAAGATTAATAGATGAAGAGAATAAGATTTTTCGTTAAAAGCTTTAATAGATGTAGAAAATATTATTTCGGTGTGAGTTAATTATTTTGCACAAACAAGCGCTGCTTATATAGAGTCCAATTTGATTTGAAAGAGGATTAGTAATAGAGACAACTCTACTCTTATCAGGATTTAGTTCTCACAGGAATTCTACTTATACAAGGATTCTATTCATATCAGGATTTTACTTTTACAAGAATTCTACTCATACAAGGATTCCACTTTCACAAGAATTCTATTCATACTAGAATTTTGCTTTCACAACAATTCTACTTAAACAAGGACTCTACTTTCACAACAATTCTATTCATACTAAGTGTAGTGCTCAATTGTGTGAGGATGTATGCATGAGAGAATATTTTACCTTTCATATGAGCATTGCAAACTTGGTGACTCCATCATCATGTATCATCTGATTGAACGGTGAACACTTATGCTAGATTACAATTAAACATTTTGTCCACGAAAATTGCCAATACAAATAAACCTTACACTAATAACGGACGGTTGTCTCAGATATTCCACAGAAGAGGGTGGAGTCTCCGTCGCTCATGTTCCACATGGTGACAAGGCCAATATCAAATTACATGGGTTTCTTCCAATGGACCAAAAATTTACTAAAATTTGGTTCATCTTTCTCTATGTCTTCTAAGAACTTCACGTGTGTCAATCTGCTACTATTCTTTAAGAGAAATTCAGTGCCTTCACTGCCTTGTGATCCTTGGGCTGGCAAATGGTAATTTATTTTTAAACTTTTGTCGAATCTGAGTTTGATATCAGACACGTTATGTTATTTGGGCTCCGATCGAAACAACAAACGTTATCTTCTTCATCAATGCGATGGAGATTAAGATCGCGATGGGTAATAGACCATTGAGAAAGATATGTTCTTTCTTTCTTTTTTTTTTTTCTTTTTTAACAAACATTCTTTTATAAAATAAAAAAAAAAAAAATCAAAATCCAACAAACTATTTTTTAAAATAACTTATAACTGTTTGTAATTAATATTCACTCAAATTTAAAAAACACCTAACTGCAAATAACTATTTTTTAAAATAATTTAAAACTGCTCGTAATTTTTTTTTAATTTACTTTCCTCATTATTATTATTTAATAATTTATTTTATATTGTATAACGACTTCCAACTGTTTATTATTTTCATACAAATATTTGATTATCATAATCTATAAATTGAAAAATTCATCTCTTCTTTTTTTAGTTTTTTATTTTAATTTTCTCGTTATTATCCTTCCATTTTTTTTTTTCAAGATATATCCAATTCATCATTTATTGTTGTTGCCTTACTTGTTCAAATATAATAATATATCCTTCTTTAAACTATCCATTAATAATTAATAATTATTTATAACTAATTTTTATTTATTTAATACAATACTTTAAATTCTTTGGTAACTCTCAAAAACTACATCTTAATTACTTTTCTTCTTTTTAAATGTTTGTTTAATGCCAATCACTGTATTTCTTCTTTTTTTTTCCTTCTATTTTATTTATTTTTAATTTTTTAATATACAAACCATTTATTATTCAAAATTACCACCCAGCCTCGTTATTTAAAAAAAAAAATTGCATAAAAAATATGTTCATTTTAAAATAACTATTCTTAATTACTTTTCTTCTTTTTAAATGTTTGTTTAATGCCAATCACTGTATTTCTATTTTTTTTTTTTTCCTTCTATTTTATTTATTTTTAATTTTTTAATATACAAACCATTTATTATTCAAAATTACCACCCAGCCTCCTTATTTAAAAAAAAAAATTGCATAAAAAATATGTTCATTTTAGAATAACTATTATTATTTGACAATAACAAATTACTATTATCATTCATAGAAAATTTATAAGCTTAATTTTTATGCACTGTCAATTTTTTTTTAATAACTTTTAATATCTTGTAACCACGCATTTAAAACCAAAAATTTATTTGTCATTTTTCTCTTTTATTTAATACAAATTTATTCATAACGATTTATTATTTAATAACTTCTTTTATATTTCATATATTTATAACTACTTAACATTTTTATATACTTATTTGACTATAGGATCTATGCCTATATTCCTATTGTTTTATAATTTACAAAAATCTACCTCTTAACTTTTTTTGATTTTATTTAAAAATTTACAACCAATTATTTGAAGAATAAAATAAATCAAAAAAAATTTCTTTATAAATCACCCCTATACAATAACCTTCATAATTTCATAATATCTTTATAATAATAATAATAACAATAACTTACATCATCTCATAAGAAACTATCATAATTATTTATTTATTTTACTTCATATTAAACATATACATATGTATGTATACATATATATATACATATACATATATACACACATATATATATATACATATACATATATATATATACATATATATATATATATATATATATATATATATATAGATATATATATATATGATTAAGTTTTTGCTAGCTTGAAAAAAATACAATTAATAAAATATGTTATACAATTAAACATATACATATGTATGTATATATATATATATATACTATATATATATATATATATATATATATGATTAAGTTTTTGCTAGCTTGAAAAAAATACAATTAATAAAATATGTTATATAGAGATAATATTTTTTTATTTCACTATTGGGTTTAAGGCTTGGGCCCAAACATTGATCTACGATGCTAACTGGAGCGAGATCATAAAAGTTGAGTAATTGATCTCAATAGTTTGTATTCTAATTAAAAGTTAAAATTTTTAAAACTAGCAATAATAAAACTAAAATTATGCATTTTGGTTATATCAAAATTAGATGAATTATATAAATATCCTTTCATTTTGATTCATTCAATCTAACTCATACTTGTTACAGTTTACATATCCATTTACATAATATGTAATTAATTTATATAGTATGTAAATAGTTTACATACCTGTTACAGTTTACATTTACATAGTATGTAAACAGTTTACATACATGTTTACATAGTATGTAATTAGTCTGCATAATATGTAAATAGTTTACATTTATATGATACGTAAACAGTTTACATACATGGTTAGATAGTATGTAAATAATTTACATACCTATTACAGTTTACATTTACATAGTATGTGAATAGTTTACATACTTATTACAGTTTACATTTACATATCTGTTTATATAGTATGTAATTATTTTACATAGTATGAAATAAGTTTACATACCAATATGACAGTATGTAAATTCATATCAGTAAGTAAATGGATTTACATACCAATATTGCAGTATATTATTTATATCAAAAAATAAATTTTGAAAATATACCACGAACATATGTTCTTGTGTTACAAAAAAAAAAAACTTGAACCGGTTGACATTGAAGGAAAAATTAAGGAATCAAGGAAAGGTGAAGATATTCTGACCCTTACACCGTACAAATTAGCTCAAACTTTGCCATTGAAACAACTCAAGCAAGAAAAAATTATCAGTATGTAAGCAGGCTGGTGCTATAAGCTATGATTAAGATGAACAAGTAAAAAATCTCTTTAGAATAATTCTTTGAAAATTTGAAGTTTATACCATCAAGAATCAATACTAAACTCAAGAATTGGTTCAACAATGAAAAATGGGAGATTAATGAATCAGTCAAACGAATTAAAAAAATTAGCTTTCAATAGAATTTTTAAGTTTGATCCAAATCCCCATTTTCCAACCATTAACTAATGACAAGATTCACATTTTTCTCTGTTTTCACCAACTAACAAGATTCCACATAATTCGAAAATAAATTTCAAAAAAATCCATTCAAAAAAATTATAATAAAAGAAGATCTAACCTTTCCAGAAATAATAAGCCAACAACCCTTTGTCTTGTTGTGTTTTGCCACTATGTGTCTATCATATTGTTATAGTATTGTTCATCACCTAATTTCACTTCTTAAAATAACAAGAAAGTATAAAAAAAAGATATAAACAGTAAATAAAAGGCAAATACGAAATAAAAAGAAAAAAGAACATGAATTTTAGAGTTAATAGTTGTTAAAGGATAAAATAGTAAAAATATAGTTCCAACACGACGTCGTGAAACGATAAATGAAAAAGATGTTATTCGACCTTATCTAGCCTCTATTTCAGATCATAAATTCTATAAAGGTTCTTTAGATTATGTTATTTATGTCATTAAGTTCCTTAGATTATAAGTGTTGTCATTTAGTCCATTAATTTTTAAAAAAAAGGTCAATTAATGACAAAATACATGATTTTAATGATTTTTAAATTAAAATATTATTTTTTAAATTAATATTTCAATATAAAAAAATAATAAAATAATATAATTTTTCATTAATTAATCTCTTAAAAAATAATATTTTAATTAAAAAATCATTAAAATTATGTATTTTGTCGTTAATTGGCTCAGTTTTCTAAAATTAAGAAACTAAATAACACAATTTATAATTTATGGACTAAATAATACAAATGATCTAATCTAAAGAACCTCTATAACACTTTCCTCTATTTTGAAAGGGCACCATTCTTTTTCCATTTCACTTTATTGAGAAAACATTAACATGTTGGTGTCTAACAATTATATATATTATAATTCAATTATAATTATAACTAATATGAAATTGTATATAGTTATGTTTGCTTGATTATATTTATCAATAATATTATATCATATAATTTATCACAAATTTTAGTTTCTCAAACAAAAATAGGTAATTAAAAGTAGGACTGAGCAGTGGATCGAAACTGTCAATTTTTTACCTATTCGAATTAGATCCGATGATATATTTAATTCGAACCAATCTGAATCCGAACATATTAGATTTTTTGGATTGGATAAGTCAGATTGAGATTATAACTTATTTTTAAATTATTGTTATATATAAAACAATATTTATTAACATGTAAATTTTAAAGTGGTATTTCATTAAGTCATTTATTTATTTATAGTTATAAATAAGATAATCAAAATAGTAAAAAGTATGCTCTTGAATATTATTAAATTGTTTTAAAAAATTTAAGTTTATTTTTATTTTTAAGCTAAAATAGTAATTTAATGTAAACGTGATATGTAAAATATTTAAATATAACATATAAAAAGTAAAATATATATTCATTTATGATTTTAAAAGTAATTCGGTACGGATCGAATTACAACGGATTATAAAATTTGTCAATCTGAATTCAAATATGATCCGAACGAATTGTATACTTTATAATCTGAATCTGATCCGACTATAAAATATGTCAATTTAATCCGATGGATCGGATCGGATCAAATTTATTAATTTAGTCAAATTAATGGGATTATTTGCTCTAAAAGAATGATCAAAAAATATGTTGGTGCTTTTTTGCATTGAATAAATTGTTTCTAGATTTAGAACTGCACAATTTCTAAACTAGAAAAGAATTACGATGTAAGGACAAACGAAAAACTACTTCCATTACTTTCTATTCATTAAAAAAGGGGTGTGAGTTGTATTGAGTATTGACAACTAGTGTTAACTCTAGAAATTTTTTCAATGCTCTATAACGTAGTTCCAAACTAGTTACAGTGATTTCATGGGTTGAAGATTCATTCTCTGGCTCCAAATGTTCTTCTTGAAAAAATTATCTCCGGTAAACCTCCCATTACTTCTTCTCTTTCTTCTTCTTTGCTATTTTTTCTTTTTAGCAAGTTTCTTTGCTCTTATAGTTTTTGTTTTTTCCTTGCCTAAGAAATAAGATTGGTGTTATTTGTATGCTCAGGAGGTGATTGATGGGAGCATTCACAGAGGCTTGGCAAAATGCACGAAAGTTGTTTGATAAAATGCCCATGTGATCTAATAAATAAATAAACGGTTAGCTACTTTGTTGGTATCTAATTTTTACCTAATAATAAATTTTGATTTTCAACTTTTTTTTTCAAACGATATGGTCTCAAATTTTGTAAAATTTCATATTTTTTGTCTAGTTTGTACGAAATTAGATTAAAAATCTGAAATTTTAAAAAATTATAAATCATTTTGTATGAAAAAAAGATATTAAGAATTAAAATCTATTATTAAGTGAAGATTAGAGACCAATAAAGTAGTTAATCTCCTGAATAAACACTTAGGAATATACATAATCAGAAGGTTGGGGACTATAGAAGCACTCTCTTTACATCATGTAATTACTACATTCCCAAGGTGTTTAATGTTGCTAAATTTATTCTAATATCCCAACTTTATAACTTGGTTGATTTATATCTCTAAGTTTATAAAAATTACACTTTGATCCTTAAAATTATAAGTTTTAGGATAATTATAAAAAATATATAAGTGTATGGGTCCAATAAGTTTGGGATTAAAGTGTAATTAAGTGAACTAAAATGAAAGTTGGGAGAGTTCAGGCATCTTTTATGAGATAAAGTTTTCCAGCGAAGTAACCATAAAATGTTGCGTTAGCTCCCTACGTATTATAATTGAATCAAGTTTATATGATCAGGATTCAGGAGAGTTTTTTCCATTGTTGAAGAGTACTCTAACGTATTTGTGGTTCCTTTGACTGGAGTCGTTATTATGATGCATTACTAAAATTTTGCCCAAGATTTTAAATTCCAGTCAACTTGTTTTTCTTCCATTTTTGAGATAATATGTTCATTTGGAACTTGCAAACCAGCTGATAGTTCTGTTTGGACAAATCAAACGGCACTCCTAATATTTCAGTGTAATATATTCTGACTAAAAGCTTCTTATAATGTATCTTGCATATTGAAGAAAGCTAGCAACGAACGTGACCAATCAACAAGTTCTGTGTGTAATATTAATGAAAAAAATATTATTTATTACTATTAAATTAAATATATGTGGTTGGATTTCATGTCATATTCATTGCTTGATTTATGTTTTGACTAATCACTATTTTACACGTAAATTAAGATAAAAATCATGTAATTTTACCTAATATTACTAATAGGCATTATAAATGAGTGAGTGTGGGATGTTTGTGCTGCAAGAGAAAGTGACTGGTGTTGGCCTGTTAGGACTTAGGTGTGTGAATATGAATTATGCCTTGTAAATTCTACACGTTTGTCACTTGTGGACTTGATTAATGAGATGAGATAGAAGAATTGTATATGGGCTAACCCATGTCCAGAATTTAACAAATTCTTCTTAAAATCTCTCATTTTCTATAAAGTCAATTATATTAACTTATCATCTTCATCCAACATTTGTAAAAAGTTTTTTTTTTTTTTTTTTTAAGAAATCTTTGTAAAAAGTCGTGACATGGCTATGAATAGTAGGACCTTGCTGTATGATTCTAAAAGAATTACAACTCTAGTCAACAGTTTTTCCTTTTCCATGGTCAAAATAGGTTCATTTGTCATTTGAAAATGAAAAAATTCCATTTGAAAATTCCAATCCCTCCTTTTCTAAGAAAGCAAACAAAGTTATACTAATCAAAATTCTTGGCTTACCCCCTTGCTTTGATTTTGAGCAAAACCGGAGTCACACAAAAGTTTTATTTAATAATAAATATATAGCCAACCAGTTAAAAATGAAGCGTAATCTATACCAAATAACAGTCATATACCATATTCATTACAAACAGTAACAACAAACTAAAATATACAAGCTTACCTATTAAATTTATATTAGAACAATCTTTCTATATTTAATAAATTAAGAATAATCTTTCAACTTACATAATTACTCTTCGGCTCGTGGCATCATGCCATTTATCAGCATTCAATTTCCATTAGCTCAATTCCCATATGGCAATTCAAATTTCAAGTGTTTTGGTGATAACCTTATTAGGCAACTCCATGTATCAATGCCTCTAGGGCAAGGGTTGTTAGGATTTTTGCTATCATTCTAAAGTTGGGATTCACTTTTGCATATGCATATAACTTGATATGGCTATTTGACCCCACAAATCAGGGGTAATTTATTTGAAAACGGGGCGGGCATTTTTCATTTTATTCTAAACAGTTCATGGTAAATCGAGTTAGGTTAGGATACTATTTGGGTACCTTTTTTCTTTTTCTTTTTTTTGCTTAACCACTTAATCAATTCTAACATTTAACAATTTGCACAATTTATAATTAAAGATACTCTGCAATTTACATACATACTAACATTTATTTTTAAAATTATTTACTATTAGACTATTTACAAATCATTTTGATAATCGTTAAGTTTGATTATATGTGGAAGAAAAAACAACAATATATTGTATCATGCCGCAATTATGAATTTAAATATAAAATCATAATTTTATAAGATTTATTACATAATTAAAAGAATTTTTATATTTTGCACAATTTTAATGTAGTTATGAATTGATAAAATTTAAAAGATTTAAAAAAGACAATTTTAAAACTAATTTAATTCTTATTAACTAGTATTATTTTAAATAATTATACAATTAATATTTTCAATTGCATATAATTTACAAAGTAGTATGACGATACCATTCATCTTTTCCTAGTTTAAAGTCATAAGTTTGAATTACAAAATATTATTTGCTAAAAAATTCAATTACATAAAAATATACAATTTTATTTGAAAAAAAAAATTAAATTGGTAAATGGGCCGAGGTTTTGACCCACAGATATTATATGATCCGAACTAAACTCGCTTGATCTAAAATAATTCGATTTAAATTGACCTACGGGTCCCGCTGCCATCTCCACATATAACTAACTCATCTGCTATGTGCTCAGGGGATACTCATCTCTGATTTCTCTTATTGCCTCTTGATGAAATTGAGCACCGTTGCCTCATTTACATATCACCCTAATCTGTTATCTGTGTTGCGTTTTGATAAACAAAAATGTGAACTAAATCTTGTAAACTAGAGTTGCCATTAGGCTGACATGTAAAGGATCTGATATTTAAAGAAAGATTCTTAATCCTCAATTTTAAAGGATCTGGTTTGTATTTCTTACAATGAAAACCTACCACTAACCAAACCATTACTTATCTTAATTGCTCCATGGTTTCTATCTACCATTTAAAATAGTAACAGTCATTGAATTTCTTGATTGGTGTGTTTCATTGATTGAAATTGAGCTCTCATCATTTGTGCTCCTTTCGGTGAAGAAACCAGGCTGTTTTGGTTGTGGTAACATTGCTTCCTCATTTTCCAACATGAACAGAACTAAGGACATTGCAGGTCGGTCCTGTGGAAACTTTTGGACGCATAACAAACTCACATGAATGCATCTCAAAACTTGATATTCAGTGCATGAATCCTTGAAACATTCATCCATTAGGTCTAAGGCTGAGTTTTCTTTCCAAAGCATCCATGCCTATAAAAAGACTCATAGTTATTTACACAATGGATAGAAGAGGGTGTAAATTACTAGCTGTTAGTTTTTTTATATTTGTCTTACATGTCCAAGAAGATTATGATGGTGATCCGGATGAGAGAACTTTCTGTTCTTTTTTCCACACACAACTTCTAGCAAAAGCACACCGAAACTAAATACATCAGATTTTGCAGAGAACTTTCCATCAATTGCATATTCTGGAGACATGTAACCACTGCATGAGCAACAAGATATTATATAACTCTTTCCAAATGACAATTTAAGGCAAATGAACAAAGAAGAGAACATTACTATGTTCCAACAACTCTTCTTGTTTTGGCTTCATTTTCTCCATCTTCAAAAATTCTTGCCAAACCAAAGTCTGATATCTTAGGATTCATATTTTTATCTAGTAAAATATTGCTTGCTTTGAGATCTCTGTGAATAATTTGAAGTTTAGAATCTCGGTGGAGGTATAAAAGACCCCTAGCAATCCCCATAATGATATCAAAATGTTGCTTCCATCCCAATATTGCTCCTCTTTTATTATCTGAAAATGATTGTCTAATCTATTTAGGATAAATCCCTTTCATATGAATTTTGGTTTTGTTGTTTTACTAAATTGTAGAATATAAAACAAGATTCTGTCAATAAGGAGGAAAAATCCTTACCAAAGATAAAGTTATCCAAGCTTTTGTTTTGCATATACTCGTAGATTAAGATCCTTTCTTCTTGCTCCATACAACAACCCAAGAGTGAAACTAGATTCCTATGTTGAAGCTTTGCAATTAGCTCTACTTCGTTCTTGAACTCTTTCAGACCTTGTCCTGAATACTGGGACAATCTCTTTACTGCAATTTCCTGCCCTGTTGAAAGGATCCCCTATAAAAGAACATAAGAATTATGCAATTTTCTTTTAGACTCTGACAAGTAATCAGAAAATGGATATAGCATTTGTTGAATGTATATTAATTAATGGTATTACCTTGTAAACAGGACCAAAGCCTCCAGCTCCAATCATGCATGTTGGTGAAAAATTGTTTGTAGCATCAACAACAGTAGCCAGATCAAATAAAGGTAGTTCTATGTCTTCGTTCCTGCTTTCAGAACCTATAAATTTCAAAGTATTTGTATTTTTCAGGTCATTAGCTTAATATGTTAATGCAGTATAAAATATATTCAGAATGATGATGTAGGATGAGGGTAAAAAACATTTCTCACCTCTTAGCTTTCTTTTTCTTTTACGAACTATGCAGCAAATAATCAGTACCAAAATACATAACACGGATGCAATAATTGGAGCAACAAGGATGGTCTTTAGTCTTCTCTTCCTCTTGGCATCTTGGATTTTTCCTACACAGGCAAGACAAAGTCCACAAATCAAGTAAGTTTGATGTGAATTTTTCTCTACAATGCCCTGTCCATGCCTCATTTGTTTATCAGACCATTTTGTTATGAAGACAATAGGACACATGAGCTCGTCGAACCAAAATTGAGCAAGAGAGAAAAAAAAAAAAAAAAATATATATATATATATATATATATATATATATACACACAACCTAAGAAGACTTACTTGTCTCAGAGGCAGCCAATCTGACATAGAAAACCTGTTCAGTGCCATCCACTCTTAGCTCTCTAGTATCCATAAGGTCATCAAACCACATCAAACAGCCACTTCCTCCACTTCTAACATCTGTATTAGCATAAGCCGTACAAGAACAACTCTTCAAGCATAGCACTTTACATTCCTTAAGGCTCTTCATAGTCTTGTTCAACAAAAAATGCGTCAAGTCTGGTAATTTGACTCCCTCAATCTTCACAAAATCCTCTCCTTTCTGGCAATCAAGGGGTACCTTCCTCTTGCATCCATGGGACCAATTTAGCACTACCCATTCGCCCAAGGAACTTGGCTCGAACCCCTCTAAACACCCACAAACTGGATTCTGAGTAGTTCTGCAAACGCCATTTGCACCACAATTACCATAGTTTTGGCATTCTTCATATGGCAATGAATACATAAGATCCCATTTATTACTTTTATTTTCCATCAAATATCGTGAAATCAAACCTGTAGTTTCATTTATAACCATGCGTGAAATCACATTCAATCCTTCAGGACCGGGTTTAAACATGTAATAAGATTCATTCTCGTTAGAAACAACAAAAACATCAAAAACTTTAGTTTTGGATAATGGTAAACCACTAAACCAAATTCCATTCCATAGACCTGATGAGAAGGTCATGGTTGATCCCTTTGCAATTGTTAATTGCGGCAACCCTGATATGTTCATCGAGAAAGCAAAGTCCCTAGTGGATGGATCATTAGGACTTGTCCATGATAACAAATGTCGATCCAAACCAGTATTTAAGTCCCAACCCAGCTTCATACCTGCTAAGAGTGTGTCTGTTGGATAATCAAAACTCTGCCATAAATACGTTGAGCTGCTTCTAACTACAAAATTTCCAGAGTCCAAAATCTGAGCAACTGGGTTTCTTGCTACCGTTGATGTATTCGTCGACCAAACTAAGTTGCTTGTTTGGTTTAAGAGAAGTAGATTCCCCTTATTGTTGATGGTGAATTGAACATGTGAATCAACAAGTGGATTATCTCTGTTTGCAACCCAGACAACAACATCAGGAGTAGCCCTGTACCATATCCCCAAGTAGGTGTTTTTGGAGTTACCAGGAGAGAAAAAACCCACTTCGAAGATGTCACCTGAAGAAACTAAAGTCTCGTTATATTTGAGGATTTGGGCAGGAGTTATAGTATCAATTGCGCTACACAGTTTCAAGCAGAATGAAAGCGAAGCTAAAACAGAGAAGGTGATGAGATAACAGTGAGTTTTCATTACTATCTTTATGCTGGACAGTGTTAGATGCGTAGCTTTTAAGGAATTTTATGGACTTGACCTATTAGCTTAAGCAATGACCTGGGCAATCAAAGTGTGAAGTCATTTGGATTTGATAAGGATGCCAATCCCAACAATAAAAAATTCTGAATTTAGTAAGGACACGGTTCTCTTCTTAAAATATCCTAGTATGAAAAACAAAAGATGCGATTATTGTGGACTTCTGTGACACAAAAATCGTGATGTGTACTTCCGGTTGATCGGTGACGGTGGAAAAAGTCAACACTACTTATGGGAGTAAATGAAGAAGTTTGACGTGCTAGCCATTTTTTTTTTTTTTAATAACTCTTTTTATAACAATTATACGTATCATAATTTTTATAATACAATTTAATTTATTTAAATTATTAAAAAATTTCATAATTATTTTTTAGAAAAATAACATCTTTTAAACTTTATAGTAACAAAAATAACACCCCTTGTGCTTAAACTTAAAATTTCACAATTAAAAAAAATAATATATCGTTTTTCTTTGAACACCTATTCAATTAGAATTGAACGACTATAGTTTAGACTTATTCAATGCTAAAGTTCAATATTGAAAGTTCAATAGTTTTGTTATTATAAATTTTAGGAGTGTTATTTTGAGTAATTTTTCTTACGAGAAAACAACAAAAATAACACCCCTCAAATTTTATAATAACAAAAATAGCACTCTTTGTATTTAAATTTATATTTTTACAATTAAAAAAATGATTGATATATCATTTTTCTTTGAATATTCGTTCAATTAGAATTGAAAGATGGTAATTTAGACCCGTTCAATGTTAAACGTTCAATATTACACGTTTAATGTTATTGGTATACTAGTTTTATTATTATAAATTTTAGGGGTATTATTTTTGATAATTTTTTAAATTAGGATAAATTATTAATGGCAAGAATTTTAAATTTTACTTAACAATTTAATGTTTTAATATATATTGTTCTGGCACTGAAAATAGAGCTATTTTTTTTAAAATCAGATTCTTAAAATTTTGCTGATTGGTGGGGAGTTAAGAACACTATTTATGGTGATTTTCTTTATTATTATTTTTGGTCAATAAGATAATCATTTCATGAAAACCAGAAAAATGATATGATTCTAAACTCCATGACTAGACTCAACAGTAAACAATAGTAACTCCATCTTCATCAGCACATAGCAACCTTTAAGAGTTAAACAACCTATTAATTCTAGCTTCAAAAGCTAGTAGAAACTGTGTGAGGAGAAAACATCAAAAGCCATCCAGCAACAGCATTAGAACATCTCCAAAACACACAGACACACCAAGACACACACCCTCTAAAAACAGTCCACAAAACTCTTAGACCATCCAAGCAAACCAACTAAAACCTTAAAAACAAAAGGAAAACAACCAAACAAAACAACTCAACCCTAATGCAAAACCAAAACACAAATAAAAGAGACACTTCTTATTCATAAGAAAATTAGGACATAACAAAGAAACCAAGGATTAATTGCCATAGCCAGCTAAATCTGCGTATCGTTTTCTCCATGTCAGTAGTAGCATCATCTTCTGAACAAACCTCAATCCCTGGCCTAACAGTGCCACTCTCCAATGCAGCAGAAACTTAAGCCATGCTATCCTCACCGAGAACCATAGCCTCCCCACCCTTGCCACCAGAATTGGACAGGGAGCCTTGCACAGAACCAGCCATAACAAAACCCTCATATATTTTATGGTGGAGGGAAAGGAAGGAGGAGGGAGGCGAATTTTAAAAATATTATTTTACGATAATATTCTACATATATTTTTTAAAAGAATCATAAATAAGTAATCATAACATAATTTATTGGTATAAGTCCAGTTTTTCATAATTGACTTTCTTATAATGTCACTTGAACATTGTAGTGTTATGGTTTAATTTTAACAATTTTTATCAAAAATTCATAATAATTAAAAAAGCAAGTATATATGGTACAACATTTTTTTTTTAATAATTGTTATGTTATTTTTACAAGCACGTGGTTTTTAATAATTATCATTTTTTATGACAATTTTCTTATTTTTCTCACAAAGCAATTTTCGTGTCAAAGATGCCTTCTTGTTGTTGGGGTCTAGTTTATAAGCATAAACAAACATGCATTTGATATTATAATATCATGTTGTATTCATAGTGCATATGTAACAGCCGCCCCCTGACCAAACTTTTTCTTGTAGAAATTCAGCTCTCCATTGGTAGAGGGCTATCATTAATTAATATTATAAGATTGAAAAATTGAGTAAATTGATCATAGAAGAGGGGGAAGATGCAAGGAAATCAAGGTCACATATTTTATGTTTTCTTTGGGATGAGGTAACTGGCGACCTTAACTATTAAATATAGTATATTGTTTTCTTTTCTTTTCTTTTTTTACAATTGATACTTATTTGCCATTCAAACTTCTTATGTCTCCCTCACCTCTGTGATATGATAATAAAGATAATGTATTATATATGTGTGTGTGTCTTCGAATCTTCTCTCATAGTTGCCAGTAAATGTGTGTTGTGTCCCAAATGGATTGTAACGATTGGTAAAAAAGGAAGTATAGATAATAGGTGGTTTTTAAGGACAATTTTTCGCTCTTGTTTTTCCGCAAAGATGAAATTACTTGTAAGGGAATAAAAAAGAAAAAAGAAATTTGTACATATGTAAATTACTTCTAAGGAAAAGAAAGAACAAGTCAATAATTACTAGATAAAAACAAAATAGGCTTTTATACATATGTAACCACCTGTTGCAATAATTAAAGAACTCTCTATCTACCCTCCAACAAAGTTACGGTAATTTCATTTTTTGTTTTTAGTTCTTCTCTAATGGACAGCAAATCCTCATCAATTGCACTTCTTTCTTCAAAATATCCAGGCTGCTTAGGTTGAGGCAACCTTGCTTCCTCATTTGCCAACATGAAAATAACAGATGCTATTGTTGGCCTGTCAATTGAGAATTTCTGAACGCATAGTAAACCCACTTGAACACATCTTAGTGCCTGAAATTCCACACATGAGTCTATCAAACATGACTCTAATAGTTCCAAGGCTCTTCCTTCACTCCACAACAACCATGCCTAGATAAGTCGCAATGCAAGACACATGCTTAGTCCTTGATAACTGCTAGAAAATGAGGAGCAAATGTGGCACAATTTCGTATATCAATATTGTTTAGCTTACATGTCCTAGGAGGTTGTGGTAGTGATCAGGATGAGAGAAGAATCGGTTCCTTTTTCCACTTATTATCTCCAATAGAACTACACCAAAGCTAAACACATCAACTTTTCTTGAAATTTTTCCATCAACTGCATATTCTGGAGACATATAGCCACTGCAATTAATGAAAAAATTAGATCTAAAGTAATTTTTTTTTTATTATCATTGTAAAAACACACAAGTCAAGAGGTTATTAAATTAACTAGGTTCCGACTACTCTCTGTGTTTTAGTTTCCCTTTCATTGCCTCCAAAAATTCTTGCTAAACCAAAATCTGATATTTTGGGATTCATATTACCATCCAAAAGAATATTACTTAATTTCAAGTCTCTGTGAATAATCTGAAGCTTGGAATCTTCATGCAAATATAAAAGGCCTCTTGCAATTCCCAAAACAATATTAAAACGTTTTTTCCAATCCAAAAGTGAACTCTTTTTATGATCTGCACATTAATTTGATCACGATAAGATGAGTTCAAGTTAATGCAATATAATTAAGTCTTTTTTTTTTTAAACAATGCAAATATGCAATATAATAATTAAGTTGAAGTTTGTACAAACCAAAAATAAAGTGATCCAAGCTATTGTTGGACATGTACTCATAAATTAACATCCTTTCTTCGTCTTTGATGCAGCACCCTAAAAGTCCAACCAAATTTTTGTGTTGAAGCTTTGCAATCAAAACTAATTCGTTCTTAAACTCTTTAATACCTTGGCCTGAACTTTTAGAAAGCCTCTTTACTGCAATAACTTTGCCTGTTGAAAGAATTCCCTGCATGTATATTGTCATATCACATTTTATTTTTATCATGTCATATACATTGTGAAGAAAGCTCAGCCCATATTGTTTAGTAATCTAATAGAAACAAATACCTTGTATACTTGGCCAAAGCCACCTTCTCCAAGGATACATGTTGGAGAGAAATTGTTTGTAGCAGTAGCAATTATACCAAAATCAAATAACGGTATGTCCATGTCTTCTTTCTTGGTATTAGGTCCTAGATTTTGAATTCTTGTTGAATAAGTTTATTTGGCTAGTCTATGAGTACATTTTGTTTGTGAATAAAAAGGTAGAATTCGCTTACCGGTTACTCTTGTTCTGATTTTGCGAATCATGCACCAAAGTAGCATTGGCAGCCCCAATATACACAAGCCAGATGTGGTTAAAGCCACTATAATCTTGAGTTTTTGCTTCCTATTCTCATGTCTTATTGATTCTAGAGCGTACAAATAATTAACATATTAAATAAAATTTGTATTAAGAAAGTCTACCAATGAAAATGACATTTAAAATTATCACTTGTATGGATAAGCTAGTTATAGATCTTTTGTTCTTCTTATTCATATTTATCAAGACAATGAAGATCAGCTAACAAATTAAGGTAGAGGACTTACTTATTTCTAAAGCAGCCAGTCTTACATAAATAGCCTGCACGTCGCTATCTTGCACGTCGCTATCTTTTGAACTTAGTTCTCGAACATCAATTAGATTACCAAACCACATCAAACAACCACTGCCTCCTCCTCTAACATCCAAGCTAGCATAAGCTGTACAAGAACAATTTTTCAAGCACATCTCTTTACATTCCTTGAGACTCATGTTCTTGTTCATCGAGAACTCCAATAAATCAGGCAATTTGACCCTCTTAATCTCAACAAAATCCTCTCCTTTATGACAATCTAGTGGCATCTTCCTAACACAACCATTTGACCAATTTAACACCTCCCATTCTCTTTGGGACCTTGGCTTGAACCCTTCCAAGCATTCACAAATGGGATCGCTACTAATCTTGCAGACACCATTATCACCACAGAATCCATAACCGTCACATTTTTCATATGGCACTGTGTACATAATATCCCATTCAGTACTACTTTCGTTATGCAATATCAAACGTTGTGAAAAACCTGAAGTATTCATTGTTACTCTTGAACCAATAGAATTATCACTAACCTCAAACAAGTAATAGGACTCATTCTCATTGAACACAAAAACAGGTTTGAAACCTCTATTCTCAAAAGCATGTAGTCCACTGAATCGGACTCCATTCCAAGGGCCTGACCGAAACTTTCTAGTTGATCCCTGGTAAAGAATCAATTGAGGGAGCCCTATAATGTTAATCCTGTAAGTAAACTCCCCAATAGATGGATCATCACTACTTTTCCATGATGTTAAATATCTTTCTAGACCAGTGTTTAAGTCCCATCCAAGCTTCATACCTGCGAAAAGTGTGTCTGTTGGATGGTCAAAGCTCTGCCACAAATAGATATCAGAACTCTTATCTCTGACAACAAGATTTCCTGAGTCCAAAATCTGAGCAACTGGGTTCTTTGTGACCTTTGATTCATTCAACGACCAGATAACTCTACCCATTTGATTGAGAAGAAGAAGGTTTCCTTGATTATTGACGGTTAATGTTCCATTAGAATCAGAAAGTGGATAGTTTCTATTTGCAACCCATAAAACTAAAGCGGGATTAACCTTGTACCATATTCCCAAGTACATGTTGTTGGAGTGGTTGGCAGGAGAGAAGAAGCCCAGTTCAAAAACTTCACCCTCAGAAACTAAGGTGTCTCCATATCTTAGGGATTCAGAAGGAGTTAAAGTATCAGCTGCAAAAACCAAATTGAGTGACATTGAAAAAGAGATCAAACTGGACAATAAAATTAACAAACAAAGGTTTTCCATCACTACTTCTCAATTCGTTTTTCCTGTTTGATTGCACTAAAGAGGGAAAGTAAGGGAAAAGATAAAGTTCAATGGAAAGCATGGGGTGTGAGCTAATTGCTTGCGTGTTTAATGAACTTTGTTTTTTAAATTATCAAGAACATAAAGTCAAATGTCAAATTCTTATTATATGCTGGAAGTGCATACTACCAACTCTATAGGAGTTTTCCGTTCACAAGATTATGTTGACCGACTAAAGGGATGTCTTACTACCAACTCTATCGGAGTTTTGTGTTCACAAGATTATGTTGACCGACTGAAGGGTAGTCTTACTGAATATTTATAATCTATTGTTTACTATTATCAATTGTAAATTATTTGCTATTTATTTAGTGGGAAAAAAAACTCAATTAAAAGATTAATTTCTTAGGATAATGATACTCATATTATTCTATTAATTTTTTTAATTTCTATTAAATTATCTAAACTCTAATACTATATTTATATAATGTATGACTAACATGAGATATCTATTTTTAAAATATTCACCTCTTAAGATAGTGATAGTACACTAGTACAAAAAGCGGCTTTAGAGACGGTTATTAACCTTCCCAAAAGGGTTTTAGGGACGGTTCCATTTTGGGGCGTAACCGTCCCGAATGCGGACGTCCCAAAAAGTGTCACTTTTAGGGACGGTTAAGTAAAACGTAACTGTCCCTAAAGATAAAACAATCGTCCCTAAAAGCTTTTCGGGACGGTTATATTTTCACTTTTAGAGACGGTTAATAACCGTCCCTAAAAATCCTGCAGTAACCGTCCCTAAATTTTATTTTTTTTTTTAATTTCAATATTATGCTTTGTCATTCGTAATATATGACTCCAATATCTACATTAAAATAGTTAGTAGACCTAATTAATTACTAATTATAAGTAATTAAATACAAAATTTGGTCTAATTCCCCTAATTATTTAAGCTCTACTCAAGTTCTACTAATTCTATTAATAATAAATGTACATCATTCTCCTCGACAAACGTCAATATCCTCTCTTGTGTATGTTTTTTTTCCTGCAAACTATATGAATAAATATATAATGTTTAAGTTAGAAAATAATTACATAATATTATAAGAATCATAAACATTAAAGTTATTATATATATATATATATACACACACACACACATATTATTCAAATTACATACTTCTTATAATCAATGTTATTACTTACCAACTCTTGACGATCTCTCATTGAATTGTATATAATGTCTCTCATGTATCGCATTACATAAAATTCACATTCAATATCATTAGGTTGTATTAAGACCTATGAACATATTATTAATTAGATTCCTAAAAAGTAACATTGAAGTAAAAATTATTGAAATTAATTAACTTATTAAAAGTAATACTTACTTTGATAGGTCGGATATTGGGAGGTGGTTTAAATGAGCGCACAATGGTCGTATACCATTGAAGATAGCACTACAAGAATCATAAATTGATTTTTGAATATATCATATATTTTAAGTTAATATATAATAAATATAATTTGAAAGTATTTTCTTACCAAGATACTAATTGTACAAATCTTTGTGGTTGACTATTATCAAGTGAGTCTAACCATTCAATTACACCACTATATGGATGTACAATTTCAAGCATCCAATGATTCCTACAAAAATATTCAAAATCATTAAATAACGTCACATGTCATAAACTTTAACACTTAACCAACATAATTAAATTCTAATATATTTGTAAATTACTCACTCTATCCAATAAGGCACTATAACTCGTTCATCCTCACGAATATTAATCATTCGTTGAGCAAGAGCATCAATTTGCTCATCTAAATTGGAACTTCATGCATATATATCCAAGATTTATCCATCACAATACCTAATTTTAAATATAAATAATAATGTCAATATTAAATTCAATTTAAGTTCGTTATTAAATATCAATTAACAAAAAAATAGCAATTATATAAATATTATAACTTAATACATATTTAACAATTATGCCAACACAATAAAAAATACAAAAAAAATAGAATAATACCTATATGCATAACATATTATAGCAAAAAATACATAACATATGGCAGCAAAAAATATATAACATATTGCAGCAAAAAATACATAACATATTGCAGGAAAAAAAATTGCAGCAAAAAATACATAACATGTTGCAGCAAAAAATACATAACATGTTGTAGCAAAAAATACATAACATATTGCAGCAAAAAATACATAATGTCATAACATATTGTTACATAAAAAAATTGCAGCAAAAATCAAAAATATTTCAGCAAAAAACAACTAAATAGGAACCTACTGAACGTGGCACAGTAGGAGGGGGAGGCGGTTGACGGAGGAAGGCTGGTCACTGACGAAGAAGGTGGCTGGAAGCAATCACGCCTGGCGTGCGCGCGGGACTGCTCGGCAAGGAAACGCAGGGCAGCGCGCTGGGTTGGGCTGGCGTCCGAC